>OX438630.1:9522454-12022454 GCA_949316285.1 Eupithecia subumbrata | reverse complement strand
ATTTAGGCAGAGATGCGAAAATAGAGTTTAGTGGCCAACAAGGGCAACTTCCTATCTCTGCCTAAAATATACAAAATAAAACTATTACAGAGCATAAAAAAGCTTATGTGTATCACAAACTGACCAACGCAATTTTTGAAATTTACTCTCTTTGACATATTAATAAGATAAAATAGGTGCCGGCGCTAGTTTGAGGGGAGGTAGTGCCTTAGGCCACAGTTTAATAGGCCGGCTAGACGTTCACTCTTAATAGTGGTTTTACACAAGTGTAAAACTAGACTGACTATCTATCTGCGTTTGAAGTCTTGCTCAGTTTGCATAGTGTAGAATGAGATGCCCTCTATTTCTAAGCAGAAATACCTCTGTTAGACAAATATCGCTCGGTCGGAGAAGTACAAGCTGAAGTCAACTTTATTGTGTTATAGTTAGGATCTAAAATGTATTTTTTCCACGTTCAAATAGATAGGCCAGAAAACGTAATGTACAACGGCCTTATCTGCGAGCATGCCTGCACAAACAGTTTCCGCAGGTAAGAACGTGGAAGCGCGGCTTGTGCAATCGTCGACATGCTGAAGATTGAGCTGCGCAATTGGATTGCGCAAGCAAGACGGTGAGTATGGCCGGACGATAAGAGTTTCGTTTGAATACGAAAAATATTAAAAAGTTGACAGTTTAACCAACTAAAGTAGCTCTGTCTGTAAAGCGCCTTAGTTGCAATCTCGACATCAATTCAAGCAATCGTAACTTTTACTTTTACCCGCGAGGCGGTTATGATTTTCGAGTGTTCTTTGTTTGGCAGGCAGACATATTAAACTCCAGGCATCAAAACGGCTACACAGCGATTTTGATAAGTTAGTTATAAATAAATAAATAAATAATGCTGGACATAGTTAGGTATGTACTTACTTACATACCAAACTACTTGTTAGGTGTCCTTTATGGTTCCTCGTCCCTGATTTTTAGCTAATTTCTATAAAGTTTTCAAATAATCAATTTTTACGGCCTACTTTGTACTTAAAAAATATCTCTAAACTAGCGACCCGCCCCGGCTTCGCACGAGTGCAATGCTGATACTAAATATACTACAGAATCCCCCGGCCGGTACCGCTGCAACCGCTTTGTCCCTGTATTTTAAATCTGTGATATCTTCGAAAATATTCATTTAAATTACATGCTGTAAGGGCAATCAGGTATGGTCTTTAAATTCCCTAGATTTCGGGATATTTTTAACCTAAAAAATCACTTGAATTCACTAAATAATTTAAAATGAAAGTACATGGTAGGTACTACAAAATACCTAATGTGTCACTGGTGGACCCGCAAATGTTTGTTTAGGAGAAAACAACTATAAGAACATGACCTGGAAATAGAGACCTACTTAAAATTTTAAGATAGGTACTTATTTGTGTTTATTTTCCAAAAATAAAGGAGTGAGTTTTTTTTCTGCTAAATATTAAAGATTTCTTTGAACCTAGTCGTATCGACACGTGTCTGAAATCTCTGTGATGCATCATCATCATTATCTACAACCGGATTTAACTCAGGCGACCTCTGTGGCGCAGCGGACGAAGGTCTGCCTGCGACGTAGGAGGTTGCGGGTTCGATTCCCGCCTCGGGACAAATGTTTGTACGATCTACAGATATTTGTTCGGAGTGTTCTGGATTTTTTCTATGTATAATAAAAAATATCTGTATCTATCTATGTAGTGTATTGTATTAAGTATATCAGTCATCTAGTACCCATAACATAAGCTCTGCTTAGCTTGGGGCTAGATAATGCTGTGTGAATTGTCCAGCATTATTTATTTATTTTTATTTATTTATTGGTATTGCCCTCCCAAAGTTTGAGATTACCTACAAAATATTTCTAGGCTAATCATTAAAAACACAAAGCAGCAAAGAAAGCTCCCCATTACAGATAAACTCCAATTTATCAGTGCATAGCTTGCACGCGAGGGGTAGATTACGATCGGGCTAACAAACTAAGAATTAGTACAAGGTCATTCTTTGTAGAGAATACTTTGTAGTTTTATGTAAGTAATAAGTTGATTGTTAAATAAATTTACGTTGATTCTTGATAAAATATAGGTAGATTTGGAAAGGTACAACGTTACTTACAATATCAAGCGTAGGGTAGACAGGGCTAATGGCGCTCACTGGGTAATGGCGCTCACCGATCTAACTCTGTCAAATTGGAACGTAGCAACACGCCACGTCACATGAAGTGCGGGGGGAGGGGTCCTCTGACAGACAGCAATGCAAACTGGCAGTCTGCTCGCGTCATACGATAGTGAAGTGCGTTTTTTCGTTTGCGGCCGCGCTGATCTAATTTTTGATTGGGTGTTTTTGTCGGTAAGTCCAATAATTTAATGCTTATTTAATTATTCATTTTACTTTTCTGATACTAAAACTATTCTACTTTGTAATAATGCAATCAGTTTTCAACAATTGTGTATGATTTTTTTTTAAATTTTACATTAATTACAAAACGACCGTTTGGGGTTATACCGCTCATCTGAGCGCCATTACCCCTTAGTGACTTATTTCTTTATTTTTATAGATATGCCATATATGAAAATTATAACAAATGTATTATTTGCGAAGAATTTGGAAAAAAATAAAGAGTTGTGGTACCGCTGCACCATCTGCGGACTGTGGGCCGATGCTATATGTTCGGGGTGGGATTCACCAGATGGTTACATCTGTGATTTATGTGTCCAAAAATAAAAAAAATACTATTTCTGATTTGTATACTCTTATGAATAATAATTGATGCTTATTTGTGATTGTAGACTTTACTTTTATTATATAAGGTTGATCTCAATAATATTTGCTATATTAAAATGTATCTTACTTGTTATATTCAAAAAACCATGTTTGAGCGTCATTACCCCGTACGCTGAGCGGCATTACCCAAAGTCAGGGGCAATGCCGCTCAAACATGTTTTTTTTATAATGTTGTTACATTGTTGATTACTAGATAATTAAAGACTCTGTTTCTTTTCTTAACTTTGATTTATAATAAATAATTTAAAAAATACAACGTTTTTTCCTTAAGTGAACGCCATTCCCCCTCCTTCCCCTAATACCTACTCAGTACCTACCTGAGTTACCTATCACACTATCATCACACTAATCACATCACATCACACTAATATCACACTTCACATATTATAAATCCGAATGTTTGGATGTATGTATGGATGGATGGATGTTTGTTACCTCTTCACGCCAAAACTACTGAACGGATCGGGCTGAAATTTTGCATACATGTAATTCTAATCCTGGAATCGAACATACTTTTTATCCCATAAACCAGTTCCAGTGGAATAGAAATTACCATTAAACTTCCATAGAAACAACGCGTCCGAAGCCGCGGGCAGAAACTAGTATAATATATAAGAAAATACAAAATGTAAAGTAAAATCCTTGTAAAGAGAATATACTAACATTTTCGAAGCAAGTATACCTACGTCGTAGCTTCGTAGCGATTTCGCAGCTATTCCTCTACGCTGCCGCTACGCCGAAGTTGCTATGAGCTACGAAAGTATCCGTGTTTAGTTTCATTGTATCAGATAATTCATTTATTAGTTTTATTACATAGAGACATAGATTAATGAATAACTTGTAGTACCTACTATAAAAACTACTTGTACTTGTAGTACCCACTATAAAAACTACTATAAAATAAATAAATAAATAAATAATGCTGGACAATTCACACAGCATTATCTAGCCCCAAGCTAAGCAGAGCTTGTGTTATGGGTACTAGATAACTGATATACTTAATACAATATAATTACATAGATAGATATTTTTATTATACATAGAAAAAAATAATACCTTATATAAATAAATTGTTGTACCTACCTACTTAAGTGCTGTAAACCCACTGTACCTCTACTTTTCCCAACTGAAACAATTAGTTTCTTTTAAAACTGGGTAGGTACCTATTTACATATACCTATAAGTGTAAGGTCAGTTGGGGCTAGTGCGGCATAATATTTTTATAAGTTCACTTTGAACTCGAATTTGTTTTAGTCCCACCTAACCTGATGAATAATCTCCGTATGGAACCTACAATTTCAGCAATCTGATATAGTATTTTAGGTATTGATTTTTTTTTACGAGTATTTATTCACTAAGAAAATTATAATATAATTAGTATTTACAATTGAAAACAATCTAAGTATTTAAGTGGATTATTAACAGCTTGTCCCTAGCCGCACTTTCCCAACGAAATGGGGTACGAGCGATAGTTAGTAATTGCCTGTAAATAACTATAATCTGTAATTTGAACTTGAATACCTGTAAGAGGAACTTTCAAATAGAAGTCCTTATTCGACTCTTGGATCCTAGAAATGAGGTTCATGTAAAAAAAGAATATTGTAAAATGGGGAAAGTGCGGCACATTTCCTAAGGAACAAGTTTCCAGTGGTAGGTAAGAAACATTTATATTACCCAAGAAGGAAGGTAAAGGTGGGATGTTCGTAGGTATGGTTATACTCGCTCGTCTATATGATAGGAGTGCCATAATTTTTTATTGTTTTAAAAAGTGTAGGTATTTAACGTTACTTTATGATTGTAGTGCAGGCCTTGTATCTCTACTTGGTCTGTGGTGGTAGGCACTTAGACGAAAACTTCTTCTAAAAGTAGGTTGTCGCGTAAGGCAGTTTCAAAAATAAATCTAGCTTATAAATTATTTTTGGGACTTAGGAGAAACTGAATGCCCTGAATGGCTGATGAAACAAGTTCCTAAACACGTAGTTAACTTTATAATTTTTTATCCAACTATTAAGTTGGATAAAAAATTATAAAGTGATTATGTTCACCTATGAAAATAAAAATGGTTTCAAAACTTAATATATTAGCTAGCATAATATATTAATCTAGTAGTACAAATCTATATTATATTTAACTAATGGCTAACCTACCTACATTTCTACATTCTACATTTTTCTTTATAATCTCTTGAATCCTGAATGAAATCTGGACAAGTGCCATCTCTTGTAGCAAACAGTTAACTTTCGTACGTGGAAGATGGAATGGAACGTAATCTAGTGATTGTAACATTTGTAACATCAACTCATTGGTCGTAAGTACCTAGTCGATTAAATTTTGATTCCTAGTCGATTATTGTATTAGATTTTTTTGTTTTATTCTACTTTTAGCTAGCGATGATTTGCTTTATATTTTCTGTCATGTTAATAATTATGTTAAATTAAATCACCCTTACGAAAATGTTGATGAATGAGCTAAAATAAAATGCTGGAGGTTGTTCGGGAAGTAAATCGATTTTCTCATTGCTGGGAATCGAGAAAATCATAGCACAGCTGGCTGGCTGTCAGTACAACACTAGTGTCACGCAAATAAATCGAATGTCATTGACCGACTTTATCACGAAGGGTTTCTAATTGGATGTATGTTTAGCACAGATATTATAATACTAATGTTTAGTATCTAGTTTATGAATTGGATTATGTCTCAATAAAAATTGGTTTTGTGGTGTTAAAACTAAGCTTATTTTTTATTTTATTCTACAAGTGAATCGTCAACATGTGGCTGGACGAAGCAGATGGGTTCGCGGAGATTTTTAGAGGCTACTTGCCATTCTATCTACTCGTCGCTTTACCTATTTTTATCATCATGTCTCCTGTGAAGCCTGTAGCGGCTTCTCATGAGTTCTCTGTTTACCGAATGCAGCAGTACGACCTACACACAGTTCCCCACGGTAAGAAACCCGGGCTCAGTAAGTTTCCATTTAAAATTCATAAAAATCGATGATTTAAAGTATTTAGAGGTTATGTTAAATCTCTTTGGTTTCGCTGTTTACTTCTGTAATCTCTCCTCTCCACCACTATCTGATAGAAAAAGCAAATAAGCCTATTTTTGAATTGGTGTCGACTAGTTCAAGAGGATTGTCTTGTGCTATTTTATGAGTACATTCAAAAAGTATTTTTCATGAGATCTAAACTGCTAAGAATCTTATATATTTACACAATAATTAAGTAAAACAATTTATTATTTTGTCTTATATAGGTGCTTCTAAACAAATAAATATTACTTAGGTACCCAAAACAATGTGATGAGTAGTCTTGCCCTCATATGGATGTTTCTTTGCTAAAAAGGTCACTGACAATCTTGATTGCGGAAATTAGCATTTGGTATTTCATCTATTCATATTTTGACAAAGGCCTCAATCAATAATTATCACGGTTGCCTAAATGTTGCCAGTCTATTTTAGATACCTAAGGTATCCACAGATTTATTAACTCCAAATTCCCTTTTAGGATGCCGCACTGCCAGCTTCAACCTGGAAGGCCGTTCCCTCACCTCCTGGTCTACCTCCCGGCACTGCGTAGTCGCTCGAGTTCAGGACATCACTATTGACCAGTTCATGGAGATTCGGAACAAAGCAGGAGCTCTTGTACTTCTGATGCCGAAGAATGATACTGTGCTGTCAGTAGAAGAGAAAGAGGTTTGGGACTGACATTTCTCATTGTAATCCAGTGAATCTTGTAAGGGCCCATGGGGAATCACGTGTCTATACAAAAAAAATAATGGTAACTGGTAAAAGCTAGAGTTGATGTATGGTAGGTAGATTGTATCTTATGGTAGTGGCATTGTAGAGTAACCAGAGTAACAATGAGAACCAACATTCTTCATAAGCTAAAAACTTTTACTACTTAGTTGCTCATTAAATAAATACAAATGCACATTTTCAATCAAAACAGCTGAGCTAACTGACTGTCGTGTAAAATCTAGAGATAGAATTGATAACAACTTAACTTGTAAAATTTGAGTACTTACTATGTGCATTTTGTAAGCCTAAAGAAATAAAGTTATTGAATATAAAAATCTGATATAAATTATTTCAACTTTAAACCAACCCCTATTCAGGGCTTGTTAGTGTATTAAATCCTAGGGAGGAGTTGGTTCTTTTAATTTCTTATTGAATAAAATAATGCTGCACAATCAAAGTACACAATTCACTCAGCCTCATCTAGTTGAAGCAAGGCTTGTCTTGTGGTAGATAAATAGTTTAATAATTTTTCTCTTTTCCAGCACATTGAGCTTCTAGAGATGGCAATGGGCCAGCAGGACATAGCTGCTCCGGTCTACTTTGCCCGCTGGACCCCTGAATTTGAAGATATTGTCCAGGACTTGCAGCATAGCTTCATCACTGATGAGAAGTCTGGTACTGCTCTGGAAGCTATGTTCAACTCGGTCTCTTCTAATGGATATCAGATTGGTAAGAAAAGTTATTCTTATAGTTGACAATGTTGTGCTTAGGGCTTTGCAAGCTCTTTTCTATGCTAGAATAAAAAGGAACTTATTAAAATTAAATTAATTATATTAGTATCCTTCCCCTTGTTAATATTTTGATCCTTGTCAAATATACATAAAATCTGTTCAGGTGTGGAAAGTTAACAGACCGACAGACTTGATGAAGGTGTGTCTCAGTAGCAAATGAATGCTTTATCTGTCAGAATGACTTTCGCATTAATGTCCAGATACAAAGCCATCAGACAGGAAGTTGTCAATGATGATTCAGCTCGAGACAGTGCCAGGGCTAGTTATATCAGTTATCTATCGGAAACCCAGTAACCCAGTGCCGGCATGCCCTGGGCATGCAGGCACTGGCCCTGGGCCCATGCCGCCGGGCATGCGTGTTGGGGATCACAGTTTGGTGGTAGAATTGTTCTGCAGGGGGCGCTGCTGCCCTGGTGGATATCCCTTAGTCGCCTCTTACGACACCTGCGGGAAGAGTTGGAGTGGTGCAAATTAATCTAAGCACCACATAACTCTACTTTAACTTAAATCATTTACGTATTGCATGAAATTTTTATCTATTCTGGCCGACTCTGACCGAGACTGGCCGAGACAACAGATTATGATAAAACTCTCCTGTTACAGTGGTATCCGAATCATCACCGTCCAAGCTGGATTCGAAGCCTGTGACTCTCCATGGCAAGCTCGCTGGTCGATCCTCCGCCGCCCCTACCATTGTAATCGCTGCACACTATGATGCCTCTGGTATTGTACCTGTAAGTATTCTGCAAATAAATACACAAATCTTTATTGCAAGAAGTTATACAAGTCTCGGTATGTTTAGTACACAAGTGGGAAGTAAAAAGTTCTTTAAAACTCAGTACAGAATCCTGCAATTAGCGGTCTTATCCTTTTCAGGGATTTCTTCCAGGTGACCACACTTCATGGGGTGTTATGTAGCCTACCTATGAGCTAGCTAGTTATAGCTATGTAGAACTTGGGCTAATACCTAGCTACTTGATCTATTGTATAGTATTCTAGAGAGTTATTGAAAGATTGAGTATTTGATTGATATTATTTTTATATTGATTGATATTATGGTCTTCTAAAAGATGATATAATCATTCATCAGCATTCATACTTTGACATAAATTATGTATAGAAGCTTCTGTCAAAAATGTTTAAGCCCGGTTTTAACCGCAAGCGGAGCGGACCCATTTTATCTCGCAAAAGAAAACTGCATACTTGTACTTCCACTAACAAAAAAGGAGTGACTAACAGAAAGCGTTAAAATCTCTTCCTGGTCTGGTTATCTTATTTTAAATTAGAAGAAAACCCTGATATAACATAGATGTACACCAAAACAATATGAAAGCAAAAATTCTACCACCAGGTTTTGTTATTATATAGAATGCACAACTAACATGACTGGCAAGCAACATACAAAATGTTATAGCTCAATCATCGATGTAAGTAAAAAAGGGGAGATAAGGTAGTAAGTTATCGAAAGTGGAAGGCTCAAATTAGGTGCAACCCGTCTCAGTCAAAGTCGTACCGGCGGCGTTCGTGTTACGCGTGCTTGCCACCACGTACTTTAATGTGATTTATTGACTAAAACACTACATCAATGCCCTCGTGTTTGTTCATTTTAATTATTGGACAAGATTGGAAATTTTACTTTGCGTGTAGTTGTAACACATACACAGGCCAAATGTTGAGTAAATGCTGGGAGAACGTACCATAACTACAGATTTTACCTAGGTCTTTGAGCTCAATGCATCAAAAGACAGATTGAAAACAATTTTAAAGTATCCAAAAACGAATAGTCGGTACCTATTTTGTATGACATTATTTTTGTCTACATTCATGCATTACAGATGAAGTGATGTCTTTTTTGACCTAATACATTATGTATAAGATTTCAATGTAAATCTCATAACATAACTTATCTGTCACTCCACTAGCAAGTAATCCAGTTATGTAAGTGAAGCGAATTTTAAGAACTACTTTGGTAATAAGATTTGTTTTGTAAGAAAAATAACTACTCTTTAAACTTTCGCGATTTGTTAACATAGTTAATGGTTTAATCGGGTATTTATCGCGTACCTTTTGTAACGCTGTAACGCGGTAGAAACGTAGGGGAAATAATAACAAAAGGTACGCGATAAATACCTGATTAAACCATTAACTAAAATGACTACTCGACATGTTTCCAGTATTTATAAGCTTCGTCTGGCCCAGACTTTTTTAAACCACAAAGCTGGCAGACAAAGTAAACGGTGCGGCCCGCCTAACGGAAAGCCGTTACCACAGCATATTATGGTCGCTTGTAACATCAGAGATTCACACGCGCGATGCCGACCCCGGAAATGCTGAATGCCCTGATTGGGAAACGATTGACATAGACATACTATTTATTTGCCACCACACACACATTTACATAACACATTAAAAATAAATGTAATCTTAAATTAAACAATTAAGAACACAACTACAGTAGGTACATTTAACAAACGGTGTTATCAATATGTAGAAATAAGTAGGTAGGTAACCAATGTGTGCTGCAGTAGCAAATGGGCCTAGGCTCAGCATAATGCCAACTGTTGTGAAACAGAAGGCGCTGTTATTCGATTGCAGGCCAAGATGAATAATAAATAATGCTTATCTGTTTGTATTTTTTTTGTTTGATCACCGATAACTCCATCGGTCTTCAACCGATTTTTAAGAAATCAAATAATATCGTAAAAATTTTCGACATCGACGGGACTTGAACCCGCATCCTTCCGTTGATTTCTTAGAAATTACCCTGAGTTACGCTCTATAATAACAAAAAACTTTTTTAAGTTTTATACCCGAGGTCTTACTTTTGTCCCATATAATTGAAAAACTTGATAATTAATGTAACTAAAACTGGGGATTTAAAGTCAGTTTTAGTTTTCGGAAAAAGAAAACAAATGGTTGCTTACTAAATTATCAGGAGTCATTTTAATTTACTATTTTGGGATACAAAACAGAAAACAATTGAATCATGACATTTTAGTAAAAACTATAACAAATTCTTCTGTGACCCAGGGGGTTGCGGGTTCCATTCCTGCCTCGGGAGAAATGAGTGTACGATATGCAAATATTATTTCAGGGTGGTCCAGGATGTTTTCTATGTATAGAAAAAATATCAATCTATGTAGTTTATTGTATTAAGTATATCAGTTATCTAGTACCCATAACACAAGCTCTGCTTAGCTTGGGGCTAGATAATGCTGTGTGAATTGTCCAACATTATTTATTTTCCAGCTGCGCCCCGCGGCTTCGCCCCCGTGGAAATTTATGTTTCCAACTTTCTTATTCCTTTCTTCCATAAGAACCTTCTCCTGATAATAACAAACACAACAAAAAAGAATTAGCGTAATTGGTCCAGCCGTCACGCGTGATGAATGACGTATAATATATATAAAGATTTATTTTACCAGATTTAAATGAATACCAAATGTTTCAGGAACTATCTCAAGGCGCCGACTCAAACGCCTCAGGCGCGGTTGCAGTACTAGAGTTGGCCCGAATCTTTTCCCGTCTCTACTCAAGCGCATCGGTCCGAGGCAGCGCATCTCTAGTGTTCGCGCTGACATCTACCGGACATTCACTGAACTACTTCGCCGCTAAGAAGTGGCTGGAAGAACAGCTGGATTCTAGCGACACTTCTTTACTGCAGGTTTGAGTCTAGAATATAGGTCTAGACTAGGATATATGTCTGCCTGGGGCTTCGCTCGCGTTTTTCATGGATAAAAAGTAGCATAAGCCACTCTGTTCTCTAAGATAATTTTTAAGTACCCAGAATAATCTAATAAATAAATAATGCTGAACAATCCCCTCAGCATTAAGTTTATATTTAAGATCTATGTGACACTATGTGTAATTTATTTGCAATAATTGCCAGTTTACTGTTAGAAATGCACAAAAATCGTGACTTTTAATTGCTAATATTAATTACTAGCGGCTCCAATCAAATCAAAATCTCTTTATTTCCATAAATACAATGAATGTACATTGACTTAGGAAAGGTCAAATTATAAAGTTATGACACGGAAATAAAGTGATTTTTTTATATCTGTCGCTTCGTTATGTAGACTAAAGAAAACGAAAAAAAAAACTTTGACGACCTCCGTGGCGCAGCGGGCGAAGGTCCGCCTGCGGCGCAGGAGGTTGCGGGTTCGATCCCCGCCACGGAACAATTTTGTGTACGATCTGCAGAAATTTGTTCCGTTGGTCTGGGTGTTTTCTATGTCTAATAAAAATATCTATATAAGTAATGTATTGTATTAAGTATATCAGTTATCTAGTACCCATAACACAAGCTCTGCTTAGCTTGGGGCTAGATAATGCTGTGTGAATTGTCCAGCGTTATTTATTTATAAAGAAGCGACGAAAAAACCTTTAGCCTGTTAGTTGTTATTTTTGGAATTGGAGCAAAACCCGTCCCAAGTTAACTCCAAACCTATGCTCATAGGAAATAAGCATGACATTCAGTTGCAAAATAACTCTAGAGTATTCTCACAAACGTTATTGGGTCACAGCACACCAATATGCCGGCAGCGTCGACTAGGCAATTTACAGTGATCGAAGCTATATTGCTGTTTTCAACGGAGGTGTGGCGCCCTTTCTTGTATTTTTTAGTATTAATACGTTGTATTCTTGTATTCGTTTCGGTGTATTTTGACCCTTGTACCCTTTTATAGCATAGAAAGATAGCCAATCCAGCATATAAATTAATGTGGGGCAACATTTATGGAAGTCCTTTTTTTGAATTTAGAAGCTTTTGTTCTCAGAAATCCATAGTTTTACTTGAAAAAAAATTGAAAAAATTCTACAAAAGTAAGAAAGACTTTTCTACGAACCAAAACTTCTAACTTTAAAAGAAAAGGCAGCTGCTCTCAAGGTCATTAAAGGCCCCACCCTGTTGAATACAGATCTGTGTTCTCACCGCCCTTTTCTTTTCAAGTAAAAGCTTATTGACATTTTGTTACTAATATTTATTTATTTATTTATTATAGACGAGCAGCCTGTGGCTGATGTGTCTATATCACACAGTGATGAATTGAGTCATTGCGTCACTTTTTTTAGTTTGTTTTTGTCGTCTCGTAACCATTTATTAGTAGAAGAAATGGCTTTTATTTTGTTTATTTTATTCTTTCCAGGACGTGTCATTCGTAATGTGCCTCGACTCAATCTCCACCCCCGGTCTAACCATGCACGTGTCCAAACCGCCTAAGCCCGGCGGCGCCCCGCACTCGCTACAAGCGAGGTTGGGTGCGCGAGTCACACACAAGAAGATCAACTTGGCCGACGAGGCGTTGGCGTGGCAGCATGAGCGATTCAGTATACGGCGGATGCCGGCGTTTACGCTGAGCTCGCTTGAGGTATGCCATCTTAGGAAACAATACATACACACTAGATATTAGACACAATACCCCGCTACAAGCCAGGTTGGGTGCATGCGTCACTCACAAGAAGATCAACTTGGCCGACGAGGCGTTGGCGTGGCAGCATGAGCGATTCAGTATACGGCGGATGCCGGCGTTTACGCTGAGCTCGCTTGAGGTATGCCATCTTAGGAAACAATACATACACACTAGATATTAGACACAATACCCCGCTACAAGCCAGGTTGGGTGCATGCGTCACTCACAAGAAGATCAACTTGGCCGACGAGGCGTTGGCGTGGCAGCATGAGCGATTCAGTATACGGCGGATGCCGGCTTTTACGCTAAGCTCGCTTGAGGTATGCCATCTTATGACACAATACAGACATTAAAGACCATACACTAGACATTAGACACAATACACCCCCCTACAAGCGAGGTTGGGTGCATGCGTCACTCACAAGAAGATCAATTTGACCGACGAGGCGTTGGCGTGGCAGCATGAGCAGTTCAGTAGACGGCGGATGCCGGCGTTTACGCTGAGCTCGCTTGAGGTATGCCATGTTATGACACAATACAGACATTAAAGACCATACACTAGACATCAGACACAATACACCCCCTACAAGCGAGGTTGGGTGCATGCGTCACTCACAAGAAGATCAATTTGACCGACGAGGCGTTGGCGTGGCAGCATGAGCAGTTCAGTAGACGGCGGATGCCGGCGTTTACGCTGAGCTCGCTTGAGGTATGCCATGTTATGACACAATACAGACATTAAAGACCATACACTAGACATCAGACACAATACACCCCCCTACAAGCGAGGTTGGGTCCATGCGTCACTCACAAGAAGATCAATTTGGCCGACGACGAGGCGTTGGCGTGGCAGCATGAACGATTCAGTATACGGCGGATGCCGGCGTTTACGCTGAGCTCGCTTGAGGTATGCCATGTTATGACACAATACAGACATTAAAGACCATACACTAGACATCAGACACAATACACCCCCCTACAAGCGAGGTTGGGTGCATGCGTCACTCACAAGAAGATCAATTTGGCCGACGACGAGGCGTTGGCGTGGCAGCATGAACGATTCAGTATACGGCGGATGCCGGCGTTTACGCTGAGCTCGCTTGAGGTATGCCATGTTATGACACAATACAGACATTAAAGACCATACACTAGACATCAGACACAATACACCCCCCTACAAGCGAGGTTGGGTCCATGCGTCACTCACAAGAAGATCAATTTGGCCGACGAGGCGTTGGCGTGGCAGCATGAACGATTCAGTATACGGCGGATGCCGGCGTTTACGCTGAGCTCGCTTGAGGTATGCCATCTTATGACACAATACACTCGACATTTTAGACACCATACACTAGACATTAGACCCCCTGCAATAGAAGGTTAAATGACTAAACATTAATAAGTTCCTTTTTGGAAAGCGTGCTCTAGGTATCTTAAGTCACATCTTAAGTGCGATGGTGGTCATATGTATTAACATATTGTAAAAAAAATCCTAAATAATATTTTGTTTTGTTTCCAGAGCTACAAAGACGCGGCCCGTAGCACAGTCTTGGACACGCCAAGCCCCGAGAAAGCCAAGCATTTAGTTAACAACATAGCTTCTATCGCGCGCGCGTTAGCCTCACATATCTACAATATCACTCAGGAAGGCAGCGACGAAGATTCCGCGCTTTACAACGAAGCCCTGGTAAGAATAGCTGTCTCTTTCTTTCACACTTGTAATCGTGTTTAAATATTGCAAAGGAGGAAGCTGATAACCAGTAGTATGTGGGTTAAGATTCTATTACGTTTGTTTTAATTAGATTCTTGTGTCTTATGTATGAGTAGAGTGAAGTGTCAGTGGGCCGGTCATATCTCGCGAAGAACCGATAGCTGCTGGCCAACGTGTTCTTGAGTGGAGACCACGACTCGGCAAACGAAGTGTAGGACGACCTCTGGCAAGGTGGGATGACGACCTGCGAAAGACTGCAGGCAGATGCTGGATGTGGGAAGTTGAAGACAGGGCGCTATGGCGCTCATTAGCGGAGGCCTATGTCCAGCTGTGGACTCACATAGGCTGATGATGATGTATGAGTAAAGGCGCGATCACATTAATGAAACGCGTCGCGACGCAACTTGTCAACATCCCATTAATATGGCATTTCGTCGCATCAGGTGTTTATGTGTTTCTAATCATAGAAAATTCATAAAATTTGATGCAACTCAACGCGCATCGCTTTATGTCGGGTCGCGTAGTGTTTTAATAGTGTTTCCGCCTTGATTGTGTTCTTGTGTAAAAACTGTCGTAGTTTGACGAATTCAAACGCCGACTGACCTCAAAATATTCGTGTGCGAATGCACAAGTCAGCGCTGACTTCCCACCGCTGCACTGACTTCAAATCAATTTACATTGGGATTTTTTCGGGTCAGCGCTGACTTGTCTCGAATTCGGAGTCAGTCACTGACCCTGTCTATACCTGCCTTTAGACTCCTCAGATCTGTCGTTACGCGAATCATCAAGTAAATTATGATTAAGAAGCGTTTAGCTTTTCAGGTCCGAACCACTTGAATATAAAGACAGAACAGACAACATTTTCACTGTTTTTTTCTGTTCCTCAGAGCGTAGATGAGAATTCTGTAAGGCATTGGTACAACTACCTGTCATCGCAGTCAAGATCTCCCCATATCATCACGACTACTGCGCCTAATGCAGGTTTGTGTACCTTCTATTGATAAATCATTTTAACATGTGTGGTCCCGGCTTAGAATTCGCACCACCCCAACTCTTCCCGCGGATGTCGTAGGAGGCGACTGAGAGATGTCCATCGGTGGGCGGCAGCAGCGCCCCCTACAGAACCATTCTAACACCAGACTGCGATCCCCAAGCCATCCATGCCCAGCGTGTGGAATATGGGCATTACCCCCCGTGAGATTAAAGCCAATAATGCGCTTATCAGGGGGAGGCTTGAGTCAATTATAGACTGTTGAGGATTAACATTGTTTTTAGACTTGCCGCGAATACTCGCTATTATTCGGTATTCGGCATTACTGGTCATTTTTATGATATTCTTCAAATACCGAATAATAGCTAGTATTATTCGGTATTTGGCGAATAGTCGTCTAAAATAAACTTTTAACGAACAAAAAACTACGAGAACAAAACGAGTTAAAACTAATCAATTTTTATTATTTTCCTTAATAAAACAATACAAAGTATCAATTATTATCTGTAATATGTGCCTGTGCCTATCATATTCATGAAATTAAGCTTTTTAATTAATATTTAAAATGCAACAGAGGCAAATTGTGGTGCAAAAAAACTATTTTTTTCTGCACGTTCGGGAGCAAGTCGGTTTCGCTTTTCCTCATAAATTAAACCTGTCTCGGGAAATAGTCTTTCTGAATAAACAGAGCTTTCTGGTGTGATTAAGTATCGTTTAGCAAGCTTACTTAAAATAGAAAATCTATTCTTATTGGTACTCAAAGCCCACCATTCATATGGGTTTATTTTTCTGTCAGCCTTTGCTAATGCGATGCAGTGGGCGATTTCTTCAGAAGTGGCATTCTTGGGTTGCTCTTCAATAGGCTGCTCTATAGATTATTCTTCAAAACATGCCCAAAATAGTTTCCGAATCGATATGCTCACTTTCATTGTCTAATCGAGACCTTTTAGATGCCGTTTCTGGATCCGAATCATCATTTTCGTCATCTAAAGAAAGCCACCTTCTCTAAGCGCAGCTCTACGGATATTTTTAATGTGCCTTATTTATGTCGAATAGTAATGTCGAGTTATTCGACTATTCGCCAAAGTGAATGGCGATTAATCGGTATTCGACTATTCGCTATAACAACTATTCGCGGCAACTCTCATTATTTTCGAACAAATTTACGTATAGTTTGACGAGAGGTCACTTGACCTCGTAGCGCTAGCTAGTGCATTCCCGTACTGAGAAAATGGTTCAAGTCCCGTCGAAGTCGATTTTTTGGGATATTCTTTGATTTCATACTTAGTAGATGCTACTAAAATAGCGCTCATACCTTTGCAGGAGTAACGGGAGCGTTAGAACGAGCTCTGTCGCGGTACACAGAAGTCACAGCGAGCGTCCATGCGGTCGACAAGAGAGAACCCGAGTTTACCTTGTATGGACCTACGGGGTCCACACTTTATGTGTACAGGTGGGTAAAAACTACTAATATTATAAAGCCGAAAGTTTGTGAAATCTGAAGTTTTGTTACCTAGGATCTCCAAAACTACTCAAGATGAAATTTGGCATACGTTAAGAGCAAAGCCTAACTTATATAATAGGCTTCTTATTATACGAAAAAGATGCGTGTGAAGCCGCGGGTCAGCAAAAAATTATTAAAAATATATTACGATCAGCAAAAATTTATTCCGTGTATTTCTATCATCGAGCACGTACCCAATAGAGAGGAAATGTCATTTATTTTGTTTAGACAACAATTCCGCAAATTCATTGCGGCGACCGCTGCGCTCCCATTGGCCGACTCAAAATCAAGCATCACAACCAGTTGGGCAAGGATTTATTTTTATCGATAGTCAATGTTAAACAAAACTAATATATAATGAGCATCGCGAAAATTATTGAGGTAAATAATTTTCGCTAGTGTGGTTTGCGGGTTGAACGAGTGTAGTTTCAATAGCGAATTTATAATTTTTTAAAAGCAAACGAATCAAATACGTGTTTACTAGTGTGGAATTCTTATATTAGATAGGAATTTAATAATATACCCGGAGTATTTTATAAAACTTACTTTGATTAACAATAAATCAATCAAATTGATACATTTTAATTAGGTACTTCTTGTTTGATCGGGAGTACCAATCGATAGGCACATAATTTATTATATCAGCACAACACTAGTATGATAGACATTTGTAAGTGACAAATCACTGATGAGTTTCGAAATTCGAATGACCATATTTCCTCTCTATTGGGTAAGTGCTCGATGATTTCTATGTACCATCATCACAAGATCCGCGTATTGATAAAATTATATCTATGTAATGTAATCGGTCATCTAGTACCCATAACACAAGCTCTGCTTAGCTTGGGGCTAGATGATGTTGTGTGGATTGTCCAGCATTATTTATTTATAGAGATAAGCTTAATAAATTTTTACGTTATGATAATGACTTAAGTTATGAAACAGACGGATAGGGCACAAATATTTTCTTTAAAATAAGTGGAGATAAGTTCAGATAATTATGGATAACTTGACAAAAACCACCAACGGAACATATTTTGTTTTGATTGAACCTAATAAATGAATGATTAAGTTCACTTCAACTTTTATCTCCACTTATTTGTTGAAAAGTGAACTTAATCATTCATTTATTAGGTTCAATCAAAACAAAATATGTTCCGTTGGTGGTTTTTGTCAAGTTATCCATAATTATCTGAACAAAACAAATTATTTGTTTTTTAGTTATTTAACTTTAATTATTATTATTAGCATCTGTCACAATTAATGTGATTATAATGCTTTAAAAAAATAATTATTATACACCCAACTTGGGGCGGATTGGTGATAACGTAAAGGTAAAAGTGGTTCTCGTACGACTTAAAACTGGGAACGCTTCGTTAGCGCCTGCTAATTTTTCTAGTAGCGACATCTATGAATAGTTTGAGGAAGTTTTTACCTATGTGTATGGGCAGTACTATTACACACTATCATGTTTATTATAAACTTTGAAAACGGATAAAGAGTACAAAATGTAATAATAATAATAATAACAAATAATGCTGGAAATTTCACACAGCATTATCTAGCCCCAAGCTAAGCAGAGCTTGTGTTATGGGTACTAGATAACTGATATATTTAAAACAATACACTACATAGACAGATTTTTTTTTATTTTATATAAAAACACCCAGACCAACGGAACAAATTTCTGTAGATCGAACACAAATTTGTTCCGAGACGGGAATCGAACCCGCAACCTCCTGCGTCGCAGGCGGACTATCGCCCGCTGCGCCACGGAGGTCGTCAAACTAATATACCTACATCATTACAATCATACTATTATTATAAATCTGAAAGCTTGTGAAAATTTTAATTGTGAAGAAAAAGCTTGGGGCTAGATAATGCCGTGTGAATTGTCCAGCATTTTTTATTTATATATATTTATTTTGTTTCAGTGTAAAACCAGCGGTATTCGACTTGATTCTAACGTTAGCCATCGTAGCGTATCTTACCATGGTATACTTCGCCATACAGGTCTTCCCACGGTTTTATGAAGAGTATGCGAAGGCAGTCACTGGGAAAGTCAAAGTGCAGTAAGTGAGTCGTTGTTGGATTGTTTTTGTAAAGTTCTGTTATGATTGGCGACCCTTAAACAGCCAAAAGGTCGGTGGCCATTCATTACGGATTATCGGTTTACTACGAACCTTATTTGTGTTGGAAGAACACCAACACAAATAAGGTTCGTAGTTAACCCGCTTACATCCATAATGAATTCGTCAAACTACGATAGTTTTTATAGTTGGCGACCAATTTGGATTATGCGTGAGGATGCGGAGAAAATATGATTAAACTCTGTTAGCAATGCGGAATAGAAATAAAATAATAGCGATTTTCTATAGTTTATTGAAGTTATGTACCGACGGCAACGCCTCTATCGTGCATCTGCGAAACTAAAAAATCCATTCAAAACTAAAACTTAAAAATTGTACGGATTCCGAATCTAAGCAATTATTTTGATTAGGGTACACACACTTACAAATTAAGTAATAGGTCAAAAAGGAGATATAATTTTTTTACATCAAACACTAACCTACTAGATTGATGTCCACACTACCCAAAGGTTAGCAGGTAGAGAATGCTATCTAGCACTATGCTCGCCCATGTACAACTTTTGTGCAATAAATCTATCTATCTATTTTTTCGCCTTAAACTTAAACAAATTCGTTTCGTGATAAATACGCAATTTTTAACGGAACGAGCGTTCGAAAGAAAAGATCGGCACTTTCCAGGGTCTACCATATTGAGACGGGGAGACTACATTTTCATTAACCCAGGGAGAGTCTGTTTGATGGTAGTAACGACACGTGGACGTGACGTCTGCTATTTGTATGGGATTTGCATAGTTTCATGTCCGCACGGTAGAGGCGCTTTACCAAATTGTATGGAAAAAGTCAAATAGAATCACCACTTACCTATGTAGTTGTAAAGTATGGCCATCTGGTTGGTCTAGCTTTTTATAATTTATAATTTACTAAAACAATGCAACGATGGCAATGACGTAGTTTATAAGTGTTGAACAATTTTGTTTTACGAAAACAAACAGAAGATCTTTAGTGGTTTTGCAAAACCAAATATTAATTTATTGAATAAAATAAATTAATTTAAGACTTGTGTCCTTGCAAGTACAATTATGTGGTAAATTATTACGTACCACGATAATATCAACTGTACTTTATTTATTTTATAAAATTGTTGATAAACTAAAAGACATTTCGTGAACTGTTCGATTTTCTATTAAATATCGGAAAAATCTAAGGCAGGCTACACACAATATACCCATTCACGCTCATACAAACTAGTAATAAAAAGTTATAGCAGAAATACTTAGCTGAATACTATGTGTGTAGCAGATCTTGGAAATTAGAAATTTAGATTTAATAATGTGAAGCAATACTATACCGTTGTAATAAAAGATAAATTTAATATATTAAATTATAGATAAATGCGTTCTATCTATATAAGTATTACTTTCGAATAAGATCAAATCAAAATTCTTTTATTGTTTACTTACATAAAAACTTACTTAAAATTTACATAAGTAAGTATTTTAATTAAATTCTACTTTTAAATCATATTTCATTTTACAGAGCATCTTCTTGATTTGCATTAGTAAAGTTGTAAGTATTTATTTTTCAATTACAATACATTGCTATTAAAGTCATAATAACAAACAGACTAGTCTTAGTAGATTTTTCAGCTCAAAACTGAACAAAAACATCTTACCTATACTCAAGCCATTCTCAACGAACAATGTTTTTAAACAACTCGCAACCCAAAAATCCACAACTGTCTTTTTGGCTTTGCGTTTTAACATTATTGATACTTATTGTAGGAAATAGCTAGAAAAGAAGACGAATATGCAAAATCTGTCAAGAAATTAACAGCAAAAAAAACTGTTTCTTAAGTTTGGCCGGAGTATAGTAGTTATTTCTATTTAAAAGGTAGTTTGCTATACTAGTAACACGTTTAGAAACATAACTGATTATTAAATATTCAATAGTTTTGTTGACCGTCCTCTTTGGAGTTCCTTGAATTGTATAATTATGAAAAATATATCGGTTTTGTACACATTTAAAACAACAGAAAACTACTATAACTTCCTATTTTTTCTGCATGTTTCCTTTGTCCATGTTTAATGAAATTTAATTTATTTTGAATTTTTTTGTGGTTTAAATATAGAAAAACAATGTTAATCTAAATAGAATGTGTACAAAATCTATCCATACGTTTTATTCCTTTGAGTTTACTTATGAAATTTTATACTTACCATACAAAAGTCTTCGTATCCACTTCGCATAAAGAAATGTACTCTCTATCCTGCACATAAAATCTATTCCCAATTAGTCATGGGATTATATCTAACACTTATAAACATCGCAAGTGGGTACGTAGCTTTAAACCAATTTTGTGATAAGAGTTATAATTTATGTACTGCGTTTGTTGTGTTTTTTCAATAATTTAGTTTAAAATCAATCAAAATGTATATAATTATAGGTGTAATGGTGGTAGTGAAATGCTATAAATATGCGTAAGAACCGTACACTCGGAATTTTAGGTGGTTTATGTTGAAAAAGAAGTTGTGTTTAAGAACTTGAGTTCACTTTTCCTTGGCTTTTAAATGTGTGATTTTGATTCTGGCTTTTCCTAAATCAGACAGGGCTATGCCAATAAATGGAATAGCCTTTGCATTTTGGTGTAAGTGAAAATGGTGTACGTTGTATGGAATTGATCAATAAAACTCTGTTTTTAAAAGTATTTATTTCTTTTATTTATGAATATTTTATGAAAATCAACCTTTTTATAGATCTCTAAAAACAAACTAGAGAGCGATTTAAATCTCAAAAACAATGACCAGCAGCACTAACATCGTTACCATTTTATGGCACTTATAAAAATTCTATAAAAATACAGTAACACTTTGCGCAGTGCACTCTTAGCTTTATGTGAGGAAAATAAAGTTCAAGCTTAATAATAAATGCTTACTATTATCTAGTATTATAAAACAAACTTTTATCCCATTGAAGGAATAGAAAGACAAGTGCAATTATTTGTTTCTAAAGATTTTTAACCCTCGTAAACTTCTGCACTCGCGGCTCCGTTGATATCCTTCAGTTCGTTTGATTTGAACGTTGCTACGAAGTTTATCTTTCCGAGTTTCTGTGAACAAAGAAAACGAATAAGTAAGCAATCACCAGCAAATGCAACATTATTTTGCAACATTGTTTGGCAAAATAACGCAGCGCTTTTCATTTTGTTGTATGCTGCAAAGTTGGAAATAATATCTAGGTATCGTCGATGAGTTGGATAGGCAGTTGCGCTAATACCGTACGATGTAAACCTAACGCTTGTCCGATTATTAAATTGCATCTTAATAGTTTAAGAACAAAATTAAAATTTTTAAACCCCCTCCCCCGACAAATTTTCATGAAACATGGCTTGGAACACTCGAGATAAAATAATAATCTGACACAAAAAAGAAACTAAACGAAAATCGGTTCATCCGTTTGGGAGCTACGATACCACAGATACACAGGCGTTAAACTTATAACACCCGTCTCTTTTCGCGTCGGGGGTTAAAAATGGAGCACGCTTTCCCAGAAGGAGCTGGATTTAAACACTCCAAGATAGTACTCTAACGAGAAAAACAGACGCCGGAAGCTCATTTCACTCTTTGGCCGAGCTTATTATGAAATAAGAACAGAATTTTTTAGAACAGGTACAGGAGATCGTTTTCTGTGATTCTGCTGGTCCTATGGTGGAAGGGAGAAGATGGATGCTTATTCTACTTACATTAGGTTGTATAGGCAGCTGCGTAGTCAACGTCTGTCCGGGTGCGACATCGTCAGCGGGGAACCTCAGCGTACGGCCCGCTATACCGGACGATGTGAATCTGAACTCGCAGTTAGTCAGCGGCACGTCTAGAGGGTTGGTGAGGTGGAGAGAGACAGACGATGCTTGCCCGATGATTAGGTCGTCGTTAAACTGTGCAAGGGAAAAAACATTAATTAGGGTTCGGCTGCCCCGTGTCGCCAACGACCCGTGGGACGCCTGCGTTTCCGCTGGAAATATTTGGTGGAAGCAGACCTGCGTGTGCTAAAAGCGGAGGACTGGCGGGAAACTGCACAGAACAGGGACAAATGGCGACTTCTCTTATCGTAGACCACGACACACTTCGGGTTGCTGAGCCATAGGAGTAAGTAATTGGGTACTTTTGAGATAAGTTAAGCGCAGTTGCCTTTAAAGCAATGTTTTAGGTTTAAGGTACAGTCAGCTGCTCAGATATGTATACACTCCCAAGTTTTCACTTTTATTATACTCGGATCTTTAAAACGATCGAAAGCTTGCGAGTGTTTACATATTTTCGCAGCTGACTGTACCTACTGCGTAGTTAAAATTTCAGCATATAAATTTTATGATCACCAATCAGCTGCGTTTTTAAGCCACCCACCATATTATTGACATTTGAAAGCTTTGAAAGACATTTTAAAGGCCTTCGCCATACGATTGCAAATTACGAAGGCCATTCAAAGGGTTTTCAAATGTATTGACATTTGAAAACCCTTTGATACAGGATGGGTGGTTTTTAAGTAATCGCACAGGTGGGTGAGTCCGCAGAGAGTAGAAGCTTTCTCCGATTTACTGTAGTGTGCGGTAATTAGGTAAAGAATCGCCGTTCACCCTCAACTCGCCATAAATATACGCTTAAGTTTGTGGTAAACCTATTTGAAGCTATTCTAGGATCAATATAGGTATTTTGGTAAGTACTTTATATGGGCTGCAGGCTGATAGCCTCATGAGACCACAGCCCGCATATGGGCTGTCCGCCTTCTGAGTTTCAACGGGTCGTATGTTATTGGACTCAGAGGGATCTCTTAAATTAAACGTGGACTTGGTAGAATAGATACTAAGCTAAAAAAAGTTTTTTTTAATATTTGTTAAATTGCCAGTCCAGTATAGATTTTGGTCCATTATTATAATACATAATAATGGACCAAAATCTGTACTGGACTTGGGAGGAACTTTATACACACGATGCTGGACTGATAATTCGGTGAGATTTATTTATACATCCAGCAAATGCTGAATGAAGTATAAACCAAGGTCTTAACTTATAGAAGCGTACCCTAGAGTGGAAAAGTATGGACACTGAATGATGTAGTAATTAAACTAATATCGGGTCATCTTACCTTAAGATTTATGTTAGGTTTGAGGACCTGGAAGTCGTCATCATCAGCCCAGGACTGCTTGGTCTCCTCCACGATCGCCATGGCTGATATCTTCATGTTGCAGTATTCCACCAGCTTTGGGAGGTAGTCGCTGGCTGTCACGAGTATGCTGATTGTTTCAACTGGAATAGGATCACGGGTGAGATTGTTATTTTTATGTATAACCTACGTACTTAATTAATAGGATTGAGTTCCATCCCTCGTTCCGTCGGTACATCAAATTTAATTATGTGTAACCTACGCTGTGTGGTGCCGGCTTAGAATATGCACCACCCCAACTCTTCCCACGGGTGTCGTAAGAGGCGACTAAGGGATATCCACCGGGGGCGGGCAGCAGCGCCCCTGCAGAACAATTCTACCACCTAATCTGCGATCCCCAACCCGCATGCCCAGCGTGGGGAGTATGGGCCTTACCCCCATGTGATAAAAGCCAATAAGGCGCTTATCAGGGGGAGGCCTGCGTCCAGTAGTGGACCAAAACAGGCTGTTGAAGTTGTTGAGGTATAACCTACGTACTTAAATAATGGGATTGAGTCTCATTCCGTCCCCCCTTCCGTCCGTACGTCAAATTTAAATGTTAAAGGATTATGCAAGCGGGGCTATACATATACAGGGTTATTGGTAATTCACTAACGCTGCGTGAACTGCGAGTTCTGCCCATCATCATGAACACGTTTGTGAAGACGCCAAGTCTTGATTCTTAAACTTGGTATC
The DNA here is from genome assembly GCA_949316285.1 of Eupithecia subumbrata. Lineage (NCBI taxonomy): Eukaryota > Metazoa > Arthropoda > Insecta > Lepidoptera > Geometridae > Eupithecia > Eupithecia subumbrata. Next base: position 11,997,547 of record OX438630.1, on the reverse strand, counting down.
TGAAACTAAACTTAAAAACGGTTCTGCCCTGAATTTAGCAATGGGAGTGGGGGATCAGTCTTTGGTCATTGGGTTGCGAACAGACGTGGTTTTTGCATTTGATATCAGAGGTGATTTACAAAAAAAAATAGGACTGACTTCTTCAGGAACGTGTTCGTGATGACGGGCGAAACCTGCAGTTCACGCAGTGTTAGTGAATTAGCAGTAACCCTGTATTAGTTACATTGCAAGCGACTTCTGACAAGCCTCGATAAACATACTAATAGGTAAATGGAGGGTAGCTTACGTTTTCCAGGTCCTACGAAGATCTTTCCCTCCACCTTCTTGACAGGTTCAGCTCTGACGCCGTTGTAGAAGACGCTGATGGCTGAAAGGGAAGCCTTGATGTTGCGAGCCTGAAATAAAATAATAATAATTCGTTTCAATTACCGGATAAGACATGTATTTTTTCAATAATCTGTGAATGCATTTCTACATAATTAAAAAAAATAAAGGAATGTGTTCTTAGAGTAAAATTTGCTTTCTTGAACATTTCAAGTAGTTGCCCTCCATTAAACATTTGTTGTTCCACTCTGTATAGCTAAGCTGTTGGTATATGGACCATGTGCCGTGTGGTTCTGCCTTAGAATTAGCACCACCCCAACTCTTCCCGCGGGTATCGTAAGAGGCGGCTAAGGGATATCCAACGGGAGGCGGGCAGCAGCGCCTCCTGCGGAATAATTCTACCACCAAACTGCGATCCCAATGGACCAATACAATAGGCTGTTGAGGTTGAGGTTACCATGGACGACTCGTTAGTCTTTATGCTATGATCTGTTTTGTGATGACTAGTGGCCGATTTTGTCAAGTTTTGTGATTAATCAAAGTTCTTTAGTTTATAATTTTATTATCGGCCATCATCATCATCAGCCTATGTTAGTCCACAGCTTAACAAATATGCCATAATTTTACTATGGTGCCGAATATTTTTTTTGTATAAATATGCAACCCTTACCTGATCAGAAGTGTTCTGAATATCGACCTTGACCCTGAAGTCCTTGCCAATCGGCACCGTTTCAATGTCTTGAAGGGTGAATTTCACGTCGTTTTCCACGCTGTTTACGACCTTATAATACCTGTAAGTGATAATGGTCAGTTGGGGTAAGTGTGTTGCATTGTAATAAAATTTAGATTTATAGAGAATTTATTTTCAAAAACGAACTTTTGTTGGTCAGATGTTTTCATCCGATACAATGACACGGTCCTTACAAGAAACTTGAGTCAATCGGTGTCAAACAAAATTTTACCAGTCCAACAAATTCATAGGTGCTACTCACTCCTGGGTGTCCTCATACTGTACCAGATTAACACACTGTAGATTTAATACAAAGATAGGGAAAAAACAATGAAAAATGCTTTTACAATAATGTTACCTATTTTTGTTTCACATACCTCTTAGCCCTTTCAGAGTATCGTACTCCGTTCATCAGTGCAAGTCGCTCTGACGTGGTGCCTTCTCTGAACTTGTACTGAGGAGTGATGTCCTCTCGGTCTTCATCACCGATCGGGTCAAACACGTATGGCTTCTTCGTTAGGATCATGCGGCCGATGCTGTGGAAAAAGGAACGTAAGTATTACGAATACCTACTCATTATTGCACGGCAAATAAAACAGAAACACAGGACAGGAAAAGACAAATACAAATTACGTTGCACAATGGGCGGCCTTATCGCTATGAGCGATCTCTTCCAGGCAACCTTAGGATGTATGTAATTTGTATACGGAGTAAATTCGTCATAATAGCACCTGCTTTCAGCTAGTATCAACCACCAAGTAGTTCTGCCGTAATGGTTTCAACCTCCATCAGAATAGAGAGAAACTACATCCAAAACTAGAGTAAAGTACAATATCACTATACCTACTGCTTGGGACTTGTGAAGGAAAGTAAATAATTTTGACTTTCAAGTATGCTGCTGTCCCCCTTCCCTCATGATACTTACTTTAAGCACTCTTATCCACAGTTGGTTTATGGTCTATAGGTTCATTTAAACTACGCGTCTTAACAAAAAAATCTACTTACTGGTAGTTATTAGTATCCACCATAGAATATCCACTCTCCGCATCAGGGTCTTTCCTCCACCTCATCAGATCAGCGTTGACTGATGCCAGCATGAACTCCACGTCGTAACCTAGCCCGATGACACCTTGTTTGATGGCTTCTAGTGAAGCTGGACCGCATTGGTACAGTTCTGAGGACTTTTCTTGAGGAGTCGCGTCGATTGCTTGCCAGCCTCCGTAGCCTAAGGGTTTGTATTTCGTTGTTTTAAAGTTTTAGGTATTTGGTATAAACGCCGACCTAAATGGGTAAACATTTAATATACAGGGTGTAACAAAAATAAGTAACCAAACTTTCAGGTGGGGTGTAGAATCGAACACTGAATTCAGGAAAAATATTGGAAAAAATCCCGCCCTTTAGTTTTCGAAAATTTTTATAAATAGGTACGAAATTTTCACAACATTAGGCAATAGACTATAATACATGTGTCTATTTGGAATTAAAAAAAAAATGGCCTAAGTACCTGTATTCATCTCTTTTATAAGCCCATAACACCTAAACGGTGCCCTAATGAGCGGCCACCGCGGTCATCGACCCGCGACATCATTGCAGCGGAAGCGAACAGGCTGCACGGCGTGCTTAGATATGGAGCCTACGTACAACAAATACATTCCAATTTTCCTCTAGGAATTAAAAAGAATAAATTATTTTAAGTCTTTACACACGTTCTATCGCGAAAATGCATAGTTAGTAGGTACATTCATTAAGCATGCACCTTCCTACTAAAAGATATTCACTACTAGCTTTTATTTTTTCATATCGTTGACTACCTAAGTACCTACCTTCCCATTGACCTTTAAAAACATGGTGAGTAACTTACAATGAACCCCATAAAAGGTTGTTACAATTTGCATTTCCGAAGCACCAGATTGAGACAAGAAAAGGCACAAACTTTTAGCGCGCGAGAGCGAGATAGGTATACAAACTTAGTTCATCCGAATGTTCACCCAATGCTAGGCTTATTGTTAGTTTTGTCAAACTGTCATACCACAGAAATGTTATCATAGGGTCAATGGCCGTTTAGTTGCATCATTGCAAGCGCAAGGTGAAGGTCGCGGCGGCGCTTATCAGTTTTTGTGCGTAAAAATGGCTCGTATGCGTTATTCAGATATTGAATAACACGAGATGAAAATTGAAATGGGAAAATTGGAATGCATTGACTAGCTTCCTACATAACTACAACACGTGCAGCTCGCCGCCGCGCGCGCTGCTGCGATATCGCGTGTCCGGTCGTGGGTGCCCCCCGTAAAAAGATGTTTATCTGCTAAAAAGGTGTACACAAGGTACGTAGACCTCTTAATCATATTTTAATGTCAAATAAACACGTGCATCAGTCGTTTGCGTAAGGTAGTGAAAATTCCGATTTATTTTATTTTTCGAAAACTAAAGGGCGGGATTTTTTTTTAATATTTTTCCTGAATTCAGTGTTTGATTCTACACCCCACCTGGAAGTTTGGTTACTTATTTTTGTTACACCCTGTATATAGGTCAGCGTTTATATAGACACATGTATAGATCTACTCTGATTAGTAGTTGCAGCGTAGTTATAAAACACAGTGATAAAGCAACTAGCCTTAACTTGTGCAAGATAGTTTCCATTAGTTATAAAAAAACTTCTAATAGACACAAATTAGTGCTCATGACGCTCTATTTGACGCATCCGTAAAAAAACGGCGGCAGCGTACTAGTGCAGGTCACATGGGAATACGTTAACTGGGTTTACCTCACCTCACCTTAAAAATCGGAAGTTCTTTACCTGAAGGTAAATCCGGCCTCGCCATCCAAACATCATTCCACACGTGATAGTTCCAGATAGAATCTACTCCCACGGGGTTGGTCGGATCATAGTCCAGCTCCTCCATAGTCTCTGTGTAGAACTTGTCTATGGTCAGCGAGCTGTTGGCGTCGTGAGCTGATACCAGGTTGGAGACGACGCGGGATGGGATGCCAAGTGCTCTGCAGACTGAAAAGAATAAGGGTGGTTAGGAATGTTGGATCGTCTCTTTTAACTTTGTTTGGCAATGACGGCATGTATTTTTTTGCGAGTCCTACTAGCTACTCCCCCCCGTGTGAGGAGAAAAACTCACTGTTGTTATAAAAGAATCAAAGAGAAGACCTACTGAAGTCTATTTCTGTTCTAAGAAAAGTGAAAGGGGACCGCAAACTACGCACTATTTGTTAGTATTCTGATGTTGCTAAAACTAAACTAACTTGGTTGGACTAAAAAAATGCCGTCTTTTCGGAAGACCTGCGTTGGATGCTAGCTTGCTAGTCGTTCAACTTATGCTGAGTCAGAACCAATTTTGTAAACGGATCTAAGTAGGTAAACTTTTTTTCTGTTAAGTTGTATTAAGTTTTATGTATAAGTATTATTGAGTACCTGCCTAAGTTCTGTTTAAAATATTTTATTCCATATTCGTATTCTTTTTCATAAAGATCGAAAGAAAAAGGATGATAAGTAATTTTTAAGTCCTGTCAAATTAGTTTTCTTTACTTTCGGCGGGTCCGGCGACGGATGAATTTCCCATACAAACGTTATACCAAAATTATTTTTAATTTGAGCATATTTTCACTATGGTCTGTTATTATTTGTATTAAAATAGTATTTATCTAGGTTCCTGCCACAATTTTTTTTCAACATGCCTTTATGAAATGAAATTAAACCTAATCGCATTTTTACATCAATGAATGAATGTTGTCTTAGAAATTGTGTAGATAAATATTTTGAAAAAATCTTATGGCAGGAACCTATATAAATACTATTCTAACACAAATAATAGCAAACCATGTTGAAAACATTCTCAAATAACAAATTAATCATTTTGGTACTACGTTTGTATGGGAAATTCATTCGTCGCCGGACCCTTAATATTTTTGCATCTCTCTCCGCTCTGCTTAGCTTTGATGGAAACCGGCCTTCTCCGGAAATAAAAAGCTGTTTTATAGTTTCACTGTGGGTGGCATAATATGAAATCATAGCCTTGGCAGAATTAGAATTTTGTTTGCAAACCCCGATGTGATTGCTCAGGAACGTCATTTTCTTATTTCGACTCGATCATTTTGGACACTTGCCATGTAGTTAAATATTTTTTTATCTCGTCTACTGAGTTATTTCGTTGTTATGTATCAAAAAGTTGACCCCGCGTGACCTCGGTTATCGTTTTCATGTTAGCGATAAAAATAATGATTTGCCTAAATAGCTTTTCTAAATTATTTTGACCTGTGCTGTTTTTGATCTCATTACAAATTATTAGATTGCAATAAAATTGTTCTTTACTTAGGTACTATAGTAGAGGTGATGTCTCACGAGTAAGTTATGAATTGTTTTTGTGACACCTAATTAGAAGGTTCATAAGAATACATCTAACGACCAATAGACCTCCGTCTATCGGTCTGAGGTTACCGCGAGATGTTGACAAAGATCTACAAGAACGTACATAGGTACATAGGTACCTTCCAGTGGATTAAAACAGCAAGGGGCTAGGACAATGGCGATTTCGGGTGTCACCAAGATCCACTTTGGATTACTGCGCCAAGCCAGTAACTAGATTTCTCTTTATCCGACCGGCTGAAGACTTACCAGTGGTAACAACCCCCGCGAACACCCAGCACTGTCCATACGGCACCTCCTGCTGGTTCTCCAGATAAGACGCGAGGATGTCCACCGAGCCTGTCCACTCCGACGGCGCCGTGCCATCTTCATACTGCCCGTCCCAACGGCCGACCAGTACGCCACCGTCGTCGATTGAGTTCACCATTTTGGAGATGGTGCGCGCCATTTTTACTGGGTCACCGCGTCTGGAAAGATCTTTTTATTAATTATGGCCTAGGTAGTGTCATGGCGGATTTTTCATTATATATTCGAAAGTTTGGATTGATCCGTGGATGTTTATTACTTCTCCACGTTAAAACTACTGAACGGATCGGGCTAAAATTTTGCATACTTTCATAGGCATAGAGCCCTATTGGAAATTGTATTGTATGCACTTGTTTTGTTTTCGTGGAATCCTTGCGTAAGAGGAAACCTAGGTAAGTATCACAAACAAAGAACCAACCTCATTAAGTTCACATTTACGTGTATGTAATTAGTTTCTTATGGTCTCTCATGATTTTCCATCAATCAATCATGACTAATTAATTGTCATGCAATTTATTTCCTACACATAGGAACATTAATGGCGAATCAACATGTTTTTGTTCTTGTATACATTTTCTTAGAAAATCGACCAAGACTGTTGTCACTTAATATGCTTCACATGTTGAAAACATGGGGGCTATTCCCTGGGTTTCACGTGAGGCGCGCGATTCCCAACGACTCACGAATCGTAGTTTCAACGTATCACATGAAGGTTCTGAGGATTATGAGAGCGAGGGAATATAGAGTGCACCTGCGTTTGCGCACACACTTGTGCACTATAATAATCCTGCGCACCTGGCTAGTCTTCGTTGAGACTGACCTCCGTGGCCGAATTTCCCCCAGGAGGCCATCATCATCATGAAGGTTCTCAAGGTTCGCTTACTAGATAGATATATTTTGTCTGATATAAAAAAAATTAACACTTGCAGTGTCCACGACACATCTGCAGGGATCGAGCAGTGAACGTCTGAAATGATACTTACTGATGGAAAGGCATCTCTCCCCGGTCCAGCATGAACATAACCGCTGGTAACACCACACCATCGAACTGTCCGTAAGCCCACGGCTTCCCACGCGTGGTCTTAATCGGTCCCACCCAGACCTTGCCGACGTCGTTCATTACATACTCTTGGAGAAGCTCTGTGTCTTCCATGTAGGTTTGGTCATCTGTTGGAAAAGAATATTAGTTTTTTTTTAAATATTAGCTTTGCTTTAACGGAGAAAATGCTGAAGTCATTTAAAACGGGATAATTACCATGACTTGAGTTTTGAGCTTTCCAATATTTCGGCACATTTTCATGCGCCATGATCACGGAATAACTGCGAGTGACTTGTTATTGGGAGATGTATCGATCTACCCGCATTTTTTGTCTTTTGTTACGAACGTTACTACTACCACCGGTTTAATTATATATTATTAAAACTCAAATTATGGTAAATATCCCGTTGTAAATGATAGATTTAAAAGTTTTAACGGAGAAATGGTCTACGATTCGTGTAAAACTACTTTTCTGGTAGTTTAGTTCCTTGCACAACGCAGAAAATATTAATTCCGTTGGGTCGGTGTTTGTAAATTGTACCTAAGTATCCATGCCTTAATAAATTGAAAAGAAATGTTTTAGGTATAGGTTTCCACAGTGACAAAATTTATATTGTTTTATCATCTATACTTATAATAAAACTGTAACAGGTCCAATTCTGTACATTGAAGATATTTTGAAAATTTTTTTGGAGGGCACTCTATTATCGATCCTGAAGCCAAAACTGCAATTTTTTTCATTCATGTCTGTCTGTCTGTCTGTCTGTCTGTCTGTCTGTCTGTCTGTCTGTCTGTCTGTTTCTTAAACGCGCATCACGCCGAAACTACTGAAGGTATTGAAATGAAACTCGGCACGATTTTAGGTCATACTACGAGGAAGGACATAGGATACTTTTTATCCCGGAATTCAGCAAGGTTTCCCTGGGAGAGGGGATGAAAGTATAATTCCTTCACCGCGCGTCACGCCGAAACTATTAAAGGTTTTGAAATAAAACTCGGTATGATTTTAGGTCATACTACGAGAAAGGACATAGGATACTTTTTATCCCGGAATTCAGTCAGGTTCCCCTGGGAGGGGGGATAAAAGTAAAATTTCTTCACCGCGCATGACGCCGAAAGTGCTAAATGAGTTGGAATGAAACCTAGGACGATTTGATTTCATACTACAAGCAAGGACATGGAATACATTTTATCCTGGAATTCAGTAAGGTTCCCCTGGGAGAGAGGAAAAAGTAGAATTCTTTAACCGCGCATCACGACGGGTCTACGCGTCGTCCGATTTCATGCATTCTTTTTGTTAGAAACAGTGTTGCAAGATCGAATTTGACTAAATCAGTAGAAAGTCGAGTAGAAAATCAGTAGATTGATGAAAAAAATTAGTAGATAAAGGGTAGGTAAGTTCCTATCTATTTATTTTTCCAAGACGCACCCATTAGTTAGGTTCCAACCTACTAAGGTGGTGGGTCTTGGAAAAATAAGTTAGGTTCCTACCTTACATGATATTTGGTGGTTTAGCTGGTCCAGTTAACTGTACAATAGTATAATTAAATTAATTAATTAATTAATTATTGTGGTCCAATTAAACTAACTGGACCACAGAAAAATATTTTTTATTGTGGTACACAGCCAACTGTACCTACTAACGAAAAAATATTACGGTGGTCCAGTCAAATGGATCAGGAGCCCAATTCTGCAAAACAACTGCTTCAGTATGACAATGGAATCGTCGCAGAATCATCACGTAGAATCCTTAGATTAATAAAACTCCAGATAGTGCGCGCGAGATAAATTAATAGTTTCAAACTTGACGCGCGTCTCTCCATCTGCATTCATCATAATTTATTTCATCCAAGGTGGAATACCAAAACGTGTCATTCTGTGACGATAGCCCTGTCATAGTGAAGCGATTAGTATAGCAGAATAGGGCCCCAGCTGTGAGTAAGTGAAACGAGTAGGACACTTCTTAACACTGACGCTGGCCGAGTCGTAGCTAAAAGTCGTGTGGATAAAGAATGGGATTGAAGATGACAATATGCTATCCCCCGTAGACCCTACACGATTTTTTGCACGGCGGCTTTTCATAATATGAGAGACTATGGTTAAATGTGAAGTGAACTTAATTAGTCGGCAGGTAAGGCAATCGCGAACGAAGTCGCGGGTACAGCTAGTTTTACAATAAATGTTTAGAATCGAACTGTCTAATTTTTTCACATCTTACAACTTTTACACCGCAGTGATGAAGTTCGAACAACGGCTGGTCAACTGACTTTGTAGGTACCTACTACGATCTCGAGCGGGATCTCTATGTCTGGTAAAGATCGCTCTTGAGTGATAAGACCGCCACTTGTCACTTAGATTTTAAGCTGTTTTGTTGTATTGTTTCTATCGATAAGTATATTATAGAATTGTCTATCTAGCTATTCAAATAATAGGTACCCATTTATTATCAAACAAATAACATTCCATTAATTTAGTAGAGTAATTAATACTGGTCATTTAAATTTTCACACTGCATAGTCTAGTAATTTTTTTATTTTATTTGTTTTTATTTATACCTCGTAGGGATAACAAACAATCATACTTAAATATTAACAGATTATTTTAAGTAGACTAAATAGGTACTAAAAGTATGACCAGCCCCGTTATCCGCAAGTTACAAAAGAAAGAAAGAAAGAAAAGTTATACTCAAACCTTTTTCAACTTACCTTGATTCCAAGGATTGAACAGGATGTACAGATCCTGGTTGAAGTCATACACCTCCCTGGAAGCTCCATGCTTTAGCCTGGTGACCACGCGAAGAGACCAGTTGCCGACTGGCAGAGTTACGGGGGTGGACACCTGAGGAAGAAAATTGAACGTCAGGTGAGTGACCTATGATATACAGGGCTACTGGCTACTGACACTGCGTAAACTTCAGGTTCTGCCCATCATCACGAACACGTTTGTGAAGACCTCAACAACCTCAACAGCCTGTATTGGTTCACTGCTGGACGCAGGCCTTCCCCTGATAAGCGCCTTACTGACTTTTATCACATGGGGTAATGCCCATGATGTTTGTGAAGACGCCAGCACCTAATCCTTAATTTTCTTTGTAAATACCACATGTACAGAACCATATGTACAGAATTTGACTTATATCTGTCAAAAATTGACAGAAATGCTCTTCCGCTTTGAGATCGAGGCTCGCTTTTAACAAGGTGAACCATATTGTACTTATGTATATACATACTTATCATCTTGCGAGTACATTATTTCGGTTTCCAATCGCCACTATTCCAGTAGCTTTACCTAAGTACGATTTAAACGGCTTTTGACCTATTAAAACTCCTATAAACGTGCCTGCACACCATAACAATTCCCTTGCAAAATAACCTATGAGTGTAGGTCTTTACCTATTTTAATATTTAAGTGTTTTCTCGCTCTACCTGCGAGGATAATGATGCTAACGTAAATCAACAGTATTTTACCAGCGCTAACACTGTATTATATAAAGACTACATAATAGTTTATTTATTACCTACTCGGTTCTCGAATCCAAGGTATTTTATGTCAACAAAGACACGATTGAAAACTAAACAAAAACAACACGTTATAATTGCACACGCACAATAAAAAAGCTTCGAATTCGAGTTCGAACGGACGAGAGATGAATAAAAGCTTTCAAAAGCAAAAATTGTTCATATTTTCTGCGATTTGCACCGATGATGATACCAGTGTTAAGAAATTTATGTTCGACCAATATTATGTTTGTTTTTAAAACCCTTTTGTTTTTGTCTCCGCTTCTGGACATCGTTAAGCTGTAGAAAAAACACGCATAACGGACCAATTTGAGTCCAAATGCAGAAAAATAGTTCTCACACCTAAACCTAAACCCTTTGTTTACAAAAAATATCTAGGATTCTAGAACCCAGTATAGGTTTATTTCATGTGTGCATTTAGTGGATAAAAATAGGCATTACATCGTGGATACGAATCTAATGTATTCAGATGTAGCTTTACAATGATTGCAAACAACACAATGTAAAAACGTTTTATAGTGACTATATAATGGCAACCTTGGTAAAACAAAATATGTATAATAATAATAAATAACTAATGTTGGATAATTCACACAGCATTATCTAGCCCCGAGCTAAGCAGAGGTTGTGTTATAGTTACCTACTAGATAACTGATACACCATCTTAATACAATACACTACATAGATAGATATTTTTTTATTAAACATAGAAAACATCCAGAACACCCTGAACAAATAATAATCTGCAGATCGTACAAACATTTATCCCGAGGCGGGAATCGAGCCCGCAACCTCCTGCGTCGCAGGCGGACCTTCGCCCGCAGCGCCACAGAGGTCGACAAATATCAGTTTAAAGTAGGTACTAAGTTTGACGAAACTATATTCAAATCGATGATTTATTACTGGAAGCTGCCAAATAGTAACTATTGGAGTACTTATTGGTTACTTTGTCGAGAATTTCTGTTGAAAGCAAATAGGTAAATCCTATGACGCATTGTTGAGTTAACCTACCAAATACCAACGCGAACAAAACACTACCGCGAGAGATCGTCGCTCGTTTTTTGTTGAGCTCTCAAATGGTTCAGTCCGTTTATCTATTGTATAGAGCAATTGCCAAATGCCAGGTGAGGTAGATCTCTAGAATAGATTAAGAATTTTTATTGTAAAAATTGTGTACATCAACAATCTTATCCATTTCGGACACACAATAATATTTTAACAATTCAATTGAATGAAATTGTTCGGGTACGCAGCAAATACCTAGGTCTTATTTTGTTAAAACCTAGTTAAAATAGATCTAGGGTAGTTATAGTTACTAACTATCAAAAAACTTCATAAGGTTAAAGTGTACACTATTTCCAAGCCATTTCTTTAATATCGTTTTGAACAGATTTCCATGAAGCTGCTTTATATCTATTGGTAAATTGTTCAATACCTTAATAGCCGTTATATAAGTGCTTTTATGGAACATGGTATTATTTACTTGGGGTATACATTAAGTCTAAGTTTGAGCAGAGGTCTATTTTGAGTCAGTTAAGAGCAGACATCAAAAGATCTTGGTCAAACAATGGGTATGAGCAAGTTTGCAAAACCTAATAATAACCAAATACATACTACCAACCGACACCTTAGTTTATTTCTTTTGCTCTACCACAGATATTATAATACTATAGGCTCTACGTTGTTGTAAACCATCCTTCTTGGATGTAAAGGCCATTGATGATTATGATGAGAGAGTGACACACAAATGGCAGTTAGCATTTTATGGCACAGTTATCCAAAAATGCTATAAGAAAACAGATTGAGAAATTCCTTGATTCGTAGCCTTGGCATCGAAAAGAATGGACAAGGGTAAAAAAATTTAAAAATTTCGGAAATGTCTAATAACTCGAAAACCGTGAGACTTTTACTGGGTACATTTTTTTGTTTTCTGGACAGTTCAGATGCCCCCTACTCATAGGTAAAGGCTTGACCACTCTTTGCGAAATACCCTGTATATTCTCTGTTATTGCTTTATTCTTACCTCAAAGGAAACATTGTTGGCATCATTGGAGATCAGTTTGGCGCTCCAGGAGTGCTTGTCGGGTACCGAATCCGGTCTGACGAAGACAGAGCCTTGCGTGTCCATGGCGGGCTTGTCTCCTGTAACATTGGACTCGTAAATATCGTTTGTGATATCTTAAAAATTGGTGCCACGGAAGACCAGCGCTGCAGCTGATCCCCGAGCTCTTTGACTGCAGCCTTTTGGTCACACGTTGGTTTTTCTTTTCAATTATTTTTTATCATTGTATTTCCTTATTTGTAACCAATAAAAAAAAGTATATCTTTGTCTTAAAAAAATCAGGGAATGAGATGTTTTAGAATCGTTGCCAGGAAAGTAACACGTGAACCGGATCAAGTGAACCAATTTTAAACATTATTTCACAAAACTATCATCATATTCAATCATCATATTGATCATCCGTAGAGAAAAAAACAGATTTAGGAGTCATTCAAATAGCATTGAATAAGCGATTGATTTATGTAGGTATACTGATACGCGCTTGTTTGAAAAATGACAGTTTTTTCACTCTGTGGAATGAAAGGCTGTGTTTTGTGGGACACCGTTCTTTAAAATTTACTAGAAAACACGCATATGGTTGTTTTTTGAACCTTTACAATGCTGTCACTGATGTTTTCTAACGTACCTAGCGTAAAAACCAGCTGTATAAGATCATTGTTCTCATCATAGGGCCGGTTGAACGCGATGACTCCATTGAAGGGCTGCCCGCGGCGCACGATTGTAGCCGCCTCTTGCTCCGCATTCACTGCTTCGTATCTACAAGAAACATCAACTTTGATCATCATGTACAGGAATCCACCATAGGCCCAGCAGACGCACAGAAAAATACCACCCGTACCTGGTCGACATAACACAGTGTCGAACCAAAAAATTCTGATCTACTTTTTTAATAAGCACGGCCAAAGAGTGGAATGAGCTTCCTGCGTCTGTTTTCCCGATAGAATATAATCTTGGAGTCTTCAAGTCTTCTAGGTCTAGGGTCTAGGGGTATAAGTAACTTCTGGGAAAGCGTGCTCCATCTTAGGCCACATATTCTTCACTTATTCAAGTAAGTTGGTAGCCAAACGACAAAGGACAAAGCCTTAATGGGTCCGCTCTGCTCGGGGTGAAAATCGGGCTTTATACGTAAGTAGACATTATGTTATGGAAACCAAATGACGTAAATATCACTCACCTGATAGTATTATGAATCTGCGCATTATCCCGAGGATAAAAGTAGACGACATCTACCACTAAGGGATCCATTTTACAGCTGTTCCTGAAAAGTTAAAAATACCAATAACTTAAAAAAAACTCATTTGTACTAAACTATAAAACCTTTAAACCTTTTAAATCCATCATGGTTTTTTACACTAAAGTCATTTATAACGGGATATTTACCATGATTTGAGTTTTGAGCTTTCCAATATTTCGGCGCAGTTACACGATCATGTTACATTCCGTGATCATGGCGCATGTAACTGCGCCGAAATATTGGAAAGCTCAAAACTCAAATCATGGTAAACATCCCGTTATAAATGACTTTAGTATAAAACCTTTTGCGTTATGTAGTTAGGCGAATTCAATATGAATGTAAACGGGTAAATTACGAACCTTTTTTATGTTGGAAGAACACCAACGTTTCATCCTCTCACGAGGGACTTCTTCAGAGCGAGGCTGTTGTTCGACCAACAATAACAAGGTTCGTAGTTAACCCGCTTACATTCAAAATATGACGACCTCTGTGGCGCAGCGGGCAAAGGCCCGCCTGCGACGCAGGACGTTGCTGGTTCGATTCCCACCAAGGGACAAATGTTTGTACGATCTGCAGATATTTGTTCAGGGTTTTCTGGATGTTTTCTATGTATAATAGAAAATATCTAAATATGCAGTGTATTGTATTAAGTATATCAGTTATCTAGTACACATAACACAAGCTTTGCTTAGCTAGGGGCTAGATAATGCTGTGTGAATTGTCTAGCATTTTTTTAAATATGAATATAAGCGGGTAGATTACGAACCTTATTTAGGTTGCGTCCACACACCATGTCACCATGGTAAGTAAGTGCCTACCTACCTAGTCCTACAGGTAGGTACAGTACCCACCTGGGTATTTATCTCCTATCTACACTTTTGTTAATATTTTATCATTAACTTTTATCTTATTTAATCTAATATGTAAGTCTGTATAATTGTTTATGTTATGTGCTGTAACGGAGTTGTTAAATAGATGTTTCTCTATCTCAATCTATCTCTATGTTGGAAGAACACCAACGTTCTATCGAGGGACTTCTTCAGAGCGAAGCTGTTGTTCGACCAACAATAACAAGGTTCGTAGTTTACCCGCTTAGATTCATAATGAATTTTAAGTTTGTTAAAATTAAATAAAGGATGCACTCATCATATTCCGAAAAGCTCAACTGGCTATTTAAAAATAAAATAATTTTAAATTGCAAATCAATTTGGATTGGACAAGTCAACTGACAGGTTCATTAATTTCTTCTAGCTATTTTTTACAATCTGCGTCTGCGATTTATTTTTATCACCTAACTGCAATATTTATAGCTTTTTGCGTATAAAATTATCTTTATAATGTTTTTGACTGGTCTTCAAAGTTATCTTTATGCCGCAGTTATTTTTCCTCCCACCTCTATTTCTCGAGTACTGTCTTGTAATGGCTTACTCAAAGAGGAAAGAGTATCCTATCTTTTAAAACTCTTGATTAGAATAACATCGTAAAGAGGCCAGTACCACAGAATACAGGGTGCCACGTAACATGGGTACTAAGTTAAGAACTACCCAGCACCGAAACGAGAATAAAAAAAACTGAATTCTTTCTTCTTTTCGTAAATAGACCTGCTCCAAGATCACAATTTCCTTTGATGGTAAGTAATTACGATATTCCTAACGATGTATCATAGTTTTGTGACCACCAATTTGTGTTCCTTTGACATTAGTTAGAAGTAGGTTTACTCAGGTTACTAATTGCCTAGCCTACACGATAAGTTTTGACTAGTTTCAGTCTTAATTTTTTGTTTTAGTCTTTCAGATTAACTTGCTTTCTTTTCTTGTTTTACTCTTTGATTCAGTCTTAGCTTTTGGGTTCAAAAAAGGTACACTATTTTTTCTAAATTCAATAACTTGGCTTGCGAATAGCTGCATTACAGTAATTCAGTATTTATTCACACCAGACATGGTGCATAATATGTACATTGGGGGAATAAGACAGTAGAGGTGCATGTCTCGTCCGAGTAATAGCTATGGCCTACTCAGAAAAGGAAAATCGAACTTTCGTTTTCGTTTTCGTACAAAACCAACTCTTATGTCGTGCGTTTGCAGGAAAACGAAGCAGAAACTTCGATTTCGTTGTTAAGGTTACGGGCCTAGGCACGTGAATATTTTAGGATTAGAAGCTTTAACAATGTCATTGAAATAATTAAAATAAATAAAAGGAAATATTAATAATTTGTCCTTTGATATACTTAAATAATAATAATAAACAAATAATGCTGGACAATCCACCCAGCAATCATCTAGCCCCAAGCTAAGAATGTAGGTGCATTAGTATGTGTTATTGCCCTATCTACATAATGTTAAACCAATTTGTTCTTCTAGTAATGAATTTCATTGAAGCCAATTGCAGTGTTGCGATCATGATCTATTTTTGCCTGATTATCAGAATAGCTATGATTGATTCTGATTATGGCTAGATCTATCTAAATTGTTTACACAAACACCTAATAACTACTAAGAATACTACCTAATGAATACATTAGTAACACTAATATTCAGTGCTATAACTTCAAAAAAACAGACAAAAATTTCGGCGATTATTGTCACCATATTTTTATACATATTCTGTTTGTGTCTCTACCCTTAACTAAACCAAAAAATACTTTGAAAAACTTTCAATAAAAAGTTAAATAAACCAGACCGGAAAAATTATGTGTCCTATTTATCACCCAAAATTTTATTAGAAGTAGAAAAGTTCAGTGAACTGCTTTATTATAAAAATCATAAAAAACAATAACAAAACAACAAATACCTTCACTAAAACTTCTCAAATAAATTCACAGCACGAATCACAACACTTGATTAGCGTCCGCGAGTAATATTTGAATATTTAAATTAACGCGGCTATATGCGCCCGCGCACGTAGTGGACTGACTTAACTTTTCGCACGTCGATCCTATAAGAACATCTCGAAATTCGGACGTCTGAACCGGTACGGTGACCATAGTTTATGACTAAATCGGATTTATCTTATTTTGTAAAGAGTAAAGGGTGAGTTATAATAAGTTTTGGTTGGGTTGGATTTAACATTGATTTTATTTCTGACGTATAATTTAAGAAAAAAATAGCATAGGTATTATTGAAAATTGATATTGAAAATAAAAATTTAAACATAAGATAAAACATTAGGAACTTACTCGTAAATCAAAAAAATGTACAATCTCTTAGTAAAAAGGCTACGGCGCGCGTTGAAATCTTTTGTATGAAAATCACACCTGATTCGTAGCTCTTCTAAATGTTTAAATATAAAAGATTTTGTATTTTTTTATGTACTTTAAACAATCACACTAATATTATAAATATGAAAGTTTGGATGGATGGATAAATGAATGGGTCGATGAACCTATGTTAGAGTGTTACCTGTTTAACCCAAAAATACTGAACGTATTAAGCAGAAGTGTTACAATAATGGCAGAAGCCTTTATTCACAAAGAAAATTATAATATAATTGGTATAATACAATTGAAACAATTGAGCTAACTGCAGACCGTTGCAAACAATCTACAAGTAGCTCAACTGATCCATATCAATACCAGTCGGAAGCGTCATAAGTGTTACATAGATATAGTTTTAGACTTCTAATAACAAACTTTTTATCCCGTATAAAGGCGTGCGAAGTCGTGCGTAGAAGATTGTTAAAAATAAACATGTTCATCATTTACAAGTTCAATTTGAATTTTTCTAGCGACATGACGTTTCAAAGTTGTAAAATTGAAAAACAAACTTACCTTAAGTGAAGTTTGAGCATAATTACACTAGTCGCTGCATCCGAAGACATTTTCGAATGCAGCGACGCGACGTAGTGTAATTTTTGATATCCCACTGACTCGTTCTATTCCATAGTTTGCATCCAAAGCCATGGCTACTCTATAAATAGGTACGTACGGCCTAGACAAATTCACGGTATCCTCTATAAATAAATAAGCGTGTCCACTAATAGTGTTTCCCAAAGGCCGTCGTGTACGCGTCATGATTGACATGAGTTAACAGATTACAAAATAATTAGAATAACGTTAACGTCACGCACAGTCATCTGTTTATTATTCTAGTGAGTGACTATTATTATGCCGTAAATAATTTAAATCAATTATGCAAAATTGTAATGAAAAACGGGTGCTGCCACGACCCTTTGTTGTTGATGAACACAAACTGACACCTATGTCTCATCTAATGAGTGGTTTGATAATTAATTTAAAACCACGGCTTTAATAATGAGCAAAATAAACAATGTCTCTTGATTATAGACCATAGACCTCAACCTCAACCTCAACAGCCTGTATTGGTCCACTACTGGACGCAGGCCTCCCCCTGATAAGCGCCTTATTGGCTATCATATGGGGGTAACGCCCATAATCCCCACGCTGGGCATGCGGGTTGGGGATCTCAGTTCGGTGGTAGAATGGTTCTGTAGGGGGCGCTGCTGCCCGCCCCCGGTGGATATCCCTTAGCCGCCTCTTACGACACCCACGGGAAGAGTTGGGTAGGTGCAAATTCTAAGTCAGCATCAGACAGCGAGACCATAGAGCACAGTTTTTAATATTACGAGTAAGTAGATATAACGCAAAACTAGGCATTCAGAAGTCCTAAGAAAATTAATAATATCAAAGCTATTAAATTTCGACCTTGATTCAACGCTTTATTTTTAGCCCAATTGTAATGAGGATACGGTCTTTGTAAATAACTTAATCAAACCTTATGAAAATTCCCCGCCATTGTAGTTTTTCTAAATTATTTAACTGTTTATGAAATTCCCAATACTTAACAGTACCTACGTAAACTTAATACGTATATTGATAGAGCACCTATTTATGGTGCCTGTATACCTAAGCTTACAATCAGAACCCACACGCTGCGTCCAAAGTCTAAAATTGCTACGTCGTCATCGTCATGGCAATGAATCATTGTATTGATCATTATGATCTAATAACATTAACGTCTAATAAATTATCATAATTTCCACCTCCTAGTTCCCTCATAGTTAGACGTTTTTTTATTGCTCTGATTGTAAATAGGTATGAATGTAGGACTTGCATTGTTTTGAAAATTAATTAAAATTTATCATCTTTTTATCATAACGTAATACGTCCACTGCTGAACATAGGCCTCTCCCAAACGACGCCACATATAGTGGTCCTGAGCCGCCTCCATTCATCGACTCCCTGCGACCGCTACCATGTCGTCGGTCCATCGAACACCTTTACTCCTCAATGGCTATCGGTTCTGCGATCTGTAGGGCCTGTCCATGATGTCCATCGCCACATCAGCCTGCTAATTCTGAAAGCTATGTCGGTTAATTTGGTTCTTCTAGGGATTTCCGTATTCCGGATTCTATCGCATAGAAACTCTGAGCATAGCTCTTTCCGTACCTCGTTGAGCGATCTTGAGCTTCTAAAATAAAATAAAATGTAAAGTTTGTTTAATCAGACATAATTTTGTCTATAAGTTACACATGTCATATAAAACATTACAAAAAATCAGAGATAAAATAAAATACAAATAGAAAGTTATGAGTTGTAAGAGTTGCGCAGCCATTCAACAGAATCCCAACTTAAAAAGAGGTCTAAAGAGCTTATGCGCGAGGCTTATAGTCAGCGACCACGTCTCCGATCTTTAAGTCATCTCTGGCAACACACTTTGGTTAAAGACTTTCGTCTTGAGGCTGATTGATAAAAGTTTATACTTCGAACATTATTTGTAGCACATGCATATTTGTTTGTACATGGGTTTTGTCTCTTGGCAGTTCATATTTTCTTTGTTTTCTTTATTATATAATATTGTTTTTCGTGTGTTTTATGAGACTGCATTGGAAAGAGAAAAGTGTAGAAAATTTAATCATTTCACCAATAAGAGCTGGGCTCTATAATTTATAATGTTAAAAAGTGTTTTGTTTAAGTTATTTAAAACTATAATAAAAACACACTGAAAAAACAACAACGAAAAATACCTAAAACTATGACCATTATTTGACCAAATCTAGTATTTACTAACCCACGAGTGAATAACACGTTACTTACCTATTATTCTTAGTTCAAATAATTTATTTTTAGGCATAATTTTCCTGAATAAAGAGGTAAATCTTTATGTTACCAAATAACAATGAATAGTGTCGTTGGCCTTTTATCAATGTTTTTGTCGACCAATTAAATTTTCCTGATTTATTTATCCTCGATCATTTGTTGGCTATTTGCTCATTCTTGACCATATACAAAAACATAACATACCTTCCTATTAAAACTTTGTTTTTTTGTGCCTGTTGTGGCTACCTCGGATTAGAGAGCCCTTGTTATAAGCATTATCGATAAAGGTTTAGGGACATTTTTTAGGTATCTCTAAAAATGTTTTTGGTTGGTTTGGATGGTTACCCTAATAAATATTACACACGATTTAGGTAGTAATAATTCTATAACTATGTTATAGAATTATTATCTTTAATATTTTAACAAATTAAAAACGAGTAACCTGTTTAAGGAATTTATTTGTGTGGGCGATAACGTTCTTAGAAAACTACAAGAAAATATCTTCAAGGTCTTCAACTTATTATTAGCTTTGTCTCTTGTAGGTACCTCATCAACTTTTAACGTAGATGCATAAGTAACCTTTTACGCTAGATTTCCTCGACAGAATGAAAAACAAAGCCTGAGTTTAATTTTTGTTATATCTGCCGTATGAGATAAAGTAAACACCATTAAAACACTGATTTAATAAAAAATATAAATAAATACTTATCAAACAATTCATTGTATATAATAAAATAAAACAGAAAACGGATTTTACCGCATAATGAGACACCTACAAATAACCCTCTCCCGTTTGCCTCCTTATGCCCGTAAAAAATCCGTAATAAGACGAAAGTGTCGCCACCCTATCGTGTACAAATTAATCAAGATTCTTAATAAGAGAGATATTTAATCTGCCTGGGGTGTTTCGATAGCTTACACACTCATTGCTCATACCAAGACATAAAAAAAATTAAACTGGTCTTAATTATGCCCAAAACAACCCATATTACGAAAGAGGAAAACATGCGTAACAAGTTTTTTACGAAAACGTTCCTTTAAAGGTATGTATTATTTTGATGCTGGCTATTGCCGTCGGATGCCATAGTTTCGTCCATATTGGGTGAAGGCGTTTCAGTTTAAATATGTTGTATTGACAAATTAGTCCTTTTCTACCGACTAGCTAGACCCTTAGGTACCTACCTACTTATCAGACAGTAGTCGATTCATTTTATTTACCACTAGCAGCATTCTTACTACCCGTTGTCCTATTACCCGTTTTCCCGTAGGAATGAAGCATTTTCACGCGGTAATAAGTAGCCTATGTTCATCAGGAATAATGTGGGCTTCTAATGGTAAAAGAATTTTTCAAATCGCCTATTCAATACAAACAAAACAACAATCAAATCTTTCCTCTTTATAATATTAGTATGGATGTCTGGTGGAATGCTTTGCGTTCATTATGGGCACAGCTAAGTAAATAAAACAGAGTTTTTGACAATTATAAAACGACCTGATCTCATATATTCTTTTATTAAGTAACTGCTGTTATACAAATTGCTTCTCTGTATTACATATCACAACTTTCAGTACTCACGTGATCCCGTGGTGATTGACGTGTAAAACATTATTTTATTAATAAATTCTTGTATTTCATATCCTGTGCTCGTCAGCAACTTCTTGTCCTTAACTTCGGAACTCTATGAAGAAGGCACATTGCGCGATTTTGTGTAAAGGATAGACATAGGTTTTTGCGCTCATAGGAGCGGGAAAGAGCAAACGTTGTTAGAAAGGCGCAAGCGCAAAATCAAGGATCAAGTCATTGTTTATATACCTACAGGAAAACTAGGAACGAATTAAAAAACTGGCTTCGAGGAACCAAACGTTCAGTAAAAACCTACGTATCTATCAAAACATAAGTCATTTCAAAAGACCGCAGGGTTCCAGTGATCTCGAGCAAATTATGTATGAAAAGTCATGTTTTTTACGTACTTTTTTTAAATCCTGATATCACCAAAGAAATGATGTTGAATTTTATGTAAATCGAGTTTTTTACCACGAATATCCCCTGAGATCTAGGCCTATAGTTTGATCAGTTGATCACCAAACCCGCTTTGGTCGTTCGTCCAAGCTTGGTAGGCCAGCAGAGGCCGCATTTTTGTGATTTTTAAAACCATCTGAGACTTAAAAAATAGTGTTTAAATATCTGAAAAAGAGATATATAACGGGTGTTTTTTTTAGAGGTATAGAACTTTGAAATGGAATAAAACAAAGATATTTTTTTAAAATTGATATGAAATTTACTTTATTCGAAAGATAATCTTCTGCCATTATAATTTAAATATGACTTCAGGCATATGACCACCACGGCTGGCTCGGACGTAGTCTAATCTGGAGGTCCAATTTTCGATGACTTTTTCCAACATTTGTGGCCGTATAGCGGCAATAACGCGGCGAATGTTGTCCTCCAAGTGGTCAATCGTTTCGGGTTTATCGGCGTAGACTAGCGACTTCACATATCCCCACAGAAAATAGTCAAGTGGCGTTAAATCGCAAGACCTTGGAGGCCAATTTACGGGTCCGAAACGTGAAATTATTCGGTTACCAAACGTTTCCTTCAATAAACCGATTGTGGCACGAGCTGTGTGACATGTTGCGCCGTCTTGTTGAAACCACAGCTCGTGCACATCATGGTTGTTCAATTGATGAACGAAAAAGTCAGTAATCATGCCTCTATAGCGGTCACCATTGACTGTAACGTTCTCGCCAGCATCGTTTTTAAAGAAGTATGGACCAATTATTCCACCAGCCCATAAAGCACACCAAACAGTCAGTTTTTCTGGATGTAACGGTGTCTCAACATACACTTGAGGATTATCTTCACTCCAAATACGGCAGTTTTGTTTATTGACGTATCCATTTAACCAAAAGTGAGCTTCATCGCTAAACAAAATTCGCTTATGAAAATCGGGATCAACAGCAATCATGTTTTGGGCCCATTCACTGAAATTACGCCTTGCTAGGTGATCGCGTGGCTTTAGTTCTTGCACGAGTTGGATTTTGTAAGCACGCAAACCAAGATCTTTCCGCAAAATCTTCCATAAAGTTGATGGACACATATCCAATTCCTGTGCACGATGGCGGATAGACTGATTCGGGTCTTCCTCTACGCTACGCTCTACAGCAGCAATGAATTCTTCTGTACGCACTGTAGGACATCTCTGTGGATGCGTATTATCATTTAGAGTAAAGGTGGTGCGAAAACGTTCCATAGTTAATCGAATTAATTGCTCTGATGGACGATTATGTCGACCGTAAAATGGCCGTAGTGCGCGATACGTGTTTCGAACAGAACCATGGTTTTCAAAATAAATTTGCACAATTTGGAAGCGTTGTTCAGGCGTCAGTCTATTCATGCTGAAATGCCAAACCAAACTAAACGTAAATCACTTGACAGCTCACAAAATGGGCGCCAGCTAAAAAAGTGTTGCCAACTTAAAGTTCTATACCTCTAAAAAAAACACCCGTTATTACCTAAGGATCTAGTCTAGTCAAAGTCGCATTCAGATACAAGATCTAATGAAATTCACTCGATAGAAAATACTCCGAAAGTTACCCCTTTTTCTAACGTTTTTTCAATAAGTACTATGACTACCGACCTACTGATATCACACTTTTTTTTGTACTCAACTAAGGACACTTAATATTTCTAAACAAATTCGCAAAGTTTGACTTGATAAAATGATTTTCTTAATCACCTTGTTTAAATAACTACAAAAAAACGAGCGCGGCGGCTTGGCAGGCGCGCGTTTTCCCTTACGCCTGCTGCTCCAGGACTACCTGGCCTTAAGGTATTCCTGCTGCAGTAGGTGTGTACGGGCCAACGCGCGCCTGCCTAGCTTATGTTTTTTTGTAGTTATTTAAACATAGTGATTAAGAAAATCATTATATTACTTTGCGAATTTTTTTAGAAATAATTAGTGTTATTAGTTAAGTACAAAAAAAATATGAATATTTCGCTAGTCATATTATTGAAAAAACATTAGAAAAAAGGGTAACTTTGGGATATTTTCTATCGAGTGAAGTTCATTAGATCTTGTAACTGAATTAGACTTTGACTAGACTAGATCCTTATATTATATGTATAATATATCTTTTTTCAGAATTTTACACACTATTTTTTAAGGCTCCGATGATTTTAAAAATCGCATAAATGCGGCCTCTGCTGGACTACCAAGCCTTAACAAACACAAATACAAAAAATACAAAAATATTTATTTCGTTAACTTTGTGTACTAATATTGTAACAGTGTTTGAAATTCCCTTTTAAGTAAAGAAAATACCTACCTGTGATAGGGAATCTCGCTCTTCCAAAACAAATTACATTATACCTAATATGTAGAGTTGATTAAGTTATATATATTACGACAAAAAAAATATACAAATAACAAAGACCATAACATTGAGTCATTACCAAGTTACCACATAACAGTAGCTAAGATTATCCTTTGTGCATTACCATAGATTATGAACAAGCTAACTGAATTAATGCATTATACATTAGTCATGATGATGGCGTGACATCCGCGATCCACCATCACTCACGATTGTAGTAAACTGACTAAGATGGGAAAAAGCTTGGAAAATCATTTCTTTATTAGTCAGGCAGGTTCCTGGAGTTAGTTGATCCGTGATCATACCATTGGCATGCGTAAGAACATTCATGGATTTTATAGCGTTCGATTTACGTTGTCCTTGAGCTGGTTTTTGCAGTTTTTAATATTTTTCTTCGTTCTACAAAGAACAAAACAAGCGGAAAAGTCATTATCATCATCAGCCTATATTAGTCCACTACTGGACGTAGGCCTCCTTAATGAGCGCCATAGCGCTCTGTCTTCAGCTTGCCGCATTCAGCATCTGCCTGCAATCTTTCGCAGATCGTCGTCTTCGTGAGATATGGCCGGCCCACTGCCACTTCTGCTTGCAAATTTTTGAGCTATGTCGATAACTTTGTTTCTTTGTCGGATGTATTCGTTACGAATCCTATCCTTCAGAGAGACTCCGAGCATAACTCTTTTCATAGCTCGCTGAGCGACTTTGAACTGGTGGACCAGCCCTACCGTGGGTCCACGTCTCAGCTCCGTAGGTCATGACGGGTAGGACGCACTAATTATGAAAAGACGAGAAGACTCGACGTATTTTCTCAAATGCTGCCCAGCCTGGTTGGATCGGATGGAAGGAAGTTTTTATTGAGTAGGTACTTCCTACAGGAACTACTAGAAAATGTCTGTAAAAAATGTCTGAAAATGGCTCTACAGTGTAGAGTCTACACGTACGCATATTACATCTACCATAGCACCTAGGTTAGTTATGTCTACCGCCCTCTAGGTCGATATGGGTGAACTTGAAACTATTAATTACATCAGTTATTGACTTTCCATCAGTTATTTGCAATAGACCGTAGACACGTGCGTAATACGGTAATCACTAGGTAGACGAGTTAGATTGTAACAAGAGAACCATTAATTTCACTTAAGTTAAAGCTAAGAAAAGGTAGAGTTATCAAGAATTGGGTACTGTGGCGCTCACAGACAATAAAAACCATACACTATTTTTGGTGCTTTTATGTTCGTACACAGATCCCCTTGTACTTACATGCTGCATCCAATCCTATAACGATCCTATTTCTTCAAGGTTGTCTGGTATAAACCGATCTCGAAGACCACCAATTGTCACTTAGTCTTCATGTAGTTATGTTTTTAATTTAATTTGTTTTCATTTAATTTAGAACAGGTAGTTTCGCTAGTGTTCCACTTCTCCTACATACGGACAAGACATGGCGAAATTACTGCGGTTCCGCTGTTAAGGTTTCGCAGCGGAGGAGTGCTACGGGGGCGTTATGAATGCATTTGAATCGACCATCTGTTGACTGATTGATAACTGCTAAGTTAATTCTTATTTACCCATACTTTCCATGCCCTAATATACGTACTAACAAATCGTCTCATAACATACTTGTTGTAGTGTTCTATCCTAGTGTTTGTTTCAACTTGATTTTAAGCACGAAAGAGGCTTGCTACCCACAGCACAGGTTATCCTAGGGTGGGAGCTAGCGCTATTTGAAAATTTAATTAGCATTTCTTTTTTTTATTATTCGGCGAGGAAATTTGTTTACAAATAACCTGGTCTGGGGAGGACCAGAATAATGTGGGACTCGACGCCCTGAGTAGGACGTAATACCCACTAAAAACCTCTCCGGTGTCCCTCTCTCGCTATTTTCGCCGAACCACGAGAGCATTTGAAACCTACGCGGCCCGACTGGCGTCCCATCTTCCTCCGGGCCCTTCATGGCCGGCGAGCCCACCAAAATTAAAAATTAAATTAATTATGTAAATTGTAACCTATTTATCGGAACTAACCTATCTATTATGTTTGAGAAATGTTACTTTAGGATATTAGGATTGTAATAATAAAATTAATACTTTATACATAAGTCATTATTGCAAAGAAAAGATCTAGATCCTAGGCAAATTTAAGCAGAAAAAATCTTTTGTCTCAAGAATCGAAGCCACAACATTTTGCATCCCAGGCGGACTTGCGTCCACTACGCCAAAAAGGACTTCATTTATAACAATTAGATGGGTTAGGAGCTTTACGACTACATCTCTATTTGACTAGGCAGCAGATTATGACTAGATCGCTTTAAGACTAAATCGCGATAATGAGTGATGCAGATGCACTACTGAGAATCCCATCCCATATGAGTGAAAATGACTTATTGATTGCGTTCTCGCAATTGAGGTCATGACATACTTTGTGAAGGAATATTCCCATGTATTACTTCAGAATTTCGAAACCTTGGGATAAGGACCTTGTTTGCTTGAGGTTGGGTAGAGTCATAGTGTTTTGTAGGAAGTGGCATTATCCTAACCCAATAGGCGACTTGAGTCATATCAAATTTGGCGCAATAAATAAATATTATCTGCAGTGTTTGATTTATGAAACCAATATTTATATCTATAAATATTTAATTATAGAAATCTTTCTAATATTAAAAGTGTGAAATGACCACGTAACTACCTACATACTTTCATTTTTAAATTGTTTTTTTTAATTTTTGAACTCTGAAAAAGTTGTCGGCCGTATTGTGACATAGGCCTCAAAGCAAATTTCATGTCGGATCGTATAAGAGTGAAATTCGCTATGTCCTAGTCTGTCTACATTTTAACAATCATGGACGTTTGCCGTAATTTTTTTGCTTTCTAGGCGCAGCTAGTTTTATCTCGAGTTTTTCAACCCGTATGACGTCACAGCACACATAAATACTACCTACACATAAGAACAATACCTGTATGCATAAAATCACAATAAATGATATGAATATGAATATGAATATGAAATATGGCTGACAGAGATTTCAAAAGTAGACTTTTAAATAAAAGTTTTGCGGTTTTCTATGTCTTAAAAAATTGGACATTAATCATTTTTAAGGTTAGGTTAGGTTAGTATTTATTTTGTATACTTTAAGCAGAGATGCGAAATTGCTATTTTTGGCCACCATGGTGGCAAAAAAGAGCAACTTCGCATCTCTGCTTGCTTACACTTTACAAACTAAAACTTTTAAAGAGGCATTAAAAATAGGCTTATGATTGGTATCACAAACTGGCCAATTACACCACAGCGGCGAAGCTAGGTGCCTAGGGCTGCAGAGAGAGGAACTGCCTGACGATGCGCGCCGAGTCCAGGAGATTATTATTATTATTATTAAGACCTACTACCTACAAAGAGTCAACTAGCCTATTGAATAAGTACCTATACATATATCTGCAGTCAGCTGCATATATATTTATACACGCCCAACCCAAGTTTTAAATTTTTAAATAAAATTCCACACAAACATTTTTCATAGATAGTAGTCACTGCCGTGTGTCTTAGAATTTGGCCACCCTAACTCTTCCCGAGGGTGTCGTAAGAGGCGATTAAGAGATATCCACCGGGGGCGGGCGGCAGCGCTTCCTGCAGAACTATTCTCCCACCGAACTGCGATTCCCAGCCCTCATGTCCGGCGTGGGGATTATGGGCATTACCCCCTTATTATTTAAAAGCCAATATGGCGCTTGGGGGAGACCTACGTCCAGCTGTGGACCAATATAGACTGTTGAGGAGGTTGAGGATGAGTCAATCTCTAAACATAATAAATAGTGCCTAACTAAAGTACCTACGTATTTTTTGCCAATTTGAACCAATTGAAACCCAACAGTTGAAAAAAATAATTACATACGAATCTACGAAGTAGTAATTGAAGCGGTTCAAAGAATTGAAGATTTGTGTGACTCATTTTCGTGTGTATGGGACCAGTCATTTATCCTGTCCTTTACTAGGTCAAGAACACTGTATTCTTCGAAATTTATTAAAGTTATGAAGCAGCCCATTATGACATCATCTGCATAATTAATTTGTGCAGTGCTTTCATAGCAGTGCTTTCATAAAGAACTCTTGTATTGGATATAATCTATACTTTACTTATCTAAACTAATATTATACAGAGGAAAGATTTGATTGTTTGTATTGAATAGGCTCGGAAACTTCTGGACCGATTTGAAAATTCTTTTACCATTAGAAGCCCACATTATTTCTGATGAACATAGGCTAGTTTTTACCGCGAGAAAATGAATAGAATAGAATAGAAAATATTTCTACAACGGGTAGTAAGAACGCAGCTAGTTTAATTAATAAACCAAAAACGATAGATAATCACACTATCAGACTAATATTATAAATGCGAAAGTTTGGATGTTTAGTGTATGGATGGATAGATGGATGGATGCTTGTTCACGCCAAAACGACTGAACCGATCGGGCTGAAATTTTGTATAGATGTCTAAGCTCTAAACCTGGAATCAAGCATAGGCTACTTTTTATCCCACAAAACAGTGCCCATGGGATATAAATCACCTTTAAACGTTTTTATAGAACAAAGCGTGCGAAGCCGCGGGCAGTAACTAGTTACACCATAAATTACAAAAAAAAACATCTTTAAGGCTGGCGTTCCTCAATCATAGGTGGCTATAAGTACTAGCTTCATATAACATAATAGTACAAAAAACATATAATACAAAAAACTTGAGAGTTATCAAAGCAAACATCAAATCACACTAATATTATATAATGCGAAAGTTTGGATGGATGGATGGATGTTTGTTACCTCTTCACGCCAAAACTACTGAACGGATCTGACTGTTATTTTGTATACAGGTAATTCTAATCCTGCAATCAAACATAGGCTAATTTCTATCCCATAAATCAGATCCCATGGGATAGAAATCACCTTTAAACGTTTCCATAGAAACAACGCGTGCGAAGCCGCGGGCATAAGCTAGGTAAAAATAAGACAAATAAAATAATATACCAACACAATGTAGAAATTGTTCACGCCAAAACGACTGAACCGATCGGGCTGAAATTTTGTATAGATGTCTAAGCTCTAAACCTGGAATCAAGCATAGGCTACTTTTTATCCCACAAAACAGTGCCCATGGGATATAAATCACCTTTAAACGTTTTTATAGAACAAAGCGTGCGAAGCCGCGGGCAGTAACTAGTTACACCATAAATTACAAAAAAAAACATCTTTAAGGCTGGCGTTCCTCAATCATAGGTGGCTATAAGTACTAGCTTCATATAACATAATAGTACAAAAAACATATAATACAAAAAACTTGAGAGTTATCAAAGCAAACATCAAATCACACTAATATTATATAATGCGAAAGTTTGGATGGATGGATGGATGTTTGTTACCTCTTCACGCCAAAACTACTGAACGGATCTGACTGTTATTTTGTATACAGGTAATTCTAATCCTGCAATCAAACATAGGCTAATTTCTATCCCATAAATCAGATCCCATGGGATAGAAATCACCTTTAAACGTTTCCATAGAAACAACGCGTGCGAAGCCGCGGGCATAAACTTGGTAAAAAGAAGACAAATAAAATAATATACCAACACAATGTAGAAATTCTGTCATTGTGAGTGCTCTACACTAAAAAACTAAATCTCACTTGCTTGGCGTCGAGTTTCAAAAGAAAAGTTCTCAAATCGACAAATAATGTTATATGTGTATAAAAAGACGCGGCAATACATTGAATTTTAGGTTAATTAGGGGGTTGGTTTGTTTACAAACATTGTACATCCAAATTGGCTAGCCAATCATCCAATTGGCTCCAATATAGTACCTATGCCGTATACCCAGTAATAACGTATAACCGTAGTATACCCGGGGTATATACCTACTTACACTACATTCCGAAGAAAGTATTTCAAGCAGTGAATGCATTGTTTGTTGAGACGTGCTTTTGCCATAGGGTAAAAGGTATAATAAATTCATAAAGTTATTTTCTTTCATAAACGAAACTCTCTTTAAAATATGACTACAAAGTGATGTCAAATTATGGTGCCTGCTTATGGGCAGTAAACCTGTCATTATGGGTTTCAGAAGGAGTTATAACATTTGTATTTTCTGACGTGTACAGGCATGTGAAAAAATCTATTTAGGGTTTATTTATTTATTTATTGGTTTAACAAAATCCACAGCCCTTAATTAATACAAGTATGTTACATATCAAGACTTACGGCCAATAACACGGTTAATATACCTAACATTAGAATTTCTAATAAACTTTTCTTTTACACAAGGTATATTTTTTGAGCAGTAAGGTTAGAAGGTAAACAATTTTTTTAGATTTCTGACTTTTTTAGTACCTTAAACTTAGTTGGTATGATAAAAGCATCTCATCAGTATGTATAAGAAACGGTATCGATTAGTACCAAAAAAGTTTTTTTTTCAAATGCTCATTTTCTTGCAAACCGATCATATTTTTAAATCTGTGCAAATTTGTCAATGATTCAGTAATGATTCATATATTTAATTATTAATTAGAACGGCGAAAACACGAATAATAATTCAGTTTATTAAAAACATTAAATAACTAACAGACTACTTATCTAAAGTGTTATTTGTGGTACTTTTAATTATACATAAGAACATAAATTAAGTACAAGTAGGTACTACCAATTTCTTTTTCAAAATAATAATTTTATTTTTAAAGAAAATTAATACAACAAAATTATAGAAATAAATTAGGAACTAGTATATAAAATTGAAACAATTGAGCTAACTGCAGGCTGTTGCAAATTAAATACAAAGAAAGTTTAAGAAAAACTAAACTTGTTGCTGTAAAACAACTTGAACTAACAAAGAAAAATTCTTAGAAATTTACTTAGACAGTTAATAAAAAGGACAACAAAAATGTAGAAACAAAAATAAACTATCCAATCCTAGAATCCTATTGATTGGACATCCAATACGAAAGTTTAGAAGAGTTCTTCGTTGGCAAATTTGTTGACGCCGATGTCGTCGTAGATCCACACTTATAATATTTAAATACTCTTGGTAAGATTAACAAGGACAATTATTAATTAATTAGTTTTACCTTATTTTGTACCTAGCTATTTTGATTAGTAGGTTTGTATGTGTTCGACATGTAAGAAATTTTTCTTATAAATAAATAACTGAACCGAAATATATATTTATTTATTTATTTATTTATTTATTGGTATAACAAAATCCACAGCCCTTAATTAATACAAGTATGTTACATATCAAGACTTACGGCCAATAACGGATTTACTTTTTGTATAATATATTTTATAAAACAGACAGTCAGATGTAATAGTTATAAATACATACAAATCTACACTCTGATTACACTTATACTATATAATATATATATCTTATACTACTATTATATTATCTTATACTATATATATGTAAAAACTGATTTCTTATACTTACAGAACAAAATTACATAAATTTCCAAGATACAAAAAACATGAAATTATGTGTTTAATTTAGGTAGGTACACTAGCATCCTCCTCCATCATTCTAATTATTGCATTTCTAAATAATCTCTTGCCATTGTGAAAGATATCTACTTTATTGAACTCTTTGTTATAATTTTTCTGTAACCTATTGACTATAGAATACTGCGCATAGTTCGTAGATGATTGCGAGACAGCAAATAATTTAGCATCACTGTGCCTGGTGCGAAACTTTGGGGTAGAAAAACGCAATACTCTATTGGTAAGTTCTGGACAATCGATATTCCCTTTGCACAGACCATGGAGAAATGTCATATCCAACAGGGATCGTCGATTTTGGAGGCTCATTAGATTGTGAAAGGTACAGGACTCACTATAGTTTTCAGAGTAATAGTGTTTTTTATAATTAATGTATTTAATAAATTTATTTTGTATTTTTTCCAAATCGTGTATGTATGTTATATAATGTGGATTCCAAACAGTACTACTATATTCTAAAATACTTCTTACATATGAAAAATAAAGTTGTTTAATACATTTTGTATCAGAAAAGGGTTTGGTAACGCGTCTGATAAAACCTAAGCTTTTATAGGATTTATTTATAATACTCTCGATATGTTCTGAAAATGATAACTTGCCATCAAGTAAGATACCTAAATCGCGTACCAGCTCCACCTTATCAATATTTATTCCACTCAATTGATACTGAAACTTAATGGGTTTTCGTTTCCGTGTAAATGATAATGTGTTACATTTGCTTATGTTAACACCTATTCGATTACGTTTATAATATTCTCCAAGCTCATCAAGGTCGGCCTGAAGTTTAATACAGTCAGAGATATTATTAATTTTCATAAAAACTTTAGTGTCGTCTGCGTACATAAGAAATCTAGAGTATTGGAAACATTTACCGACATCATATAGGTAGCAAGCATAAAGGAGTGGTCCCAGAATAGATCCTTGTGGAACGCCAGATGTTATTTCAATATAGTCAGAGCAAGAGCCACCTACGACAACTGCCTGTGATCTATTCAATAAATACGACTCCACCCATCTTAATAGGTTTCCTTGAATGCCCAGGTCATATAGTTTATGTAAAAGTATCACATGATCTACACGATCGAAGGCCTTCTCAAAATCTGTGTAGACCACATCCACTTGCGAGCCTCCATCCATGTTGGTAGCAACATAATCGATAAAAACACCCAAATTGGTCGTGGTGGAGCGCCCTTTCATAAAACCATGCTGTTCAGATGGAATAGAAGATGAAACAACGGGGTATATATGTGAATGTACTGTCCTTTCTATTAACTTACTTAGCACATTAAGGATTGAGATTGGTCTATAATTTTCTATCGAGGTTTTGGAACCTTTTTTGTGAACCGGTACGATATGGGCTTTTTTCCAACTTTTCGGGAAATGTCCATCGGAAAACGACCTATTAAAAAGTAATGCAATGGGAATAGCTAATGGTTTTGCGCAGTTGAAGAAAAATATTGGTGGTAGACCATCATCACCTGAACCTTTGGTAATGTCCAGATTTCGCATAAGCTTTAACGCTTCAGCTGGAGTTATGCTTATGTTGGTTATCAAATTTAAATGAGAGCTTTGCCCTGCGTGTGATTCGGAATTGACACTAGTTGAGGCGGGTATACTAAAATTCCCTTTGAAAAATGTATTGAACGCTGTACATATGTCAACCGGGCTGTTAAGCTGGTTATCCCCATAAGTCATTTGTTGGGGATAATTAGTTGTATTTTTTCTCTTAGCTTTAACATAACTCCAGAAAGCTCTAGGGTTTAACTTAATTTTCTGCTCAGCAAATTGTATATACGATCTGTGACATTCTTCTTGTAATATCTTCTGTCTTTTCCTAAGTTCTGAAAAATCTAGATAATCCTGAGGATTTCCATATTTCTTCCAGTTCGCGTGAATCTTACTCTTTTCTTTAATAAGTTTAATAAGTGCCTTATTGTACCAAACTGGGTAAGAGTACGTACCACCACAATGAATTTTAGGTACATATCTATTTATTAAACTTTTAATAATTGAATAAAAATTATCAGTCGCGTCATCCAAGCTTTTTGTGGTGGTAATAAAGGACCAGTCTTGTTCTGAAAGTGACTCGTTGATCTTGGCAAAATCAGCGCGCTTGAAAAGATACTTAAGTCTGAGTCGTGGCTTTATTAATGGAATTAATAAATCAGTTGCAGTGATATGTAGAGCAGGGTGATACAAATCCTCGGGCACAACAGAGAAACTTGATTTTTTTATATCAATAGGAAAAGCAGAAAAAAATAAATCAAGTGTATTGTTACTGGCATTTTTAAGTAAATTATATTGTGATAGGCCTATATAACTTAAATACGATAGCAGATCCGATGCGGCATTCTGTACATCAACACAGCCCTTCTTAATAATCCTAGGTTCATCGGTCGCCCAATCTATACAAGGTAAATTAAAATCTCCAGCGACTATAAATAAATCATCGGGATGATTTTCATGTACGCCTTTAATTATTTCAATTAAGGAAGAAATCCTAGAGGGTAGTCTAGCATTGGGGGGTATATAAGTTAGGACAATATGAATGTCACTACTACTGCCAGTACCTCTGGCTGGTATAGTAACCCAAACGCATTCAGGATCATCACATTCCCATTCTGGCCTCCGCCGTGCTTGTAGTTCGGGTCGACATAAGACCATAACCCCACCACCCAATGACTTACGATCGCGTCGAAATATATTAAACTTGCTATCACACAATTCTGCATCAAATATACCATCATGCAGCCAAGATTCCGCTATCATTAATATATCCGAGTCACTTAGTAAAACATTATTATAGAACACATCAACTTTTGTTCGTAGGCCTCTAACGTTCTGATAAAAAAGTTTAAGTTGTTTACGTTTGTTATCCATTGTAATAATAAATATTATAACAAAACTGGTAGCTGTGCTTGAAAAGAGAAAGGTAAACGATAGTAATATAGTTGTCTCTATTTTCATATTTATGTGCTTCTTTGTATTTATCTAAATCGGAATTAGAACAAAGAGGAACAAATATCTGAACGATTAATGATACATTATATATATTATTATAGTAATAGAAGATGAGGATGCAAGTATTATGGAAGAACTTTTTAATTACAACTAACATAGTAATAACTATTGTAGAGATTAAGAAAATAGTACAAACATGTGATACTGGAGAGAACAAAGTATTTGGATTGCCAGTGAAGCCGGTCAAAACGTCATTTAAACAATTTTGGAGAGATCCGATGAGCATGTAATAGATATAGGAGGAGATGCCTCGTTTCTCCGAACATATATGCGGCAGTTTTTTGTCCACACATATTTGAAGTTGTACTCCCTAGCTCTTTGCTTACATGTGCTTAGTAACATCTTATTTTCTCTAATTAGGTGCTCGTTTATAAATACTCGATGAGGCTCCCCACCCAGCCCCAACTCCTTAGCACAAATATTGCGATGTTTACGACCAGCAGCTACAAGACGGTCTTTGAGAACACGTTGCTTGAGCCGGACAATGATTGAACGAGGAGCTCGTTGAGTGCTTGCAGCATGCCGTGGTTGCACGCGGTGCGCAAACTCTACATCTGATGCTTCGATAGGGACGCCAATATGATGTGCAATTTTGAGTACAATATCAGGTGTAATTTCATCCTTAGTCTCCGGAATTCCCGTTACCTCGATATTTTGCATTCTCGACCACTGGGCTTGCTTTATGCTCTCCTCCTCAAGCGCCTTGATCCTGGCCGATTGAGACATAATGGTATCTCTAAGGGTTTTATTCTCCTCCTTAGTACTCTTTAGTTCAGAGCTAGTCGAACCAAACAATTTCTTCAATTCAGCCAGTTCACTTCGTAATTCATCATACTGCTTGCTCACAAATGACAAGGACTCCTGGTAACCCTTGCCTTGAACTTTTAGTTCGTTGATCTGGTCCGACAACCCATTGACACACGATTCAATAACTAGTCTTAGGTCTTTTTTATCAGCCTGCAGCATATCCTTCATCTTTTCTTCAGTAATGTATAAAGGGCTAGGGCTAGCCTTACTTATTTTTATTTAACTTATTTGACTTAGTGGACACATCGGTCCACTAAGTCAAATAACCCACCTATCCCTAGAAACTTTCTTCGTCACTGTACGTTCGTGATTTTTGTCGTTAGTTCTGTTAATAAAATATGCAAAACAGACCTGAAAAGCTTTACTTCGTTGAAGCTTACTCCTAAACTGATTGCGTCGCTATCGAGTCGCTGACAAAACTTACAAAACATATTGGTAACATAGTTTATATTTCCCATAACAAAACTCAAGTCTAATTTTTTAGTTTCCTTATGACCGTCCAGAACAGGTATGGAAGAGATGTTTAAATTCTACCAATAGAATCTATTTGTATGCGTATGTAATTATGGTATTTGTTAATTTATAGTATTTTATGTATTGTATTATATTATGAAGTAGTCTATTTAATAAGTAGGTTAAAATTCAATCCTCTGTTGATGCACATGTACCCAAGTTTATAACTTTGTCTCTGTCTCATAAGTTTTGATGGAAGAGAACTCTTTTTAGGCCGCCTTTGCCATCATTTTTCCTGTTAAATGTTTTACTTGTACCATTATTGTGCAATAAAGAATTAAGAATTTCACTATAACCTGGTATAAGTTGGTTATAGTGACAATAGTTGAACATCATCACATCACCATCGCTTATCACTGCGTTTGCCGAATCGCGCTATCCACTTAATAACACGTTTTCCACAGCTGTTATTTATTTATTATTAGGTAGTTTTACGAAACTTTTTTTCCCTTCAGTAGCCGACTTTCTTCTTCACTATATCGCGGAAAGTTGGAGAGTTGGAGAAGGTAAGGAGAAAAAAGAGGGCTTTTCACTACAGTGGGACTTCTACAGTGTAACCTAATACCGTTGGTCTGGGTATCTATTCTTTGTATAATAAAAAATAAATAATATTTCTATGTATAATAAAAAACATCTATCTATGTAGTGTATTGTAATAAGTATATCAGTTATCTAGTACCCATAACACAAGCTCTGCTTAGCTTGGGGCTAGATAATGTTGTGTGAATTGTCCAGCATTATTTATTATTTATTTACTTATTTAATATTATTATGTACTTCACACTGTGTAGATGCGTCATGCCTATATATTTATTGTGCTCACGCAGCAAATTTTATTTTGGTTATAACTTATACACTTATAAGTTAATTATTACTTAAAAATATCTGCCCACGGTTTCGCACGCTTTGTTTCTATTTAAACGTTTACAATTTATTTCTATCACATGAGAACTGGAACTAATCTATAAAATAAAAAGTACTAGACGTACATACATGCGAAATTTCAGCTCGATTCGTTCAGTACTTTTGGCGTGAGGAAATAACAAACATCCATCCATCTATCCATCCATCCTTCCAAACGTTTGCATTTATAATTTTAGTGTGAAGTGTGATACACATAAAAACCATGAACGTAAAGCTGAGGATTCTGCTCCTGGCGCTGATGGCTGGAGGAGGCGCCGCTGATGATGTGGAGGTTGTGATGTCTTTTGTGACGATGGACCACACTCCCGTGTCTGTTCTGATGCCACATATGTGCTGGGATAGCTGTAAGTTTTAATTTTCACCAATATAAAAATCATAGAAAAAATAATAATAATATTAATATCATATGGCGCTCATTAGGGGAGGCCTATGTCCAACAGTGGACTAATATAGGCTGATGATGATGATGATGATGAAAAATCATAGAACATATCTATAGATATCCAAAATGGTACGGTTTTAAACCATATATTTTTCTTTGTCCTAGAAGTAGAGATACAAAAACATCTGTTGGATAACAGCAACGGCTAAAAAAATAAATAATTAAAATTTATCAATTAAACAGAATTTCGTAGCATATCTGCGCTACCAATGCATGTTCTACGAATTTTGTAGACACAGAATACAACAAATTGTATGTTGTAGGTATATTTATTTATCACCCTGTAATTTGTACAGATTCTACCTAGAGAATTAAAAATAGTTTTTTTAATCTATTTATTCATCTGAATGTGAGCGAGTTAACTACGAACCTTGTTTGTGTTGGAAGAACACCAACGTTTGATCCTAATGAGGGACTCCGTTCTGCATCCCTGAGTGCTCTGCGCTGGAGAGCTCGTCCCTCTTTAAAAGATAAAATGTTGGTGTTCTTCCAACACAAACAAGGTTCGTAGTTAACCCGCTTACATTCTTTTCTTCAAATAATAATAACGTTTATTGAAAAGCATTTAAACTTAAAATATTACATGTTGATCCCCAAACTAGAATAAACCTGTATCTTGGGGACCATCTTCCGTGGGTTCTTTACACAAAACATATCAAGCGAACGTTATTATTATAGTAAAAACAATACTGCATAATTTTCAAATCAATTGACTCAAATAATAATGATCGAACTTCACTAAAGTTCATTAGATCAACTATATTATGTGATTGGTGCTCCTGAGAACACCGGTCTCTTAAGAGTCCGGGAACAGGATATGAATTTTTAAATCCATCATGGTTATTAACACTAAAGTCACTTATAACGGGATATTTACCATGATTTGAGTTTTGAGTTTTCCAATATTTCGGCGTAGTTATATGCGCCATGATCACGGAATAACTGCTAGTTTTACCGTGATCATGGCGCATGTAACTGCGCCGAAATATTGGAAAACTCAAAACTCAAATCATGGTAAATATCACGTTATAAGTGACATTAGGATATGAATATGATGATATGACTTTAGGATATGAAACAATAATGAATTTCATAAACTACTATAGTATTGCTAGTCAGAAGTTATTTATTCTTTTAGATAAATTGAAAACCTTGACCAACCGCCTTTGCTCTGCCCGCATACCCTTCGGGTTCTCCTTCCAACCTTACACAACAGAGTTCAACCTTCAGCACATCATCATCTTGGCTGATCTCTCGTGTCCTCGCACTGATGAGTTTCTGGAACAGGTAAGTTTATGCTGGGACTGAAGGGAAAAAGTAATGGAGGAATGGAATGGGTAGTAAGGAACTTAAAGCTAAGCTGAGAACCACTTGCGTCTAAATTGGTTCTTGGCTTTGGCTTGTGAATTATTTAAGATTTGTTTGTGGATATGGTAGAATTAGTGTAGGTAGGAGTGTGGGAGGGTATACTTGTGCCTGAACTAGATTAAACCTGAAGTGAGGGAAAGACAGAGTGCGCAAAAACAGGTGGTGTTTGCGCACACATTTTTGCACTTTAATATTTAGTCTTCTCAAGTAGGCATATTCTCCTACTCAAAGAAGTATTTTAGTTGCTAAATTGCTCCTACCTATTTTTATAAATTATTCTTTAATTAGGTAGTCAGTGGTCAGTCAGTCACATGGTTAGTCTCAGTCTCAGATGAGACTGGTCACCGTGGCTGAAGATTCGGCTAGGACATCATCATCAGGGTTTTAGTTTTTGAATCAAATCAAACGTACCTAGCTACAGTCTTTCCCAAGTCAGTTTTAATGTAAACATTGCCTTGGCTTCAAAGTTTTGTTTTTCAGGCAAATCAGAAAGAACTGTTCAAATCCCCCTACCGCTGGCTACTCCTCTCCAAAGACGCTGATCTAGCTGTTCTGGATAAACTCAGCATGCTTATTGACAGCGATGTGGTGGTGGCCCAGAAGGTCCATGAAGAGAAAGTCTTGTTCATAGAAGGTAATAATAAAAGAAGAGAGAATAGTAAAAGAGTACTTGAGAAAAGACCGCGACTCGGTAAACGTAATGTAGTACGTACGCCCTCTGACCAGGTGAGATGATGACCTGCGAAAGACTGCAGGCAGATGGTGGATGTGGAAGTTGAAGACGGTGCTATGGTGCTCATTAGGGAAAGCCTATGTTGAGCAGCGAAATAATATACGCTGGCATATGATTATGATGAATGATTTATTTTGCTGGTAGAGATAAGAAATAAATATGAATGCAGGCGCGAACTTGATGCAAAGCGTGATCAACTTAAGAGCAAACCGCCAGCAAACATTCCATATAACTTTGTGAATGGTGTACTAACATGTACAATATGTGCACACACATTTAAAGCCAAAATTGGTTACGCCAGTAACCTCAGGGCGCACCAGAGAAAATAAAATAAAAATTTAGCAGAAATAGTGTCGCCGTAGCCGAAATCAGAAAGGAGGACATCGAAGTATATAGTGAGGTGACCTAAAGTTTAAAAAGTAAAGATCTATTTAAAACTCAGTAGGTATTTAGACCACGTAGTAAGCCCACTTTGTTTTCGTCAAAAAATCTACTTTGCATATAGATTCCATTAAGTTTTAGTACTAGTATATCAGTCTGACTATGATGATAAGTACGTGGTCTGAGTTTTTGTAGCAGAATATTTTAAACCTGACTTCTAGACGTCGAATTTGTATTCTAATGTGAGAATGTGACTTAATCACACTTCACATTATTATAAATGCGACATATTCAAAACTTGTGTAAACCTCATTCTTACACCGCGACGGATGAATTTTCTATAAAAACGCACTACCAAAATGATTTGTAATTTGAGCATATTTTCGCCATGGTCTGCTATATCGACGACCTCTGTGGCGCAGCGGGCGAAGGTCCGCTTGCGACGCAGGAGGTTGCGGGTTCGATTCCCGCCTTGGAACAAATTTGTTTACGATCTGCAGAATTGTGTTCCGTTGGTCTGGGTGTTTTCTACGTATAATAACAAAAAAAATCTATCTATGTAGTGTATTGTATTAAATATATCAGTTATCTAGTACCCATAACACAAGCTCTGCTTAGCTTGGGGCTAGATAATGCTGTGTGAATTGTCCAGCATTATTTATTTACTATTTATTTAGTTATTTTTTGTATTAAAATAGTATTTATCTAGGTTCCTGCCACAATTTCTTTTCAAAATACCTTTCTAAAATGAAATTAATCCGAATCGCATTTTTACATTATAGAATGAATGTTTTGTTAGTATTTGTGTAGATAAGTATTTTGAAAAAAGCTTGTGGCAGGAACCTAAATAAATACTATTCTAATACAAATAATAGCAAACCATGGTGAAAATGTTCTCAAATAACAAATCATTTTGGTACTACGTTTGTATGGGAAATTCATCCGTCGCTAACCCGACCAAAATCAGCGCCACACAATTCTTTCGTATGACATAATAAAAGATACAAGAGGAAAATTAAAATATTTACAAACCCCCCGACAGATTTTCAGGACACATGGCTAAGAACACACTCGGGATAAAATTTATCTATGACACAAAAAAAACTAAACGAAAATCGGTTCATCCGTTTGGGAGCTACGATACCACATACAGATACACAGATACACAGACAGACACGTTAAACTTATAACACCCCTCTCTTTTTGCGTCGGAGGTGAAAAATAATGTGATGAATGAGATGCATCGAATAGTGATTTGGCTGTATACCGAATATGCGGCGGCGCACCGAATACCGAATATTCGGTGGGAGATCCAGTAATGTTTCAGTACATTTCACGCAAACAGGTTTCTGGAACTGTTTTGACGAAGTCGTTGCTAGAAATTTGCCAATGACGGGAATTGACAAAAGTGCGATTGCAAATGAGAAAGAGTTTTCATTAAAGAGTGATCGTCTCCAGAGTATGTCATACCCGTTTAACTGGTGGTAAACCAACTCAAAAAAGCTTATATTTTTAGTTACAAATTGTCTTCACCACCTTGGAGTAGTGTATACCTCACCTATAATGCTATAGCCTATAATGCTGGACGCTAGAACCAGTCCTTGCCCCGATAAGCGCCTTATTGGCTTTTATCTCTTGGGGGGGGGGGGGGGGGTTAGTGCCCATAATCCCCACGCTGGGCATGCGTGTTGGGTATCGCAGTTCGGTGGTAGGATTGTTCTGCAGGGGGCGTTGCTACCCGCCCCCAGTGGATATCCCTTAGTCGCCTCTTACGGCACCCGCGGGATGAGTTGGGGTGGTGCAAATTCTAAGCTAGCACCACACAGAAGGTAGTAGTGAAAAAATATTCTCCGAAACAGGTATTGTGTACGAAGCAAGGCGCGAGAGAAAAAGAGATAGGTAGCTACTTATTAAAATTTTGCAGAAAATCACTAGTAGGTATGAGCCGTCATGGGCCCCCAATAGTGGGTAGCACTCTGACATTTTTATTAATTGAACAGGTTAAATATAAATTATTTAAATAGTTAGGAATAGTCTAATGATTTTATTATGTAAATAACTCTACAGGTACCGACATCGCAGAGTAAAACAATAAACTGCCATAAATATTCTCAAACACCAGTTATTTCCATAAAACATACGATTTTATGAGTAAATAAGACAAATAACCCGCGAACATGTAATTACGTAAAGGATTCGCAGGTAGGTAGTACAAGCAATTCTCACATAACTTTGACCTACTCAGTTAATGGATAAAACGCACTCTTTATACTTATGTATTATAGATATAGTTACTTAGTTAAGTGCTTGCTTAAAATGCAGCTAAAGAAACAACAGCAATAAACTTGGGTAGTACACAACTTATACTCTGCGAAAATATTTATTTATTTTTATTTATTTATTACTGAGAGAATAACATCGTTATAGGTTTTGGAAGGTTTAGGATATATTTAACTTTTGTGGGACCGAATAAGCTGAGAAAAAAAAGCACATATTTAACTAAAAAAAAAATATTTAAAAAAACTTAACATATAACAAGCTTTTATATCCTCAACCTCAACAGCCTGAATTGGTCCACTGCTGGACCCAGGCCTACCCCTTATAAAAGCCTTGTTGGCTTTTATCTCATGGAGGGTAATACCCATAATCCCCACGCTGAGCATATGGGTTGGGGATCGTAGTTTGGTGGTAGAATCTGCAGGGGGCGCTGCTGCCCGCCCCGGTGAATATCCTTTAGTCGACTCTTACGACACCCGCGGGAAGAGTTGGGGTGGTGCAAATTCTAAGCCGGCACCACACAGCTTTTACATCATCTAGGATAGGACCAAAGTGCTTGGGAAAAATCCGTTGACCAGCGCGATTGAGCCGCCTACACATTGTCTACATTACATTATTACCGAATTTACATAAGTAGGTATTTCAAATTTCTTCTCAATAGGTTGATAATAACTGGTCTAAAATTCATAAGCAAGATTTATCCCACACATACTAAGAGGGCAAGTTTAAAATCTTGTTAATATATTGTTAAAGTAGAGTACGAGTACCTAACCAGTCATAAAAGTTTTGTCTTAAAAAAGTTATAGTTAAAAATTAAAACCCGCTTACCAGTCAAGTAATTTGGTTTGAAAACCATAGTTCCAACGCTGGAAAGTTTACCGGCAGTTTTAAAAATAAGTTATTTTATAGATTTCGATGTGTTCTTTCCGAATTTTGAACTTTCCCACCTCATATCTTTGCCGCTCACGCCACCATATTGAAAAAAAGGCGCCATATAGCAGTTTTTGACAATAACTCTTTTCTGACACATTTTACGATAAAAACATTAATGGAAATTTAAATAAGATAAAATTTCCACACTTTATGTTATATATTTTTTTGTAAAATCAACAGTTTTGGCGTACGAGCGATGTAAACTATTATTCACCTACCGCCTTGCCGCTCTACCTATCGACAAGACTACTGGAAAGTCAGGAGAGACATCTTTACATTTATACTCAACTGTCAAACCACGTATACCTAAGTACCTATAATATTTTTGTATATAGATTAAATATAATTTTTGTATGTTCTGCATTTGAAATATGGATCATTGTGTCTGGAATAAAAAGTTATTATTATTATTATAAACGCAGATAATGTAAAGTCGGTTTACTTTCTTCACCTCCTTGATTTGACTATACGTAAGTTCGATAGGTACCTAGGTACCTAACTCTATCTAACTAATTAGGCATAAAGAAAATACAATGCATAAAATCGTTATGATATGGCGCCATACATTGAAT
This sequence comes from Eupithecia subumbrata, assembly GCA_949316285.1. Classification (NCBI taxonomy): domain Eukaryota; kingdom Metazoa; phylum Arthropoda; class Insecta; order Lepidoptera; family Geometridae; genus Eupithecia; species Eupithecia subumbrata. The sequence continues at coordinate 11,954,036 of OX438630.1, read as the reverse complement.
ATTCATTACAAATTATCAATTTGCTATAAAATTATGTAAATTAATTACTAAGGACTGAACTCCAACGCCAGAAATTTATATTAGGTATACAATGTGACTTGTCGAACCTTTATCAAACGAAATGTGCGGATATAAGCGACATATTTATTGACAAAAATCGAAAAAAATAATTCCATGTATCTCAAAAACCAAGCCGATTTTATTTATGAAATTTACATTATCTGGTTTTGCATCGTTTCTTTTTAAGTAAACGGTTTATTTTATTAAATTAGTCTCATTTGAAAGAGGGATAGTCGCCGCGGGACAAATGTTTGTATAATCTGCAAATATATGTTTCAGGTCTGAGTGTAGAATTTATGTGCTTAAGTTTATATGCAGTTATGTAGTACCCATAACACCAGCTCTCCTTACTTTGTGGCCAGATGATGCTGTGTGTAGGTAAATGTCTAAGAAGTATCATATTTATTTATTATTATTTGTTTATGTTGCAGCTTATAAAATAACTGATAAATCCGAAGTAATCTTCACACCGAGAGCATCCTGGCAAAGCACAAAACAGCAAACATCTTCAAATTCAACATCAAACTTGGGAGTCTACTCCCAAAAAAACCCGAAATATGGACTTCTAGAAGACCACAGAAGGTCGAAAGTGCTATCTTCTAGAAGGAACAACGTAAGGAAGAGCAACCTGACTATGGTTAGCGTTATAACGGATAGCAACGATACTAAGAATCATTTGGATGACAGATTGTAAGTTACTCGTAGCTCCTGGACTATTTTTTGATTATTTTTAACTAGTTTATGCCGCTGGTTGTTTCTATGGAAACGTTTATAGGTGATTTCTATCCCATGGGAACTGATTTATGGGATAAAAAATGCCTATGTTTGATTCCAGCATTAAAATTATCTGTATGCAAAATTTCAACCCTATCCGTTCAGTAGTTTTGGCGTGAAGAGGTAACAAACATCCATCCATCCATCCATCCATCCAAACTTTCGCGTTTATAATATTAATGTAATAGTTATGGCGTGAACCATCCATACAGCGAACCTTTCGCGTTTATAATATTAGTGTGATCGTTTTGGCGTGAAGAGGTTACAAACATCCATCCATCCATCCATCCATCCGTCCATCCAAACTTTCGCGTTTATAATATTAGTGTGATTACTTGATTAGTGTGATAACAACAAAAAGGATCGCGCTGAAATTCGCGTTCCAATACAAACTCCAAGTCAAAGATGGGCTGATTTTGAAATGACTTTTGGTGTTGTATAAAGAATGGTCTCGACGGGGCTCCACAGTTTTTTTTCGCGAGAAATTTAGTAGATATTTGTCCCGCAAAACTTGAAAAATAGTGTATAAATACAAAGGAATTTTAAGTTGGTTTTTAGTTTTTTCTATGTCTAATACTAAATTCCTGTTCCTAGTTATGTAGGTATGCAAATAATATTATGCTTATTAGTGTCTTAGATATTTAAATAGGTACTAGTTCTACCATTTTATAGTAGCAAATAAAAATTGTAGGTAAATTCGCATTCTTAACAAGAAATTAATGACTTTGTCAGCTTTTTAGTACCTCGGTAACTTATTAAAGTTCTCATGTGGCTAATCAATTACAATTAATTAATATGGTCTGGGCATAACTATGTAGATAGGTAGATAAGTATTTCTTTATCTAAATATTTTACCTTCGGGAGTATGTTGACGTTGTCCTCCTAGCCGAATCTTTGGCCATGGCGGCGGCCTGTCTCGACGAAGACTAGCCATGTCCGCAGGACATATTATAGTGCCCAAGTGCACAAACACATGTGCACTCTCTCTTCCCTAACTCTCATAATCCAATGAGACGGCAGACCGACGCGAGTACACCCACAACCTCAACCTCAACAGCCTGTATCGGTCCACTGCTGGACGCAGGCCTCCCCCTGATAAGCGTCTTATTGGCTTCTATCACATAGGGGTAATGCCCATAATCCCCTCGCTGGGTATGCTGGTTGGGGATCGCAGTTTGGTGGTGGAATTGTTCTGCAGAGGGCGCTGCTGCCCGCCCCCAGTGGATATCCCTTAGTCGCCTCTTACAACACCCGCGGGAAGAGTTGGGGTTCTGCAAATTCTAAGCCGGCACCGCACAGCGAGTATACCCAATGCCTAAATACCTAGAAGTTCTTTCTATAATGGCCTACCTAGAGTCAGGAATCCGGAATAACTTAGCTAGAGGCTAAAATAACTAAGGATCGTGCAATGTTTTTTGATACACGATTATATCCAAAGTCAATGTGCTAGCCAAGAAGCTCTACAACAGTCGAAGGCCGTGAAGGTCCCGGCGTTGGAATAGACCCACCAACTCAGGGAGGTCGGTTGCGAGGTCTCTGTGGAATTACAAAGTCGACGTGTCGTGTCGGTCAAATGAAGAATGTAGCTGTCAGTGCAGTGTCGTTGAGTACTGTCCGTGTCGGTGTCGTTGCTGGGCCGGGCCGGCCAATGAAGCAACGCCCAATGTCGTAAGAACCGACTAAGGTGGTGGTGATGGTTCCCCTAGTAAGTCGGTTCTTAAATAAATAAAATAAATGTTGATTGCAATTACTTAAAACTATACATACAGGTTCTGGAGTCACCCTTTAAGCAAAGTTTGCTTGTGTTAGGAGACCCCGCTCTTACCAATAATACTATAATAATATTTAAGTATTTGCGTTCCAAGGTATACCAACTAAGACTTTAAATTAAAATAATGAGAACATCATACATAATTTTCACTAAGAGTTAATTACAAACAAAAGCAGTGGTTTTAAACAAAATAAACAGTTAAATATTCATGTAAAATGTTAAATGTATGTATGTTCTTACGCTTTCTTTTGCTGTTGCCCTTCCTCTGGTACCTACCAGAGGAAAAGACACAGCTTACATTAAAGGTTTTTGCTTTAATAGTGAGTAAGTCCTCGCACTCGGGGTTATTTCTAGCTTACCTTAAAATTTTACAAATTTAGAGGTAAATCTAAATAAAACAAAGTCTAACACGACTTTGATTTATTTTTATTTAACTACACTATTTATAACAGACTTCAAAGACCCTCGGAGCCTCATCTGCCTCTACCAGTCACTTGTTCGCAGTGTTATAATAAATATAATTCAGTATATGTAATAAATATAATTCAGTGGTTTGGTCTCCTTTCTACAGAGTGCTTATTGAACGCCTTGAAATAATCCAAAGAAGGCTGTTCAAAATATTGAGATACAGGTGTGGCATACATCGAACTCTGCCATCATATGAGGAGACACTTAGTCGATTCAAACTCATGTCTCTAGAAACCCGTCGCCATTATATGGTTACTTTTCTCAAAATTATTCACTCTGAAATCGACTCCCCTACCTTACTCTCTACCATCAGTTTTAATACCAGAACGAGATCTCGCTATCCCTTTCAGAAAACTTTCTCCCTACATGTCCATACCAATAATACTTCTTATTACAACCCTGTGGTCAGAAAGTGTCGTCAGTACAATGATCTTTTAGTTAATAACAGTAACAATATTGACATATTTAACAGAAGGCTATTAAAATTTTAAAAAGACGTTGAAACCACTCTTAAGGTCAGTACTCACATACGGTATTACTCGATCGAGCTAAACTCTCGAGTAAAACTCATGGCATGGGCTTTCGTCCACACATTGAGCATTGATCTATCGAGTGAGGCGCGCCGTTCAGTATTCACCGAACCGTTCGAGCCAAAAGATGTCTGTGCAACAAAGGAGACGGTGGCTGTATTTAGCAAGTCTCACAGTTCTTTATAAGAAAATCAAAGAAAATGAAAAGAAAAAACGTAAAAGGAGGTACTGGGTTAAACATTGGTTAGATCGCCGTTCTAATTACAGCCACGTGAACTTGATTGAAGAGCTACGAGTATGTCCTGAAGATTATAACAATTATTTAAGGATGCCTTCAGAGCTATATGAAGAATTACTATCTTTGATTACCCCATTCATAAAAAAAAAATCAATTTCTCTAAAAACACGTGTTTCAATCACGATAAACAATACAATACCCGGCGCCTCCAATATCTTTAGTCGACCTCCGTGGCGCAGCGGGCGAAGGTCCGCCTGCGACGCTGGAGGTTGCGGGTTCGATTCCCGCCTCGGAACAATTTGTGTACGATCTGCAGAAATTTGTTCCGTTGGTCTGGGTGTTTTCTATGTATAATAAAAAAATATCTATCTATGTAGTGCATTGTATTAAGTTTATCAGTTATCTAGTACCCATAACACAAGCTCTGCTTAGCTTGGGGCTAGATAATGCTGTGTGAATTGTCCAGCATTATTTATTTATTTATTAATACCAGACTGACGGTCGCCTCGCGCCACTCGCAGTCACGTACACACGTTCGAGTCAAGATTGACGGCTCGCTTCGAGTAGGTTCGAAGGAAATTACTTTCATTTAATTCCATCGAGCCGGCTCGGTGCGAGCCTTCGAGCTGTGAGTTTTGCGGTCCACACGTTGATTTTTACTCGACTTCGAGTAAAACTATCGAGTAATACCGTATGTGAGTACTGACCTTTAAGGAGAGTGGTCTTAATTTTCAGTAAGTTTCTTTTTATTATTGATTTATCTTACCAGTGGCATATGCCCTAATCAAATTAATTGTTTGATTCTCGTAGGTAATTAATTATAAATACTAATGCATGCTTATTATACATAAATTAATTTCTAATAGGTATTTGCTTAGGTACATAAAACTAGATCATGCTTTGTACACATATTTAGGGATACAGTCTAGTTTTTATTATTGTGTCCTTTTATTTGTATAATATTTGATTGTATTCTGTTTTGTGTGCCAATAAATAAATATAACCCAAGAACGACTGGACCGATTTCAAAGATCTTTGATTTGTTGAATTTGTCTCTGTCCGGGATAACAGCCATCAAACAATTAGGGTTCCGCGCAAAAATTGAAATTCTACGCTGGCGAAGCCGCGGGCACAGCTAGTTATAAATAAAATATTGTTGTATTGCGTCAAACCAGACGCAGATCCATCAGACCAGGAGAAACAGTGTAAAAGCTGCTTACTATTTCTTACTCCCGTAGGTTTCTCCATCAAGATTCAATAGCGAAGATGTCATACATAATGGCTTCCATCTGTTTCGATATGCTGAACGCTACAGTGAACTCTATATTCACCACGACCTGGGGGTATAAAGATAAGGACGGTAACTGGCAGGGGGTTGTTGACCATCTCATCAAGAAGGAAGCAGATTTAGGTAAGTGGCTTTTTTGGTATAACGTATAACCACCATGTCAGTCAAGAAAGTGATGTGGCCTTGTGGTGTAGAAAAGTAGAGGAAGTTCATTAACTTCCTTTCTTTACGCTGCTTGCCTGTGTGGTGAAACTGTAGGTACGTACCTACAGTTTATCTGCAAGGCTATTCAGACTCTCCGTTAGCCATTCGTCACAGAATCTGACACTTATTCGTGCGAAACCCAAATATTAGCGGTTAAATTTAGCGGTTTGTATATTCCTTGTTGTAGAACGCAGAAAAACTAAAATCCGCTAAAATATTAGAATTTCGCGCGAATCACGCCCGTATCACACCTCCGCTGCGGAATAAGAGTAGCGGAACCGCTGTATGAATTCCGCTGCGATCAAGAGTAAGTAGTTTGAGTAGCGGAACTGGGTGTCGGATCGTCACGCGAGTCAGTTGAGTCCAGTCAGAGGAGGAAGCATTATTATTGTGGACTTTAACTTTGAAAAGGATTAATGGAAAATAGGTCTATATCTGACGTCTTGGATTAATTATTCTGTAAAATAGACGTCCGTTTTATGAAAGAAATGTAGTTCCCCTTTTTATTTTTGACGACTTTCACAAACACATGCGAAAACAACGATACCTATATAAGATAGCGGAAGTGTGGCTGATGTCGGAGCAGATCGACAAAACCGAAAGGGATAGAATTATACTCAAACCTATGCGTTAGAACAGGCAGTTTCGCTAGTTGCAGTGTTCCGCTTCTCCTACATACGGACAAGACATGGCATGCAGTTCCACTGTTATGGTTTCGCAGCGGAGGTGTGCTACGGGCGTGAGTGTCAGATTCCGTGCCGCTGGCTCGGTGACGAAGAGTCTGAATAGCCCTGCAGCTCCAGTTGACTGGTTAACCGATTTTTTTTTCAATAGCACTAAATCGTCCGATCGTTTAGCAGACGACTTAGTACCTACATAAATGAAGAGATGATTAGGTGATAACTTTTGGGCTCGATGTTGCTGCGTGGATTGTCCTGATATATTGATTTACATTATGCACTTGCAACATATGCCTGCACTTTCAGTGGACAACGGGAGCGAATTTTTGATTCTAAAGTCATTTACAACGGGATGTTTACCATGATTTGAGTTTATAGCTTTCCAATATTTCGGTACAGTTTCATGCGCCATGATCACGGAATAACTGACGGCACTGCGAGTGAGCTGTTATTGGCAGATAAATCGATCTACCCTCATTTTCAAATATTGGAAAGCTCAAAACTCAAATCATGGTAAATATCCCGTTGTAAATGACATTAGTGTTAATAACCATGATGGATAATTTTTTTTTTTTTAATGTTTTAAAGAAAAAAATTTAGCTTACAAATCTACAGCATATTATTATTACGGTAACTCCCATTTGTTCTATAGGATTGTGACATCATAGAACTGTTACCACTTTTTTATCCCTGCAGTTCCATGGTTGAGCTGTTGAAACGAAATCTTGCCCATTAGTACTATAGAACTGTTGATCCTATATAGAATAGAAGGTCGTATTGTGATCATGACGCCATCCATTTAAATCATGATACCACGCTAAAAATCTTAGTCATTTCTGTTGATTACTGATAATCAGATTAGCGAATTTTCTTTGTGAATAAAGGCTTCTGCCATTTATCTCGATTAGCGAATAATGAAATATTAAGCGCTGAGTGAGTTAGGTACTCGGCGCTTAATATTTCATTATTCGTTCCATAATTCTGACTAGATTGTAGGTATTACATGGCTAGGTCATTCTCCCTCTCCCTGTTTTAGGAACCACCTAAAATTATATTCTGATTTTTCACCTTCGTAGTCATCGGACTACAGATGTTAAAAATCAACTTTGGGCGAAGCCTTACGCAAAGTTTATGTTTTTTCTGATGGTCCGGCAAAAGAAAAAGAAAAGAAAATTCACAAACTGTCATAATTCCCACTAAACAACAGAAAATAACCGATATTTTTACAACCCAGGTACAATGTCAATCTTCACCAAAGACCGCATGAAGGTAGAAGACTACATAGCCATGGTGGGCTCCACCGCAGTCCGCTTCGTCTTCCGCGAACCCCCTCTCGCGTACATGTCAAACATCTTCACGCTTCCCTTCACCTGGAGCGTGTGGCTGGCTATCTTCATCTGTGTGCTGGGCTGTGCGCTTTTTATCTTCATTACATCTAAGTGGGAGGCTTCTATGAGCATGGTAAGAATTTTAAAACATTTTTTTTTTGTGCGATCTTGCGCGATTTCCTACCAGTCATTTTAAAACATAGGTTTTTAAAAATCCCGATGGTTTCATTTGTATTGTGTGCTAACATATCCAGTAAAAAAAATTGCAGTGCACATAATCAATTAAATACTTTTATTTTGGTGTAGTCTCAGTAGTCCGTTTACAATTAAGTCAACCGGACTACTGAGTCGCTCGATGAATCAGTAGTCCGCTGTCCGGTTCAATTAAGCAACCGGACTACTGATTCGTTTTTTGCAACTCTTATTTCGGTGTTGATGATACATTGCCGGCTCAATGTACTTATCGAAATTTGTATGCCAAAGAAAATCGTAATTGATATTGATTTTGAAATAAACTCGCGTAACCAATGAATGTGACCATATAATACTCATAATAGCAAAATCTAATTATTAAGCGCGTTGAAGTCTTTTTTATGAGCAAATTGATATTTTTCTTGTGACTTAAAAGCATCTGGGTCTCCGGTGTTCAGCTGAGCATGGCATGTAGTCCCTTTACAACAGTTATGGCTCTTGCACACACACGTTTTATCGCCGTAAAGTTCTGCGGTTATCGCCGTGTGTACAGAAAACTTTTGTGTGGCCGTGTGTATGCACGACGCGGCGCCGCCGCCGTCAACAAGCTTCCACAGTGATCCATAAAACACTGACGACCGTGCCTTCACACGGCGATTTAACCGTACATTTTTACGACGAAAAAAAAAACGTGTGTATTGCCCTTAAGGAATACATAACCCATTAATTTTAAAATTACTTAATTCAACCTTCTTCATCACCTCTAAGTGGAGTTTCGATAAGGTTGGTAACAAGCTGAAAATATCTTCGAACCGCCTCTCGCGTTCATGCCTTCCACCTTCCAGACTGGCCCATGACATCTGGGAACAGGAAAAGTTGGAAGAAAGGGAGAGAGTCCTTTGACCTGCAGTGGGACAATACAAGTTGAACATATATTAATTATGCTGAACATATTATATTAATTTTGCCGAATATTTTTATCCATCCTTCGTAGCACCCACTACAACTGGACGGGTCCTGGGCTGACGTGCTGATCCTTATAATCGGAGCTGTTCTGCAGCAAGGCTGCACTCTTGAACCTAGATATGCTGCAGGTAAGTGACTGATTCTACTGCTACGCGGTTGAAATGTCGGAAATCAAAAAAACTGAATAAAATTTACAGTAATGAAAAAAACATTTGGTGCCAGCTTAGAATTTACACCAGCCCAGATCTTCCCGCGGCGGGTATCGTAAGAGGCGACTAAGGGATATCCACTAGAGGCAGGCAACAGCGGCCCCTACGGAATAATTCTACCACCGAACTGCGATCCCCAACCCGCATGTCCAACGTGGGGATCCAGGCGCTTATCAGGGGGAGGCCTGAGTCCAGCTGTGGACTAGGGCTGTTGAGGTTGAGGAGGTTGAGCTTGTACAGAGTCGCAGTCCAACTCGATGGACCGACGACATAGTAGGGAGTCGATGGATGGAGGCGGCTTAGGACCGCTATCTGTGTCTGTATGGGGGAGGGCTAAGTCCAGCAGTGGATGTGTGATAGCTGAAATGATGAGAATTATTTATTTATTAAGTTATCCGACAGCGGTACATTTTACATAAAACAGTATAGGACTTATGCTAAAATAAGGCCAATTCTAGGATAACATAGAAAAAGTAAAGATACAACAGAAAGGTGAGTGAAGTTGATAAATAAAAAGAAACGTTAACAACAAAACAAATAGGTAGTACTACAGAATAAACAGTAAACTGAGAACCGTTGGTCCTTCGCTGGCCTCGCCTCGGTCGTGTTGTTCTACCACCCCATCATTATTATGATTACATGAGAGTAAGGGAATAAATAGACAGTGCACTTGTTTACACACACATTTTTGCACTAAGTGTAATATCTTCGATAAATTATGTCGAGATAGACTGTCAAGCGTAGAAGAAAATAGTGTCTATAATTACCTACCTAAGTATGAGATAATAATGTTCTGTGACATGGCTAGACTCCGATAACAATGACTAATGTCGTCGGACGTTGTGGCCAAAAATTTGGCTAAAACGGCTTGATACTTTTTAATGTCACACGGATTTGTTTTTCGGTTCCAGGTAGAGTAGTAATGCTGATACTCTTCATAGCCATGACCGTCCTGTACGCCGCGTACTCAGCCAACATAGTGGTGCTCCTGCGGGCTCCGAGCTCTTCGGTGCGGAGTCTGTCAGACCTGCTCAACTCTCCCTTGAAGCTGGGTGCCAGTGACTTTGAGTATAACCGGTATTTCATCAAGGTAATTTGTAAAGGCGATGTTGCGAGGCTAAAGTGGAAATGGTCGAAGTGAAAATTACCTTATTTCCATAGAATAGGAAAATTACAATCAAATAATAGAAATAAATTAGAACTAGTATTTACAATTGAAACAATTGAGCTAACTGCAGAGTGTTGCAAACAATCTACATGTCGCTCAACTGATACCTTGATGTTCATAAAAAGGTTTAGTCATATTTTCGGAGAATTAAAACCGTTGGGGTAGTAAACGTGTTATTGAGTTTAGACTACGACTTGGCAAACGTAGTGTAGGAACCCCTCAAGCCAGGTGGGATGATGATCTGCGAAAGACTGCTGGTAGGCAGGCACTGGTTGCGGCAAGAGAAGACAGACAGAGCGCTAAGGCGCTGATTAGGAAAGACCTATGTCCAGTAGTGGACGACAATCCTCTTCGCTGCGTAGGTACTCATACTCAGCCAACAAAGTGGTGCTGCTGCGGGCTCCCAGCTCCTCGGTGCGGAGTCTGTCAGACCTGTTCAACTCTCCCTTGAAGCTGGGTGGAGTATAACCGGTATTTTATCAAGGGAAACAAGTTTTTTAGTAGAGTCTGCGACTCGAAAAACCTAGGGTAGGACGTAGGACCTTCTTCGGCCAGGGTGGTAAGTAATCCGAAAACGTGAAATCTTAAAACTACTATCGAAAACGTCAGTAAATATTCTGCGGCGTCCCTAAATGTGGAAACAGATCCTGCAATGTAAATTATTAGCCCCTAAATGGTTTCCACGTAGGATGCCTTTTTAAATCAATTTTCCAAGCTTTTTACAGCACACCTGTCTTGTGCTACGTCGCTCAGCACCAGGAGGCCTATTTTAAATCTCTGAATACCCACGCAATTGCGTGTTTGCAAAGACATTTTCACCACTCTTTGCGTGTTTGGTTTTGTTTTTTGTGCAAATTGGTACTGTAGTTTGATCAGCTGGAAAAGTCAGCTTAAAAACAACTTGGGCCACCAGCAACATTTGGTCTAGATTAACTAGTTAGTAGAGTCACTAGTCGTCACAGTTTGGAGTACCAATAGGCCGAAACGCAACACGCAATGCGTATTTAGAGAATAGCCTAAATAAAATAGGCCTCCAGAATTTTTAAATCCGACCGAATCAACAGAATCTCTTGATTACGGATGGTTTTTGTTAATATAGTGCGTAAGTTCCTCGACCTCGACAGCTATATTGGCCCACTGCTGGACGCAGGCCTCCCCCTGAAAAGCGCCTTATTGACTTTTATCTCATGGGGGTAATGCCCATAATCCCCACGTCTCATGCGGGTTGGGAATCGCAGTTCAGTGGTAGAATTGATCTGCAGGGGGCGCTGCTGCCCGCTCCCGGTAAGCGGGCGTAAGCTCACACTCAGGGTAATTCCTAAGTTACTGTAGGTGGAGCTAACGGCGCGGGGCTAGAGTCCCAAAAGTCCCAAAAATTTTCGACTCCTACGTTACTTGACCTCGTGGTGTAGTTGGTTAGCACATTCACGTACTGACGGAAGGATGCGGGTTCAAGTCCCGTCGAAGTCGAAAATTGTTGGGACATTATTTGATGTCTTACGGATGGTTTCTTTTTTTTCAGCACCTGACAGAGCCCCTCCGCAAATCGATCTACGACAAGAAAATTGCTCCGAAGGGGAAGAAATCGAATTTCTTGAGTATGGAAGAGGGGGTGGAAAAAATAAGACAGGTTTGTGTTTACTACATACTTAATAACAAATACTACAATAATACATATCTACATAATATGACTACTAATACATACTTTGGTATTTTTGATGAGAGAGGAAAATTTTTGTTTCTCCACTTTGCTGGAAATTTGGCATTTCGACGACCTAAGTGGCATAGCGGGCGAAGATCCGCCTGCGAGGCCAGATTCTATTGGTTATTTTAACATGGTATAAATATAAAAATTATAGACAATGTGGTTATCTGAAAAATAAATAAATAATGCTGGACAATCCACACAGCATTATACATATAGCCCCAAGCTAAGCAGAGCTTGTGTTATGGTATCTATACCTACTAGATAACTCTTACACGGATAGTTTTTTTTTAATATACCTACATAGAAAACACCCGAAACCTGCAGATCGTACAAACATTTGTCCCGAGGCGGGAATAGAACCCGCAACGCAGGAAAGCGGTAAACAGGTTTGGTTCCAGTAAAGCGTCCGTCGCAGGAAAACCTTCCCCCGCTGCGTCACAGCGATAGTTTTTTATTTCTACCACATTTTTCAGACATTTTTCAGTTCGTGTTTTGACCTTGTTGTTTTGCCATTATACAAAACCAGTAATGCCAACTGCCATTAAAATTGCTTTGATAACAGTTTTTTTTAATTGTTATCAGTTAATTATAGACATAGCTGTATGTGACGAGGTGGCCGAGAGGTTAAGGCGTTGGACTGCTAATCCAATGTGCTCTGCACGCGTGGGTTCGAATCCCATCCTCGTCGAAAGTTAACACACATTTTGTTCTTTACTATGCGTTTAAAAATACGAAACTATTTTGGTGTCTTCTATCTTCTAATAAATAAATATATCTATCATCATCGGTTACCATTTTGTTGTTTATTTCAAAATCGCGGTTTGAGCCGCGATTTGATAAAAATTGTCTATTATAAAAATTATGTATCAAATTGACGAAAGCTTTTAAAAAATCCTCCATAACACCCAGGGCCTTTTCGCGTTCCACATGGAGCTGAACCCGGGCTACCGCCTGATCCAGGAGACGTTCCAGGAGGATGAGAAGTGCGATCTGGTGGAGATCGACTACATCAACGAGATCGACCCCTGGGTGCCGGGTCAGAAGCGGGCTGCACATAAGGATCTGTTTAAGATAAAGTGGGTGTAAAGTTCAACAGATTCCAGTAAAGCGGAATATTTATAAACATATAGTAAAAATAATGAATATATCATTTATGTGGTGCCGGCTCAGAATTTGCACCACCCTAACTCTTCCCGCGGGTGTCGAAAGAGTTGACTAAGGGATATCCACCGGGGGGCAGGCACTCCCGTCCTGCAGAACAATTCTACCACCGAACTGCGATCCCCAACCCGCATGCCCAGCGTGGGGATTATGGGCAATACCCCCATGAGATAAAAGCCTACAAGGCGCTTATCAGGGGGAGGCCTGCGTCCAGCAGTGGACCAATACAGGCTGTTGAAGTTGAGGTTGAGATCTTTCTAAATCTTAGATCCTTACCTACTCTCCGATACGAATGACTTAAATATAGAGGTCTATGAACAGCAGTGGGTCGACAACGGCTAATGCCTATGACCTGTTTCCACCAAAGATAGGTACAGTCAGCGTCAAATTGATATGAGCGTCTAGAGTAGTCAAAATGATCTGCAAGAAACATAAAAGCAATTTGATATACGGAGTTCGAATCATCATATTGTTGTAAGCACCCAAGGTGTTCAAAATATCTTACTACTCATTATTATATGATGATTCGAACGGCGTTTATCAAATTGCTTTTATGTTTTTCAGATCATTTTGACTACTCTAGACGCTCATATCAATTTGACGCTGACTGTACCTATCTCTTTACATATCTTCTTTCTTCTCTCCCCTTTGGAAGATGAAACGTGTAAAAACCACAAAAGAATCTCGAATACCCAAATACGTCATCACATTCATGTCACGATACATATGACGCTGTTGGTTGTTTTGTTTGCAGGTGGTATTGATATAGGTAGGTACAAGGCACGGAATTAGAAATTATGGTCCAAGGTATCTCCTGGTACTAGGAGTTACCTAGGACTAAAAAGTCGGCAGATATTTTAGGTTTCAGTTCCAAGCTAGAGTTATAATTAAGACTAAAAAAATTTAGGGTATTTGACAAATAAAATGCCTACTCTACCCTGTACCCAGTAGGTATTTTTGGTCATTCTCCTGGACCTTATTTTATCTATACTAATATTATAAAGAGGAAAGATTTGATTGTTTGTTTGTTTGTATTGTATTTGGTTCCGAAACTACAGGACCGAGTTGAAAAATTATTTTACCATTAGAATCCCACATTATTCCTGATGAACATAGGCTACTTTTTACCGTGGTAAAATGCTTCATTCCTACGGGAAAACGGGTAATTGGACAACCAGTAGTAAGAATGCAGCTAGTTATAGATAAAGCTGAAAATATTGAGGCTCGCTTCGCTCTCATAACACACTTCGCTCCTTCCAGCTTCATAAAGATCCGCGAGACTGGCATCCAATCCTGCCTCCACCGCCGTCTCTACGTGCCCAAACCCAAATGCTCCGGGCAAGTTTCCACATTCAGCAGTGTGGGAATAACCGACATGTATCCAGCAATGCTCGCTACGCTCTATGGATTCTTATTGTCCCCGGCCGTGCTTGTGCTGGAGATTGCTTATCATAGACTGTGAGTTTTGTTTTTAGGGTTTCGAGATCGAAGATCGGTTTCGAAACCCGTATGGTCTCGCTTTGTCCGTCCTTTTTTTACTCCTTAATAACTCAGCAATTACTGCAGCTATCAACTTGAAATTTACAATAACAATTTTTTTTTCGTGCGCCTGTACAGGTTTAAAGAAAAATAAATGAAAAATGAAAATGAATATTTACATACAAATTGTGATGCCGAAATTTTAAAAGATACCTACAGTTTCATGTGGGGTATCAAATGAAAGGTATCGTAATAGGATAGTTTTTGAAATTTCTGTAGGTTTCAAATAGTGTGAAATATTTTGAAAAAAGTAGAAAAATTTACCATTAGGTACCCACTTTAACCAAAGCATGCAGAGAGATCCATCTGAAAATATGTAGGTTGGTACCTACTATTTTAGGTATTCGTTAAATTACGAAGTCTGTAACCGGTACTTTTGGTACATATTTGTTGACAAACGTTCGAAACCCTCGGCGCGCGAGTTACTCTCGCACTTGACGGATCTTGGTTTGTTGGTGTTTAATTGATTTCAGTAGGTATACCTATTGCCCGATGGTCAGAGGACATCGTTAGAATAGCTGGGAACGAGTGGAATAGGGTGGTCCTGTGACCGAATAGAATGGCTGTTCTTTTTAAGGCACTGTTGCTTTATTTAACGTTATTACATATTTCAAAGATGTTTTTGCTTGATTTTCAACAAAACCAGTGTTTTGTCATGAAATTATTAAAAAAAGATATGTAAACCCTTTGAAATTTTAAAACAATATTAATAATGCATGAATATACGTAAAATAACATTAATACCTAATAAATATTGGTGTACAAAACATCTCCAATTTTTTCCAAAACTAATAAATATTTATGTTCGAATCAAGAAATCGTAGAACAAAAGTTGATCTTTTCTGGGTCCTTTTATGCTTAGTACTTAGGTACACATGTTTCTTGACAACCTGTATAAATGGATACTTACTTGCTTAATCATTTGCTTACAGGATGAAGGAGAGGCAAAAGAGGCTTATACGGCATGGCCAAACACTTTGAACTCTACAGCGATACGTTTCTAAGTTGTACTTGCATTTACGCCCGTAGCACACCTCCGCTGCGGAACACGAGAAGCGGACCCGCTACTCGTGTTCTGCATGAATTCCGCAGCGATCAATTAGTGCAGTTTGAGTTGCGGAACTATAGCAGAGGTGTTGCTGACGTCGTCGGAGCAGATCGACGAAACCGCGCGGGGAAAGAGATAGAATTATAGTGAAATCTATGCGTTAGAACAGGCAGTTTCGCTAGTGTTCCGCTTCACCTACATACGGACAAGACATGGCGAAATTACAGAGGTTCTACAGCGGAGGTGTGGTACGGGCGTAAGCCAGGCGCCTGACTTTTTGATTTAGCAAGCACCAACACCTTATTGCACCATGCTATGGCACAAAGCTTTCAAAAATGAAAAAAAGATGACGCTATATAGAATGGAGACAGGACCCCGAGGCATTTAGAAGGGAAAGAAGAAGAAGTGCATGACACAATGGTTTTCTAATGATTTTTTTGTTTCTAATTTTACGTATAAATAAGGCTATACATAGTTATTAGCAATCTGGTTCTGTATATGAGGTGAATGTCGTCTTTAGTTCTTAATATTTATAAAATTTAAATCCTGTTATTGGCTGTTAATGAAATTCTTAAGATAAGTTACTTTTATATAAGATAGCTGTGGATTTTGTGTTATCATTATCAATAAAATAAAATTATGTGTCATCAAGGTACCTAGAAGGATCTTAAAATAGTAGTAATAAAATAAAATTAAGGGAAAATGTTGAGATTTATTGAATTTCATTTTAGTCTTAGGTGGGTAAGTTCCTTTCCCTTTTCCTTTCCCCATGTCCCGGGTGATGATGGTTAATATTGCGTGTCCGTCAAGTATAGCCCCGCCATGGAATTTGGTGGTTTCAACCATAACAATAAATAGTGCTATTAAAGTGCCTCCTGGTGCCTTAAACAAAATAAATATGTAGTGCTTCAGTACTTTAAGAAATATTTATATCTTTCACGGTGGCTGTTCTCTTGACGTCGCGCGTCGCTGGCAGCTCCGCTGATTCCGACGAAACCATAGCGAGATATGAATCATGAACTTTGCCAATCATTTGTGCCCTACAGTACTATCAAGTTCTGCTGCAAAGCTCAGAAATAGACCTGTGGTTTATGGGATATTTGGCTCTGAACATCTACATACATTTTAGGGTACAGATGAGTAACAAACACAATAGAGAAAAGCAGAGTACAAAAGTGTTTATACATTACGGTTTCCACTTGTCGCTAGATGGTTTTTATTGCAGCTAAAGTATTTGCTTGATTTATTGACGATGAGTCGTATACCTAATGCTGCTGTTATTAGCAGAAAAGCAGTAACTTGAATAGCTGTTTACTACGAACACATTCTTTTAACTAAACATTGTCCTAAATAGACTTGATAACAAAATACTTAAAAAATACAACATTTTTGGTGACATAATAGATATAAGTATGTTCGCGCCTGTTTAATTTTCAGTAAAAAGTAGCGGAGGTTGCTGTTATTTCTTTAGGTATTGTTTATTAAAAACCAGTAGCTCAGTTCGTTACCAAAAGCCGGTTACCTATTGACCAGCAGCGGCGGCGCGGGCGTTACTGATTGACTACGTTGACCAATGACTTGACAAGTAGGTACTTGGACATCCAAAAATCCAATAATTGTGATGGATTAATAAAGATGTAATCAATGATTTGAAAAAATTAAAGGACCAAAATATCTCCTAAAGTACTGGAGCACTATTTATTTTGCATAGGGCACCAGGAGGCAATATTTATGCAATATTTATAGGCAAAGTTGAAACCACCAAATTCCATGGCGGGTCTGCTAAGTTGACGGATTTATTATTGCCCGCACCATTTCCACTCTATCAAGGAACCAATAATCATTTGCTGAGAGGTTTTTTGGGATGCTGTTCCGTTTTCTCACCAATTAATTTTACCTCTCCTAAAGGTTCCCTTACATGGAATTGCAGGATTGTTCCTCATTGCTTTTTGTAAACAGTTCTTCGTAGATATTCGTAGCGGCATGGAGACCGGGAAAGGAGTGCCTTTGCCCAATGTCCAGAGACGATGATTATGATTTTCCGTGTATTTTCATAGAATTACTTCATTTGGATCGGATTGCATGAATACGGGAGGGAGGCACTTAGACACATTATTTAGCTAGGGCTATCTCCCAACCACGGCGAGTGCCTCCAACGAACCAACATTCATTTGCTGAGAGACTTTTTTGGGATACTGTTCCGTTTTCTAACCAATTCATTTTTTCCTGTCCTAAAGGTTCCCTTACATGGAGATTCAGCTTTATTCTGCCTCATTGTTTTTTGTAAACGGTTCTTCGTTGTTATTTGTTCAGGAGAATCGTTCAAAGATGTTTCAAAAGGCATGCTGAACAGTTTAACACCATCAGGTCGGAAGGTCTTCGCTCTCACTGGAGTGTTTTTTGGTGGCAACTGCACAATGGGTCTCTTTTTTTTTTTCCCGATACGTTCAATCTGGGGCGGCTCGTACTGAATGGCTGCGCTCATCCTAACGGGACGATTGAAGTACGGATCATCGGAGTAGACACCGCTACCGCCTGTTACCATACCACCAGGTAGGTTAGTCATCAAAAACCGTAGGTCATTCAAAGTCTGCCCGTGATAGCTGACGGAGTTTTGCAGGATGTCTAATTTTCTTTCAAACTGCTTGAATGTGGTCATCATGCGTTGCAACACGTCAGCAGAAGAGTGGTCTTTTAACAAAGTCATTGTCCTAAAATAAAGTAATTCTTACGAAAATTTTGATTTCTATGTTTTAAAACCCCGTTTTATTTGACATAATGTAATTATGTAGAGGTAGCCATGGTATGAGTCGTATAAAATCAAAGTCGGCAATCTGTCAAATTTGACAAAAATGACTTTTTGGTATGGCCGTTTAGAGAATTTAAAATAAAGTTTAAAAAAAATCTTAATCTATATCAAATGCGGCAATATGCCGTTCAAAATCGACTTCAAAGTTCAACATTAGTTTCAAAAGCGGCAATCTTTGGTAGTTTTAAATCAAACCCGGCGTTCTGGCTCCGTCAACCAATCACAGGCGTCCAAGCGGTCGCGTGGTCTGATGGCGTCGTCGGTTGAAGTTTCCTACAAGTGCGTCTCTGTGTTTTTAGTGATTATAAATTGTTTTTGCGGTGCAACTAAAGAGTTTTATTAATAATTGGAACAATGGATTGTCATCCTACCCCTGTTACTAACAGGTTTGCGCGGAAACGGCAAAAGGATCCAGAAAAATGGAAACGAACTTTGCAAAAGAGACTAAAGTAAGTTTTAGTACAGGGTTGTCACTGATGAACTTTTTTGCTTATTTTTATGGTGTTGGTATCTATTTGTTTTTGAGCTCATTTTATTATTTTTAGATACTCTGCAAAATCTGCACCAGAAAGGGTCTGCAGTCATAACTCTAAATCGCTTCGAAGAAAATGAATTCTCTAAAGATTCTAATTTGGTGGCTTCCGCTGTTTATCACCGTTTATGTAACACCGACAAAACGGGCATAACCAATATTCGCTTGGTTGCTGATGGGTGCGGGGGGCAAAATAAAAATTGTATTCTCATTGGAACATGCTCCAAATGGTTGTTGGAAAATCAGAGTGTCAAAAGTATTGAGATTGTTTTCCCCGTCACCGGCCACTCATACATGCCTGCTGATCGGCAATTTGGCATAGGTAATAGAAAAAAAACTACGAAAATTAGAAGTAATAGTAAAACCTACAGAAATAAGTCAGACAATCAGCGAAACATCTACGCTGGTTAAATTTGGGACGGATTGTCCTGTGTACAACTGGAGAGATGCAGTGAAAAGTGTCGTAAAGCCAACAACGACATGGCCTATGGCTTTTATGCAGTGTAAAAGGTTTATACTAAAAAGGTCAAAGACATATGGAAACGTTCTTGTCAGAGGTGAAACCTTCTACAAAAGTGATTTGGCCAAAAGCGTTAACGTATGCCAACGCCAAAAAGTTATAGACATGATTAGTCCGCAAGCCATGCCTAATATTGTTACGGTGAATAAACATAAGTTAACAGACGTGAACAAACTATTGTGTAAGCATTTCGGGACGAGCTGGAAAGATATCCCTACCCTAAATTTTTACAAAGACGTACTTTACGCACAGGAACAACTGAATGTTTCACAAGAAGAAGAAAACTATTGCGAAGGAGGACAGGAGATGATTGTGACTTACGTATATAAATTTAAGAATTAAATTTTAATATAATTTTTAATTAATAAACCTAAAAGATATTTTTTCTTAAAAGATATTTTTCTTACCCTGTGTGACACCCCTGAATAATTTTTAATTTGGTTAAATTCAAACACGGCATTCTGTCAATGGGTTGGGAACAAACATGGCAATATCCATATTGTTTGGTAACAAATACGGCATTCTTTGATTTTCAGAATCAAAATCGGCATTCTGCAAAATTATTATTTAAATTCCGACTATATTATCTTATAAAGACCACATCCTGTGTTATTATTTATTTACTAGAGCTATTATCCAACTATTTTAAATAGGTACGATTGTAAAATTATTTACAAAACAGACTTAATAAAACGTTTTTATTGAATTACCAAAATTCAACCGAAGTACTGATTGCCGCTTTTGATTTTATAAGACTCGTATAATAGGTATGGTAACTGATGATCCCAAAAAGTGTCACTCTCGAAATGTCAGACTTTTTTGTTTGGCTACCTATACAGTGTGTCCTTCGGCGATGGGACATCGAGGGCAAGTACCTGACTTCCAGAAATATTGATGCTAGGAAGTAGTTATAATTTTTTTAAATACATTTTAAACTGCATTTAACAGAATTTTGAAAAATTACTCTTATCCGTTTATCTAACCCACTAAAATCTGTAAAAATAACATCGTGTATTTTTATGACACCGATCGGTAGAGTTATTCAAGAAGACTATAAGACTCAAGAAGTGTAGTATAATAAAATATTTTCTATCTATCTATCTTTCTATCTACCTACTTAAAAAAATATAGGTAAATCTTCATAATCTATACTTATAATAAAACTGTAACAGGTGACCTGTCAGGTCCAATTCTGTACATTGAAGATATTTTGAAAATTTTTTTGGAGGGCATTCTATTATCGATACTGAAGCCAAAACTGTAATTTTTTTCATTCATGTCTGTCTGTCTGTCTGTCTGTCTGTCTGTCTGTCTGTCTGTCTGTTTCTTAAACGCGCATCACGCCGAAACTACTGAAGGTATTGAAATGAAATTCGGCATGATTTTAGGTCATATTACGAGGAAGGACATAGGATACTTTTTATCCCGGAATTCAGTCAGGTTCCCCTGGGAGAGGGAATGAAAGTAAAATTTCTTCACCGCGCATCACGCCGAAACTACTGAAGGTATTGAAATCAAATTCGGCATGATTTTAGGTCATATTACGAGGAAGGACATAAGATACTTTTTATTCCGGAATTCAGTCAGGTTCCCCTGGGAGAAGGGATGAAAGTAAAATTTCTTCACCGCGCATCACGCCGAAAGTGCTGAATGAGTTGGAATGAAACCTAGCACGATTTGATTTCATACTACAAGGAAAGACATGGAATACATTTGATCCCGCAATTCAGTAAGGTTCCCCTGGGAGAGAGGATGAAAGTAAAATTCTTTAACCGCGCATCACGACGGAACTACTCAATGAATTCGAATGAAACTCGGCATAATTTGAGTTCTACTCTTTGAGTACGAGGAAAGATACATTTATCCTGGAATTAAGTAAGGTTCCCCTGGGAGAAGGGATGAAAGTAAAATTCTTCACCGCACATCACGCTGAACTGCTGAATGAGTTGGACTGAATTGGTATGATTTGAGTTCAAACTACAAGGAAGGACATGGGATACATTTTATCCGGTTCCCCTGGGAGAGGGGATGAAAGTAAGATTCCTTCACCGCGCATCACGCCGAAACTGCGGAACATGGGATACATTATATCCTGGAATTCAGTAAGGTTCCCCTGGGAGAGAGGAAAAAGTATAATTATTTAACCCCGCATCACGACGGAACTACTGAATGAATTCGAATGGAAGTCGGCACGATTTGAGTTCATACTACGGGGAAAGATACACTTTATACCGGAATTCAGTACCTAAGGTTCCCGTGGAGGGGGATAATAGTCAAATTCCTGGGTCGCGCATCACGCCAAAAGTACAGAATGAAATCAAATGATGCATTTTATCTGGGATATCAGTAGGCACGGTTCTCTTGGGAGAGGGGATAAAAGTCAAAATGTGTTCTTAGTTGTAATTCATTAACGCGTCGCCGATTTCATGCATTCTTTTTATTAGAAACAGTGTTGCAAGATCGAATTTGACTAAATCAGTAGAAAGTCGAGTAGAAAATCAGTTCATTGAAACAAAAAAATCAGTAGATAAAGGGTAGGTAAGTTCCTATCCATTTATTATTCCAAGACGCACCCATTAGTTAGGGTTCTACCTTAGTAGGTAGGAACCTAACTAATGAGTGCGTCAATGCCTATTTCAGGCAAAGTAAAATGTACAAATGGTCCATGCAATATTCATGAACATGATATTTGGTGGTTTAGCTGGTCCAGTTAACTGTACCACCGAAGTTTGGTTGGAGTAAGTGGTCCAATTAAACTAACTGGACCACAGAAAAATATTTTTGACTGTGGTACACAATCAACGAAAAAAAATTACGGTGGTCCAGTCAAATGGATCAGGAGCCCAATTCTGTAATACAATGGCTTCACTATGACAATGGAATCGTCGCAGAATCATTACGTAGAATCTTTAGATTAATAAAACTCCAGATAGTGCGTGCGAGATAAATTAATAGTTTCAAACTTGACGCGCGTCTCTACATCTGCATTCATCATAATTTCTTTCATCTAAGGTAGAATACCAAAACGTGTCATTCCGTGACGTCTGTGACGTCCCTGTCATAGTGAAGCGATTAATTTAGCAGAATAGGGCCCCAGCTGAACGGAACCATGAGTAAGAAGTGAAACGAGTATGACACTTCTTAACACTAACGCTGGCCGAGTCGTAGCTGAAAGTCGTGTGGATAAAGAATGGGATTGAAGATGACAACATGCTATCCGCCGTAGACCCCACACGATTTATACACTATTTAACTAGGTACCTAAATAAAGATTCTTATATTAAAAGTGTAACAGGTCCAATTCTGCGCATCGAAGTTTTTTTGCACGGCGGCGTATCATAATATGAGAGAAACTGTGGTTAAATGTGAACTTAATTAGTCGGCAGGTATGGCAATCGCGAACGAAGTCGCGGGTACAGCTAGTCTTCAATATATCTGGTACTTGTCCTCCATGTCCCATGACCGTAGAACACACTGTAAAGAAAGCTCTATGGTATTTTATTTGACGTTATTTTCTTGTTGGCTAGGGCAAGGTGTGGGCTTAGCCCTCAGCTTAGCCAGCCATCTAGATTTGTAGATTGTAGATTGAATAAAAGATACAGTCTACTCATAGAGCTAAATTTACGACCTCTGTAGCGCAGCGGGTGAAAATCCGCCGCCTGTGACCCAAGGAAGTTTCTGCTTCGATTCCCACCTCCTCGGGACAAATGTGTGTACAATCTGCAGATAGGTATATCTATTTGCTCAGGGTGTTCTTGGTGTATAATATAATGTAGAAAGTAGGTATACATGGTGTTCGGTAATCAATGGATAACACTGCAAGTACATGTTGCAACTCAGAAAAAAAAAAATATATACCTATCTACAGCAGGCACTTTTAATTTTTATTAGGTACAAAATTTGATAGGTACTTTTTTTACTATAAAAACTATCGTAGGTAGTTCGACGAATTCATTACGGATGCAAGCGGGTTAACTACGAACCTTATTTGTGTGTTTGATACCTACTTTTGTTCACATTATTGGGCACTACGGCTACAAATTCAATTACAACGAATTGATTTTATGTGGGAATAGCCGTGGATAATTAACCTTGCTATCGTGAATTACAAAATATTTCTAGCTTCAACTGTTTGTTTTACAAATACCTACCTAAAAATAGAAATTCGTGTTAATTAGGGTTTCGAAGATCGAAGATCGGTTTCGAAACCCTTATGGTCTCGCTTTGTCTGTCCTTTTTTCCCTCCTTAATAACTCAGCAACTACTGCAGTCAACTTGAGATTTAAAATAATAATACATTTCGTGCGCCTGTACAGATTTAAAGAAAAATAAATGAAAAATAAAAATTAATATTTTCCATAGGTATGCCGAATTTTTAAAAGATGACTACAGTTTCATGTGGGGTATCAAATGAAAGGTATCTATCAGTTTGTTAATTTCAAAATAGTTTTTTAAATTTTTGTAGGTGTCATACTTTTTAAAATATTTCGAAATAAGTTGAAACAATAGCCACTCCCCCCCCCCCCCCCCCCCCTATCTCCGAAGATTGCAGAGCGATCCATATAAAATGTATGGAGCGTTTATAGATATGGATCTATATTTTACAGGAAAAATATAGAGAAGTCTGTAAAATAAACACTTTTTGAAAAATGTTTAAAAAAGGGGGTCAAAAAGGTCAAACAGGTGCTTAAACTATATCATTAAAACCGCGAAAACACAACAAACAAACAAAAGACATTTAATACTGAAGAAAAGGTAAAGTAGGTACCTACCTACTATACAGATTACTTATGGTCCCCGCACTAGGTTTAGAACCTGTATCGCGGGAAGCCGGCTTACAATTGAGTTTTAATAATAAAAGGTAAGTAGGTACCTAACAGAGCAACAGTCCACTCGTGGCAATAAAAAAAACCAAGATAATATTATTTAGATAAACATAAACTCTAAAACTTAAAATTAAATGTCAATAAAAAAGACAAAACAAAGAAATTAGGCACTTTATTTACTTATTTTAAACTAAAATTAATTATTTATAGCTTTTAATATACATATTGCAAATTACAACAATAAAGTTCAACACGACATTCGGCCGGTTTTGGGAGGGTAGGTCACAGATCACTATATGGGTAGGTTAAGAGGTAATGGATATGACGGAGGGATGGGAAGAGTTGGGAAGAGAACTGTGAATGTGATGAAAACTGGTTCTTAAGAATCAAAAGAAGAAAAACTGGTTCTTAAGATTCAAAGAAGTCTTTTGGCAGCGTCATAATCTATATGTATTAAAGTTTGCCTGAATTACATTTACACATCCCTAAAGCTAGTTCTAAAAGCGTGCTATGTTTTGTTGAAGTTATCGTAAGAAGAGCTCCTTGTAATAGGACTACATTCCCTATTTTGCCGATTGTCAGCAAACGCCGACAATCCCTTACATAGACATACAAGTCTTAACGAACAAGACACTAGAACTAGACGAACAAAAGTCCTCTGTGATGTAAGATGCATGAGGAAAACGGAAGGGCATTACAAATAATTTAATAGATAAATGATGTTTTTATCGAGGCTCGAAGTCCCATTAGATGCTTTATGAATCAAACGAGTTAAGACCTAATGGTGTGGAAGGAGAAATGGTTTTTTTATATTAAGCCGTCACACACAGAAGCCGTGGATGGGCCGGAGGCGAAGGCGTGCTAGTTGTATCATACGAATTTATATGAGAGACTACACTGTGGACTACACACACGCCGCCTAGCCTGGCGGTGTAGGTATGTGTACTCTCTCATATAAATTCACGCATTACAACCCGCACGCCTTCGCCTCCGGCCCGGCCACGGCTTCTGTGTGTGGAGGCTCGAACTGAGACAACAATGCTCACGCGAAACACGAACGCCGGTGGCGGCAACGGCACAGATTTATAGATTTAGGTATATTAAGTACCTACTAAGCGCGCCCGCGCCGCGCCGCCGCCGCGCCGCCGCCAGTCCGATTAAGGCTGAGATGGGTGGACTTAATTGCACCTTATTTGAGCCTATTAAGAGTTCTCATCCATGAGATGCGAATGCGAGGTCCATACGGATGCGGAAACCCGTTTATCGGAAGATATATACGGCATCGGAAGTGAAACTGTCAATGTCACACTATGGCTGTCATGCATGCCAATCAGTCAATTTCAATTAATGGTCCATTATTAATTCAATTCTTGGTTTGGCTCTGCAATTATTTGGTCCATCATTGGTCTCACAGTGAAATACGAAGTTGAAGTTGAAATAATGGTCTGCCAAAAAGCTGTCAAACAAAAGTGTCAAAAAATAAATACGTGAAACTCGAACGCGATGGTTGATACGGCCGCCGAAGGAGTCCAAAAACTAAATATTGACGAAAAGGCACGGTTCTAAGTTATTTAATACATTACCATCATAAATTCTGTGCCGTGTGCGAGTGATGATAAAGTTATTCAGCTTCCGTGGCGGCTGCGTGGTCCGCTGCCAAGAGGCCTACGCGTATGCCACATGGGTTTGTAGGCTTTGCAGGAATATTTCGTCAGCATTTTGAATGAATATGTTTCCCACAACACTTGTCGTCGTATTTCCGTCTTTTCAAATAAATTACTTTTCAATAACTTACGATTTGTACCCATCTTACAATTTTGTGCCGTGGCGAAACACTTTCACGTGGTATCTGAAGTACTTATCCATTCAGCTTACGTCTACATTTATCATGGAACGACAATCTCGTCATCCACGCAATAAATCCTTTTACTCATGAATTCTAAACAAAGACGAGGCACTAATAATGTGTAATGTGAACTAACCTGAGGCCCCACCTGTGTATATTTACTTAATTTTGTAAGATGTGTAAATATAAAATTCGAAATAATCATGATTATTTCCGTAAAATCCCTACTGCCATTAAATTCATTCATCTAAATACTACACTTGGCATACTACAGAGTATGTCATTTACTTTGATTTTCTAACTATTCATGCCACTGACTGAAAAACTCGCCTTAACAACCTTATTCACCTTCCAGTCAAAAACCAAAGCAATGAAAGAAAAGAAAAAAAAGGCTGAAGATTCTTCTGCGGTCTCCGAGCTCAAGCCTTGGCCGGAGTTCATTCAGAAGCGAATAGAACTTTGGGATAGATACAAATTGGAATACCAGGAGCAACTGGCCTCTAAACCAGATCTGAGCATTGTAGTCACTCTACCGGATGGGAAGACTGTTGAAGCCAAGGCTTGGAAGACGTCTCCTTATGATGTGGCTAAGGGCATCAGGTGAGTGCAATATAAGGGATTTTTCTTCTAGACTTAGTAAGGCTTGAATGTGTTGTGATGCTCTTGTACAGTTCTCTAACTGAACCAAGTCAACTTAAACACACCATTTCTATTTTTAGTAAAGCCTTGTCTCCAGGTAAATTTAGACAGTAAATTTTATATTATTAAGTAGTTGTATTGTAATTATGGACGAGGAGGTTCAGGACTGCTATTTGTGGTGTCATATGGAGGAGGCCTATTTCCAGCTGTGGACACTTGGGTGCTCATATGATGATGATATTTATTGAAGACTTTCAGAAAGATTTTTTTTTTAAATGATTAAATCATAAATTGTGACTTTAAAACATGGTACATGCATTTATTTCTATTATTTGATTGTAATTTTCTTTGTGAATAAACATGGTCGGAATAAATAAAATAAAAATGGTCTGAGTCATCTAAAAAGGTGATTAAATTTTACATTATTAATATTAATAATCCCCGCCTCGGAACAAATTTGTGTACGATCTGCAGAAATTTGTTTCGTTGGTCTGGGTGTTTTCTATGTATAATAAAAATATCTATCTATTTAGTATATTGTATTAAGTATATCAGTTATCTAGTACCTACCCATAACACAAGCTCTGCTTAGTTTGGGGGCTAGATAATGCTGTGTGAATTGTCCAGCATTATTTATTTATTTATTTATTTATTTATTAATACTGTCTGCAATAGTGTTTTGTGCACCTTGTCCTTGCAAATTTGCAAAACTATTTATTTTAATTAAAAACATTATTATTTATTTGCACACAAGCGAGTTTTGGAGTGAATTGTAAGTACTAACTACAGGGCAGTGTTATGTGATGTTGAATGGTTGTCTTATACCTACCCAGCTTATGTCTCCTTTGCTTAACACACTCCTGGACACAACGAAGTGTACATTTACACAGCAGTACATTTACACAGCAGTCCATTTTATAGCCAGTCCATGGCATACGGATGGTAGTTGTATGAGCGAGTTCACACACAATTCTGGATCTAGAATACTGTCATGTGTGTTAACTCACTCATACATCCGCCATCGCCGAAAGCGAACATTTACAATAAACCTAATATAAGTCCATCCGAATATTGTCATTAAATCTAGGTATGTGTTAAATCAAAGGACAAATCTTTGTATTATTTACCCCTGCTGGTTCTGTTAACTACTGTAACAAAATTTCCTTTTAGTTCTATGTACAGAACTAGTAGGAATAAGTGGTTAAATTTATGTGTTAAACCTAAATAATCAGTATATCCTGAATGAACACAAAATAGTATTTATTATGTTAATGATTGTGCATAAGAATAATGCTTTTACATATATTGGTTATTTATAGGTTATAGGTTGTTGTTTGCTAACATGCTTTATCGATGATAATAATTTATGTTTTAAACACTTATAACTGCCTTGATAATAATTAATCTTGTAGTGATAAAACTAGGTCAATCAAAGATTATTGGATAACATCTGTTCCTCATTTAATATTCAGTTTTTAACTAGTGCAACCTAGATACTGAAATGCTATTTAAAACTTAAGCAGCCCTCAAGTAGCGATTTTTGGCTGTTAAAATTATGATAAATTGAGTATTTCTCCTTTATCTTATGTGTGGCCTTTCAGTGCACAGGGTTTAGACTACTAAAATTTACTAAATAATGGGGGCAATGGAATTATTTAAATTTGTTTGAGCTTTACCAAATTAGTACTTTGGCAATCACCTTTCAACCAATAATCACATCACATAACTGCCTACCTACCACTCCTAAGCCTGATCTGATCTCCCTCTCTCCACAGCCAGGGCCTAGCCGACTCCACCATCATCGCCCGGGTAAACAATGAACTCTGGGACCTAGACAGACCTTTGGAGGGAGATTGTAAGCTAGAACTGCTGAGATGGGACAATACAGACGCTCAGGCTGTGTTCTGGCATTCCTCAGCGCATATGCTGGGTGAAGCAATGGAGAGGGTAAGTTAAGTACCTACTAATTATGAAGTGTCTAATAAAGTTGGGTCTTTAGGGGCAGCCAGACGGCGGAAGCACACTGCCACGCACCACGCTGCATGTTGCGTGTCGACGCACCTACGCGCGTACTTGCGGGAGTCTGCATCGTCGTGCGGATTTTTTACGCACTCACGCGCGTAGTTGCATTTTGTGGATTCACGACGGCTCTGACTCATTTCATTCAAGCCCTTCCAAAATCACGCAAGGCACTGCGAGAATCGGTGTGCCATACCTTGCGTCTCGCCCGCACCTACGCGCGGGGATGCATATTTCTTCGCGCTTGAGCGCGTGATCTGCATGTACGCGCGTGGATGCAATTTTTGTGTATTGGACTGTGCGCGGTTTCTATACAAACGGAGATGATTACAAGCAACGTTAGAACACGCATTCACGCAAGATGCAGCGTGGTGCGTGGCAGTTTGTTGATCGCCTAAGATTAAGGATTCTTTTTGACCAGTGAGGCGATTAAGGGATATCCACGGCGGGCAGCAGCGCCCCCTGCAGAACAATTCTTCCACCGAACTGCGATCCCCAACCCGCATGCTCAGCATGGGGATTATGGGTATTACTCCATGTGATAAAAGTCAATACGGCGCTTATAAGGGGGAGGCCTGCGTCCAGTAGTGGACCAATACAGGCTGTTGAGGTTGAAGTTTGACCAGTATGGCAAATAGGATCGCTAGCTATAAAATTAAATTGATTCTATGGGTAAGGTTTGACACATTCCATCTCATCGCCAGATAGTATCGCTAGGTTTTTTTTTTTTTTTGACAATACACACAGCATTATCTAGCCCCAAGCTAAGCAGAGCTTGTGTTATGGGTACTAGATAACTGATATACTTAATACAATACACTACATAGATAGATATTTTTTTTATTATACATAGAAAACACCCAGGCCAACGGAACAAATTTCTGCGGTTCGTACACAAATTTGTTCCGAGGCGGGAATCGAACTCGCAACCTCCTGCGTCGCAGGCGGACCTTCGCCCGCTGCTCCACGGAGGTCGTCTACGCACTCACGTATGCAGTAACACTCTCATTGCTAGTTAGAAAGTCCTACTTTTGCTAGTTTTGACGTAACTCAACTAACATGAACTAACATGAGACGACCTCAGTGGCGCAGCGGGCGAGAGTTTGCCTGCGACGCAAGAGGTTGCGGGTTCGATTCCGAAATTTGTTCCGTTGGTCTGGGTGTTTTCTATGTATAATAAAAAAAATCTATCTATGTATATAATGTATTAAATATATCAGTTATCTAGTACCCTTAACACAAGCTTTGAGTAGCTTACTTTGGGGCTAGATGGTGCTGTGTGGATTGTCCAGCATTATTTATTTATTTAACATAAGTTATTGTTTTTTTCACCAGGTTTATGGAGGTTGTCTCTGTTACGGTCCGCCTATTGAAGAAGGATTCTACTATGACATGTTCTACCCTGACAATGGGGTAAGTTAATTTCAACAAGGAAACTATCCTATGCGAAATCTTATATATTGGTAATATTTTGACTAAAAAGGTAGCTGCATATGTGACAGCCATGTTCCGTCTACTTGGCCGTAGACGGGGCGGAGACTTAACGTTATGTAAACACGGACGGAAGTTTATGCATACGCACAATGAGAATTCCGCAAAGTTATTGTGCTAGGGTTGTGAACACGGAAATATGGATTTTCCATTGGAAGACGTCTGGGTTTACCGACATAATGTCACAGCCTAACCCCATGTATACAGCGACGTTTAAGCTGTAAGGAAGTTTCACTAAAATCATTCTTCTCCCTTACAGATATCATCAACTGATTTCCATGTACTAGAAGGCCTAATCAAGAAAATAGCAAAAGAAAAGCAGCCATTCGAACGCCTCGAACTAACCAAAGCTCAATTACTTGAAATGTTCGACTACAATAAGTTCAAAGTGCGCATTTTGAACGAGAAAGTGAACACGCCTACAACCACTGTGTATAGATGCGGACCGCTCATAGATTTGTGTAGGGGACCACATGTAAGACATACGGGGAAAGTTAAGGCGCTTAAAGTTACTAAGGTGAGTTTACTAACTTTTCTATACCTAAATAAGGATATTATAATAAGATTTTTATTTTATTTATTTATGTTCTTTATGATCATCAAGCTTTATTAGTCCACTGCTGGACATAGGCCTCCCATGAGCGCCATAACACCCTGTTGTCAGCTTGCCTGATAAAGATAAAGATACATTTATTTGCTTCAACATAATGTAGGTTACAGTTGTAGATCTTAAATATATTAAATGTTTCAATTATGGGTATGCATATTTTTAAGATTATATTTTTATTACGTAACTTGTTCATATAATTAAATGGTCAAAGTTTCAGGTTGTCAAGTAAAAAGTCTTGTCTTATTAGTATTAACTTATTTAATCTACAGCTAACATAAACCATAATACGGTTTGTCCGTAAGCCTCAGTGTCTATGGTAAGTGTAGTTTAAATAAATACTATGTATTCTACGTAAGTAGATACAGTCTACTCGTGCACTTCCTCAACAGCCTGTATTGGTCCACTGCTGGACGCAGGTCTCCCTCTGATAAGCGCCTTGTTGGCTTTCACTCGTACACTTATCTTAAACTAATAAAATATAATTATAGTTACCCTGATAAAAGCCAATTCAGTGGACCAGTACAGGCTGTAGATGAAGATGAAGATACCTACTGTTATTTTATGACACTGTAGCAAAGTTGGATTTTCTGATAAAAGACCTGATGTGCTGAATTGTGAACTTTCGTCATGTATTATGTTTGTTTTGAAAAGGGAGGCTAAGCCCCCCGAACGAGCCCCCATGGTTAAAGGGGGGAAGATACTACGCTCAAGAAAATGGTCCATGATGAAAATGTACCACTATTACCGTTGGCAAGTTTTACGGGCATAGTAATTTTCAATTTTGGTGATAGTGGATTTCGGCCTAGCAAAATTTCGACGGAGACTAGATGGCTGCGCACATGGGTGCGCAGGACATATTATAGTGCACAATTGTGTTTTAATTTTCCCAACCACCCCCGTCGGACATATGCCGTAATTATATCGCATATTTATCTAGCTTCCGATAGGAATAGATATATTTATCGCGTAACTGTTTTCATTTCCTGTAACAAATGTAAACAAAACAAGAGCTATGCGATAAATACCCGATAATCTTTTTAACCTGCGTACTTTGTTAAACAATTTTTTTTAACTAATGTTTTACTATTCACACAGCATTATCTAGCCCCAAGCTAAGCAGAGCTTGTGTTATGGGTACTAGATAACTGATATACTTAATACAACACACTACATAGATAGATATTTTTTTATTATACATAGAAAACATCCAGAACACCCTGAAAAAATATCTGCAGATTGTACAGACATTTGTCCCGAGGCGGGAATCGAACCCGCAACCTCCTGCGTCGCAGGCGGACCTTCGCCCGTTGCGCCACAGAGGTCATCAAAAAATTGCGAAACTCTTCGAAAGTTTTCTAAAAAATGTCCTGTTTTTCAGAACTCAGCTACCTACTGGGAGGGTAAAGCGGACGCTGAAAGTCTACAGCGAGTGTATGGAGTCTCCTTCCCGGAGCCGAAACAACTGAAGGAGTGGGAGATTATACAGGAAGAGGCGGCTAAGAGGGACCATAGGAAAATTGGCAAGGTGAGTTCCGTACATTTCAGGTTTAAAATCATTGAAATGCGAGTTCCGTATATTTCAGGTTTCATCATCATCAGGCTATATTTGTCCACTGCTGGACATAGGCCTCCCCTAATGGGGCTATGCAGCCGCTTCCGACTGGTATTGATATGGATCAGTTGAGCTAGCTATTGTTTCAATTGTAAATACTACTACTATATTATTTGACTAGCTGTACCCGCGACTTCGTTCGCGATTGCCTTACCTGCTGACTAATTAAGTTCACATTTAACCATAGTCTCTCATATTATGAAACGTTATGAAACGCCGCCGTGCAAAAAATCGTGTAGGGTCTACGGGGGATAGCATATTGTCATCTTCAATCCCATTCTTTATCCACACGACTTTTAGCTACGACTCGGCCAGCGTCAGTGTTAAGAAGTGTCCTACTCGTTTGACTTACTCACAGCTGGGGCCCTATTCTGCTATAGGTACTAATCGCTTCACTATGACAGGGCTATCGTCACAGAATGACACGTTTTGGTATTCCACCTTGGATGAAAGAAATTATGATGAATGCAGATGGAGAGACGCGCGTCAAGTTTGAAACTACATATTAATTTATCTCGCGCGCACTATCTGGAGTTTTACTAATCTAAGGATTCTACGTGATGATTCTGCGACGATTCCATTGTCATACTGAAGCAATTGTTTTGCAGAATTGGGCTCCTGATCCATTTGACTGGACCACCGTAATTTTTTTTCGTTAGTAGGTAGGTACAGTTGGCTGTGTACCACAATAAAAAATATTTTTCTGCGGTCCAGTTAGTTAAATGGACCACAATAATTTATTAATTTAATTGTACTACCGAAGTTTGGTTGGAGTAAGACTCCAACCAAACTTCGCTGGACCAGCTAAACCACCATATATCATGTAAGGCAGGAACCTAACTTATTTTTCCAAGACCCACCTAGGTAGGAACCTAACTAATGGGTGCGTCTTGGAAAAATAAATAGATAGGAACTTACCTACCCTTTATCTACTAATTTTTTTCTTCAATCTACAGATTATTTCATCAATCCACTGATTTTCTACTCGACTTTATACTGATTTAGTCATATTCGATCTTGCAACACTGTTTCTAACAAAAAGAATGCATGAAATCGGACGACGCGTAGACCCGTCGTGATGCGCGGTTAAAGAATTCTACTTTTTCCTCTCTCCCAGGGGAACCTTACTGAATTTCAGGATAAAATGTGTCCTTTCATGTCCTTTCTTGTAGTATGAACTCAAAACGTGCCAGGTTACATTCCAACTCATTACCTATGTAGTTTCGGCGTGATGAGCGGTGAAAGAATTTAACTTTCATCCCCTCTGCCAGGGCAGCCTTACTGAATTCCGGGATAAAATGTGTCTTTCCTCATAGTACGAACTAAAATCACGCCGAGTTGCATTCGAATTCATTAAGTAGTTCCGTCGTGATGCGCGGTTAAAGAATTTTACTTTCATCCTCTCTCCCAGGGGAACCTTACTGAATTCCAGGATATAATGTATCCCATGTCCTTCCTTGAACTCAAATCGTACCAATTCAGTCCAACTCATTCAGTAGTTTCGGCGTGATGCGCAGTGAAGGAATTTTACTTTCATCCCTTCTCCCAGGGGAACCTTACTAAATTCTGGGATAAAATGTATCTTTCCTCGTAGTATGAACTCAAATTATGCCGAGTTCCATTCGAATTAATTAAGTTGTTCCATCGTGATGGGCGGTTAAAGAATTTTACTTCCATCCTCTCTCCCAGGGAAAATTACTGAATTCCGGGATGAAATGTATCCCATGTCCTTCCTTGTAGTATGAAATCAAATCGTGCTAGGTTTCATTCCAACTCATTTAGCACTTTCGGCGTCATGCGCGGTGAAGAAATTTTACTTTTATCCCCTCTCCCAGGGGAACCTGACTGAATTCCGGGATAAAAAGTATCCTATGTCCTTCCTCGTGGTATGACCTAAAATCGTACCGAATTTTATTTCAATACCTTTAGTAGTTCCGTCGTGATGCGCAGTTAAAGAATTTTACTTTCATCCCCTCTCCCAGGGAAACCTGACTGAATTCCGGGATAAAAAGTATCCTATGTCCTTCCTCGTAGTATGACCTAAAATCGTGCCGAGTTTCATTTCAATACCTTCAGTAGTTTCGGCGTGATGCGCGTTTAACAAACAGACAGACAGACAGACAGACAGACATGAATGAAAAAAATTGCAGTTTTGGCTTCAGTATCGATAATAGAGTGCCCTCCAAAAAAAATTTTCAAAATATCTTCAATGTACAGAATTGGACCTGTTACAGTTTTATTATAAGTATAGATTTATATATTTTTTTTTTATTTTTTTTTTTATAGATTTGTGAATAAAGATCATATAATTTATTTGTTTGTTAATATATTAGTACTGGTGTTACATATTGCTAAAATTCATACTTATGTTTCTCATACAAGACCTTGTTTTGCTCAACTGCGTTTTATTATAAAGTATTTAAATATTCTGCTTGTAACGTTGAATCAGAAATAATGTAATAAAAAAAAAACAAGTGAGAGTAATACGACGATTGACTTTGATTGACCATATCTTGACGTTGACGTTAATATATTTCCGTCGTCGATCAGCTTCGTCCCGCCAGAAAGTTGATGTATTTTTTTAGTTCCATACTGGAAATTGAAACCCAGTCTTTCCGGATGGGCCATTTAATGGGAATGGAAGATTTTAGCGTAATTGCACGGCTGGCTGCTTGGGGCTAAATGATGCTTTGTGGATGTTCAGCATTATTTATTTATTTCTGTTGGAAGACACGTAATGAATTCGTCACACTACGATAGTTTATAGTCACGATTTTGTTTAACTGTTATCGCTACTTTGCTTGCAACTTGCGCTTATCGCTGCGTCGCGAAAAATCAAATATATGCGATAACGTTATCTTTGACGACCTCTGTGGCTCAGCGGTCGAAGGTCTGTATGAGTTGCAGGTTCTATTCCTGTAAAGGCGACAAATCCATAAGAAAAATAAGACGTCTCGATCTCGATAGTATAAATCATCATCATCTTCATCAATCTATATTAGTCCACAGCTGAACATAGGCCTCCCCTAATGGGCGCCATAGTGTCCTGTCTTTAGCTTGCAGCGTCCAGCATCTGCCTGTAATGTTTCGCAGGTCGCGTCACCTGGCTGGAGGGCGTCCTACACTACGTTTGCCTACTATAAATATCTAGATATAAATATCTAGATATAAATATCTATATAGATAAACCGAACCGATGGGCTCTGCTTACTCAAAGGCGAGAAGATGCTGTATGGTTTGTCCAGTTTATTTAACAGAGCTAAATAAACCTTATTATTACAGGAGCAAGAGCTATTCTTCTTCCACGAGTTGTCTCCTGGATCATGCTTCTTCCAGCCGAGAGGGACGCGTATTTACAATACGCTTGTGAACTTTATCAAGGAACAATACAGGTGAGGCAATCTTCATTTATCTAAATAAGTCCTTATGGGGCTTCTACACGGGCATTTTTTTTTCTGTAATATGAGGCTGCTATACAGTGGCCGGCCATAATATTGCAGGTATGGCTAAGCATTCTTATCTAGTACCCATAACACAAGCTCTTCTAAGCTTGGGTCTAGACTGGATGATGCAGTGAATTATCCAGCATTAATGTAGTACTTACGTCTTTATTAACAAACAATTACAATCAAATAAAAGAAACAAATTGGAACTAGTATTTACAATTGAACTAACGACTGTTGCAAACAATCTACAGGTAGCTCAACTGATCCATATCAATGCCAGTCGGAAGCGTCCCCAAGACGTTGGCTGCGTTGCCCATACGACAAATTCGTTATGAATGTACCGAAGCGGTTTATCTACGAACCTTGTTTGTGTTGAATATACAAAAAGTTCCTTATCGACTTGGCGCTCTTCAGGGAAGGCTGGCAGTGAGGGCAGTATCAGTATACGTTGATGATGATGATGATGACGATGATGATGATGATGATAAATAAATAAATAATAATGCTGGACAATCCACACAGCACCATCTAGCCCCAAAGTAAGCAACTCAAAGCTTGTGTTATGGGTACTAGATAACTGATATATTTAATACATTATATACACAGATAGATTTTTTTATTATACATAAAAAATACCCAGACCAACGGAACAAATTTCTGCATCGTAGCACCGTACACAAATTTGTTCCGAGGCGGGAATCGAACCAGCAACCTCTTGCGTCGCAGTCGGACTCTCGCCCGCTGCGCCACTGAGGTCGTCATGCTGAGTCAGTAGTCAAAGGAGAGCATATTAATGCTCTCCGGGTTGCTCCTGTAATAACCAAGATGTATATATATTATTGTTATAATTCCACAGACATCGCGGCTTCCAAGAAGTGGTGACCCCTAACATGTACAACGCCAAGCTGTGGCAGACGTCCGGTCACTGGGCGCACTACTCAGAGAACATGTTCTCATTCGACGTCGAGAAGGAAACGTTCGCGCTGAAGCCTATGAACTGTCCGGGGCATTGGTGAGTGGTTTACATACCTCAGGGGCTTAAAAAGGGGTGTCTTAAGGCTGTTTCCGATCATTAGTAAGTTTTTACTAACCACGGACGCATAAAAATGGATGTTTTGGGGCAGTTTCCAACTCAAAACCAATCCTACAAAAAAGGGTGATGTACTCAGAGAACATGTTAATTCGACGTCGAGAAGAAAACGTTCGTGCTCAAGCCTATGTCCTATATTATGTCTGGGACATTGGTGAGTGTCTTACTAACTTCCCTCCGACGCATCAAAAGGGTTACCGTGTGGGGCTTAGAGTTTGCACCACCCCAACTCTCCCCGCGGGTGTCGTAAAAGGCGACTAAGGGATATCCACCGGGGGCAGGTAGCAGCGCCTCCTACAGAACAATTTTACTACTGAATTGTGATCCGCAACCCACATTCCTAGGAGTTTATTTGCATTACCCCCTTTATCATAAAAGCCAATAGAGGCACCTATTAGAGGGACTCGTGGTTGCAAGGCTGTAGAAGTAGATAAAGCGCTTATCAGTGGAGACCTATGTCCAGCGGTGGACTAGCATAGCCTGTAGATGAAGACGGCTTCAAAGAAGTAGTGACTCCTAACATGTACAACGCCAAGCTGTGGCAGACGTCGGGCCACTGGGCGCACTACTCGGAGAACATGTTCTCATTCGACGTCGAGAAGGAAACGTTCGCGCTGAAGCCTATGAACTGTCCGGGACATTGGTGAGTGGTTTACATACCTCAGGGGCTTAAAAAGGGGTGTCTTAAGGCTGTTTCCGATCATTAGTAAGTTTTTACTAACCACGGACGCATAAAAATGGATGTTTTAAGGCAGTTTCCAACTCAAAACAAATCCAACAAAAAAGGGTGATGTACTCAGAGAACATATTATAGCACGTCGAGAAGGAAAAGTTCGCGCTGAAGCCTATGAACTGTCCGGGGCATTGGTGAGTGGTTTACATACCTCAGGTGCTTAAGAAAGACCCCCGTCTTAAGGCGGTTGTATGCCGCACACTAGCGCCGCCACCTATTTTTACTTATAATTACGTAAAACACAAGAATTTACAAATATCCAATGTACAGATTGTGATATCTATTTTAAGCTTTTTTTTAATCCCTCTGAAATAGTTAAGTTTCGTATAATTTAGACAGAGAAGCGAAAACAGAGTTCGGTGGCCACCAAGAGCAACTTCGCTATTCTGCATAAAGGAAATAAAAGAAAACTATTTTATAGGCATTAAAAAAATGTTTATGATAGGTATCATAAACTGTACAATGGACTACGAAAAATTCCTTATATTAACGTAATTATAAGGTAGAAAAGGCAGTGGCGCTAGTTTGAGGCATACAACCGCCTTAAGAGGGCGCATTGAGCGCCATTTTCTGAAAAAGATAGGCATAGGTTTTCGCGTTCATAGGAGCGGGACAGAGCATACGGTTTTGGAACGGCGTAAGCGCAAAAATTATGTTTTTGCTTATTACAAGAAAACTACACAATTTATGAAGAAACTGTATTAAGGAACTAAAGAATTAGTAAAAACCTACGAATCAAAACAAAAATCTTTTCTATAGACCGCATGGTTCCTGAGATCTCGACCAAATAAGATGCAAAACAGTGCACTTTCATGTTTTTTTTATCTTATTTTTTTTTGTTTTATTTATTTTTTGTTTAGTTATTATATTCTTATTCTTCCATAAGAAAGGAGATAGAAGGACGAGCTGGACTCATACCAAAAAGAGTGGAGCTAGATTTGCTAGCTATTAATAGAAAAAAGTGGAAAGAGTGAAGGGAGGCCTTTGCCCTGAAGTGGGAACCTATAATAATAATAATATTTTTATAAATATAATAATATTCTTCCAGTCTGATGTTCGACAATCGCAACCGCTCCTGGCGAGAGCTCCCTCTCCGTCTCGCAGACTTCGGCGTTCTTCATCGCAACGAGCTAAGCGGGGCATTGACCGGCCTCACGCGCGTGCGTCGCTTCCAACAGGACGACGCGCATATATTCTGTGCACCGCAGCATATAGAGCAGGAAATGGTAAGGGTTTTGTTATTTGACGTTATTCTGACGTATTCTGACGACCTCCGTGGCGCAGCGGACGAAGGTCCGCCTGCGACGCAGGAGGTTGCGGGTTCGATCCCCGCCTCTGAACAAATTTGTGTACGATCTGCAGAATTTTGTTCCGTTGGTCTGGGTGTTTTCTATGTTTAATAAAAATATCTATCTAAGTAGTGTATTGTATTAAGTATATCAGTTATCTAGTACCCATAACACAAGCTCTGCTTAGCTTGGGGGTAGATAATGCTGTGTGAATTGTCCAGCATTATTTATTTTATTTATTTCGTCGTTGGGGTTGGCATTTTTGACACTGTATGCTTAACAAATACCTATTTAATCTGGGAATCACGGACAGCCCCCTATGCAGAGGGTGCATGAACGGAGAGGAGACGGCCGCGCATCACGCATGTGCTTGTTGTTAGCAGAGCGACGTGCGGATCGGTGGATTGGATTGATTGAAAAGAAATACACTCACGGTTCACTTTTCATTGTATATTCTTATCGTATAGGCATTACATCGGTATTACATCCTAAGGATTATTACTCTATCGTTTGATTAATTATAAGCACAGAGAAGACATTGCAAGCTCCATGTTGGATTCCGTCAGGGCAGTGAAAGAGACAGAGCATGCTCAAGTGAGACAGAAGATCTAGGAAACATTGACATGTGACGTTCAGATGACAGATGGCATGTGACATTTGATTGTGAAGAATACAATATCCAACACTTCCCCTTATTCTTTACAATGCAAAAACTAGTGACTTTATGAAACATGCCTTACATTTATAGTTTCAGTCTACATGCATTTAACATTACATTTTGCTTTACTTATATCAAGCAAACAAGTCACAATCTCTATATTAAATCAGAGCATTCAATAATCAATAATTCAATAATCTATGTACATCTATACAATAATGCCTACATTTTACATAGCTTAGAATAATTAATAAGATATCAATTTAGATTCAAGTTATTCACGAAATTGTTATGTTTTACTAAACAAAGTGGTTTGGTGAATATATCAGCTAACATATTGTTTGTAGGCATGTATTTAACCATAAAGTTGCATTTCTGAATCAAATCTTTTACAAAATGATATCTTAAATCTATATGTTTTGTACGTTTATGAGTGGTGGAAATTGAATTCGGTTGTAGAGAAATTTGCAATACCTCCTTCCTTTTCCCTCCTATCCACTCACATGCACGTGAAATCTCGTCGTCTCGCTCTGACGACATCAACGCATTGATTCGAATGACAACGGATCACCACAGCAGTTGCCTACGCGCCGAGCTCCCATGCATACATCGGCTGCTTAATTCTTGTGTCGTGAACTTTATTGGAATAACCTGAATACGTATTTTACTTCAAAACAAGTGTTACCTATCCCCTAACTTTGTGTGATAAACATTAGTGCTGTGCATCACAGTGCTGCATAAGACATTGTGTGTCCACGCCATCGCCGCCGCTGTCCTGAAGAAGGTACGTGCATGTGTTCCTTGCTCCATCTGCTGTGATTCTTTTCTTACATTCCATCCATCACAGCAGATTCCCTTCCTGAGAATATTTGCAAGGTGCCTTCAACAACCGCCCTACAGTCCACAGAATTTAATCTATACACATCCTCCCCTTTTATGTGTGGTTAGCATCGAACCAGCTATAGAAATAACCACCAATGAGAGTACTCCTTAGCTAACAACAATTTTTGTGCGCTCTGATTATCATTAAAGATAATAATATTAATGTGTTTATAGATAATTTCATACATGAAATTCCTTATAAAGCACAACTCTTTTGCGACATCACAAATAGCCAAGTATTCAGCCTCTGTACTGGATAAGGCAACGCATCGCTGTTTTCTAGATTCCCAGCTAATAACGTCCTTGCCCAGTTTGACAACAAAACCTGTATAAGATTTCCTATCTTCCATATCATTAGCCCAGTCAGCATCAGCATAAGCTACAATATTTTATGATGTGTCTTTATAGAAACAAAGACTATGGTCAATAGTGCCTGCTAAATATCTGAGAACTCTTTTAGCAGCAACCCAATGGGATTTATCAAAATTTGTTAAGTATTGACTCAATTGACTGCAGCTAAATGTTATATCAGGCCTAGTACAAACGGATAGATACATTAAACAGCCGACCAATTGTCTAAATTTATAAACATTATCATCTAATTCTGAATTCAATTTTGATTTACATAATTTTTCATTAGCAATCATAGGCGTAGAAACACTCTTACAGTCAAGCATATTAAATCGTTTT
This sequence comes from Eupithecia subumbrata, assembly GCA_949316285.1. Classification (NCBI taxonomy): domain Eukaryota; kingdom Metazoa; phylum Arthropoda; class Insecta; order Lepidoptera; family Geometridae; genus Eupithecia; species Eupithecia subumbrata. Next base: position 11,913,012 of record OX438630.1, on the reverse strand, counting down.
AACAATCGCTTAATATATTCAGTTTGGTCCAATTTTAAAATATTCTTATCTCTAGTAATTCTCATTCCAAGACAACTTCTAAGCGGACCCAAGTGTTTCACAGGAAAATTGTCTTGTAATAATTGACATAAATCATTATTATTATTAGTAGTCATAATATAAAAGTCATCAACATAAAGAGCAATAATAGTCAGATTATTATTAGTATTTTTGACATACACACATGGTTCACATTTATTTTGTAAATAACCATTTTCAGTCAACAATTTATTTACTTTTAAATTCCACATACGACTGGCTTGTTTCAAACCATAGATACATTTTGATAATAAACAAACCTTACTTTCATCTGAGGCAAAACCTTGTGGTTGTTCCATATAAATAGTTTCATTCAAGTCACCATGCAAAAATGCTGTTGTTACATCAATGTGCTCTATATTCATATCATAATGGTGTGCAAGAGAAAACAAAATACGCATTGTTGAATGACGTACCACAGGAGAAAAAATATCAGAAAAATCAATACCTTCTTTTTGACTAAAGCCGCGCGCAACTAAGCGTGCTTTATATCTATCAATATTCCCTGATGTATCATGTTTTATCTTATACACCCACTTACATTTGACAACATTTTCATTTTTAGGTCTGTCTACTAATTGCCATTTATTTATTTTTATTTTATTTTTTTATTTTTATTTATTTGGAAGACAGACAGTACATAGATATATAAAGAGATACAATAAGAATTTTCTTAGACCAGTAAAGTCTCCACTATAAACAAATTTACACATAAAAACTGGTGAACAGACTTAACAAACAAACATATAGTGTGAATATTATCTTACTTAGGTAAAGGAAAGAGCAAAATAATTAATTGAAATAAGCACATTACAATATTAAGTAGGTAGGTATTCATATTAACAAAGGTAAAACATTATTTCAAACAAAAAAGAGGAAAAGACCAAATGCAAAATACAATAATATAAACTAAGTTGGTTCGTCCTTGGCGGCAGCAATGCCTACAATGCTTCTACGAAACGAGACGGCGGAGGTTGAGTTGAAAATATCAATTTCGTTGAAAAATTTATTGTAATTATTGCAAGCTCTATTCAGAAACATGTTCTGCCTATAATTTGTTCTAGAGGTTGGAGTCCAAAAAGTTTTCTTTTTCCTAGATGAAGCCCTTGGGCAATGCAAATAAATATTTTCAATCAATAACTCGGAGTCAATTTGATTGTTCAGTAATTTATATAAAAACACTTGATCTCTTATAGTGCGTCGAATGTCTAGATCTACTATAGAGTCTGTAGAGGCTGTCGGAAAGCGGAATAAATAATGTTTTAAAAATTTGTTTTGAATTCGTTGTATTTCTTCAATATGTACTTTATATTGGGGATTCCAGACCGTTGATCCATATTCAAGAATTGACCTGACGAAGCTGTTAAACAATAGGATAAGAGTTTTAGGGTTATTAAACTCCCTACCAATTCTCATAATAAAACCAAGCATTCGATAAGCCTTGGGCGTAATAGTATCAAAATGAGTGATAAACGATAACTTGTGATCTAAATAGACGCCTAGATCTTTAACCACCGATACCCTTGAAATTTCAATATTGTTAAAATTATATTTAAAAATTATAGGGTTCGGTTTCCTAGTGAAGGATATAACATTGCATTTTTTAGCATTAAGGGAAATGCAATTCAACTCACAGTATGAATAGAGTCTATTTAGGTCTTCTTGGAGAAGTTGACAATCGGATAAAGATGAAACTTTTAGAAATATTTTTGTATCATCAGCATAAATTAAGGAACTAGAATTATGGAAATTTAAAATAACATCATTAATAAAGATTAAAAATAAAAGAGGGCCTAGATGGGACCCCTGTGGAACTCCTGAAGATATCGGAACAAAAGATGAACAATACCCTTTTATAGTAACAGCCTGGCTTCGAGCCTGCAGGTAAGCCTCGAGCCATCTTAAGAGATCACCGTGAATTCCGATATCACCGAGTTTCTGAATAAGCAATGAGTGAGACACTTTATCGAAAGCTTTTGAGTAATCAGTATAAATAACATCCATCTGAAAACCATCCTCCATAGCTTCTGATATTAGGTGGGTAAATTCACACAGATTACTTTCAGTGGAACGCTTGCTAATAAATCCATGTTGTTCACGAATGATGAGTGGACGAATTACAGGGGAAAGGGTATCATAGACAATTTTCTCAAACATCTTAGCAATAGTACACAGCTTCGAGATTGGCCTGTAATTAACAACATCATGCCTATTACCTGACTTAAAAATCGGCACGACAAACGATTGCTTCCATAATTTAGGAATATGACCTGTGCGTAACGAAAGGTTAAATAACAAAAATATAGGTAAGTCTAGGACTCTATGATGTTGATTTAGAAAAGAGGGTGGCAAATTATCAGGCCCACTGCCCTTATTTACATTTAAGCCTTTTAAGTATTTCTTTACGATGGGAACCGATATTTTAATATTACTTAATATTGACGCTGAGTTATTACGATTTGTAATTATTGCAGAGGTGTTAGGTGCCTCAAAAACCGATTGAAAATGAGAGTTGAACATATCACACATTTCTTTTACATTAGAGGTAGATGTGTTGATATAGCTCATAGTATCCGGGAGATCGTCTCCTTTTTTTTTCGACTTTACAAAAGACCAAAAATGTTTGCTATCTCTATTAATCATAGATTCAGAATGAGTGATAAAATTAGCGTAGCATTGACTCTCAACAAATTTTTGTCTTTTTCTTAATAATTTAAAAGTTTCGTAATCCAAAATGTTATTATATTTTTTCCATTTAGTATGATATTTAAGTTTTTCTTTAATTATTTTAACCAGTGGCTTCGAAAACCAAACTGGATATCGATTATTAGATTTAATTACTTTTTTAGGTACATATTTATCAATTATATTATTTACAACACAATAAAAACTGTTAGTTGCAATTTCTACATCGTTATTATCAAGGCAAGAGCTCCAATCGATATCTGATAGAGCCTTGTCTATGAGTTCATGATCAGCTGCGTGAAAAAGGCGTATGGTTCGTGAAGCCGGACGAATAGTCCTGTAGCCAAGTGTTAGAGATTCTATTTCTAGAGTAGGATGGTGAGGGTCCTCTGGCAGTAACGGTGATTTACATCTTACTAAATTACAGTGACGATTGCTAATGACCAGGTCAAGAAGCCTGTCGTTAGCATTTAAAATAGAATTAAATTGTACAAAGCTTGTAAACGACAAAAACTTTTCCAGTTCAGAGGCAAGATGGTCCTGACATGAGTTCACCAATATAGGATGGTCGTCAGAAAAATTCCATTGACTGTTACTTATATTAAAATCTCCTAACACCAAAAAATAGTCATCTGGATGTTCGATAGAACACTGTGAAACAAAATCAAAAAATTGTACTAGTGCATCACGGTGAGCACCTCCATGAGGCACATAGCAACAGTAAATTCTAAAACTAAGTGAATGATTAAGATATAGCAATAACTCTATAGCTTCAGCGTAATCATTGACGAAAGGAATGCATCTGAAAGCAGTGACAGATAGCTCACGCCTAACTGCAATAAGTACCCCGCCACCCAGAGTATCCCCTCGTGATTTATAATTTCGATCACATCTGTAGATACTGTAGCGACCATCAAATAATTCACTGTCATAAATTCCTTCTAAAAGCCAAGTCTCACTCAAGCAAATTAAATCAAAATCAGAATTAAGTAAGTTTCTAAAGAAGGTATTAGTTTTGGTACGCAAGCCCCTAACATTTTGGTAATATATTTTAAGTTTACTTAATGGATCCATTGTAATATAAAACTTAGTACATAATAACTTGCAATCATTACACAAAAGAGAAATAGATAGTCAAAAATACGCAAACGTGTTAAATAAAATATCGAAAATCTAATTTTAAAATATGTTAAGTTCCGTAGAAGCACGAGGCAAAATGCTGCAATAAAGCCGAACGTACACATAATATAAATAACTAAGCGAACTGTGATGCAAAAAGTAGTGTTACAATTACAAAACCAATTAATAAAAAATTCTTGCAAAGCCACCAAGTTTTCGAGCAAATAACAACAAACCATAGCACCTAAACAATTTTTTTTAAATCGTCTTCGCAGCTTATGTGCAGAACAGGGCTAATGTCAGACATGCGAACCATTATTGTGCAATTCTTCACCCAAACGTATTTATAATTTTTATCTTTAGCAAGTTTTTTAACGCGCTGTAAAAGCGCCTTATTGTACTTAGTTAGATGGTCATTAAAATACACAGGGAAGTCTTTACCGACAAAACCGAGATTTGACGATCTTAGTCCACGTAGCGTTCTCAGTGAGCTCAAGAATTCATCCTTTCTAGAGCGACACAGCATACGCAAAACAATCGGCTTTTGCCTGCCTGCCTCGCTGGAAGAGGGCGCAACACGCGTGATGAAGTCCACGTCCGAAGGCATCAATACAAAATGAGTCCGCTTTGCAAGTTCCCGCACCAAGTCCATCAGGTTCTCTCCACGTGTCTCTGGGATGCCGAAAATCTCGATATTAGACCGACGGGCCCACTGGTTTTTCACGTTGATGTCAGCCTGTAGTTCTTTCAACGACGCCTTCAATAACTGGACCTCAGAGATTACAGCGTCGCACTTCTTCACTTTAGTCTCCATTTCATCAATTTTCGTGTTGAATTTTGTGTATTCCTGGCTAATAAATTCAATTGACGATTTAATATCTTTGAGCTCATTCTGCAAGTTCTCCTGGTCCTTCTTTATGGAGTTTTTGATATCTTTAATATCCCTCTTCAATGACGAAATTTCGGTCGTGAACAATGCGCCAAAATGAGCACTAAGCTCAACCTTCATTTTGCTAACTTCACTCCTGATAATTTCTGCCATATCCAGGGAGCTACACATAGGTGAAAGTGTTAGAGGTGAACTTTGAGAGGGTGTTTTGTTTGCTCCTGCAACATCCAATGTCAACGGAGAGGATTCTTTCGTGGCTTTATCTTCGCGTGCTCCTGAACGAGCCGGGGTATTGTCTGACTTGATCCTTCTTGATTTGGACGTACAATTAGGGCAAACCCACGACCCATACATTATGTTTCAAAAGTGATTCATATTCTTACCTCATCGCATTTAACCATTCATTTCTATCAGAACATGTTAAAGCCTCATTGTAAGTTTGTGGCTCATCAAACAAAGAACTAGCATACATACTTATTTCATAATCACCATACCTTAACGGTGGCTTACCACGGTTATTACGCACGGGGCGACTGCCTACAGTCACAGGTAACTCTTCTGTACTAGTGGCGCCTTCCCCTCGATCCATATTATCTCCAGAGAATGCTGGCTGTGCCTCCAGCACCTCCGACGAGAGGTGATCATCTACATCACTGCTGCCTGATTCAGCGTCTGTAAATTCATAAGAAAAATCGTAAGTATGATTCATTTCATTTATTAAATTATTATCACAGATTTTGTTTGAAATATCCTCAGCATTCTCATTATTATTATTATTAGGAATAATATCCTGACTAGATTGTTTTGAATTCAATTCATTATTATATTCAATAATAGTTATTAATTCATTATCAAAATTTACATTTTTAATGTCATTGCATTTAAAATCCTTATAAAATTTATCCTCCATAAAATTCACATTTCTAGATAGTATAACCCTTTTTGGATTGGATGGCTCTACCAGTCGGTATCCTTTGGTAGTTTCTGAATAACCGACAAAAATACACATTTTAGCCCTAGCGTTCAACTTACTAGTACGAGTCGGCTCCTCAACCAGAGCATAAGCTATGCAACCAAATACACGAAGATGATCCAACGTCACTCTGTGACCAGACCACATCTCCTCAGGCAACTGTCCTGCTAAAGCAGTGGTGGGGCTTCGATTCTTTAAATAAATGGCAGACATCACTGCCTCACCCCAGAAACGCTTGCAGAGACCTGCCTGTAAAATAATGCACCTAGCTTTCTCCATAATTACCCGATTAAGACGTTCAGCGACGCCATTTTGCGGAGCACAATACGGCACTGTTAATTGGTGAAGTATTCCTTCATTCTGTAGGAAGGATGTAAATTCTTTACTACAATACTCACCACCATTGTCAGAACGCAGGCATTTCACACGAAGTCCAGTCTGCTTTTCCACAGAGTTCTTAAAAATAACAAAGTTTTATACCTCAGATTTCTTCTTAAGTAGATATCCAAAAGTCTTTCGTGTATAGTCATCAGTAAAGGTTAGTAGGTATTTAGCATTCCCCCAGCTGTCATCACTCAATGGGCCCAGGACATCAGAATGGATTAGTTCAAGTTTCTCATTAGCACGCCTTGCCTGTCCAATAGGATAAGCCTTGGCCACAGGCTTTCCTTCAGCGCAAGCAATACATGGCTGAAGATCTTCTTTCTGAAAGCAAACATTGCGTGAAATATGATCATTAAGAACATTCATCCCATTCAGACTCAGATGTCCTAACCTCCTATGCCACAATTCGGCATCTTTTGATGCAGCAACCTTTGCAGTCTGTTCTCCCTGCACTTGGTGTAAGGTAGCCATCGACCGCTCCTGTATGCATATACCTTTCATCCTATACACACCCTTAATTAACTCAGCAGACATAATGTGACTTCCATCGATGGAACATCCATCATCATATATGAAACAGCCATCCTTTTTAAAAACAACCAAATAACCTTTCTCACACATTTTACTTACCGACAACAAATTTTCTGATAAGTGCGGAACATACAGAACATCTTTCATCAATTTATCATGATTATTGATTTTTATGTTGATACATCCTATTCCAGAACATTTTAATTTTGATTTCTTATCAGCACAATTTATCATAATATTGTTTTTCCTTAAATCCACAAACATGGTTTCATTGTTACACATGTGTGATGTGGAACCACTGTCCACAATAAAGTCTGTAGCTGTTGAAGTGTAGAACGTTGAAGCTGCCATAGTTTGCTGTTGTTGCTGCTCTCCAGTTAATCCATCTTCTTTCTTCATTCGCTTCCACTTATAGCATTTCGACTTTATATGTCCGGGTTTCTTACAATAATGACAAATGATTTTTGATTTGGAAATTGTAGTGTATGTCCAGGTAAAACCATGGTCTACATACATCGTCTCGTAGGTCGAGGTGTTGCAAATCAGCTGTCACTGTCAGTTGTCAGACGGATATAGCCGAGAAGGCGGGAATCCGGGTTGACAGGCGAACGGATGCCGACTGCGGAGGAGGTCGAGCTGATCATCCATCATGAGCTGATGAATGCCTCGGCTGTGTCGAGCCGATGTATCCCTTATCGTGTACACTATCGGTCTATGGAATCCCTACAAATGGCGACGAGGATGGGATAAAAGGTAAGATATTTTATTAGTACTTGAAGGAAGGGAGGGACACCAACGAGATTGAAAGTTACAATGCAAAATGCTCTCGTAGAAGTTCCTTGCTATCTTATCAAAGTAAAATACAGATAAACATAAGGAAACGCCTTAATACAGTATCACAAACTTGCACACTTGCTTCCTACTTTTTGTTTTCCTATGTAATCAAATGACCAAGCATGGACCAAGAAACGCAAGGATTGGAATGGCAACAGCAGTCTGTCATGTTATATAGGTACCAATTATGGTATCCAGGTGGTAAAAATATGTGTAAGTAGGTACATTCTCATTTACCTATACCTACTAAAATCTAATATTGTTCCGAGTTAATTTATACCATTATTGTACTTATTTTATGTTCAGTATAAAGTTGACTTTCTTTATGAAACAATGTTGCAATAGGAATATGAATAGAACTCATTCCCATTTATTTTATTTGGTTTATGATAGATAACACATTTATTTATAACTTCTTGTCAAATAATATGTGGCAATGTGCTGTAAGCACCAGCTCTAGACAAACCTTCTGTGATTAAAGTGTCTTGTAATTAAGAAAAGTACTTAGGATAGTGGATAAATACAGATACCTACACACACAATGTGCAGGAGCCATAGGAGCTAAATGTTCTCGGTTCCATCAAATTATAAATAGTATAAGAATCTAATAATATTATAAAATACCTAAACGGAACCAAAGGAGATTACCTCGGTACAAAGCTATATTCAAAGCAATTAAAAAGACAAGGTAAAAGGTAAAAGGTAAGTAAAAGGTAAAAGGTAAGTAAAAGGTAAAAGGTAAGTAAAAGGTAAAAGGTAAGGTAAACACTAAAACACAAATAAATGGATCTGATTTACCATGCAGTGTCGGTTGTGCAATAAGCTATTTCATTAGGTTTGTATTATCTTAAGATGAATTATTGGAACACCAGCTGGTAGACCAAATAACAGAATTAAATTAAATTTGCTATGGATGTGCAGTGCATCATCAAAGGTCAAGTCGGTACTGAGCTGCTATAAAATAGCATTGTCAAAATTAAGATCCTAAATCGACAATGTCTACTGTAACAGATGGGCAACTACTTTTAAAACTGTACTTATGTGCCTATCATAAACTGCAATATTCTTACTCATACATAGGTAAATTAGTACAACCTTGAAAAAAAAATTTTTTTGGATCTGTGCAAAAGTGCCTAACCGTTGAAAATTAAGGTATCATTTATTGCATGAAATACATGGAGATACCTACAGGTGTTATGATGAATCATTGTACTCCTTCCTGCCTTTGCAGTGTGCAATGTCTGTATAACAAGTTATTATGATTGAAATTAACGCATTCGCTGCCCAGCCTTGGCGGTGCGCCGCGCCGAAAGGAGCTGGAGGTGGGCAAGTGCGACGTGGGCCATGTAAGTGAAAATTGAATTGAATTGGCAATTGAAAATCAATAAAAAAAAGAACTGATAGATATGGGATAAACAATTTACAAAAATAAATGTCATGGTGGTGAATAATCTTTGTCAACTATAAATCCATGAATAGTGTATGAAATAATCATTCTTGACTTTCTAAAATCCTAATTCGGTAGTAGGTATAGTCTTAGATTGTGGTAATTTATGGACGGAGCCATAGCAAATTTACCTACTGTTGCATATCATGGTGGGTTCATGTTATGGATAATTCAGGGCAAGTGGTAGTATGGTACTCATCAGCATTTTTCCAAGTACCCACATGTATAGTTTGTGATTGGAAGGTCAATAAACTAGTTATGAGTGCACTCACACATAGATATCTAAAAAAACAGTTGCCTATTCTATATAACACAGACTTTATTGTCGATGCGCCTTTTGCGGACAACGAAATCCGAAAGTCAACAAAAGATTTTTGGATAATATTGCATTTAATACTTAATAAAAAGATGGTGGTTACTGTCACAGATGCGCGTGTATCTAAAACCTTCATTTATGGTGGTGATGTTACAAAGTACGGTTATAGTTAAATAAAGGTTTATATTATTACTATTTGGGCCGTTAAAAGTGATTTATTCTTATTTTTTCCTTGAATAAAAATTACCTACATTATTATGTCGTTATGGAAACAAGAAATAAAATGATTTGTTTTCTTATATTAACAAACAGCCGATGCTGTTAAAAAAGTAAAAATGAGGTAGGATTGTTGGGTTATAATTACAAACAGTTAAAAATCACTTTATTATGTAACTATTATTAAAAAACTTATAAAAGAGCTGGTATCATCAATATAAGTAGCCCATATACCTACATAACATGGAGTAAATAAAGGGTTAGTGCTGGAAAATTTATACAGCCTCGAGAATAAATAATAATACCAGCAAGATGATTTCCTCCTAGCCGAATTGCGACCACGGCAGCCGGTCTCATCGAAGACTGGCGGGATGCACGGCACATGTTGTGGTGCACGGGTTTGGGCGCGAACCAGGGTGTGCTCCCTGTTCCCGCACTCTCATAGTCCGGTAGGACGGCGGACCGACGCGGCCGGGGAGAGGTCAGGCGCGTGACCGATGGCTTTACCTACGTACTTTCCGAGGCACGGAGCTGCAAGCTAAGTAGAAGTAATGACTATCCCAAAAGTAAATTGATAACTGAACCTGATAGTGAATAGTTTAATAAAAAAATGTAATTAATTATTGTTGCAAGCAATCTAGAGGGAGCATGGTAGGTAGGTACCTAGAGGTATAGTAGGACGAATAATCGTATTTCATCTTTGAGACTTCGGGGGTTGCAACTTTTTTGGTAAAAATTAAGTAGTAATGTGACAAAATCAAGAGCTATCTATCAATCATATGCAATGTCTAATTAGATAGAATATTTCATTTCATTTGGTGTAGAAATGTTCGTAACTATATTTGATAGACTACGCGTACTAAGTTTGTGACAATTATCGAGCTTATTATAAATTGTATCATTATTGATGTGCCTGGTTGATTGACGATTTCTTCCGTGCACGGATTGGTTCGTCATGTAACTATTCGTATAAAACAAAACATAATTTCGGGTTCTTAGGTAAGCTTACGCGGTTAATATTAAATGGTATGGTAATGGTAATGGTATGGTAATGGTAATGGTATGGTAATGGTAATGGTATGGTAATTGCTTAAGCTTCCGCGCATGTGTGGAAATTGATTATTTGTTCGAGTATAGGTCGGTGTGGGTTGCCAAGACCGCCATTAAATTGGAAATTGTCTGGTAGTTCAAATGAATGCCACTGGGTTGACAAGACCGCCATTAAATTGGAAATTGTCTGGTAGTTCAAATGAATGCCACGGGGTTGACAAGACCGCCATTAAATTGGAAATTGTCTGGTAGTTCAAATGAATGCCACCATTAAATTGGTATTGGTCGACATGCCTACCATTAAAATTGGAAGAAGCGCAGTAGTTCAAATGAATACTCTCATTAATTAAAATTAGTAGACATAGTCCCCGTTCAATTAAAATTGGTTTTGTAGTTCAAATGAACACCTTATTACGTATTTCTTACAAAGTATGAAGTGCTTTTTTGCTTATTAATGAGATATTACTTCAATTGCTCCGTCAAAACTTAAAACATAGTGCAGTGTCTCTATAAGGGTCAGAGGACAACAAAACTTGCGTATGCTGCAAATAAGAGAGATGGAAGCACCACTATTCGTACGGCAAAGACGAGACTGTGAAGATTTTATAACCTAGGTGCCTGGTGCATAAGCTACTGAAGGGCTACGCAGTTGTGAAGAACATCATAAAGAAATTCCTCTAAGTGACAATGTTTAACCAGGATAACCAACCATGACAAAGAATAGCTCTCATAAATATGCGCCAAGAAATTGGAAACGAAAATCAAGTCCTCCTTGACTGAGATATAATTGAAGGGTACTTATATGGAACATCAGGGGTATTTTCATTGGTAAATAATGAAAGAAAAGAAGTTTGCGAGTATTTGAAGGATCTTCAACTCCACAAACAAAAGTGCACACTACGTAAAGCTACTACAACTTCACTAGAGCATTCCAACATACTTCTTTGGCAAGAATTCTGATCTAAGTTTTAAAAGGATATTTCCTATTTACCTCCATGAAATTGTGGAGCAAACAAGACCACATGCTATTTTGAATTACTGCGATAAGATACCCGAGTATGATACTGACTATTAGATATTGTATAGAAATATTAAATTTAATGCGTTTATTTCAGACAGCGACAAATAATGGCACAAAAAAGTTTAGGTGTCCATATTCGCGTTTGTCACATCTATAATAACAAGACAAATTTAAAATAATAAAAAAAACCGACAGATTTTCTTGAAACATCTCACACTCGATAAAATTATATATACTAAAAAAAAAACTAAACGAAAATCGGTTCATCCGTTTGAGAGCTACGATACCACAGATACACAGACAGACACGTTAAACTTGTAACACCCCTGTCTTTTTGCGTCGGGGGTTAAAATACAATCCGTGATAAATATATGGAAGCAAAAAACAGAAGAGAGAGGGTAAGAGTGTAGAGACAGAAGAAGAGAAGTCGCTCAATCAAGCTTAGTGGAAGGTGACAAGTTTTATGTTGAAGTAATTGATAAAGGCAATAAATGTTGGGTCTATCGACATGTCACAGTGCGAAAACATCTTACAGATCAAGCACTGAAAAGGAATGTCGTAGGGGAAGGTGGGGATCATTCGTACACTTTTTAATATAAGCCTTGTAAAAAAAAAAGTAATTTCAATTTCAAAATAAATTCACTGATTTTGAGTAAGCTACATATCTGGCTATAGTAATAAGGTACATCCATATTGATATAATGCAATCTAACCGAGCAATGGCGGTTTTCCCAAAAGATGGAAATCGTACGAAAGCACCCCAAACGTGGGGTAGATTCGTACATAGTGTGGGGCACATTCATACATAAGTGGGAGCCTTCGTACAGAGTATATAAAAGCGCCATTTATACTTATAAACATTTTTATTCATTATAAGAAGTTTCTCAAAAACTTAACCTTAAAAAAAGCCTTTGTCATCGAGATCAAACTACACAAATAATCAGCCTTAAAAACAGTAGGTACTATTAAATGTTTTACATTAATATCTTATCAAATATTAATCTCTTTAGCTGTTTTTATTCTTCCAGTCTTTGTTTTTCAGGAGTATCTGTGTAAATCCTGGATTTACGCCGTATTGTTCTGCGGACTTCCGAATGGATAAAGTTTTATCCAAAACTTTCTTCATCGCAGAATCCATTGCGTCTTCGTCTACCTCTCCCGATCTAGTCCCCTTTTTTTGTATTTCCGCGGCATGGTTCTGAAATAGATAAATTGGTAAATAAACACTCATGCGTGAAATAACACAATCCATGAGGGGTTTATTCGCACAGTACGAATCTACCCCAGTTACTCTGTATGAAGGTACCCCAAACCCAAACATTTAACAAATTAATTCAAAATAAAAAAACGGTTAATTTTATACTGAAATAAATACGCACACCATAAATTAAGGCATCAGTACATCATTTACAATAACTTACTTTTACAATTTGAGTAAATCTTACTAGAACTAAACACTTTCAAAGGTGATTCCAAACATTACTTACGAGAAGCGAAAACACGTATCGATTTATTGCACGGAAGCCGTCGGCCGCACTGTCCCGCCTTGTCGCGCGGTTACTTAGACGCGGTAGAGGGGAGGCACACACATAAATATGGACGCGCTAACGTTTGTAATCGCGGAGTTATGATGAATGTACGAATGCTCCCGCTGCGCTGTACGAATGGTAACGGTTTACCCCTACAGCTGAAAATAGTATCCAGATGAAGAAGTGGCTTCCCAGGACCCACCAGAAACAGGCTAAAGAATACTAAGAAGAAATCTGTAATGAACAAATTAGACTAATTTCGGGTGGAATTTGAGTTAAGTGACAAGCAAGCACTATTTACCAAAATTAAATAATTCAGTGTTAAAATGAAATTGTGTCTCACATTGGTCTTAAATTATTGTGCTAAACTTTATACCTTACTAGTGTAATGTGGTTAATAAAAGATACTCAACTATAGCCATACATTTTTGTAGTGTAAAATAAATAATATTTGATGTGTTCAACACACCATGTTGTGTGACTTTAAATTTATCCTCAAGGGAGGGATGTAGTGTATGTCCAGGTAAAACCATGGTCTACATACATCGTCTCGTAGGTCGAGGTGTTGCAAATCAGCTGTCACTGTCAGTTGTCAGACGGATATAGCCGAGAAGGCGGGAATCCGGGTTGACAGGCGAACGGATGCCGACTGCGGAGGAGGTCGAGCTGATCATCCATCATGAGCTGATGAATGCCTCGGCTGTGTCGAGCCGATGTATCCCTTATCGTGTACACTATCGGTCTATGGAATCCCTACAGAAATAATATTTCCCTTTGCTGCATAAGCATTGTTCAAGCCGCCTGTTTCAGAATTGCTTTTGCGATATTCTTCCTGTACAAGCCTTGCACGAACCAGTTCCGAGGATAGTATATTAGTGATTGATGCTGTTTCCAAGGCAGACACTAATGTATCAAATTCCTGAGGAAGTCCACTCAACAGAATTTCTGCTATTTCAGCATCTTCTACAATTTTACCAATATCGGCTAACTGCTGCACCAATGTAAATACATTATCAATATAAGCAGTCATATTTGGAAAGGTCGTGAAATCCACTCTATGAAGCTGTCGAAGCAAGCTCACTCTTCGAAATAAACCTTTGTCTTCATATATTTTTGAGAGTTTGTCCCATGCCTGTTTGGCCGAAGTGGCGTCGTATAGTAATTGATACAACGAGGGTTTTACACATAGTGATATTCGAGCTAACGCTCTTTGTGATTTGTAAGCGTCTGTATCTTCGCCGGTAACACTGTTCCATAGGCCTTCAAGGATCAAGGAATTCTTCATGGAAAATTTCCATGTCTGAAAGTTTGACACGCCGTCCAATTTCTCAAAGCCAACGTATGTAGAAGATAAGGGCGCAGGCATTCCACCCGGCACGGCATTCCCGCCCGCCGTAGATGGAGCCATATCATCGCCCGCCATGTGTCGATAATTCGTGAGACCGTGATGTAACCGATTTTTTAATGTTCGCCGTTGGTAAAAACTATTCTCACCTTCTTGGTTTTCTCCAGGAGTCACAGGGCACAGGTCTGTGCCTCCTTGCTTCAATTTCCACAATCTAAAATTATTCTGGGTCAATATCCCGTTAGCAGAGCTGGGCCCATAACCTGTTAGCAGAGCGACGTGCGGATCGGTGGATTGGATTGATTGAAAAGAAATACACTCACGGTTCACTTTTCATTGTATATTCTTATCGTATAGGCATTACATCGGTATTACATCCTAAGGATTATTACTCTATCGTTTGATTAATTATAAGCACAGAGAAGACATTGCAAGCTCCATGTTGGATTCCGTCAGGGCAGTGAAAGAGACAGAGCATGCTCAAGTGAGACAGAAGATCTAGGAAACATTGACATGTGACGTTCAGATGACAGATGGCATGTGACATTTGATTGTGAAGAATACAATATCCAACACTTGTAGAGTGCGATAGCGTTGCTTCTTAACGACTACACTACCTCGGGACACCGAGAACGCCTAGGGAGGCATGCACCGGCGACAGCGGGCCTTCCTGGCGGACATCGGGTAGTTAGATTAGCAGTGACTCACCCGACACGCAAAAAAGGGCCCGCCAGTGACCTAATTGCGGAAACCAGTCCAGAAACAAGTAGTAGTTGCTATTTTAGGACATAATTTAACGATACGGGATAGGTGGATCGCACCTTCACCGCAATCGCATCCGCATCAAACGCTACCGATTTCTCCGACTGATTCCGGCGTCCTCCATCGTAACGAGCTGAGCGAATGTTCCCAACAGGATGACTAAATTCTGTGCGCCGCAGTCTATTGAACAGGAGATGGTAAGGGGCTTGCGATTTTATGACGGAATTTAACGATGCGGAATAGGTATCGCATCCGCATCAACCACAAAAGCTCAAGACAAAATATTAATGAAGTTGGTGTTCAGAGAGAGGCGGCGCGGCGGTCAAACTCTGACTCACGAGTAAAATAGTCAAACGCACCTATATCATACGCGCTAGTGCTTACTGCACTTAGCTATTACCAGTCTTGAACCTTAAGATTTTCGTTCAAGAATTAAACGTTGATTTCATGCGTAGCCACAGAAAAGAAGACAAAAAGCTGAGAAAAGTAAAGAAAAATCGTTGCTTTAAAAATGGCGTTTACAACTGGCATTTTGGATTCCGCGCTATCTAATTATGAGTGGGGGAACTGAGATCTGTACTGACATCTCGCATAGGAGTGTTCTGCCTAACCAGCAGCCCTATTGTCTAACTTGAAGCCCATTACCAGTGAACTTCAAGCCCATTACCAGTTGTCAAGCCAGTCAGAATGTTTTTGGTATTGTGTAAGGTATTCAACTGGTAATCGGTTTCGGAATGAATGATTCTTGTGAATCCAATTCCGCTAGTCTTCGTTCTTTGATACGTTCCGATTATGCAAGTGGAACAACTAGTAGTTCCACTGGTATTATTTGCGATTAAGTTTTTTTACTTGTTGGAAAAATAGTTATGTTGCAAAAGCATAGCCTTTGCATGATTTTTGTCATTATTTGCAATTTTAACACATATTTTGTCAGTTTATGTGGAGATAAATACAAATATAAAAAACTTTATACCATTAAAGTAGTAGGTAACGAAACGTAAGTTTTCTTTTTGTTACTGTCAAACTCGCTCATGTCACTCACTGTTGGGGTTATCAATGTCAACACTTCGCGGTATATTTTAAAGTTTGTATGGTTTGGTTGCTTTGTGAAAACGAATGTTTTTTCGTGAAAAAGGTTATTTCTTATGTAAGTACATTAAACAAATTTTTACCGATTTAATGCGTTACGAAAGTTATCAAGTGTGTTGTTACAGAACAGTGTAATAATATGATAATATGGCTATTTCAGAATGCCTGCAAGAAAAATTGTTTCCGACCGGCAGTTGCAGATGCTCGTGTCGTACATGGAGGAAAATAGGGGTTTCGCAGTGGGCCGCCTGGCTAATAACGGCCCACTGGCGAAGCAGCAAGCTGACCAAATGTGGGAGGAGTTGGCAGCTAATTTGAATGCTGTTGGGGCTGGCGCCACCAAAACGAGAGCCAAGTGGAGAGATGTAAGTACTTTTTATCTGTAAATTTGAATTGTTGATTGAAATCGCATCTACTGGTATGATAATATCTTTGTAACAGTTAAATATTCTTTTACAGAGTCAACGTCGGCCGCCACCGCTCCAGCACTCAACTCAACTCAACTCCACCACCGCAATTGGCCCCTACGCGCAGGCAATCATGTAATTTTTAGTTTTTTTTATTTTTTATTTATTCGGGGTAACAAACAATTACACTCTTAGCATAATTAAATATATACTTATTCTAAGTGTTATTCTATAAGTGCAATCAGCACCGATACCCTCTTATAGGTATAAAAATAAAAATAAAAACAGGGCAGAAATTATTATGGTTTTAAAGGTACCTTCTAATAAGTAAGGAACACAGACAATAGATGTATTCTTCCACTACAATCCCCGCGCGCGGGATCACTGCGTTGGAAATAACAAGCATAAATATGTTATGTTACACACAAATTTAATTACCTACTTGTAGCCTTTTCGGCTTTTAATAATTTTTATTTTAGATTTTAGGGTCCCGTCCGTACCACTATTCATGTCACATCACATCAATGGCTAACCAATGAGTGTCCACTGCTGGACAGAGCCTCCTCCAAGCTGTATTTTTATAAATTGTTACAGATACATCACATGCTGCAGATGTGCCTCAGTGGGCAATGCGAATTGAAGAGCGCCATCTAGCGAATGAGGAGAGGGTCTCGCGTTCGCTAGAGGCGATAGCTGCCACCTTGGCAGAGATACAGCGCTCTGTATTGCGTATAGAGCAAAAACTGAAATAAAACAAATAAATATGAATTGCTTTTTAGTTTATTTAAGAGTGTAAATAAATTTATTTCTATAGACTTATAAAATAAGCAATGACAAAGACATGTCAAATTTTACACTATATAAATAGTACTTAATTATTGTCAAATAAGAAATTTTGCAGAAGGTTGCGGGTTCGATTCCCGCCTCGGGACTAATATTTGTACGATCTGCAAATATTTGTTTAGGGTGTTCTGCTGGTCATAACACAAGCTCTGCTTAGCTTGGGGCTAGATAATGCTGTCTGGATTGTCCAGCATTATTTATTTATGTATTAGGTTCGATTCCTCCACAATCTGTCAACAACGGCGTGCCTTTCTCCATCAACTTCCCGCAGTACACCTTCAGGGGGATGATGCAGTCCTGCGGGTTGTAGCGCACGGTCGCGTGTCATCTCCTCTTCATCGACGGAGATGCGTTGTTGGCATAGAAAGCCAAAGCAGCTAATACCTGCAAAGCAGTATAGCACAAAATGACTGCAAGCAGACACACAAGTATGTATTTTATAAAAAAGACAGGTAGGTACATGTGCTTTCAAATTAAGTGAGGAACTCCATATTACCTACCTTTATGTCAGGCCTCACAGCGCTAGAGCGCTGTGGTGCCGGCAAGAGCGGTATAACATCTGCACAAAGCAACTCGAATTGAGACTTGTGCAGACGAAAATGTGCCACAAACTCCTTGTCGGGCAACATTAATGGCTTGCTGGCCTGCCGCAAGACTCTGCGATCTAATCGCAGATGCCTTTTCAGCCGCTCTTCTTCTGCAGCGGCCATCAAAATTGCTCGCGCCATAACGCCTGAAATCAATTAATTATGTGTAACAGAACTAGTGTATAAGCTCTCAATGAACAGTCATGTAGACATGTAGTAAGTGCCTACACTGCCTACTTCAGGTGAAAAATCTTGTCTCTTTCCCAGTTGGGAAGAAGACATTTGATTGAGAGAATGCTTTGTATTTTTCTTTGACAAAATGAATTTGAACTCAAGTATAATTATTACTTACCTCCGAGATTATTAATTACCAACTTCTTAGCTTCCGAACTTTCAAACACAATGTTTAAGACAATTTTATAAATTGGAAGTACCTACTAAGATTTCACCAAAACTTTTTCCAAAAAGACTCGAATGAGCTCCCTTCTTCATTTGACGTTTCGAATGGGCTTGAATTTGCTACTGAAATTCATTTCGGCGTTACGCAATTCCAAAATTAGCGGGAATACGAAGTTTCATTCATTCACTGGGTTTAAATTTCGCTGGTAATGGTGTTGCATGTGTCAGCTATTTACACAATACGAAAGTGACAGTCGAAGTCCAGGCTAGGTTTCAAATGTCAAAAATGAAGACGATTACGATTACCAGTTTACTTAGACAATAAGGCTGCAGGCCGTAACCAGCCTAACTCCTTTGGGTGATGACAGCTTCAGCTTGTCTATGGATGTGGATAGGGTTGATGCCTCCTTCATTCAACTCTTCAGTCCCGTCTTTTGTCTATAATTAAACATGGAACAACAAAACGGAACTAATAATGTTCACCAACAAACGAAACTTGGGAAACCTGAAACTACCAAGACTATTCAGCACCGAAATACCTCTGACAAACGAAGTCAAGTACCTAGGGGTTATACTAGACAGCAAACTCTTGTGGAACAAACACCTTGACTACAAACTACAGAAAGTCACAGCTGCCTTCTACCAATGCAGCAGAATGCTGGGGAAAACGTGGGGTCTTTCTCCAAAGATAACCATGTGGCTGTACACTGCTGTCATTAGACCGATACTAACATATGGAGCCATCGTATGGTGGACCAGAACCGAGCTGAACACGGTAATAACCAAACTGCAACGCTTCCAAAGATTGGTGTGCTCGGCAATAACAGGCTGCATGAGAACCACACCGGGCGCTGCCCTAGAAGTGATACTGAACCTAGCGCCGCTAGACCTATACATACAACAAGAGGCTACTATGTCAGCTTTGAGACTACAAAACATGGGATACTGGGGGAGGGCCACAGATAGTCCACACGCTCAGATCCTGAACAGGGCCTTAGCCTATGAACCTCTTCTAGCGGCCCCCTGTGACAGAATGCCCAGCAAACCAATACACAACAAACACTACCAGATACAACTGCATGAAGATCAAAAAGATGAATCAGGCCCCAATGAAGTGAGAATATACACGGACGGCTCTAAGACTGATATGGGCACGGGAGCAGGGATTCACTCAATGGATCTCAACATTAATGTATCAATAACCTTAGACAAACACAGCTCCATATTTCAATGTGAATGTGCAGCTATAACCGAGGCAGTAACAGCTGTGCAAAGAAGAGATATAGATAACCAGTGCGTGCGAATCCTGTCTGACAGTGCTGCTACACTCAGAGCCTTGGCAGGAAACAGCTGCAACTCCAAAATCGTGTTTGAATGTCACTTGGCACTTGAGAGGATTTCCTGTAGACACAGGATAACCCTTCAATGGATCAAGGGACATAGCGGATCACTTGGTAACGACGCTGCCGACGAACTGGCACGGAAAGGTTCGGAGACGCCGATAATAGGCCCACCTCCGTTCCTTCCCCTACCATTCTCCCAATTCCGAACATGGATAAAGCTAAAAACCACAGAAACGCATACTGAACGATGGACACACCTACAAGAGTGCCGCCAGGCAAGAGCAGCACTTCCAGTTGCATCATCAAGGCTAACCAAGCGCCTACTGAACCTGACCAGAACGGACCTACGCGTCCTAGTGGGGACACTCACAGGACACTGTCCACTGAACAAACATCTCTTCACCATCGGAGCAACAGACAGCCCTCTCTGCAGGGGGTGTCTCACTAACGAAGAATCAGCTGCCCACGTAGTCCTGGAATGCAAGGGAGTAACAGCGCAACGACACGAAATCCTCGACCACCCGAGGTCACTCCGCGAAGCCTGTGAAGATCCCAGGAAGATTCTGCGCTTCTGGACGGAGTTAGGCTGGTTGTACTAGCAAACAAAACACGCACAATGGACCAACCCGAGTCTAAGTGCGGACACAGGAGTACACACACCATACCATACCATACCATTATCACAAAACAGAATAATCTATCATATCTATAATCTAAATTTCAATATTGTCAACAGGTCAGCTGTCTCCAATTCCTGGAAGCAGTATACACAACCTTTGGCTTCACGTTCCAACTGAAGCTGTCCACGAGACCCGAGAAGTATTTGGGAGATCTGGCTACCTGGGACCAAGCGGAGAAGGTATGTCAATTCTTTTAGGTTATTTTATTTATTTTTATAAAATATATTGGATTCTAGAACCAAGCATAGTAGAAAAGATGAATAAAGTACAGCTTGCAACCATTATAATGTACATGAGAACCTAACAAATAATATCACCTAGTTCTAACTACAATGGCAAAAATATCTCTACGCAGTGAATTATTAGGTCCTGTCACAGCATAATGTTTTTCCAAATAAAGTTGAGCAACGCTGGTTTTCTGACAAGCCTTTGGCGCGTGTCAACACAGGTGGTAGACCACAGACAAAAACCACAAAATCTATTGTCAAAAAAGAGCCAATAGAAGTATTATTATTAAGTACCGCTGTACAAAATTACCCCGAACGACCCTCTGCCCTCTCCCATTTCCATAGTTTATTAGGTATTTGTTCAAAATTACAATTACTTATTCGGTTGTAGAGAAACGGTGCTAGGGTAACGCAAAACCCTGTGCAAAGTGGTCTTACAGTCAGAGACTTGGAATACCTTGTGTTTTTTTTTCGATGTCATTTCAGGTACACTGCGAAAGTGTTGTCTTGTGATAAAATATTTCATGTATCCATATGAGGGGTGTAGTATCATAACCCGCTATAATGCTTTTTGACCAATATTGTGTTAGTACCATCAATCAAAAGTTCTTAAAAATTGCTTTGAAATGGTTGACTGCTTTTCTATCAAAACCCACTAAAACACAGAGAAATTCGCTGGTAAAGAACGATGTTAGGATCAAAAGCCACTATAATAGCGTAGGTCAGTTTCAAAATCCTCTATAACACAATCGACCAATCACAGCACCGGATTTGCGTCGCCTCATCGAGAAATAGTATGGCGGTTGTGACTTTCTGTGTACAACATATGTTCGGATTTTTAATAAATTTAATGCAAAAACATGGAAGAATTAGCCCAGTTTGTGCAAAAATCAGATCCGAAGCATTCGAGGAAGAGGCCACGCGATCAGTCATCATGGAAACGTGAAGTGGAGCGCAAGAAACGGTGAGTGAAAATAGAACAAAAATCTCTTGGAAAGTTAGCAAGAAAAGTTTTATGCTAGATGTACCTAGTAAATTTTTCAGCCAGTTATGTACGTAGGTACCATTAGGTAGGTAATAGTGGTTCGTCGTGGGTTGGCGCGAGATTATAATCTTTTTGTGGTTTTTTATTTATTCTGCTTTCCACAACCAATTTATTTAGCAAAATAGTAGTTTGCCGCGGTAAAATATCTTTGCTATGTTAACATAAGTACCTACCTATTTTTTATTTATTTATTTATTTATTAAAGGAAAACCAGCAGCACATACAAAAAATTAAATATTAAGAAAATAGTAACAGAAGGCTAATAAGAGGTTTTCACGATTAAGAAGAATAGTAGATACATAAAAAGTGTGAACAAGCGAAGTAAACAGATAACCTACAAGATTACAATTAACTTATTACATACATAGCAGAAAACTATTTTAAATGAGAGATAAAAAAGACTAGCAGTGATGTTACTTATTATCTACAAAAATATTGTCCGCAGTATAATCCGCATTCTATTACATTTTTTCTTCCTTCACGTGTCAATGACACAACAATTAATAATATATAGTATTATTATTGAAAACATAGTAATCAAATACAATACACCTAGGTAATAAAACAATATCCTACCTCCGACCCCTATATTTTTATAATTATGTCGCATAACGCCATCCATCCACCATCTTATTGTTGGTTTTGGTTGGTTGCAAAACCCGCCAAAATATGACTGTTCATTTTCAAAACCCGCCATTATGCAAGATTAGTTTCAAAATCCTCGAAAACGAATTTTAATTTGCATATAATTCAGTATTTTCTCTATGATTTCTGTTGGTAAAGCTAAGATTAGTGGCGCCATGCCCAGGACTAATCGGCAAGACCAAAAACTATGAATTACGATTCATTGGTGACGATTTAACAGTTATTTCAAATCTGTGAAAATTTTGATAAAGTTATTATAGTGGTTTTTGATACTACACCCCTCATATATTAAGCATTTTTCATTGTAAAAGTCAAGACAAAGCTCCAAAATATCGCCTCGCTTTCTTATTTCCACGTTAGTATGTATTTTGCTGAGGGGAAGCGAGTTAGTAAATCGCTTCCTTTCCTTTATATTTGAAGCAAGAGCATAAAATTATCGCTGATAACCTATTCCTAAACATTATCTTTTGTCTACAGGCGTTACAAGACTCTCTCGATAAGTTCGGCAAGCCTTGGCAGTTAAACCCGGGCGATGGAGCGTTCTACGGACCTAAGATAGACATTACGATCCAGGACGCGCTGCGCCGCTCGCACCAATGCGCCACCATACAGCTGGATTTCCAGCTGCCTGAGAGATTCAACCTCAACTATGTCAGGTGATTGCACAAAGAGATGGACGAATGATCGGTAGCCCAATATAGGGTGCGGTCTCAACCCTAAGATAGACATCACTATTCAGGACGCGTTGCGCCGCTCGCACCAATGCGCCACCATACAGCTGGACAACCAGCTGTCCGTGGTGATTGTTCAAAAGGATGGTCGAACCATGGTCTGCGAATAGCTGCAGGCAGATGCTGGATGAGGCAAACTGAAGACAGGGCAGGTGCTAATGATGATGAATATGAAAAAAACCGGCCAGGATACATTCAATTCAATTGAATTTGCCACAGCAAATCCAGTTGAATTGAAAGTATTCTGTAAATAATCCTCCTCGCTACACACACCTGCTTTTGGTGACCTGTGCTATAGTTTTTTCATAAACCTATAAAAGCCACCAGCCACCAAAGTTTCTCACAACACAGGTATATAATCATGGCTGTAAGTACATTTTTTATTTACTCTACCACCACATAGCTTACTTACTTGAAAAATGAAAATCAAAGTTTCTGATTCGTTTTCAAGCAAAACCAACTCTTATGTCACTTGTTTATGATAGCGTTTGCACAAAAACCAATCAGACACTTTGATTTTCGTTTTTACGCGTACGGGCCCTTATTTTTTGAGAAATATTCGTAGATCTCTCTTAGAATCTGGCATCGCCAGCCGACCTCGGCCTCAGTACCCCTTTAACATTTCAACAAAAAAGTTTTTTATTTAATCAAAACATCTCCTTCTCTATTCAAGTGAAACCGGCGAGAAGAAACGTCCAGTGATCATCCACAGAGCGATCCTCGGCTCAGTGGAACGTATGATCGCGATCCTGAGCGAGTCTTACGCGGGCAAGTGGCCGTTCTGGCTCAGTCCGCGGCAAGTGTGCGTGGTGCCCGTCGGACCTGCCTTCGACGACTATGCTGTGAAGGTACCTACTTTGTTTTACTACTTAGGACCTACAAATAGACGCTAGGAGGCTCTGTTGAACGTATGATCGTAATCCTGAGCGAGTTATACGCGGGCAAGCGGTTGTTCTGGCTCAGTCCGCGGCAAGTGTGCGTGGTGCCCGTCGGACCTGCCTTCGACGACTATGCTGTGAAGGTACCTACTTTGTTTTACTACTTAGGACCTACAAATAGACGCTAGGAGGCTCTGTTGAACGTATGATCGTAATCCTGAGCGAGTTATACGCGGGCAAGCGGTTGTTCTGGCTCAGTCCGCGGCAAGTGTGCGTGGTGCCCGTCGGACCTGCCTTCGACGACTATGCTGTGAAGGTACCTACTTTGTTTTACTACTTAGGAACTACAAATAGACGTTAGGAGGCTCTGTTGAACATATGATCGTAATCCTGAGCGAGTTATACGCGGGCAAGCGGTTGTTCTGGCTCAGTCCGCGGCAAGTGTGCGTGGTGCCCGTCGGACCTGCCTTCGACGACTATGCTGTGAAGGTACCTACTTTGTTTTACTACTTAGGACCTACAAATAGACGCTAGGAGGCTCTGTTGAACGTATGATCGTAATCCTGAGCGAGTTATACGCGGGCAAGCGGTTGTTCTGGCTCAGTCCGCGGCAAGTGTGCGTGGTGCCCGTCGGACCTGCCTTCGACGACTATGCTGTGAAGGTACCTACTTTGTTTTACTACTTAGGACCTACAAATAGACGCTAGGAGGCTCTGTTGAACGTATGATCGTAATCCTGAGCGAGTTATACGCGGGCAAGCGGTTGTTCTGGCTCAGTCCGCGGCAAGTGTGCGTGGTGCCCGTCGGACCTGCCTTCGACGACTATGCTGTGAAGGTACCTACTTTGTTTTACTACTTAGGAACTACAAATAGACGTTAGGAGGCTCTGTTGAACATATGATCGTAATCCTGAGCGAGTTATACGCGGGCAAGCGGTTGTTCTGGCTCAGTCCGCGGCAAGTGTGCGTGGTGCCCGTCGGACCTGCCTTCGACGACTATGCTGTGAAGGTACCTACTTTGTTTTACTACTTAGGAACTACAAATAGACGCTAGGAGGCTCTGTTGATCGTATGATCGCGATCCTGAGCGAGTCTTACGCGGGCAAGTGGCCGTTCTGGCTCAGTCCGCGGCAAGTGTGCGTGGTGCCCGTCGGACCTGCCTTCGACGACTATGCTGTGAAGGTACCTACTTTGTTTTACTACTTAGGAACTACAAATAGACGTTAGGAGGCTCTGTTGAACGTATGATCGTGATCCTGAGCGAGTCGTACGCGGGCAAGTGGCCGTTCTAGCTCAGTCCGCGGCAAGTGTGCGTGGTGCCCGTCGGACCTGCCTTCGACGACTATGCTGTGAAGGTACCTACTTTGTTTTACTACTTAGGAACTACAAATAGACGTTAGGAGGCTCTGTTGAACGTATGATCGTGATCCTGAGCGAGTCGTACGCGGGCAAGTGGCCGTTCTAGCTCAGTCCGCGGCAAGTGTGCGTGGTGCCCGTCGGACCTGCCTTCGACGACTATGCTGTGAAGGTACCTACTTTGTTTTACTACTTAGGAACTAAAAGTAGACGCTAGGAGGCTCTGTTGAACGTATGATCGTGATCCTGAGCGAGTCGTACGCGGGCAAGTGGCCGTTCTGGCTCAGTCCGCGGCAAGTGTGCGTGGTGCCCGTCGGACCTGCCTTCGACGACTATGCTGTGAAGGTACCTACTTTGTTTTACTACTTAGGAACTAAAAGTAGACGCTAGGAGGCTCTGTTGAACGTATGATCGTGATCCTGAGCGAGTTGTACGCGGGCAAGTGGCCTTTCCGGGCCGTTTGGGCTAACGGAGGAGGTATTCAATTGAATTCGTTTATTTCAGACAACAATAAATTATTTGTGCTCGCTTCGCCTCATAGCCGAGCGGGCAATATTTGGTTTACGCGTAGATACATTCCATTACGGGATGTTCTTATTTATAACTACCTACTATTTTTCTGTTCAAAATGTAGCTTTGAAATTTTTCTTATGTGAGTTTTAGTACGAGTTAGCCCTACATAGCAAAAAAAAGTGTTTTCTCATGTAAGTGAATTTATTCTTAATGAGAAATAAAATATTCTTAAACATGAATAAATTATAATAAAATAAAACATAAGCCATATTCGAGTCATACATAGTAAAAATAAAAATTAAATACAAAATAAAAATCAATGTTAAAACTAAAACCTAAATCATCATTCAAATCAGAATCACAATTAAAATCATCACTGAAATCTTAATCAAAATAAATCAAAGTATACACTGGTCAAGAGAGCACAATATACGAGTGTTCCTTATTATGTGACACGTCGTCACCAGTCGGTTCTCGTCACTCGCTAGGCACAGATATGTTTCGCTATCAGTAATAAGTGGAAATATAAAATCAGTATTTCAATCACGAACTCTATCATTTGTGATCTTCCTGCAAATACCAAGTGGGGGTTACGTAAGCCCAATCATCATCATCTACAACAGCCTATATTGGTCCACTGCTGGACGCAGGCCTCCCCCTGAAAAGCCCCTTATTGACTTTAATCTCATAGGGGTAGTGCCCATAATCCCCACGCTATAGGCATGCGGGTTGGGGATTGCAGTTTGGTGGTAGAATTGTTCTGCAGGGGGTGCTGCTGCCCGCCCCCGGGCAAGAGGAAGAGGGAAGAGTTGGGGTGGTGCAAATTCTAAGCCGGCACCACCGGCACCGCACATCGTCATCATGCAACACCTGAAATTCCATTTTCGCCGCTCTTTGGCATTCTGAATACGAAAAAAAATAAAAATAAAAAAAGGCAAATGTGTGAACGATTCGCTTCACTGACTTCTCGCCCTTTTATAGTATGTATAGTAGCCACCAAACAACTGGCCCGGTGACGGGCAGACAGTGGGAAGTTTGTGCAGGTAAACTCACGCAGTATTCATAATGCCGACGACAACGCAGCAGGCGTAAGAGATAGGTACAGCTTCGTATAGCTGTCTCGCTCTTTCATTGTTTGGTGAATAATCAACGCGACTGTCTAGTCTAGAAGGTCGCACCGCCCTCCAATTTGGCCTAAGAATGGCGTTCTGCTCATCTTTGTCACGTGGGTTGCGGACAAAAGTTTGACCATAATAGGCTAGCGTCCTAATAATTCTAATTAGTCCGCCAGTTAGATTATTAGAAGATATTGGGCACGTATTTTTTATTTTGTCGATTAAAAAAAAATTTGATGATAAGGCGGTTATAGTTCCGCGTGACGTCACACCTTGCGACACTTTTTAGTAAGATAGATAGATAATATATTTATTGTACCATCAATGCTGATAAAAAATCTAACTACTAATTAAATCTAGTATGGCACAATCGGCGGCCTTATCGCTGAAAGCGATCTCTTCCAGGCAACCTTTGGATAGACAGGTACGGTTAGTGTAGAACTTGACGGTGTGACGTCACTAGCCCCCACTCCCAAACTTTGACGCGCTTTATTAGCGGACTAAATAGAATATCTTTTTAAGGGTTTTGATGATCGAAGATCGGTTTCAAAACCCTTATGGTCTCGCTTTGTCTGTCCTTTTTTCCCTCCTTAATAACTCAAAAACTACTGCAGCTATCAACTTGAAATTTAAAACAATAATACATTTCGTGCGCCTGTACAGATTTTGAGAAAAATAAATGAAAATAAATGAAAAATTAAAATGAATATTTTCCATACAAATTGTGATGCCGAAATTTTAAAAGATACGTACAGAGTCATATGGGGTATCAAATGAAAGGTACCATTTTGTAAATTTCAAAATATATTTTGTAATTTTTGTAGGTTTCATACTTTTTAAAATATTTCGAAAAAAGTCGAAAAAATACCCATTCCCCCCCCCCCTATCCATGTAAAATGTATGGAGCGTTTATAGACATGGATCTATATTTTACAGGAAAAATATAGAGAAGTTTGAAAAAAGAACACTTTTTGAAAAATGGTCATAAAGGAATAATTTCAAAAGGGGGGCTACCCCACGAAAGGTATCGGTTTGGACATTTCAAACCAGTTTTTCAAATTTCTGTAACTTTCATACTTTTTGAAATATTTCGAAGAAAGTCGAAAAATTTACCAATACCCACCTTAACCGAACCACCCATTTAACCGAAGCATGCAGAGAGATCCATCTGAAATGTAACCTACTATTCTTAGGTATTCGTTAAATTGCGAAGTCTCTAACCGGTACTTTTGGTACATATTGGTTGACAAACGTTCAAAACCCTCGGCGCGCGAGTTACACTCGCACTTGACGGATCTTGTTTACCCAGGACACTGCCCTATTATATATATGATACCCTATTATACAGTTGTATTAACAAATTATTATATTTGATTCCAGGTGAATGATCAACTGTTCAAAGCGGGCTTCATGTCGGAAGTGGACACGGATGCGGGAGACACTCTCAACAAGAAAGTGAGGAACGCACAGCTCGCGCAGTTCAACTATATTCTTGGTATGTTTTGTTATCCTTCCTGTATTGCGTATTTCAAGGATAGAAGTATATCATAAATTAACCTTTTGAGCGCCACGCCACAAACGCATTCCCGTGACCTCTACGCCAAGGCACAAAGAGAACAAAAATACCTATGCGCTGAGGACCCGCAAGTTCTGGTCATGAATGAGAAAGGTGACTGTAGCGTTCAAAAAGTACACGGATGAACACAAACTCTGTAATGGCCTACAATCAACTGAGGTGGCAACTTACCCTAATACATTTAATTCATTATAAATCTCCTAGCTTCGGCTCACAGCTTTTCCGGCCTCTTTTGGACAGCATGATAGGCTGTCATTTTCAATCTTTATCTGCGCGACTTATAATGAGGATCAGTAAAGTTAAAGCAATTTCAATAGAACTAGTATCAACGTTATTCTTTATGGCATAAGAATGATAATATCTTTTTGAATTATCCAAATCGGACCATTACTTACGAAGATATTAAGTAATAAACATTACGCAGCAGTAACTGCTGGTAAAATCAAAGTACAAGGTTGCGTGTGACGTCACTGACTCGGCCGATCGAACCGAGCGGAGCGCGGCCGGCACTCTTACTTCACGATTCGACGGTTAAATAAGTGATTCCGACACAAATCGGACTCTAAATTTGTTTCAAAGTCACAAATAACCAACCAAACGGCTATGGCTAACTGACGACGACCGAAGCAGTGACGTCACAGCGTCGTAGAACAAAAATTTTTGGACTGCGTGTTAAGGATTTCTTAGCTCTACAAATCTGCATTCTCAACTAAAAACGTTACGGATCCTTATTAGTTTTCTGCATCCATTAACTACCTTGAAGTGTTAAGCTATTGGTTTTTCTACAAATTAATTAAATAATTTGATTGTAATTCGTTTCAGTGGTTGGTGACCGCGAGAAGAACGCCGGCACAGTCAACGTACGCACACGAGACAACAAAGTTCATGGAGAGATGTCTGTAGATGGACTTATTGAGCATCTTAACACATTGGTTAAGGAGAAAACGCTAGCTGAAGACAGTGGCTTACTCAAATAGCCGGGTTAGTTTGTGTAGTTAGTTCTCTGAAAGATATGATTTGATATTATTGTTAAGGCCGGATTACCCTAAAGCGAGAGAATAAATAATGCTGGACCAGCACTTTCTAGGCCTAAGCTAAACAGATCTTGTGCTATGGAAACTAGATAACCGATACTTAATAAAATACACTACATAGATAAATAGCAAGCACAAGCGTACGGTAATTATTAATTTACTACCGATTGTTTTACAAATCTCTCCGCTTTTGAAACCGGCAGTAAGGCTGAATTTATAAGTTACGCTAACGATCAGGGATCCACTAAATTATTTGCTTCACCAAAACATTGGTCACCTGCGGATGACACATTTTGGCATTTTACCTTTGATGAAAGAGGCGCAAAACAAGATCCGTCAAGTACGAGTGAAATTCGCGCGCATTTCAAACGTTAGTCTTTTATACAAAAAATATGTACTAAAGGTACCGGTTAGAGACTTCGCAATTCAATGAATACCTAAAAATAGTAGGTACCACACATCTACATTTCAGATGGATCTCTGCATACTTCGGTGATAGGGGGTAGTAATGGTAAAATGTCCGACACCCGAGGGTAGAATTGGGGTGGTGTAAATTCTAACCACACAGCTCGTCAACTTAACTGTAAATTCAGCCTGTGTGCCTGAAGGGCAATTCCACTTGCCTTCTCCATTCTTCTTTATTATCAAATCTGAAATCCTATCCTACTAATATTATTAAGCCGAAAGTTTGTGAAATCTGAATTTTTGTTACCTAGGATCCCCAAAACTACTGAACAGATCAAGATAAAATTTGGCGTACATTTAGAGCAAAGCCTAAAATAGATAATATGCTACTTATTATATCGAAAATACGCGTGTGAAGCCGCGTGCAGAAGCTAGTCTCTTATAAATTCAACCTGTATTAAAATTCGAAACAGTTCTTTTATGTATGTACTTATTTATCTAGATTTTGTGCAGAGCCGATGATGATTCAGAAATTATCTAAACCAGTTTTCATTATTTCTTTGATTGAGATATTTTCTTGCGAATATGTTCGCGTTGTACCTGGATGATATTAATTATCTTCTTAATTTAACTTTATCATCACGCTATTTTCAGAATTTTGGAAAAAAAACTTCAGTGTTTTAGCTTAAATTTTTATTTGATAGGTTAGTTATTACCACGCTACTGCTTCATTGGTGAAATGTTATTTTGCGACGCTTTTCTATCTTCGCCTTCCTGAGGATGTAAAATTTTAATGTTATCTTCGGCATTTATTTATTACTAGTGTAAGGAGGTGATTTTTCATTAAAATCTATTTGAAAATTACTTAATCTTTTACTGTTACATTTCTTTCGGCTTAATTTCACAAACAACAACCAAAAATTTATTTAAGTAGAAATATCCACCTGTACCCCCTTATTCATAATGCTTACTTAAAACAGTTGGTAAACATTGTTATATCTCACTCTGACTTATGTCAATAGAAGAAGACAGAATCCTAGTAATATTATAATGTATGAATGTTAGTTACCACGTATCTCCGTAACTACTTAACCGATTAAGATGAAATTTGGTATGTAGATAGTTTAGGTACTATCTAAACTAATTTACCTGGGACTTAAAAAGGGTGGTAAGTTTCTATGGAAAATTATTACATTGGGTTCGATTCATTCAAAACTTAGTAACTAATGTAATGAATTACGAATTTTTTATTTTTACAAAACTATTCCTTAGTGCAATACATTTCTGAAATTCGTATGATTTCCACGCGGGTGAAGCCACGGGGCGCTGCTAGTGAGAAATAACAATGCTTTAATTTAACAGACCGTTATGAATAAGCGGGTTAATATACAAATCCAGTTAACAGTGGCCTGCAATTTTTATGACGATGGTCTCGACGCAGAATCGCCACTATAGACACTACAGTATTTAAACGCGGCGATTCTGCGATGGGTATCATCGCAGAATCGCCACGTTAATCACGAAGCGATTGGTTTGGTTTAGGTACCCAGGTTTTTTGTTCTTTGGAATACTTACAAAGAATACATCAAGATCTCCACACCCAACATCATCACTGATACAGCCATCCCTATGGCCATCAGTGTGAGCACAGGCTTGAGTTCGTTCGCGCCGACGCTCGTGAACGAAGCAACGTGGCCGACGCATCGCGGCTGGGGAGTTTGATGACGCCGGTTTATAGCGGACCAGACACCGGTCTCTCTGATGCGTTTAAACCTAGAAAATGTTAGAAGAATGTAGCTGTTAGATGCTCTTATTTTCGCTTACTAAACAGAGCTATAGGTAGAGCTCACAACTGGCGGATCTCTGTAGAAGCTTGTCACAATAAGAAAACAAACGCCAAACACATTAACAAACATGGACATGTTACATGGTTCTACAGAGATCCGCAGTTGTGTGGTCTACCTATAAGATTGCGAGTCTGCAGAGATCTGTTACCAGCTATCCTAGAGGAGTAAATTGAAAATCAGCGCTGCTTGCATATTAATACATTACAGCTAAATGCTGAATTTATCCTGCTCCTATTGTCTTAGTTTATTAGTTTTAATTAAGTAGTATGTATATTTTTATTTTGTGTGTTTTCTAAATTAAGGCAATAAATTCTATTCTATTCTGTTGGTAGGCCCACTCGGAAAAGGAAAAGGAGTTTCATTTTCGTTGTCGTGCAAAACCAACTCTTATGTCGCTTGCATAAGATTAGCGTTTGCACGAAAACGGATCAGAAACTTCGATTTCTTTTATAAGAGAATAAGTTACCTACCTAAAGTTGGCCGTAAGTGCCTGATCAAGGTTGTCTCAATTGAATAAAAGCTAACAGAGGTTTCTCTAATGTGTTTGAACCTAGAAAATGTGACGGGAATCTAGATTTTACAGGCTTTTTATTGAACTTGCCAAACTAAGCCAAATTGGGTTGATTGACTGAGTAAGGTTAGTTAACGTGACCAAAAATGTCAAAATGGCTGTAATGAGTTTATCATCATGAGTTTGCAATACCAAAATGGAAATGTTTCCCTTCGGATAGGGACTACCGCTGACCTACTACCGCTGACTTGCTAAGTTGTACAACTAAAATGCAAGAAATCACTCGGTATCATTTGAAAAGTCGAGTTCGTATCAAACTATTAGATGGCAGTGGAAAGAAGTGTCTGTCAGTATCCGGTAGGGGCGCTGCAAGGCGTTAAATGTATGGAAGGAAGCGAAAACTTTAAAGTAGGTTTAGGTAGTCTAAGTAAACTATGCAAAAATCATCCAGGCCCGCTTAACTGACTAAAAGTTGTGTCCGTAAAGGTAGCGTACACATAATCGAATTCACGTTTGTTGTTATGCCAATAAATATCGCATAATAAGTGAAAAAGTAAAATAGATGGCGCCTCTTTGGTTTAAGAAATACTGACCATTCTTAGTAAGTATACGCTAGCTTTACTTCAAGCTAGCGTACACATGACCGTACTCAAAATCGGCTTATAGATACTATATCAACAAAATTTACATACAAAAATAGAGATAATAGCTACCTGTAGATTGTTTGCAACAGTCTGCAGTTAGCTCAATTGTTTCAATTGTAAATACTTATTATAATATAATTTTCTTTGTGAATAAAGGCTTCTGCCCTTTTATCTAAAATAGAGTATATATGCAAAAAAGCTATGCAAAAATTTCATAATGATTGCTCGTATAGGAACGGACATCTTGAACAAAACTTCTGAATCATTCCGAGCTATTTGCTATTTGAGCAAAGTTGGCTCAACAAACTAAGTACCTAAATCACTCACGCTACACGCATCAGCTCCAAATAAGGCGATCCTTTCTTCATGGGCGCGTAAGGATAGAAAGTATTCATAAAGTCTATCTCCATGAGATCACACTTCTCATTTTCCATGAAGGTTAGCTCAACTCTACGGTAGACTTGTTCGGCCGTGCAGTGAAAGGCAAATAGACCCTGAAATATATGTAAGTAAGGTTTAAAATTGTAGCGGACTATGTTTTTTTATTTTCGACGAAGTCGATCATCAGTAGATACCTAGTAGGTGTGTATGTATGTATGTTTGGGATTACAATGAACTTTAAAATAAGTAGTGACGGTAGTACATAGGTTCAAACCGGACATTTTATAAGAAAAATTTCGACAATATTATAAATAAAAAGAAATAAATAAATAAATAACGCTGGACAATCCACACAGCACCATGTAGCCCCAAAGTAAGCTACTCAAAGCTTGTGTTATGGGTACTAGATAACTGATATATTTAATACATTATATACATAGATAGATTTTTTTATTATACATAGAAAACACCCAGACCAACGGAAAAAAATTCTGCAGATCGTACACAAATTTGTTCCGAGACGGGAATCGAACCCGCAACCTCTCACGTCGCAGGCGGACTCTCGCCCGCTGCGCCAATGAGGTCGTCTCGTCGAAATAATCCAAATAAAAATACTTTTTTGATCGAGTGACCTTAAACGCGAGATGCCAACGAGGACATTATACCTAAACATGAGATTTGCCTAAAAAGCTGTTCATCCTAAACGAAAGATGCCAAAGAAGCAGTATGCCTAAAATGTGGAATTGACAAAGAAGCATTTTCTAAAGTGTCTTAGTGGATGCCTACAAAACAAAATGCCTAAATGGTTGAAATAAAAAAAAGTCAGCATTCCGTCGAATCGCCTTCTAAGGATCAAAATTGTAGATTAGGTAATAGTTAGTTACCGTTTTGAGCTTTCTATCGTATGCAAGAGCCAGGTTTAATTTCACCATTACAATTTACATTTGCATCTACTACTACTCTGAAACCTACTCTGAAAATTAGGATCTGTGTATGTTTTTGAAAATAAATTAACTTTACCCGACGAATCCTTTCGACGCCCTCACTCAAGTTGTAGAATGGTGGTTTCCCTTTTTCCGGCTCGATTTTCTTGTACACTGCCACACGGACTGGGTCTTTGTAAAGCTGAAATATTTGCAAGATTGGTACAATGTATGTTACGAATCAAGGCGCTGTAAGTAGGTCTTCACACTAGCACCGCTGGTACCTCTTTTTTCTTATTATTTCATTTAAGCAAGGAGGAGCAAGTGTATTAGGTCCATCACTATTTCTTCTGTACATTAATGAGCTCTGCAATACACAACTACATAATGGCAAAATACTGACGTTTGCCGATGACACTGCACTTTTCTTCAGCGGTGATTCCTGGGATGAAGTCTTTCGCCAGGCTCAAACTGGTGTGAATAAGGTAGGTTCATGGCTCAGAGACAATATTCTAACCCTTAATGTTAGCAAAACAAACTACATGGCGTTCGCACTAAGATCTGATCACCTCCCGCCATCATCTCTGAATATTACCATCCACAACTGCACATCGGTTACAGATGGCAACTGCTCGTGCCCTACCCTGAAACGAACTGATCACGCAAAATACCTCGGTGTTACCATTGACCAAACTCTTACTTTTAATGCACATATAAAAACCCTTGCCAATAGGTTGCGCAAAATGATATATATCTTCAGGGGATTAAAATATGTCGCAGATCGCAAGACCATTCTTATGGTCTACAAGGCACTTGCTCAATCCGTCATTGGTTACTGCATTACAACATGGGGTGGTTCAGCAAAGACATACCTACTAGAACTAGAAAGAGCCCAAAGAGCCATATTGAAGGTAAGCGCAGGTTTGCCGTTCCGATTCTCAACGACAGATCTCTATAGCACTTGGGGAGTCCTAACCGTTAGGCAACTAATGCTACAGGAAACCATTCTACTCCAACACTCCCAACTAACCTTTAACCCGAATACCACGAGTGGCAAGAGAAGAAAGGGAAAGGTCTGTCGCACCAGATCCTTCAGAACAAAACGCTCGAATAACTTCTTCACTTTTCTC
Source organism: Eupithecia subumbrata (assembly GCA_949316285.1). Taxonomy (NCBI): domain Eukaryota; kingdom Metazoa; phylum Arthropoda; class Insecta; order Lepidoptera; family Geometridae; genus Eupithecia; species Eupithecia subumbrata. Next base: position 11,877,525 of record OX438630.1, on the reverse strand, counting down.
GGCCCTTACATCTATAACCTTGTGAATAAAGAGCTATCAATCTACACACTGCCCAGATATAAATGCAAGAAAGTGGTCTCTGAGTGGCTCAAGACCCTCTCATATGATAAAACTGAACAGTTATTAACCCCCCCCGCCTAGCTCATGTTCATTACTTAGTCTACCAATTATGAACATTGTATATCAAAGATTTCAACTTAAGTAAGTAATATTATATATATTTTATTAACTTCCGCGTACACACACACGTTATACATACACACGCTGAACCCCTATTGCCCGGACTCTCATGAGACTGGTGCCTTAGGAGAGCAAGCACGCACCCACCCACACACACGCGCACACGCTCACTGTTCCCCCGTTGCCCAGACTCTCATGAGACTGGTGCCTCGGGAAAACCAGCACACGCCTACCCACGCACTCGTACACACACACACCCTCACACACACACACAAACACACACGCACTCACGCACTGTTCTCCGGTTGCCCAGACTCTCATGAGACTGGTGCCTCGGGAGAACCAGCACATGCCTACCCACGCACTAGTACACACACACACCCTCACACACACACACACACACACACACAAACACACACGCACTCACACACTGTTCTCCGGTTGCCCAGACTCCCATGAGACTGGTGCCTCGGGAGAGCAGCTCCAATGCTGGACGTTATCAGATACCTTTCGTATTATGTATTATAGCCTTACCTTTATTGTTTTGATTTTAAAGAGGTTTCATGTATTTTTATTAGATGACTACTATGTTAAGCCTACTTACTATGTAACTCACCTTGCTACTTTACATAACCTGAGTAATTTACTTATGTTTACCTCCCACGGAATGAGTAACACTGGTGACCTGTGCTACAGGTTTTTCATAAACCTTTAACAGGCACCAGTCTCTCACAACACAGGTAGATAAGCATATTAGGAATCTGTTTTTACTCTCCCACCAATAGCTTTAACACGACCTAGCCTAAGCTGATTTATAAATATGTAAGCTTTATAAATAAGATACCTTTGTGAGAGAAAATAAACATTTATTTATTATTATTATTATTATTATTATAATTTTCATAAATCTTTGTTTCTGTCACATATAACTGTACAAGGCAGTTTCGTTCGGGTCGTTGAAATACAATGTACCTAATTTGGTAAGAGTAGGTATATTTTTATGCCATGGTTGTCTGGGATAAGAAAATGCCTTTAGACAGTGTAAAAGGCGACTATAGATAGCCCCATGTTTCGATCCTAGAGCATCTTATTCCATTAAAGACCTAGGTATGTATGTGAGTGTATTGGCAATATCATAATAAATGAAATGAAGGTGTTTTTGTTTACTCACCTTAAATATAAAATGGTTATAATCAACTTCGTACGCCGCTAGAGTGATCTTAGAAGAGACGAGCTGTTGTAACGTAGTGACGGAGTGGGAGGGGGCTTGTAGCAACGTGACGATGTTGGCGGAGTAGGCCGCGTGCAGCGCCATTAGAGCCGTGAACACCCACCACACTGTTATACGACCTGCAAACACCCACCACGCTGTTATGCGACCTGCGAACACCCACCACACTGTTAAACAACCTGCCAACACCCACCACACTGATATGGGACCTGTGAACACCCACCTCACTGATATACAACCTGCCAACACCCACCACGCTGTTATGCGACCTGCGAACTTCCAGCACACTGTTATACAACCTGCCAACACCCACCACGCTGTTAAGCGACCTGCGAACTTCCACCACACTGTTATACAACCTGCAAACATCCACCACACTGTTATACGACTTGCGAACACCCACCACACTGTTATACATCCTATGCCAACACACACCACACTGTGCCAACACCCACCACACTGTGCGAACACCCACCACACTGTTATACGTCCCGTGACAAGAGGTTCCTATCCAGCTGGCATTCTAAGGTTTACGTGCTCAAAGTGTGTCAATATTATTAGCCTTTTCCGGACATATCTTGGCCTCAATGAGCGCCATAGCGCCTTGACTTCAGCATGCCGTACGCATCTATGATCTTGCAACAATCTGTCATCCTATTATCTGGCCACAGGGCGTCCCCTACAATACTTTTAGTTTGCCAAGTCGCAGTCTCCCTTCACTCAAGACACGTTCTGGATGCCGACGACGGTGCCCTAACCACGCCCTAACTGACTGCTTAAGGCGCTACCCCGACCCAAATCAGCGCCACCACCTATTTTATCTTATTATTCTGTTAAACGAAGGAATAAAACTTTTCCAGAGGCATTAAAAAAAGCTTATGATAGGTGTCACAAACTGGCCAATCGACTTTTGAAAATTCCTTCGTTTAACAGAATAATAAGATAAAATAGGTGGTGGCGCTCCGTCTAAGCATTTATTTTCTTGTGATTATGTAAGTGTAATGAAATTGTGATGCGAATTTATCGGCTCGAAAAATATCGCGATAATCGAGAGCTTTGATAGGTATCTATCGTGCTGACAGATTACGTGTGTATGAAAAATGACAAAAAAAAAAATGCGTGGACGGAGCATAATTATTAACGGAAAGCCTAATTCGCAGCCGTGCTGACACAGGGGCGCGGAAAATTTCAAAAGGAAATGTTGGTATTGTTGATTGAAGGAAATGGCGGTCCGATTATTCTAATAAATGGAGCCTGGGAACTTCAAGAAGAATACCTACCTGGATTCCGCCTCGGTTCCATGACACATCCTTGTTGGCTCAGAGCGCTCATCGTCAAAAACAAAGCATCGCCGATTCCACCGTTTAACTGTGTTGCACTCTAAAAACCAACAATCACGCTAATATCACACTATCACACTAATATTATAAATGCGAAAGTTTGGATGTATGGATGGATGGATGTTTGTTTGTTGCCCCTTTCACGCCAAAACTTCTGAACCGATCGGGCTGAAATTTTGCATACGGGTAATTCTTATCCTGGAATCAAACATTAATGCATACATTTCATCGCATAAATCAGTTCCCATGGGATAGAAATCACCATTAAACGTTTCCATAGAAAAAACGCGTGTGAAGCCGCGGGCATAAACTAGTTATCTATAAATGCAAAATTTTGGATGGATGTTTGGCAAACCTCTTCACGCCAAAACTACTAAACGGATCGGGCTGAAAATTGCATAGCATCGAATAAAACACGGGCTATATTATTATCCCAAAAATCAGTTCCCATGAGATAGAATTAACTTTTAAAGGTTGCCATAGAAACAACGCTTGCGAAGCCGCGGCTAGAAACTTGTTTATATATAGTGGAGTAGGCACCGACTCTACCTCAATCGGCATTAAAGACACCCTAAGCTGACGAAATCTCATCTTATTAGGTAGGTAGGTACAGATAATTTGGTGTGTTTAAAAAAACTATAAAACGACTTCAAATTCTTCAAGTGGCGACATCTAGTTAAAATTAGAGTGTAATTTAGTTTGATAACACATGGATGAAACGACTAACGAAAGAAGGCCTACTTTGAAACACAAATACGAAGTTTCGGTAGACGGATCGCACGAAACGAACAACCTTACTGCTGGACGTGACATTAATACCTATCCAATAGTATCAAAATGAAACCAGACTTCAAAATAAAAAAACGAACGGATCGGTCATCCTTCGTTTTATGCGATCCGCCATCCGTTTACTTTGGAATTTGTTTGTTTTTGTAGGTAGATCTCTCGTCTACGCCCGTTGCCATGGAAACCATTAATTTCCAGTGATTGTGAAAATTATCATATGATGATGGCGCACATCATTAATTCCCCGAGAGACAAACTTTTATGGTACTACATAAAATTCAACCTATAAACAACAACAAAAGAATCATCAAAATTTAGTATGAATTGGCGAAGATATCACCAAAATTGTTGTAGCTAGCCGTGATTTTTCAAAAGTATTATGTTATTTTTTAAGCTTTTACGGTATAAATACCAATCCCATATGACATTTTCATGGGTGGTCCCATACGGGATCATTCTCTATACAATAGTGAAAGAATCAGTAAATTCGGTTAACCACAGGCGGAGATATCAAGAAATAAACATACATTAAAAAAAAAACATACAGACGAATCTCAATTCTTCGTTCGGCTCTCAGACCTCCTTCTTTTTGAAGTCGTTTACCTAAAATCAAACACTATCTTACCTTGCCAGATGAACTTTCCCATCTAGAAGCCACACACAGTACCGCAGCAGAAACCACAGAACAAACTCCTATTGCCACCCAAACTCGAGAAGAGAAAGGGAGAGAGTAGATATTAGCGGCGTAGGAGAGAGGAGGCTGGCGGAATATGAAGCGCACTTTGAACGGGGCCAGTGTGTCTGTGTATGTTACTACGTCGAGGCGTTCCGGGTTTGATACAACCACGTTTGTTCCTGAGAAAGAATACATAAAGTAAAGGCGCTACCCCGACGCAACAGGCGCCGCCGCCTTTTTATCTTATTATTACGTTAAACAGAGGAATTTTCAAAAATCCATTGGGCTGTTTGTGGTACCCATCATAAGACCTTTTTAAAGCCATCTGTAACAGTTTTATTTTGAAGTTGCTCCTTTTTTAAGGGCCTTTACTCACAAAGAAAATTACATTAAAGTAATAGAAATAGATAGGAACTAGTATTTACAATTGAAACAATTGAGCTAACTGCAGAGTGTTGCAAACAATCTACAGGTAGCTCAACTGATCCATATCAATACCAGTCGGAAGCGTCCCCAAGACACTCGCTGCATTGCCCCGCTGTATGGCAATGCTGATTCGCTGTGCCAGATACTGACCAGCTCTCGGGTCACGCGTCGCTTCGAATATTATTACATAACAATATAATTATATTGCTTGTAATATTATTAGCCCCTAAGTGATTTCCACGTAGGATGCCCTTTTAAATGAATAAATAAATACCCAAGTAGTAGACCTACCTAAATCTGCTTTCCCGGTATGCAAATCGTTAATCAGGCCCGACCACTGCCCATTCACCTTGTAGCCATACCGGTAACTGAAAATGTACCGCGGCGTCGCATTCAACATCAGAAACGCCTCCTTGCCTAAGATCCAGGAAATTTTTGCGATGGCGTCGTTTTGGAAATCCCTGAAAATATTTTTGTAACTTTTATTTGATCTTGTTGGCCCAATTTGTGATAGGAAAAACATGGTGTATTTTCGGTAGGCAAGGGAGAAATTATAGTGGTACCTGGCTTCTGCCTTTCTCCTTTTTTGGAATAAAAAGTAATAAAAAAAGTATATAACTATATGATATTCTAGGTCCAGATATATCATCATCCTATATTAGTCCACAGCTGGACATAGGCCTCCGCATCTGCCTGAAGTCTTTCGCAGATCGTTATCCCACCTGGCCGGAGGGCTTCCTACACATTGCCGAGTCGTGGTCTCCACTCAAGAACACGTTTACCCCAGTAGCGGTTGTCAGTTCTTCGCGAGATATGGCTGGCCCACTGCCACTTCAGCTTGCTAATTCTTTGAGCTATGTCGATAACTTTGGTTCTCTGCCGGATGTATTCGTTACGAAGCCTATCGTTCTGAGACTCCGAGCATAGCTCTTTCCACGCTCTTTCCAGATCTTTTTTGTGCAAAATTTCAGGACGATCCATTCAGTAGTTTTGGCGATGCCTTCAACCAAACATCTTCACAACGGCACAAAATTTTGCCTTTTTAATAATAATAATAGGTTAGAGCAATACTTTACTTAGGACACTAGGAATGCGCTCTACGATGCACTGATTGATTTGAAGTAACAAATGGATTACAATGATCGAAAACGACTTATCCGCTAGCTAACTACCTTATAAAAAGCAGAGCCAAAAAAATAGATTTTTTAACTAGCATCTCGTTTCATCTTAAGGGTCAGGCGACGGATGAATTTCCTATACAAAAAACGTACAAACGTAATACCAAAATGATTTGTAATTTGAGCATATTTTCACCATGGTCTGCTATTATATGTATTAAAATAGTATTTATCTAGGTTCCTGCCACAATTTTTTTTTCAAAATACCTTTCTCAAATGAAATTAAACCAAATCGCATTTTTACAATAAAGATTGAATGTTTTCTTCGTATTTGTGTAGATAAGTATTTTGAAAAGAAGCTTGTGACAGGAACCTAAATAAATACTATTCTTATACAAATGATATCAAACCATGGTGAAAATATTCTCAAATAACAAATCATTTTGGTACTACGTTTGTAGTATGGGAAATTCATCCGTCGCCGGACCCTTAACCTTAGGCACAGATTAAGCATATTCCTGTAATTTAACCGGCTACCAAACCTGTCAAATAAACACCGCAAAGATTGGATTGATGATTGATTGGTGGCGCAAAAAGTTCCTTTGGAATCTTTCAAAATTCCGTATTTTTTTGTTTACCCTGGCAAATCTTCCTGCCGGGTAATTTCTCAGTAGTTCCAAAACCTACTTACAATCCATCTTCTCTCGGGAGATGATACTGAGTCTTATTGCTGTCCTGTATAACATTGGCCATGATGAGGGGATGGCCCTGGAGGTCCAAACGGCGGCGGTAGAGCTCTCTGCGGGGTCTGATGTCGTGATAGAACCCGTTGAAGACCCCTCTCGGGGTTAAAACTGCTGTGTGGTTGAGAGATGGTCTGTGGACTGGAAGAATACCGGGATTGGATAGGTTTTGATGGAAAATACTAAGGTAGATTATTTTAATAAATGGGTTTTCTAAGTTTGACGCGTGTACCTACCTAGCAATTTCATCGAGTTACCAAATGTGAAAAGATTTTCAATAAGGCGATTTCATACATAGTTTTCTTACCTATATAACATATTTGACGACCTCCGTGGCGCAGCGGGCGAAGGTCCGCCTGCGACGCAAGAGGTTGCGGGTTCGATTCCCGCCTCGGAACAAATTTGTGTACGATCTGCAGAAATTTGTTCCGTTGGTCTGGGTGTTTTCTATGTATGATAAAAATAGTAGATAAAAATAGATAATGAGTAGTAGTAGTGTGAATAGTCCAGCACTATTTATTTATTATTATTTATTTCATGAAATAGCTAAGAAAAGTTGCCGTTAGTTAAATCGTCCTCGGGGGTTTATGTTTTTTTATCGAATCATTAGATTAAGAAACTTCTCAATCGCAGACTTTCTCAAAGACGTTAATAAGTCACGTTAAATATCGACAAAAGCCGGTTAAACCTACCAGACAGCTTGTCCAAAATCAACCTTACCTTCAACCAAATAGAACAGATCTCCCTTCCGCTCAGCTAGTACCACATCGCTGTCAGCTAACAAGGTACTGTTCATCAATTCTTCACGAGAGTTTTCAGAAGAGTTGGTGAGTGCTAGCCAGCGGTAGGGGGCGCCAAAGAGGTTGTTTGATGATGCCTGGAGTTCAAGTCACTACATCATTATTAGTCATATAAAAAACTAAACGTTGTCGCAGATTTGGAGGGTAATTTTCGCAATATATCTACGTACTCGATAAATATGGCAAGAACTGTCGAAATATCGAGTGATTGCTGCGTAGTGATTGCTGCGTAGCAAAGAAGCGTATTCTCAAAATCTGCAATTCGATATTTATCGAATTTATCGAAGATTATTCTTGATACATTGCTCGGTAAGTGGGACGAGAATGCAGTTTTTGACGGGACTCGATTATTGTGAATATAAAATTTTATGGTCTTCCTTTTATTTAAGATGCTATGTTATCTGGAAAAAAATTATTCATATGATTGAGCCTTTTGATCGGTATCGTAAAATTACGGGTGTTTATTTTTACAATTTGGCACATTCCCGGTTCAGACAGGCGAATATTCAAAAATCTTTGTATGCAGTTTAAATATTTTTTTAAATCAAAATGAAGTCTTCTTTCAGTAAAATTTTCAATTGGCTTACTTGAATAAGAATAAGAATAAGAATAAGAATCATTTATTTGCATAAAACATGAGTATGAACATGGTGCGGTGCGAGCATGCAATTATGTTAAAATATAAATGACCTACATGTTTTGCCATTACTGGCGTGCAAATAGGAGAGGGCACGCTGCAGATTTGTCACTAATGTGATATGTCTTATATTATAATGTATACAATCAATCATAATACAAAAAAATAAAAATTATCGGATAAACTTAAAATAAATTATAAATTCTAATTGGTATAGTCAAAATTTGTCATCAAGAAAGTCATTAACGCTATAATAACATTTATCTATGAGTACATTCTTAAGTCTATTTTTAAATACATTTGAGGTAGTACCAGAGTTACATTTGTTTAAACATTTAACAGCTTGATTATATATTTTGGGTGCCATACCTAAAATACTTTTTCGTATTAGGGCAGTTTGCGATGGGTGCATACAAAGTCTATTATTGTTACGTCGGTTACGTACCACAACGTCAGAGAAAGTTTTAAATAAATGTAAGTTATTTTTCACGAACATTGCTACATTTAGAATATATAGAGCTGGTAGAGTAAGAATTTTGTATTTAAGAAAGTATGGCTTACAACTATCAAGAGTAACTAAGTTGTAAGATCAATATGTATTACAATTATATTTTTTAAATCGAAAAGTCAAACTAAGCTTTCTGTTTGGTGAATTAGGTTTTAACCATATCCTGAGTCTGGGCTCTGGGAGGTGCGACACAGTTTTTAACTTATGTGCTTTCCAGTGTTCCATTATATTAAACTACATTATGTAGTTCATTCTAAAAAAAATCCTATGTCCGCTTTTTAGCGATTCGGGACCACTGTGCGGCGGTGGCGGGCGCCGCACCGCCACGCTTCACGCCTCTCTTTGTAAACATCACTGAACATTGCGATATGTTTGTGTTTACGCGTGCGATGATGGGGACCGCTGCACGCGCCGCCGCCGCTATGTAAACAGAAAAAAACGTGCGACGCACCGCGAGACGCCACGCTACACGCGACGTCCCGCATCTCCGTAAACGAGGCCTTAGTCGGTCGCCTGTGGGTTTATCCCAGCGCGAGAAACTATAACGGATTTCCATACAGTTATCATCGATGGACGCAGCATTGAGTGTATCATTCATTATAGATTTTGTGTAAATTGGCTGATATGCTTATCGATGATCGTTGAAGACGTTAAAAACATACGCACTGGGAGATTTATCTAGAGGCGCGTAGTTATAATATGATTCTCAAAAGAATAAAAAACCTGTATGATAAAGTCTGAAAGAAGTATGACCGAGAACTTCTTGGGTGCTAGCAAATAAATATATACCTACACGTGACCTACGATAATATCTTCGATAATCAAAATTGTTTCTCTAGATTAGAGAGACTCTATCAATAACTTACATTTCGTAATATTTCGTCAGCTTCAAGGCAATCAAGATCTATGATGAATAGCACATGGTGGTCTTGACATTTTTTTTCTAAAGAAACTGCTGAAACTCTGATTCCAGCATTCATGATTCCATTGATTAGTTTTATTTGTTCACCTGCAAATAGAAATCTGTAAATTTCATGCAGCATAGGTGATAAGATAACCTACCTATGATGCCTATGCTGCATGAAATTTCCATATTCAGACTCTCCGAGTCATGGACACGGAATCTGATAAAGATTCGCACGAAGTTCAAATAGTATATCTGTAATGCGGTATGTATTTAATATATTCTGCGCTGCGTTCTGCATGGAACTAAACTGCCAGGAAAGTAAGTTCCATAAATAATAAAACATGTTCTATGAAAACGATGATTTCTTATGTGAACACTGATTTGCAGTAGATACTTACTTTTACTCCAGCACAAATTACTCAGAACTACACTTGTAGGCTTTTGTTCGTTCAGAATGTAATTTGAAATGAACTGGTACCCAACATCGTCCCTTGCGGAACACCAATTTAAAATCTCTGATAGAACGATTACAAATGTTTGAAATTTCATTTTGATCAAGTGTTCTGGTCAGTCTTCTAAATCAATGTGTTGTGGTTTAGTGGAATTATCGAAGGTAACTATTTCCGAAATGCTGAGTAAATATTAACGAAATGTCGGTAAAGCCGCATTATGGTATGCTTCATTTAATTATAGCTTCTAATAAGGCGCCACAGTAAAGTAACAACAGAATACCACCAACATTAACGATATAATCTACCTCAGTACTTTTTAACTCATAAAGATCGAATATTTTGGTTTTGAGCTTTATGAAAGAAAGGTTTGCGTAAATAAAATAAATGCAAACCCATTTATACCTAGTTTTATAGCTTTTTGAATAGCTTTCAGAAAAAGAGATCTAGATAGAATCAACCTAATAAAAAGCATTCTATCGCTAGACGCAAAACGACGTTATAAGCAGTTTTCGAAAACAGGGGCGGTCGAGGTTTTCAAGGTTAAAGATAAATTTCTGCGATCATATAAATATAATATATCTTCCTGGGCTGATTAAATAATATGAAATGTTAAATATATAGTTTGCTTAATTTTTCTTCTTACTTAGATGTATTTAATTTAAACAATATCACAGATATTATAATACTATACAATATTATTATTTTAGGTGGTAGGTAGGTACTTAAAAATTATCATTAAAAATCAATTATCCTGAATAACCTTTATCGTCACTATCAATGATTGATTATGCATGTGACTAGTGATTTGAATAGTAGGGGAGAGTTGGATATTACGGCTCATCAGACTATTCGCGGCTCTATATAGGTTAGGTACCTAGGTATAATATTTCAAAAACTAATAGCCAGAACGCGAGGCTATACCTCACTATGTAAATGCGCACCTAAAGCCAAATAAAGTTCTTACAAAATCTAGATTAATATTGTCCAAACTCTAGCCAATGCTAAGGCGGTTAACACACTGCCACGCATCACGCTGCGTTGCGTTTTTGTACAAACGGAGCTCCGTTTGTATAGAAAACGCGCAGTCGACACGCAAAACGCAGCGTGATGCGTGGCACTGTGTTAACTGCCTAAGTTTGAGACATTTTCTCATCATCATCATCAACTCGACTTCACCCACTGCTGGGTATAGGCCTCCAAACTTTTGTGCCACTCCACGCGGTCTTTTTGGAGGGGGGAAATGCCCTCGCACTTCCCTTCCGCCATGGGGGTGACGGAAGGGGGTATGTGGGACTCGAACCCACTAAAACCCCCCCGTGAAACGTCCACCGCCGTCATGGGGCGAGATGGGGTCGCGTTAACATTCACCATCTCGCTCCGGCGGGTGGCCCGGAAACCGGTCCGGGCCTCGGCCTCAAGGAGGAGTAACCCCTTCACACAGGTCACCCCTCAGACGCGTGGAGCCGTGCTAGCCGGCAGAGAGTCCCCCGACTCTCCACCAGTGGCCCCACTACGGGGGACGAAGGAGGCGGGCGAACCGCCCCCTTCGTCCCTCTGGACGTCTGCGCCGGAGCGGGTCAGATTGGGCGTCATCCTCCCTGACCCGCTCAGCGGCCTCCTTCTGCGACATAACCTCTTCGCAGAAGGAGACCATGGCCTGCCACTCCCTTTCGCCGACGAGCATGGCGCTCACCACGCTCGGCAGCGAAAGGTCCCGGCCCAGGAACGCTGAAAGCGTGTGCCGCATGGGACCCCACACGGCACACGCCTCCAGCGTGTGGAGCGCCGTATCCTCCGGCGCCCCACATTCGTGGCAGACCGGGGTCGCCTCCCGTCTTGCAATCTGGTGCAGATACTTTCCAAAGCATCCATGCCCGGAAAGTACCTGCACCAATCGGAAGGTCAGCGACCCGAACCGCCGCCGCACCCACCTCTGGAGGACCGGCCTGATGGCGTCCACCGTCCACTGACCAGGGACCGGTGGTGCCGAGTCCTCCGCCCACCGCCGCAACAAGGCGGCCCGCGCCAGCCGCCGCATGCGTGTGACCTCCTCCCACACTGGGCGCTCCCCGGCAGATCTCCTCGCCGCCACGAAGTGATACACTTCGGCGAGGATCTCCGCCTGAAGAGCCCAGGGGGGATCACCGGCCAGCACGCATGCTGTGCTGCTGTCCAGGACACCGTCCGGTAACCGCGTATCGCCCTCGTCGCGATGACCCGCTGCGGACGTCGCAGCAGGGTCAGGTTCGCGCGACTGAGGGCGTCCACCCAGACCGGTGCTCCGTAAAGGGCCATACTCCGGATGACCCCGGAGTACAGCCGGCGACATGTGGCGCTCGGGCCGCCCACGTTGGGCAGCAGCCTCCCTAAAGCGGCCGCAGCTCCCAGGACTCTTGGGGCCAGTTGAGCGAAATGGGCCCCAAAAGTCCACCTCCCATCCAGGATGAGACCCAAATATTTCATCTGGGTCCCAACCCTGACCTGAACCCCGTCCAGAACCACCCTAGTTCCTGGACGAGGCCCCCCCCCCCCCCCCGAGGCCCGTGGAACAACAGGGCCTCGGTCTTGGAGAGGGCCAGCTCCAATCCCAGGGAGCGGATGCGGTCGACCACTAAGGTAGTGGCCATCGTGGCCAACTCCACGCGGTCCTGCGCCAATCTCATCCAGGTTCACCCTGCGAATTTTCTCATATGGGCTCATTATTATTCAACACTGTCCTCTGGGTCTCAAATGTGTTTCAGTAGCATTCCAGACATGTTATCATGAAATAATCTTATCATTGAAGGTATGTCCATTTGATATATAAGTAAATCTGAATTGATTTAAAATCAACAATATTGTTATGTTCGGTGCGGGTGTGTTTTTGTTTTGTATAGCAGGTGTTTGGGGTCAGACGACCTGGGAGGTGGAATTAGCCGACCAGGGCACTATACGGGGACACAGAGATGTTAGTGGGGACTTCTACAGTTTCCTCGATGTACCTTACGCGACAGCACCCAGTGGAAGTAATAGGTATAAGGTAAAAATAAGCTGTTATTTTTGCGCTACAAGACTAGTCTTTTAGTTCGAGTTAGAGATTCTTATATTATCTTTAGTAGGTAGGTACTCTCGAGTAGTAAAGATAATGTAAAAATCCACGGATGAGTGTTCTGTTGATGTAAATTTTCAATATATTATTATAATCGTTCTTAATTATTAAAAGTCTGATATTGGTTTCATGACAAACCGCATTACTTTCAAAACAACGCGTCATACAGTATTGAGTTGAAAAGTTAATAATGCTGCTGTCGATAACTCCAAATAGTTAGATGGCAATTCCAAAGATTTACCTACAAAATGTACTCCAGTGATAATATTGGTTTATTTTTGGGTATACAAATAGAATACCAACCGATATACAATAATCATCATCTGACGTAGACTATTATGTAGTCTACTGATGGACATAATGCCTCCTCGAATGAGCATCATATAGCTGAAATACGCTATGATGCTCATTCGAGGTAGGTATATATATATTTAGGTATTTTAATTAATTAAACCAACCTTTTCAGGGCCCACTTCCACCTCCAGCGTGGACCGAAACTTTTGATGCTACATACCGAGGTATAGCCTGCACACAAGGCGTCCCAGACATAGAATCACAAGATGACTGCCTCGTAGCAAACATTATAGTTCCCGAAACTGACACCAATGCACCAGAGGGTCTACCGGTCATGGTTTCCATACATGGCGGAGCATACTGTTTAGGTTCTGGTTCCTGGTTCCAATACACCAGTTTGGTAAAGTCGAAGAGGCTTATAGTTGTGACGTTCAACTATCGACTTGGAGTTCAAGGGTTTCTATGTCTCGGGACAGCAGATGTCCCTGGTAACGCAGGACTGAAGGATCAGGTGGCACTTCTGCGCTGGGTTAAGAAAAACATTGCTAAATTCGGTGGAAACCCTAACGATGTGACAATTCATGGCTGCAGTGCTGGAGGAGGCTCCGTCGACTTTCTAACGATTTCGCCAATGGCAACAGGACTTTTTAACAAAGCTATAAGCGAAAGTGGCTCAGTCATAAGTTACTTAGGAGCACTCTTAGATCCCATAGCGAGTGCGAAATCATACGCCAAATTATTGAATTTTGCAGACGTTGACGATATTGAAGCTTTAGAGGAATTTTATAAAACTACCCCGAATGAAGTTTTGAACTTTGATTTTAAAGCCTTTTTTACGGATACTACGGTAACTTATTTTGCGCCGTGTGTGGAGCGAGATACAGGCACGGGAGAAGAAATATTCCTACCAGAGAGTCCCTGGAGTTTACTAAGCAAGGGACAGTATTCTGAAATTCCCTTGTTATATGGATACACAGAGCATGAGGGTTTATTCCACCCTGAATTTCACGAGCATGATATAGAAAACTTCATAATTGAAATGTCTAAGAACTTCTCGCATCATTTACCATTTGATCTTCAGTTTGAAAATGAAGAGCAGAGGGAAGAGATTGCGAATGCTGTCCGAAAGTTTTATTTCGGGGATGCTATGGACGGAGGGTCTATTGTGGAATACATCAATTACTACACAGATTTAATTTTCGCGTACCCTATGCTAGCTGGATTAGGCCTACGCAGAGGTGCAAATAATGATACCGTTTACTTATACGAGTACGGATTTGCGGATGAAAATACGCCTTTTATTCCTAACACAAATGTTAGAGGGGTAACGCACTGTGCGCAAACCTTTGTCTTAGAAGATGCAAGAGTACCGTTAAACTTCACGACAGAATATCTGCAAATGCAGGAGACATTACGGGAAATGTGGATCAACTTTGTAGTCTCTGGGTAAGGCATAACTTATGTTTTTTTATATTTTTGGTTCTAAACCCTATGGGTAGATAGGATTTCAGTGGGCAGCTGAACTTACGCGTGGCAAGCTTTATGTTCTAAACCAGAGATGGTGAACCAATGGCACGCGACATAATATTTTGGGCATGCCACGGTGGCTCAAAATGGTTTGCATTTTTAGTTCAAAATATGAAATAGGACCTACTTCACTCACCTACTCCACTACCTACCTACTACTTACTAAGTATTTCTAAATTATGCCAACATTTCAATGAATTGGACGTAAAGCTTCAAGGTACCAATAAAACAATTATCGACATGATTGAATTCATTGGCACTTTTGACGCAAACCTGCATAATTTGAGGAACGATATTATTTCAAAAACAGTAACAGTTGAGCTGCCTGTAGATTGTTTGCAACAGTCTGCAGTTAGCTTAATTGTTATATTGTCAATACTATTTCTAATTTGTTTCTATTAAGTGATTGTAATTCTCTGTGTTAACAAACATAATGCAAGAAAAACTACAAGTATATCCCAAGATTTAAAATTAAAACCTATTAAAGATTTAGATGTATGTCCATGAGAAACCAGACAAAGAAAAAGTCATTGAAGAATTTATTTACGTAGTAATTGATTCTTCAATCAAGGAATTTGTGCTTTTTTTTCTTAATTGCTCATTGAATCGAAAAGTTTCGCCGCCCCTGTTCTAAACTAACTCTTTGATTCATCTTTTAGGAGGCCTGTTCCTGAGGACTCTTCCCTGACACAATGGCCACCCGTCAGCGGAATCAGAACACCACACATGGCAATTAGGAGCAGTTTCTCTTTGAATGAAACCCTTATTTTAGAGGACAGGGCGGCCTTCTGGGATCCTATCTACGAGAAGTACTACCGCCATCCGATAGCACCAATGCATAGCGGTGCATCGTCACTTGTATATTTAAGACGACGCATTGAAGATATTGGCGTCAGGGATTTCAACTTTTTTCAGCAATTACAAGACATTCGGAATTTATTTTTTATGTTTTGAATTTTTCATGTTTTTTACTTTAAATTGGTAGTAGGGTTTCACGATTCGTTAACTTTCATAGCAGAAAAAAAAATCCCGAAAACTGGTCTATAAAAACATGGTTTTTAACTTTACAGGCAAACGGAACCGATTTATGCCTCTAAATTTTCTGTACAAATAAGTTTATACACCCTCTTCAAAATGGTGGTAGGATTTTTTATAATTACCAATAGTTTTTATTTTAAACAAGAATTACTGTTTTGGCGTTTACGCCTTTTCGTTTCAAGCTAGTTCTCGCCTCTGTTTGTATGCAGGCGGCCCCCTTCAGTCCGCTTTTGACCATTGTCAGCGTCGGACGTGTGCCAATCGAGCTCGCCTCCCGCGCACAAGTTGCTCTCGATTGACACATCATCAATATTATCTTCTGAGTAAAAAAATCTTATAAATTATTAAAAATGGGAAGAAAGATGATTAAAGTTTCAAAAATAAAGATGAAAGGTCTGTATGTTGAAAAATGTAAGGAAATGGAAGGTAGTAGTAGAAGTAAACGTTAAATATTTTTTCCCTAGCACTAGATAGGTACCTACCTAGTGTATCGATAGCCGTGAATCAATATTATCTTGCGAGTAAAATCATAAGCAACACCTTGAAAACATCGTGAAGAAACGTCAAATATTTTGCCTAGGTACTGCCTCTGCCTACCTATCTATAAGATATAAGTACATAGTATTATAATAATTATAAAGTTTATTTTCTTTTTTGTTCTTAGAAAATAAAAACCTAAACTTTACTACTTACTAATTGTCCGAACATAGAAAACCATGGAGTCGTCTTAGTCCGGTCAAATTAGACCAAAAATTAGGGGTGAGGTTACAATAATTCGCACCCAGCTGAAAATTGGTAGGATTATTCAAAAGCCCATTATAAATGAATTGTGAAAAGTAATCATCGATCCGACACATGAAAAAAAAATTACTCGGGGTCAAAGATCACAAAAACGGGTGTTTGGCGATTTTCAGCAAAACGGTAAGTTTTATCATAAAATTATCGCGGTTAAAAATTGTAGATCAGATAATTATCTATAAAAAATGTCTTAATACTTTTTTTCCTAAGAGGCGCCGTTTTTGAGATATAACGATTTACTTGTTTTACTTTAAAAACTTTTAACTCAACGCAATCAAAAATACTCAACCTCAACAGCCTGTATAGGTCCACTACGGGACGCAGGCCTCCCCCTGATAAGCGCCTTATTGGCTTTTATCTCAGGGGGGTAATGCCCATAATACCCACGCTGGGCATGCGGGTTGGGGATCGCAGTTTGGTGGTAGAATTGTTCTGCAGGGGGTGCTGCTGCCCACCCCCGGTGGATATCCTTTAGTCGCCTCTTACGACACCCGCGGGAAGAGTTGGGGTGGTGCAAATTCTAAGCCGGCACAACACAGCTCAAAAATCAAAGCCGTTTATCTCCGAATATAATCTAATATAATATCACCACCGAATCCTTCCACCCATTTAGGGCATGCAAAATCGGAAGAATACCCAAATCCGGTTTTTGTTCGATTTTAGATTTTTAAAATATTTTTTTTCGGTTTTTTCGATTTTTTCGATTTTTATTGTTTCAATACAAATAAAAATGCTTGATTATTTTTGTAGTCATTTAATAAAACATGAAATCTAACCCCGCGCTTGCTGAAAATACGATCTCAAAAAGCTCTTGATCAGACAAATTGTCAAATCGAATATCGCTCTCCAAATCTTCATCTATGATTTTTTTGCACTTATCAACCACATTTTTCCAGTCCTCTGGCGTGACATTTTCGCAGGCATTGTGCAGTAATGTGAGCTTTTTATTTGCCGTAAAAGGAGGTTTAGTATTTCTGGCTGCGTGACCTTTGACGTAGGCCCATATCAGTTCGCTCGCTCGCTCCGCTCTCCGTTCATTCTATATTGTATGTGATCTTCCTATGTTGTTGTTAGTCTTTAAAAAAACATAAATTGGTTCTATCTTAGCTAACTTGTCATTGCCAAGAATGCCACTGCTACACCAATTACAAAATAATCTGCGGTTTATTACAAGCGCCGATATTTATTTTGTATTAGTTTCTCAACAATTTTTTAGCTGCAGATGCCAAAAACTCCGAAATTTTCAGAGCCCACTCCACTCACAGTTATTTATTTTATACAGGGGTATTGGTACCCCCCGCCATTCAATAACTCTTCTTTTAAGAGGCTTTATTTGAAAATAAACTTACTACTTCATGGGTTCCGGTGAATCGTATATTTTAGTAGAAGTGATTTAAAAAAATTAAGAATTTGAACCTGGCGTCTTCACGAACGTGTTCGTGATGATGGGCAGAAACTGCACTTCACGCAGTCAGTGACCTAAGCCTATACAGGTTTAGGTTAAAATAAATAACTTCGAGCGGAGTGGGCTCTGAAAATTTTTAAAATTCTCCTCTACCTTTTTTGTCACCACCCCGTGAACCACTCTATACCATAGAGTAACAAACATTTTGGAGACTCGATCCGTCGTTATTTATTTTTTCGTATTTTTATTGTTTAATTAATTGTATTATTAATAATGTTATTCGAATAAGTAGTTAATAAGCTATCGAAGAGACTTAGTTCTGCAGCGTACGCAGTCAAAAAAATTCGTCATCTTACAGACGTAGATACATCTAGAATTATTTATTTCAGCTACTTCCATAGTATTATCTTTTATGGTATATTGCTGTGGGAAACGCTGCAGATATTAACACCGTACTTGTGCTGCAGAAGCTCTCTTCTGACGAACAGCTCTCTGTTCGTCCAATGTATAATATGGGATCCAGAGACGAGATAAATGATAAATTCAAAGAAATAAACATAATGACAGTACCATGTCAATTATATTCATGAAAACTTGTTATACACTCATAGAAATATAAAACAGTTCCCTAAAAATAGCGATAAAAATAATTTTGATACCAGAAATAAACGTAAACTAGCTGTGTCCACAACTAGGCTACACAAAATTAATGAATCTTTTAAAGGGCAATGTATACGCTTCTACAGCTAAACTCCTAGGGAGTTGCAAAAACTATCCGTAAATAAATTGAAAAACATTGTCAAAACCTTCTTGTACAAAAAGGCTTACTATAAAATATCAGATAGATAGATAGATAGAAAACACTTTATTATACCACACAAATACAGGAAACAATACAAAGAAAATGCTTAGAAAAAATGAAGTATAAAGGGCGGCCTTATCGCTAAGAGCGATCTCTTCAGATTATCGAGCTAGAGGATACAAAGGCTTGGGACGGGTTTTTCTCTAACTCGAAAAATAACAATTAACAGGCTAAAGGTTACTTTGTCGCTTTTTTACTTTGGTCTACATACCGAAGCGACAGAAATAAAAAATATCACTTTATATCCTTAACAGTGGTTAATTTTGTAATTTGACCTTTTCTAAGTGTACTTTTATTGTACTTATGGAAATAAAGAGCTTTGACTTTGATTTTGCGCACTCAATAGACCGAGGTACTGGAGTGAAAGTAACCTCAGCAGTGGTCCAATCTCCCCATAGTGCACAGGCATGCGACCACTGGCGAGTTTTTTTTTTAATTTCCAAGAATAGATAGCGAAATGGGCAGCTCCTATACCGTAAACATGTACTTAGAGGTCGTACGCGTTTTATGGAAACTATCTGCTTTCTCGCTCGCGCAAGACGACGTTTTTAAAGATTTTTAGTTTAAGTGTGTTACTGAACATGTGATTCGCCCATTATTTTAACAATATTAAATATATAAATAACACATTTTGAAATAAACTTTTGATCTTATCGTGATCTTTGTAAAGATAAAAGCCAAATACCTTTCGTTTTTAAAATGATAAGTTATGTTATGTCTAGTCGCAAACTTTAGGTACCTAAACATAGACCAGCTACTTATTCGAATAAAATTATTTTTTAATGTACCTGAGTAATGTCCGGAATTTCGGAAAAAATATTTTCGGAAGGAAGTCTCCGATTCTTTTTACTGTTCCTCGAAGTTTAGGTAAATAAGCCCTACCTATTCCTATCACTGCTTATTACCCTACTTTTAGTTAGGTAACCTAACCTACCTACCTACCACGCTAACGAAGTTGCAGGTAGTATCCGTGCCGTCAAAATATGTTTTTTTATCGATATACTACCGCCAAAAAAAGCTTGCCTATAATTATATTGTAAAATATTCAAATGGATATAAATAAATAAATAAAGGTAATGCGACTCCATGACGTCTTGTCCCAGCGCGGCAACGCACGACTGAGAAGCGCGCTAGTTACGGCGGCGCGGCCCGACGGCACGATTGCAAACCGCGTAAAATTACCGCGGGGTATGTGCTGCTTGCGGGGAGCTCATGGGGGGCGTGGCGCCCGATTTCAAATTATTGTTTATCAATGCGTCGCCTTAACTGTTTCAATCGTAAGCGTTATTAGCTGTTTCATATTATCTTGAGCAGATTATTTTTATTTGAATCGGCATTCAGTCCACGTTGTGTATACTTTTTAGTGTGTGTAATAAAGTTTTAAATAGGTAATAAGTATTGTAACGGGGATCCTACGGGAATATCGGAGTAAAACCCTCACTACAATTGGCCCCACGTTGGGCGCCAATTGTAGTGAGGGTTTTACTATATTATATGCATTTACAGCATTCAATCTCTAAATTTTAAAATGTCCATAGATATGTCATGATTTTAACAGGATAACTAAAATTAAACAAATCAATTTTTAATATTTCATACTAGAAATGTCTCAGAATTTCTCGCATCATAAACTTTGTAGTGAGGGTTTTACTCCGATATTCCCGTAGGATTCCCGTTACAGTATTATATAACTGACTGTGTAATGTACCTGATCACAAATAATAAATGAATTACTGAAAAAATATTTTTAGGAGTAACCTGTAAAGCCATCCTGTATCCACTGATATCTCAGCAAATAAACATGTAATTAAACTTTTTATAGCTTTGGTAGGTAGTAGCGTAGCTTAGAGTAGCGGCTATATGTGATTATGCTAACATCGAATATGTGCGATAAACCTTCTCTTCAACTATCGCATATCTACTCTGACTACTGTTTTACGTAGACTGTGTCAAACTTGGCAGTGTTTGCACAAACCCATTAATATTTGACAACTCAAAAGACTTAAACGCTCAAACAGTAGAATAAGCTTTAACATAATAGCCCGTTATTATTATAATTGATATGATTCCTTCAATTTAAGTAGCGCATGGCGCTTATTCATAAGGTATTGATTTGTTAAATACACGGGTTAAATTCTTCAGAATAAATCATCGCTAAAAGAATGAAGGAGGATAGAGCAAGGAGGCATGCTCTATCCTGCTTCATTCTTTAAAATATATTCTGAATGTTTTGTAATTGAAAATCTTCAATGCGTCGTCTTAAGGGAAATCGTTAGAAAAACCGATTTATCGGAGCAGTTGACCAGGCGGCGGCCCGAGCCTCTTAGACTTTTTAAATGGACCAATCTAAAGTCACCCCAGTTCCTGTCGAATTAAAGAAGTGGAAGCAAATGTCGGCGAGCTCGGTGCTACTTATTTCGCATTCATAATAATAGTGTGATATTAGGTACCTTATTTGTTTCTAGATACACAGTTTCAAATTATTACAGGATGTTCGGCAGAAAGTGTGTCTTAAATAGGATAACAAATCTGAGCAGCGGAAATTCGAGAAATTTAAATAAGGTTTTAATATTTAAAAAATCCATTTTTAAAAACAAGCTTTTAATGCATTGTCACCCAAACTAAACGAGTATATAAAATTTCAGCTCAATCGGTTGAAGTTATCTGCTTCAAAATTGAGTTGCAATATTCCACTAGTACAAACATAGTTACATACATTGCCAGTTAAATAAAAGCTTGTAAAAATGTATAAGTTACACTTTTCAGATTTTTCTTCTTTTCTTTTCGGGTTTGGTACGTTCGTTTTCGTTATCGTCTTTAATTACGTTATGAGTTATGTTATGACGCATTAACAAATCACAAATAAATAGATTACACTACGATTAACACCTACAGTTGAAGTGTCGAAAACTACTAATGTAGACAAGAATCTTACCTCAAGATATTATCAGTGTAGGTATTATCAAAATTATAACTATCCATATACAAATTTAGAATCAAGCTAAGATTAGCGTTTGATTTCAATAATTTGTTATTAACTCTTCGAATTAAGGTACGTTGTACTAGGTAGGTACTATAGAACTCTATACTGAGGGTTCCAAACAGACGATGCATATTCGAGCACAGACCTGACGAAGTTGTTGTCTTGTATGCATGAAATACCTATAAATAAGGTACCTACTACATTCACGGTACATGTATCGTGATTGGCATCATCTGCCTTGTCGTATCTTTGAACTTTACCATTCGCCTCTTTCCTCTCTCGGAGACATTGGAAAATTCGAGCGAAGACGGGTCAAACATGGAGATTGCATTTACAGCATTCAATCTCTAAATTTTGTACTACGTACCTACTAAATTTTAAAATGTCCATAGATATTTCATGATTTTTAACAGGATAACTAAAATTAAACAAATCAATTTTTAATATTTCATACTAGAAATGTCTCAGAATTTCTCGCATCATTTACAGATACAGATACAGATACAGATACAGATACAGATTTTATTAATAATACCATTATTACATGTCAAAACTTAAATATAAAAATAATATTATCCCTATGATAAGGGCAAATTATAAAATTCATGTATGTCATACAGAACCAATTCTATAAGCCACTTTCTTAATTTTCTCTTAAAAATAGATATGGAAGCTGCATTGCGGATCCAGTCGGGCAGCCGATTATATACTGAAGGACCCATAACATATACCGACCTCTCAGATTTTTTTAGCTTGTGTTTAGGTGTGACCAGGTGGTAGTAGTATTTGTTACTACGCAGGGCGCGGGTGGCGTTTCGACCACGGGGCTGGAACAGGTCCACATTGTTGTGTGTGAAAAGAGCTACCTGGTAGATAAGTTCACCAGTGAGAGTGAGGATATTGTACTCCTTGAACAGCTCCCTGCATGAGACGTCGTTAGGGACACCTGCCATCGCTCGCAGAGCTCGCTTTTGCATTACGAAGGCCCGCTGTACGTCGGCGGCCCGCGCCCACAGCTCTACCCCGTAGGAGAGCGCGCTATGGACGGTCGCGTAGTAACAGGATCGGACTACGTCGCGCGACGCGGTGATCGCTAGCCTTCGTAGTGCAAAGCAAGACCCTCCCAGCTTACCGCAGAGTTTTTCTATATGCTTGTCCCATACGAGGGAACTGTCCAGGTGGAAACCCAGTAATTTTATGGCGTGGACTTGTTCCAGCGCCGTGTTTCCAGCTGCTACATTAAGAGGGGGTGCTCTTCCGTTAAGGTTGAAGCTAATGAGGCAGGTTTTTTCTCTGTTTAGCGCAAGGCCGTTTGATCTAAACCACGATTCAAGTTGTCGGATAACCATGTTCAGTCTGCGCTCCAATTCCCCTTCCGTAGGTGCGGTTACTACCGCCGCTACATCATCCGCGTACATGTATATCTCTGCGTTATCAATGGTGCCGGGTAGGTCGTTGAGGAGCAGGCTGAACAAGGTGTTCGACAAGCAGGATCCCTGGGGCACGCCCATCACATTCTCGAGGTCGGACGAGACGACACGGCCCCCGTCCCCTACCACTACTTGCGTTCTTTTAGACATAAAAGAGGTTAATAGGGATAAGGCGGGGCCACGTATGCCATGGAACTGGAGTTTGTTGACTATAAGGCGGTGGTCGGCGGTGTCGAACGCGCGCGAGAGGTCGCAGCATAGCAGTGCTACGCGCTGGCCTGCCTCGCGCGCGCTCAGCACGCGCCAAACTATTTCTCGCACCAGGTCCGTCGTGGCGCGGCCCGCTCTGTACGCAAATTGCCGCTCTGAAAGGATGCTACGTTCGGCAGTGAACTTTAAGAGTCTGTTATTAAGGCCTACTTCCAGTACCTTGCTAATAGCAGGTACTAACGAAATAGGACGATACGATTTTGGATCAGATTTTTTGCCTTTGCCCTTATATAGGGGACTGATTTTAACTTTTTTCAGGCTTGCAGGATAGGTCCCTTGCCGCGCACAGCTATTACACAGAACACTAATGGGGCCCGCCATGTGTTTAGCGGCTAATTTCACAATCCTAGCCGAAATGCCGTACACATCGGAACTAGTTTTAGGGGCTATCTGTGTGTTAATGATTTTTAAAATCTCAGACGCTGTAAAAGGGCTAATCCGCAGCGATACGTCACTAGCGCTAGAGTCCGCCGCAAGATCACCATTTTACCATTACCATTCAGATTTACCATTCGATCTTCAGTTCAAAACTGAAGAGCTTGCAGAAGAGATTGCAAATGTTGCCAGAGAATTTTATTTTGCGATACGATGGACGCAGGATTTATTTTGGCATAGGTACATCAAATATTATACAGACTGACAGGCAAACAGTATTTGCATACGTTATGCTAGCTGGATTGGACCTACGCAGATGTGCAACGAATAGAGGTGGTCGTTTTTACTAACATCGTTGTTGACCAACGATGTCAGTGTACGTTGTTCCCATCGGATGGCGGATAGGTGAACAACGGATGCCTGCGACATCGAGATGCCGAACCGAGTAATGCCGATCGCCACCGACAACAAACGAACGTCACACCGACATCGGAATAGCGTGGAGGTTAGTGGCGCGGCATCGGATGGCGAACAACGAAGTCAGCCGAGTAATGCCGATTGCCAAACCTAAGCAACGAACATCCATCCATACCTCACCGCCCGCATGCCTGCGTGTGTGTGAGCGAGAGGAAAGGATGCTAGAACATAGAACTGAATGTTTTATTATATCTAACTAGATATGGCATGAACCATGTACCAATGTTATTTATTATTAAAAAAATTACGATATCTAATTTTTTTATCAAATGTCTCGTTTTAATATAAGTATTATGGTATTTTAGATTTACCCTACTAGGTACTAGGAACCAAGTTAGATATTGAATTATTTGTATTTGTTCAAATTCTGTAATTTAGGACCTACCCGTCTAAAACGCTCATGTCACTTCCAGTAAGTTTCATATGCTCGTTTTTCTTTTCGTTTGTTTGGATTTTTTTTCGAGGGAATATTTCTTACAAAAAAATATTCCCTCAAGTAGGGACCTAATAGGTAGGTAGGTAGGTACCTACTAATTTAATTGTTTGGTTTGCTTTAGATAGGTTTAATAGGTCTAATAGGTAGGTAGGTAGATAAGTACCTACTAATTTAATTGTTTGGTTTGCTTTAGATAGGTTTAATAGGTCTAATAGGTAGGTAGGTAGGTACCTAGTAATTTACTTGTTTCGTTTGCTTTGGATAGGTTTAATATAGGTCTAATAGGTAGGTAGGTAGGTACCTACTAATTTAATTGTTTGGTTTGCTTTAGATAGGTTTAATAGGTCTAATAGGTAGGTACTACCTACACCAACCTAAATTACTAGGTACCTAGTAATTTACTTGTTTGGTTTGCTTTGGATAGGTTTAATAGGTCTAATAGGTAGGTAGTAGGTACTTGTGTTCTTGTTTTGTTTTCAAAAAACGTTGTACGGGAACATTGATTGAATTGGCAACTGGTAATTGTCTAGTTATCTACTGCGACACCCTAGTGTCAGTGTTGTGTTAGCAACCCGGCCGACATCGTTGGCGGCAACATCGACACCCTAGTGTCAGTGTTGTGTTAGCAACCCGGCCGACATCGTTGGCGGCCACATCGTTGTTCACAACGGATGCCATTCTGACAAAAACGATGCGCATCGTTGTGGAAATTCAACGACAACGCCCATCTCTAGCAACGAATGATACGGTTTACTTGAACGAGTACGGATTTGTAGATGAGAACTTGCGAACACGCCTTTTTTTCCTATCACAAATGTTAGAGGGGTAGCACACAGTGCGAAAATCTTTGTTCTAGCAGATTCAACAGACCCGTCAAACTTCACGACAGAATTCTCTGCAAATGCAGGAGACGTTACGTGAAAATGTGGATTAACTTTGTAGTTTCTGGGTAAGGTATAACAAAAGTTTATTTTTTTCGTTTTGGTACTAATACTAAACATTGGGTGCGATTTCAGCAGGCAGCAGCAGAGGATTTTTTACGTTCTCAATAACACCTTTGCGTCCTATATTTCCTAAACTGACCACTAACAGATCTTAACAGATTTATTTTGGTAATTGAGGTAATTCAACTCAAAATATTAATTAAAGGAGACCAGTTCCTGAGGACTCTTCCCTGCCACAATGGCCACTCGTTAGCGGAATCAGAAAACCAGACATGGCAATCCAAAACCACTTCTCTATAAGTCAGATTCTAGAGGACAGGGCGGCCTTCTAGCATCCTATCTACGAGAAGTACTACCGCCATCCGATAGCACCAATGGTGCTTGTGTGTTTTTATTATCTTCAGTGCTGTCACGACCTATTTTTAAAAAACCATTTGAAATACTTGTGGTTTATAACGTAGGTAATATTGCAGCACAATATGTTAACAATATACATTTTAAAATTAAGTAATCCAGGTTATTAAACAACATCTACCTACGCGTAGATGCTGTGAGAGAAGATGTGTCAATGACAACCAATATATTTTGCATTCCTACTCGTGATGGTAATGTATGTACTTTTTTTTTTAAAGCAGTTAACTGTTGGTTGTTTTTACATCAACGTCATGTTGATGTTACCTTAGGTAGGCCCTTATCAGATTAGGCCAACATCTGACAATCTCTCTACATGTACGTAAACGTTTCGTTCAGCGTCGCTTGGATGCTGTAATATGAATAGGTACACTTATGGTGGACCATTGAAGTACCCGAGAGAAGTTATCATGCAATTCTTATCATTGATAATATCACCATTCGATAAACAAGAAAACCTTTGTTGTAACAATTTCTTGGATAGATCTCTATCACTCTCCTTCCTTATAATGTTCGGTGCGGGTGTGTTTCTATTTTGTATAGCGAGCTCAGAGATAGCGGGTGTTTGGGGTCAGACAACCTGGGAGGTGGAACTAGCCGACCAGGGCTATGTAAGGGGACACAGAGATGTTAGTGGGGAGTTCTACAGTTTTCTAGATGTACCTTACGCGACAGTACCCAATGGAACAAACAAATATAAGGTAAAGATGGTGATAGCTGTTTTATCTATTGAACTGAATATGCTTAGCTATCAGCTAATGATTGACGTTTCCATTGTTTCCTGTGATTGTAACAATGATTGTTATATCCTCGCAAACTCAATATGCATATTGAGTTTATGAATATAGTGCTTCATAAGTTCTTTTTCACAAAAGCTTTTTCTTAACCATTGCTACCTACGATCTACGAAGATAGTAGTTTTGTTTAAAAAAGTGCTGACGCTTCTGCAAGTACCTAATTCAAATACCTGTGTGGATTTAATGTTCACTTAATAATTATGTACTATGTACAGGGCCCCCTGCCACCTCCAGTATGGAATGACACTTTCGATGCCACATACAGAGGTGTTGTGTGCCCGCAAGCCGTTATCCCAGGCAAAGAAGTACAAGATGACTGTCTCGTAGCAAATATTATAGTTCCCTACACTGACACCAATCCACTAGAGAGTCTACCGGTCATGGTTTCCATACATGGTGGAGCATACTTTAGAGGTTGCGGTTCGTGCGATCAATACACCAGTTTGGTAAAGTCGAAGAGGCTTATAGTCGTAACGTTCAATTATAGACTTGGGGTACAAGGGTTTCTATGCCTCGGGACGCAGGATGTCCCTGGCAACGCAGGGTTGAAAGATCAGGTGGCACTGCTGCGCTGGGTGAAGAAAAATATTGCTAAATTCGGTGGGAACTCTGACGATGTGACGATTCAAGGCTGCAGCGCTGGAGGAGGCTCCGTCGACTTTCTAACGCTTTCGCCAATGGCAACAGGACTCTTCAAGAAAGCTATAACCGAAAGTGGCTCAGCCATAGGATACTTAGGAGCAGTTATGGATCCACTAGAAAATGCTAAAACATACGCTAAACTATTAAACTTTACGAACGTTGATGATATTGTAGCTTTGGAGGAATTTTATAAAAGTGCCTCAAATGAAGTTTTTAGTTACGATAATACATACATGTTTACGGACATTACGATGGCTCTTTTTGAACCGTGTGTGGAGCGTGATACAGGCACGGGAGATGAAATATTCCTACCAGAGAGTCCATGGAGTTTACTACGAAAGGGACAGTTAACTGAAATTCCCTTGTTATATGGATACTCAGAGCATGAAGGCTTATTTCATCTTCGTTTTAACGGAATTGATTTTGAAAATTTCATTATCGAAATGTCTCAGAACTTCGCGCATCATTTACCATTCGATCTTCAGTTCGAAACTGAAGAGCAGAGGGAAGAGATTGCGAATGCTGTCCGAGAGTTTTATTTCGGGGATACCATTGATGGAGGATCTATTATAGAATACGTCAATTACTACACAGATATAATTTTCGCATACCCGATGCTAGCTGGATTAGGCCTACGCAGACGTGAAAAGAATGGAACGGTTTACTTATTCGAGTACGGATTTGCGGATGAAAATACGCCTTTTATTCCTAACACAAATGTTAGAGGTATAGCGCACTGTGCGCATACCTTTGTTCTAGGAGATGCAACAGCACCGTTAAACTTCACGACAGAATATCTGCAAATGCAAGAGACCTTACGTGAAATGTGGATCAACTTTGTAGTCTCTGGGTAAGGCAAAACTTCGATTTTTTTCTCGTTTTGGTTCTAAACACTGGGTGCGATTTCAGCCGGCAGCAGCAATGGATTTCGTCCGTATTCAATGACAATTTTGCGTGCTAGTTATATTTCCTAAACTAATTACTGATTCATCTTTTAGGAGACCAGTTCCTGAGGACTCTTCCCTGCCACAATGGCCACCCGCTAGTGGAATCAGAACAAAACACATGGCAATCCGGAACAACTTTTCTTTAAGTGAGACGCTCATTCTAGAGGACAGGGCGACCTTCTGGGATGCTATCTACGAGAAGTTTTATCGCCATCCGATAGCACCAATGCATGACGGTGCTTCTTAACTTGTACTATTCATCTTAGTTCATCTTAGGCTTTTTTTCGGTCTATTATCATCGAAATCTTAGGAATTTAAATGAACCCATTTTGATTTTAAAAACTTAAATCATGTAGGTACTTAACTAATCTGAAAATCTTGAACATATTTCGGCAAGTTTAGTTGGATATTTTTGTTTCATATTTTGTAATCATCGGGCTTTACAGATTACGTATCTTTCAGGGAAAATGGAAGAATACTGAATTGAATTATTGTTTAATAAAATGTGTTCCTATCCTACTGATCGAAAGTTCAGAGCCTTCTGGAGTTCAGCGAGTAAGGCGGCTTTAGGATTGGTGTGGTTTAGCAGTTTCTATGATTTTTTTGTGTACATATTCTTTTGGAGTCTTCCTCCGATTGACTCATCGCCGAATGCTCAAACGCAACTCAGATATAAGCACTTCTCAAGTGACGAATTTTTGACAGATTTTTATTGAAATCTGTCAAAAATCGCGACTTGAGACGTGATTAAATCTGTGTTGCGGTTGAGTCATAAAGGTAAAATAGGTTTGAGTGTTCGCGTGTTAAGCCGTGACGGTCCCTATCTAAATAATATAATCTACTATAGTCTTTGACCACTGTTGTACATTCACAGTGCCACGTGGCCGTGCCTGCACAAACCCTAATAATATTTTACAACTCTCTTTGATTTGTATCGAGTTGCATCAAATCTCAAACAGAGAGGGAGCTTTTTGTAAATACCCTGTTATTATGTGGATTCCTTTAGCATAAATGGCGCCTGTTTATAAAGTATTTGTAGTGTGTTCAATAGAGCGTTAATAAATGACTATATTAATATGTGTTTTTGTTCATAATGACTTCATATATTAATTACATAGAGAGTAAGTCCATAAGTAATAATAGTTTAAAATTATGATTGCTTAAATAAATAAAACTATTTATGGTGGTGAATAATTAATAGTTTAATTACATAAATACCGTATTAGGTACAGGAATGTATGTATTGTATAATCATTTTATGACAAATAAATAGGTAGATACTACAGTTTAACAGATTAAAATGACTAGTGAAGACAAAAATTTTACACGAAGACTTAAATGGTCATTAAATCATAATAAACATAATGATGATTTACATATATAAATTGTTAGAAGACAATCATAACTATTTATATGTATATTATATAAAGACAATGTAATTTCATAACACTTATCACTTAACATCCGAAAGCACAAGCGCATAATCTAATAAGGTGTATGTTTGTATAAAAATATATATTATATCAGATTGTGTTTATGTGCATATTTAAAAATAAAGTAAATAATGTAACAGAGAGTATATTTATTATTTATTGCTGTTACTTGAATTATTTAGCATCCAGCTAAAATCTTCGTGTGACTTCAATCAACGGACTTTTTAAGTACGTCTGTGTACTACTTAGTATCTATTCTGTGGTATAAGTAATTATTGCAAACATTTCCCCTGAAAATATATCACTACATTTATATACTGTCATCTAATCTCTACAGATAAACACCTTTTAATATGCTTATAATAGAAAACATCAACTTGTCTATATTCGATAAATAGAGGAACGATCGACGCTCGAATTTATTATAATTATAGCACACCGGGTCAAGGCACATTGGAACAGAACCCGGAATCGGAAGGTTTTAAAGATTTTGATAAGATATTGAACCCAGATGAAAAAAATTGCAAGCATTCCGACTATTTCCGACGAATTCTTTATCGTGGAAGAAATGTGTGCCTTACATTTTCATTTCATTACATCGTGGTGATAGTTTGGTTGGTGGAAGCCTTTATTCACAAAGAAAATTACAATCAAATAATGGAAATAAATAAGAACTAGTAATTACAATTGAAACAATTGAGCTTACTGCAGACTGTTGCAAACAATCTACAGGTAGCTCCACTGATCCATATCAATACCAGTTGGTTGGTTGGTTGAATGTCCAATCAAAATCTTCAAAAATCCTTTCAATGTTCCTTGACCACAAGGCATCACCTTCACGGGTTGATTTATATTGTCGTGCTTATTTAAGTAATCAGATTAATTTAAAAAATCCTATTTATTCAAAGTGACTCATAGTCATAGCATAGCAACTAAAGAAGATCTGTCAAATAAATTAAACTTATATTTACCCGCAAAACAGCTTGTGTATGCCTTTATCTTCGAGGAAAACAAAATAGTTGTAGCTGGCTATGGCAACCAAAATATCTACCCTCTGAAGTTAAAACTTGTACAAAAACAAAGTCAGAACCAAGTTAGACAATCCAAAATAAAATCTTTAATGCAAAGTCGCTGCACTACGGTGTAGAACTTTGTCATACTTGAGGACTTGATTAGCAAACCGAAACAAAACGGTTGTCGAGTAAGTCAATATGTAAGCGATATGGTAAGTACATGTTCTCAATTGAATTTATAGCTAGTCATAAAAGCAGACTGAACTCGTTCGACGAGGCAACACACACGGCCAGACAATACGGGTTCTATCTTCTTCGATGTAGCGAAGGCTTACGACTAAGTCTAGCAGAATGCCTTCATTTACAACCTTGTCTATTTGGGTGTGATCAGACAGAAACATGCTTAAATTCGAGACTACCTGTCAAATCCTAGCTTTTACTACACGCTACGCAATTTTCGTTCAGCGTAAGGAGCAGACCAAAGACAGATTGTCACTTGACAATAGCCCAAAAAAAATACTTGAGTCCATATTGTACTTATCGAATTCGAGTTCGAGTTGATTAAGTCAATTTAAAGCGACATGCTACTAAGTGTTCCTACTTAATTAGCAGTGATAGGAATAGGTAGGGCTTATTTACCTAAACTTCGAGGAACAGTGACAAGAATCGGAGACTTCCTTCCGACAACATTTTTTTCCGGTGCAGATGTACCGGAAAAAATTCCGGACATTACTTAGGTACATAAAAAAATAATGTTATTCGATTAAGTAGTTGATCTATGTTTACCTAAAGTTCGCGACTAGACATAAATAAGTTGTTGATCTTAAAACTATCAAACAAAATCTTTGTTTAAGAAGCCGGACACGTTTTGAAGTAAATATCTGCTTTCTCATTCGCTCTCGACCACGTTTCTTAAGATTTCTAAAGTTGAATGTTAGCATATAATAAAAAAAAAAATCCGGCCATCTTTAAAACGATAAAACAGACATTTTTATCATTAAGGCAGTATTTTTAAGTATTTTGGACGGAGATAGAGGAATAATCATGTTTAAAAACGAAAAGTATTTGTCTTTTATCTTACTAAAGATCAAGATAAAAAAGTTTATTTCAAAATGTACGTAATGTTATCAAAATAATGGACGTATCACATGTTCAGTATCCTTCGAGATATTTGACCACGTGAGAATTGTGCTAAGCTGGTGTTCGTCTGAGCACATAAAAAATAAACAGGAAAATATTATTAATTAAAATTAATATCCAGAAATCACGATCTAGATAAAATTAGAGACATGTGACGCGTTAACAGCAGGAAAAGATGATCGGTCATACTATATTTACGTGCCTTTGACCTCAGTCGAAGTTGAGAGGTCGTTTCAACTTATAAATGGATCCTTAACATAAAATGAAATCGCTTAAAAATTTAAAATATAGAAAATATATGATTGTGTATTTAAACTTAATTGAGGCAGAGAACTTCGGTTCTGACACTGAACTTGACGAATCGAATCAAGATGATTAGATGAAAATCTGTATTTTTTATGGCATTTTCTTAAGATAAATAAAGATTTTCTAAATTCTCAGAAACCTTGGAATCTATTTGAAATAATTGCTTATGTAAACATAAAGAGTTCACTTTGTAATTTAAGTTACATTCTGTACATTCACTTCTGTACATACATACAAGTCTGTACATTTCGTTTCATGTTTTCCAATTATATGTTGATAAATTATTAAAATATAACCTGTATCTGTTACAACAATGTTCACTACGTTTTTTTTTATCGTTATAGTTTTATGTATAAATAGATAAAATACTTTTCAATGATTTTTGTCAGATTATTTTGTAGTTGTAATGACTCCCATGTTATGTTATGTCTAGTCGCGAACTTTAGGTAAACATAGATCAATTACTTATTCGAATAACATTATTGTTTAATGTACCTAAGTAATGTCCGGAATTTGTTCCGGTACATCTGTACCGGAAAAAAATGTTGTCGGTAGGAAGTCTCCGATTCTTGTCACTGTTCCTCGAAGTTTAGGTAAATAAGCCCTACCTATTCCTATCACTGTTAATTAGTAAAAGTACAGTACTTAGTACGGTACTTAGTATCTTTGACTTAGAACGATTCTAAGTATTCAATTTATAGGAAAATGATTCCATCTATTAAGATGTCCTACATCTTATTGCAGTCCATTAATCCACAATGTACTTACAAAAGTTAGCACGATTTGAGTCCTGTACTTACGTCAATCGCGCGGCGCGTTGTAAAATTGAATGACCGTGTACTAATCAATTCTCTATCAACAAGATTAACAGTAGTAAGAGTAGGTTCTCTTACTACTCTTAATCTTTATTATTGTACAGTATATAGGGTTATAGCGATAGCGCCAGATGACAGATGGTTTGGGATATTTCCGGTACGCGATAAATACCCGATATGATTTTAACAATGTCAACAAAGCGCGTAAGCTTAAAAACATTTGGTATAGAAATATCACTTAGCTACGTTTCTTCGGCGTCGACTATCGATGCAGTGGTGCCATTGCTGTCAGTTTCAACACTGGTTAGCACTTTGTCTTCGCTAGGCGGGGTGAAGTTATTGCACAGGACGATCTGAAGCAAGAAATAGTTGTTAAAGAAAATATAAGTAAAAAATTCTTATTGAATAACGAATTCACACAGAATCACACACTGCAGAACGGACCGGATGTTAACCGCTGTTACGGACATTTGAAAGAACAATTTTTAAAAAATAAATGTTAAGAATGGTTCTTTTGTATGATTATAAAGATAGCATAGACCAAACA
The DNA here is from genome assembly GCA_949316285.1 of Eupithecia subumbrata. Classification (NCBI taxonomy): domain Eukaryota; kingdom Metazoa; phylum Arthropoda; class Insecta; order Lepidoptera; family Geometridae; genus Eupithecia; species Eupithecia subumbrata. The sequence continues at coordinate 11,843,743 of OX438630.1, read as the reverse complement.
TAAATTTTATTAGGTTTTTTTTTTAGATTTGAAATAAGTACCTACCCCAAATGAATAACCCGATACAAAACGGTACATAAATAGTTATTTTTTATAATACATAGAAAAAATCCAGAAGACACGGAAAAAATCTGCAGGTCGTACCTACAAACATTTGTCCCAAGGCGGGAACCGAACCCGCAACCTCCTGTGTCTCCTCCTGTGCTTTCGCCCGCTGCACCAGAGAGGTCGTCCAAAAGTTATCTCCCAAAAATCAGTAACAGGCTATTCACTAGTTCATAATACTCTAAAGCTATTTCTCTGATGGACATAGGCCTCCTCTAAGGAACGCCAAAGCGCCCTGTCTTCAGCTTGCCGCATGCAGCATCTCCCTGCAGTCTTTCGCAGAACATCCAACTCCGTTTGCCGAGTCGCGGTCTCTACTCATGAACACGTTTATCTGAATGGTAGTCGGTTCCTCGCGAGATTCAGCCGATAACTGACCTACCTAATTATTGTTTTAGTTAAACTGCAGCGATCATTGACGTATCATTAAAATCAATACCTAATATATCGTTATCATCGATACACCGTTAAATCATTGTAAATTCATTTATTGCGATGATTATGTAGTGCAAGAAAATGATAACCTACCAAGATTATTACATTTATCAGCCATGAATCTAGATATCTATACAAGATTTATTGTACAATGAGAAATGCTGATAATTTATCAGAATATTGAGTAATAATTACTACCATCTCGGTAGAAGCAACCAAAACTTGTGTCTGTGGTCCAACATGCGGGATACTCCGCAGGAGACAGCTTCTATTGAGAATGTACTCTGTGCGAGTAGTAACTATAACTAAGTATCGACAGTCAGTATCAACTCACAATGTAAACAAAAAGGGGCAAAGCCAGTACGCCGCCTGCCAGCACGTCCCACCAGTGGTGTCTGTGGTCCAGCATGCGGGATACCCCGCAGTAGACAGCTATTATTAAGAATGATATTTGTGCGGCGAGGACTGCGTTCGAGGGCTTCGCTCGTTGGTGGAGGTAGTACTGGAAAGAAACAAGAGTAGATTTAAAACAAAATGTAGTAGGTGGTTAAATGTGTGCTAGTCACCTCCTGAGGTACGCGAGCGGGGCAAGAGAGAGAATGCGTGTTAAAAATACTGGCCACATATAAAAAGCGACGTAAATGCTTTTCCCTAAATATGATAAAACCGTCAGTATTTTTTCACTGCCAGACATCAGTCAAGACGAGATCGTGTTAGCTCTTAGGCAGCTTGGAAATGGAAAAGCCCCCGGTATGGACGGAATTGCTTAGCTTTTGAAAGCTGTGTGGTGCCGGCTTAGAATTTGCACCACCTCTTCCCGTGGGAGTCGTAAGAGGCGACTAAGGGATATCCATTGGGGTCTGGCAGCAGCGCTCCCTGCAAAACAGTTCTACCACCGAACAGCAATCCCCAACCCGCATGCCCAGCGTATGGAATATGGGCATTACCCCCCATGTGATAAAAGCCAATAAGGCGCTTATCAGGAGGCCTGCGTCCAGTAGTGGACCAATACAGGCTGTTGAGGTAGAGGTTTTGAAAGCTGGAGAAGCCCCTGTAATACAGGAGCTACAGAACCTCTTTAACAGCGTCCTTCACAGTGGGAGAACTCCAGAGGCGTGGAGCGGGAGTTTGGTGGTGCTTTTTCGAAGAAGGGATAAAAGCTAGGAGATAAAACCCTCCTTCAAAACTGACCCATCTCACTCCTGAGCCACGCCTAAAGGTAAGCTGTTCTCACGAGTGGTCACGAACCGTCTCACCAGGAGACTTTACGAGTTTCAGCCACCGGAACAGGTCAGGTTCCGCGGAGGTTATGGCACCATAGACCACATACACACAGATTATCGAGAAGTCCGAAGAATATATTTCAATAGGCACTTTATAAACATTGCGAACAACGAAAAGTCAACAAAGAATAATAAGTCAAACATTAGTAAAAGTAGAGTAGTAAACTCAATTTATCTTGAACCAGTGACTTGCTTGGAGGTACTTAAAATAACAATGAGTTTACGAAATACAAACTCTGCTGGCTATGACGAGATAACAACCAAACTGCTCAAGCAAAATATTGGTCATATCCTAGAGCCTCTTACACACGTAATCAATCTTTCTCTCGAAAACGGTGTATTCCCAGATGGTCTTAAACTATCAGTGGTCAAACCACTTTTCAAAAAAGGTTCAAGTACCGATACTGGGAACTATCGACCCATTACACTAGTGCCAATTATATCAAAAATATTTGAAAAGGCAATGAGCCGAAAATTAGTTACGTTTTTAGAAAAAAACAAAGTTTTGTGCGAACAACAAAATGGTTTTATTAGTAAGAAATCGACAACTCTAGCATGTTTCAAACTTGTCAAAGAAATTCTTGACTCGATCAATCGTAAAGAAATACCAGTTGCAATCTTTCTAGACATGAGTAAGGCTTTTGACATGGTTTGCCACGACTGTATGCTAGATAAATTAGAATGCTATGGCATAAGGGGTCCTGCATACTCTTGGTTCGAAAGTTATCTGAGGGGACGAAAACAATGTACCGAAATAACTAAAATGTCTAGTGAATCTAATACACAAGAAAGTTTCAGATCTTCCTATTCCTCAACTAGTCACGGTGTACCACAGGGCAGTGTTCTGGGTCCCATTCTATTTATTATTTATATCATGGACCAAATAAAACCAAAGACCGACAAGTCCCATACTTCAGAGCGAGAATCGATTACTAGTTATCTGGTGGAGCGCGAGATGGCGCTACGTGTAGCAATTCGATAAAAATAATCAATCCGCCCGTTTATTTTTCCCCAACAGCGCCATCTTTGCAGCTCTTTGTGAGAGTTCTTTGTCAGTGGTATACTTCCATCTATCTTGATCAATTTTACAGATGGCACTAATGTCGATTGCTACGTTGCCAGATAGCTTTTTTACCGCGACGTTGCCGATTTGCTGTGTTCTTTTCTTGCACTCGTATAATTTAAAATTTGATTTATTGTTTACATTCCCTCATCAGTATTGCCATTGGTACAGTAATAAATCCCGATAATTTTGGAACTTCGGTAAGATTATTATTATGTTTTCTAAGTTAAATAAAGCTAGATTACCACTCACTCACTGACTGACATAATTGTTCTCCATGATGGTGGATGGGGAGGTATGTTTTTTTTTTACGGAAATGTATAGAGGGGGACGAGTAGACCAAGGGAAAATTACGACTTTTTGAGATTTGCCCTCCAGAGCCCCATCTTCCCCCCCTTCTTTGCCACAGAGCAATTTGGTAAAAAAAAATATAGGGCCTGTATAGAGGGAGACAAGTGATTTCTATTGCAAAAAAAAATTACCCCCCTTTTGAGAATGCTACCGGATGCCGTATCGATAGATGGGTTCTGATTGCGGGATCGTATAGAAGGTCTCTTTTCCAATTGAAAGAAAAAAAAAGGCCCCTCCCGCCCCCTTTTTCACTCCCCCTTTTGATATCTCCCAAACGAAGTAAGGTAGAAGAAAAAATTTTTACAGTCGTGTGGAGAGTTTGACATTATTTCGATTGCAAAAAAAAATTCACCCCAGACCCCTCTAAAACCCCCTCAAAAAAAAAACTGAAATTTGGCCAGTTTTAGCCTATATTTTGACCACTTTTTCGGGTGAGGCATTGCGGCGAGCGAAGCGAGCCGCAATGCGATTACGAGAAACAGCACGGCGAGCGAAGCGAGCCGTGCTGTGACCCCCCCACGACCCAGACCCCCTGAACCCCCTCCCCCATCCAAGAATTTGATATGGGTATCGTTTTCGACTAACATGGGGGTGAGGATTACGAATTTGTTGACGGCAGGCGTGTGTCGGATTGCGTTGAGCGAAGCGAACCGCAATACTTCTCATGGCACATAATATCGTGCCAGAAATCACTATAACAAAAGTTAGATTTCTACATTTTTCTCAGTGAATATGAAGTAGGATAATTGAACTATCATTTACCACAAAAAATATGCTATAATAACATATTTTAACAGCGTTGCCAGAATGTTACTTTTGTAACATTTTACGTTACTTTTGACCCTCTCATGTTACCTCCATGTTACACGGCTCAATATGTTATTTTGTGTTACTTGTCACTTTATAAACTTGAAAAATATTTTTCAGCAAACAAAAACATATCGTGAAACGGAACGCATCCAAGAATGTTTTTGTTGGTCATGTTGGCACACTTGGTTTAGTTGACTGATGCGACGTCCGCGCGAGAATTTGTCACTACGTCGTGCCTCTTACTCGCTCGCGTGTATTTCTCGATCTTCTATCTCGCTTACTTAGGCTAGCTAGCAAGCGAGTGGTGACTAGGTACTATACTATATTTTGTTTGTTTGTTTGTGAACTTGTGAATATGTGCTTTTTTCCAGGTTCTACCAGTTCAAATTAGCAATCCTGTCTCCATTATAATATAATAAATAATATAAATATCTCTATTATATTGTCGTTTTTTTTTCATATTCATTGATAACAAGGTTGAAATATTGAAAGATATTAGGTAATAAATTGGATGGTATATTACTTAGACACAGATAATTGATTGTATGTTTTTCCTTTTTCAGCATCGCCAATCGATTATTCGATAAACAATTAAGTAGGTATTACGATTTTTTCGAAGTTGAACAAATGGGACAGGACAGACAACTTATTTTAGTTTTTGTGTAACAAATTAGGTACCCTAGTAAAGCATTAAGTAAAGCCGGCTTTTCACTATGGGATATAATATAATATATATTACATCTTGAGATATAATATTTTATCGCTCACCATACATTTTGTATGGGACCGTTTACACTGTGCTATAATATATATTACATCCCAAACTATAAATATTTTTTCGACCGAGTGAGCGATATTTGAAGGTCATTTGAAGGTGTATATTTTACCTCACGTCCCCGGACACCGCGCCTCCCCCGCTTCGCCCTCCGTTTGAATGTTGGCGTTCGTGTGCAGACGTGTAAACTGATCATTGTGTGCTCCAAAATATATATCTTACAGTGTGAATAGCAATCGCGGGATGTAATATATAGCACAAGATGTAATTTATATTATATCCCATAGTCAAAAGCCGGCTTAAGTCGTTTTCCACATAATTTAAGGGAATGTAACTTTTCTCGGGAAAATGTTACTTTTTGAGCTGTCGCATGTTATATTTGACTATCTGTCACTGGCAACACTGTATTTTAATAGCGATAGCTTGAACTTGAATGTAAGGGAGTAGATTGATTGATGTAGGAAAAATTGTGACATGACACTTTCAGATCGATTTTTTTACAAATATTTGTTGCAAAACTATTACTTATTATAGTTATTAAACATCATTAAAAGCGCGGTACTCAATACTTTCCCCTATTTTCAGGCACATTCTTATATGGATAAGAAAGTTATAGCTTTTACAGTAAGTTTTTGAAAGACCTCCTATTTTTTGCGCATTGCCATTGCAAAATCCATAAACATAATGGATACCCGCTAATTCGCGAGCAGACAACGCATCCAACGTAGAAGTCATTACGATAAAAATAATTTAGCGTATTCAGGAATCGATACAAGAATAAACTGAGATACCAACGCAACAACCATTTTGAAATGTGTGCTGTGAAATTTTTTGAAAAAGGAATGTTTTTCACTTCCATTTTCAAAGCGTGCAGAATGTAGATTCCTGTTGATCTTTGTACAAGGCAGAAAGTACCTAATTCAAATGGCGAATAACATGACAACGAAAAGAAGTAGACCCATATTTTTTCAAGAATTTGTAGAATTAATTATGAAGTTTAATACAACATGCAAAAAAGTACACCTCAATTATCCAGTTTTGAAGTTACAGATCAAAGATAAAATAAAAATCGATCTTTTTGTTAAATTTCTACAAACTAAATTATTTTTACTTGGCTTATGTACCGAAATTGTATTTTATTTTTATTTTTTTAGCTAGGTAAACTATCTAGCTTTCAAATGAGACTTTGAATAAAATACACCGTTTACTCAAACATAAACGAAGAAAAAACCAGATGAAGTAGTTTTCATTAAAAAAATTATTAAATCGGCTTTTTTTTTAAAAGCCAGCATATAAAAAAAAATTATCCGATATTTATCGATAAATTTATGTCGTGTATCCGCACATTTTGTTTGATCAAGGTTAGAAAATACACATTAGTATATTTTTGCCGTGGGAAACGAATCTTCCCATAATTATTTTATGTATTTTGAAATCTAGGCATTTTTATAAAAAAGCCCTAAAAGAGCACATTTCGACTTAAGTTGGCAACATTGTTTGCTTGTCCAACAACTATGCATTTCATGACAATTGACATTCTCTCTCTTCTCTTCTCGTCTTGTTTCGTACTGCGCGTTGTGGATCTTAATTTGGATTACTTTTGGATTTCGTTACAAAAACCTACATAGCTTGCTTATCGGACTCGATCATCTACTACTGACTGTGACCTGTTTTTTCCTTCGGACTTCGATAAATGCCTCAATGTGACCCGTGCTTGTTTCTTGGATTTTGGTTGCCTACGTTTCGGACTTGTTTATCATTTGGATCAAAGTAGCTAAGACTTGGCGACAATGTATACCAAGTGCGTTTATCACAATGTGTCAATAGAAGCACTGATATATCAATGTTTCGGTTTCCCGTAAATGATCCAGGTCGCCTGATACTCTGGATACGAAACTCAGGTATGCATAAAGTTTTGTACTATTGGCGGCGACTTACCTGATGGGAGCATTTAAAAATCAGTGCCTAATATTAGCCATACAAACATAAAAGTCTCGCAGGCAAATTAATTCCAGATTCACATGAGCACCCATCATACCTAAGACATCATGGACCTTTATTTGAATTAATTTCATTTGGCCAATAAAGATCACATATTTTTATTCACCCTCCAGGGTTTTCAATAGAATACACACATAGTCTTAATAATTCTTGTCTTGTGGAGTAATCTAATTGATTTTGCTATCTCATGTTAGATTGTATTATTTTGGTTCTAGGGAATATTCACCTGGATTCTCTAACTACTGAAGAACTGGGTCGTCGATACATATGTGCTGCTCATTTTCTGCCAGCAAGCATTCATAAAGGAATGTTGAGAAGCAGGTTGATCGGGCCTGCCGTACCAGTTCACTTTGAAACTGTAACTGATGCAGAGGCCTCAACAAGTACGAATTTGGACATAGAAAGTCGTGCTGCAGTGAACAATGGTATGTTTATTAATCATCAACATTAGCATCAGCATCATTGTGGCTTTGCAAGCATCTTTATAGGATAAAAGTAGCCTTATCCTCTGTAGGCCAAGTGCAGCGCTTGTTGTGTAAGGTACATAAGGCTAAATTGATATAAAATTGACATACATCATGAAAATTATATTTAGAAATTAAATAAAGTTCTGAAACCATGCCATCATGGAAATGTTCTCTAGATAATGTTGGTTTTGTAGATAAAAAAGATTGATTTTCTTCTAATTTTTCATAGAATGAGTTTAATCCTCCATGTTTTTTATCAATTTGTCTACATTCAAGTTTTTTCTTTTAGATGTCAAATCTTCACCAGAAGAGTTAAAATTGACTATGCCATCAAAATGTTACACCAAGGCTTCAACATCTTCTAAGCCAGCATCTTCAAGCACTACATCCTCGTCATCGATGTCCATGGATGTGGATGTAATTGTGGAAACACCAACAACCCGCTTGTCCAGGAAATGCATGTTTGAAGGGCCCAAGAAAAGATTATCTCGAAAGTGTCTTTTTGAAGCGAACATTAATGATACACCAAAAACTAAATGCTTGAAAAGATCGGCTACACAAATATATTATAAAATATATTTGATATATATATTAACAATATGCAACGCAACAACAACAAGCAACAAGGCAACTATTAAAACAGTAAAAAGTACAGGGCAATTGGTGAGCCAGACTGCTGATGCTACTGCACGCTTTATAAAAATTGTGAACAATATGTTTGATGCCCTCAACAGCAAAAACCAATATGATAAAAATCCATATAAACATGCACTATCAAACAAATCCAAGTTTGCACTAAATGCAATTCAAGAGGCTAAAACAGTGTTTCTGAATTTGCACAAATTATCATTTAAAAAAGACAAAGAGGGTCAAACAAAAAAAAATTATGACCCGTCCACCATGTTTTGATGGTATTGTCCAAACATGTGAAGGAGTAACACAATTATTATATGAAGAGATAACAGATCCAAAAATTCAATATTTAATAACAGGAAAATTAAACCAGGATCCCATTGAAAATTTATTTTCACAATTCAGGCAAAAGGGGGGCTCAAATAGAAACCCAACAGCAAAATTGCTTAGAACAATATTTCGAAGTTGCTTAATTAATTCTCTCATCAAATTGCCAAAAACAAAAAACTGTGAAGATGAGGATGGAAAATTTCTTGAATTACCAGAGGAAACATCAACTTCTTGCCATGGCACCTCACCTGGTTCTGGAACACAGGCAAATTTAGAGCTTCCGATGAACATTGAAATGAACATTGAACCAATTGCTGGCCCTTCTTGGGCTGGTTGCAGTACAGCTGGCACACCTCAATTGCCCACTTTGGAAGACAGTGAAAGTAATAAGAAAACAACGCTAGAAGAATGCTCCCTTGCATATTTTGCGGGCTATTTGGCCAAGACAGCTACTGAAAAAAGTGGTTGTCATTTATGCAAAAATAATTTAATTAAAGAAATCGATCTAGAGGATGAAACCCAAAAATTGATTTTAAACAAATCATATGATTGCAGCAAGACAATGAAATTAAAAATGCCAAGTGACGATTTTTCAAGACTCATCAAGAATGCAATTATGTGCTATAACTCGCACTTTGACGACATTATCCACTGTATTAAGTTAAAATCACGTCTAATAAGTACCATTGTGAATTTTTTAAGATGTGAGGCCCCATAACTGTTAGATATAAGTTGCAAACAACACATAATCAATATTATAGACCACATGATACTTGTGAAAATTAACTTTTATTGTAAGAATAAAAAAAACAACATGGTGAAAGGGAAATAAATTAAGAGTACTGCAAAATAAATAATATTCAAGAAATCTTCTGTAAATTTTATTTAAATAACCGTTAAGTCTACCTACTTCCCACTATAGTTATTCAATATATCACTTCAAATTGATATTGCAAACATGTGTACATACACAGTACCAGGACCTTAAAAAATAACAAGGTCGTTTCAAACATGCACCCTTGGTTTTATTAGACAGCATAGACAAATATAGACAGTAGTTTTCATTCATCTATGATATGATATTATACAGTCGGTTCCCAAGGGTAGATAATAATGCCTGTTTATTCGACGGTATTAAAATTTCGACTACACTATTAAGCAATCAATAGTATCTTAAAGTATTCATCCCCTAGGTACCTACCTAATCAATCATATAGGTAATCTTTTAATTAGCGCCATCTATCCAATAAACAACGCGTTATCTTGTAAAACGATTACCACGCCATCATCATAATTGCCTGGAAACTAGCTTATCACGATTAATTCTCTTCCAATAAAACAAAATTTGTAAATATCATCTTGTGAGCTTTAAAATCATAATGAAAAAAAACTATAAAATATTTTTTAGGATTATCAAACGACTCCTATTCATTAACTTCTTTTAATCTCGGAATATTACGATTTTCGGGCTATGGGTCAGCGCCATCTGGTATTAGGCAGAATTTTACGCTTTTTCAGAGGAACGCAACTTTGTATGGACATTGGCCATCTTTAGTTTTAATTCATCTATGTTTATATTAATGAGTTACCAAACGCAACTGACCAATACACAATCATGTTTGCTGATGATACTACAATATTGACAAAGGAAAAATCTATTATTAATGCTATGAGTGTAGGGAACAAATCTCTAAATGACGTTATCAAATGGCTAGATAACAATAACTTAAAAATCAACACTACTAAAACTAAATTTATGATACCAACGACATATAAAAATAATATTAAGGAGAAAATTAACATAAATCACAATAACAATGACATTGAGCAAGTATTTGACATACAATTTTTAGGAATTAACATTGATAAATATTTAAATTGGAAGAAACAAATAGACAATGTATGTAAGAAAATTAATAAATTTATATTTGCACTGAGAAGAATAAAGGATCTCTCAAACATTGAAACCGCACTTACGGTCTACCATAGCCATGTTTGCTCTGTCTTGAGGTATGGCGTCATAATATGGGGCAACTCAACGGATGCTCAGAGAGTTTTTGTTGCACAGAAAAAGTGTATTCGGGCTATATTTGGCATTAAGCGGAGAGACTCTTGTAGATTCTTATTTATGAAGCATAAACTATTGACTTTCCCATCACTCTATATCTTCGAGATGCTAAAGTTTGTCAGAAATAATACAACACTGTTTGAGAGGGATGAAAAGTCTAAATACAGAAGGAAAATAGTCCAAAAACCACTAAAGGTGCCTCAATTTAGGCTAGAATTGTGTAAAAAGAACTGTTACGCAATGGCCATACAGTTATATAACAAACTACCACCTGACATGAGAGAACTGACAGATAATGAATTTAATCGCAAATTATTTAATTGGCTCTGTGAAAACTGTTTTTATACCATAACTGATTATATGAAATTTAAATTTACATAATTTTAATGATTGACATGTACCTACTAATAATATATTCTAAATTCTCTGACAAAGATTCTTTCTGACAATTATAATTTTAAGCATAGTGTTCGATGTATATTTATTTAATGTTGTTAAGGCAAACTTTGAATTTTGTACATCTTTGATAATGTTATTTGTCTACTTTAAACTTTAATGTATCTAAATTATTACTGAACATTTGCACGACTATCAAGTCAAATATAGTGATACGCTATTTTAAGAACATCATTGTCAACCTATATTTATGCAAATAAATACTATCATTTCATCATTTCATTTCATTTCATTTCATTTCATTTATAATCAGGCCCTGTGTCTTGCTTTTGTGGACTATGGAGTCTTCTCGTCCATCAGTGCGTCTTACCCGACAGGACCTAGAGAGCTGAGACGTGGACACTCACGGTATAGGGCTGGTCCACCAGTTCAATCAAAGTCGCTCAGCGAGCTATGGAAACTTACTTACTTCTATTAGACATGCTAAGTCTCTCCCTGCATTAAAAAACGTGGTCTATGAACATTTCCTCAGCTTAACAACAAACTGTTAAAATCAAAAGTAATTTTATATATTTAGTATATTTTATTGTGTTATGAAATATTTATATTATATATTTTTATATGTATTTATTTATGTTAAGTATTATATTTAGATATTTATATAGCTTGGTATATTTATCTCTTCTTAAACATTATTTCTGTTTTCACGCCACCATATATAATTTTTTGATCACTTCTTGTCCATCCTAAGGTTGCCTGGAAGAGATCGCTTTTAGCGATAAGGCCGCCCATTGTACATTATTTGTATTTGTTTTTTGTTTTCTGAGATTTTTTATTTTATTTCTTGGTGTGCAATAAAGTATATTTGTATTGTATGGAAAGAGCTATGCTCGGAGTCTCTCTGAAGGATAGAATACTTAACGAATACACGAATACATCCGACAGAGAACCAAAGTTATCGACATAGCCCAAAGAATTAGGAAGCTGAAGTGGCAATGAACCGGCCATGTCTTCGAAGAACAGACAACCGACTGGGTAAACGTGTCCTTGAGTGGAGACCGCGACTAGGCAAACGTATGACTAGGATGACGACCTTCGAAAGACAGCAGGCAGATGCTGGATGCGGCAAGCTGAAGACAAGGCGCTATGACGCTCATTAGGAGAGGTCTAATATAGGACTAATTAGGTAATATAGGAGCTGTGGACTAATATAGGTTAATGATGATAATGATTTTTCCACTTCATTCCTTCCTCGCTAGGACACGCAAGTGCACTGCAAGGTGAAATGAAGAGGGAGGGAATACATATCGGTCGCTATGATACTTATAGAAAAGTAAGGGTATTATGGAGATACTTACGATTAGGAACAATCCAGCGTAAATCGCCAAAGACGTGTGTCCAGATGGAAAGCTTGTACTCGACTGCGCGATTAGTTGTTGCACCTTCGTACACGAATAATCGGCCACATATTCGGACCTGCGCAGAAATATATATTGAAAAATCGACAAAGGAGTCTTTGGAAAATATTAAAGAGGTTACTGTTGGTTTAATTAAATACTAGTTTATACCCGCGGCTTCGCACGCGTTGTTTATATGGAAACGTTTAAAGGTGATTTCTATCCCATGGGAACTCATTTATGGGATAAAACGTAGGCTATGTTTGATTCCAGGATTAGAATTACCTGTGTGCAAAATTTCAGCCCGATCCGATCAGTAGTTTTGGCGTGAAGAGGTAATAAACATCCATCCATTCATCCATCCAAACTTTCGCATTTATAATATTAGTGTGATTAATGATTATAGTGTGATTAAAAAAAAAACAAATTTACAATTTATTACTTACTCTTGACAAGTAGCAGCCTCTTGAGGTCCGCAAGTGTCAAAGAAGTGCGGTCTCGGAGACCCCACAGTTAACTTCAAGGCCTGCACGGTGACCACGTTGACTAGAACTCCGAAAACGTACTCCTTGTACCATTTCAAGGCTTGCCTCGCCTTGGCAGGCGTGAAGGAGTGGTAGGCACGTTCAACGAACAGAAGCTGAAATGATAAAAACATTTTTATTAGAGTTTTCATGATTATATTTCATCTACAGCCTCTGTTGGTCCATAGCTGGACGCTGCACGATAGGTCTACGTCGATGTCATGTCCATGTAGGAATTATCGGATAAGTCTTTACGGGGTAATGGCATAATCCCAGCGCCGGGCGTGCCGGTTAGGGTAAATAATGTTGGTGGTAATAGAAAGAGTAGGCATAATGTTGCCTGAAATAAATGAATTATTATTATTATAATAAGAAAACACTATAATTTAGTTGATTTAACAAAATGGATCTGAGATGAGACGCACGAAAACATTCATAGGTAATAAATTTTACACTAATATTAATTTCACTAATTTTAATTTCACACTAATATTATAAACGCGAAATTTTGGATGTTCGTGTTCGGATGTTTGTTCCCTAACTTTTCACGCCAAAACTACTGAAACGATCCGGCTGAAATTTTGCATAGATGTAGTTCTGGATCTGAATTATCATAATAGGGTACTTTTTGTCCTCGAAACAAAAAGTACCCGTGCAAGGCGCGGGCAGAAGCTAGTCATTTATAAAGAGATGCCCGTAGCTTCGCAAGACTTTTTCCGCCGAAAAAGTAGCCTTTTATGTAACCAGGTTAGGCACTGTATGCAAAATTTAAACACAACCAGTTCAGTAAGAGATTGTCTGAAGAGGTAACAACCATTCATCCAAACATTCACTATATTTATAATATTAGTGTGTTCTCGTTTGCTTTTTAATTCAAGTATTAATACAGATGCAATAAATAATCTTCAATCTACACACATTTTTCATACTACATTAAATATAAAAGGAAAAATCTGTACATTTCGAACAATGCCTTATTAAGGCAGTTGGTTATCAGATTGTTCCAAGCTTGTTTTCAAATGTTAGGCATGTACCTAACCTTGGATGTGAATTGTGAACAAATTTGAATAGAAGGTACACAGTCTCGCAAAATTATGTCATTGTTTTGCTTGCTGTGATGAACTTAGGACTCAAATTCTCACAAGTTGGTATGACTAGCAAAAATTGTGATTTAGGTATCTACAACTTAAAGGAAGTATGGCTTATCTCAAATGATATTACCTACTCCAATAAAATGACAACCAAATGATAAAGAGTGAGTAATCGAAAGACAGGTTGTTTGATAATTTAGCTTTCGTCACCGGCCGTGTGTTGCCGCCGCCGTTACCGGCTTAGAATTTTCACCATCCCAACTCCTTCCGCGGGTGTCGTAAGAGGTGACTAAGGGATATCTACTAAGGAGCCGGCATCAGCGCCTCCTGCAGAACCACCGAGCCGCACCGTATTCGCTTAATTAGTTGTATGCTCTTTTCTGTCATAAATCTAACAGGCAAACCGAAAGTAAGTAATATTACCTAATCTATGCCGAAAGACAGAAGTAGGTCTACTACTGAATTTATGTAGTTTTGGGGAGAAGAGGAACAAACATCCATTCATCCATCCAAACTTACGGATTTATAATATTAGCCACAGAAACTAGCTAGTGAATACGAAACTTAGAAGGTATACATAAAAACTACATACCACAGCTAGCGGCAACAGGAAAATAGTTGCAAAGAGTTGTTTTGCTGTAATAGTATCTCCGGTAAACTCATGGGAAAGCGCTGGATCATTGCAGGTGAAGCCAACTTTCCCACCAGGGATCCAATGTGTTTCTATAGCCACTAGTAATAATACACCTGAAAAGAATTACAATAAAAACAATCAGTAGGAATAAGATTTAAGATGTTACAATGTAAGTCATAGAATTATAATATTTCCACGTTTACAAAGGAATCATAATTGACTCTTCGTAACAAACTTGAAAATAATTATAATTCTAAATCAATATTAAAGTAGTTTGTAAATATATTAATTGAAGTCCTCTAATTACATGTAGTTAAAAATTGAATGATTCATGGAATAATAGCATTTACTTAGAAGCCAGAAGAAGTTACTTAGAAGCCAGCAGTAGCCTTTATTCACATAGAAAATTACAATAAAATAATAGAAATAAATTAGAACTAGTATATGTGATATGGATCAGTTGAGCTACCTGTAGATTGTTCTACAGGTAGCTCAACTGATCCATATCATTACCAGTCGGAAGCGTCCCCAATTGCCCCACTGTATGGCAATGCTGATGCACTGCGCCAGATACTGACCAGCTCTCAGGTCACGCATCGCTTCAACCAGACACTCAGGTAATTTTTTAAAAACCCAAAGAGCCTCAATACCCCACGCACCTAGGGTCTCGACTCCAAGGGGAGCAAATGTGTAGGCTCTGTTAAGACCTGCATATTTGCGCCTCTAGAGATCTTCAGCCAAATAAATAATATTGATTGGTTAATTCTACACTAGCTGTTACCCGCTACTTTGTTAGCATGGTACCTACCCAACTTATTACAACAGCATTATGAGATTGGCTGACCACCATTACCACTGTTTTATCATAGAAGTCAATAATAAGGATATATTGAAGAGTGAGTCAATTCCAAAGTGACAATTTTCATAGTGCAGCGTATAGGTATTTATTGTTTTTCAAAACTAAAGTTGATCCGGTTGGCCCAAAAGTACAAAACTCAAAGAAATTAAATCTAACGAAGTCATTGTTATTAGTTATAACTTAGTGATAATGTGATAGCTGTTGTAATGAAATTGTTATTTCTAGGTATTATGTTTAAAAAGCTACAAATTATTCAACATAAGAACCTCTATGCCAGCGGTTGGTTTTACTCCACACAAGTTTCACCTTGTCCATAGCGGCCGAATTTCACATGA
The DNA here is from genome assembly GCA_949316285.1 of Eupithecia subumbrata. Classification (NCBI taxonomy): domain Eukaryota; kingdom Metazoa; phylum Arthropoda; class Insecta; order Lepidoptera; family Geometridae; genus Eupithecia; species Eupithecia subumbrata. Next base: position 11,828,186 of record OX438630.1, on the reverse strand, counting down.
ATTGTACCATAAATGTCTTCAAATTAGCGGCCCGAGTAGCAAAACTGAGGGGATGCAAAAAAATCCGTGACTCACACTCAGTTGCTAATAAAGTAATGAGGTAAACACGGTAAGGTACATCACTTGCGGTTTCATCATTTATCTGTGAAAACAGACGCACATTGCCATAATTCTAACTTATAACAAAATTGTTTAGTGTCCCATAAAGTTTGTTACAGCCAACTTTTTTTAGCACACGTACCTATTTCACACGTAAAACTAAACTTTCTATTCTTGACAACGCAGACCCAAGAACACAGCCAAGCCAACCAAATCAAATGAAAACAATCAATAGTGATGCCAACAATGTTTTATACGCAAAGTCTTACCGGTACCTACACTTCAACGAATTTTCTTCTCAAGAATCCTATAATGTTATTACCTACATTTGCTTAAAAGTTTATAATTTTTGACTGTAATTTCTTTAGATTGTTTTCCAAGTTTGTGTCCATAGATAACTCAAGACATATTTTTATCTCAGGATATTTCTCTCATGTGTATCTCTCTGAGCGAGTGGAACTGACATCACATGTGATCACTAGCCGGTAAGATTCTGAACACAGAACAATACTATGCTAGTGAATTGTTTTTGACAAGGTCCTGCCGCCCGCTCCCCTTGCGCCCCTGTAAATGCAGTCTCGACATAAAGCGATCGTAAAGTACCGATCGCCATGATCGGTACTTTACGATCGCTATATGTCGAGACTGCATCCCCAGATTCAGCGATATAAATCACTTTTTTATTTATTTACATGAGTGCAGACCGTTGTTTTCTGATATGCATGAAAATAATATAATAAATAATATTAGTTTCTTGGTTTAGTTACGACAACAAAGTGTCAGATTTAGCTGCTAATGTGTGAGTTGGTAAACTTATAAACTTTAAATGACATTGACATTTTTAGAAACTGTCACGTAACAAATACGTCATTTTGACTCACGTTCAAAAACGGTTCTTTTTCTTTTCAAAACTTTTCAAAATCTTCGTGTGTGGCCACGAACACCTTTTCTATGCTCAACTTAATCATTTCGGTCGGGGCCGCGCCTTGGCCGCGCCCCGCCGCCGCCGTATAGATAAATTAGTTTAATTTTGGATTAGTATTGAAAGAATACTGTGGGCGTTGAGTTGAGAGTGATACTGATACCTACCCATTAAAATTTTATGGTGGTTTCATCAAGGGATTTGCTTATCTTAGCAGAATATTGCGGTTGCTATTATGAAAGATTAGGGGCTTAGTGTAGGCGCTATTAATCCCCGGATTAGTAAACTACTTGGCTACGGAATTTATTTCCATAATCCACTTAGCTTGGTCTCATTTAGTTTCTCAATTTTCTAATTAAGTCGGTGGCAAGGTGTTTATTTCATATAACATTTGAAAGTGAATTTTGTTCGATATAAAATACCTACCAATAAAAATACTTAAAAACCTGCCTACCTAATAGCTATAATGTAGATAGGTAGGGCAGGGTCAAAAAAACAAACAGTACCTAGTAGTGCCAAGTAGGTAGTACGTAGGTACCTAGTGTAGATACCTACTTAGCTCATTCATAATAATCAACCTCCTTTTTCTATGTCGGTTAACAATTGCCTTCCAAGCTTTCCCTACTTCACCGTAACAGAAACGCTTTATCCAACTAAAGCAAACATCTGGGTATGTAGGTACACAAAAGGGAGAAATGCGTGTTTGTATAACTGCCTTGAGTCGTGCAGGCCGCGTTGACAGATCAACAGCAGCGTAACGAGGAAGTGGGCAATGACCTTAACCCATATATGCCCAAGGGGTCGAAAACGACCCGAAGAAAGGTACTTTATAATAAATTTTTTTTTGTACGCGAAATATACCTGACGTATCAAAAACTACCATCAAACGTAAGTTTACACATCAGGTGATTAGGATCTTATTATTTTTAGGGCATGAAAAAAAAAACTAATCTTTTAGAGTAGTGGAAAGTTGTAATTGTTTTGAAACTGGACATTAGTTGGATCGCGCGTGCAAAATGTAAGTATATTAGTGTTTTTAGTTGTCTTTATACCAGTTTAACAGACAAAATATATATTTTGATGTGCCTATTATGTCGTCTGATAATAAAATGTTCGAAAAAATATCTTTAGGATATCTAAATTTCAATAAATATTTGATGGGGTTGGGACCCCGTGGGCAGATGTGATATTTTTGTTTGTATTGCAAATTTTTATTTTTTGTTATAGATCTCGTAGTAATCTTACTACTAATTAAATTTTCGATGCCTTTGAATGTTTGGATGATGAAAATTTACTGACTATCCACGTTTATGTGGAGCCGCCAGGGTGTGGTGCCATATCTGATGGTGATTCTGTTGGGGAGGAGTTCAATAGTCTGGCAGATTGATTAGGCATCAGCTCCTGGCTCCAGCTGAATTGGTCATGAACCAGGGTCGAACTGAGCCTGAGGAAGAAAGTGCTGTTGAGGATGTCTCCGGGGGGCTAGAACCCGGAGAGGTAGATGTTTCTAAATATAATGCAACTATGCTTGCAATATCTTTTGGAGTCGGTTTAGATACGTGGGATTTTCGTCGATCTATTGCAAGGTCTCTTCTTCAGAAATATGGAGCAGCTAAAGCACCGACTGGGCTACCGAAACAACAGCTAAACTTTCCAATAACTGTTCCATTTACGGTACGATGACACGCAGCAGAATACATTATTCTAGATGGTCAGACTAGACGGCGATGTGCTCTTTGTAAGAAAAAAACTGTCAAAATGTGTAAAAGATGCAACCCTAACCTTCATTACAAATGCTTTGAGGCTTTTCATGCACAATAATAAAATTTCACTCTTATGAAAACTTACACAATGGTTTTATTTCATCTATTCATATAAGATAAATAGTGAGACCTGATATGCCCATGGGGTCGTTAACGACCCACTGAAAATAACACACTTTCAGTGAGTCAAACCTGAAAAATCTCGATTTTTGTTTTAAAACATGTTATTACTAATATCATATCCCAAAATTACAAAAATCGGTGACACAAAATAGTTCTGGGCATATATAGGTTAAGGGCAACCCTACAGTACCTACGTAGTACCTACTCATAGGTATTTTGATACTTTTAAGCCGCTACAAGCCACAGCGAGTAGCGGCGTTAATTTTCAGACACTTCACAATCTATATATATAAAAGAAAGTCGTGTTAGTTACACTATTTATAACTCAAGAACGGCTGAACCGATTTGGCTGAAAATTGGTGGGGAGGCAGCTTAGAACCAGGAGACGGACATAGGCTATGTTTTATCCCGGAATTACCACGGGAACGGGAACTACGCAGGCGAAGCCGCGGGCAGCAGCTAGTAATATTATAAATGCGAAAGTTTGTATGGATGGATGGATGGATGGATGTTTGTTACCTCTTCACGCCAAAACTACTGGACCGATCGGGCTGAAATTTTGCATACAGGTAATTATAATCCTGGAATCAAACATGGCTATAAATCAACATATACTTTTTATCCCATAAATCAGTTCCCATGGGATATAAATCACCATTAAGCGTTAAACATAGAAACAAGGCGTGCGAAGCCGCGGCCATAAACTAGTTTATAATATTGGTGAAAAATATTTTACTTACGATACCACAGAACGACACTGGTCACCAAAGCTATAGAAGCGTAGGTAAACATTTTGTGTTTGATATTAACAAAAACGTGGATTCAAAAATGATACTTACCTACCTTGGTAGGTATACTAAGTAAGAATTAGCAAGCTGAAGTGGCTGTGGGTCGGCCATATGTCGCAAAGAAAACGACCTCCATGGCGCAGCGGGCGAAGGTCCGCCTGCGACGCAGGAGGTTGCGGGTTCGATTCCCGCCTCGGAACAAATTTGTGTACGATCTGCAGAAATTTGTTCCGTTGGTCTGGGTGTTTTCTATGTATAATAAAAATATCTATCTATGTAGTATATTGTATTAAGTATATCAGTTATCTAGTACCCATAACACAAGCTCTGCTTAGCTTGGGGCTAGATAATGCTGTGTGAATTGTCCAGCATTAAAAAAAAAAAAAAAGAACCGATAACTGCTAGGGTAAACGTGTTCTTGAGTGGAGAACACGACTTGGCAAACGTAGGGTAGGACGCCCTCCGACAAGGCGGAATGAAGACCTGCGAAAGACTGCCGGTAGATGCTGGATGCGGCAAGCTGCAGACAGGGCGCTAATGGCGCTCATTAGGGGAGGCCTATGTCCAGCAGTGGACTAACATAGGCTATTTGATGATGATGATGATGACCTAGGTATACATTTTACAGTGACACAAAATGGCTTCCCACAAACTTCAAACGCGACTCTCAGCTGATGCCGTCAATACAAAATTAATCTAAATAATTTGAATGCATATTTTTTGCTCTGCTGCAGCGGTGCTGTCCAGGTGTACGACAAGCTTTATTCCAATCTATTCTACTACAAAAATAGTCTCGCGAATCGAACCCACCCACATTCTAAGTCTCAGACGGCTTTTTACTTACTGTGCTATAAAAATAACTAATGAAAAATGCGTGGCTTCTCTCCCAAACGAACCTTTATAATTTCGTTATCCATTTCATAGAATACCAAGCTCTTATCGTACAAGTCTGGTGCATTCACGAAATGTCGTGATGCGATTATGAGATGACCACGTACAGTCGCGAACAACATCAATGTCGTCAGTCCTAAATCATACTAATATTTAATTATATTATCCAAAGGAAGAGAATTGCGTTATTCATGTCCAGAGTTGACATGTGTAAAAACGCCTGTCTGACCGTCTGATTTTATAAGACACTTCCAACGGTGGGTGAATATTGCCACCTGACGTACTGAGTACGGGTGAATTACGGCATCTCGACGCACGCTATCCCGACACAAAACAAAAAATGAACGCAACCCCGACGCACGGAATCTCGACAAAAACACTTAGCATGAACGTTAACGCGACGACGTGACAATTGTTAATGGTTCTCTAGAAATAAAATATTTTATGTATTTATATCTATCTATCTATGTAGTGTATTGTATAAAGTATAATTATCAATTATCTAGTAGGTACTAGGTACCCATAACACAAGCTCTGCTTAGCTTGGGGCTAAATAATGCTGTGTGGATTGTCCAGCATCATTTTTATTATTTATTATATGGATCAGTTGATGTACCTGTAGTTTGTTTGCAACAGTCTGCAGTTAGCTCAATTCTTTCAATGGTAAATAATAAAACTGAACCTAGTACCTTAAATTTACATGTTAATTTATTATTTTTATTTTTATTTAAATTTGCTTTCATAAGTCAAAAAATGGATCTTGTGTCTGCAATAAAGAATTATTATTCTTTTAGATCGGAGTTTGGGTGTTTAGATGTATTGATGGAGACAAACCGTCGGCATTGTCACAGCACACTGCATGTTTAACAAATACGAGTGCGATAGCGTTGCTTCCCAACGTTGTTTCTTCTTTTATTGGATATTTATATTTGATGGTTCCTTGTGTTGTTTTAGGATAATTTGTAATACTTATAAATAGTGTCTTAACTGAAAGAATATTGCAGTCATTGAATAGCTGAGTAGTTGGGTATCTATATGGTTTGGAGTAAGCGACTTTTAGCACTGCTCTCTGAGCTCTCTCAAGTGTGAGCAGATGAGTTTTTGCAGCTCCACCCCAAGATCTAATACAATACAATAACAAGGACTGGCAGAGTGCGAAATACGTGGTTTTGATATGGTTTTCCTTCGCTACGAGTCTAATGTTTCTGAACACTGCAATCAGTTTGCGTACTCTACCTGTAATAGAGTTGATATGTGGCAAGTATGTCATGTGTTGGTCAATAATGACACCCAAGTATTTTTTGGAGGTACTTCGTTCTAGAATGGGGCAGGAGCAATTTACTCTTGTTGATAATAGACACCGACTAGAGTGGGCACGTAAAGCATACTGAGAACTGTTAGGTTGCCCTGGTTTACGGAGGGAGAAGGTAATGTATGTAGTTTTGGACGCGTTTAAAGTCAGGATGTTATCGCAGAGAGTTTTAGCTACGATGTCAAATCCATCCTGAGCATGTTTGAATAGTTTTTGCCAACTCTCATCTTGGAATAATAATACCGTATCATCAGCGAATGCTATGATCTTACAGTTTTTTTTATTTTAAGGTCACAAATATGATTCATATAGACCAAGAAGAGAGTTGGACCAATAATAGAGCCCTGTGGTATGCCGTATGTTACAGGTAGTTCAGTGCTAGTGTAAGCCAATCTTAACAAACTGTGTTCTATCGCGCGATTTCTTAGAAATTACCCTGAGTGTGGGGTTACGCACTATAATAACAAGAAACCTTAGAATTAAGCAACGCGACACCTCTCGTCAAACGAACTAAATGTAACTTTAGCCTTTGAACAGGATTGGATAAACTTCAATGTTTTCCCTGTAGGTGGAGCTAACGGCGCTAGAGTCCGTAGGAAGTTGCAGAGATTTTCGACTCCCACGTCACTTGACCTCGTGGTGTAGTTAGCAGGAACTGAAGGAAGAATGCGGGTTCAAGTCCCGTCGAAGTCGAAAATTTTTGCGATATTATTTGATTTCTTACACCATACACGTAGGTATGCTGACATCATACACATAGATAGGTACTGCTGTTATAATTTTATCGTTGCTCAAACCTAGACTTTATGGACCTGCAGCAGTGGTAGTGTCCTAGATCTTTTCAAAAGATGATTTATGAGGATTGACATGAATATGAATAGGTACCTACCTAGGTACTTAGGTATCTAGGTTTCGATAGTAGGTTAAACATAAACCACTTTCACATTGGCCCTCAATTTCATCTAGGTAATCTAAAATACCTGAATACTTACATTAAAAAACTCAAAGAACTTTATTTTTTGTAGACCACACAGAACTGGATGCGTCACATATTTAAAATTACATAGGTGTAGTAACTAGGAAATTATGAATAATATAATCGCGTCTGGTCGAAGCGACGCGTGACCCTAGAGCTGATGAGTAGAGTATCCGGCGGAGCGCATCAGCATTGCCATACAGCGCCAGCGGGGCAATGCAGCCAGCGTCTTGGGGACGCTTCCGACTGGTATTTATGTATTTATACAGATCACTTGTGCCTGTAGTTTGTCTGCAGTTACCACAATTGTTCCAACTGTAGATATAGTAAACTGTAGACAAGTTCTAATATATTTTTATTATTTGGAAATAAAGTGTAAAATTTTTGAAGTGAAAACTTCTTTAGCGGCGTTGAGCACTTTTTCTGTAATGGGTATAAAATCTTAAACTCGCGTCAGGACACGTGACCTGATCGAAAAAGCGTAAGACGGATGGAGTGTTAGCAACGACGACATTATGCCGAAGGAATAAAGCTCAAAATTGTGCAGGACAATATCTTAATTATAGCTAGGAAATTTCTTGAAGTTTTGTTTTGAGATAGAGTTCAAAATCGAACATTATTTTTAGGTAAACAGAATAGATAATAGTACTAGTTTCCGACAACAACAATAGGCCCTAGCTTACGTAATAGTTGCTAGCGTCCGGCTCGCTTATACCTACCTACTTATATATCTATAGATAATTAATTTCTCGAACGAATCGAAAAGAAAGACAAGGATAAAAAAAAATTTCTAGAATAAAGAAAGAGATAGGTATAGCTTCCGGAAACGCGTAGAATTATCTAGAAAGGATAGAAATAGGTATAAAAACCGAGCCTTCTGGCAGATTATTCATTCAGTTCTAAGCAATCAAACAGTGAACAAGTCTTAAGGAAAATAACGAAAGTGAATAATTAAGTGCAGTGCAGTGACTTTTTGAAGTGAAAACTTCTTTAGCGGCGTTGAGCAGTTTTTCTGTAATGGGTATAAAATCTTAAACTCGCGTCAGGACACGTGACCTGATCGAAAAAGCGTAAGACGGATGGAGTGTTAGCAACGACGACATTATGCCGAAGGAATAAAGCTCAAAATTGTGCAGGACAATATCTTCATTATAGCTAGGAAATTTCTTGAAGTTTTGTTTTGAGATAGAGTTCAAAATCGAACATTATTTTTAGGTAAACAGAATAGATAATAGTACTAGTTTCCGACAACAACAATAGGCCCTAGCTTACGTAATAGTTGCTAGCGTCAGGCTCGCTTATACCTACCTACTTATGTATCTATAGATAATTAATTTCTCGAACGAATCGAAAAGAAAGACAAGGACAAAAAATTTCAGTTATTCATTAATATAATTTTATAATTAAGGTTTTTTATAATTAAGGTTAGGTTTCGATCGAGTCTATCGTACTGCATAACGGGTGTAAACAGACCCTTCACGAAGCCGTCAACCAAGCATTCTGTACATGAAATTAAGTAACACTGCGCAAAAATAATTGCTGGGAAAAGGAATTTATTTTTGGACTTTAAAAATAATCAGATTTTTGTAGCGGGTAATGGTTTGCGCGCAACCGGCTGTAAATAATTGTAATATTATTTAATATTGTAAAATAATTGTAATAGTTTTAAAGTGTTAAATTTTTAATGTAATATAAATTGTCATGTTTGTGTACGATAGCGCAATAAATGAATATTGTATTCTACCACATAAATGATAGTACTTTTATACTGATAAAGCAATTGGTGCAAAATTATTCCCTAACCATTCCAAAATATCAAACATGCTCAACGTTAATAATCAAGTTTTCACTTCTGCCGGCACTCCCGGAGTGCAACCCGTCTTTTTTTTTTTTTACTTTTTAAAGTGATCACTTTGATTTTTTTGTTCACTTTAATCTTTTTAAGGTAGAGTGAAGAAGAGACCGATAGGCTAAAAAAATAATATTTAAGTTGCTCTACCAGTCACCCATACCCAACAAACCTCAACCTCAACCTTTATTGGTCCACCACTGGACGCAGACCTCCCCCTGATAAGCGGCTTTTATCGCATGGGGGTAATGCCCATAATCCCCAATTGCCCACGCTGGGCATGTGGATTGGGGATCGCAGTTTGGTGGTAGAATTGTTTTGCAGAGTCCGCTGCTGCCCGCCCCGGTGGATATCCCTTAGTCGCCTCTTACGACACCCACGGGAAGAGTTGGGGTGGTGCAAATTCTAAGCCGGCACCACACAGCTGAAACCGGCACCATACAACAAAACTGAACACTTTTCGACTCAACAGTCCTATATTAATCCAACCTAGCTATTCCCATAGTCATTTTTATACCTTTTCACTAAAATAAACCTCTCGATTGCTTAACTTAACATGTAAAGTGTTTGCACAGTTAACTTAGCTGGAGCCGGATAGCTTTTGACATTTATGGGTGAAGATGATATGCATAGCTAATCTTTGTGTTAGGATTGTGTTCTTGGAAAAGATAAGAGATAGTTGTTTCTATGGAAATTATGAAATAAAGATTTCCGGTGGGAAGATTTCCTATTTACGAACGTTTGTAGGTACACACCTTGTCTCCGCTGCTAGACAGATAATGGTAGGTAGGTACCATCGGAGGAGAAAGGGCATAACTGCCAAAGGTCGAAAAATGAGATAAGTTAGTACATCAAATATTTTTATACATTACTTTTACTGATGGAAAAAAATTAATCAGGATTTCTGTAGGATTACTTTATGGGAATATGAAAATATATCTCAGCATCAAGAATTATAATACTACGAACGTAGTACTTTAATGCTACGCTGCGTAGTTGTAGCTACAATCGGAGCGCTACGCAGTGTAACTAATAGGTCTACGCAGCTGTATAATGTACGGTTGTAATGCTACGTGGTAAATGGCCATGCTATGATCGCCGCATGCTACGCACATCAGCTATTATCTACGCCTAAGGTCCTTATTTTACATACCTAGTGTGGTGATCTTTGAAAAAAATCATCAGACAAATATCAGCTTTTTAGGGTAACCTTGACAGTAAAAATGCATGAAAACTTCTTTCAAAAACGTCAAATTAGCATTGTAGATAGATAGATAGATAGAAAATTCGTTATTGCACACCTACCGATAGAAACAATACAACAAAACAGCTTAAAATCTAAGTGACAAGTGGTGGTCTTATCGGTCAAGAGCGATCTCTACCAGACAACCGTGGATGGATAGGATCATTGGATAGTACTAGGGGATCTGTGTGCTCATGAAAGTTAATAAATAAATACCTTAAATTTAATATTTCGCATAAAATATACTACATACATAACTTTATACATATATTTACATAAACTACTTATATACATAGGGACTCAGGTATGCGTTCAGTGACAACAGGACAAATAGTGCTCCTTTACCATGGTTTTGAAGATTGGTAGCGACTTTGCTCGCCTCACCGAGACTGGCAATGCATTCCATAGTTGTACAGCCCTGGCAGTAAAGGAATGGGCGAAGAAGGAAGTAGAGTGGACAGGTACTTGAAGCATGAGAGTTTCAGAAGAGCGCAGAGAAAGAGCATGAGAATGGTGGAGAAAGGTAAAAAGTTCTTTGAGATATGGGGGTGCAGAGACGTGAAATAAGATATTATAGAGAAGATGTAGAATATGAGAATTTCGGCGAAGCCGTATAGGTAACCACTTGAGCTTCCTGTGAAATTCCGAGACATGGTCATATTTGCGCAAGCCAAATATGAATCTTATCCCGACATTCTGCAGGCGCTCAAGTTTATCTAACTGTTGCTCAGTTAGATCAAGAAAGGAAGAATCAGCGTAGTCGAGGACTGGAAGGAGAAGAGATTGTGCGAGAGAGATTTTAGTGGCAATAGGTAGAAAGTTACGTAGCTTTCGAAGGGAACCTGCTGAAGCAAACATCCTACGGCTGATTTCAGATATCTGCGGTCCCCACGACAGATTTCTATCAATGAGGATACCTAAATGTATTTGTCGGAATATATTTTCCAAAAGCAAGTCTTATGCGAAGTGTCCACTAGCAACACAATTTGCGGAAGTTGACTTGCGCGAGCGACTTCCACCGTGTAAACGTCGCGCAGGTGGACTTATGCAAGTTTTAGTGACTTGCCGAACTTGCTGCAAGTCCCACATCACATGTACTTATACGGTTTTTAAAAAAATGCAGTCGTCTATAGACTTTTGCAAGAAATTGTGGAAGTGACTTGCCAGTGGACACTTCGTTTATATTTATTTTGCGAAATTGTGCCTTTTGACTATGCAGCTACGTATTATTATAGCGTAGCATAGTATGCAGTAATCTCAACCTTTATTTTAAGTGACGTTAATTGTTTAGTGAACTTTATTTACTTAGCAGTTAGTGCAGCTTGCTGTCAATTACTATGGTGGTTAGTAGCACACCAGTAACAATTTACTTCTTGAATAGCCATGTCCAAGTCCCAATGGGTAGTAATTTATAAGAGTTATGGAAAATGACTGGATGCGTAAAACTCTAGAGACAATGGCAAAATGAGGCAAACATACCCATAGAGTGGGATACCATGGGTTTGAAGATTTTTCTTTAAACGGGAAAAGGTTTTGAATGATGATAATAATGAATGTGATGGTTCGGTGGACAAAATTGCAGGACGTTGACAGTAGTAGCTACTTGCAATACAAAAGATTGAATTTGTTGGCGTAATTAGGTACGTACCTAAACTTACTCAGCTGTGGGCAAAGTCAAGTAGTAAATGATGATAATGCGTTTTACCTCAGTTTTATTAATTTATTTCTCATATGTACATTGCATTGGACTTAAGAAAGTCTGAAAATTAAATTAAAATAATAGGTAAAAATCAATAAAAGGTATTGCTGACTCATGCGATGTCGTTTTAATAATTGTAATCCGAGAGATAACCCTGTATATCATAGTAGGCTCCTTCAGAAAATTTAAGAAGTTAAAGCCCATCACAGACGTAGCTATAAGATATAGCAATATATGCTATGCTATAATGTATAATAAAGCAAGCTGAAACGATGTAAAAATATATAGTTTGCCTTCATTTAACTATGGTCGGCCTAGATTATGCACGCGCTACGCTATGCAAAAATATCGACGACGAAATATTGACGACCTCCGTGGCGCAGCGGCGCAGCGGGCGAAGGTTCCCGTCTCGGAACAAATTTGTGTACGATCTGCAGAATTTTTTTCCGTTGGTCTGGGTGTTTTCTATGTATAAAAAATATCTATATATGTAGTGTATTGTATTAAGTATATCGTTATCTAGTACCCATAACACAAGCTCTGCTTAGCTTGGGGCTAGATAATGCTGTGTGAATTGTCCAGCATTATTATATAAGTTACAGTATAGCTTGGTGACGTCATAGATAAATTATAGCTGCGTGTCTGGTCACTCAAAAATTTGCACAGAAGATATATCCCGCTATGCCTTGCTATGATTCATATTGCTATATAATCATAGCAAGGCTTAGATTCATATAGCTGGTATTATAGCTACGTCAGTGATGGGCTTTACATTTTGACTGCCACCGACCGACGGACGGTCCAAGATGTCCAGTATATATTTTATCTTTATTATAATTAACACCTAGGCCGAGAAAGTATCTTTCCCATACCTGTCAAATGTAACAGCAGTTCCTTTCCCATAGCGTGCGTCATTAGTAACTAACCTATAGATACCCAACATAAAACTTCTAATTACATCCGATTACATCGGATATCCTGCCACGTTGGTAAAAAAGGGTGATTGGTCGAGGTTGATAATATTTCTAAGGTGCTGGCAAAAGGAAGATAACGTCAAACCATGACAAGATACGGATACAATTATACGGAACCCTTAGTGCGCGAGCCCGACTCCCGCATCAACATTGCCATACAGCGGGCTTATGGGCAGGTAGTAATTTATGCGCATCGATTTGAGAACCACCACCATTTTTTCGTTGGTTAAAAATGGATCTTTCAAGTCAGCCCACACGCACTTGCGGTAGCGGTAACCCGCAGCCATGGCCGCAGCCAGTCCACCTTTTCTATTTCTAGATGGTAGAAACAGCTCATTTTGTTTGTGCCCACAAAATAAAAACCTCACCGCAAGTATGTAGTACGTAGATATTCTGTGCCGAAAAGGCGTTGGTTAGGTATTATTCATAACTAGCTGCATTCTTATTACCCGTTGTCCTATTACCCGTTTTCCCGTAGGAATGAAGCATTTTCTCTCGATAAATAGTAGCCTTTGTTCATCAGACCGACTCTACATCTACTGCGCCACGAACTTTTTATTTTATCTATTGACAAAATCTTTATTGTTTGATTAGGTAAGTCCCATAATTTATTGAAATAAAATGCATTCGATAAGGGTCCGTACGATGTTCATCAGATACGGTTGAGTAATTGTTATTGTCACTACACACGCGCTGTTAGTTTACATAGGTACAACAGCGGACTATCGGTAGGATAAAGCTTTCAATAGATTTACATCTCTTAAGCTTCCTATAGATGCAATATAATAATGATCATCATCGTCTTCCGGTCCATATCCCATGCTTGGTGGGGTCCGCACAACATGTATTTTTAGATGCAATAATCTTTCTAATCTTATAAAGCCGAAAGTTTGTGAAAATGTGAATTTTTGTTACCGTAAATCTCCAAAACTACTGAATAAGTCATGATGAAATTTGGCGTATGTTTAAAGCAAGGCCTAACTTAGATAATTGGCTACTGATTATACCGAAAATACGCGCGCGAAGCCGCGGTCGAAGCTAGTATAAAATGTACTTCATAAAAAAACTAGCTGTCGCTTGCGGTTTTGCTCATCTGGATTATACGTAGTCACTCAGCTGTAAGTAAATGCTCAACAGTATATAGTAAATGCCTCGTATTAGCTATTTGGATAGAAGACACTAAAACATTTAAAAATGTTTTTTTTTAAACACAATGCCCTAAAGCGTCAGGTTTCTGAGATATTCACATCTGTCGATCTCAAAAACCTGATGCATTAGTTATGCTTAGGACATTATTTTATGAGACATTTCTTATTTGTTAAACGTCCTCCAAATGACTGATTTTATGATGCGCGATTATAAAAAAAAAAACAAATGTTAGGGCAACACAAAAACATTAAAACCCCTTATGTTCCTCTCTCAATAGATTTTTCACAAGTCATGCGTATCAGATGATGACTCCTTTAGTACCAATTACTTAAAGAAGTCTGGCTAGTCTCAGGTGAGACTAACACTTGCGGACTATTTAATATTTGACAGATTATTTGAATTAATTACAGACTGGTGAAAACAATCTAGAGTTATTTGTCAATTTTCTCGGTTTTACAAAAAATACAATCTGATCCCAGAACACAAGAACTCATCAGCCAAAAGCACAAAACCGCAAAATAAGCTCATTTTCTTACCAACTTTCTAAAAGGGCCCGATTCAAACTTTCACACTAAAAGCACCTAAAAGTGCTAATTTAATTAAAATCCTATGATTTATTGGCCTATAAAGTACGCAAATGTATGGAAATACAATTAAAAGTTGATTAAGAACAGGTTATCGATCTCTTGATAACAATCCTTGAAAATGAAGAAATATTTTTGAAAAATTCTTCAACAGTCCTAGTGATGATAGTCAGACCGCCTTGACATACCTACGCCTGTTTGCCATTTCAATAATAAAATTTACCAATTTTATTACTACCTACGTATACACATATCAAATATTCAAATAAAAATATATATTTCAAATATAAATAATATATATAACAAATATAAAAGTGCTTTATTTCCTTTAGGAAACACAGATACCTTCTATAAAACAAATACCTGTAGATTGTTAACAACGGTCTGCAGTTAGCTCAATTGTTTCAATTGTAAATACTACTTCTAATTTATTTCTATTATTTGATTGTAATTTTCTTTGTGAATAAAGGATTCTGCCATGATTCTATAAAATATATAAAATAAGATCTAACAGAAGATGAAACGTGTTAGAATTTGCAGACTATTTTCTCATTGGTCCTACGTCCTACATAATATTTTTTTAACGTCTCATAAACTGTCTAAAAGTTTTAGGACTGGCGTTCCTATAATGTCCTATATCCTCGCCGAATTACGAGTATTACGACCACGGGCTGTTACCTACTGTGAATTTTCCAGATTCATTTTGTTCTTCATTTTGCTAGAAAAACCCCAATAACAAATTTTGGCCCGACCCGGGATTCAAACCCAGGACCTCATAAGTAGCGGTTGAACAAGCTGACTGCTAGACCAACGAGGCAGACAAATTACACCAACGAGGCAGCCGTTCCTATAATCGCGCTGAACGTCGCGTCCGTTGCGCGCGGACGTAAGTCGCCTTAGACAGATGCGAGCGCTGGACGTTCAAGTGGATAAAGCATCATTCAGTGTTGATGATGCGAGAGTGTCCACGCATCAGGTTTGTTGGTACTTATCTAATAATTTATTTATCTGGATAGACTTTAATAGGTACCTCTACCTACCTTACTTTGAGTTTAATTTATTCGAATAACCAATATTTTATCCCAAATGTTTGCATCGAACTGCTTATTTTAAATTCATAGTAATAAAATTTTCAAATGCTACCAATATTTCCTTAATACGAAATATGTAACTGCCTTTGTTGGGAAAGGATTTTTTAAATAAATTTTATAAAATATACAGAATTTATGGTATCCTTCATGTGACTGGACTTCGTGTGCATTGAGAATCGTTGCTTTTTATTTTTACTTACTCGCTCTGTAGAAAATAGCTAACGTGATCTTAAATTAACGACTAGCTGTACCCGCGACTTCGTGCGCGATTGCCTTACCTGCCGACTAATTAAGTTCACATTTAACCATAGTCTCTCATATTATGAAACGCCGCCGTCCAAAAAATCGTGTAGGGTCTACGGGGGATAGCATATTGTCATCTTCAATCCCATTCTTTATCCACACGACTTTTAGCTACGACTCGGCCAGCGTCAGTGTTAAGAAGTGTCCTACTCGTTTGACTTACTCACAGCTGGGGCCCTATTCTGCTATACTAATCGCTTCACTATGACAGGGCTATCGTCACAGAATGACACTTTTTGGTATTCCACCTTGGATGAAAGAAATTATGATGAATGCAGATGGAGAGACGCGCGTCAAGTTTGAAACTACATATTAATTTATCTCGCGCACACTATCTGGAATTTTATTAATCTAAGGATTCTACGTGATGATTCTGCGACGATTCCATTGTCATACTGAAGCAATTGTTTTGCAGAATTGGGCTCCTGATCCATTTGACTGGACCACCGTAATTTTTTTTCGTTAGAAGGTAGGTACAGTTGGCTGTGTACCACAATAAAAAATATTTTTCTGCGGTCCAGTTAGTTTAAGTGGACGACAATAATTAATTAATTTAATTGTACACGAAGTTTGGTTGGAGTAAGACTCCAACCAAACTTCGCTGGACCAGCTAAACCACCATATATCATGTAAGGCAGGAACCTAACTTATTTTTCCAAGACCCACCACCTTAGTAGGTAGGAACCTAACTAATGGGTGCGTCTTGGAAAAATAAAAAGATAGGAACCTACCTACCCTTTATCTACTAATTTTTTCTTCAATCTACAGATTATTTCATCAATCTACTGATTTTCTACTCGACTTTCTACTGATTTAGTCATATTCGATCTTGCATCTCTGTTTCTAACAAAAAGAATGCATGAAATCGGACGACGCGTAGACCCGTCGTGATGCGCGGTTAAAGAAATCTACTTTTTCCTCTCTCCCAGGGGAACCTTACTGAATTCCAGGATAAAATGTATTCCATGTCCTTTCTTGTAGTATGAACTCAAAACGTGCCAAGTTACATTCCAACTCATTACCTATGTAGTTTCGGCGTGATGAGCGGTGAAGGAATTTAACTTTCATCCCCTCTGCCAGGGCAACCTTACTGAATTCCGGGATAAAATGTATCTTTCCTCATAGTACGAACTAAAATCACGCCGAGTTGCATTCGAATTCATTAAGTAGTTCCGTCGTGATGCGCGGTTAAAGAATTTTACTTTCATCCTCTCTCCCAGGGGAACCTTACTGAATTCCAGGATAAAATGTATCCCATGTCCTTCCTTGAACTCAAATCGTACCAATTCAGTCCAACTCATTCAGTAGTTTCGGCGTGAACGTGATGCGCAGTGAAGGAATTTTACTTTCATCCCTTCTTCCAGGGGAACCTAACTAAATTCTGGGATAAAATGTATCTTTCCTCGTAGTATGAACTCAAATTATGCCGAGTTCCATTCGAATTCATTAAGTTGTTCCGTCGTGATGGGCGGTTAAAGAATTTTACTTCCATCCTCTCTCCCAGGGGAAAATTACTGAATTCCGGGATGAAATGTATCCCATGTCCTTCCTTGTAGTATGAAATCAAATCTTGCTAGGTTTCATTCCAACTCATTTAGCACTTTCGGTGTCATGCGCGGTGAAGAAATTTTACTTTTATCCCCTCTCCCAGGGGAACTTGACTGAATTCCGGGATAAAAAGTATCCTATGTCCTTTCTCGTGGTATGACCTAAAATCGTACCGAGTTTTATTTCAATACCTTAAGTAGTTCCGTCGTGATGCGCAGTTAAAGAATTTTACTTTCATCCCCTCTCCCAGGGAAACCTGACTGAATTCCGGGATAAAAAGTATCCTATGTCCTTCCTCGTAGTATGACCTAAAATCGTGCCGAGTTTAATTTCAATACCTTCAGTAGTTTCGGCGTGATGCGCGTTTAACAA
Organism: Eupithecia subumbrata; assembly: GCA_949316285.1. Lineage (NCBI taxonomy): Eukaryota > Metazoa > Arthropoda > Insecta > Lepidoptera > Geometridae > Eupithecia > Eupithecia subumbrata. Next base: position 11,810,500 of record OX438630.1, on the reverse strand, counting down.
ACAGACAGACAGACAGACAGACAGACAGACAGACAGACAGACAGACAGACAGACATGAATGAAAAAAATTGCAGTTTTGGCTTCAGTATCGATAATAGAGTGCCCTCCAAAAAAAATTTTCAAAATATCTTCAATGTACAGAATTGGACCTGTTACAGTTTTATTATAAGTATAGATAGATAAGGGAGTGATCATGTGACTATTTTTTGTACCTATCTACGAGTATACTAATATTATAAAGAGGAAAGATTTGATTGTTTGTTTGTTTGTTTGAATTGAATAGGCTTCTTACTACTACCCGTTGTCCTATTACCCGTTTTCCCGTAGGAATGAAGCATTTTTCCGGGGTAAAAAGTAGCCTATGTTCATCAGGAATAATGTGGGCTTCTAATGGTAAAAGAATTATTTAAATCGGTCCAGTAGTTTCGGAGCCTATTCAATACAAACAATCAATCAAATCTTTCCTCTTAATAATATTAGTTTACATATCCAAACCTTTTAATCCCTGCATGGTTGATAATGGAAAGCATTATAGAAAAAATACCTACCTAACCACAAACTTACAATTTATCCAATAAAGAACAGCTAATACTCTTCCAGTATAAACTCTACCTTACACAACAAATTTTACCTCCCCATTGGTGTCCCTAATTTATTGTTGTCGTGGTTGCAGCCAGGCACGCAAGGGTCTTGTGCATTAATTAATGACTTTATCGGGTATTTATCGCGTACCTTTTGTTATTATTTTACCTACGTTAACATATTGTATAATAAATAATAATAACAAAAGGTACGCGATAAACAACCGATAAAAACATTAATTATTGTGTTAACAAATTGCGAAAGTTTAAAAAGTCTCGTACATTGTTGTTCGTCGACTCTATTTCTTTTTATTTCTACTTCTATTATTCCATTTATTTCCATTCTTTCAGCGTCAGAATTAAGTAACCCCCCTGCATATAACAATGTAGGTTAGAATCCGATTATTTTTCTATTCGTTCTGATTTTATGTAGGTAGTAAATATTATCCTTTTGAAGATTTTATGGTGATTAGTTGTTAAGTTGTTTATTGCCTTGGGAATTTACCTACAATTATTTACTTTTCTCACTGTTAAATAATGCTTACTACACTCTAATGAAAACTTTTATATTATTGAAAGTACCAAACAAGTAGGTATAACCTAAGTTCTTAAATAATGGAACTGAAAATGAAGTCATCACTTATTCTGTTCCGCTCAGATCTAATTTGAACAGAGCGAGACAGCGACAAAACATTACATAGATCATTCTCAATCATTTTCTTTTCCTATGCAGGTTATACTAAAAGCTAAAAGATTTGATTGGTATTTTAATTTCTGTAAATTTGTTTTTTTACTTTTTGATGGTAAGTGCAATATTAGATAATCTGTGCTTTTTATTTTTTTACCCTCAAAAGAATATAGACAAGAAAAAGCGCTGAATGGATTAGTATATTATGGATGCTACCTTAATTTTGTAAGCATCTACTTTTTTCGTTTAGTCTTTGGAAGTGGTGTAGTTGTATAATAAAAGTCTTCTCTAATGGTGTTATTGCTAGGCATTTAATCATGTACTAAATCACATGTACATCCAAACATAATTATACACTTATAATTATAACACAAACAAATAGGTACTTATTTACGGAATCCAACGTGAGAAAATAAAACTAGTTTCTAAATGCATAGGAATGTCAATTTATAAAAAGAACAAAAACAAATATCAAATTATTGCATTTAAATACATTTAAATACTTAATTGAAGTTATAAATAAATGAAACATTTAAAACAAATTACGAATTCGGATTGACAATACTCACCACACCCTAACTCTATGCATAGTCGTTCGAAAAAGGCATTTTGACGTGGTTTTGACAGGGCAATCGTGCGGGGCGCAAGGGACGGGACGGTGGAGGGACGCTCCAGAGTTGCAAACATTATCCTTAGTAACTCGGGAGCGTCCCTCCCCCCGACCCGTCCCTTGGCCCCGCACGATTGCCCTGTCAAAACGCCTTCGTCGAACGACGTATGCATATAGGTAGGTTGGTTAGATAGAACAGTGGCGTTCACTGTTAGCTAACACGTTTGAAGTAAATTTTATATAAATACAGAACTATTTTAAAACTATAATCTAGCGGTAAAGTGAAGATAGCGAGCCGTTTTATATAAAACAACAAATTTAATGATATAAAACCAAAACTGATGGAATTAAAAACTTGTAACCTGTTAAGGGGTCAGCTAATGATGAACGCCATCGTACATATCATTTTTGTATGAGATTGGCGTAGTTCCATATCCGCACGATAGAGGCTAAATCCCATAGAAAAATGCGACTTGATGACGTCTCGATCGACGAATATCGTCAAAGTGAACTCCAGGGCTCAGATTGGGTAGAGAAAATCGGCGTTTAAATTTTTTCGTTATACTTATTACAAAGGTAGGAGATATTACGAATTAAAAATATGTTTTCTTTTAATTAACTTACGACTAGACAGGTACTGTACATCAAATACTGTTTCTACATTAATTAAATTTTAGAGTTAGAAATAAATAAGTAGAGATTAGCCACGAAGTAAACAGTGTGCGTTGCTTTTTTTAAACACTTTCCAGGCATTTATGACCTATAAAGGCTTGCTCATACCTACATCCAGTACCGCTACCGCATCGCATAACAATAGGCTTTCAAATATGGGTTTAATCTCGTAACATTTTAATACACTTATGACAAATAATGGCTTACCGCCATTTTTAAGCGATTGTCCCGCGAGCTGTCTGTTATCTGATGCCGTCAATATAATGAAATATTACGGGTTTTAAGCCCTTAAAATAATTCACATTTTTGGGTTGCGATCACTGCCGTACAGAGCAAAAATGTGCAATCATATAGATCGCACCGCTGTGCAGTCTAGATCTGTGATAAACTTTAGGTCAATTTGTCCACCGCCGCCGTCACCGAGAATGAGATTATTTATTATCGACAGCCGCGATGACGGCGCTTGGGTGACGGGCGAGCAGTAGACAGGGTACTAAAATATAACATGGGTACTAAAAGAATGAGATTGAGAATGATGTGGTTTCTCATGCTGTAGGTACGCTCAGATCGAATCCGATCTGAGCGGGACAGCATGACACCATTCTTAATCTCATTCTAAGTACGCAAGTTATATATATTTTTTATTTTCAGATATTTTTTTTTCTCTTTTCGATGATTATAAAAACAAGCAGCCATACATAACAATGGTCAAAGTTAAAATAAATTATTTCATTGAATTACAAAATAGCAGTCTATTTCCGAAACATTAAGATTCATTATTAATTATAACTCACTGGCCTTAAACTATGCTAGAGTGCCAAACTCTACAATTGCTTCTTTTCATAATTGACTGCGTTAATTAATCTCAATGAATATAGCTGCCATACTTAATTAATAATCTAATCTACATAAGACAGTAGCTCAAAATATTTTACATGGTAATAACTTGCTATATGGTATTTGCAAAAGCTTAAAATCAGGGGACCTTCTCTTATAACTAAACTAATCGTTTCACTATGACAGTGGTATAGACACAGAATGACACATTTTTGTATTCTACCTTAGATGAGAGAAACGGCATTGAAGAGCCAAAGATAAAAGAAGAAGAAGAAACTACATATTATGGAGGGATACATCCATTTCATCAATCTCTCCGTGCAAATAGCACGCAGTATCTGAAAGGATTCTACGTGACGATTTTGTGAAGACACCATTGTTATAGCAAAGCGATTGGTTAGCTGGATTGGGCCCGCCGCTAACTACCTGCTCTCGCCACCATTTATATCATTTTATGTTACAAGCACGCTCTCTATAAGAGTAAAATATAGAGCCATAGGTCCGTTTATCTCTCCTCTTTTCAGGTATCCTTTGATAAAGCACTTATTTACATTTTCCTTAAAGAAAACGCTAGAGCGTTGACGTAACTACAAGTAAAACTTTAATAAAACCAGTGGCTCCATCTAGTTAGAAATTAAAAAGTTCTTGTCTCATAAAACTAAATCGGCCATCTTTTGTTCAGACACCACTGTGAAAAACCAGAGCCATAACAAAAATCAGTATCGTTAGCAGACAGAATGAGGCGTTTCCATAAGGAAAATCCCTATGTTCCTTACAAATCAATAGATGGCGGGGATAAATTGCGGAGATAAGATAAAGTCAAACTATGCACGGTTCATGCAGGTCTTTACCCACACTAAAGCGCTCTCTCTACAGTCTCGTCAAACTATTTGCCAATATTAAAAGAAATCGCCTCATTCCCAACAACTTCGAAATCTTTTCACGTTTATTATTAACACCATCTTTCGACCACTATGTATATCTTCATTAGTCCAAGGAAGGAGCTCTCACAAGTGTCCCCATCTGGTCATTTCACATCACAAGTCCAAGTAAGCATTGCTTACACAGCTGATGGCTAGGGCACCACGACGTGTGTTTCGCTGGACAGCAACCGCCGTACGGATTGGTGGTTGTTGCCGTCGCTGCTGGAGATATCACTGCTGCTGACCACTGCTGGCTGGGAGAAGTTCTTGCAGAGAACTAGCACCTGTAAGATGGTAATGAAGTTCAAAATCTACATACATTAATCAATTTCTGCAAATAGTAGAGTCAGAGGTTGACAGGCTCCCTGTATAAGTGATATAAGTCTAAGAACAGAAAAATAGTCATAATTTATTTTCCATAAAGTAAATAAATAATGCTGGACCATCCACACAGCATCATCTAGCCAAAAAGTAAGCAGAATTTGTGTTATGGGTACTATGAACTATGCGAATCGTACAAATATTTGTTCCGAGGCGGGAACCTAACCCGCAACCATCAGCGTCGCAGACGTCAATCATAGGTTTTATTTAACACTTTACTTGAAAGGCAGTTTAGAAGACGACAAAAGAGTGGTGACATGGAAGAAACTGGAGGAGGCCTTTTGTCAAAAGACAAACAAATGACACCATCTATGGAGTAGGAGACTGAACTCAGGGGTTTTTTATGATTGACTACTGCATTCTGTGGGTAATGGACGCTCCCTCCTTTCTGTTTGGACCACTCTTGTATGCACGCTGTGGAAACTATGGAATATCTCAAATGTGGAAAATTAAGAATTTGTCAGCTCAATTGTTTCAATTGTAAATACTAGTTGTAATTTATTTCTATTAGTTGATTGTAATTTTCTTTGTGAATAAAGAGTTAGAATTTGTAATCTTAAGAATGTGGAAGATTAAAATACGAATAAAAGAGAATATGGAAAAAAAACATGAAAACCTTTTAAAAGCCTTCTGTTTCTATTTATAAATTTTTTTGTATTAGCTGTTGGTTTAACTTTAAATAAGAATTGGGATAATTCAAAATTAGGAAAAAAGCTGACTTCGTTTGAAGAAGATCGGTTCAGCCGCTCAAATGCTATGATTAAAAAAATATCTGTCTATGTAGGTAGTGTTTTGTATTAAGTAGGTATATAGTACCCATACCACAATCTCTGCTTAGCTTAGGGCTAGATAATGCTGTGTGAATTGTCTTATTACGATGATTCAAACTCAGGCAATATGTAAATAAGTCTTGTGAAAGGATTCGAAGCAACATTTTCGTCTAGGATGCCCGCATTTTTTAAAACTTTTTATTGAAGTCTTACCGTATAAACAGTAGTGAGCGCACCCATGCTCCCGCCAATCAGGACGTCCCACCAATGGTGGCGGTGGTCGGTGATCCTCGTAACAGAGCAGACGCAGGAGTAGATGATGCAGAGGACCTGGACCATTGGGACTAGTAGCACGGAGCGGTTGTGCCAGCTGAACGCTCGTCTTTGGAGGTACCACTGGAAAGAAAAGGTTAAAAAAAAATGAAAATCAAAAATTCTTTTTCGAAAAAAAAAATATCAGATTTTGTTTTTCAAGTCGACAGATTCGCATCTCTGTAGTTAATTTTAAAAAGAAACATAGGTAGTCTATGAAACACTCATTCTTTCATTCAGCAAAAAAAACGCTTGGATGGAGAATAGGAACTTTTCATGCAAAATAACGAAAAAGATAAGCTAAGCCGGGGTGTTCCCAAATCCGCAATGGCACGGAATGAAGACTCGATGGAGCGTCTCGTGGTCCAGGCCAGAATGGAGGGCAAAAGGTGGTCTCGTGGTTGCCCTCCAACCAGATGGTTGGACCTTATCACCTCTCTGACACAGTTCAGCTTGACCGACTGCTCCCACAACGCAACCAACTGGGAACCATGGCGGCGCATTGCACGAGCAACCGTTCATCAGGAACCCATCATAACCACGACCACTATGCCAAGAGAGACTAAGAAGAAGTTCCCAAATCCATTGCGATTCGGAACAAACGACAGGATTTATTTGTTATCCCGTGACCACGACAGTGTGTAAACCTGTTGAAATGACGGGAAAAATTGGTAGGTAAATAGGGTAAGAAAATACTAGTCTGTAAATAATTTTCTCTCATCTTGATACTTTAGAGCTCGATACTTTTGTTATTGCAGAGCCCTGGTGGTCTGTATCTAGTAATAGATAACAGCAATAATTATTAAAACAGAGTTACTTAAGAGGGCACCCTAATGTAACTCTATATCCATCTTGTAACCATTTTTGTGAGAAAATCGTCAACTCAATTCAATGTTCGGTAACAGAGTAAGTAGGTAATCTTATCCTATTCTACTGTTATTATAACCTACTAATATTATAAAGCTGAAAGTTGGTGAAAGCTGAATTTTTGTAACCTCGGATCTCCAAAACTACTGAATAGATCAAGATGAAAGGCGTACGATTAGAGCAAAGCCTAACTCAAATAATATTATACCGAAAATAAGTGTGCGTCGCGGGCAGAAGTTAGGAAATAAATAAACAATGCTGGAGAATTCACACAGCATTATTTAGCCCCAAGCCGAGCAGAGACTATGAGATTAACATATTCGAAAAAAAAATCGGTAGTGTAATAGGAATGTTACTACAATTTCTTTAATGAATTTTAAGTAGTTTGAAGTAATTAGCACTGCCATAAATATTCCAAACGCGATAGCATATTCCAAAATTCCTATTATGTCAGTCACTTATTAATAGATCCGTTCTCATTATTAGCAATAATACTAAAATGTAAATAGCTGTCTTAATTTCGCACACATGTTCCTAATTTGATATCTGGTATCCTAGTATAGACGCACAACATTTAGGTTTGTAGGCTAGACCAGTTTAGACCTAATGAGTATCATGCAGAGATAATTATATTTGCAGTTAAAACATCATTTTATCTTAATGTTTTGGTCTGATGATGAACTTTGTTATCTGGGCTCATCACATTTATATTATAAATGCGAATGTTTGGGTGTTTATTACCTCTTCACGCCAAAACTACTGAACGGATTAGGCTGAAATTTTATTTTGCCACCATGGTGGCCAAAAAGAGCAACAACACATCTCTTCTTAAAGTATAATAAATAAAACTATAACAATGGCCTTAAAAATAAGCTTATGATAGGTATCACAAACTGGCCAATCAATTTTTGAAAATTCCTTCGTTTAACAGAATAAGAAGATAAAATAGGTGGTGCCGCTGATTTGGGTCGGGGTAGCGCCTTAATTCTTAATTTGTTTGTAAATCACCTCACATACAAAATAATATCTAAAACCTAATTAATTACTAAATACCGATCTCCCACTCTTATTTAAATCCACATCATCATCATTGGCTTATTTTACATCTACGATTCGATTTAAGTAATTAGCTTGGCTGAGAGACAGCCGAACACACACACACCCACTGATAATTCAGTGCAGAGCCGTTTTTAGGTATAGTTTCAAAGAAAACCCCTATATTGAACGATTTTTGAATGGAGGGGGTACATACTAATATCATTCCCTTTCGCCCAATTTTAAGAATTGAAACCTGGCGTCTTCACGGACGTGTTCATGATGGTGGGCAGATCCTGCAGTTCAATAAGTGTCAGTGATTTACCAATAACCCTATATATCCCGTTGACCTAGAAACATAAAATTTTGAAAGTAATTTTGTATTTTATTCACAAAAAAAAATATTTTTTGATTCGTGCCACGGAGCAAAACCTATAGCTTAGCCTGCTAGAATCTTAGACTGAGACTCAAATCCAAGACACAAAATAAAGGTATACTTACAGCTAGAAACAGTCCACAGTACACAGACAGCGAGGAGTGCGCAGAAGGGAAGCTCCGTCCAGAGTCGATCTGCAGATACCTCGTGTACTTCGTGGATGTGCAGGTGTAGGAGCTCACGTATTCTGACCTGTCGGAGATATTTGAGATATAGTATAGATCTATCACAGTATTACATCACATCACACTAATTTTATAAATGCGAAAGTTTGGATGGATAGATGGATGGATGGATGGATGTTTGTTACCATTCACACCAAACCTACTGAACAGATCGGGCTAAAATTTTGCACACAGGTAATTCTAATCTTGGAATCAAACATAGGCTACTTTTTATTCCATAAATCAGTTCCCATGGGATGGAAATCACCTTTAAACGTTTCCATACTAGCTCATGCCCGCGGCTTCGCACGCGTTGTTTACGCGTGCGAAGCCGCGGGCATAAGCTAGTTTTTAATAACTTCTGGAAATTTCTTGGTCTTTCCTAGAAAATTCCAGTAGCCTTATGATATCGGCCTCTTCCGTATTCGGAATAATAATTCAAAAAAAAAAGCTTGTGAAAATCGCACTTTATTGCTATGTTTGAGTGAAATCGCACAAGTATTTGCTGTTAGTCCGAGTACATACACTGAAGTACATTATTATGATCATTTGCGAGCATTTTTCCTGTATTGGTACTGGAGTGAAGCCCGAACCATACTAGTTAAATAGTTAAAATAAGACAAAGAATCCTATTTTTAACCTCCGACGCAAAAACAGAGGGGTGTTATAAGTTTAACGTGTCTGTCTGTGTATCTGTCTGTGGTATCTTAGCTCCCGAATGGATGAACCGATTTTCGTTTAGTTTTTATTGTGTGATAAATAATTTTATTCCGAGTGTTCTTAGCCATGTTTCATGAAAATCTGTCGAGGGTTTTAAAAAAATTTAATTTCGTTCTTGTGATTTTATTAGATAGAGAATATAAAAACCTGTCATAACCTATAGAATCGTCAATAACTAGGAAGTAGGTAGGTATTAGGTAGGTATGTGTTTGTCTTTGCATCATGTTCTGTCAAAAGTAAAGTGTAGATGCAAGCGCGTTGAGATCTTTTGAATGGAAAATGTTTTGCTTCGAATCGTAGTGAACGGTTGTAGAGCCTTTATTTCTAGATTTCAAAAGTAACCGTGTTTTCCATTTGCATTTACAATTGGCAAAAACTATTGCGTTGCTAAACTAAACATGATTGCCGTGAGTGGCTGTCAGTTTTATTGATGTCCTTAGAATAATAGGATTGGCAGTTTTCCATGTTCGTTCCGTCCTTGGATTCATCATGGTCTAACGAGACGTCAATCGTAAATCATGATTGATTTACTAACGGTCCTTGCCACATTCAGTTAGTTGCGATAAGTATGTAGGTACTTAGGTACTTAATAATTGGGAACACAGAATTAGGTCCCTCTCTCTCATTTTTGTTGAAGTTCTTATAGGGCGAAAATAGAGAATTTGTTTTCATATTTCGCGATATTTAAAGTTTGTGACTGCTTAAAAATTATAAGCCTTTATACTACACCTGCTCAGAAATTTGTTTATTCCTTTTCCAAACATGCGGTAGACAGTACGTCATTGCAGGCGTACTAAAATGTGGGACTGAAAACTCTATGGAATTTCATTCACGCGTTTTAGCGGGAGAGAAAAGTGTATGGAAATTCGTTTCTAACATGTTATTTTTTTGAATTTTCTGAAATATCAGCCGGTAGCTATGGTTATTCATAATGGGTCAAACGACAAAAAGTTTTTACTCCGAATCTGCCATATGATATCGGCCTCTTCCGTATTTGGAACAAAAATAAAAAAAAAACCATGTAAAAATCGCACTGCGCGTATTTATTACATCTACATTTGAGTTTACTCGCACTTACAATTTGAATTTACTCGCACTAGAATATTCAAAATCACTATTTTAATGATTCTAAAACGATGATTTTCCTCGACGATGTAGTATAAAGCACTATGTATCACACAGGAGAAAGTGCGATTCCTACTTCGGTTTTTTTTAAGACACACTCGATAGGAATAGGTCACTTTCTCATCCAGATGTAGGTACAATGTACTATTGTTTTTCTTGGATCAAGTAGGGAAATAATATTCATTCATGACTATGCTGGAATCCACGAAAAACAAATGACGATCCAACCCAAAAAAAATGGATGAAGATCGACCAAGCGATTGAACCTTGTTTGAACGTAGAAAGAGGTTCTACTAAAGAGAGGAATACTTAATGGAATAGAACAAGGAGGTTAAAATAGCTTCGAACTTAGAACATAGAGGCCTTAGCAAAAAGGTTGCTACTCACTCAACACAAGTCTTAGCTTCCTCCGGCCTACATAAATCAAAGAAGCTTGGCCTAGGCGAGCCCACCACACACTTCAGCACTTCAAGGACCATCAGGTTGAAGACAGCTCCGTAGATGTAGTCCCGATACAGCAAGCTGGTGGTCTTAGCGCTGGATACTAATCTGTTCTGCTTCATGCTGTATTCATCATCGCGGTAGAGGGTCGCTTCCACTGCCCAAATCTGAAAGAAAATTGGGGTTTACTTCTTGCTGGTTATGCTTGCCTGGTACTTCAAAATTAAATGGGAAATACGTATACGGGCTCATGATGATGATTAAAAGTTGTTCACAAACATTGTACATTTAGAATGGCTGGAGTATAGTGGCAAATTACACATGAAGTTACCACAAGCCTTAAGTGCCTGAAAATCAATTATGAGTGCCTATAATTTTAGTAAAATCGGTGAGTACCAGATTTTAACAACGTTACTTGGAAACAAAAATGGTTGATGACCAAAACACCCACTTACATTTTCCCTGACGACCCATTTTTTCTGTGGGATATCTACAAGAAAGAAACTTTTAAATTATGAAAGTTGAGAGACAGATTATTAACAAAGAAAATTACGAATTACAGAATTAATGTTACGTTAGGAAATTCAAATAGACCCGAACTTCTTTAAAAGAACAAAGGAATTTAACGAGATCCTATGTCCCATGAGAAGCATTGTGTCGTGACCATATAAAAACATCGTGTCGTGACTTTCGCCTTTATCGTCAGGGCGATAAAGCAAAGTACAATCAACGACAAAAATTATTTCCCTCGTTGGCGCGATGGCGTAGGGGCAGGCGGTATATGGCCTGTACAAAATATGGAGAATTCGCCTTCGACCCGAAGTGTTTTTCGACAACATTTTTGCGATTTTCTGGTTTTCCAAATCATTTAAATTAATTGTTACTGATTTTTCAACATTAAAAAATTACTAGCATTGTTATGTTAGCAACTTATTTTTAGGCTTGTGGCGTTATTTTACTGTATAGTTAAGTGTATGCAAAATGGAATTCCATGACCCATGATATTTTCTGGGAAATCCTATCCTACTTATATTATAAAGCTGTATATTATATTATATTATATTATAAATTACAAAGTTTGTGAAATCTATTTTTTAAACTAGGATCTCTAAAACTACTGAAACTGAACAGATCAAGGTGTTTACAGCAGAGTTTAACTTAGATAATAGGCTACCTACTTATTATGCTGAAAATACGCGTGCGAAGCCGCGGGCAGAAGCTAGTGTTTTTTATAGTTGAGATCTAAACTAGATGAGTTGCGCAGAGCTGTATTGGATTGTCTTTATTTACTTTTTGCTAGCGCGGACTGGCTTACACTAGAGGAATATTATGAGTCAATCTATCAATCAATAAAGATTTTAGGCATACTCACCTAAACCAGGCATGAGACAGAGACAACAATGATCAGCGATACTTGTAGTTGACTGTACAACCAGTTTATCAAAGAACCGATCGGTTCGACACGCAAAATTAGAACGTAAGCGCGGCAGTCGGATTATGTAAAACATATTGATTTACCTAAATATTTTTCCGAATGAAGACATAGTTTGCATTTTAAATAACTAAATAAACAGAGACAAATATTAGCTAAACAACTGGTCTTGCCGGTACTTTAATTTAAAGGTTCTGAGGCCAAATTCTACTAGCTCTCCTATGTCACTTGACCTCGTGGTGTAGTTGGTTAGCTAGCACATTCCCGTACTGAGGGAAGGATGCGGGTTCAAGTCCCGTCGAAGAAGATTTTTTTTGGGATATTATTTGATTTCTTAGAAATTACTTTGAGTGAAGGCTTACGCGCTATAATTACAAAAACCTTCATCATCATCATCATCCACAGCCGGATTTTACCCACTGCTGGGTATAGGCCTCCCGAAGTTTTTACAAAAACCTTAGTTCAATATAATTTCACAAAACCCGATTGAAACAAGTACAAAATTAAAAATTTAAAAAACTCCCATAGATTTTCGTGAAACATGACTAAGAAAACTCGGGATATAATTAACTATGACACAAAAAAAACTAAACGAAAATAGGTTCATCCGTTTGGGAGCTACGATACCACAGACAGATACACAGATACATAGACAGACACGTTAAACTTATAACACCCCTCTCTTTTTGCGTCAGGGGTAAAAAAAACCATGAAAATGCACTGTTTCACATATAATTCGGTCGAGATCTCAGGAACCAAAAAGGTGGAAAAAGGTGCGGTCTATTGAAATGACGTATTATTGATTCGTAGGTTATTAACTAATTATTTGGTTCCTCTAAGCCAGTTTCTTAATTAAATGTGTAGATTTCTTGTCATCATCATCATCATCAGCCTGTTAGTCCACTGCTGGACATAGGCCTCCCCTAATGAGCGCCATAGCACCCTGTCTTCAGCTTACCGCATCCAGCCTGCAGTCTTTCGCAGGTCATCATCGCACCTGGCCGGAGGGCGTCTTATTCTACGTTTGCCGAGTCATGGTCTCCACTCAAGAACACGTTTACCCCACTGCCACTTCAGCTTGCTAATTCATAGAGCTATGCCGATAACTTTGGTTCTCTGTCGGATGTATTCGTTACGAATCATATCCTTCAGAGAGACTCCGAGCATAGCTCTTTCCATAGCTCGCTGAGCGACTCTAAGTTTAAACTGGTTTTCTTGTAATCTATACTCTATACTAATATTATAAACAGGAAAGATTTGATTGTTTGTTTGTATTGAATAGGCTACGAAACTACTGGACCGATTTGAAAAATTCTTTTACATAGAAGCCCACATTATTCCTGATGAACATAGGCTACTTTTTACAGCGAGAAAATGCTTCATTCCTACGGGAAAACGGGTAGTAAGAATGCAGCTAGTAAACAATAATTTGAATGGTTGTGCTTACGCCTTTCCAAAAAAGTATGCTCTGTCCCGCTTCTACGACAGTGAAATTCTATTCGTATCCTGTTCACAAAATGGCACTCAACACAAATGCCCTCTTAATCATTTTCCATAACTAATTATCTAAGTATTTGATATTTACTCTACATAAAGTCTTTACTATGACGGTTAATGGTTCCCTACCTACGTTGTTGCGTCTTGGGGCGTCAGACTACGATTACTAGGTTACAAATATCTAGCACTTAAGGTAGCAATAGGATTTATTGAGATTAATGATGTCACTATACTTACTTGGTTCTAGAATCCAAGATATTTATTGTCAACAAAGACGTATGAAAATGTAACCAAAGCTGATCAAAAATGGAAACAGCAAGGTAGGTATTATTTTTACACACGCGCAGTGATAATTGATTTAAATCGGGTTTAAGAACAGACGAGATCAATCTTCAAGACAAGGGTGAATAGTGATACACCGTCGTCGGCCACATCTTCGCTTTCTATCAGGTCAGATTGCGGTCAAACAAATCTACTTATTTAATTCTATAAAAAACTATATAAACGGTAGATATCGCTCTTGAGCGATAAGACCGCCACTTGTCACTTAGATTTTAAGCTGTTTTGTTGTATTGTTTCTATCGATAAGTGTGCAAAAAAGAATTTTCTATCTATCTATACAAAAAACTCGAGACGCATTAATTTAAAAGAAAGCTTTTAAGGCAAAAATTATTGCGAGCTTCTGCGATTTGCTTCGATACCAAACTCGCAAAATATTTTATGCTAACGTTCCTATGGTTTTGTTACACATTTGCTTACAAAAAATATCTTGGATTCTAGACCCGAGTACAGGTTTGTACTTACAATAATAAAAGGCACGATGACAGTAATAGCAGCGACGATTGAGATGGAGAACGTGTCTCCCGTGTGAGGGAAGGAGAGAGCTGGATCGTTGCAGGTGAAGCCGCTCTGCCGGCTCGGCAGCGCCCCCACTTCAAGAAGTATGCATACTGCTGCCACTGTAGACAAGAGAAGTAAACGGTTAGTGATGTTTCATACTCAGCACATTATACAGGGTTGTTCCCTAACTCTCATAATCCGATGGGACGACAGATCGACACGATCGGGGAGAGGTTAGGCGCAGGACCAACGGCGTAACGTGCTTATACTATACTAACTATGTAATTAAAAACGCAAATGCGATAAAATCTCTATACAGGGTTATTGGTGATTCACTGACACTGCGTAAATTGCAGGTTCTGCCCATCATCACGAACACGTTAGTGAAGACGCCAGGTCTTAATTTAGGTTTTTTTTTTAAATCGCCTCACATACGAAATAATGTCCGAAACCTATTTAATTACTAAATACCTATACTATACTCCTATTTAAATCTACAACATTGTGATGGTTTGATCAGTGGCATTAGCCTGACTAGCAGACAGCCGAACACACACACACACACACTGATAATTCAGGGCAGAGCCGTTTTTAGGTTAAATTTCAAAGAAAGCCCTTGTAGTGAACGATTTTTAAATGGAGGGGGGTACATACTAGTATCATTCCCTTTCCACCAATTTCTAGAATTGAGACCTAGTCTTCATGGACGTGTTCATGATGGTGGGCAGAACCTGCAGTTAACATAGTGTCAGTGAATTACCAATAACCCTGTATATAAAAATAAATTGCTGTTTGTTTGTCTCGCTAAAACTCGAAAATGGCTGGACGGATTTAGCTAATTTTGGTTTTAATATTTGTGAAAGTTCAGGGAAGGTTTTTTAGGTGAGAGCGGTACGAAGTTCGCCGGGTCTGCTAGTAACATTATAAAGTTACTTTGAACGAAAATTGGTGTGCTACCTATATAACCTAATTAATTCATTAGTAAAGCCAAGTTCTTCGTTATTAAGTTATTCATTAGTGAGCCTAACCTAATTCATTAGTTTAACAACAGTGTTATCATTTATCAGGCCAAAGATAAACAAGATCCGTCAAGTGCGAGTGTAACTCGCGCGCCGAGGGTTTTGAACGTTTGTCAACAAATATGTACCAAAAGTACCGGTTGGAGACTTCGCAGTTTAACGAATACCTAAGAATAGTAGGTACCAACCTACATTTCAGATGATTCTCTATGCATGCTTCGGTTAAGGTGGGTAATGGTAAATTTTTCGACTTTTTTCGAAATATTTCAAAAAGTATGAAAGTTACAGAAATTTTAAAAACTGTTTTGAAATGTCCAAATCGATACCTTTTATTTGATACCCCACTCGGTGGGGTAGCCCCCCTTTTGAAAATTATTCCTTTTTGACCATTTTTCAAAAATTGTTCTTTTTACAGACTTCTCTATATTTTTCCTGTAAAATATAGATCCATATCTACAAACGCTTCATACATTTTAAATGGATCGCTCGGCAAACTTCGGAGATAGGGGGGGGGGGGAATGGGTATTTTTTCGACTTTTTTCAAAATATTTCAAAAAGTATGAAACCTACAGAAATTTGAAAAACTGTTTTACAATTTACAAACCAATACTTTTCATTTGATACCCCACTCGGTGAGGTAGCTCCCCCTTTTGAAAATTATTCCCCCCCTTTTTGACCATTTTTCAAAATGTGTTCTTTTTTCAAACTTCTCTATATTTTTCCTGTAAAATATAGATCAATGTCTATAAACGCTTCATACATTTTACATGGATCGCTCTGCAATCTTCGGAGATAGGGGGGGGGGGGGGAATGGGTATTTTTTCGACTTTTTTCGAAATATTTTCAAAAGTATGAAACCTACAAAAATTTCAAAAAATATTTTGAAATGTACAAAATGATACCTTTCATTTAATACCCCATATGACTCTGTAGGTATCTTTTAAAATTTCGGCATCACAATTTGTATGGAAAATATTCATTTTCATTTTTCATTTATTTTCATTTATTTTTCTCTAAATCTGTACAGGCGCACGATATGTATTATTATTTTAAATTTCAAGTTGATAGCTGCAGTAGTTTTTGAGTTATTAAGGAGGGAAAAAAGGACAGACAAAGCGAGACCATAAGGGTTTTGAAACCGATCTTCGATCATCAAAACCCTAAAAAGAAAAAAATGGGTCTTTTTCACACATCAGGTACCAACTATCCTAAGACTATATCTATAAGTTCATTTATTTAGAAATGTTGATGCGTAACTTAAGACGAAATAAACATTTTTTTATCTTTTTATCTAAACAATATAAAATAAGCCACAACAATGATTTTAAGACAAAGATTGATGACCCAAATGTTTTACGTTATCATTGTCAGACTATTTACAAATATTATGGAGTAACTAACACTAAGCGACTGTATAGTATTAACTGATAAGTTTTATGTTGTTTTAAGTGTTGGAGTATTTTTGAACTTGATTTTAGTGAAATTTTAAGAATGTGTTAGGTGGGTATTAATAGTATGCGGGTACATGGGTAGTGCCTACTTTTTTATTCTTAAAAAATTTATCGAATTTCGAATTTATTATTTTGTTAGGTATATTGAATTCAAATGTGCAAATAAAATTAATTGGTTTGTTAAAATTGCGTGGTCCGCATTAAATTTTCATTGTGAGATTTACGACATCTTGAAGTTTATTGTTACATCAATCGTACTTTTGCTGAAAAAATAACCTCATTTGAATCGAGGCTAAGCACTGTTGCCTGCAAAGAAAACATTCATTCCTAATTTATTCCTTCTTTTATAACCTAACCTCATAACATAACTTGCGGCAATAAAACATACTTTATGTCAAGGTACTCCATTAAAATCCTTTTAATTTGAACTTTTCGGTCGATAAATTACTACATCGTTAAAATATAACTGGGTGATATAACATAAAACTCATTATTTATGGATCTGGAAATAAATATGTCAATATCGTTGTCTAAGTATTGAGATCTTAATTCAAAAAATATATCTTCAAAGAAAATATCTTTAAAGTTGTGTTTTTTATTTTAAAATATAATCTGATTTGTATCTCCTAAGATCAAACGCATAGTATTTTACTAACAAGGTAAAATTTATTACTTATAGCAAAATGAAAAAAAAACAACACATAACAAATAATAATTATTTTGTTGCTCTCACAAGAGAACTATAATAAGATAGCTCGAAAGCGGGCCTATTCAAGTCAAAAGGTTCCGAACCCCTGGTCTAGACATTTAAATCTTAGCTTATCTGCAGCACGGCATCAGCATTGTGAAGTTCATCACCCCTGATCGAGGCTCTCACTCTCACTTTCTCCACTTACCATTCCTTTCATGCCATCCAGCCTTAGAACGGACAGGGCCTTTGCTTAGGGCTTCGGACCGTTAGTCCTTAATGCCAAATGCTTTGATAAGCTCCTCTTTAAGAGTAACCGTAAACGAGCGATTGGACGTGATCACAGGTTCTAACCACTTGACAAAAAGAGATCGAAGCTATTTACAACATTTTCTTCGTTACGACGTAAGATTAGGTACAGGTTCGTATGGAACGTTGTTTTTATTTTACTCAATGCTGTAAACCTGACCATGGTAGACTAGAGATACCTACGATAGATTGACCTAAGACCAATGTACTCATTACCACCTAGTTACATAGCAATAAATTCATTTATCATTTATTTGTAAACCGTTCAAGTACGGTTTATTTTATTTTTTAGTTTAGTTAGTCTATATAGGGTTGAATTTTGTTATAAAAATACGGTAGAGATAATACAGCTTCAAATTTCTAGCATACCATTTGAAAAGTGGCTGTCAACGGAGAGCTTCGTAGCTCGTTTGAGCTGACCGCAATCATAAGTTACAGAGTATGTAACCACTTGTACCTACTATAAGCACCATGAATGAATCATGAGCACCGTTTGATGGCTGTTAAGTGGTGATAAACTGTGATAAAAGGAGCTTTTCCGGACTTCGAACGTCATGCAGCAACTGACCGGCCGAATTCCAATAAAATTATCGATTCACCATAACAATGGTTTCGTCTCAGAATGACACATTTTGGCATTTTACCTTTGATGAAAGAAACTCAAGAGGGAGTGACGCATGTCCAAAGCGGCAAGGTCAAATAGGACTGAACGCATTATCTAGAAATTCTTTCATTTATAAGGACGATTTTGCAACGATTCTGTTGTCATAGTAAAGCAATTGGTCAGCAGAATTCGGCCCCAGTGTTACATCTACTGTTTCATTTGGGCATCGAAATTTAAGAAAAAAAATATTCGATATAACTTATAAATAATTTTTATTATAACAATTACCTAATCAAAAATATTGGTTTCCTAATGCCAGAAGTAATAGACTACTAATAACTTTATAACTACGAGCGGAAAGATGTGGTTTAGTTTTCGGTGCCAACAGAATCACTACCAATATCAAAAGTAATTTTTTTCCATGTTTACCTATACTTACAATTTTTTTTTTCTTATTGATTCCTCAAACAGCACAATCACAATGTAGTTTTCAATTTAAAATTTCATTCGATTCATTTTTGGTTAATTAATTACTTTTTTAAGTACCTAACTTTTTATAGGGAAGGGGTAGGGCAGTCCTTTTTTCCTCCCCTTGTTTGGGGAAATCATGTTCAACAGTGGACATTTGTATGCTGATGAGAAGGATGAACTAACTTATTTGCCCTTTGTTTCGAGATAGATGGACTTATGTTAGATTCACACACAAACAGCGCAGGAAAAATAACAAAAGAACTTAACATTTAACGCGGTAGATACATAGGGGAAATAATAACAAAAGGTACGCGATAAATTGCAGTCTATGTTGAAACCCTTCCGGGCTGTTTGGAACTAATCTCAAAATACCCATTACTTCATACGACCTAAGATCTAAAAGACCTTTTCTCATAAGGGATGAAACCCGAATGGACTTACTACCAAAAAGAGCGGTTCTCAATATATACTATTGTCCATAAGACTCAATTCCAAATGGACCGAGCCTCATTTAAACTTATTCCCAAAACGTCTCATTCCCAAAATACCCTAAAAGAGTCTCGATATTTTCATGTGTATATAACACATGAAAATATCGAAACTCACGATTCGCTTAATGACTAATTTTCAAAACGCCCTAAACCCAAAATACGTGGGGGTGTCACTTATTATAATTGCGGAAGCAAAATAGTGACCATAAACTAAAATAAAACCTTTAACTAAGCAATGCCGATGCTATCTCAATAATGGCCACTTAAAATGAAGTGTCAATACAATGACAAAAGGAATCGACGTCATCCCTTCATTCTTTCTAGAGCTTCGCAATGGCTTACCGTAAAAGTTATAGCAAAGAAATAATTTTTATTGAAAATCAAAAAGGATACCCGGCTCTGATTTATGATGGGCACAAGTACAATTTCAGTCACAAGAACAAAAATGGTACAAATAATTGGAAATGTGTGAATCGCACTACAGGTTGCTTCGCATCTGCGACTTTAAACGAGTGTAAGGACATCGTTCTAAAGATGAGTGAACATGTTTGCAAGCGACAATATGAACAAAATTTAAGAGACGTTGCCGTTTACTCTTGTAAAAAAGAGGTATTCGAAAAGATGACACCAATGAAGAAGATTTACGAAAAGAAAGTAACAGAAATGCATGAAGCTGACTCTGGTTTTAGTATGTGCTCGTATGACGAAATAAAAAGTTCTTTATACAGGGCTAGGCACAAATATTTGGATCAAAATACAACAGAATTCACTCAGTTGGAACATGTTAAGATACCAGACTTATTGAAACATGATTTCTTGGTAGTAGAAGACGGAGAAACGGAGAGAATTTTAATATTTTCTACGAATAATGCCAAATCTTTTATTACAAATTCTGCAGAAAAAAAACTACAATACTTCGGTGATGGCACGTTTAAAAGGGTGCCAAAACCCTTTTACCAACTTTACACCGTCCACGTCGACGTAGGCACTAATAGCACAACCACCACGAATGTTGTAGGTACCCATACTTTTTGCATTATTGCCAAACAAAACCGAAAATACTTATTGCAGATTTTTATGTTACTGCGTGACACAAAAAAGCTTAATTATTGAAAAGTTTAAGTGTGACTACGAGCTCGCACAATTAAATGCATGTGAATCTATTTTCCCAAACTGTGAGATCAAGGGATGCTTTTACCACTTCAATCGTGCGGTTTGGAGGAAAGCAAAATGTTTGATAATTGATACTAGTATGGAGGGCCGTAAAACAGTTCAAATTTGTGCTGTTATACCACTGTTACCCGAGTCTGAGATTCACGATTTTTGGGTTACATTACTCAGTGAGGCACCCACCATCAGAGAAATGATGTTGTTCAAAATGTATATGGAGAAACAGTGGATGAAGTTAGGAGCTCATAGACTAAGTTGCAGTCAAGAAAAACACCGTAGCAATAATCCAGTAGAAGGTTGGCATCGAAGACTTAATGTACGCATGCCTCATAAACCGACCTTAGTACGCTTTTTATATAAATTAAGGAAAGAAGCCAAATACCAGGACACTCGCATAACCAACTCGTTGTTTAGTCACGCAAATAGACGACGATGTGATATTATCTTCGATAACAAGTACCAAAAACAATTGACTGACTTGAGCCTGGGACTTATGACTGCCACAACATTTTTAGAAAATGTCATCAAATTAAAAAAGCGACTGAGATAAATTGAAATCGAAGTTCACTTAAATGATGGCCTGGTGATTTAGTCAAGAAAATTTTAGTTTATTTGTAGTGTAAGAAGAAAAATGTTTAGTTATGAAAAGTATGTAGGTAGTTAACGTTATATTACTTACATGAAAGTATGTTAAAAATTATATGAAGTAAAGAACTTTTTAAATTTAAATTTTGTTGGACGTACCTACATATTACATTTGTACATCATACATATTTGTTTATATTTTATTTTGAGTAGAATAGAATAGAATCCCTCCCTCACGAGAGGAAACCTGTGACCAGCAGTGGTCGGGATTTTCCTTAAATTAGTAGATTTCTTAATTCCATAAAGTTTTGAAAAACTTGGCTTTTTCCCCCATCGCACGTCATCACCATCAGGTCTATTGAGAGGCTAAACGCATTAAGATTTTTTTATTTGCTACATGAAACAACTTTTATTCCCTTATGATATTGAAATTTGACTGCGTCAAAAATGTGCTTATGATTTTGCTCTATAAGAGAGAATAAATGAATTGTTCCGTCATGTCGAATCCGCGGATGTCGATTCCCGCGACGGCGAGTGCCTTAGCGTCGAGTGACGGAGTTTAGTGTGTTTAGGGACTAGTATGTTTTGGAAATCAGTTTTTATGATAATCCAGTACTTTGATACTCGAATTTAGTGTATTTTGGGAATGAGACGTTTAAGGAATAAGTTTAAATGAGACTCGGTTCATTTGGAATTGATTCTTATTGACAATAGCATATATTGAGAATCGCACTTATTGGTAGTAAGTCCATTCGGGTTTCATCCCTTATGAGAAAAGGTCTTTTAGATCTTAGGTCGTATGAAGTAATAGGTATTTTGAGATTAGTTCCAAACAGCCCGGAAGGTCGAATACATTAATTTCAGTGTAATGTTTCACCGCGGTTTCGCACCTGCAATAGGCATAATGTTGCCACAAATGAACATTGTATTCATTTGTAACCTAATGAGTGTCCTGGTTCAGACATAGACATTTAACACAAATAAGCTATGGACCTATCTAGTACATACTACCTAATGCTTTATAGTTGACATAGAACATTTAATTTACTTACATAAAAAAATGAAAACCAAAAACTCTTTATTTCCATAAATACAATAAATGTACACACAGTCAAATTATAAAATTAAACACTGACACGGAAATAAAGTGATATTTTGTTTTCTGTTGCTTCTGTATGTTGAAGCGCATGTGTAAAGTAAAGAAGCGACGAAGAAACCTTTAGCCTGTTAGTTATTTTTCGAGTTGGAGCAAAACCCGTCCCAAGCTTTTTTATCCTCTAGAATCTAGATAATCTGATATTTTATAGTAAGCCTTTTTGCGTAGCAAGGTTTTGACAATTTGTTTGATTTTAATTACTGATAACTTTTGCAACTCACCAGGAGTTTTGCTGTAGAAGCGTATAGGTGCATTGCCCTTTAAAAGATTTCTGCAGATCGGACACAAATTTGTTCCGAGGCGGGAATCGAACCCGCAACCTCCTGCGTCGCAGGCGGACCTTCGCCCGCTGCGCCACGGAGGTCGTCGTATTAAATTGTCCAGCATTATTTGTTTATTTATTTATTTAAATTTATCACTTAGATAATTAGAGGTACCTACCACCGATAAAAAGATTAAAATATTGTAATACAAAATAGTGTAACTCTGGACCTAAATAAAGTATAAAATAAACATTGTTTGTTGTAATTTGAAATAAAATGGAACCTCTTTACATAATAACTAGGCGTACATACAATTGCGCATGTAATATTCAGTTATTTTGTACGCATTTGCATAGCCTCAAATACCTGTATCACCTAGGCCTAAATAAATCACCAGTTAATGTTTAAAACATTAGGTCGTTTTGGTATGCCGATCGTAATCTCAAATCTGTTCCGTGCCTACATACAATTATTAACAAATTTTAAAATTCTATACCATCCTCTATTGTCTTTGCCAAACGGTAGAATTATTGCGACACCTCGTCTGATTTGCATAAAATACATTTAACTCTATTCACGTAATTTTAAGAATTAAATCCTAAGTGAATATTAACAAAGGATTTTTGCGTAAAAACCAAGCATTTTAGATAAGAAATTCGGCATGGTAAATGAAATTGTGTTTGCCGAAAATTCGTTACGCTTGTGCGTCACATCCCTAATTTGCACAGTTGACCAGAGCATTCGATGTTTGAATTAATTAGGAACGCTATTTGAAATAAGAAGCAAATTATATGCTACCTACTTAAAACTCTTTAGCTTACATTCGTCAAAGCCTACAACTGATTTTAAATTCGTTAAAGAGTTCAGCGACAGAACATTGGTAAAATTCGCTTTTCGAAATCAATTTCGCGGGAAATTTCGACCTGCTTAGGAGTAAACAATAGATTACAGATATTTTTTTAAAGCTGGCGCGATAACCTTTGGTTTTTCGTAAAGGTACTGGACGCCTGGATTTGTGACGCCAGTCAGCGTGGATAAATTGGATAATAGTACTTGATTTTTTTAAAATCACCGCTCACAATAAAAGTTATATTTTTGGATAGAAGACACTAAAACAAATAAAAAATAGCATCAAATAATGCCCTAAAGCATCAGGTTTCTGAGATATTCACAGATAAAAAAAACTATATCTGTAAATTATTTTCTTCATATGCGAATATCTCAAACCTGACGCTTACCTCGCCCAAACTACTGAACGGATCGGGCTGAAATTTTGCATACGGGTACTTTTTAGCCCATAATTCACGTGGGATAGAAAAAACCATAAAACGTACGTGTCCATAGAAACAACGCTTGCAAAAGCCGGCATAAACTACATAGTCTATACTAATATTATAAAGAGGAAAGATTTGATTGATTGTTTGTTTGTATTGAATAGGCTCCGAAACTACTGGACCGATTTGAAAAATTATTTTACCATTAGAAGACCACATTATTCCTGATGAACATAAGCTACTTTGTCCGGCGGGAAAATGCTTAATTCCTCCGGGAAAACGGGTAATAGGACAACGGGTAATAAGAATGCAGCTAGTCTATTAAGTTATCTGTGATGTGACGTCTCACACACGCAAACAAAGGTTAACAATTCCTAACAATCCACAGTTGAAATATACAATCTGTAGGTACAATTCCACCAACACATCTCGTTGTGAAAGCCATCATATTATGTTCTTGACATTTACGTCTATTTCTAGATCCTGGAGTATAAATGTTGACTAAAATTGCTTTGGAAAGCGTAATAGAGTACAATTATTGGCAGTCTGTTTGAGTAGGAAAGTCAATGAAATGTTTAAGATATAGCCTTTTGTACAGCCTACCTATTTGCATACAGTCGTTCGAAGAAGGCATTTTGACGTGGTTTTGACAGGGCGATCGTGCGGGGTGCAAGTGACGGGACGGGGGAGGGACGCTCCCAAGTTGCATACATCACCGCCTTGGTAACTCGGGAGCGTCCCGAAGATTCTAAATTTGTAGTTTTTTTACTAAATTAATTACTTTTGATGCTCGCCATGCACCAAAACCTTTAAGGTACTTCCCGTAGACATAGAATCATGAAATTTGGCAAGCAGCAGAGTCTTACAATTATACGGAACCCTTAGTGCGCGAGTCTGACTCGCACCTGACGTTTTATTTATACTTAAGTACATAAAATTTTAGTATATATTTTCAAAACAATCATATTATTATGTACGCATAGGAGATGACTAGTCGTGCGAGGGCTGTAGAAGTTGGCTCTCACACGTCCAACACCACTGCCGCACAACACAGAAATGAGCAATCAAAAATCGTTTCGTAATCTCTAGATTTTTTATCACTTTACAAACCGGCGACAAAACTGCTTGCAAGCTTCAAGCAAGTGGCCCGCGAGCTCTGTTATCTGACGCCGTCAATCTATACTAATATTATAAAGAGGAAAGATTTGATTGTTTGTTTGTTTGTATTGAATAGGCTCCGAAACTACTGGACCGATTTGAAAAATTCTTTTACCATTAGAATCCCAAATTATTCCGGATGAACATAGGCTACGGCTTTAACCGCGGGAAAATGCTTCATTCCTACGGGAAAACGGGTAATAGGACAACGGGTAGTAAGAATGCAGCTTACTAGCTGCATTCTTACTACCCGTTGTCCTATTACCCGTTTTCCCGTTTTTTTTTACTTTAAATATTTTAATTTTTTTTAATTTTATACTTAAAATACATCTAAACATTACGAGTTAAACCCCATATTTGAATACACATTTTTGTGCTGTGCCGCAACGGTGCGGTCTAGATCTGCGACAACTTTAAGCCACAAAGTAACATTCCGTAACAAATAGAAGATAATCCCAGACAAGATACAACTTCCGCAGAAGATAACGTGTCCAGTACGTTCTCGACGGTAGGCGGTGATAACATCGCAAGTGGGAAGATAATGGACTGGGAAATGAAAATCATGCTCCAGAATCATACGCCCAGCGTAAACAGACAAGTAAGAAAGTCGACTCTGAATCGAGAAATCCATAGCAGCCTACCTATATGCACACAGTCGTTCGACGAAGGCATTTTGACGTAGTTTTGACAGATAAATCGTACGGGGGGCAAGAGACGGGACGGAGAGGGACGCTCCCGAGTAGAAAACATAAACGCCTTAGTTACTCGGGAGCGTCCCGCCCCCTGACCCGTTCCTTGGGCCCCGCATGATTGCCCTGTCAGGGTGTAGGGAACGGATATAGGCTACTTGAAAAGCGCGTGCGCAGCCGCGAGCAGCAGCTAATAATAATGCTGGACAATTTACACTGCATTATCTACCCTCAAGCTAAGCAGAGCATGTGTTATGCTAGACATATTTTTTTTTTCACTTCTCTTGCTCAAAAAGTGTATCATAATAGTGTAGCTTAGCGGGCCTAAAACTCGAGTTTAATACCTAGGGCTAAAAAGTTTTTTTTCTTTTTCATTTTCGTCTAAAATCATCAGCCCGTACAAAGCCTTCGTTCTCTTACATAATTCGAGATAATCTGACATTTATTTGATATAGTAAGCCTTTTTGCACAGCAAGGTTTTGACAATGTGTTTGAATTTATTTACCGATAATTTTTGCAACTCACTAGGAGTTTTGTTGTAGAAGCGTATACATTGCCCTTTAAAAGATGCATTAATTTTGTGTAGCCTAGTTGTGGGCACAGCGAGTTTATGTTTATTTCTGGTATTAAAGATAAGTTTATCACTATTTTCATTCACATTTTTCTTTTAATACATTGCAAGATTCTCCCATTATAAATAATTTAATTATTATACGAAAATAAAATTAAAACTGGAATTGTAGGACTAGGTGGGTACTATTATGGGTACTTATGAATGAATATTTACTACCAAAGACCTTACACCTGACTCCTGAGTCAAGCCACTCCTTGTTTGTTGCAATCGGAGAAACTGACTCCTACGCTGTTCAGTCAATTATTTAAGATTATGAAATAGATACCTACCTCACTTCACCTAAACAGCCTGTATTGGGCCACTGCTGGACGCACGTCCACGCGAGTTAAAGAAAAATCGTGAAAGGAGTCATGGCATCGATATACAAGAAAATTATATGCATATTTAGTTTTTTTTTTTCATTTATTACATTTATGGAAATCGACCCAAATGGTTTATCAAAAAAAAAGACACCCTGTAGTATTGAAACCTATGGATTCTGTTGCTGATAAGGATCGATCGTCGTAAATAAATTATTACTAAAAATGAAAGGATATAGCAAATTATCACTATTTTATTATTTTTACACGGAAGAAAACTTACCTCCTGTTCAAACTTTTTGGTCGTACCTTAGCTCTCACTACTCTATTCTTGTTTACGTCCAATCTCGCCACAGTATCACTTGCAGTAGCTCAACTGTGACGCAATAGCCCTATTAGAGGTTGTCCTCTTAACTTTGATGACGTTGTGAAATGCGATCCAACAGATTTCTATGCTAATTGACATACGGAAATCATCCAAGATAACATAGATGACAGTGGCGCCTATTTAAACTAATTATAAAGACAGTAAAGTGAAAACAGAAGCTTTGGGTGAGGTTAGAATCTTAATTAAAATAAAGCGCTGAGTCCGGTTGATGATAGTATCGAGCCGTGATTGTGATGTCTCTTAAGAAATCAAATAATATCGCAAAAATTTTCGACTTTGACGGGACTTGAACCCGCATCCTTCCGTCAGTACCTCTTTAGATTTTCGACTCCCACGTCACTTGACCTCGTGGTGTAGTTGGTTAGCACATTCCGGTACTGACGGAAGGATGCGGGTCATGCGGGTTCAAGCCCCGTCAAAGTCGAAATTTTTTGCGATATTATTTGATTTCTTAGAAATTACCCTGAGTGTGGGATAGGCCTACAAAATGCATCTAAGAAGCATTATAGGCGCCCAGAAGAGTATTTTGAGACCTCATTCAACAAAATTGCTGCTGCCGTTTCGATGCTTGAAGGTGATTAAGAGTAACAGATAACCATAATTATATATAAATTGCTGGATGCTGAAAGACAGGACGCTATGCCGCTCACAGGGGAGGCCCATGTCCAGCAGAGGACTAATATAGGCTGATGATAATGACATAGAAAGACTCGAAAAACATAACTTTCGCCGGGTAAAAATTGCTACTATCGATGCGCAAAGTTATCTGACGCGCACTTCAGTTTTCCAGCCAAATCCTTCATGATTTATGTCTGTAATACTACTAATTGACATCGTAAAATCAAGGCCTTCCGATACAACCGTAACCGTCTGGCATTCATAGTCATATCATTATTTAGATGTTTATATTTTATAGGCGAAAGTGTAGAAAGATTTCTGCCACTTATCGCATTGTTATGAAACTTGGCTAACCAGTAACATAATACTTAGCGGGAAAACTAGTCTACCAGCAAGTCAATTTGTACAACCATTAACTTGTTTATAATACCACCTACCTTCTACTACTTCTACTACTACTACCACATCGCGGGCTCTCGACCATTTCTATATACAAAAGTCGTGTCTCAGCACATACATGTGCATCTGTGTGTGTGACGTCTTCTTTCTTCCTTCTTTATAAAAATATTGTGCGACTGAGATACTTCTAGAGGCTCAAAGGCTTTTTTTTAATTTCCTCGCACAAAATATTGAACACCATTGGCATCGACATGCCACCTGCGCCCCGTGGGTGCGCTGTACGTCACTTATATTTGGACCCAAATAATACTCTCCTAGGGGCCGGCATGGTAAAAAAGCTCCCTAGTAGATCTTACCTGTAGGCCATGCCACAGCGATTCTTGCCTAGGGAAGAATATAAAAATTTATGAATATTTTTTTTGTTTATTAACAAATAAGAATACAACATAAAAAAATACAAATACTCCTCTGCTGACAGGAGAATAAATACACGAAACTCCTCTCACTTGCAGGAGCATGCGCAGACATGGCGGAAAAAATTTCAAGAGTCAAGAGATGGACTAGAAACAAGTTCAAAATATTTGCAATTGAAACAATTGAGCTAACGACTGTTGCAAATAATCGAGGGTAGCTCAACTGAACACAATTAAAATTGACATCGAATCGTCATTTATGCATAACATCAATAATTTTCGCACTGTTTATCTATATTCTAGCCTAGATAGAGTATCACCAATGCCATACACAAGTTATGGTCATTGTTGATTGGAGTTCGGTTTGAAGATTTTTATTTTCTCAAAGAACATCAGTATAGTTCACTTAAATGAGAAAAACCAAAATTTGTACTGATATTTCAGTATCTAGAGTTCCTTTCATGAATAAACATTGTTAACAGTTATATCTTTATCTCGACTCCAATCATGTAAATTAGTGTTGTTGTTCTGTTGACATAATTTGCAGCGAACTCGAAGCTATAGGAAGGCAACTGACAATGTTTACTGTCTTCATGCTATTAACGCATAGTAAAAGTGGATTTACTGGTTCAGCCCACACTGTGCCACACAGTAGCAAATAACCGCCGAAAGTTGGTTTAAGTGTTGATGGCTTCCTTCATAATTTGTCACATTATTTATAGTCTATGCCCGAGGAAACACCACAGAATATGTACCAGTAGGTTATTACCAAGTTATTACTACAAACTTTTTTGTTCAGTTCAGAGTGGCGCTAGTGGTCAGTGTGTTAGACTAGCTGTGCCCGCGGCTTCGCCCGCGTGGAATTCACATTTTTATGGATTTTAATTTATTTTCGCGAAACTCTGTATTTTCTAAAATAAAAATAGCCTATGTTACCTGCTATAACATCAGCTAGGTTCATTTTCTAGTGACAGTCCAGTCAAATACCGATCAAGCCTTATCGGAGATTAACCGAAACAAACAGGCAGACAAACATATTTTTTTTTATTATGTGTTTTGTATCATGTAAATCTCAAAATTGGGAATACAGCACTGCGGTATTCCCTATTCTGAGTTTTTTCCAAATTCTGTTTTTGGATATTCTTTTCCAAATGCTTAATTTTTTTTACAATTTGTTCTGAATTTTTGAGTAGATAGATTTTGAATTTTTGTACCTTATAATTTTCATGTATTTAAAACGTATAGCTGTTATTTTAACTTAAGAGCCCTGTCACATATCGGAGAATTGCAAGTTTAGGTATTTTACGCACCGAGTGGGCGGCAACCTGCACAAGCGTGCTTTCTTTTGCGACTAAATGATCTTGATCCACCGTAATACAAGTTTTCTTAGGATGGAGTTCGATGGATTGTTTGTTTATGTGAAGTATTAATTTTGTTCATAATAGAGGTACCTAATTTGTTTTGATATATTTTTCATTATTTTACGCAGTAATCGATTGCTTACCGACATCCGCAGCATATATAAACAGGGTGGAATTTTGAGACGGTTCAGTAAGGGCAGGTACCTTAACCGTTGAAGCTACATGAAAATGGTCTGAGGAAACTAAACATCCTTTTTAGAAAAAAATATCTTCCCCTTTCATAGATTTTCTAAAAAGTTACGTACAGATTTTTTGAACTTTTTTTGATGCCAATCAATCCTGTTTTTTATACTAATCAATAATTTCTTTAGAATCAACTAAATTTTCTGTACTAGAAAAGTCAGAAATCACAAAAATAAGATCCCATACATTTTGTAGGGAGTTCAAATCAATTTACTTTTTTCCGTAATAAAACTTTTTGTAACCGTGGGTTGGATTGCAAAAACACTTGGTTGAATAGAAAATTTGTGTTTCAAACGCATTGTTTCTTTTTTTTTTCAAACTTTATCATTAATATGTCAAACTCTGACTGAGTGTGGTTTTGTTTATTTATTTATTGTTTATTTAATTAAAACGGTTTGAGTGAGTTCTACGAATAATCAAAATAATGGACATTTTGAGCATCTCATTTCGTAAATTGAGATTGTACATAAGAGTGTAAACGTGTACAAATAAGAGTGTGAATAAGTATATTATTGTAAAATACCACATATTAGACATGTGTAAGTAATGATTGTAATATCACAAAAGTTATATTACGCGACGAAGTAATACAACATCACTCATCACTCGAGACGCCGAAGCATTACGCATTACACACATCACGCGACGCTCGGTTGGTGATAGGCAGGCAGGCACATGCACGTTCTTCCATCTCCTTATCTCAATCGTGCGGATCCGGCTTTGTTCGGAATGTTTCGTAGTTTATATGGCACTGTATTGCGTGCGAATGAGACGCAGATAGATGTGTGCGATTGAAAGTAAATACAAAAGTAAAGTCATCACATCACGTTACCTACATTGCATTCGGCATCGGCAAACATTACGCGGAGTTCGGTTTGGTTAGAGATTTTAATGCGAGCGAGTGATGCATTGCGTTGCGCGGACTCGGCTTTGTTCGTTATGCTTCGTAGGTACCTACATAATAATTACCTATATTTGGTTAACAACCAACCTACTTGCTCATTCAGTCTTATAATACTTACCACAATACTTACGTACACTACCTACCTAGCTTATATAAAATAAACTGACTACCTAGCCTACCTACACTAAGATGAATCTCTCTCTAGCCAGAGAGAGATTCATCTTAGTGTAGGTAGGTTAGGTAGTACGGGCCTAAGTATGAAGGAAAATCAACTTTACTACCCATAAATTCCATGTATTCTAAGATTAATTTGATTCTACCTAACCTTTGGTATGTATGTACCTACCAAACAACAGTATTACCTAGGTAGGTACCACATTAACTTACCTACTAAGCCACTCCGTCCGTACTCGAATGTAGGTATAAGTATCGTTTCTATGGGAAGGAGCTACATGTAGAAAGTAATAAATTAAGGAAGCATTGCATTTGGTAATTGTAATATTACCTACCCTACTTATTACAACCATTCATAGCCGTGTCCGACATCACTGACATCACCGTGCACGAGTAATGTTACGCGTAATGGTAATATTACAAAGTGATATCACCTTATCGTAGTGCAATAGTAATATGGCATCACGTTCTAGTGTACTGTTTTGCGCATGTCTACCACATATCAACGTAATCAGTTTATCGTTGGTTTGTTTTTTCGTATTTTTCTTTGACTTGGTTTTCAAGGATGTAATGATTTTCTTCGAAAAGTATGGAATTTTTTTTTGCAATTAAAATGCTATTAAACCCTCTACACGAACGTGAAAAAATTTTTCTTCTTTCGTACTCAGTTTGGGAGATATCAAAGGGTTGAAAATTGGGGAGGGAGGGGGGTGATTTTTTTTTCTTCCAATTCGAGAAGAAACCTTCTATACGATCCCGCAATCGGAACTCCTCTATCGCGACGGCATCTCGTAGTACTCTCAAAAGAGGGGTCCGGGGGGGCAAGGGGGGGTAATTTTTTTTTAAAGTCGAAATCATTCGACCCCCTCTATACAACGCCCCTAAAATTTTTCATCAGTATGACTCGGCTCGGGAGCCCCCACGGGGGGCGGGGATCCCGGGGGCAAATCTCAAAAATAATTTTTTTGTAAGTTAGCGATCTACACTCATAATGGGATACCGTATAGGTCAGTGCCCGACATAATATCGTGATTTGAAGTTTGACAGCTGTCATCCGAAATGTACATCTCGACGAGTACTACAGTTTCACTTTAGAAACTGGTGCTCTGCGATGGTCAGTTTCCGAGATATCGTGATTTGAAGTTTGACAGCTGTCATCAAAAATGTAGATCTCGACGAGTACTACAATTTCACTTTAGAAACTGGTGCTCTGCGATGGTCAGTTCCCGAGATATAGTGATTTGAAGTTTGACAGCTGTCATCAAAAATGTAGATCTCGACGAGTACTACAATTTCACTTTAGAAACTGGTGCTCTGCGATGGTCAGTTCCCGAGATATAGTGATTTGAAGTTTGACAGCTGTCATCAAAAATGTAGATCTCGACGAGTACTACAATTTCACTTTAGAAACTGGTGCTCTGGGATGGTCAGTTCCTGAGATATCGTGATTTGAGGATAGCTGTCATCCTAAATGTAGATCTTGACAAGTACTATGTTTTACCATTAGAAATCTGGCAGCATTTGTGCTGGATGTATTTCGATTCAGAAACCTTGAAAAGTAACGAAGAGATTCGGACGAGATGTCCCCTTCACTTTTGATTGAGGGTACAACTGATCCGAATCTAAAATCAAGAGAATTTAGATTCGGACCAGATGTACCCCAACACAAAATTGAAGTGGACATCTCGTCCGCGGATCAGTTTGAGATTCGGACCAGATGTACCCTAACCCCTTACTGTGTTGGGATAACTATAATGAGTTATCTATCTGGTATTATAATAATGTACAAACTAAATAGTAATTGAAAATACTGTACGAATGTAAATACTTACAACGATCAAAAACTTTGGTCGTAGTTTACGATGTTCTAGCACGCACACTCTGACGCAGTGCGTGAAAAAAACTGACATAGGTCCTCGACAAGCGCTCGCGCGGTACTGAGGGCAGATCGCCGGTGCAATGAAATATATAGCACTTTTAATAAATTCATAAAAAAATAATGGTAGTGATTTAATAAATAACATTAATATTGTAGTTTAAGCAAATGTTGAGGATTATTAAGGTATAAATATTATGTCAAAATGACGTAGAACTTCGGAGATATTGGGGTTTGTTTTGAAGCCTTTTCGGTCGATAATTGAATTCGGATCAGGTTTATTTTTGTTCACATAGTGGCCTATAACAAAAATGTATTCTATTATTATTGAAGAATAGGATATTTGCAATCTAAAAAAATATATTTTATTTATCTATATTCAATAGAATCTACAAATCAGATCAAATTAGATAGGTCTCGCGAGACTTTTTGCGTAAACATGCATCGGTAGATTGATTATTATAAAATAAATAAATAAGTTTTCTAAAATTTGTTCTATTATTATTGAAGAAGAGAAAACGAACTATTATTAACAAGTAATTGTTATTTCAATCAACGAACGAAAACCATAGAATTTGTACAAGATAACCGTGGAATTTCTGGTTTACTTGTGAATGCCGTCTTAACATAAATTTTTATTTTTTATTTGTATAGGAAGAGAAAAAAGTTTATGAAATGACAGTCTTAGTTCCATTTTTGTCCACCTATTCGAATAACCTGGTGGACTCTACAAAGCATAATCATGAAGATTTATAGTCTGTTAGGTTGTAAAAAGTCCCATTAATTTTGTCCCCGGAAGGGCAGTGAACTTTAGATCGTGGAAATCGGAAATTCGGAAGATATATGAAACCACAGGTTTCAGCATATTAGTTTTCAGGCTAAAGGTTTCTTCGTCGCTACTTTACTTTAGTCTACACTTGCTTCTGCCCGCGGCTTCGCACGCGTATTTTCGGTATAATAACTAGTCTATTATCTAAGTTAGGCTTTGCTCTAAATGTACACCAAATTTCATCTTGATCTGTTCAGTTGTTTTGCAGATCCTAGGTAACAAAAATTCAGATTTCACAAACTTTCGGCTTTATTATACTGCCTCGTTGGTCTAGCGGTCAGCTTGTTCAACCGCTGATTATGAGGTCCTGGGTTCGAATCCCGGGTTGGGCCAATAGGGTCGACCCGGGATGTAGGATCAGGGTTTTTCTAGCAAGAAAAATTCACAGTAGCAGCCCGGAGTCAGTTAGTTGGCGGTGTTACACCC
The DNA here is from genome assembly GCA_949316285.1 of Eupithecia subumbrata. NCBI lineage: Eukaryota > Metazoa > Arthropoda > Insecta > Lepidoptera > Geometridae > Eupithecia > Eupithecia subumbrata. The sequence goes on along the minus strand of OX438630.1, from coordinate 11,776,277 downwards.
CCGAGCTTCGGAAAGCACGTTAAGCCGTTGGTCCTGCGCCTAACCTCTTCCCGATCGTGTCGATCTGTCGTCCCATCGGATTATGAGAGTGAGGGAACAGAGAGTGCACCTGTGTTTGCGCACACACTTGTGCACTATAATATGTCCTGCGCATCTGGCTAGTCTCCGAGAGACTGGCCGCCGTAGTCGAAATTCGGCTAGGAGGACATTATTATTATAGGATATCGAAGGGACACGTAGGTAAATCGAAAACATCACTTTATTTCTACGTTTATTTTAATTTAAGAATTTGACCTTTTCTAATGTAAGTTTACAGTACAGTTATTGTATTTAAGGTAATAAAGAGTTTTAATTCTTGATTCTTGGATAAGAAAAGTACTCAAAGATTCCGAATATATAATTATCCGATAAGAACTCATCAAAGAAAATTATAAAGAATAGAACTAAGTGAGTAGAAACAGTTGAGCTAATTATGTAAGATAATATCTATCTATGTAGTGTATTGTACTAAGTATAGTAGTTATCTAGTACCCATAACACAAGCTCTGCTTAGCTTGGGGCTAGATAATGCTGTGTGAATTGTCCAGCATTATTTATTATTATTATAATTGCTGACCGTCACAAACAATCTAGAGGTAGCTCAGCTGGTCCATAACAATACCAATCGGAAGCGTCCCCAAGCTGGCTGTATTCTGTAAGTAATGACTCGTACGATTTTAACCTAACGGATACTGGTGGTATCCAAAAAATTTTAGCCACTCCACTAAGTGATGCGGCAATTGAATTATTTAGGTTAGTTTTAGATATAATTTAGTTTGGTTGGGAGTTCGTTTGTTAAAATACGGGACTGACATAGTCACCAATGACTCAAACTCAACATCAACAGTCTGTATTTGTCTACTACTGGACGCAGGCCTTCCCCTGATAAGTGCCTTATTGGCTTTTATCGCATGGGGGTAATGCCCATAAACCCCACGCTGGGCATGCGGGTTTGGGATCGCAGTTTGGTGGTAGAATTGTTCTGCAGGGGGCGCTACTGCCCGCAATGACTCAAAATTCCCTATAAATATGAATAAAATAAGAAAAACTTGTCTAAGTTCTTTTCGTTTAGGTTCTTTTTCTGTAGGAATATTTCTGTGCAATTTAGTTTATTTTGTAGACCAGTTCGTAGATTAATGGGTTCTAAAGAGCAGACGATTAATTTGGTTATCTTAATAGTAAATAGCCGAAGCTATAAAATATTGTACCAGTGACCTATTGATTGGGCCCCCGCACTTATTACGGTACAGAGTGATTCAATCAAGTTGGACAATAACAACCATTTGCTATTGTTTTTAATCATCATTGACGATGACGACCGATGTGACGCGGCGGGCGAAGGTCCGCCTGCGACGCAAAAGGTTGCGGGTTCGATTCCGTCCGATACGATCTACGTCCTCTCGGGTATTTACTACGTACATATTAAAAATAGCTATCTATGTTACCTATGTATTGTATTAAGTATATCAGTCCTCTAGTACCCATCATAACACAAGCTCTGCTTAGCTTGGGGCTATATGCTGCTATGTGGATTGTCCAGCATTATTTATTTATTTATTTATCGTTCAAAGAATTTGCCGCAGCTTATTCCTTGATTGATGTGTTAGCACTTATTGTAACGTAGGAAAAAACACTACTTAATAGGTACAGGACAAAACTAACTACGACTGATTAAATAAATATCATATAAGTATGACAATCACCATGCAGAATAGGTATAACAGACTCTACAATAGTAGAGTCTGCTTCAACAATTCACTTTATTATTGCTTTACAATAATCAACAATGCACTATAATAGTGCTCTACAATAGTAGAGTCTGCTTCCTACCTATTCTGCAGAAATATTACAATAGTAATATTTCTTTTTTAAATAATATAAGAATTATGTTTTGCATAACATTATAATAAATTATCATTTTTACGATAGATTTTATTTATGAAACAAAATTGATTTATTGGTGAATTACCTAAGCTAACTAGTCATTTGCACGTAACCCATTTAGTAGAGTCATAAAGTCATTTGACACGACTCAATCATCATAATCTATAATCTTTACGATATTCTATTGAAAACAAATTGATTGATTGATCAGGTTAGATACCATTCACACATGACACCCTGTCTGTACGGTCATAAGACACTTGACACACACAGACACAAAATCACATCACAACACACTAATATTATAAATGCGAAAGTTTGGATGGATGGATGGATGGATGGATGGATGTTTGTTACATCTTCACGCCAAAACTACTAAACAGATTGAACTGAAATTTTACATCGGTATAGTTCTAAGCCTGGAATCAAACATAGGCTACTTTTTGTCCTATAAATCAGTTCCCATGGGATAGAAATTACTTTTGACGTTTCCATACAAACAAAGCGTGAGAAGCCGCTTGCAGACTAGTCACGTAATTATGCGAAAGTTTGCATGTATGTTTGGATGTTTATTACCTTTTCATACCAAAACTACTGAACAGATCTGGCTGAAATTTAGCAAACAGGTTGTTCTAGGCCTGGAATAAAACGGCTACTGTATTGTTTCCATTAATAATATCCCGTGGCATAGAATCACTTTTAAACGTTTCTATAGAAACAACGCGTGCATAGCCGCGGGCATAAACTAGTAATATTATAAAGAGGAAAGATTTGTATGAAATGAAATGAAAATGAAAACATTTATTGAAAAAGAAATACACAATAACAATGGTTAACTCAATGTTAAGCTAAAGTAAGGTGTTATCAGTTTCTCGTCAGGTAATGTTTGTAACGAATAAACTCAATAACTACTGGACCGATTTCAAAAATTCTTTCACCGTTAGAATGCTACGTTATCCCTGAGTAACTTCAACAAGGATAAATGTCCACCCGTGCGAAGCCGGGACAGGTCACTAGTAGTATAATAACGACAGTTGTATGATGTCAGACCGTCAAAACAACAGTTATGATTAGTGGCAACACCGGCTTCGGTCGCAAAACCTAATTCGAAGAGAAAGCATTGAATGGCTTAAAAATCTTGAGTGGGTGACATTATTGTATTCTGAAAACAAGGCCAGCAGAATAATTAACAATTAAGAATTTAAGATGGTATTCAAGACTGCATAAAGCAATCCATCTTCACCCACGGCTTCAAACTATTATTTTTAAGCTGTTTTCTTATCACAGTTCTTTTCATCCTGCAAGCCAATTTTTATCGTTATGGCCCAGACTCCACCAAACCGGAAATGTGCGGATATGTCCGAAGCGGAGACGAGAAGAGACGTTTTTCGTCCTGCGCTTGACCTACGGGGAGAGGTCAAGCGCACTTTCTCTCGCAACAACTATTGGCTCGACCTGGGATTCGAACCCAGGACCTCATAATCAGCGGTTGAACAAGCTGACCACTAGACCAACGAGGCAGTATATCAATCTGTAGTCATCTACTTGAGTAACGCTTATGCCATACAAAATACCATACAAAAGCGTTACTCAAGAATATATCGATGACTGACCAAGCTTTTATGACACAAGCGTTGGTTTTTGTTTTACTAAATGCGTCGACTGTACTAAACACTTCTTCATAAATGGTAAGGGCGTTTCTTCATTGGCCGGTCCGGCCCGGCACCGACATCGGTGGACGCATAATGCTATGAAATTTTATGTCACACTGTACGGCCCGACACCGAAATGTCGTCGCAGCAAGTCTCCCACTTGTGTCGGGCTGGCATCGTTATGTGTTGTGTACCTCCGTAAGCTTCTACATATATGGGCGTGCGTGCAAGGTCTCTGAGGAATTACAAAGTAGTCGTGTCGTGTCGGTCAAATGAAAAATGTAGCTGTCGGTGCAGTGTCGTTGAGTACGTCCGTGTCGGTAGCAGCATCGGTGCCGGTCCGGGCCGGCCAATGAAAGATAGAAAGAAATCTTTATTCAAAGCATAAACAATTTATACGTTACATAGAGTTAAAATAACACCATATAAACTACATAAAAACAATTAAGAAAAGTTATCGCTACGAAAAGGCGTCCGAATCAGCATTATGTTGAAATATCCATTACGCATAGCTATCGCAACGCTGATCTTCCGTCGGAACCAACGCGTCACGTAACGTACAAACGAAGCACAATTTATAAAAGAAAAAAAAAACTACATGCACTTACATGCGCCCTGATCTCGGAATAATCAGTTAGTCCGTGATCATGGCGCATGTAACTACGCCGAAAATATTGGAAAACTCAAAACTCAAATCATGGTAAATATCCCGTTATAAATGACTTTAGTGTTAATAACCATGATGGATTTAAAAGCCCTTAGGCAGGTTCACCTATACACCGAGTAGGTATTTATTTACTTTGCCTGTGTATGGAAATGTATGAACGTCTGCTTCTTATCAGTACCTACAGTGATTTGTAGCAGAGAGTTTTGTTATCTCCAAGTAATCACTTTTGCAGATATAGTGATCGCATCCTGTGTTTGGCGTCTACTCTGGAAAACCATTGCGATATAGTTTCGGTTCCCACTCATTGTCCTGCCGTGAGAGTTTTACCTTTATGGTGGATGTCAGCGGAAACGGGGTAAAGGATACTGCCAGATAATTAAAAACATAATTTGAAGGCAAGGATGCGGGTTCGTCACGTCGAAGTCTAACATTTTTGTGATATTATTTGCTTTCTTAGATTTAACCCTGAGTGTGAGGGCTTACGCACTTATTAACAAAAACTTAGAATTGATGACTTCGAATCCCTTAGTTTTACACTGTTTTTAAGTTATAAAAATAAGAAAAACAAATCGCTCGGGAGTAAATTCGTCAATTATCGATCGATTTAGAAAATTCTTTCGCTATTGTTTAGAGAACTAGCTTCTGTCAGCGACTTCTCACGCGTATTTTATATAATAAGTAGCCTATTATCTAAGTTAAGCTTTACTCTAAATGTAATCTTGATGTTCAGTGGATTTGGAGAGCCTAGGTAACAAAAATTCAGATTTCAAAAACTTTCGGCTTTATAATTATTAGTAGGATTATCTTACTAGTAGATAGTAAGATTAGTAGGATGATCCCGAGGTGGTCTCATGAAAATTTTATTCGCAAGGGATAGTAGGTATTTGTCCCGCGACAATAAAACAGTGATAAATTAAGGGATTCGATTGAAATCAGTTTTAGTTTTTTCAAAACAATCGAATTATTGTCCGTATTTAAATTTTTTTGCTGCCCATGCTTTGCTGGGAATGTTAATTCGGTTCTTTGTTCAAGATTCGACGACGATACATCGTTATCGTTTTGCGGAGTAGGCGCACTGGCTATTTTTAGCAGAGATGGTAGATTTCACAAAGGCCTTATTACCATATTATGTTTGGTGTCTGTAAGGTATATTATGGAGTTAAAGTCGTTTTTGTATGCATGGAAGGATTTAGTTGAGTTTTTTATTAGCTACATTGGGTTAAGATATAATCGAACGAGAGTAGGTTTATAAAATTTAGTAATTTGGGTCTCCTAATTACCCACGTTTGGAAAAATTATAAAGTTGTACAAGGTACAGTTATTGCGGTCATATTGCGTGTTAAAATAAATTATGCTGTTTATTTTGCTGTATTATTTCCTAATGAAATAGATTACAAATTAAGCCTGAAAATTATGGTAATACGTTAAGTGTAAATGACTTTGTGGTCAAACCTAGGACCCAAATAATAATAAATTTTAAGAGGTCGTAAGCACCACGAATGGCTGCAAGACAATGACTTCTGACCGCCACTGTACCTGTATCTTAAACCCAAGTAAACTTCAACTGTAACATAAATAAGTTTTGAGCGTAAATGTAAAATTAATAAACTAAAAAGACTCACTAAATCATAAAAACCATTTACGGTAATAAACGAAGAATAAACCTGTCGAGATGAAACGAATAACCGTGCATAGGTGATTCAAGAAAATTAGTTTGAAAATGTTGGGTTCAGTTCAGAGTAAAAATTACCATAATGGCTAATAAATAATAGCCGTGTCGGAGCATGTTTCTTGGAGGCGTGAAGATAGAGCGCTATAGATAGAGCAATAATAATTTATTTTTCATCCCATCTATTCGAAAAGAGTGCACCCAAAGGTGGTGTTTTCTATAAGAAACTTTTAGCGGGCAGTAATGAGTTTTTAATCCTCATTATAAGTGTGCCGCAATTATCTTTGCCGCGCACTTTTTGAATTTGGTACATCTTAGTGTACAGTGCCAAAGAAATCGAACGCAAGTATTGTTTGTTGTTAGAACTGGCTGGTACGACGGCCCATAATCGGGCCGCCGGTATATAATCTACAACAATCTCTATTCCTAATAAAACTGCAATAATAAATTTTCATAATTGCAAAAAAGGTCTCAAATGTAGATATGTTTTTAGTTGTTTTAATATTAGAGACTATTTAATTTTAATTTAGTTCTTACTGTATATTTTATTATATAATAATGTTACAATAAAATGTGAGGCGTTTTATTTTCTCGTAGTGGGTGATGAAAAGTAGCGTGTATCACTCGGGCGCAAAATGTATTTTTGGCTCGGGCGACGTACTTTGAATCTCTCGCTACGTTCAGGATTCTACTAAAGAATCCCTCGCTACGCTTGGGATTCTACTCTAGGATCCCTCACTTCGCTCTGGATTCAAAAAAGCGCCCTCGCCGTAATAATATTATTTTGCTCCCATAGGATATAATTAATATACTATTTACTACACCAGCTCAGAAAATTGCTTATTCCTTTTCTACACATAAGGTGGAGAGTACGTCATGGCAGGCGTACTGAAATACGGCAGGGAAAACTTTATGGCATTTAATTTCTCACGCGTTTAGCGGGAGAGAAAAGTGTAAGGAAATCCATTTCTAAGGTGTTATTTTTATTAATTTTCTGAATTGCGATAAAGATATAAATTGTTAACAATATCTATTGAAGAAAGGATCACAAATCGACGTTTAAGTAGATACTTTATTGACAAAGAAAATCGCAGTCAAATAATAGAAATAAATTACAACTAAGTAGTATTTACAATTGAAACAATAGAGATAAGTGCAAACAATCTACAGGTAGCTCAAATACGAAAGACGCTGGCTGCATTGCCCCGCTGTATGGCAATGCTGATGCGCTGCGTCAGATACTCACCAGCTTTCGGATCACGCGTTGCTTCGACCAGACGGTCAGATAATTTTTCTAAAACCCGAAGAGCCTCGGTACCTCACGGACCGGTCACGGGTCTCGACTCCAAGGGGAGCAGGCTCTGTCGAGACCTGCATATTTGCCCTCTTGAGATCCTCGGCCAAATCTGCCGCCGCACCCGCCCTCACGGATGTCATCGGAAGATGGGAAATCGCAAGTGTTTCGAGGCATGTAGGTATCGTCCCACACAATGGGCCTCCCCAACTCCCATGGGACTAGTGTCATACCGTGATGCCTATTACCATTGCCACGCAACAGACCATTCGGTTCAAGAATAGCTAGTACGTTAGCGATGACAAAAGCCCGTCGGATGATGTCGTTATGTAAATACATACTTAAAGTTGTGTTAAAAACAACAACAACAAGAAATTTAATTTTAGATTAAGTAGATACTGCGAGATTGGTTATCTTTGAGTGAATGCTCGATGAGATCATTTGTTAAATTATTTTGCATGGTAATAGATTTTTGTTTCCGAAGAAAAAAAGACCTAGGACTGGAGTATTGAGCTACACCAGGCTTTGCCGGCAGCTTGGATACTGTAGGTACCCGCAGTAGGTCAGTTTATTTAAAACATTCACATTTAGCAATTCCTTTCTGGATGAAGCTGGGGCCCATCCTGTGGTCTCGCCATTTTGGAAATCTTTTTTTTAATAATAAAAATAAAAATCTTTTACTTCAGACAACAAATAAGTCCATATACATACACACACGATGAAAGTTTATCACAAACAGTACAAAGCTAAACAGTAACAAAAAATAAAAATAAAATAAAATAAAAATAACAATAGGCACTATGAGACAACGAGAAGAGGATTTTTGGCATAATCACGTTGCTTGTGGTTAAAAACATCAGAAGAATACTATGTAGTTGTATGTGGTGTGTGAGGAATGGGTTTGTGTGCGTGACTGCCTACCATTGTCTATTTATTTTCATTGATAATTTTAGAGAAAACTAGTCTCTAGGTAAACTTAATTTAGGACACTATTAACCAGAAAACATGTAATCTTTTGGACAATAAACATTAAAATTATCTATGTAGGTATATATTGTCTAAAAAATATTATCTTTAAAACTTCTAGGCCAGGTGATCGGAATGCTGGCTTCCATTTCGGTCAATGAATAAGCATTGCCATTCAACATGGCCATGTTGCCAGCATTCTGAGTATAAGCATTCGCCGACCTCTGTGGCGCAGCGGGCGAAGGTCCGCCTGCGACGCAGGAGGTTGCGGGTTCGATTCCCGCCTCGGGACAAATGTTTGTACGATCTGCAGATATTTCTTCAGAGTGTTCAGGATGTTTACTATGTATAATAAAAAATACCTATCTAGTGTATTGTATTAAGTATATCAGTTATCTAGTACCCATAACACAAGCTCTGCTTAGCTTGGAGCTATGATGTGTGAATTGTCTAGCTTTTTATTTTATTAATCTGCCTTCTGGTGATGGACTTGATGTAGGTAAGTGAAGATACTTGATGTAATTGTTTCATTCTGTTTTCGTAATTTTCTGTTTATAAAGTTTTTTTGTAGTATTCAATATTATTTAAGTTCATACAAGCTTAATGTTCATACTTTTGTGCTCTATAAGTTATCATTTCACTTGCCGTGAGAACCACCCATGACTTGTTATAACTATGTGGTCTAAATGCCTTTAAATATAGTTCCCTCCATATTTATCGACGTAGAGGCGTCGGAAAATATAGAAACTTTCTCGAGTAGAAACTGCATAGAATATGCATTTGCAATTTAAATGTATAAGTGATGTATTAAGATGAAATTTAGATAAGAATGTACTTATAAGGTGAGATTCTCGAAGATAGTGTGAGCGACGAGTCTTGTTTAACGTAAATTGTGTACCTACTACCTAGGTACAGACAGCGTCAGAATTAAGTAACCCCCTCTGCAAAACACATGCAGGTTTAAATCCAAACCTGTTAGTCGTATTAGTTTTTAAAGTCGAAAATAAATTATATTTTTATTTCGGTAACATAAAACATAATACAAGCTCTGCTTAGCTTAGGGCTAGATAATGCTGTGTGAATTGTCCAGCATTATTTATTTATTTATTTATAAAAACAGAGGACAGAAGGAAGTCATCTTTACTTGGCCGACCAAGTTAACCTTTACTGATCTACATGACGTTTTGAAGCTAAGTAGTTAACATCATTAACCTTTAACTGATAATTAACGTTAAGTTATAGAAAAAATCAGAACCTGTACCAGTACGCTATGAGACGACTTGGAAAAGCAAGGATAAGGTGATGTGACGAGCTGAAATTACTGACAAGTCCAAGAGTTCTTAAAATGTAAAGGAAAAAAAGCATTTTGAGTTTTTTTGAAGGTCTACAAACACATGATGACCTATCACTGCTTTGAATCAGGAGGAGTAGAAGAAAACAGAGACGATAAATGAGACAAACGAAACAAGAGAAAGAGCGGGAAGAAAAGAGCGATATTTACCCAGCAGTAGTACTTATTTTAGGTATTAAAAGAAAAGTATATAATAAGTTTAGGCATTGCGAAAATTTCTTAGCAAATTTGTCAATGAGAAACCGTGGGAGATCTCAGTTCTGTGATATAAAATATTTTACGCAACATCGGGGGAAAAGTTTTTATTCGTTGTAGATTGCAGAATCGACACGACAAATTACTAACATTTTTATATCCGAGACAACGTAACAGGCGACCTGGTAGCTAGGGTCCTTATTATAAGAATTGTATGAATGATAAAAATGATATGTATGGTAAGTATTTATCATTTATCAGTTCAATTTTTTTATGTTTACCAACGTTTAAGTACTACATCGTATTGCAGTTAACAAATCGAGTGGATAATAAAAAAAATACCTACACGATTTGTTGAAAATAAAAATTTCTAAAATCTCTAATATCACTGAGTAAAAATCTAATAAAATTTCTAATACCAACCCTATCTACATGTGAATGAAAAGACTCGAATATAGAATATTAAAGAGATATTGTAATACGTATTTAATGAATTTTATAAAACATACAGCAGAATTCTGAAAAACCGATATAATTCAGGGAGAAATCGACGAGAATACATAAAAAACATACATATAGCGGAACATATAATTTCCTCCTTTTTTCGAAGTCGGTTAACGATGGGGCAAAGCGGTAAGAAAACCGTTTATAATTATGTCTTATCTAAATTAGACGTTATAAAACTTAGGAATATGCATCCGTTTGTAGTGTATGAAGTTTTATTTGCATTCCAATCGTTTTAATGAATGCGAAATTCCTTATCCGTGTGTTTACGATATAGGAAATTGGCAGTTATCGTGCTATAGCGTACGCCGCCTTTGATGACAAAGGTACCATTTGCACACATCGCAGTTACTTGGTAATTTGCCTAATGAAGAGGTTGTATGTGAGACAGGTGTGTAAAACCTCTTTCGAGTATCTCGCAGTGAGTCAATAGAAAAACTTTTAATAAACTTACTAAAATTTCGAATCGTGCATACTTTTTAAATATGTTTTATAATTTAAAATGCGCATGTAAATTAATCATGCTATAGTGCCTTTTTGTTTTTTATCCTCTCCCTGGGCAGGCGTCTAAAATTTTGACTATCAAAATTTACCATCAAGTGGCAAGCGTACATTTAGACTGCTGTCTTTTGTTTCATCGAAATTAGGGTAGGTACGGAGGGTCAACTTAAAACTATTAATTCACATGACGAGAATAACGCCGGCGTTAAACTCGCCTGTGGCGATGCTGTCCTTCAGTCTACAACTAGATTAAATTTATAACGGAATACTTTCAAAGATATGTGTTGTTTTTTTGAGTTTTCAAAATTTTTGGCACAGTTGCATGAATGTTGCATGCACCATCATCACGGGCTTCGGTATTTTGGAAATTAGACTTAGTGATCAGGAAGCGGTTATTCCGTTATATCATCACGGAATAACCGATACAAAAATAACCGATGGATATGGATATATCCATACTGAAAGATATTATAAATTCGAAAGTTAACTCTGTCTTTCTGTCTGTTATCCTTTCCCGCCTAAACGGCTGAACGGATCTTAATGAAATTTGGCAGGGAAGTAAATGGTAGGTACCTATCCCGGGACGGACATAGACTACTTCAAAAGTGCATGCAAAGCCGCAGGCATCAACTAGTCAGTATAAACATGATAATGTACTTAATTTTTTACGTTTTTTTATACACCTCTATGCATTAAAACCTTTAGCGGTTCCTTCAATATCGTTATAAAATCACAATTCATTTAGAATGAAACCCAACACGAGAAGCCATTAAACTTTAAAACTACCATCCTTATTCCCTAACTATAAAGTCTAAAATCCACCAGCAACACTACTGCATGCATGCCAGATTACAAGAACGAATGCTTTTTATCGAATTAGCATACTGCATGTGACCTATTTCGCCACCTTACGGTCTATAAACCTTATTCTAAGCGTTCTAAGGTTGAAAATAAGCGAATTTGTTTGTAAAATTAGAGTGCAAGTGGAGCGCATGGTAGTAATTAACATTAGTACTTGGGGTCATTGAACATAGTGTGTTTGCGGCTTTACAAAGGATATCAGATGGACTGAATACCAGAATAGTGCCTAGCTGAAACTGTTGACGTCACACTCATTTAAAAAGGTGAATGTACAGCCAACGACAAAATCGCTGTGAATTTTATACCTTAAATCTCGTAAATTAATCAAAAAAAAAATTTAAATAACCTAATACATTTTGAGCTATTTAGAGAAATAAAAAGTGGTGATCAAGTCTCCCCAGGTTCCCCTATTTGTTCAGGGTGTTCTGGATGTTTTCTATGTATACTAAAAAAAATATCTATATATGTATGTATTGTATTAAGTATATCAGTTATCTTATCTAGTACCCATAACACAAGCTCTGCTTAGCTTGGGGCTAGATAACGCTGTGTGTATTGTCCAACACTATTTATTTATTTATTTTAAAAACTTTTTAATTTCGTGGACGCTTTTATGCTACGGCTCCACCTGCCTAATGCGTTAATAAACGCGCTAATTTAGGCGTCACGCAGATCTGGCCAAGGTGTTAGCGTGTTCATTCATTGACGACGCTAAAAATGAACCTAAACTACTAGTTCCCAAGGTGCATTTTTAGCGCCATAAATAACGCGTTAATGGACACTAACACTCACGTCAACGCTAACACAGGCGTAGCCGTAGCATTAGAAAAATGACCTTGTTGCAATTTAGTGTCTTTATGTTAAACTGCTGGAGGTAGGTAATAATTTTGCCTTAGGTACCTTGTTTATTATTAGTTAATAATTCACGTGAAAAAAGTATGTAGGTACCTACTTATATATTTTCTAACTAGTTTATGCCCGCGGCTCCGCACGCGTTGTTCCTATGGAAACGTATAAAGGTAATTTCTTTCCCATGGAAACTGATTTATGGGATAAAAAGTAGCCTATGTTTGATTCCATGACGGGTAATTCTATTACCCGTGTGCAAAATTTCAGCCCGATCCGTTCAGTAGTTTTGGCGTGAAGAGGTAACAAACATCCATCCATCCATCCAAACTTTCGCATTTATAATATTAGTGTGATGTTTTGTCATTAATCAATCAGTCATCACATCACAAAATACTATATTCTTTATTAAGTACCATTTAATTCAATTTTGGCTACCAATCAGGCTCTACAAAACAAAACTACGATCAACCAACGAAATGTATAGGTACGGTACCTACGATTCTTCAATGCTAAAGTTCATTCATACATCACTAACAACTCTACAAAGTCCCCTTCTAGCTCCTCAATAGGGATGTGACACGCACGTTTAAATTACGCAACCAGTGATGTAACAGATTTCATCGATAACAACATCCCGACATTACGGGAGTGACATCCGACTTGAAGGTATACAGGGTGTGGAGTTTATACAGACGTAGCCTATTCATAACGTCTCACGAAAAGTGTTTTAATTACATAAACCAACTCGATGTAGAATGTATACAAACAAACCACGCCACAAATATCTAAAACTCGCTTGGCGTAGAGTTTCAGATATATGTACATAAGTAAGCAATATGTATGCATATGTGAGCAATGTTTTTTTAGGAAGTATCTGAAATCGAAAAGTAATGTTAATTTCAGGTTAAGTATGGACGGTTTGTCTACAAACATTATGACGACGACCTCCGTGGCGCAGCGGGCGAAGGTCCGCCTGCGACGCAGGAGGTTGCGGGTTCGATTCCCGCCTCGGAACAAATTTGTGTACGATCTGCAGAAATTTGTTCCGTTGGTCTGGGTATTTTCTATGTATAATAAAAATATCTATCTATGTAGTATATTGTATTAAGTATATCAGTTACCTAGTACCCATTACACAAGCTCTGCTTAGCTTGGGGCTAGATAATGCTGTGTGAATTGTCCAGCATTATTTATTTATTTATTTATTATAATTAATTTGTGTTTGTTGTAAATAAAATAAATAAATAATGCTGGACATTACACAGTATCATCTAGCCCCAAGCTAAAAGCCAAGCCCAAGAAAAAGTGACTGCCCTGAACGGAGAAAACTTTGCACACCCTGTATATCCCTAAATTAGGAAGGAGTTAAATATAAATATGGAAGATACGTCATAGTCATAACCTGAGGCAATGAAAGCGTCGCTTTATGGGAGGAAATCGTTAGGAAACTGGGATGGGTTAGTTTGTCTAATCATTTCCTATATTTAATTTGTTAGAAAGCCACTGTTTCAGCTCTGTTGGCTATACAGGGTTATTGGAAAAAAAACAACTACTTCTACTACTTGTTTTATGTAGGTAAGTATTTTTGGTATGATTCTGCCAGTGTCAAGTAGTGTAGTCAAGACTTCTTGATAGTTAGTTTAATTAAGAGACATGCATTTTATCGGATTAAGAATGTTTTTTGATAATAAAGTATCCATATGTATTTTTGGTCATGGACGCAGTGATTGAAAACTTTCGTTTTCAAGCATTGAAAGTTTTCTTCAATCATTGCGGTATGGATGACGAGAAGACTTGACGTAGTTTCCCAAACGCTGCCTAATTTTTCTGGAAGTTTCTCTGTTGTTCTTGAGTGGAGACCAGGACTCGGCAAACGTAGTGTAGGACGCCCTCCGGCAAGGTGGGATGATAACCTGCGAAAGACTGCAGGCAGATGCTGGATGCGGCAAGCTGACGAAAGGGCGCTATAGTGCTCATTAGGGGCGGCCTATGTCCGGCAGTGGACTAACATAGGCTGATCATGATGATGTATTTATACTGCTTGGGTATTTAACTTTCTACACTAGAGTTTTCCTGCTAAACCTAAATACCAACGTTTAGCGCTGGTTAATGGCTTCCTGTTGCACTTTCATTTCACTGTACTTTTCACGGATTCCGATTTGATGACAAAATAATTAGTGTAATATTTGTCATCTGTTCATCTAAATGCATCTAACTACATAAAATCAATAGTTATAATTGCCTACTGGCAATTAAATCGACGGTCGGATAGGTGGTGATTGGTGGTAGACTGCGACTCGGTAAACGTAGTGATGGTCGCCCTCCGGGGGAGACGATCAGCGAAAAACTGCAGGCAGATGCTGGATGCGGCAAGCTGAAGACAGGGCGCTATGGCGCTTATTAGGGGAGGCCTATGTCCAGCAGTGGACTATTATTGTTTGATGATGATGATGAATAAAATCAAGACAAAAATAGTGGTGCAGTAGGCGTTAAGATTTAAGTGTCTATAAGAAAATAACCTATGCAAATAAGTAAGTAAATAATGTTGAACTAATTACTGCCCGCAGCTTCGCACGCGTTCTTTCTTTTAAAACGTTTTCTATCCTATGGGAACTGGTTTAAGGGATAAAAACCTATGTTTGATTTCTGGATAAGTATTACCTGTACAAAATTTCAGCTCGATCCGTTAAGTAGTTTTGGCGTGAAGAGGTAACAAACATCCAAATATCCATACATCTAAACATCTTAACAAACCTTTGCATTTATTTAAAGGTTGAAAAAACTTACCTAACTAAGTGAAGTTTGACCATAATCACACGAGTCGCTGCATCCGAAAAGATTTTCATTAATGATTAAGAAGGTATGGTTGCGTTGCGTTGATCACTCGTCTCTTTCGCTATTTTGCCTCCCTCTCTAACACGTTACTTTCTACATCTAGTCAATCTCCCTAATGCTACGGCTCCACATGCGTTAACTTTGACGTTAGTGTTGATGTCCATTAACGCGTTAATTAATGCGTACAAAATACACATTGGGCACAAGTAGCGTGTATTTGTAGCGTCGTCAATAAATGAACACGTTAAAACCTTAGCCACATCTGCGTGAAGCCTAAATTACCGCGTTAATTATCGCGTTAGGACGCAGGTGGAGCCGTAGCATTAGGTACTCGTCTCATTAATGGTGTGATATTAACAAGTTATTGTCGGACCTCACGGTTACTAATTAAATTTAACCGTGACTTTGTAAAAAAACTCTGAAGTTGTAAACTGTAATGCGATGGAGGTGTTACGTCAAACAAACTTGAGATAACATTGTGCTGTAAGCACACATGACTTGTTACGTACCGTCGAGAACAAAACGCATTCGAAAATTGGATCATAATCATCACATAACTTTAACTTATAGTTATAACGAATATTTTTTGAGGGATATAAATATTTTATATTTCTTTTTTTTAGTTGCTGGACAATTCACGCTAGCCATAGAGTAAACAGAGCTTGTGTTCTGGGTATAATATAACTGTTCAATCATACAATCAAAATTATTGTGAGACTTATAGACATGCAAAAGTTCGTATTTGTTTCTATTAAATAGCTAATAAATAAAAAAAAAACAACATTAAAATGTACATAAAATTTTTATCTCTACAAATATCTACAATGTTTTATAGTAATAATCTGCTCATTTAGAACAAAAAAAGTAATTGACATACTATAATATAATTATAATATAATAATGCTGGACATTCCACACAACATCATAAACTTACTAAAATCACATGTCGTCAATAAATATTTGCTATGTAAACAAAAAAACACAATGCACTCAGTTCAATCGGTTATATATAATAATAAGATAATAGCATAAACAATACATTTCTTAGTAATGAACAAATAATCTGATGATAAAAGTACTTTGGACTTTAAACTAACGTAATAAGTCCATAAATGGATTACTAACTGGTGTTTACATTTTGCATACCTAAGTTCTCGTACCATGCGTTGCATACGCTTAGTGGAAGAAAGTCTGGTTATAAAACCATAGAGTAGGAGTTCTAATTCTGAGTGGGGGAACTGAGATCTGCATTGACATCTTGTATGGGAATGTTTTGTGCATTGTCTCCCTACCTAACCAGACCAGCTCGATTCCTTTAATGTTCCTAGAATGGTTCATAAATGAATGAGTAAGAGTTCAATTCTCGTTTTTTAACAGGACGCAAAATAAATACTAAACAAATAAAACATTGTAGGAAGATCGCAAAACTCATCACAAAACTATACATTTGTGTTAGTAATTAGTTTTCGTACCGTCGTTACTTGTTTGTGATTTTGGTTTGTTTATGACTGCATGAACTGCAAGTAATCCTGTTGTTAATTAAAGGATTTAGTAGCAAATAAACAGATTTTTTGTTCGAGCTAGTTTCTTCATAAGCTCCACCTTCAAATGAATTTAAAATGGACTTGTCTAAAAATGAAATAATCTTTTGCACCGAACTGTACCTAACATCGTGATGAAGTGTCAACTGTCAACCCAGTGTCGTCTATGTCAACAGTTCACTGACAGGTATCAGATGTCACGATGACCACCCAGGTAGGTAACTGACACCGTAACGTGGGGGCTTGTGGGGGTTAAATGTGTCATGGACACTCATTTTATAGCAGACTTAAGAAGCTATTACGGCCATGATGAGTCAGCACCTAATAAGATTTCCCTACTACAAAAAGTTACGTTTCCTATGTTTAACTTGGTATAATAATGAATTGGGATACCTTCGAAAATATTCAGGGATATTTGTTAGTCATTTGACAATGACCCTGTATAAATTTAATACAAAAAAATTTGGTTCCTTCTGAAAATAAATCAAAAGCAATAGGTAGCTTCATCTGCTTTTAAAACAGATTTTTTCCCAAAAAGACTTTAAAAAGTTATTTTCTTTCGAATTTTTTATGAATATCTACTAATTGATGGCAAATCGCGTTTTAGACACTGTACAAATCAGGTAAATGAGTTTAAAGTTTATTGCCATTCAGGCGTTTAGGTGTTTTTAATCTTATGCAATATGAGATTAATGAATTTAACTTATCTATCACGCATATTAAGGGGTTCAAGGGCGGATGATGCGTCATACATGGCTCCGGATCAAGTACAGTCACTTAGCCTCTCTTCGCCAACTCCACTCCCAGCCTACTCGCGGTGAACCCTGTTACGTCGAGTAACCTATCATCAAGATTGTGGTAACCAACCCCTTTGGAGATATAGGTCGACAAGCAGTTAGGGAGATAGGGGGTCCGGACTAATATTTCACTTAATCTGGATATCGGGCGCTGGCAGCAGGGCGCTCTGATCACACATAACATTACTGCGGTGCAGAAGGCAATGGGAAACCACTGCACTATCCTCCCAAGAAACTCGTAATGAAAGTTCAAGGAAATGAGATAGCGATGGCATGCAATCCGGCTACCACCCGGCGCCATGTCGATTCCAGGTCACATGGTGGGAAGTATGCTACTGGTTCCACTGTAGCGACTCATCAGGCTCAGTGCGTACAGAATGCTACTGGTGACAACAACACGCCTGCCCAAGATAAACGCCCACAGCTTCGGAAAAAGATCAGGATCGGGACATGGAATGTCCGGGGCATGCTGCAACCAGGTAAAGAAGAGATCATAGGTCGAGAACAAATCTACTACCAGCTAGAGATACTCGCAATTACTGAAACGCACAAAAGAGGGTCTGGGTTCTACACCACCCCTACTGGCCATACTCTTTACTTTTCAGGACCGGAGAACGAGAGTAAGAACGGGGTAGGTATTTGTGTATCGCCACTTATCAAAAAGTCAATTCTTGGTTACAACCCAGTAAGTGATAGAATAATAAGCATGAAAATAAATACGAAACCATGTCGCCTGAACCTTGTTGCTGTGTACGCACCCACGGCCCAGTCATCAGAAGCAGAAATCGAAGATTTTTATGGCTCGCTGGAGACTACTCTTAAGGACTTGCCCAAAAGAGATATAACAATTGTGATGGGTGATCTTAACGCAAAAGTCGGATCAACCAGTCGGGATAACCACCTAAGAGATGTAGTAGGGAAATATGGTCTTGGAGATAGGAATGACAGAGGTGAGATGTGGCTGCAGTTCTGCGCAGAAAACTCACTCACTATTATGAACACCTGCTTCCTGAACCACCCACGACGCCTGTACACCTGGGTGATGCCAGGTGATCGCTTTAGGAACCAAATTGACTACATCGCGGTGGCAAAGCGGTGGAGATCCTGCATAAGTAACACTAAGACCTACCCGGGTGCTGACTGCGGAAGCGATCACAAACTTTTGGTGGCAGAGATCAACGTCAAACTTAAAAGATGTCAACGAGCAATAGTAAAACATCAAAGTCGACCCGCACCACAAACACTAGCGGCGTTCAAGAAAAGTTTCAATGACAAAGCCAAACTTTTTCAAGTGGATCGGAATTCTGACGTAGATTCAAACTGGGCGAGAGTAAAAGGCATGATTATTGCAGCACGAAAAGACAGCCAGTGTCAGAACTCGGACCGGCCGCGGAAAGTTTGGATTTCAGAAGAGACGTGGAAGGCGATTAAGGAGAGAAAAAATTTACTAGCAAGAGGTGACTCCGAACGAACTCGATATCACTCCCTCTCAGCAAAGGTTCAACGCTTATGTCGCAGGGATCATAATCAGTATCTGAATTCTATATGCCAAGACATTGAGGAGCATGCTCAGACTTTACACAATAAAGACCTATTTATGAAAATTAAAGGCATTACTCGGGAGTTCAAACCTAAAACTTGGGCTATTGAAGATAATCAGGGCAACTTACTTACTGAAATAGACCAAGTCTCTGAAAGGTGGCGACTTTACTGCGAAAGTCTGTACGAAGATGGTACAACCTTAGATGAACTTCCAATGATATCGAACGAAGACCTGATCCTAGAGCCGGAAATTCTTGAATCTGAAGTAAGAGATGCTCTAAGAAAGCTAAAGTCAAATAAATCAGCCGGAAGAGACACTATATTCGCTGAAGAGCTAAAACATCTTGGAGACACAGGAGTCCAAATTTTAAAGGATCTGTGTAATCAGCTCTGGACAACAGGAAGATGGCCAAAGGATTGGAAGGAGTCTCTTTTGATACCCTTGCACAAGAAAGGCTCGACGAAGAGGTGCGACAACTTTCGAACGGTGGCACTTATATCCCATGCTAGCAAAATCATGCTCTACATCATCAATGGACGCTTACTACCTTACTTACAACGGCAAATACCAAGTGAGCAAGCTGGGTTCGTCAAGGGACGTGGGACAAGGGAGCAGATTGTCAACGTCAGACAAATGATAGAGAAGAGCCGGGAGTTCAATGTTCCCATGCTGCTATGTTTCATTGACTACTCCAAGGCGTTCGATTGTGTAAGATGGGACTGTCTATGGAAAATCCTCCGAGAAATGGGCGTTCCTCCTCACCTGGTATTTTTGATTGCGAGCTTATACACAGATGGAGAGTCAATGGTGCGAATTAACGATGTGGTGTCAGGACCTTTTAAACCCCAAAAAGGAGTTCGACAGGGATGTATTCTTTCACCTCTTCTATTTAACATCTACGGCGAATATATCATGAAGACAGCCCTAGAAGAGTGGGAGGGAGGCATCTCTATTGGGGGCAACAAGATCAGCAACCTTCGATATGCAGATGATACCACATTATTTGCTTCCTCAGAACAGGAACTAGCTGCACTGTTTAACAGGATAGAGCGCGCGAGTGAGCTAAATGGTCTTTCCATCAATAAGGCGAAGACAAAAGTCATGATAGTTGATCGAGGTGGACTACTTGCACGTACAGGGGAACTCACGGGCTTGGAATTTGTTAGCGAGTTTATTTACCTGGGTTCTTTGATCAGTGACCAGGGAGGCTGCAACAGAGAGATCCGTAGACGCATGCAAATGGCCAAAGTAGCAATGAGTAAGATGACTAAAATCTGGCAAGGCAGAAGTATCTCTAATACCACCAAGATGAGAATCGTGCGGTCTTTGGTGTTCTCGGTCTTTCTGTATGGCTCTGAATCATGGTCCATTCGTGCAGCTGACCGAAAAAAGATTGATGCTTTTGAGATGTGGTGTTGGAGGAGAATGTTGCGCATACCGTGGACAGCAAAACGTACCAACAGATCCATTCTCGACCAACTGAAGATCAGAACCAGATTGTCCACGACCTGCTATCAACGAGTCCTCAGCTATTTTGGACATATCGCCCGAAGGCAACCAGACAACCTCGAAAAACTGGTTGTACTAGGCAAGGTAGAGGGAAAAAGACCAAGAGGACGCTCACCAACCCGCTGGTCTGACCAAATAAGAACAATAACGGGACTCACTTTGCCTGCAGCCCTGAGACAGGCCGAAGACAGAGTGGTGTGGAAGCAGCTCATCAGCGTCTCCGTGAAAGCTTTCCAGGACGGGCACGACCTTCAGCAATGAAGAATACGACAGAGAAGAAGATCACGCATATTACTTTACTAAAAGCGTTTTAGATGACCCGCTCATGAGCGCAAAAGAAGATGGCCTGATGGTAACTTATCTAACTATATTTAGTCTTCATCCAAACCGTGGGTGTTTACTATTTATAATAAAAAAAACTATCTATGTATATAAATAAATAATTTTCGTCAAAGATTGTCCAGCATTATTTATTTATTCATCATAAATACAGAAACGAAGCAATGCCTATCTGACAATGAAAACTTAGTTACAAAGCAGACTTTACTTACTTTAAAGTACTTTGATATTGTTTCGTTTTATTTACCGACTCAACAAAATAAAACTCAAATATTTGGACAAATCGAATTATGAATAATCATCTGTGTTTACTAACGTTACATTACACAAGTTGGCACATAACTACCTAAGTAGGTAAATATTACGATAAACTTGGTCTGAACTTGACACATTATGTAAACGCATGACCAGTTCAAACTTTGTATAAAAACATATTCGTTATCAATCTTTTTATACATTCCGGAGTGCAATGGATATTCAATTCACTTCCAACATTTACATGCAAATTTTATGAGAATTTATTCGTATTTTATACATACTGAATGGCAAAAAGATAAACTAATATTTGAAACGTGCAATAGAGTTTATCCGAAAGCGTTGACCTCAGTTTACCCGAATATAAAATGAAATAAACGATTCTGTTAGTCCGACTACATTTTTAACGTTATGTCAAAATATAAGATTGTATTAGTATCCGAATGATTTTGTAACAATGTCATGTGTCAATGAAATATAAAAAGTAAAAAATATACAAAACACAAGCTCTGCTTAGCTTGGGGCTAAATAATGCTATGTCAATTATCCAGCATTATTTATAAAACTAATGATTCATTTTGTTATTTTTTTTCCTTTTCCGAGAAAGAAAAATGAGACAATGCCCACAGTTAACATCAGATAAAACACCAGCTTTTCGACCAAAGAAGATAAACTAAATTAAACTTTCCAGTCTATCTGTAAAAGATAACAAATCCAAGAGCTACCACTAGTTCTAAAATTATGCCGATGTATATTTATAGTACCTACCTGCATATTTTATGGACAGTGACCCATTCTGTATCATAACTGTTTGGTATCAGTTTTCTTCAAAACAAACATATCAAATGTTTGGAATAGTGAGAACTTACACGTACCTTATTTATAATCGTAAGTAATACGATTACCTCTTTAGTGATACCGCCTACTTACAAAGGTGTTTGATGCTGGGATGTGCAGATTCTAAGGCGTAAATTTAATAATTTGCTCTACAAACACCAGTGCCATAAAGATATCTATAAAAGAAATGTATATAACATGTGCATCACTTTTGAAGAATTAAAAAAACTAAATGGATATTTAGGAAGAAGTTCAGAGAATGGCTACTTGAAAAATGTTTGTATAACTTGAAAAATGTTTGTATACGGTAAACGAATATTAGGAAATGTAAATTATAACATAAATGACTAATGTAATTTAATTATAATATTTGCACGCCTGCGTGCAGGCTGAATACAATTACTAAAATAGTTATAAGATCTGATTTATTGTATGTATCTGAATTTTGTATTCTTGCAAATAAACGATTGATTTGATTTGATTCAGTATCCCTAGAAGGTAGTATTTTCCAGTAACACTGTATAAAAGGTTATTATTTTAAATTACAAGTGAAATGCCGAAACTTGTTCATGAACATCAACTCCTCGCTATACTCACACGCCGCCGCCGCCCCGCGACGGTAGGTAGAACAATACAGTGCGCCGAGCTACGTCACAACACAACCGTAAACACAACCAACAACAAATATAACCTACCCCTATCCTCTTTTATGGTTTGAAATTTGTTTTTTGTAAAAATAATAACTTTGCTCGCATTCTATTTTAATTATAAAGTTAAAGATTTATTTGCATGTCATCTTAGCGTTAATAAAATTGTAATATTGTAATAATAAAGCTTGAGCGCTAGCCATAAAGAAACTAGAAATAAGTAATCTTAAGTAATCTCATTGTAAGTAAACTGTTTAAGTTTTTAATGAGAATATAATTCTTTAAACCGGAACATGCAACATTTTTAATCGAAAATTTCAATTTCGACGGGAAACCTACGTTGCGCCCAGATTAAGTAACAAATCATATTATAAAACATAGTTATTAATCTGGACGAACCATGTTTAGTTTTCTTCTTCTTTTAAGTTGGTAATGAAAACTCTAAAAAAATCTATTAAAAGATTCGTACCTACATGTAACTTTCATGTATTTGTTTTATCTAGCTGTTACTTTTCCTACAATTAGAAAATGAAAATAAGATAAAAAAATGACTTTTATCATGTGACCGTTCCTTTACTCAACTCAGTTGTTTATTTCATACTAAGCATTTCAGTAAGTGTTACCGGAAGCTACTGTTGTTTTCCACGTTTATAAATAAGCCTCTACAATCTACATGCATTTCAGGAAATATGCACTGTCCCAGAGTCAAGTGGCAACACAACGGATTGTTTACAAAATACATTTTGTGTTATTTTGCTTGTTATTTTGTTTTATTTTGCTGAAATTGCAAGCTGAAACTTTGTAATTAAAATTAAGTAAACAATGATTTATTAAATACATACCTACGTATGTGTAATCTGTGACACAGCTACATTGTAAATGCCATCGGCATTGTGCCCACCATTTGTGTACTTTTTAAAATTGTTTATTTATTATAAATAAATAATAAATAAACAATGCTGGTCAATTCACACAACATTATCTAATCTAGCACCAAGCTAAGCAGCGCTTGTGTTATGGGTACTAGATAACTGATATACTTAATACAATACACTACATAGATAGATATTTTTTTATTATACATAGGAAACACCCAGACCAACGGAACAAATTTCTGCAGATCGTGCAGAAATTTGTTCCGAGGCGGAAATCGAACCCGCAACCTCCTGCGTCGCAGGCGGACCTTCGCCCGCTGCGCCACGGAGGTCGTCATCTCGTTATCTACCTATGTATCTACACTGACACAGAAACAACTGCAGAGCGGTGAGTCTATTTGAAGTTAGTAACGAGTCGTGGTCGTTACGTCTACTTTTTCGATACAATTTCGTACAGCGCCTCTTTTTTCGCCAATCTTTGGTTAATTTTCTTGTATTTTTGTTATTATAATGCAGCCAAAAAGCGGCAAAAATAGTTGTACTTACGTATTTTTTTGTGATTTATATACACGATGTTGTCAAAATTATGAATTAGACGCCATTTTTTTAACGATGCCAATTTCGTTCTCCCTCAAAAAATAGGTAACTGCTTTCGCAGCAGTTTGTTGAAAAATTGTACACATAATTGTATGAAAGCAAATTAATTCTGAAGATTAGTTTATCATATTTGAGTGGAAAGGTAATGTTACAATGTTTTAACGCTTAACTCTATTACTTCGACTTGGAGAAGAGTTTGGTTATTTTTGATTTTCCAATACGAAATCAAAACTAAATTGCCAGCTTTCCTACCCTACGATGTTACCTAAATTCCAATGATCTCAAACAATTCTAACACTAGTCATCACATAGGTAGATGCCATTATTGTATGCACAAATGCATGACAAATCCCATACATACAGAAACATAAGGAATGTTCAATTGCAGCCGCCCAGTAATTACATGCCGCTGCTTAAACATAGAGGAACACCTACGTTGTACAATCATAGACAAAAGATCGCTTACATCCCATTTCATCATTTTCTCATTTGATAATTTTCCCATTTCATCATTCGGAGCAATTTCCATACATTTTATCAGCACCCGTTTAATAATTTTCTCATAAATGAAATGAAAATTTATGTAAGTATTCTGAGAGGTACAGGTTGTCATAATTATCATTTGTTCAAATTTTTAGTAGGCCGGCTACATACCTCAATGGTTGGAATTTAAAGCACACATTAAAGGTTCTAGGTACTGATTTACAGTTGATTTCAGGCATCGTAAACTAAATAAAGAGAAGAAAATACAAAAAAAGAGCAAAAAGTATATTAGAATGGGTTGCACTTAGGAACTTTCACTGAAAAGTTTTTTTCTGTGGGTCTAAGTTTTTTTTAATAAAAAAGTACGATGCAATTTAGGTAGACCTTGATGACACGAGCTTGGATCCATGGTTTGAAATGTTTGGATATTTTATTTATTTATTTAAACCTTTATTGCACTGATGTACAAAGGGTGGGCTTAATGCCGAGGCATTTTCTATCTGCCGACCAAAAACATATGTTTTTACATTTTAATTCTGTACATTATTTATTAGTGCCGATGGAAAGAAGAATTAATAATTTCCATTCGTTATAATAATTTAACTCTTCACTTATCCATTAATTAATAAGCTACAAATGACAGAGTAATCATTATGGCATTTTCCGCTTTGATTATATTAAATTATGATGCGTTATTGATTGATGTAACTAGGTAATTTATTATCTATGCCAGCTGCAATTCTAAAGTACAATCAAAACAGTTACTGTACTCTGATGTAATGAAATAGTTATTTTTTTATGCATTTTAGCAATGTATTTTATGTGTTTTACTAATTATAATTATGAGATGTTATATCCTGCGATATGATATGCAGGATGTAGGTGCTACTAAAAATTAAATTTACATAATAAAAAAAATGAATGGATTTATACATGTCACTGCAAATGGAGAACATTTTCTATAATACTAGGTATCTATAAGACAAATTTAAAGACCTATTCCATTGTACCATATTTTTCAATCAACTTAAAAAAGAAAGAGATTTTCAATTCAGCTTTATGAGATATCCTCAACACTTTTTACGTCACTCAATATTTTACTCTCACTTTTGCCATCGATAGTACATTCTATAATTAGACAATTCAATGGACCAAAATAACCATGCCTTAAATTGCAGTTAATGAAGCATGCATTTTAATTGTTCGTTTACTTTGCGACAAAATATTTTATTTTTAAAACAATGCCAGGTAATTAAAATAACTCTACATAAATTTATCAGGGGTAAGCGTAATTATTATGGGTCTACATAAAATTAATACTGGTTTTGATGCTTATGCCGTGTTGTGCCAGCTTAGAATTTGCACCACCCAACTCTTCCCGCGGGTGTCGTAAGAGGCGACTGAGGGATATCCACCCGGTGCGGGCAGCAGCGCCTCTTGCAGAACAATTCTACCACCGAACAGCGATCCCCAACCCGCAAGCCCTGTTTGGGGATTATGGACACTACCCCCATGAGAGAAAAGTCAGTAAGGCGCTTATCAGGGGGAGGCCTACGTCCAACAGTCGACCAATATAGGCTTTTGAGGTTGAGGTTGAAGTTGGTGCTAATCTTATAAAAATATGGGCGCATAAGGTCCCATACGCAGAATGTCCCACAGTCCCTTTCGCAAAAGGTCCCATTTATAAACGTCCCCCTTATAAAATGTCCCGTTCTCAAAATGTCCCTCAAGTATGGCAACATCGGTAAAACTCCTCTTGTTTGAGGGAGGCCTGTTCAGCAATGAACGTGTGTTGATAAGATAGAGAGACCTCGGTATTAGACCTCGCACAAAAGCCTAGACACCTAGGGTATACAAGAACGAGATGCAGGAGCCAGAAAAAACAAAAGGGACCAAAAGCGTGCCCAATGGTTCATATAAAGATAGGATATTTTCTTTTCTGTTTTTCTTCTCGTGGTATTTTATCACCACCACTAATTCGCTCATCAAACATGTTGATCATGTCAAAGCCCCCCCTTTTTTGGGAGCCACGACCAGCAGTGGAGTTATGAGTGCTGATAAGGAATTGTGGAATATTAGTGTCGTTTGAAACGGTCATAGCTCTTATTTTAAAATATTTCTCCCAAAAAAACTTTATTCGGCGAGGAAATTCGTTTACGAATAAACTGGTCTGGGGGCCCAGAATTATGTGGGACTCAAGGCCCTGAGTAGGACGTGATACCCACTAAAAACCTATCCGGTGTCTCTTGTCATTTTCGCCGAACCACGGGAACATATAAAACCTCCATACGATGACAAAAATTGTTGTTAGCACTTTTCTTATAAAACTCTTTTAGGCCTTTTTGTTGTCATATTTACAAAAGACATTAGCTATTCATGGACACTACTTTCCGTCCCTTGGCTGGCTTACGAGCATGCAAATGTCCTTATTGTTACAATTCAAAGGAAAAGGGTTCTAAGTACTACATCTTCAACACGTTGCGCAAACACTTTAGGTCAGGGTCCTGTATGTCTTCACAAACAAATTAGGGGTCACTTATTTTAAAGAAAATCCTTGACCGAGTCTAAATAAGACAAATGGTATAGATTTAAGTAACACGTGGTTAACTCGTCCTTTATAATTACCTGCATGAATAATCAAGCGAAGGCTGTAATAGACACTAGCCTCTACCCGCAGCTTTGTGCGTGTTTTTTGGAATAAAAAGTAGCCTTGTTATACCAGATCCAGATCTTTCCGAGTGCGGGGTGGGCAGCAGCGCCCCCTGCAGAACAATTCTACGACCAAACTGCGATCCCCATCCGCATGCCCGCGTGGGGATTATGGGCATTACCCCCATGTAATAAAAGCCAATAAGGCGCTTATCAGGGGGAGGAATGCGTCCCGTAGTGGACCAATACAGGCTGTTGAGGTTGAGGTTTAAACGAGAACAACCATTCGTTACGGGCGTAACGAAGATCCCCATTCCCAATTTAACTTTTCCATTGGACAGGTCATAATCTACTATGTGGTGTATAAGTATTCACCTCTTCAGCAGAAGAAATCTTAGGATATCTGGACTCAAGATTGATTTCCGTGTTCGTAATAAGGTTGTCTTCATCATCATCATCAATTGCTGGACATAGACCTCCCCTAATGAGCGCCATAGCACCCTGTCTTCAGCTTGCCGCATCCAGCATCTGCCTGCAGTCTTTGGCAGGTCGTCATCCCACCTGGCTGTAGGGCATCCTACTCTACGTTTGCCTAGTCGCGGTCTCCACTCAAGAACACGTT
The DNA here is from genome assembly GCA_949316285.1 of Eupithecia subumbrata. Lineage (NCBI taxonomy): Eukaryota > Metazoa > Arthropoda > Insecta > Lepidoptera > Geometridae > Eupithecia > Eupithecia subumbrata. Next base: position 11,748,316 of record OX438630.1, on the reverse strand, counting down.
TACCCCTTCGGTTGTCGGTTCTTCGCAAGATGTGGCCGGCCCACTGCCACTTCAGCTTGCTAATTCTTGAAGTTCTCAAGGTTGTATTAATATAAGAATAAAAAAGATTTATTTGTGCAGTCAGACCTTTCTACAGTAATTTCTAACAAAATAAAAATACTTGTAAATGTAAGCCCGAAGGCACAAAATTGCCTCTCCCTCAGCTTGGGTTGGTTGCTAGCAACGCTAGCAAGAATGTTTTTTAAACTTACGCGATCAGAACACATTTTAAACCTGTTTAAACGTCGGAAAAAATAGGTAAATAAACGCGATAAATACCCGTGAATAATTATAAAAACGCTAGCAAGGATGATGCTTCTGCATAACCATTTAGGTACCTATCTATAATAATAAGATAGTAAAGTAGAGCTAGTTTGAGCATTATAATTGTAACTAGAATAAGTGTTGTATTGTAATATAGGTAGTTCTTTAATATTTGGTAGTGATAAATGTTTTGTTTTTCTCACTGTGCCCAGCTACCCTTTTAAGGCTTGGTAGGCCAGCAGAAGCCACATTTTTGTGATTTTTAAAACCATCTGAGACTTAGAAAATAGTTAATAAAAATTGGAAAGCTCAAAACTCAAATCATGGTAAATATCCCGTTATAAATGACTTTAGTGTTAGAAAATAGTATTTGCAATTCTGAACAAAATATATATATTACCTAAAGATCTAGTCTAGTCAAAGTCGCATTCAGTAACAAGATCGAATGAACTTCACTAAAACTATTAAATAACTATAAAAACACGAGCGCGGGGGCTTGGCAGGCGCGCATTTTCCCATACGCCTAATGCTGCAGGACTACCTGGCCTTAAGCATCTCATTTAAGTTTCATTGTTTCCTACATTTTAATTTTCTAATGTTTGTTCTAATAGTCCATAATTACTCAAGTTGAAACTCACCTTACTGGTCTCCGCAATACAGGCTTTGCCTAGTGCGGAGGCCGATGGTAAATAGTAACCTGGATTCTTTATTTTTTTCATTTTATTTTCCACCCAGGTGGGGCACAGAAATGTCCTTGAATATTTCACGTTAATAGCCTGCTAACTCTCAAGTCTAGGTTAGTTAGTATCTTCATCATCAGTCCTTATACGTCCACTGCTGAACATAGGCCTCCCCCAAACGACGCCACAAATAGCGGTCCGCCCCCTCCATCCCTGCGACCGCTACAATGTCGTCAGTCCATCGAGGTCTTCCCACAATCCTTTACTCCTCAAAGGTTCTCGGTTAGTAGGTACTCACCCAGTAATAGGATGGGCAGGTCGATCAACAGATGCCACCAGAAGCTGTGCCGCGCCTGCATTGTGACGGGGGCGGGCGGCCGCTCGGATACTCTCTGCAACAATCATAATTTATTTATTTATTTATTTATTTATAAGGAACGCGAACGTATACATAAAGCATTCTTAAAGTATGAACATATTGTCCAAGCTGGTTCTAATACATACGCTAATAATAGGCGGACACAACATTGTTAAAAATATAATAAATGTGTTTATTGTAAATAAGCATTTACCTGCAACTTAGGTACCTCACGAGGTGCCTAGATAAAATAGCACTAGGAATCGAATGAAATCAAAAACTCTTTATTTCCTTATACACAATAAATGTAGGTAGGTGCACTTAGAAAAGGTACAATTATAAAATCAAACACTGACACGGAAATAAAGTAATATTTTTAATTTCTTTGGTTCCGGTATGTAGAGTAAAGTAAAGAAACGACGAAGAAAGCTTTAGGCTGTTAATAACTATGATTAATATTAGTAATTAATGTTTTAAGGGCGCACGTAAAAAAATCCTAGAGGGACAGATTTTTGAAGATATCTACTTGTTTTTAGATTAGGCTAGTCGATAAACAACTAAAGCCAAACAAAAACGGCGTTGTAATCAATAAATATATCGTTATTATCCGATTCGTTGCGCTCGCGAGCAAACTGTTTCTAGCTAGGGTCACTGGATATGGCAGATTTCTGGTTCCATTCTTAAAATGGCCTGCGATCCACAATAATTTGTAGCAAATACAACCACTATCTATCATGTTCGAATTCATAAGTTCCTCTGCGTAACCAGGATAAATAAAATATTAAATAAGTATAATTATTTTGCTCATAGTAATAGGCAGGTATGGTCCGTGCAGTGGGCAAACTGCATTAGTCGTCCATCGTAAACCCAGTAACGAATCGTTAACTTAAACGTTAACAATAACAAACTACATTCGGACCACAGTTAAACTGTAAATCAGTGTGGGTGAACTAGAACAGTCTTAAATTACTTTCTGGTTACGAAATAAAATGTACTCCTACCTTTAGATTGATTGAACTGTTTAGTAAACGCACTCGTTCTCGAGTTGAAGAATAAGGAAGCAGGATCGAATTGAGATAAATGAATTCTGACGATTGTTTTAACTCGACGTGGACAAGACGTGTGTGATGAAGGCTTCTCAGGATTTTTACAATGATTTCCAAAAAAATACACTCAAATATATTATGTAGAGGATTTTTGTTGCACTAAGCTTTCATATTTCTATTTCTTTGAGTAATGTATTTTGGTAGGAGCAAAATTAAGTCATCCATCACCATATTTTGGAAGACCTTTAAGGGCTGTTTAAACGTAAGAGACTATTTGTAAACATACAATATTATAACTGTTGGTCTTTAAATAAATACATAAATAAAATATAGCCACCTTTGGCGCATTGACTTTCTTTAAGAAACTCTTTTCTCTATGGACCAAAAAGGCCATATCTTTTTTGGTCAATTGCGCCCTTTTGAAACCACGCATGTGGCATTGTGGCAAGTAAGGCCTGAAATGTTGGTGTTCTTCCAACAGTTATAAGGTTCGTAGTTAACCCACTTCCGAAAAAAAATAATTCGTCAAATTACGATAGTTTTATAGAAAAAGTGCATTATAGTCCCTTATAGATTGGAACTTAGATTTCCCTGTGGGTAGATTGTTTAGTTTTTAAAATATTGCACCTATAAAACATCTGTCGTTTACAACTTAGCAGCCTTGTAACAATTTGTTTTATGTTTCGTAAAACCTTTTTCGAAAAAAAACTTTATTGATATGGGCATAAAAAACTTAACTTTTATTAGATGCAACTAGGAGTGTAGGACGATTTTGTGTTGTCTGGTTTACCGTTTAGTTTTGGAAATTCTACACACTCTAACAATTTTGAGAAGGAAATCGAACCCGCAACTGCAACCTGTATGTCTCACTCAGGTGAACCTTTGAACATTATGCCATGTGCAACAGATACTCGTATAAAATATTAAGTACCTTATGCTATTGTAGACATTTTTGAACAGCATAATTTAGCCCTATATGAAATTGCAAATAATTTACGTATGTAAGCTCATAGATTTTAATAAAATTCTGTAGATATGGTACGTTCTCCTAGCGCTATCTCAACAAATGGCCTATGTTGTGTTACAACTAAACGTAAAGACATGCTATTTCCAATCTATTGCAATATACCTGCCTAATGAACAGCAATGATGAAAAGACGTAACTATACCGAAGTGCGATCGAGACAACAATACACGCGAAACACGTACGCCGGCAGCGCCGCCGGTCCGCGTACGACTGAGGTGGGTGGACCTAATTGAACCTAATTTGAGCGTTCTACTATCGAGAAGCTAGTGCCCAATCTCCCGTAATTTACTCACATCGATGCTTATGCTACATATTTTCAGCGCCAGCGTCATCTAGGCCCAAAGTAAACAGAGAATGCGCTATGGGTACTGTAATGTATGATGTTGATTGATAAATAGATGTCTAGAAAATTACTAATTTAAAAGTCAGTTGATTTCCGCTAAAACCAATAAACATTTTCTTGGATTTGCAAATCAGTACAGGTACCAAATTAAATGCGAAAAGCTTTGCGATCATATATTTGTTTTTATTTATTCCATCGTAGGTACACTTCATATTGCACTTGATGTCGTTACATTCTTTATTAATTATATCAGAACAATAAACATAGGTAATTCGTTATAGAAAACACCAAAGGTACAAAGAAAAAAAACAGAGACGTGACTGAAAAATAAAATAAAATGATTAGACAGAGTCAAATAAATAGTAAATAAATAAATTAAGAGTATTTTAATTTGTCCAGTGACTATTAATTTGACGCGTGACCCGAGAGCTGGTGAGTATCTGGCGCAGCGCAACAGCATTGCCATACAGCGGAGCAATGCAGCCAGCGTCTTGGGGACGCTTCCGACTGGTATTGATATGGATCACTTGAGCTACCTGTAGATTGTTTGCAAGATTCTGCAGTTAGCTCAATTGTTTAATTGTAAATACTAGTTTTAATTTATTTCTATTATTTTATTGTAATTTTCTTTGTGAATAAAGGCTTCTGCCCTGATTTGTCCCGCAACGAACAAGGTTGTCGAATCTTAATTTTATCTTTCCTAATATTTCTAGACAAGAATACAAGCTTTGGTCCAATTGTCCTACTAAATCACCGCACTCAAAAGGCAATTGGCCCGCAACGGTCAAGGTTGTCGAATCCTAATTTTATCCTTTCTAATATTTCTAGACAAGAATCCAAGCCTTGGTCCAATGGTCCTACTAAATCACCGCACCCAAAATGGCATTGTCCCGCAACGGTCAAGGTTGTCGAATCTTACTTTTATCCTTCTTAATATTTCTAGACAAGAATCCAAGCTTTGGTCCAATGGTCCTACTAAATCACCGCACCCAAAAGGCAATTGTCCCGCAACGGTCAAGTTTGTCGAATCCTAATTTTATCCTTTCTAATATTTCTAGACAAGAGGCCAAGCTTTGGTCCAATGGTCCTACTAAATCACCGCACCCAAAATGCCATTGTCCCGCAACGGTCAAGGTTGTCGAATCTTAATTTTATCCTTCTTAATATTTCTAGACAAGAATCCAAGCTTTGGTCCAATGGTCCTACTAAATCACCGCGCCCAAAAGGCAATTGATCAATAACAATCGTAATAACCGTCATTATTTAGAACAAATGTGCTGGCACTTCAAAGCGCTATCGGGCTATCTCCACGCTTATAAATAACGGGGGTCGGCGGGGCACGAGTGTGCCTGATTGACTTCTGGACTCAAGTCTTGCCTTTGTTACGGTTAGCATACTTATATATTTTTTTATAAACTACAAATAATATTCCACCAGACAAGACCATTTTTTACAACAAATAAATAAAATTAATAATGCTGGATAATTCACACAGCATTATCTAGCCCCAAGCTAAGCAGAGCTTTTGTTATGGATACTAGATAACTGATATAATTAAAACAATACACTAAATTGATAGATATTTTTTATAATACATAGAAAACACCCAGACCAACGGAACAAATTAACAAACATCTTGAGATGAATGATATGAGACAAGACCATAATTCCACAAAATCCGCTCAAGATTCGCGCAGTCTGCGATATTCCGCCGAGTATTTTAGCGATAGTAGAATTATTATTCTTCATTCATACCTTCTTCAAGTTATGGATAAAAATTGAAGTGAAGAGAGAATCAATAATACCTTATTTCTTCTTTATGAATGTAAGCGGGTTAACTACGAACCTAGTTTGTGTTGGAAGAACACCAACGTTTCATCCCTTAACGAGGGACTTTGTCAGGGTGAGTGCGGTTCGCGTCGCACCTGTACTGCGTCCTTGCGCGCACTTAAAGCACCTTATTTATTATTTGACAAGATTTCACTTGTCTAGTGCTGATTTTGTAAGCCTAAAAAAAAGTTTTTGAAATCTGAAATCTGAAACCGTATACCCAATCGGAGTTAGCCGCCGCTCTGGGTAGTGAATACCGCGTAGCTCTGAACAGGCTTTCAAGTTACTTATCAGATTCTGGTCTTACTTTAAGAGCTGCAAAGTATATTTCTATCAGTGCTCTGGCATCCAGAGAGACTGCACTGAAACACGATGAAAATCATATAATTTTCGATATATTACTTCACCCAAAGGTAAACTATCTATCTAAAAGCAGTACACAATCACAAATTTAATTTTCTTCTCCTGAAAGGATACTGCCCCCGATTTTGCAGATACGATGAAAATCATTAATTTTTGATGTATAACTTCACCCAAAGGTCTAAAGGCACTACACAATCACAAATTAAATTTTCATCGCGTATTAGCCAACTTGTATGCTAACTACCTACCTTATGAGTAAAACAAAGCTAAAATTACTAAATGCTTTCAATGTTTAACTTTCAATCTTAATGTTATTATAAGCTATTCTCAACAAAACTAATTCTAAAATTCTAGGATATCTCAAAACGTGCTTTCCTAATAAAGCAGTTATCCATTTTAGGATAACAAGTAGCGAATGGTAGACAAAACAATGAGGTACTTTTCTGCATTAATAATAACTATCCGTGTGTATATTATGCCGTGTATTGTACCTCAACTCTTTCCGCTTTGTTAGAGACGACTATGGTTTATTCACCGGGGGGCGGGCAGCAGCGCCTCCTGCAGAAAAAATCCACGATCTACTATTTCCGATCTACTATTCCCAACTCGCATGCCAAGCGTGGGGATTATGGGCATTCTCTTCCATGAGATAAAAGCCAATAAGGCGCTTATATTAGGCGGAGTCTGCGTCTAGCAGTGGACCAACATAGGCTGTTGAGGTTGATGTGAGATTGAGGTATGCATATTTTTAAGGTAGGTATAGATTTTGTGACAAAAATTATCCAAATAAACACCTAAAAAACCTGTGGCTCTACATTTTAGGTCTCTTCACTTTCTCCCAGGATAACATTGAATCCGCCCTCAGTTTAATAACTTCTTACTGTACACAAGAAGTGTTTGTTGGTTTTGTTCGATTTGTGTTTTGTTTTATAAAAGCATCCTATACTAATATTCTCTCCTACTATCATTCCTAATAATTCTACTAATATCCTACTTCCTATTAATATTATAAAACCAAAGTTTGTGAAATCTGAATTTTGTTACCTAGGAGGAGATCCTCCATCGATTCAAAACTACTGAACAGATCAAGATGAAATTTGGCGTACGTTTAGAACAAAGCCTAACTTAGATAATAGGCTAATATGCATACTGAAAATATGCGTACGAAGCAGCGGGCAGAAGCTAGTAGGGAATAAAAACAAATTATAACTAGGTGAAAACAAAAGATACGCGATAAATTAGTGTAAATTGAGATGTCACCAAAACTAAACTAATTTTTTTTGTCAGCATTAAAATGATGCGATCCTTTTTATTTCGATCGTTATCAAAGGGATGGCGATATTTTTAGGGCTGTCAAATTAGTTCAGTTTAGTTTTGGTGACATCTGAATTGACACCGATTTAAGACTAAAGAATTATTACCGAAGAAGTTCCGAAATTATCCTAAACTTTAGTAACCATAAAGTTTAATTATATGATAATTTCGGAACTTAGTTTCCATTCCATAAGAAAACTGATACCGGCTCGTAAATCTGCTCAGGTTATGAACTCTCCTACCATTGTTATAAAATAAACCTTTGCATTTATTCCATCCATGTGTTATGCGGTCATCCGACAGGTGGATCTACCAGCTATGGGGGACAGTAGCTGTCATACCATAAATGACAGCTGTCAAACTGTCATTGACTTGTAGCGCATGCGCTTGTGGCGTAATTAATTAATGGTTTATTGATATGGATAGTTAATTGTATTTTAATTTGAGGTTGATTATGATTGGAGTTTAATTTGAAGATAATTTTGAGGAATTGCAAAGCTGAATATTATTCACCAGTTTATGCCCGCGGCTTCGCACGCGTTGTTTCTATGTAAGGAAGGTTATTCTATCCCATGGGAAATGATTTATGAGATAAAAAGTAACCTATGTTTTATTCAAGGCCTAGAACTACCCAACCTTTATGCAGTGTTTTTGGCGTGAAAATGTAACAAACAGACATCCATAAATCGAAATATCCAAACTTTTGCATTTATAATAATTATTGTGATTACACATAATCATCATCTTCATCATCAATGATCTTAAAATCCACGAAGGATGATCTATGTAGTATTAATTTTTCGGCAATTATGCAGATGACCTATTCGGGAACGATACACATTGATGTGACCGATATAGTATCGTTTGCATCTGTCGTTCTCATCTAGGACGTGCAATTTTGAAGATAGGAATTTTACTGATAGAAAGCAATCCTTTGTTTTTTTTAAATAAGTAAAACTGTATTTACAGAATTTTGAAAAACTTATTGCCATATCCGGTAATATAACCACTAAATCTAAAAAATCTTCAAAAACACTCTGTATTTTTATGAAACTGATCGGTAGAGTCACTTTAGAATCAAATTTGTCCCATAAACATTGTATATATATTAAATAAAAGGAAGACCATGAAATCTGCCAAAAACTAGGGAGATGAATCACTTTTTATGGCTCCCTTACACCAGAAACTACACTAGGTACTTCTATAATATGTAGACTGTGTGTAATTCGCTGACGTAGGTAATACATAATTACCAACCAGTCACTCTGGTCTGTCTGATAACTGCCTTTTCATACATGACGACCTCCGTGGCGCAGCGGGCGAAGGTCCGCCTGCGACGCAGGAAGTTGCGGGTTCGATTCCCGCCTCGGAACAAATTTGTGTACGATCTGCAGAAATTTGTTCCGTTGGTCTGGGTGTTTTCTGTGTATAATAAAAATATCTATCTATGTAGTATATTGTATTAAGTACCTATTTCAGTTATCTAGTACCCATAACACAAGCTCTGCTTAGCTTGGGGCTAGATAATGCTGTGTGAATTGTCCAGCATTATTATTCATACGTCCTGGTATCCGCGTAGCCGGTGCCGAAGCGTATGGGCATGTACGATTGCTTTCAAACGCACCGGCATACAACAGCCTTGGTCCACAGCTGGACCTAGGACTCTGTCATGTCACTACCCGCGCCTAATTATATTTTAGACCATGTGATCCCTACGCTGAGGAAGCGGGTTGGGTATTGCAGTTCGGTAGTAGATTAGTTTTGCAGGGGGCGCTGCTGCCCGCCCCCATGAAATCCCGTGTTGCGGGAAGAGTTAGGGTGGTGCAAATTCTGCACTACCCCAACTCTGGCATAATGTGCATTCAATTCGCCGGGTACCTGGCGACCAGGGACGTGTGAAAAAGGCATTACAGCGACGTCGTTATGCTAAATCGTGACAATCGTCAGAGCTGAAGAGTCACAAAACAAGCTTGTAGCTTCTTACTGGTTAAATCACCTACCGACGCCTAATAAAAGGGTAAGCTAACATTGATAAGCCAAATGAATTAAGATTTGTTTACACAAAGGCAAACGTGCTTTAACCTCTATAGCTTCCGATAAGAAAACAATGACCCTAAAATAAACTGAGCGTTTTACAACTCAAATGCACTTAAGATAACAAAGTAAATGATGATGGGTTTACTAATTGGGAAAAACACCTGACATTCAGACATTTAGACAAGGGTGTGAGGTTTATTATTGTGACTGGGTTCCGTGGGTGTATAATCCTACTGATATTATAAAGGCGAACGTTTGTACTGTTGTGAAAATGTTTGGCCAAAGACAACGCCAAAACTACTGAAAAGATCGGTCTGAAATTTTGCAGCAATAAAGATCTGGACCTGGAATAATATATAGGCTTATTTTTATTCCAAAAACGCGTGCAAAGATCAAGGCTAGTAATTTCTAAGATCTTTACTTGACTAAGTGTTCCATGATCGTGAGGTAAATAAATGGAGTCCATTTCCAAAAACGGTGACTTTATTCCCTTTATTCCATCCAGTCCTACCAGTAGTCGAACTGTTTGGATGTTTTTTTTTCCAAATTGTTATACTGACGGATCGAACTATTTGGAAAAAGGTATGTTATACCAGACGAAGGTATTGTAAGAAATGGTTATGTTTAGAACGGGAAATTGTAAGCATAATTATATATAATATAATAAGTGGTCATTTTAATTTGTGGCCTTAAACCGCCGAAACGGTTCGATCAGCCATTCAGTATGTATGACTATACATCGACAGATCAAAGTTTTCAGAGTTTTAACCGACAAAAAAAAAAGAGCTTTTATGTTGGGCTGTATGTATGTTTTTATTGTTTTTCTTATCTAGATTACTTCATCAATAGTACACCGATTTGGATGGTTATTATGCTATATTTTTTATAGAGATTGGTCCCGATATGGTACCCTAAACATTTATTCCCGAGGAATTTTACTATTTGACCGCAAAACATTAAAAAAACAGTCTAGATATCCTTCGTAAATTTGAAGTCGATTTAATGTTTTTGTACAAAAACCAAAATATACTTTTATGGTAGTTTTGTCTCATAAAGAGACAAAAATAAAAGACTAACAGACGACCAACCAACAGAAACTCAAACGATAACAATAAATAATGGGTACTAGATAACTGATATATTTAATACAATACACTACATAAATAGACATATTTTTTTATGATCAAACACTTTTTTTATGGAAAACATCCAGAACACCCAGAACAAATATCTGCAGATTGTACAAACATTTGTCCCGAGGCGAGAATCGAAACCGCAACCTCCTGCGTCGCAGGCGGACTTTCGCCCGCGCCACAGAGGTCGTCAAATCAGCAATGAGTGAAATCAAACCACAAGCAAAGGTTTCTAAGCCATCATTACATTACCTTTAGCAATTTCCTCAGCATCTACTTACATCTGACATGAATGCGGGCCTAATACACGTATTCACAACAAGACAACCTGAGGTAGTCGTTTAACATTTGAAGCGTAGGCTTTGGTTAGACGAGAAGAAACTCAGGGTTTAGTTTAGTCCAATGATTTGGTCTGATAATACTTTTAATGAGGTTGTTTCTTATATTTTGCTTTTATGGCATTATAATTTTTCGTGAGTTTGTTTCTTAAATGTGTAAATTTTATTTATGTTTAATTTTGCTATATATTATTATTATATTGTGTTTCGATTTTGTTTATTTCTGCTGTGTAATTTTTATTGTGAAAGTTTATATTATATGACAGATGTAACGGCTTAGGCTAAGTTCCTGTCATGTTATATCTTTATGGTCAAATAAATAATAATAATAATAATAATTAATCTTATTAGCCTTCTGTTTCTATTTTCTTAATATTTATTTTTTTGTATGTGCTGCTGGTTTTCCTTAATAAATAAATAATAATAAATACTTGATGTTTACTCAATTGGATACGTTCTATTGGACCTAGAAAAATGCAAAAGAATCTAAAATCTACATAGATAGATAGAAAACTCTTTATTATACTACACTAATACAGGAATAAAACAGAGCAAATGCTTATAAAAAAAGGAAGTATAAAGGGCGGACTTATCACTGAGAGGGATCTCTTCCAGGCAACTTTGGGATGAACTGGAAATGAAAGAACAAAATAGACGGTGGTACTGAATAAATATATAGATACCTACTTAAAGAAAAGGAAACAAAATATACTTGCACTACATATTACCTACCTACAAAGATTAATAATAAACTTTCATAAACATAAACGTTTGTCTAACTCTTAACAAGGATATATAATGCTGATGAAGCAGTTTTTTGAAGATAGGGAGTGATTTTGCACCTTTTTGTTTTATAGTGCTAAAGGTTGTCGCACACTTGGAAAGCATCGTTGCAGCAAAGCACTAAAATGTGCATTCAAATTGGGCTTTCACTCGTGACATTCAGACGATTTTTTATCGACGGCATCAGATGACGACAGCTTGCGGAGTACTCGTTTGAACCTTGTGGGGGCCATTTTGTCATTGTAAAATGTATCTAAAGATAACAATTTTAAGCCTATATTTGAATGCACGTTTTTGTGCTGTCTGGTAGCGAAGTTGAATTATTATTAATTCAACTTCGCTTATGCGTAGAGCCACATTTAAGGGAAATTCTATGTATTTAAATAACATCTATCGTCTAAGTCGAATTTGGGGATATGGTAGTTTTGGGTTGCGACCGAATAACAAAATGAAAAAATAATAAAAGCTCTCGAAGACATACAAAAGAAAAATTATCTAAGAAATCAAATAATATCTCAAAAAGAGTGAGTGAGTGGGTGAGTGTGGGGTTACGCACTATAATAACAAAAAACTACAAAATTATCTACTTTAATATGAATACTTTGAATTTAAAAAGGGCAACGCCTTCAAAACTAATACATAATTTAAAACGTGGAAGAGCGAAATCACAAGTATTTCCATTATACTTAAAAGGTGTTTTCATCTATAAAATAGACTATGTATCTTTTATCACTGAATAAAGCATTATTATTATTATTATTATCAATATATAATAATAATAAATTATCTTTCTCTCACAAAGACATGATATTATGTTACAACAACTTTAATTTAAGTAAAGTATAGCCTTATTGCTGGTATTGCACGGTGTATTGCAATTCTAATCCGCCCTCAGCAACAAACTGACACACTCCTTTGTAATGTTAACCAGGCAAGGATTAGCGGCACTTGTAGGCATTCGGCGACATGGCAGTCAATTGAATTAGTGCTTCCTGTGTTCGGTGACACGGTTCCGATAGCAGGTGTAGTGTTGCGTAAAGCTCTATGGTGCCTAAAGGTTGTCGCAGATCTGTACCGCACCACTGCCGCGTAGGCAAAAGTGCATTTAAATATGGGCTGATCCGTAATATTTAGAAGCATGTTATATTGATAGCATCAATATGAGACAGCTCGCGGATCACTCGTTTGAAGCTGGCGGTAAGCCATTTCGTTACCTTAAAATGTATCTAAAGATTACGAGTTTAAGCCCATATGCGAATGCTTAGTTTTGTGCTGTGCGGTAACAGAGCTGGATGTACATATGTGCTATGTCCTTAAGGCTCAATTTACACCGGGATGGCGGAAGCGGCGGGCCGCGCGGGATGGACAGCTGACAAGACGCGGTGCAGGCAACAGCTTTTTAAGATACTGCTAATAAAATGTATGTAGATAAAGTTTAAAATTCTTTGACAACGGTTTGACACTGAAAGTTGTCGCCGCTGCCATTCCGGTGTGAATGTGCGTCCACCGGGTCGCATTCGGAGCGTACGCGATTTGGTTCTGAATTTTCTTAAATTTTTGGCCGATTTGAGAACCGGGACATCGTAAAATCGTTTCCTGGAAAATTTCGGGACTATCAGGAATCCCATTTTCACTTTTAGACCACAACTGAAATTACATAGGTAGCTTAGCTTTATCTTTTCTACTTTTTTTAAAAATATTTCACATGTTTCAGGTACTTTGGCGGTATTGGGTATGTTAGTTTGAGCTTTATCTCTTTTGATCTGTTAATATGATTAACAAATTCTTTTGTGCCTCGTTCGTTAACAAGCCTGAAGGCTTTTCCTTTGTACCTTTGGTACCTTTGTATGAAGAGAAGTAAAAAAGAAACATTTTGTGTCAATTGTCCCGGATTTTTAAGAAACTTAACCATCGAACTATTTCCATGTACCTCTATAACAAGTATTAAAAAAGTATAAAAAAGATATTGATACAGAAATCATAGGAATATTTAATGAACAAGGATATTTTGATATACCTATGTAATTGATTTTTTTTTTCTATGCATGAGATATTAAATTATGTGGTTTAAATTTAATACTTTAATTGAATAATGTTCATGTATAAATCAAATTATTTTAATTCATTGACATTCGTATGCCTAAAAAACAGAATATGTGGTGACACATTCTACCTTACGACCAACTGTTTATATTTTTTTCTTACCCATATTCTATTCTAAGCTAATAAATTATTTGAGTTTGAAACTTTCTCGCGAATAAATATTCAGCTTTAAAGCTTGCTAGGGTGCGCATACACATACGGCAAAACGACATTCGTACGTTATTCAGAAGTATAAGTACATGCGTTCTGGAGAAAGGTCGTAAAGAAGTTTTATGGTCGCTGCAGCGCCGCCCGTTTAGTACACAGTTCATTAAATATATATAGGTACCTAGATGTACATTTAGATGTTGCAACTTTGTTGGATGCAATAAAAGATGCTGGTACCTACCAATTTTCAGTTTAAAATGAAAGCTTGATTGGTTGTGTTGTATTCAAAGAATTGCTGAAGAGAAAAGACATTCGGTCATTAGATTTTGAAAGCCTTGAATTTCTTTACGTACCAATTTATTATTAAGATTTTTCTTGCAAAGAAAATTCACAGCAACGGCGGAGTCAGGAAGTTGGCGGTTGTAACTGTAACAACGGGGCCCCCGTGCCTTAAAAAGCACGTTTAGCCGTTGGTCCTGCGCCTGACCTCTCCCTGGTCATGTCGGTCTGCCGTCCCATCGGATTATGAGGGTGAGGGAATAGAGAGTGATCCTGTTTTTGCGCACACACTTAGGCACTTTTATATACTTTTCACCACTCTCGCTTGAGAACGGTTACTTTGCTGCTCAAAAACAGTGAGCAAGATCGGGTTTTGCTCACATGTGGAATAAAGAATATTATTCAACTAGTTGAAAAAAGTCATTAAAATTCGGAACAATGCAACCTTCACAGAAAAAAATATTTTGTCCGTTTGTGGTTTGAAAGAGGTTTGTAGCATTTTTACCCTTGTTGACCAAAATGAGTTTCTGACATTCGACCTCTTTTGTAAACTACAAAATATTTTCTCGCTAGTCGTGTGAAAAATTTATTTTTAACTCGAGGGCAAATATTTTTCGTTTCGTGCCTTTAAAATCCCTCGCTACCTCAGCAGTCTACTTTAGAGCCACTCGCTACGCTCGTGATACTGCTTCGCTAGCTCGGGATTTAATATCGGCACACCTTACAAAAACTCGTTTTGCCAACTTGTTGAACAAATAACTATTTAACATACGCTTAGTCTTATTTAGCCAGAACTTAGTAGGTAAGCAGTATGTGAATATGAATGCAGCCATAGGAATTTACACACAACTGCGGTTTTCAAGATGACACATGGTATTTTCTTCATGAATGGCATGCAACGTGCGTGTTGTTGTGGTTGGATAGTACATGATATTAATTGACACAACATGACTGATGTGTAGCGTGATTTGTGGTTTGAATTGTAGGTACCTACTTTTGAAGAAGGTCAGTTGACTCGTTTTTAAAATAGGTCTTAAATTATTAATTATTATCCAACCAACCACAACCAACAACCAAAGTAGACTGGTCCTCAAAAAATTTGGTAAAAATTTCCCAAATTTTTTGAGGACCAGTCTACTTTTCGTAAACAGACGAAAACGCTGTCAGCTATATTTGTCTTTGCTGTGACGGTATACGTCGCGAAAACTAACAATTGATATTAGCAAAAGTTCGTCATAAAAATATAGACAAACTAGATTGCGAATTTCATTCGTTTAAGATCTACAATATGAAATTTGCTGTGAGTCCTAAGACGTTACAACATGGCGGACAGCGAATTCAGAGTTTAAAATAAAAAAATACTATTTTAAAATTGAAAATATGTATGTTGTCATCTTACACTTTTAATATCAGAAATCTATAAATATTGCGTTCTTCAGAAAATATTTACTTATTGCGCCAAATTTTATAAGAGTCAAGTAGCCTATCAGACAAGAAATTGAATTGTACTTTTCTATGCAAACGTGACGTCGTTCCCAGGGTGCGTTTTAGAACAGCAACGGAAAATTTCAAAAGAGAAAAAAGGAAGAAGTTTTATTTCGGTATGTATATTTTATGTAATATTTGCTGATTTCTCCGTCAATCATGGCCGGTATTGATGAATCTTTTGGTTTTGTATAGAGAATTATCCCGGGTTGGTTCCATAACAATTGAACTTCCGAGAGATTATACTATTTAACTGTAAAAAAGAAAACAGTTTATATACAGGGTTATTGGTAATTAATTCACTGACACTATGTTAACTGCAGGTTCTGCCCACCATCATGAACACCTCCCTGAAGACGCCACATGCTGCCCGACAGAAGTCATCATAATAACGCAGATGAATGTAGTCTTTACTCCCTTACACCTATCCCTATCGCGTCCTAATTATACATCCTCATTCGAAGACTTTTCCAAGAATCTACGCCTTCTAATCAGGCACGGTCTGTTATAAACTTCAACATATAGATCAGCTGTCACAACTCTGACGCAGAGAATCTAAAATTAACCGCACATGGGCTATTTTCCCCTACATGACTGTACGGTAAGTTAAGTCGATAAGTAGGCGAGCGCGATGGCAATGAATCATTTTGTTAAAACAATTTGACTTGGCGTTTAAATTCCTTTATTAATGGGAGCTCATTAGTACTTAGAGTCATGAGAGTTATTAGTCCTCATCATGTACTTTAACAAGTGAGGGTTTAAGGCATTTTTGCTACGATTATCAGATACTGGCTGCGTGGTGCCGGCTTAGAATTTGCACCACCCCAACTCTTCCCGCGGGTGTCGTACGAGGCGACTAAGGGATATCCACCAGGGGCGGGTAGCAGCGCCCCCTGCAGAACAATTCTACCACCGAACTGCGATCCCCAATCCGCATGCCCAGCGTGGGAATTATGGGCATTATCCCCATGTGATAAAAGCCAATAAGGCGCTTATCAGGGGGAGGCCTGCGTCCAGCAGTGGACCAATACAGGATGTTGAGGTTGAGGTTCAGTTATCGGGTGCAATCGGTATCTCGGTTTATGCTGATAAACACGTATACTCAAAAAGACAGAAATTACTTTTTTAAACAAGCCTTTCCGGCCGTACAAACTTTGAATTTTTAAAAACACTATTGAAACAAAATTGGAGAGGTTTTAAGAGAGAATTTAAGAGGTACCAAATACTGGATACCTTTTGATTGATCGAATTAATTCATCCATTTTTTTTTTAAACATATAAATAAGCGCTATCGGTGTTACATCCCCGTGCCTTGCAAAGCACGTTTAGCCGTTGGTCCTGCAACTGATCTCTCCCCGGTCGTGTCGGTCTATCGCCCCATCGGATTATGAAAGTGAGGGAATAGAGAGTGCACCCGTGTTTGCGCACACACTTGTGCACTATAATATGTCATGCGCATCTGGCTAGTCTCCTATTAGACTGGCCGCTGTGGTCGAAATTCGGCTAGGAGGACATTACTATCATGAGCGCTATCAATCAATCCTAAAATGTACATATGTACCCTGATTATTCTGCCCGTGTAGTTTTAGTCACATAAAAACCCTGACTTTTCGGTGTATGAGGGACATCGCTGACAGTCCAACTTTAAAGGCGCCTCAACAGCTTGAAGCACGCAGCTTAAAGCTGTAAAGTTAAAATTGTATGCCAATGCTGGCTCAGCGCGAATAAGTGAAAGTTATTATAGGCTTAACAAAATCTCTTGAAAGTTAACAAGTAAACCTATTAACTTCTGTATTGATGATAGTAACACCAAGATGTATGTGAAATATTCGGCCATAACACAAATACCTCGACTCAGATTTTTTATTTGTACTTGTAAAATAAAATCACAATATAATAATATAAATAAATTAGAACTAGTATTTACAATTGAAATAATTGAGCTAACTGCAGACTGTTGCAAATATATCTAATAAAATATCTATAGGTAGCTCAACTGATCCATATCAATACCAGTCGTCGCGTCCCCAAGACGCTGGGCTGCATTGCCCCGCTGTATGGCAATGCTGATGCGCTGCGCCAGATACTCACCAGCTCTCGGGTCACGCGTCGACGTCGCTTCGATCGACATTTAGGCCTAGTTTGACAATCAAACCTTATAGGTTTCGAGCCGTACGTGAGTGAAGTCTTGTAAGAAAGTGAGCATGGTTTAATCCGCATCTTACGAGTAATGCTCTTTCGTTCATAGTACTGAGATTAATGCCTAGTTTGACAACGAAACCTTATGAGGTTTCGTTGTCAACTCGCGTGCGGCTCGAAACCTATGGGTTTCGAGCCGCACGCGAGTGAAGTCTTGTAAGAAAGTGAGCATGGTTTAATCCGCATCTTACGAGTAATGCTCTTTCGTTCATAGTACTGAGATTAATGCCTAGTTTGACAACGAAACCTTATGAGGTTTCGTTGTCAACTCGCGTGCGGCTCGAAACCTATGGGTTTCGAGCCGCACGCGAGTGAAGTCTTGTAAGAAAGTGAGCATGGTTTAATCCGCATCTTACGAGCAATGCTATTTCGTTCATAGTACTGAGATTTAGGCCTAGTTAGACAACGAAACCTCATAGGTTTCGAGCCGCGTGCCAGTGAACTCTTTAAGAAAGTGAGCATGGTTTGACCCGTACGATACGAGCAATGCTCTTTCGTTCAGAAACATCTTAATGGCACTCTACCTCATTGCAACATCAACGTTCGTTAATAAGCTTGTCAACAATTGACGAGGCGAGTCATTGGCACAATTCGCAAGTGCTGGTATGATAGGCTCTTTACGATGCGAAGGGGTGGCGAACCTTTCTGAATAAAGAAGCATTTTTTCTAAAAAAAAAATAGGATATAGACCGCTCAATGCCGTTAAATAAATTTGACTTAGTGATTATTGGGAAAATCAAACTAAATAGTAACAACTCAAGAATCTTATTCGCTAAATAGCTTTTGCAATATGTGAAGGTGTTGCCAACAGTCCGCTCCGTGGGATGCGGATCTTAGTATGGCAAACCATCGATGGGGCCAGTGCGGATTGTCCTACTGCTAACGCTTGAACCGCAATGCCAATAGGTAACTACACCACACAATAGATTTTGCAATGTTAGATAGATAGATAGAAAATTCTTTATTGCACACTTATCGATAGAAATAATACAACCAAACAGCTTAAAAACTAAGTGACAAGTGGCGGTCTTATCGCTCAAGAGCGATCTCTACCAGACAACCGTGAGAAGGTGTTGCCCACAGTCCGCTCCGTGGGGTGCGAATCTTAGTACGGCAAACCATTAATGGGGCCAGTACGGATCGTCCTACTGCTAACGCTTGAGTCGCAATGCCAATAGGTAACTACACCACACCGTGATCTAGGCCCTGGGATGGTTCGTCATCCCTGGTCTATTCTATACTCCACAGACTGTAATGAAAACTGTCTTCCTGTAGCTAAAGAGAGATCGTTAAGATTATATCGGGTATTTATTTCCTAGCGTTTCCTTCGTTGCAGCGATCGTCAACAAACTAACTGAATAAACTATGATGACTAATAAGTAAAGTAGGTAAGTCAGCAAATGTGTAAACGGGGAAAGTTCGTAAAGACTTAAGTACATAACAGTTGATTTTTAATACTATGGGATGTATCAAGTTTTACAAAATAAGAATATTTTGTGAAACCCAAGTATGAAATAAAGAAAAGTTGCGCGTGTTAGCAATAAAAGCTCGCATCTTAAAACATAATGTTAGTTTTTTCTAAAAACAATTCTATTAACTTATTGAAAATTAAGGCTGAACATAAATCAAATTGCATGCAATAAAATATAAATGAAGATATACTGCTTGCTTATATTTATTGCAAGAAATCACAACTGAATTTTCAGGCCAAATTTCTATTATATGAACTGAAACAGGCTGTTAAAGCTATATTCGACAGATATTAATTCAAACTTGATTTATATTAATACATATTTAGGCGTTTATAAAACTACAAACCACAATCTATTTATCTTCATCGGAAACTTTGGACCCACTTTAAAACCACCTCAATAGGTCATCCCGTTAGTAACACAAAAAGATATCAAAGATTCAATTGCTATTGTCAACTGAAGACGAGAATCAACAAAGGTCCGGCCCAACGGTGGTAGGTATGGTGCCCATTCTTGTTGGATAAACAGTTTTAGACCTACAATAACATGGGTTGTGCATTGTGCACTTATCTTTGGTATTTTTGTGAGTGAGCAGTGATGGAAGAAAAATATTAGGAAACTTTGAGGATCTGTGTTGGTTTACCCTTCTATTTATGGGGAGTTTACTAGCAGTAACTAAATAACGTAACTCCATGACTACAACTTTTTTTTTCCACTCCCAAAAACATTTTCATAATTGTGTACAGATTAGATTTATAAGTAGGTATTTAACCTGTTTTGTGAGGAGCTGGAGCTTGAGATAGGCTTAAAAAAGCCTGTATTACAAGACACCAGAGCGCAAAGAAAAAGAATATAAAAAATATAAAAAAAAAAAAAAAATTTAACATCGGCCTAACAAGTACATAAAAAAGTTACAAGTTTAAGCGAACTCTTAATTAGGTACCTACCTATTAAATACAACAAACATTAAGTGACCAATTTGCAATACAAGAAAATAGTAATATTATGGAAATTTAAACTAACACAAAAAAATAAAAATAATAACTGAACTAAAGAGAGCAGAATAGAATAACCGATCATAACATTAGGTAGAGCTGTTTGATTTCACAAATCACAGAAGGGACTAAATTTTCACCCGACACAACATTACTACTTTTTGGGAGGCCAGGCCCACTGGAGGATCCACTAACGCCATGGACTACACATCCTAAAAATTAACCTACGTCTTTTTGGCCACACAGAATTTTCTTTTTATTGTTGTTGACCATCTTACATCTTTGAGTTGCTTACTTTGGGGCGAGATGGTGTTGTGTAGATTGTCCATCAATATTATCATTATTATTATCTTCAAACAAAGGCGAGCCGAGTTCAGCGAGATTGACGACCAAATCCAAATATATTGCTCTATGGCCGAAATTCGAAGTTTCCCTTTTTGAGCCCTAAACGCGCTGCTGAGAAAATCTGACAAGTCTCATTTTTATGTTTATTTTAATTTTTGTGTGTTTTGTGGCTTTTTATCTTTATAAGTTTGTTAAATTACCCAGCCGCCACCAATCACAGAATATATTATTTCAATTTGCATACATAGTGACCCACGAATAACTGCAGATTTTTAAACAGGTTATAATATTCGTCGATGATTTTTGATCTAAGAGGAGTACTAATTACCTGGCTTTAGCGATTACAGTAATGCTCCTGTATCCGACTTATGATGCGATGAAATAAATAAATTTTGTTATTGTTGTGTTGTATGAATCTAGGTAAAAGAAAATAAAAGGTGTAACAAGAGGACATGAACTCCCGTATTGTTCTCAGAGGGTATTTTTCGTAGCACGATCACCCAAAGATGGGATCCGGGTTAGCTTATTCTTGCTTGTCTCCGGTTGCTTGTTTCTTTTATGAACTCAGTTATCAAAGGAGGCTCTCCAACGGAGGTGAGTATGAACCACCCAACTACTTGGTGTGTGTTTTAAAGGTAATTTAAAGGTTAGTCGACAGGCCGGCATCGGAGGTTCCGCGGTAATCGTATCAGACGGATTTTTGAGCGTAATGCCGGGTGGTGCGTCCTTTGTAAACGCAGCAACTGGATTGCCAACCGTCATATTCAAACGAGTTTTCAGGATTGACATATGGATTTTCGTAGCAAGCTGAAGAATTTTGTACTAAAAAGAATGGCGAACCAGGGCGGCGTGAAGCGTGGGAGCGGAGGAAAAGCGGACGGAGCGGGCGTGCGAGTGATTCCACTGATCGGCAATACGAATGACGATATCCGCACGAAAATTATCACCAGCATTGCCGACAGTCCGATGCATCCGTTCCGTGCGGATCAGAGAACGCATTTCTATAGCAAACCATACAAAGAATACCAATAAAAGTTGATGCGGTCAGTGCGGAGCGTCCTGTCGGCCTGCCGACGCTAACTTATGAAGTGATGTTATACTTTAACATCTTTATGCAAATACTTATAGACAAGAGCGTTAGCTTATATTTTATGCATAACACAAACTTGTTATAGGCGCCCGCATCCGAAACTATAAATATTAATACCTCAACATGTCTGTCCGTCTGTCAGTAACCGGTAAAAGCCACAGATAGTAGAGTAAGCATTCGATGTCGATTAACGGGCTGTCTATGGTATGATGAAAGCAAATTGTTAGGCGGATTAATGTTAACGGCTAATTCTTATAATATAAACCAAATTTTTCCGTACTTTACCTACTCAAAGAGTATCAATAATTTATTTTAACTACACGGATAAAGAAAAGAAAATACTTATCTGGATAATTGGATTGCAAATATAAAATAATAGTTTGCTATTTTCGTTCAAAATAAATTTGGTTCTAGCCAGTGCACAAGTGTGTGCGCAAACACCGGTGCTCTCTCTATTACGAGAGTTACTATGAGGGACTCTCATAACCTCGCCATAGGCCTTCCCCTGAAAACGCCTTAATGGCTTTTATCACATGGGGGATGATGCTCATAATTCCCACGCTGGGTATGCGGGTTAGGGATCGCAGTTCGATGTTTGCAGGAGTTGTTGCAGGAGGCGCTGCTGCCCGCCCCTGGTGGATATCCACCGGGGGCGGGCAACAGCGCCCCCTGTCGCCTCTTACGGCAGCCGCGGGAAGAGTTGTGATGGTGCAAATGCTAAGTCAGCATCACCAGCAGTGTATTTACTTGCTATAAAAATCACATATCAGTTTATGGCCCGATCCAGTATTTGAACTCTGGACCATTATCAGCGGTTGTAAACGCCACCGCTAGACCAACGAAGCATTCGATTTGTTTCAAAATAGTCGCTCTACCTTCCATATGATTATGGTAGAGCTCCGACCAAAATTGTGGAGGTATTAAAATCTGTGCGTTCAACGGATAGAAATCGGAGCGTACGTGGCGTCGGTATTTACAACATGCCTGGCATCGGTATCGGCAGATATGCCGATCCAGTTCACGTCAACCTCAACAGCCTGTATTGGTCCACTGCTGGACGCAGGCCTCCCCCTGATAAATATAAATAAATAAATAAATAATGCTGGACAATTCACACAGCATTATCTAGCCCCAAGCTAAGCAGAGCTTGTGTTATGGGTACTAGATAACTGATATATTTAATACAATATACTACATAGATAGTTTTTTTTTTTTATTATACATAGAAAACACCCAGACCAACGGAACAAATTTCTGCACATCGTACACAAATTTGTTCCGAGGCGGGATTCGAACCCGCAACCTCCTGCGTCGCAGGCGGACCTTCGCCCGCTGCGCCACGGAGGTCGTCGGTCGATAAGCGCCTTATTGGCTTTTATCTAATGGGGGGTAATGCACATAATCCCCACGAAGGGCATGCGGGTTGGGGATCGCAGTATGGTGGTAGAATTGCTCTGCAGGGGCCGCTGCTGCCCGCCCCCGGTGGATATCCCTTAGTCGCCTCGTACTACACCCGCGGGAAGAGTTGGGGTGGTGCAAATTCTAAGCCGGCACCACATAGGTCCACATAGATCCAGTACACAGTGTACCGTAAAATCAATAAATAAATAAAATTCGTTGATCGTCATCCCACCTAGCTGGAGGGCGTCCTACACTACGTTTGCCGAGTCGTAAAAATCAATGCAAAGCAACCAATCCTTTCGCTCCGTACGTTCCGATTCCGATACAGTGAACGTGATAAATTATTTATTGTTTTCACACTCTCAGAAAAACAAGCTTCGCTCCATTTTAGTGGCACTTTTCTTTTCTATGTGAATTTTTGCTGCTTTTGTTGGTATTTTTCTTATCCTACCATGTTTCGCCTTTTTCCCCGTTATTCGGGAGAAATAGCTTCATGTTTTTTCCTTCCACAGTCCCCACGCAATAAAAATACAATGCAATGCAATTGTAGATAAGTGTTTGTGATTATTTATGGGTTTGTTTTGTTTGGTAAAATATCGTTATAAGGTTATCTTCGGTTAACGGATATAGGCGGTTCGATGAAAAGGTTTCATAAAACTGCGAGAATGTTCTAATTATGTTCTATTTATTCATTGGAATCATTTGATGATCAATGAGGAAGAGTAAAGTATTCAATAGAACTAGTATCCATGTTATTCTTTACGACATAAGAATGATATATCTTTTCAAATTATCAAAATCGGACCATTACGTACGAAGATTATTAAATAATAAACATTACGCCCATAAAATTTGGTCATAACTTCGTCAATTTTTGTCGTAGAACAAAAATTTTTGCACAGTGTATTTTTTGATTTCTTAGCTCTATAAATCTGCATTCTCAACTAAAAACGTTACGGATCGTCATTCAGATGTTTTGAAGGATTATTAATTAAAATATACGATGAATCATTCAGACGATTCAAGTTGTAGTAGACAAACTGCCTTAGAGACTTACTCAAAAATACTTAAGTTATTAGAACTTTTTTGAAATCGAATCATGAAGTTACATACTGAAGTCTAGGTAGGTACTTACCTATTTCCATCTATGTTGTTCATTAGGTACCTATAATGCAAAAGATTGGAAATAGCGTGTCTACCTTCAGTTGTAACACAACACAGGCCATTTGTTGAGTTAGCACTGGGAAAACGTACCATATCTATAGAATTTTAATTATATCTATGCAGTTCATCATTAAAATGAGTGCCTCTTCTACATAAGATGATAGCAAACTTCATTTCCTTCATAATAAATCGCATATTACCTACATTGAACCGTACAACCCCGCCTCACGCCCGTGCAATCTTTTAGATGCATTGGTTGCGCTTTCAAATTCCTGCACAGGGATGGATTCAGGATGAACCGTTAGGGGGCAAGTATCGAGGGAAAGATGAGACTTATCCAATAAGTAGGAGTCCAAATAGTATTTTTACTGAAAATATTGTGCAATAACAAATTCCTGATTTAAGGATACCTTTATAAAATAGTTTTGTTTGATTTTGTTCGAACTATCCTAGCCTATTATTTTGTTCCAAAATAAGTACGTTTTTTTTAGCTCTATCTATATAACACAGCCCTGAATCCCCCTCTGCCTGACTTTCTAGATAGAGTGTTGACAGGTTGATTACGAGAAAATTATATTAATCAGACTACACTTATACGAAAAGGTTACGAAGCTAAATTATAATTTATACTGTAGGAAATTGTAGGGATCGCAAATTAGTTTGTGCCATTACTATTAACTATTTATCGTAGAAAGTATTTATTGGTTAGTAAAGTTACTGTTGTTGGTATTGAAGTTACTGAAGCTGGGCTTTAAAAGTAGCATGTTCATTCATTCGTGTCAAAAATTGCTGAAAAGAGTTAAGCTAACAACTGTGCTTTAAGGTGTAAGCAAGTTTATGAAAATAAATAATGGTCGGCTAATTTTATGATTTCAAAATTCAAAACACAATAATAAAAGAATAAGTAGAAAATGCTGGACTATTTATACAGTATCAGCAATATCTTTATCAGCCTAAAGCTAACAGTGTTTTTGTTATTGGTACTGAATAACTGATATAAGTACTTAATACATTACAATACATCAAATAACACTTATAAGGTAAAAACATACAGTAAGCGTGATATATCCATTCAAGATAAAAATGGAATGCGCGCGCGGCGCCCTGATTTTTGTGCGCGAGACTCGGGCCATTTGAGATTTGAGGCGTACATATAGTACAGGCGGTCCAGCCGGACGTGTGGGTGGATAAATAAAGTTAATAAAGAAAGTACGTTTGAGTACATATTAGATACCTACAGTACTAGTATAGTATTATAAGATATCTATGCCTACAGCATCTGTCTAACAAGTTAAATCCAACACCAACATCTTGCACAGATTGTAATCAAGTGGGTGTGGCAGGGGTATTAAGACCCAGAACTGACCACATGATTTATGCTGGCGTGGGTGGTGATACCATCACGTTGCGCTTAAAAAGTTCAAGCATTAGATCAACTGTCTTTGAAATTATAAATAACCATGAATCGATAAGTACATTGAGCCAGCAATGTATCATCAACACCGAAATAACAGTTGCAAAAAAAGTCTCAGTAGTCCGGTTACTTAATTCAACCAGACTACTGATACATCGAGCGACTCAGTAGTCCGGTTGAGTTAATTGTAACCGGACTACTGAGACTACACCAAATTTTACAGGCAAAAGTATGTGAAAATGGTATGTATTTGTTTAGTGAACCCTGAAAAAATTAAATGGCTGTGATGGAGGATTTATGTTCCAAAACAATAAATAAGTAAAAACAGTAAAAATTTGCTTGCATACATTAATCTGGACAAGCACCTGTATAGCCCGGACGAGCTAAGAGTCATTACCCTGAAGATAATCCTATAGTTTCAAGCAACTGCACAGGTTAGTGGCAAACTCTGAACGCCGCAGCTTAAAAAATTAAGACATCAAGTAGCGATCAAAATAATAGATGTCCTATCATAAAAAGTGACACAGAAGTCACCAATAGCTAATAAAATATATTACTGTCCTAACATACGAAGATAGAATAATCCACTAATTGATTGAATTACTATTGTATGTCAATTTGAAACACTTATTAACTAACTTGATGACCGGTCTTAAAGCTTAGAAAACCATAAATTACAAGTACATACGTTAAGCAGTTAATAATGACTAACGTAGTACATAACTAAACCTAAGTAGCTGATTACCTATCTATCAAGTATGTAATGGACGGAAACACTCATAAATTAGTCAGGAAAGTAGGTAAGCACCTCGGCCAGTACCTATTAGCTATTAGGTACCTATTCAATATAATTTCATTGCTTCTAATAAATCTATGCCCTAGGCCTTGTCACTGTATTCAGAAAGAGCTTAGCAACTCGTTTGAGTCCATCATCGGAACAATAAAGGTTCACACACACTTTGAATATAAGTTTTGTATACTGAATCATTTTGCAAAGCGGTTTGTACTGTTTATATGATTAAGCATTATCTAAGGTATGGGAATTTAAAAGCACAAGGTAGATTTAACCAAACTGTAAAATTTAAAATTTTGCTGTTTGTATGGATGGATTAACATTGCAAATGGTTTTTTATTGTCTAGTTTAATTTAATTTAATTGATTATATATGTTGGACAATTCACACAGCATTATCTAGCCCCAAGCTAAGCAGAGCTTGTGTTCATCACGATTTTTTGTCGAGTTTTTCTTTCTCACTAGTTTTCTTTATCTTTATTAAATTCTAATTAACACTAATCAGCATACGTCCACTGCTGAACATGCTTTCTCAAACAAGTTGTGTTTTTATATTATTGAATTTTATTGGAACAATTTTAATTGTGAACATATTGTAGCAACCAGTTGATGTCCAGCCACTTACGACAGCTAGACTGGGCTTAACAGTTAGTCCATCCGTAAAGGGACGACAGGAGAATTTTAATTGATTTCTTTGAGAAAGCACTAACTAATGACTCATGTATGAACTGGACTGACAAGCCAATTACTAATAGATATTTCCCAGGAAAACCTGGCGAAGATATCAGACCTCAGGTGCACAAAGAAACGCTATATACAACCTATAGTTAAGAAAAGTGGAATTAAAACAGAACCATAGTTTTGAACTTTAACTTTTTTCTGAAGAACCATGGATCAACACGCCGAGTCTAGTGAGGGGATTATAGAAAACCAATGCTCTCACAAAAAATCACACAGCAAACGATATTAGTAACATTATGTCATGTCCTTGTTAATACTAATGGCAAAAAGTATTTAGTATTTGTGTGTTTTTTACTGTTCGAATTTAGTTCAAGAATCTTAAAGATATAGTTATTTTGTAGTTGGCTTACAAAACTAAATTGTGAACCTTATGTTTTTTTACCAGCATTACTTAATAATAATGTTAGTTGAATAAAATATAAGGTTACTTAGTACTTATCTTGCTGGGTTCATTTTTGAGACTGTTTATTTTTAGTGACTTAAGTACAATATGGTCACATAAAGAAACATAAACTTGAACCTAACTAACTCAATGTAAATCTATAAGGCACTTCTTGAAAACGGATGAAGTTACTTTTTAATTTTAAATTAATGTACCGTATACATTAGTCGTATCTCTAACCCACAATACTCAATAACAACTACAATGCACAATGCTTATCTCATACAAACAAATTACTTTGTGTTTTTTGTCCTATCAGTCAAACGATTCTCATGAAAGGACAACTGTGGATGAAAGATAAAATGAACTGATAACGCCAGAAGAGCCATCTCTTGAACTTGAAAATTAATGGCTCCAAGAGCGTGTTTTTTTATTAAAAAGGCCTAATTTTCTACGTAGTAGTATTCGTAGTCCAGTAGTATTCTTACGGGAGAGTAGAATCTATACTCAGATTTGGGATAACATTTTGGGGTAACTCTACCGAAAAGGATGTTATCTTTAAAGCGCAAAAACGGCATACCTATGACTGATAGTTGCAAACCTTATTTAAATTCTTACACTTCCATCACTATACATTTTCGAAGTTGTGTTATTTGTAAGACAGAACTGTAATCTGTTTGTAAGCATGATTGACATTGCGATACGTAACAGACTAGATAACAGACTCTGTATGCCTAGTTGCAAAACTGCACTGTTACAAAAAAGCATAGTCTATAATGGTACCTAAAATTTTTTATAAGATACCGAAGTCCTTTTTAAATCATAGTCAGATTATGTTTAAAACTAAACTAAAACAATTATTAGTAAGTAAGTGCTATTATAATATTAAAGAATTTTTAGTTGATCTGAAACTTTGACCATTTAATTATATTAATAATTTACGTAATATAATTATCATAATCTTAATAATTTGCATGTCTTATTTTAAGGTAGAGTGTAATTGAAACATAATAATATATTTATGATCTACAACTGTAACCTACATTATTTTGAAGCAATTAATTTACCTTTATCTATCGTAAACAATATAATACTAATATAATTTTTGGGTAATACTTTTATGGCCACAATGATATAGAAAATTGGGCATTGGCCCCTTCACTCCCCCAGGAAGCCGTCAAACTGATTTCAATTTGTTTAAGTTTAAGGTAAGTTAATAAAATTGCCACACAATTTTACCAACATTATTTTTGGGGCCATTGCCCCAAAAATATTGTAAGTTGGGCATTGCCCCCCTTATATCGCCTTGCAACGCCCACACCGCACTTTCTTGCCGGTTGTTAATCCGTTAGAATTCTTATTGACAAAACTGCACTCACACTCTAGAACTTTGAAGTTTGAACAAGGAACACAGGTTAGGTTTCTAAACTAGAAATAGCTATTTGTAAATTCAAGTTGCTGTTATAGGCAAGCTACGATTTAATTGGAGTTTCCGATTTAGAACAACGTAACCAATCTGCATCGATTAAAATCGATTATTCGATTATCGCTTACTTGAATCGAACCAGTACGGATAAACTTTACTACCTAAGAACAAGGTTTTTAAGGATTGAAGAGAATGCAGTCTTAATTTAGCACTCGTTGTCGACATTCAGCGTTTGTGGGTTATTTAATAATTTGGTGTAGTTTTTAGATAGGTGTGTAAGTGGACTTTTTGTCTAGACATTTTGTGATTGATATGGTCAAATAATTTCTTATTTCAGGTACTTTGTAGCCAAATGATATCGTATGAAATCTATTACTTATTTATTATATTAGTTCTCCGGCTACAATTTTGACGTAATCGAAAAAGTTTAATTCTCTATAGTGCCTTTTTTGGCGTAAAATAGAAATTCTTAAAAGTACGATATCATAAAAACAAATTCCTCACACATTTTACTTGCTTCTTCTATAAAACATTTAAGCATAGGCGTAGGTACATTCGAGATGTTAATTAATTCCGATAGCCCACTCCTCTCAAGCATGCTGCAGCCACTTGTAAATCAATAATCGAAACCCCATTAGATGTGCAGTCGGTTCGATTGACAGACAAACAGACAGCTGAACAAACGTTATGTATAGAGAATAGAGATGTTAGGAAAACAGGGGCGATGTAAGGAGATCAAAACTGGAAAAAATAGGCTAACATTTAATTACAAGAATAAATGAACTTATAATATATATTTGACAGTCATCATAGTTAAATAATATGTAGGTATTTATTATCAGTTTACAGTAATGTTTAAGATTATCGAATTTTACTGCCTTTAACTAGAATGTTACTTAGGCCTATGGATATTTCATTAAATAGCAACTTGCTATATAATTTTAGAATTTCTAGTCTACCTGAGATTGACCTTGCTTAGCAAGGTAGTTTATGACTTAAAGCTATAAAAAAAATCAATAATAGCAAACTCTGGGGTTGCAGGTTTGAAAGCATTGAAAATATTTCTAAAGAAATAAATAAATCTCAGGTAGACTAGAAATTCTAAAATTCATTTCCATCTGTTACGTTGAATAGAACAATTGTACCAACGCTCAATAATTTAAATAAACAAAGGTTCAGAAGTTATGAGCTTCCTATTATGACAGGCTTTGACACCGATGTTCAATAATCATAATTCAGTTAAAATAACTAAATGGAATAACTTGACTATTGACGTAGGTATTGTTATTATTGGAACTTGATATCTTGTAACACTCCTTTCAGGCGCTGATGTCACTTGAAAAATAGAGTTATGTGCATTTGCAGACAAAAATATTTATTTTTTATGTGTCAATATCTTTTTATTTCTGATTTGCTTTACATCGTGAAAAATAAAATAAATAATTAATAGTGACATCCTATTGTTAGCATAGTATTTACAGAACAAAATAAACGAATTGATTGAAAGTTTTCTGTAGTGTATAAAATTAAAAACATACATTCGTTAAAAATAATGGGTAGGTGTATACGATATAGATACATTGTTTACAATGATACGTTTGTTTTAGAATAGAAATTTTAGAATATTTTGTCGTAGTTACATAAATTTTAAAGAATATCGTAGTATCCGTTCTCTTTGTATTACTTTATTTTCTTTGATAGTATAGTAGGTAATATAATGTAAAACGGTAAAGTAAACATAAGCTAGCCGTTATCTCTAGCCATTTGATGGCAATAATTTCTCACGAAGAAAATTGTCGTTTCTGTATTATTTAAACACATTTATTGGTGATTTTATCTACGTATTATAAAGTTACTATGATTATTATTCAGAAAGTCTTCAATAACTAGACACCTAAATATTATGTTCTTGAATTCAAAGGGACTTTACTTTCCCTGCTGTAAAATAATATTTATGAATCGGTAGTTAAATACCTACCTTCCTCGTACATGTTTTATACCTACTCATACTTTACTACAATATATAAGAAGGAACTGCGGGAGAAACCAAGATAACAGATGTAAACTGTAAACTCAGCAATAAGTGCTTAAATGATACGCATTCAATTATTTCTAGAATAACCATTAGCCCCACCCCTTCTAAAAACGATATAAAATCTCTAATAACCATTAGCAAATCCTTGGTCCGTTCCTGTCATGCACTAGCCGAGGGGACGATTGAAGATGACAGTCGTAAAGTATAGACTCGGGGAGACATGATTTAAATGACGCTTAACATATTCCTCGTTAACATTAGCTCCACCGATGCTAATCCTTAGTCCGTGCCTGTGATGCACTAGCCGAGGTGACGATACAAGACGACAGACGTAATC
Source organism: Eupithecia subumbrata (assembly GCA_949316285.1). Taxonomy (NCBI): domain Eukaryota; kingdom Metazoa; phylum Arthropoda; class Insecta; order Lepidoptera; family Geometridae; genus Eupithecia; species Eupithecia subumbrata. The sequence continues at coordinate 11,716,954 of OX438630.1, read as the reverse complement.
CATATACTTCGGAATATGTGCTTAATTGACGCTTCACTAATTCCTAGAATTAAGCCCCACCTCTGTCTCGTCCTTAGTCCGCTCCTGTATGTACAAGCCGAGGGGAGAATCCAAGATGACGGACGTAAACCATAGACTCCGGGAGATGTGATCTATCGATCGAACATAACTCGGGGTTATGAAATATTGGTTAAACGGTTAACGCGGCAAGTGGGTCATTGACATGGCGTTTGGACCATAGAGAATTGTTTGTTTTTTTATTGTTATACAAATTGTGGCGTTTTGGTGTTGCTCAAGTAGGAATATCACTAGATGTAAAAAGGATCTTGCACAAAATTCTTAAGCTTTTGACAGTTTGTAGATAAAGCATCACAAAGTACCAGAATGTGTTATGTAAAATGAAATTAGTACCTGTTTAATTTTTTCCTTATGAATAAGTTATTAAGTAGGTATTAGACTATAAAAAATCGAATAGTTCATCGCTTTTCTCTTTAATCGTTAAAAGAGAGGGCGAAGTCCTAGTTGTAGCTAACAATCATAAAATAACCAGACCAGATAATTTATTTTGATAGTTCATTAATTATAAGATCGCTGTAAGCCTTGGTCTCATGATCACTACGGTGCAAACGTTTTTTTTTTTATTATTTATTTGGGAAACATACAGTTATTATATTATAGACTAAAAAAATATACTTAACTAACACTTAAACCAGCAAAGTTTCCACCATTAAAATGATGTCTTCAAGAATCCTCGCCGATGCCGCCACCTATTTTTACCTATCCTATTTTTATATAATTTTTATAAACACAAGAATTTTTTAAATCCAATGTAGAGTTTGTGATACCTATCCTAAGCTTTTTTAAGCCCTGTGAAATAGTTTAGTTTCGTATAATTTAGACAGAGAAGCGAAAACAGAGTTCGGTGGCCACCAAGAGCAACTTCGCTATTCTGTATAAAGGAAATAAAGGAAATCTATTTATGGGCATTAAAAAAAAGCTTATGATAGGTATCATAAACTGTACAATGGAATTTTTAAAATTCCTTTGATTAACGTAATGGAAAGAAAAGGTAGTGGCGCTAGTTTGAAGCATACAACCGCCTTAATACGATTATGTGTGTTTGGCTTCTAGTACCCAAGGTGCATTTTTAGCGCCTTAACGCGTTAATGGATATTAACTCTAACGTCAACGCTAACGCAGGTGGAGCCGTAGCATAACAGTAATTCTACTACCTAGGAAATACCTAGGTGTCCTAGACACGATCCTAGACGTTACACATTAGAGAACTCTGAAATGTTAGGTCTGGTTTAATAAACATAGAAAGACTGGAATAATATAACCCACGCCTCGCGGGTAAAAATCTTGTTAACAGGGTTTGGAGATGAATATTTCAAAAAGCTTTATAAAACTTAAAAGCTTTTTCAAACCGGAAGCTGCATAACTTAGCACGATAGCACAATCGTAGAATACACGGGAAGTTCTTTGCTGTAAATTGATATTCGAATTTTGAATGTTTGGTGCAATAAACACCTGCATCCGACAGCGTTGGATACTAAATGATTTGAACTTTATTCTGAAGGAGTTAGAGTTGAATCTTAAAGACTTTATTGCGTTAAAATTGCGTTTGATTAATGTTTTATATTCATACTATTTGTAGAGTAATATTATGGGTAGTGATGTTAAGTTTTATTTCTGTATAATACAGGTCTGTATTTTGTTAAGTTCGTTTATTGTTCTTAATACATATACCTGTAAATACAATTTCACAGTTTATCAAAAGTGAAACTAATAAAATTAAGTACTAAGTAAATACCTATACAGGCTGGGGCAAATTTTTGGGCCGTAAGTACTACCTTTTCTTTTGTAGTTATAAGGTTTTGTTCTTAGGAACTTTCGGTCTTATTTTGAAGAAAAAAATATTGCCATTTTTAGATTTTTGAAATTTTGAATAATAAAATCATAACTTACCTTCCTTGACTTCCTAAGTAAAAAATATAAACATATATATATAACATATATATATATATATAAATAATAACCTGTAATAAGTAGTCAAAATAAAAGAATTTTACCTTTATGGACATATTGATACGATGCGAATCACCCAACAGATAAATTATTTTATAATAATCTCAAAAGAGATATTTAATTCACTTCAGAAAATGACACTTTTTGCGTCTGTGTCATGCGAGTGATTATCACTAAACTTCACAAAAAAAATAACGAGCGTTATTTTAACAAATGTTATAAAAGCGAACTATGTTCCAATTATAGTAAAGTACAATTGGAATCGTTGGTCATTAATTAAATTTGCGTGTTTTCCGTAAATCAATTTCATACCGAGGTAGCTAACTTCTCTATCAAAGGTTTAATTAACAATCTGTTTTCTATAATGATGAAAAAAGTAGCATTTATTTTTTAAACAAATTTTGTGTGTGTGTTTTTCATAAAAAGGTAGAAGAACTTATTTAATTAAACTTAGCTGTGGTCGTGCCGTGGCGGTTGCCGGCGTAAAAATTGACCCTCCAACTCAGTTCGTGGATATCGTAAGAGGCGACTACGGCAACCTTCCAGAGGAAGGGGAGCAGCTTCCTCCTGTGTATAAACACCTCAACAGCTATCAAAAACCGCCGGCCAAGCGTGCCAAAACCGCCTGCCAAGCCTGCCAAAACCGCCTGCCAAACGTGCCAAAACCAAGGTGGGTTTTGGCGGGGTTTGCAAGAAGCATGTTTAGCTGTGTGGTACCAGCTTGGAATTTGCACCACCCCAATTCTTCCCGCGGGTGTCGTCAGAGGCGACTAAGGGATATACAACGTGGGCGGTCAGCAGCGCCCTCTCTAGAACTCCTACCACCGAACTGCGATCCACAACCTGCATACCTAGCGAGGGGATTATGGGCTAGTGCCCATAATCTCCACGCTGCTGGCTGGGGAGTATTACCCCCATGGGATAGAAGTCAATTAGGCGGTTCACAGGTGCAGGCCTGCGACCAGCAGTGGACAAATATAGGCTTTTGAGGTGAAGTGAGGATGTTCTGCAGTGGGCTTATGAGTACTGATCGGTAAGCTGTGGCCGACGACGACGGTTAAAATTTATTAGAGCTGGGCGACTTCCACATAATTAAAAACAATATGGAATTATAATAATTTTCTCGACTTTTATAAAATTTATAAAGTGATAGCCATTTCATTAGGTATTTATATCTATACTAATATTATAAAGAGGAAAAATTTGATTGTTTGTTTGTATTGAATAGGCTCCGAAACTACTGGACCGATTTGAAAAATTCTTTTACCATTAGAAGACCACATTATTCCTGATGAACAAAGGCTACTTTTTACCGCGGGAAAATGGTTCATTCCTACGGGAAAACGGGTAATAGGACAACGGATAGTAAGAATGCAGCTAGTGTACTATAAGTTTACATACGACTTCAGAGAGAGTCCGCCTGCGACGCAAGAGGTTGCGGGTTCGATTCCCGCCTCGGGACAAATTTGTGTACGATCTGCAGAAATTTGTTCCTTTGGTCTGGGTGTTTTCTATGTATAATAAAAAAAAAACTATCTATGTATAATAATGTATTAAATATATCAGTTATTTAGTACCCATAACACAAGCTTTGAGTAGCTTACTTTGGGGCTAGATAGTGCTATGTGGATTGTCCAGCATTATTTATTATTTTATTTATTTATTTATATAATTTTAATGAGTTTTTTGTACACGTGTTCCATAACTCACGTGCCACCTATTTTATAACTCAATTTCTTTTAGTGTAAAATCAAAATACATTTTACATTCATGCATACGGTTTTTTATTGACTATAAACCTATAAATCTTTGTATTCACTTCCGTTGCATAGTTTTATAGAAAATAGTGTCGTATTTTTATTAATAGGTAGGCGTGGTATAAAATACGTAAAAAATACAACACGCACATCGTGTTCGATTCCATTTATTATATACTAGCTGCAGCTCGCGGCTTTGCACGCTCTTTTCCGGGATAAAAATTAGCCTATGTCCGTCGTCCCCAGAATACCCTACCTCCCTGCCGAATTTCATAGAGATCCGTTCAGCCGTTTAGGCGTGACAAGTTATTAGACAGACACAATATTACTTACGCTTTCATTATATTAGTATGGACTTTGATGTTTATTAAATCCATACTAATATTATTAATTTTAGACTCTTACATAAGTAAATCGCAGAAATAATGTATGTGGACATATACGAAAAACGTTATATAAAATTAAAAGCCTTTTAAATTTTTATTACAGCTTTTTTTTAAGGAATCATCATAGCTTAACCCACTTTTAGAGTAGGTACCTATAACTTATATTTATCAGACAAGAAATCTACGTATAAATTAATATAGGACATTCTAAATATAAGCGGGTTAACCACGAACCTTTTTATCGTAAAACTAGTTTCTGCCCGCGGCTTCGCACGCATTGTTTGTATGAAAAAGATTGATGATTATTTCATTCCCATAGGAACTGATTTATGGGATAAAAAGTAGCCTATGTTTTATTCCAGGCCTAAAACTTCCTGTGTGCAAAATTTCAGCCTGATCCGTCTAGTAGTTTTGGCATGAAGAGGTAACAAACATCCATCCATCCATACATCTGAGCATCCAAACTTTCACATTTATAAAATAAATAAATAATGTTGGACAATTCACACAGAACTATCTAGCCCCAAGCTAAGCAGAGCTTGTGTTATGGGTACTAGATAACTGATTTACTTAATACAATACACTACATTGATAGATATATTTTTATTATACATAGAAAACATCCAGAGCACCCTGAACAAATATCTGCAGATCGAACAAACATTTGTCCCGAGGCGGGAATCGAACTCCTGCGTCGCAGGCGGACCTTTGCCCGCTGCGCCCCTGAGGTCGTCAAATTATGTAATTGTATATAATTTGTTTATAATATTAGTGTGATGATAGAACATTGTAAGTGAAAATATACCTAATTGAATGTAAAGCAGTTGCTTTGTGGCGCCTCTCGCTAGGAACTGCATTATCAATGACCGAGTTCACGCTAGCATAGGTCAAGGCACTTAGATAGTAAACATCTCATGCTTTATGCCTTGATAAGATCCAGATAACAGCCAAAAATTTATGACAGGTCAGGTTTTTTTTAAGATGAACCGAGTTAAATTTTTATGCATCGTTGTGTTTTTATTTTTTATTATCAAATTTGACTTACTAGTCCTTTTTGAAAGTGACCAATGGTGCCGATGATTTTTCAAAAATTCTTTAATAATATAAAAAAAAGACTTAGTTGGTTTTAAAATTAAAAAAAATATTTCTACTTAACTACGTAGTTATATGCTCTCATAAATAAAACTACATACATCGTTTTAGCAGTGTTTCCAATCAAGGGTTCGTGCTCAACTATCAGCGTACACAGACTTTTGAATAGCCCATAAATTGCACGGGTCATAAAAATATTAGGCGCCTGCATAAAAACAATTCAGCCAATTAACAATAGAAACTTGACACTCACCACACGAAATAATTCAACGCCGGCAAAGTCAGCATACGATTTCCAAAAACATTTTATAATAAATACTTTTTATAAATTCCAGCACATCACTAGCACTGAAAACTTTTAAAAACAGCTGTGTTCTTATTTTTAATTTCAGCAAAAAGTTCGTAGTACACTTTTGAATTTCGAATTCGATCGCGTTCGTTCAAAATAAAGGCGCGGGAAACGTACGTTCGGTAACCGCGTGGTGCATTTGCCGACTGACGGCTCTCGCTTTGGAATCGGCTAGCAACGAAGTGCCACAAGGGAACGAATTAAAAAATTGGAGGGAACCACGCACCGGCTTTTAGCGGATGCGGTTTGTTTATTGCTCCAAAGAACCAAACTGTGGGACAAAGCTATCCATCATACAATAACAAATAAATCTTCAATCAAACTTGACTGAAAAATACCGACTGGATGTAATATAAACAGAAGCTCGAAGAATTTTAAAACAAACATTGCGTAACTTACGCAAAAAAATCTACATAATTAAATTATAATTTGACTACATTTTTTCGTAGCACTTTCGTAGCAGTGATTTGCAAATCTCGTAGCAACTTCGCTAACTTTGGAAATATTTTATTCCACTCGTTACTAGATGGCGTTGTAAGAGGCTAATCGGCGCGATGACGACGTGAAGTGGTGAGTTAACTATATTGTATTCTGTAAGCATATTTGTACTGCTACTCAACAATAGATGGCGGGAGTCTGCGCAAAAAAATATAATTCGCAAGATTTGTCCTTTTGTCTCCATGATTAGGTACGCCAGTTGGAGACGTATCAATTGTGTTCTTATAAAGAAGACACAACCTACTCGTTCTTTTTCTATAAAACTATTTTGTTCGGTACATGAGTTGTTGTAACATAGCTTCCAAGACACCTTTTTTATTAGGGAAGGAAATATTTACTATAATTATGTGGGACTCGACGTCCTGAGCACGTAATACGCACTAAAAACCTCTCCGGTGTCCCTCCCTCTCTCGCCATTTTCGCCGAACCACGGAAACATTAAAAACCTACCGTGGCCTCCTAGACTACACCTAACCTTCATAATTATTACTGAAATGAGTGCTGAGGTAGGTACCAACCTACCAAAAAAAGAAAACTAACCGCAGACGGATTATCAAGGTAGGTAGGCAATGATGATTCTTGCTGGGAGTCTGTGTGTGACCCTTGTCTTCATTACCCGACGAATCGTCTAAGATATTTATCTCAACATCTTTTCTAAGGTAAAGCAGAGGTCAGACGGGGTTTACGTGAATAAATTATTAGCGAGCGGTCACTTAAGCTACGAAGGTGATATTGCTAAATAAATTCAATTACGTAAGTACTTTATTCGTCGTTCGAAACAAGATGTACCTATCATTCAATATGCTTCTGCCCGCGGCTTCGCACGTGTATTTTCGGTATTTTAAGTAGCTTATTATCAAAGTAAGGCTTTGTTCTAAGCGTACGCCAAATTTCATCTTGATCTGTTCAGCAGTTTTGGAGATCTGTAGGTAATAAAAATTTAGATTTCACAAACTTTCGGCATAATAATACTTATAAGAAGGATAGGATAGGATAAACGGGAAGGCTGTCGAACATCATTATTTATTTATTTAAAAAGGCTAAAATCATATTCAATTAGGTTCCTACTCAGTTAAGGCACTGCCTCCCCTCACACTAGCGCCGCCACCTATTTTATCTAATTACTAGCTTCCGCCCGCGGCTTCGCACGCGTATTTTCGGTATATTAAGTACCTAGCCTATTATCTAAGTTAGGCTTTGCCTTAAAAGTACGCCAAATTTTTATTTTGATAAACAGTATGCTATGTCCTTCTCCTGGTTCTAAGCTACCTACCCACCAATTTTCAGCCATATCGGTACAGCCGTTCTTGAGTTATAAATAGTGTAACTAACACGACTTTCTTTTATATATATAGATTACTGTATTTACTTAATTTTTATTTTTATTACGTTTAAGAAAGGAATTTCCAAAAAATACGTTAGCCAGTTTGTGATACCTATTATAAGCTTTTTTTAATGCCTCTGTAATAGTTTTATTTTGTATAGTTTAGACAGAGATACGAAGTTGCCCTGGGTGGCCACCAAACTCTATTTTCGCATTTCTGTCTAAACTATACAAAATAAAACTATTACAGAGGCATTAAAAAAAGCTTATAATAGGTATCACAAACTGGCTAACGTAATTTTTGGAAATTCCTTTCTTAAACGTAATAATTAGATAAAAAAACGTGGCAGCGCTAGTGTGAGGGCAAAAGTAAATAAATTATTTTGTATATTCATTTCGCGGCCATCAACTAGTTCTACGCGTATTACCCGTTTGATTGGTATATCGAGCAAGCCATTAACGACTGTAAACCGGCTTTTAAAAGAATAATGATCGCCTGCTACAATCTGAATCAAGGTATTTTGTCGGTGTTATTAGAAACAGGAACTGTACCGACACTTCAAGATTGAATTATATTTAGAATTATTACGTTTAAGAAAGGAATTTCCAAAAATTACGTTAGCCAGTTTGTGATACCTATTATAAGCTTTTTTTAATTTTATATCTCAGATCGCGCATTCCTTTTAATATTGTAAGTATGTCTACACAACCACCACCCTCAAAAGCGGGAGAACATCTCTTTGTAGAGATCGATCTTTTGCATACAAAAGTGCTTCTAGGAGTGTTTTACTGTCCTTCGTCCCAAATTAATTACTTCTTATCCTTTGAAACTCTTCTTGAAAATATAGCCCCTTCCTATGAGCATTCCATAATTATGGGTGATTTCAATACCTGCTTACTTAAGAAAGACACTAGGTCCACTTCTCTTGAAACTCTTGTACGGGGGTGCAACCTCTCTATTCTCCCTCTAAACGCTACACATTTCTTCCCCAATTCAGCTCCCTCTCTACTAGACCTCATTATAGTGTCATCTCCTTCTCATGTCACCAGACATGGTCAATGTGAAGCTGGAGCCTTTTCATACCATGACATGCTGTACATGTCTTACAAAATTCGTCCCCCTAAAGCCAAGCCCCAGGTTATTCTGCAAAGAAATTTTAGTAGCATTAAAATGGACGAACTTATGCACGACGCGGAAAGCATTGATTGGACTAGGCTACTTGACGCTCCGGACGTTGATGGCAAAGTCGAGATATTTAACAGTATCATCACTAATCTCTACGACAAACATGCCCCGCTAAGGGAGATTAAGCTTAAGCATTTGCCCGCGCCTTGGATCACACCAGAATTGAAATCGCTTATGCATCTGAAATGCGTAGCCAAATCAAAACTGAAGCGTAAACCTACAGAGGCTAATAAACAGAAGTACATAGATCGTCGGAATCTCAATAGAGCGTGTCGGGACGCGCAACGCCGCTATATCCATACTTCAGTAGAGAACTCCGACCCTGCTAAGGTTTGGAAGTTCCTACGGTCATTAGGAATCGGAAAATCTAAAGAACGTACAAAAATTCCTTCACAATTCGATCTTAACTCTCTTAATAAACATTTCACTTCTCTTTCCGATCTCGACATACATCTGAAATCGAAAACTTTGTCTCATCTTTCTTCTATACCGGTTCCTGACTACTTACCTTTTCATTTTAGTCAGTTCACTGTCTGTGATGTTAAGAGAGCAGTTACGTCTATTTCTTCTAAGGCTATTGGCAACGATAGCATTAGCCGAAATATGATTGTCCCCATCCTTGTCCAAATAGCTCCTGTAATTCAACACATTCTTAACTTCTCTATTTCCACTGGCTTATTTCCTGCAGCCTGGAAAGTAGCCCAGGTTACTCCTTTGCCTAAAAAATCTAATCCTGTTTCCTTCTCTGATTTCCGTCCTATATCTATTCTCCCCTTCCTGTCGAAAGTCCTAGAACGCCTTGTTCATCAGCAGCTCAGCACATTCCTCTCTAGAAACAATCTCCTCAACCTCTTCCAATCCGGTTTCCGTCCAGGTCATAGCACCGCGTCTGCGTTAGTCAAAATAACGGACGACATACGCTCTGGCATGGATTATGGGAAAGTTACTATCCTTTGCTTATTGGATTTCAGCAACGCTTTTAACAACGTTGACTTTGAAATTCTCCTCGGAATATTACGCTCTCTTAATGTATCCTCTTGCCTTCCGGCTCTTGTACAGAGTGGTCGTGTTTTGCGGTTCACTGGAGCATTCTGAGACTTCGCCCTCTTGTCAGTTGGAGCCTCCGGCGTCCATCGGGTGCTGCGCATTGTTGTCCTTTGGAGTCTCCGAGGCTTGTGTCGGTCGTCTCGGTGAGTGCCTGAATCATTTGCTGTTGGTCGCACTTCGGGGTGAACTAAACTACAAACATCCGAAAAGTCGCCCTAAGAGGATTCGAACCTTCGACCATCGGCGGCACAGGTGAGGCGTGGGACGCCTGAGCTACGAGGACCGTGAGCAGCCGCGTCGAAAATTGCCTACTTAAGCTACTCCTTGAAGAATTAAAACATTTACGTGTAAACTCACTTGAATTGTTATTGAAACAGGCCATTTCGTAGATCCACGGTCTTTATGCAAACTCAACGTACGACTCGAGACTACAAAACTACAATTATTCCATATTAAATCCAGCGCCTACAAAATCTCAAGAGCAAACGCAAATAAGATTGCGTTTTGGTATAAATTATCGAAGAACAAATCCTAAATGACGCAACGAACTCCACCACCATCTATACAGTCGGAAATGGATCAACAGGACCCGAGCCAGTCTGAAACTGAGATGATTTCTGAACGAAAAGCTAGAAATCGTTGCTTCAAACGCAAAGCTCTGCGTAGCCCAGAGCTAGTAAATTCTTTTAAGCTGGAAGGTACGCTAAATTCTTTTCAGACACAGATTTCTGAACACATGACACAATTATTCTCTTCGTTCCAAAAACACCAGGATGATAAATTCTCCACTCTGATGTCGGATGTAAACCTTATCAGACAGGAGGTACAAGACATCAAAGCATCTAATAAAGAAACAGAAAGAAAACTTGACGTACTAACCACACAATATGAGAATGTCACCACGAAAATAACACAGCTAACAATAGATTCTGAAACAAATAACAACAAAATCAAAACATTGGAAAGCAAAATTGAATTTCTTGATAAACAAATGTGTGAGTACAAATTGGAGTTAAGAAATGTTCCTATAGAGCCACAAGAAACACCACAAAACCTACTTTCTAAAGTACAATCTCTATTAGAGACACTGGAGATCAAAACGTCACCCTCAGATATACGTAGCGTAAAACGACTCCCAGGAAAACCGACCGCTTCTAGGCCAATCGTTATAGAAGTTACAAACTTTGAGCTGAAGAGAAAGATAATTGAACAATCACGAAACTTCAATAAGCATAATGAAACAGGAAAACTAAACACATCGCATCTAGCTATCTCAGGATCTCTAAAACCTATCTACATTGGCGATTTACTCACGTATAAAACCAAGGAATTGTTCTATAAAACGCGGGAATTCGCTAAACAAAATAACTACGCATTTTGTTGGACTTCAAACGGACAAGTCTGTCTGCGTGAGAAAGAAGGAGCGAAGATCTTATACATTAAGAACGAAGAACAGCTAGAAAACATGTTGCTTACGGCATGACTAGCAAGCTCTATCTGCATTATCATATACTATGTTAGTATAGATAGCACTATTATATATGTTATGATAAGTTTCACTATTTTTAAGTATGCATTAACCTTAGTTATAACGGCCCAATACTTGAAAATCATTAGCAGATCCAGTCCACCCGATTCAATACCTTTCTTTCGACTCAAATGGAACACTATAATCGATATAGGCTATACCAAGAATTTTCAGGTTTTGAGAACAATCAACAGAACGGAAAAAACCAGGCACTGTACCGCGATATCAACACACTTACTTACCACTTTTAATTCACCTCGCAAGCATTGTCGATTGTACAATGCCTGTGGAATCAATACATATTTTATTTTATAAATATGAATAAAAATAATATTTCTAGTTTGTATCGTGGTATTGATAGTATAACCGTTTCTGAATCCTACATGTGTAAACCTGAAGACTGTATAACTTATTTAAATAAATTAAAAAAACCATTTCTCGTCGTTTCGCAAAATATTAGAAGCATCTCTAAAAACTTAGATGAGTTCTTGATGCTTCTTCAACGTATGAAAACATCACCGGATATGATAGTTTTAACGGAGTGCTGGCTGTCGAAATGTAGCAAAATTCCGCTCATAGATGGCTATGTTTCGAACACAAGTTCTAATAACTGTCTGCAAAATGATGGTGTAGTCACCTATATTAAATCAGACATTAAGGCGACTAGCTACGAACCAAAATGTGCAGATGCAAATTGTTTAGTTACAAAATTAAATAACAATTTGGCAGTAATATCACTATACCGCTCGCCGTCTTACAGAAATATAGATAACTTTGTAAACTCCGTAGATGCCATTCTACAACCATTGTCACACTTGAATAACATCATCATAACCGGCGACATTAATATTAATATTTTAGAAGAAGAAGAATCTGATAAATCTAAAAGATATCAAGAGTTACTGGCATACTACGGTCTTCTCTCTGCGCATTCTTACCCCACACGCATCTCTACATGCATTGATCATATTTTCTTAAAGTCAAATAAAAATGCAATTACGCTAGTTGTAGAAAACAACGTAACTGACCATAACACTTTATTACTAGCGCTACAAAATAATAGTACTAAGCCATTGACACAAATAACTACAAAAATTTACTACGAAGGAATCTCGGTGGACTTGTCTACAGCCGACTTTACACCTGTGTTAGTGGCTACCGACTGCAACGCTGCTACAGATCATTTCATACATATTCTTACTAAAATTATTAATACACACACAAAATCGGTAACACTGTCAAAGAGAAATACACCGATTAAGCCCTGGGTAACAACAGGATTAATAAGATGTATGCGGCATAGGGATAAGTTACATTTGCAAACACGCAAATCGCCAAACAATGAAGACCTAAAAACTATTTATAAAAGATATCGGAATTTTTTTAACTCTCTTATGAAAAAACTAAAGACTGCATATGAAAAATCTCAATTCGAAAAAGCCGGAAATGACACGAAGAAAACCTGGAAATTGATTAACAATATAACAAACTTTAAACCTAAGAAAACTCTATCAGAAGAACTCGTACAAGGAAGAGAGCCACTCAGTGCTTTAAATTCTGTAAATGAATATTTTGCTAATGTTGGATGCAACCTAGCTAACAAAATACTACCCAATCTAAACTTAAACACCATGTCACAATGCGTAGGGAGTACTACACCGGTAAATTCGTTTGGATTAGTAGATGTTGATCCAGCAGAAATATTAAGATTAATAAATTCACTCAAAACTGACTGCTCTACAGGCTGGGACAACATATCGTCGCGTATTATAAAACAAAATAAGGAATTATTGGTCACACCGCTTACTCACATCTGCCACTTAAGCTTCTCTACCTCAGTTTTTCCTTTATCTTTAAAAAAATCAATAATACTTCCGATATATAAATCTGGGGATAAGCAGGCTGTAGGAAACTATAGGCCTATTTCTATACTAACAACGCTATCAAAAATATTAGAGAAAGCAATTAACAATAGACTGGTAGAGTATTTAGAAAAATTTAATCTACTGTCCCCAAACCAATTCGGATTTAGAAAGGGACGTTCAACGGATGATGCTGTATCGAAACTTAACGAATATGTGATAGATGGATTGGACAAAGGTGCAAAATGCATTGGAATATTTATCGACCTCGCCAAAGCATTCGATACAGTATCAATTCCCTTGCTACTAGAAAAATTAGAGGGCCTAGGAATAAGAGGAGACCCACTAAATCTGATGAAAAGTTATTTGAGGGATCGACGACAGCGTGTTAAAATAGGAGAGGTTTTCAGCAATGAGCAGCCAATAAACTATGGTGTACCACAGGGTTCCATTATAGGACCAACTCTGTTCTTAGTCTACTTGAACCAAATATGCGACCTCGAAATACATAATGGTAAACTCATAGCCTTTGCAGATGACACTGTACTCTTATTTCAGGGAGAGAGTTGGCATAAAGTTTTTAAATATGCGCAAAAAGGTTTTAACACACTGACAGAATGCCTCTACCAAAATGTACTTACTTTGAACTCGACGAAAACAAAGTATGTAACATTCTCACTACGCAAACCAGGCCAGCCCAGCATGGAGGAACATAACATCCGCGCCCACTCCGTAACGTGTCTGCAAACACCTTCTCTAACTTGTAACTGTACAATACTCCAAAGGGAAAAGACCATGAAATACCTAGGTATCAATTTAGACCAGCACTTAACATATAATACGCATATAAATATAATGACAGGTAGAATCCGAAAATTAATAGCGGTTTTTAAGAGTATCAGACATGCGGCCAGCGACACCCAAATAATGAAAACTTACTTTGCGCTCTCTCAGACTCTACTTTCGTACTGCATCCGGACCTGGGGTGGGTCAGCTAAAACTCACCTACTATCATTAGAGCGCGCGCAGAGAGCTGTTCTTAAGGTGGCTTTTTGTAAGCCTTATCGGTACCCCACCACTCAGCTGTTTAAAGACTGTAATGTTCTCTCGGTCAGAAAACTTTTCATACAGGAAACCATCCTTAAACAACACAAAGCAGTCCCACAGGTTGAAATTACAAATAAGAGACGTAAAAATAAAATTTTTAAATCAAATACCACTAAAACATCATTTGCTCATCGCCATGCACCATTTCTTGCACCGTTTCTATACAACAAACTAAATAAAACTGTATCATTGCATAAAACCACAATCCGTGAATGTAAAAAAACGTTAAAATCTTATTTGGATAACTTAGATTATGAACAGACAGAGCGATTGCTATTGATTAGTTCTTAGTATATGGGCAATTAGTTTGTATTTTAGGATTTTTAAGTTAGCTATGACTAGCTAAAAGGTATTTATTATTTAAGGAGAGCTCAAGCTCAGATTTATACATTATACACTGTACACTGTAATCATTGTTAGAGTATCGCAAACCTTGTATATCATATTAGAACAAAGTATATGCACCGACAGATTTACCTCTAAAGAATCGGAAATAAGAGCCCTAACATCTTCATACAAGTACATCTTAGTAAGAGTTAGGTATCATCATCCTCTGATCTCAAAGGTTAATCCGAAGTACGTACACACTGATATACTGTACCTAACTTATGAATAAATATGTTCAATACATAAAATTAGTTTAGAAATTTAAGGAAATTAGTTTAAGCATGTACTTACTTTGTAACCTTTACTGAAATAAAACTCATTTTTTTATGTTATCTCCAGCAGTGTCTGACTGGTTTCGCAGTTATTTGCAGGGGCGTCGGCAACGTATCTACATTGATGATGTATGCTCATCGTGGAGTGATATTTCTGCTGGCGTTCCTCAAGGCGGCGTTCTTTCACCTCTTCTTTTTGCTATCTTCATAAATTCTATATCCCATCATATAACTTCAGCGTACCACCTCTATGCAGATGATCTCCAAATTTACGCGCAGGCCTCAGTAGATGAACTGTCTGGTGCTATCGCCGCGATAAATGAAGACCTGTGCCATATTCTTGACTGGAGCAAAAACTTCGGTCTTAACGTCAACCCGTCAAAAACACAGGTGATTACAGCTCTCGAATGATAGCTCGTATAAACTGGGGTAGTCTACCAACCGTAATCTTCGATGGGACTCCTGTTGCGCAAAGTCAAACGGTGAAAAATTTAGGTGTCCTCATTGATAGAACTCTGTCGTGGAGACCTCAGCTCTCTGAAATCAGCCGCAGGATGTTTGCTTCAGCTGGTTCCCTTCGAAGATTACGCAATTTTCTTCCTTTTGCTACTAAAATTTCTCTTGCACAATCTCTTCTCCTTCCAATTCTTGATTATGCTGATTCTTCCTTCCTAGATTTAACCGAGCAGCAGCTAGACAAACTTGAGCGCCTGCAGAATGTCGGGATAAGGTTTGTATTTGGCTTGCGCAAGTATGACCATGTCTCGGAGTTCCGCAGAAAGCTCAAGTGGCTACCTATAAGGCTTCGGCGAAATGTTCACATTCTAACTCTTCTTTATAATATTTTATTTCTGTCTTCTGCACCTCCTTATCTCAAAACACGTTTCACTTTTCTTCATCTCTCTCATTCTCGTTCTCTCCGCTCCTCTGAAACTCTTTTGCTACAAATGCCTGTCCACTCTACTTCCTTCTACGGCAACTCTTTTACTGTCCGGGCTGTCCAGCTGTGGAATGCATTGCCGGTCACTGTAAGGTGTGCAAAGTCACTACCAATTTTCAAGGAAATGGTAAAGGAACACTATTTATCCTGCTGTCACTGAATAAAATAAGCATTTGTTTCCATAATGAATTATGTAAGTATGTATGTATATATATTATATAGTATAAATTTAGTATTTATATTAATATTTATAGGAATAGGTATAGGTATGTATGTATTTTTGTAATTGTATTGAAGTATGTTATTATTTATTTTTGAGTAGGAACCAAAGTTCTTACTACCTAGTAATATTTTCTCTTTTTTAAAGTACCATAATAGATGCACACAGATCTGACCCCATGTACATATCCGACGATCCTATCCATACCAGGTTGTCTGGCAGAGATCGCTCTTGAGCGATAAGACCGCCAATTGTCACTTAGATTATAATTATTTCTTTTTAAATTGTTTCTTAGTTTTAAGTGTGCAATAAAAGTATTTTCTATCTATCTATCTATCTATATTTGTAAGAATCCTTTGTAAATACAATAATTTTAAAATTAATTCTGCCGCTCCTCAACCTCAACCTCAACAGCCTGTATTGGTCCACAGCTGGACGCAGGCCTCCCCCTGATAAGCGCCTTATTGGCTTTTATCTCATGGGGGTAATGGCCATAGTCCTCACGCTGGGTATGCGGGTTGGGGATCGCAGTTCAGTGGTAGAATTGATCTGATGGGGGCGCTACTGCCCGCCTCCGGTTGATATCCCTTGGTCGACTCTTACGACACCCGCGGGTAGAGTTGGAGTGGTACAAATTCTAAGCCAGCGCCACACAGCTGCTGCAACTATTATTATATTACCTACTAGTGGCCCGTCCCGGCTTCGCACGGGTCGACATTTATTTATAAACAGAAATATAGCCTATGTTACTCAGGGATAATGTAGCATTCTAATGGTTAAATAATTTTTTAAATCGGTTCAGTAGTATTTGAGTTTATTTGTTACAAACATGTACAAAACTACAAATCTTTCGTCTTTATAATATAAGAAGGATTAGTGTAGAAGTGTAGATAATACCTAGGCAATTTTAGTCACACTAATATCACATCACACTATCACACTAATATTATAAATGCGAAAGTTAGGATGGATGGATAGATGGATGGATGGATGGATGTTTGTTACCTCTTCACGCCAAAACTACAGAACGGATCGGGCTGCAATTTTGCACACAGGTAATTCTAATCCTGGAATCAAACATATGCATACTTTTCATCCCATAAATCAGTTCCTATGTAATAGAAATCACCTTTATACGTTTCCATACAAACAACGCTTGTGAAGCCGCGGGCATAAACTAGTTTATTATAATATACCTGTCTTTTATGCATCAATATTCTAAATTCCTCCACTCCTGAAAATCTGAACAGGCATCCCCAAACGGTTGACGAAGAAAAACGGTTTTCCAAGTGGAGGCGATATATAAAATTCCCACAGAGGCAAGCCTGCTACCCTGCTTCGGATGGGTTCACTGTAGCAAACAATTCCATGGACCCTTTGGGAAAGGAAATAAAATTTATTTTTAAATGACGTGGCCCCGTTGGGAATCAATGTTTGGTTACCTTAGGTTTTGAAAACAATGGAATCGTGGACCTCTGGGAAAAAGCCACCAAGCCGCCTCTTACGACAACCACTGTCCGAGATGGAAGGGTTGATTCTTACACCGAGACCGCCACGTCCATCATAATACCTGATGGGTAGTTATCGCAATCTCTGCCCAGCCTCGGAGGTGGGACCCGCCCCGCGCCCCGCTACACGGAGCTGGAGGTGGGCAAGTGCGTCGTGGGGCATGAAAGTGTTAATGGGGTCTGCGGGTAAAAATGTTTCCTAAAAAATTCTTCCGAGCGTTGTTGGATGAAATGACGTGGGAATCATTGAAAAATCCACTTTGATAAAACTATACGTACCCTGAAATAATTTAATATAAACACTTATATTGCTATTTAGCTAGTTAACGTAGAACAATGAACGGTATTTTGTGTAAATATATTTCTTTTACATAATATTTATCCTTCCGTTGGTATTGTAAAGAAATGATAAGTAGACCGTCGCTTCGGCGGCGGGTCAAGGACTACTATTCGATACATAAAAAAATGCTCTGTTTCAACATACTAGTCTCATTTTGTAAGTGACACGTCAGCCCTCGGGTCAGTAGCATCTACCTTTTATTTTTTTATCTGGCGAGGAAATTAATTTACGAATAAACTGGTCTGGGGGGACCAGAATTATGTGGGACTCGACGCCCTGAGAAGAACATAATACCCACTAAAACCTCTCCGGTGTCCCTCTCTCGCTATTTTCGCCGAACCACGGGAACATTTAAAACATCCGCAGCCCGACTGGCGTGCTCTTCCTCCTATACATGGTCGGCGAGCCCACTAATCGCACACACTCGCCGACCACATTGTTCTGTCACCTTTCTTCCCCCCGATTAGGATACAGACTGGACAGACACAGTGGAACCGCAAATGTCGATCTCTGTGCCACCTGCCAGGTGTGGGTCTCACATTTACACGCAAACACTCACTCTCACTCAAACTGGTAGTATCTACCTAGAAATCTGTTTCCTTTCGTTCTATTTTCCCAGAAACAACAGCGACGATAGGTTGCTAAAAAGTGGTTTCACTTCTTGATATAGTCTGTCCGGTCTATATCAAGAATAGATTCATTAGAAAGTGATCTTGACGTATACCTAGTCAGTCTGGGTGACTAACGTTTCTCTTACGAGCTGATGGGATACCACTTTGTTTTTTTGAGATTAGGCGTAGTCTACATTTTTTCTATCACTTCCTGTCCATCCTAAAGTTGCCCGGAAGAGATAGCTCTTCGCGATGGCTGCCCACTGTACATATTGTTTTTTTGTTTTCTGCGATTTTTTTTAGGGCAGAAGCCTTTATTCACAAAGAAAATTATAATATAATAAGTATTTACAATTGAAACAATTGAGCAAACTGCAGACAATCTACAGGTAGCTCAACTGATCCATATCAATACCAGTCGGAAGCGTCCCCAAGACGCTGGCTGCATTGCCCCGCTGTATGGCAATGCTGATGCGCTGCGCCAGATAGTACTGACCAGCTCTCGGGTCACGCGTCGCTTCGACCAGACGCTGTTTCTTCGATTTTTGATAACTTGGTCTAAAATATAGAATATTTGTATAGGCAAGATGTAAACTGTGTGCTCTAAATTTTAAAATTTTTAGTTTTCTTACCTACCTACTGTCTTTTGAAATTCCAGAAAAATAAATTACTTTTTTATCGTTCCTAATTCAAAAAAGTTATTTCTTTATTACCAAGAAATACTTAAAACTAGAACTCATGGAAAACTTAGGTCAGCTTAACCCTAAAAGCAAGTAATACAAGGTACCTGCTGTGTTTTATGTATTTTTAACAAGATCCGTCAAGTGCGAGTGTAACTCGCGCGCCGAGGGTTTTGAACGTTTGTCAACAAATATTTACCAAAAGTACCGGTTAGAGACTTCGCAATTTAACGAATACCTAAGAATAGTAGGTACCAACCTTTTTTACCAATTTTTCGACTTTTTTCGAAATATTTCAAAAAGTATGAAAGCTACAGAAATTTTAAAAACTGTTTTGTAATGCCCAAACCAATGCCTTTCATTTGATACCCCACTCGGTGGGGTAGCCCCTTTTGAAAATTATTCCTTTTTGACCATTTTTCAAAAAGTGTTCTTTTTACAGACTTCTCTATATTTTTCCTGTAAAATATACATCCATACCTACAAACGCTTCATACATTTTAAATGGATCGCTCGGCAAACTTCGGAGATAGGGGGGGGGGGGGAATGGGTATTTTTTCGACTTTTTTCAAAATATTTCATAAACTATGAAACCTACAGAAATTTAAAAAACTGTTTTGAAATGTTCAAATGTTCAAACCGATACCTTTCATTTGATACCCCACTCGGTGAGGTAGCCTCCCCTTTTGAAAATTATTTCCCCCCTTTTTGACCATTTTTCAAAAAGTCTTCTTTTTTCAAACTTCTCTATATTTTTCCTGTAAAATATAGATCCATGTCTATAAACGGTCCATACATTTTACATGGATCGCTCTTCAATCTTCGGAGATAGGGGGGGGGGGAATGGGTATTTTTTCGACTTTTTTCGAAATATTTTAAAAAGTATGAAACCTACAAAAATTTCAAAAAATAATTTGAAATGTACAAAATGATACCTTTCATTTGATACCCCATATGACTCTGTAGGTATCTTTTAAAATTTCGGCATCACAATTTGTATGCAAAATATTCATTTTCATTTTTCATTTATTTTCATTTATTTTTCTCTAAATCTGTACAGGCGCACGAAATGTATTATTATTTTAATTTTCAAGTTGATAGCTGCAGCAGTTTTTCAGTTATTAAGGAGGGAAAAAAGGACAGACAAAGCGAGACCATAAGGGTTTTGAAACCGATCTTCGATCTTCAAAACCCTAATAAAAAAATATCTTGCAAGACAAGAAGCAAGTTTTACATTCCTTGTTGTTTTGCCTCAACGCATATTCTAGACCTTTATAATCACAAACCCCTGGCAAAGCTTTTACAAACAGAATCTATATTCGATCATATGCTACAGGCATAAAGTTTACAATTCGCTGGCAGACTTCACAAAGGGAAGTAGGCTTCGAAGCAAATACCTTGAATGACTGGTCTGGGAATTCCTTTGGTGTTTCGTACCGAGTACTTACCTACTTACTTTGTGAAATGCCAGTTTATACTTACGATAGTATTCGTGGCACGTAGGAACATTAGATACCAAACCTAACGTTGTATTTTGTAAAGTTAAATGTTTGAGGAGGAAGAAATACTTATCAATACATATCACTGAGTTAAATGTACCTAGAGAAGAAATTTCAAACAAAAAACGTCTCATTCTCATGACAGCGGTGGCCTGGGCGCGGCAAGCGCTGCAGCGCTAAAACATTAACTAAGTCGACTAACCAAACAATTAAAACATTCAGCGCTAGATCGCTTAAAGAGTATTGTATTCTCAACGTATTCTGACAACATGTCGCCCCTATAGATTTTAAACCGCGCAGAGGTGACACAGATTTTGTACCTACATAACTTAGTAAGAATTTATTCTCTATTTCAAAAATTTTTGTTTGCATAATTAGTAGAAAATTAAAAAAAAATGGATTGTTATGCGTTTATTCAAACATATTCTTGATGTGTTTTTGCAGTATCGAAATACGCACGTCGTCATATTTTCTGAACTTTGTTCATAACTTGATATGTTCTGAAAGGAAAAAAAAAGAATAAAATTTTCAATAATTTGATTTCTTTGAAAATGTAATAATTAAATACTTTTGAAAAAACTTAAAACCGACTTGAATCCCTTAGTTTTAAACTGTTTTTTTTAAGTTTTGCTGGATAAATAGAAATCCCTGGGGAATAAAATATTGGGATGGGACCACCTTGGAAGCACCTATAAACAACTGAAAAGATCACCAAATTGGTCCGGAATCAGTCAATCAAATGACGGAGAAATCGACGAACATACTTATAAACATACTACATACAGCCGAACATAGAACCTCCTCCTTGTTTCGAAGTCGGTTAAAAATATGAAACTGGTTAAAAATCAATAATAAAAATTTCAATCATATAAAAAAAACACCGCGTCAAGTCTGTCACCATAACTGTCTTCCATCAATCACATTATTTTTACCTACAACCGATTTTGAAATGGAACATCTGCATGTTTTAGTCTATGATTACAATGGCGTGCATATTTATGAAAAATTATTTCTATCTGTTGAGGTATTACGATATTATTACCTATTTTTTCACATAATACAACAAATAATTTTACTTACTTGACTACTGGGTTGTTATTTTTCATTATTTACGTCCAGGGTCACACTAAGATTTGGATTTTCGTATTATTAGCGCGGCTCCATATGCGTCCAAGCTGCATGCATGTCGAAGCCGCACTAATGTCAGGTGTACGGATTGCAGTACAGTTCAGTCGAACAAAGTGAGCGTTCTGATCGCGAAATCTAGTGCGTAGTACTTACGTAACTTTCTATTAATATTTTATTTCATCTCTGATTTTTTGTAATATTTTTATATGACATGTGTGTAATTTATGGACAAAATTATGTCTGAATAAACAAACTTTTTATTTTTTTTATTTATTTAAGTTGGTATTGTGAAGAAAGGATACATAGACCGTCGCGTTAGCGGCGGCTCAGGAACCCCTATTCGGTGGTGTTGTTTGGGAGAGGGCCTCCCCTGTGGATGATGGTACCTTTATCTACCAAAGTACCTCAGTGGTTCGAATCAAACCAAGGAAGTGTTTGTTCGCTCACAATAAGCATTAGGGACCGCTATTCTTGGTGTTGTTTGGGGAAGGCCTATGTCCATCCATATGTTCACCTGTGGACGCATACGGGCTGTTGATGATGATACCTTTATCTACCAAAGTACCTCAGTGGTTCAAATCAAACCAAGGAAGTGTTTGTTCGCTCACAATAAGCATTAGGGACCGCTATTCTTGGTGTTGTTTGGGGAAGGCCTATGTCCATCCATATGTTCACCTGTGGACGCATACGGGCTGTTGATGATGGTACCTTTATCTACCAAAGTACCTCAGTGGTTCGAATCAAACCAAGGAAGTGTTTGTTCGCTCACAATAAGCATTAGGGACCGCTATTCTTGGTGTTGTTTGGGGAAGGCCTATGTCCATCCATATGTTCACCTGTGGACGCATACGGGCTGTTGATGATGATACCTTTATCTACCAAAGTACCTCAGTGGTTCAAATCAAACCAGCAAAGCGTTTTTTTGCTCACAATAAGCATCAGGTACCGCTAATCGTGGTGTCGTTTGGGGAAGACCTATGTACATACATATTATGTTCACCTGTGGACGCATACGGGCTGTTGATGACTTGATGTAGATACCTCGCTTTACCAAAGCACCTCAGTGGTTCAAATCAAACCAACAAAGCGTTTGTTTGCTCACAATAAGCATCCACCAGCCCATTCATAAACGATTCAATAAAAATGTATCACAAACGGATTTTTTGCCTTGTGAAGTAGTGAAGTTCGTCTCGCTCTGTTAACATCACTAGTTTACCTGTTTATATTTCCGTGACTACAATACATTGCTTTGTCCACACGCAAATATACGTCCAGAAACATGCCTCCACCCTTGCTGTGCAAAAAGGTTTACTTTACTATAAAATATCAGATTAGCTATAGCAGTGGCTCCCAACCTTTTTGTGATGACCACTTGACCACTTTCTGGCTTGTCACGGACCACTAACTGTTTGGAGATGAAAACTATAGCAAGCCGTAGCCACAAATTAATTGGTAGGGCGAGGGGGCGCGACGCCACCGTGCACCGTACTTATAAACTTTACTGGCGAGCGAAGCGAGAGAGTTAGATTTTCGTAATTTGTTAGCGGTGGTGGGGAAGCTGACCTGCAAATGAGGGCCCTGACTTTAAGCAAGCAGAAAATAGTTGTTAGCGGTGAGCGGAGCAAGCTACGAATTTATTTATATATTTTCTTTATTTGTTTATACAATGACCTTAAATGGGGGCCAAACTTTGGGCTTAGTCAAGAACAATTTGTATAGTATATTGGTATTATCGTGTAATTTTTTGGTGCTTGTTAATATCGGTGAGTGGAGCAAGCCTTGAAAAAATCTTACGTTTTGGTCCGATTTTTGTTTTAATTTTTCGTGACAAACATTTACTGAATCTGACTGAAACGGACCAGGCCACACCACGGGTAAATAATTGATTGCTTTCGGATTGAATCGAATACAACAGGTCAAAGAGGAAGGAGACAAGTAGGAGTAACATCGAGGAGCGGAGCGAACCGCAATTTTTTAGCGTGGGGATTATGGGCATTATTCTCCATGAGATAAAAGCCATTAAGGCGCTTATCAGGGGGAGGCTTGTCTCCAGCAGTGGATTAATGTAGGCTGTTGAGGCGAGGTGAGGATTATATAAATAGTATTCTGCTGCTAATAGAATCTAGAGTGTAACGGCTTAGACTCTATCATGTTATATCATCATCATCAATCTAAATTAGTCAACTGCTGGGCTCTAAGGCCTCCCCTAATGAGCACCATAGCGCCCTGTCTTCAGCTTTCCGCATCCAGCATCTGCCTGCAGTCTTTCGCAGATCGTCTCCCACCTGGCCGGAGGGCGTCCCAGCATAAAACAACGCCTCAGAGGTTTACAAAAATGCAATAAGCATAGTTAGAATTGGAACTTGAGCTTATACAATAATAATGCACACATTACATTAGTAAATTATTGCAACACGTGACCAACTTACAATAATAAATTGACTTTGTACAATGCCCCATTCAATATTGTGTACAAACATACCCACAGATAATAATCATATTAACCGCTCTATCCTCTTCTAAATAAAACAACGCCTCAAAGGTTTATAAAAATGCACTATGCATAATCATAATAGGAACTTGAGCAAATATATTAATATTGCACACATTGCATAAGTAAATTATTGCAACACGTGACTAACTTACAATATTAAATTAACTTTGTACAATGTCCCATTGAATATTATGTACTTACAAACTTAAACAGCCCATGGTCGCTAAGTAGTTTAATATACATATCCATAAATAATAATCACATTAACCGCTCTATTCTTTTCTAAATAAAACAACGCCTCAAAGGTTTATAAAAATGCACTATGCATAATCATAATAGGAACTTGAGCAAATATAATAATAATGCACACATTACACACGTAAATTATTGCAACACGTGACCAACTTACAATAATAAATTCACTTTGTACAATGCCCCATTGAATATACTTACAAACTTAAACAGCCGATGGTCGGTAAGAAGTTTAGTAACTACATACCTGCCTATTAGCTGGTAGGTGCAGTGTCTTAAGTCACGAGCGTCATTGAAACCAGAATGCAACTCAGGATTCAAGAATAACTCACGAGCGAAGCGAGGGAGTGACTAGATGTATGCACCAGGAGAATACTCTACATTTCACACTTTCTGAGAGAAAATCATAAAGGTTTGGTATCGTTCTGCGGCATTGGTTCTTTATTCCGCCTTCTGAACCAAGGTTAGTTCGAATTTCGAAGATCTCATTTTACGCATCTTCTTGACAAAAATATTCACACAAACTTATTTTGATGTTCCAAATTCAATTTCATTATTCCCTACAGTGAGAGTAATGTCCATTACTCCTAAGGGAGTAATGAGTTTGAATTAGGAACCTTAAAAAATGTGTGAAATATGTTGACCAAGGAGACTCGAAACTAAGAGATTTCATTCGATTTGTATAAATAAAATAAATAATGCTGGACAATTCACACAGCATTATCTAGCCCCAAGTTAAGCATAGCTTGTTTTTTTGTACTAGATAAGTGATATACTCAATAAAATACACTAAATAGATAGATGTTTTTTTATTTTTTATTTGGTTTGTTTGATTATGAGAATTTGCTTTTACCTATTTCAGCTAACAAGGCTTTCGGTTAGATATACATGACGTATAAAGTGCTTTTTATGGCAATAGAGCGTGAAATAGTTATTTGTTCAACAAGTGGGCAACACGAGTTTTTGTTGAATGTGCCATATTAAATCCCGAGCTAGCGAAGAAGTCTAGAATAGAGTCACGAGCGTTGCGAGTGGATCTAAAGTAGACTGCTGAGATAGCCAGGGATTTAAAAGGCACGAAACGAAAAATATTTGCCCTCGAGTTAAACATACAATTTTTCACCACGACTGGCAAGAAAATATTTTGTAGTTTATAAAAGAGGTCGAATGTCCGAAACTCATTTTGGTCAACAACCTTGAAGAGTAAAAATGCTACAAACCTCTTTCAAACCACAAACGGACAAAATATTTTTTTTTTGTGAAGGTTGCATTGTTCCGAATTCAAAATGAAAAATTCACAGAGCATTATCCCCCAGTTTTGTATGGTTAGTCGATGCAACTTTCTCATCATAATATTATAAACCCGAAAGTTGGTGGGGGTAGGATCTCCCAAACTACTGAACAGATAAAGATGAGATTGGTGTATATTTAGAACGTAGTCTAACTTAGATAAAAGGCTACTTATTATAACGAAAATACGCATGCGAAGCCGCGGCGGAAGCTAATAAATACATATATTTCAAAAACTAAGCCTAGATAAACAAGACCTCGCTCCGCTCGATCCATTACCTACTAATAAATTTAATAAATTTCCCTACGCTGCTGTATCTATTAGTAATTGTTATTTACCAGTTGGTGCATTTAACTAATAAATAATTAATAAAATATAAGTCGACACCTCGCTACTTAGATAACATAACTTATTAATTTATTTCTCACTTCTGTTATAAACTACTGCACTGTACCGACCTAATTAAGATAAAATACCTATATTTAGCCTTAGCATAGCACTCACATACATAGTAGGTACTTATTAAGGCAAACAAACTTAGTATAGCAGTAGACTGGGCAAAGTGTTTTGCGTATTCTGACTTTTCTAGAACTCAAACCTTAGTCGGTCCCAAAGATTTTTTGATCAGATAAGTAACAGTCACAGGTAACAGTAGGGCAAGCAAGGGGAATGTTGTCTAGGGTAGAATCGAGAAAAATTACGTCATTTTGTCGTCGAATAATTCAAATTATCTCTAGAGGATAAAAAATCTTGGGCCGGGTTTTGCTCCAACTCGAAAAATAACAACTAACAGACTAAAGGTATCTTCGTCGCTTCTTTACTAGTCTACATATCGAAGCGACAGAAATAAAAAAAATCGCTTTATTTCTGTGTCAGTGTTTAGTTTTATAATTTGACTTTTTCTAAGTGTACATTTATTGTATTAATGGATATAAAGAGTTTTTGATTTTGAATACGTAAATAATTTGAAATTCATTCCTTCAACTTCAATTATGTATGTATGTATGTACGTAATGTATGATGATGCCATGTCATTATTGTCTATTCTACCCTAGATAACAATCCCCGTGCCTGGCATACAGGAACTAATTGGCTTCTAAAAGTTTTTGTGAAAAATGCCCATTTTCTCGAAAACTGTATCTATTTTTCAAAATCTGTGAATGGAGGTGATATTTTTTCTAAAATGGATGGGCAGTTTCCTAAGACCATTTTTATGTAGCTTCAACGGTTAGGTACCGTACCTACCTGCCCTTACTGCCTCGTCCAAAAATTCTAACCTAAGTATAAAGTAGGTAGTAGGTATAGTGTATAGAACCGAGTATAGAAAGCCACTTTTAGGGTCGGCAAAAGTGATGATGATATGATAATACATAACTTTGAATAGAGTTTTATAAAAACTCTATTCAAAGTACTATATCTTTAAACTCCATGTAAGATGTTTGTTAACAAACAATCTAACCAAACTAAAACTCACTTGCTTGACGTCGACTTTCAGATAAAATTGTAAGCAATAGGTATTTATTGCAGGAAGGATCTGAAATCGACAAGCAACGTAAATTGCGTATAAAATTCATTCTCCATAGGTACAAAAGCGAAAGAATTACTTAACAAACAAAATAGGACTTCGAATAACTTAAAAAACATTAAAAGAATAAAAAAAACATAGTCTAAATGAGAATGTATTTTGTCGGTTGAAAATAGTTGAAACATTTCAAATATCACGTGCTTTATCTATCTTCTCTAATATAAAAATGAGTCGCTGAATGTGTTGCTAATCGCAAAACTCGAGAATGGTTGGACCGATTTCGCAAATTCTTTTTTTTAAATATTCCTTGAAGTACGAGGATGGTTCTTACGGAGAGTACTAAAAAAAAATTTAAGAATCGACTTTTAGGCGATACGAAGTTCGCCGGGTCAGCTAGTTTACTATAAAGCCGTCACCCACAGAAACCGTGGCCGGGCCGGAGGCGAAGGCGTGCGAGTTGTAAATGTTGTAATGCGTGAATTTATATGAGAGACTACATAATATATACCGCTGGGCGACGTGTGCGTAGTCTCTCATATAAATTCGTATGATACAACCCGCCTTCGCCTCCGGCCCGGCCACGGTTTCTGTGGATGGCGGCTTTTAGAGTTTAGACCTTACAAGACCTCAACCTCAACAGCCTGTATTGGTCCACTGCTGGACGCAGGCCTCCCGCTGATAAGCGCCTTATTGGTTTTTATCACATGGGGGTAATGCCCATAATCCCTACGCTGGGCATGCGGGTTGGGGATCGCAGTTTGACACAACAATTGTACCACAGTTGTTCTGCTGGAGGCGCTGCTGCCCACTCCCAGTGGATATCCCTTAGTCGTATCTTACGACACCCGCGGGAAGAGTTAGGGTGGTGCAAATTCTAAGCCGGGACCACACAGCTAGCCAGCACCACACAGCTACCAGATATACTACCAGATAACTATGTAGTTTTTATAGTTATCTAGTCTCCCATCGTAAAGTAAGAGCCTCTCAAACATACAATCGCTTTTCTAAAATGACTCACTCCATTCTTTCGTAGTATAAAATAAACTCAAGCATTTTGTTTTCCTTACAGCGATAAGTTGCACCAACAAAGTTACTCTTGCCTATGACAATGTGCCGCACTTGTGACGCCAACTGTACACACGTCATCTACCAGCTGATTATAACCATAATGCTACCACAAATAAGGCTCAAATTACCGTTTGATAAAAGGTAACACGATTACAGTGTTTTGTATTTCATTTCCTCCGTGGCATAACAAAGTTTATTGAAAGAAAACCGAAGACAAATGTAGTTTTACAAAATATTTTGTAAAACTTTAAAACAGTGATAATGTTCTCGACTTACAGTGACATCCAGTGTTGACGTCGAAGACATGTCAATTGTGTAAACCCCATCACTAGTAGGCACCACTTTAGAAACACGTTTAGGCACTTTGAAACACCCAACCACTTTGAAAGTTCTCACCATTTTGCACACAATGTTTTTCTGCACTAAATAAACAACTTTTCATTCAAAATATTGCCGAGATGTAGGTAAAATACACCGGAATGCGCCAACGTGCGCTCGCGCAAGGCAAAAGCGCGCAAATGACAGGGTATCAAGCGTTTTTGCCATGAGTCACTCAGGTAGACGGTTTATTGTAAAGCCAGTTGGGTCGTAATAACCATGTGTATAGAACAACATAAGTAATCTGTGACCTTACCAAAGCAGACTTTAGCAGACCGCACTAAATCACCATAGATGCGAATGATAAAATTGTTGTTTTTTTAACGCTATTCGTGGGAACAGATAATTGGATAATAGGATGTTTGTGGTTATTCGTGTGACTGTGAACTTACAGTTGTTTTAAAAATGTTTGCTGTTTCAGGTTTGCTTGTCAAATGAGGCCCTCTTAGTACTCACGGGATACCCGTGGTAAAAAACTAGAATTACATAAAATTCAAAAAAATTCCACTTTGACTGAATTTTTTTTGACACGCATGCGAAAAAAAAAATACGATAAAAAAATCATGAAAGTGCGCTGTTTTGCACCTAATTTGGTCGAGATCAGGAACCCTGCGGTCTATAGAAAAGATTTTTGTTTTGATTCGTAGGTTATTACTAATTCTTTGATTCCTCAATACAGTTTCTTCATAAGTGCTGTAGTTTTCTTGTAAATAAGCAAAAACATCATTTTTGCGCTTACGCCGCCGCCGTTCCAGAAACGTATTCTCCGTCCCGCTCTTGAACGCAAAATCTTATATGCTGCCTATCCTTTTACAAAATGGCGCGTAATGCACCCTCTTAACCAACTTCCCTAGAAATGTAGAAATGCCATAAAACACATAAAATAATATTTTTGATTGTTTTGAAAAAAAAAACAATAAACCGACTTCGAATCCCTTAGCTTTAAACTGTTTTTTTTAAGTTTTGCGGGATAAATATTAATCCCTCAGGAATAAAATTTATTTGGGACCACTTTGGCATCAGACCCTGTAAATCAAATCATTCCATATATGACGGAGGCATCGACATTATATAAAAAACACATACAGCCGAACCTTAAACCTCCTCCTTTTTTCGAAGTCGGTTAAAACTCAAGAGAATGATTCTTAATTTCGGATACCTACTCACTATAGGAGGAAAGCATTTTTATGTGCTGTGTGCGTACATACTGCAGAATAATTAAATAAATAAATAAATAATGCTGGACCATTCACACAGCATTATCTAGCCCCAAGCTAAGCAGAGCTTGTGTTATGGGTAGGGTAGGGCGGGTCTAGTTGAGCATAGGGGCAAGTTGGGCAATCGAAATATCTCGAAAACTATTCACCGCACGCGTAGGCATCATATAGCGGAAAGAAGGGGCCGCGGGAGGGGTACTCATCGCGCGAATGCCAGTGGCCGCTCGACGAGCGAGTGAAGCGTACGCGCGCATTGTTTATTTTGATACGAAAAAGTAAAAAGTTTGTTCACCGCAAGTTTTGTTCTGTATTGGTCAAATGTTATCTGTTTTCAATCAGGTAAGTGTTAATCTTCCATAAATTTACTGTACTTTTGATATGTATCAGGTTTCTGGGTATAATTCTAACCGTTTTTTCATAACCTCGCTTTAGTTTTGAAATTTCGTGTTGGGGTTAGTTGAGCTAAGGTTGCTCAACTAGCCCCACGGCTTAGAACAAAATTAATGTATGTTTTTTTAATTTTTTAAGGATGCGGACTTATAAAAGAAAGACTACAAGATGTTCTTACACCACTCAAGACCTAAATAATGCTGCAAAGGCTGTCAATGAGGAGGAAAAAAGTGTTAATGCCGCCGCCAAAGAATTTGGTATCAAACGGATGACTTTGACAAGATATTTGAAGAAGTTAAATGAAGGTGGTGATTCATCCATGGGTTAAAGTGTGATCCATGGGTTAGAGTGTCTGTAAAAAAGTACTCCAGTCAAGTGACGAAAGCGACGATGATGATTATTCCTGTCTGATTTGTTGCGAAGGCTATTCTGAAAGTTTACCAGGAGAAACTTGGATCCAGTGTCAAGTTTGCAAAGGTTGGGCGCATACAAAATGTGTGCCAGGTGCTGGTTTTACTTTCGTTTGTATCAATTGTAACAGTGACAACGATGATTAAGTTATAGATTAAGTAAGATCTCATTAATATTTTCAGAAAGACTGAATCTAATCTTAAACTTAATCTTAAGATATGTTGATGTTTTGTTGATTCTATTTCCAGTTAATTATTCAAAGAAAATTACTTTAAGTTTTGTTGTTTTGTCACTAAAATACTTTAAATAAAGAGTTGATTGTCAAACAAACATTTTATTTCATCTCTAGTTAACATTAAACCCATGGTTTGGCTAGACATTCTAACTGCTCAACTTACCCTATACCCTTGCTCAACTTACCTCACCTATGGGGTACGTTGAGCATGCTTGACTTTCTGCATTCAAACCGCTGTAGCTCTTAAATCCAACTTATATTAAGTAAATTACTATGACACTTTAGTAAAAGGATAAATTACTAATCCATCAGACTGCGTAACTAGCCATTGAGACTTATCGTTGAGGAGCTATATCCGCTCAAGTGAAAAATTGCTCAACTAGACCCGCCCTACCCTACTAGATAACTGATATACTTAATACAATACACTTCATAGATAGATATTTTTTATTATACATAGAACACCCCGACCAACGGAACAAATTTCTGCAGATCGTACACAAATTTGTTCCGAGGCGGGAATCGAACCCTTCGCCCGCTGCGCCACGGAGGTCGTCAAGACCTAAGTAGCTTTGTTTTTTTTTATGATCAAAGGTGATCCCAAACAAGTTTTGTGGCTGAAATAAAATAATCTGTCACATAATTATCACTTTTAAGACAGTCGAAATATTCAAGATTTATTTGATTGTAACAAAAAACCTTCGAATACATTTTGTTTTGGTTTCGTTTAGCAAAAGATATTGTAATTAGTTAACATTAAATTTAACACTTCATTACAGTACAGAACGATGGTTTATTAGGAATTTAATATGTTTGGAATTAGGTAGGTATTTTAGACGCCACTGAATTTCACATCTTTTTATTTTTTCATGTCACGAATAATACTTATTGACGACCTCCGTGGCGCAGCGGGCGAAGGTCCGCCTGCGACGCAGGAGGTTGCGGGTTCGATTCCCGTCTCGGAACAAGTTTGTGAACGATCTCCAGGAATTTGTTCCGTTGGTCTGGGTGTTTTCTATGTAAAAATAAAAAATATCTATCTATGTAGTGTATTGTATTAAGTATATCAGTTATCTAGTACCCATAACACAAGCTCTGCTTAGCTTGGGGCTAGATAATGCTGTGTGCATTGTCCAGCATTATTTATTTTATTTATTTTATGTTTCTACTAAGTTTATTTACTGTATAATAAGAAAAGAAACCCCATTCTACATGAAACTGCATGTAACAGACTAGATTTGCATTTCAAATGATAAGTGAAAGTTTTGCAAATAGAAGGGCATTGACTAGACGCATTTACATTTTATACTAACATCTGCCCGCGTCTTTGTTCACTTGGTTTCTGGACAAAAAGTAATCTAAAGTAAAGAACTCAGTGATTAATTAATAAGTTACTTAATCACTGAGTGCCTCTAAGTGAAAATTCTTAGAGATTATCAATTAACAATCAGAAAGCATAAAGGCAGAAGCCTTTATTTACAAAGAAAATTACAATGAAATAATAAAAATAAATTAGAACTAATATTTACAATTGAAACAATTGAGCTAACTGCAGACTGTTGCAAACAATCTACAACAACACACAGACATATGTCGAATTTGAAACAAAATTTTTACCAGTAAGAAAACTGTTAATTGATGTTCCCTCAATATAAATGTAATTCATAAAATCAACATAATTTATCAAAAGTTTTTCTCTTCACTTCAATTTTTCGTTTTAACTAAAACTTACGCGTGGAAGAAGAAATCAGCAAACCACCATAGCTACCGTCCTACTTTGTGGTCATGCTCTATGATTTTTGTATTTTAATTTGTTTGTATATTTCTTTATTGAATAAAACCACATAGAGCAATGATTTGGTAACCTCATAGTTGATTTATGACCTAATAATACAGGGTGGTTTTTTGAGCGGGGCGGTGATGGCCAAGTTCCGAAACCACGAAATTTAGAGAAAGGTCGTGAAAGGAGTCATGCCCTCGATTTATAAGAAAACAGTACACGAGATAAAACAAGATCCGTCAAGTGCGAGTGTAACTCGCGCGCCGAGGGTTTTGAACGTTTGTCAACAAATATGTACCAAAAGTACCGGTTAGAGACTTCGCAATTTAACGAATACCTAAGAATAGTAGGTACCAACCTACATTTCAGATGGATCTCTGTGCATGCTTCGGTTAAATGGGTGGTTCGGTTAATGATAAATTTTTCGACTTTTTTCGAAATATTTCAAAAAGTATGAAAGTTACAGAAATTTGAAAAACTGGTTTGAAATGTCCAAACTGATACCTTTCATTTGATACCCCACTCGGTGGGGTAGCCCCACTTTTGAAAATTATTCCTTTTTGACCATTTTTCAAAAAGTGTTCTTTTTACAGACTTCTTTATATTTTTCCTGTAAAATATAGATCCATATCTACAAACGCTTCATACATTTCAAATGGATCGCTCTGCAATCTTCGGAGATGGGGGGGGGGGGGGGGGGAATGGGTATTTTTTCGACTTTTTTCGAAATATTTTAAAAAGTATGAAACCTACAAAAATTTCAAAAACTATTTTGAAATGTACAAACTGATACCTTTCATTTGATACCCCACATGACCCTGTAGGTATCTTTTAAAATTTCGGCATCACAATTTGTATGGAAAATATTCATTTTCATTTTTCATTTATTTTCATTTATTTTTCTCTAAATCTGTACAGGCGCACGAAATGTATTATTATTTTAAATTTCAAGTTGATAGCTGCAGTAGTTTTTGAGTTATTAAGGAGGCAAAAAAGGACAGACAAAGCGAGACCATAAGGGTTTTGAAACCGATCTTCGATCTTCAAAACCCTAAAAAAGACACCCTGTATTATTAAACTAATGGATTTTGTTGCTGATAATAAATACTTTTAAAAAAATAGGCCTCCATCAAATCAAATCATTCACTATTGAAAAATCTTTCGCGTCCATTTCCGTCAAAAGAAAAAGGTTTAAAAAAACGAAATATGCAGTTATTGTTTTCGTATAAATCGAGGGCATGACTCCTTTCACGACTTAACTCGAACTCTCGTGGTTTCTGAATTGGCCAACACCGCCCTTCTCAAAAAACCACCTGTATAGCCGTATAGTTTATTCATGATCGGATCATACTAATAACGGAAATATCTACAATATGAAGAGGTTGCGGGTTCGATTCCCGCCTCGGAACAAATTTGTGTACGATCTACAGAAATTTGTTCCGTTGGTCTGGGTGTTTTCTATGTATAATAAAAAAAAAACTATCTATGTACCTATATAATGTTTTAAATATATCAGTTATCTAGTACATATAACACAAGCTTTGAGTAGCTTACTTTGGGGCTAGATGATGCTGTGTGGATTGTCCAGCATTATTTATTATTTATGTAGTAATGTAATGGGGCAAATTCATACTCCATACTTTTATAATATTAAAATTTCGATAGAAACTCTATCTCTCCATCTGTTACGCTTGCACACTTAAACGGCTGAATCGATCTTAGTAAAATTTGGCATGGAGATAGACGGTATCCCGGGGACGGTCATACTTTTATCCCGGAAAAATGCGAGAAAAGCCACGGGCTGGTAGGTTATACCGTTCAAATTGTATTGAAGTAGGTACCTACGGCATCTAATTTAATTTCAAGTATTTTATATTTTTGCCTATACACCAAAAGAACGGGGTAAAACTGCACCCTTGTTTATTATACAAATAATTCCGATACCATCCAACCCCATTTGACCCATGCAACATTCTAACCCCCGAATACTCAAACGCAACTCAGATGTAAGCACGCCTCAAATGACGAATTTTTTACAGAATTTCATAGAAAACTGTCAAAAAATCGCAACTTGAGATGTGCTTAAATCTGAGTTGCGTTTGTGTATTCGGAGGTAAGTCACGAGTGTTTAGCTTCTAAGTGTAAAAGACGGCGGTAAATGGCGGCGGCGCCGGCGCATCACAATTCACAAGGTCAACCTTAATAACTAAGATCTTGCTATAATCCTGAGAGCATTTACATAGGTAAATAACTACCTACCTACTTCTTAAGAATTTTTCGAAGAACACACAAATGTGTGAGTCATATTTTTTCCTTAACCTTCAATTGAAATCTTTAAAATATGCAGACATTGGAATGTTGACTAATATTCTCAAAATTTGTTTTAAAGCTGGCATCCGACGACGATGTACTGAATTATTTTTAAATAAAATAAATAAATAAAATAATAAAAATTTCGTGCAAAGCTTGAAGCGGGGTGAAGCTAGCGCAGACCATTTGGAACCATTTGAGCCATGGTTGTCTAAAACGATGTCTAACCATTAATTTTTTACCTAATTTTTAAGGATTTTTCAAAAAAAAAAAACAAAACTACAGTTAATTGATAATATCGGCGAATTGGAATATTAAATGGGTTCTTTTTTAATTTATTTCAATAAACTAATGTTTAATCCATCTAAAAAAACATGTTTTGATGATCTACGGCATCAGACTCTTATTTTTCAGATATTTAAAGTTGTCGAAAATTTTCAAAGATTTTAAAAAGCCATCTTGGTGGCATTTTAAAATAAACGGAAGATGTTTCTTTAGTGCAAACCTTTTTAAAAACAAACAGTTATTGTTATTTCTTTTGAGGTATCTCTGTATAGCCCGAATCTGAACCACCCCTGAAAGTGGTCTCACCTACTTAGTTTTGAATTGTTCCCTTCACGACGATTCCCCCCACGTCGATTCTCTTAGCGACGATTCTTGTGAAGGTGACCGCGCCTGAATTCCCTCCACGACGATCACGCTTTTTTCGCGGTGTACAGTCGGCTGTGGCATCGAGAAAATTAAAACTTTATAATGAGTTTGTTACACGCTGTATTCTATACAATTCACCTGAGTGATCATTGGCTACCAGTCATCATACCAGTTAACACTTTCATAGCCTACAACAGACGTAGATCTAGCGTTGTTTTTATATAGCCGCGGCGAGTCGTACCGCAAAGGCTGGGCAGTGTAAGCATTAATGTCGAGATGCCAAGTAAGATAAATTTAATTGCATTCTTGAGTAAAGATCAGGATGAGATCATTTAAATAGTTAAGTAGATTACCATCAGATTTCCAATAACTCCGACGCTTACTCAGAATTACTAATATGGCGTATATATTTGTTATTTTCGTATCATCATCATTAGTATTTTTGTACCATAATAATGTTTTCCATTGTTTTTTTTTTTGTACAAATCAATCTTTTTTTCCTGATAGGTAAGGACTTGAATTCGCCCGTAAGCATGGAAGGAAAATGTTTTGTTGCCACTTATACCATTAACAGTTCCACGATGGAACGTTTGATGTTTTTTAACGACATTGAACTAGTGATAGAAAAATTCAACATAAGTTCCATTATTTTCAGAATCTTTTCAAATGGTACTAGTCAACGATGTTATAACATAAACTGAGGTAGATCAATTATATAAACTTGGTAAAACCTCATTGGAACTAGTGATTAAAAAAAACATCAGAAGTTCCATCATGGAACTGTTAATGGTGGGTTAGGTAGGTACTAGTGGCAACAAACCAGGAAAATAACCGTAATCAATCACCAATAATTTTTATAATATGCCCACAACTAGGCTACACAAAATTAATGTATCTTTTAAAGGGCAATGTATACGCTTCTACAACAAAACTCCTAGTGAGTTGCAAAAATTATCAGTAAATAAATTCAAAGAAGGTTCGAGGAGAGAAGAGGTTCGAGTCCCGCCGAAGTCGTAAATTTTTGCGATGTTATTTAATTTCTTAGAAATTCAAAGAAGTTGTCAAAACCTTGCTGCGCAAAAGGCTATAAAATATCCGATTATCTCTAGAGGATAAAAAAGCTTGGGGGTTTGGGGTTTTGCTCCAACTCGAAAAGTAACAACTAACAGGCTAAAGGTTTCTTCGTCGCTTCTTTACTTTAGTCTACATACCGAAGCGACAGAAATCAAAAATATCACTTAATTTCCGTGTCAGTGTTTAGTTTTATAATTTGACCATTTAAGTTGTTCTAAGTGTACATTTATTGTATTTATGGAAATAAAGAGTTTTTGATTTGATTTTGAAATATTTATTTTTATTCTCCCATAACAGGGCAAAGGAAAAAATAATAAAACGGATATTATTTTGTTTCCAGACCCCATTGTATCAGGGCAAAGGCAAAAAATTATCCATATTTAGCTATAAGCACAGCAATATATTTTCAAATGGTAGTTAAAGTAGGGGACCATGAAGCCCTCATCGAGGGGGCCTAAATATGGGCCCTCAGAATATTCTGAGGTTCTCGATCCGCTTGAAGAACTCCAGCTTCATCTTGATGACGGCCAGGATCCAGTCCACAGTAAGCAGCACGTATCGCACGTCGTGGTCTACATGGGAACCCTCAATTCGGAACGTCATCTGATGAAAAATATTATTAGATTTGGATAAGTATTAATATTATTTATTAAGCCAAGCAATTATGAGAGCGTGGCGCTCATTTTATTATTTATTTATTTATCTTTGGGAAAGCTTTAGATCCAGAAGATTAAACCCTTAACATTAGAATGCATTAGTTAAGCTCGCAGTGACTTTCACACTTCATATCACACTAATATTATAAATGCGAAAGTTTAGATGGATGGATGTTTGTTACCTCTTCACGCCAAAAGTACTGAACGGATCAGGCTGAAATTTTGCATACTGTTAAGTCTAATCCTGGATTCAAACATAGGCATATATTTTTTATACCATAAATCTGTTCCCATGGGATAGAAATAACCTTCAAACGTTTCCATAGAAACAACGCGTGCGAAGCCGCGGGCAGAAACTAGTTTTACCATACAGCCA
Source organism: Eupithecia subumbrata (assembly GCA_949316285.1). Lineage (NCBI taxonomy): Eukaryota > Metazoa > Arthropoda > Insecta > Lepidoptera > Geometridae > Eupithecia > Eupithecia subumbrata. The sequence continues at coordinate 11,679,097 of OX438630.1, read as the reverse complement.
AATCACCCAAGCTGCCACTGAGAACTTCGCTCGCTTCGCTCACTCCGATCAATTATATACATAAGTACCTACACTTAGTTGGAACTCATCACTCCAATCCCAGAGGTGGGCATTGCGATCTGCGACACAGTATTTTACTGCTGCAGGTCGCATTGCTGCCTATTTTTGTTATACCCCAGACACCTGAGAATAAATAGGCGTAACTCCACCCGCTCGCGGAAAAGTCGCGGAAAATGGCGACGGAAAGTGCCTGATCAGGCCCTACAATAGTATAAGGGTTAGACTTTTTATGTTTTCTGTTATGTGTTACTTATCCCTTCACTTTCTTCTTGAATCCTAATTATAGAATACGCTTTCCCAAGCGTGTGATTATGACGAAAGGAAAGCCCCTTTGGGGGAGACGAGTTCAGCAGTGGACGTTGTGTGTGGAATTTCTTTGGAAATTTCAAAATATTTGGACAAAAACGGCTGTTACTTTGAATACGTTAAAAATACTTAGAAGTGTTTTATATATCGAGGCTCCAAGAGGTTACGAACTTGAGTAGGTATATGATGTGATTTCAACTCGATACCTCCACGCGCTCTTGAAAAATGGGGCTAATAGACGGACAGATAGACAGACAGACAGATAGACGGACAGCAATGTGATCCGATTAGGGTTCCTTTTTTTTCTTTACAGGTACAGAACCCTAAAAATCATCAAGAAGTTGTAGGAGGCACTCACAAGCGGAACCCCCTTTAACTCGGCTGGCTCGACATGCTTGGCGTGTATTCTGAAGAACACAGACGCGGTAGCTTGTGGTATGGGGTACTTATAAGTGGGCTGGCTGAAGACGGCCTGCAAAATGAAACCAGAAGATTAGGAAAGAGTGTGTATGACTGTTGCAAATCATCTACAGGTAGCTCAACTGATCCAACCAGTCGTCGCATCCCCAAGACGCTGGCTGCATTGCCCCGCTGTATGGCAATGCTGATGCGCTGTGCCAGATACTGACCAGCTCTCGGGTCACGCGTCGCTTCGACCAGACGCTCAGATAATTTTTAAAAAACCTGATGAGCCTCGGTATCCCACGGACCTAGGGTCTCGACTCCAAGGGGAGGATCTTCTACAGATATAACACTTGCAAACCCCCTAGGACTAGTTTTGTAAAAACAAAAAACACGTGAATAATTATTTAGGTACAGTTACTAGTTTAGCCCGCGGCTTCGCACGCGTTGGTTCTATGGAAACGTTTGAAGGTAGATAGATAGATAATATCTTTATTGTACCATCAATGCTTATAAAATATCTTAGAAACTACTAATTATATCTTATATGGCACAATCGGCGGCCTTATCGCTGATAGCGATCTTAAAGGTTATTTCTTTCCCACGGAAACTGTTTTGTGGGATAAAAAGTAGCCTATATCCCGGGAGAATCATCTACCTTCCTGCTGAATTTGGCGTGAAAAGAGAGACAGACAGAGTTACTTACAAATTTATAGTATTAGTATGGATGGCGAGAAAGAATTTTCAAAATCAGTCCTCAAATGACGGAGAAATCATATGTGAAATAAGAAATTATTACGTGGACGGGGTATATTGAATACTGTTGTTGATTGTTTATTTGTTTACACGATTTTTAAAAATATCATTTATGTATCTAAAAAGTGAAAATTATTGTAAAAATGTTAAAAAATAAATCAATGTATACTTACCTATATTATAAGGAGGAAAGATTTGATTGTTTGTTTGTATCGAATAGGCTCCGAAACTACTGGACCGATTTGAAAAAATCTTTTACCATTCAAAGCCCACATTATTCCTGATGAACATAGGCTACTTTTTACCCCGGGAAAATGCTTCATTCCTACGGGAAAACGGGTAATAGGACAACGGGTAGTAAGAATGCAGCTAGTTAGAAATAAAGTAAGTAGGGGGAAGTGGGGCAGATTGATACACAAAAATTTAAAGTTCCATAAAATGTGTATAAACGAATATTTTTCATTAATTTTGCATTATACGTTTAGCTAAATAATTAAATATTTTAATTTCATAGTTTATAATTGTTTAAGTTATCAAAGAAAAGAAATAATTGACGTTTAGTAAAAAATGGCTTTTGAATCAATCTGCCCCACTAGCGGGGTACTTTGATACACCACGTGGGGCACTTTCATACAGGGTCACAGGGACAGAAAATCTATGAAAATGGTCAAATTAAAACACTTTTACGTTGATTCTACTTGTTTATTGTGATGAGGTCATAATCAGCCTGATTATATAAGATACTTATGTAATTATTCCAACAAATCTTAATCACACTCAGTCTTAAACCATCAATAAATCAAACTATCAAACTTAATATTATTTGAAATAGCATTATAAATCTTTTTCTTCTTTTATTGCACATTATATGCACTCAAATTAATAGAAAAAGTATACATGGATGAGGTTCGGGTTGTGCCTTTCGTAAAATTTGGTGTAGGCAGGTGTAAAACAACATCTCTAAAGTCAACACTTGTTTTATCTTCGACGTCTGGAAAGACAAAAATGTAAGACCTGGCACTTTTTTTTCTCAAGTATAACACTTCATACTCACTCAAGTTTTATTTGGAAATGACTTTGGCCACATAGTGGAGCACCGATCTTTTTTTTTTTCAAATTTAATGAGAAGGAAATCCCCAACATTTATATTTTCAGGTACACAAATGGGGCACATTGGTACAGAAATGGGGCACTTTAATACAGAGACGGGGCACAATGATACACATCAATGTGCCCCGCACTTTGTTGTATCAAAGTGCCCCAAACGACATTTTTCAAAATTCAAATTATCATATTAAAATTAACTTTTATTTTAAGTAAAATTAACAAAAATCATAATGATTGATAGTTTAACTTACCTTTGGTATGTAAAGATCCTCGTTAGATGTTATCGAAGAGCGTCGAAACACTTTCACATATTGAGTCACAATTAGGCATGTGTCGTTCGATCATTCACAAAGATCGATATCAATCATGATCCGTTATGAAAATGAACCGGGTCATATGACCCGATCATTTGAATGATTGTTTTTGCCGGCGGCCTATCATTGCCTCAGTTCGATTTTTCGTTTCATTTCGGTCTTTTCGATTTTGTGATCGATTGCCTGTGCGAGATCGGTTCATTTCGACGTGTCGTTTCAGTCAATTTGGTTCTCGCAAAAACTTTTCGAATTCTCGGTTTATATCATTCATGATAATTTTATATAAGGTACCTGAATTGAGATAGGTACTTACCTACTTATTACGTCTAAGTTAGAAGTATAACTACCTCACAGTAGATAGAAAGATGTGTAAATACCTACCTTGCGGGCCTCCAACCTGCCGATTCGGCTTGTTGGCGTCCGGAGTTGATCAGCAGGTGTCGGTCGCGGCAACACGACGTGTCATTCATTACACAGGTGCGTCTAAAATGGTCAAATTGCGAGATACCTACTAGGTTAGGTACTGAGCTATAAAAAAAACTCGAGTAATATTGTCCGACAGAAAAAATATTATTCCTTCCTCAATTAGGTAGGTAGGTACCTTACCTACTACCTAGTATTGAATGGGAATTTAGGCAATTGAATAAGCTTATTAATTTGAGGTGAGGTTTTTTGTGTCGAATGCTAATAGTTACCTACCTACAATAACACCTTCGTCTGATACTTTTCTTATAAATTTCATGTTCCTAAAGGATCCCAAGGCTACTAAACAATGGATTGATTGATGCGACGACTTTGATGGAAGCTACTTTAGAAATAAAAAATACTAGGTACCTACTTACCAAAACTTTACAAAGCTTATCCGACTATTGCTAGACCATTTCAATCAGCTTTCATTTCACTTTGATTTAATACCTATGCTTGATATTTTTAGGTTTCATTGTTGGTAAATAATTTATATAGAGGTACCTAACCTACCTACCTAGGTAGTACCATAAGAATAGACAAGGTAGTACCTACCTACGTACAGTAGGTACCTACATACCTACTTAGATACCCAAGTACTTACATGTTAGGTACATGTAAGTACTTGGGTATTCTCGAAAAATAATAGCCTTCTCTGTCGGACAATCGGGTAAATCGATTATGATTATTATTCGTCTGTGAGTATAAAATCGATTTTTGGGAATAAAGGCCTAAGTACCGTACTGCGACAACAGACTCTATTACGTTAGCTTAGGGTACCTACTTTTTAATCAGGCTGTGAGTGGATGAGACAGTCCACAGAATGTGTCCTACTCGCACGCACCACTTGCAGCCTCGCGAGAGCAAGACGCAGCCGATCTTCGCGTCAAGTCGCGCGCGTCTCAGTCAGTCATTCACAATGACCCGTTCATCGAAATGATCGGGTCTTTTCGTCGAGACTGTTCGGAACAATCACGCGCGGGCCGTGATTGCAATCAAATGAGCCGTTCGTTCATGATCGACACAATCCTAGTCACAATTTACCTATGAGTGCTCAAAACACGTCTCGACATGCCCAAGGCCGTCCGTTGACAGATGGTCGGTGCGGTTACAACGGATGCGTTAGGAAGTTCTGCCGAACGTTTAAGAGATAGCCCCACTCACTTCCATTCACTCAATTTTTAGATAAGGCTAGTGAATCAATGTGCCCCTTGTATCAATGCACCCCACCTCCCCCTATGTAGTATAGGTATGGCTAGTGAAATTTGCGATGTCGTCCCTATTTCGCATTATTATGTTGTTGTACTAACTTCATAGTAATAAAACTGGGCAGTCTCATCCTGCGACATTCCTTGATACTTGACGACGTACATGAGAACGGGCGTTAGGTTCCATCGCTTCTCTATAGCATTGGAGATAAAATCCTCTGCGTACTTGGATATCGGGTCTCCGAGATCAGCGAGGGATAGTTTGTAGCTGGCAGCGAGCTCGTTACGACTCTCTGTGGAAAAAATAAAAAAATCGTCGTTCAAATTCATCGTCTTGTCTCCGCTGGCGGATAAGACGAGATAATGGAGGAGGTTAAGACTGTCTCTTGACAGCCCTTGTGAGGGAAAACCATCGGGGCTTAGACCTAGGCTTAACGGAGTGGAAGCCGGTCTCTGTGAACTCGAGGCTACTAGCTGGGACAGCTCAGAACCTCGGTTCTGTTCAGGCGTTGAGCATCGTGACTTCTCGATGCCTGGAAAAGTCACGATGCTCAACAAGAGTAAGTAGGTAATGTCATTCAAAAAACGACTTTGTTTGTTCTGGCTGGGTAGGGGGTATCCATAGTAAAAAGATTCGCAGACTTCTGCGAGTTGACGAATTTAGGCCCATTTCTGCCGAAAATTACGGGATTTTGCAGAACCTATAAAGTTAACTAAACCAAACATTGGATAATGTTTGGTATCTACTAAATTTCAATCTTCCATTATTCATCCTCAATGGAGGCGGTTAGCACAGGACCGTGGTGGACCGAAGAAGGGAAAGGGGAAGGGGAAGAGTTCTTCTCCCCCCTCTGCACCTGCGCCTGCTCCAGCGGTTCGTCCCGCCGCTTCGGCCCCAAAGCCCAAGCCGGCGCTGAGGTCCCCGAAGTCCGCGGCTGTCGTGCTGTCGCTACAGCCCGGGGCTGCGGAAAAAGGGGTGACCTACTCCTCCGTCCTCCAGTCGGCGCAGGAAAAAGTGAGCCTCCAGGAGATGGAGATAGGACGGGTCGGGTTCCGGCAGACTGCCACGGGAGCCAGGATGCTGGAGATCACTGGCTCCCAAAACGGACAAAAGGCCGACAGGCTAGCGGAGAAGCTCCGCGAGGTCCTGTCGGAAGTGGCTAACGTCACCAGGCCCGTGAAGTCCACGGATATCCGTGTCACGGGCCTGGACGACACGGCCACCAAGGAGAAGGTGGCCGCAGCGGTCGCCGAGGCGGGCCGCTGTGATGTGCGGCTCGTCAAGGCCGGGGAGATCCGCTCCGGCTTTGGTGGCACCGGGTCCACCCTAGTTTCCTGCCCGATCCCGGCAGCCAAAGTGCTGCTGGAAAAGGGCAGACTGCTGGTGGGGTGGAGCTCGGCACGAGTGGTGGGGCTGGGGGAGCGTCCCATGCGCTGCTACCGGTGCATGGGGCTAGGGCACACGCGCCCCCAGTGTCCCGCGGCGGCGGACAGAGGTGACCTGTGCTTCCGGTGTGGAGGCGAAGGTCACAAGGCGGCCACCTGCGGGAGGGCCCAGCCACACTGCGCTATATGCGCAGAGTCTGGCAGGCCCTCTGGGCATGTAATGGGGGGACGCAGCTGCGTTCCCCCGAAGACGAAAGGGAAAACCGCCGGGACCCGGACCGCCCCCGCCCCCTCTGCCGGAGCTCACGCGGCGTTGAGCGAGGAGGTTGAGATGGCTGACTGATGGATCAGGTCGGCCATCTCAACTTCCTCCAGACGAACCTCAACCACTGCGCCAGGGCTCAGGATCTGCTCATGCAGTCCCTGGCGCAGTGGGAAATTGATTTGTCGGTTGCCGCGGAGCCGTACTACGTCCCTCCCCAAAACCAATGTTGGGCTGGTGACCTGGACGGCTCCGTGGTCATTATTGGGAAGGGAAGTGGCATCCCTCCCCTCTCAGTTGAGGAGAGGGGTTCGGGGTACGTGGTGGCCAAGTGGGGGGAGTATGCAGTAGTCGGCGCATACTTCTCCCCCAATAGAACCGCTGCAGAGCTGGAGGTCTTTATGGACCTCCTGGCCGCGGCGGTGCGTAGGCAGGCGCCACGTCAGGTCCTCATCATGGGGGACCTGAACGCCAAGGCCCGGGACTGGGGCAGCCCCACTACTGACGCTCGAGGGGAGATCGTCAGGGAGTGGGCGCTTGCCACCGGGCTGACCCTTCTTAATAGAGGGTCGGCCCACACGTGCGTGCGACAGCGAGGGGGGTCCGTGGTGGACATAACGTTCGCCACCCCCGCTGTTGCGGCACGTGCCCGGGCCTGGAGGCTGATGTCGGAAGTGGAGACTCTCTCGGACCACAAATATATAAGGTTCGAGATATCCACTTCCGACGTCCAAAGGGGGGGCCGTCATGGGGCGCGGGCGGACTTTCCGCGCTGGACGGTCAGTCGCCTCGACCGCGATCTGGCGGTTGAGGCGGCGATCGTCCAGTCGTGGTTTGCCGCGCCCACGCACCCGGAGGTGGACGTAGAGGCGAGCCACTTCCGGGATGCGGTGACGGCGGTGTGTGACGCCGCCATGCCCAGGGCCCGGCGCCTCCCCGGTCGCCGAGAGGTGTACTGGTGGAGCTCGGAGATCGGGGATCTCCGAGACGCCTGCTCGGCGGCGCGGCGGTCCTACGCCCGCTGCCGGAGGCGGCGTCACGGCCGCACCGACGGGGAGCTGTTAGCGGAGAAGCTGGCAGCCGAGAACCAGCTGTACAGCTCCTACCGCGAAGCAAAAAGGGAGCTGCAGCTGGCCGTCGGTCGGGCCAAGACGCGGGCCTGGGAAGAGGCTCTAGAGGGCCTCGACAGGGACCCGTGGGGACGTCCGTATAGGGCTGCCCGGAAAAAGTTCCGGGGCCAGACGTCCCCGATTGCGGAGTCTCTAGAGCCGGAGCTTCTGGGCAGGGTGATGGAGGGGCTCTTCCCCGACATCGACCCCCTCCACACCCCGCCCGTGATGGCGGCGCCGCCTGTCCTCCCCGAGGAGATTGACCCGGCCTCCATCCCACCTGTGTCAGAGGTGGAGATGGAGGTGGCCGTTGGACGCCTGCGTGGCAAAAGGACGGCCCCGGGTCCGGATGGGATCCCAAAGCGGGTCCTGCGGATCGCCTTGGGGGAGATGGGCGAGCGGCTTCGGGAACTGTTCGACGCGTGTCTCACGTCTGGACGGTTCCCGAAGCTTTGGAAGGACGGGCGGTTGTGCCTGTTGCGGAAGGAAGGTCGAGACGCAGACTCGCCTTCCGCATACAGGCCAATAGTGCTGCTAGATGACACGGGGAAGCTGCTGGAGAGAGTATTGGCTTCCCGTGTCATCCGGCTCCTGGCGGGGACTGGGCCTGACCTGTCCCAGGCCCAGTATGGGTTCAGAGCGGGGCGTTCGACGATAGACGCCCTACTCTGGCTCAAGGGCTGGACCCAAGATGTTGTTAGCCAGGGGGAAAAGGCGTTGGCTGTTTCGCTCGACATTGCCAACGCCTTCAACAGCCTGCCGCACGGAACCATACGGGAGGCGCTCCGTTATCACGGAGTGCCCCTGTACCTGCGGAGGCTGTTGGCGGACTACCTCCAGGACAGGGAGGTCCTGGTTGAGGGACGCGACGGCTTGAGACACCGTCGCGTCGTCCGCGGGGTTCCACAGGGGTCGGTGCTGGGACCGCTCCTGTGGAACATTGGCTACGACTGGGTGCTCCGGGGCACGTTCCCCGCAAGTATGCGAGTGGCGTGCTACGCGGACGATACCCTGGTCGTGGTCAAGGGGAGGGACCTCGGAGAGGCGATGCGGTTGGCCACGATGGCCACTACCCTAGTGGTCGACCGCATTCGCTCCCTGGGATTGGAGGTGGCCCTCTCCAAGACCGAGGCCCTGTTGTTCCACGGGCCTCGGGGAGGGCCTCGTCCAGGAACCAGGGTGGTTCTGGACGGGGTTCAGGTCCGGGTTGGGACCCAGTTGAAATATTTGGGTCTCATCCTGGATGGGAGGTGGACTTTTGGGGCCCATTTCGCCCAACTGGCCCCAAGAGTCCTGGGAGCCGCGGCCGCTTTAGGGAGGCTGCTGCCCAACGTGGGCGGCCCGAGCGCCACATGTCGCCGGCTGTACTCCGGGGTCATCCGGAGTATGGCCCTGTACGGGGCACCGGTCTGGGTGGACGCCCTCAGTCGCGCGAACCTGACCCTGCTGCGACGTCCGCAGCGGGTCATCGCGACGAGGGCGATACGCGGTTACCGGACGGTGTCCTGGACAGCAGCATGCGTGCTGGCCGGTGATCCCCCCTGGGCTCTTCAGGCGGAGATCCTCGCCGAAGTGTATCACTTCGTGGCGGCGAGGAGATCTGCCGGGGAGCGCCCAGTGTGGGAGGAGGTCACGCGCATGCGGCGGCTGGCGCGGGACGCCTTGTTGCGGCGGTGGGCGGAGGACCTGGCACCACCGGTCCCTGGTCAGTGGACGGTGGACGCCATCAGGCCGGTCCTCCGAAGGTGGGTGCGGCGGCGGTTCGGGTCGCTGACCTTCCGATTGGTGCAGGTACTTTCCGGGCATGGATGCTTTGGAAAGTATCTGCACCAGATCGCGAGACGGGAGGCGACCCCGGTCTGCCACGAATGTGGGGCGCCGGAGGATACGGCGCTCCACACGCTGGAGGCGTGTGCTGCGTGGGGTCCCATGCGGCACACGCTTTCAGCGTTCCTGGGCCGGGACCTTTCGCTGCCGAGCGTGGTGAGCGCCATGCTCGACGGCGAAAGGGAGTGGCAGGCCATGGTCTCCTTCTGCGAAGAGGTTATGTCGCAGAAGGAGGCCGCTGAGCGGGTCAGGGAGGATGACGCCCAATCTGACCCGCTCCGGCGCAGACGTCCAGGGAGACGAAGGGGGCGGTTCGCCCGCCTCCTTCGTCCCCCGTAGTGGGGCCACTGGTGGAGAGTCGGGGGACTCTCTGCCGGCTAGCACGGCTCCACGCGTCTGAGGGGTGACCTGAGTGAAAGGGTTGCTCCTCCTTGAGGCCGAGGCCCGGACCGGTTCCCGGGCCACCCGCCGGAGCGAGATGGTGAATGTTAACGCGACCCCATCTCGCCCCATGACGGCGGTGGACGTTTCACGGGGGGGTTTTAGTGGGTTCGAGTCCCACATACCCCCTTCCGTCACCCCCATGGCGGAAGGGAAGTGCGAGGGCATTTCCCCCCTCCAAAAAAAAAAAAAAAAAAAAAAAAAAAAAAGGACCGTGGTGGATGGCACAAACTTCGGGAGGCCTATACCATGCAGAGGGTAAAACCGGCTGATGATGATGATGATGATGATGATGATGAAATTTCACTCCCAACACTTTATAACAGATCTGGCTAATATTGCATGAATAAATGAATGAATGAATGAACACCTTACTGTAATTAACAATAATAAAAATATTATATCTATACAAATACACATAGTACAACAGGCTGAGAGCGATTGATTGAGATCTTTCCTGCAATGAAGCTTTTTTATTATTTAATATTTTTATTATTTCTGCCAGACAACCTTAGACAATAATGGAGTCTCTAATATGGAGTACCGTGCTTTTATCTTGGAATAGCATGTGCAAAACTTCAGGGAGAAACTAGTCAACAGTCCTATATCGTTGTGAAGATGCTTGGCCGAAGAGAATGCTAAAACTAATGGATCGGGCTGAAGTTTTCACACAAAGATCTAGACCTGGAATAACACTTACGCCACTTTTTATTCCAAAAAACGCGTGCGAAGCCGCGGGCTTTAGTAGTTTGTATACTCACTGGCTAACTGAAATAAATTTAGCCTCTCCCCCACCATAAATTTCGCTTTATTGATAACATTGATAACTATATCAATAGCTCTTTCTTCATACGTAGTGACCTCGGGTAAATTCATGGTTAAAAAGGATTAAATTTATTTGTATGTTATCTGAAGTTTCTTCGTCAGATTACTTTAATTTTTTACCTTAATTTTTTTGTTTACGTGACAGGCATCAATAGTCAATGTCATTCTGTCAGTTCATTGAAAAAAGTTTATAAACTTTTGCGAATTAAGAATATATGTATAGGTAGGTTAGGTATAGGTACACTGACCATGCCAGGGCAGCGCAGGGCGATATATGACTTCAGACTACAGAGATAAATAAAATATGTCGAAGAAAGAATCAAAGAAATGAAAAAATGGTGAATATATTTAAATTTAGCAAAATGCTTAGGTATTTAGACTGACCTTCTTCACTTAATATCTCAGAGGGCTTATTTTCTATATGTATATCTGTACGGTTTTCTGAGCATTTCTCTATGCAAGTGGAACATTTACATTTCCTTCGGTCCATGCCTTCACTTCCGCGAAAGTCTAAATTTAAAAAAATCGTTGAAACAGCCTAAAAAGGCGAAATTTTTTATATAAAAAGTAAATTTTGTATAAAATTGTGTTGATTGACTGACTAAATGCAATCTAAAACTAGAAGGCCTAGGATTCTAAGCTCTCAGATAAACACACACATTTCAGTTATAGGGTATGTAGGTACTATAGTTATTCTGTTATAGATAGCAATACTCAAAGCCTTTTTAGGTAGACAGAGACTTTTGGTTGGTAAGCAAAGTAACCAAGCAAAATATATTATAAATTTTTTAAATCCATCATAGTTATTAACACTAAAGTCATTTATATCGGGATATTTACCATGATTTGAGTTTTGAGCTTTCCAATATTTCGGCGCAGTTACATGCGCCGTTATAAATGACTTTAGTGAAATATTTTATAGGTGAAAAAACCATAATTCATGAAATTTTAGGAATCCATATTACTCAGCCAATTTCATATTTGAATAAATTTGTTTCTTAAGCTTACAGTATTCTGTAAGCCTAAGAAATAATATATTAATCATAAAGATTAATAAGATATATTTATCACAACATTAAATTGCTTAGATACTACTTAGGTATTCTCAGAGCATCGACATCTGGTCAAGCATTAACATCATTGATGTAATCATCTATGTAGTAAAAGGCTTTTTAATATAAGTGTTATATGTACTGTTCAAATTTACAAATAGGGAGCTCACTTGCTTCAGATAAAAGCTTATTACAACGCAATTACTCTATGTGGTTTACCGTGTGGTGACGGCTTAGAATCCACACCAACCCAACTCTTCCCGCGGTTGTCGTATACAAAGCGACTAAGGGATAGGTATCCACCGAGGGCGGGCAGCAGCGCCCCCTGCAGAACAATTCTACCACCGAACTGCGATTCCCAACCTTCATGCCTAGCGTGAGGATTATGGTCATTAACCTACATGAGAAAAAAGCCATTAAGGTTAAGGCTTATCAGGGGAAGGCTTGCGTCCAGCAGTGTACCAATTTAGGCTGTTGAGGTGAGGTGAGGACGCAATAGCCCATAAATAATTTCCCTACCTTTCGTAAGTTCCACCCTATAGTTCGACATTCACCAACTGTTTCGTTATGAAATAGGCCGCCTTTTATCAGATCATAAATATTATAGTTCTGTTCCAATCCTATGGGACGCAAAAGAAGCTGTTTTCAAAACATACCGGTGACGAAAGTTGAGTAAACTTATGACTACGTAAACTAACATTTTAATCACAATGTAAATAAGGCTTAAAATAGAATGGTAGCCAGTCCATTGGAACCATTTAAATCAATACGAACTGATGATGAAGAGCCGGAACAAAGTATGACCCACAAGCTTACATAACATGGTAGGTAAACTAACATGGCGTAGAAAACAGGTCCAGGCTGTTAAGTCAAAGCCGACAGAAAACCGACACAGTGACCTGAGAGATCTGAGAGTCCTGCACAGAAATCTTAATAATATTTAGATTTCTATGTTGTCCTGTTTAAAATTTTTCTTGTTTCGTCAATCACGGTTTTCGTGACACATGACGATGTTTCACGGACCTTCGTGGATGGCGATGTGGCCGACGATGGGTCATCGTCACTTGTCATCAGCAGATGATTGTCATCATGTTCACGTCTATCCATGTTAAGAAGCTACTCAGATCTAGCAGTTACGTACCCTCTTTGTCCAATGGCGCAAGAAAAAATAGATTCACGATTGTACAAAAAAGATTGCTGTGTGGTGCCGGCTTAGAATTTGCACAACCCCAACTCTTCTCGTGGGTTTCATAAGAGGCAACTAAGGGATACCCACCGGGGGCGGGCAGCAGCGCCCCCTGCAGAACAATTCTACCACCGAACTTCTATCCCCAACTCGCATGCTCAGCGTGGAGATTATGGGCACTACCCACTTAAGATAAAAGCGGGTAAAGCGCTTATTAGGGAAAGACCTGCGTCCAGCAGTGGACCAATATAGGCTGTTGAGGTTGAGGTACAAAAAAGCACTTATATTAAGAATTTAACATTACCAAGAAGTGCCTATAAAAGACTTACATCCGTTACGAATACCCGTTACCACCAGAAACCGGTTAGAGTCGTGAATTCGGTCCAGTCACAGAATAACTAGCAAGTACCACCTACCCAGTGAAACCTTGCATGACTCATTCGATGTTTAATATGGGCGCCGGCAACGTGCATATTTACGTAGAGCTATCAGCTATCTAGATGTGTCATATCCATAGAGCTCCATGTCATATCGTTATCTGATAGCTTGAGACCGGTTTATGGTAGGTAACTGTTATAGTACCTACTTATGCAGTATATCTAATTGGGTATTTGTCAGTAAGGGTGAATCTACTGGCTGTGTGGTGCCTTAGAATTTTCACCACCCCAATTCTTCCCGCGGGTGTCGTAAGAGGCGACTAACTGGGAGCGGGCAGCAGCGCTCCCTGCAGATCTATTCTACCACCGAACTGCGATCCCTAACCCGCATGCCCGGCGTGGGAATTATGGGCACTACCCCCAATGAGATAAAAGCCAATCTTTTCAGGGTGAGTCCTGCGTCCAGCAGTGGACCAATATAGGCTGTCGAGGAGGTGAGGTCGATGTGAATCTGCTCGGTTGTTGTCCATGATACTTTGTAATCTTCGAAGGAACAAGGGAGGTCTTACCATAATCACCACGTTTGGCTGGCGGATTGGTGATCGCTATAGAGATGTTAAGAACACAGAAGGACGCTGCTGCCCTTGACTGAAGAAACTAGCGGAGATATAAAGTTACATACATAATCTTAAATAAAAGTGAAAGATTTTATTAATGATAAGAACTTTGACAAAACTTTGTAACGACTTATTATTTTCTAAATTTATGTCAATTCTATGTATGTCAACTTTATTAATTCTATCTATTAACATTAATTTTAGTTTATTAATTATAGTATTTTCTATATTAATTATTGCATGTAAATTATTAAGATAATTGCACGCCCCAGAAAGGGCAAATTACATTGCGGCTCATTCGCTGTATTAACCATCTTTTTACATGTACTTAAATGCAATAAATATACTTTTACTTTTAATTTTTTTAAATATACGGACGAATTGAGTACTGACCTCCTCCTTTTTTTGAAGGCGGTTAAATTAAAAAAAAACGAGTTACAATTAGGTAGGTACATTTTTATGAACCTTGAAACTGAAACTTAAATTTTATTAGCTGAAGACGGTGCTAACATGTTTATACTCGTGTTTACCAAAATCACGATTTTATCAAGAAATTTACAAATTCTTGTTTCATTAGTATTTTGGCACTATAAATGGGTCTCCACATGTCACTTCCAGCAGATCTACAACTTGCTATGACATTGTACGTCAAGAGCGGCGCACACGCAGTCAGAGCAACGACATACGCTCGGACACACGAGCGTAAGTGTCCTGTCCTCTATATCACCGTGAACTTTATTCTAATTTCATAACGTTTTCCACTGGTAACATAAATTGGAAATAGTGTACTATTTATTCAAGTGAAGTGAAGAAAATGGAACTAAGTTAACTTTTATGTTCATAGAGATCTTAGAATTGGATTTTCTTAGAGGTGATAAAAAGTGAACTTTTACATTCAGTCGTTTCGATCTGAAAGTTTTCTTTAGTGTTATTTTAAATATCAAGTGGTATACAAATGGCTGATTGAAGTTAAGCAATAATAAAATCTATAATTGTGAGCGTAAAGTTGAAAATGAGGGGGGCATTGGACTGTGTTTCTGCGAAGATATCGCCAACGGAGAGTACAGAGGTCTTCACGATACATTCATACTCGTATTCGGCCCCTGACTTAAGTGATAAGGTAAGATCTTATAGCATATTATTGATCCTGATCTTTATTAGTAAGGGGGTAGGTTTGAATTTTCCTAAGCAGAGGTGTCGTGCCTGCAACTTAGGTGAACCATAGCTATAGGAAACAATAATTTTACATTGAACATGAATTCCACTCACACTCACTTTCCACGAACACTTATTTCTCAACAGTTTTCCAAGAAACTTGAATGTGATGCATAACTTTGCGTTTAATACTTTCAAAGTTAAAATCAAAAACTCTTCATATCCATAAATACAATAAATGTAGGTACACTTAGAAAAGGTCAAATTATAAAACTAAACACTGACACGGAAATAAGATATGTTTGATTTCTGTCACTTCGGTATGCAGGCTAAAGTAAAGAAGCGACGAAGAAACCTTTAGCCAGTTAGTTGTTATTTTTCGAGCTGGAGCAAAACCCGTCCCAAGCTTTTTATCCTCTAGATAATCTGATATTTTATAGTAAGCCTTTTTGCACAGCAAGGTTTTGACAATTTATTTGAATTTATTTACTGATAATTTTAGCTTTCATGGTCTAAGACGCAGAAATGCAAGAAATTGCAAGAATTGCGCTGGTTTTCACATTGGTATCGGGTTTAAGATGCATCAGATTTTTCAGACATATACAATATTAATTATTAATAGAGATCTTTTATTTTTGCCTGCGACGCAGGATGTTACGGGTTCAATTCCCGCCTCAGGACAAATGTTTGTACGAACTGTAGATACTTATTTGGTCCGGGTGTTCTGTTCTGTTTCTATGTATTATAAAAATATCTATCTATGTAGTGTATTGTATTAAATAATCAGTTATCTAGTACACATAACACAAGCTCTGCTTAGCTTGGGGCTAGATAACGCTGTGTGAATTTTCCAGCATTTTTACATTATTAAACGCACATACATGCATAATATTTAAGGCACCGCCACTGTATCAATACATATTGTTTTTCTGTAATTCATATTCTAGCGAATTTGTTATGTCTGAAAAAGTAACACCTGCCTGCACATTCATATATCATTCATTTATACATTCATATATCAGTCAAACAGTGGAAGTCATAATAGCGGACATTAGGTATTCATTAGGCTCCGTTTATAATGTTATCGTACATTTTTGGAAATATTCTGTAGAATATAGATTCTACATAATCTTAGAATCTTCTGTAGAATATAGATTCTACAGAATCTTAAATGACTACGACGAACCCCCAAACCAGGTTTATTCGAAGAATTTAAGATTTTCTTCTCGTACAGCCCTTCCATCCATACTACTTATACTATACTAATATTATAAATTTGAAAGTAAATCTGTCGGTATATCTGTTTGTCTGTCTGTCAACATACAGAGAGACAGACATATAACATACAGCTAGTAATCTATACTAAAAAGTTAGTAATTCTCATACTCATAAGTATATTTATGCGTCATAGGAGCACATGGCGCACTTGGTTAAGTCAGCATTTCACATTATAATAGAAATAACTAATAAGATAAAATAAATACATAAATAAAATTAATATTGTATAAGACTTATAGGATAATCTCCGAAATCACTTGTCCGATTTCGATAATTCATTATCAGGCAATGGCGTACATAAATAATGTAGTAGCGAAGATGGTTACCATTTATTTAGGAGCTAGATTTCATTTCATACGAGGGGTTAGTACTTATCTCTCAAAACTTAAAAAATAGAGCAACTAATGAATTCGAAGTCTGTTTTTCAATCAAATTATAAAAATACAAGATCCGTCTGCACAGACCTTTCCTAAGATAACATTCACGAGATTATACTTGTTACGTGTAGAGATACCTAGGTACTTATAATCAGCTGTTTAAATAAAATTATAGGTAGATACCTGCATTTGATAAGATACCATGAGAAGATTAGACAATAGGCATTATAAAACATTTCTTTACCAGAGCAACATCTACAATGGTAGGTATTGTAGATGTTGCTCTGGTAAAAAAATGTTTTTACATCAAATTAAATATTTATTTTCATAATTACAGTCAATTTAGTGTCATAAAGATCAACATATTATGTATGAATATACAATATAAAAATTAGTCATTAAATAACCCGCCCCTGACCATTCCCCGTGCAAAGGCGCCCATAATGGGGCAGCATAACCTCGCTGAATAGCGATGGCAATCCTTTGCACCAAGAACGACCCTGGAGCCTTCTGTCACTTCGTTAATTCTACGGCCTAATTCTCTGAAGCATACGTTATGCCTTTGAGCAGCCGTCTTCGGCAGCGGATGATGCAGGGATCCCATTACGTATCTCCAGTCCCATTGAATATGAAGCGCGCTCTTCGATGCACAACGCGCTGAGACTGGGCAGTGAATGCGTTAATGTAGGTAGAGCTATTAATGACAAATCAGGGCAATACTGCCGGTGATTTACCTACCGATCAAAAAACAATTTATCAACACTTCTTTATTATATTAGCGTAATGTTGTCAAAACTTATGAAACCTGCATCGGAAAAACCCTACCCAAACATTTTCATTATCACTTACTTTATTTAGTACCCTATAAACTGTCCGCGGCTTCGCAAGCGTTGTTTGTATATATTATGTATTTTATATATTGTTTGTTTTTACGTTTAAGGTTTGTGGCTATCCCATGGGAACTGATTTTTGGGATAAAAATTAGCCTATGTTTGTTTCCAGGATTAGAATTAACTGTTTGCAACTTGTTTTGATCTCTCTCTTTGTCGTATAGAGCTAATAAACATCCATCCATACCTACATCTGAACATCCAAACTGTAGCATCCTACTAATATTATAAAGCCGAAAGTTTGTGAAATATGTTTTTTGTTCCCTAGGATCTCCAAAACTACTGAACAGATCAAGATGAAATTAAGCGCATATTTAGAACATAGCTGTGTGGTGCCGGCTTAGAATTTGCACCACCCCAAGTCTTCCCGCGGGTGTCGTAAGAGGCGACTTAAGGATATCCACCGGGGGCGGGCAGCAGCGCCCCCTGCTGAACAAACGGTGGTATGATTTCGTTCGCATTACCCCCCCATGTGATAAAAGCCAATAAGGCGCTTAAGGGGGCCTGCGTCCCAGTAGGTAGGTACCACTACTGGGCCCACGTCAATACAGGCTGTTGAGGTTAGAACATAGCCTAACTTAGATAATAGGCTACTGATTATACCGAAAATTCCCGTGCAAAGCCGAAGATACCTTGTTTATAATATTAGTGCGAAGTAATGACGTAGCCGTTGAGACGTTAGAATTGACTCCTACTCAGCTATAAAGATCGTAAGGTAACCTGCCAGAGAAGCTTTTCTCTGCGTATTTTAACACTTCCACTGCAATCAGCAATTCGTCTGCCGAGCGTGGGGATTCTGACAAAACCCTTGTTGTTTGGGGAAGGCTTTTTCACCAGTGTGCGTGCTGACGGGGTGAGGCGTAGTTAATAGGAAAATATAGAAAATGTTACCTATTACTACTACTTTTTTATTTGTGAAGATGTCCGAATCTATGGCCACGGCGGCTAGTCTCAACGGAGACTAGCCAGGTGTGCAGGACATAATATAATGCCCAAGTGTGTGCACAAACACAGGTGCACTCTCGATTCGGCAGACCGACGCCTGCCGACGCCCATCAGTCAGGCGCAGAACCAACGGGTTAACGGTATCCGTGGCACGGGGGTGTAACATCGCTAATTTCAGGGATTCTGGGATTTTTCGGGATGTTACTGTGATATTTTCTTGCAAGAAAAATCCTAATAACAACTTTGGCCCGACCCGGGATTTGAACATGCGAAAGCTAGACCAATGAGGCAGTCACTTTATTATACACGACTGTGGTTACGACTGACAACCAATTTCATTTAAACGGTGCACACTAGCGTCATCTATTGTCGAGTAGTTGAATTAAATATACAATTATTCAATTGGCAGACCAGCAAAGATTTTATTCTACAATTGAATAATCTCCTCAGTGACGTAACTACTACACCAGAATAAATTTTATAATAGTTTATTCCGCGCGCGATCTGAATGAGATGGAACCATTTCTAACTAAAACGAAAACGGCTGGACATTTACTTAACATTCCATTTTGACAGAGAAGGAAGATTTTAGACTCGGAATGCGTATGAATTCATACGCACAACTGCATACTACTATGGACACGCGTGGCGAGTCTAAGGGTTAACATGAAAACAGAGGGAGAGAACCTAAGTGTATTAAAGCTTGCAAAACAAACAAACATTATAAAACAAGGCCTTTAAAACCAAACGTTAGTAAAAACTCTACGTGTGGAGACTTTTGTATAAATCCACAACAAATTAACAATCTCAGTGAAGTAGTTACCTAATATATTACTCGCGGCTTGTTTGAAATGTTCACTCTTGCCTAGATTTTTAGAGAAACTCATTATTTAATTCTAAGTCAGTGCTCGGCCATATTATGCTCCTAGAAATACTAAACATTCAAATAATTTTATGATTAGCTAGTTATTATACAAAATTGAAATAAAGATTTATTCATCAACAAAAATCATTCATCAACAAAAATCAATCAACAAAATACATTCATCAACAAAAATCAGAATCGGTGACGCGGTTCACAAAAGCCGTTTTTGCTAGGAAAAATAATGATAACTTACTATGTATATTAATAATTTTTTGTTGAACCACAAAATAGATTTACTTGGTAGGTACTCAAGATATGTCTTCAAAATAATTTATTATAGTTAAAATAAAACTACAGGGCCTTTGCCTTGCAATGGGACACATCAGGGTGCATCAGGCTAGTTTTTTTTTCTAATAAAACTTTTTTATTTGCTCATAATACTATAATTGATATGTATCAGTTGAGCTACCTGTATGTAGATTGTTTGCAACAGTCTGCAGTTATCTCAATTGTTTCAGTTGTAAATACTAGTTCTAATTTATTCCGATTATTTGATTGTAAATTTCTTTGTGAATAATAGCTTATGTTTCTTATCTATGTTTTCTTTGATTCATTTTAAATTGTAAAATAAATTGAAATCAGGAATTTTATATTATTACGTTACAGTGCGTAAACTTAATGTAACAGAAATTTATAAATTAAGAATTTAGGTGAATTAAAAAATTATTATCTTGCAAGAGTTTGCGCTGTGCTGTGCTGTAGGTATCTGATTTTGGATTTAGAAATTATTGTCATCGAAATTTGAGAAATATATTAAAAATCCGTATAAATTAATTTATCCAAAGATAAAATACTCAGCAAACGTTTTAAAATAGTTTATAAAACATTTCACCCAAGTTTTTTGTTAACAATCATTTATAATGAATCACGTAAGTACCAATTTAATTTATAAAAATATTTCAGTTTTTAATTTATAATGTATGTACAAAAGCGTTCCTACGTCTTTTATTAGATCGATACTTATAGTCGGGCTCTGTAAAACGACTTATTTGACATGATAGTATAAGCCGAATAACTCAATTAATAAGAGCCTGAGTTCGGTTGACGATAATAAATAAATAAATAAATAATGCTGGACCATTCACACAGCATTATCTAGCCCCAAGCTAAGCAGAGCTTGTGTTATGGGTACTAGATAACTGATATACTTAATACAATACACTGCATAGATAGATATTTTTCTTATTATACATAGAAAACACCCAGACCAATGGATCAAATTTCTGCAGATCGTACACAAATTTGTTCCGAGGCGGGAATCGAACCCGCAACCTCCTGCGTCGCAGGCGGACCTTCGCCTGCTGCGCCACGGAGGTCGTATATATAAACCTCATCGTGACGCATCCTTTTTCGTGCGTACTGGGAAATACGGAAATATACCATACAAAAATGAGTTAAACATATTAGAGAACAGCAATGGATTTACGTACAAACAGGAATTACAAAAAAACATTGTACCTACCTACCTTCCTACCTATATATCCCGTTGTAAATAACTTTAGTTATTACTAAATTAATTGTTTAAAAAAGTTAGTGTTCGCGAGATCTTACTGTTCGTAGAACTGTTAGTAGTAGCACAGATATTATAATAGTAAGGAATTTAGTTTAGAGTAAAGAAAATGAGTACGCGTTGAAGTCTTTTGTATGCTACGCCGGTCTGTCGTAGCATCGTAGCACGTGCTACGAAGATTTACTTAACGCTAATGTTTATCGTTACGGAGAAGGAAGGGGAGGGAAAGGGATAAGTGAGAAATATCAGAAGAAAGAAAGCAAAATCCCCTACACATTGCTAAAATCCGCAACTCTCTGTGACATCTATTTCGAGAGATATTAGGAGTATTGTGATTTTTCAAATTTCCATTCACGCAAATAGCCACTCGCGCAAATGTCTGCACGCGCTAATAATTATCTAATCGCGCAAATGTTTACTCGCGCAAACGTCAACTCGCGCAAATTTCTTCTCGCAGCAAATGTCCGTCGCGCAAATGTCCTGATACTTTTTTGGTGAGTAACATTCTTTTTGTTGTTTCGTGGTAATGAATGTATTCTTTTTTGCTAATGTAATTAGAATTGAATACAAAATGTATGCAACTTTTATAATATCTAAGTATTTCGACATTCTACGTTCGTTAGCATAAGCGATGTGATTTTCATTACTATGCGCCGAGTGCGCACATAATAAATGGCAGCCATTTATCGATGTTGCAGCTAAATAATTGGTGATAAAATATGGGATTTCGTTCTTATTGCAAATCCTATGCAAATGCTAGACGAGCCTGAGTTATTGTGAAATAAAGCCAATTATCCGAGGCGTTGGCAAAGCTTTTTGATTATCTGGAATGCGTTTACTGCAAGAGTTGTATTCCAGTATAATAAGATAATTTAGTACAATAATATTTAGTACACTAAATATTAGTGTTCTAAATACACACCAACATAAATGCAAGTTTTGATGTATGGATGGATAGATGGATGTTTGTTACTTCTTCACGCCAAAACGACTGAACCGATCGGGTTAAAATTTTGCATAGATCATAGGCGTTAAGCCTGGAATCAAACATAAGCTACTTTTATCCCAAAAAACAGTTCCCATGGTATAGAAATAACGTATAAACGTTTCCATAGAAACAACGCGTACGAAGCCGCAGGCAGAAACTATTAGGTACTGAGAAAAAAACAAAAAAAAACAAGAAAAAAATATACAAAAAAAGACACGATAAAACAAAAGAAATATACGAAAAAAAAGGAAGAAATTTAAAAGAAATCATAACCTAAGTATCTATGTTTAGAACTATATTATAACAAAACACCGGCACGACCAGACGCGAAGTTACACTGATCGCATATGTATTAAATTAAACAGCTGGTTTAAGCAAAATGTTAGCCTAAAAAGGTCTCCGATCCATATCGGAGGGGAAAAAAGGCGGAACAAACAATAAAAAAAAATTAGGTACTGAGTAAATAATGTGTGACCAGCACTTACTTTTCTTGATCCACCAACGACAGATCACCATAAATTACCAAATTATAAGAAAAACTCTCAGGGCCTTATTATGAAAGTTTGCTCAGTCATAGATGTACCTATGCCCTCAGTAACGTTTAAGATAGATGACTAAGCAAGCTTTTATAATACAGTTCTAAGAATTATACATTAGTAGATACCTACAAATGAGGTAAAACCAAAAAAAAAACAATATATACCTACGTCTGACTTTCCTTTTCGTTCGTATACGTGCATTTGTGCATGAAAGCACTTATGTTACAGAAACCTGCAACTTGTTTTGTATATTTAATTTTGAAATAAATAATTTTGTATCTGCTATACGCTATTAGGTATATAGTCAATATTTAAAATATTATAGGTAATATTTCACAAGATGAATCACAATGTTAATAATTCATTAATTGTAATATCGTATAATTATGAAACAATGGACGTGTAAAACATTATTTTTAATAATAAATTCTTGTATTCTTGTACAACTCCGTTTTACACCTGGATTAACTTTAAGGTTAGTCCAGGTGTAAAACTGCATCTATGCAAAATTACAACCCGATCCTCTCAGTGGTTTTGGCGTGGAGATATCTATAGACGATGCGACGTAGATTGTCCAGAGTTATTTAAAATATAGGGATAAAATATTTAGTAACATTTCCGCGTAAGAATTAAGTTAATATTGTACAGTGTTTCATACACTGTACACTGTAATCATTGTAAGAGTATCGCAAACAATAAGTTTAATCCGAAGTACGTACACACTGGTATACTGTACCTGCCTTATGATAAACTAGTTTATGCACGCGGCTTCGCACGCGTTGTTTCTATGGAAACGTTTAAAGGTGATTTTTATCCCATGGGAACTGATTTATTGGATAAAAAGTAGCCTATGTTTGATTCCAGGATTAGAATTACCTGTATGTAATTTTAGCCCGATCCGTTCAGTAGTTTTGGCGTGAAGAGGTAACAAACATCCATCCAACCATCCATCTATCCATACATCCATCCAAACTTTCACATATTTTATAATATTAGTGTGAAGTGTGATTAGTTCGTCAAAGAAATTAGTTAATTTAAGAAAATTGGGATAAGCATGTCCCTTCTTTATAGCCTTTTCTGAAATAAAACTTTTTGTTTTAGATCTAGTTTTACAACGATTTACAAAGTTGTACGCGGAATTGTTACTAAATATTATTATCCGTATATCTTTCAATGGATTTCCGCAAAGTAACGCTTGAATATATTATTTACTAGCGACCCGCCCCGGCTTCGCACGGGTGCAAATGCTGATACTAAATATACTACAGAATCGGCCCCCCGGCATGCATACGTCATCCATACGTCCAATACATAACTGTCATTTTCGTTTTTTTAATCCAAGTCTGATTCTTTTTTGTTATACCACGTTTTATAGTGACTGACGTTTTATGTCAAATCACACGGAAACGCTGTCGAATGGGATAAACAGTATCCTATGTCCGTCTCCTGGCTCTAAGCTACCTACCCACCAATTTTCAGCCATTTCGGTACAGCCTTTCTTGAGTTATAAATAGTGTAACTAACACGACTTTCTTTTATATATATAGATTAGAGTTCATAAAAGTAATCGTCCGATCATCTTTCACATGTATAATATTCTAAACGAGCACGAACACTACATAAACAATCATTCGTTGATGTAAAGTCCATTGATGATGATGACACGTCTAATATCACCAGACTAAAACTATTAATCACAAATTATCATTCCAAATGATAAATAGGTAAGTCTGATTTTTTTCGATCAAATGGTAAATTGAATTTCATATGGGGTTCTCCCTTGGTCAGAGCTTACCTACAGCTCGGTCGTCACAACTTCCAATACGTCATCAAGTTACCTACGTCATATCGAGACTAAACCACGTAGAACTAGGTCCTAAAGTATATAGGTCATGACCTCTATGTTTCGACTAAATCGTATTACATTTCTGCTAAAAACCAAAATGCAGTATGAATCAACATATTATTATTGTAGAAAAAGGTGATTTACAAAAAAGTGGAACGTATGCAATTTAAGTGTTGTAATATATTTTTTATATTTTTTATTAGGCCTATGTCCAGCAGTGGACTAATATAGGCTGATGATGACGATGATGAATATATTTTTTCTTGTATGACAGGTAAATATATCGGATAAGTAGCCTACTACTTATTTACCCAGGAACTACCTACTAGGTATAAGTCACGTACATAAAGATTGGTATTTGCAATAAAAACTCCCTGACAGTTTTTCATGGAACATGGCTAAGAACTCTCGGGATAAAATTATCTATGACACAAAAAAAACTAAACGAAAATCGGTTCATCCGTTTGGGAGCTACGATACGACAGACAGATACACAGATACACAGACAGACACGTTAAGTATAACACCCCTCTCTTTTTGCGTCGGGGGTTAAATATAACAGGCTCTCTCATGCCCTGCTACTGTGTCGTGCTGTTGTGTAGGCATGAAAGAGGCTATTATTTCAATCCCAGTCTTTATCAATTTGAGTTATACTTAGTACCTACCTACTTACCCGATTTATCAACCTATTATCAAATTGAAAAATATACTAATTCAATATTATCAAATTGAAAAATTGCATTCATACCATTTAATGCGACTTTTAACTATTTATCATTTTATTAAAAAACTACGTGTACCTAATAGCGGGGTTTCTTGGAGATGCCTAATATGTTGGTTTTCAATAAAATCTCTTTTGATGTACAGGATTGTAACAGTTTCCATTAAATTAAAAACAAAGATCCTATGACTACGTTAGGATTAAAATTATCAAGAGTACAGACGTACGGAAACAAGAAGACAGGACAGAGACAAAGAGAAAGACCTAATGTCAAAAAAGATATCTTCAACTTCTTGTCAAATGGCTTCAGGTCAAGCGTAAGTAATAAAACTAAATCATTTTGACATGACATTGACTCTTCTATTTTATGTGACGTTGAAAGATTTCGTATATTGAATTTAACGGCTGGAACACTACACGAGTGTAAAAAAAACGTAGAAATACGTTCTTATCTACGGTTTTTTTTGCATCTATCGGTTTAATACAATATAACATTTTGAAAATCATGTAATACAATAGGAACAAAATCGGAACGCTATAGTTTTCCTTTTTCCGCATCATTGTAAAAACTTTACACTTGGTTTTAGCTCTGCCTATACGCTCTACATAACGTAAGGAAAAAGTAGGTATGCAGGTACTTTAGTTAGGTAGGTATGTTAATAGTATAGATCCGGGATTTTCCTTTTGATGAATCATCGAACAATTAATTGACCTAAACAATAGAATTACATACTTGTCACTATCATATTCTGTAAGCTATTCCATTGTAAGCACGTTTACATATT
Source organism: Eupithecia subumbrata (assembly GCA_949316285.1). Taxonomy (NCBI): domain Eukaryota; kingdom Metazoa; phylum Arthropoda; class Insecta; order Lepidoptera; family Geometridae; genus Eupithecia; species Eupithecia subumbrata. The sequence continues at coordinate 11,653,438 of OX438630.1, read as the reverse complement.
TCAACAATTATTGTTTTACTTGCAAATTATAATAAATCGATCATTCTGCCAGTGTTGTGAAATTCGATAAGTTAACAAGGGATTGCAAAGTGCTGAAACTATTCAATCAACGCAAAGTTGAGGTCATTTGAAGTGTTAGACATTTATTAAAAACGAGATATAGCACCAAATTATCTAGATACTTTATAAATGGTAACTTAGTTAAACTGATACTTTGGTATAAAGTGTGAGTGCATCTGGAAGAATTTAGTGCTTTTCTTAGTAGTGGTGACAAAAAAGTGAAGAATGGTTCGAAGAAACTCAGCAGTGCGCACTAGCATAGAAGGCATAAAGAGAATAGCCTCTTTTACTCGTAGCATACGAAGAAGAAATTATGTTGATGTAAGTCTTTTTTATCTTTTGCGACAACAGCTGGGGTAAACGTGTCTGGAAAGAAATTCGTGACTTGGCAAACGTAGGTTAGGACGCCCTCCGGCAAAGTTGATCTCTCAAATAAACGCCGCAATTCTACATGAGATCTGTTTGTATTTTCAATGAAATTTTCAGCCGCGCCATATTCATTGCGCGCACATTATGCGTTTCATTTCAAACCAAAGGCCAAAATCGAAGAAAAAATTATAAAATACGAAAGTTACAAATACATTCGAAATTTAATAACAAATATAAATAATAGTGAATAATTTACACACCATCATCTAGCCCAAAGCTAAGCAGAGCTGGTGCTATGGGTAGAAAACAGATTTTTAATATAATTTTTTTATATGGAATGTAATATAATCTCGCACAGTAGAGTAGGATTTTGAATTTAAAAGGGTTTTACGCCCCTGAAAAACTAAAAAACATGACAAATCAAAACAATTCACTACTAAAAAAATTCTGAGCGTCTGGTCGAAGCGACGCGTGACCCGAGAGCTGGGTCGATCACGGTGTGGTAAGGCACGACATTACGGCTCAAACGTTAGCAGTTGAATGAAACGTTAGGGTGCGCGTTCACAGGCCGGCATCGGACAATCCGCACTAGCCCCATCAATGAAATTGACATAAAAAATCCTCACGAACCTGTACCTCACGAAGCGGACTGTCGGCAACGCCAGCGAGAAATCTTGAAGGCAACTTTTCCGTTGAATGCGGATGACGTCATTTGGATTGCCGATCAATGGACGGACTTGTCAGCGGATTGTCCGATGTCGGGTGAAAACGGGTGATGTAAACGAGAGTTTTGGTTCCGTGCGTGCCTACCTATATCTTTAAATAATACAGGCACGCGCCATTGCTTGACTATTATACAATACATACTTACCTATACACAAGCCAGACTTGATGTATATATTTCACAATTATATTATAAATGCGAACGTTTAGATGGATACATGGATGTTTGTTACCTCTTCACGTCAAAACTTTAACTTACGATCGGGCTGAAATTTTTCATACAAATAATTCTAATCCTGGAATCAAACATAGGGTACTTTTTATACGATGAATCAGTTCCCTGGGATAGAAATCACATTTAAACGTTTCCATAGAAAGAACGCGTGCGAAGCCGCGGGCATTAACTAGTATACATATGTATGTTTGTATATATCGGCCTCTTCATCGATTTCGATGACTGCGCCCCTCGAGATTACGGATTTCTATCATGTGCAATTCTACTGTCGTACATGTATTATGGTATTCAAGACCAAGTTCGGTCTAGCGACCCATATAAGGGCTCAAACTCAATGTAGAATGTTTGTAAGCAAACTGCCCATACTTAACCTAATTCACTCTGTCACCGCGTCTTTTTAACCCCTGACGCAAAAAGAGAAGGGTGTTATAAGTTTAACGTGTCTGTCTGTGTATCTGTGTATCTGTGTGTGGTATCGTAGCTCCCAAACGGATGAACCGATTTTCGTTTAGTTTTATTTGTGTCATAGATAATTTTATGCCGAGTGTTCTTAGCTATGTTTCATAAAAATCTGTCGGGGTGGTTTTTAAAATGTTTAATTTTGTTCTTTTTATACGTGATTTACAATACTCGTCGATTTGTGATCCTTTTTTAATAAATATTAATTACAATTATATCTGAAACTTGATACCACGCAAGTGAGTTATAGATTTGGCGTCATGGTTTGTTTACAAACATTCTACATCGAGTTTAGCTAGTGTATAGGTACACATATCTACCTCAGTTTAATGTTTTCAACTATTCATCGCCTACACTGTAGCCACATAATTAATTTATTTACAAAGAGAAGGTACGACAGTGATATGTTCACCTTAGTAATAGTAATATTTTCTAATTCATTGGTGAAGTTATGTTTTCCCACAGTCCCACACGTACGCATTGTTCAATTATTAACACTTAAACATACAATTAATTAATTATTAGTACAAACTGGACTTAAATATTTAGAAGTTCTTGCAATTATATTTAGACGATGGATTATTAAATACCTTTAACAAAAGATAGTTTGATAGATTGATAGATTCAAGTTTTGAGCTTTCAAATATTTCGGCACAGTTTTATGCGCCATCACAAAAAGGACAAAGGCCATTCACCATGCATCACGCAAGCCAGTTGAACCCACGCTCTGTCAAAGGTATACAGTTCGTCAAACCAGCGTTTTCTTGGTCTACCACTTTTATCAGCCTACACACAGCCACAGCTGCACATACAATACAATACAGTTTATTGCACACCAAGAAAATACAAAAATAAAAATACAGGAAAAGAGAGGTACAGAGTTGCACAATATTGCCTATCGCTAAGAGCGATCTCTTCTAGACCACCTTGGGATGGATAAGAACCAGTTGTACATGTAAAGACGGTGGCTTATTACTTAAATATACAGTATATACATAGTATGTAGGTATATACTGTATATTTAAGTAATAAGCCATCTTTAGTATGTAATACATACTAAAGATGCGCGACTGTGAGTGATTTCATTCGAATTATTCGACTTCACAAATCATTCGAACCATTCGAATGACTAGGGCAAATTAGTAACTAATTTGGTTAGTAATGGCGAGTGGCGACGAATAATGAATTCATTTGGCGTAGACTGCCCGACTCGCCATTACTAACCAAATTAGTAACTATTATGGTTAGTAATAGCAACTGCTGGAGTCGGGCAGTCGAATTCAATTCGTTATTCGACGCCTCAATCAATTCGTAGAGGCATTAGTAATTACTAATTAGGAAGTTGTAATCGACTTTGAAGATTAGTATATTACTAATATTCAAGTCGAATGAGTAAATTAGTAGTTGTAGATCATTCGACTAGCCAGATCATTCGCAGTCGCGCATCTTTAATACATACATATAACACATAATATAAAATATACTAATAGTAATACATACCAAGTTACGAAGCCACTAAAAGCGGTCTTAAACCTTCTTTATCCATCGACTCTATGCAACCGCTACAATGTCATCGGTCCGATTGGATGATCTCGAAAACCCGTGATCGTGATGTAAATTTTTTTTCTTTTTCACAGACAAGAGATGCAGAGTCCCAATTTAGTTCAAAAACCACCAGCTGTCAACGATGCTGCTGGCGGCTTCTTATAGATCTGCCTTTACTACTTATAGGTAAGCTATTTCAGCATAAATTTCAGCCGCAAAACGCCAGCCAGTACCTATTTATCAGAGCGCTGGTCGCCACGCTTGGCAGCCAGTTTTGTCGATTGCAGTTTGGTTTTTATGGCTGCCTAATCCGCTGTATATATATGACCTCTTACTACATCTGCGAGGAGAGATGAGGGTGGTGCAAATTAAGTAATCAATACACCACGCAAAAATAAATCGAATTATAATGAGGGTCAAAATAGTAAGACCAGACTGAAAAAAGGGCGCTCTGACTGTCAATTTAACGTGGCGTAGACCGTGCATAGTCGGACATGACATCCCAATGACAACCTCCATTCCTTCGCGCTCTATTCTATCTTGGAATATAAATAGGGTATTTTCTTTTTTGTTGTCCAATTATATTTTTCTTTTGTGTTATCCAGGTGTTATCCAAAAAAGAAAAAACCCTATTTATCTTCTAAGTTTTTTTTTTATTTATATCATAGCAAAGGGACTTTGTCGCTTAGCGACCACATCGCCCTATCTTCTAAGTTAAATAGGGTTTATTTTTTCTTTTTCAATTCATTAGAAAATTATTTTTAACTGTTAATAACCATGTCATTCTTCCACAGTAATCACAGTGCTAGTCATCTTCGAGATCGGGCTAATCCCGAGCAATAAGTATGGGTTCTACTGCAAGGACCCAAGCCTATCTCACCCTTTCACTGGAGACACTGTCACCACAACTATGTTGGTCGCTGGGGTTCTACTCTTGCCTATTGTTACTGTAAGTAGCCCGGTTGTGGATGTGTTTTGAATTCTAATTGACAAGGAAGGGGATTCAACTTTCCTCTTGGCAATATGTACACCTTCTGAATTTGCATCGAATTGAATTATGTTTATTATGCAATACGATATAAATTGCCCTTTTGAAATTACTAATTATTATTTGTTTCTGAATCGTCAAAATCAGTCCTAATTCGAAAAATATTTGACTGATTGATCAAGAGTTACATATTTTTCAGTTAGTTTGGTTTCATGCATTTGAATTATAAAAACCCCATCAAAACAAGGAATTACCTTAATTACCTTAATCTTTGTTAATAAAAAACAAGGAAAACTCCTTCCAATCCATTGTCAGAGTCAGCATAATGTAACCCTCGATCTTTCAGAACTTGGCCGACCCTCTATCGCGCGTCTAGCTAGATAGAACATTGATGATTTCTACTAGGCTCAGATAATCAACCTCATAACAACTATATTCCCTCTTTTCAGTTCTTCTTCACGGAACTGGCCACCACCCCAAGATCGGACAGTAGGCTATGGACAAGTTTCACCAGCAGTTTGCGACTTCTCCGTAACTACATGTTTGGTCTCCTCGTCATGACGTGCGTCTTACAGCTGATGAAGGGACTGGTGGGGGAACCTCGGCCTGTGTTCTTCGCTCTGTGCGAGCCTGATGCAGCGCGTACTTGCAAGGGGTGAGGAGAGATTGATAAATTTTACATAGGATAGCATTGATAAAAATTATAGGATACAAACTTCGCACGCACTTTTCCGGAATAAAAAGTAGCCTGTCCTTTTCCGGGATATTATCTATCTCCCTGTCAAATTTTAATTAGATCCGTTCAACCGTGTCGAGGAACAGACAGGGAGACAAGCAGTTACTACGTTACTTACAAATTTATAATATTGGTATGGATAGCTAGGAAAGCACCCAAATCACATTAACAAAGGCAAGTAAAAAGTAATGCTATTCGACGATGCCGTAAATTGCGGGAGTGACGATTGCGGGAGGAACGAGTAACGAGAGCGATCTCTTTCATACCAAGTTACGGAGACAACCTTCGTATGGACCAGATTCAATTAATAGATCCTAAAGATTGAAGCGATTGAGGTTTGTTTTACCTGGTAAGTAGAATCGGATGAGCTGGCGAGACATGCTTGACGCACGTCCACCAAAATGACGTGCCAGCGTTAAATCGCGAGATGGAAGAATTTCAATGAGTATAATCATAAAAGATTGTAGGTATTTTAAGAAATATGTCTAGGTCTACACTAGACAGTCAAGGTTATGTAAATGAAACAAAGTAATCGTATGTCTATGAAAACTTAGCCATAGCATAGCATCCTGCTATTAGCTTGTAGGCTAATCTGAAATGTGTAATCCTAATTACTTTTATTTAATTTTTACTTTCGCACTTTACTAATATTTTTTTTGTTAACAGAAACGAGTTCGTGAGCCAATTTGAATGCACCTCTGAATACTCAAAGATGACCCAGATAGACTCATACAGAAGTTTTCCTTCGGGACATGCAGCCTTCTCCATTTATTGTGCCCTATATGTAGCGGTAAGAATGTTATTTAAATGTTTTAATTAGAGTGCACAGCTATTTCAACCAAAGGAGCCAAATGAATCAAATTTTAGTATATCCTTTTCATAGGAATTTGAAACCTGTACTTGTTCGTGTTGAGTCAGAATTTTCAGAGTTCCAATGGCTTCTTCAGCGCTTTTAGCTTGTTTATTAGGATCTGCAAGATATACGTCATTCATTATACTTCAAATAAATATTGTAATATACTACATGGCAGTTCCCCAAATCCCGCAGTTTCTTAGAATGCCTAAGTAGTATTTCTCTCTTGATATTTCAGCCTGAATATAAATGCGTGCTTAGTATAACAAAAGCATAATCAGGACCTTGGCAGGCACCCAAAGCTTACCCCTTAGCATTCTGAAGTATATATCTATACATATATAATATCTTAACTTAGTTTCTGGAATTTCTTCTTCTCAAATAATAAGCACATTGAACGAGTAAAATTTTGAACGACCATAACCTATGTAAACCTAATTTTATGTAAAAACAAAACCCTGTTCTCACGTAAGTGACATGTAATATTTGTCTTTTTGAGAATAAATGATTTAAAACGTAAAACGTAATTTATTTTCAACTGAAGCCTTACCAACAATACCAACCAACAACGGTTTGATCCCTTAGTGCAAAGGATGGCTTAAGTCCTTTCTTGAATGTGGTCTGGATAACTGTCATCATCGTTGTTAATGGTGATGGTTACTAATATTTGTCTGTAACTAAAGATTTTATAATGTCTAACCCCTGTAACCGAGAATCATACTGTTCTTCGTACATTATATTTATACAATCTAACATCAGTATATGACATCCATATAATGTAATATCAGTTGTTGTGCTAGCTGCTGTGTGAATTGTCCAGCACTACTTATTTTATCTTTGCCTGGAGCCGATGACTTTCTAAGTCTCTAAAGGACCAAACGGCCCCATCGGTGTACATAAGTCTGAGTGACTCGGAACGTAATATAAATTACTTGTACATAGCTAGAGAAAAAAAAATCATCTGAAATTTCGCTAGGGCGATCCTTGAGGGTTATGTAATCTCAAAAAAATCCTGGAAAAGACCCTAAAATCTTTCATTCAAACATGTCACTAAATAATTATGTTTCATCCACAGTGGTACCTTCAACTCTGCGCCTTCAGTTGGCGGAACCGCAGCGTTCTCTTGGTTCCTATTGCCCAGCTCTGCGTCATCAGCTTCGCAGCCGTCTCAGCTCTCTCCAGGATCACCGACCACCGCCACCATTGGTGGGACGTCCTCGCCGGCAGTTTTATTGCACTGTGCTCTGTTGTTTATGCTGTGAGTATCATTTACATCATTAAAGCATCTTAATTTTGAAATAAAATTACAGTAAGAGCATAGAATTAGAAGAGAGTATATAAAGAAATTAGAACTAGTATTTACATTTGAAACAATTGAGGCAAATGCAGACTATTGCAAGCAAACTACAAGTAGCTCAACTGATCCAATACCTGTCGGAATATAGTCATTTAAGTTTGTAAATCTTAGCCAGATTTAGACCCTAAGATTGGTTTACTTATCCTTTAAGATTTGAGCAGCTCTCGAATGACGATATTTTGCTGATGTCTTCCGGAAACGAGGGCGGATTTGCCTTAATCACGCTTGGCAGGCAGATTGGGTATCGCAGTTAAGGTGTTAAAAATACACGGGAAGAAGCAGCTGCCTTCTCTTTGGTAATTTCCCTTAGTTGATTATTAGAACATCCACGGGTTGAGACCGCCACGTTGGCGCTGGCGAAGCAATAAGTTTAGCAGAATTGGGTCCCAGGTCGACTGCTCTGACTAGACTGCCAGATCTACGAAAGGACTGATTTGGGTTCTGTTCTCCTATGAATATCTATCTCTTTGTTGCAGGTTCTCTTCGTTTCCAGTAACTTCTCCACCTACCGCACAAAAGAAGACCTACCAGAAGATATTATGCAAACTAAAAACAATGAATGTCACCAAATTAGTTAGCGATGCTCAATTATTTGACTAAAAGTCAAACAGTTTAATTAATTAAATAATTAGGACGTTATATTTGAGTATTCTTATAAATAAATGTGGTAAGACCAAAGTAGGTATTTTTTATTATTATTTCTAAGTCTTTATCCACAAAGATCCTCTGACTACGTTGTTCCGATAACCCCATATTAAAATGGTATCCGAACATACCCGAAATTGCCCGACAACCTAAGAGGTTACTATGAGGGAGTCGCTCATGGATTCGCCCAATCAAATAGCTCTGCTGACCCTAGGTACAGTTATTTTCAGATCGTGACTATGTTTTTCAAGGTATACCGGGTAAAACGAGGTGAATAGAGACTTAAGGGTGAATAGAAATGGACGAAATACTGGAACAAAACATCCTTTTGCAGAAGTCAGATCGACTGACACGGAAGCTGAACAGTCACGGACTAAGGATACTTCCTCTGCTACCAGCCAGGTTATGTCTTGTATTTCGTCCATTTCTATTCACCCTGGAGTAAAATTCACCCCGTTTTACGGTACAGCACCAAATGTGCAATATGGGTTTTTCACAAAGTATTTAACTCGTGACATTTAGCATTTTATATTTAGCATTTTATATGGCTTCAGACATACAGCTCGCGGGATCGTTGAGAAGCCATCAGAGAAGAAGTTGAAGCCATTTTGTCACTGTTACGGCCTTTTCTCACGGCCCTCCAGTTCTCCAGGAACGGTTTTTACGGGATCCCGCAAAAATCAATGTCTTCACTTCACACACAGTAACCATCAGACAAGAAGTTGAAGTTGAAGCCATTTTGTCACTGTTACGGCCCTTTCTCACTCACGGCCCTCCAGTTCTGCAGGAACGGTTTTTACGGGATCCCGCAAAAATCATTGTCTTCACTTCACACACAGTAACCAAATTCAACTGAATGACAGATTCGACCGGATCTGTTTTTTGCAGGATAGGTACCTTAAAAAGGATACTCATGTGAATGCTAGTATTGAAATACTTATAAGTACTACTTAATGGGATTCTGCAAAAAACCGTACCTTCAAAAAACGGGAACTTTACACACAGTAGGTAGGTAACCAAAATCAAATGAATGACAAATTCGACCGGATCTGTTTTTTGCAGGATAGATCAGATACCGTAAACAGAATAGGTACATGTGAATATTGGAATACGTTAGGTACTACTTAATGGGATTCTGCAAAACACCATCCCTTCAAAAAACGGGATGCTGCCGTAGGAAAGGGCTGTCAAATGTATCTAAAGATAACTGTTCGGTAGTGACGTTGGACAGAGCGTAAAAAGGTACAAATTAATTAATAAACTATTGGTAAACTGCTGAACCAATAATGATGTCAGAAAGGCAGAAATCGAGGTAGATTAGATACCTCCTATCTTTCACAGTCATAAAGTCATATACTTCCGGAATCCACGCTCTGCAATTAGTTTTCGATGATATAGATACCTATCCAGATAACGATAACCAATTGGTTATCGTTATCTGGTAGGTAAATTTACCTACGCAGATAACCGATAACCTATCTATTGCTCATTTGTACCTAGGACTTTAATATTATCAGATTAGTCAACCAGTTTTGCAAAACATGCGTTTCCGGTGACATGTATCATGCAAAAACAAACTAATAAATATATTTTTGCATTATTGATAACTTTCATAAATGTGTAAAAATAAAGTGGAAATCGTGTGTTATTGTTAGTTTAGTATATAACAAAACTGAATATTAAGCAATACTTACCTCATAGGTATTAACTACCCACAATAAAGTTGTGATAACGTGGAGACAGATGTTCATAAATATGGTGCCTTTCAGAGCCTATGGTGCAGTTGAGGTATGTTATGTTCCATTTTAGCGAGCAAGAATGAGGGTTTGATTCCCGCCTCGGCACCAATAAATAATAAATAATGTTAGACAATCCACACACCATCATCTAGCCCCAAGCTAAGCAGAGCTTGTTTGTATGATCTGCAGATGTTCTGGGTGTTTTCTATGCATATTAAAAATATCTATGTAATGTCTTGTATTAGGTATGATACCCATAACACAAGCTCTGCCTAGCTTGGGGCCGGATAAAGCTGTGTGAATTATCCAGCATTATCATTATTATTCCAAACTGAACAACTGCAGTTGAACATTGGTTTAGGTTTTATTCCATTTTGACAACCACACTTATATCTACCAAGGTGGTAAAACATGATATTATTCTACCTAAAAAGCCAATAACTTAAATTTCAGTTTATTAAACACCAATAACATGTTTATAGAATAGTCAACACATATGCGCAATTAACAATCCAGTGAACACTAACAATTTCTGATAGTAGAGAAACAAAGGACTCAATAACTTTGCAAGCTATGCGTCATAATCATAACATAACAAAATCAGAGCTCCAATATCCTTGGATAACGGAGTCCTTGAATAACCAAAGAGGTCAATGTTCCAACGCCAAGGTCCTCTGTAAAGGTCATCCTTGTAACCTACAGAGGTCAAATGAGGGCGTGCGGATAGGGTTTGCTGGGGGTTAAAAATTATCCGGTTTTTTCGTACCTACCTATTTATCGAATGAGCCCAACTGGAATAAAAGAATATGTTCGTTTTTATATTAGTGACTAAATAAATAATAGCCTCCCTAAATAAACCTATGTTAAAAGAAAGAGCAACCCTCGCAAACTTAACAAAAGTATTTGATTCAAAAATGAAGAAAATTAGTTTTTTCCTTTTATTTTTAGTAATACATTTCTTTGCAAAGATTGATCCTTATCAGCAACAAAATTGATTGGTTAAATATGTACCTAATACAGGTGTCCTTTTTTGAAAAATCATTCATGTCGATTTCCTTCAAAAGTAATGGGTTAAAAAAAACTTAATCTGCAGTTATTGTTTTTTATAAATCGAGGGCATAACTCCTTTCACGACTTTTCTCTAACTCTCGTGGTTTCGGACTTGGCCATCACCGCCCTTCTCAAAAAACCACCATGTATGTAATGGTTGGTAACAATTTAAAATGTTTCTGAAAAGATCCAATAAATTGCATGTTTTGCAAGGAATAGGGTAGGTATAGGTAGACCACACAACCTCCTGTCCTAGTCCTGGGTAAAAAATATATTATTCTATTTAGTCCGTCAGTTAGCTGATTTCAACTCGATACCCTCCACGCGATCCTGAGAAAAGGGGGTTGACAGACGGACAGACAAATAGACGGATAACAAAGTGGTCCTATAAGGGTTCCTTTTTTCCTTTTGAGGTACGGAACCCTAAAAATGAAATTAGTAGGATTTTTTCGAACAAGTGAAACAATCGAGCTAACTACTGACTGTTGCAAACAATCTGCAACTGATCCATATCAATACCAGTCGGAAGCGTCCCTAAGCCGCTGGCTGCACTGCCCTGCTGTATGGCAATGCTGATGCTTTGATCAGCGCCAGCTACTCACCAAAGAAGTTGGTTCACTCTTAATTCTAAGGTTTTTGTTATTATAATAATGTAAGCTCTCACACTCTGGGTAATTTCTAATAAATAAAATAATATCCCATAAATTTTCGACTTCGACGGGACTTGAACCCGCATCCTTCCGTCAGTACCGGAATGTGCTAACCAACTACACCACGAGGTCAAGTGACGTAGGCGTCGAAAATCTCTGCGACTTCCTACGGACTCTAGCGCCGTTAGCTCCACTCTTAATTCGATCGAACAGAATAAAATCCTCTATGGAAAGGACCCAATAGAAGGCGCAGTAGCGTGGCGGCGGCAGTGCTCTATCTTCCAATTCCGTAAAAATATCAAAGAAACCGGCCTTTTGACGTCACAACCCCAAACCCCTATTATCTAAACGATCTCAAGGTCCCGACCTTGCTGAAACCTATTCAAGTCTCAGTCAGACCATTTAGATTACGGGCTTACTGTGCTTTGTTAGAACTTCTTTTATTACCTACCTTACCTATCGAGCTTTTTGTTTCTTCTCCGACTGTGTATAATATATAATGCTGGACAATTCACACAGCATTATCTAGTCCCAAGCTAAGCCGAGCTTGTGTTATGGGTACTAGATAACTGATTTACTTAATACAATACACTACATAGATAGATATTTTTTTATTATACATAGAAAACACCCAGACCAACAGAACAAATTTCTGCAGATCGTACACAAATTTGTTGTAGTAAGTATCAGGGATATTCCTATTGCTGAGTGAGTGTATTTTAGATTTCATTAACTTTATTTCTTTAAGCATACAAATTAAGCACAAGTAAAATTTATGCTATAAAACTAGTTTTTTAGGTGTGTGTGCGCGAGCTGCTTGGAGCTCGCGGCGTCTGTGTGGGTAGGTGTATTGTTTTATCTTTCATTGTATTCGCTTTTTCGTAACCTACAACCTCTTATATATAACTAGATAACTAAGAGTGGAAACTGCGATGAAAAATGTCAGCCATCTTGGATTTTGAAATGGACTTCTTTTTCGTAGTCTACGAGTTCGAGTAGACCAAAAACGATACCAAATTTTATTAAATAATGAATAAGGTGCAATTGATTATAATCAGCAAAACAAAACACTGCAATCTTGCCTTGGCTGATATAATATGACTGGAAACTAAACTGAAACATGTACCGTAGGTAGTAGGTACCTGGGGAATTTTTTTTAAACTAACACTTTCATAGCCCAAGACGCACATGTCTATCTGCACCGCCGTGCCTGGCCTGTGAATGCGGTGAGGAAATCTTCAGAAGATCATCTTTAATAGTCGTACATTTAAAATTCTTTTTCAACAGAGAAGAGACGTGGAAGATCAGCGCGAGTCTTCACCAGACTCCGGACTTCGTTCTAAGCACAGCTACTGGTGGCTTTGTGTAGACGTGCCCCTATTAGTTATAGGTGAGTAAAAACCCTGGATAAAAACCCTAAATATACCTAAGTAATTTGTCAACATTAATCTTTATTGATAAATAAAATTACAATCAAATTATATAAATGAATTAAAGGACATATTTACAATTGAAACAATTGAGCTATGTGCGGACTGTTGCAAACCATCTGCCTGCAGGTAGCTCAACAGATCCGTATCAATACCAGTCGGAAGCGTCCCCAAGACGCTGGCTGTATTGCCCCGGTGTATGGCAATTCTGATGCACTGCGTCAGAAACTCACCAGCACTCGGGTCACGCGTCGCTTCGACCAGACGCTCAGAGAGAAAACCCGGAGAGCCTCGGTACCCCACTGGACTCCAAGATGAGCAAATGTGTAGGCTCTGACGAGAACTGCATTTTTACGCTTCTTGATATCCTCGGCCAAATTTACTTATGTACCTATGGGGTAAAAAGTAACTTTTAAAAATACTCCAAGTCAACAATGATCTATGAATGATCTATGGAAACGTTTTGAGGTTGTTTTTATTCCATAGGATCTAATTTTTAGGACAAAAGTAGCCTACTTACATCTATGTTATTCCAGATCTAGATCTACCTACATCTTTGCAAAACTTCAGCTGGAAGAAGTACCTACCTAACATACAAGTACATCCATAAATACAAACTTTTTATTAGTGTGATAGGCCCTCAATAAAATAAGATAACATTACAAGTCTTTGTGACAGTCAAAAAAACAAAATTTTTGTGTCAAGATAAGATTGACTCCATCAATTACGCACCCCTTCAGCTAAGTTCATTTAAAAATACTTAAAAACATCTGCAGCCAGACAGAAAGAAGTAAAACAAACAAAAAAACAAGAATTCAGAGGAATAAAAAGTTATGTCATGCATGTTGAGACCCCACCGCGCGCATGTGCAATGTGCATATGGTAGAATGAGTTGAATCGCAGTTGAATTTTAAAAAAAGTCAAAAGTAAATCAGTTCTATAAACATTTTTAACTTTAGCGTGCTTTGCATTTTTTGAATAATAATTTGAATGTAACTTTGCAAAATCTATTAAAATGTTTGAAAACGAGGTTCCTTGACAAGGCTGATAGTATTCTCACATTAAAAATAGTTTATGAACTTTTTGGACAGTACTTTTTAATCGGCTACGAAAAAAGAAGGTTCTATTTTCAGCTATATGGATATATATGTTTATTATACTACTACGATTACGTATGTTTTTGAATGGAAAAACAAAAACTACCTACGCGTTCAATACCCTATTTAACTTTTCATAAAATAAAAAATAAAAACCTTACTCCGTGTCTATGCCAAGCCAAAGCTTTCATTAAATTCGATCCACCATACAGGAAAGTCATTACCATTTCCCATCATCGTAACACCATTACCATTAGCCGTATCGTAACTGTTATCGTCATTACTCAACACCTTGCTGTTACCCGCTGAGAGTTATCCCACGGGCTTTGCTAGAGTCTGTAGATGCCAATGATAGAGCTTTCTAGCCAAGTGGTTCCGACGAAAGACCAGCGTTGGATTCTAGCTTGGTAGTCATTCAACTCATGCTGAGTCAGGACCAATTTTGTAAACTGACTTAACTACACATTTTTCTGTGAAATTAAATAAATAATAAGTAAATAATGCTGGACAATCCACACAACCCCAAAGTAAGCTACTCAAAGCTTTCTTAGCTGTTTTTTATTGAGTACTTAAGTCCTGTTTACAAAATAAAGATTTTTTATTCTTATTCTAAAAAACATTAGCTTTTCTGGCCTATCTTTCTGGGGCGGGAAAAAATACATTTTAGATTCTAACTTCAACGCAAAAAAGTTAATTTCAAATTTTTTTCATTGTTGGCTAACAGCTGTCTTTCTGCGTTGAAATAGAGGGCGTCTCTTTCTATATTATGCAAACTGAGCGAGACACTAACACGCTGAAGGTGTATTCTAGTCTTAAGTGTACTTTCCTTTAATGATCATCAGTGTACATGTGGGTAGGTCGGGCCGTTGCCGTAACGGTCGCGGCGTAAAAATCATCCTCTCCGATTCAGCCAGAGAATGTCGTAAAAGCCGATTTGTATTTTAAGTATTTTACGATTTTTTGTATTTTCCTTTCGTGTGTTTTGTGTATACTGCAACCACCGCTCCTAACAAGCGGGGTGATTACGGCAACACCCCGCTTGCTTAGGGGAGACACGATCAGCGGTGGACATAGGAGTACTGCTATGGCATGTGGGTAAGTACGAGTATTCAGTAGCAGTGGAACCAACCCTTTTCTTGTCGATAGTTCTTCGTTTGACCACAATCACACCTGATGGAAAGTGACGATGTGGCTGACGATGTCACACGAAGGTCTAGAAGATACATAATCATCTTCTCTTGAAGAGACCCTGGTTGTAAGTAATTGTCCGGAAAAACAGCAGCAAACAACCAGGCGGGTGTATGAATGCGATGTATGGTCAATTGTGTCTCCTACAAAATAAATTGCCACCGACTTTTATCCTCCGCTTCCTCCATGAACAATCTTCTATATTAAATACTTAATTTTTGCTGTCTGTTAACGTTGTTTTCATAGCCTGTTCATTCTACTCTCTGATGCTAAGGTGCATTCACGGTGATTCAAGCAACCATTACCCATAACAATCGATGAATAAATTATAGGCCGTGAAATTCCTAATTAAAATCTTTTCATTTAGAAAATAATTAAAAATAACGCTGGGAGGAGAGACTATGATGACCCACCACCGACAATAATTAATTTTAATTAAAAACATTATCGGTACTTTATTTAAAATATTGTAAGGCGAGACCATCTCTTTTAACATAGGTACCTAACGCCATCTGTTGTCGAGTAGCGTCACTAATGGTAACATACAGTTGGTAGAGTCCGTTTTATTAATTTTCTCGCCTTATAAAGCGTAACAAATAAATTATTCTGCTTTTAATAAAAAAAACTATTTGAATACTAACCACTAGAGGAGAATTCTTCCCGCTCCGGGACCGATTTGTTATCATTAATACTTCTATCCACGGTTGTCTGGTAGAGATCGCTCTTGAGCGATAAGACCGCCACTTGTCACTTAGATTTTAAGCTGTTTTGTTATTATGTTTCTATCGATAAGTGTGCAATAAAGAATTTTCTATCTATCTATCTATCTATCTAAAAGTTTATGAATGCCGGCATCGAAACATAAACCTTTACCTACTGTCGAAAACTGTCTGTACTGATGATAAAATATACCATAAACAGGCTATGGTAAGAAGTATATACAGGGCGTTCTACGGCCATGCCACATGGAGGGAAAGTACCTTACCTAAAAACGAAAAGCTGGCATTGCCGTAAGGACATTTTTTCATTTTTCTGAACAAAATTTTACATCTCATGGTGTTCCTTTTATTTCTGGACCTATGTTATTTAGCAAAAAATAATCCTTATGATGAAGCCTTTCGATCGGTATTATAAGCTACAGGATGATTGTTTTTCTCGTGTAACGGGTTCGATTCCCGGTTCAACCATGTAATTATTTAAATATCTATGAATGCAGTTTAAATTGTTTTTTAAATTAAAATAATGTCTTCTTTCAGTAAAATGTTCTATCTACAATATTCAAGGTACTTTCCCTCCGTGTGGCATGGCCGTAGGACGCCCTGTATTTCTTTCAAATAATTCATTATAAAGACGATCATGCATAAGCCACTATGAAACCACTCATCTATGTGAGATCCATCGTCCGAGGTACAATTCACCACGCCCTAGACCTATTCGCTTGAACTAGTTCCATGTTATAAGTGGTACGAAGTCCCTTCCATGCGATCCTACACGTGGTATTAGGATGAGCTCCCAACACACAGAGCTGGCTAAATATGCAAAAAATATTTACGACCATTTTGTCTACCTATTTTGCCA
This sequence comes from Eupithecia subumbrata, assembly GCA_949316285.1. Lineage (NCBI taxonomy): Eukaryota > Metazoa > Arthropoda > Insecta > Lepidoptera > Geometridae > Eupithecia > Eupithecia subumbrata. Next base: position 11,636,736 of record OX438630.1, on the reverse strand, counting down.
CTTTTCCACATAAGAAAAGACGGAAATTAATTCAAAAGATCTCAGCAAAGCACATCAGTCTAGTGATCATTTCGTTATTACGATTTTTTTGACGAACGAAATGTACGGATCGTAATAACGTAATAGCGGAATGTACGGACTTTTAGTGGACTTTTAGTTTAAACTTTAAACTAAAAGTCGGTAATTTTCCTTAATATTTTTTCCATGTTCTCGTATCAAAGCTGAACCCCTCTAAAAGTTTGTTCCTTAGTTTTTGTTCGACTCTGTATATAGTATGGTCTGGTAGAAGTTTCTCTACGCTCAAAACAATGATGGTTCGGATTCATTGCGTTCTTTCAATTAAAACAAAAGATGAACGATCTTCTTCGCACTGTTTCTCTTTTTAACCTCCGACGCAAAAAGAGAGGGTTGATAAAAGTTTAACGTGTCTGTCTGTGTATCTGTCTGTGGTATCGTAGCTCCCAAACGGATGAACCGATTTTCGTTTAGTTTTTTTGTGTCATAATATAATTTTATCCCGAGTGTTCTTAGCCATGTTTCATTAAAATCTGTCAGGGGGTTTTGAAATTTGTAATTTTGTTCTTGTTCATAAGATCCTTTGAGCTGTCCCCTAGCAGACGAGCTTTTGTCTTTGTCTAAAATAAAGGAATAATCGTCCCTAAAATCAGTAAATTACGATTTTATTTTATTTTATAATTATTGGCGCAGCGCATCAGCATTGCCATACAGCCAGCGGGGCAATTCAGCCAGCGTCTTGGGGACGCTTGTATTTATTTATTTATTTATGAAAAGTACAACTATTTTTACAGGAGCACCTAATTAGATAATGTTTGCAATGCAACAGTCTGCAGTTCGGTCAATTGTTTCAATTGTAAATAGTTTTAAGATAAAATAAGTCATGATGTAAATAGTAGTTGTAGTTCTAATTTGTTTTTATTATTAGTTTTTTTTTTTTTGTTTTTTTTTTGTATATTATTAAAGACATAAATTAAGAACCTTATTAGTGTTGGAAGAATACCAACGTTTCATCCCTTAACGAGTGCAGGGAGAGTGCGGTTCTAGACGCGCGCGTTCCGCATTCTCTCCAAGCACGTCCGTAATGAATTCGGCAAACCACGATAGTTTTATAGTAAAATATTACATGCCCTCATCACTTCAATATTTCAGTATTCCCATAGCTTCTGACTTTGCCTCTATAGGAGTCACACCTTTATCCAAGATAATTGAATACGGTACCTGTATACAGGATGTTGCCAGTTACAAATAACAGTTGTACTCAGTAGGTATTGCGTCATTGATAACGATTTACAAAGTGCACTAGTTCAGTGACAGAACACCCTCTACCAAGGTGCAAAAAAAAAGCAAGGGTTAAGGCAATCACTAATATAACACTAATATCATAAATGCAAAAGATTGTATGTTTAGATGTTTGGATGGATGTTTGTTACTTCTTCACGCCAATGTTACTGGACGGATCGGGTTGAAATTTTGCATAGATTTATTATACCATACGTTTTATCTGATAAATCAGTTCCCACGAGATAGAAATAACCTTTAAACGTTTCGAAATAAACAACGGGTGCGAAGCCATGGGCAGAAACTATATAGTCTTATAATTGCGAAAGTTTGAATGTTTAGATGGATGGATGTTAGTTACCTCTTCACGCCAAAGCTATTGAACGGTTCGGGCTGTGAATTGAAGTAGTTTCAGATGTGGGATAAAATAGGCTTTTAATCCCGGAAAAGTATGCGGGCGGAATCTCGTATATAAGGTAAGAAAAAAGTAAGAAACAAAAAGTATTTATTTCAGCAAAAGACATATTATAGGTATTTTTATACTTAGAACCCTATCTCAAAGGGTCGCCACCTAAGGTCGCCACGGCCGGCGACGTCGTCGCTTGCAACGTATCCAAACTGTATGGCCGACAGCGTTGCCCAAGCATGACCAAGTGAGTTAGCTGCCACACATAATATGCCATACATAATGAATAGTTTGAATACATTGATACGTGGCGTCCCGGTGAGGTAGGGCCCTTACTCTACAATCGACTGTAAAGAGGGCGAGTCTAATGAAATTCTAGAATTCGATAACGGTAAACAATCGTTTATACCGCCTAAAAACCTCGCACACGGCACCGAGTCAGAAAAATTGTTAAGTTAATTTGCTTGATACGCATTCGTTGTTTATTTTAACTCGACTACCAATAGAGGAGAGTTATTCCATAATTTTCTGTCAGCGTTGGACTGCAACAAAACTAAGCGATAAGGCCGCCCAATGTACTTGTGTCTTATATGTAATGTCTCTTGTATTGTATTTTTGTATTGTATTGTATTTATCACAAAATGTGAGAGCTTCAAATAGTTTTGGCTTTGGTTTTTTCATATTATTGTATAATAATAGTTTATGTAAGTAATATCATTTATAGCGAACGTCAGATCTCCTAGAGCCCGATTTTGCCAATAAGCATTTACTTACGTAATTGTTAAATCGAATGTAATTATAGGTGAATTGGGCTTTAACCATATCTTGAATTTGGGCGCTGGGAGCTGCGACACAGTTTTTAACTTATGCGCTTTCCAGTGTTTCCATTGTATTTTAGCTACATTATGCATTTGTTCAATATAAATAAATAAACATTTTAATATATTTTTTTTTAAACTTTCAGTCGCACTACAACTCGGCCGTTGACGAAAATCCTTATGTCTTTGGAGGAGGCCTGTATGTGTGATTAGGTAACGTTACTTCACCTTTGTCCTACAGTGAACGTCTTTCGGCTGATATGATTATGAGCATATATATGATCGTCATTCATCGGCCTATATTAGTCCACTTTTGGGCATAGGCCTCCCTTAATGAGCGCCGTAGCGACTTGTCTTCAGCTTGCCGCATCCAGCATCTGCCTGCAGTCTTTCACAGGTCGTCATCCCACCTAGCCGTAGGGCGTCCTACACTAAGTTTGCCAAGTCCCGGTCACAAGTCAAGAACTCGTTTACCCCAGACGTTGTCGATTCTTCATGAGATAGGATAACTTGCCTAAAATAGACCACTTCGCTGCGCGGAAAAGAACTCTACCTAATAGAACTGGAGTGCCTAACCTACCTACACTTTTCTGGGGTCCAAATGGCACCGGGTTACAAATGGTTATTGGCAATGTTTTGTAACCATTATCCAATTTATTTGGCAACAAACGCGTCCGGGCAAGTTCAAAGTCAATGTCAAAATCATTTTATAATATGGAGATGAATTCGAGGATGTGCGTAGGAACATTACGGCAAGTGGATCATTGCAAAGACCCTCTTTGATGAGGTGTTAATTTCTTTTGATTCATTATTTATGACGTCCGCATGCCTGACGGATGATGACGATGAAATAAATTATAAACTTTCGGTTTTAAGGATGGGTATTCAATAGCTGCCGTAATCTGTTTAATACCTAGCCATTTTTCTAGGTGACTGTACTCAAATACACTATTTATTGAAAATTAAATAACATCGCAAAAATTTTACGACTTCGGCGAGACTTGAACCCGCATCCTTCCGTCAGTAGTCCTCTGGCAAATTTCTTAGAAATTTGCAAGAGTGTGAGGCTTACGCACTATAAAAACAAAAACTTTAGATTTATTGAAAAGGTTTCCATACGCAACGAAATGTATGAAACATTGTTTTAAAATGGTTACGAGATGGGAAGGAGCCATTAAGCCTACCTTCCTACATTATTTAATATTAATTTTTTGACTTGGAACAAAAGAATCAGCTCGGCCTGCTTGGCTTGAAATCGCGAGTGGACATGGAATGGCTATTACCCAAGAAGACGATGGTTGTTGTTATAAAAAGGCAAAAAAAATGCAGATTTGTGTTTTTGCTGGTGATTTAGTAGTTTTGACGTGAAGAAAAACATCCAGACATGATGAAACATTCAAACTTTCAAATTTATGCAGGAGGTTGCGTGATTGCGTGTTCGATTCCCGCCTTGGGACAATAAAATTTCTTCTTTCTTCTTTCTTTCTATAAAAATATCTATCTATGTAATGTATTATTATTATGTAACACAAGCTCTGCTTAGCTTGGGGCTAGATGATGCTGTGTGGATTGTCCAGCATTATTTATTTATTTATTGGTTGTCTGGTAGAGATCGCTCTTGAGCGATAAGACCGCCAATTGTCACATATTCTGTAAATGTTGTTATTGTTTGTGAATTATCTTGTTATGTGTGCAATAAAGAATTTTCTATCTATCTATCTATCTATTTATTTATAGTTAGTGTGCGGTCATGTGAAGGGTCGAGCGAGTAACGCTATATGTACTGAATGGATCGGTTAAAGACACATTAGCACTCACTGTTGGTGGCATATGCCAACCTCTTCTTCAATGTTTTGCTCCAACTCGAAAAATACCAACTACTTTTACTTTTAGTCTCATATGCGACATAAATCAAAAATTTCACTTTATTTCCATGTTTGATTTTAAGAATATAGCCTTTTCTGTATGATCGTATTTTGGAATAATAAAAGTTTTTGATTAAAGAATCTTGAATGCGCCCATACTTGAGTATTTTTCAACATAAATGTAGGTAACGAAAAAGTTGTAACGCAATAGTTTTAAAAAATAGTCTGTAGATGTGAACTTAACAAAGCTCGATAAACAATGGTGAAATAATAAAGGTTTTGTCTATGTATTTAAATTTAATTTACCAGGGAAAAAGTAAATGACCAGAATTAAGGTGTTGATTCTGGTCCTGAAGCAGCTTGTTCATAATAATAACACCTATATAAATAACTGAATAGAATAAAATAGAATAGAAAAACATTTATTAGGACACAAAGGTACAAAAAGTTAGAAATAAACAAAGGAAAAAAACGGTTTATCATGGACGTAAGTGACAAGAAAGGGTGGTAGTTTAAAATAAAAGGTGGCTCTCCAAATATAAATAGGGGTTGGCTCAGCTTGTGCTGAACATTTTATGATCAGCGCTGGTTTTCAACTAAATTCCTTATTACTAATTGACGTTACGGACTGCAAGTTGGTGGCAGAAATAAATAAATATTTTAAATACCTATAATTTAATATTTTATTGTTTCAATTGTAAATACTAATTAGATTATAATTTTCTTCGTGAATAAAGGCTTCTGCTATTTTTAATATTTTTTATCAACAAATAGATAGAAAAAATAAATCTGCGGGTGAAAGTTACTAACAGGTCTAATAAATAATATGCTGTAATTTGATTATTTCTGAACTGATAAAATGATAATCCTTTACAGTTTTGCTCCTAGCCGGTCTCTTCGAGCTAGGCGTGATACCCCCCAACAAAGAAGGGTTCTACTGCAACGACCCTGCTTTGTCATTCCCCTTCAGAGGAGACACTGTGACCCCTGGGATGCTCTTCATCGGGCTGATGATAATGCCCTTTGTTATTGTAAGTACTTATTCATTAAGAAGGGGACCGCCAACAGCGTATGCATAAATCTATAAACTTATCTATTCAGGTTCCAATATATACCTACGCTAATAATTTGTGCTAGAAATTTCATTGTTGCAATCGGCGTTTTGCATCCACTCCAATACTGGGCAAAAGTGTCGGTCTTACACAGTCGGTATCTATCTACCGGTAGATACCGACTGTGTTCAATTAAATTTTATTAATACCATAGGATCACAAGGAACACTTAGACAAGTCAAATACGTACAAAATAAATAGACAACAGAAAATAATATATGAGAGCTGCAATGCAATAGCTGTTCTTCATGTGTTGGAACAGCTTCTTTAATAATAATAAATTAAATAGCCATCTAAGTAAGACTTTCGAATCTAAAGTCGGCGCACAAGCTTGTAGAATAGGAACATAAAGGGGTGATTCACATCCGTCGCATGTCAAAATCAACCACCAAATGGATTCCAATCTAAGAGACAGGAAACGGTCTTCCGGCAGAGCCAATTGTCGAAGGAGAGACCAGCTAGACGTACGTACTTAAAAATATTAACTTTATTCACAGAGAAAATTACAATCAATAATAAAAATAAATTAGAACTAGTATTTACAATTGAAACAATTGACTTGCTGCATTGCCCCGCTGTATGGCAATGCTGATGCGCTGCGTCAGATGCGCACCAGCTCTCGGGTCACGCGTCGCTTCGACCAGACGCTCAGATATATTTTTTTAAACCCGAAGTGCCTCCGTACCCCACGGACCTAGGGTCTCGACTCCAAGGGGAACAAATGTGTAGGCTCTGTCTAGACCTATATTTGCGTCTCTTGAGATCATCGGCCAAATTTTAAAAATAAATATACTACCTAGTAAAAAAAATTTGATTTATGTTCTCAGTTCATATCATCAGAATGTGCTCTATCAAGCTCCCCCCTGAAGTTCCAACAACAAATCTTCAAGAACAGCTGTTGGCTCTACCGTAGCTACATCTACGGACTGGTGATGAACTTCTCTATCGTGGAGCTGATGAAAGGCATCTTCGGAGGTCCTCGTCCGGTCTTCTTTGATCTGTGCAAGCCGGATAGGGGGCTGACTTGTAATGGGTGAGTTTTTTGTTAAGTACGCTGGAATTCATCGCATAGACTTTACACCTTTTTGTACCTAATGAACGTTAAAAGGTTTTTTAAAGATGTGCCAAGTGGATTCATTTTTATTTTTTTAGTTGGTCTTTTTAAGGGGTAAACACATGTTCATCATTGTGGAAGTGCCTTTTACGAGCCAGTAGCGGAAAATAAAATCTATACTAATATTATAAAGCGGAAGGTTTGTATTTTTGTATGTTTGTAACGATGAACTCAAAAACTACTAGTGCGATTTCAAAAATTCTTTCACCATTAGAATGCTACAACATCCCCGAGTAACAAAGGCTATATTTATAACTTGAGAAAATTAGGGATCCCTACATAAACTTCAATAATGTAACCCAAGGTGTAAAAAAAATAGCCATAAATTATCTATCATCGCATGCGCTGCGAAAACTATTGATGATAGAAGAAAAAACTGTTCTACAATATTATAGAACATCATCAAAATCTACAAAAAACTTCACAATACCATATGAATCATATCCAAATATTACATTTTAAAAGTTGATAGTCTAATGAGAGGAGAACAAAACTGAACTTATTTAATGACTCCACATAATATTTTGTAAATAGTAGTTTGAATTTTATTTGATAGAGGTATAGGGTATGCTACTAAAATAAAACTTATTACAATGTTACTTACCTTTTTCAAATCAAATCAAATCAAAAACTCTTTATTTCCATAAATACAATAAATATACACTTAGAAAAGGTCAAATCATAAAACTAAACACTGACACGGAAATAAAGTGATATTTTTTATTTCTGTCGCTTCGGTATGTAGGTAGACTTCGGTTTTGCATGCATTATACGTTTTCATTCGTAACGTTTCAGAACGGAATACGTGAGCACATTCCAATGCACGTCTAACTACACCTGGTGGCAGCAGATGGACTCCTCCAGAAGCTTTCCATCAGGACACACCAGTCTGTCCGTGTACTGTGGACTCTTTTTAGCGGTAACCAAGAACATTAAGGGTCCGGCGACGGATGAATTTCCCATACAAACGTAGTACCAAAATGATTTGCAATTTGAGAATGTTTTCATCATGGTTTGCTATTATTTGTGTTAGAATAGTATTTATACAGGTTCCTGCCATAAGATTTTTTTCAAAATACTTATCTACACAATTACTAAGACAACATTCATTCTTTGATGTAAAAATGCGATTAGGTTTAATTTCATTTCAGAAAGGTATTTTGAAAAAAAATTGTGGCAGGAACCTAGATAAATACTATTTTAATACAAATAATAACAGACCATACTGAAAATATGCTCAAATAAAAAATCATTTTGGTATTACGTTTGTATGGGAAATTCATCCGTCGCCGGACCCCCTAGTAACTTCTATTTAATGCATTGTTGACGGAACAAATCACAAAGCTCTATGGCTACATATTTTCGTTACTCTGCAAAGATCTATTGTCATAACAAGTTGTAATTTAGTATAGTTTTATAGATAGTGATAGCTTGAGCGAATTTATTGTTATCGGTCACGGTGAAAAACCCTTAGATGTAGCCCTTTATTATCATCTCAGATGAAACCATCGGCTGCAATGCTGGGCCTTCAGCTGAATGATGCTCCTAACCAGCGGTTACCTTGTTGTAGTTTAAGATGGTCCTCGTACCCAGTGAAACAAAATTCAGCGTTTGCTTTAGGGTACCGAAACAACCCAAAAAATAATTTTCATTGCTTTCAGTGGTATCTTCAGATGCGCGCATTCAACTGGCGCAGCCGGAGTATCATTCTCGTTCCTTTCATCCAGCTCTGCGTTCTCAGTTTCTCTGTCGTCTCCTCGCTGACCAGGATCACGGACCACTGCCACCACTGGTGGGATGTCCTCACTGGTAGCGTTATTGGCTTCGTCATTTTTGTTTATGCTGTAAGTATTGTTTGCAACCCATATTTTTTTAAGATTACCTAGGTACCCATAATTTAAGACTGAATACTTGTATGTACCTAAACTACATAAATAAAAAGGGCAAAGAGAAAATTAGGCTAAATAAGACAACATTTAAAAATTTAAAAGCTCCCCGACAAATTTTCATGAAACATGTCGAAGAACATTTGAGATAAAATTTAATTTGACACAAAAAAAAACTAAACGCAAATCGGTTCATCAGTTTGGGAGGTACGATACCACAGGCAGATACACAGACAGACACGTTAAACTTATAATTATAACACCCCTCTCTTTTTGCGTCGGGGGTTAAAAAGAAGTCTTTTGAAAATACTGAAAACTTGAAAAAAGAAGCATACAGTCCACCACAAATTTTATTTAGGTAATTAACGCTCTATGCAACATACCTACAAAAAGCAATATTAATTTTGTTTTTCCTTTCAGGTAATCTGTCTTTGCAACAACTTTTCAACTCCACGCGAGAGAAAATCTTCAAAAACTGAAGCACATAATGTAGTAGCACATCAAAACTTACTCCACCGGAATAATCATTATTATTAACATAATCAAGTTAAATAGGTAGCTTAATTAATTTCCATGTTTTATTAGGATGTAAAATAAGGTAATTACGGTTAAAATAATTACGTAGGTACCTATAATTTATTACTTATAGTAAATAAAACATAAACTTATAAGTTTTTTATACCTACCTATGTTAGGGTTTTGTATGGTTAATAGAAAATTAAAATACTTTTTAATTAAATTTTTCTTAATTTTATTTCACAATGCGACTAAGGTATCTGTTACGTTCTAGGTAGGTGAGGTACCCATACCCATCTTACGCCGCCGCCAAGACCTTAAATAGATAGGTACCTACGGATTTGCAACAAAGCTTTTGTGGAAATAAGAGGCCTTCGCAATAATAGCTCAAATTATTTGCTTCATACAATACCTTACCAAATAACGCAAGAAATCGTGATAGGATAGACCCACTTCCAAAGCATTATCTACAATAAATACCTCGCCCTTCCTCTCTATACTCTAGCCAAACTCGATATGAAATATTTGTAAGCAAATAATATCAAAAATAACGAGAACTTTCATGCTTTGCGTCGAGTTAAAGATACCATATACAGAGCAGTGAGTTGTAGTTCAATGATACAGAGTTATATTTTTAGCAATATTTATTGAAGGAGAGATTTCGAATGCGTAAAAAACAAACGCTAACAAATTTAATTTTAGCAGCTATAGATAGGTTATTTTATAGAAGATACTAGTTTATGCCCACGGCTACGCACGTGTTGAAATTTTAGATGTTTCCTAGATAAGTTGTAGGTTTCTATATAGCTATTGATATAAACTACACAGAAGTTATAGTATCTGAAAAGTGACTAAACCAATTCTAAAGATTTCCACGTAATTGCGTTGAATCAAATACTGCTGTTGTCATCATTCAATCATCGATCATATTTCGCTGGCTGGATAAATACAAGAACCTTGTTATAAACTATACAGAAGTTATAGTATCTGAAAAGTGACTAAAATAATTTTAAAGATTCCCACGTAATTGTGTTGAATCAAATACTGCTGTTGTCATCACTTAATCATCGATCACTTTTTCACTGGCTAGATAAATAAAAGAAGCTTGTTATAAACTACACATAAGTTTTAGTATCTGAAAAGTGACTAAAATAATTCTTAAGAATCCCATGTAATTGTATTGAATCAAATAGGTAGGTACTGCTGTTTTCATCATTCAATCATCGATCACTATTTCACTGGCTGGATAAATACAAGAAGCTTCAGAAAACTAAATAAAACAACCTTCTTCTATAGTCCTAAAGTTTAAGAGTAGGTACGGAGGGTAGGTACCTACTTACTGCTGTCGCTGTAACCTACATGGGGGAGGTTGGATAAGGAAACACAGACCTATGTTTAAGTACCTTGGCTATATTAACACAAAAACACACGATCAATACCAGACAAAGTCCTTATAGCTTGTACCTGCTCAAGTAAAAACACTAACGGAATTATATATAAGTGGGTATGTACATATAAAAGGAGTAATACGAACATAAGTAGGTACGTCCCTTCATAAGGCCTTAGCTCGGGAGCTAAATCACATTAAAGAACACACAATAGAGAAAAATAAGTAGGTACATACCTCTGTTCAGGTAACAACACAAATTTAACTTGGTTTTCAATAAGGGACGTACTGGTACTTAGGTAGGTAGATACTTTGCCATGAAGTTATAATATGTCACTTAACTTATCGCCGGAGTCGCACAAGGAGAATGATCCCTGTTCTGGCTTATCTTTTTCCTTTTATACTGCCCCTCCAAGGCCTATCCAAATCTCTTTCCTATCCAAATATGGTCATGTTTGTTGAATCACAAGAGCCAATCAGCATCAAGATCTACTTTTATTCTTAATCTAACCCTTTTCGAAACAGATAATATGGTAAACCTATGTTGAAACTTATTCTAAGACTCTTGCCAGTCATCAAAATGGGTACATAATCTCCCTGAGGTTAATATCGTCATATTCAGGATTTAGCTGATGAAGCAATAATTACAAACTTATATTTAAATACATTCTAATTTAACAACAGTAATCCATAATTACATTAACGATTTATGAATATTATTTGCTTCATGAATTGTAACATATTAGTTTATTTAATTGCTAAACAAACAATAAATCGGATGTCAATAAAAAGGTAATATGACAAGATTATATTTAGAGAAATTATTTTTATACAAAACTTTATTTAAATTCAAATATAGATTTATTAATATAGTAAGCTTCATGTATTGTTACACATTAATTTAATTTATTGCTAAACAAGTACACCACACAGAGTTTTTCTCTTTGGAAACTAAAAGCGCCACCTGTTGCCTTTTGCGGATATTAAATCGTGAACGGTGCTTGCAAAGCTGTTGTCTATTTGTTTACCCATTGGCGCTAGATGGCAGTTAATTAAATTGATTTGATTGAAATCTGTCACACGCGCTGTTTCTATGGAAACGTTTAAAGGTAATTTCTATCCCATGGGAACTGATTTATGGGATAAAAAGGAGCCAATGTTTGATTCCAGAATCAGAATTATCTGTATGCAAAATTTCAGCCCGATCCGTTCAGTAGTTGTGGCGTGAAGAAGTAACAAACATCCATCCATCCATCCATCTATTACATTCATCCAAACTTTCGCATTAATATTACTGTGATGTGGTAATAATAACCTAATAAATTTATTAAAGAAGTTAATTTTTATATTTTTATACAATCCACACTGACGATGACTTCGACGACGACCGACGTCACAAATCCAGGTCACAGTAGATATATATATCTACTGTGTCCAGGTAGCCTACTCGAAAAATAAAAATCAACGTTTCGGTTCCGTTGTCGCTTGCATATGATTAGCGCAGCGTTTGCACGAAAACTAATCAGAAACTTCGATTTCGTTTTTAAGAGTACGGCCTTCCAGTACGTTAGTATATCTAATCTGCATTCATTAATCGAAAATCAAAAGGGGACCGCGCCAGCTTTTAAAAATCTATCCATACCTGCTCTGAAAGCAAAGAACCTTCAAAAATGCGTATATTTAAAAGTAAAGCCACAGCTCTCAGACTGAGTAGGGTTACTTACAATACAAAATCTACAAAAAAATACTTTACTGTACACTAAAAAAAACTACAAAACAATGACATTAAATAAGACACAAGTACAATGGACGGCCTTATCGTTTAAAAGCGATCTCTTCCAGGCACTCCTTACGTTTTCTTCTGGCGCAGGCCACTGGCATATTTACGAGTAATGTCCATCAAAAGATACCTGCATAATTATATAATGACGTATTATTTATACCTACCTCCTATGGATGGGTCGTCGTAATAATAACACATTGAGCAATCGCCTTTAGGGCCATTACGGCCCCATTACTGGAATAAGGATGTAGCCAGTTCGATTCCCGTGTGAGGCCCTTTGTTCCAGCATATAAATTACCTACTAGAGTATGTAGTACCTAATATTAGGTATCTTATACTATAAGGATGAAACAATATTTAGTAACAATTCCGCGCAGAACCTCTTCCGATAAGATTTAACAAAATGTGATTTGTGTGTACCGCCCGCCCTCCCACAAATTGTTCCTACTTACAATAAGAGATTGTAAATAATAGACTTAAAATTAATTAAATTAAGTACATTTTGTTAAATCTTATCGGAAGAGGTTCTGCGCGGAATTGTTACTAAATATTGTTTCATCCTTATAGTATACAATGGATTTCCGCAAAGTAACGCCTGAATCTATTATTTATATTAGGTATCTTGTTGATGATGGGACTTGCCTAAAATAGTCGTATTTGTCGTTCTTTTTCTTGGAAACCGGAATAAGACAAATGGAACACTGCTTAGCCATTGCATAAAATTGATAGAAGTCTATAAATTAGGTAGGTACCTACTACGGAAGAAGCTCCTGGGGTCAGCCCCGCCGCCCCGCCTGCCTAGAATTGCGAGTTCCCTACGTAACCTGTCTAAATATTTTTTGTTGTTTGTCAGGTAAGTACCTAGTGGTACCTAGGTAACGCGCCGGATATCCTAACTAGGGTTGGCACCTTTTTTTCGAACAAATTTACCTGGTACGGGGGTTAAAAAAAGTACGCCATGTAAAAATAGAGTACTTACTAAGCAGCGATGCCAGATTTACTGATTTAGCAGTAGATCTACCTGCTTTTTGAACCGTCTACTGATCTACTGATTTATTTATAAAATTTCGTGAAATCTACCTGATTTTCCCGAGCGCCAATGGCTCCGTGTCTATTATGTAAGCTGTTACTTTTCAGGGTCACTTCACAAGGATCACCAACGATCGACACAAATATATGAATGAAATTCAAGAGTTTGTTTTGTTCGTTCGTTCATTCCACTACCTATTGTTTTCGATTTAATTGGTCGGTCCGTTCGCTCGTTAAACAATTGTGGCAGAAGTGTTGCCAGTTCTACTGATTTAGCAGTAGATCTCGTTTAGATGGATAGTTATACTTTCTACGAATGGATTTACTTGATTTTTGAACAGTCTACTCATTTCCTTGCCTTGAAAGCCTTGAATATTTTACTGACTTTGCAACTTCGCCATTAATGAAAAGTGAAACACACACACACACGCTGTATATACATAAAAAACAGAATCAAAATCGGTTCATCCGATATGGTATAATGGTAGGTACAAAAAAACGTACCAGTTGCCACTTACCACGCGTTTTTCGTGTCGGAAGCTAGAAATTTGTATTTTTTCAAATCTTCTGATTTTTTCTTCAAGCTACTGATTTTTTACTTGACTTTTACTTTTTTTACTTTCTACCGATTTTGTGAAATTCGATCTGGCAACACTGTTACTAAGTTATTATCATGTATTTTAGTATATGGAGCAGTATACCAAAACGGCTAACAAATAAACCTAAAAGATATAACGGCCATTGAAGCGAGCCGCGAAAATTTCGTTTACTATAATAAATTTCGTTTCCATACTATAGACTTTTTCAATGTTCTTTCAAGAACAAACTCATATGACATGTATGAGCAACGCTGGTCGCTCCAAAAAAATTTACGTTGATTATTGCCATTTTATATTTTATCTTGCGTTCAAACGCAATGTGTATTGTAGAATAACACGATGCGATGTTACACTCAAAAACTTCAACTTTAACGTTTAGTACAATGAACATTAAAATAAAAACTTGAAAAGCCAAATAAAGTATTTTGGCGTACCTACTTTATTGTGGTCGTAAAGTATAGAGTACGCAAGCCCGAAATAAAGTACAATACTTTATTATATAGTACGGGTGGCAACCCTAATCCTAACGAACAATCATTCGTTACGCTTTGCGAGTCGCGATTTTTAAAGCTACCCCTCCGTGACGCCGCCATGACTCATAGTCAGGAAAGGGATACCTGGGACACTCATGGGTTTTCCAAACTGCCACCCCTTTGGAATGTTATTCTAGGAGTCGACATTGGCAGATACAGGGAGGGGGCCATTGGGGGCCATGCAAAAAAGACCCAGGAATTCCATACTTTGGACTCATTTTTTCGATTCAATTCAGGTGAAAAAAAAATTCTAATTCGAACTGCGAGGCGTGTCCACGGAATAAACCTACTTCTCTACTACCTAGTAATTTTAAATTTTTTGCAAATATTTCTGAAGCGGGATAGGCGCAGATGAGTGCTAGAATACCTACCTACTTGCTCCTAGGAAGCGAAATAAATTCAATAAGAGCGAAAGGACACATACCTACTGCGTTGATATTCCTGAGTGGGTCAAACCAGAACCTTTAATAATTTTTAGAAATTTCACCAGTTACTAGTACAGAATTAATTTCGTTTATTTGTAACTAGCTTCAGCCCACGGCTTCGCACGCTTGTTTCAGGTAGCCTATGTCTGGGATACCGTTTAGCCACAGACCCGCTTAGCCTTGTTTTTGCTTTGGCTTTTTTTCTTACTCAAATTTTTCCACCGCCCCGCCAGAGTCTCAATAATTGTTGCGCACCGCTCGTCAGCGGCGTTATATCGTATTTTCTTCTTTTTCTATCACAAATTTCCCAACCGTCTCTAAAGTCTTCAAAATTTTCGAGGCTCGCTCCGCTCGCAGTTTTAATGTCATCTTTACTTTCTTTTATCTCACAAATTTCACAATCGTCGGTAAATCAAATTTAGAATTTCGAGGCTCGCTCCGCTCGCCTATTTTATATGACGTATAGTCTAATCTTTCACACATGTTCCAATCGGCGTTAAAAAGTCTTTTACATTTTCGATGCTAGCACCGCTCGCCACGCTGTTCGTCTTTTCTTCCTTTTCACTCACTAATTTTCAAAAAATCGTAAAAAAATCTTAAAAACTTTAGTGGCTCAAATTTCCCAATCGTCACTAAGATTTAAAAAATTTCGAGGCTCGCTCCGCTCGCCTATTTTTTATGTGACTGTCAACTTTTCTTTCACAAATTTCCTAATCGGCGCTTAAAAGTATTTTAAATTTTTGAGGCTCGCTCCGCTCGCCTTTTTTATGTCATCCTTGCTATTTTTTCTCTCACAAATTACGAGATCGTCGATAAAACAAATTTGAAAATTTCGAGGCTCAAATTTCCCAATCTTCGCTAAGACTTTTAAAATTTTCAAGGCTCGCCGTTCGACGTTTTTATATCGGCTTTTCTTCCTTTTCAGTCATGAATTTCCGAAAAGTCGTGCAAAAATCTTTAAAAATTTCGTGGCTCTTTCTGCTCGCCGTTTTTATATCGTCTTTTCTTTTGCTAATTTCCTAATCAGCGCCAATACTTCAAAATTTTCGAGGCTCGTTCCGATCGCCGTTTTTATGTCATCCTTGCTTCCTTTTCTCTCACAAATTACGCGATCGTCGCTAAAACAAATTTGAAAATTTCGAAGCTCGCTACGCTCGCCTATTTTATTAGGGCAACGACTTATTTGATTACGATTACTTATTTAATTTTAGGGCTCCATCAAATATTTCGATGTCCAAAAGGGTTGCGTCACTAAAAGAGTTTAAGAACCGCTACCTCAGAAAAATTATTTTTTTTCGACAACACCGCTCCGTCTCCCGCTTCGCCCGCACGTGACACTGTGGTTTATTTTCTAAAATTGCTTATAAAAACTTTATTTTTTTGTTTATTTGTGATTTTAACCCTTTTTCCGAACTTTGTAAAAATGGCCCTCCCAAAATGAAATCCTGGATCCGCCCCTGGGAGTCGATGGCATGACGTGCCGCCGCCGCGCCGCCGCCGCCGCCGCCGCGCGCCGCCCCGGTGGGGCGGACGGTATTTTGAGCTAGACCTACATAAAAATGAACGTAGTCATAGGATCTTTGACATAACCTATCGGTAAGTATAGTTCGCGTCATGTAAAAAGAACGCTGGCGGTAAGGTGCGCAGTAGGCGATTTATAGGTCAATTTGGTGGTATGCAGTGGGGCGCGGGGCGGGCGGGTCACGCGCCGCATGCTTGCCGGTGCGCTATTGGCTTAAATTGGTTTAAATTGGCATAGTAATATCGTGCGCGAGTGTACCCATGCGCGAACACACCCCTTCCACTTTTTTCCAGCGTTCTTTTTACGTGACGCGACCTTTAACCGCTATTCCGCTCGTAATGCTAGACACTAGGTACCTTCTTAGAATACTTTCATTGATTTGATTCATGTTTTTCAAAGATGTGATGGCTTAATTTTAAAAAGTACGGTGTAGCCAAAGGGTTTGCATCCAAGCCACACCTTTTAATTTCACACTCCTGTTTCTGTCATTGTCAAACTTCAAACATGGAGGTTATTGTCACTGTCAATGGTATTCCATTTTTGTGGCAGATAAATAATGTACTCTGTGCTGATGCAGATAAATAATGTACTCTGTGCTGCAGATGCAGCAGAAGCCATTTGACAAAAAGTAGAAGTTGTTTCTGGTTGTTTGCTTACGTGTTGCTTACAAATTTGAAAAATTTGGAAAGTAAACGGGCGGTGAGCGTTACAATTACAACATTTATTTATTTTAAATAATCTAGAAGACTAGAACGCGGCCAATGAAACAATGAATGCCCAAAACGATATCAGCGACGAAGATTTTGTGCCATTTCTTAACAATTTAGGCGTTGAAACCTACAAGAAGTCATTTGAATGGATGCTATACGACCCAGACTTTGCCGGGATTTTGAGGTTTATGTACAAGAATCTAGACCACAATAATGCACTAACCGCCCGGGAGGAATACAGGTAGATCCATCTTATTCCATAAATCGCCGATACTGCTATCCAGTTTACGTGGAAAATAGGTACCTACTTAGGTAGCTAAACTAAACCTACCCAGAATATAGGTTTAGTTCATTTTATGGTTCTGTAATCCGACGTATTTTTATTAGGTTTAGATTTGTAATTAATCTGTAATTAATCTCGCCGATACTCTTCTAAGCTGTATCAGGCTATAGATAGTGAAACATCTTTCATTATTTAATTCTAGATACATTGAACTAGAGAAGAAGGTCTGCCTTTTATCATCCGAAGAACTAGAAGCCTCCATAACAACTATACAAGAAGAGTTTCCAGGCATCTGCACACCAGGAGACCGGGACAGAAAAGAAGATGTAGAATTAGAAGTGGATAAGATGAAAGAGAGGCTTCACATGATCGAAAAACAAGAAAATGTGATGAAGAATCTGTTAAAGAAAAATGAGTATGTGCTTGATGATTCTATGATTTATTTATTTTTATTTACCTATTTATTTTATTTATTTTTATTTGCAACTAACACGATTAAATTAACCAATTACATTAGTTACATTTATATATATATGATAAGGAGATGGGTATTTGTTTGACAGTCTGTCAAGCTGTCCAAACCTCTGGTATCTGTTTGGTCTTAATCTGCATGCTTTCAGAGAATTTGTAATATTTGTAGTATTTAAAATTGGTCATAAAGTACCAATTGCTGCAAATTACTTAACCACAAATTCTATTCCTTTTTAAGCACAGAATTAGGCATTCACCATAAGGATATCCAATTTATATTGCGATAATCTTATTTCAGTTTATTAAAAGAAGAGGTTACTAAGCAGACTCGCCTTAGCGCTGCCCTCCGCCAATGCTCTGCTGAAGATGAGATTTCTTTAGGTGACGACTGCAAAGAACTTGCCCAGGACCTGGAGTTGCTCACTGATGATGTTATTGATGTTATTGCTGAGAATCTTGACATTTACACAAGCAGCACAAAGGGTGATAAGGTAACTGTCAAAATTAATAATGTTGGACACTGGATGACTCGGACAGCATCATTTAGCCCCGAGCCAAGTGCTTGTGTGTGCATCTAGGGGCTGAGATGAGATCAGATGCTGATAGCTAACTAAACTGTTTTAGAAGACTTTTCCAAGGTACACTGAGGTAATAATGTGGTCTAAAATCAAAAGTCATAAATAAAAGTATGTAAAGTATACTTACATGCTTTATTTCATAAGACATGTAGTAGAATGTGAAGCTTAGCTACACTGGGTGAACATCTAACCAGCCGTAGCTAGCTGACCTCAGTTAAATCACTAGGCTTAGTTAAACTACCAGGGGAGGGCAGCAGCTTACTTCTGTGTATTTTTAACACCTCCACTGCTATCCAAAATCTACCTGTATCGATTATTGCAAAAATGTTACTACACAGTGAAAGATTTAAAGCTCAGCTTTCATTTATGGAAAAGAACTTTGAAAAATAACTTTATAAGAGCTTATTATTTGTTAAATTTATGTCAATTCTATGTATGTCAAATTTACTAATTCTATGTATTAACATTAATTTTAGTTTATTAATTACAGTATTTTTTATAATAATTAATGCATGTAAATTAATAACATAATTGCACGCCCAAGAAGGGCAAGTTACATTGCTACTTTTCCACTGTATTTACCATCTTTTTACATGTAACTGCAATAAATATACTTTTACTTTTTTTACTTTACTCCCATTGCTTGGAGAGGCATGTTCAGCAGTGCATATGTGCTGATGAGAAATATATCTAGAGCTGGCAGGGGGCATTATCTATAATTTCAAAGTATTTACCATGAATTGAGTTTTGAGGTTTCCAATATTTCAGCACAGTTTCTTGTGCTATGATTATGGAATAACTGAAGGCACTGCACTGACTTGAGTGTTAATAACCATGATACATTTAAAATTTCGAAGTCTTCAAACCATCCTATTTATTTTCCAGGATATGGCCAGCCGATTCTTTTCATTTGCACCGCTGGACTCATACAGACAGACACAGTCTCTCTTTCTTTCTCACTTCGATCTGTTTGTATCTAAGAACCTGGACAACAAGCAGAATGGTATCACTCATGAGGAGCAAAGAACTGCTTTAATTGAGGCCAAGGCAATGGAACACAGGTACCTACATGTTTTTTTAATATCAAAGTCTAGCCTCTGTTCTCGGCTTCGCTGATGCAGTACTCGGAATAAACATAGCCTATTTCACTCGGGGATGATGTAGCTTTCTTTTACTCTCTTATTCCTGTGGCTCAGCAACCCTAAGTGTATCTTGGCTTCCGACACAAGACTTCCCCAGGCATCTCGATTCTGAGCTGTGCCTGCCAGCTATGGGGTCGGATTCGCGGAGATTGGATTCAATTTCGTCGATCCAGTCCTAGTAGGGTGGCTGACTGGTTTGCGGCCTCCCCGATGAATTTAAATCAAACAATTTTTTTAAAAATTATTTCTTGATTAAAGACAACCCTGCAACGTGGGCAGACCCTCTAGAAGGTGGACTGATGACCTTGTGTGCGGGTATCGCAAGACCGGTCATTGGGGCAATGTATATGGAGTTAGCTGTGTGGTGCCGGCTTAGAATTTGCACCACCCAACTCTTCCCGCGGGTGTCGTAAGAGGCGACTAAGGGATATCCATCGAGGGCGGGCAGCTGCGCCCCCTGTACCATCCGCATGCCCGCGTGGGGATTATGGGCATAACCGCATGAGATAGAGTCAATAAGGCGCTTATCAGGGGGAGGCCTGCGTTCAGCAGAGGACCAATATAAGCCGTTGAGGTGAGGTTGAGGATATGGAGTTTTCAGAGGCTAACCTACAAAGCCTCGAACACAGACGGCGTGTTGCCAGACTGTCAGTGTTCTACAATTACCACTTTGATGATTGTGCGCAGGCATTGCACGACCTTATTCCATCTTCTCCCTTCCACCATCGGATCAGCAGACGCACAAAAAATACCACATGTAGAAAAGAAAATTACCTCTTTTCCACAGTGTCGAACCAAAACATTCTGCCCTTCTTTTATAATAAGCACGACGAGAGAGTGGAATGAGCTTCCAGCGTCTGTCCCGCCAGAGTACAATCTTGGAGACATTAAATCCAGAGTGATTATGTTCCTTCTGGGAATTATTATGTGCCCCATCTACACCTATATCTACACTTAAGTACTCGATCATAACAGTAGCATAACTTCACGCCAAAAGTACTGAACGGACTGGGCTGAAATTTTGCAAACAGATAATTCTAGGCCTGGAATCAAACATGGGCTACTTTTTATCCCATAAATCAGTTCCCATGGGATGGAAACCGAAGCCGCGGGCATTAACTAGTTATCTCTAAAAAGAGGGTAAAGTCCAACAGTGGACATCTATCGGCTGAAATGATAATGGTGATTGATACCCATGTAACTTGGCCTACATAGATACTATCTAATATCCATTTATTTCAGATTATCAGCTGCAGCGTTCGCCTACATAGACTCCCAGGCAGCCTTGAGTGGCGAACAAGCTAAACTCGCCCTTGTATCGAACTACAATAACGTTCACCCTAGCCAGATCACGTAAGTTCTAACAAGCGTAACAAAGTCTTAGGCGATCAACACACTGCCACGCACCACGCTGCATCTTGCGTGAATGCGTGTTCTAACGTTGCTTGTAAGTATCTCCGTTTGTATAGAAAACAGACACAGTCCTACACAGAAAATGAATCCACGCGCGTAGGTACATGCAGATTACGCGTCCAAACGCGGAAAAACATGCATCCCCGCGCGTAGGTGCGGGCGAGACGCAAGGTATGGCACACAACACACGAGTCCCGCAGTGCTGTGCGTGATTTTGGAAGGGCTTGAATGAAATGAGTCGAACTCGCCGTAAATCTACAAAAATCGCCTACGCGCGTGAGTGCGTAAAAAACCCGCACGATGATGCAGATCTGCGCTCCCGCAAGTACGCGCGTAGGTGCGTCGACACGCAAGATGCAGCATGGTGCGTGGCAACGTGTTAACAGCCTTAAAAAACATTGCAAAAAAAATACAAATACTACGACTAGACCGAAAAGGCGCTCTAGCGTGGCGAGGCGTAGCTGTTATTTGAATGCACTTTTAAATTTTTAGTCTAGACCATGTATAAACTAAAAAGTTATTCCACGCTACAGCATCCTCTAGTGATTTCAGTAAATAGGGTTTTCTTTTAATTTTGGAAAACGCATCAATCCTCAAAACATACACAACACTCACACACACACACACACACACACACACACACACACACACACACACACATCTAAAAAACATGTCATTCCAATATAATACCTAAATGCGAAAGTTTGGATGGATGGATATTTGTTACTTCTTCACGCCAAATCTTTGCATGAAATTTTGGGTACAGGTAGTTCTAAGTCTGGAATGAAACATTGACTTTTTGTCTCATTAATCAGTTTCCATGGCATAAAAATAACCTTAAAAAGTTAAAATATTTCCCTAGAAACGTGGCATGCGAAGCTGTGGGCAGATGTGTTTGATTCCAGGTCTAGAGCGACATCCATGCAAAATTTCAGCTAAATCTGTACAGTAGTTTTGGCGTGAAGAAGCAACAAACATCTATTGATTAAATTACCAAAGACACATACAATTTACAGAGATATACAATTTTATACACAACTACAATAGTTTTCAATAAACAAACGAAAACTTTTAAAAAGTGTGTAAGTACTTGGGAACTAACTTAGTTAGGTAAGTTTGTTTCATGCAGCATGACAAATAGGCCGCTCAATGACATTGTTATGCTTTTAAAGTAAAATATATTTATTTGACACAAGTAAACATACACTAATTTAAATGATTCCATAGACTCCCGAACTAGTATAAACTGTATTTCAAGAGTCAGTGGCTTCTTCAGTGGCAGTGGCTATAAGCAAAAACACTAAATTTCAGACATAACCTGATCGAGAGCGAGCAGAACGAGTAGAAACGGACAATGTGTCGGTCGGTTATTGCGTACCTAGCTATGAATTATTGTGGTTGTGTATATGGATAGTAAAAAATATTGTGTTTAGTATAAAAATTATACATCCATCCAAACTATCGCATATGTAACTTTAGTGTGAGTTTGATTATATAAAGTAGCTGCCGTGTTTGAGCCTGGCCTATCTATTTTCAGATCTGACCTAATGGAAACTCAAAGCACGTTAGAGTTTCTAGAACAAGAGGAGAATATTCTTCAACAACAGATACAGAAGGCGGTAGCAGAGCTGGTGCAAGGTCGCACTAATCTCGCTGTGAACACTGCCGCGGCTTCCGCTGTTAATGTTAGACGGTAAGTTTACTTATTTGTACACGGTTATTGGTAATTCACTGACAGTAAACTGCACGGTCATGCCCGTCATCATGAACACGTCCGTGAAGACGCCAGGTCTCAATTCTTAAAAATGGCGGAAAGGGAATGAAATTAGTATGTACCCCCGCCATTCAAAAATCGTTCATTATAGGATTTTATTTGCCAATTTAAATGGTTAGTTCTAGCATAAGTCACAGAGATTATTCCTATCCCTTTTCCTCTAGTGATAGACTTTGTTGTCCGTTTCTTTTCAACTCAGCTTTACCTACCTACCACGAAGAAAAAAAAAGCAACATGGCGCAATTAGCCGAATGATGAAATAAAGATGAAGAATGTCTCCTTGTGTTATGTGAAAATCAAATAGATCAATCATTAAAAGGGAGTTCGAACATGTACAGAAACAATCCAAAAATCAAATCTAAAATATCGAAGTATGTAATGTGTGAAACTGGACATTGGCGACCACAGGTGGGTTCCTTTCTATTTCCTTCCTAGTTCCAATAATCTCTGTGGCGGAAAAATCAAATCAAAATTCATTAAAAATAAATCCCAAGAACTAGTGCGCGGACAATAGGTATATTTTTTATATTTATTTGAGGGAAAACCAAAGGCTTAAAACTAGCAGAGTAAATAAATACCAGAAAGCATATTGAAGGCTGTCACCGATAGGATAGGTATATTATTATAAAAGTTGTGATAATTTCTTTATTCACAAAGAAAATTACAATCAAATTACTTATAGAAATAAATTCGAACTAGTAAAATACTACTTTAAACTACTACATTAGAAACTATTGAGCTAATTGCAGACTGTTGCAAACAATGTACAGGTAGCTCAACTGATCCATATCGATACCAGTCGAAAGCGTTCCCAAGACGCTGGCTGCATTGACCAGACGCTCAGATAATTTTTTATAAATGCAAATGGTCTTGGTAACCCACGGACCTCGGCGTCTCGACTCCCAGGGGAGCAAATGTGTAGGCTCTGTCGTAAATAAATAAATAAATAAATAAATAATGCTGGACAATTCACACAGCATTATCTAGCCCCAAGCTAAGCAGAGCTTGTGTTATGGGTACTAGATAACTGATATACTTATTACAATACACTACATAGATAGATATTTTTTTTTATTATAGATAGAAAACACCCAGACCAACCGAACAAATTTCTGCAGATCGTACACAAATTTGTTCCGAGGCGGGAATCGAACCCGCAACCTCCAGCGTCGCAGGCGGACCTTCGCCCGCTGCGCCACGGAGGTCGTGATCTGCATATTTGCGCCTCTTGAAATTCTCGGCCAAATCTGCCGCCGCATAGTTATAATGTGCGATGATAATTAATAAATAGCTTAGCTACATACATCTCAAGATACATGGCGCCCTAACAGGGCACCGAATACCTAACCTATACGTGAAATTTTTAAATCCCTCACATTGTATTAGGATTTTGTAAAATAAATACTTGAGTAGAGATAAACCATTCTAAAAATGAACGCCGATTGTTTGACGTTTAGTGGCGGGAGCGTGCATTTTGGTGTGCATTTTTAGACTGGTTTTTCTCTACTTGAATAAACTTTGTTTGATTTCTGATCTGATAAGAAAATAATGTCTTTTTTTCCCCAGAAAAATGCTGAGCTCACTAACTCACCTCTGCGACATATGGCAACAAGCGTACTCTCTCGACCGGCTTCTCTACTCCTGCCTGAAGCATGAATTGAGTACTTTGGAGGAGTTCCAGCATTTTGCCATGCAGCTGATGCAGCATGTTGTAGATGAGAGCAATGCTGTTAGCAAAAGAATCGTAAGTCGTGAGCACGTATTTGTAAACGTAGTGTAAGGCACCCTTCAGGGCCCTAATTCTGCTAATCAGTTGCTTTACATTTACAATGGTGTCGTTGCAGAATCGTCTCGTAGAATCCTTAGATGAAAGATACGATAGACAGTAGCTTAAATGTTGCTGTTTCATTTTATTTCGATTATAAAGAATGTGACCAAAACATTTTAGCGCTGTCATATTAGTTACTTTGTAGCAACAGTAATAATATAGATTAAGGCGTTACTGAAATCCATTGCTAAATGTTTGGTAAATATTTAATAATGATTCCGCGCAACACCTCTGATACGGAAATCTATCAAAGTAAGTCATCAACTAGTTTCGTCTCTCACTAATATGACAGCAATAAAAATGTTGCCGTCCCTTACATAACGATTCAAAGAAAAAGGATGTCATCATGTTTAGTGCTGTCAAATCGGTTAAGTTTAGTTAGCGACATAGGAATTGAAATCAATATCAGAACACCACAATACATGACTTTGACACTGAGACAGCCAAGCGACAACGACAGAGTCCTGCTAGTTATTTTGCCTCTCCTCGCGTAAAGTGAAAAACACCTCTGTGATTAAAAATCTCTCTGTAAGGTTTTCGCCCTACACCTTTAGATGATATTGATAAGAGATAATAAGTGATATAGAGATTGAACTGATAACTTGACTTATTGCTAATTGATCTGATATGAATACACGGGACTACGGTCGGTCGCGTACTGAATGCTTTAGCTTATGTAAGTAAAAATGCACCGCTTGCAAAAGTGCAAATGTGCTGTTTAAATATAAATCGTACAATCTCTGTTTTTAATTGACGACCTCCGTGGCGCAGCGGGCGAAGGTCCGCCTGCGACGCAGGAGGTTGCGGGTTCGATTCCAGCCTCGGAACAAATTTGTGTACGATCTGCAGAAATTTGTTCCGTTGGTCTGGGTGTTTTCTATGTATAATAAAAATATGTAGTGTACTGTATATCAGTTATCTAGCACCCATGACACAAGCTCTGCATAGCTTGGGGCTAGATAATGCTGTGTGAATTGTCCAGTATTATTTATTTATTTTATTTTATTTGCTGCCGCTAACGTCACTTTCCACCTAAATCAATAAAACTGTAACTTAAATTTGCTTCCGTCTGTTTTTCTAGCAATCAATGGCTGAAATCTGCGCCGAGCAGGAACGATGCGAACAGAAACTGCAAAAGTCGAACGAGTTTCCAAAGGCCTTGTTCAGAATCCTCGGCGCGCCATCTGGTGACGAAACTGTCTTCGTGAAACTCTATAACGATATGCAGGCGGATGAGAAAGAGTTGTCGAAAAGCGCCGATGAAGGGTTGCGGAGGAGAGAACAGTTTTTGATAGAGCTGTAAGTATTATGTTAAAACTAGTTTATGCCCGCGGCTTCGCACGCGTTGTTACTATGGAAACGTTTAAAGGTGGTTTCTATCCCATGGAAACTGAATTATGGGATAAAAAGTAACCTATGTTTGATTCCAGGATTAGAATTACCTGTATGCAAAATTTCAGCCCGATCCGTTCAGTACTGTTGGCGTGAAGAGGTAACAAACATCCATCCAAACTTTCGCATTTATAATTTATGAGTGTGGTATTAGTGTGATAAATAAATAATGCTGTACATTTTATACAGCATTATCTAGCCCCAAACTAAGAACATCTTGTGTAATAGATACTCGATAACTGATAACCAGGACGTGGTAAGTACTTGCGTTCAATTGGACTGGGTACTCGGTGAAAAAGTTGACTTAAAAATCGACCTTAACCTGCATGCAAAAGCTTCTAAAATAAGTCTATTTTAAAACCACCACTCTGACTTCCACTTCACAACTCTAAAGGATATTCGTAGCGAATACATCCGACCGAGAACAAACGTTATCGCCATAGCTCTTAGAATTATATTAGCAAGCTGAAGTGGCAGTGGGCCGGCCATATCTCGCGAAGAACCGACAACCGCTGGGGTTCTTGAGGCCCTGACTTGGCTTGTGTAGGACGCCCTCAGGCCAGATTGGAAGACGACCTGCGAAAGACTGCAGACAGATGCTGGATGCGGCAAGTTGAAGACAGGGCGCTATGGTGCTCATTAGGGGAGGCCTATGTCCAACAGTGGAATAATAGCTTATGATGATTATGAAAACTTCCACTGCAATATTTACCTAATTAGTCTGTAACACAAACTGCTCTTCTTTAAATTTGTAACAGTTGTGCCAGCCGATCCACTAATTCGATATTATTTAAAATGTTTGTAACACTAGTTTCTGGCCTCGGCTTCGCGCGCGATGTTTCAGTGGAAAGTTGAAAGGTTATTTGTTTTCATAGTAACTGATTTATGGGTTAAAAGTAGCCTGTGTTTTATTCCAGGCCTGGAGCTACCTGTATCCAATTTCAGGCCGATCCGTTCTGTGTTTTTAGTGTAAACGTTCAAACATCCAAACTTTCGCATTTATATTATTGTGATGACGACGTGAGACGACCTCTGTGGCGCGGTGGGCGAAGGTCCGCCTGCGACGCAGGAGGTTACGGGTTCGATTCCCTCAGGACAAATGTGTGTACAAACTACAGGTATTTGTTGCGGGTCTTCTGGATGTTTCCATGTAAAATAAAAAATATCTTTCTATGAAGTGTATTGTATTAAGTATATCAGTTATCTAGTACCCATAACACAAGCTTTGCTTAGCTTGGGGCTAGATAATGCTGTGTGAATTGTCCAGCATTATTTATTTTTATTTATGTGATTTCAGGAAACAGTCATCGAAGCCCCTCTCCGATCACATCTTCGACGGCTGTACGAAGCACCCGAACTACTGGGACCGAACCGTGGCCGCTTTGAACCACTCTCTCCACCAAGAAATGAATGCTATAGACAAGCAACTGATCGACGCTTGCTTCCTCTTTACTTCTGTCAAGGTAAAGTTATACTTACTGCTATTGAAATAGTACTTATTATAACTAAGTTACTGTTTCATGCGCACGTTTAGCTTGTGTTATGGGTACTAGATAACTGACAGTACATTAAACTCCATTGATATAAATTAAGTCATAGCTGTGTGGTGCCAAGAATTTGCACCACCCCAACTCTTCTGGAGGTGTCTAGAGAGGCGACTAAGGGATATCCGCTGGGGGCGGACAGCAGCGCCTCCTACAGATTCTATCACCAAACTGCGATGCCTAACCCAATTGCCCGGCGCGGGGATTATGGGCATTATCCCCATGAGATAGAAGCCAATAAGGCGCTTATCAGGGGGAG
The DNA here is from genome assembly GCA_949316285.1 of Eupithecia subumbrata. Taxonomy (NCBI): domain Eukaryota; kingdom Metazoa; phylum Arthropoda; class Insecta; order Lepidoptera; family Geometridae; genus Eupithecia; species Eupithecia subumbrata. The sequence continues at coordinate 11,609,051 of OX438630.1, read as the reverse complement.
GCCTGGGTCCAGCATTGGACCAATACAGGCTGTTGAGGTTGAGGTTCAGGAAGTCATAGTATGTTCCCATAATGACATCAAGTCGAAATAAATCAGTCATTCCCAGTTGCCCCTCATGTGACAATGGGATTTTCTGAGAAAATTTGGCACTGAGCGAGTAAACCTCACTCAGTCATATCATCAATCATATTTATATCTTGCTCACTGCCTAAGTGAGCCAGTGAGTGATTGTGGTGGGTGCTATGACGTAGTGTAGACCGCGACTCGGCAAACGACAAAAAGAATGACGACCAGCGAAAGACTGCAGGCAGATGCTGAATGCGGCAAGCTGAAGACATTGCGCTGTGTCGCTCATCAGGGGATACCTTGTCTAGCAGTGGACTAATATATGCCTGGAAGAGATTGCTCTCAGTGATAAGGCAGCCCTTGATACTTACTCTATTCTAAGCTTTTTTTCAATATTGTTTCCTGTCTTTGTGTTTTCTCTTGCCGCTATAACATGATCATCATCATCAGCCTATATTAGTCCACTGGACACAGGCCTCCCCTAATGAGCGCCATAGCGCCCTGTCTTCAGCTTGCCGCATCCAGCATCTGCCTGCAGTCTTTCGCAGATCGTCATCCCACCTGGCCGGAGGGCGTCCTACACTACGTTTGACGTGTCGTGGTCTCCACTCAAGAACACGTTTACCCCAGCGGTTGTCGGTTCTTCGTGACATATGGCCGGCCCACTGCCACTTCAGCTTGCTAATTCTTTGAGCTATGTCGATAACTTTGGTTCTCTGTTGGATGTATTCGTTACGAATTTTATCCTTCAGAGAGACTCCGAGCATAGCTCATAGCTCGCTGAGCGACTTTGAACTTGTGGACCAGCCCTACCGTGAGTGTCCACGTCTCAGCTGTAGGTCATGACAGGTAGGACGCACTGATTGAAAACTTTAGTTCTCAAGCATTGCGGTATGGATGACGAGAAGACTCCGACGTAGTTTCCCAAACGCTGCCCAGCCTAGCTGGATCCTCCTTCTGGCCTCCTTCTCAAAATTATTTTTACCTAACTGATAAAAACAACAATAACGATCTTATGATAATAGATGGCACCAAATGTCCTTAAAATTTTCAATTTTAACGCGGGCAAAGCCGCTGGCACAAACTAGTTTGAAATAAAATCGATACGGTCATGTTTTTATTATTTTCAATTTGAAGAAAAATCTTCGACTTGGAATTTTTTTTTGCTAACTGTACTATCTGTCAACGCAAGTACAAGCCGCCATTTTAGATTCGTTACTTTAATGAACTGAGTTATGTTATAGTCACCATTGTCATCACGTGTGTCAACTGGGATAGAATTTAATCTTGCATAGTTAAATTATAAAAAGCTGGCTTGATCCCTTTTTGTTTTTCGTATACTCTGCAGGTCTGGATTCGTTACGTCATCGTGGATAAATTGTATGAAATAACAAAAGACAATCACGCCAGCTTTCAATAATTTATCTATAAAGATTGTTATATCTATTCTTCTATTGACATTAAAATAAGCCTTACGTCTTTTCAGAAAGGAGACAAACGGTGCCTGAGAAAGATTTGGCAATGGTTTCTTACGGACCCACCAAAGCTCCTAGCCGCCATCAAAAATGCAACGAGTTCCATGCATGATTGAAAAGGTTAAATAACTCATTCATTTATTGAGGCCTTGAGATTTACATTATACTAGTTTTATACTCTGGCCAACTTAAAGATTTAATGCTTGTAACATTGACCACCTATATTTATATATTTTAATTAGTTGTTCTTTCATTATGAACGTAAGCGGGTTAACTACGAACGCTTGTTTGTGTTGGAAGATCACCAATGTTTCATCCCTTAACACTATCATGGCCTAAGACGCAGATGCCAGTCTACTCCCCGGTGGCTGGGCAGTGAATGCGTTAAGGAGAGACTTTCTTGTTTGTCTTTTGACAGAATTTGATCCACTTGTTTATTTTAACTCTTTCCTACATTGTTGTGCTGAGAATTATATTTCTAACTAGACGGCAAAACGAGTTGGTTTTAGTGCTGAGAGTTGTTTGCAAACATTATTTCTTAAGAATGGCTGGAGTACCTATAGATACAGTTAGTTTTTGAGCATTTTTAAGTTATGTAATAAGTTTAAGCCCTTTCGTGGAAATATTGAAATATAGTGCCTTGCATGTGTGAATAAAATATTTTTAATAAAAAAAAACTTAGTTTTAGAAACTACCTTTTATATAATATCGGATCAAAGTGCTTGGGAACACAAATCCAACGAATCCAAATTCGAGGGGGGGGGGGGATTAAGAGGGCGCCTTGCCATTTTGTGAAAAGGATAGGCATACGATTTCGCATTCATAGGAGTGGAACAGAGCATACGTTTTTGGAATGGCGTAAGCGAAAAAATGATGTTTTTACTTAAATACAAGAAAACTACAGCACTTTTCAAGAAACTGTATTAAGGAACCAAATAATTAGTAATATAGGTCGCGTCACGTAAAAAGAACGCTGGAAAAAAGTGGAAGGGGTGTGTTCGCGCATGGGTACACTCGCGCACGATAGTACTAAGCCAATTTAAACCAATTTAAACCAATAGCGCACCGGCAAGCATGCGGCGCGTCCCACTGCATACCACCAAATAGACCTATAAATCGCCTACTGCGCACCTTACCGCCAGCGTTCTTTTTACATGACGCGAACTATACCTACCCTACGAATAAAAACAAAAATATTTTCTATAGACCGCAGCGTTCCTGTGATCTCGACCAAATTAGGTGCAAAACAGTGAAAACAGTGCACTTTCATGATTTTTTTATTGTTTTTTTTCACAATCGTGTTTTTACAATTAAGGAACCGAAAAAATTTTGAACTTTATGTAATTCTTGATTTTACCACCGGGGATCCCGTCAGTTCTGAAATATATCGCCGGATCGATGTAGAACCATGTCACAGTAACAAACGCTAAAAGTGTTTTCTTATTGTGACAAGGTTCTACAGAGATCCGCCGGTTGTGTGGTCTACCTATAGGCCTAGTTTGACAACCAAACCCGATAGGTTCGCCCCCTTAAGTCGTTTCGTTTAGGAGTTCCTATGGCCACCTGTCTCCATAATCAGACCAGTTCAATGGTACCATGACATTGCACTGTCCCGAACTTAAATAAGTATGCCGAATTTCAGCTCAATCGGTTGAGGATAACTGGTCTAAAATTCAGTTGCAAAGTTTTACCCACATATACTATCAGGGCAAGTTAAATTTGTAACTGTTTATAAAAATATTTCAATTTTAATTTACAACTTATTATAAAATAACATTGGTATAAAATTCACTAAATAAATACTAAATCACAACATTGCAGTCTGCAATCTTATCATTACGTTGAACTTATTTATTCATTTATTTACAAGGCTCCTGGCCATTTATATAAGTTTCTTAAGAATATAATGTACAGTGGCGTTCATTGTTAGCCGTCCCCCGTGTTACATTCGATTTAAATTTGTATAAATCAAGTAATATTTTTTTAAAACTAGAATCATTCGTTAAAATTCATATAGCAAGTCGTTTTATTTATAAACAACATATTTAAACATAATATAGATCCAAAACTGATGTCATTATGAGACTTGGAACCTGTCAGGGGGTCAGCTTACATTAATATATCAAAGTGCTTTATTTCTTAAGACCTCTTGGACACGACATAAAATTCAAATTACATAAGTAACGATGAACGCAACTGTACTTAAAAGTAACAAAGTATATTTCATAGTAAACTGGCTTTAATCATAGTTTCTAGTAAAATGTTATGCTGCAAAAAATAATGTACTTCAATAAGTCTAATAAAATATTCTCTTGGTCTCAAAATCCAGAAACAATAGGGTTCCTGCTTGCCTATTCTGTGATTGAAGTGTTTAATTAAATTAAACATTCGAAGTTCACAAAATGCCTTAAAAAATGGTAATTACTACCACTTAGATATTGGTTAACAAATATCAAATGAAATAACCTACTTAGAAAATGGGAAATACCTCATAAAACCCTTGACGTTTTTGGAGTGACAAAGATATCTGTGAAGTCATTATGAATGTAAGCGTACCTAACGCTGGCATCAAACTGCGCAAATCCCATACAAAAATGGAACGTGATCGAGACGATATTATCAACTCATCGAACTCTGGGCGTGAAATGAGCATGACCGGAGTGTTTAGAGCGACAATGGTGAAACTTTTGATACATACGCCTTCTCGCACAACTTCTACCAACTCTTAACCACTCTTCGTTTTCAATTTGATTTATTAACTATACATTTAGCTAAATGATATTGTACCCAGATTTTGCACGCCGCAACGGTATAAATACATTGTGTCATGTTTAAACATACGTCACCTATATTTACATGTATTTGATGCAATAAATTTTACTTTACAATATTTTTTTACGACAACGTACTCCGATCTAGAATCCAAGATATTTTTTGACGAAAGAACTATTGGTGAAACATATTTTACGACACTGATAACAGTGTCATTAAATATTCTGCGTTCTGGATGTTTTCTATGCATAAAAATATATATATCTATGTAGTGTATTTTAATAAGTATATCAGTCATCTAGTACCCATAACACAAGCTCTGCTTAGCTTGGGGCTAGATAATGCTGTGTGAATTGTCCAGCATTAAATAAAAAAAAAGTGTTTCATACCAAAATCACAGCAAATCGCAGAAGCTCGAAATTATTATTAGTTTTTGGTTTTTGAATGCGAAAGTGCAATTATTGCGTTGTTGAAGTTTTTGTTACTTATTGCCTAGTTGTTCAGTAGTGGACGTAAACGAGCTGATTATGATGAAGTCATCATGTTTATCATCAGCCTGTATACCGTTTTATAACTTTTTAAACTTTTATAAATTCAGTTCTTTGATAAACATGTCTTGGATTTAAGATGCGTAAGAGTACATAGTTAAGTATTGACATAAAGTTATTCTGTGGTATGGGACCTGTCATTCAGTCCCAAGTAGGACGAGTAGGTTTATTCAGGAAGGTATCCTCAGGAGCAATATGGATAGGGTTGTTGAAGTCCACTTCTATATTTTCTGGTATCCTGTCGTAGTAGGTCACGTGATCGTTTGTGTTATCTGAAATCATGAGACTTATTTTATTTCGGAAAATACAAAAATTGTGGTGTAATAAACAAATCAAGAAAGGAGATGGTTTTCGATTGGGATTTTGTATGTCATCAGGTTTTCTAATCGAACAATTTCATGGCCCAAGACGTAGATGATTTCCCCCAGCCCCGTGTAGCAGCGGCGCGCCCCTGCGGTTCGCACCGCCGAGACTGGGCAGTCAATGCGTTAAATACCATTTTAATTAAACCCAAAACTTTTGCCTCCCACTAGTTGGTCCTACAACAGGGACTAACAGGGAGAGATGGCGATACATCGTGAGGCGAGCAATATCTGCCAATACAACAAAAGACTCGTCATGACGACCACGACCGTTCTGCCAAGAACGCTACGAATGAGAAGAAGAAGAAGAAGTTGGTCCTATTTGCTTTTTGCCTGAACTAAGATTTCATATGATGGTATCTATGACGTACGTCGGATTTTTATACAGAAAAACGCGTGCGAAACTACGGATTAAAACGTAGACACAAATAACAAAAACCCTGGAAATAACAACTTACGTGTAAGATTAAGCTCAGCAATAATCTCATTCAGCGTCTGAGGATGCAGCGTCGCCTTAACAGGCACCGAGTCACGTCGCAAACTTCTCTCACTACGTAACTTAGAGTCACTCCGTAACTTCGAGTCACTCCGTAAATTAGAGTCATTTGGTAACATCGAGTTGGTTAGAGTTTTAGAGTTGCGTCGTAAACTGCGGCGGTGTCGTGAAGATCTTGAACTGTATCTGCCTAGGAGTGGGAGGGTGTATACGGATTCTGATAGCGGTGTGTTGTCTGGACCGAATTCCTGAAATTAAAGTTTGTTTTAGTTCACAAGTTGCTTCGTTGGTGAGCCACAAAGAACAGCCCCCTAGCATGACACTTTTTGTCTATAAAGCTAAAATAGAGAAAATACATACGTTGCGTAAATTATTAAAGATTAAAATGAATTTCTAACATTTAACGCATTCGATGACTATTCGATGTTATTTATGTCCATTATTCGCTAAACAAATATCACTGCATATTCCAAGCCAAGAAGGAAGATGAAGCTATGTATATACTTTACATTTCTCTTCGCTTTGGAGTAAACCTCTTCTAATTACTTAGGAAAGTTTGCCATGTTGTGATGTGTCACCGTTAAAAACGGTAGATCTACCTTCATTTTAACTTATCCACTATAAAGTCATCAATGTCTCTACTTACTAAACACTTTCCACTAACACAGTAAGAAGCATTCTTCTTCCCGCAAGTGGTTCCTAATAGTGGGAACCATCCTTCTTGTCCGGTCACCAAGTAGAACCTATGAGAAACCTTCTCCTCTTGGCATGCTATATGGTATGGTCTAACCATCTAATTTCTACTCACCAAACACTTTCCACTAACACAGTAAGAAGCATTCTTCTTCCCGCAAGAAGTTCCTAGTGGGAACCATCCTTCTTGTCCGTTCACCAAGTAGAACCTATGGGGAACCCGCTCATCTTGGCATGCTATATGGTATGGTCTAACCATCTAATTTCTACTCACCAAACACTTTCCACTAACACAGTAAGAAGCATTCTTCTTCCCGCAAGAAGTTCCTAGTGGGAACCATCCTTCTTGTCCGTTCACCAAGTAGAACCTATGGGGAACCCGCTCATCTTGGCATGCTATGCGGCATGGTCGGTCTGGATCCTCTGAAATAGAATAATGTTTGACATTATATTCTAGAGATTCTAGAGATATTCTAGAGATTATAGATTATGAATTAGACGTCCTCAGTGGCGCAGCGGGCGAGAGTCCGCCTGCGACGCAAGAGGTTGCGGGTTCGATTCCCGCCTCGGAACTAATTTGTGTACTATCTGCAGTTTGTTCCGTTGGTCTGGGTGTTTTCTACGTATAATAAAAAAATATCTATCTATGTATATAATGTATTATGTATATCAGTTATCTAGTACCCATAACACAAGCTTTGAGTAGCTTACTTTGGGGCTAGATGGTGCTGTGTGGATTGTCCAGCATTATTTATTTATTTATAACTAGCTGCTGCCCGCGGCTTCGCCTGCGTAGTTCCCGTTCCCGTGGTAATTCCGGGATAAAACATAGCCTATGTCCGTCTCCTGGTTCTAAGCTGCCTCCCCACCAATTTTCAGCCAAATCGGTTCAGCCGTTCTTGAGTTATAAATAGTGTAACTAACACGACTTTCTTTTATATATATAGATTTACTAAAGCAAATATAAATTCAATTCGCTTATGTAGCAGACTGTTGAATGTTTTTGACTACGCCTAAGTTTAGAAAAACGCAAAACACCACAAATAATGGTTAAAATCTCCTTTTTAGTGCTTTTACATTGATTTTTGTCAAGCTAAGAGTCTGCTACATTCCATCATTATTTATTTGATTTAGGGATTGATTACGGAGCTTTTTGGTTAGCTTTGTTCCTAGTTTGTTTGAGATTTCCTTTATTAATTTCTTGACATCAAACTACGAAAATTCCAAACAAATGTGACGCCACGACTACGACGTCTCGGTACTATCGTCAAATCGAACTCAGGACCCCATTCTGCAAGTTTTTCAACTAAGCCAATCATGTTTTTCTACTGCGTTTCACAAGTCCTTAGACAAACTATCCCTTTGTAAGATCTTACCGAGTACGGGAGATATCTGCATACCCAGTCCGGACAGTCTTCGGACCCTCTCCTTGTATTTGCTGCAGACCATGGTCGCGAATTGATACGGAGACTTTCTTTGTGTGCAACCCTGGAATGAAAAATGCCAGTGTATCTTTATGACAAATACTAAACGTTTTTCATGCCTTCAATTTTATCTCTTAAAAAAGATATTGGTTTGGCTGAAATTTATTGATACTGGTTTAAAGGCTTCTGGTTTTTATTTTTCTGCCAAAAAAGCGTATATGATGAAGAATAACCAATACCGTGGTGTCAATCAAAATACCGTCACATGTTTCGACATTGTATTGATGATTCTATTGGTAAGTAGATTCTATAAAACTCTACTCCGTTCTGGTGGAATCGGCCACTTATTCTACCAGTCTGCCGCTTACTGTCACTGCCAGTCGCCGTAACACTTTGTTTCTACTTTCTTCACTTTGGTGGAGTCTGACTCCGATTTCTGGCGTGATGCAGTGGTAGTGACAGCAGCTGGTCTCCTTCAGGAACCTTCCTTCCTTCATGGCGATGGTTTTAGAACATTCTACTTTCCAAGTAATGTCGTCGAGAGAGGTCCAGGTGCCACCTGGACCTCTCTCGACGACATTACAGTTGAACGAGGAGACAGTTGTATAAACGTAAGAGACTTACACAAGGAGCGGGCCAGTCTGACTCCCGACTCCTGGCGTGATGCAATGGTAATGGCAGCCGGTGCAGCGCTAGTAGGTCTCTATTGGGAATCTTCTGTTGCCATGACGATGGTTCTAGAATATTATATTTACCAGGTCGTGCCGAGACGAGTCGGGGTGGCACAGTTGTATGGACGTGAGAGACTTGGACGAGGAGCGGACCAATCTGACTCCGACTCCTGGCGTGATGCAGTGGTAGTGGCAGCCGCTGGTAGGTTTCCATTGGGACCCCACTGCCCTTCGCCATGATGATTTTGTTCTGGAACAAGGCGTTGACTTCGTATAGACTTATCTGCGAATCAAGCTCAAAGATCGCGCACGCGGCTATTTTTGTCTTATCGCCGCTTAATTTTCTACAAACTCATGAAAGAAAAAGAGGCTGAAGTTGTCCTTATTTTGTTGTTAAATGCAAGATATTTTCTACTGTCTTCAAGTGCATAGATGAGGAAAATTCAATCAGAGAATCCGGAATATTATCTGATTCAATCCGCCATTTTGATTTTTTTCCGCCGCTATGACACTTGATCCCAATAGAAGTAGATACTTCATACGGACCCAGGGGTAAAAAAAGTCATACGCCAAATCAACGCTTGTTTGCTTTGATTTCTATAACAATGCATTTGGATTTCTGAGGACATTTGTTTTCTGATACTTACGAAGTCGTATGTGGTGTGGCTGTCTGCAGTTGCAGAGCTTCCCATTCGCAATCAGATGGCTTCAGGGAGAATTCTGCGTCAGGGTTGGATGAACATGTGAATTTCTGAAAGTGTAAATCGAACAGTTCAAACAACGTTTAGGTGCTATCATTGTTATCATTTATTGAGTTCTTTCATTCAAAGTGTGTGCTTTCACCCACTGAGAATATGTCCACTTTCTCAGACTCTTAGGCCCGTTTAACGAAAGGTTGCTTAGTCATCAATCTGCATATGTTTGAGTAAAGTTTACCTATGCCATACAAAACAACTGACAGGCTAAAGGTTTCTTCGTCGCTTCTTTACTTTAGTCTACATCCCGAAGCGACAAAAAACCAAAATATCACTTTATTTCCGTGTCAATGTAAGTGTAATTTAATGATTTGACCTTTTCTAAGTGAAAAACCGAGTTTTTGATTTGATTCAAAAGCATTACTTAACCATAAATCTATGACTAAGCAATCTTTCATAGTACGGTCCCTAGAGTCCTTGAAGGAACTTTTAACAAGGATCCCTTATTCGTATCCTTGTTGAAAGACCACCTATCATCAAAGTGTATTCTATTTAATACAAACACTATACATTTTCTTACCGAAGAGAAGTCGGTGCAAGACAGAACCAGCTTCTGTCTTCTCCGATCTATTCCTCATCACTACACATACATCCACTGCTGGAAGTGCCTCCCCAAGGGGGAGTGGTTGTTGCCATAATCTTCACGCCAGGCGTCCAAAGTACAACCTAACCTAACCTACTCGGAAGGGAGCTGAGTTGGTTCTTACGCCACGATCTATTGTGGTGGTCAAAACCTACTGACTGAGTTTATATATCAGGGCAGTGTATATGTCTTTTCACTAGTTATAATTATTATTATGCGAAGAAACGTAGCAAGAAGTAATGTACCTGACAAACTCCTGAGATGCAGAACATTGGAGACATTTTCGAGCAAGCGGTTCCATCTGGTAAAGTCCACCCTCGTGACTTGTAGCCGCCGCCCCGTGTGTCGCACCATACTGCACAAGCGCTGCTCACATCTGTAAACATTAAATGCAGGCGATCAGCATTGATGATCACCATCATCAATGCTACATCACCATGTATGTATGTCTAGACACAACAGGGAACCCTAAGGTTTTCCTGTCTCACACAAATAGCATGTCCATGTATTTTATAGTTTAGCGTTCATAAGTTATTCAGAAGAAACTTTTGAGTTTGAGTTGTGCGTTATTCCGTCTTTCTTATGATTCTTGTTTTTCGTACAGGATGCTACTGCGCTGCAACGGGAGTGTATAGATTTGATTATTTTTTCACTTATCCACTTGTCTCTTAAATGGACTTAATGGACATAATCTGTTAACGGACTTCTGCAGTCCTGTTGACCGGACTTCTGGAGTCCGATCGGAATGTGACATAAATCATACTTGTAGATTGTTGTTATATTGTACTCATTTTAGTTTGTTGTCATTCTTACCATCAGACTCAATTCTTTGCAGCCCAGTGCCAATGAGATCAGGATCAACGTCGCGAGCTCGTGAGCATATTTCATCGGCGAACTCGCGGACTGTCATACGAGGAACTTTGTTGCACTGTAAGGAGATCAAAATGAAATCTGGTTTCCAATATTTAATATTAAAAACGAAATATGGGGAGACAGTTTAGAATGTGGGAGGACGAGCTAAAAGACATAGCAGTAAGAACAAGGATAAGATTGGCGAGAGATAGAGTAAATTGGAAGGAGTGAGCGGAGGACTTTAGAAAAAGAGGGCAAACAGGCGAAATATGGATGTCGTAAGAATAGTAACTTTAAGCTAAATTATTTTTATATAAACATTAAGTAACAAAATTTAATTTTCTTTTCTGAATAAAAGGCTTGAAATTAAAAGAAATGATATGAAGAACGTCAAAATTGTTTAGGAGTTAGTTGTGGAGAGTGCAATGTTCGAGATATTTTTGAGATTAACTCAACAAGTCTCAATGGTGGTAAAGAAAACCGTGAAGATTTACCTGTTGCGCGTGACATGATTGGTATTTCTTATCGTGGCCGGTGCAGTAGTTGCCGAGGCTATTTCTGTAAAGAAAATAACAATTATACAGAGGTAAGTATTATTTATTCTTAATTCTTTATTGCTAGAGATACGACATACCTACATGTAAAGCTTAAAACTAGAGAAGTTATGTGTTACGAGCTTAACACTTAAAAGATTTTCTATATTAGAGTAGTAGCGCCTCGTTACAAATGATTTTAATTCTGAAGATGCTTTATCGATTGAGCATCATCATTTTAATTTCAGCCCACTAGCACACACTGTTGGGTATTAACCTCCTATGTCATTATTTCCAGTCCCATGTCATATTCATGCATCCATACTACAAAACTTTTTTACTGACATTCCAATCTCTACTACAAAGTGTCTAAACTCTTCTCAATTAATCGCTGAGTCCTTACTTATAGAAAATGTACCTAAATGCGAAAATAAACTTAATTTCAACCATGTCGATGAAAAAGATATTAAAAAAGCCTTTCAACTTTTAAATATAAAGAAAACTGCAGATCTCTGGGGAATTTCCGTCAGAATTATTAAACCTTTAATTGATACGATTGCACCAGATCTAGCTTTTATATTCAATGAATGTATTGATTGTGGCGTATTTCCTGATCTAATGAAATGTAGTAAAATAATTCCACTGTTTAAATCGGGTAGTAGGTCTGACCCCACTAACTTTAGACCAATATCAGTACTGCCTACATTCAGCAAAGTTTTTGAAAAACTAATCTTACATCAATTGCTCAGGCATTTCAATGGCAATGACCTGCTACATGGTAAGCAATTCGGGTTTACTCGGGGTAGGTCAACTACTGATGCCGGTGTAGAGTTAGTATCGCATATCTTTGATGCTTGGGAGAAGTCGCAAGATGCTTTAGGCGTTTTTTGCGACTTGTCAAAAGCATTCGATTGCGTACACCATGAAACATTAATCAGGAAACTACATCACTATGGAATAAGAGACACCTCTTTGGATCTTCTTACATCTTACTTGAGTGATAGGATACAAAGAGTTGACATTAATGGGAAACGGTCTTCGGGGTCTGTAGTTACAATGGGTGTACCGCAGGGTTCTATCCTCGGTCCTTTCCTATTTTTAGTTTATATTAACGACCTGCCTCACCTAGTCAAGAATAATCATGAGATTGTATTGTTTGCTGACGATACTTCATTAATTTTTAAAATGAAACGACGAAACATAAAATTTGACGATGTGAATAATGCAATCTCAAAAGTAGTACACTGGTTTAATGTCAATAATCTTTTGCTTAATGAAACTAAAACGAAATGTATAAAATTTGCTCTACCTAATGTAAAACACGTTAAGATTGATGTAAACGTAAAAGGAGAAACGTTAGAAATTGTAAACAGTGCAGTATTCTTAGGAATAACCTTAGATAGTAAACTTCAATGGGGCCCACACATAGATAAGCTATCGAAGAGACTTAGTTCTGCAGCGTATGCAGTCAAAAAAATCCGTCATCTTACAGACGTTGATACTTCTAGACTAGTCTATTTCAGCTACTTCCATAGTGTTATGTCTTATGGCATACTGCTGTGGGGGAACGCTGCAGATATTAACACCGTATTTGTGCTGCAGAAGAGAGCTGTTCGTGCAATCTATAATATGGGTCCCAGAAAATCCCTGCGTGATAAATTCAAAGAAATAAACATAATGACAGTACCATGTCAATATATTTATGAAAACTTGTTGTACACTCATAGAAATATCAATCTATTCCCTAAAAATAGCGACATACATAATATAAATACTAGAAATAAGGATAAACTCGCTGTGCCCACAACTAGGCTACACAAGATAAATGTATCTTTTAAAGGGCAATGTATACGCTTCTACAACAAAACTCCAAGTGAGTTGCAAAAATTATCAATAAATAAATTCAAACAAATTGTCAAACATATCCTTTGTAAAAAGGCTTACTACAAAATATCAGATTATCTAGAGGATAAAAAAGCTTGGGACGAGTTTTGCTCCAACTCGAAAAATAACAACTAACAGGCTAAAGGTTTCTTCGTCGCTTCTTTACTTTAGTCTACATACCGAAGCGACAGAAATCAAAAATATCACTTTATTTCCGTGTCAGTGTTTAGTTTTATGATTTGACCTTTTCTAAGTGTACATTTATTGTATTTATGGAAATAAAGAGTTTTTGATTTGATTTGATTTGAATACCACGGCTATTTGAGATCTTGCTTTATATTCGGTAAAGTTATTTTTCAGCATTGCCATACAGCGGGGCAATGCAGCCAGCGTCTTGGGGACGCTTCCGACTGGTATTGATATGGATCAGTTGAGCTACCTGTAGATTGTTTGCTACAGTCTGCAGTTACCTCTATTGTTTCAATTGTAAATACTAGTTCTAATTTATTTCTACTATTTGACTGTAATTATCTTCTTTGTAAATATTTTTTTCCCTGTGACATTATAACGCCGTTGAAAGGGTTTCACGTTCGTTTTCATTGCAGATATAGTTAGACAATTTTTGCGCTGTGAAATGGCTTTGTAAAAAGTCCTGAGCACTTTCTTTTCAGTTAATATACATTTGTTTTTGCGTTGTCATTTCTAGCAAAGCGTCAATGGAGAGACGATTTAACGGAATTGAATTAACTGACAGAAAACAGAGTGGAGTGATTCACACCGATGTTCGCTACTGCAGGTCTAAACCTGGTTCTGGCTGAATAGGAGTCTAGGCCTGCAGTAGACGCTAGGAAGTGACTTATAAATAGTCCTACCGTGCCCTCGTACATCTTCTGTTAGCAACAGCGACGCCCGCGGCCGCTGGCGCCAGGGTATCGTCGAGGAGACAGGCAGAGGCACATTCAGACCACAGACCCCATCTGGTCCAGGATCCTCCTGCGTTGCGACCTGCTATGGTGATCCCACCTGCTCGTTCTACGCATTCTCCGCCGCGGCAATACTGGAAAAAGGAACAATTTTTTACATTGATCTGAGTGGACATTATTAGGTTGTAGGCAGTAAGTTTGCTTCGCTCATCATGCAGTCTTTCAACAGGATCCTAACTCTTTAGACCTCTTCTTAAGTTGGGATTCTGTTGAAAGGCTGCGCAACTCTTACAATTCATAGGTTTCTATCTGTATTTTATCTCTGATTTCTTATTTTTATTTTTTGTAATGTTTTATATGACATGTGTGTGTAATTTATGGACAAAATTATGTCTGAATAAACAAACTTTTTATTTTATTTTATTATTTATTTATTATCTGTATACCTACCTAGTGGAAAGTGATACCTACGTCATGATTACAAAGCCTTCCTTCGTTTTTCGGCTGCCGGCTTTCCAAGAATGATAAAGTCTTATTAAGGCTTGCAGCAAAAACAAGCAAATTGTTCTGACATTGAGTAAATATCTTTTCTCCCGATTTAAGGTATCAATCTATTCTCTGTGTCGATAAATTGTGCTAATCCTGTGCGATAGGTATTGTCCTCGTGATAACTGTTAACCTTTTAAATCATTGTGAGTCAAATAATATAATGATGTATCTAGTTAAATGTGTGTATGTATGGTGGCAAATAAATTATAAAGGGTAGTGTCCTGGGTAAAAAAATATCTATTTTGTCCGTCAGATAGATTATCAGAAGATATAGGACACATTTTTTTTGTCAATTAAACAAAATTTACAAAAATAAAGCGCTTTAAAGTCTGGGTGGGGGCTAGTGACGTCATACCTTGCTAAATAGTGTCGCAAGGTGTGGTGTGTCGCGGAACTTCAACTGGCTATATCTTCATCATTTTTTGTTTAATCGACAATAGAAAAAAATACGTATCCAATATCTTCTGATAATATAACCGACGGACTAATTAGAATTTTTTAGCACACTAGCCTATTACGTCTTGATTTCTTTGCCACTTACCATGTCTTCCCCACACTTGGTTCCTTCTAAAGCTGGATGCGACGTCCATGTGTACCGTTCTCTCTGGCAATGCAAGTCCCTGCAAATATCTTCTAGACTCTGACCCGCTGAGTGCCGGCTGCCGCGGCCGTATTTTAGCATGCCTGAAAGTTTTCCATTATCTTTATTGAAATCAAGGGGTTCGCACTCAATGACCTACTACTAGGTTCACTCCTATGGCTCACCGAGCAAAACTGGCTCTTGGCATAAGAATTCTCCAGGCATCTTGGTTCTGAGCTCCACGAACTCGACGCCAATAGCTGGCAAGAGTCACTCGCCAGCTGGGACGTGGGGACTCAAGGTCACCGATTATATTTTAAGTGTCGCTTATCTATCAGCCATTTTATGTTTACTGGGTAAGTATGTGTTTCCTAGTGGTCTAATGGTAAAGAGAAAATAGTGCTTACATTGTTGATCGGCGTCAAATCTCTCTCCAGGTAGAATTCCTTCCGCACTGTGGTCTAACTGACCTGCTGAGTTGCCATGGTCGAGCAGGCATCTTGATTGGATTGTGCTGCAATAAAATTTATGTATTGTTGGCATAAATGGTTTGTCAACCCTCGATAAATTCTTGGAAGAGAAGTTTCGGAAATTTCGATAACCAAATTTTTTGGGGCTACATATTGATAAGAATTTAAATTGGAAAGGACATAATTATATAATCGGTGTGTTCAAAATTAAATAAATTTCCATATGCCTTACATAATTATGTTAGCAAAGGTGGTTAACGCGAATGCAACATTAACGGCATAGCATGCATAGGTACGTGAAATATTCGCTACAGTATGGAATTATATTGTGGGAAATTCAACAGACCGAGAAAGAGGTTTCATTGCCCAGAAAAGATGTATCACACTAATATCATAAATGTGAAAGTTAGTATTATTTAATAATTGTTCCCAAGCTTTATTCCATCTAAAAACTATGTATTAGGTAAGTGTCTGTGATGCAACATTAACGGCATAGCATGCATAGGTACGTGAAATATTCGCTACAGTATGGAATTATATTGTGGGAAATTCAACAGACCGAGAAAGAGGTTTCATTGCCCAGAAAAGATGTATCACACTAATATCATAAATGTGAAAGTTAGTATTATTTAATAATTGTTCCCAAGCTTTATTCCATCAAAAAACTATGTATTAGGTAAGTGTCTGTGATGCAACATTAACGGCATAGCATGCATAGGTACGTGAAATATTCGCTACAGTATGGAATTATATTGTGGGAAATTCAACAGACCGAGAAAGAGGTTTCATTGCCCAGAAAAGATGTATCACACTAATATCATAAATGTGAAAGTTAGTATTATTTAATAATTGTTCCCAAGCTTTATTCCATCAAAAAAATATGTATTAGGTAAGTGTCTGTGATGCAACATTAACGGCATAGCATGCATAGGTACGTGAAATATTCGCTACAGTATGGAATTATATTGTGGGAAATTCAACAGACCGAGAAAGAGGTTTCATTGCCCAGAAAAGATGTATCACACTAATATCATAAATGTGAAAGTTAGTATTATTTAATAATTGTTCCCAAGCTTTATTCCATCTAAAAACTATGTATTAGGTAAGTGTCTGTGATGCAACATTAACGGCATAGCATGCATAGGTACGTGAAATATTCGCTACAGTATGGAATTATATTGTGGGAAATTCAACAGACCGAGAAAGAGGTTTCATTGCCCAGAAAAGATGTATCACACTAATATCATAAATGTGAAAGTTAGTAGGTATTATTTAATAATTGTTCCCAAGCTTTATTCCATCAAAAAACTATGTACTTATTAGGTAAGTGTCTGTGTTATGTTAAGTAGTGCCCTAATCATAGTGATCTTTTTGTACTTATTATGTGCTGCAGTGTCGAATAAATCTTTTATCTATCTATCTAAAGTTTGGATGGATAGATGGATGGATGTTTGTTACCTCTTCACGCCAAAACTATGAACGGATCGGGCTGAAATTTTGCACACAGGTAATTCTAATCCTGGAATCAAACATAGGATACTTTTATCCCTTTATCCATAAATTAGTTCCCATGGGATAGAAATCACCTTTAAACGTTTCCATGGAAACAACACGTGTAAAGCCGCGGGCATAAACTAATGCGTATATAAAGTTTTGAATGCACTCAGTATGAAATGGTTTTGTCGCAGAATCGCCTCGTACAATTCTTAATTCAAAGAAACTCGAGATAGTGCGGTGCTATTTACACGGAGTTATTGATATAATGGTTCTAGATAGGTTTCAACCTTGATAAATTATGCATGTTCCTCCATCTCTAGTTTCTTTCATCTAAGGTTGAATACCAAAATAAGTACCTATGTATGTGACGATTCTGCGACGATACCGCTGACGTAGTAAAGCGATTAGTTTAGGGAAAAGTGCCCTAGGTTGTAATTTGCAGGAATAACGGCAGCGTGTTCCAAACCTCAGAGCTACGAATTATAAACACTGTGGAAAACTTACTCTAGAAACTTTTGGAGATAGCTCTTGCTGCACTGCGACCAGGTGATCTTGCCGCTGCCGAGAGTGGGGCTCATGATGTAAGCGCTGGGGTCACAGCCGTTGTCTGCTTGAGGCCCGTCGTGACGCATACCTAGGCTGCGAAGAGATTTTCAATTAATCATCGCTAGGTCATAGCCGAGTTCAAGAGAGCTCGTCTCTGCTGGGACACGTCGAGAGAATGGAAGAGGATCGGGCTGCCCAGAAGACGTATGAGGAAACCTTGAGGGCGTAGACCAGGTAGGTATTGCTGGATCGAGGAAGTTGAATCGAGATGCCTGGAGAAGTCTTGTGTCAGAATTCAAGATCCATTTTGGGTTCCTGAATCACAGTAGTACCTAAGTATCGTTAGGTACACCGTCCACGCGTTTATTGTCTTTGACTGAATTAAAGAACGCAATATTTCATAGATTCTTTTTCTTTTATGATCTGCAGATATTTGTTCCGGATGATCTGGGTGGTCTACACCTAAGTAGAATAAAGAAACAATCTATCAATGTAAAGTATTGTGTTAAGTATAGTCAGTTATCTAGTATCCATAACACGAGCTCTGCTTGGGGCTAGATGATGCTGTCTGATTTGTCCAGCATTGTTTATTATAAAAAATAGTGATGCTTTTATACGGCTCGATTATGCCGTTAATTCACTGACACTAAGCTTGATTATCTATGCTTGCGTACCTAGCGCTTTCGTTTGGAATATGCGTTACTCAAGCATCGATGGATGACTGACCGTGATCTTCACACTATCACACTAATATTATAAATGCGAAAGTTTGGATGGATGGATGGATGGATGGATGGATGGATAGATGTTTGTTACATCTTCACGCCAAAACTACTAAACGGATCGGGCTGAAATTTTACATACAGGTATTCTAATCCTGGAATCAAACATAGCCTACTTTTTATGCCATAAATCAGTTCCCATGGGATAGAAAACGTTTCCACAGAAACAACGCGTGTGAAGCCGCGGGCAGAAACTAGTGCTTTCATAATATGGGCCTAAAGTCATACTAACACCAGTAGCTGGTCACTGAAATATAAACTGTGACTGTGGTAAGTGTGGTTAACAATTACGATAATAATCAGTCTTGAAATATCAAGTGCCCCTTGCTCAATCTGAAATCCCTTTGAGAACAAAAAGACTGTTTTACGTAGGTACAAATATTATGAGACAAGTAAGTAAATAGTTCCTTACTTGTGTCCGATTTCGTGTGCCACCACGTAAACGCTTTCAAAGTGTCTCCCTTCATTCACTGTGCAACTGCTTGTCACAGTACACATTCCGGCAACTGGAGCGAGTCCTGAAATTAATTTAAAAATAATTAGTTCTCTTATAACATAAATAAATAAATAATGCTGGACAATCCACACAGCACCATCTAGCCCCAAAGTAAGCTACTCAAAGCTTGTGTTATGAGTACTAGATAACTGATATATTTAATACATTATATATGCATAGATAGATTTTTTTTATGATACATAGAAAACACCCAGACCAACGGAACAAATTTCTGCAGATCGTACACAAATTTGTTCCGAGGCGGGTATCGAACCCGCAACCTCTGCGTCGCAGGCGGACTGTCGCCCTCTGCACCACCGAGGTCATCATAACAGCATGTCCTTGCCACCGTGTCCATCTTGTACGTACACACGTGGTAAATAAGTATTGTCCTGTCATATGACAAATGCCTAGAAACAATACCTACTTATTATTTGATTCAGAAAAGAAACTCCTTCATAAGTTGGCAACGTTCCTGCACCTCTTGAGACCTGAGACTTGAGACCTGAGACTTCCGCGTCTATGATATCGAGGTAAATAAACTTTAACACTGAGTGCTACGATGCGACGTAAATATCGCATAGAGGGGCCCTTGGGGCGCGGCGGAGAGATCCTTGGGGCGCGGTGGGCGGCGGCGCCCCTTCGCTTCGGGTCGCACCGCCGAGCCTGGGCAGTAAATGCCTTAACGCATACGCAGCATCGGCGGTGTGACCCGCATGGGCGGGCCGCTGCTTGCAGGACCTGCCGATGTGTGGCTTTTGGACCATGAAAGTCTTTTTTAAATCAGAAATCTTTGATCTGTTTGAACATCTTACCCACCTACACTAGACTTTAAACTCATGGATCAATAATACCTAGTGTTAGAAAAGAAATCTCATGTCGCAATTCAACGACTTTTTGCTATCTAGGCATCTATTTCCAAAGCACAACAGTGAATCGAGTGTAACAGTAACAAAGATGAAGCTGCAATAGTTACTTAACGATTCGATAAGCATTGATGCCAGTAATACCATTATGGTTTAAACGAGAGCATTAAAAAGTCATTAACGAGATAATCCGACGAAAGCGTTGCAATGATAATGGCTTATGTAATGAATCGTTATGTCGTTATTTATCGGGTAAAAGAGTTTTCCTTGTGCTAAGTGAAAAGTGTATCCAAGAAAAAGAACTTGGATTCAAACAACATATTTTGTTTAAGGACAAAAAGGTTATGTTTACTCGTTTTATATATTACTAAAGAGTCAATTCACTTACCAACTACTTGACTGCTGACCTTCCCGTTTTTATTAACAACATACAGGTCCAACCCAGTTAAAATCAGCGCATGATCCCAGTGTAACGGGTCATTATCGCCTGGAGGGTTCTCTAACCTTTGCCATGTACAAAAGTTGCTCAAAAACCTATCTATATCATGGGGTCTCTTCAAATTTGCCGGATCTTCGTGCAAAATCTCCAGTCTTTTCAGAATAAAATTGACAGGTCTTCCCAAAGATGGATCGTGGTATATCAGCTGTACAGCATTTATCATTGCTAGTACGAATCTTACTAGTTCTCTTTCCGTGTCTTTGGGAAAGTTTGTGGTCATGTGCTTGTAAAGATCTCTGTCTACAAACACTGCTGTTTCGACAAATACTGCTGGAAGGATACCGCGTTTTTGTCTTACGTTGCTTACACCTAGTTTTTCGATGACCGCTCCTATACTATTGTTCCTATGTGCAATGCTTAGTTTAAAATCTTCTAACTTTGGTCTAGAGACTTCTGCGTGTCGTTTTCTTCTGTGTTTACTCCAATTGTTGACCGGTTCTGGTTCATCTTTAATATCATGTTTTTCAATACAGGTTATTGGGTCTTTTGTGTTAAGATTACGTTTGACTATTACGTGAGGTTTGGAATTTTTGTTGTGAAATCTTTCTGGCAGTGGATGAACGTAATAGTAACTGTCGTTTGATTTGACTACTCCTCTCTGAAAAACAGTATTAGGTTTGTATAATAGGTATTTGTAGTAGTATCCTAAGGGGCTAATAGACTTATTTAGTATGTCACTTACCAAATCATCACACGCATAAAAAGCCGCATTCTCGCTTCTATAATAACACCTATCTATCTCATCATTGTGGTCAACCGCTTCTGTAGTGTTTTCTCGCCGCCTCAACAATAGGAACTGGGGGTCTAGCAGACTCTTAGGAGTTTGCTTGATGTGTAGATGCTTCTTCAACCCGACGAGATCCTGGTCGTCGTAGAGTAGAGAGCGCTTGCGGCGTTTGTGATGGTTTAGGTGTGCTATTTCGAACTGGGCTTCTGAAATTATTACATAGGTCACTAAAAATAGACCATCGTTGCTTTATTTTAGTATTTTACTGGTGCAATGGTCATAATGACAATGACTATCTAGGTATGTATGAATGGATGTTTATATAAAACGTTTTATATCGTGGTATCAGTTAATTAAATGGTAAATATACCTACATATAGACATCTATTTATATACATTTGACATCTGTTATATTGACATTATATGACACGGTAAGCTCTCAGAAAAAGGTAGGCTGCTAAATCTTTTTTGTCAAACCAGATGCAGAAGCCATTTAACAAAATGTTGAAGTTGAAATCTTAGTTTAACACCATCAACCCACTGACAATGATGTCAATTCATATGTCGCCAAATTAAATTAAACTAATAACAAAACACTAACAATGTTGAAAAGGATTGCATAATTTTAAGTGCTGTCAGATTATTTTAGTTTTGGTGACAGTTGAATTGACACCATTATTTAAATTGTGCTCTAGATGATGATGTGATGGTAAACAATAAATATTCAACCTAGCTTCCGTCTTAATAATTCAGTTTCATAATAACTTTACTTAGATAATTCTGTATGCTAATTTATTCGAAGATGACCATTTGGCTGTCTTAAAATTAAGATCATCGGTGTCTCATTTGTTAGTTATATTTTGGGTTATTGACCTACATTGGGTCATTGACACAGTTTTTAATCGCGACATGATCATGGCAAACGTTTTGTTATAGTGATTTTATAGTTAATCACTTACCATGAGGATTGGCACCTAATAGGAATAACTTTTCTGACTCGGTCAGGTGATCTAGCAGTTGCCTTGAATGTTCCTGAAACAAAAAAAACATCTTTTTTAGATTGAATAGGCCACATTTTATATTTAGATATTTATTCCAAGTCCCCAAGACAATAGCATAAGCCACGAGTACCTTAGCCTTAACAAAGCTTTGTAGGTTTAATCGTCTATTTAAATATAACCGAGATGTAAACAGTCGTTAAAGCCGTGTTTCAACCGCGAAAGGGTACCTAATAAGCGTTAAATGAGAGATGAGTGATCGATTTCATTGCAGAACAGAGTTCATTACGAGCAGAAACTCGCTCAGTCCTTTCTGCACGACTATTTGTTGTTGGAAATTCAAGTATGCAGGTTACTCTTGCGAATTAAACGAGGTCCTAAATGGGTCCGCTCCGCTCGCGGTGGAAACCCGGCGAGTTAGATGAATACAGAGATAGCTGGGTTTGCCACGATTGTTAAAATTGATAATATTGACAGCAAACCATATACCGCCGTTGTTCCAAAATATAGAGGTATAATTTTAAAACCCTTTCAAATTCGAACTAGGTGGTTCTAGCGAAAGTCAACATTTGTACTACTCCTATAATTAAACCTAATATTCGCATGAACTAACTAGTATTCTGCACTATTGTGTTCGAGTAAATGAAGTAGCCTCGACACGTAGTTACAATGGTTCGCACGACGCCTTCTAAGTTTTCGGAAGCTGCTGTTGAGATAAAGGATTGGTTTTGTATAGGATCTATGGTTTATTTATCACCGTCTTGTTCGTAGAACGTAGACTTGACTGTAGCGTTGTTAGATAAGTGGATCTAGGTAACTGTAATTATTCAATACTTAGTTTTTGATGACTATTGCCACTAAAATTGTATTGTTATAGCTGACCTATCAGACGTTGACCTTTCCAAGAACCCCATGAAAAAGTCACATTCAGGAGTCCCCAAATTTCCAACTTTTATTTCGCTAATTCCTTTAGGGACTCTTACTTAATAACCCTTAGTAAAAAGCATGATTATAGGAGTTAATTTTGTGTTTAAAGTTGTAGAACTGGCGAGTCTTCGATAGGTTCTTCTTTCTGAGATATATTCATAATCACCACAGGTCTTACCTTTAAAAAGAATAGTAGTAAATAAAAGAAAATCGACCAATTAAAAGATACAGGTGTCTAGAATGATGTGTAAATAAATAGCTACCTACTTCATTTGAATACATATCCAAATTTAAGGCCTAGCTAGTCCTTTTAGAATTATGTCTCTCGAATATACTGTTCTCGAAATGGTCAATCATTTTGATCTTACATTAGATCTTAACTATCGTTCGTAGTACATATCGCAGACAATCTTGGTCACTTATTTGTACCTGTTTGTACCTAACAACGCTATCAATCTTCCAAACTGTTGCATTCCCATTCGCAATAGACGAGTATGCAAAGCGCTAGCAAACTGTAGCAACATTTACGTAAGCGGCCACATAGCATGAAGTTCCATTGTATTTAGATCCAAACAACTAATTATACACTTTCACGCTCAACATGTTGGTACTGGGTCGGAAGTATTGCACTAAGAAAGTTGCTCAGGCGGTCATTTCAGCTACAGTCTACGGTTGTCACAGTTCCAAAATCAATTCAAATCCTAGACTCGATTTGCTTGATTTAGGCCCGGCGCCCATTATCGGCATCGGCACGACTGAGGATTTTAGGTGGCAAATAGCAATATACATTAACATAATGGCAATAAAGTAAATTTGCCGTGTATATGGTCGTAATAACAAAAAATATGCGATATTTGCAAGCCCTAATTGAGAGTTGAGACGCTTCGGCAAGCTACAGGACGGTGCGGCATGCTTAGGGACGCCTCGTCATCCCTAAGAACGTTGCAGCATGCCAAAGCATAGTTTCCGACAGTGCGCTTGCATGTAGGATGCCGAAGGATCCTTTTCCTTGTCGATGCCGATAATGGGCGCCGGGCTTTAGGCACTATTGAATGCTTTGCTACCACACGTTAGCTTCATAAAACAAGAACCAAATCTGATCTCAATCGTGTGGTAGCAAAGCATCCTCTTTGGATCATCCTTCATAATATTTTTTTATTTTTTTGTGATACACAGGCAGCTGTTTAAGCTGATGCGTGTTATCTGAGTATTTGTCAATGCACTTTTAATATTTGTCCAGACTGTTTTTGAAAGAGTTCACTGAGGGGGCACTAATCACTGATTCCGGTAACTGGTTCCAAGTTTTCACTATGCGATTTGGAAGTATGTGCTCTCTGGGTTTGCTGAGGAGAAGTTAATCCCTAATCTCTGAAAATGTTACGGAAAGTTTTACCTACTAATCACTGTGTCGGTAATTGCCTGCTACATGGTGCAGCATGCCTATTTCTGCAAGCAGAAATGCTGAGTTTATTTAAAGGCGCATGAGGGTGGCTTCCCTTCGGCCGTCTACAGAACCGGAGTTTCAGAACTGGTTCCATACGAGGCTTTTAAATTTGACAAAGTTTGTATTTGCGTAAATTGGCCATCTTCATTATTAGTTTAAGGCGACTAAATCTTTGCCTACTGAATTCAGGTAAGTACCTACCTAGCACCACCTATAAGTGACCACCCAACGGCTGGTAGACACGTAGGTACCTATCTTCAAACATCGTTTATTACGATAAATTAAGTTAAACTTATTTTGTAAAGAACTTTCACGTCACATAACACTCAGTATATTAGAGTACAATCGTAAATTACTAATTACAAGGAAAGTGCAAAATTATGCCGAGTAATCACAGAAAGTAGAGTCATTTTAGCTGATGGAGATCGTAAGTGATAATGGATGTTGATGATGTACTTTCTACTACATTTTGTGGAAAATGTAATATAATAAAATTACTTGCGTAAGTGTGTACGACCACCACTTCATATCTGCCCTTTGTGACCCGCTGCTGGGCTAAGACCTCTCTTTGACCCATGTAGGTACCTATGTCTATCATAAACATGTTTTTTTTTGTTTTACAGTGCTTTGCTTGTCCATTCTTATAAGGGTCGAGAACCGTTTGAATAAGTAGTTCGTAAATTATTGGGGTAAACCAGGGTGAACTAACAAGCGATAGCGATAAGCTGGAATAGCAAAAGCCTCCAAAAATCGTAGGATATTCAAAACAATTTGCAATTAAGAAAAAATGTTTTAAGGAATTTCATAATTAATTATGCACGGCAATCATTTTGACATTTTGATTTTTGTAACTAATCGAAATTGCTTGATTTTCTAATCTATTCTCAATAATTTACGATCGTTTACTCGCTTAGCAACAACAATTTAAGTAGGTACCTACCTAACTACACCTGTGGTAAAACTGTTCTGCACGGGGCGCTGCCCGCCCCACGGTAGATATCCCTAAGTCGCCTCTTACGACACCCGCGGGAAGAGTTGGGGTGGTGCTAAAATATGCCGGTTCACCTACCTACGTAGGTAAGTGCCGACAATTGATCATCTTCGTTAACAAGTGTAACTACTAGTGTATTTCCATACAAAGTATTAAGACATCTGTGCTCTTAGCAATGCGTATTGTGGCCTCAAACAATGCAAGAGATAAAATATTTCATAGTTGTAACTTAAATTTCAACCTTGTGTTTTGATAAATACGTACCTACTTGCTGGTATCATTGTCTTGAATTCACATTTATATTTGTGAATATCATTTACCTATAATTTTAAGTGGGTTCCTTAAAGTAAGAATAAAATTATGTTAATAAATTCCCTTTTGTGTACCTTACCTAATTAATGATCTTATTAATAATATTTTTTCAGGTATTTATCACGTACCTTTTGTAGGGCAAATAATGCCCTACGTTTCTCGTGACAGCGATCGCGGTCACAGGATGACTGGCTGTACTCGTAGTTACACATGAGAATTGACAGCAGTATCCACGACTACCCTCAATTCATCTTCAGAATTTAAGTATGTTATCTAATCGCAAAGAAAACTACAATCAACTAATATAAATAAATTACAAGTATTATTTACAATTGCAACAATTGAGCAGACTGTTGCAAACAATCTACAGTTGTTTGTTGACCTACTATAAAAATAACCATAGCTACCGGCTGATATTTCAGAGTATTAAAAAAATAACACGTTAGAAATGGATTTCCATACGCTTTTCTCTCATACTCATTCTCATTTATTCGCCGTAGGAGCACAAGGCACACTTGGAAATGTCACTTTAAATATAAACGGGTTACAATATGTTGTGCTTAGGTAAATCTCTCCCGCTAAACGCGTGAGAAATGAAATTCCATAGAGTTTTCCCTCCCGCATTTCAGTACGCCTGCAATAACGTACTTTCTACCTTATGTTTGGAAAAAGAATAGGTAAGCAACTTTCTGAGCAGGAGTAGAATAAAGGTAATGAATAAGATTCCAAATTTCATTGGGATATTGCCAAGTGGTACCAATCTTCTTTGTCATTGCACAGTGTATGTAATTCCAGAGTATATGTCATTATAATCCAGGAATTAGTTATACTAATGCTTTCAACATCATTTCATTCATTATACATTCGAACAAACCCACTTTCGCATTATAATATTAGTGACGTTGACGAACAATGAAGACAACTGAAGCAGAACCATTTTGCAATTTCAACATAGGTCAGGGCTTATTGTTCAAAAGAAATAAAAGCTCTTGTTTGACATTTTGGCGTCTGATTTGTTACGGTTACCTACACGTTCTAAAGGCGGTTCCCAATATTAATTCTAACTCTGGTATTGACTATCTTAGTCATCATCATCAGACAGTTTACGTCCACTGGTAAACATAGGCCTCCCCCAAATGACGACGCTACGAATAGAGTAGGCTCGCATCGGGCCTACTCGTGGAACGAAAGCGGAAGATAAGAGTTCTTTGTGTAGGAAAATGCATCAGAAACCTCATTTTCCTTTTCTGAGTAGGCACCCTAATCCGCCTCCATCCACAAGTAAACAAGGTAGCACAAGTAAAGGAAAAAATCCTAAAACCGTAAATCTGTAGGTATACGATTCACTAAAAAAATACTTACCTACATTTAATTCTCTCCATGGACCGAAACATGTGCAGTTTTTAAAGTTTTCCGAATCGAATGCGATAATTCCTAATTTGATTCGCTCATAGTTGATACATGGCGGCACTTTTATGTTTTGGTTAAAATTTAATAAAACCATAAACAGTTCCGCAGTTTTAAAAATGAGAAATGTTAAGCGACTTTCGTTATTGCAAGTTATGCATATTATCATGCAATCTTAATTGTGCTTTGAAAAATGTAGCTAACTTGAGTAGAAATTTTTCTCCAATAACGTTTCTGCTTCTTTTTGTTTTGTAAAAACTTATTTTAGAACATTTCTTTTTCGCTCTGCGTTATTTGTTACAAATCGTAGGAAGATTTATTGTTAGTTGCAACAGTTTTCATCTTGCAAAACCCGTATTAAAATGCAAGCTTTCATAGTTAAATATTGAGTCCAAGAGATAATTCTTATGTATTTATGCATCAATTAGGGTTAATTCTGAACGTAGTTATATTGGTTTGTTTACCTGACGCCGAGAGCAAAGTAATTTTAAATAGCTTTCTCCTTATAATTATATACCCACATATAACTTCAAGAATATATTTATTTATTTATTTTATTTATTTATTAGTTCACAAAACAGAGTAAGATCCATAAGAAAATACAGTAGGTAGATACATTGTTGTTACGAACTAGATTTTACCCAAATATGTAAACATAGCAAGCGTTAATAATGTTGCAAGCTTAAGTTTAAGATTTACCGAAAAATCTCGAAATTTTTTATAACTAAATATAAATATATATATTACTAATAATAATATATAACTAAATATAATAAAATATAGAGTTTCTTGGTGGCGCCAAGCTAAACTAGTAAACACCTCCCTTCTTTAGTTTATCAACGCACATGTATAATCAACCTACATTTACCCATATAAATATTTTTTTTATTCAACGGTGACATATTTTTTACCCTCAAAGTATGGAACTTAAAAGTAGCACATTAATGGTCCGGTGAAATTTTAAAACCCCAAAACGTCAATTGCTGAACGAACCTTCCCCAATCAAATTACTAAAAAAATACAAAAAAATATGTATTGCTTGTATTAATGGTGGAACAGTGTTTGAGATTCCTTTTTAAGTAAAGAAAATGTTTGGGTTAAAGAATTTCGCTCTTCTAAAACAAATTATATAAGTAGAGTAGATTAAGTTATTTTATAGTATCATTAAAAACAAGGGCGGGTTTTCATCGTCACCACGTTAGCAAATATATATCACGTTTAATATTTTTTTTAAACACAGTTTTTTCACTAACGGATAATTTTTTTTTAAATCTGGCGTGATTGTCTTTTGTTGTTTTACACATTTATCAACGCTGACGACGTCACAAATCCAGCCTCCAGTAGGTATACGAAAAACAAAAGGAAATTGCGCTAGCTTTTAATAATTTACCTGAGCATAATACATACATATTTATAAAAAGTTAAATAAGAGCTTGCATTTCATTATCATTAATTAAAAGAAAACAAATAATTACTGGAGTGAGTCAGAAAAAATAGGGACTTTTTTCTGACTCTCAGCATAAGTTGGTCATTCGACCAACGCCAAAAGAACGTACAGGCACAAATACAAGTGGTGCATAATGAATCATTATTATGCATGCACTCACTTGTGCCTGTACGTTCTTTTGGCGTATTTTTTGTTTTGGAATTACTTACTTCAATAAAATTACAAAAATACAAACCTACATACCTACACTTATTCCTATAAATTTATAAATATTAATACCTCCTCAACATCACCTCAAAAGCCTGTATTGGTCCACTGCTGGACGCAGGCTTCCCCCTTGATGAGCGCCTTATTGGCTTTTATCTCATGGGGGTAATACCCATAATCCCCACGCTGGGCATGCGGGATCGCAGTTCGGTGGAAGAATTGTTCTGCAGGGTGCGCTGGTGCCGGCACCTGGTGGATATCCCTTAGTCGCCTCTCACGACACCCGCGGGAAGAGTTGGGGTGGTGCAAATTCTAAGCCTTCACAACACAGATTAATATATCTATACCAATAATATAAATACCTACGTATTATATACTTACAAAATATATTATGGAAACAAGGCCGCCTTATAGCGTCATATAGCGCCGTCATATAGCGGCTGCCGCTATACACCAGGCTCGGTGTCAGCTGAAGCGAGACGAAAAATGCAAGATCTTGATGCGTGTTCAGAAAACAAAAGAACGTACAGGCACAAACACAATTTGCTTGAAGGATTTGACGAAAATTTCCTGGTAGTTATTCAAATTACCTGATGTAGATAAGGGTAAAGTCCAAACAGACTAAAGTAGTGTGCGGATTTGCGGCATTTATCCTTATCCAAGTTAAACTAGACAGCTGTTAACTAGACATAGATATATTACAGAAAGCTTTAGAAATTAAATAAAATGAAAAACGTTAATTTGACACGATACATTACCGAAAAATGTACCTGAAAGGTAAATAAAACTTGATAAACACGCACGAAAGACAATAAACAAAACAAGAAATATAAAAAACGATTTAATACATTATGCAATTTTACTTACGTGCTCATAATTTCCCGTAAATACCTACCTACGATTTAAATGCGTAAATGCCGTGAATCTGCGCGCAACCTTAGACTGGATAGACAATACGTAGTTAATCGCTGAATGATATTATGGATGGTCCTAAGAGTTTTTTGATGCGCTTTAGTTGGCAAGGTTGGACTTGCAATTTTGTTTTTTTGCTGTCCGGCAATTTTAAGTGGATTCCTTGAAGGTTTAGGTTTGTATTTATAAGTAAGTACAATCAAATGGCGGCCATATTGTAGTAACATTTAGGGACAACCGTTTACGCACTAATGTTCAGAATGATAAAAAGAAAATTCCCGGATAGATAGGTACGTCTGCTCGACTGCCGCGCCGTCCATTCTTCGAAAAATGGACGGCGCGGCGGCGGTCGAGAAGACGTTCCTATCCGGAAATTTTGTTTTTACTAATTAATTTAAATTTACTTTTTGTTTAGAGAAACATTGGTGCATGAACGGTTGTCCCTAGATGCTACATATTATAACCCAGCTTCAAAGACAGGGGTGTACATAGATGTCTGTATAAGTCTCAACGTGATATTGTAGAGTCGAAACTAGTCGTTTTCACTGCGTTTTTCTTTAAAATAGGTAAAATATGTCTAGTGTTATAAACTATATGTATTACTAGCTTCAGTCCGTGGCTTCGACCGCGCTTTTCCGGGATAAAAAGTAGACTGTACTTCTCCGGGATACATCTACCTCCCTGCCAAATTTAATTGAGATCCGTTCATCCGTTAAGGCGTGAGAAGGTAACAGACAGCCAGAGTTACTTTCAAACTTATAATATTAGTATGGATTATGTATGGATAGTGAAAATCGATGTATTCGTTGTCATTATTATGTTAGTATTCATAGACTCTGTGTCGAAGTCCAGTTTAAAGAATTTATTTCTCAAAAGAACATAGTTCACTTAGATGAGAATGTAAACACAATATTCTCAATGTAAAACCTACCTTTTGTCTACGCCTTTTCTTAACTGTCTGTAATACATTTATAAACTGTCTGTAATACATTTATGAACTGTCTGTAATACATGTACTAACTGTCTGTAATGTATTTGGGCAAGAGTTCAAGAGGCCGCAGCCCACTTAGATGGACGGACCAGATCCGCACGAATCTCCACAACGCTCTACACACCGCCAAGGACAGGCGCAGCTGCCGTGATATTCTCCGTGACAAAGTTACACGGGGGAACACGGCCCTCAGACATGAGGATATACGACGCCAGGAGGAGGAATGTATTTGGCCGGTGTCTCGTCTGTGTTTATCCTAAAACTTAGATGCAGAGGGTCAAAGCAATAAATTCAAATTATCAATGTATTACGCCTTATCTAGGCATTATGTGAATTGGCGTTATCTAGTGTTGGCATGCTGTGTCTCGACACGCGATTGCATGACTTATTGTTATCTTACAGTGTGTGATTGTTTTGACATACATCTTTTATATTTCTAAGAAATCAAATAATATAATACATAGGTATTTATTAATACATAAGTATAATTATATGTATGTACCTATTGTAGATTTATTATTTGTACACTTCCTCTACCTATTCCATCGCCTATCCTATAACTCTAAGGTTTGCTTGAAGAAAACTCTTTTTCATTGTTAAGCTCGCCTGTGTTCATATCCTATAATATAAGTTCATTATTTGTATTAAGTACCTAATTGTGTGTACAAAAATGAATTAAAGAATCCCAAAAAAATTTAACTTCGACGGGACTTGAACCCGCATCCTTCCCTCAGTACGGGAAGTTGCTATTCAACTACCTACATTATTTATTCATCTAAGTGTGGTTACGAGGGTTTACGCACTATAATAACATAAACCTTATCTTTTACATTTTAACAATACATGCTCAAAGTGACCAAAACTAGGAACACCTACGGTATGGCCAAACTTTTAGATGGTCATATATTATTATTATCTGTTAAAAAGTACACATGATACACAATAACAAAACATAACCCTCCTTGTTGAGCAGTCGGGTAAAAACGCCTACATGTGCTGCTGCGCAATACACGACAGTTAAGGGAAATATCGAAAGTACAAGCAAAACATGCAAATCATGTGAGAGAAAATATCGACAAGGCAAAGCAAAACATTTTCACACTGTTGTAGTACTTACCTAATAATTTGTAATACTGTTGGAATTAGCCAATAAGTGACATAAAGTATCTGATATATTTCTGTGGTGTCGGCACATTTTCCACCAATCTTGATATTATGCAAACTAGGTAAATTGGTTTCGGAAATGCACTAAAACACTGGTAGGACCTAGTTGGCCTAAATTCCTGCCGGTTTTGGACAACGAAATATCTAATAACCAGAATGCTTTCAAATATTCGAAGGTGAAACTTATTAGAGGAATATTTGAACGGATATTCAATAATTAAAGTTTGTCAGACCCAAATTGTGGAGGCGTTTATATTAGGTCCTTACATATGAAATTGGCGTTTTGTATGGGAGGAACAAAAAGTCGAATATTTTTTAATATAATATATTTAATTAATCAAAGTATGAACCATTATTTTCTATGCACTTTTGCCATCTTATAGGTAGTTCATTGATCCCTTTACTAAAAAAACCAGTCGGACGGGAATCAATAAAATCTTTGAAGGCGATTTGGACTGCCCCATCGGAGTTGAATTTTTTCCCTTGCAAGAAGTTATCCAAATTTCGAAAAAAATGGTAATCTGTTGGAGCAAGGTCCGGGGAGTACGGAGGATGTCTTAGACTGAGAATGTAACGCAGCAGTCGACGCGCGTTTGCCGGTTTGCTTCAGTCAATTCGTGAGGTACCCACCTTTCAAGCTTTTTAATCTTCCCAATTTGCTTCAAGTGAATTAAAACAGTTTTATCACTAACACCGCAGCCTGCAGCTAACTCGGACGTGGTTTGCGATGGATCCGCTTCCACAATAGCCTTCAACTCTTCATTATCAACTTGAGTCTCAGGCCGTCCACGGGGCTTGTTCTGCAAGTCGAAATTTCCAGAACGAAAACGTTGGAACCAAAAACGAACTGTGTTTTCTTTTGCAACACGACCGCCATACACATCATTCACCCTTCGAGTTGTTTCCGCAGCACTAGTGCCACGGCGGAACTCGTACTCGTAAATAATGCGATATTTTAAGTTTTCCATTTTGTAAAATGAGTGACGCAAACAGAAAAAAACAGAAGAAAAAAAACAAATGAATGACGATCATCGAAGCACAAATACACGAGTCTATAGCTGTACAAATTTGAATTTGGAATTCCTTACCAAAGAGGAGAAATTTGTGATTAAAGTGGCCAGTACGAAAAACGCCAATTTCATATGTAAGGACCTAATATATGGTTATAATTGCGCTTATGTGTCTCTACCACCATAAAAAAATATTCAAAGAAAGATCGAGGATTTTTCCAACAATGGAAATTTAGAAAGCTTGATGTGGGTACTTGAAATTTGCTACAAGTAGGTTGAACAAGTAAGGCGGTGTCTATGATTGTGTCCCCATTCCGATGTTTGAGTACACGCTCATATACAAGGATTGCTTCCGTCGACGGGTGCAGTTGCCTTGCAGTCGGCAAGTCGGCGTCTTGCAGTCCGTGTATATGAGAATCGCCTCCTTTTCAAAAGTCTTTTAAACCGACAACTCTTTCTACCTTCCAAGTGGTATATATGAACCAATACTGTCCCAATCGTAGAAAAATAAGCTCATTAGTACAAACAATAGAGCCAATCTTGTAAGTCCAAAGAATCTTAATTAATTTCACACCAATTAAACACATTACCGGGACGAGATTTTGTCATTTATTGCAGTCATTTTCCATATAGACGGAATGTAGACTTTATAAGAGTGAACATAAGATTGGATTTAGGATTGGAAATATTTTACTCGCACTCAATTAATTTTTATATTTGAAAAACTTTTTCTATGGGAATGTTTCACTTAGTTCGTTTTGAATCTACTTATGACATGTTCTATACCATATGCATATAGGTTCAAACGAACTGTAAGGACAATCTGAAAATTACTATGAAGTATTTTAGAAGTTAGTTGAAGACTAAATCCTACGTTTATTATAAAGACGAAAATGAAATGAAATGAAAACATTTATTGAAAAACAAATACAAAATAACAATGGTTAACTCAATGTTAAGCTAAAGTTAGGTATTATAAGTTAGTAAATTGGTGCCGTTGTGAAAATGAATACTACTGAATCTAGTACTAAATAGATCGGGCTGAAAATCTGAAATACATTAAGATCTGGACCTAGAATAACATATGGGCTTCTTTTTATTTCAAAAAACGCGTGGGAAGCCGCGAATAGAAGCTAGTAAATTAATAAATGTTATTTTATGTGAGTTTCCTAATGTTCAGTCCAGGAGGGCGATTACAGTGTGGTAGGGCACGGCATTATGGCTCAAACGTTAGCAGTTCGTCCACTGATCGGCAATCCGAATGACGTCATTCGGATTGCCGATCCTTCGACGCACTTGTCAGCGGATTGTCCGATGTCGGCCTGTGAACGCGCACCCTAACGTTTCAACTCTCTCATCATCTCCTGTTCTATTTTTCAAATGTAGAGCCACTTGGTTTTCGCCAGAAATTACCCCATGAGAAGAAAACTCATGGTGTACTTTCTTGCTAAGCTTTTTGCGTATCTTCTACAGCTCCTATGCCTACGTCCACTGCTGAATGTACTCATCCCCGACTGGGCTTTTCCATAATCGCCACGCTCAGGCAGTTTGGTAATCACAGTATGAGTTTTACCAAATTCGTCAAAACCAAGCTGCTGTTCTTTTCCTCTTATAGGTTTCCTAAGTTAACTCTTTCTTACGACATTCATGGGATGAGTTGGAGGGTTGAATTCTTACGCAGTTACCGCCGCTAGGGTAAAGGGTAATTTTCACAAGAGTTGAGATTAACTCACAGTATGCAGAGATCTTCTATTCGTTTATTCTTGTTGATACGGGATTTCTTCTTATTTCTTGGATTTATGATTTGCTCGATTTTTGTTGTCTTTAATGGATGACGATGAGAAGAGTGAAATTTTAGAGAGAAGGCCACCTTAACTCCACTCTTAAAATTTGTGAATGAGTGGTTTTTTTTCTTTTGTGTTCGGATATTTGCTAGCCTAAACAACATGTGTTTATTATTGACACTGTTTTACCTGACTATTTCTTCAGGTCAGTTTATTGACATGGTGGCTAAGTAATTAAAGTTCTTCATGCATGGGTGACTGATTTCCACATTGATGGTATTTGTAACGTAACGCACGTTTACTTTCATTCATTAACCTAGTTTCAAGTTACAATACTTTGTGGTATCACTGTATCTAACGAGCATTATCGTACTTGATAAACGAAACAAGAACAAAATTTTAAATTTAAAAAACCCCTGACTGATTTTCATAAAACATGCCTAAGAGCACTCGGGATAAAATTATCTATGACACAAAAAAAAAAACTAAACGAAAATCGGTTCACCAGTTTAGGAGCTACGATACCACAGACAGATACACAGACAGACACGTTAAACTTATAACACCCCTCTCTTTTTGCGTCTGGGGCTTAAAAAGAATTCATGGCAGTTTAAATCTATTAGAACTCGTTATTATTTTTACCAAGAAAAGATTTCAACAAGCTCGCGATCTATTTAGATTTATTTTTTCAATTTTATTGAGATATTTTACATTATTATTTCTTTAACAAATTACCATTTTGTAAATACTGAAATATAGAAAGAGGATATAAAACCAACTACGTCTGTGTGGTTCCTGTTGTAGTGAATAACACGGGATTTAAGTAATACACTACAACATTTAACTTTTCCAAAGAAAAGATCTCAACGCGCAATTTATTTTGTAAAAGGTAGTAATCTATTTATGTAGGTACCATGTATTTAGTCATATTATTGTACCTGTTTGTATATATTACACTTAAGTCTAAAATAACCGCAACAAATTGTTATTATGTTTTTTCTGCAAAAAAACTTGACGGAAACATCATGTTCATGTTACATTCAAGTTAGATTTAGATAAGACATTGAACTTGTGTGACCGTGATATGTGAAGGTTGACACGGAAGCACAGCGTAACAAAGATTGATGCAAGTGCTGAAACTAGGTTATTGCGTTTTAATATTGTTTTATTGAAATAATAATTTTTAGGCCTCTACCACACAGCCGCGAATTTGAAGCGCGTCTCGTGTCCAGCCCACGCACACCCGTAATTAATACTCAGTCTCCAGCTACCGCCCGCCCCCATAAAATCGCAAAACGCAAGACGCAGCTTCAAAATCGCGGCTGTGTGTGGTGGAGGAACGCTACATGCGTTGACACACTTGCGCCTTCCCATCTTCCGAGGACATCCATGGGGAGAAGCGCATATATGCATATCTTGACAGAGCCTACACATTTGCTCCCCTTAGAGAGCTTAAATCCGTGAAGAACCGACGCTCTCCAGGGTTTTAAAAAAAATATCTGAGTGAGTGGTCGCGACGCGTGACCTGAGAGCTGGTGAGTATATGGCGCAGCGCGTCGGCATTGAAATACAGCGGGGCAATGCATCCAGCGTCTCGGGGACGCTTTGTATGATATGGATCAGTTGAGCTATCTATAGATTGTTTGCAACAGTCTGTAGTGAGCTCAATTGTTTCAATTGTAAATACTTGTTCTAAATTGTTTTTATTATTTGATTTTAATTTTCTTTATTAATAAAGATACATTGAGATAGAATCAATTGGAACAATTAAGCCAACTGCAAACTGTTGTAAACAATCTATAGGTAGCTCAACTGATCCTTATCAATACCAGACGGAGGCGTCCCTAAGAAGCGGACTGCAATGTTTTATTCATTTTGGGGTTATGGTTTGAGCGATAAATGGTATATTTGGCGAAATCTTTAGTATGGATTTGTTTGTCTAATAATCATTTTTTAATCGCTAATCTGGATTAGCCTTGCTATCAACGGGAAAATTTTCGAAATTTTGCGAAGTTGAGACGAAAACATATCATCATCATCAATATATATTATTCCACTGCTGGACATAAGGCTCCCCTAATGAGCGCCATAGTGCCCTGTCTTCAGCTTGCCGCATCCAGCATCTGCCTGCAGTCTTTCGCAGGTCGTCATCCCAACTGGTGCCTGCGAAAACATATCCAAAGACAAAAATCCAGAGCTTAGGTATCCAAAAAATTGTTTTGCCGTAATAATATTGAGAAAGTAAATTATAATTCGTTTAGTTGAATAAAATCCAAAGCATAGGTACCCAAAGAATTGTTTTCGCTGTTATATTGACAAAATAAATGTAAACCGTTTAGTTGTAATGCATCACTTTGGTAGTGACTATTAGGTATAATCTGCGTACTTAAAGAATGGGGTTGAGAATTACGTCATCTCTCCTGCTGTACCGCTCAGCCGTGCAATTACGCAAAAAACACCTATCCTATTGACATTTGAAAGCCCTTTGAATGGCATTGAAAGCTATTTAATGTTATTTAATAGGTTTTTTCATAATCTCACATTTGATCGGATTCGAACTGAGCAGGCAGCATAAAGGATGAGGTCATTCTCAGTCCCATTCTACAAGTACGCAGGTTATACCAAAAATTTGCGGTTCGTCTTTGTAATAGGTACCTACACTTAAATTGCTGTGCTGGTAAATTAATTTACAAGATTGCAATTATAAGTTATAATAACTCTATCTGTTTTTCTCTAAGAGCTGTGGATTTTGTTATTGAATAAATAAATAAATAAATAAATATACTCTATCTGTTATCTGTTATCTAGCTAGTGGTATATCCAAGTATCGAAGCTGGAAGTGTAAAGACTGCATTCTTATGGATAACTGGAAACAGGGTGTAGGTATCTTGTAGGAAAGTGGTTGTTAGAGAAGTTGAATAATTATGAATTATTAAGGCTGGTTTTACACGTACAGCATCAAAAGCAGAGTCTCATCTCGTAATCCATCGTTGCTTACATAAATAAATAAATAAATAATGCTGGACAATCCAAACAGCACCATCTAGCCCAAGTAAGCTACTCAAAGCTTGTGTTATGGGTACTAGATAACTGATATATTTAATACATTGTATACATAGATAGATATATCTTTTTTTTATAATACATAGACCAACGGAACAAATTTCTGCAGATCGTACACAAATTTGTTCCGATGCGGGAATCGAACCCGCAACCTCTTGCGTCGCAGGCGGACCTTCATGCTTTTGTAATAAGATCCTTTAGATAAAGCAACTGTAAAAACTTTATCAAAGAATATTACAGTCAACGACGAAAATCATTGTAAGGACCAGTATTACAAAAACACGTGAGCAACGACGAAATACGAGATATAGGTTAGCTAGTACTTTCGTTGACGCAGGAAATGTCTGTGTACTTGCAGTTAATTTATTTTATTAAAAAACTATCATTGTTAACATATATTTAAGCAAATAAATACTATTTCATTTCATTTTATTTCAAGAACACAAACATCATACAAATTTTAACTATGTCTAATACAATTTTTATATGTAATTATTCTAATACATATACACAGACAACTTTTTGTGCACGTAACATATTTCTGATAGATTTATGTTTATTATCAATCGACTATTTTTCTAAAAGATAGTCGATTATTTTTTGCAATTTCTTGTTGGGAAAAATTGTCTATCGATAGCTGGCGTCTAACTGCTAAAGTAATTTTGTATTACAGCTTTAAATTATCGGTAGCAAGGAAATAAGCAATATTTTATTGACTTCCACTTGCATGAATGAAAGTTGAACTTGATTTGCCCATAAATTTAAACAAAGACAGATCATTAAACCTTGTATGATAGAGGAAAGTTGAAGGAATCTATCTGTAAGGGCTCTGTCCACTTTTGTCTTTAGTAATTATAATACTTGTCTGACTTTAGCCTCAAAAACAAAATTTTAGGTAACTTTTTTAACCCTAACCCCCAAATAGGTACTCAAACGAAACCCAGTTTTATGCAAGTCTCAAGTTGCGATTTTTTGACAGTTTTCTATCTGTCAAAAGCTGGTCTTTTAAACTAACACTTTCAGTGCCCAAGACGCAGATGACCTGCCCACCTGCACAGCCCCGTGTAGCGGCGGCGGCGGCGCGCCCCTGTGGGCGGCCTGCGTCCAGGCGTGGACCAATGCAGCCAGCGTCTTGGTGACGCTTCCGACTGGTATTGATTTGGATGAGTTGAGCTACCTGTAGATTGTTTGCAACAGTCTGCAGTTGGCTCAATTATTTCTATTGTAATTGTTATAAATTAGTATATTACATACTATTTACATAGTACTAATTTATTTTTATTATTATATTCTAATTTTCTTTATAAACAAATAAATTATTTTAAAGGTCTATTGAATATAAAAAAGGTAGTAGCCATAGAGTTTGCGAAACTTGCGTATGATGAAGTTTTGTTTACAGAACAAGAAAAAACTTAGACATCTTTGAAGAAATATCACAGGTGCTGTAGTGTACAATTCAAAATAGCCTAGTTATTTTTTACTGACAGTTAACAAATAGATCGACCTCAACACAAGGTCTCGTTTTAGCCTCATGCTGGACACGATTATCATAATTAACCGATAATTAAAACATCATAATTGTACAATGCAACTTTGTTAACTAGCTTTTTTACGCGATTATTCTCCTTCTAACGATTAAAAAAAAACTCGTTCAAAGTATGATTTTCAAAAACAAAACTAATCTCTAAGAACGGGCACCGAAAGCTTACGAATGTTCCAACTTCCATGCGTTCATTTATTTATTTATTTATTTATTTATTTATTTATTTATTTATTTTTTATTCATTTATTTATTTATTTTTTTCATTTCGTTCGTTCTGTTACAGTTATAGCCTATACTGATCCACAGTTGGACGCAGGCCTCCCACTGATACGCGCCTTATTGGATTTTATCATGGGTAATGCTCATAATGCCCATACAGGGCACGCGGGATGTGGATGGCAGTTCGGTGGTAGAATTGTTCGGCATGAGCAGTTACTGCCCGGCCCGCCGTCCCATACATTACTGCATATCTGTACCAAATTCAATCAATCAATTTCATCACGGTATGACTAAAATTCATGAAGTTACAGATTTTTGATCCGAAACTGACCTCCATTTTTCATAGTGTCCTCCATTTTCCAACTTGGGGGCGGTGGATATCCCTTAGTCGGCTTCTAACATATCCGCGGGAAGAGTTGGAGTGGTGCTAATTCTAAGCTAACACCACACGGCCAGTTTGTTTCTTGGTTATATACACTATGCATGTGATTTCTAAAGGTCATCTGGATAGGCAGGTAAAATGGAAGCTTAATAAAGGACGATTAATAAGGGTGAGCGAGATAGAACAGGCCAATTCTCTTTCTCTAGCTAAAACATAAACGAATCCCACTGGAACCTAAAAAGTCATATTTTCTTATCATCTCGCTAATAACACGTAATGACAGACAACCAGACAAACAATTACTACAGTATAGTAAATTACAACAAGGCATGCCTCGCATACCTACATAGATAAACTTTAATTGAAGATGGCGCGATTATAACGGTTTGTTGGGTACAGAAACTGCTATTGAATTGCCTAATGCAATTATTTCATTAAAATAGACTCACTGACCTACTTTTTGGTGGTCGTAAAATACTTGCAAAAATGCATTCTGTGAAAAAATATAGACACAGGGATTGACTTCACAAGTCTAAAAGACGAAATGATTTCGACGCTCTGGATAGATTGGTGGGGACGGGAAGAGTTTAGGGAAGAACTTCGCCCAGCTGTAGGATAACGCTATTTAGAAAAAAACTCACTTAGATAAAACTATAAAATGTGAAGGTAACGTAAAAGTTTCTGTCTCTAAATATTAAAATTAAAAATTATTTATTGCATAAAAAGTACACGACACTTATAGTCTCCTAATTCATGATTGAAATCTCTGAAACGTGCAAATGTACCCTACATTTGCACGTTTCAGAGATTTCAATCGATTAAAAACTTCTTTCGCCGAATACTTTTTCTACCATATCCTACAGTCATTATACATTATTTTAGAGTAGGTGTCTTTAGAAACAAAGCTTCCTATCTATTGGGCCTAAAACAAGCACTTGGCTATGTTTTCATAGGGTGGGTTGGATCCTAGGGCTCTCATTACCAATTTAAGCTGTTCAGAAAATAGCTTGTGGTTTAGTAGTGAGTGCTTCCCCTTCCAATAATTACGACTGGTTTTGTACAAGATTTAGGTGTATTGATGACGTAACCAAAACAATACCCATACCGGTATATCTGTATCGCCCACCTTGTTTTAAAAGAATAAAACGGGGCTGGTCACGAAATATGAATAAAGCACCTATATGCCTGCCTACCTATACTATCAAAACTTGTCAACGACAAACTATTTTATGATAAGTTGAGCAAGGCTTATTGTTCGAGCTTTGTGTTGTAATAACTAGTGACAAAATGATTGTGCACGACTAATCAATGTCTATAGGAACTGTGTCAGTTCCAATATCCAAACATAGAACTCGGGTTCTAATAATTCGAATAATTACCCATTTATTAAGTTTGGACTTTTTAAAGCAATACCATTTTCATTTCATTTTAAAATTTAGCTAAACTGGATAGGTACCTGGATTTGTGGTACCTATCCGTTGTGTTTTAATTTTTGTCTAGAAAATGGTATTGCTTTCGGAAGTTTCCTAACCCCGTCGTCTGGTCATTTTCAACTAGCTTAATGGGGAAGTAGCTTACTTACGATTATCTACACTGCAAGACATCGGGGTTGTTGTACGATGTACCAAAACCAAATTATCCTAACTACTTGTTATTTTTGCTCTTTTACAGCAGCTCTAGTAATTAATCTTATAATTATTCTGTTTAATTTGATTATTGACAATGCCCATTTACAGCAGATACCCATGAATACTACTTTTTTGTTTTGTGTTACTTTATTTATTTAATTTATCTCATTAGTTATTTCTATTATAATGTAAAATGTTGACTTAACCAAGTGTGCCTTGTGCTCCTACGGCGAATAAATATATGAGTATGAGTATTTTAGATTTATAGAAGATTCCAACCCTCAACAGGAAACGGAACCCCTGATTTGCTAAAGGTATATTTCTGTCATTACTGTCTGTGTAAATATAAAGACAGCGTGTCTTGTAGCGATGCGCCCGCGTCGATATCGCGTGTGCATCTTGTGTCTCGGTGTGCGGAAGAGCAGAACATGACATTACATTCCCGAGCCGTTAGCTCCGAGAGACGCTGACGAAATGTCATTCACACGATAAAATTAGCTGCATGCAGGTATAAAATTACCATTTTAACCTTTTCTGCCATTAAAAGAACTGCAAGAACTTCCGTCGACTGGACTGAACGGGAAAAAATCGGGACAGCTGGCGATATCTCGTGTCGAAGGCCAATATCTACTTTGAGTCACTCAATAAAGTAACGCGTCAAGTCAATAAAGTTGCAAAAGTACCTTGGACTTTTCTGCGGTCTCCTACTCTTCTGAATTTCTGATTCTCCTTTCATGGATTTCTCTCCATCAGCTTTTAAATCCGATACGGGTAGATTGTTGAGAGTCATGCTGACTTTATGGGCGTAGATTTTGCCGGCTGGCATATTCCAATCTATTAACTATTCGCAAAAGTGGCGAGAAATTGCTTTCTTTTTCTATAAAAGCCACTTGACCGCAACAGAAGCGTCTATATCTATTACACCGCGTCTAGTGAACCGTAACGTATTACACAATATTTTATCATTTTGTAAAGGTACAAATTTCTTGTCACTTTTTTTTGTTGCGAAAATAAGCTCTATTTTTTGTAGCTAACCCGATTTTTTAACCCTCTTGCTCTTTGACGTTAGTCGAGTTCCTGTTGGAAAAGTTTATTAAAATCATCGTTTTTTTAATAAATAATAATAATAATAATAATGCTGGACAATTCACACAGCATTATCTAGCCCCAAGCTAAGCAGAGCTTGTGTTATGGGTACTAGATAACTGATATACTTAATACAATAACACTACATAGATAGATAATTTTTATTATACATAGAAAACACCCAGACCAACGGAACAAATTT
Organism: Eupithecia subumbrata; assembly: GCA_949316285.1. Classification (NCBI taxonomy): domain Eukaryota; kingdom Metazoa; phylum Arthropoda; class Insecta; order Lepidoptera; family Geometridae; genus Eupithecia; species Eupithecia subumbrata. The sequence continues at coordinate 11,566,285 of OX438630.1, read as the reverse complement.
CTGCAGATCGAAAATAAATCAAAGTGCAAAGTGGATTCCTTGCCTTTTAGTAATAATGTTTTAGTTCTAAGTTGTTTATTATTAAAGGACGATTCATCGTATAATCAAATAGATGATTACTTCAGATCGCTATACAAATTGAGCCATGCGAGTTAAATTTTGAACAGCCGAGAGCCAAAAAAGTTACCAACTATTATTATAAAGGCGACAAAGTATTTAATAATTTCACGTCGAAGTGGAATACTTTATGGACCTTTGCCGTTTGCTCTACGTAAATAGAATTTAAAATTTTGTTCTCTCTTATTATGTTGATGACTCTACCAGTCCAAAGTGACCATAAAGAGTTTATCTCTAATTATATTCTCTCGCGTAGATATCTACCATAGCGTGATAACACGTACTTTCACGAGAACAAGGAAACAAAATCGAAATTATCTTTTCGTCTCATCTAAACAAGCGTTGCATATCGGAAGGTGGGTAGTTTCTAGTGTTATCTCTGTAAGAGCCAGTCCGTTTTTTTAATTGATTTGTTTGTATTGAATAGGCTCCGAAAATACTGGATCGATTAGAAAAATTCTTTTACCATTAGAAGACCACATTATTCCTGATGAACATAGGCTACTTTTAACCGCGGGAAAATGCTTGATTCCTACGGGAAAACGGGTAATAGGACAACGGATAGTAAGAATGCATATAGTTTTTAATAAAAATGAAGTTATTTGTCTCGCTTGCGATATAGCGTTAGTAGAACACCCATAGATATAGGTCTTAATAGCCACCTACGAGAATCAAGTCAATAACATAGTGCACTGAGTTGCGTTGATCGTCAATGTCGCCAAAAAATAAATGAAGCGCGAATAAAAAAATACAACTACTAGTATATTACGTACTTAACCCATCAAAGGTAGTATAAACGCTAGGCCTACAAAATTCGGGCATTATAAAACGCAGTAGGCTTGACTAATTGCGATGAAACCCGCGCATTGTGACAGGTGTCAACGGTCGGCGGCTGACTATGGCGACACTAATGGCTTTCGAGAACGCGCAAAATGTTATTTCTTTTGCTGAGAGTTTGTAGAAAGATTGTTTTCAGTATTTATGAGTGACAGTTTTGAAAACTGGACTTTTTTGGCACAGTTACAAGCTACAATGTTTGTTCCTGATTGGTTTCGCTTTTACAGCGGATGGGTTAAACTAACACTCTTATGGTCCAAGACGCACTTGTCGGTCAGCGCCACCACATAGAGGCAGGCAAGTGAATGCGTTGAAGAAACTCTTTATCTTTTACCTCTTTCCTGAACTCTCCCCGGTCGTGTCGGTCTGTCGTCCCATCGGATTGTGAGAGTAAAAGAATAGAGTAAGTACTTGTGCACTAAAATATGTTCTGCGCTCATAAATAGTCTCTGTTGAGAACGGCCCCGTGGCCAAAATTTGGCTAGAAGGATATCATCGTATCATCAGGTTAAAGGTATGAAATTTATCTACTCCAAACATTCTTAGCAAATGATGGCTATTGCTGCCTACTACCTATCAGAGAGGTGGTTGTGTTGAGCTAAATCAAACTACCATTTCACTGTAGGAAGAGACTGTGCAAGTGCAACGAATTCTTGCATTTCACATCTGCTTTGTTATTTAAAGGAACCTCTACTCTCTCTACGAGGCAGACACTATAAATCTAATTTAAATTATGTAACGTCTACTACATTACATTTTGCACATTATCTGCATACGAAACTTGTTCGGATTCACACCACAATAAAATTCCGAAAATGTTTTGTTTATATTTTTAAACTGGAATAACTGGATGGTGAATGTGTCTATTTTTGACTTCAAAATCTATAAATTATTATTGACTTGTTATTGGGATAATCAGATGGGGTCAATAAGGTCAAAGCAAGGAGAAAGAGAAATGAAAAGAAAAAAGGTTTATTTGGTTATTACAGAAAAAGTAAAAAGGTTATTACAGAGTACACAAAAAATGAGAATAAGATTTATTGGATTAATCTTGCGGCAAAACTTACCCACGGATTTGCACGCGCTATGCCCGAAACACATTTAAGAAGGTATAATGACCTGAATTAATAACCTGACTCTTCCCTGACAATCTTCCAAGCAAGACACAAAAGAACTATACTCAGCTTATTAATTTACCAGACCTGCAATCTCTTGAATATATGATGATTAAATATAACTATTTGACAGGTATTTGTCGCGTTTATTTACTTATTCCCGACGTATCAACAGGTTTACACACCGTTGTCGTGGCCACAATATATTAGATTTTGCTCAGATCGCGTTGGTTTAAAAAACTTTTTTGCATGATGATTATTGTTCTTTTCAAGTAGTCATCAATTAAGGATCTTCGTGGATGGTGGATCTTTAGTTTTAAATAAAACACTAGGTACCAAAAATAAGATCGCGCCTGAGGCTGCCTCAGGCTCTCTCGCGATCTTATTTTTGGTAATTATGGTTTAAAGTTTTAGAATTTTATTTCTCAAAAGAATAAACAATCGCTTAGAGAGCAAAACAGGATAAACCCTTAGTTAATGTGTGCAGAGTAAAATAATTTTTTGAGTAACCTAGTGTTTTATTTAATACAAAGGATCCATCGCAAAGATCGATTAATATGAATTAATATAGATGTAATTTATTCTAATGAAAAAATTACCCAACTTCCTATCGAAATATTCCAAAATCACAATTTTACAAGGACAACAAAAATAAAAAAGTAAAAGTTGCAACAGTCTGCAGTTAGCTCACTTGTAAATACTAGTTCTAATTAATTTATAGTCCACCGATGTTTTTAATAAAGTAAAGTGGGTAAATATGAATATTTTTTCATCGTTTTTCTTGATTAAACAATGCAACGTCACCAAATCGGTTGTTGAAACGGTTCTGTGACGTGTCGACTAGCAGTTGCTAAGGTTGATGGTATGTTGGTATTTGGCCAACATGATGAGTTATTTTTGTTGTTAGTTTACAAGTAATATTATTGTCGGTATCCAATAAAAAATAATTTGAATTTGACATGTTACTAAAGAGTTATTCTGGCAACTAATATATTTAGTTCTATATTTCTTAAAAATACACTCATTATAACAGTAAAGTTATCATCAAACGACATGGTGTGAATAAACAGGCATTGTTCGCGATAATGCGACAATGCCCTGCTTGTCATGTGGCGCAGGAGTCGACTCGCGTGACTTTCGGGTCATCTCCACTTTAGGACTTTCTCTGTCTCTTCATGTATGATAATTGTAGCTTTACTTGCTTCCATCTAAAGTAGCTCAAAATGCTCAAATACCATTTTAGATTGGGGGCGCTAAAATAGCTCTATCATCTATGATAGAGCGGGTAACTTAAGGTTGATCACGCACGGTTGATCGCACGTGATAAAAATATCGGGTTTTTACTATTTAGATTTAGATAAGTTACATACTAAGCCATTTGCTTTGAACCCATGCTAAAACAAACTACGAATAAATTGTCGTAATTCTTAAATCAAAATTATGTCCATAGGCTCCAAAACTACAATTTGATTCAAAGTTGGTTTTAGCAAAGATTTATGGCTTACAATGTACGCAAAAAGGTATGCTATCATAATTAAGAAGGCATAAACCATTCTAAAAATGCACGCCAATTGTATGACGTTAAGAGGAGGGGGTGTGCATTTTTAAAATGGTTTATCTACACCTACTTACTTGTAGAAATTAGAAAAAAGTGAAATTCCAAAAGTTTTTCACGCGTGACCTTATGTTACTTTGAACTGATTTGGTTGTATGCGTTAGTTAGGTTTCGTTACTCGGTCACTAACTAGTCACTTATTAACTCGATTCATCTTATTTTTATCATTTACCATAGCCTAGAGGTAGACAAGACAATCAGGCGATGTCGTGCTATGATTCGTAATTTCGGAAAATTTGACGACAAAAATGTCGTTTCGTGACGTGACTCCGTTGCATTAGATTAATTTGGGACTGTAATGGCGCACGATTTGAGCGACATGATTTAAGCATTATTTCTAGCCTAAGGCTATTCTGATTGGATAAGAACTCATCATCATCATCCGCCCGTAAACGTCCACTGATGAACAAATGCCTCAGTTCATTCATTCAACCTTTATTTGAAATAGGTAATAATAATTGTCATGCGTTTTATTACCTTCTTGTCAATGCACGATTTGACCACTGGAAAAAAATTTAAAAATATAGAAACTGCAGACCGCTTTTTTAGTTAAAAAAAGAGTGAGGACTTTTAAAACATTCGCACAGAAAGATAAACGCAAATTGTTCGCGGTCGCAGCTCAGTCATTTTATATGATTTTTATTCCAATTAGGTGTTACAATCCGTTAGAACTGCAAAGGATGTCTTGTAATTATAAAGCAAGCATCCGTAACAACTCCTTGAAAAATATATTTTCGTATAATTTTAATACTTAAGCAATATAAAAATCCGAGTAAAATCAACTTAAAAGTTTCATGACTGGTCTGGGCCACACAATTCAAAGCTAAGGCAAAACAAACCTTCCAAAACCAATTTTTTAAGTGGGTACCTTATCTTTGTCTATGTAGGTATTCAAAAATTAATGTAGGTACCTACATCTTGTGATTTACCAAACAAAACAATAGTTAAATAAATGCTAAAGTGTCATCCAGTTGCTCAATTAACTCAAAGGAATTTAATAAGATTATTGTAAGTAAATAACAATTCCATTAGCTAGTTATTGCCTAGCCTCGAAGCGTAGGCTTTGAAAAACAGGTTCCGTAGTAAAACCTAGTGCTAGGTTAGATTTACAACTAGGTACCTGACATGAAGTAACTGTGGGTCCTTCAACTCTGGCTTACTGTTGTTATGTCAGATTGGTTTGGATAGTCGATGACAGATCTTCAAAGATTTAGATACATAAGCGTCAATGGAATATACATTTGATTTGAATAGCACAATATAATTGACCTTATATTGAATGGAAAGATTTTAACACTGGCTGGATGAAACATACGACAGTACCTACCTAATTTGACGATCTCTGGAAGCGAAGGTCCACCTACGACGCAGGAGGTTGCAGGATCGATTTCCTCCTCGGGACAATAAACGTTGGTACGATCTACACAGTACAGATTTTTGTTTTGCATGTTTTCTATGTGAATTGAAAAATATCTATACAATCTAAAGTTTTTGTTTTATAGTGCGTAAGCCTCACACTCTGGCTAATTTCTTATAAATCAAATAATATAGCAAAATTTAAAAAAAACATTGCAAATTTTGTTGCGATATCTTTTGATTTCTTATCTATACAATATATTGTATTAAGTATATGAGTTATCTAGTACCCATTAATTGAGGCTAGATGATGCTGTGTGAATTGACCAGAGCATTACTTACTGTTTTTTTTTCAACTCAATACTAGAGATAAAACTATTTTTAGAGATAAAACGTTTTATCTCTATTGAGGTTCATGTCAGACAATTTGTTATCTCTATTGCACACACAATTCTCACGAACTCTTTCAGAAACCCTGCCCCTATAAGGAACATGTCACTTATTTATGAAACTGTTCCTTTTTTGGAAGAAATAAGAAATTTAATGCTTTAAATTATACTAGAACTACACAGTATAGAAATGTATAGGTACCTCCTGCTATCGGATTTATTATACTCATACCTCTGAATATACTTAAAGGCAACTCAGATTTAAGCACGTCTGAAATGACGAATTTTTGAAAGATTTTCATGGAAAACTGCCAAAAAATCGCGTTTTAAAAAAAATCTTAAGTGTCTAAAGGACTTTGAGTCATTGGCAGGACTATGTTAGTCTCGTATTCAACCAAACAAACTACTTATAACTAAATAATATCTAAAACTAACCTACAAGTAATAAAAGTTTAATATTTGCATAGCACTAAAACTAATAAAAAAATGTTCTATTACCTAATGTCCCAATGCGTCAGATTTCTTAGATATCCACATACTCGTATGTGATAAGCTGATAAGAAATGTGTATATAAAAATATACATTGTTATTTTTATCTGTGAATATCTCAGAAACTTGACGCTTTAGTACATTATTTTTGAGACAAATTTTAAGTGTTTTAGTGTCGTCTATCCAAATTTATAAATTTTATTGTGCGCGAAAAATATACATTGTTATTTTCATCTGTGAATATCTCAGAAACTTGACGCTTTAGTACATTATTTTATGAGACAAATTTTAAGTGTTTTAGTGTCTTCTATCCAAATTTATAAATTTTATTGTGCGCGACATTTCGAAAAAAAAAAAAACAAAATGCCGACCGATGCCAAAATCATCAAACCCCTTTGAGACGTACTTAAATCTGAGTTGCGTTTGAGTATTAGGGGGATAGGGACCTAGTTATATAAGTTGAGGTAGGTACTTACTCATAATCAGTGAAGCAATACACTAGCCTAAATACCTAGGTACCTACCTACATATTTCTAATTTGCATTGAGAATTTAGGACAACATTCACCCATCAACCTTTATCATTTTATGCAAAGGCATTGCATTGCTTCACTTAAACTTGGCAATGAATCATAAATAGACTTAAGTTATTTGAATGGATCACGATACTTTTGATTTGCATTCAATTATGGCCCAAGCAATTGCATAGATATGAGCCTACCATGAGGTAAAAGCCAATAAGGCGCTTATCAGAGGGAGGCCTGCGGCCGTCCAGCAGTGGACCAATAGATATAGACTGTTGAGGTTGAGGTTCAATTGGATAGACAAGTGAATAATACTAAAATTTAAAACCGATTTTCAGTAGTCCCGATTTTCATAAAAAGTCACAAAACTTCGATCCAGGCAAGAAATACTACCTTACCTACTCACAAAAAAACTAATAAGGTTCATTTGCTTGGAAGTTTGTTGAAAAAATTTGTTTCTACAAACAAAGTTTAACAAATAAAGTACCTCTCGCCCCAAAATAAAAGCATTATACCTTTTTCGTTCCGTCGGGTGTAAGAATGTAAAAATTATGTCACGAGATTTTTTAAACCATTTTCAGCCGATGATAAAAATAAAGTTCAGGGTTATTGACCGAATCGTAGCGACCATTTTTACAAAACTATGATACCTAATGACCCAAAAATGCTTATCTCTGTAAGGTCATCGTAAACAAATTGATCCGTACAATTTTGAAGACTGATTGTGAACCTAATCTGAGGTAAATGACTTTTTGGATAGAAACCAATCTAAATACAATAGGTACTTATTTTTTTTATTGTTTATGTTAAAGCATTTGACCAGAAAGTGAAGATGTGGCCTAATATGAAGGACGTTTTCCCCGAAGGATAAGTTTCTTCACCCTGGATTTGAAGTCCAAGATTTTACTCTACCGGGAAAACAGACTTGTAAAACTACTTAAGTTCATTTGCAATATAATAGGTTAATCAATTACTAAGTTAAGTCTTTTATGAATAATCTGAAAAGTGTTGTAGATTTTATTGATTAATGCAAAATTAGAAATTTTGAAACCACCTAAGTGGTTATAAAGGGCTAGATAATAATGATGATGATGACATTTTAAGAATAGTACTTTTCTCAGGTTTCGAAACCAAAGATACATAATTATACCTATTAAAGGTGTTTTATATATGTAATAAAAAAATATCTATCTACGTAACATAATGTATCAATTATTATCCCATAACACAAGCTTTGCTTGCTTTGGAGCTAGATGATGCTGTGTGGATTGTCCAGAAACTAGTTCTGTCATCTATGAGTAGGTTAGGTACCAACGTAGGTACTTAGTGGTTTTATGACCCGTTCAGTCCTGTGTTTTAAAAGCTGCAGCAGAGAATATCTATTAAACCTTAATGTCCAAATTCAAGGTTGTTTTAGTAGGTTTCACACGACACATCTTCCGTGTAGCATTGTAGTGGCTTCAATCGTGAGATTTTTGATAGATTTTCGTGTAATTCATCGTTTATATGCAAAATGTCTATTCCTACCTACTTATTAATAGGGCTTAAAATTACTAGGTGGATTTTTTGGGAAATAAAATCGTGGGGAACACTGTGATTTATGGTAGACCGCAAAGGGAACGTTTGCCCGCCCGCGCGATTTTTTCCCTGAAGTTGGTAAAAATCCAGTTTCAGGGGGAAAAGTATAATAACAAAAAACGACGTGGGGATATTCAATTAAGTTTCCAGTTTTCAGGGAAAATTGGAGTAAGCCTTGTATTGTTGTTCCCTCATTTCTGACGACATGAAAAGCAGTGCCTTCAAATCTAGACTGCTGCATTATCTTAAGATGGTACCTCCTCGGGAACAGATGTCCTACTGTGCTCTACATAATTCCATTGTTTCAAACAATGATCTATATTTGAACAATCCATGAAAAAAATTGTAAATAAAATATGTATTTATTCAGACTTAAATGTGGCTTGTCTAAGCAATATCTAAGCCATAAAAAGTTAGATCAATGATCTAGCTAGTCATTGATCTAACTTTTTATGAGGACATAACAACTATTTCTTGCAACCTAAGTACCTACATAGAAAAAAAAAAAACAAAACGCTGATTGACCATAGGTCCTTTTCCGTAGTTCAAGGGCAGGTAACAGCCGTATCACGACAGATTCTTATTGTACACCTTGAGCTGTCCAGTAAACGACTTTACTCGTGATTTGAATTCGTAATCCCGGCCTACGTTAGGATATTTGACCATTTAGTGGTCGTTAACTTTTGTTGCTACCGGCACTATGATAGAATACCTGGCCTGTCTAGCCGTCTACCCATATTATAAGCCTACGCTTAAAGGTATTAAAATTGGTGGGTCAGGGCATCTTCTTATTATTTCCGGACTAAACCAGTTTAGTTCGGAAGCGTCCGGAAGCTGGATAGCAAGCAAGAAGGATATATAACATAAATCAGGAATTCGTGGTTTTGTTGATTAATCATATTTTTAGGGGATAACAGCCTTATCTTAACTTTAATGACGGAACAGACGGTTCAGTTTTCGATAAAGTTTTAGCTTAGTTTCCTCATCAGCTCACATACCTACCTACGTCCACTGCTGAGCATGCCATGCATCCCTAAACAATTGGGGTTAGCTTAGCTTACCTAGGTCTGAATATTAGCGCATGATTAGCTAAGGTATACTTACCTAAATCAAAAACAAGGCTATATGCCTATGAGCATAATATGATTAGCATCCTCAACCTCAACAGCCAGTATTGGTCCACAGCTGGACGCAGGCCTCCCCCTGATAAGCACCTTATTGGCTTTTATAGATAGAATAGATAGATAGATAATAATCTTTAATGTACCATCAATGCTTATAAAATATCTTACAAACTACTAATTAAATCTAGTATGGCACAATCGGCGGCCTTATCGCTGAAAGCGATCCCTTCCAGGCAACCTTTTTTTTTATCTCATCGGGGGTAATGCTGGGCATGCGGGTTGGGGATCACAGTTCGGTGGTAGAATTGTTCTGCTGGGGGCGCTGCTGCCCGCCCCCGGTGGGTATCCCTTAGTCGTCTCTTACGACACCCGCGGGAAGAGTTGGAGTGGTGCAAATTCTAAGCCGGCACCACACGGCTGTAAGCCGGCATCATTAGCATAAAAAGTAAATGTTTTTTTTTTATATTAATCGAATATAAATAAAAGATATTGCTAAAAGCTGTTAAAAACAAATAATGTCTCAACTTACATGATCTCCGAAAATGTCCTCGCTTTTCACATCCAAAAACGCTGACAACACGGCAAGCAACAACACTATCCTCCAATAAAACACCATTTTTACAAAAAATACGACAAATAATAGAAATACTAAGCATTTTTAACAATAACAACTTATTTCTAATTATTTTCTAACAAAGAATTCAAACGACATGTTTATCCGAATTTCGAATCCGCGTTCGTTTGAAAAGTTTTATTTTTAATTCGTTGTGGCATCACATGCTTTGATCCATAGAGGTTTTATTTCGATGCCGGTGATTTCCCGCCGAAAATTAAAAAGAGAACGTAAGCGGCTATTCGCACGGTTTGCGGCGTGCGACTGCGCGATTTGTGCACGCGTTAGTCGAAACAAGTGTTAGAAATGGATAGGTAGAGCGAAAATCTGTGGTCGGATATCGATATTATTTTTAAAGATTTTACTAGGTATACAATACAAAGTACCTAAGTCATATCAATATTCCACACAAACCCTAACGAAAGTAATAAAATTTTCCTCTGGTCGTTAATTTAATAAAAAAAAATGAGCGATTTAATCAACACTTCAGTAGTTCGACAAGGTATCATACACAAAAATGTAAATTAAGTATTATCTTGAGTAATGTATCCATAAGTTAGGTACTCCAATCTCTATTTGCTAAAAAATTGGCATGCTTTAACATTAGTTTAGAAAACTTATCTTTAGACTCAAAATGTAATAAGAAACCTACCTAAAAGGATAAAAAATACCGGGATAAAAGGATTTATCCCTATTAAGATTTTGCTAAATTCATCGATAACGATAAAGTAAAAGCACAAAAGAGTCGCAACACTACCCTAATGCAATTCGAACTTGCAAAAACCATTTTCCAAACCATGTCAGAATCTATTATGAACTAGCGCGAGGTTTTACTTTCGTTTGTTAATTAATTGTGTTTTATAATAATTTTGTGGTTTGTTTACGACTGGGGAGGTACCTAACAGTTATATGTTCAGTCATACCTACGTTATGTGGGTAGGTACTTACCGAGTGTTGCCCGATGACGATAGCTATCCTTTGTTCCTCTTTCATGTATAATAATTCAATACAGTTTTGAAATCAAATGGTAAAACTTCGTGTAACTAAGATACCAGAGATTTTCTATGCCTGTCCTGCCAAACTCATGCTTTGTTCCAAAAATGTCAGAACCACATCATCAGAAAAAACTTACTCGATAAACATTAGCCTCCATAAACCCAAACAGCCAGCGTCGAGATTCCATTGTTGGAATCCTACGTACTTTGGTCGAAAGAGGTCATGACCTCATCATCCAGTCGAACCTTCTTTAAAAAATTAAGAAGCATCTATTGACTTCCTTACACCCGAAAAGCCAGTGTCGAGATTCCATTGTTACCTGCGTGCTTTTGGTCTAAAAAGGTCAGGACCTCATCATCCAGTCGAACCTTCTTTCAGAGATAAAGAAGCAACTATTAACCTCCTCACAGCTGACCAACCAGTGTCGAGATTCCATTGTTACCTACGTGCTTTGGGCCAAAAAGGTCAGGACCTCATAATCCACTCGAACCTTCTTGCATAAATAAAGAAGCAACCCGATAACTATTAACCTCCTTACACCAGATCGGCCACTGTCGAGATTCCATTGTTTGCAAATCTGAAACACGGAATGAAGTGAAATAGTGAAAATGTGTAGCAAGGGTTCCGCTTCGATTGGTACCTCTCTCGTTTTGCATCTGAATACGGAACCCGTAGAGTCGCTTTGTTACATTATTTATATTTCATACTGAGTATGAATAAAAAAAAACTTGATAATCATTGCGTAGACTGACCGGACCTTTCTATCAAAGTATGTATCTGTTGAACCTGCCGTTAGCGCCGATTGTTACATGCCTCTTATTAACAGGCTACCCAGGCGCCATCGGTGTTGTGCTTGTGCCACCTGGATCCCTTGACTTCATTTTACCCTCCCTCACAATAATAACGTATGAACGTCTGCGTCGAGATTTGATCTAAATCTGTGAATCATTTGTTTGGGTAGGTACTTTAATCTGGTGCTTAGGTAGGTAGGTACTTATGATTTTAGATAATCTGTATGGTGACATGAAATTTCGTGCACTCATCAACTTGCTGGAAATAGGTAGGGAACTTACCCCTCTAATCCTTCATTATCGTCTATTGTCAAATTTAAGGATTTAAAAACTTTTAGCTCAAATAACAAAACGGCGTCTCCACACCTTTCGCACAACATACAGATCGAGTTCGATATGTCACACCGTATGCGCCTTTCTCTCAGCTCCGTTCTGTCCATTGTCTGGGGGAAAGTGGGAAATTAATTAGATCGATTTGAACTAAGATCCTATACCGACTGTATGACGTCTCTGAAGCGTCTCTGACACAATGATAGGGGGAGAGATCTATTCATTAGCGTAGTCATACCATGCCTTGCGGAATTTATTAAATTAGTGCACAGAACTATGTAATTTTGTAATTTTAATTATAAGAAAGCACTCAGTACCAAACCACAAGGTATTTTCAGAGTAGCTTGGGGTTTTAAGGGGTTTGAAGATTTTGGTCCTAACATCGGTCACCATTTTGTTTCTTTTTTAATCGCAGCGTGAAAAAGTTATATATCGATTTGGATCGAGGATACTCTAACATAAAAGTGTTCTAAAATATAATGTTCTAAAGCGTCAGGTTTCTGAGATATGCACACATGAATTTCATCTGTTCGGTTTCATCTTAAATTGGGCGGCGATTTAAAAAAATATATAAATGTTAGGCCACCCTCCATACAAAAATCTTCAAACCCGTAAATAAGAGCCTATAAATAAGTGTCATGTACTTTGATACAATAATCCAATGAACATCGAAAATAGTATGATTGATACACTCAAGAATACAACTGAATTGACCAGCAGGGTTCTGGATTCCTGTGTCCTAATCGGGGGAAGGAAAGGTGACGGAAGAATGGGGTCGGCGAGTGTGTGGATCGGTGGGCTCGCCGGCCATGTATAGGAGGAAGAGGGGACGCCAGTCGGGCCGCGGAGGTTTTAATGTTCCCGTGGTTCGGCGAAAATGGTGAGAGAGGGACACCGGAGAGGTTTTTAGTAGGTATTACGTTCTTTTCAGGAGACGAGTCCCACATAATTCTGGTCCCCCCCCTCCCCCCCCACCAGTTTATTAGTAAACGAATTTCCAAGCCGATTAAAAAAAACGTGTTCTGTATTCAATCGATACTGACATTCAAGGACTGATAATGAATGTACTAGTACCTATACAAAATACGTGTGCTACTGACCCAGACCATTATTATTAGGTAGGAACTATCTGTGCCCAGTCGAAAAACAAAAGGTGTACAAATCAGCAGCGTGTCGAATCCAACTGCGGTAGGTAATTCACGGTAATGAAACAAAGCCTAGCCTAACTGTGGACATGGGTCAGGGGTAATAACAAAACTGTCTTGGTGATTTGTTGTCAGAAGCTTCATTTGAATATTTAACCATAATTAAATTATGCCACTACAACTTAAGTAAAGTTCTTTTTCTAAGCTAGCGTGTGTGTGATAAATTGATTATCTATTGAATACTTAAAAAGAAAAATTTTGTTTAAGGTATTCAATTCATCAAATTGTATAAGTACTATGAGCTAAAAATATTTCTCTACAAGCTAATTTAGCTGGATAATTTAGTGGAATTAGGGCTTGCGTGGGGCAAGCCTTAATTCCACTAAATTAACCACTTCACCATATCAATGCTATTGTTTGTTACAGACTGTCACATTTTGGCATATTCTTCTTCTTCTTCTTTTGTATTTGGCTCTGCATCATGGTTTGACACACATTTTCAAACGATGTTAAAATTAAAGGAGGTTTTTGTACAAAACAAAAAGAGGATAATTTAATCTCATTCAAGTTCATTAATTACAAAAACAAACGAAACCAAAATATGGAATAAAAAGCTACCTATTCAATAGGCACTAAAAAAACCTATCATTCTGAGTATGAAGTAACATTATAATATTTACATAATCTACAAAGCTACCTACAATTTTATAATATTCACAGAAATAAATCTACAAAGAACATTTACAAAAGGTGAAAAATATAAGGAAGTTTTGGCATATTACCTTTGATGCAAAAAACTACGGAAGGACGGGTGTCAAAAGTGTCTAGGTCTATCAATTTCCATGCAAAAAACTTCGCACGCACTATCACTTCACCTCACCTCAACAGGCTATATTGGTCCACTGCTGGACGCGGGCCTCCCCCTGATAAGCGCCTTATTGAGTTCTATCTCATTTATTTAATTATTTATTGGACTAGTACAGAAATTCCAATAACACTAGTCAGTTATATGATACATTATAATTAAATTTAAAAAAATATATATACTAGCTTTTATCACCATATAGAAATAACAGTAAAAATAAAATTCAATTCAATTCCAAATAAAAATAAAATTAGTCAGTAGGTACTATCAATAAAAATTAATAGGTATGAGTAAGGCACTCTGACAGACTCATCCAAGCATCCGCAAACACATCGCAGTCAGGGTTAGCGTCCATGACGGCATTGAGAGACTCATGGTGGATAATGCCCATAATCCCCACGCTGAGATGTGGGTTAGGGATTGCAGTTCGGCGGTAGAATTGTGCAGCAGGGTGCGCTGCTGCCCTCTCCCGGTTGATATCCCTTAGTTGCCTCTTACGACTCCCGTGAGAAGAATTGGGGTGGTGTAAATTCTAAGCCGGCACCACACACCCACGCACTCTCTAGAGTTTATTAAGTCATCTATGAACGATTCTGTGATACCATTGCCATAGTAAAGTGCTTTTTTATCAGAATTGGATCCCTGGGCTGATATTTAAAGCTATAGTCACACTTGAATCGTGTGAAACTAGATTATATTAGGCTTTTAACAAAGATCGAGCTCCCAGAAGCTTAATGAATAACATCGTATGCAATGCACTGAGCATTGAAACTAACTCGTAAAATACTTTCTATCTCAGTTATTACGAGTACTTTCGCTGGAAATGCAAACTTTCAGTTTTGATCCCCGGAATACTGATGTTTTTATATGCGTGATGTGAATTTTGTAATATTTCGCAATAGTGTATGCGGAGTGGCTCTTGCAAATTTCTTATTAGTTCTTGGTGCTTATTGATGTAAACTAAATAGTTTTTTTAAGAAGGCTGCTTGTTTAAGCAATCTCGTTGATGCATCCCATCAAAATAAATGCTGATCCAAATTCTTAATCTATAGATACTAAAGTAAAAAAATACTTTTTACTTTCTAGCTGAAGTCGCAACTTCATTAGCGTAGTAGGGAAACAATTTCTGAAGGCATTATGACACATCTTTTGAAACGGCAGGTAGGGTAGGTCCGAAGAAACATTGAATTCAAACACACAGAAAAGAAATTTGCAGGTTTTACAGATTTTTTGTAAAAGTACCTACCCATAGATAGGTACTACGCAAAAGACAATTGCTTGCTTCAGTAGTCTATAAATATTAAGGTTTGAAGTGTGTATCTGTAATCACACTAATATTTTAAATGCGAAAGTTTGGATGGATGGATGTTTGTTACCTCTTCACGCCAAAACTACTGAACGGATCGGGCTGAAATTTTGTACACAGTTAATTCTTATCCTGGACTCAAACATAGGCTACTTTTTATGCCATAAATCAGTTCCCGTGGGATAGAAATCAACTTTAAACGTTTCCATAGAAACAACGCTTGCGAAGCCGCGGGCATAAACTA
The DNA here is from genome assembly GCA_949316285.1 of Eupithecia subumbrata. Taxonomy (NCBI): domain Eukaryota; kingdom Metazoa; phylum Arthropoda; class Insecta; order Lepidoptera; family Geometridae; genus Eupithecia; species Eupithecia subumbrata. The sequence continues at coordinate 11,550,851 of OX438630.1, read as the reverse complement.
GTATTGAGTAATGTGAGATTCAACGCTACACCGTTTTAATCAGTAGTTTGGCAAAAACAAACAAACTCACATTTTCTGATCTGCATAAACTTTCGGCATCAATTATAGAAGGGTTCTGTAATCTAATAATAGATTTTTTTAAGAGATGGGAAGGATCCATAATTTAGTAAGACGCCCAAAGTGTATTTTTCTATAATCTAATAGAAGCCCTTTCATGACCGGTTTTTGAAAATAGTTTCTATTTTTACAATTAGCTACCTCGACCTGGACAGCCTATATTGGTCCACTGGTTTTTTTTATCAATGCCCATAATCCTCACGCTGGGCATGCGGCTTGGGGATCGCAGTTCGGTGGTAGAATTAATCTGCAGGTAATCTTACAGTTGGCTAGGTCTACGAAAATAGACCAAAATTCTATGTTTGTATTCTGATATAAATAAGAGTTCAGAAATCATGATTCATGAGGTAGTTTGTATTTAATTAATTAGTGTTCATTAAAAATATTTGTAATAATTAACACATCACAGTCTGTTTCGTTGCAAACGGTTTCTGGATTGTGAACGAAGACACCATGAAAATCCGCTTCTGTGAAGTTAAAAAAAAACAATCAAATATAATACATGAATAGGTTTATAACATTATGGTAAAATAGTCTGGTAACATGTCAGCTCAAGGACGTCCACAGCTGGACATAGGTCTCCCTAAAGCGTAAACAAGACGGAATGTATGGAGGGTACTTGGATAGATTTTGCTTTATTACATCCATATCCATCCTTACTAATCATTGAATTACTATTACTATACTATAAATTCGGAAGTAATTCTGTCCGTTCTAACTCTCTATCTGTATATCTGTTTGTCTATTTGTCTGTCTGTATATATGTTTGTCTATCTGTCTGTCTATCTGTCTGTCTGTATATCTATCGGTCGGTCTACCTGTCTGCCTGTCTATCTGTCTGTCAATCTGTACGTTTATCTGTATGTATGTCTATTTGTCTGTCCGTCTATCTGTTTGTTTGTCTATCTGTCTGTTACCTTGTCACGCCTGAACGGCTGAGCGGATCTCAATGAAATTTGGCAGTAAGGTAAATTGTATTCTAGGGACGGAGTTAGGTTACTTAGGTAACGCGTCTATTTGACGTCTGACTAAAGTCAGTATGGGCTGTACCAAATTTTTTGGAAAAGGCTCTACCATTGCACATGCTGATCGTCGTGAGTCGTCGTGGAATATATTCAGGCTGGAGAGAATAGTATAAGTCTGACAAAATACTTACGCCAAGAATCTATGCAGGTCCCACTTGCTGCACGGCGACCACGTCTTAGCTGGGTTATGGCGGCTGTACCTCGCCGACATGATGTGGTGGTCCCCTCGGCATTGGTTGTCGGGGGCCCCGTCGTGGGATATACCCAGGCTGGAAATAAGAATAAATAATATAAACAACTAAATAATGCCGGACGATTCGTTTTGACTTCGAGACGATGAGTTCTTACTTTGTAAAATGTAAATGGCGAGTCTTTATTTTCTGTCGTTATATTTTAATGTTCTTAATAATTTAGGGAAGGTTTTGATGGAAAGATTACGAAAATTGTTAAATATCATATTGCATGACTTTGTTGGAGTGTCTTGCCTCGCCTTAATATAAAGCAAGATAATACTATTGCTTGTAGAGTTTTAGCAGGCGTTATCGTTTTCTTTCGTGGGGAATAGCAGAGCATCGTGCAATTTTAATAGGCGCTTGATTTGTCTCTATGCGGAATCATTTCTAGGTATTCATTGATTGAGATTGGCATAAAATTTCAGATGATACGTACGAATGATGATTGATGATAATTCATCTCTATAAAGTTATAGAGGTGAATCTCAGCGATGATGCTGAGACACGCAATTTTTTTGAGAAGCGTTCTTGACGTTGTATTTTGATTCTGTTGTTGATGTGTGTGATTCTGTCTTATATACCTGTGACCGATTTCGTGTGTAAGCTTCTGATGAATGTTGTTAGTGCGCCTCCACTCCAGTATAGTACAACTCCGACTTGAGCTGCATATCCCGTTCATGTAGCTTCGCCCTGAAAATTATTACAATACATCTCTTTTTACTGCAGTTGTGTTAAGACAAATAAGTTTCACACTTAACGACCAAAAAGTTTGGGTAGGAGGTAATTTTTCTTCCGTGTAAAAATAATAAATTAGTAAAAATTTGCTGTTTCCTCTCATATGGGTAATACATTTCTCTGCAAAGTTTGATCCTTATCCGCAAGAAAATACAGTGGTTCAATAATGCAGGGTGCCTTTTTTAAACTAAATATGCAGTTATTGTTTTCATTTAAATCGAGGGTATGACTCCTTTCACGACTTTTCTTTAACTCGCGTGGTTTCGGACTTGGCCATCACCGCCCTTCTCAAAAAACCACCCTGTATAACCATATATTATACTCTTTTCTACGTAAGTTCAGGGTTAATTTGAGGCGACGAAACAATTTTAAAATTTTAGACGGCTTTTACAGAACAAAATATCACTCGAGGTAGTTACATTAAAACTTTAAAAAACTATTTACGGTCCTCTAAACTGTCTACCGGAAAATATAAGTAAGATGTAAGAAAGCATAAAAGTATAGTAACCAACCTGTACTACTCCTAACTTCTCTACGATCCTTTCCATAATAAAACAAATCCAGCCCCGTAAACAGTACCGAATACCACCATCTCCTTTTCTCTTCTTTCTTCTCACTCTGCCAATGACAGTAACTCTTCAAGTAACTCGAAACATTTTCATCCATAACAAACTTTTTCGTTGCGTTCTTCAGGAATTTCACATCTATGAGTTCGAATTTGATCGTCTGATTCAAACTTGGGCGACGAAACATTGTTTGAACGTTTTGGAGAATTGTTCTGAATAGATGTTTGACTTTTTCTCTGCTTCTTGATTTGTATTCTTTCGATAGATTGTGAGTTAGTGCCTTATCTAGGTGCACCATTACTGGTATGTTGATGACGTCATGTTTCGTGAAGTATTCGAATGTGTCCGTTTGCTTCGGTGTATCATTGATCCGTCTTCTAGAATTGTGCTGAAAATAGAAAAAAGCGTATTTGAAGAGTCGGTTTTTTGTGGCAACTTTGGGACTTTATTATATTATGAGTTGACCTATGTTAATAATAATATCAACTTCGGATGCTGCGATAAAATACATAAGATAATTATAGAGAACTATGTATGTATTTTGATTAATACAAATTAGCCGTAGGTAGGGTTGCCAGATGTGTTGAAAAAAAAATCCGGACAAGTTTAATTTTTATATTAACTAACAGATAAATTTACTGAAAACCAACCTAAAAACTACCAAAATAATATTTTTTCGATATTTAGAGTACCTAGGTATCTACTGTTTCATATATTTAGTACTCGATGTTACTGCTTTTAATAAGGTTTTATTGCCTGAGATGGTATCTTTGAATTCAGTGCAACTAGCAGTTATATTAAAGAAAACGCACAATTCACTTTTTACAGTGTTTACGGTGAGACGATTTCTTTCGCCTGTCCATATATTTCCCATGACGCTAAAGATTCTTTCCACAAAAGCATTTGATATGGGAATACTACAAACATACTGCATGATTTTCAATAAATTTGGGGCTGCTTCATTGTTAAAAAATCTGCACCACATGTTATGAGAGTTTCCTTCAAATGAAGAGAAAACACTTTGAAGTGCAGCCAGTTCTTCATAAATGTTTTCAGGGGGAGATTGCTGCTTCCAAGGAGATAAGGACCAGACCATAACTCAATCAATTGATTCAGCGTGGCAATCTTCCGCTATCAAGATCTAAACAACTAAAAGCCTTATAATTATAATTGTTATTTTCAAAGTTATACCACTTATCTATTAGAAGCTAGTGCTCCTTGGTACTCATTTAGAGCGTTTTCAGTAAATTCTTTTGATTGATTATCTGAAAGATAGCCTTTTCTCAATGCCATATGGACTTTCATTCCGAAATATTTGTCTGTTATTTTCAAACGGACAATGCTTTGTCCGGTTTACCAAGATTTTCTAGACCGGACAAGCTTATAGAAAACTGGACTGTCCGGTCGAAAACCGGACATCTGGCAACTCTAGCCGTAGGTATATTTCAGAGAATACACAATGTATGTAGGTTTTCCTAGTATTTTGTAACTACTAACTTATCCGCGTGGCTTCGCAGGCGTTCTTTCGGGATAAAACGTAGACTAAGTACCTATTTCTCAACGACCTCTGTGGCGCAGCGGGCGAAAGTCCACCTGCGACGCAGGAGGTTGCGGGTTCGATTCCCGCCTCGGGACAAATGTTTGTACGATCTGCAGATATTTTTTCAGGGTGTTTTCTATGTGTAATAAAAAAATGTATCTATGTAGTATCTCTAATACCACCAAGATGAGAATCGTGCGGTCTTTGGTGTTCTCGGTCTTTCTGTATGGCTCTGAATCATGGTCCATTCGTGCAGCTGACCGAAAAAAGATTGATGCTTTTGAGATGTGGTGTTGGAGGAGAATGTTGCGCATACCGTGGACAGCAAAACGTACCAACAGATCCATTCTCGACCAACTGAAGATCAGAACCAGATTGTCCACGACCTGCTATCAACGAGTCCTCAGCTATTTTGGACATATCGCCCGAAGGCAACCAGACAACCTCGAAAAACTGGTTGTACTAGGCAAGGTAGAGGGAAAAAGACCAAGAGGACGCTCACCAACCCGCTGGTCTGACCAAATAAGAACAATAACGGGACTCACTTTGCCTGCAGCCCTGAGACAGGCCGAAGACAGAGTGGTGTGGAAGCAGCTCATCAGCGTCTCCGTGAAAGCTTTTCAGGACGGGCACGACCTTCAGCAATGAAGAATACGACAGAGAAGAGAGATGTAGTGTATTGTATTAAGTATATCAGTTATCTGGTACCCATAACACAAGCTCTGCTTAGCTTGGGGCTAGATAATGCTGTGTGAATTGTCCAGCATTATTTATTATTTATTTATTTATTATATGTAAATTAATCCAAGCCTCGAACTACCTGAGTTCCTCTACGCAAAATTGGTTCAGCAGTTTGAGCGTGAAGAGGTAACAGACATCCAAACATCTATATCAAACATCAAGTATCCAATTTCGTATTTCTAAGATACTAGCTGCAGCCCACGGCTTCCTCGCATTTTTTGGTATAAAAAGTACTTAGCCTATCTTCTATCTTAGCCAATCTTCGGCATCAAGCTTATAGACCAGGTTCCCAATGTCCAAATCCAAAGTCGAACAAAGGTGAAAGACGTGGGAAATTGCATCATGGTACTAAAATGGAGCTGGGCACCACCTTGCACGGAGATAAGACGACAGGTGGAACAAGGCGCTTACTGAATGGCGTCCAAGAACTGGACACAGAAGCGATGGAAGTCCAGCGGCAAGTTGGGCAGACGATTTCTTACACCGCAGGGCGAACCTGGATGAGATTGGCGCAGGACCGTGTGGAGTGGCACAAAAGTTTGGAGCCCTATACCCAGCAGTGGGTGAAGGCGGGTTGCGGATGATGATGATGAGCCTATCCTCTAAAACATCCAAGTCCAGGTGTATATATATATATGTGTGCAAAATTTCAGCCCGAGCCATTCAGTAGTCTTGCCGATGTCTTCGGCCAAACTTTTTCACAGCAGCGCCTCAAACTTTTGGCCTGATAATATTATTATCTTTAGGACCATTCAGTCGACTTTGCAAAATGTTGAAATCCCAAAGTGAATAATTTTCCAGAATGTTGATATTTTTTTGTTACGCAAAATGTTGAAATCCCAAAATACTAGGAAGTGTGTTTATATTTATTTTATATAAGTATTACTATTTATGAATATCTCACCACTCTTATCCAAAATGTTTCTATTTATAAAGCACCTACATAAGTGGATTTTTATCCTCAGGTAGATTTTAGAGAATCCAACTATTTCCTAAATTTTCCTGAAGAAGAATAATTATTTTTAACCAACATTTTAAAGTTCATCCCAAAAAAACTGGAAAGGTGATTCCTATTCCTAATTAAAAAAAAAAAAAATCTTTTTGGAGTAGGTACATATTTTGTATAGGGAGGTACTTAATTATAAGTTAATAAGGTAGGTACAACAGAAAATTAGGTACTCACATGCCTAGATAGTCCATTATGTACACTTATCACTAAAACTAGTACAACCAATAAAAGCTTCATTTCGCCCAGGTACTCTCGAGCACACTAGTGCAAAGTCTAAAATGAACTAAGCTCTAAGCATTGCAAAAACACAGAATACTATCAGTTACTAGCGCATCTCGGTCATGTAACTGTTGGTACAGATGATGATAGAAGTGCTTTCGCGGATCAAATTATTAAAGTAGGTTACATTTATGCCGAAGGCGTAAATTATGGTAATAAATATGATTGATCTCTTTTCAGATTTTTCAACCTTTTTGCTAAAATAAACCTAAAAATAGTTTTTTTTTCACTTTATTTGTATTGAATGATTAATTCGAACCTAGTATAGTTTTCCTTAAATGTTGTAAAATTGTAATGTGTTTAATTGTGACAAAGAAATTATTCATGTTTTTTTGTTTTCATTTCCCAATAAAAAGGTCAAAAAAGCTCATATAATTTAAAAAAGGTGAACTAAATAACTACCTCTACCTACCATTACATACCTACTTATTAATAAAAGTTTGGTTGCAAAAGAACTCCCTTACTCCTTTCCTGTAAGGCCACCAGTCTCGAAAAATACTTCTCTTGGACTAAAATGAATTGTTCATGATCATGAGTTACTTCATCGTAAATGCCAAACTTCAATAAATTAATTGCCGTTGGACATTCAGAAAATTTACTGTTAATAAGAATTCCTGACAGTTATTATGAATGTCATAGAAGCTATACAAAACTGGTGAATTATTGTTTTTGATCACTATTATTATCCTGCGGGTCACTTTTAGAGGTCTTCTTTGTGTAAATCCAAAACACTTGCAAATAAAATATTACTCTTGCTACAGAGTCAATAAGAGTCCCAAACGTAGTAATATTTTTTTCTTTTTCATTTGACACTTAGGAAAGGGAAATGGCTTCACCATCATTTAGTCTTGTTCTTTTTACGTGTTAGAAATATGTCAAAAAATCACAAATTTCCTTAATTTATGGACTCTAAAAATAGGCGACTGGCAATCGTCCATTGCATATCCTGTGCACCCAATATGATGGAGTTCATATAAACTCCTGCAGATTTATTACAACAAATCCATTGATTTGTTGTAATAAATCTGCTGGCCTGAGATAAGACTACGTTTGCATTTTGAGTTTAATATTTGCCTGATTTTTTTTTAATTACTGCTTCTTGTTATGATTGTACTGTACTGCAAATTTTTCCGATTCAGTTTTTTAAACTTACGCGATCAGAACACATGATTATAATTATTCACGGGTATGAATAATTGTAATAATTTGTTCCCATTCAGATTTTACAGGAAAACTATTTAGTTTTCTTTTATTTGATTTCAGTCGTTATGGCTAAATAAAAACAAAAATTGCGTGTATGTACGTAGCACGTAACTAAAATAATTTGTTTGAAAACAAGTATTCCTTATTTAATAAAATAGGTTATTGTGACATTAAAGTTAATGTTATTTTAAATTTAATTACAAGTCACATGTTATATCCTAATGTATCCTGTGTTTGTTCCAATTTTGAACACAACGGTAAATTGTTTCCATAAAATAATATTTTTCCTTATTTCGGCTAGCTTAGCTCTCGTAAAAAAACGAGTTACAAATGAGAGCAAAATAAAAAAAAACCAGCGTTATTCAAGGATTGAAATGTGTTCTGCCTTGAAACCAGCCTGCCTGAACGACCAACGGCCAACGGGGAAGACTTGCCCGTGGTTCAACTTTCAGAGTTGAACCACGGGCAACTCTTCCCCGTTGTCTAACCAGTTGTACAAAGAGATCTTGAAACAAAATACTTATCAATCATCTGTTAAAATTCATGAACACAGTCTTTGTCTCCGCAAATTGTGTGGAACTGATTGCAGATCAATTGAATCATGCGCATGATTCGCGGAATATCATGACATAACGTTAGCTTGATGATACAATGAGGCTATTTAGCTTTTTGATGACTTTAGCAGTCCCTAGCACACACTAAGCACTTAGACAAAGTCTGGGCAAGAATATAATTAATATTACCAATTTTAATACAGGCCTTTTAAAAACCTATAGTTTTCCGACTTTCCTAGGACAGTTGGTTTTTTAGGTCCCTTCCTAACCCTGATCACAATTATCGAAAATGAAAAAACAGTTTAAGGATTATTTGAACCCAGATAATCCTGAAACAATTTTTTACCGAACTTACAATAATAAATTACTATGCCTTTCAGCTCAATCGGTTGAGGATAACATCTATGTACTATTTCTATGTACTATTTAATCTGTGCTGTACTATTTCTATTTGGTTCGTCTCCTTCTCGATCTCGGTCTGATTTGGATGCGTGTTGTGTTGTGTAAATAACTCTTCTCAGTAACTACAAAAAGAGAATACAATACATACCTATTTGCTCTAAGCTTTAGTAAAAACTAAATTCTGTAAAACAAGTGAAATAAAATTTTTCATAACCGTAAATATCGAATTCAGCAAAATGAGACGCGGCGGTCGTGGAAATTGGAATAAACCTATTAAAATTTTTGGAGAGAGACCCCGGGGTCTCCGATGCAAAGATATTGGTTTTTACTACAGGGATAGACAAATATTAAAGAAAAAAAACTACAAGGTCTTGGCAATTTTTAGAAAAAAACCACAAAAAAACACGTATAAAATTCAGATTGCAAGAATTGTCCCAAACATCCTAATAAATGCCTAATAAGGCATGTTGTAGTAAAAGCTCTAAAAAATGAAGTACGTACATACCTGAGGTGGAAGGAATTTTATGTGAGTCGAAGTTAAGAATTTTTAATAAGGTAGGTATTTAACGCAACCGAAATAAGTTTTCTGATTTCTTCTCGACAAAATCTTAGTCTTGAATGGCTATTTTATGCTATGGCGCAATTCAGTTTTGAATGGAATTTTATAAATCTTATACATACAGGTGACAAGATTGATTAGAATTTTAGGATTCTATTCTTACAGTTCTCTGTAAAACGAAATGAGGGAACCAAAGTTATCGACATAGCTCAAAGAATTAGCAAGCTGAAGTGGCAAGGGGCCGGCCATATCTTGTGAAGATCCGACAACCGCGCTGGGGTAAAAGTGTTCTTGAGTGGAGACCGCTACTCGGCAAACGCAGTGTAGAACGCTCTCCGGCCAGGGATCACGATGCGGCAAGCTGAAGCCAGGGCGCTATAGCGGTTATTAGGGGAGGCCTATGTCCAACTGTGGACTAATATAGGCTGACGATGATGATTCTTACAGTTCATAAGAAACCGTCATCCCCTTGCTGAATTTAGTTTAAAATTTGACTTGCTTATATGACTTGTTCGATTCACCTGATAATTTGAGGGTAGTTTACACTGTCAAGCCTTTGGGAAAACTACGAATGGCTCAATACAACCCCATTGACAGATATATCAAAACGGTGCCTACATCGACCTTGATTTTATTATTTATTAATATTATTTTCATCAATTTTCATCCTGCCCCACTGCTGGACAAAGGCTCCCCTTTTCTTCTTCCACTTCTCGATCTAACGTGGCAAAATTCAACATTATTTTAGATTAATTTTAAAATTAGTAAAATCATAAAATATTGAACACATTTTGAGAATCGACTGTACCTACCAAACGTTCATCATTTATCTATGTCTAAATATCGATAGTGTTCTGAGGAATAACGTTGCAAAAATCCAGATGCTTTTAGCTTTTTATAAACAGATCTATTTTAGAACTCTACGTCTAGGAACTTTCTAGGGAATTTCAGCCACATGTTTTAGCATCGAAACGAGAAATAAAAAGCGTACTTTTGGTAGATTTCGACCGACTCTCGTATATATTAAAAAACTGTGTTATTTTTAGCTTTCTGATTATAGAATTAGGACAGGAAATAAGTGTTGATAATAATATGGATTCCCTAAATCGCAATTAAATTGGGGTTAGTTAAAAATCCTACGCTTTTAGATAAAACATACCTATTACGTATTTATTTATAGTCGACAAATAATACTATCTTCTGCGCGCGGCTTTATTCGCTTCTCCGGAATAAAAAGTACCGAACATGAATAAATAAATAAATAAATAAATCATGCTGGACAATTCACACAGCATTATCTAGCCCCAAGCTAAGCAGAGCTTGTGTTATGGGTACTAGATAACTGATATACACTACATAGATAGATATTTTTTATTATACATAGAAAACATCCAGAACGCCTTGGACAAGTATCTGCAGATCGTACAAACATTTGTCCAGATGCGGGAATCGAACCCGCAACCTCCTGCGTTGCAGGCAGACCTTCGCCCGCTGCGCCACAGAGGTCGCCAATGTTAGGTACATTCCTTATTGTGACCAGATTAGAGAAAAATGATACCTAAATTGCGTCTCGGCCGTGGCGCGGCGGCTAAAGGTCCGCCTGCGACGGAGAAGGTTTTGAGTTCGACTCCCACCTCGGGGTAAATGTTTGTATGATCTGCAGATTCCGTTCCGGGTGGTCTGGAAATTTCTAGGTAAAATAAAAAAAAAAACAGCTTTGTGATTTATTATGTGTTGTAAGTAAATGTATAAGTGAATTGCTATATTGGTTCTAATTTGTTTCTAATATCTATGTAGTATATCAGTTATCTAGTATCCATAACACAAGCTTTGCTTAACTTGGGGTTAGATAATGCGGTGTGAATTGTCTAGCATTATTATTTTATTTATATAGGTACATATCATAAAAGATGAAGGAAATAATTTCGCACATCTTACGCATTCGATGAAATTTTTGTCTATTTGACCACAGATAGTAAATCGCTGTCTAGGGTGATCTTATATGCTACATTTTCATCCTCACTCTTGTGTATTCTCTTTTGGTTTAAAAAAATTGCATTAGGTATAGTTACCATTTAACATTAGGTATAATATTTAAATTTTTTAGTGGAATTCACTAAACATACTTTCAATATATTTATTTAAAAAAAATATAATTATTAACCAACTATATCTCATTTTAACACTACCTATGCCTTTTAATAAAATAAATAATAGTAAAATGGCATTTATTATTTACAAAAATACATTCATAATAATAACGATACGACTAAATTGAACACATACTGGCCACTGTCCAAACACTCATTAAATAATAGTTCCATAACTTTAAGCGGCCGACTGTACTTGTCGATGACTGTACAGGTTTAATAAAACGTTGTTTAGTAGCCAGCATCTGCGTCGTAGCTACTCTTTTGGCTATCGTATTGACCTGAAAAAAGGAAATATTTTATTTTGTGGCCATGAAAAAGAAAATCGATACCTAGAACTCCTAGTGAATTTGTCAGAGCAAACCTTAATAACTGCTCTTACCAATATCACAGGGGTTTCTCCTTGTCAGATCATTTATTATTGATGATTACACCGTACAGTGGTCATTACCGTAAAATAACGCTAAGCCTTCGAAGAAATTAGATATAGAGTTCGTAAAAAAAAAACAGTTATTAAATGACCTGCGAAGTTACGTGGGTGTTTGAGATTCTATCGTTGGCAAATCTCTTCTATCCCATCTTAGGTAGGTAAATGTTTTTTTTTATTAACAAAAAATACTTGTTGAGAAACTAAACCAGCGTTTATCTTACTAGATACATTATATGAAAATGAATCCCTATTTCCCTTGGTCACGGCATCACGCGTGAACAGCTATACAAATTTTGCTAATTCTTTTTTTGTTGTGTCATTGTCAGGATTGGGTTCATAAGAAAGACAAAATTGAGAAAGTTAAGAAATTAAATGCGCGGAACATTAAAAACATAAATTTCCACGATGGCGAAGCCGCGGGGCATAGCTAGTGTATTATATAATTTAATTTATATTGTTTAGCAACATAGATAATTTTGTTTTTTGTAACTCACCACGGCTTGTATCAGTAAGCTGCAAACTCTTCAGTATCTCCTCTGGTATCGGAGGAGGAGTGGGTAGATGGGCACCCTCGGCCCTGTAGCCGTTCTCATCAGCTGTGTACGTGACGGTGTAGGTTTGACCGTCGTCTCCGACGTAGGAGTAAGACCCTGACACCTGGAGGGAACCTTCTTCGGGCTTTGCTCCGGGGATTATTCGACCTGGAACAGACATTTACATACTTACATATATACATAATCATCATCAGCCCTTAAACGTCCACTGCTGGACATAACTGAAAAAATATAGTCCAACTAAGACGCATTTTGTCTTAGTTGGCGTCAAAATAGTTGGAATGATAAATATCTCATTCAATATTATTGTACTAAAAGTAAATCCGTTATTGGCCGTAAGTCTTGATATGTAACATACTTGTATTAATTAAGGGCTGTGGATTTTGTTAAACTAATAAATAAATAAATAAAAAATAAATACAAACAAGAATGCATGGTAACTGCAATATATCGAATTTGATAAAAACAAAAAATAGGCACATCATTGACATATCAATACTCTAAGTCAAAATAAATATTCACTAAACAATTATTTGCACGGGGTCAGCAAACAACATTGTTGCATTTAATCTCTGAATTAAATTAAATAACTACACTTTATAACGTCAATTCATTACTTGGTAGAAGGAGCTATTACGATTTAACTAAGTTCTCATAGTCACAGAAGACAAGATCTTATCAGGGTCATAAGGATTCATGATGCGTGATCGATCACATAAGAAAAGATCTTAATCAGTGTAAACAATTTTTTTTTCAGTGTTGGCCTCCCCCAAACGACGCCACAAATAGCGGTCCTGAGCCGCCTCCATCCATCAGCTCCCTGCGACCGCTACAATATTTTCAGTCCATCGAGTGGAAGGTCTTCCCAAACTCCGTTTAGCATTGCATCGCGGTCACCACTCGAGAATCTTTACTCCCCAACGGCTATCGGTTCTGCGAGCTATATGGCCTGCCCATCGCCACTTTAGTCTGCTAACTCTGAGAGCTATGTCAGTTACTCTGGTTCTTCTACGGATTTCTGCATTACGGATCCTATCGCGTAGAGAAACTCCTAACATAGCTCTCTTTATTAGCACGCTGAGCGAGGTATAGATAATACTTTGTATAATTATTTTTGTGTACAAAGCGAGACTTTTCTTTGGGTTACGCTAAAACCGGGTGTAGTTACGAATATATGTATTTCTAAGAAATTAAACAACATCGCAAAAATTTACGACTTCGGCGGGACTTGAACCCGCATCCTTCCGTAAGTACCGGAATGTGCTAACTAACTACACCACGAGGTCAAGTGACGCTGGAGTCGAAAATCTTTGCGACTGTCTACGGACTGTAGCGCCGTTAATTAGTTTGCGATGTTATTTAATTTCTTAGAAATTTGCCAGAGTGTGAGGCTTACGCACTATAAAAACAAAAAAAAAACTTTATATGTCTTTCTTCCAACGCGCTCGTGAACAGTTTCGGGGATATAACATCCCCTTGTCTCAATCCACTGCGAAGTTATGGGTTTAGGTTTAGACTGCTGGCCCTGTACTTGGACAGTCTTGGTGGCGACCTCGTAGAGACATTCCAGCACCTCGATGCATGCCTTTCGTAAATTCACACATAATTATTTTCATCCAAAGGTTGCTTGGAAGAGATCGATTCTAAGCGATTAGGCCGTTCATTGTACTTGTCTTATGTAATGTCCATTTGTCAAGTTCTTTTTCTGGTGTACAATAAATCACTTTTGTATAGTTTATGTTTGTGTATACCTAGCAAGATTCCAATACCTACTCAAGAGCGAGAGATCGGAAAGTGCCTACAGGTATTTAGCAAGGACATTGTGAATGTACATGACTTTGAACAAGTGAGAACTGCGAATTACTTTTAACCTTTGTCGTAATTGAGAGCTTCAGGCTAGTATCAATTAAGTTCAAAATGCTAAGTCGAGCCTAATTGACACTCAGAGTTAGATACGCTAATAGCACATGTAAAGGTTATTGTTCTAAGAAAACGTATTGTGTGCGTGTCTGATACTAGAAAATTTGCGCCTAGTCCTTTGACAACCTCTGTAAGACAGCGAGCTAATGTCTATCTGCGACGATTCCCGCTGCGGTCATGCGGGTTCGATTCTCGCCTCGAAACACCAAAAATGAAAAGAACGCGTATAGAGGCCTTCGTAAAAGAAAGAGTAGTTTTTTCGGTCGGTGTACAATTTTACAACTTATAATCCATACATAAATACGAACAACTCAGTCTCTCTGTTACCCTTTGACGCCTTAACGGCTGAACAGTTTTTAATGAAATTGGGCAAAGGATGGTATTCCGGATACAAAGATATACCTAATAAATAGAATATAATAAATAATAATATATTAAATAAAATGCAATTTTTATTATCAGCAAAGCGCGTTAAAGCCTCGAACAGAAGCTATAGAAATGTAACAGAACTTACCTTCTTGCTCTGCTTTAGTCCCATCACTGGTTTCGTACGCGTAGCGATACCCTTGCTCGTTGGCCTCGCTGTCGTATTTGAGGATCTCGGCGGTGGCTGACGCTGATGCTGATGCTGAAGACGATCCTGAGAGGGACTCGAGCTTTTGATTTTGTTCTGAAAAAAAAACATCGGTAATATGTTAAAAAAGCGCGGGAACAAACATTTGCGAAGCCGGGTTCAGAAATACATATATTATGTAATTACTTGTGTAGTCGAAACGACGATGGATCTATATACGAGGGGTCCAAGTTTGTTTTGTGATTACCTCTTTTTATACAAAATTTTAAGGGTTCCATACCTTAAAAGAAAAAAGGAACCCTTATAGGATCAGTCTGTTGTCCGTCTGTCTGTTTGTCTGTCTGTCTGTCTATCTGTCCGTCTTTCAACCCCTTTTCTCAGGAATGCGTGTAGATATCAAGTTGAAGTTAACATCAAATACTCAAGTCCGTAACCTCTTGAAGCCTCGATATAAATAAATTTCTAGGTCAACACAATCAAAAGTTACAGCCGAATATTTTGAAATTTCTTAGGAAAACCACATGCACACAAAACCTACAGGGTACTTCCCGTAGACCTAGAATCAAGAAATTTGGCAAGAAGCAAGGTTTTATAGCACAAGTAAAGGAAAATCCGAAAAACGTAATTTTGTAGTTTATTGCCAAAAAAAAATCATTATCTCCCTTGACCAAAATATACAGGGTACCTACTTCCCTTTGAACTAGAATCGTGTTATTTGGTAAGAAACAAGGTCTTACAATTAATACGGAACCGTTAGTGCGCGAGTACGACTCGCACTTGACGTTTTATTTTTATATTATGTGGCACTTTGTGTATTTCTCAAAAAAACATTTTAATTGCATTTAAACACGACCAAACATTTACCGGTCTTGTTTTTTTTTTTTATTTTTACTTATCACTTTCATTTCAAGCCAAGTATTGAGTTTATTAGTAGCACAGGTAGTAGAGAAAGATTGAGGTTTTTGTCCATGGATCTGTTCTGTGCAGTGCCAGCCACCATATCTCTGGTTTGTAGCTCTCGCAGGTCATAGCGTTCACATGTTCCAGCGATATAATTTCTTGATAGAAGACTGATTAGCGAATAGTGATTTGCTATTCAATCTTCTTCAATGTAAGACTACTTACCTAACGGAGCCTGGAGACCAGCAGCTGCGCCGCCCGCTGACCGGGCACTGTTGGGCGGAAGGTAGACATTCTCCAGCCGGTCAGCAGTCGCCAGCGCCGCCGCAGTCAAAATAATTAGCTGAAGAAAATAGGGAACATAAATAACCCACTCTGAATCGCGTATGGGCCGAGCGGGGCATATGGTGTCATACATGCGTCTTCATAAAGAAAAGTTATGCGGAAAGTCAAAAGTGAAAAAGATCAACAAGATCAAAGTAAAAGGCACACATTTCTAAAAACTTAAACTTAAACTTCAACTTAACTCAAATAATATTGCAAAAAATGTTGACTTCGACGGGACTTGAACCCGCATCCTTCCGTCAGTACCGGATTGTGCTAACCAAATACACCACGAGGTCAAGTGACGTAGGAGTAGAAAATCTTTGCGACTTTTTTACGGACTGAAGCGCCGTTAGCTCCACCTACAGGGGAAGCATTGAAGTTTATCCATTCCTGTTCAAAGACTAAAGTTACGTTTAGTTCGTTTGACGAGAGGTGTCGCGTTGCTTAAAATCTAAAGTTAGCCAAAATTAGCCAGAATGTGAGGCTTACGCACTATAAAAACAAAAACCCAGATGTTGGTAAAACCAGCTGAAAATGTTATTGATAACAATCGCGGTCTTATCTAAAAGAAGATTAAGGTCTGCAGTGGGACGACATGGTCTGAAGTAAATTATTGAGTATCTCTAAATAAATAAATTAACGGTCGAAATATTGTATTCATTTATTTGTTCTTGAATCGAAATATTTCAAGGACCTTGTCGTAGTGTGCGAAGGTCCCCTGAGACGCAGAATTGCGGTTATGATTCTCACTGCGTTTGTATGTTACTTTAGTCATCATAATACTTCATTGGTTTGTATGACCAGAAATTATTGCAACGGAAATGTCATTTCTAAATTTTTTTTCATTCTAAGTAGTCTTTATATTGAGAGTATTCTTTGTATGCAAGTGATATTAAAAAAAAAATCGACCTTGAATTCCTTAATATTTGCACTGTTTTTACGTTTATTGGACAAATAGTAGGTAATGGGTCTGTTCTATCAGCAACCTTATTCTTGTTGCACATTAACGACTTGCTAAAACCCGGTATCTTTGGGTACGCTGATGATAGCACAGTTGCTGATAGATACTTTGCCAGTCCATGTGATAGTGCGGATAAAATCCAAAAACTCCGCAATGAGATGGTAGAACGTTTGAACAGCAAACTGAGGTTAGTGTCTGAATGGGGTGACGCAAACCTTGTGCGGTTCAACGCATCCAAAACGCAGGCGTGTGTGTTCTCGGCAAAGAAAACACAATTTAATCCTGTGCCCACTTTTTGTGATGCTGCGCTTCAGATCACTGACAGTCTGAACCTACTGGGCGTAGAGCTTAGCTCGAATTTAAATTTTGGCTCCCATATCGAGTCGAAGGCCAAATTTGCTGCTATGAAGCTAAGCATCCTGGCTAGGGTTCGGCGGTACTTCACACCGGGACAGCTTCTCAATCTATATAAAGCACAGGTCCGAACTTGCATGGAGTACTGCTGCCACCTTTGGGATGGCTCGGCTAAATACCAGCTTGAGGCCCTCGACTCGATTGAAAGACGCGCTGTTAGACTTATCGGCGACGATTCTCTTGCAGAGGCCAATCTTCAAAGCCTCGATCACAGACGGCGCGTCGCCAGACTGTCGGTGTTCTACAAGTACCACTTTGGTGATTGTGCGCAGGCATTGCACGACCTTATCCCATCTTCTCCCTTCTACCATAGGACCAGCAGACGCACAGAAAAATACCACCCGTACCTGGTCGACATACCACAGTGTCGAACCAAAAAATTCTCCTCTACTTTTTTAATATGCACCGCCAAAGAGTGGAATGAGCTTCCTGCGTCTGTTTTCCCGTTAGAGTATAATCTTGGAGTCTTCAAATCTAGGGTGAATAAGTTCCTTCTGGGAAAGCGTGCTCCATCTTAGGCCACATCTTCACTTACTTTAAGTGAGTTGGTGGCCAAACGCTTGACCATTTTCAATAAAAAAAAAAAAAAAAAATAATCCATAAAATAATTTAAATGGAACCACCCTGGGATCACCCTCTATCCAAAACCAAAGGAATTGTCAATATCGGTGCACAATTGACGAAGAACTCGGTGCACATGCATAAAAACATACAAACAAATATCCGGACATACAACCTTCTTTTCAAAAAAGGAGGTTCAAAACTTATTTACCTTACTAAACTTATTCACTTATCAAAACTTATTTACCGTTTTTATCAGACTTCAAAAAGTCTGATAAAACGGTAAATAGGTTCTGATCGCAAATGTAACCGATTTCAACGATCATTTGCTAGTCAATTAGTGATAAAATTATTTATAGACTTGATATAATTATTTATGAAGGTAACTTTAGGAATTGACAGTAAATTAGACATTCAAAACGATGCTTTAGGCTTAGAATCCTTGCAATGCATGAATGGCATCCTTCCATTCAAATTCAGATAAGTAATTTGCAGTCGTAAAGTCAAGTCTCTATTTGATATGTGATTGCAAGATTATAATTAGTCCATGATTTTATGAAGGTGGAATATCAGAAACTTAATAATTGTGCGTTGAAAATGGGAAGGCGCAAGAGTGGGACGCTACATGCGTCGACACTCTTGCGCCTTCCCATTTTCCGAGGACATCCGTGAGGACGGGTCTCACGGCAAATTTGGCCCAGGATCTCAAGAGGCGCAAATATGTAGGTCTCGACACAGATATTTGCGCCCCTTGGAGTCGAGACCCTAGGTCCGTGGGGTACCGAGGCTTTTAAAAAATTATATGAGTCTGGTCGAACCGACGCGTGACCCGAGAGCTGGTGAGTATCTGGCCCAGCACATCAGCATTGCCATACAGCGGGGCAATGCAGCCAGCGTCTTGGGGACGCTTCTGACTGGTATGGATATAGATCAGTACTATATGGATCAGTTGAGCTAGCTGTAGATTGCTTGCAAACAGTATGAAGTTAGCTCAATTGTTTGACTTGTAAATACTAGTTCTGATTTATTTCTATTATTTGATTGTGATTTTCTTTGTCAATGAAGTATTATTAAAAAATATAATATAATTTAAGTATATTTTTGAACTGTACGATGACTGTTGAATCATTGATTTTAGTTTTTGATATTATTTTCGGCAATTAGGTTTACGGCGAGCTTTTGCAATGATTTTGATGTTCTTTATAATATTTCTAAATTTGGTATCATAATTACATTTAGTTCTGCGGTATAAAAAAAATCGCATCTAATATTTTCAAATAGTTCTGATTAAAAACAAATAAAGTAGTTCGCATTATTTTCCCTGTAAATTAGGTGTACATTATTTATTCCAACACAATATTAAAATTCTCTGGTATTACAAAGATTATGGTTGCACTTAAACATAGTTTTCCTTATTGTGGCTTGCGGTAATTTCACAGCTAGGGGTTATGACTTACACTACATCTACTAATTTCGATTGTACAGTTATTAACAAAAATTGCTGTAGAGGGTGAATCATAGAATAACCAAAAACCTATTATCAACCGGGGTCTCTTCAAAACAACAGTGAGTAGGCGTCTTCTAGTCCTTCGTGAGAGTCAGGTGAGATTGTGTTACAAACGATGGTCTACTATTAAATATACAGGGTTATTGGTAATTCACTGACATTGCGTAAACTGCTGGTTTTGCCCATCATCACCAACACGTTAGTGAAGACGCCAGGTCTAAATTCTTATTTTTTTGTAATTCGCCTCACATACAAAATAGTGTCCGAAACCTAATTAATTACTAAATACCGATCTCCTACTCCTATTCAAATACACATTATCATCATTGGCTTATTTTACATCTACGCAAGATGATTTATGTGGCATTAGCCTGGCTGGGAGACAGCCTAACATACACACACCCACTGATAATTCAGGGCAGAGACGTTTTTAGATTTAGTTAAAATAAAACCCCTATATTGAACGATTTTTGAATGGAGGGGGGTACATACTAACATCTTTCCCTTTCCACCAATTTTAAGAATTGAGACTTGGTGTCTTTACGGACGTGTTTATGATGATGGGCAGAACCTGCAGTTAACATAGTGTCAGTGTATTACCAACAACTCTGTATAAAAAATCCAAGCGTTTTTATAATTTGAAATATTTCGACAATTTTGTCAAGGACTGCACTTTTTGTGATTTATCTTACAGGGAATTGAATTTTTAGAAATTGTGAAAATAGTAGGTAGGTAGGTAATAGTAGGTAGGTAGGTAATTAGGAGAAAATTTATTTTGTGATTTACCTGGTGATGACTGAAGAAAGGATTTTAACGCGCACTTGAATAGTTGTCTTGTCGACCTTTCTGATACGTCGTCGGTCATCGTCAATTTTCACTTTTCATCATCATTCAGGTGAGATTATGGACAAACGATGGTCTATTGATGGATATAACTGTGTGGTGCCGGCGAATTTACACCAACCCAATTCTTCCCGCGGGTGTCGTAAGAGGCGTCTAAGAGATATCAACCGGAAGCGGAAAGCAGCGCCCCCTGCAGAACAATTCCACCACCGAACTGCGATCCCAACCCGCATGCTCAGTGTGGGGATTATGGGCACTACCCCATGAGATAAAAGTCAATAAGGCCTTATCAGGGAAGAGGTGATGGTGATGGTCTATTGATAAAAAAAAACGTAAGCCTTTTCTAATTGTAACAAAAAACTGAAGCATTATTTATCACGCAACCCATAGAAAACAACTGCGCAAAAATTTTACATTTCACGTCTAAGCTTGGGTTCTCGAATTTGAATTTTCATCTTTCCAAATTAATATTGTAAACATTGAATCTATGCAGGTTTATTCAGCTTCCATTTTACCATTTTACAAACAAGAACAATTTTCCTAGCGACGATGTTTTCTTCACTGTCTACGCCACCGCATTTTTCAGGCGGACACAAAATCACAAAATTCCACTTTATCACAGAATACAAAACAAACACAAACTAACGTAAAACTTTTTAAACTTTCGCGATTAGTTAAAATAGAAAAGAATATTTATCGGGTATTTATCGCGTACATCGCTGCAACGCGATGCAAACTTAGAGGAAATAAAAAAACACAAGGGTCTCGCGATAAATACCCGATAAATAGTATTTACTGAATACTAACGTATTTCATCGCTGATGCCTTCACAAAGGTCTGTCCCAGAATGTGATAGTTCAGTGAATCTCCTCACATTTATACTGATGCGTACACAGTTCGATAATTTGACTGATTTAGTTTAGATTTACATTCGAATTGTCCCTTCACGTATTGCTTATTGCGATGTACTAAGATTCAAAGTTGCAAGCTCAAAATCCAGATGCTAGAATTCTGAATCCTAGGTATTTTTGTTGGTAGTGTTGGTGTTTGTAGGGGATTTACATAACTTTTGGTTCAGGTAATTTGAATATGAAGTGACCTTTTATGACATAAATAAAACTACAAATTAAAAAGGAAAAATTAAAAAGTAAATACATAAAGGAAAAACAAACATGTTACTAAGTATGTTACTATGTATTCGTTCTTTTTCCTTTTTTATGGTTTATTTATTTATTAAACAAAACCATAAGAAAAACTTTTGATAAGCACTTTTATGAGAATAGACAACCTGCTATAAATATTTAATAAACACATTTTTATAGTCAGAAAATTCGATTATCACGTTTTAATCTTGCTCATGCATTACTACCAACTGTTTATAAAATTCATTGATGCACCTCAAATTCTTGCGTATGACATATTTTTCGCTGCTATTTGGCTGTTCTACACTTGTTCATTTTCATTAACCCCCGACGCAAAAAGAGAGGGGTGTTATAAGTTTGACGTATCTGTCTGTGTATTTGTGTATCTGTCTGTGGTATCGTAGCTCCCAAACGGATGAACCGATTTCGTTTAGTTTTTTTTGTGTCATATATAATTTTATCCCGAGTGTTCTTAGCTATGTTTCATGAAAATCTGTCGGGGAGTTTTTAAAATTTTTTGTTTAGTTTTTTTTTTTACTTGTTTACACCGCGAAAGGGTAAGGAGCGGGAAATGAGAGATGTGTGGGCGTAGTTAATTTCAACGCTTTTTGCTTGCTCAGTCCTTTCCGCTTGACTATTTGTTTGGTGGAAATACAAGTACCTTTGCAGTTTAAGTTTACTCTTGCGAGTTAAAATGGGTCCGCTCCGCTTCCGGTGCAAACCGAGCTTTAGGTATGACGGAGATATGCGCTGTCGGGTAGGTATCGTTCGAAAATGGTAACAATAAATACATACGAAATAACTTTTAGTATAGGGTATTTTTAGAATGTATTTTTTATATATCGCCTCTCCTTGATATTCGTGTTCTCTTATTATTATAATTTTTAGTATAATTTCAAATATTTTTTGATTATTTTTTTTTGGGAAATCTTGTCGTATAATTCGTAATAATAAAATAATTTGGGACATTACAAAAATTAAGGGTAACTTGGACCCTTTTCACAATCACGTTCTACTTTTATGAATATGATTTAATGAAAATCGTCTGAAACAATAACTTTTTTGGAATTAATTCAATCCACTTTATTAACCACAAAATAACATTGCAGATTCACTAATCTACTAAATGAAAAAAAATATGCGCCAAAAAAATAACCTACCCCTTGGGACAAGTAAAGAATCTTGCGCAGCTTTTGTTCCTCCGTGTATTTTTTTCCCGAAGCATATTTTACACAAATAAACGCACAAATGTGTACAAATTTACAAAGCCATAAATTAAAATCATGGTTATGTATGACGGACCTTAAAATACCCATCATGATTGAGAATCACTCCATATTTGTGATGTCTAGATTCATAGATAAATCTTTAATGTTTTTCATAGACATTACCGTAAAAGTACATTCAGTAGGACCTATGTAATGTTTAATCTTCTTATTTTTGTTCTTAAGGTGATCACCTGTCTCACGCCTTTTTTTTGGCTTTTGTATTTTTCGCATTCTACAAGGAATGTATCTAGCTAGTAGGTAGTTTTGTGACCAATTTAAAACATTTCTACGAACCCATGCTTTTACTAACTTCGATTCAATCGTCGTTTTGGACGATGTGTACTTATTGGTTATCATTATTTAAGAAATATATATTAAAAAGGAACGCCAACCGCGTATACATAAAGCATTCTTTATAGTTAAACTTATATAAGCAGATTCTAATAGTATACTCTAATAATAGGCGGACACAACATTATTGTTTAAAATTCAATAAACCATAAAATATACTATAGGTACTAAATAAAAATAAATGAGATCAAAGTTAAACAGTAGGTAATAAAAAATATGGTTAACTTATGAAACATCATTAAATAACAAAAATAAAAACTTTAAATTTATTTCAATTTAAAATGCAAAATAGAGATCTAAGAATGATAGGTTCATACTGGTTTCACTATGTTGAGCTTATTAACAGTTCTTTTACATGTCAATAGACTCTAGAACGATAATTGATTCGGAGATTTTTTACCATGGGTTCATAGGGATTGGCTTAGAATTGTCGCGAAACTACCTACTTTGTAGTAAAATAACTTGTTGAGCGCATAAAATGCCGCCGACACAGCAGCGGGGCAGCGCCTTCCTGCACCGCGTGCACATCATACGCTATTCAGTGAATGCGCTAAACACTTGCTTATTTAAAGCATCCTATGTCCTTCTAAGATAAATCATTTTGACGAACCCGTGTGCATGAGATGCGACAGGTTGCCGGTTTGTTTCCCGCCGCGTAAAGATGCGAAAAAACATATCTAGTAACAATTTTCATACTTTGGCGCTAGATTACGCTGAGTGGAGAATCAAATAAAAAACTCTTTATTTCCTTAAATACAATAAATGTACACTTAGGAAAGGTTAAATTATAAAATTAAACATTGAGACACTGACAAAGTCAAGAATGATTAATTTATTAACTAGATTGATTATATACTTGTTCTTAATTAATACATTTCATGTTTAAGTCTTAATTGAAAATCCTAAATTAAGGATCTGATTAAGGTTAAATTTGAGTCATATTCACAATTAGAGGTTAGATAATCCTAATTAAAGATGTTTTATTGGATACCATTTTCTGTATAATTAAATTCATCTCGATTACTGATAATTGTACACATTTTTATAGTCCAAGTCACGCGTATTTTTGATTACTTCTAGTACACTCAAGGTAAAGTAAACTAATTAATAGGTACTATAACTAGATTAGGGACTATATAGTATTTTCCTGACTGATGCACTACTCACATATACCTCAACCTCAACCTAAACAGCCTGTGTTGGTCCACTGCTGGACGCAGGCCTCCCCCTGATAAGAGCCTTTTTGGCTTTTATCTCACGGGGGTAATGCCCATAATCTCCACGCTGGGCATGCAGATTGGAGATCGCAGTTCGGTGGTAGAATTGTTCTGCAGGGGGAGCTGCTGCCCGCCCCCGGTGGATATCCCTTAGTCGCCTCTTACGACATCCTCCGCGGGAAGGGGTGGTGCATATTCTAAACCAGCACCACACAGCTACTCACATATAATATGTATAAAATTTACCAATAAAGGATAAAAGTTAACTCATTATAGTATCCATTATCGCATTCACTGCCCGCCCAGCCTCGGCGGTGCGACGCGCAGCTGCAGGGATACGCCGCGCCGCCCGCCGCCGCCGCCGTAGGCGCTGCAGACGGCTGATGCGCGTCTTGAGCCATGTAAGTGTTAACGCTATTGTAATTGAAAGAAATAATGAAATACTTACACTTTTCAGGGAGACCTATTTCTGGGAATAGTTATTACAAATCAACAGCTTCTGCAAATCTACAGCTGGCTAAGTAATATTAAGTAGGTAATAGTAGTATGTATTTCTATGTTTAAACTTTGTAGCTTAGCACAAAACAAACTAAGCAAAGTAAACAGATTGCAATCATGCATGCCAAAAAGGCATTTCGTATATTAGGGAACTTGTACGCGAACTAGAACGAGGTCCTCATTTATCAGAACATTACAAAATGTACGATTTATCAGTGACTTACAAAATACGAGAATTATGGTAACATGTAAATAATTGTTGTTACGATCATCTGCGTGATGAGAAAAGCTTTTATGTGGTGTTGGTACAGCGTTATTAATTGCCCAGGTGGAAAATGTTTTTTTTGTATCGAGAATAAAATTGTATTTATACTACACCTGCTCGGAAAGTTGCCTATTCCTTTTCCATTTATAGAATAGAAAGTATGTCTTTGCAGGCCTGTAGGAAACCGGTAGGAAAAACTCTATGGATTTCATTTCTCACGTGTTTTAGCGGGAGGAAAAAGTGTATGGAAATCCATTTCTAACGTGTTAATTTTTTTTTAATTTCCTAAAAGATCGGCCGGTAGCTATGGTTATTTTCGTTCAGTCAAACGACAAAAAGTTTTTACTCCAAGTCCA
Organism: Eupithecia subumbrata; assembly: GCA_949316285.1. Taxonomy (NCBI): domain Eukaryota; kingdom Metazoa; phylum Arthropoda; class Insecta; order Lepidoptera; family Geometridae; genus Eupithecia; species Eupithecia subumbrata. The sequence goes on along the minus strand of OX438630.1, from coordinate 11,525,650 downwards.
TTAGGCCTCCTCCGATTTCCGAACAATATTTTGAAAAAAGAACCCAAAGGCTGGCGCGGTCAATGAGGTTTTACCAACATCATTGGGCGCGGTAAGTTCTTCTAAATTTCAATTAATAATTAATTCTGCTTTTTATTTTCCTCGAGGGTGTAGTATAAAGCACTATTTATCACTCGGCAGAAAGTGCGATTCCTACCTCGTGTGTTTTAAGGCCCTCGGCTGCGCCTCGGGCCCAAAACGACACACCCGGTATTGATCACTTTCTCGCCTTGGTGTAAAATGCACTATTATGTTGAATAAAGGCCCTAAGGAAAACATATTTCACAACAAGAGTGCATTAGGTGTCTTTTAAACCTTCGTGATACATCGTCGGTCAATGAGACTGATGTTTCTCCTGTAGGTGGAGCTAACGGCGCTAGAGTCCGAAGAAAGTCCCAGAGATTTTCGACTTATAAGTCACTTGACCTCGTGGTGTAGTTGGTTAGCACATTCCCGTACTGATGGATGGATGCGGGTTCAAGTACCGTCGAAGTCGAAAATTTTTGCGATATTATTTTATTTTTTATATTAGATTGTGGTCAAACGTAGGGGTATTAAAATCACTGCGGAACCCCTGGGGGTATTTTGATACGAAACCATACCACTAATAGTAGTGTAGGGATAAAAGACTTACAAGTAAATAAAAAACTTAAATTAAAACTACAAAACCCGGCCTGACCCTCGCTGTTTCTCTTTTTTTCGCTAAAATAGAGGGCGAAGGCCTACAAAATGTAACCAAGAACCATATAGGAGAGCAGACGAGACAAGTATTCTAAACCTCATGGTCGAAGGTAGTAAAGAGTGTCCGCCAATCACATATAAACACTCGAATAACATAATCCAAGCCTCGCGGGTAAAAATAGAGCTGGAAATACCGAAAAACACCAATCTTGAAGTCGAAAGTCTACACTCTACATTTAAAGGCAAAAGGTCTAGACCCTTTTGCCTTTAGATGCAGTCATATAGTAACATAGCACTTCGCTCCGAAGGCTGAATAGCTCAGAGCAACCTCTACCTTTACCTTTATCGCGCATTCCTTTTACAATCGGCGAGACTTTGAAAATTTTGAGGAGAATTTCACAGCTCTTTAGCTAAATAAAACTTAACTTGCGTACAGTACGAGCAGCGCAGGCTTGTTGTTGTATGGAATTGGTGAGTCACCGCGGTGGAGAGGTTATTTTTTGTTCTCCGTCCACGTATTTATTTTCTTTGACTTAACGAATTCAGTGCCCAGCCTTGGCGGTGCTAATCGCCACTGCTTTACGCGTGTGAAGAAGGACATCTGCGTCTTGGGCCAAATTAAATTTTTAATACAGACGTAATCTGTTACCTCGGTAAATATTGAAGCTCTTGTTAATAGGTACCGTTATTTTTCGAGGCAAAAGATTCGCATCTTCACATCTGCTCTATGCAGAGCAGAGTCTATGAATAAGAATAAGAATAAGAATAAGAATAAGAATAAGAATCATTTATTTGCATAAAACATGAGTATGAACATGGTGCGAGCATGCAATTATGTTAAAATATAAATGACCTACATGTTTTGCCATTACTGGCGTGCAAATAGGAGAGGGCACGCTGCAGATTTGTCACTAATGTGATATGTCTTATATTATAATGTATACAATCAATCATAATACAAAAAAATAAAAATTATCGGATAAACTTAAAATAAATTATAAATTCTAATTGGTATAGTCAAAATTTGTCATCAAGAAAGTCATTAACGCTATAATAACATTTATCTATGAGTACATTCTTAAGTCTATTTTTAAATACATTTGAGGTAGTACCAGAGTTACATTTGTTTAAACATTTAACTATTATTTATTTGAAATATTGCATCTTTCATTCAGTGAAAGAAAATATGTGCCTAGACGAAGCATAATGTATCTACATTTTTCTTCTACAAGTTTCTGTTTCTTTTAGTGAGGTACGAGTATATAGAATATATTTAAATCTAACCTTTTAAGTAATTTTATAAGTAAGACATTTTACAATTTGCATGAATTTTTTGAGGCACTTTAGTATTAAGTAAATGTAGAATACAGAGTGGTTGATACGCGTTGCAATTTAGTAAACGCATTATTATTCAATTCTTTAAACTTTTCTTTGTAAGCTTCACAATTACTTATTTTATTTTTCTCTATTAATGAATTACGAGTATGTAAAATTTGTACGCCTAGTAGTTATTATATATATAGTACTGCTTTGGTAAACTAATCTCCTCCAGGCAACCTCAGTTCGCTTATATTGTTATAAGTATAGTAAAGTTGTTTGTATCTCTTGTATCTTAGGTTGACCTGAATCGGGATCCAAACCCACAACCTTACCATCATTACAAGGCTACTTTTCTATACCTACCTCACGCAAGTGTGAGTATTATTTAAATATGTATCAATCAATCTCAAAGTTATTCCTGACCTCGTAACATCTCCAATTGCGAGTGATTATTCAATTACTTACACGAATCAAAATGAACCGACCTCTGTTGCATGAAAATATTGACACATTAATATATACACAAGCTTCTGCCCGCTAGGCAGACCAAGAAAAAGGTGGTACGATGACCTGGTACAGGTTGCCACAATCACATGGACCCGTCTGGCGAAAGATCCATTGATAGGCACCTATTGCTAATATAATTTTGGCGACCTACTTCGAACTTGACGAGGCCTTGTTTACTAACTTCTTGTCTTGCAATTAATAGGTAGTAATAGATTTAATAAAGCAATAGCCTACTTATCAAGAAGCATGGTTCAGTAATGCACATCGTGCGGGTTAAAAAAACAACTTGTTTGATCCATTGACAGGCTCTAATTAAGAGTTATGTGAAGATGGCACGCCTCAAGTCAAGAGAGAATCTTTGTCATACCTACGCTTTTACCATCTGTTGCGGTCGTAGTGTAAGAATATTATCCGCCCAACTCAACCCGTAGATATTGTAAGAGGCGATTAAAGGACCTACTCTTACCAGAGGAAGGACATCAGATATTTTTGTGTGTTTTTTGGGTACCTTACCTCAAACGGAAGAAAGAACCCTTAAAGGATCACTTTGTTGTCCGTCTGTCTGTCTGTCTGTCCGTTTGTCAACCCTCTTTTCTCAGGAACGCGTGGAGGTATCCAGTTGAAATTAACATCAAATTGTCAAGTCTGTATAGGTGTCTGTATGTGTTACAAACAAAACTTCTAAGTCAACGAAATCAAAAGTTACAGCCGTTTATGTATGAATATTTTGAAATTTCTAAGGGAATCACATGCACAGAAAATCTATAGAGTACTTCCCGTAGACCTGGAATCGTGAAAGTTGGCAAGAAACAAGGTCTTATAGCACAAGTAAAGAAAAAAGCCCGAATACCGTTAATTTGTATATTATTTAAGTAACAAGGTCTTACAACTATACGGAACCCTTAGCACGCAAGTCTGCTTCGCACTTTACATTTTATTTTATCGAGCGTCACTAACCAAGTTAAAAGCACACGATTCCGTTCATTTAGCTTTCAATGGCAGCGTCCTGATGAACAATGAGAACGCCCAGCGGTTTGATTCTTTATAATAAATAATTTTCTATCTTCTTTCCATCTATTTCGGATGAAGATGAGGCAATAAAAATAAGAGTAAATGACTCGTTTCTGAAATTTTATTATTATTATTTTTTTCTCAATTTTTTTTTCTCACATTGCAAGTATGAAGTATTCGAATTGTAAATTAATTATTAGGTAGACCGGCCCATGGTAGCGAGACCGAATTTTCAAGCTGGTGAAAAACGGCTTCCGCTTATAACTTAAATCGCTCTCTGGGTCAAGGTTCAAGTCCAATAGTAAGTACTCTTAATTGAATGCTTCCAATCAGGCTACTAAACGTTTTGTAACAGATTACTGATCGGTCAGTTTTATTTACGTAATGCTACCTACTATCACTTCGTGCTTTTAGAAATTACATAAAGGAGGATTTTGACAGATTCAGTCGTTCAGCGAATCAATCGAAACACTGCAACAAACGACACCGCAAATACAAAATTAGTAATTAAAAATGAATGAGTAAAATATAGGATTAGGGAGAGTACGGTGACTTAGGAGAAAAGAAATGATGCTTTATTAAACTAGGATAGTTTAACAACAATCTGTGCAAATTTCAGGTGAATCTTTTGAGTTTTTCTAAATTTTCAAGACCTCTGAAAAAATTCGAGTCTCTGTAGCCTCCCTGACCATAGTTGATTTAATATGTGTTGGGAAAATGTCAAAATGGCGTCCCATCGGATTATGAGAGGGAATCTGTGTTTGCGTACACACTTGTGCATGTGTATGCTTTGTTTAGCTGAGTGGTGCCGGCTTAGAATTTGCACCTGCCCAACTCTTCACGCGGGTGTCGTATGAGGCGACTAAGGGATATCAACCGGGGCGGGCAGCAGCGCACCCATCGTGTGCGTTACTGGGGCGGCAAGTTGACTCGGATCAAGATGAATATATATAGAAAAATCAGAGCGCTATGTCCTGTAAATTTTTACAATTTTTAATTTTTTTGGCAACATTTTTAAATATTAGCCTTAGCCAAATTTAAAGTAGCTTAAAAGATAGCTTAGATTTGTGCACCTCATGGGCCGAGCAGCGGCATTTGTGCGCCCTGTGGTTTTTGAGATATTGCAAATGCCGCTGCAGTAACGTTTCCAGTTCTCCGGAACGGCTAAATGAACAAGTATGGTTTTTGGTGAGGAAGTGCGGTATAATTTGAGCCAATTTTGTGCCCTAGTTGTTTTCTCAAATAAATGCATGGTGTATGAAATAGAAGAGTTTTTCTGAAAATCAAAAACAGCCGCTAGCTCATGAACTACATCAGGAAGGCGCTCTGTGATTGCATTGGCTGATGCCTATTAGGAATACGTATCTTCTGACAAAATTGTGAAACCCTACATCAAATTTTCGATGAAATAAATCAATTTTATAACTGAAAATGATTTACTTATTTCGAGCCTTAAATAAGGAAGTTTTCAACAAGATACAACTTTAGATGATTTGCCAAAAATCAGAGCGCATATTCAAATAAACGCACACTGAATTTCAGCTTTCTACACCCTTTAATTACAAAATAATAAATAAAAACAGCCTGAGGGGAACTTTTAGACAGTTATCCGACCAAATACGAAAGGCCATAAAAAAGCGGCCGTTCAATACTTCAAGCCAACATCCTTAAATCGGTAGCTTTGTCATGTTTATAATTAGGTACACTTGCGTAGACAAGTTTTAGTGTGGGATAGAAGCATCTTTATCATTGGTCCTGGTCGACATTCATTTCAGTCAATAACATGTTAAAAGGAGCCGCAAGTACCTACAGCAACAATTATTTAGTTTTTTTGCAAGTATATTGCTTTTTATTTTCTTTCGTACATTATACCTACTTTCGTTAACATAATACCTACAATTTATTTTCGTAATCGTAATCTATTTTAATTAATCCGCTGTATTTATCTTATTTATCTGTAGGTACCTAGGTATCCAATGTATCCAATACTCTCGTCGTCGGAGGTCCGACAAGACGAAAGCATTGGATAGGTACAGAGACTACTGGATTCGATTGTTTGTTTCAGTATTATTGATAAGACAATATTCTCGTTCTCGACACTCGAGTTCCATAGAATACATACCTTCCCACGTCTGTTCAATGATGAATGAGATTTAGCGCGTTATAATTATCGAAAATGCAGTTCAGAAATTACACGTGAATAGAATACAAGAATAATGTGAAAACACAGATTTTAGGTAGGTAGGCTTAATTTTGATGTAAGGTCGACCGGGGTCAGTAGTAACACGGGGCAAGAGTAACACTGCGAATAACTCAACTACTAGGCTACCTGTGTGTCTGTGCGAGAGTTTGTCAGCCCTATGTAATATTCAATAAAATTGTTTGCAGCTATTGAATTTATGTTTGTGTCCGAAAACCAAAAAGTGTTAGTTTTGCCCCCGGTCTTAACTACATTCAACTATATTGGGCTTAACTTAGTGCAGTAATATTCAAGGATTCTTAGGAACTGATTTTAATGAAAACTAAAACTACATAGTTCGATTTCCGAAACTTTAATACCTAATTAATTATACTAAGAATTTGGTCATTCACGCCGTGTTGAAAAATTAACACTGTACATCATACAATTAAATATTGTAATTTAAAACTTAACAGGCATAAATTAAAATAAACGTTTAAACATTGTATAAATCAAAAACAAATTATTATTATTACCAAAATGCCCTAATATCCAAAATTTTTGAATGTGTGCGTCTAAATGCACGCAAACTACTACCCAATTCATAGTAATAATATTATTGCCAACAATAAACCTAATTGCACTGACTTTTGTGAAAAAATAAAGGGCCTACCTACTTTGCTCTAAAACATGTCTATATGTCTAAAACATTTGCAATCTGTGCGCAACAAGGGTACCGAGAAGAAGTGACATCATATTCTCTCCCACATTGGTTGCAAACGGGTTCCTTTTTCTTTTTGAGGTACGGAACCCTAAAAATAATACCTAGTTATTTAATTAAATCGCAATGAGTGAAATGGGTAATTTAGGGCATTTTGTGACACTTTTCAACAAAAATTAATAAATTTACAACCACTACAACACTGTAGACTAGGTACATCTAGACACAGTAAGTAGGTGTAGCCGGGCGTGTAAATGAAATGCTCCCGAAATTAAATACCATCCCGCTCGCTTGAGTGGTGCGCTGCACGATCGAGCGAGTTATCACGATTTTTAGAAGCGCGCCTCGCTCGCGTGCGCATTGCGCGAGCGAGCGGGACACACAATTTATAATTTTATAATGCTGGACAATTCACACAGCATGCATTATCTAGCCCCAAGCTGAGCAGAGCTTGTGTTATGGGTACTAGATAACTGATATACTTAATACAATACACTACATAGATAGATATTTTTTATTATACATAGAAAACACCCAGACCAACGGAACTCTGCAGATCGTACTCAAATTTGTTCCGAGGCGGTAATCGAACCCGCAACCTCCTGCGTCGCAGGCGGACCTTCGCCCGCTGCTGCGCCACGGAGGTCGTCAATTGGTGCTTAGTATTAGATACTATTTGCTATTTGAACACAGTGAGGAACCATGTAGGTAGGTAGGTAGTTACATACTTAGGTACCTTTATGTACCTGCCTAATACTGTCATTCTCAAAGTGTGCTGCGTGGAGCCCCGGGGCTCCGCGAAGCCTCTGTAGGGCCTCCGCAACAATACTGGTAATAATAAAAAACAATATAGTTTTAGTACCTACCTAACTAAACAAGGTTGCAGAGAAAATTATACAATATAGGTAGGTACGATAATAGCGATATGCCCAGTCACTAATTAACGAATTATATGAATTTTAGGTAGATACACATTGTAATTCGAACTGCGAGGCGCGTAGTGGTCTACAGAACAAGCATACTTCTCTCTGTGACTTCTCTACTACCTTTTAGTTTTCTGTGGAGCGGGATAGGCGCAGGTGAATAGTAGAATACCTAACTACTTGCTCCTGCTTTTATCAAATAGTATGTAGGTACCTACTTAAGAATTAAATACTAACCTATAGGTACCTAGGTATTCATTTCTTTGTTTTTTTTTTTACCCAGGCAGGTATAAAATTCATCATGCATGATTCATGCATCATCCAAGTAGAATATTGGTAAACCTCGGCATACGGCACAGTCCACAAGAAAATAGAATTGTGTTGAGTATGTGTCTCTCGCACATAGCACTATTGATCGAGTCCCACACGATCTTACCGAGTGTAGCTCAGCCGCCTCGCGAGTGAGCGGGAGACACTCGAAGAGGCGGGAGGCGCGAGGGCTCGCGACTCTCGCGTGGCATGGCAACTCAGACAAGTTGTCTTGCGAGCCCTCGCACGTCCCCTCATTCGACCTTCTTACCTACAGCACGATTAGGAAAACTATGCGAGACGGCCTCTTTTATGGAAGTGTGTAGATACAATTGTGGCAGCACACGTGCTGAAGACCCATCTCTAGTTGAGATGATCCATTCCAAAAATGCACGCCGCCCCCTCCACTAAACGTCATACGCGTCGTACTAAGCGTGCATTTTTTACAATGATTTATCTCTACCTAAGCAGGTTACCTACCTACTAAATTTTTACACAAAAAACGTGGTCTTGACCTAGGACTAGTAGTATTTTGTGGTCTAGACCCAGATTGCTGTTTATTCTAGTACGAAACGAAATGAACCGTAAGTTAAAACGACTAGGTATAGGTATATTTCGGTTCAGTTCGTAGGTAAGTACTAGGTACTACGAACATTTATTCTTAAGCCTTATTATAGGTTAGGTCTTAAAAGGTTTTAAATAAAAACTTTGCTGCACCGAGCAGGAAGCCTGAATTCATACATAGGTAATAATTTACTCTCAGACATGTCGAAGTGTAGCCTAATTAATAATAGTACAAATTGAAGAGATCGAAATTACCTTTATCACCTAACTATTAAATTAACTGAAATAGCTTTTCTGCACCACTGTACAAACATAAGAAAAGCTGGTAGATAAATTAAGAAGGTACGGTGAATGTTCCTAACGGCCGCTTTTTTATGGCCTTTCGTATTTGGTCGGATAACTGTCTAAAAGTTCCCCTCAGGCTGTTTTTATTTATTATGTGGTAATTAAAGGGTGTAGAAAGCTGAAATTCAGTGTGCATTTATTTGAATATGCGCTCTGATTTTTGGCAAATCATCTAAAGTTGTATCTTGTTGAAAACTTCCTTATTTAAGGCTCGAAATAAGTAAACCATTTTCAGTTATAAAATTGATTTATTTCATCGAAAATTTGATGTAGGGTTTCACAATTTTGTCAGAAGATACGTATTCCTAATAGGCATCAGCCAATGCAATCACAGAGCGCCTTCCTGATGTAGTTCATGAGCTAGCGGCTGTTTTTGATTTTCAGAAAAACTCTTCTATCTCATACACCATGCATTTATTTGAGAAAAAAACTAGGGCACAAAATTGGCTCAAATTATACCGCACTTCCTCACCAAAAACCATACTTGTTCATTTAGCCGTTCCGGAGAACTGGAAACGTTACTGCAGCGGCATTTGCAATATCTCAAAAACCACAGGGCGCACAAATGCCGCTGCTCGGCCCAGGAGGTGCACAAATCTAAGCTATCTTTTAAGCTACTTTAAATTTGGCTAAGGCTAATATTTAAAAATGTTGCCGCTGCAGTAACGTTTTCAGGCGTTACTGCAGCGGAATCTTATTTTCTCGAATTACTCTGGAACCATAGGGCGCACAAATTTAATTTTTTGGGCACATTTACAGGACATAGCGCTCTGATTTTTCTATATATATTCATCCTGATCCGAGTCAACTTGCCGCCCCAGTAACGCACACCACCCATCAGAACAATTCTACCACCGAACTGCGATCCCCAACCCGCATGCCCAGCGTAGGGAATATGGGTATTATCCCCCATGAGATAAAAGTCGATAAGGCACTTATCAGGTGGGAGGCCTTCGTCCAGCAGTGGACGAATATAGCCTGTTGAGATGAGGTGAGGATGCTTTTTGTGTTTTTATGTTACTTACTCGACATCCGATTTAAATGGTTTTTTTCGCTTTTGTTTATAGAATAGTGTTTTAGCTTTATTTGTTCCAGTATTATGTATGTTATACAAGTAGTACAAGCTTTTTGTTTCCCAACTAATAAAAATAAAATAAATAATCCCGAAGTGAGCCCACAAAAGCTTTTATTACCTACCGTGACATAACTATTTGTGACGTAAAACGAAAAAGTATGAATGATGTACCGATTGCATTCATCACCACTTCACTTGTTTTTCTTTACCTACAGGTGAATTACATAATCCAATTACTAACGTTACGGGTACAATGTATATGTACTTAGGCCACCCACCTGTTAAATTAATGGTAACTTTTGACATGTGTAAAAGGTAACTGTTGAGATATGTATGATTGTATAATTTGACATATTATGTCGGCAGATTAAGGCAGATAGAACCTTCTGATATTATAAATACGAAAGTTTGTGAATTGTGAAATTTTTGTTACCTAGGATCTCTAAAACTGCTAGACAGATCAAGATAAAATTTGGCATAAACTTAGAACGAAGGCTAAGTTGAACAATAGGCTACTTATTATACCGAAAAACACGTGCGAAGGCACGGGCAAAAGCTAGTAGATAATACTACTTTATTATATCACCTGAATACAGTAATAAATTAAATAATAAATAATGCTGGACAGTTCACACAGCAGTATCTAGCCCCAAGCTAAGCAGAGCTTGTGTTATGGGTACTAGATAACTGATAGACATAATACAATATACTACATAGAAATATATTTTTATAATACATAGAAAACATCCAGAACACCCTGAACAAATATCTGCAGATCGTACAAACATTTGTCCCGAGGCGGGAATGGAACCCGCAAACTCCTGCGTCGCAGGCGGACCTTCGCCCGCTGCGCCACAGAGGTCGTCTGCTAGCCACTTTATTTGCTGAAACAATACATTCTTTTAGTTTTCAATGTCATAAAATACCAGCCCGCTGTATCCCAATATTGGGTTAAAGGTTGCATACATCACAGTCTAGGGTCTCAGGCGTTTATTCCGTTGTACCTATTTAAAATGGAAAATAGGGAAAACTAAATTTGAATCGAAGATTCTCTTTATATGTATTAAATCGTTACCTAAATGTATCAAACTATAACTATTAGATCGTTACCTAAAAGCTGTAAAACAAACATCGTATCCTCAAAGTTGCGCAGCCGTAGACGTGTCTATAGATCACGAATGCAAAAGAGCACGCGTAACATGCGCAGGGATGGATTTAGGTGTAGGGGCGAGGGGTAAAAGGTTTTGATGAATCGTCCATGATTTTTATATTTATTGGTGTAAATTGGTGACTTGAAAATACCTAAGCTTCCATTAACAGGCTATCAAACGATTATATGAGTGTGTGTGTCTGTCTAGTTTATTTTTAACTAGTTTCTGCCCGCGGCTTCGCACGCGTTTCTATGGAAATTTTAAGGGTCATTGTTATCTCATTGGATTTGTTTTATGGGATGAAAAGCCTAGATAAATAGCCTATGTTTGATTCCAGGCTCAGAGCTACACCGATGCAAAATTTCAGCTCAATCTGTTCAGTAGTTTTGGCGTGAAGACGTAACAAACATCAATCCATCTATCCATTCATCCATCCAAACTTTCGCATTTATAATATTAGTGTGATTGAATGTCTTTAGCTATTGTGGGTTGGTTGGAATAAAAGAGTTTATGCACTATACTGAGTCTATTCATCACACGGTTAACACGAGTACATGTATTTACATTTACGTTAATCTATAATCCTTAGGATATGCCTGTTCTAAGCAGAGGTTTGTGGAGAGACTGGTGACGATCGGCTTAGCCAGTAAAAATGCCGAATAATCAAAACGCGTTTGCGCCGCGTATTTTATGCTACATTGTGTCACTACAGGGCGAAGAGTCAACGGTTTTTATGTCCTTGACTTTTTTTATTAATTTTGATGTATATTGGTGACTTGAAAGTACCTAATTTTCCATTTACAGGTAACCAAACGAATTTAAGAGTGTGTTTGTAAAATTTATTTTTAATTCAACCCAAAGTTGTTCAAGACTACTCAGAAAAAAGACCTCGTGGTTTGAGCAAGAGGTAAATGTTTTCAGATTCTTCTTTCATTAAACGGACAGCATCTGACATTATCTAATATTTGGCCAGAAGGCTTATTTCAGGGGCTATAACAATCTCAGGAGAAGAAGCTCCAAAATAAAAAATGAAAAGGTATATCTGTCGACACTCTCTAACTGAAGCACTAATTGAGATCGCTCTGGTACCCTGAATAGCACTTATAATAATTATTATTATTCCTTTCTTTCAGATCATAAAAATCCATACTTACAATATTACGCCATTTTTTCTAAGTCAGTGTGTACCTATGTTTTCCAAAAAAACATGGCAGCAAAATAGAAAAAAATCTTATGCTTTTGTTATCACAGTGCCTTAGCCCTCACACTCAGGTTAATTTCTAAGAAATCAAGTAATATCCCAAACATTCTTTACTGAGAAATAAAAACTGTCTTCGTAATCTATACGAGGAGATAACGCTAACGTCTCCTTTTCATTCATTTGAATTACCTTAATTTTAGTAGTAAGGCCTGCAGCCCCTTAACCAAGTCCTCGCTACATATCTGTCGATACTGAAGCACTCAATGTCATCGGTTTGTGTGCCCTAAATAGCACTTAGGTCACTTTCTGTTAAATGCTACCTAGTAGTGAGATAGACACGTAGTTTAAGTGATACAATTGAGCTAACTGCAGACTGTTCCAACGATCTACAGGTAGGTCAACTGATCCAAATCAATACCAATCGGAAGTGTCCCCAAGACGCTGGCTGCATTGTCTCGCTGTATAGCAATGCTGATGCGCTGCGCCAGATACTCACCAGCTCTCGGGTCACGCTTCGACAAGACGCTCAGACATGTTTTTAAAAACCCAATGAGGCTTGCTACCCCACGGACTATGGTGTGACTCCAACCAAGGGGAGCAAATGTGTAGGCTTTATCAGCAATTACATCATTTGGAATAAATAAATTATAATGCTCGACACTTCACACAGCATTATTTAGCCCCAAGCTAAGCAGAGCTTGTGTTATGGGTACTAGAAAACTGATATACTTAATACAATACACTACATTGATAGATTTTGAGACACAAATTTGTTCCGATGCGGGAATCGAACCCGCAACCTCCTGCGTCGCAGGCGGTCCTTCGCCCGTTGCGCCACGGAGGTCGTCAAATCCCTTTGCACTTATAGGGTGTCTCAAAATAAGTAATGGCGGACTCCGAGATGTCGAATTGTTTTGTTATTAAAAAATTCCCATGAAATATTACGGTAATTATATTTAATTTCATATAAAGAGATATAAAATTAAATATACTTGACGTAAAATTTAAACAACAACCATTATTATGGTTTATTTGATGAATAGTAACCTGACAAAAGCAGAGTAACTAAGCCAGTCTCCTGTTCCAAAGGTCAGGGGTTTGAATCCGGATACAGCTGTCACTTATAAATTTAAACTAGTTCACGACTCCATATTAAATACTTACCGAATTCCTTATGCATCCTCATCTAGCTACTTACATATTCAAAAAAAAAAAAATCTAAGGCCACGTATGGGTTTGTAATGAAAAAAAATACAAAAGCTCTCATGATCTTCCCTGTGTAGGCGGCGAGAAAATTTCAGATCTAGTTTTCCCAACATTTTTCATTCTGAACAATTTTAAGCCAGTTTCTAGATAATATGGAATCCTGATAATAAATGTTCATAATGCAATTCTTTTGAATTTGCTTTGCTACCATCTGTTGGATTTCGGAGATACCTGCCTACACAAGACAGAGATGATCAACCTTTCTCTTTAGGCATACTAAGCAAGCTTCTTGGGTGAGCTTGCGATACTTGAGTGTTGTACGAATTAGTTCGTGTGATTTCCAGTAGATGGTGTTACGTACTTTACTAAACCCCACGAACACTTTGTGTTGGTAGCTTTTTACACTACCCATATTACTTAATTTTTGTTCGATTCCCGCCTCGGAACAAATTTGTGTACGATCTGCAGAAATTTGTTCCGTTGGTCTGGGTGTTTTCTATGTATAATAAAAATATCTATCTATGTAGTACATTGTATTAAGTATATCAGTTATCTAGTTCCCATAACACAAGCTCTGCTTAGCTTGGGGCTAGATAATGCTGTGTGAATTGTCCAGCATTATTTATTTATTTTATTTTATTTTACAATAAATCTGACGCCAAAAGAATACCTATTAAAAGCCTCATATCGTGGCTTTCTTCTCACTTCCATTGATATAACATTCATTTGGCATGGAGATTGGCAGGATATTGTTCTAAAATTAGGAGGTGCGGGAGAGCGATTAATTTTATTGCTTTAATAAGGTTCATGATTATTTCATGACAAACGATGCCAAATCAATGTCAAAGAGCATTTTTTGCTTGATCCAAATGTCAAAGAATATAATTCAGACAATAGAATAGCATTTACATCGGAATTTGATATAGACATCGTCAGGGTCATTTACAAAAATGTTCTATTTAAAATAACAAAGACATCTCTAGAAATGGGTGTGGGCGGCAAGGTAGAGGCGCCGGCACACCTTGCATTGTGACCTTTCACACGATGCCTCGGATGATCAACATTTTTACAGCCAGCCTCAGGCCTTATAAAAATAGCCCTATAAAAGCATAATAAAGAAAGAAAAATAACAATTTACTGGTTCACATCACAAGAAAACACAGAATAATATAAAAACCCTAAAAATTATTTATTTTAACACACTCAAACCACCATGTGAACCAAAAGGTACTGCATATTTAATTAATATAAAAAAATCGAGTAACAATGTACGTTTTATGTATAAATCGCACAATTACGCATTTGCTTGCGGAGAATTTTTACTTACCTATGCTAAATCATTACCTGGTACGCGTTCGACTGCAATCCCATGTTTTCATATCGCTATTAATTTATCAATAAATCATTTTAATCTGTCTCACATACAACATGCTAGGTGTTTAGTCTTTGTATGAGAGTCTATGTTTGTACGTTTGAAGTAAAACATGGATTTAACAGCACCAACCAAACAAGAATTTAAAAAATTCAAACTTATCAATAACCTGCCGCTACGTGCAGTTTTTTAAATTTAATCATCATTTGTGTATTGATATTATGAACGAAGCATTTATTTATATATCTGTCCATTCTAATCAAAATACAGTCAAAATTAGGCGTAGGTACTTGTATGCTGTAAGAAATTGTTGCAAACCTCTGCCTTAGGCACAGCTCACACGGAATATCTGGGTCGACGGGTCTAGATTTGGTTATGTAAGATGTAAGATAGTACTTACAATCATTCGTCTACCTACTTCGAAACAAAGAGATCTTTTAACTATGAAATTACTACTTACACTTACCAATAGGTAGGTTTATGAAACAAACCAACATCCATCGTTGAGTAACAATAACAACGATATGTAATCAGTGGGTTATGCAGTCAAATAAAAAGTCCAATTTGAGCCTCGACTTACTAATTATTTTTTGTAAAATCAGACAGGAAAACTTGCGGGACTGCTTAAGAGCTTTCGTTTCTAATTTTAGACGTTGTCCATGTTTTGCACTTTTACCAAGGATTTTTGCCTATGGTGCACATTCCAATGGCACACAAACTAAACTAATATGACAGCACTTAAAATTATGCCATCCTTTACATTTCGATCAATAAGAAAGAGACGACATAATTTTTATTTGATCCGGGTGTTCTGGATGTTTCTATCAAAGATATTCGTCATAGGATCTTAGGTTTCTATGTACAATAAAAAATATTTATCTATATAGTGTATATTATCTAGTACCTACCCATAACACAAGCTCTGCTTAGCTTGGGGCTAGATAACGCTTTGTGAATTGTCTAGCATTATTTATTACTAGCTGTACCCGCGACTTCGTTCGCGATTGCCTTACCTGCTGACTAATTAAGTTCACATTTAACCATAGTCTTTCATATTATGAAACGCCGCCGTGCAAAAAATCGTGTGGGGTCTAAGGGGGATATCATGTTGTCATCTTCAATCCCATCCTTTATCCACACGACTTTTAGCTACGACTCGGCCAGCGTCAGTGTTAAGAAGTGTCATACTCGTTTCACTTCTTACTCATGGTTCCGTTCAGCTGGGGCCCTATTCTGCTATACTAATCGCTTCACTATGACAGGGGTATCGACACAGAATGACACGTTTTGGTATTGCACCTCAGATGAAAGAAATTATGATGAATGCAGATGGAGAGACGCGCGTCAAGTTTGAAACTATTAATTTATCTCGCACGCACTATCTGGAGTTATATTAATCTAAGGATTGTACGTGATGATTCTGCGACGATTCCATTGTCATACTGAAGTATTGCAGAATTGGGCTCCTCATCCATTTGACTGGACTACTGCAATTTTTTTTTCGTTAGTAGGTAGGTAAAGTTGGCTGTGTACCACAGTAAAAAATATTTTTCTGTGGTCCAGTTAGTTTAATTGGACCACTTACTCCAACCAAACTTCGGTATTACAGTTAACTGGACCAGCTAAACCACCATTTATCATGTAAGGTAGGAACCTAAATAATTTTTCCAAGACGCACCACCTTAGTAGGTAGGAACCTAACTAATGAGTGCGTCTAAAATAAATAGATAGGAACTTACCTACCCTTTATGTACTAATTTTTTTCTTCAATCTACAGCTTATTTCATCAATCTACCGATTTTCTACTCGACTTTCTACTGATTTAGTCAAATTCGATCTTGCAACACTGTTTCCAACAAAAAGAATGCATGAAATAGGACAACGCGTAGACCCGTCGTGATGCGCGGCTTATGAATTCTACTTTTTCCTCTCTCCCAGGGGAACCTTACTGAATTCCAGGATAAAATGTATTCCATGTCCTTCCTTGCAGTATGAACTCAAAACGTGGCAAGTTTCATTCCAACTCATTACCTATGTAGTTTCGGCGTGATGCGCGGTGAAGGAATTTGACTTTCATCCCCTCTGTCAAGGGAAACTTACTGAATTCCGGGATAAAATGTATCTTTCCTCATAGTACGAACTAAAATCATGCCGAGTTGCATTCGAGTTCATTCAGTAGTTCCGTCGTGATGCGCGTTTAAAGAATTTTACTTTCATCCTCTCTCCCAGGGGAACCTTACTGAATTCCAGGATAAAATGTATCCCATGTCCTTCCCTGAACTCAAATCGTACCAATTCAGTCCAACTCATTCAGTAGTTTCGGCGTGATGCGCGGTGAAGGAATTTTACTTTCATCCCTTCTCCCAGGGGAACCTTACTAAATTCTGGGATAAAATGTATCTTTCCTCGTAGTATGAACTCAAATATGCCGAGTTCCATTCGAATTCATTCAGTTGTTCCGTCGTGAAGCGCGTTTAAAGAATTTTACTTTCATCCTCTCTCCCAGGGGAACCTTACTCAATTCCAGGATAAAATGTATTCCATGTCCTTCCTTGAACTCAAATCGTACCAATTCAGTCCAACTCATTCAGTAGTTTCGGCGTGATGCGCGGTGAAGGAATTTTACTTTCATCCCTTCTCCCAGGGGAACCTTACTAAATTCTGGGATAAAATGTATCTTTCCTCGTAGTATGAACTCAAATATACCGAGTTCCATTCGGATTCATTCAGTTGTTCCGTCGTGATGCGCGGTTAAAGAATTTTACTTTCATCATCTCTCCCAGGGGAAAATTACTGAATTCCGGGATAAAATGTATCCCATGTCCTTCCTTGTAGTATGAAATCAAATCGTGCTTGGTTTCATTCCATCTCATTCAGCACTTTCGGCGTCATGCGCGGTGAAGAAATTTTACTTTCATCCCCTCTCCCAGGGGAACCTGACTGAATTCCGGGATAAAAAGTATCCTATGTCCTTCCTCGTAGTATGACCTAAAATCTTGCCGAGTATCATTTCGATACCTTCAGTAGTTTCGACGTGATGCGCGTTTAAGAAACAGACAGACAGACAGACAGACAGACAGACAGACATGAATGAAAAAAATTACAGTTTTGGCTTCAGAATCGATAATAGGGTGCCCTCCAAAAAAAAATTTCAAAATATCTTCCATGTACAGAATTGGACCTGTTACAGTTTTATTATAAGTATAGATTAGTGTCAAATTAGCTTTTATGCCATCTGAATATGAACACTTAGGTATGTCTACGTAACAGAAATTATCACCTTGTGAAAACATGGTGACAACATAGCTGCATATGCAGCATATCTGGTGGCTCCCAACAAAGCATATTGATGCATATTGAAGGATGAAAACCGGTACCACTAGTAATACTCTAATCTCAAGCAATTTACAACTCAAAACTGACTCTAATTATGTTTAACAACCATAATAAGAGGCAAAATGTTCAATAATTATAACGATATTGTAATGACGCGTCAGTAATTCTTGATCCAGAACCATTTAATCGATTATGCATGTGTCCGCTGGTCAAGACGTGTTGCAATTATCTGGTTGGTACACCTAACGCACAAAGGTACCTATTATATTTGCTTGTTGACATTTAAGGGGTTGTGACATAAACATATGTGTATTTTTTAAATATGCCACTGTCTATTCTTAGAGTATTTTGAAAGAGTAAAATTGCCATGGAATCTTAAAAACTACTAAGTGGTGATCGAACTACAATAGTCTCAAATACAGCTTGTCAAGGAAAGAGCTCTACCTTTGCTATTTCTGTCAGCAAGCAGAATTGCTACCTTATATTTATCTTTAGACTAGGTCGTTTACCAACTTCCAGATATAGAGTCGGTAAGTGTGGAAGTAACAAAAGCAACATTAACCATCCTTTGTAGATGTAGAGGCCATAGGTAGATGAGATGTAGATGATTTAGCAAGTTGTCATCAAAGGCGATAATAACATCAAAACATACGAAATGCGTAATAAATCAGCAAAAGTAAGTGCCTATACTTAGTAAGGAACTGCCCACAAGGCTGTGGCATTTAGAAGATGGTATAATGATGCTTATTCCAATCCCTGATCTAGATATAATTGCAGGGTATGCGATTGTAGCGAGCGAAGCGAGATGTTTTTTTTCCTTTACCACTACTATGTATGTGTTAGTCTGTAACAAATAAATGTGTTAACAAATAAATTTATATTCTATTATATTCTATTCTATTCTACTATACTCACTTTTACTTTTTACTGAAAACTGAAAATAGTCCTCAATCGTGATGAAATTCCAAACGTTTGTTGGAAGAAAACTCACGTTTGGTCCCGCCGTTTTGAAAACCATCACCTTGCAACTAACTAATAAAGAAACTCAAAAGTCATGGAACAAAAGTTCACCCCATGACACAGTAGATTGAGGTCCGCAATTAGGGGTACCTTATATTTATGCTTTTATTGCTAAACATTACAAGTATCCACTAAACTTAATTCAATTTTTAATTTATAGCGTGTCCACATCCACACAAAATCATCTTCCAGCCGTCTAACCTTCCTGCTTAGTACTGATTCTGTGGCACCTTATATTACCTAACTCTCTATGGTCAGTGTGGGTCAGCTCGCTACTCCTATCACTTAGC
Organism: Eupithecia subumbrata; assembly: GCA_949316285.1. Classification (NCBI taxonomy): domain Eukaryota; kingdom Metazoa; phylum Arthropoda; class Insecta; order Lepidoptera; family Geometridae; genus Eupithecia; species Eupithecia subumbrata. The sequence continues at coordinate 11,506,400 of OX438630.1, read as the reverse complement.
CGTTACCTCTACCTACGTTTCGCCGTTATTTAATGGCGTTATTTGCATATTATGTTGTACTCGTAAGATTAATTGAATTTTACGCAATTACTACTCAATTTATTCAATCGAAGACGAAGATTATGAGATTTACTCAGAAGGTTACGCGCATATTTTCGATTTAGGCGAAGCAGTTCAACCATTTTTTAGGGTTTCGGGATCGATATCAAATACTTATGGTCTCGTTTTGTCTTTCCTTTTTTCCCTCTTCAATATTTCAGCAACTAGCGCAGCTATTAAATTGAAATTATATTAAGAAAACATTTCGAGCGCCTGTACAGATTTAAAAATAATAATTAAAATTTTCACTACAAATTATGATGTCGAAATTTTAAAAGATACGTACATTTATAACATTTTTTGAAATTTTTGTAGGTTTCATACTTTTCGAAATATTTTGAAAAAAGTCGAAAAATTACCCATCCCCAAAGCCCGAAGTTTGCAGAGCGATCCATCCGAAATGTTTGTAGCGTTTGTAGATGTAGATATAGTATATTACACAGGAAAAATAAAGAGAAGTCTGTGATTAGAACACTTTTTGAAAAAATTTCAAAAATGGGTGGAATAATTTTGGGGACACCGAGTGGGGTATCAAATGAAAGGTTTGTACATCTCAAAACAGTTTCTGAAATTTCAGTAAAACTACATACTTTTTAACATATTTTGAAAAAAAGTCAAAAAAAAAATTATTACCTCCTAATCTCCGAAGTACGCAGAGCGATCCATCTAAAATGTAGGTTAGTACTACCTACTATGTGTAGGTATTATTAAATAGCGAAGTCTTTAACTGAGACTTTTAGTACAATTCGTATAATTGTCAAATGTTTGAAACCCTCAACGCGCGAGTTTCACTCGCACTTGACGGATGTTGTTTAGTTTACTCGTAATGATAGAGTCCTTTGGTCCTTGCACCTGAATCTTCATACCAGTGGTGGCTCTGGGGGCTTCATGACGTGTCATATTTTGTTAAACCGATTTTCATGATTTATTTTACTTATGTTTGTTTAAAGTTTGATGAGGTCATCAAATCAAATATTTCCTGAGGGATTTTGTCACATAAAATTAAATACATAAAAATGGTATATATGAAGTCGGTTTTTTGTTTTACTAAAAACATCAAGACGAATAGATAAGAAGACTGACGAAATTGCGCAAAAAAAAAAAACAGTCTGCTCATATTATTTTAGCTAGCTTTAGTTTAACATTTTATTGAGTTGTTAAAAGTTTATAGATTGCAATAAACTTTTACTGAAGTTCAAAGCTTATGTAGTTATAAAATCAAACAATACAGTTTTGATGGTTCTTGTTACAATTTGGGAGCTGCCTAGATTATAAAAAACAACGAAGAATCGCTTATTGCCTTACAATAAGGCTTATAATCCTTTGATTTTTGCTATTTAAATGTAAAGTTCAAGGCATAACATTATTACAAATGAAGATGAAATTGCTTAGACGTTTTGACTTAATTTAGACCATTATTTGTTCAAATTTATTATTTTAATCTTAGTTGTTTATTCAACTATGTATTTCGAACTAGTACGTAGGTAGGTATAACTATCTAGGTATTAGTTACAGACCTAATCTTAGTTAACATGAAAATTATCCAGTGGGTTGAACTTAGCATATCAAATAATTAACTTCAGTCTGGTACTGACTAATTTTATGTTCATTGGTAAAGTCAAAGTCTGAATTTAGGTAGGTAATCTTTATTATCAAAGAAAATTACAATCAAATAATATAAATAAATTAGAACTAGTATTTACAATTCAAACAATGTAGCGAACTGCAGACTATTGCAAACATTCTGCAGGTAGCTCAATTGATCCATGTCAATACCAGTCGGTATGCCTCGCTTTATGGCAATGCTGATGCGCAGCGCCAGATACTCCCACGCTCTCGGGTCACGCATCGCTTCGACCAGGCGCTCAGGTAATTTTTTAAGAAACCCGGAAAGGCTCGGTATCCCACGGGTCCCGACTACAAGAGGTATCTTAATAATAAAATTAATTAAATTATCTTCTCCTGATCTGCTGTCTCCAAATTTCTAGGACATTATAGTACAAAACAAAGATCTTAAAAGAGGAAAGGAGGCATTTTTTCACGACAACGCAGCGGGCGAAGTGCGGAGCCTGCAAGTCAGAAGGTTGCGGGTTGGATTCCCGCCTCCGGACAAATGTTTGTAGGATAGGCAGATAGAGTTCTGGGTGTTTTGTATGTATATATAAAAAAATATTTATGTATTAATGTTTATCGTAGGTATATCATTTATAAACTAGTACCATAACAAAAGCTCTGCTTAGCTTGGGGTTATAAGAGTATTTTATCTGTGGCCAAAAAAAATCTCGACTGTTTGGACTGATTTTGTGTGAGCAGTCCAGAATTTTTATTATTTTATAACTAGTCTTTATGGGGCTTTTAAAATTTTCGCGATTTGTTTACATATTAACCTCCATAGACCATAAAAACTATTGAAGATTATTTATAAGGTATTTATCGTAGGAGTAGCACGTAGGGGAAAATAAAACAAAAGGTTCGCGATAAATAATCTTTAATAGTCTTTCTGGTCTATGGAGGTTGGGTCCCAAAGTGCCCCAAGCGACCCGACGGATGATGGCCTCCAACAGAAAACTTTTCCAGACATTTCGGACCAGCTGTCTCCCGCCAGCTTCCTTCCTACATAAAAATAAAAAAGTAACTAAACTTTTATGTCTACTTTAACTGCAACATACATAGACACCCTTGCCAACTTCGATTTACTGATCGTATCGATGGTTGCATCGCTTCGATAATTTACTAGAGTCATCCAATAACTCGTCTCAGCGAATTTGTAAGCTGTCTCGCGTATCGAATTATTGGCTGATTTTAATTGATTTTATTAGGTACGAGGTATGCATACCTTTATGGAATAATAAACATAAGCATAATATACAGAGTTCTTAGGGTGCGACCAGATTAAGTATCATGTTCCATTCATTTTGAATGTAAGCGGGTTAACTACGAACGTGTTGTGTTGGAAGAATACCAACGTTTCATCCCTTAACGTTGGTGTTCTTCCGACGAAGAATGTCTCCTGGTGTTGTGAAATAAAATAGATCTATCGATAAAAGGGAGGAGTTAGAACCGGTGCAGAAACAATCCAAAAACAAAATATAAGTGTATGTGTTTGAGTAAACTTGCAGCGCTGCCAAAACTGTACAATGGAGACCACAGGTCCTTTCTATTTTCTTCCTTGTCCCAATCTGTGGTTTAGGGAAAATAAAAGCAAAATTCAGCAAAAAATAATCCCAAGAACTAGTGCGCAAACAAGGGACTTCAGGATGAGTGTGGTTCGCGTCGCGCCAGTACAGCGTCCTTGCGCGTACTTGCCGTCCTTCTAACACAAACTAGGTTCGTAGTTAACCCGCTTACATTCATAACGAATTCGTCAAACTAAGAATGATTTTAAAGTAAAAAAAATCATTCACCATGTTATATAAGATATAACACATTAAAAACGTGTTAACTAAACTACTTTTGACGCACCTTTAGAGACGGTATATTTTGAGAGGCCCAGCTTCCTTATAGAATGAATTTAGAATTCTACTCTGGCAACTAATAAAATAACTTTCATACGGACACAAGCGGGTTAACTCCGAACCTTATTTGTGTTGGAAGAAAACCAACTTTCTTTCTTCCAACACAAATAAGGTTAGTAGTTTACCCTTACATCCGTAATGAATTCGTCCAACTACGATAGTTTTTATAGTAAAATAAAATATCTTTGTTCTGTCTTACACAAATTTTGCAATATCTCGCCTGGCACAGTAACTCTCAAGTCCAAAATAAAATTACTGGAAATTATATTTGAAGAGAGAATTGGAGGACAATTGTTTTGTCGTTCTCTTAGGTGTTTCCTCGTTGCCTAACTGTTGCGTCACAGTTGGATAGGGTATAGGTAGACCACACAACTGGCGGATCTCTGTAGAAACTTGTCAATAAGAAAACAAACACCAAACGTTCGATTCCCGCCCCAGGACAAATGTATGTACGAACTGTATGTATTTGTTCCGAGTATATGTGTAGTGAGTGTATAATAAATAAATAAATAAATTATTTCTTACTAAACACAGTAACAAACGCCGCTTTTGGCGTTTGTTACTGTTACATGGTTCTACAGCATCCGCCAGTTGTGTGGTCTACATATTCAGAACTCTCTCTGCTTGGTTCGGGGCTAATGATGCTATGTGGATTGTCCACCAGTAGGTTTTTTTTTATTTATTTATAAATTTTATTGCCGAGGTTTTATCTAACCAAATTATCAATGTGGTTTCGCGCGATCCGCGGTTTTCCGCAGTAGGATTACTGCATACTCACTTTGGTTCTGCGGTTCGGCTGGGTAGCGAACACCGCGTGGGTAAAGTAGATCAACACCACACCTAAAAACAAAACGCAGCTTGGTCGATGCACAGAATGACGTCATAAACTCCGTTCTAGAATGCGGCCCTTAATTAACCATAAGCTTAGCGTTTTCCACCAGAATGTACTTAATTATAATAATTAGATTGTTATATAATTTTAATGAATTTGTTTAGTTCATGATAAACATGATGTGCTCAAGAAAGCGTGTTATTTCCAAGTGCTTGTTAATTTTAGTTCCGCACCCGAAGTTAGGTAAATTGTTTAAGATGGTTTCTTAGCTTATGTTGCGATAGTGATATAACTGTAATTGATTATTTTTACTACCTACGTTTTTAAGTAGTTGTTATAAATGAGTTAAAATAAGAATAAAATCAGTTTATTGAAGGCAAAAAAAGACGAAAAAGTACAGTGCCCCTGCCCATCAACCTCAACCTCACCAGCCTATATTGGCCCACTGCTGGACGCAGGCCTTCCCCTGATAAGCGCCTTATTGGCTTTTATCTCATGGGGGGTAGTGCCCATAATACCGACGCTGGGCATGCGGGTTCGCAGTTCGGTGGTAGGATTTTTCAGCAGGAGGCGCTGCTGCCCACCCTCGGTTGTTATCCCTTAGTCGCCTTTTACTACACCAGCGGGAAGAGTTCATCATCATCATCATCAGCCTATATTAGTCCACTGCTGGACATAAGCCTCCACTAATGAGCGCCATAGCGTCCTGTCTTCAGCTTGCCGCATCCAGCATCATCATCCCACCTGACCGGAGGGCGTCCTATACTACGTTTGACGAGTCGTGGTCTCCACTCAACAACACGGGTAAAGTTAGGGTGGTGAAATTTCCAAAACACGGCAGAGCACATATTACATTCAAAATGAAGGGAATTTAACACGGCCGTTAGTTGTATTAAGAGTTTTTATTCATAAGCTCCATAGAAATCCAAATAAATTATTTAGATTTCTAAGTTTAGCATCATAAAAAGACTCGAAAGTCTCCATAAAAAGTATTCAAATGTATTATTTAAAAGTATCTACCTCCAGAACACCCAGAATAAATATCGACAATTCGTACAGTCATTTCTCCCGAGGCGGGAATCAAACCTGCAACCTCCTGCATCGCAGGCTGACCTTCTTCGATCGATCGATTCGATCTTTGCAACAAGCTTATAGATTGGTAAAATACACATCCTTATATGAATAACAAGGCTGTCCACAATAAATCATCATTTATTTCGTATTCTCATTCAAGTGATGATGTTAATGATCAATTCATCATCTAGGCTCCTTTGATATATTCCGTACCTACAGTGCTAAGTACCTAGGAGCTAAATTACTGCAAATTCTCATTATGGTTTTCTGAAGCAAGTTTACTAAGTCCTTGTTTAGTTTTGGTGGCATATGAAAAAGCTGTTTTATAATTATCTATCTAATTGAGATCTCCTTCATTTCTCATAGTTTACGCATTTAGGCATTCCCACTCCCATCTGAAAAAGCCAACCTGTATCATACGCAGCAGTGGGTAAAGCTCGCATTTCGTGTCTACAGAAGACATGACAGCAAAAATTTTGATCAAGTGGCGAAAAAGTATTTTCCGCAATTTGGAAAATGACACAAAATGCGAGTGATCTACCTTACCCAGAAATCTCACAACATGAAATGCAAGTTTGTGTCCCCACAAAAAGATATTACAACAAGTAGACCTAATAATCTGTACTGAGATATTTTTGTTTTATTTATTTATTTTTGGCCTATTTTGTAAATTTTTAAACGAAAATGGGTAGAGCCATTTTCGTTTAAAAATTGTAAAATAGGCGTTCTACGATTTTGCTCCCGTAACTAATTTACCTAAAATTTAATTTTTGTTTTGGCTCGAAATAAAAATTGCACATCTATTGCCAAAGGATTTTGTCGCTTTTCCGCGCCTGTAGGAAATTGGAGCGTAAGGCTTACCCCACACAGTGGATATAGGTTATAATTCGCGTACTGAATCGTAACTTACTCTGGTTTTTTTTTTTCGCAAGTGCGTGTAGCTTCATACGATTTCCTTATGTTGCGGCATCCTGCGGAAAAAACAGCGCGGTGAGATTCCGCAAAGCGGGGTTAGCTAGAATTTTGCACAGATGTAGTTCAAATCTTGGAATAACATATAGGTATTCTACTTTTTATATCATAAATCAGTTCCCATGAGAAAGAATTAACCTAAAACCCTTTCTCTATAGCAAAAATTACATCTTTGTAGAAAACATCTGTGTTAATGACGTCTCTATGGGTTAATTCTTAACTCTGAAACAACGTGTGAAGTTGCTGGCAGAAACTAGTCACACTAATATTATAAATGCGAAAGTTTGGATGGATGGATGAATTTTACCTCTTCATGCCAAAACTAATCAACGGATCAGAAATTTTGGATACAGGTAATTCTAATCCTGGAATCAAACATAGGCAACTTTCTATCCCATAAATCAGTTCCCATAGGATATAAATCACCTTTAAAGCCGCGGGTATAAACTAGTATTCATATAAAATGTAGGCTTCACCTCTTAGTAATCTAGGTATTATGTAAATACAAAAGGAGTAGGTGTGCCATTGGCGTGCCGATGCACTTACATCTTCCCGTACAGACAGACAGACAAATAGCATCTTCGCAGGATGATTGATGGGCGGATTATAATTTGCTTTGTAAAGATTAACAAGGTGTTTTTGATTAACTTGTTTCTGCCTCTGGTTATGCTTATTAGGTTTCCTCAACCTCAACAGCCTGTATTGGTCCACAGCTGAACGCAGGCCTCCTCCTGATAAATGCCTTGTTGGCTATTATTTCATGGGGATAATGCCCATAATCCTCAAGCTGGGCATGCGGGTTGGGGATCGCAGTTCGGTGGTAGAATTGTTCTGCAGGGGGCTGCTGCCCGCCCGCGGTGGATATCCCTTAGTCGCAGCGGGAATAGTAAAATCGTCCGGAGTATGTAAGAGAGTAGGTACTTACCCAGCCGCTACCAAAACAACTTAATTTATTCCATACAAATTTACTACACCTGTTACTGTGAAAATGCTAAATTGTGAGACACCGAGACTAGGAAAAGAAATTGTATTCGATTATTTTTGAACAATTTGGTTAAGTTGTTGCATTGTATGGTAGGCAGGCACCTAATAACAGTTTTGCAATCATTAACCGTGAAGAAGAAAGTGCTTTTTAACAAGAGTTCTCACTATTTAAGGGTCCGGCGACGGATGAATTTCCCATACAAACGTAGTACCAAAATGATTTGTTATTTGAGAATATTTTCACCATGGTTTGCTATTATTTATATTAGAATAGTATTTATTTAGGTTCCTGCCACAAGCTTTTATCAAAACACTTATCTGCACAAATACTAAGAAAACATTCATTCCTTAATGTAAAAATGCGATTCGGTTTAATTTCATTTCAGAAAGGTATTTTGAAAAAAAATTGTGGCAGGAACCTAGATAAATACTATTTTAATATAAATAATAGCAGACCATGGTGAAATTACCCTCAAATTACAAATCATTTTGGTATTACGTTTGTATAGGAAATTCATCCGTCGCCGGACCCTTAACCAATTCACATGTAGATTAACAGTTGTAAAAATGTATGAAGGAAATTTAACATGTTTTGGTCACGGGTAGTTAGCTACCTTCTTATTGGTGACTGTAGGTATTAGACCATTGTAACAATTTAACAAAACATTTATACGTAGAGATGTATGAAGAGTATGTTTAAGGCAGGAATGCGAGTTCAAGTCGGTAGTAACGAAACTTGAAAATATGAGCGTTTTTATGTTATTTTTTTATTATATATCTGTGGCCTCTCCCAATGCACATCATTATGCTATATTCTCGCTGATTTCTCACTTACAAGTTTAACATTTTATACTTGTAAATATTTATTGCATTGCATTTATTGTTTGGCCCTGAAAAAAAATGTTATTCATTTTTTTGAAGTCCAGTTTTCCCCTTGACATTTTTTTTTCAATGGGGAAAACTGGAACAGTTTTTTTTTATTTCCCTCTCAACGATTTTTGCGTTCGCGGAGAAGCAATAAAAGCTACAGTACTACTCAACAGTATAATAAATTTTATTTTGTATCTTGACAGCAATATCAAAAATGACAGAATTTATTAAAAATTACACTCAATGTTAAAAATGACACCAAATATATACCTTCTTCTGCATCCATAACTGCTAGAAGTGAATTTCCTTTACAAGTATCTAACGTGTATTATTCGATATATAGTTTATTTATCCCAATAGAGTTTTAAGGCGTTGTTATGATAGAACTCCAACCTTATTATCATGTATAGGATGTACAAAACAGGCCGTGATTCACGCACCTTGACACGAGCGTGGGAGGAACAATGGTTTGGGAGCCGGTGGAATCTATACACACACCATACCTACATACATACTGTAATTAATATGTGTAAACCAGGAACTTGTAGTTGGATTCATTGTGTGTTGTTTTGGAAGAAAATTGCATCATTTTTACAAGCTTTTCTTTAACTTACAATGTATGTATGTTTGGACGGGTGGAATCTCGCAACCCAATTTTGAAGAATATGAAGAATATATCTTAAATTGATGCTGTAATTTGGTGTACACGTTTAGTTTGGATGACAATGCAATCAAGGCTTTTTAAAATATTAATTGTTGGGAAGTGGCTAACGAACGCGATTCCTGGAAGAGTTTGAGGTAGACCTTTGCCCAGCTGTGTGTCAAAATAGGATAAATAAATAAAAATATTAACTGATAAACTTATTATGGTGTAATTTGTAAAATTATGTCAAAAAACTGAACGCTCACCTCTTCATGAACGTTCCTTACCCAAGCAAGGGGGTATTCCCGTAATCATTACGCTTGGCAGGCGTATTGGGTATCGCAGCGGAGGTGTTGAAACTAAACAGAAGTAAGTTGCTGAACTTCCTCTAGAAGGTTCCCTTAGTCGTCGAGGGAACCTACTTGAGGTAACTACATCGTCATCATCAACAGGTCTTACGACATCTACGGACTGAGTAGGAAAGTTCGATTTTTCGACATAATCTGCGTCCTCAACATCGTCAACTATCCGAGGCAAGAGCGTCAAAGGATTCAAATTTCAGAATTAATTGTGAACTAGTTTATGCCCGCGGCTTCGCAAGCGTTGTTTCTATGGAAACGTTCAAGGGTGATTTCTATCCCATGGGAATTGATTTATGGGATAAAAAGTAGCCTATATTTGATTCAAGATTACAATTACCCGTGTGCAAAATTTCAGATCTATCCGTTCAGTAGTTTTGTCGTGAAGAGGTAACAAACATTCATCCATCTATCCAACCATCCATCCAAACTTTCGCAATTATAATATTAGTGTGATGATATCGTATGATGCGCATGCCTAGCGTGGGATTATGGGCATTATCCCCATGAGATAAGGCGCTTATCAGGGGGAGGCCTGCGTCCAGCAGTGGACCAATATAGGCTGTTTTGGTTGGAGGTGATATCGAATGAAACATATCATATCCGCGTTGACTCGGAGAAATTGACAGATATTATAAGTTTCATTTAAATTGATCTCATTTCAGTATGCGCGTCTTGGAATAAGTAAATATATAATGATGAATAATCCACACAGCATCAGCCACAAGCTACGCAGAGCAGGTGTTATGGGTACTAGATGCTACAATACAGAAACAAACATAGATAGATATTTTTTATGATGCATAGAAAATATCCAGAACATCTGCAAATCGTACAAACATTTGTCGCAAGGCGGAAATGGAAACCGCAACCTTCTTCGTCGCAGGCGGGCCTCCGCCAGACGCGCCACATCGGTCTTCGACATAAAGCTTGTAATCATGAAATAAAAATGAGCATTGCAATATAATTTACTACTGCGCCGCCACCATATCTAATTCACAACTCGCATGGGAGTATAGTTTCCACCAACCGGGTTCCAGTAACCAGGCGCTAACCAGTCCAACTTCCTGAAGTACTGGATCATGAATTTTGGTGATTGACAGCTTCGTTTCAGAATGTCAGTAGGTGTGGACAGGGTTGATACCTTAATGCTGAACGAAATTTTGTCGCCAATTATAAAATGACCAATGAAGGTTGTCAGTATGAGAAGTGAAGCAAAATATATAATAATTCTAACCCAGGGGGTTTAGGTTCCAGATCCTAGCGAATAAATTAAACTCGCTTTTGAATTTTCATGATTTTAACAGGTCTAAAACAACACTGTAACAAAAATGGCGAACAGCTCTTGAAGACGTCGGATGGATTAATGCTTTCAAGCTTTTTATCCTATGAACACTTAGCGGGCAATTATTTGTAGGAATTATTAAAATTGAGTTAAAGACTTTATTAATTAAATTATTTTGAATACTCTACCTAAGTATTTTTTACTTTAAAATAAATTTGAATTTTATGACGAGGAAAATCAGTTAATACAATTTGATAGATTTGAAGCTAGCGGTACCCATAATGACCATTATCAATCACTTACGGTTGATTGAACTCTGCGATAGATAGGTACGATACAATTAGGTACTTCAAAAATTAAGTACTTCGAAGTCGCAAATCTTTGTATGGAATCACATCACCTTTAAGTTTATAGCTCGTAAATACAGTTGAATCACACTAATAACATATTTCATACATAACCCATTATTATAAATGCGAAAGTTTGAATGAAAATATGTTTGAAACCTAGCATTATTTATTTATTTTATTATTTATTTATTACCTCTCTTGACGCTAAAACTACAGAAAATTTTTCATAGATATCTATAGTTTTAGTCCTAGATTTTACTATTTTTTTCATCCTACTAATTTATAAACGCGAAAGTTTGTAAGTATGGATGGATGGATGGATGTTTGTTACTCTTTCACGTAAAAACTACTGAACGGATCTGGCTGAAATTTGGCACAGAGATAGATAGCACGTAGGCTATATTTATCCCGGGATTCTTACGGAAACGGGAACTAAATGGGTGAAATCGTGAGGCACTGCTACGCAAAAACTACTGAATGGATCTGGATGAAATTTGGCACAGAGATAGATTATAGTCTGAAATAGCACATAGGCTATATATTATTCCGGAATTCCCACGGGAACGGGAATTACGCGGGTGAAACCGCGAGGGGCTGTTAGTAATAAATAATTCTACTCGACTGTACCACCACTGAGTTTGTTCAAAGCATTTGTAGGTACATTCAAACCCATAAATTACGGCTTTTCCGCACCTCTGTGTATAATTTGTGTTAAATAACCTGAAACTGATTGAAATATAGAGTTTTTCTGGTCTATGTTTTTAATTGCTAATGTTTTAGCAATGTTTTGTTTAGACCTCTATATGATGACGAATAACGAATTTTTTTTGTTACTTTCCTCTGTTTCCTATGTAAACCCAAAAGTAATTTAGACAAATTAAATAGACCTTACCTTACGATTAATTATTGTATTCCGGCAGTTTTGTGATTATTAATAGGTACCTACTCTTTTTTGAAACCGTGCAAAAAATTATGATAATCAAAGGTAAAAATAATCTAAAAAGAACAAGAGGGAGCCAAAAATTAAATTAAAACTTTGTCACTCAATGGTAGTACTGGTTGGTATAATAAATGTTCAAGATAAGATTTATATTGTAGGTAGCTGTCATCTTATTTTACTGTGGGATTATTTATGATTTTATAGCTCTCCAGTGACAAAAATATACTTATGTTATAAAATCTCCCAGACCTTGATTTAAACATAAACCAAAATGCCAGACTTGCCAAAGAAAATAATCGATCTGACATTTCGGCACTTTTCAAAACTAGCAATAGGCAATAAACATTATCCACCAAAAAAATCAATTCCCAACGATTGTAAAATGTTCTCAAGTTCACTGTTTACGCTGGCTTCGTCTTCATAACCCTGACATTGAAGATAAAGGTAGATATAAAAGCCTAGATGATCAGTTTGGGCAACATTGCACGATCGATATTCAGTCCGACAACATGAAATTGGTAGGTCATTTTGAATCATCCCGTTTTGTCAATAGAAATCACTATTATCTAATCTATTATTGGAAGGCTTTTTGTGATTTGGGATCACGATTTTATTGTGTGAAGTGTCAATAGCTTTTGTGGATTTGAGGTCGATTAGCAAGGAGTTTTATAATCCGATCCAATTTTGTGTTGTGAAAATTAAGTAATCACCCGTATCTAATAATTTTTAGTTTTGCAATTAACAAATCGTCAGCATTTTTCCAGTCTTCTTTGTTTATTTTGGAATTGTTAAATTAAATATTTTACTTTAAAAATTTCTGCAATATTAATATTTTCTAAGATAACACGAAATATTTATTAACGAATTGAAGTAAAAAATATTAGGTACTTCCTTACCTATATTTAAATCAAAATAAAAAAGTTTTTTGCAATGTAATCCAGTAAAAGGATCGAAATATTACTATTTTCTACTTAGCATTTTCTAAAGCTATCTTTATCTTCAGCGAGGCTACATTACTTCGCCGTGGCTTTTTAAAATCAGTTCACCAAAAAGTTTCGCTTTCAAGTTTTTTGAATCCAGAAAAAAAACAACGCAATGAAACAGTTAACAATCATTCCACTAAAAATTAACGCAATCACCGAATGAGCCTTCTATTTTTAAAACTCGAAAAATAAACAGCTGAATAAACCTCAGCCTTCTTTTGTTTTCAGATTATCCTCGCCGCTGTTCTTGGAGCATGCGCCGCAGCGCCACAATACAACCCATTCAGGACCCAATACAACCAGTATAATACGCCGACCCCGTATACGCCATACAGTGTTAGGCCCTATGACCCCAATATCTACGCAAACAGGGCACGAGCAGGCGTCGACAGGTCCGCAGCCATCTTGAGGTCTGATGCTGTTGTCAACGAGGGTGGTTACCAGTTCGCTTACGATACTGAAAATGGTGAGTTTTTAGAACCTATGAAGGTCTAATCTCACCGTTGTAATTGAACGCGATCAACATAAGAAAACTCTTTTTAGCGCTTTAAACCGACATAAAGTTGATCCGGATCAAGCTAAACTTATTTCAACTTCAGCAGGGGTATTTTGATTCGTCGGAAAGGCCGTCGAATTCAATATCGGAAGCATTTAACGAAGAAAAACCGATATCGAATCCGACGACCTTTCCGACGCATAAAATTACCCCTGCTGAATGCCTTTTAATCGGCGTTTAGCCTATATTAACCAAGTTCAAGAGATATCATGACTCCATGACTGCTTATAAGTACCGTCATTTACTTCTAGCGATGTTATTTAGATACTTTTTAATTAAGTTATGATGTCGACGATTTGAACTTTGCATGAACAACTTTGTATGTAGTCGATAGGTACTTAAACAATGTTTAATAAGTTTGTACAAATAAATATTCTTATTCTTATTCTTATAAACACGACGAAAAACCGCGAAAGGACAGAACATTAATACATTCTATGTCGGATGTAAATTTCGTTTTCGTGAACGCGATCAAAATGTGTAAGCAGAACTTAGTTGCGTTGAACTAAGTCTTGGCCGAACAGAGATATTGGACTCAGATTTGTTAAAACTTATAATGTATTTTGCGTAAATTTTAACTTACAGACTAGAATTATTACGAAAATGGTTTCATAGGAACAACTAGTGTAGAGAACCGGGTGACAAGTCATACATAAGTATTATAAGATAACGCAATCGTAATACATAGAATATAAACAATTTTAATATAACCATTTACGGGAAAATAGGTAAATGTGTTTTATCATTATGCTTTAAGCCGCTAAATCTCACATGATGCAATAATATTTACAAAGTAAACAATAGGTACCTTATAAAATGCATATGACCGGTCAGTAAAAGCCTAAAAAGCTCGTTACAAATAAAGTCAACTAAATATCAATTCTATAATCGTAAAGTTAAGATATTGATCAAGATTAGACTAAGTAAGTATGTGAATATTATGTAAAATAATGTATGAATACTCCCACGCTATCATAAAACAGTCTAAATGTAAAATTAGGTGTAAATCTAACTAAACTCATAAATCAATAAAGAAGTGGGAAGTTGTAACTTTGCCACATAATGTGTTTTCAAGGGCACTCGTATAATCAAAATCGAATTAATTTGTTTGCTGTCATGTTGACAAAAGATTATGAAAAAATTAACATAGAGTATTTATTGCATCTTTGCTTTTGTCATAAGAACTTCATAAGAATGACTCGGCAGCCGTGTGCATGTCATAATGGTTGTACATGTAATAAGAACAAAATTAAAAAAATTAAAACTCCCTACAGATTTTCATGAAATATCGATGAAATATCGAAAGAACAAAAATCGGTTCATCCGTTTGTGAGCTACGATACCACAGACAGATATACAAATACACAGATACACAGACAGGCACGTTAAACTTACAACACCCCTCTCTTTTTGCGTCGGGGGTTAAAAAGGGCCTTAAGCTGCGATCACTCTACAATCATCATAGCCTTTAACCACCATAACTCCTCTCATAAAAGTACCTAACCCCTTGTTCTTAATGAACGAGAACAGAAACGCTCAAATTATATGAATTTTAAATTCCTGAAAGCAAGCGTGGCGTCGTATCGCGTCACAATTACAACTTACTTATGATAAGGGGATTAAAATAATTTGGCGTGTTTTATAAAAGTATTAACCGACTTGAAAATCATCTAGTAAAAACTTATTGGTCCCATATACATTTTTACTACTTCGGGGTACCCTTTCCAATAAAAAAATAATAATTAAAATCGGACTACTCTATATGAAGTTATGTGCGGTCACACATAAAACAAGATCCGTCAAGTGCGAGTGTAACTCGCGCGCCGAGGGTTTTGAACGTTTTCAACAAATATGTACCAAAAGTACCGGTTAGATACTTCGCAGTTTAACGAATACCCAAGAATAGTAGGTACCAACCTACATTTCAGATGGATTTCTCTGCATGCTTCGGTTAAATGGGTGGTTCGGTTATGGTGAGTAATGGTAAATTTTTCGACTTTTTTCGAAATATTTCAAAAAGTATGAAAGTTACAAAAATTTGAAAAACTGGTTTGAAATTCCAAATCGATACCTTTGATTTGATACCCCACTCGGTGGGGTAGCCCCCTTTTTGAAAATTATTCCTTTTTGTCAATTTTTCAAAAAGTATTCTTTTTACAGACTTCTCTATATTTTTCCTGTAAAATATAGATCCATATCTACAAACGCTTCATACATTTTAAATGGATCGCTCGGCAAACTTCGGAGATAGGGGGGGGGAATGGGTATTTTTTCGACTTTTTTCAAAATATTTTAAAAAGTATGAAATCTACAGAAATTTGAAAAACTGTTTTGAAATGTCCAAACCGATACCTTTTATTTGATACCCCACTCGGTGAGGTAGCCCCCCCTTTTGAAAATTATTCCCCCCCATTTTGACCATTTTTCAAAAAGTGTTCTTTTTTCAAACTTCTCCATATTTTTCCTGTAAAATATAGATCCATATCTATAAATAAATAAATAAATAAATAAATAATAAATATTTTAAAAAGTATGAAACCTACAAAAATTTCATAAAATATTTTGAAATGTACAAAATGATACCTTTCATTTGATACCCCATATGACTCTGTAGGTATCTTTTAAAATTTCGGCATCACAATTTGTATGGAAAATATTCATTTTCATTTTTCATTTATTTTCATTTATTTTTCTCTAAATCTGTACAGGCGCACGAAATGTATTATTATTTTAAATTTCAAGTTGATAGCTGCAGTAGTTTTTGAGTTATTAAGGAGGGAAAAAAGGACAGACAAAGCGAGACCATAAGGGTTTTGAAACCGATCTTCGATCATCAAAACCCTAAAAATATACGCGCCGACTTCAGAACCTCCCCCGTTTTTTGACGGTTAATTAGGATCTTTGTTGAATTGTTGTGCCTATTCATAAAAAATAAATCCATTCCAGGAATCCACGCCGATGAATCCGGCGTAGAAAACAACGGTATCCAAGCCCAAGGCAGTTACTCCTACACCGGAGACGATGGCCAGGTGTACACCGTGAGGTACACCGCTGGAGCCAACGGCTTCGAGGCCAGTGGTGCACATATCCCGACACCTCCACCTGTACCCGAGGCTATTGCCAGGGCGCTGCAGGAGAACGCTAGGGATGAGGCTGCTGGCATCTTTGATGATGGTGAGTAAACGTGATTTGAGCTTTAGGGCTTCCTAGATTAAGTTACTTAGCTACTCCCGCACCGGAGAATTCAATTCTACGCTGTGAGGTACACTGCTGGAGCCAACAGCTTCGAGGCCAGCGGTGCACACATCCTGAGTCTTCCACCTGTACCCGAGGCTATTGCCAGGGCGCTGCAGGAAAACGCTAGGGATGAGGCAGCTGGATCCATGATGATGGTGAGTAAACGTAATTTGAGCTTTAGGGGTTCCTAGATTAAGGTATGTAGCTACTTCCGCACCGTAGAATTCAGGTCTACCCTGTGAGGTATAGTGCTCCAGCCAACAGCTTCGAGGCCAGCGGTACACACATCCCGAGTCCTCCACCTGTACGCGAGGCTATGGCCAGAGCGCTGCGGAAGAACGTTAGGGATAAGGCCGCTGGGACCTTTGATGATGGTGAGCTAATGTAATTTGAGATTTAGGGCATCCTGCCTCAAGGTAGCTACTCCTACACCGGCAGTGGAAGCCCTGTATACACCGTTGGAGCCCATGACTTCAAGGCCATTATGCTCATATCCCTATGAATTTTTAACTTAACGTGCGTATTATTTAAGTCGTTATCTGGATAGGACTAAAGTGTGCCGCGTTTAAGACATAATTTAATGTCATAACACGTACGTAAACAAAACACAGCATGGTCTAACGACTATGCTGTATTTTGTTTACGTCGTGTTGTGTCCTAAAAGTACATTTAAAATAAAATAGGTACGTAATGACTAATGAGTTATTATGGATACTATTCGAGTAGGATAATTCTCACCTATGCTAATTTTCTGGTTTCTGTCTGGTTATAGGGGAAATTCAAGAAGTAACATTTTTCTTCCGAAAAGCCTAAAATGGATTCCTGTCATTCGCCCACATTTTCTAAGTAATACGTATAAATTTGTAAATCCAAGGCCGTTTAGAAGGCTCTTCAATCATTTTTTTTGTAAATTAAACACATTAGGCAACAATCACGTCGAATAAATCAATAAAAACTATTATTATCCATAATCACAAACCATTGTCTACGAAAATTAGCATATTATCATAAAAACAATAAATATTATTCAAAAACGGTAAAGCTTCGGGCGATTTGTAGATTATAAAGTAACGAATTGTAACTATCCGATACGACTTTGAAGTTAAATTATTCAGTTTTACAATTAGCAAAAAAAGAATAATAAAAATATCACCTCAGAAAGAAATTTATTGCCAAATTAATTTCAGGCAAAACATCTTCACAAAGAAAATTACAATCAAATAATAGAAATAAATCTGAACTAATCTTTACAATTGAAACAATTGAGATAACTGCAGACTGTTGCAAACAATCTAGCTCAACTGATCTATTTCAATAATCAAAACATGACTAAATATTAATGAATAAAATTGCTCAAGAAGGAAATAACTTTTTAATATTTGCTTCTATGATTCCAACAGTGGACTGGAAGGGACTGATTTTTATAGGCTGGTGATGATTGGTGATTAACTTTATCCGAACAATGATACCGGCATGGAAACAAAATCCATAACCACCTTTGCGACAAATCATCGTATCGGATACTTAAAACAAACCATGTTGTAACACCCGTGATAAATTACTCAAAGCGCGCACTTGACTCGATGAATAAAAAAACTTGAACTTTATTTTATGTGCCATCCAAATTGATTTGATTACTCTAGTAAATTAATTTTCATACGATGTTGCAATGATTATCACTTCTGATGGATGGATGACATCCAAACATTTAGGGAGATTGCCTCACATCAGAAATGATGGCTGCGATAATATCGCAGTATAGAGAAACATTTTCTTTTTTCATAGAACTTTTCTTACCTGAATATAACTTTGTTTGACTACAATCTCATCTGATTGTAAGTGACGATGTATCAAGAAGACCTATTGTATTTTATTTATTTTCAAATTAAAAGTTCATTACGTTATAAAGTTTCTGTCAAACTATACAACAGTTTGTCGCCAGTAGCTCTCATGGACACAATAGACGTAAATTGTAAATTAACCTAACTTCTTAAAATAATTACTTATCACATATTCTAGCTAGATTGATACTTATCTACCTACGTAAGAAAGTTCCATACCAATATTACAAATGCAAAATAAAGTGCTGTAAATAAAGAAGACCTAGAAGACACCTATTCACTCTTGTCTAACAAATATTGACTCATACACTTCATACATGAATCATACATTTCTCCGACCCCTGTCTGCGCGTAGTTACAATGTGGTGGCTCCGATGCGCATGTTCAAGATGGCGGAAGTCAACTTATGGCCGGATAACATAAAAAGTCTTTTTAGTCCTTATTTGAGAACATTTTGAGGCAATTATCAAAAATAGGCAGCGATACGACCTGCAGGAGTAAAATACTGCATATCGTAAAGCCCACCTCTGGGACTAGGGTAAAAAAAGTTCCATGAACCTCTAAACGACCGAACACGAAATATTTTTTTTTCATTCCTATAAATGCGTGTTTTAGTCCCACACGCCTGTTGCATTATTTTCCGCAATAGGTGATAAAAGGTGAAAATGGGTTCTATTCTATTTCTATTTCTAAAGGTAAAATACCAAAATGTGTAATTCTGAGATCGGAGGATTAGTATGCATAGTAATAACTACCTACTGTTATCTATATATATAAAAGAAAGTCGTGTTAGTTACACTATTTATAACTCAAGAACGGCTGAACCGATTTGGCTGAAAATTGGTGGGGAGGCAGCTTAGAACCAGGAGACGGACATAGGCTATGTTTTATCCCGGAATTACCACGGGAACGGGAACTACGCAAGCGAAGCCGCGGGCAGCAGCTAGTTAATCTATATATATAAAAGAAAGTCGTGTTAGTTACACTATTTATAACTCAAGAACGGCTGAATCGATTTGGCTGAAAATTGGTGGGGAGGCAGCTTAGAACCAGGAGACGGACATAGGCTATGTTTTATCCCGGAATTACCACGGGAACGGGAACTACGCAGGCGAAGCCGCGGGCAGCAGCTAGTTAATCTATATATATAAAAGAAAGTCGTGTTAGTTACACTATTTATAACTCAAGAACGGCTGAACCGATTTGGCTGAAAATTGGTGGGGAGGTAGCTTAGAACCAGGAGACGGACATAGGCTATGTTTTATCCCGGAATTACCACGGGAACGGGAACTACGCAGGCGAAGCCGCGGGCAGCAGCTAGTAATACATATATTGGTGGCATCATAGGTGGAGGTGTTTCCTTGCGATAATTTAGTCAGTACGTAATACCTCGCCCACTGTGGGTAACATCACATAAATTCCATGGTATTTATTGTAAAACCAAGATTAATTCCTTATTTAAATGGGTTTACTAACAATAATGTCAAAAGATGCTAGGTACAGTCACCCACATGAATAAAGTCTGATATAAATTATTATTGGTATGTTTGCATAATTTGTATTGTCTATGCCATGGTGAGCATCGTTGATCTTGAAGACCACCGAGAAGGCATGATCTTCTCCTCACTTTTTATATATTTTTTTTCTTTGTCTGTTGCAGAGGCAAATGGTAATTCGTAACCTGGATTCTTTATTCATAATTAATATTTATTTCATTTTCTTAGCGCATGAGGCCAAATCATTACTATACAGGGTGTTACAAGAAATAAGTAACATAGGTACTTTCAGGGGTGGTTTAGAATACCTCTAGATCATAGAACCCAGGAAAGATATAAAAAATATCCTCTATGATCCGAGTCTGAACCAAACCTGAAAGTTAGTTCCTTACTTTTTGTAACACCCGGAGTAATGTTAGTACTGAATTTGATTATGATTTCATTGGTTTTGATACAAACATAAAATAAATTATAACTTTTACATTCTTTCAATATTTGCATCTTTCAATATTGCCTCGTATACCCTAAAACGGGTGTTAAAGAATATGACTGCTCGTCATTTTGTCGTTGACTGTACCCAAATATAAATAGATGTAAACATTGAGAAGGACACACCTGGCCCACGCTAAAACAAATAATTAACTTCTATTTATTTCAAAGACAATGGTGAATTAGGTGTGCCTACACGTTAGGCCTCCGTTAATAATGTTATCTGTTGGCTCACTCAGCTTAGAGCCATGGACAAGACAACACATATCTAAATCTTATAAAAAATTAGAAGGTTGTCTCTGACAAGGTTTACATCCGATAAAATCCGATTTATATGCACTGGATTTCCCTTCACATGGAGGGAAACAGAAAGTGACGTGCGGTTGCTTCATGCGACGTGATATTTCATATTTTTGTTTTTTTCTTAATTTTATTCTTGTATTTTTTTGAAACAGTGTGTGCTTTTTTGTGATATGGATTTTTCGCCTGAAATAAACCAATTTATTTATTTTCTAACCTTGCCCACAGGTTCATACCATGATGCGAAATACTCTCCTGGCGTAGTGGCGGCCCGCACCTACAACCCTCAGAGATATAACGCCTTCAGGTCCGGACGTTACTACTGAATAACATTCCAGATATATTAACCGTGCCATTGTTATAATAAGGATGCAATAAAGTGATATTATTTTAGGATTTGTTTTATTTTTATAAAGCGAAAAAGTAATGTTTTGGGTTGGCGGGGTTGAATTTTTGTGTTTGGGGTCGGGTTAGCCTAAGATATTTGAGAGAATTCGCTGTAAATTCGTATGAAATCTCACCACACGATTTTACATCTGAAAAAAGTAAACCTCCCTAAGGACTTTGAAAAACGAATAACGAAGTTTATGGTATACGGGTCTCACGAAACGAAGCACGACCGATCCGTTCTTTCGATTACCGTACTATGAAAACGGTTTTGATATCAATAATCAATAATAATCAATAATTAAAATTAATAATAATCAAGAATAATTCGTGACGTATCACTCATGCAATAAATTAGGATGGAAAATATTTAGTAACGATTCCGCGCAAAGCCTTTTCAAATAGATTTTTAACAAGGTTTTTTGTTCTTATAGTGCGTAACTCCACACTCTGGGTAATTTCTAAGAAATCAAATACCTAATATCGCAAAAATTTTCCAGAGTGTGGGGTTACGCATTATAATAACAAAAAACCTTAAAATTAAGCAACGCGACACCTCTCGTCAAACGAACTAAATGTAACTTTAGTCTTTGAACAGGATTGGATAAACTTCAATGTTTCCCCTGTAGGTGGAGTTAACGGAGCAAGAATCCTGAGAAGAATCCGTAGGAAGTCACAGAGATTTTCGACTCCCACGTCACTTAACCTCGTGTTGTAGTTGGTTAGCACATTCCGGTACTGACGGAAGGATGTGGGTTCAAGTCCCGTCGAAGTCGAAAATTTTTGCGATATTATTTGATTTCTTAGATTTTTAACAGCTTTCAAAGAAAAAACGAGTGCAAACGTTCCATTGAAAAGTGTCAAATACCGCTTTAATTTCGCTCCCGCTTCCTACTGAAAACGTGCCCTATGTTTCTGTTGTTTACCTACCCGTAGGCAGGTAATCAATTCAATACCTCATCAATTGATCACGGTGTCAATTCTAATTACATCGATTTGCTTCTTATCCTGGCCTCAAATAGGTTTCGATGTCATTTATCATCTATACAAGTTGACATCTGTGACATTATGAGCGTGGAATCTAGGAGCTTATAGTAATTTTATGATGGTGTGTTTGTTTGCGTAATTATGTAGGTGGGGTTCCAATTTTACTAACTTTTAACCCTTCGATCTATTATTGGGATATAAAATGCACGTGGCACGGCCGTGATTCGTTCATCCTTGAAAATGTGCGTTCACACAGCAGTCCGTTTTACAGGACCGTTTTATCGTATCCGTTTTTGTTCTGCGATGCGGATGTATTCTATAAGCGAGTTCATAAATTGCTAGATTCCAGATCCAGTAATGTGAACCAAGGATAAAACGGTCCCATTCAGTCCACCTAGGATTGACTTAGTCCACCTAGGATTCGACGCCTAGGATCACACACGATTGAGTGAGTATACATGGACCTTTTTCGTTTCTGGCAGCCTTCTCTGTAGTACTAAACTTTTCAATTTTTTTCATTACCTATCTGAATATTTTTTGGCGATTTCTATTTTTCATTTGCTGTAATTACTTTTCTTTAACGAAATAACGGAGCCAAACTTTATTTAAAAACCTTTTTTTTCTTCATAGATTAAAAAAAAACATAAAATAAATAAATGTTTGACAACCCACACAGCATCATTTAGCCCCAAGCTAAGCAGAGCTTTTGTTATGGGTACTAGATGACTGATATACATAATACAATACATAAAATTATCTGAGCGTCTGGTTGAAGCGACGCGTGACCCGAGAGCTGGTCAGTATCTGGCACAGCGCATCAGCATTGCCATACAGCGGGGCAATACAGCCAGCGTCTTGGGGAGGCTTCCGACTGGTATTGATATGGATCAATTGAGCTACCTGTAGATTGTTTGCAACAGTCTGCAGTTAGCTCAATTGTTTCAATTGTAAATACTAGTTCTAATTTATTTCTATTATTTTATTGTAATTTTCTTTGTGAATAAAGGCTTCTATACAATACATTATATAGATGTAATGTACAATACATTATATTATGCTGTTTTTATAATACACAGAAAATACCCAGAACACCCGGAACAAATATTTGCAGATCGTACAATCATTTGTCCCAAGACGGGAATTGAACCCGCAACCTTCTGCGTCGCAGGCGGACCTTCGCCCGCTGCGCCACATCGGTCGTCATAGTTAGTAGTTTTAAGGAATCTAACCTATAATCGACCTTAAAGTCGTAATAAAACTAAACTTACAAAATTTCAATATAGTTAAAATTACGCCTATCTATATAAAAAGTTCAGTCTAGGCTATTTAACAGGCCATTAAATTGTATAAAATTGAACTCATTTTAGCGAATAGAAGTCATAATATCAGTAATATTTTGAAACTTGTGAACATAAATCATCGTAAGCATCGTAAATCATAATAAACATGTAAATTGTAACAAGACTTAAACATTTTTTTGACCGCACGTCAAAATTTTATGATTTAATTGCAGCTATAAAAAACCTATGATGGTAAACCTTGATCGATTTTTTTTTTATTTGCAATTTGTATGATAATTTCTTGATGAGTATTATTATTAAAAGGTTAAACTAAAGGTAACGTTTTAGAGTTCTGTAATTCTGTAATTGTTTATTGTACACAATTAATACAAAGCATGAACTTATATTAGGTCCTTACATATAAAATTGGCGTTTTGTAAGGGAGGAACATGAAATCGTTTTTTTTAATAATTTTTTATTTAATCAAAGTATGTACCATTGCTATCTATGCACTTTTGCAATCTCATAGGTAGTTCATTGATCCTTTTACTAAAAAAACCATTCGGACGGAAATCAATAAAATCTTTGAAGGCGATTTGGATTCCCCTATCGGATTTGATTTTTTCCCCTTACAAGAAGTTATCCAAATTTCGAAAAAAATGGTAATCATATTAATAGCAAAGTATGTATAAGTTTTCCATTTTGTAAACTGAGTGGCGCAAATAAAAAACCAAAAGAGTAAAAAACAAAAGAATTACGGTTTTCGAAACACAAAACCATGAGTAAATAGCTGTATAAATTTGAAATTGGAATTCCTAACCAAATAGGAGATATTTAAGATCAAAGTGGCCAGTACGACAAAACGCCAATTTCATAATGTAAGGACCTAATATAATAGGATATGTTATGTAATGCCCATTGTGGAACTGTTTTTGAGTTTGTGTTTTTCTTTTCTGTTTTTATTTATCTTGGTGTGCTGTAAAGAGTATTTGTATGGTATTGTATTGTACATAGGCGAGTATAACCATGAAAAAGAGTTTTCTTCCAGAAAACCTTAGAGTTATAGGAGAGGCGATAGAATTGGTAGAGAAAGTGTACAAAAAATTAATCTACAATACTTGTAATAAACATAAGTACTTATATTAAAATAATAATGTGGTTCACATATGAAACGCAAATTAAGACAAAACACAAGATAAACAAATTATTATTTGATTCATTGCTGACCTCCCCAGCACGCTGCTGCACTTCCTCTGACAGGCCCCTTTTGACTTCAACGACGTTTAAGTCGACAAAGGTTCAAAAATTCAGAAGTTCGAAAGTCGACCCCTCCTACTGGAGAGGCTAATTGTTAAGCGGCATATCTACGCCTTAGATTCAAGATTGTAGGTCTAGATACGGCAATGCTGCTTGGAGGCAGAAAAAGGAATGTTACAAGGTACAAACGAAGCCTTTCATAAAAGCAACCTAATAAGTTTCACCCGGCTAAGTGCGAGGCGGACTTGAACATTGAGGGTTCCGTGCCATACAAAAATCAATAAACTTTTTTGAAATAAGTTCAAACCACATAAACACATCACTTCAGGGAAGCAGAGGCCCTTTTAATTTTGCTCTCTATTTTTATTATTATAACTTTTGTTATAGCGGCAATAGCTATACACACTCTGTCAAAATAAGAACTGCCACCTATTACGGATCAGGAGATACCTAAAGCCCGCTGACAGACGAACAGACTGACAGACAGTAATTGGGTACGGAACCCTACATCTACAGCCAATACTGGTCCGTTACTGCTGGACACAGGCCTCCCTTGGCTTCTATCATATAGATGGGTTATGCCCATAATGCCCACGCTGAGTATGCAGGTTGGGTATCGCAGTTCGGTGATAGAATTGTTCTGCTCTGCAGGAGGATCCCCGGTGGATATCCTTATGTTGCCTCTTACGATAACCATGGGAAAAATTGGGGTGGTGAAAATTCTAACCTGGCAATACACGGCGTTACCCTAAAAACCACCTATTGATTAAAACAACTTGCAATAGTTACAATCTATTCTTACCAAACATAATTAAACCTATAATTACTTCCTTCGTAAGTGTGTCTATTATTTCGGTTGCTCTAAATATAGTCAATCAAGAATCCGTTATTGGCAAACAGTCTGAATCAGGTGTGAATCAAAGCAATATTGACTCGAAACGAGTTATTGCGAGGTTTGACCAAAGTTTAGTCTCTTGAAGAGTTAAGAAGTTGTAGAACCGGCAGCTGATAAAGTTTTGAGATTACAATAATAACATATTTCAGTACGTAAGCACAAAAGCAGAGAATTTTTGCGGAATAAAAAGTTGAACTTGTAATTATGGTACAATGATTTATATTATTAGGGACGTAGTAGCTATGACGATGTAGATAGAGGTAGAGGATGTACTTACAATGATGAAAGTCATAAAAACTACAGACTTCGAGAGTAAAGGTCATTCATGGAACTTCAATGTACACCACTTGTTGGGGTGAGTAGCCATATGTTTTTAACTTTCACACAGCTATGAACTCCTAGTACTTCACTTGGCAATCAACCTGTTGTTTCCGGGATACGTCCTTGCCACGTAGCTAAAAATAACTTTATACTTATATTTATTGACCTTGGAGCTTGGTGAAAACACGATTTAACTTCTGATAATGTATGGAGCCCCAGTATTCTGTGTTACTTACACCTGTTTACAGTCGTTATCCACTTGTTGGATTTGAAGCCTCGTGGAAGTAACACCACCCCCTAAAAACCTTAGAAACCCCTGTTGGGTAAGATTTGCACGGCTTCACTCATAGCAAGTAATTCTCATGAAATCCAGTGTTACAAACAGGTATTTTGAAAAAATGAATGAATGAATGAATGAATGAATGAATGAACACTTTATTGTACTCTTAAAAATAACATTCATAACACTGGAACAACCACTGGAAACAATTATAATATAAAGCTAATAATCTAAAAGTTGCAATAACATCTCAAGTTACAGAAGAAGCAGAGAATGAAATGAGTCTAGACTGCTGTGGAAAAGAAATGAGACTTCAGCTTGGTTTAGAAGGAGGTGATGGAAGGAGCAAGCCTGATATCGACAGGCAGTTTGTTCCAAAGACGAACTGCCTGTACACTAAAAGAGGGAGTTTAGGAGTAAGTTATCTGATGACCTGAGATTGTGGGAGTTAGAAGAATGAAGGAACTCAAACCGTTCTTTAAGATACGCTGGAGAAAGAGGATTAAAGAGAATAGAGAAGAGAAGAGAAAGAACGTGCATGTCCCGGCGAAGTCGGATAGGGAGCCACTTGAGCATGGTGCGAAAAGGAGAGACGAGGTCATATTTGCGTAAACCAAAAATGAACCTTATGCAAAAGTTTTGGAGACGCTCAAGTTTGTCCAACTGCTCCTCAGCAAGGTCTAAATAGCAGACTTCGGCATAGTCCAGAACAGGGAGAAGAAGAGATTGGGCTAAAGCAATGAAAAGTGAACACCAGGCGCTCATGAACCTAAGGAGATACGATGCAAACAAGTGGCAAAAATTTCTAACAGACCTGTGGATATATTAGCCCCACCCCATAGCCAGTGGTTCAAATGGCAGCCAGTAGTGGACCAAACAGGTGTTTGAAACGTGAAATACCAGGCGTTTATGAAACAATAGGAGGAAACAAAACAAGTGGCAAAATTTGCTAAACACAACCTGTGGTGTTTTATAGGCCCCACCTAATAGTACCTAAGTACTTTGAATAAATGAGATGTGTATTTATAATAGCTAGGTTGGAATAAGATCATATAGATGTCCTAGAAAAAATCTAGTAGTAATAGTAATAAGCCGGCGCGGCGTCCATAAAAATTAGGAGTTGACGCTTCTTCCACGAGGCTTCAAAGCCAACCAGTGGTTAACGACTGTAAAGAGATGAAAGTAAAACAGAATACTGGGGCTCCATACATTATCAGAAGTTAAATCGTGTTTTCAACAAACTCCGAGGTCAATAAATAATTGTTAGCCATTTTTAGACACGTGGCAAGGCCAAATCCCGGAAACAACAGGTTGATTGCCAAGTGAAGTACTAAGAGTTCATAGCTGTGTGAATGTTAAAAACACATGGTAACCTACCCCAACAGGTGTATTTTATTTAACTATATTGCTTTGATTCAGACTGCTTGCCAATAACGGATTACGATTACATTATGTACATATTGTTACTTTACTCTATTTAGAGCAACCGAAATAATAGACACACTTGCGAAGGAAGTAATTATTTGTAAACTTATGTTTGGTAAGAATAGATTGTACTAACTTTTGCAAGTCGTTTGAATCAATAGGTGGTTTTTAGATTTCCGCCATGTGGTGCCGGCTTGAAATTTAAAACATCCCCATTCCTTTCCGCGCGGGTGTCGTAAGTGGCGGGCAGCAGCGCCTCCTGCAGAACAATTCTACCACCGAACAGCGATACCTAACCTGCATGCTCCATAATAATAAAAGCCAATATGGCGTATATAAGAGGAAGGAACACAGCTAAAGATAGAGACACCTGAAAATCTCTTGAGAAGGTCTTCACCTTTGACCAGATGGGTTCTAGAAAAAAGGACTTTATACCTACCTAAGTGCTTCAACTTATAAAAATGTAATAATTTTAAGAAACCTTAGAATAAGTAGGACATAGGTCAGTGTTTTCAAGTATTTTGCACTTAGTCGTAATATTTCAAGAAATAAAAGGCTTTCGCATTTTATATTCTTATTTAGGCATAAAGGCCTATAAAGGTATGACATTAGTCCCATGGGAGTTGGGGAGGCCCATTGTGTGGGACGCTACATGCGTCGACACACTTGCGCCTTCCCACTTTCCGAGGACATCCGTGAGGGCTGGCGCGGCGGCAGATTTGGCCGAAGATCTCAAGAGGCGCAAATATGCAGGTCTCGACAGAGCCTACACATTTGCTCGTCTTGGAGTCGAGACCCTAGGTCCGTGGGGTACCGAGGCTCTTCGGGTTTTCAAAAGATTATCTGAGCGTCTGGTCGAAGCGACGCGTGACCCGAGAGCTGGTCAGTATCTGGCACAGCGCATCAGCATTGCCATACAGCGGGGCAATGCAGCCAGCGTCTTGGGGACGCTTCCGACTGGTATTGATATGGATCAGTTGAGCTACCTGTAGATTGTTTGCAACGGTCTGCAGTTAGCTCAATTGTTTCAATTGTAAATACCAATTATATTATAATTTTCTTTGTGAATAAAGGCTTAGCCATTATTATTTAGGCATTAATTTAAGAGGAAGGACTGCGTCCAGCAGTAGCAGACCAGTAGGTATAGACAGTAGATGTAGAGTTCTATACCCAAAGGGTGCCAATCAACGTGACCCAATTACTAAGCTTCCACCGCGTTGTGACAAATGTTAGTGGACGTGGCCCAAGTAAACTATGATGCCATAAGCTCCACACCATAGCAAGTGGTTCTAATGGAATCTAGTGTGCAAACAGGTATTTTGAAAAGTGAACACCAGGCGCTCATGAACCTGAGGATATGCGATGCAAACAAGTGGCATTCATTTAAATAAAAGACAACCTGTGGTGATTTAAGCCCCACCCTACAGCAAGTGGCTCAAATGGCAGGCAGTGGACCGAACAGGTGTTTGAAACGTAAAATACCAGGTGGTAATGAAACCAAAGGAGCAAACATTAACACAAACGAAGACAACCTGTGGGTCTTTGTAAGCCCGAACCTATAGTTTCTATGGAATCCAAGGTCTTGCTACCACACCCCAGCCAGTCAGTTTGTATGAACCACCATAAGTAATTTGTCGTTCACTCGACAAGTAGTTTCAATGGATTACCTATAGCAATAAGGTTTTTTCAATTGTTGATTTTTATTGGTTGTTTTTATCGATTTACTAGGATTTCAAACGTCATGGAGATGTATACCTAATTAGGTTGGAGTAAGATCAATCCCCATTGCAGTTGTTCTTGTGTCTTATGTAATGTCTCTTGTATTCTATTTTTGTTGGTGTATAATACAGTATTATGTATTGTATTTATGTATTGTAACAGGTAGAATTCAAAGTGAAATAGCAATTTCTCATAGGTTCTAGGAGAAACGCGTAAAAAGAAAATAAAAATAATAGTAATAGCTAATTCCAAATTTAAAGTCAAGTGGTTAACGACTGGAAACAAGTTTAAGTAACAAAGAATACTAGGGCGCCATCTTACTGTAAGCAGAATCCGTGGGAGCACCAACAACATCCTGCGAAGGATAGCGGACAAGATGGATGGCCCGCTATACAGACACTGCATTGCTGTTCTAAGTTAACATATAGTAGTATAACTACACCGACCTATTTAATATTACTTAACATAGACTTAAGATTTAGATATAGATGAACCCGACTATGGATCTTGTGCTATCTGAAAATAAACGATTGTTTTTATTAATAATTATATCAGAAGCCAAAATCGTATTTTAAACATAAAAATCATTTGTTGGACAAAATTACAGTGTTTCTGTGTAATATTGAATCCGTAGTGTCCTAAAATAGCAAAGGCTGTATTTCAGGATCAAGGGCTTCTCCTTTTAAAGTTTTAAACAGTCATGTGCCTTTATGTAAAAAATAAGATAACAATAACTAAAAATAGAAATAGAAGGGAGAATAAAAATGATAATGAAAAACCTACTATTCAGTTAGGTAAATGTACAAAACAAAATTTGAATACAGTAATAAAGTAAATTTATCAATTTGCATTCTATGTCAGAAAAACAATTATAACATAAGATAATATATACTGAAAAAAACAACGAAACTATTTTGATGAAAAATGACTAATAATAATACTTACTAATGAATAACAGTAATAATTGAATGTAATAGATAATAATATATTGTGTGTTGTGCGTATATAAATTAGAAATATAAGTCGGTGAGCATTTTTTCAATGCCCTCATTAATCATAGTATTCAATCCAATTTGGGAGTGTTTTTTAAATGTATTAAAACTTTTCAGTGATTTTAGAGAGTTTATTTAATGGTCTTTATTTAATTTGTTGTAGAGTTGCAATGAATGAGCAATGAAGTTATATTGTTTATTAGCATAAGCATAACAGGGACTTTACTTATAGAACAGGATATCGAAATCTTCTTTTTGAAGATTCAGGCAAATCAGGCACTACTTCTCTATTCTCTAAGCGCTTAAGCATTTCATAAATAAATAATTTCTTCATACTATACACATCGGCTGTATTGGATACTTCTGTAGTAGGATTTTTGTAGGGAAGATGCAGGAGAACCTTTAGGACAGCCCCTAAATAAACATCGAGGTCAATTAATAATTGCATACATACGGCCATTTTTAAATACGCGGTAAGGCAGAATCCTGGAAATAACAGGTTGATTGCCATGTAAAGTACTAGGAGTTTATAGGTGCGTGAAAGTTAAAAACACTTGTAACTTAACCAACAAGTGGTATAAGTTGAAGTTCCATGAATGACCTTTACAGTTTGTAGTTTATTGGTTTTAGTTTTTAAGTCTGTAGCTTTATGATTATCGTCATATTACCTACTCTACCTCTATCTACGTCGTCATAACTAATTCGTTCATAATGAATTAAATCATTGTACCATTATCATTCTCCTAAATTTTATTCGGAAAACATGAATAATTAAATTCACGGGTATTTATCACAACAAATTTTAACGTATTTCGATTATCATAGATAATTTTGTTACTTTTTTACATCTATTTTTACAAATTTTCCAAGCCGAATAATATTCTCTTGAAAACCGACCTTAAAGATGGGTGGACCCATAGTAATGCAGCAAACAGGTTATGACCTACTACTTTTCAGGGTGAATGAAAATCCACAGGTTCCTCCGAGCTCGACTTACTAGGAGAACATACATAAAATAAATTGAAGAATGACTGCATTATATTTTCAGTGGCAGGCCCATAGTAAAGTAGCAAACAGGTTATGACCTACTATTTTTCAGGGAGAATGAAAATCAACAGGTTCCTCTAAGCTCGACTTACTAGGAGTACAAAAATAAAATAAATTGAAGAATGACTGCATTATATTTTCAGTGGCAGGTAAATTCAAATCTTTGTGAGCTATGTTTAGATAAAATCCGTGAGCAATCGAACTCCTAACCAAAAAACTCACGACCACACATATTTATTTCATTTCTACAACGTGTGACGCGTAGATTGTAAAGAAACCGAAATGAACGCGTAACATAGTTACCTACTTTGACGAGGTTCCAGCCCATTCTCATACCGCGCGGATTACATTTATCATTACTGTTTTCGATTTTTATACTATAAACGTTGAGAAAATTAGTGCCAGATAGGCCAGTTTATTTATTTTATGTATATAAAAAGGACATGAATAAGACTTGATAAATGTACAAAAGTCTTGTCTTGTCATTGTCTGAAAATAAGTACCTAGTTTATTTATTGTATTCTAAAAAATACACGAATAAGGCTTAATTCTGTGTGACTGCAAACAAAACTTTATTTAATGCCGACTCTACAACTTTTTAACTCTACAAGAGTATGAGTCAATATTGCTTTGATTCATACCTGATTCAAACGGTTTGCCAATAACAGACTACGATTACATACAATGATACTTGATTTATTGATTGGTGATTGTATGCGTGCTGGGAAGGTAAGCAATGAATCAAATAATAAGTCATTTGTGTACCTTGTGTTTTACCGGTTCTGCAGCAGGGATGTTCGCTGAGGCGCGCGTAGACTGTTTCTACACCACCATGCGCAAGCGGGGAGCATCTCTGGTGCGCAGGGTCCGAGCCAGCTCCAACAGCATTCTGAGCGTGTTCGCTAACAGATTTGACTGCATCTATGGGTGTTTGGTGGAGGGTTAGACAAACTCGGTGGGTGTGTAGGTGGACCTATTTGTGAAATACAAATTGAAGGAAAAGACCCTAACTGTTTTAATTTTTTTTTAATCCTGTTTTTTGTATTTTTTTAAGATTTTCCGAAATTTTACCTCTGTACCCCTAGAACTTTTTTTTGGAACGTGTTTTCTAGTAAATTTTTTACATGCTTTTGGTCTCAGATGTACCTTTCGTCTTTTGAAGGCATTACTTATCTGAAAGAACGTGTAAATAATTAGTTATAAGCTCTCAAAGTTAAAAAAAGTAAAAAAAATAATCAAGAAGGACAACTTTGCATCGTTTTAAAAAAAATTAATAGCGATCGAGACGCTAAGAATAAAACATTGTATTTAAACAATTTTGGTTCAAATTTCACTTCCCTATTTCTAATACAAAGGTAGGAACGCTAAATTAATTTAAAAATACCTTTTTTAATCATACCTAGGGATCCGACTAATTCGAAGATTCGAAATTCGAAATCTGGATTTCGAATTCGAATCAATATTTGTAATCGTTAAATTTCGTTCTTATTTTGGTTATTTGTTATGTTTTGATAAACTGTTTATTGTTCTGTTTTGTTATCGTTGTTTTTGTCACAATGGCGGAATTCAGCATTGAAGAATACGCTGATATTATTTATACCTCAAACATCTCGTCAAATGAAACTATGCCTTCTGAAAATATTAAAAAAATACAAAAATCAGGATAAAAAAAAAATTAAAACTGTTAGTGTCTTTTCCTTCAATTTTTATTTCACAAATAGGTCCACCTACACACACACCCACCGAGTTTGTCTAACCCTCCACCAAACACCCTGTATATCACTCCTCGAAGATGCACGCTTTTACAAATGATTATAATATAAAGTACAATATTGCCAAATAATTAATGTAGACATTCTTTAATTTTCTTATTTTATTATTATTATTTTTTCTTTTATTTCCGTTTTGATTATTGTGTATGTTGTGTTTGACTAATGTTTTCAGTAATTTAAGTGAATATTTTATTAATATGTACCTACCAATTTAATGAAATCCATGGACCTATGTATGATGTCTGAAATAAATGTTTATTATTATTATTATTTATCTTAAACTGCGTTTCAAATGTTAACCCTAACAACGTTACCTTTAGTTTATTGGAAAATTTCTAAAAAACGATTAAGGTCATCTCCACTGTGCACTCCACACGCAAGTGGTTCCAATGGAATCTAGTGTGCAAACAGGTATTTTGAAAAGCGAACACTAGGCGCTCATGAACCTGAGGATATGCGATGCAAACAAGTGATTATCATTTCTAAGAACAACCTGTGGTGATATAAGCCCCACCCCATAGCAAGTGGTTCAAATGGCAACCTGTGGATCGAACAGGTGTTTGAAACGTAAAATACCAGGCGTTTATGAAACCATAGTTCTATACAGATGGCAAAAATTGCCAAAAGATAACCTGTGGTGCTATATAGACCAATCCTTACAACAACTACAAACAACATTAAATCTCTTGTGTGTATCTCAAATTTTGAGATCTCATGTTGATCTCAAAATTTGAATATTTCATTCAAATTTTGAGATCAACATCCATTGCTTTTCCTTTCATTTTCATGAAATATTAACGGCCTCATGTGCCTTAGCCCTGGCCACCGCGCCTGCGCTTGGCTCACAGTAAGGCTAAAGTCATAGGAAACAGATATTTTGAAAAGTGAACACCAGGTGCTCATGAACCTACGGAGATATGATGCAAACAAGTGGCACTCATTTCTAAAAGAAAACCTGTGGTGATATAGCCCCACCCATAGCAAGTGGTTCTAATGCCAGGCAGTGGACCGAACAGGTGTTTGAAACGTGAAGTACCAGGCGTTTATAAAACCATAGGAGTAAACTAGTGATAAAAATTACTAAAAGACAATTTGTGCTGCTTTATATGACCCATCTTTAGCAATTTGTAGTTAGAAAAAATGCCAGTGCTACAAGCAGCATTTAAATTACAATTTTTTATGTTTTAAGTTATTATAAAGTTGTTTTAAGTTATTTTTATGTTTTAAGTTATTATTAAATTAAGTTTTAAATTATTATTAACATAAACTGCAATTCCTTAAAATTGAGACCATTTTCATAAACTACTAACGGCCTGTTCTAAAGCCTCAACACTAGCCCCACCACGCTTGGCTCGCAGATTAAAGCTAAGATTAAAGCCCAGCCAAGCAATTAGTTTCAATGGAATCCAGTGTTGCAAACAGGTATTTTGAAAAGTGAACACCAAGCGCTCATGAACCAAAGGGGATACCATGAAACAAGTGGTAATAATTTGAAAAAGACAACCTGTGATGAAATAAGTCCCACCCCATAGCAATTGGTTCAAATGGCAGCCAGTGGACCAAACAGGTGTTCGAAACGTGAAATACCAGGCGTTTATGAGACCATAGTAATAAACAAGTGGCAAAAATTGCTACAAGACAACCTGTGGTGCTTTAAAGGTCAAACCTTACAACAACTACAACAGTTTAAATAAAAAGCCTACAAACAGCATTATAAGATTATAACTCTTGTTACTCTTGTTTGCATGTTTATTATGATTTTTGATGATTTATTAACAAACGTAATTTAACCTATAATTACTTTCTTCGTAAATGTGTCTGTTGTTTCGGTTGATCTAAATAGAGTCAATCAAGTTTAAATGTACGTAATCGTAAACAGATATTGGCAAACAGTCTGAATCAGGTGTGAATCAAAACAATGTCTCGAATGCGAGGTTTGACCGTCTCTTGTAGAGTTAAGAAATTATAGAGTCGGCAGTAAATAAAGCTTGGTTTGCAGTCACTTGGAGGCCGTTTTCGTGTATTTTTTTAAGAAAAATCAAATTGAAATAAACTACTAATTTTCAAACAAAATAAATGTCCATCAAATCATGTTTTTTTACTGCATTTGTTAAGTAGCTGGCCGACCCAGCACATATTTTCTCAACGTTTATATTATAAACATCAAATTTTATTTATCAACGCGGTGCCA
Source organism: Eupithecia subumbrata (assembly GCA_949316285.1). NCBI lineage: Eukaryota > Metazoa > Arthropoda > Insecta > Lepidoptera > Geometridae > Eupithecia > Eupithecia subumbrata. The sequence continues at coordinate 11,471,022 of OX438630.1, read as the reverse complement.
GAATGGGTTGCAGCCTTGTCAAAGTAACTATGATACGCGTCATTGCTATTACTTAACGTTCTTCGCGTTGCGCGTTCGAAAATGTCGCCTTCTCCAGACATATATGTATGTATGGCGATGGCGATTATTAGAAGTTCGATTGAACACGAATTTTATCAAAACATTAATTTACATATAGATAGATAAAAGATTTATTTGAACATAGCCCATAATGATTTGATTTTACAAGGCACTGAATATTTAATATAGTCATTCTTCAATTTATTTTATGTATATGTTCTCCTAGTACGTCGAGCTCAGAGGAACCTGTTGATCTTCATTCACCCTGAAAAGAAGTAGATCATAACCAGTTTTCTATATTATTACTATGGGTTCCACCCATCTATAAGGTGGGGTTTCAATGAAAAAGACAATTGTTCGCCTCAGAAAATCTGTAAAATATTGATGTTAGAGTAAGTAAGCAAGATTGGTTTGTTAAGCAAAATAACACGTAAAAATTATTTGAGAGACATATCCGTGAATACTATTTGTTGTAGTTCGGGAATAAAAATTACGAGAATGATAATGATACAATGATTTATTTCATAATGAGCGAAGTAGCTATGACGACGTAGATAGAGGTAGAGTAGAAGCAGTGATGAAAATCATAAAACCATAGACTTAAAAATTATAACAAATAAACTACATACTGTAAAGGTCATTCATGGAACTTCAACTTATGCCACTTGTTGAAAGAAGTTACCATGTGTTTTTAACTTTCACGCACTTATGTACTCCTAGTACTTCACTTTGCAACCAACCTGTTATTTTCAGGATTCTGCCTGACCGTGTATCTATAAATGGCTTAATATTGATTGACTGGCCTCGGTGTTTACTAAAAATACGATTTTAGCTTCTGAAATTGTATGGAGTGTATTCTGCGTTACTTTAATCTGTTTACTGTCGATACCCACTTGGCTCTGAACGCCTGGTATTATACGTTTCAAACACCTGTTCGGTCCACAGGTTGTCATTTGAACCACTTGCTATGGGGTGGGGCTTATTTCACCACAAGTTGTCTTATACAAATTATTGCCACTTGTTTCATCCTCAGGTTCATGAGCGACTGGTTTTCACTTTTCAAAATACCTGTTTGTAACACTGGGTTTTTAAGCAACTACTTGCTATGGGGTGCTTTAACCTTACTGCGAGCCTAGCGTGGTGGCTAGGTCTTTATTACAGGCTATGAATATTTTATAAAAATGGTCTCAATTTTAAGGAATTGCAGTTGATATAAATAATAATTTGAAACTTTTACTTGTTAGTCATCGTTAATTTAAAAAAAGATGTAAATTGTAACAAAAATTAAAACTCTGCTTTTAGCACTAGCATTTTCTAAACCTACTTGCTATAAAATGGGGCCTATAATGCAGCTTAGATTGTTTTTTCGTAATTTTTACCACATGTTTACTCCTGGTTAAAACGCCTGATATTTCACGTTGCAAACACCTGTTCGGTCCACTGACTGCCATTTGAACCACCTTCTATGGGGCGGGGCTTATATCACCACACGTTGTCTTTTAGAAATGAGTGCCACTTGTTTGCATCGTATATCCTTAGGTTCATGAGCGCCTGGTGTTCGCTTTTTAAAATACCTGTTTGCAACACCCGATTCCATTGGAACCACTTGCTATGGAGTGGAGCCTATGGCCACAGTTTACTTCTGGCACGTCTACTAATATTTACAACAGGCAGTAACTATCAACTCGATTTTTTTGACCGCACGTCCAAATATTATTATTTATTTATTTAATTATTGCAGAATACACTATCAATGGTAATAAAACCTTCATCGATTTTTTAACATTTGCAATTTTTATGATAATTTATTTAGAGTATTACTACTGTTGTTGTAACATGTGAAACGCAGTTTATGAAAAAACAATTTAAACAAATGATTTCTTATTTGATTCATTGCTTTCCCAGAACGCATACATTCACATAGACCGTAAAACGGACCTCCCCCAAAAAAGGGGGGCTTAACATAACCACCACGCACACCTTGAATTGGTGATCACGGTGGAGGTGTGAAGAATACACTGAACGTAGCTGCTGCACTTTCTCTGATGATCTGATTTAGACTTCTTGCTAAAAGGTGGGCCTATAAAGCAGCACGGATTGTAATTTTCATTTGTTTACTTCTGTAGTTCCATAAACGTCTGGTACTTCACGTTTCAAACACCTGTTCGGTCTACTGGCTGCCATTTGAACCAGCTGCTTATCGGCTTATATCACCACAGGTTGTCCTTAGAAATAATAACCACTTGTTTGCATCGTACCTTCTTTGATTCGTGAGCGCCTGGTGTATGCTTGTCAAAATACCTGTTTGCACACTAGATTCCGTTGGAACCGCTTGTTATGTAGTGGAGCCTATAGCACCACAGTTTACTTGGGCCACGTGCACTAACACTTACAACAGGTAGTAAGTTACCAAAAACAGTTTTAGATTAAAGAGATCAACTTGATTTTGTTGACCGCAATTCCTAAAATTATGATTTCATTGGAGATTAAGATGATCGATGAACTTGACAACCTTGATCAGCAAAGCATCATTTGAATTTTTGTTACAATTTACATCTTACTGCAATTCCTTAAAATTGAGACCATTTTTATAAAATATTCATGGCTGCCTTAGCCCTAGCCACTATGCTAGGCTCGCAGTAAGGTTAAAGCTATAGGGTCCACCCATTAGCAAGTAGTTCCATAAAAATCCAGTGTTACAAACAGGTATTTTGAAAAGTGAACACCCGGCGCACATGAACCTAAGGATGAAACCAGTGGCAATAATTTGTAAAAGACAACCTGTGGTGAAATATGCCCCACCCCGCAACAAGTGGTTCAATTGGCAACCTGTGGACCAAACAGGTGTTTAAAACGTAAAATACCAGGCGTTTATGAAACCATAGTACTAAACAATTGGCAATTATTGCTAAAAGATAACCTGTGGTGCTCCATAGGCCAAACCGTACAACAATTAGTTTAAATAAAAGTCAATGCTACAAACAGCATTAAAACTATTGTTACAATTTGCATGTTCATTATGATTAACGATGATTTACAATTAGAAATTTTAAAATTTTTATATGAACATCCATTCATTTTCCTTTCATTTTCATGAAATATTAACGGTCTGTTAGGTAGCCTTACCCCTGGCCACCGCGCTTGCGCTTGGTTCACAGAAAGGCTTAAGTCATAGGAAAGATATATTTTGAAAAGTGAACACCAGGTGCTTATAAACCTAAGGAGATATGATGCAAACAAGTGACAATAATTTCTTAAAGACAACCTGCTTACTGCTGCTGGTAGCTTACCCCATAGCAAGTGGTTCAAATGCAGGCAGTGGGCCAAACAGGTGTTTGAAACGTCAAATACCAGGTGTTTGTAAACAGGTGGCAAAAATTGCTAAAAGTCAACCATTGGTGCTATATAATGCCAAACCTTACAACAACTAGTTAAAATAAAAGCCTACAAACAGCATTTGAACAACTTGCATGTTTATTATGATTTACAAATATTAAAATTTTTTTTTAGGGCAGAAGCCTTTATTCACAAAGAAAATTATAATATAATTAGTATTTACAATTGAAATAATTGAGCTAACTGCAGACTGTTGCAAACAATCTACAGGTAGCTCAACTGATCCATATCAATACCAGTCGGAAGCGTCCCCAAGACGCTGGCTGCATTGCCCCGCTGTATGGCAATGCTGATGCGCTGTGCCAGATACTGACCAGCTCTCGGGTCACGCGTCGCTTCGACAAATTTTATTATTTAGATCAACAGATATGTATTGTTTTAATAATAGCAAGGTAAGAGTAAAATCAAAAATAAGTCTTAGTAAAAATCTAATAGTAATAGTAAGAAGCTGGCACGGCTTCCAAAAAAATTAGGGGTGATGCTACTTCCACGAGGCTTCAAAGCCAACAAGTGGTTAACGACTGTAAACAGGTATAGTAACACAGAATACTGGGCCTCCATACATTTTCAGAAGTTAAATCGTATTTTCAACAAATTCCGAAATCAATTAATAATTCTATAAATCCATTTTTAGATATGCTGCAAGGCGTCCCGGAAATAACAGGTTGATTGCCAAGTGAAGTACTAGGAGTTCATAGCTGTGCGAAAGTTAAAAAACAGTAACTCACCCCAACAAGTGGTTTAAATTGAAGTTCCATGAATGACTCTCGAAGTCTGTGGTGTTTTATGACTATCATCATTGTACCTACTCTACTTATTGATCTACGTCGTCATAGCTATTTCTTTCAGAATGTAATGGATCATTGTTCCATTATCATTCTTGAAAATTTTATTAAGTCAATTTTTTCAAATGTGAAAGTGCTTTATTTTCTTTAGACGTTTCAGGACTCTTGGACACGTTTTCTGCTTTTGTCTATTTACGTACTGAAATACCTGAACCTCAACAGCCTGAATTGGTCCACTACTAGCGCAGGCCTCCCCCTGATAAGCGCCTCATTGGCTTTTATCACATGGAGGGTAGTGTCCATAATCCCCACGCTGGTCATGCGGGTTGGGGATCGCAGTTTGGTAGTAGAATAGTTCTGCAGGGGGCGCTGCTGCCTGCTGCGTTGGATATAAAAATTGAAAATAATTGTATTGTGTTATTTCGAGTATAATTTTTTTTTTCAAGCAGTACAATATTATCTTTCAGTAAAACTCACTTTAAAGATGGGTGGAACCCATAGTAATGTAGCAAACAGGTTGTGAGCTACCACGTTTCAGGGTGAATGAAGATCAACAAGTTCCTTTCAGCTCGACTTACCAGGAGAACATAGGCATAAAATAAACTGAAAAAAGATTGGTTTGTATTGAATTTTCAATGGCAAATAAAATCAAACCTTTTATGGGCTATGTTTGGATAAAATCCATGTGCGATCAGAAGGCGCCATTTCAAACATTTAACCAAAAAAATCGCCGCCAGACATTTATAAAATTTCGACGACGCGTGGATTGAAACTGAAATAAGACGTAACATTTGATTTACTTCGTTTGACAAGGTTCCAACCCATTCTAACGAGTGGATGATATTTATTAAAAAAATATTTATTATGGAACGTGGTTTGATTTTTAAAATTTTATATCTTTTATTTTGTTACTTATGAGTAAGGACTGCGTCCAGCCAGTAACATACCAATAGAGTCTGTAGATGTAGTGTTCCGTACCCTAAGTAGTGTAGGGTTCCGTGCCCAAAGGGTGCCAACCAATGTGACCCAATTACTAAGCTTCCACCGAGTTGTGACAAATAATAGTAAACGTGGGCCAAGTAAACTGTGGTGCCATATAGACTCCACTCCATATCAAAGTTCCAATGGAATCTAGTGCGCAAACAGGTATTTTGAAATGTAACCATCAGGCGCTCATGAACCTCAGGATATGAGACGCAAACAAGTGGCAATAATTAAAGAAAACCAACCTGTGGTGATATAAGCCCCACCCATAGCAAGTGGTTCAAATGGCGGCCTGTTGACCGAACAGGTGTTTGAAACGAGAAATACCAGGCGCTTATGAAACCATAGGAGTAAACAAATGGCAAAAATTGCTAAAAGACAACCTGTGGGACTTTGGAAGCCCCACCTTTTAGTTTAAATAGAAGCCAGTGCTAAAATAGGTCATTTCTGAAACAGCATACTATGAGTTCATAATCTCACAGGTGTACTCTATTGAATCCAATCTTACTACCACACCCCAGTCAGTTCGTTTGAACCACCAGAAGTCATTTGTGCAAATCGGCATGTCCAAATATTATTATTTTGGCTTCTGATAAAATAATAAATATAATCGTTTATTTTCGTATAACTATGTTACAATACAAAATACTTTATTAAACACCAACAAAAATACAATACAAAAGACATTACATAAGATACAAGTACAACGGGTATTGATCTTACTCCAACAGAATTAGGTATACATCTCCATGACGTTTGAAATCCTAGTAAATCGATAAAAACAACCAATTACAATCAACAATTTGAAAAAACCTTGTTGCTATAGGTAATCCATTGCAACAAATTACTTCTCGTGGTTCATAAGAACTGACTGGGGTGTGGTAGTAAGACCTTGGACTCCATACTACAGGGTGGGGCTTACAAAGTCCCACAGGTTGTCTTTTAATAATGTTTGCTCCTCTGGTTTCATAACCGCCTGGTATTTTACGTTTCAAACACCTGTTTGGTCCACTGTCCGCCGTTTGAGCCACTTTCGAGGGGGTGGGGCTTATATCACCACAGGTTGTTTTTCTTTCAATTATTGCCACTTGTTTGCGTCTCATATCCTGAGGTTCATGAGCGCCTGGTTGTCACATTTCAAAATACCTGTTTGCACACTAGATTCCATTGGAACCTTGCTATGGAGTGGAGCCTATGGCACCTAATGGGCCCCGTTACTAACATTTGTCACAACACGGTGGACGCTTAGATTGGGTCACGTTGGTTGGCACCCTGTGGATACGGAACCCTAACTCTCACCACAGTTTACTTGGGCTTCTACTTGGGACTCTATTTTTATTTTTAATATTTTGTTGTTATTGCGGCCATAGTTATACACACTGTCAAAATAAGAACCATAATGGGTATGAACCATATGGTTCAGGAGATACCTAAAGCCCGCTGACAGAAAAACAGACAGACAGACAGCGTAGCGGAAGCTTAGAAATTGGGCCACCCTTTGGGTACGGAAACCAACATCTCTAGCCTATACTGGTCCATTACTGCTGGACGCAGGCCTCCCTCTTATAAGCGCCTTATTGGCTTCTATCATATTATATAAAGGGGTTATGCCCATAATAACCGCGCAGAGCATGCAGGTTGGGTATCGCAGTTCGGTGGTAGAAATGTTCTGCAGGATGCGCAGAAATATGTATTGACCTTGGAGTTTATTGAAAATACGATTTAACTTCTGATAACGTATGGAGCCCCAGTAATCTGTATTACACCTGTTTACAGTCGTTAAGACGCTACCCAAACAGCGACACCGTAGAAAGTACACTTTTTCGTCGCACCGTTAGCCGTTCTCCGACATATTACAAGCCCAAAAAAAAAACAGTGTATAGTCAAATGTATGGAAAAAAGACTTATAGAAAAATATTTTATAAAACGATCTAGGATCTTGAAAAAAAAAATCACAAGAAAGAACAAGAAAAAAATTTTCGTCTCGAAATGCTCAATATTTTGAGTGACAACCATTAATTATTTTAATACTATATAAAAGGAAATTTTATCAACAAAAGAAATATGTAAGAAGTTTTAAATAAATAAAACCATTTACATAATAAAACCCAAAAAACACATTTTTGTAAGGCGTTTAGCGAAGTAATTGCAAAAATGATAATATTTTGCCAATAGAATTTCAACCTTATTACTCAAACATCCCTTTCAATATATGCTCAAAATAGCTTCCACTAGCTTCATTCGGAGGCTGGATGCCTCCTCGGATGGACGTGAGGTTATGTAACTTTTTTCGCGATGACAGCTGGGTTCGACGGACGAATTACGATTTTCGACAACTTTTGTTTTGCGGGTTAAATGGTTCATTCGTCATTGAAATAAAGTCTATATTTGATTGAAGCTAAGCCAAAAGAAATTTGCAGGAATTTTATTCATTGACAGACCTACCAATTAAGTAGAATAGGTTTATAGTGGTTTTATCTCTGGTAGCTAGATAGGTAGGTACTACTCAACATGTTTACAGCACGAAAAGTATTGGTCGAGTTAAAATATGTTAAATAGGTAGGGCGATTTTGATGACCTTATATATAAATAAACAATGCTGAAAAATTAAAATAGGAGCCTACGTCCAGCAGTGGACTTATATAGGCTGATGATGATGAATTCACACATCATCACCAAGGCCGAAGCTAAGCAGAGCTTTGTTATGGGTACTTACTAGATAACTGATTTACTTAGGACCAACCATTTGCATTTTTTTTCTGGTAGTTCTACCAGTAGAACTACAGGCAAATTTAAATTACTCGTAGTTCTATCGGTTTGTTCTCTTAGAGAAGAGAGATTCTCAAAAGGACAGATACTCAAAAATAATAATTTACTTTAAATTTTTAATAACTCATAGAAAAACCTCAACGGAGCGGTTTGTCATAACTTTTTTGTTATTGGCAATGTGTGTACATTGACATCAATATAATAATTTTTTTTTTAGCGTAACAAAGAAGTCAAGTAAAGGAAATGTTTAAAGACGCTAAAAACGTAATAAACATGCAAAACAATTGTATTTCCAATGACAGTTGTCAAAATTAAATTATATCCGTGAAATTCATCATTCAGCATTCCAACATTCACGTATTTTATTTTACGAATATTTTTAAAGATATATATTTATATATTTTTATAGTATCGATTTATAGATTATCTTTTAAAGGGAAATGTATACGATTCTACAACAAAACTCCAAAAGAGTTAAAAGTTATCAAAAAATAATTTCAAACAATTTGTAAAACATATCCTTTGTTAAAAAGGCTTACTACAAAATATCAGACTATCTCTAGAGGATAAAAAACTTAGGTATTGCTAATAGTATTGCTCCAGCTCGAAAACTAACACCCTAACAAGGTAAAGGTTTCTTGTTCGCTTCTTTACGTTACCTTAAAAAGATTGAAGTGAACAATAAATTAAAGTAATCACTTTATTTCCCAGTTTTACTCTTGAACCTTATTTGAATTTATTGACGTGTCCAAGACTCCTGTAAGGGGTAAAGGAAATAAAGCACTGTTATATTTCATTTTATATCTGATTATTTGATTGACGACCTCTGTGGCGCGGCGGGGAAAGGTCCACCTGCGACACAGGAGGTTACAGTTAGTTTGATTCCCGCCTCAGGACAAATGTTTGTACCATCTGCAGATATTTATTCCAGGTGTTCTGGATGTCTTATGTATATAAAAAATATCTATCTGTGTAGTGTATTTAATAAGTATATCATAACACAAGCTCTAATTACTTTGGGGTTAGATGATGTTGTGTGGCTTGTTCAGCATTATTTATATTTTAAATTTTTTTTGAGAAAGCCCTCCAAAACCAAATCGAAATATCTTCAACGATTGACACTTTTGTAATCCATTTAGACCTCAGTTGTTTTGACTAAATTAGTATATTTTTTTAATGTGTAAAGTATTATCATAATGGTCGGTGATATTGTCGGCACTTCAACATGCATGAAGATGATATTATTTTTTTAAGTGTTTCTGATTTCTATGAATAACTATCGATGAATGTAATTTTTATTATAATTGAGAAGCTACAATGAGCGACATAGGTTTTATTAAGGTATTTTACATGCAACGATAGCAAAGCCGCGGGCAAATGTTAGTTAACATTACAATATTACCTTGTGATTGTGCTATCAACCAAAATAAAACAAAAGTTTGCCTCTTCTACAACAGATAAATTTTGCATAAGTCTATGTTAAAAATAAGCGCCTCTGCCGACCACATTTGGTAATATTGACATGCAATCTGACAGTCTTAGTTTTCCACGGCAGCGCCTTAACCACTTGTTGGCTTTCAAGCCTCGTGGAAGTAGCACCACCCCCTAATTTTTACTGACGCCGCGCCGGCTTATTACTATTACTTATAATTTTTTTCTAAGACTTCATTTTCATCTTTCTCCAACCTAGCTATTTTAAATACGTATCTGGCTTTTACTCAAAGTACTTTCTTTTTACAAATTTTGCCACCTGTTTACTACCATGGTTTCATGAACGCCTGGTATTTTACGTTTCAAACACCTGTTTGGTCCACTGGCTGCCATTTGAACCACTTGCTATGGGGTGGGGATTAGTTCACCACAGGTTGTCTTATACAAATTATTGCCACTTGTTTCACTGTATCATATTCTTAGGTTCATGTGCGCCTGGTGTTTACTTTTCAAAATACCTGTTCGTATCACTGGATTCTATTGAAACTACTTTCTATGGGGTGGACCCTATGGCTTTAACCTTACTGCGAGCCTAGCGTGGTGGCTAGGGCTAAGGTTTTATAACGGGCCCTTAATTTTTTATGAAAATGGTCTCAATTTTAAGGAACTGCAGTTGATCTTAATAATAATTTCTAAGTTTTACTTGTAAATCATCGTTAATCATTAAAAAAACATGTAAATTGTAACAAGAGTTAAAATGTAAAATAACGAACCACTTGTTGTATTCTAGTGATTTTTACCACTTGTTTACTCCTGTAGTTTCATAAACGCCTGATATTTCACAATTCAAACACCTGTTCGATCTAGTGCTCACATTGTTGCAATCACTTGTTAAGGGGTTGGGCTTATGACACCACAGGTTGTCTTTTAGAAAATGATTGCCACTTGTTTGCATCGTATCTCTTTAGGCTCATGAGCGCCTAGTATTCGCTTTTCCAAATACCTGTTTGCTACACTAGACCGCACGTCAAAATATTATGATTTAATTGGAGCATAAAATACCCACAATGGTAAAACATTGATCGATTTTTTTAAATTTGCAATTTGTATGATAATTTATTTGAGAGCTACATAAATATGGTGTAGGGTTCTTATTTGAAGCGCAGTGTAAGGCAAAACACATGTTAAACAAATTACTTTTTATTTGATTCATGACAAACCTTCCCAGCACGCATACATTCACCGTAGGACATACCTCCCCCAAACAAGGGGGGCTTGCCAAAATTACCAATCATAGTTTGAATTGAAAACCTCGAAACCTCGGTGGATAACGACAATAAGCTGAGACTGGACCTGGACTGGACCTGATTAGCCGCGCACTTAAATAGAGAAAGACCAATTATTTTTACCCTTGGGACTCTAATCTTAACGATGCTGATTACAATTTGTTTTAAACTCAAATCCAAAGGATTATGTTTTATTACTACACATAATTTTGTGTGTGGCTATGAATAAATTCTTGTATTCATTCTTCAATTTATTTTATGTATGTTCTTAGAGGCCGATGAAACAATTTTCGGTTTATAATTTTTCGCAGTCACATAGGGGACCCGTTCTCCAGTAGGTAAGTTGAGCTCAGAGGAACCTGTTGATCTTCATTCACCCTGAAAAGTAGTAGTTCATGACCTGTTTGCTACATTACTATGGGTTACACCCAATATTTAAGGTAGGTTTTCAAGAGAATATTGTTCGGCTTGGAAAATCGGTAAAAATAGATGTAAATATGTAAGAAAAATTGTTTGATTACCGAAGTAACACGTCAAAATTATTTGTGATAAAAACCCGTGAATTCAATTATTTATTTTTTCGGAATAAAAATAAGGAGAATGATAACGGTGCAATAGTTTATTTCATTATGAACGAATTACCTATCTATTTAGATGTAGATAGAGGTAGAGAAAGTTCAACAATGATAATCATAAAGCTACAGACTTAAAAACTAAAAACAATAAACTACAGACTGTAAAGGTCATTCATGGAACTTCAACTTATACCACTTGTTGGGGTAAATTACAATGTTTTTAACTTTCATGCACCTATGAACTCCTAGTACTCCACTTGGCAATCAACCTGTTATTTCCAGGATTCTGCCTTACCGCGTATCTAAAAATGGCTGTTTACAATTATTGATTGACCACGGTGCTTATTAAAAATACGATTTTAACTTCTGATAAAGTATAGAGCCTTCATTCTGTGTTACTTAACTCTGTTTACAGTCGTTAACCACTTTGACCTTAAAGCCTCCTGGAATTATCTAATACCTATTTATTTTTATGCGTTCGTTGCGTTCTCCTAGAAGATAATAAAATTGTTCTTGTGTCTTATGTATTAAGACACATGTATAGTGGGCAACCTTATCTATCACTTAGAAGCGTTCTCTTCCAGGCCTGTTTGGAGCTAAAGATAATAAAAACTATTTTGCTTGTGAGTGTCGCCGACCATGGATTGTGTGAAGGATACAGGTAATTCCTTAAACATTGAATTGATCTTATTCCAACCTATTTATACATATCCATGAAGTTTGATGTCCTAGTAAATCAACAAAAGCAGCCTATTTAAATCAACCATTTGAGGAATCCTCGTTGCTACAGGTAATCAACAGTAACTACTTGTCGAGTGAACGTCCCCACAAATAACTTCTGGTGGTTAATAAGTATTTATTTATTTATTTATTATTATAATTATTTATTTATTATTAAACATTATTTATTTATTTTGATAAGTAACTAACACGATTTTTACAAACCAATTACAATAGTTACTTAAGATTAACAAACATAATTTACTGTGTTAATTTACTTAAAATTATTGTACAATTTTAAAACATTTCATAAAATAAATCAATAAAGAATAATTAACATTGAAATTTTTTTATGACACAAATAAATAAATAAATAAATAAATTAACTATTGCGAACGTAATTATCAGGGAGGTAGAGCCGAAACAGAAAGTTGTGTAGATCAGGAACGTCGATCATACCACGGAGCACCTTGCACATTGTTGCTGTCTGATTAAGATTAAGATTAAGCAGTTGTAGAGCCGGCAGCAAATAAAGTTTTGGATACAGTTTCTCAGAATTAATAAATTAATTAGGTACCTAACTCTAACGTGTAAACGCTGTTTTTGGATACATAAAATATCATACGGATAAGTATATACATATTTTCAAAGTCAATTTTTCTACATAATATAGGTAAGTATTTTTTGGAGATGTATTTTTAATACGTAAAATAAATAAGATAGGTGGGCACTTTTTTCTCAACGTTAAAATTTTAAACATCGAAAAACGTAGGGTTGGAACCTTTTAAAAGTAAATACATACATATGTTACGTCTTACTTCTGTTACAATCCGACGACCTCCGTGGTGCAGCGAGTGAAGGTCCGCCTGCGACGCAGGAGGTTGCGGGTTCGATTCCCGCCTCGGAACAATTTTGTGTACGATCTGCAGAAATTTGTTCCGTTGGTCTGGGTGTTTTCTATGTATAATAAAAATATCTATCTATGTAGTGTATTGTATTAAGTATATCAGTTATCTAGCACCCATAACACAAGCTCTGCTTAGCTTGGGGCTAGCTAATGCTGTGTGAATTGTCCAGCATTATTTAATTATTTATTATTTATTTACTTATTAATTATATAAATCGAAATTAAATAAATGTCTGGCGACGATTTTATGGGTTCAATGTTTGAAATGGCCTCTTCTGATCGCACACGGATTTTATCCAAACATAAAAGGTCTGATTTTATTTTCCACTGAATTCAATACAAAACGATCATTTCTCAATTTATTTGACGGCTCTCTCTTTTTATGTTCTCCTGGTAAGTCGAGCTCAAGCAACTTGTTGATCTTCATTTACTCTGAAACGTGGTAGCTCACAACCTGTTTGCTACATTACTATGGGTTCCACCTATACATAAGGTGGAGTTTTACTGAAAGAAAATATTGCACTACCTGGAAAATTAAAAAAAATATATGATGAAAAGAAATTGTTTGATACTCGAAATAGCACATTACAATTATTTGCGAAACATACCCGTAAATATTGTATTAGGTATAACATATTTCAGTCCGTGAGTACATACCTATAGGCAGAGAATATTAACGGAATAAGAATTTTAAGAATGATTATGATACAATAATTCATTTCATTACGAATGAAGTAGCTTTAACGACGAAAATAGGTAGAGTTAAAGTCATAATCATAAAAACTACAGACTTCGAGAGTAAAGGTCATTCATGGAACTTCAATTTATACCACTTGTTGGGGTAAGTTAACATGTGTTTTTAACTTTCACGCAGCTATGAAGTCCTAGTACTTCACTTGGCAATCAACCTGTTATTTCCGGGATTCGGCCTTGCTGCGTATCTAAACATGGCTTATGGAATTATTGATTGACCCCGGAATTTATTTAAAATACGATTTAACTTCTGATATTGTATGGAGCCCCAGTATTCTGTGTTAAATAGACCTGTTCACATTCGTTAACCACTTGTTGGCTTTGATGCCTCGTGGAATTAGCACCACCCCCTAATTTTTATGGACGCTGTGCCGGCTTATTACCATAAAACCTGTTGCCCTTTATGAATTTGTTTTTACGCGTTTGAAGTTATGATAACCTGGTATTTCTCTTCAAATTCTACCTGTTTTGAGTTAAGAAACAACTATTTTGCTTGTTAGTGTTTCCATGGATTGTGAGATCAGGATAGCGTTTTATAAGATTATTTCGAGGACTTCATTTTGCTTTTACTCTAACCTAGCTATTATAAATACATATTCATGAAGTTTGGCGACATAGTAAATTGCTGAACCAGTAGAGTAGAGTAGAGAAACCACGTTGCTATTGGTAATTCAAAAGTAAACCACTTGTCGTGCGAGAGGGTTCTCAAAAATAACTTTTGGTGGTTTATTAAATTATTACCTATAGAGAGTAGGGATTACAATGACAAGAGGAAGTAATATCGTGTGGAATCAGATTTTCAAAGAATCTCTTGTTTGGGGCAAGTCTCGGTCTAGTCACGAACTGACTGGGGTTGGTAATAAGACTTTGGACTCCATGGGGTACATTTGTGAGATTAAAAACTCATAGTATTCTGATTCAAATATTACCTCTTTCTTGCACTGGATGTTATTGAAGGTACTTGGAATAAAGTGAGGCCTATTAAGCACCACAGGTTATCTATTAGAAAATGTTGCCTCTTTTTTACTCCTATGGTTACATAAACGCCTGGTATTTCAGGTTTCAAACACCTGTTCCACTGTGTCCACTGGCTGACTGACATTGTGAACCACTTGCTATGGGGTGGGGCTTATGTCACCACAGGTTGTCTTTTAAAGACTATTGCCACTTGTTTGCATCGTATCTCCTTAGGTTCATGAGCGCCTGGTGTTCACGTTTCAAAATACCTGTTTCCTATGACATTAACCTTACTGCGAGCCTGGCATGGGCGCGTTGGCTATGGCTAAGACTGTTATGAAAATAATCTAAATTATACCGAATGGAAGTTGATTTAAATAATACCTTGAAACTTTAACTTGTAAATCATCGTATATCATATTATACATGTAAATTGTAACAACAGTTAAAATACTGTTTATCTACACTAATGTTATAACATTCTACTTATGTTTCCAATACTTGACTTATAATTACTACTGTTATAGCGCAGATAACAAAACACTCAATTTAAGCAATTTCACATGATGGTATAATATCCACATCGATATCGTAAAATCTCATTATAACATCAATAAAACGCGACCAATTAACCTGGCGAGCCTTATGTCAAAATCCTCATACAAGTTGTATAAAATTTTGATATTAGGCTGGCTTTTGAAAATAGTTGGGTTATACGTGAAAACTTCGTCGAAACTACTAAACTTACATACACAAAACTCTTTGGTAAGATCTTATTCAAGTCTCAAATACGATCTTGAACAGTATAGAAAACAAGACGAATGAAGTAATTATAAATATTCCGACTCCGTCTACGAGCTCTACTGCTTGCCCCGCGGCCGCTACAGCTGCTGGATCAATAAAATTGTACCATCCAAAATTTTAACAATTATTATAAATAAACTATTGTCAGCTTTTACTCTTGTTGTTTGATTAATTGCGTTAGTGAAGATAAAGTAGTGTATGCAACTGCATATAACACGGGTATTAAAACACTCGTTACTATTATGAAACTCACACTCGTGTTTTAATACCCTTCATTATATGACAGTTGCATAAACTACTATTATAGCACGGGCTTTTGTTTATACTACTTACTGTAAAGTTTGGCCTATAAAGCACCACAGGTTGTTTTTTAGCAATTTTTGCGACTTGTATACTTCTTTAGTTTCATAAACGCCTGGTATTTGACGTTTCCCACAGGTTGTCATTTAAAAAATTATAACCACTAGTTTGCATCATTGGGGTAGGCCTATGTCCAGCAGTGGTTTAATATAGGCTGATGATGATGATGTTTGCATATTATCTCCTTAAGTTCATGAGCGCCTGGTGTTCACCGTTCGAAATACCTGTTTGTAACAGTGGATTCCATTGAAACCACTTGCTACGGGGTGGAGCCTATGGGACTACAGTTTACTTGGGCTACGTCCACATAGGTATACTACAGGCAGTAAGTTAGCAAAAACAGTTTGAGATTAAAGAGATCAAGAATAAAAACGGGGGGGTTGGGGCGCTCCGATGGATAGAGGTCCATATTATATACGGAATTTCAACTTGTACCACTTGTTGCGGTGTTTTGAATTTTCACGCAGCTATGAACTCCTAGTACATCACTTGGCAATCAACCTGTTATTTACAGGATTTGGCCTTGCTACGTCGTATCTAAAAATGGCTTATGGAATTATTGATTGACCTCGGTAAATCAATAATTCCTAGGCCTATTAAAATAAATAGGTTCCTTAAAAATAAAATGTTTACTTCTGATTTATTAGGAGCCCCAGTATTCTGTGTTACTTGCACCTGTTTACTTTTTTTAGCTTTGAAGCCACCCCCTAATTTTTATGCTTCTTTGTTTGCATAAAACCTGTTGTCCTTAATGAATATATTTTGCGCCCTTCTCCTAGAAGTTATGAGAACCTGGTATATCACTTCGAGTTCTACCTGTTTGGAGCTAAATAATTAAATTAGAATTTGTTTATTCAGATTATTATACAATCCAATCTGTTAGTTGGGGTTAGTACAAATTAATTGATGAATTTGTCCTTTGGACCAATTTGTATATTGCAGGACAATACAATTTTTCCTATAGTCTCGAACCCTAGGTCCGTGGGGTACCGAGACTCTTCGGATTTTAAAAATATTATCTGAGCGTCTGGTCGAAGCGACGGGTGACCCAAGAGCTGGTCCGTATCTGGCACAGCGCATCAGCATTGCCATACAGCGGGGCAATGCAGCCAGCGTCTTCTTGGGGACGCTTCCGATTGGTATTGATATGGATTAGTTGAGCTACCTGTAGATTGTTTGCAACAGTATGTAATTAGCTCAATTGTTTCAGTTGTAAATACTAGTTCTAATTTATTTCTATTACTTTATTGTAACTTTCTTTCCACGGAGTGCACACATCTGTGAGATTATGGAGTCTTAGAATGTTGTTTCAAAAATTATCTGTTTGTAGCACTGGCTTCTATTTAAAGTATAGGGTGAAGCCTACAAAGCCCCAAAGGTCAGGGGTTGTTTATTAGCAAATAATGCCATTTCTTTGCTCCTATGGTTTCATAAACGCCTGGTATTTCACGTTTCAAACACCTGTTGGGTTCACAGACTGCCATTTTAACCACTTGTTATGGGGAGGGGTATATCACCACAGGTTGTCTTTTAGAAATGATTGCCACTTGTTTGCATCGTATCTCCTTAGCTTCATGAGCGCCTGGTGTTCACTTTTCAAAATACCTGTTTGCAACAGTGAATTCAATCGGAACCACTTGCTAGGGTGGAGCTTAAAGCACCACAGTTTACTTGGGCCACGTTCACTAACATTTGTCACAACACGGTGGAAGCTTTGGGTACACAATCCAACATCTATAGCCCATACTTGATAGTTACTGCTGGACGCAGGCCTTCTTCTTATAAGCGCCTTATTGGCTTTTATCATCGGTACCCCTATGCACATAATCTCAACGCTGAGCATGCAAGTTAGTTATCGCAGTCCTGTGTAGAATTGTTCTGCAGGAGGTGCTGCTGCCCACCTCTTACGACACCCGCGCGGGAAGGAATGGGGTTGGTGCTAATTCTTAACCGGCGGAACCCTAAAAGCCACCTATTGATTCAAACGACTAGCAATAGTTACAATCTATTCTTACGAAACATAATTAAACCTATAATTACTTCCTTCGTAAGCATGTCTATTATTTCGATTGCTCTAAATAGAGTCAATCAAGTATCAATGTATGTAATCGTAATCCGTTATTGGCAAACAGTCTGAATCAGGTGTGAATCAAAGCAATATTGACTCGGAACGAGATAATGCGAGGTTTGACTGTCTCTTGTAGAGTTAAGAAGTTGTAGAGCCGGCAGTTAATATACTTTAAGGCGCTCAGAATTAAGCCGGCTTTTCACTATGGGATATAATATAAATTACATCTTGAGCTGTATATTACATCCCGCTATTGCTATTCACACTGTAAGATATATATTTTGGAACACACATGATCAGTTTACACGTCTGCACACGAACGCCAACATTCAAACGGAGGGCGAAGCGGGGGAGGCGCGGTGTCCGGGGACGTGAGGTAAAATACCTATACACCTTCTAATGACCTTCAAATATCGCTCACTCGGTCGAAAAAATATTTATAGTTTGGGATGTAATATATATTATAGCACAGTGTGAACGGTCTCGTACAAAATGTATGGTGAGCGATAAATTAATTATTATATCTCAAGATGTAATATAAATTATATTATATCCCATAGTGAAAAGCCGGCTTTAAGCTATTTTAGTTTATTTTAGACATAAACAAAATATAATTAAGCTACTAATACAACCAAAATTGTTGTACATATTTTATCAAGTCTCTATAATGTTTTATAAAATACGTCAAAATGAAATAAATGCCCGGTGGTGATTTTTTCGATTTGAAGTTCGATTGCGCACGGATTTTGTCCAAACATAGCCCGTAAAAAGTTTGATTGTACTCGTATAAGTCGCTGAAGATTTAATACAATCATTCTTAAATATATTTTTGTATTAAAACTTTTTAAACTTTCGCGATTTGTAAATATAGTTAATGGTTTAATCGGGTATTTATTGCGTACCTTTTGTTTTTATATGCGGTAGAAACGTAGGGGATATAAAAACAAAAGGTACGCGATAAATACCCGATTAAACCATTAACTATAT
Organism: Eupithecia subumbrata; assembly: GCA_949316285.1. Lineage (NCBI taxonomy): Eukaryota > Metazoa > Arthropoda > Insecta > Lepidoptera > Geometridae > Eupithecia > Eupithecia subumbrata. Next base: position 11,452,180 of record OX438630.1, on the reverse strand, counting down.
TTTTGTATGTTCTCCTAGTAAGTCGAGCTCAGAGGAACTTGTTGATATTCATTCACCCTGAAAAGTAGTAGCGCACAACCTGTTTGCTGTATTACTATGGGTTCTACCCATCATTAAGGTGGGGTTTCACTGAAAGAGAATATTGTTCGGAATGGAAAATCTGTATAAGTAGATGAAAGAAAGAAAGGACATTTTTTTTGATAACCAAAATACACATTAAAATTAATTGCGATTAAAACCCGTGAATTTAATTATTTTTTTTATTTACGGAATAAAACTTTGAAGAATGATAATGTTGCAATAATTTATTTCAGAAGAACGACAAACTTCAAGAGTAAAGATAATTCATGGAACTTCAACTTATACCACTTGTTGGAGTAAGTAACCATGTGCTTTAAACTTTCACGCAGCTATGAACTCTTAGTACTTCACTTAAAAATCAACCTGTTATTTCCAAGATTCTGCCTAACTGCGTATCTAAAAATGGCTGTATGAAATTATTGATTGACCTCGATTTTTATTAAAAATACGATTTGAAATTTTGAACTTCTGATATTGTATGGAGCCCAAGTAGGTAGTCGGACCAAAAGATGACCACCCCCCAGTAGATGACCGAAACGCACATTTTCTTGAATTATAAGAATTGAGTGGTACTCCCTGTAGTGGCGTATTTTTTCTTTAGAAGCGGCAATACTGTTCCCTCTTTTAAAAATTAATACATCGTCATTGGACCCTCAGTCACGCTCCAGGACCTCATTTAGTGCAGACTTGTTTCGGCCATCGCCATTTTGTATGGAGAACGAGCTAAGGTGAGTAAACCAGTTTCTTAAGCTTATGAGTGGATGGCCGATTACTTGATATAATTAGGCCCTATTAATGTGTTCCCCTGCATTTATGACTATTATCTCAAGTAGAAAACCAAAGAAAATAAGTAATTTTTAATAAGGTTTTCGAGAAATTTGCTGTTCAATTACTGGTCTAAATAAGATACATAAAATCCTATTTGTGACCGAGCGGTCAGAATTAGCTCCGACCTGCAAATTTTGTTTTGATATTGTAGATTGTATCTTTGATTTTTTATTGATTTTTTACGTTTTTCTTAATGGTTTTGGATACATAATTTTATAAACCAAAACATGACCGGAGGTTAATTACAGAAAAATCGTTGTTTTGGGCTGTTAGTTTTTAGCTGGTCATTTATTGTTCCAAACGCTCTATTTGTGACCGAAGAAATTTGTTCGTTCATAATTTGGACCTCAAAACCTAATAGTGACCGGCTGATTTTGACTGTTGCAATAAAACTGTTGTGGTATTCTATTAGGGTTCTTCGTAATGAAAAGTAAACCAATTTCGTTGGCCTTACAAACTGTTGTCATCATTACATTACTTGTTATTATAGTTTTTCTTATTTTCGTTATTATTGTTTTAAATAAAATAAAACTACAATAAATTACATTTTAAATTAAATGTCATTTGATTGTTATTTTGTTATTGTTTTAGACTGATTGTTATTTGTTTAGACTGATTATTATATGTGTAGACTAATTGTTATTTGTTTATCAAGCAACTAAAATTATGATAAGTACCTTAGTATTAATTATATGCAGACAAAAATACGGAACACCACTACTTTAAAATAAAGTATCTTGTTATGAAGAATTTCGCCTTTTTTTGTCGGTCATAAATAGGGCCGATTTCGGTCAGAATTAGTTCCAAACCGGTCACAATTAGGGCCAAAGTAATTTTTTTTATATTTTTACAATTTTAACTTATTTACAAATAGTTCAGAGTAAAAACAGTTTATCTAGTTGATCCACCAAATATCTACCTACGTATACAAACAAAAACATAGAATATTCCTTGAATAGGAGTTGAGATAATAAATAAAACAACTTGAATTCCGCTTAATCAGTCATCTATTGGTCCAACCACCCTATTCTGTGTTACTTACACCTGTTTACAGTTGTTAACCACTTGTTGGCTTTGAAGCCTTATGGAATTAGCACAACTTCCTAATTTTTATAGACGCCTGTTTCTTGGTTTACATTTAACCTGTTGTCCTTTATGACGTTAGCTTTACGCGTTTCTCCTAGAAGTTATGATAACCTGATACTTCACTTCGAATTCTACCTGTTTGGAGCTAAAAATAATAAAATTATTTGTTTGTTTACATTATTTCGTATTAATCCCAACCTAGCATTATTTTAATACATCTCTATGAAGTTTGAATCGATTAAAACAACCTATTCAAAATGAACAGTTTGAAGAAACCACGTTGCTGTAAGTAATCCACTTGTGGAGTGAACGTCCCCACAAATAACTTCTGTTGGTCAATGAATTTAACTTAATAAATAATTAATTAATTAATTTAATTTAATTTAATAGTTTAATGGGTCAGTGACTAGTTATGGGTTCATAGTATAACGTATGGAGTCAGATTTGCAAAAAATCGCTTGTTTGGGGGGAATGTCAGTCTGATCAAGAACTGATTGGGGTGTAAGACCTCGGATTCCATAGGGAGAAATCATCAACTGAGAAATTATGAACTCGTATTATGTTGTTTCAGAAATTATCTGTTAGTAACACTGATTTCTATTTAATTAAACTATTTGATAATTATAAGGTAGAGCACCCCAGGTTATCTTTTATCAATTGTACAATTTGTTTGCTCCAACGGTTTCATAAACGCGTGATATTTCACGATTCAAACACCTGTTCGGTACACGTGCCAACATTTGAACAACTTTCCATGGGGTGGGGCTACAATCACCACAGGTTGTCTCTTTGAAATTATCGCCACTTGTTTGCATTCTATCTACTAGGTTCATGAGCGCTTGATGTTCACTTTCAAAATACCTGTTTGCAACTCTGGATTCCATTAAATCACTTGCTATGGGGTGGAGCCTATGGCACCACAGGTGCTCATTCACCTAATTTGTGCCACTTGTTTGTATTGTACTTCCTATGATTTCATGGGCGCCTAGTATTTAAGGTTTCTATAAACCTGTTCGAATACCATTAAAACCACTTGCTGTTCAGAAAACAAACACAGATTTGCTCAAAGATCACGTGGCGCTTTCTACACGTGGTTTTTCAGCAATTCTGGTAATTGCTCTCATCGTATCTCTGACTTCATGGAAGCCTAGTATTGGGCGTTTTCGAAAACCTGTTTGAAGCACTGCATCCATTTCAACCACTTGCTATGGGGTGGCGCCTATAGCACCACAGCTGCTTTTCAGTTGTTTTTGCCACTTGTTTGCATCATTTATTATCTTCTATGATTTTATGGGTGCCTAGTATTTCATGTTTCCAAATACCTGTTCCGATCACTGGAAACCATTTTAACCACTTTTCAGCGCAACACGTGGTCTTGACATTGAAATTAAAAAATTAGAAATTTAAAGCACGTGTAGCACTGACTTCTGTTTCAACCACTTGCTATGGGGTGGAGCTTACTGGCACCACATGTACTCTATCAGGTACTTTGCCACTTGTTTGCATCGTATAGTATCGGCTATTATGTTCATGAACGCCTGGTACTTCATAATTCAAACAACCTGTTTGGAGCCACTGGCTTCTATTTCAAATACTTGTAGGTGGGACTTACATATGTATGGCACCACAGGTGAACTTTACCAGCTGTTGCCATTACTTTTTTGCTACCAAGTGTAGACTCTAAATTCTGGGTGCCTGATGGTCTACTAAAAGAATAGCCTGTTTGGGACACACGGTTCTAGAAAATGCAGTCTGTAATATCATTTTAACTCGATAATATACTGTGTTAAACGATACCCTCAATACGCTGCAACCATGCGTGAGTCACTAAAAGCATAATTGCTTTTAGTGACTCACGCATGTTTGTATTCTAATGAATACAAACAAATGAAATGCAATACATCGCATTCTAATTACTATGCAGTCAAATCAATTTCGTCCGAATTTTAGCTTTTGCCGATTCTAAAAGTTATTAGCTCTACCCAAAATCCGCTCCACTTGTTCATCCACTGGGCGCATCTTATTACCTAACGTTACCTAACAATGCTCTGCGCGCCTGTACCGTGCCTACTGAGTACCACGCTTACTGTGAACATGGGGCATGTATGTGTGTGCTTCTGGCATTTTGTTAAATGAGTCAGTCTTTTTTACGGATTGAAAAAGGAGATCGATGATTGTTTGTTGTGCTTAGAGTTATTGATCAATAGGTAACTGAAAAATTGCTGAGCGATAGTGATAAAATTATTTTCATATAATAAAGGAACGTTTTTTTAATAGTTTAGTTTAGGAAATTCATATTTAAACTACGGTATTTTGCTTCTCCGTTCAATTTTTCCATTGTTTTATTAGTTTATTAAAGTTTTATTGCTGGAATAATTTATTCTAGATACTGAAGCAATATAATTAAACTGGAACCACAAGGTTATTCAGGGCGAATTATTAATAGAAGAATCACAAACAATATTCGTGTAAAGATTTATATCGATACTTCAGTTGCTCCCAAGGTAATCTTTTCGATTGAATTGACAGAATTCTAGCAAATAGTCGCATAAACCACGAAACAAAGAAGTAGAAGAGCTTGTATGAAACCTTTATACAAACTCTTATTCTTCTTTGAATAATTATACTTTATCGTAAAATATTTCCTCTCTAGCCCGTAAGAGCGCTGGTGCTAAATGTATGGGAAGGAAATAAAAACGAAAATACTTATCGAATTATGTACCTACTATGCACAAAGCATAACAACTAAGGACTCCGAATATAATACCACATAAAAGCTCAACATCAAAATGTCCCAAGTTCACATTCATCGTACCAACTCCACATGCTACTGATATGCCTTCGAAGGCATGCGTACAAAACATTTCGCTATAAATACGAACGGAAGAAATTGTATCAACGCATTCTCTCGACGACTGTCTTCAATAGTAGCTAAAAAAGCAAAATGAAATTGGTACGTTTTTCATGTGTTTAGTGCGTAAAATAATTAAGTGAGAGTTATAATAATAGTTTGTTGTGATAAGAAAGTGACGCAACGCAACTGTGGAATTATAATAAGTGGTTCAAATTGGGCTTCAACTCTAATAGTTTAAATAGCTTGTTTCTTGTTATGATCTGTGACAATTTAAGCAACGAACCTTGGTGAATGATAAAACCATGTTTGTTATGAAGCTAACATGGCTTGAAAAAAAATTGCATGTTTGCATTTTGTTTCGCAACTCCAGCTTAATTATAAATTTTATACGTGTTCACAATGTGATTTTATACGTGTATAAAAAGAAGATCACTACCTCTTGTTTTTTAGGTTCAAGCTTTATATGTGTCGTGTGTTCCCACTGTTCAGTGGTCAATAATAAATAAATAAATATATAACACCGAGCCATTTTCGGACACTGTGAAAAGCTCTTTTTTAACCAACGAAGACCCGCGTTCACATCAGATGGTTAAATTTTAAAAAGTTGTCTTAACGATTTTGACACAAATTTTCATACATTAACCGTCAACGTTAACCGACGAAGCAGCCTAATTGTCCGATTATCTATTGATGAACACAGACGTAAATAGCTTCTGTTTAAGCTACTAGTAGAGTTGCTTCCTACTTTTCTGTTAAATATCGGGATATTTAACAGAAATTTTTGAACTTTGTGTCTTCTTAATTTTCGGCACGTGCGTCTCTATCTAAGTAGTAGTTTTAACTCCTTCTCGTGTTTACTATGATTATTTCAAAAGTTTTTGCTCTATCTACTGATGTTTAATTTTGCTGTATATCTATATAAATAAAAGAAAGTCGTGTTAGTTACACTATTTATAACTCAAGAACGGCTGTACCGATATGGCTGAAAATTGGTGGGTAGGTAGCTTAGAGCCAGGAGACGGACATAGGATACTGCTTATCCCGTTCGACAGCGTTCCCGTGTGACTTGACATAAAACGTCAGACACTATAAAACGTGGTATAACAAAAAAGAATCAGACTTGGAAAAACAAAACGCAAATGACAGCTATGTAATGGACGTATGGATGATGTATGATGCCGGGGGGCCGATTCTGTAGTATATTTAGTATCAGCATTTGCACCCGTGCGAAGCCGGGGCGGGTCGCTAGTTATTATTATATTGTGTTTCCATTTTTATATGAATAGTGTTCTGCTGTGTAATTTTTATTGTGAAATTTTATACCTATTGTATGAGAGATGTAACAGCTTTGGCTAAGTTCCTGTCATGTTATTTCATCATGGTCAAATAAATAAATAAATAAAATCACTTCTTCTACTACACATCTACACTACAAGTAGTTATATCTAATTTCTACTTATTTCAGCTTACTCCATTCGCCGCCATGGTAGCCGCTGCCGCAGCTGGCCAGGTCTACACCAGCCAACCAGCAGAAGCCTATGCCAACTCGGCCGAAATCTACCAATCAGCACTCGAGTACCAGCAACAAGGGCTATATTCTGACCAATCACAAGCCTACCACGCTGGAGGTGACCAATCACATGCGTTCTCTGGTCAGCAGGGTCATGAACTAGCGTATGCTGGATCAAGACCAGCTGGTGAGAAGACTGCGAGGATATTGAGCCAAGTATCGGAGAATGATGGGCATAGCTACCAGTATTCTTATGAGACTGAAAATGGTAAGAAAAACTTGGAAATATTAAACAGTAGGTAGTAGATGGTAAAGTAAAGTATCGTTTATTGCATGAAATACATGTAGGACAGGTGTTTTTATGTCTATTATGCGAGTCAATGTATTCCTTCCGGTTTTACGGTGTGCAAAGTCTGTGTACAAATAACTTATTAAGCTTACAATAAAATAAAATAAAACTGAGCTCGAAACTAATGTTGGTACCTTTACCTACGAACTGATAAGATTCGGTTGATTGTTCTACATTTGCTATCATTGAATCTATGTTATATCTATACACAGTAACACCTATGAGAAATGCACTATTATTTGGTTTAACACGATCGAGAAAGTTAAATTTAGTCTCCTACGTATTAAATAGACCTAGACTCAACCTAAGTAGGTACTGCAATTAAATATTTAGTAATTGATTCAGTCATTACCAAGACCTTTAAATTCTTCGCAACTAGTCAATTAATTTTACATCAGGCGCTTTCTATTGTCTTCAAACAGCTTCAAAAGCACAACCGCAACTTTAGTTTATTGCCATTCACTAAACGCAGGCGTTTATAATAGTATGTGGTAGCCACAGAACACGGAAATTTGAGCTGTGGTTTACTCAGGCTCGCCAGCAGATTTGTGTGAACTATTAAATTTCCTGGCTGAAACCTTTGAAATTAAATATTTGATGAAACAGCTTTTGACGATTTTTTGTGTCCTTAATGCAAGGCCATAAATAGTTTTTGTCTTTGACTTTCGCCTAGAACCGTGTGGCCGTGTGGTCTCGGCTTATAATTTCCACCCCAACTCTTTCTGTGGGTGTCGTTAGAGGCGACTAATGAATATGCACCGTGGGCGGGTAGCAGCATATCCTACAGAACAGACATCATCCTCTTTGGGCCGTTATAGGTTATGGATGTAGTTTCATCTATACTAATATTAAAAGTGGAAAGATTTGATTGTTTGTTTGTTTGTATTGAATAGGCTCCAAAACTACAGGACCGATTTGAAAAATTCTTTTACCATTAGAAGCCCACATTATTCCTGATGAACACAGGATACTTTCTAACGCGGGAAAATGCTTCATTTCTACGGGAAAACGGGTAATAGGACAACGGGTAGTAAAACTGCAGCAAGTCTTGAACTATTTCTGTTCCTTTCAGGCATAAAAGCCCAGGAAGCCGGCTCCATATCCGGGCACGAGTCCGGCACAGATGCCCACGGCTCCTACTCCTACACCGGTGACGACGGCCAAGTCTACTCCGTATCCTACACCGCTGATGCGAACGGGTTCCACGCTCAGGGTTCCCATCTGCCAACCTCCCCGCCGATACCAGAGGCGATTGCGAAGAGCTTGGAGCAGAATGCTAAGGATGAAGCTGCCGGGGTTTATGATGATGGTAAGTGAAACTGGTTAAAGTACAGAGACGCGCGATAGAGCGTCAGCCAAGTTCGGAACAAGCAACGATAAAGCAGTGTGCGTCTTAACAAGAACCTTTTTGTCCCATAAGTAAGGATTAATTCTCTCGCGGTACTTCAGGAGATAGCAGAACCCGCCTGATATAAAATAATTCTTAAATTCTTATGATGCTCCAGACTAAAAATTTCAGAGTTATTATGCAATCCTCAGAAATGTCGTATTACCTATCAGAAATCATACTTTTCTCAATTCAATCGGAAATAAGTGTTTTCAGTTTTCATAAGCCGTAGTTTGTCACTTTGAGTAACTTTATCGCGTCTTTTTTAAAAAACATTCAAATTTTTAAAAAACTTGTTAGTCACGAAGTTTTGTATAGTTGACGCCAATTTAATTCAGTTTTTTTTTACTTGTAGGCAAATACGAAGAGCCAGCTCAACATCATCAACAGTCGATCCAGTCGGAGTCCGGATTAGCTGACCATCAAGAACTCGGCTACCAACTAGCCAGTCAACTATCTGACCACCAACTGGCTGGTCATCAGATATTGGGTCAACAATTGTCTGGTCATCAACTATCCGGTCATCAATTGTCTGGTCATCAACTATCCGGCCAACAATTGTCTGGTCATCAAATATCATCTGGTCATCAGCTATCCGGCCAGCAATTTTCCGGCCATCAACTTGCCGGTCATCAAGTATCCGGTCAGCAATTATCTGGTCATCAACTATCCGGCCAACAACATGGCCATCAAGGCGGCCAGCAGGGTGCTCAAACCTATAGATACGAGACAACTGCCTTCCAACCTGAAGATGCTTTCCATCCTGGGTACCACATGAGCTTTGAAGGCTACAAAAAGCATTAGGTCCATTGATAAAAGTTTATGCACAGGCATAAACCATGGCCATGGCGGATCAGTGACGTTGGTTTTTTAAACCACTGATCTGCCATGGTTAGGTTGATAATGAATCTAATAATGGCTACTTACTTCTAGCTTCAATGGTGTCCAAGCATTCAATGCCGACGTCAATGCATTAACTTTTCTTTATGGTAGGATTCGTGAATGTAAAAGGAAAAATGGTTTGTATCCCGTAAGAAGGATTAGTTTTTCTAATAGCTGGTTATTCTTACACTGAATATCTCCCCAATTAACTAATCAATGATCAAATTTCTTTTCAACGCCAACTCGGAAAGAGAAATAACCATCTGACAAGAGGTTTCATAGGTTTCATTTGGGTTGATCAGTTCATCAACGTACGAACAATCAGCTGCGAGTGTATGTTATTCATTGAAAAGTCATGCGAGAATGCTATAAAGGACCAGGAATATTGACTACCGATTACCTATTGCCAAAAGTATAGCACCACCAGGAGGCTGAATGCACACCTCGATGGCCTGGTGGTTAATTCAGATGCATTCGTGAGTGTATTTTGTTTTGGTTCGTATGTAGAACAAAAACAAAATATAATCACGCCAATGTGCATCGTAAAGAATGCATCTGAAGGATCAGCAGGACATGCGAAGTGAGATGACTAGAATTTTAGATTTCGTTGAAATATCGATTTTCCATCTGACAAAAAACTATTAAAAAATCGAATAGTACCAAATAGCTCGATAGATGGCATACAATGGGTGGGCACTGGCAGTAAAAAAAGTTCCACGTATAGTTGTTGCGTGAATCTATGATCAACTCCTTTTTGATTAAAGTAATTTTGTTCGTCTATGGTCCATGCGAACTTCATAAACTTGAACTTTTTTAATATTGCCACTCGCCATCTATTGAGCTATTTTGAACTAATCGTCTTATACAGATCGAAAACCCTTCATTCCAAAAATACATTTGTATTAATTTGATTCAGGTGTGCGTCTAGCCTTACATTTCCTATTGCGTCACCTAGGTAATAATTTTGATTATCATTGATTGATCACACACGTCCCAACTTATTGCAATATTATGTATTCGACATTTGATATTCGGTAATCGTTCGTCATTGCCTAGCTTTATAATTATAATTGTTGAGTAAAGACTGAATTTACGTCTTTAGCTATATATTTTGTTTTATTAAATAAATTGTTATCTCTTTTTCGGTTACTTTGTTGTATTGAATAAATTATTATAATCTGCCTTTGTTTGTCAATGCATCAGTTCCAGGACACTCCTTTCGCCTTCTTTCAGTATTCAGTATTATATTGCAAGACAAATATAATTACAAAAAAAGTTTTATAAGTGTTTATGTACGCTGTCAGGTAGGGTATGGCAATGATATCTTAATCTAGGACTTAAGACAAGGACTTAATTAAGTATTTTGTACAAAATTACTGAGATCTTTTAAGTTTAATATTTGTGTAGTTTAAAATAATATACTTTTTATAGCACTTACAGTGCGAAGTCCTACAAATATTATAAGGCGAAAGCTTGTGCCGCTGTGAAGTGGCCGAAGACAAAACCAAAACTTCTGAATGGATCGGGCTAAAATTTGCACACATAGAACTGGACCTGTAATAACATAAAGGTTACGATTTTCTGAAAAAACCGCGTACGAAGCCAGTAGATAATGTAGGATTAAGTTAAGTACTACAAGGTACATTACCTACTTATTATATTTACCTTTCCTTCACAAATATACATAAACAGCTCTGAAGTAAGCAGAGCTTCTACTTTTTTTTTGGGGCTATAATGATTTTGTAATTTTTATTAATGTCCAGCACTATTTAGGTAAACCCCTTGTTAACTTTTAAATAAGTTTCTATTGATACATAAATATTTATAAACTAACATCTTACGGTAAAATAATCATAGCTTTTCTCTATAAAATTCATATTAGCATTACTATTTTTATTGGTAGGTACACAAATTCCACACACAAGCCTTATAATTTATCTTTAAAAACAAAAAAAATATATATATACACTCGTATTATAAACCAAACGTAATGCAATAACGGCACTTGGAACTCTTCACAGGGTCACCTATCGATGAACAGCAACCACATCTATTGAAATATTAACACTCATTTAATCTGTCTCAGAACTCCTCCCAAAACAAACAATTTCAAAATCTCTCTTTTTCCACGCCAATTAATCTGTACAATAGTCAGATCCAATTAAATAATTATAGTCCAAAGTAGCAGCACTAAGTTTCTTTATCTTCAAAGCTAACTATAGATATATTACATTGTTCTACGATTCCGCATGGTCTGACCCACTGACATTACCTCCGACCTGGCCGGTGGCAATACGTTCTAAGTCTTAGCACCATAATCCCTAATACCTAATCAGTTATCAGTCATCTAGTCTGGGAATAAGATGTAGGTATTATGGGTAACACAAGCTGTGCTTAGTTTGGTGGTAGATGATGTTGTGTGAATAGCATTATTTATTTATTATTTAAACCTATTATTTTTGGAGTGGACCGTTGGCATAGAAACCATAAAATGTACCTAAAACTTAGGTAATAAATTTAATAAATGAAGCAGGTAGGCTTCATTCGTGAATTTTTTGATGACCTCTGTAGCGCAGCGGGCGAAGTTCCGCCTGCGACGCAGGAGGTTGCGGGTTCGATTCCCGCCTCAGGACAAAGAGTGTCCTGAATGTTTTTCTATGTATAATAAAAAATACCTATCTATGCAGTGTATTATATTATGTATATCAGTTATCTAGTACCCATAACACAAGCTCTGCTTAGCTTGGGGCTAGATAATGCTGTTTGAATTTTTCCAGCATTATCATTAATATTATAGAAACCATAAAATATACTTAAAACTTAGGTTATAAATTATATAAATGAAGCAGGTAGACGAGCTGTGCTCATTTTTGTGCTACATGATGCACTAATAATGTGTGTTGGGTTAATGGGGGTATTAAAAAAATGATTATTTATCGTTGTATTTCAATAGTTCATTTTGGAATGCCTCTGAAAAATAAAAGCTGTTTTTAATTCATTTCATAATATATATGTATGACAAAGCATCTTGTGTTTAGCACATAACATTCATTAAACATACATACCACTTGCAACGTACCTTCGGCACAATTTAGGCTTCTGTGCATAAATAAATACCTAAATAATTGCTACTATCGTCCTACGATTCAGGCATTGTTCCAAGAAGTTTGTTCCCTATAGACCCAACCAAATGGCTTTTGCATTTAAAATCAGTCAGTTGAAAAGTTTTTATTATTTAATTCCGGATATTAAATGCAGGTTGGTGATATTTACAAAGAACATTACAAATAATAAATGAAAATATGTAATATTACAATTGCGGTAACTAATAAAAATAAGATATTAAATTGAAAACAAAATTTAAATCTGAATAATCCGGTAGACACTATCTACTGAACTACTATTATTATTATCATTATATTCCATCTTTAGGGATCATGATTCGTCTACATTGTCAAACTTCGGTTAAAGTCCCTATTTTAGATTATTGATTAACCACATAATTTACGGTGTTGCAACGTGACATTAAAGAGCAAGTGATCTTAGCATGCAGATCTACGCCTGTCATGTCGATACTTACTGGGTTTTGATCTTGGATGACCAACCTAGAATTGTAATAATAAAAGGTTCTTAAAACCATCCACGGCCTTGGTGGATGACACAAATGTTGGGAGGCCTAAACCAGCATTGTGTAAAACCAGCTGCAGATGATGATGATGATAAGTTATCGGCAGTGTAGTCAAATTCCTGATTTTACTCCTAAAAAGCTGCATCATGAAATAAAGCCTGACTGAGATCCAAAATCTAAATGGAGTTGAGTTTACTCAATAAAAAAAGAATAAAGCAATTATTTGAAAGGAATGTCCACGTCCGGTAGCTGTTTCCCATACATATCTGAGATCTGGCCGACTAGGGCATCACGCGATGCTAGGTGCCAGATTGTTATGTCATTGCTCGCGTGATGACGCGTGACTAATTAGGATACCCAAAATGTGTGTTTATTGTTGTCGTGCGACAAAATCGCATCGGTTGCTCATACGATCTCTACCCAATTAGAACGGCGCCTTACCTCCCGGTTGTGTTGTTGTCTTTCGAGTCTACAGCATTTGGTTGAAATACAGCTAAGCAAAATAGAATTTGAAAAGAAAATGCTTAGAATAGAATTATAAATACCCTATTTTTTGTAAAAGTTATTTTTCTAAACCTGTTTGCCAAGCTGTACCTTTAGTTGTAGGTATTGTAGGTACTTAACTATTTGGATCATGTCTTACGTCTGTGTTGGCGTCTAGGTAGGTCACAAAGTTTTGGTACCAACCGGAACGAACCCTTCCATCCATCAATACGCCTCTCCAAGGACACAGTGTATATTCGGATGTAATTTGATATTAAGCTATTATGCCTGAATTCCTACGTCGAATAGATTAGTCACAGCTATGAACTTCAATGAAATCTTATTCTTAGAGATTCTTAGAAGGTGCTAACCAAATTTTGACACGCTTTATTGAATGTTGAAATCAAATGGACAGTGGCGATCAGAAGTGGTGACCGGATAGGAAATAGAACAGCAAAAATAAGGAACATAATTAATTTCAAGGCGAGGATTTACGAGCGGCCGATTTTATTAGGCCAGGAGCGCGACGGTGCGCAGGCAGCCGACCACGATTTTGTACGTATTATTAGTATTAGGTGTTTTGAAAAATATTTGTATGGCATATAAAAATATTTTCAAGTGATGCACTGCGTAATAACGTTTTCAATGTTGTGGTATATTTTTTGTGTCATTTTATTCATTTTCTATTCACACTGATTATTCAAAGTTTCATTTAGAGGTAACTAAATTTTTTTCTATGGGGTGAAATATCACCAATCGTGTTTTTGTCTAGTGATGCACTAGAAAATATCCTCTACTATAATATGTATGAATTGCAAAATAATTGGCCTTATAGTTATTGAGGTACGGACACTAAAAATCCCGAAATCCGGGAATCCACGCCTTAACGTTAATAAAAATTATCGATTAAAGCATAACTCATAAATAAGTATTCTATAATATTTCGCTTATCCAAACAGTGTAGCATACAGTAATAATGTTGGGCTGAAATTTAGAATTTGATGAAAATTTACTATTAAATATCGTAGTAACCTTCAAGCCAGTATGATCTTTAAGGTATGTCTCCAATTTTGACCGCAACTGTACCTACCAACGTTTTTTTTAATCGTAGCTCATTTTGAGAAATCGATGTAGGTTCCGATATGGATAATGCAGTGCTTAGTCACGCTAACATTATTAATGCGAAAGTTGGGATTATCATAAATATGTTTGGATGTTTGTTACCTTTTCACACCAAAACTAGTGATCAGGTCGAAATTATGAATAGATGTTGTTCAAGACCTGTAATAAAATGGACGCTACTTTTATCCCAGAAAAATGCGAGTAAAGCCGCGGGCGGAAGCTAGTTGGATATAACTATATTTTAAATTTGACGCGATAGAGCTAGGTAGAGCTACAAAAATTTTAAGTTATGGGGGCTGGTGGGGTAAGGTAAGTCACGCGCGTAATTAAAACACACAAAAAAAGAAAATCTCAGAAAAAACTCAGATATAAAAAAAAAACTCTAAATTTTTTAGTTTGCTTTCATCTCAAACCGCTTTAAAAACAACCAGCTAACTTAAACAACCAGCTTTGCCTATATGCAAAGCCGCAAGAACACACTAGTATAACAAACTTGATAAGATGACAATCGAGAACTATACAAGTTATTTAGTCGTCAGACTATAATATCTTTAGTACCCGCAAACAATACCGGAAAAGGTCAAATTCCTGTCTAATATAGGTCGAGGAGCTGTATCAAGAACTAAAGGTTGGGTCAAGGCAAAACTTCGGTATAGATGAACGATATCAAAACTAGCTCACGGAATTTTATAACCTAGCTGGTCAAGCGTAGGACTTAAGGCGCTACCCCGACCCAAATCAGCGTCCCCACCTATTTTATCATATTATTCTGTTCAACAAAGGAATTTTCAAAAAGCGATTGGCCAGTTTGTGATGCCTATCATAAGCTTATTTTTAATGCCTCTGTTAAAGTTTTATTTTGTAAACTTTAAGCAGAGATACGAAGTTGCTCTATTTGGTCACCATGGTGGCAAAAAAGAGCAACTTCGCATCTCTGCCTTATACAAACTAATATTTTTAAAGAGGCATTTAAAATAAGCTTGGGAAAGGTACCACAAACTGGCCAATCAATTTCTGAAAATTCCTTCGTTTAACAGAATAGATAGATAGATAGATAGATAAATAATACTTTATTGTACCACACAAAGACAAATTACAATACAGAAATAAATGCTACGAGTAGACGAAGTACAAAGGTGGCCTTATCGCTATGAGGGATCTCTTCCAGGCAACCTTGGGATGGACTGGACATGTAAGAACAAAACAGACGGTGGCACCCGAAAAAAAATTATACTTACTTACACTACATACCTGCATATAACCTACAAATAAAATAATATAATAAACTTCCATAAACTAAGAATAATAAGACAAAATGGGTGGGGCCGCTGATTTGGGTCGGGATAGCGCCTTTACTTGATAGATGCAAGAATAGAATAGAACCGTTTATTTACAGAAAACATGTCAAATATTACAATAGTTCTGTATCAGTGGTATCAATGTAATACTGGCAGTAGTTTTAGACTGGTATGTGAATATTAATAAACCTACCAACTTAAATAATAATAATGATTAAGAATTAAATTATCTTATCTGCTTAAAATTAAAATATTCCTACACGCTATAAAAACAATGAGTCAGTAACCATTTATTGAGTCTATTTTTAAACAATGACATGAAAATCCTTTACCTAATTCCATTGGTAACATATTAAATATCTTAACTGCCATGCAAAAAGAATTTCTGGCGAAGGTTGAGCAAGATGCATTTGACCCAATTTGGGTTGTTGAGGAAATTTAATTATCTGTTTATTCAGTAGTTCTAATAATCTACACGCGGCTTTGAACGCGTTAAAACTTTTTAATCCATCATGGTTATTAACACTAAAGTCATCAAACATGAAAACGGTGGTAGTAGTAACGTTCGTAGGTAGCAAAAGACAAAAAATTGAGGGTAGATCGATATATCTGCCAATAACAACTCACTCGCAGTGCCGTCAGTTATTCCGTGATCATGGCGCATGAATCAGTGCCGAAATATTGGAAAGCTCAAAACTCAAATCATGGTAAATATAAATCTATGCGAAGGGTTCCTCGATATGTCATAATAAAATGGGTCATTCCTGCGCACTTAATAACAGTGATGACTTTTGGATTTGGAACACTTAAGGTACGTATATTAAAAAGTTTTAACGCAATTCGCTTCGATAAAGTCCTGGCCGGTAGTAAAAAAGCGCGCCTTCGACGCGGCAAATACGCGGGAACTTCTTAGTCTTCTTCTCGTTTTTAACCCCCGACGCAAAAAGAGAGGGGTGTTATAAGTTTAACGTGTCTTTCTGTGTATCTTTCTGTGGTAGCTCCCAAACGGATAAACCGATTTTCGTTTAGTTTTTTTGTTTTATAGATAATTTTATCCCGAGTGTTCTTAGTCATGTTTCATGAGAATATGTAGGGGGGGGGGGGGGTTAAAATTTTTAATTTTATTCTTGTTTTACTACTTTTATCAGAATATTATCGACAATTTTAATATTTGATGATTGAGTGAAAGTGGAATATTAGCACTAAAATATAGGTACATATTCGTCATTACTAAAAGCATCATATCATATACATCGAGCGACGTAGTACTCACTATTTTGAATCCCTCGCTACGCACAGTGGTACCGCCCATAGGACATAATTAAAAAAAAAAACTTGTCAGCTACCCTCAATTTAACTACCTTTAACGATTAACCGATAAACGAGCTACCCTAAAGTATAAATGTTCTACCCATTTTACCTAATAATCACAACATTTTTGACCTCCGAAGTTAACACATTATTACGTTGCACTCGCCTTATCAGTAACTCACTAACAGGCATTGTTTTTGTGACGGTGAATTCTCGGAATTGCATTGTTTTTGAGTGGTTTTGTGACATGGATTTCCAAGATCAAGGTATGTTTTCACTATTAAGTTATAATAATAAATTTTATTTGACATTATTATGAAGAGTTTTTACGTGCTACGTCATACAGGATTTCTACCAAATTTTTATCATAATTGTAAACTTTACATAGACTTACAATTAACTTGCTACATTAAGCTACTATTCTCACCTATCTTAAATTATAGATCAAACTGTCTATTTTGAGAATGTAAAGGTTTTATCTGCAGACGTTTGCAGATGTAGCTGCTATACAGCCTCTACGACTGCGTAGGCTATGGCGTAGAACGGTCAACGAGAAATTTGTACCTTAAATTTTTAAATTTTCTTTTCAGGTACTTTTAAATGTACATTTTCAAGGATGCATATCTTTGAGATATGGTCTGCCGTACCTGGAGCTGTTCTTCAAAAACATCAACACGTATTGCAAACGATTCTAGCTTCTCTGGGTGAGGTCGAGAATCTAAGTTACTAATATCTAGATTCTCGACCTCACCCACATCTGCAAACGTCTGCAGATAAAACCTTTACATTCTCAAAATAGACAGTTTGATCTATAATTTAAGATAGGTGAGAATAGTAGCTTAATGTAGCAAGTTAATTGTAAGTCTATGTAAAGTTTACAATTATGATAAAAATTTGGTAGAAATCCTGTATGACGTAGCACGTAAAAACTCTTCATAATAATGTCAAATAAAATTTATTATTATAACTTAATAGTGAAAACATACCTTGATCTTGGAAATCCATGTCACAAAACCACTCAAAAACAATGCAATTCCGAGAATTCACCGTCACAAAAACAATGCCTGTTAGTGAGTTACTGATAAGGCGAGTGCAACGTAATAATGTGTTAACTTCGGAGGTCAAAAATGTTGTGATTATTAGGTTAAATGGGTAGAACATTTATACTTTAGGGTAGCTCGTTTATCGGTTAATCGTTAAAGGTAGTTAAATTGAGGGTAGCTGACAAGTTTTTTTTTAATTATGTCCTATGGGCGGTACCACTGTGCTACGCTTAGAATTCAAAATTTTTTTGGTCCCTTGTGACACAATCTACTATTGCTATGGGAATTGAAAGTGTAACATAAGAAGACCATGTCTGTAGGTGCTATAGGTACTTACTTGACATGTATCATTAGGTTATTTTTTTTCCGAAGATGGGTTTGGTACCTAGATCTACGATTATTGCAATGGCGTGTAGTTTAGTAGGGCCGAAAAACGGTACAAACGGTACCGTATTCCATTCAGTAGGTATATTAATTTGACTCGTTTGTATTGAATAACACTTTTATGAATTGCCTCTAACTGAAAAATTATTATTTAATGTTAATTACGTTAAAAATTTAAAAAAATAGCCAAGAATAATAAAATAAAAGCTCAGATCGGCTAGCTGTGTGGTGCCGGCTTAGAATTTGCACCACCCCAACTCTTCCCGCGGGTGTCGTAAGAGGCGGCTAAGGGATATGAACCGAGAGCGGGCAGCAGCGCCCCCTGCAGATCAATTCTACCACCGAACTGCGATCCCAAACCCGCATGCCCAGCAAGGGAATTTTGGGCACTACCCCCATGAGATAAAAGTCAATAAGGCGCTTTTCAGGGGGAGGCCTGCGTCCAGCAGTGGACCATTATAGGCTGTCGAGGACGAGGAGCTCAGATCACATTAATTATTTGAAAGCGATAACAGCAAATATTGACAAATTCGACAAAAAAACGAATGAAATTTCACTATACTTTTCAAGCTAATAAATTCTAGAAGACAAGATCTATAACTTTTTCAGCTTAATCTCTGTACCACCCACATCAACACGTCATTATCTCTATTTCCTAACCATAGCTAACCGGTAATGTAGAAGACGTTTATCTTACGCAAAAAATGCCTAACCGAACACCGCAAAAATCATCGACTGAACTTCAAAGTTGGGAAAAGCATTCATTATTATCTAGAATAAATTTTGTAACGCTTACTTAGAGGTAGTAGGTATAAATAGGGGGGAATGTAAGTTCGTACATCACTTTGTCTGTTCACCTCCGACCCAAAGCATCAGCCATGAAATTGGTGAGTCGTGTTCAGATCGATAGTTTTTTCGATAGTTTATCGATGTGTCGATAGTTATTTTTATCGATATGTTGATGGTTATGTTTATCGATGGGTGTGACGGGTTGTGCAATGTGATTTTTTGCAAGTGCTTTGTTATTGGGTCAAAGTGAGCTTTATTATAAAGCTTGATTGGGAGAAGTGGTTCCGTACATTATTTTATTCAAAGTGATGGTGTATCTTAGGATATTTTATTTAATCATTGGTAAAAAAATCATTTATGGAAGGGTAAATAGCGAAAATGTTGAAAACAATAGCTTTATAACATTATATAAGAAAAATAATAATACATTGCTTAAAATTAGGTAAACGGCCTACTAAATTGCAGCCATTATAATTGTTCACCAAATTACGCCTACTTACTAGGCTTAATAGATACAAACAAAAGATACAAACAATTAAACAAAAACATCATAATTTATGCCAATTATTTTAAAAATTTTGTCCCAAAAACACCTAACCAACATACAAATAGCCTCTAAGGCCACATTCAACAATGCTAAGCTATCTCTGATTAGATCGCAGTCGCAGCCTCAGGACAGAATAGACGAATTACAAAACAATAGCCGAACGCGGCGCACCTTTGTGAAACTTTTTATGTGGACTCTAGATGGATTGATTACAGTGGTGGACCATTCCGTGCCATATATATTTACTGCATTCTAAACCATATATGGGCCACTTTTGATGCAGAGGTTTAATAGCAGAACTAGTTTATGGACACATTTTTGTACTATTTTTGGGGCTCAATATATTGTCATTGTAATTTTAAAACAAGTCTGCAGTTAGCTCAATTGTTTCAATTGTAGGTAAATACTGGTTCTTATTGATTTCGAGAATATTGAAATCTTTAAAACAACTTTGGGGTTTTGTTTATTATCCTTCTGAAAGACCTCTCTTTATAATGATGCAAAGAAGACAATGAAATTCGAATATTAACAAATTGAGTGTCTAACGAAGGCTATTTGAATAATGCTTTATGAGATTTTGATTATTCTGTAACCAATTAGGAACATTTTTCTAATAATAACAAATTTATAATTTAATTTATTTCAAAGTTAAAAAATGCACAATGGTGACCAACTTTGACTTAACTACCCTTTTTGTATCTGAACTAAACTGATTCGAAAAATCGATCCATTACCTACTCAAGTTAATATAATAAATCCTATTTTTTTATTATAACCTTAAGCTGGATTAAGGCGCATTATTGGAAGTTTCGCAACCATTGCGGAACCCTAAAAATATTAACTTTGATTTATTGGACGACCGTGGTTATAAGGAAAGCGATATTGATTTATGACTGTAAACTTCTTACATCATACGCTTGTGTGCGCAAACTAACTTTGTACTTTGATAATTTTAAGACACAGAAAGATAGATAGTTAGAAAATTCATTACTACACACTTCCTAATAATAATATAAAGCTGAAAGTTTGTGAAATCGGAATTTTTGTTACCTAGGATCTCCAAAACTACAGAACAGATAAAAATTAAATTTGGCGTACGTTTAGAACAAAGCCTAACTTAGATAAAAGGCTACTTATTATAATCGAAAACAGGTGTGCAAAGCCGCAGACAGAAGCTAGTATCAAAATAATTTACAAACAAAATAAACAACAAAAATTACAAAATATGTGACATATTCCTAGAAGTCATGTTACTTACATAAAAAAACCTTCATTAACAAAAAAAAATACAATCTTGTTACTTAGTTTTAATCTTGATTCGATAATATTGTTTCAAAGTTTTAAGAACGTTTACAGGAAAATGTTCTTTAAAAGTTATGTTATGTCTTTGGCAAATAAATGATTTATTTATTTTTTTGTCAATGGACTCTTCGGACCCAATTACAAAATCATTCATTCCTTTGCCCAGCTTTGGGATTTGTTCTAAATAAATAAATAATAAGCTTTATTGGCATTTATTTATCCCATGGGGTAATGCCCATAATTTCCACGCTAGGCATGCGGGTTGAGGATCGCAGTTCGGTGATTGAATTGTTCTACAGGGGGCGCTGCTGCCCGCCCCCAGTAGATAAGTCACCTCTTACGATACCCGTGGGAAGAGTTGGGGTGGTGCAAATTCTTAGTCGGCCCAACAACTAATTCCTAAATCTAATTTATTTAAATTAAGTTCAGTCATCAGTGCCTCCCTTCGAGCTTTGCACTTGGTACAGTCCATCAAGATTCCCCTCATTTTATTAAGTGCAGAAGCCTGTATTCACCATAAAATAAGAGAAATAAATTAGAACTAGTATTTACAATTGAAACAATTGAGCTAACTGCAGACTGTTGCAAACAATCTACAGGTACCTCAACTGATCGATATCAATACCAGTCGGAAGCGTCCCCAAGTCGCTGGCGGCATTGCCCCGCTGTATGGCAATGCTGATGCGCTGTGCCAGATACTGACCAGCTCTCGGGTCACGCGTCGCTTCGACTAGACGCTCAGATAATTTTTTAAAAACCCGAAGAGAATCGGTACCCCACGGACTTAGGGTCTCGACTCCAAGAGGAGCAAATGTGTAGGCTCTGTCGAGACCTGCATATTATCCCTTATTTATATCTCAACCTTTTCTTCCAGTTCGTGATTTCCGCCCTGATCTCCGTGGCCGCGGCCGCCCTGCCCTACCCGGAGCAGTCGAACCGCCCCCAAGCCCAATACGAACGGAACGCTCGCATCATCGCTTTGGACTCGGATGTGAAAGAAGATTCCTTCAGATACAACTATGAGACTGAGAACGGGATCAAGGGGGAAGAGCAGGGGCGGGAGGTAAGTCTCATCCACTTACTAACTCTTATGGGTCAGTGACGACTGCTCGAACTGTTCAGTAGATTCTTTGTATGAAATCCATACTTTAACATATAAATTCAACAGTAACTGTGTGTCTGTTTTTTTTTCGCGTAAACGGTTGAACGGATCTTAATGAAATTTGGTAGGGAGGTGGACGGTATCACAGGATACCGTCTACCACTTTTTACCTTTTACGGTTTCATGTGTATACAGACATAGATAATGACGAGATAAATTTAAATTACCTTATTTTTGGAAGGTCAACCTCAAACAGCGTAGTAGTTACTCTTCCACGTTCGTATGGAGAGATGAGCGACTCGTTTAGCCTTGAAAGAAACTACTGAAGGATTTGAAGTGCGTCCTGCGTCAAAGTCAGTCAAAAGTGCGTCAAAAGTATCAAGTTTGAATCGATCATTCACAGACATCAAGACACGAACCAAACGCACTATCTCGAGTTACTTTCATCTTAAGATTTTAGTGATGCTGCAACCATATTATCATTGTCATAGTAAAGCGATTGGTTCGCAGAATGAAACCCCGGCTTTGTAACGACATCACCTCGCTCTTTTGTTTTTCACACACCTATTATGAAATTAATCGATAGGATGAATGAGCTTAGAAGCGTAAAATCTAAGGCCCGTATTATGAAAGCTAGCTGAGCTGGCTTTAGTATTCGATCTATAATAGTAAGTTATTTATTAACTATGGCCCACATGAAAATACCTTTGAGACTAACATACATGAATTGTACTTGAGTAACGCTTTTCTTTGGCATAGATGTGCACAATTGTACTCACTATTTCCTAAGAAAATAAATACTTTTTACTTTACTTTATTAATTTTTTTATTTAGACGCACAAAACATAAAATAATCACAGAATATACAAAAGTTCAATAATACGGGCTTAGAACTTGATCATTTCACAAATTATGTGCATAAAGAGAAGAGGAAAAAAATCACAATTATAAAAAATATATATATAATATAATAAAAGGATACCTTAGCTAATTAAAAGTAATTTACTGACCACGACAGAGTGTAAACCTGTTGAAACGTCGGGAAAAATAGGTAAATAAACGCGATAAATACCCGTGAATAATTATAATAATGTGTTCTGATCGCGTAAGTTTAAAAAACTTTAATTTACTAAGTTAAGTGTATGTTTGTGTGTGTGTGTGCACACCTACCAAAAATTACACCATTGTGTCATGATGAGTATAAATTTCGGGTAAATTGACTCAATTTGGGAACAAAAATGTCAAGTACAATGTTATCCTGAGCTAAATTATTGTACTTTACTTTTAAACGTCACTCAAGTATAGATCTATGACTTTCATAACACGGGCCTTAGTAAAGTTTAAAAACAAGGAAGCCTCAAATTCAACGCGATCAAAGTCTATATATACTACACTGGCTGTACACTGTGATATATACTAATGTAGTTGACCCAGTGAACTAGGCGCGTACTGAAAAGGGCAATGACCAAGGCGTGCCACAGGTGGGATCGTAGTAAGTTTTTGCGTCAATTAAACCGCAAAATAATACCTATACGATCTTAATTTTGTTACTCAATAGGAAACCAAGAAATATAAACGTTTTTTGCGAAATTTAGTCTCTGCAAGTTAGGTTTTTTTAGTCATTTTTTGTCATTTAAGTGTTGTGAAACTTTATCTCACATTATTGTACATCCTATAGGGATAAGCTGTACAACATTTTTACAATAAATAGTCTAGTCTTCTAGGAAATTGCTTCTTTCTGGATCGACTAACGTTCTTTAAAATAATAAGGTTTTTATTATCGGGATTGTCTATATTTCTCACAAAACAAATAAAACGAGAGTATTGCCCATCCGTAATAAATGGAATTATTTTATGATAAATTCCATTAATTAAATTACTTTTCAATTATTATAAGGGTAAGTCTTCAGCAAAAGATTGTTAAACCGTTTCCTTTTTATGAAGGTAGGTACTCTTAAAATAAATTGATATTTTGAAACCGGATTCTCCCATAAATTCTATTTAAGTACGTTTAGTAAGTAGTAAATAATTATTGGTCTTCAGTGTGATCATAAATTGATATTTCAATATCTACGAGAATTTCCTAATGTATCACAGTACAAACGACGGCTGATGAAATTTTATACGTACAGGTAATAAACTTATTATAGTATTAGAGCAATTAAAATGTTTTCATACATCTATGATAATTTTTTATTTTAGATAACTGAATAAAAGTAGGTGTGATCCATCTCGGTAACTCTTAACCCGTAATTTTTTTTTTACCTTAAATCGAACCAATTTTTAAGCATCAATATAAGAATTTCTGGTAGACCTTGACTTTGGATTTGACTTCTGATGATAAATATAAAGAAAAGAAGATGTAAATCGCCAGTAGGTACAACTTTATCGTAATAAAATTTTGACCTTTCAAGGAAGCAGTAATAGAATTGCAGTGGGTCTGTAGAGGTACCTTTAACATTTATCGCTATCGCTAAGTTTTGACAGCTACATTAGCAGTCGTACAAAAGATCAAGTTATAGATAATTTTGCAGAATTACGGTTGCGTGCGATGAATCGTTATGCAAAGATGGTTTTGGACTACAGTATAACCTACTACAAAGGTGCCTCTTTGTACTATAAATTGGTGATGCCGTTAATGATTTTAAACTTGGAAGAAGCGACAACGGTGGAATTGTCTAGATTTGACACAGGCTCTATAAATGTAGTGTTAGATTTTTCACTTTGAACTTACTCTGTTTCAACCGAATCAACAGGCAAAGTAATTTTTTTCTAAGTAGGTAATAAATAGTCTTCACGCCATAACTTTTGTACTGATCGTGCTGAAATGTTCGTAAGTGTATCGATGGTATGTCTTCTGATGTAGCTTTAGATTTCTAAAGTTAGAAAGTTATTGGCCCTAAACTTTTTAACAAACTTCCATTGTGTATTCGACTCATAACTTGAGAACAATAATTTTTAAATACTATGAAACTTCTTCTGCTAGATAAAACCATTTACTCTGTAAGTGAATTCCTAGACAATGACTACAAACAATTTGTAATTCCTCGACAAGACGAACCTTTCCTGATCTCTACATGCCTAATTCAAACTAATTTAAGTAATTTATACTTAATTTTACTTGACGAGCCAACCAACTTAACCATTGTTGTTATGTATTTCTTTTTCGATAAATAATTTTAATTCCATTTAGATTCGCGTTCTTTTTATCCGATAACACATAATACGCTTTCAGAAGCTCTTAAGTTTATTCAAAAAAAAGGAAATAGTAAAAATTTACTTGTTACTTTATGATAGCGAGCCGCTGTATTGTGCAGCACTGCGCACGCGCATGTAATTACGTTCGCTCTTTATTATAAGTGAGCGGCACTAAACTACGCATCGCGGCATTGACATTTCGCGTAATTGTAACTGTTGCCAATGTTAAGAGCATTTTTATCACGATCTGGTCTTGGGTTTGACCAGGATTAGGTTATGCCCTTCTGGGTTTTGCCATGTTTTTGCTTCTCAGATTTACGTACGTTTGCTTCTTAACGAAACTTGGTTTCTAATTCGAACTTTAATATTTAATTTCGAACTCGATTTGGAACATTGTGACTGAATTTAAATTTGAAATTGGCATTCTGAAAATTTTAAATCTTTTGTAATATGTGACTCATCATAATAACTCTGATGATAGATGGAATGACTATAATGTTGAGTGTGAAATGTGTCAGAAATGACCGTCTTCATTAATATATTTTTTACTTATATTAATATTTAATAATACAATAATATTGATTTTGTCTTTAACTCTATTCCAGGCTGATGGTATCGAGGCTCAGGGTGGTTTCTCGTACACCGGTGATGATGGCCAAATCTACTCCATCAGCTACGCTGCTGGACAGGGCGGATTCCAGGTAGAACCTTCTTATTTTATTACAATCTTCTTTGTTGATATTTCCTAAAGCTTCTTTAAAGGTGGGTACTGGCTGGCGTTACGGGCATAATGTAAAGGGTCACAGAGCGAGGGTTTGTGCAATTATATGGGGGAAAAAAGCGCTCGCAACGAGCAACGATGCGGATTTTAACACTTGGCGTAACGTATCCTGCTCGCTGCAAATGATACAATACGGTCCGTAACACCGGTCAGTAGGCTTAAGGGTACGAAAATTCACAAGCTCTCTGAACTTTTAACTCATCTTACTATCGGGCAGAATATTTTATTACTATAACAATAACAATGCTGGACAATCTACACAGCATCATCTAGCCCCAAGCTAAGCAGAGCTTGTGTTAAGGGTACTAGACGACTGATAAACATAATAATAATATATTACATAGATAGATATTTTTATTATACATAGAAACGACCAGAACACCCGTAACAAATATTTGTAGATCGTACAAACATTTGTCCCGAGGTGGGAATCGAACAACAACCTCCTGCGCCGCAGGCGGACCTTTGCCCGCCGCGCCACATCGGTCGTTATAAATCTAATATTCAGGTATTGGCTAACCTCCTCAAGAAAGAAAAAATCGAAAGAGTGCAAGACGCCCTATCCAACAAACCAGAGTTTTTTGTCACTCGCACGGTCAATCTTGTCTGTTAAAAGAAGGATGGTAATATTTTCAATCTCTTTATTCCAGCCCCAAGGCGCGCACCTCCCCACCGCTCCCCCCACCCCGGAAGCCATCCTGAAGGCTCTTGCCCAGAACGCTGCTGATGAAGCCGCCGGCATCATCGATGATGGTAAGAAAACCTAAACTGTGTCCGCTTTAAAATTTACACCACCCCAACTTTTCCCGAGGGTGTCGTAAGAGGCGACTAAGGGATATACTCCCTGCAGAATGGGCCCACCACTGGATTGCGCTCGCCAAGTCGCCTGCCAAGCGTAGCTGTTATGGCAAACCTCCAAATACGTAGACCCTTGGTTAGGATAACGTCCAGCAGTGAACGTCTTTCAGATGAGATATTCTGGTTCATTGATTTTAGTGCAAATAACGATAATCGTAAAAAACTGGTTTCTACTACAATATACTGGTTTTTCGTCTTGCAGAAACATTACTGCCACTAATTATCACATTTTTTAAGCTCGATCGTACACCCAAAAACATATGTTAAAATATATTTAACATACAAATTTGATACAGTGGATCTTGGACATAGTGTTGTAATTGTAAATCAAGCTATTAATGATAGTAATCCTTACAATCTTGCAACAACAAAAGATGCTGCCCGCTGCAACATTTACATCCACGCCTTACAATTTACCCAACATAGTCAACGTTAAACAGTAAAATAACTTATTTAATGGGTATTTGGAAAGGTTAATGTTGGGACTAACTGCAACATTAAGACTTAGGCACATACTAACTTTTATGGCTTGACTACTTTGTTATTGTATCTTTTGAACAAGACCTCTAGCTGGTCAAAAGGTTTACCTTCTCATCCGCATATATACGTCGTACTGCAGAATATACCTCCTCCCTGTTCCCATAATCAACTTTTATGACATCCACGGTCTGAGTTGGAAGGATGAATTCTTATGCCGCGTCGTCACGATCAAAAGATTTACGTATTTAAATCTTGGAAAATGGTCGAATAACAAAGAAAATTACAATAACAGAATAAAACTTTACAACTAGCATTCACAGTTATATCTATTTAGTAAAAATCTAATTTTTGAGAATTCTGCGAGTGCCCGAATGCTATTGTCATATGGTAGATTATTTGAATGGAAGTCACTTCGACTGATGATAGAACTTCAACTTGTAGGTTCATCTGATCATCTTTTTACATAGTTTACCTACTGCTTCCTTCACTGCGCCTTCTTTATTGCATCTTGCAGTATGACTAATTTGTCTAGGATCGGTATTTAAGTACGTGAACGAATGTAGACAGAATACTAATGTTCAACAAAATGCCACGATCGTGTGAATCAAATTATGATTGTGGATAGGTACTACTTTGGTTGATTTGAAAATGACTTGGATTTTAGCAAATTATTGCGTTTCTAAAGGTCAAGCTTTTATTATAACTTATAATATGTATTTGTATACAGCAAGACGTAATTTTTTACGTCTATTTTATTCTGTCCATTTTACAGTTGTGTCAATTTATTTTCCTAATTTTATTTATAATTCCTTGCTCTTTGTGTGGTGTTGTTTAATTTTCTCACCTTTATCGTCAACAAATGATTAAATAACATTGTCAGCCATTAGTCAGCTATAGATTTTGTTCCGAATCATGATTATCTTGCAATCTCGGGTTGATCGCAGGCCGAATTAACAATCCTCGAAAATCGTAAAAATTGTGAGATTCTTGAAATTGAAATTGATTGATCTTCAAAATAGATTACCTACATATCCTGCTCTAACTTAACTAATTAGGTACCTGTCGACTGACGCTTGAGATCGCCCTATTGCCTGACCTTTGCAGTTTCACAATGACCGTTCACTCGCGTCTTGGGAACGGCCGCGATATAAACTTGATTCCTCACAAGATATACTTACCTATCAATTTAGGTAGGTAGGTAAGTTGTGGTACCTTACCTACCTAAATTGTCTTGATAAAAGGATAGGTGGTTCTTTATTCGAATATAATTATTTTCTTAGAATAACTTCCTAGTGGTTTGGTTGGCAAATTATAATATCTGTGTAATCTGTAACTATGGATTTAAGTATAATTATCTTTTACGCAAAGTACATACATCCAAAAATACGATTTCACATTCCAAAAAGATAGGTACTCAAAGCTATGTGGAAAAGCTGTGTGGTGCCAGCTTAGAATTTGCACCACCCCAACTCTTCCCGCAGGTGTCGTAAGAGGCGACTAAGGGATATCCACCAGGGGGGCCGCAGCACCCCCTGCAAAACAATTCTACCACCAAACTGCGATCCCCAACCCGCATGCCCAGCGTGGGAATTATGGGCATTACCCCCATGAGATAAAAGCCAACAAAGTGCTTATCAGGGGGAGGCCTGCGTCCAGCAGTGGAACAATACAGGCTGTTGAGGGGAGGTACTCAAAAAATTTACTAACAAAAAATTAACTATAACTCTAAATTGAGCTCAAGGCGTAGAGTCTATGAATTTTTATGAGTTCGATGATTTGTTATTTTAATAGTTTTATGTAAAATATTAATAGTATATTAATAGTTTTTTGCTGGGTAAAAGCTTACAACCTGTTCCTGCAATATTTTTATTAATATCAAATTTTTGTGTACTTTCCAGGTCAATACAACCCCAACAAGTACGGCGACGCTGGCGCTGCCGCCGGTGGTCAACAATACGCGCGCGCGCAAGCATCCGCTTCCGCTGGATACAGACAGCCCTACAAGTACTAAATAACATAGATATAGTTACATTTTGAGCTACAGATAGGAATGACCATAAGACGTGCAAGATTTTCACACATGCCATCTGTTAGTGTAATTTAGAAACCTATGTTAAAAAAATTCTACTTGCTACACCATCTCTGTGTGAAGTTTGGAAATGTTTTTAGTTTACGTTTAGGTGTAACAAAAGCAGACAAAATAAATGATCGGTTGATTGGTTTTCCTTTATCTGTAGCTTTTTGAATTATTTTTCTGTTAGTCATTATGTTTTGCCTGTGAGTTGTGATGCTATTTATTTTTAAGAATAAACCCTGCCTACCTATAAATCTTGCAGTTTTTTCCTACCATAAATAACCCCAAACTAAATTAATATTACCTCAGTAACCTAGGTCATTAATTGGTAGGTAAAGAACTAAGCTATTTGCTTTAATAGCAATATAACCTAATCAAGTATATTGCATAGCATTTATATTGCATTTATATTGTATAGCTTGTATTAATAAAAATAGACTTGAATTTGAATACAGAAACTATAGACCAAATATCTTTCAAAATCATACAAAGCATCATAAATTTGAATGTCCAAACTTTGAGGTTCATCAAGACAAATAACCATTATCATAAAAACAATGAAAAATGAACTCAAAACATATGAACTTGTAATAAAAAGCTCGTTAGACAATTTGCAGAAGCGATTGTGTAAGAAATCTGTGAGACCTTGACATCATACACAGAAATTCGTGTAATGGTTCAAGTAATTTGAATGAAAATGATGGTATGAAAGAAATAATGATAGGTACAGTTAGAAACGAAAGTCTAATAACATTTGCAGTTTTTAAAGCTTAATTAATCCAAATTAAATGCGAAAATTACTATTAAGGTTTCTTGTTGTAACTAGTAAGCATTTGATTTGGATTAATTATGCTTTAAAAATTTGCTATTTTGGTTCACTTATATTTAAGATGCATGGTGGCGTTTTAAATTTTAGCCTACAATTTGCCGAAAATCGTACTACATAGTTTCGCATAGGTATTTAAAATAATAAAATGATAAGCGACTTTCGTTGCTGACTGTACATAAGAAATGGTATCTTATCTTATCAGTGACTAGAGGTGTTTGTTAAGTAGTGTAGTTTCGTAAAAATACTAGTTTTCTTCCTTCTTCTTTATTTCGTTCTTCATTCTTTTTTTATACATTTTTGATTTGCTTAAATAATTTAGAAACAAAACAACATCTGTGTTATCTAGTACCTACATTATTACTTTGACTTCTTTGATATCTTTACATTTATTTTTATATAGTTCTATTCTCCTTAGTTATTTTTATAACTTCACCACCGATCTAGCCAGTTAATATGTATACCCGCTGTTAGAGTTGAATCCACTCTGGTGGTTTCCATGACTGCCAAATCCGCTAGGCCTGTTCCCGCTTCCACCAAAGCCTTGGCCCGGTTTATTTCCTCCTGGACCTCCGTGAACATCAGCTTTGTATTGTCCTGCGCAGAAGATTATTGTGAAACATTAAAAAGGTTAAATATTATTTCCAGTAAAATCGGAAATTAATATTGAGCAGGCAAATTGTTGTGTATTTTTTTCGTAAGGTCTTATGACTCAAGGTGCCATTTGAACTCCCTTTTTGTTTCTAGTACACGAGTTACAAAAATATTTTAAAAATGTATTGATTGCACCAAGTAGGTACATATACAGGCTGTTGAGGTTGAGGTTGAGGCACCAAGCACCTTTTAATAAAGTACCATCTTACCATCGTCAAAAATACCAGCAGCTTCATCTTTGGCATTCTGCTGGAGAGCCTCCAGAATTGCCTCAGGAGTAGGAGGTGCTATGGGCAAGTGCGCTCCCTGTAATGTAATAATGTCCAAGTTAAAAATCTGCCGTGGATATTTTAAGATTACACTTTATTGTGTTTTAAAGGCCTGTTTAGATCTACGCAGTTTTCGCTACCCAAAACCTAGAACAATCACAAAAAGTGATATAGTGAAAACTTAAATACATCTTGCAGCTATAAAAACTATCGCAGTTTGACGAATTCATTACGGAGAGATGCGGAACGCGAGCGTCTAGAACCGCACTCACCCTGAAGATGTCCCTCGTTAAGGGATGAAACGTTGGTGTTCTTCCAACACAAATATGGTTCGTAGTTAACCCACTTACATCCGTAATGAATATCTAGCAGGTTTTTATTTTCATTTCTTGACGCACCTGGCCCCCTGATTTAAAGCGGTATAACAGCACATATAACAGACTCGTCTTTCACAGCACTCAGCACTGCTATGCCTCATGTGTCTGTAATCAGTTTCCAACCCTTCAAACCGGCACACAGCATTATATCTTGCCCGTATATATGGCATGTGCTTCCTCGCCTTTAACTAAGAAAAATAATAATGAACTTAGTATTGTAGTCATCAAATACTACCTGAGGTCTGAAGCCACCTTCTCCAGAAGTGTAGGTAATAGTATAAGTGTGTCCATCATCACCCTTGTAGGAGAAGCCACCTTGAGCATTGGTGGGGTTGCCTTGTTCCTCCGCTCGGATGCCGTTCTCCGTTTCATAGCCGAAATGGTAACCTGAAAAGATGAAACCAGGAATTACAAACTCAAATGTTAGAAATCCTACTTCCTACTAATATTATAAGGGAAAAAGTTTGTGCCATTGTAAAATATTTGCACGAAGACAACGACAAAACTACTGAATGAATCGCGCTGAAATTTTGCACGGATGAAGTTGTGTGCCTAGAATGACATTTAAGCTATAAATAATATGATACCAAATAAAGCAGAACTTACGAGTGAAGAACCAATATTAGCGCTGAGTCCCACCGTCAGCTCATATATACATTCACTGCTGAACACGCCTTCCCCAAACGAGAGGAGTTTTGCCGTAATTACCATGATTGGCAGGTGGATTAGTGATCACAGTAAAGATACTAAATAATACGCAACAGGAAACTAAACTTCTTCTAATAGGTCCCTTAGTTGGGTCTTACAACAGCCATGGCCGACCGAGTCGACCCCTGCAAATAAACAGGGGTCGACTCTTAAACCACCACGGCCTCATTATCCTGAGTTAGCTTTTAAGTCTTATGCCAATTTAGTCTCTAGTTACAAATATCCAAATTAAATTTCTAATGTACAACTCACTTCCACTCTCATCGATATCTTGATCCTGCTTCAGTATAGCAGCATTCTTCTCCTGTTGTTGCTGTGGCCTCGTATTCCCATTGCCTCCACTGCCTCCAAATCCTCCAGCGTTGAATCCTCCAGACTGATACTGTCCGCTTTGGCTACCGTGGGAAAACCCACTCTGACCTCCTTGGTTCTGAGGAATGTAGCTCCTGGAAGGCAGCTGCGCAGCTGTGCTGATCGCGATGACTGTGGCAAGGATTAACTGAAAAATGGCAAAAATAAAAAAAATAATCTTAAGAATATGGTTTCTAGGCTTAGAGAATTACAAATAATAAATGGAAAACTTACCAAATTCATTTTTAATACGCTGTACAAACCTAAGGTTACAAAGATGCACTGTGATATTTTTTGAGAATTCTCCAGATTTTATAGTGCACAAAAACATTCAAATTGTACTTACGATTATTAAACGGATGTAATTGGTGACATCGGCCTTGCATCTGGAATTTGCCTCGGTATGAAAATAATTATCAATATACGACTCTCAATGTTATGATTATAATATTTTTACTTTCACATAAGTTGCATCCGATTTTGGTCGCTATTGTTTGGTTTGAGAATATCCTGTGATTAAGAACCGTTTTGTCAAATATTTCTTTTAGCTTCAAATAAAATAATTCAGTGCTTTAGGTAGTCTCAAAAGGCCTTTTTAGAGCTTTGTAAGCTTGGAAGGATGCAACATTATAGAATTGCTCAGGGGCACGCATGTATCTTGGCAGTGCATTTTAATAGAAAAAAGACATAATACACTTTCAGTACATCGAAAAAGAAGTAGCTTTGTGAAGCATTGCCTGTTTTCAATGGGATTCTTCAGTAGGGTAATTTGAGGCTGACAAAAGTATCACAGAATATTTGATTTTAAATTTTTACAATGGATTTTGTCTATTCAAAAGTTGTTTTACATTTTGTTACTTAATATTTTATTATCTTACAGAGATAATCAGGCGTTTAAATGACTTTAGTTTTAGAATCAGTATTCAATACAATAATGTATAATTTTTTTTTTTATTTGCAACTTGTTTCTGCCCGCAGCAGTATACGCGTTTTTCCGAGATAACAAGTAGGAGAGATTGAGTTACTTTTGGTAAACTATAACTTTAATACAATTATTTTTCATGGAAAAATCTACTAGAATAATCTTTGTCCCCACTTACCTCACCACTTTTATGCGTCCAAGTCAAATTTTAATTTTATATTAGTTTTTTAATAACTTTTACACACAAAAATGTACCTACTTATGTCCATAAAACTACAGTTTAGTCTGAACTAGTGCTCTCCTGACACCCAAGACACAAGCCTAGTGCTTAGTTTGGGTCTCACCAGTAATCCCTAAGTATGTATATATTTGGTGAATAAATGATTTATGATTTATGATTATGATTGTTACGTTTTCTGTCAAATCAATAAAAAATCGCGAAAATATCACGATATTTCTCGAGTCGAACTGTCGACTCGAAAATTGTATTTTTAAGAAGTAACCTGTGTCTATGAAATGTTTAATTCTTTCATTCACTCACCTGTCAATATTTAGAGAACCTCATAGGCATGTGTATCAAAAATAATATAAATGCGTAGACGGAGTATATTTAGTAACCCAAGCATCAAGATCATAAAAAATATTCGATAATAAATGTATATGTACCTATTAAACTCCATGCTCCTCCATTCATCAACTTCTTCGCATGACAAAAACTGCAATTAAACATAATATTCTCGGAAACCGCGTGGTACAATAAAACTAATACACGAACATCTTGAATGAAGCGTATCCAAATATTAATCATACTTTTTGCTTTACTTTATTTTATTGGTGTGATGTAACTTTTGGAGTACCGCAGGTCATTGGACTATGGAACGAATTGTATCACCTAAATAAAGTTAACAGCATTTAGTTTAGCGTAGAGTTTACTTAGTTAGCTACTTCTCTACCATAACAAGTTGTCTTCAGGGACACGGTTTATCACTTAAATTCATATGAAAGTAACCATGTGCTTTAAGAATTAGTGACAAGCATTTTCTTGAAACTGTAATACAGCAATGCAAGCAGCATTGCTGTATTATATTAGGCAGCAGAAAATGTCATACAGGCGGGTGACCGTCTTTTGTTTTTCGTTAGTACCTACCTACTGTGTCGACAGATTTTGAGTCGTCAGCGTAGTCACTTCTAAGAAAAAAAAAGATCGTAACACTTGTAAATAATCCATGTTTTAATTATCCTATTATTAAGGGGTACCGAGGCTCTTCGGGTTTGTAAAAATATATCTGAGCGTCTGGTCGAAGCGACGCGCGACCCGAGAGCTGGTCAGTATCTGGCACAGCGCATCAGCATTGCTGATACGCTGTGCCAGCAATGCTGATGCGCTGTGCGCAGCGGGGCAATGCAGCCAGCATCTTGGGGACGCTTCCGACTGGTATTGATATGGATCAGTTGAGCTACCTGTAGATTGTTTGCATCAGTCTGCGGTTAGCTCAATTGTTTAAATTGTAAATAGTAGTTCTAATTTATTTTTATTATTTCATTGTATGTTTCTTTGTGAATAAAGGCTTCTGCCCTATTAAAGAAAAAAGAAATATCCTACATTTTGACTTGATTTCCATTGGATTCCAGTGAGAATGATGTTATGATATGATTGATTGATTGATGTTATGTTCATTTTGCTTTCAGACCACCTTAATCCGTGTAAGAAGTCTACGTTAATATTTTTTCTGGCAAAAATTAATACTTCTAAGTTTACTTCAAAACCAGTATGCTCGTTATGGCCACTCATGTTTGGGTGTTTTTTTTTATACAGCTTTATTTAGCTAATTTGTCGAACATTAAGTTATGGGATCGAGTTAGCAGATGGTTTTATATACGTTAATTTTTTTTAGCGTTTGAGATGGAAAATTTTATCAAGGAAGTAGGTGTTTAATAAAACCAGGAAATAATACATTCTCTACTATATTACAAACTGAAAATTGAACATCACTAAATTGGCTTTTCTTTACACTTTTTATAAAGAAAATACTAGCAGAAATAACAGGGTTACCATCTGTAAACATGTATTTTTATGGCATCATTTTGGGAAACGTCACTTGACGTTCTCTTTGCGACTATGCAGAATTTTTCATCTAATAATGGTATCCAGTCTGCTCATCGAAAGCCTGCTGAGGGATATTCTGGAAGCTGGATGACTTGGGAGCCAGGTACTGACGGCTAGCAGAAGGGAACTGGCTTCCACTGTTGTATGGGTACCGAGACTGCCCAAGGGATGAAGACGCTGAGCCGTACTGGTTCTGGTTGTATTGAGAGGCACCGCCGAAAGAACCGAGAGATGAAGATCCGCCGAAAGAAACAGGAGAAGAAGATCCACCGAAGGATTGAGGAGTGTATTGTTGCTGGGGTTGAGATCGCTGGAAGCCTGAAAAGAAATTTATTTTTAGTTCTATGGAAGGAATAGCTTGAACTCCTGGCCAGACGACCGTCAGTCATTTGCATACAAAAACCTACCCGTGCGGGCGTTTTACGATTCTACCTATAAAGTATTTTTATGAAGTGTTAGTTCAGTTTTGTAATTTTTTATTGGCTTAGCGGGGCGCTGGAATAAAGCCCATAGATTATAGTGGTTATATCAATATTATTAGAAATTGGCAGCTATGGACTCTAACTGAGAGATTTACAAAACCATATGGCTAATGAGGTAATAAAAAGCAGAAGTTTAAGCTCGCGCTTGTTAATCAATCCAAAAATAACCCAATCACGATGAATAACCAAATCTTTTGAAATGTCAGATAGAACTACTTCAAGCAAGTTCACGATATTCTGTAAGTAGCTACATGCTTCCATGTTTAGCCATAGAGATGAACTCATTAGATAATGCGTGCGTGACCTCACATAACATGCAAAGATTTATGAAGGTCACAAGAGTTATGCAAAAACTCTGACATAGGTAAGCTTTTTGCCAAGACTGTGTAGCGTCCTCTGTAACATCATCATTATCAGCATCTAATAAAACGAATAGATTTAAAATTATCCCCGCTGAAAGTTACTGTTTCGTCTTACCGTTCTTGACACTAAGCCTACTCTACTACAATAATGCAGGTATTCCCTGCATCCCTCCATAGGCGCGTAGTAAAAATAATCGTAGAACAAAATAATATCGTGGAATTTCATTTTATGTACAGTACTTTCGTTTTTGTTTTCTGCATAACAGCTGCTGTAGATTTTTGCAAACATATAACTACAAATTACTATAGAAATATCTTATAGAATTTAATAATTGCCATTATAAAGCTAGACGCACCCCTTGTGGAAACCTCACACAATTGGGACCAATTGGGATCGACAGAATTAATTTAGTTTCAATTTGATTCCGTTGACTCTTCCGGCGTGCTTGGCTCGGTTAGATATGCATGTCTTCAGTTTCAGTGATTCTTACAAACTTACCAG
This sequence comes from Eupithecia subumbrata, assembly GCA_949316285.1. Taxonomy (NCBI): domain Eukaryota; kingdom Metazoa; phylum Arthropoda; class Insecta; order Lepidoptera; family Geometridae; genus Eupithecia; species Eupithecia subumbrata. The sequence goes on along the minus strand of OX438630.1, from coordinate 11,415,243 downwards.
TCAAGGATCCGCTGAACTGACTACCAGATCCAGAAGGTCCATGATCAGGGGGCAGGTACTGAGTCAAGGAGGAGGAAGGGAAGGCCGATCCATACTGGTTCCTGGCTCCCGCACCAGAAGACCCAAAGTCGATCGAGTTGGAGTCATGGGAACCGAACGAACCCTGGGATCCGGAGCCGAAAGAGCTTCGAGCGCCGATACCTGGAATGAAAAAAACACTTATATTATTGGAACATGATATTTGAAACGTGATATTTTAGCGCCTGTATAGTATAGAATTTCAATGGAGGTGTTAAATTTTCACACGAAGCCGTGGCTTATACACATCAGTGAGTGAATGTAGGCTGTTTGTTGTTTATCATCGTCTGGTTTTAAACATATCGATCGAATATCGATTACCAATTTCAATAGATCCAACGTGCCTAGATCTATTTTAGGTATCTAGTGAGAAAGAAAGCTTTTTGATCCAGTAAACTAAATTTTTCCATACACTTGATTATTTGTTTGGATTTAGGTACAACCAGTCTGTTACAGACTGGTGGACAGATCTACAGTAGATGTATTAAATTTACTTAGATATCGTAAATCATTTAGTTATTCTGTGATATCGTAGAGACCGTACAAACTTTTTGTCTGAATCCCAGATATGATTAATATGCTCACCTGGTCCGAAACCAAAGCTGCCCTGTCCGTGGCTGTGGTCGGGCGGGAGGTAGCCACGCTCGAGGTGTTCAAGGCGGGCGGCGGCGGTGACTGACACTAGGGCGGCTACGATAAACTGTGGACATTATGGACACAAATTAATTTTCATTACCTGCCTAATGAAAAACGGTTACCGCTCCCGAATTCTGGATGCATTTTGTTAGCATTTCTGGCAACACCATGGTTTAGGAGACTCATAAAGCACGCTTTGTGGGCACCAAAACCTTGAATGAAATAGGTTTTATGGATTTTTGAAGTGAAGGCATGTCGTTGATCATAAAGGTTTTTCCTGTTGTGACAATTTACACAAATGTTGGACTGAAGAAGGAGAGGTTAGTTTTCAGAAGTAACTTTAATGGTCTAGTTAAACAACGATTTTATGGATCCTAAACTGACCCAGTTATCTGACAAAACAAGAATTCAATTATTTGAATTCAAAAAAATACATTACTTTGGGTAATTCCTTCCCGGTTAAATAAAAATAAGTAGAAGAAAACATCTTTTAGACCCAATTCACTTTAAACTAAAGGAACGAATTAAAATAAGGATTAAAAACCAAGTTACCAGTTTCATGGTTGCTGATGGATGTATGACTCCCAAATAGAAACAACCAAATGTGATGCTCAGGTTTGACTGTGCTCATCTCATCGCACTGACCTATTATATACTGACATGATCCTAATCCTGACTTGACGTCACCACCGCAGATTATATCATAGGACTCAGCCTCATAAAGCTTTGGTATGCATGTACCAAACTTCAGTAATTAGTGGTATTCTATATTTTTTAGGCTACCGGCCTCGTCTGTCAAGAAGAACGTTGTCAAGGATTTTATTGGTACTCAATGAAAGCACGTGATAGCGTTTACCTTACAGGGTGAAAAATAAAGTTGTGGGCACTAAAACTAAAACAAAAACTATACTAAGCAATTTTTAAATGCATGTTATGTTATAACATTTGTTTTCCTTTGTCAAGAGCTTTCGCGTATAAAAATTTATCTACACGTTATTAAACTCCTGTCTAATTTTGAATTTGGTATGGGTTCTGTTTTTTTAGTTTGAGGGTCCGAGATAATGAACGATAGAGTTCGGGGATGCAGATGATTTTATTTGAACTACTTGAGGCATAGAGTTTATCCCATATATATAGTACTGAAGCTGTATATTTTTCTTTTGCTCTTTTTTGCCACCCAAACGGCTAACTATCTATCTATACAAAAACAATAAATATTAGAGAACCACGAAAAAATTTACTTACTACCAATGGGTCAGTGACCGGAATTGTGTTTTAGCCTACAATAAAAGAAGTCGCCATTTAATTCTGTCCTGTCCAGTATTACTAACTTGCTATGCCTCAGCGACCCAAAGTGTGTTTTGGCCTCCGATAGGAGAAGTCGCCATTTATTTCTGTCCTGTCCAGTATTACTAACCTGCTATGGTTCCGCGACTCGAAGTGTGTTTTGGCCTCCCATAAGAGAAGTCGCCATTTATTCCTGTCCTGTCCAGTACCTCTCCAGTCTTCCGCTTGTATCTCTCGGAGGTCCGCTTCCACCACATGTTTCCAGCAGTACCGCAGGCGTCTTACAATACTGAAAAGAAATTATTTATGAAAAGTATTTTTAAAGCAACAACTAGATTTTCTGTAAAACACCCTGTATAGCCTAAAATTAGAAGTGTAGATCGTGTTAGAAATAATTATTGCATTGATTGATCAAGATTCGCAGGATATTGATTTGTTAGACGTTTTTTTGTTGGCCAAAACAAAAGAAGCGTGAGGTATAGATTTTGCATTGATGCAAAAATGTATTGTGCAATATTGTAAGACTGCAAATGGTATCATATGTATTGATTTTTTGTTAAAGGTAGGTATAGGCCCCTTGCTTTTAAAAATCTTTCTTTCTTTATCTTCAATATAGGGATATCTACCATAGTTTATTTTAAGTTTTCCAAGATTTCGGCACAGTTGCATGCGCTATGATTACATTCACGAAAGAACTGGAGTCACTACAAGTGAGTTTTTATTCGCAAATATACCGATCTACCCTCATGTTTTTTCGTTTTTTAAGTTGTTTTTAACAAAAATTCTTCAAAGCCACTGACTGTTACTGTTGAAGCAACAGTAAAAGTCAGTCTATCTAAGAAATTTGATAAAAACCGATTTCTAATCCCTTAGTGTAAACGTTTTTTTAAGTTTTGTGGGATAATACGAATCCCTCAAGAACAACATTTTTGGGATCATCTTGAGATCACTTTCGATACAACTGCAAAAAAATATCCAATGAAAAAAAATGTCCATGATGGAAAAATCGACAAACATACATAAAAACTAATACATACAGCCAAACATAGAAATTCCTACTAATTTTTTCGAATTCGGTTAAAAAAAGCTTAGATTCTAAAACCACACTACAGACACAGAAGAGTACAACGAGTTATTATAAAAGTTTTTACCATAAGAGCGTGAGCCCTCCGACGTGGGGTGATTTCTAAAAATCAAATACCTAATGCTTCCGACTGGTATTGATATGGATCAGTTGAGCTACCTGTAGAAGTGTTTGCAACAGTCTGCAGTTAGCTCAATTGTTTCAATTGTAAATAAATACCAGTTGTAATTTATTTCTATTATTTTATTGTAATTTTCTTTGTGAATTAAGGCTTCTGCCCTCTTATACTAAATAACCAATATCCCAAAAGTCGAAGTCAAAAATTTTTGGGACAATTTTCTTGGGAGTTCCTTTTTTCAAGTTGAGATTTAAGGATTATTATTGAATGATATCCTCCTAGCCTATGTGACTGAAAATTAGGCAAAGAGGCTAGAAGGCTATTAGGAGGCTGATCTCCTTTGAGACTTCAAAGGAGCCATGCTTGAAATATCCTTTTAAAGATTTTTAGTCCAACCCGGGATTTGAACCTTATTATCATCGGTTGAACACGCGATCACTAGACCAACGAGGCAGTCATTATTCAATAGAGTTCTATCTACTCGTCGCATTTTCTTTTAAATTCAGAAAAAATGTTATTGCTGCTAATCATTAGGTTTTACAAGATGTCGATAAGTTCATAAAAGATTGGCCGTTTATTTTTTACCTAAAGCCAATTATTCGCAAAAACTCAAACGTTTTCTATCATCACTATGAGAATATTATTAGCTATGCTCACTACTGAAAAGATGATCTAACTTTGTTGATGGTCTTTTTAATCACCTGCTAATAATAAAGATTCAAAGTTTGCTTCAATTAGGTCCAATAGTGCAATTAATACTTAATAAACTAGATTTGAAACTTTAAAGTCACGATTTCCTTGTCCTACTAAAATAAAATTTTCCTTGTCACTTTCAAAGGCTTCATGTAGCACATTGTTTGCAACAGTCTGCAGTTAGCTCAATTGTTTCAATTGTAAATACTAGTTCTAATTTATTTCATGTAGTTACCCAGTTTTGGTAAAAGAAAACATTTTAAAAGACCATAAAGCCTTTCTACAAGCAAAAGCTTTAGGCGAGCGCGTCGATGTCTTTTGTATTGGAAAATTATGCTATCGATTTTCCTTTGTAAGTAAATTTATTTATTTATTTATTTTAACAAAACAGTAGTTAGCTTACAGTCTAAACCAAAGCACTAACTACGCTAAATACATATATTAGAACTATAAATATAGTATATATATATAGTATATATAGTAAATATATAATATAAATGTAAAGTTGTAAATCCTTTTTAAATAATAAAGAAAATAACAATTAAAGCATACAAACAATTTAGCTCTAGTGTTTACAATTGCAACAGTTGAGCTAACTGCAGACTGTTTCAAGCAAAATAAGTAAATTGACTGATAAAATCACTCAGATTGATCCAGGAAAAGATGAAATAACTTAATTGAAAAGTACTATTGCTAACTAACTTAACTGAAAAGTACTAACTTAATTGAAATGTACTACTGGGAAAGATGAACTAACTTAATTGAACAGTACTACAATTTTATTCAATAATATCTGGATCAATCTCTCTTCCCTTCAGTAGAAAGTTATTAAATTCCCATAACACAAACTCTGCCAACTATCGGAAAACACTATGCAGGGTGAAGATGATATGTTCAGCATAACTTTTATCAGGTCTCTCCGTAAACAATCTCACACTCCACAGATTCCCTAGTACTATCCATTGATCCTATCCATCCATGGTTGTCTGGTAGAGATCGCTCTTGAGAGATAAGACCAGCACTTGTCAATTAGAATTTAATCTGTTTTGTTGTATTGTTTCTATCGTTAAGTGTGCAATAAAGAATTTTCTATCTATAAATAATTAAATAAATAAATAATGCTGGACAATTCACACAGCGTTATCTAGCCCCAAGCTAAGCAGAACTTGTGTTATGGGTACTAGATCACTGATATACTTAATAGAATACACTACATAGATAGCTATTTTTCATTATACATAGAAAACACCCAGACCAACGGAACAAATTTCTGCAGATCATACACATATTTGTTCCGAGGCGGGAATCGAACCCACAACCTCCTGCGTCGCAGGCGGACCTTCGCCCGCTGCGCCACGGTGGTCGTCAATCTATATATCTAAACTCCTGGTTTAGTATTTTTTGCTAGCCAAAGCATAAACCCACCATACGCGTTAAAACTCATAGATATTGATTATTGATCTTCCGGCATAATTTGGACGTGATGAGTCGTGATATATTAATTAATCGAACTCATGGAATCAATTTAGAGTTTTTATTGATACCTTTATGTGTCTGTCGTGAACTTCTGAAGGCTTTGAAGTTGGTAACGCGGATGCTACGATTTGTATAAAAGCTGTTGGTGTTGATTTCCTAATTCCATGGAGTTGAAAAGAAGTTAGATAGATAGAAAATTCTTTATTGCACACTTATAAACAACAAAAATTTACAAAAAATGTGACAATTGGCGGTCTTATCGCTCAAGAGCGATCTCTACCAGACAACCGTGGATGGATAGGATCAAAGAAGAAGTATAGGCTATTGACCACCAACCAGTAGATAGAGTGGCTAGCGAATGTTGAGTCTGGAAATATTTGCTAACTTTTTAAATGGCTCTAGAATTAAATGACAACATGAATTCTGCAAAACAAATAGGTAGTCGAAGATTTATGTTTTTGGTGATATTATTTTACCATTTTACAAGCCCGAAATTGCAGAAAATCTTATAATGTGCAGTGCGTACTATAAAAAATGGACATAATGTTTTTTCTGAAGCAATTTTCAGTAGCCAGACTCTAGGTAGATACTCATCAGTAATCTGAATTCCATTCGTTCTAGATGTCTTCTGAAAATTTGATACCACTTCTATAGGTAATAGTTTTGATGGGAGTATTTGTTTGAAAGTTTGGTTGCATACAAAATCTTTGTTCATCTGAGTCATCCTTTGTTTCTCCTACGCAAAACTTCAAATCTGATCAAGGTAAATCTTTGCCTTGACTACATTAGCCCCACGGCTTTGTAATTTTTTTGGAATAAAACATAGCCTATAATATTATTCTAGTCCAGATCATATGTGTGCAAAATTTCAGACCGCTTCATACAGTAGTTTTGGCGTTGTCTTCAGCCAAACTTCAAAACGTCACAACACGGCACAATCTTTCGAATTCATAAATAAATAAATGAATAAATAAATAAATAATATACATAATACGTATCAGTAGGATAGGATGTAATATGTGTGCTAATTGGGGAGAGGAAAGGTGAAGGAAGAAAGGGGTCGGCGAGTGAGTGGTTTGGTGGGCTCGCCGCCGGCCTAGTATAGGAAGCAGGAAGAGGGGACGCCAGTCGGGTCGCGGTAGGTTTTAAATGTTCCCGTGGTTCGGCGAAAATGGCGAGAGAGGGACACCGGAGAGGTTTTTAGTGGGTATTACGTCCTTCTAGGGCGTCGAGTCCCACCCAACATAATTCTGGTCTCCGAGACAGTTTCTTCGTATTTCGTAAAACAAATTTCCTCGCCAAATAAATAAAGATGATGAAAACCTGGAACAACATTAAAAATCATATATATCCCAGAATCATCATCATCATCATCATTAACCTATATTAGTCCACTGCTGGACCTAGGGATCTCCCCTAATGTACGCCACGCTGCCCTGTCTTTAGCTATCCCACGGACAGAAGCTTATGTTAATAACTAAACTAATTTATGTTATTATGTGTGTTAATTTGCAAATTCATAGCTATCCTGACATTGAAACCTCACGTAATAAGGCCAGCATTTCGTGCATGCTCTCAATTAGACTTTGAACGAGTTCGCATTATGGACCAGTGCCATATTCGCATAATTATGGTCGTGCATCAAATGATGTGCAATGTTATAGTGATGGGGTGTTTTACATACAACAAGTTATTAATTGAAAACTATAAAAGGCTTTTTTGTTTTTATAGTGCGTAAGCCTCGCACTCTGGCTAATTTCTAAGAAATCAAATAATATCCCAAAAAAATTTGACTTCGACGGGACTTGAACCCGCATCCTTCCGTCAGTACTGGAATGTCCTACACCAGGAGGGCAAGTGACGTAGGAGTCGAAAATTTTTGCGACTTTCTACGGATTGTAGCGCCGTTAGCTCCACCTACAGGGAAACATTGAAGTTTATTCATTCCTGTTCAAAAACTAAGGTTACATTTAGTTCGTTTGACGAGAGGTGTTGCATTGCTCAAAATCCAAAGTTTTTTCTTTTTATAGTGCGTAAGCCTCACACTCTGGCTGGGAAGGATGCGGGTTCAAGTCCCGTTGAAGTCAAAAATTTTTGCGATATTATTTGATTTCTTATAAAAAGGGTCTTCGCTTTTTTCACTTTTTGTTGCCGGGTTTGTTGTTTTTGTTGGTCGGGCAAAAGCCTAAATGTAACTGGACCATTTAAGAGCCCTGACAAGAATTTAGATAGGTACTTCACACTAATCACACTAATAATATTATCAAATGTAAAAGTTTGTTTGGATGTTTGTTACCACACGTATTTCCTTAACTACCCGATGATCGAGATGAAATTTAGGAAAAAATTATGGGGTGAATATTCTGACACCGCTGTGCATGGCAAAGAAAGAAACAAAATCGTTTCAGCACTCAATAAGTACGAGACTCCTCTTTATACGAGAAAACTCCTCTTTATACGAAAAGGTAAATAATAAATAATAATTCGTCAAGAATCTAATTTCTACAATTCTTTGGCATCAAGTTGTGTTTGAACACTCCAAAACCGTATCACCGATTCCTTACTTTACCCATCCCTACAGATTCTCTCAGAGATTTAGCATGACGATGTCACATTTCAAATACCGTATTTGTGAAGATTCGCTGAGAGATACATTCCTGTCCTTTGTTTTATGAATGGCATAAGGATAGAGGTATTTAGATCAGGCATAAAATGTGATAAATCACTTTAATTTAGTCGGTATGGTTCCTTAGCTTTATTCTACATTTTTGGTGTTCATATACAGGGTCTTAACTACTGTAGGTAGCAAATATGTCGTAATCCTGTAATATGACGCCAGTTTTTAAAAATTATTTAAAATTACACTAATATTATAAATCCGAAAGTTTGAATCACTCATACTAATATTTTAAATGCGAAAGTTTGGATGGATGGATAGATGGATAGATGTTTGTTACCTCTTTACGCCAAAACTACTGAATGGACCGAGCTGAAATTTTGCACACAGGTAAATAAATAAATAAATAAATAAATATTTTCATGGGATAGAAATCTCTTTTAAACGTTTCCATAGAAACAACGCGTGCGAAGCCGCGGGTATAAACTAGCTAGTGTTTAGTTATATGGATGTTTGGATGGATGTTAGTTACTTCTTCACGCCAAAACTACTAAACAGATCGGGCTGAAAATTTTCAGTTAATTCACAGTTAATTCTAATATTTCAATAAAACATAGGCTTTTTATCCCATAAATCAGTTGCCACGGAATAGAAAACATTTCCATAGAAACAACGCGTGCATAGAGGCGGGCAGAAACTAGTCCGGTATAAATAAATTTGAAAAGCTGGTCCGATTTTTTTTTCATACTTACAGTTATCCAAGCTGACGACGCGACGAGACGTCATAAATTATGGCCTCTCGAGTAGGTATTCGAAAAAAAAGGGGAATCGCGTGCTTTTAAAAATGTATCTACAGTATCTCGATTTTGTAAGTATTTTAGAAATCTGACACGGTGTCACAGGTACAGGAAGAAGTGTTGTCTAAAATTTCTAAAATTTTAATTGTAACTAGTATTTAGTATCTAGCTATCACAAAATTTTTCTGCCTGGGATATCCACTTTATTATCCGACTTTCAGGAGGAGGTTATATGTTCGGCTGTATTATGTTTTTTTCTATGATCGTCGATTGTGGATCGATTTGCATGATTCTTACGCTATTGTATAGTGAATGATCATGAAAAAGTACCATTAAAATGTTATTTCCAAAGAATTATTATTTGTCCCGCAAGATTTAAAAAAACGGTGTAATATAATTATTGAGAAATCGAAGTAAATTTCGTAGTTTACAAAACAATCAAATCATTAGATACCTAACCTACCAGTACCTGTGTTGATACTGTTGATTACAACGCCATCTAGTAGTTTCTTAGTGAACTGAAACAACATAATCATGGTTCTAGAACGGAATTTCCAACCTGCTTTGAGCATCTAGAGATAGAGGTCACTAAGACCACGCAGCTACATTATCCTGTTCAATTACTGTGATCTATCCATTCATACTTAAAAACCTAAGTTTTATCAGGTACTTTCTAGCTTTTACCCGCGGGTTCGCAAGCGTTATTGGGAGTTTAAAAATAGCCTAGGTAGCTATGTCTTTCCCCGGGATATCATCGGTACTGTAACTATCCTTGCCAAACCTTAAAATCCGTTTAGCCATTTAGGCATGTAAAGGTAACAGACAGACCAAATTAGGTAACTATTTTCACTTTTATAATATTGTAGTATAGAAAGGATAAAAATGCGACCATACCCGTCTGTTGATTTTTACGACTGAATTACAAACGGATTAAAATAAAAATGACAAGCAGATCGATTGACTGGAAATCAAATAAATTATCCCAAATATTTAAGACTTCTTAGAATTTACTCCGAGTGCGAGGGCACTATAGTAACAAAAGCCTCAGATAGATTGGGTACAGGGGTGAAAAATAAGCACTCTGAATAGAGATTCAAGAAACAGGAGGTTTATCAATGGCTTGATAGGTACACCGACCGGTTCTCATAGGTACCTACTCCGTGTCTAGCTGTGCGATTTGGACCACGATCCTCTCATCTAATCATTGGGATAACTGGGCATAAACGATTTTGATTTCCATCACATAGTACCTACAAATAGAAACACCTAAATACCTACCTACAATTTTCTGGCTGGATCTCGCAGCCGACCGTTGCGAGTCGACGTTAAGATATCACAAATGACGAACTCAATGATAACAATTGACACAACTGACTTTTTTTGCTCGTTTCCGTTTCATAACTGCAATTCTGATTCAAAGTTAATTTTATTATTACAATAAATTGCAGTAATTATATGTAGCTAATCGAGCAAAACAATGTCAATTGTGGGTAACTTAGTGGGTAACGAAACATTACATTTGAGTTTGACAGTTAAGATACTTTGACGTTGACAGCTTCGTCGGTCGGCTGACCGGGTCCGTTTATTTATAAAATGGTTCGAAGATGTAATGGGAGCATTTAGTGTTATAATCATCACCCAGCAGATCTCAAAATATTTCGACTCATAAGTACTACTACACACAATTTCCTAAAAAGGCCACGTTAAGCAAAGAATCTCCTAAAACCTTTAGCTTCGGCTCATGCTTATGATTTTAGGAGGTTCCAAAAATGACGCACCCGAGTTATCCACATTTGGGATAATCGCAGAGGTCAAACCAACCTTTAGGTTTAGTTAATCTATAAAATACAGAGCTAAAATAAAAACTTTCCATAGTCATGGCACAATTAAATAGTTTAAGTTCTAACTAGTGATGGACAAGAGCTTCTTATTTGGAATTTGATGGCCTGCTTGAGGCCGGGCCTTTTAAGTTGATCCGTAATTGGCAAGGATGGACCTTAATCATGTGTAAAAAATGCACTTCAATTTAATTTATAGTTCGTTACGAGATTGTTCGAATTGTAAGGCTTATTAGCATCTTCAAGCGGTTTTTTGCTGCACAACTCAAGAAAAAAGATTTTTATAGATTGGATCTTTGAACTTACCAGATATGTACCATAGAAAGATTCTTTGAATACCTACAGTCTCCGAAAGCACAGCTGTTTGCTTGCTATACAAAAAAATTCGGCCAAGGACCACGGGGCGTGCTCAAAAAAAAGTATTAACTTTAGAACTCTATACAATGGCGGGGATCTTTCGCGGAAGAATAGTCGTTGGGATCATTGGGATGTCATTTCAAACTATGCGGGATCCATGCAGGGTGCAAGTATTTAAATTCCTTGGCAGTGTGTTAATTTGATAGGCCCAAAAACAACATACCCTATTTCGTGTCTGGACCATCTCTCTGGATTTTGTATAATTTTCTTTTTCTTAAAGAAATTGCCTCATTTAACATTGTTTTATGCTCTTTTGTTTGTTGAAGGTACTCCGTTTAAATCTTTTAAATCCATTAAGATGACTAGTAAAAAAAGTCTCACACACTAAACTCAATTCATGGTCAAATATCCCGTTGTAACTGACTTTAGGGTTCTGTCTTTATTGTAAGACGCGTTATATAAGTATATTACTACTAAGGTTTTTAAGTTTTAATTTTGTTTGAGCCTTTTTTTTAAATATATTTACCTACTATTATGTCTTTAGGGAATCCTGTAACTTTCCGTAACGCAACATGCATGTGTTGGAATATATTTTTTATATGTGAGAAAATGTTAGTTCTACTCCCCTGTAAACCGTGCCATACAAATCAACTCTCTCTACCATAATATTATGAGCTAAAACTGTTTTCTTTCTCTTATTTGTCTCAGTTTACAATCTTTATCGACCAGTCAATTTGTGTAGGCCTTCTCCAAACTCTTTAATTATACAGGGTGTTAGGGTAAACAGTCTTATCCTTGAAACCACGTATGTACACCCCTAAAATAAGACGATACAAGTTATTTTTAAAAATAAAAGTCAATTCGTTTCGATGGAATTTCATAATTCATTTCTCTGCTATCCTACGTGATTTCATGGACACCCTAGTGACCTTATCACGCCGCGCCGCCCGCTCTCGCCTGTAGCCGGCCGGTGGTGTAGGTATCGAACCACTCGAATTGTAGGTACCTACAACTTGTGATGGAACTTTCCCTTCATACTTTTCCTGGCTTAGGACAGGCAAAAATACCTAGCTACTCTAACACATTTGCCAGTAAGTAGGCTAAAGTAAGAAACGCGGCGTAGGTATGTAGGTAGGTAATATTTATATTATATATTTTTATATGTATATATTTATGTTAAGTATATATATTTAGATATTTATATAGCTTGGTATATTTATCTCTTCATAAAAATTATTTCTGTTTTCACGCCACCGTATATAATTTTTTGATCACTTCTTGTCCATCCTAAGGTTGCCTGGAAGAGATCGCTTTTAGCGATAAGGCCGCCCATTGTACATTATTTGTGTTTGTTTGTTTTTTTTTTTTTGTTTTCTGTGATTTCTTGGTGTGCAATAAAGTATATTTGTATTGTATTGTATTGTATTGTATTGTAGGCGGCGCCTTTAAGTCGGCGCGCGAGCGGGTCTTTGTTGGAAACCGACAAAGCAGGCGGCGTAGGTATAAATGTAGGGTGAAATGCTTTTATGATGTATGAGGATATTTTTTTCAAAATTATGTAAAAAAAAGAGTTTAGTTTTTTCATCGGTTTTGGACTCTGCTCATGATTCTGAACTTCTGGTTTCAAGGATAAGACTGTTTACCCTAACACCCTGTATACCTTTTACGTCGGATAGTTGAGCGAACTTTAAAAAATATCTATCAAAATTACAGATTTACGAGAGTTTAATTTTATACAGTTTGATAACATTTTTAAATAGTAGATACGGCTATTACCGCTGACGATACGATCAATTATTTTCTTTACATTTAATCATAATTAAGTATTTTTGTTCTAGCTAGTTAAAATAATTAATAATCAAAAAATGTATCATTTATTTAAAAACGCTTTTTGGAGCATTAATTTATTATGCTATTTGTATTAATTGGGTAAGCTAGGCAGGAAAGAAATAAAAAGAGCGATTCTTTTGCATACTTAAAATGAGTTAATTTTGTACATTTATGTACATTATCTCAGTAGACCTGTAAAATCTTACTGTACCTAATAGTTAGAAAAAGGGAAAGATTAAAAATATACAAAGAAATATATTGCAATTCATATTTATTCGTTGCGTCATGCCGTATGTACAAAACTTATAACTAAGAGTATTATTTATACATTTTCTTTCTTACGTCTATCGTTCTCATTTGTTTTGCTGTATTTGTCTTTATTAAGTCTAAGGATTTATTTTAGTAGGTACAAGATTTTTCAAAGAAAATTACAGTTATATTTATAAGCACGGCTTAGTTTTCGATGTTTTAGTCGAGTTATTACGATTATTTTGCTAAACATCACTTATAAATATTAAAGGACAAGTTTTTACACAGATTGAGATCACAATTGAAAAGAAAAAGAAATTTATACAATTTAAATGGTTCTAAAGTTATCGTAAAATCACATTTATCGGTTCACAGCTTTTTCGTCGTAACCCTAAAATAATAACGATTGAAGGAAATTATAATAAATAAGCGTTTTCGAAGAGTTTTTGAGTTTGAAAGGGTAGATCTTTAATTTTAGGACCAAATGGGCTATCATTTCATATAACTGAAAAGACCACCGTAATATTATCATCAAATTCATTTAAAATTACACCAAGATATCACGTTTTATTTCATCTGGGAATCGTAACAACTTTTGCAGTTTTTTTTTTGTATTGGATAAAAATGGCTCACACTCTACCTCACAAAAATAAGATTTTTCCACAATTTCATCTGATCTACCCTCCACCCTCAATCGTCCCAAATGATTCTTAGTATCTGTATCCAGACTGCGCGTTGAAGTTTCCGTTACCACCAGGCCGGGGTCCTGCGTTAGGGGTGAGGTACTGGCGAGAGGTCGCGCCTGAACCGAAGCCGGTAGGTCTGTTGAAGGTTCCGGAACCAGCGCTGGGGTAGCCGCCGTTGCTAGGGTAGCCGCTGCCGCTGCCGGTACCGCTGCCAGCTCCCTCACCTTTGTAGGTACCTGGAAAGAGAGAAAGCAGGTGTTTAGTGGTAGCTCATTTCTTGCACTGAGACAAATTTTTTTTGAGTTATATTGAAAATAAAACTCTGCTTTTGTAAATATTGTTACGCGTCTTAACAATGCAGCAATGGTTGGTGAAATAACAGTCCACTGCTGGACCTAGGCCTCCCCGGCTAAGCGTCATATTGGCTGTTTATTATTGTATTGTGGAGTTCGAACTTAAAATTATTTTGCCAAATAGCAACACATCACATGCCTTCTTATTGCAAACACCACAAAATGGTTGAAAATTCTTAGTTTTTTGTTAGTGTATTCAGAACAAAATATTACAGAAATAATACCTATCTCCTTAAAACCATTATATTGTTATGCAAAAAATGTAGAAGATAGAGCTTAGGAAAAAATGTGCGTGCTTATGACTAAATGTCATTTCACTTCATACCACTACATATTAGTTTAGAGGACACAGCTCAAAATTATCTCGCCAAATAACGACGCAAACTGTTGCAACAATCGAAAATGGTTTAAATGTTTCGTGTTACAATGATGATCTTATAATAGAGGCTTAGGGTCATTAAATGCAAGAACTAATAATAATAATAGGCTCTTTGTTAACTAAGAGTTCAAGCTTGAGTTATCTCTGTGGTCATTAAATTATTACGATGTATGGCAAAATGGCTCTGTTTGAAGGTTTATGACAAAATTACACATAGGTAACAATTGAAACTATAATAACCGTGTTACTCGATTCAGATTACGAAGAGCGTCATTCAATGTCAGTCTTAAATGCCCCTCATCGTCAATTTGCTCTCTATAACCCAAAATGTAATGATATCTGGGGATACATACCTGCCCATATTTGTGCAACTAGGTATAATGTAGGTCTTCCACATCCTTCTGAGCATTTAATTTGTCTTTACCAATATCGCTTTAAATTGGATGTGTTTTGTTTTGGAACCGACTGGCAATTCATAATGTACCTACATACTTAGCATACTGCAGTATGTGTATAAGTGTTCTGCCCTATCAGCAAATGCGTCACTATTCTTCCTTAACCAGCAAATTGCAAAATATAACGTGATCAAAGTTGTGACCAATTTTGATGATATTAAAGCCTATTTTATTATAATTGCCTGAATCCCAACTTCATATACTTTGCAAACAACCTCAAATCTCTCAAAGAATATAGATCTAATCTCAAATCATTACACCACATGGTCAGTTTGGCTCTAGATTTCTGCTGCAACTCCTTGATTAGGTCACAACCTTTCGTGTGTTGGATTACTACGTACTGATTACATAGGATTACATAGTATGCTGAAATGCGAGGCCTCTGCCAATCATATTAGTACATCTTTTTGTGGAGTTTCCCACTCGATCATACAATATGACCTAGATATTTAAAAAGGTATATTTCTTGCTGTAGTTGGTAAACCATTTTCGGCAAATTTTTAAAAAAGAAATGTGGAAAGTAAATTACAAAAACATTGCAAAAATTTTAGCGAAATACATCTGGTGAAAACCTTATTTTTTTAAGATCGCATATTAACCATCAATAAATGTATTTGTTAAATTTACAAAGAAGATTACAATCAAATAATAGAAATTAAAACAAGTATAGTTTAATTGTAATTTTCTTTGTGAATAAATTATAACTCCTATTTACAATTGAAACAATTGAGCTAACTGCAGACAGCAAATAACACAGTTTTTCATTACGGATGTAAGCGGGTTAACTACGAACCTTATTTGTGTTGGAAGAACACCAACGTTTCATCCCTTAACGAGGGACATCTTCAGGGTGAGTGCGGTTCTAGCACCGGTGCGTAATGATTCGTCAAACTACGCTAGTTTTTAAAGTAACACAGTTTTTCATTTAATTTTTTCAATATTTAACCCTTAAGATCTCATTATCTGAATTCTAAAAGAATAATTGCGTTCTTGCGATCGTCGCTTCTGGGAGATATTTGATAAATTTACGTAGATATTCTAAGTATAGATCCATACCAGTTATTACTCGAACATTGCGTACAAGTGTTTGTGTTACAGAATGCATAAGTGCTGTCATAAGTGGTAACGAATTGACTTGAACGGCCTTGACGCTTTCTGATGAGGCTGTAGCATTAGCGTGGGTAGAATATTGACAGAAAGAGGATTTGGATTATCAAATCTATGTATATTTTCTTAAAAATGAGCAATTTCTTTATTTATGTTCGTCGATTACTCCGTCTATTGTAGAACGATTTGGATTATTATTTTGTATAGAGATGATGTATGGATGTGTAAAAGAGAACAAACCCGAGAAGCATCTCCCATAAAAAAAAATCTTTCCGAGGGAGTATCTATCCCGCGAACCTTGTAAATATTAAGGAATTTGCAGTCGGTTTTTTGTTTTCTTTTGTTTTATCAAATTATTATCTATATATACTTATTCATAAGACGAATTTTTCGCCACACAAATTTGATATCGGCAGATTTTTTTAATACTTGAAAGTCTTATAATTAGGTCTCTCAGTTAAAATGACTAAAAGAGCTATTCTATGACATTTTTGGAAATTACTTATCCCGTAATTGCACAAAATAGAGAAAAAAAGCTCAAACCGAATACGTATATTTCAAATAAAAATTTTACTCTATTAGAATTACGGTTCAAATTCCCATGTTATCTCAAAACACCATCACGTGTATTTACACATTTCACACTATGACATGAGATTGTTAGCATCAACCTCACAACTATTGTTCTACATTCCCATACAAAATTGCAAAATGTGAGAAAATACTATTCAATCTCAACTCTATTATAAAACCGCTAAAGTCCACAAAGATTTGATGTATTGATGTCAAACTTGTCAAGCTATTTTGGACTGTGTATCGCTATGGTTAAGGAATTTTTAGATGTAATAAATTTTTAGGTAATTTAGTAGTTATGTTTAGGTGATAAAATCTAACTGGTGTTAAAATCGTTTTGTTCGCGGCTCATCAAGATTTAGAGAGTTACATAGCTTTGCTTGTTTATTTAAATGACAGCTTATTTATTAATTGATTATGTAACTTAAGTAAACACAGTTAATATTATTCTTTCCGCCGCGCCGGTACTAAAAATCCTTGAATTTTACAATTTTCATGCATTTGGCGTGATAACGAATTTCAAAAAGTCCGCAAATAACTCTATAATTATAAATAAATATTGCTGGAATTGTCACACAGCATTATCTAGCCGCAAGCTACGCAGAGCTTGTGTTATTGGTAGGTACTAGATAACTGATATATTAAAGACAATACACAACATAGATAGATATTTTTTATTAAACATAGAAAACATCCAGAACACCCTGAACTGTAGATCTGTAGATCGTACAAAAATTTGGTCCCGAGGCGGGAATCGAACCCGCAACCTCCTGCGTCGCAGAGGCCGTCAATATAATTCATCAGCAAAGATACATCCACTGCTGAACGAGAATTTTGTGGGAACAAACAAAAAAAGATTTAGAAGTGAACCTCGCAACTGCCATGCCCAAAAATCATTAAAAATTATTCATTAATTCCAGATAATACCGTTTTAAGTTTCGACATAGAAGTTGCTACAAATACGAAATTACAAAGTAAGCTTTCCTACACCGGCGAGTTGCAAAAGCTTGATTATCTAGATGGAGCTTCATGTCTGCACTGATTAATATGCGCACTGCCGCCGCCCATTTACTAGGGACGGGAAAGAAGTGGAAAAGAAAATATAGTAGGAGCAAAAAATGCAAAAATAAAAACAAAAACGAGTAGATTATTGCAATAATTCAATTCAGTTTTTTCTTAATCATTATTAACATTGAGGTACCTTATTTTTTCAGTTACAGTTAGTATTAGTACTGAAATAGCTAACATTGAGAAGCTTAAGTCATAATTTTTCAGTTATTTTGCTGTTAGAATAAATGAAGAAATCCTAACTTTGAGTCGCCACAAGAATCAGAAAACTAAAAAAATGAACATTATTTTGATATCACATAAAAACTGTTGCATACTTTATGATAGGTGCAGTTTTACGCGTTAAGAATTTATCCTACAGTAGGTACTGCAAGGAAGGTCCTAAAATCCTACGGACCTTTCTTGTAGAGAAACAGAGGCATTACTCTGTCCCATTTCTAGAGTAGAAACGGTAAGTATAAGTAGGTACTCATCATAAAGCTTGACAGAAGATGATGAAACACAAGGAGCATCTTTGCTAAGATCAACTTTTCGAAATAATAATCTCAAAAAATTATAAGATTAGAGTCCCGGAACTAAAATGAATATCTACGACAATAAAATCACTAGCTGTGTGTTTCAATAGAAATTAATAACGCAATTTTACAGTCATCTAGCAAAGCAAAGAATCTTGACAGGCCGCACACGTGTGTGTTTAACCTGTCAAACTGTCAGAGATTATTTAGACACATCATTGTAGAGATTTCGGTTTAGTTGAGATGTTTTTTGAGATGATGATTATAGTAAAAGTAATTATAATTATATGCACAGGGAGGTAGAATTCTTTGACCACGTCGTTTGTGTCCTAACAATGTGCTAACTTTATCTGTCCAACCCTCATTATTTCACATCTTTCACTTTAAGTTTGTTTGTTTACATTATCTTGATCAGTCATCAGTCAAGTCACTTCAACTTCTTGTTGCATTTCAATTTGATTGTCACTTTTTGGATCACGACATCAACAGGACATTGACACTGACACATTAAATGGTCGTTCAGTAACCTAATTTGATACTCTATACATATATAGTGATCTGTGCTCTTGCCAACCTGTTAAATAAATCCTAAAGCTGGCCACGCGGAATGCCCATGCCAAATTATTGTTACTTTTTGCTAGCAAGATTTAAAGGTTTTTATACAACCTGTACTTTGAGTGTAGAGTTTTAGCTTATTTTTCTTTTTGTTAATTTGTTTCTTCCTCGCTACTTTATTCTTTATTTTTTACGTTTGTCTGCTTTCTTAGACACAACTGGCAGATGGATAGGAAGATTGTGTACATACTTGGAAATAGTTCATATATTTTATATTTATATACTATATTTGTATTTTTGTATTATATTTGTATATTTTATTTAAGTTTATTTTAGTCTACATAATTACAATGTCGCTCAGTGATGACGCTGACAGTGATGAATATGTTTCCTTCTCCGATGCTGATTCTGGTAGTGACGATGCTAGTTTCTGCAGTATTCCTTGTCTTTCTGACTCAATTTCTTCTTTCTTCTCTGATGTTCCTAAGAATCTCAATGTCCTCCACATCAACGCTCAGAGTATCCCTAAACACTATCCTGACTTACTTGCTTCTTTTGACCATAAAAACATACACGCTCTTCTTGTCTCTGAATCCTGGCTCAAACCATGTCTCTCTTCGTCTTCATATTCTCTTCCCGGCTTTAAACTTATACGCAATGATCGCGTCGGATCTGGTGGTGGCGGTGTTGCCATATATCTCAGATCGCGTATTCCCTTTAATATTGTAAGTATGTCTACACAACCACCACCCTCAAAAGCGGGAGAACATCTCTTTGTAGAGATCGATCTTTTGCATACAAAAGTGCTTCTAGGAGTGTTTTACTGTCCTTCGTCCCAAATTAATTACTTCTTATCCTTTGAAACTCTTCTTGAAAATATAGCCCCTTCCTATGAGCATTCCATAATTATGGGTGATTTCAATACCTGCTTACTTAAGAAAGACACTAGGTCCACTTCTCTTGAAACTCTTGTACGGGGGTGCAACCTCTCTATTCTCCCTCTAAACGCTACACATTTCTTCCCCAATTCAGCTCCCTCTCTACTAGACCTCATTATAGTGTCATCTCCTTCTCATGTTACCAGACATGGTCAATGTGAAGCTGGAGCCTTTTCATACCATGACATGCTGTACATGTCTTACAAAATTCGTCCCCCTAAAGCCAAGCCCCAGGTTATTCTGCAAAGAAATTTTAGTAGCATTAAAATGGACGAACTTATGCACGACGCGGAAAGCATTGATTGGACTAGGCTACTTGACGCTCCGGACGTTGATGGCAAAGTCGAGATGTTTAACAGTATCATCACTAATCTCTACGACAAACATGCCCCGCTAAGGGAGATTAAGCTTAAACATTTGCCCGCGCCTTGGATCACACCAGAATTGAAATCGCTTATGCATCTGAAATGCGTAGCCAAATCAAAACTGAAGCGTAAACCTACAGAGGCTAATAAACAGAAGTACATAGATCGTCGGAATCTCTGCAATAGAGCGTGTCGGGACGCGCAACGCCGCTATATCCATACTTCAGTAGAGAACTCCGACCCTGCTAGGGTTTGGAAGTTCCTACGGTCATTAGGAATCGGAAAATCTAAAGAACGTACAAAAATTCCTTCACAATTCGATCTTAACTCTCTTAATAAACATTTCACTTCTCTTTCCGATCTCGACATACATCTGAAATCGAAAACTTTGTCTCATCTTTCTTCTATACCGGTTCCTGACTACTTACCTTTTCATTTTAGTCAGTTCACTGTCTGTGATGTTAAGAGAGCAGTTACGTCTATTTCTTCTAAGGCTATTGGCAACGATAGCATTAGCCGAAATATGATTGTCCCCATCCTTGTCCAAATAGCTCCTGTAATTCAACACATTCTTAACTTCTCTATTTCCACTGGCTTATTTCCTGCAGCCTGGAAAGTAGCCCAGGTTACTCCTTTGCCTAAAAAATCTAATCCTGTTTCCTTCTCTGATTTCCGTCCTATATCTATTCTCCCCTTCCTGTCGAAAGTCCTAGAACGCCTTGTTCATCAACAGCTCAGCACATTTCTCTCTAGAAACAATCTCCTCAACCTTTTCCAATCCGGTTTCCGTCCAGGTCATAGCACCGCGTCTGCGTTAGTCAAAATAACGGACGACATACGCTCTGGCATGGATTATGGGAAAGTTACTATCCTTTGCTTATTGGATTTCAGCAACGCTTTTAACAACGTTGACTTTGAAATTCTCCTCGGAATATTACGCTCTCTTAATGTATCTCCAGCAGTGTCTGACTGGTTTCGCAGTTATTTGCAGGGGCGTCGGCAACGTATCTACATTGATGATGTATGCTCATCGTGGAGTGATATTTCTGCTGGCGTTCCTCAAGGCGGCGTTCTTTCACCTCTTCTTTTTGCTATCTTCATAAATTCTATATCCCATCATATAACTTCAGCGTACCACCTCTATGCAGATGATCTCCAAATTTACGCGCAGGCCTCAGTAGATGAACTGTCTGGTGCTATCGCCGCGATAAATGAAGACCTGTGCCATATTCTTGACTGGAGCAAAAACTTTGGTCTTAACGTCAACCCGTCAAAAACACAGGTGATTACTGTAGGGAGCTCTCGAATGATAGCTCGTATAAACTGGGGTAGTCTACCAACCGTAATCTTCGATGGGACTCCTGTTGCGCAAAGTCAAACGGTGAAAAATTTAGGTGTCCTCATTGATAGAACTCTGTCGTGGGGACCTCAGCTCTCTGAAATCAGCCGCAGGATGTTTGCTTCAGCTGGTTCCCTTCGAAGATTACGCAATTTTCTTCCTTTTGCTACTAAAATTTCTCTTGCACAATCTCTTCTCCTTCCAATTTTGGATTATGCTGATTCTTCCTTCCTAGATTTAACCGAGCAGCAGCTAGACAAACTTGAGCGCCTGCAGAATGTCGGGATAAGGTTTGTATTTGGCTTGCGCAAGTATGACCATGTCTCGGAGTTCCGCAGAAAGCTCAAGTGGCTACCTATAAGGCTTCGGCGTAATGTTCACATTCTAACTCTTCTTTATAATATTTTATTTCTGTCTTCTGCACCTCCTTATCTCAAAACACGTTTCACTTTTCTTCATCTTTCTCATTCTCGTTCTCTCCGCTCCTCTGAAACTCTTTTGCTACAAATGCCTGTCCACTCTACTTCCTTCTACGGCAACTCTTTTACTGTCCGGGCTGTCCAGCTGTGGAATGCATTGCCGGTCACTGTAAGGTGTGCAAAGTCACTACCAATTTTCAAGGAAATGGTAAAGGAACACTATTTGTCCTGCTGTCACTGAATAAAATAAGCACTTGTTTCCATAATAAATTATGTAAGTATGTAATATGTATATATATATATATATTTATATTATATAGTATTTAATTTATATTAATATTTATAGGAATAGGTATAGGTATGTATGTATTTTTGTAATTGTAGTGAAGTATGTATTTTATTATTTATTTTTGAGTAGAAACCAAAGTTCTTACTACCTAGTAACAGATGCACACAGATCTGACCCCATGTACATATCCGATGATCCTATCCATACCAGGTTGTCTGGCAGAGATCGCTCTTGAGCGATAAGACCGCCAATTGTCACTTAGGTTATAATTATTTCTTTTTAAATTGTTTCTTAGTTTTAAGTGTGCAATAAAAGTATTTTCTATCTTCTATCTATCTAAAATTTAGAGATGAGGTTTCATCTGAATTCTACAAGACACTACTTTTTATCGACTGCTTTAGTAGGTGGTGCCTATGAATTATTTTTATTATGATGAATCAACAGAATTTCTTCTGGAAGTGTTTTGGTAAAATCCAGAATATACAAATAGGGGCGGGCCGTATGCGAATCAAGTTTTATAAATGCGAAAGTCTGTATGGATAGATGTTTGTTTGTTACTTCTTCACGAAAAAACTACTGAACGGATCGGGCTGAAATTTTGCATACATCTAAGTCTACACGTGGACACATAGCCTTTTTAAGCCTTAGACTTCCCATTTGATATCAATTTCATTTTCCTTAGCAACAAGAGTTGTGTTCTTAAATATGAGCTTTTTCACAATCTTTCTTTCTTGGAATGACCACACCGAGTTTTAAGATCGTGCTTTGTGCAAACCGATGCATCGATAGCCAGTTAAAAGGTCAGCCATCTTTGTTCCTGACGAACTTTTCGAAAGGGATTGTTTAACAAGTCTATTCTATTCTTAGTCATCGCATAATGCGTTGATAGCTCTATGCGAATATTTAAAAAACAAACTGCGGCTTTTGAAGTAATCAAGGATTCTTTTTCTATTGTGTTTTTTTCTACAACTGGGATCCTACTGGTCGATTCAGTATTCGCGAGTGTATTACTCTTACTGTTCTCGCTCTTCATTGGCTGCATTTTGATTACGGATGAAAAGTGACCAATGAGCGACGAAAATAATATGCGTGCGTGATATATTCACGAATTCATCTGAATCGACCTCAACCTCAACAGACTGTTGCTATCTTAAAGTGGAGTCAGGACCTCTCGAAGGTATAAATCGGTGGTACTGATAGTTTTTTACATGTTTTGCAATGATACGGAATCCCTATCGGAATCTACAACAACGATTAAATTTGGATGTAAAAAAAGACCACCTCGTACATAATAAAATAAGCGACTGATGTACGTAACTCATGTTTCTAAGATTCCACGTAATTAAATTGTATTAACATTCCATGTCTTAGAATACATATAGACCGATTAGTTTTATAAAAACGGTACCGATTAAATATAGTGCATCAAATGCATTTCAACCGCTGTGCATTATGGGAATGTTCTCGGACTTTAAATTGCAGGTCTCGACATAAATGTAGATGAGTTTGCAAGGTGAATTGAGATGATGCATATTTGTGACTTGTAAGGAATTTCGAAGGATGTGAAAATTATTACTATACTTACTTGGAAATGCTGTTGAATTTAATAGACCTATCCATAGGTATTCTATAACATAGACCAGCATAATCTTAAGGAATTTCGAATAAATGATAAAGGGGCTGAGTAACTTCGACTTGCGGATATAAAAATTATTACGACATAAACTTACTTGGATAAGCTGCTGAATTTAATAGTCCTATCCATAGATATTTCTATTGAAAACCAGCAATAATTTTAATTGATTTGAACCTAAATAAGAAGTGAGAAGTGAGGCTTTTGTCTAGTAGATGAACTACGGGCAGCGATGTGTAATGAATTTAATTCCTAATTTTAATAAAATGTCAATTGTTACATAAGATTAAGATTACAACGACTTGAGTTCTCGTATTAAAACCTTGTATTCTGGGTTCGGATTTTTTTTCAGATTGCTCTAACTATGGAATCACGATTAATTAGAAACTAAAAAACGTACAACGTTTTTTCACAGATAAGATTATGAGGAATTCAATTTAATTTTTCAGTCGCTGTTTCATAACACGGTGGTCTTACACCCAATAACTAAACAAACATTAAATTATTAGTATTTTGCTATAATTAATCCTACCAAATCCATTAACCGTTCGAAACCGTAACTAATTTGATACGACATTATAAGGGCCTATTAATTTTAGGGTATATTAATTTGACGTAATGAGTTAGGTACTAAATTGGGCCATAAAATGTTTAGTTTCGGGAGTTTAATTGCAACTGTTTTGTAAACTGCAATTGATTTTAATAGTCTTTTCACAATCATATAGGTGTAAGGGCGTGCTTGAGTAATAGCACAAACATATAAATAACTGTGAGTTTGTGGACGATGGTCCCAAATTGTTTTGTGTATGGGCTTTCTACTTATGCAATAAATTACATGCTTTTGGTTAAGTAAATATTTTTAATTTTGTACTCAACGAAGTTACAAAGTCACTAACGTCATGTAGTGCTCATGTTTTAATTTTTGAGCATTTACATGACATTTGTAGAAAAAATAAGCGATTAGCGGCATAGGGGTTATTACAACTCATTTGTCTGAACTTTTTGTTTACTTTAGGCAATAAAGTTTGTAAATTACGTTACAAAGATGAATTAGTGCAAAAACTGATATAAACAATTTAAAAGAAGTTATTTAGCCTGAGGCTACATTAGATTCTTTAGGTTTCGTGGGCGTATTTAGTTTGGACAGATGTGCGTTTAGCTATGCCGGTGGTACTTAAAGATTTTATCAGGATTTAATTTTTACGTCATGGCTTTTTTAGTTCGGTTTCTTACCGCGATGTCTAAATGTATGTATATATGTCTGTCTAAATATCTAGTTCAAAGAAAGAAGGACTTACCATCATCAACAATACCAGCAGCCTCATCCCTGGCGTTCTGCTCCAGAGCCTTAAGGATAGCCTCCGGGATGGGGGGAGGAGTGGGGAGATGGGCACCACGGGGCTGGTATCCGTTCTCATCAGCGGTGTAGGTGATGGAGTAGTCCTGGCCGTCATCACCCTTGTACGCAAAGCTGCCTTGAGACTGCACTCCGTTAGTAGCCACTCCACTGGCATCAGCGCGAATTCCATTGGAGGTTTCGTATTCGTAGGAGAAGCCGTCAGCTGTTACTTCACTGTTCAGCTTCAAGATCTGGGCGTTAGCATCGGGCCCAGGGGCGGAACCTCCAGTTCTACCGAAACCAGCACCGCCGGAACCAGGCGCGTTGTATAATCCTCCAGGGCTGCTGAAGCCCTGGGGTTGCAAGGATCCCGCTCCTTGGTAGCTAGGTCCAGCCCCGTTGAATCCAGGTCCGAAACCAGCGCCGGAGTTGCCTCTGGGAGGAAGGTATTTGTTGTCCAGGCGGTCGGCGACGCACGCTCCGAGAAGGGCAGCTACTACGAACTGTAAAGAAGGAAATGGGAATAGATAAATAAATAAATAAATAAATAATGCTGGACAATTCACAAAGCATTATCTAGCCCCAAGCTAAGCAGAGCTTGTGTTATGGGTACTAGATAACTGATATACTTAATACAACACACTACATAGATAGATATTTTTTATTATACATAAAAAACACCCAGACCAACGGAATAAATTTCTGCAGATAGTACACAAATTAGTTCCAAGGCGGGAATCGAACCCTCAACCTCCTGCGTCGCAGGCGGACCTTCGCCCGCTGCGCCACGGAGGTCGTCAAACCAAGATGACAATGTTTTCAAAACGGTTTTCTTTAGCAAAGGGCTAAAACATTTTGTAATGTTCCATAACTGTTTAACACAAAATAATAGCAAGTAAGGGTCAGGAAAAATATCTGTCTATGTAGAGTATTGTATTAAGTAAATCAGTTAGATAATGCTGTGTGAATTGTCCAGCAGTATTTATTTATTATTTATTTATTTATTTGTCATCAGACATACCTATTAGACTTTCTAGTCAGTAGGACAAGGTATTTTATGGAAGTCATTCACATGTTTAACGTTAATTTAGGAATTTCACAGAATCATTAGTGACAGTCAAGTAATTTGCTGCGCAACATTTTGTTTTGTACAATGCGACACTAATTTGCTCAAACATAATATTGAGTTTTGTTAATTCTTTATTGACAAAGAAAATAACAATCAAATAATAGAAATTAATTAGAACTAGTATTTACAATTGAAACAATTGAGATTGAACTGCAGACTGCTGCAAACAATTTACAGGTAGCCCAACAGTTTTGTTTAACACAAATTAAATTTGATTCGACAAATTAAGTTTGAAATAGCTACATCATTGTAAACTCAATAAAATGTAATTGTGTTACATAAAGACCTTATTTGATGAATGGACGAGGTGAAAACGACCTTTTTGCACTACAAAAGGGATTGGCCATCATTCTATTTATAAATACAAATGATGTTTGACTGAGTGAGTGGTTAGGTACTTTTGTTTTGAAATTGCTGAAAATTTATGTTTAGGACCTACTTTTATCGTAAGGGGGTAAAGTCTTCACAGTTTCATGCTGATGAGCTTTTCTTATTGTTGTTTATTATGTTCTCATTGTAGTAATGAGTTATGAATAAAATGATGAACCAGGTAAGCCTAGACAGATATTGAGAGATCAGGGACCTTTGTCCAACTCGACAGATCTGGCTTATAAAAACTATTTGTTTTACAATGTTAGCTAGTTTGACTGAAGGATACTTCAGTCAAACTAGGATAATCTGATTGGATTGTTTTCTATATTCCTGTAGTCTTGATCAATCAAGTCACTAAGGGAGGTTTCAACCCCTAACCACGTCACTAGTAAATATTCTTGGATTTTTTTAAACTCTAAGCTGTTTTGTTCCAGAAAAAATAAAATCCTTAGATGATAAATCCACTGTGGTCCCACACACTTACCAGTTTCATGTTTGTAATTTTAAAATATTGTATTAACTAAAACAG
Source organism: Eupithecia subumbrata (assembly GCA_949316285.1). NCBI lineage: Eukaryota > Metazoa > Arthropoda > Insecta > Lepidoptera > Geometridae > Eupithecia > Eupithecia subumbrata. The sequence continues at coordinate 11,388,140 of OX438630.1, read as the reverse complement.
GTAACTCTTGGAAGTAGCTGCGTGTGACTGTGGTGTGCTAAGTCGACCTGTGGTTATATAGGTGCATCGCAGTGCTCTGAAATCCGTATCACGGCCGATTGGGAAGGTGAGGTACTCTTCCTTGCTTGCGGACTTGCGAATATGTAGCGCTTTTTTTCAATAGATAGGTCTAGATTAGATCGAGATGGTAATGTTTCTTCGTCGCTGCTTTACTTTAGTCTATTGTTTCAATTGTAAATAGTAATTGTAATTTGTGTCTATGATTTGACTGTAATTTTATTTGTTAAGACTTTAGTTTACAGAAGCAGCTCAAATCAAAAAAATTACGACATTTCCAAGTTTATTTTTATGTTATGAATGTGACTTTTATGGATTTCATTTTATTTTCGAATTTTAGGAAAACTTACGGCTAGAAAATTACAAAATATGAAATAGAAAAAAATACATGAAAATTACATGTAGGTACTAAGGGCTATTTACTTAGTGTACATCTATAAATGTACAGAAATAAAAAAAATTGTGTTTGGTTTTAAAAAGGCTTTCATTGTGGATGTATGTAGGTCATAATGACTAGAAGAATTTTATAATGGGTTAAGTTGCGGGGACTTTTGTTAGAGAAAGGGAATGGAAGCGGGTGATAACATCTTTCTTTAGCACATGGCGGCGAAACGTTTTCTTGAAATCTGTAAAATCTGGTTTCAATCCAACGACCCTTGCTGAAGTTTTATGTACGAGATCTTTGAAAGAATTCAGACTTCGGAAAGGACTCGGAAAGGATTTTAATTCGATTGTATTAAACAACAACTTTAAACTTAACAACCAAATCTTATTTCGGAATTGACGACTATTGACGACCTCAGTGGCGCAGCGGGCGAGAGTCCGCCTGCGACGCAAGAGGTTGCGGGTTCGATTCCCGCTTCGGAACAAATTTGTGTACGATCTGCAGAAATTTGTTCCGTTCGTCTGTGTGTTTTCTATGTATGATAACAAAATATGTATATAATGTATTAAATTTATCAGTTATCTAGTACCCATAACACAAGCTTTGAGTAGCTTACTTTGGGGCTAGATGGTGCTGTGTGGATTGTCCAGCATTATTTATTTATTATTTATTTATTTGTAAAAAATGTGTGCGGCTTCTGCTCTACATTTACACATATAACGTTGTCTCTCTCCCAATAAGGTTTGCTGGAAGAGAACTCTTTTTGAGGTTAAGCTCGCTTTTACCATTCTTTCTCTAGTTTTATGGTTTCTACGTATGTTTATTCAGTACAATAAAGAATAAAGAATTATATTTTTAAGACCTACAAGCCTCAGAACCTGAATCAATTACTCTTTCATCCTCCCATCTCTGATGATATCTGAGTGCAAAAGCCGCTTTTATCCGCTAGAGGATAAAGTAAAATGGAATTTAGAACATCGTGTGCACTACGTTTGTGATTCAAAACCTATTTACTTCAACCTCCATGGTGCCGAATATATCATACAACCTTTTTTAATATGTTAAAAACTTAGACTTGGTGTACTTTTTATTTAATTTGCTTTGCGCGCCATTTTCTTTTTTTTGCATTTATTCATTTCCTCGCTGAGGTGGGATGAAAAGTTACGTGTTGCACTCGAGTGCAAAGATTTTTACCTCGTGCTCTTTTGTTTCCCTCGCTAACGCTTAGGATTCTAATTTTTGAATGACTCGCTACGCTTGTAATTTAATTTTAGAATACTTCACGTGCTCGGTCATCAAAATTGTTAAAAAGCAACTTTACACTCTTTTATAACAAATAACTATTGTTTCACGATGCTCAAAAGACACTAAAATTAATTGATATCAAATAGGTCATAGTGTCAGATGATCGTTTTCACATTGTTTTTTTTTTCGCTATAGGAAGAAGTGGTAAAGACTGCTAGTAATATCAAATTCTATCCATAGAGTACTGTACAATTTCTAACAAGTACCTATAGATGTTTTTTTAAAAGCTGGTTTGATCCTCTTTTGTTTTTTTTATACTAGAGGCTTGATTTGGCTGTCAGCGTGGTTAGTTGTAATGTGTTAAAGCAATATTGGTACATAATAAATATTTTTAAGTAAATAGAAAACACCCCGAACTAATATCCAAAGATCTTACAAACATTTGTCCCGAGACGGGAATCGAACCCGCAACGTCGCAGACCATAGCCCTTATTTATTTGGAGAAAGATCAAAAGATGAACTTTTCAATTTGATTTACATCGTCCATTGAATAGTAAAGCGCGGGAATAGTGAACTACTTTGTGGTTAGGAAACAGAGAAGCGCACTGTATTATGTTATTGTGGAGATAATCGAGGTTCAACTGTAAACATACGGGTGGGTATAACGCACTAGCAATCACACTAATATCATATATGCGAATGTTTAGATGGATGGATGGATGGATGTTGGTTACCATATACCACAACGACGTAACCGATCGGGCTGAAATTTTTCATAGATGTAGCTCTAAGCCTGGAATCAAATATAGACTTTTTTATCTGACTAAACAGTTCCCATGGGATAAAAATAATCCTTTAACTTTTCCATTGAATCAACGCATGCGGAGCTGCGGGCAGAAACTAGTATTAAATAATTACAGAATTACCTAACCATTACCTGCATATTAGCATAGTAAAACAACGTATCAACAGGGTACACGTAGTCCGTAGAAAATAAATTAAAATTCGATTTCTTATTTGATACCTGTATAAATTTTTGTATTTGTCTATTTATTTGATATCCTTTATTTGCAAAAAAATTACAATCAACTAATTAGAACTTTGTTTGATATTAAATTAGTTAAAACTTGATTTTTCTATGAGCTTATTTTGTAAGTCTAAAAAACTGAACGTTTGAATATTGATTTCTGATTTTTGCTGAACATGGCTTATGCTGAACAAGGGGATTTTTCTTATAATCACCTCGTTTGGTAGAATTGGTTATCACGCTGTTAAAAAACAAAAGAAGAAGGGTGTCCGTGTGTCATTTATTTGGTAGGTAAGTCGACACTTACGACATCCACGGGCACAATTGAGGGTGTCGATTCTTACGCTGCAACGGCTACCGTGAATTTCTATTAGTTATTTTTGCAAAACAAATTTTTCCAACCAGCCGGGAAAACATATTTTTAATTTCATATTTTATTTTGCAAAACATATATTATTATTCCAACCAGCCGGTACTGCTGCCACCGGTGCCATTAAAGTCATGGTCTTTTACTATATTAGTGAAACTCCATCCATCCTAATAAAAGCGAATGTTATTCTACCTGTCTGTCTGTACTTATACTGTAACTTTTTCACGCCTATGCGGTTTTACGGATCATTATAGAATATAGCAGAAAGGGGGACGACGGTATCCCGGACGTAAGCTACTAGAAAGCGCGTGCGGAGCCGCGGGCGGAAGCTAGTACGAGATAAATTACAAATTTTATTTTTATCTGTAAGTACTTATAACTTTCTTAAACACGTAACGTCCTAACTAGATTAGATGAACAACTACCTAACATAGATTGAGCAAAATACCACCCAAGAAGAAAGTCATCAATCACCCACTCAACTCGCCATCATCGCATCGCAACGCAACGCCGTCCCGTATGTTTCCCCGGCGGCTATTTTGAAACATTTTTTATGCTCTAAGTTATTTGCAAAGTAACATCAGTTAAAAGGGCATTACAATTCATTACCCATTGTTAATTTTGTAATCGCATTTTAGAGACATAACACACTTGCGATTTGCGAGCGATTTCAAAGCGAGGCGAGTTCGCAGCGAGCTCGCCGCGTTTAGTGCCGTCGAGGACGCCAATGTTCAAAACGCGGATTGACGACCGATGTGGCGCGGCGGGGTCCATTCCCGCCTGCGGACAAATGTTTGTACGATCTGCAAATATTTTTTCCGGATGCTTTGGGTATTTTTCTAACACACTAATATTAAAAATGCGAAAGTTTGGATGGATGGTTGGATGTTTATTACCTCTTCACTCCAAAACTACTGAACGGATCGTGCTGAAATTTTGCATATAGTTAGTTCTAAGCCTGGAATAAAAAATAGGCTACTTTTATCCCATAAATCAGTTCCCATGGGATAGGTTTTCTTAGAAAAAGACGCGTGCGAAGCGGCCGGAAAAAACTAGTGTATAATAAAAATATCTATATATGTAATGTATTGTATTAGGTATATAAGTTTTCTAGTACCCATAACACAAGCTCTGCTAGCTTGGAGCTAGATGATGCTGTGTGGATTGTCCAGCATTATTTATTTATTTTATATCGCAAGCTGCGAGCTCGCGGCGCGCCCGCGGCGTCTTCGCAGCGCGCTCGCTGCGCATTCACGCTCGCTTTAAAATCGCTCGCAAATCGCCAGTATGGTGGCTCTTAGAGTTATCTGAAGTTTGATCTCGGACTTTGACGTGGTGATTGTGATTGACTCATCAATGAAATAACGGAAATTGTATCATTTATTTCAATCAACGTGGACTTTTTTATTTATTGACTTGATTGACTGCATAGCCTTCAGCGATGGAGTCAATTTAGTATTAAAGTTAGTTGAAGTAGAATGGAAGCCCCATCCTAAGTTTTTTTGTGGGATCCTAATCCCAACAAAGGCTGGTTACATGCTTTCCCAAACAAAACGATTAATAAAATCTATCGTCTATTTTCATTCATTTGATGCAATTTTTGGAAAATCGCGATGTTTATAAAATTTAATCTTTTCTCTCTATCCGTTCACCAGCATCGGGTCCAGCCAGGTTATTGGTGTTTATCTAGTATTCACCAACTAAGGAATAATTCTGTAAATTATGATTACTAGTAACTCTTCTGCATTTGGTGTTAATTCATCAAGTCATTTATTAGAAAAGGTATAAATTTCTGCTGCTATTTTCTTTTTGGCTTTCATTGCTTGCTTCTAGCGCTTAGTTTTAAGTCACTTATATACAAATTGCGCACTTTTCAACATATATCAGTTAAATTTTAATTAGTTTCCGAGCTGAATTACTTTACGGGTGCACTAAATGGGTAAATGGTCATACCCTACCTACTCCTAGAGAGAGGAATTACTACTTACCTAGATACTCGTAAATTCAACTTACGACATAGATGTGTCAATATACTGAAATCAATTCATTAGTTCGTGCACTGTACAGTGTCTTCATAAATATTTGAACTATCCTAGGCGCTACTCCGTAAGTCGATAGCGATATTCCTTCCACTCGCACTGAGCGAGCAGTTCTCCTCTAACTTTACCAGTCGTACCAAGGTTTCGAACTCAGTTTGGCATAATGAATAACGGTACAACTTTTGTTAAATTTATTTACTTGAGTAGATACTTACAAAGAACTTACAAAGAACCACTAGTTTTTAAAACAAGTATTTACAAAATGTTCAAATACACATGAATCATTCAGCTAAAAAAAAATCGGTGCCTTCGTGAGTGGAGCGGGTCGTTAATCTAAGGAAGTGTGGTCGCAGTTTCTGAGGGTTTGGAGTCTACCTCTGTGTTCATAGAAGTATGTGTATGTATCTGTGTCTACTCTTTTAGGCAGTGACTGCATTTCGTTGCATGTATTTTTAGTGGACAGTAGAAGCAAATATTTCACAGATTACAACGAAATTTCGAGCAGCGGGCAAAAGTTCCATAGAAAAATGTTCATATAATCCGCACCAGCTGGAGTTAAAACTCTAGTTCTTTACTAAAACAGCGACCTTGTGGCCTGTATCATTCCTGCATATTTAGGGTTGGACCTCGAATGTCAATTCGTTTGAATGTCACTAAGTTCTTTCAATACGGTTTTGCTGGGTAGACGCCCTGTTTTATTTGTTGATTGTTGAGAATGTTCATTGAAATATAGCGATATAAAGCTCTTGTGGCAGAGTCGTAAATAATATCCGTAGTGTAAAATCACTTTTAAAGGAAATAATACGAGATATTTCTAATTTACCTCCTCAGCATCCGTTCCCTATTCACTTTGGTGTTCCACAAGGATCCGTTCTGATTATTGTCATCAAAATCATTAATAGGTACAGTGACATTCATTGAAAGGTTATGCACTTGTTTATGTAAAGTAAATTTTTATCGAAACAGAAATATTTTGAGACTTGTATCTTTAGTTAATCTGAGGAAAGCAACCTGTTCTACAAAGAATAAATTTAATATTCCAAAAGTTTTTATAGACGAAGAAAGTTACAATTAAATAATAGAAATAAATTAGAACTAGTATTTACAATTAGTAAAACAATTGAGCCAACTGCAGAATGTTGCAAACAATCTACAGGTAGCTCAACTGATCCATATCAATACCAGTCGAAAGAGTGCCCAAGACGCTGGCTGTATTGTCCCGCCGTATAGCAATGCTGATGCGCTGCGCCAGATACTCACCAGCTCACGGTTAAAGTAATATAATTACGAGATTTGGATTGAAACCCGCCAGGGGGATCTATGAACACCAGTTTACCTGGGCATCGATTAAATATGACGTGGGTAATGAACGTCTTCCACGCAGTTTAAATTAAAAAAAAAGGAAAACCTTAGGTACGTAATTTCCACTCTATGTAGAAAAGAATCGAACAGTTCCTTCTTAGTTCGTTATAAATTTTTCACGTGACCTAAATCTGTTTTTCGTACAGTGTAACTTCAGAACTATGTTTAATGTATGTCTGCAACACTAGCCTCAGGCTAGACTTACTACATTCCATGATCGCCCTTTGGCAGTCTTGAACCGATTTTGTGTGCTTACTCATGCAACTGGAATCTCTTTTACCAACAATGATAGTACTTAGGAAATTGGGAATGCAAAATAAATTTAATAAGAAACGGAATGGTGGGATATCATCTCGAAGAACCGATAACCGATGAAGTAAACGTGTTCTTGAGTGTAGACCACGACTAGGCAAATGTAGTGTAGGACGCCCTCCAGCCAGGTTGGATGACGACCTGCGAAAGACTGAAGGCAGATGCGGCAAGCTGAAGACAGTGCGCTATGGCGCTCATTATGGGAGGCCTATGTCCAGCTGTGGACTAATATAGGTTGATAATGATGATGAGTTAGGGTGTGTTTTTGTTAGGTAGCCGGAGTTAGATCCGGACTTGCGTTTTTGTTATTTTCATTTATTTTATTTTTTGCATTTTTTTTAATTTAATCTACGTAAGTCTATATAATTATTACTTTTTAGTTTCTGTGCTGTAAATGAGTTGTTTGATAAATGTTTGTCTTTCTCTACTATATCACCAGATGCACTAGCAAATAGCACTATCAGCTGGAAAAAAAAAAGGAAAGTGAAACAACGAAAGCAACAAAGAAAAGCGATAAAGATTTAGGTACAAGAAACTAACATGAAGCTGATCAATAAATTTAATTATTTAAACGCTATAAATTTAACGATATTGGTAAACGGGCTGCTCTAGAGTTGAAATTAATGTATTCACGATAAACTTAGTTAAGTCAGTCCAATGCAAATTGTGGGTATGGCGCCCTCAACAGCTTTTGATGAAATTGCAACATTATTACAGACCCGATTAGCTTCATCTTCGGTCCTTAAACAGAATCATTCAAATCAGACCAGGCCTGAGTGGATCACAATTATGTCCTAAAGTGGAAGCTTTGAGCAATGCCTAGATTGGATATCTGAATAAACGCGAACGCGTGAACAAGAATTTGTTATGCATGTATGGATAAACAGAATATAATTTCGCTTTCATAATATTTGTATGGATACCTACTAGCTTCTGCCTGCGGCTTCATACTGTTATGCGTCCCCTTTTGAGAGGGGTTTTAAAAAAAGATTTTATATTTACTAGATATATTTTATTACTGGATATCATAGAAAATTACAGTAACAGAATAAAACAATTACAATTACACACTTATATCTATTTCTTAAAACTCTAAGCCGTCACCAGAAGGCAGAGTGCCCAAAATGCTGGCAGCATTGTCACGTTGAATGGACACACATTCGTTGACCGAAATAGAAGCCAGCATTCCGATCACCTGTGGACTCTATAAGAAGTTTGGTAAGATCTTTAAATCACTTAAATTGATTAATTGGAATTAATCAGATTACGTAATACAAAATAATTGAGCCCGGAGACAAATGCGTGTTGCTTGATCAATTGCTCAACCGTGACTGACTCGAAATCACTGCAAGGGCTGTGACTGAGGGATGCAAAATGCGACGCAGCAGTAACTAAGCAAATTCACATACATTTAAGCGGTTTATCAGCTTATGTCCGAGTCGGGATATTATTTACTTCCCTGCTAAATTTAACTAACATCCGTTCTTTAAGGCGCGAAAAGGTAACACACAGACAGGCAAAGTTAATTTCGCTTTTATAATTATAGTATGGAAATTTGGATAGAAGGCATACACATACATTTACATAACTTTTTGTTAATCGATTTCAAATGGAGATCGAGTCGAATATCCAACAACCCTATAACTTGCAATAGACCCTTCATACCGCAATCGAACTATTTCGCCCATGACCCCACGAAAACAATCGATTCGAGATTTAGAAAATATTAATTTGAACTTTAAAACAATTTTCTATGCAATTTGAAGTCGTAAAAAGGAATTTTATGCCGTTCATGCTACATCACATTTTTATGTAAACATAATAAAATGATATGGATTTGCACGTGCTAAGACTTTTGATATTAATCATTGAATAGATCTGCCAGTAGGTTTAAGTGTTAAATTACTTTTCATTCATTAATTCAAAAATAGTCCAGTCATTTTAGCCAAAAAAAATAGGGCCAACCTGCCATTTCCGAGCTTACCAGCTGGAAACTGACGTTATAAACCTTGGTTAAAAAGACCTTGAACAACTCACGAAGCTAACAATATAATTTTCTTTGGCTTTTGAGACAGCGTTTAAAACGCCAAAATGAATGCGTATACGAGTTTCCAACTGGTTAACTAGGTATTGGTTAACTAGGTATTGGTTAACTAGGTATTGCTAGGTGAAATCCTGACTGCACTAGATTGCACGCAGATTTTATAATACAAAACAGCAAGTGAGGTTTCAAATATGTTTATATCTAACTTATTTGAAACCTCACCTGCTTAAAGACGAAAACAAAAAACTAAATTAAAACTTAAAAATGCTCAAAAATATTACGAAAAGCTCGTAAAGCATAAACAAAGCTTGTACAATACATGGAGTACCCGCGTTTACCGGTATAATATGGTGTGAAAAATATTTATGAGCGGAGCGAATCAATTTATTCTCCTGCATATATAACGTATAATGTAGATGAGTATCTAAAACCGCAAGTGGACATTGCCCTTAAAAATCAGTAAACGATGTCGTTACTTGCCTGTAATGGCATAACGAGACATCATTATAAGAGCAGACGAACGAGTTTGTACCAGACCTTAGACATAAAATATTCTACACTCTCCTTTAGTACAGAATTAATTAATTAAATTCATTCATTGAAATCAACGTATTCTTGAGTGGAGACCGCGACTCGGCAAACATAGAGTATGGCACCCTCTAGCCAGGTGGGATGAAAACCTGCGAAAGACTGCAGGTAGATGCTGGATGCGGCAAGTTGAAGACAGAACGCTATGGCGCTCATTAGGGGAGGCCTATGTCCAGCAGTGTACTAGCATGGGCTGATGATGATGATGATTGAAATCAAGGGATCTACCTCTATTTGGTAGGTGGTAGGTTTCCTTTAAGCCGCAGACCCACCACCATCTACAGGGACGCACGTTTGTCAATACTGCAGCCGCATCTGCCCTTCCCGTACTTACAATAATGTCAATGTCATTTAAGTTAGGCCGACAAACGAAGACTACACCAACCATCCGTCATGGATGCTAAAGGTCAATGATGATGACCCTGATGTGACAGGTAAGTAATTGGGTTAGTCGGGATACCCTAAGTCCTAAAGATTTCTTTCACCATCACAGAAATTTTCTAATTAGAGAAAGTTGTTTCTTTGGGTTTTTAAGTTTGTTTGGTAACCTCGGAATTAAAGTAGGCAAAAGGAAGGCGCCGTCTCTGACCAGGTTTATAAAAATCCTATATTTATCCATTGGATTTCCCTTCATATTGAGAAAAACAGAAAGTGACGTGCGGTAGCTTTAGCGCCGTGTTATTTATATTTTATTTTATCTTATCTGTAATTTTATTTTTGTATTTTTTTAAACTGTTATTATTCCAATTTGATATGGGTTTTTGCCTGAAATAAACGAATTTTATTTTACTTTTTTATTATTAAGTACAAGTTAAAAGGTTCCGAATTAGTCCCAAAAGTGTCGTACCAGCGCAAAACGATTTCAAAAAGCAAAATGAAATATAATTCTCTCTGAAAATGCTGAAAATTTAGGCCTGCTCTTAAACCGAATATTTTTTTCCGCCCCCGTCTTCAAAAAAGGAGGACGTCCTCAATACGGCTGTCTATTGTTTTTAATAAATGATTTCATGTCGCTATGACTTCTGCTATACAGTCTGCTTACGAATAAAATAATAAACAAATAATGCTGGACAATTCACACAGGATTATCTAGCCCCAAGCTAAGCAGAGCTTGTGTTATTGGTAGTAGATAACTGATAAACTTTATACAATACACTACATAGATAGATATTTTTTATTATACATAGAAAACATCCAGAACATACTGAACAATTATCTGCGGATCGTACAAACATTTGTCCCGAGGCGGAAAATAAAATGTAACATAGCCACATTCGTTAATTGATAAGTTTATACTCCTACAAACATAATCCAGGCAGACAGCAACTGCAGTCTATTAGTAATTAAAACGAATTGAAATTCCTGAGTGACCATCCTTGAACAAGCCCATTTTGAAAGTTCGATGAAGTAGCAAATATACGAGGACTGACTGACGAGTTGACAAAAGGATGCTAAGAGATTGAGAGGGCCCATTGCGCGCCATTTTGTGAAAAGAATAGGTATAGGATTCATATCGCACTCTTAAGAGCGGACGGAACATACGTTTTTAGATAGATAGATAGATAGATAATACTTTATTGTACCACACAAAGACAGATAACAATACTGACAATACTGACTCGGCTCGCTGGGCCTTGTACAGAGCAGACGTGTGCTAAACTTTACGCGAAAATAAAAAAAGACCGTTATTAGAAAGTGAACCTAAAGCTTATACGATTAAAGCAAAAAGTTGAATGTGATCCGACTCCAAGCAAAGCAAAGCAACGAGAACGGAGTGCGCGCACCCCCCGCTTCGCCACTTCGAGTAAAAGAGAAGCGCTGCTATTTAATCATCATTCTCGCACGTATCGCAACGCAACTACAGCACTCACGGTGAGTCATTCATAGCCTACAACAATGAACGTACAGAGATCACCGCCGTCCAAGTCAATAAGCGCTAGCGAAAGCGCAAGCGGCTCCGCTCCTAACATATCTATGCTCGGTGTTAATGAGTTCATAAATACAAGCTCCCGAAAACGTAAAGAACGCCCCGAGCAAGAAGATTACAGAAAAGATTTAGCAAATTTTCGCGACGAAATAATGGGTTTTTTACAAGATTTCGGTCGATCCCAGACTGAAAATCTGACAACTATTCGAGACGACATTACTGATATAAAAAGCGAAATAAAAACAATAAAATTGGTAACAGAAAAATTTACAGAACAATTTGAATACGTTAATACAGAAATTAAAGATATAAAAACACAAAATATAGAAACTCAACAAAAGATTAAAGACATAGAAACGGAAATTTTGAAATTGAAAAACGCCGAAATATTGTCACTTGGGCCACAGGCCTTCGCGAACAGAAACGAAGATATAATCCAAGAATTACAAGAGCGTTGTGAACGTCAAAAAAATATAATTTTTGAGGGTATTTTGGAAAAAAATGAAAGTAACTCGAAGCAAAGACGTGCAAATGATATTGAGGAAGCCATGAAGGTCATCACTGCTTTACATGCCAGCTGTCCCAAGCCCCTGAGAGCGTTGCGTTTGGGGAAATACATACCAAATAAAAATAGACCTGTTAAGATATGTTTCAACGATACAGATTCTCCAAAAATCTTATTACGAAATAGAGCCAGTCTGCCAAAACATATAAAAATGTACGCTGACCAAACGCCTTTACAAAAAGACCACTGGCAATCCATAAAAGAAGAATTAAAAAAACGTACTGAGAATGGGGAGACAGGTTTGACTATAAAATATATTAGAGGAACACCAAAAATTATAAAAATGAATTCAAAAAACTAATAACGGACTCTTTACAAATTGCAGGACATACAAGTATAACAAATAGAATAAATTATCATTTACCAGGCAACTATGCGGATATACCACTACAATCCTCTTCACTTCGATTTTTTTACGCAAACTTACGCAGCATTTGCACTAGTGGCAAGTTTGACGAAATAAAATGTATTCTGAAGTCCATATCAAAAACTACGCACATACTGATTTTCACAGAAACCTGGATAAAATCAGAACATGAGGCTAACAGATATCAAATACCAAACTATACACATATATACAACTATAGACCATACAACGAAACAAGAAGAAATACATCAGGAAAAGAAGAAAAAAAGAGAGGAGGCGGCGTTTCCATCTACGTGCACTACAGCATCAAGTATGAAATTACAGAAGACCTGTTTGAAGATGGAAATCACTATCTATGGGTGAAAATAGATAATCTATCGCTTAATATCGGAGCCATTTATAAACCACCAGATAGTAATTTTCAAAACTTCTTAGCAATATATTCGCGACAACTAGAGAAAAATAAAAGAACATTAATTTTTGGTGATTTTAATATAGATTTATTAAGTAAAGATAGTAAAGTTAAAGAATATAAGAACGAAATACAAGAAAATGGCTATAAATTAATAAACAACGTTGATAAAAAATTTTGTACACGACAAACAAACACTACGAACACTATTATTGACCATGTCTGTTCAAATTTATTTAAACATTCAATAAGCTTTTCTCTGATTGAATCCTCATTATCCGACCATAAGCACATATACATAGAGATCAGTAACTTAGCACCAATACAAAAAGAAAAAATACAATATAAAGCAGTAGATTACGAAAAACTATTCAATAGCATAGCAAACGCTGAGTACCGGAACGAAAACAATACATATGAAAAATTGGAAATATTCCTATCACAACATATACAGAACAATACAATAGAAAAGACGAAAATTCAAAACCCACCACACGAAGACTGGATCAACAAAAATATTATAGACTCAATAAAGTTAAGAAACACGCTATGGCAAATTAAAAAATCTAATCCTAATAACGACACAATTTTAGAAGATTATAACAAAGAACGAAAAAACGTTAAAATACTGATAAACGACGCTAAAAAAACCTATTACTACTCTTTATTTAATAACAACACAAATAACCCTAAAAAAATGTGGGAGATCATAAATAGCTTAGGAGTCAATAAAATAAAAGCAAAAACCCCGTTACCTAAACTTAATACAGCTAATGGACTGATCTCAGCGGGGCACGACGTTTGTAATGTTTTCAATGATTTCTTTTCGTCAATAGGCGCTGACTTAGCCAACAATATACCCAGCATGTATCATCTAAATAGTGGAAATATCCTAATGCACACAACTACACACGAGCACGATACAATACTAAATGTGTTAGCTCCCTGTGACAGTGAAGAGATTTCCAAAATCATCGACCAACTAGATAGCAATACCAGTACAGGCTTAGACGGCATCACCACTAAAACAATAAAAAACATAAAACCCTTAATTTTGGAACGTCTTACCCTTTGTATAAATGAAAGTTTAGCTCGTGGTGTTTTCCCAGACAATCTCAAAATTGCTAAAGTTAGCCCAATATATAAATCAGGTTGTAAAAAAGATCCTAATAACTATCGGCCAGTTTCGGTACTACCCGTTATTTCAAAGATATACGAAAAAATTTTATATAACCGACTTAACGATTTTCTAATGGCAAAGAATTTTTTTATAGATGAACAGTATGGTTTTCGTCCTAAATCTAGTACTCTATCTGCGGCTATAGATTTGGTAACCAAAATTAAAACCCACATTGACCAGAAAAACTATGTGCTAGGTATTTTTGTAGATTTAAGGAAAGCTTTTGATACTGTTAGTCATCAAAAGCTTCTCCAAAAACTAAACAACATAGGAATCAGAGACAGAGCCCTAGACATATTCAAATCTTACCTATCAAATCGGAGGCAAGTGGTAAAAATTGATAACTTTACCAGCTGTTTAAGAAATGTCACTTATGGTATTCCACAAGGATCAATTATTGGCCCACTAATGTTTCTAATCTACATAAATAATATAAACTCAATAGGGCTCACAGGCCAACTAACACTTTATGCAGACGACACATGCCTCTTTTATTTTGACAAAAATATCCACAACATTATCGAAGATGCTCAAAAAGACCTTAACACCCTCAATGAATGGTTCAAATACAATTTGTTAACAATTAATACGTCAAAAACCTCGTTCATGATTTTTCATGCAAAAAACAAGCCGGTACCGGACTTTACGCCACTATCGATAAACAATGACCTAATTAAACAATCGCAGCTAGAAAAATACTTAGGATTATGGGTCGACAATAAACTGTCGTGGAAGTCACACATTGAAGAAGTAAAAACCAAACTTACGTCATTACTAGGAGCATTGCGCAAAGTCGCAAAATGCATTCCTGCTAAAGTCAGAAATACAATATACAATTCTTTAGCAAAATCCCACTTAGAGTACCTTATTGAAATATGGGGATCGGCTGCTGAAACACATATACAACCCCTTCAAAGAGTCCAGAACAAAATAATTAAGGTTTTATATCACTATTCATACTATACCCCTACCAAAGAATTATATAAAAATACTAAAATACTAAATTTAAAGCAACTATATATTTTTAAAACATGCCTTCTAATAAAAAACATTACTTCAAAGTCCATACAATCAAATCTAAGCCTACAATTAAAAAAAAGTAAATATAGTTTTAGGAACAAAATTAAACTAAAATTGCCCAATACACGTACAAACTACGGAAAAAAGACGATTCTTTCAGAAGGAGCACGTATTTTTAATAATTTACCAAATATAATAAAAGAATGTGATAGCATTCATAAGTACAAAAATATGTTGAAAGCACATGTCTACTCGATAGAATAATATAACTACATAAATAGAACACTATTAGATAACATAATTAGTTATGATTAGTAATTTAAGTTAAGTCTCAAATCCCAGGAGCTGTTTACCTACTTAAAGTTAGTTTTAGTACACAGTTACTGTATAAATTTATCTCATTTTAAGTGAACTGTAATGTTTTTATGAGAAAATAAAGTTCTTTAAACCTAACAATACAGAAATAAATGCTAAGAGTAGAAAAAAAAAAAAAAAATTATAATAAAATAATAATTAAAATAATAAAAAAAGTAATTTTTTGCTTATTTTCAAGAAAACTACATAACGTATGAAAAAACTGTATTATGGAACCAAAGAATTAGTAATAACCTGCGAATCCAAACAATAATCTTTTGTATAGACCGCAGGGTTCCTGAGATCTCGACCAAATTAGCTGCAAAACAGTGCACTTTCATGTTTTACGTATTTTTTTTACAATCGTGGTTTCCAATTAAGGAACCGATGAATTTTTTTTGAATTTTATGTAATTCTAGCTTTTTACCATGGGGATGAGTACTGAGATCAAGGCCCAGTTTGACAAGAAAACCCGCTAAGTTCGTCCCTTAAGCCACATACATTTTAAAATGTCTTTGGATTAAGCTCGCAATTAACTCACCGAACCCGATAACGACAGAGCCCGGCGGGCTGGTGTCGGTGGCATTTTAGAGAACTATGTCGGCTATTTGTGGCGACATGCGATAACATGCGTACTTAAATAACAGGACCGAGAATGACGTCATCAAGAGGAGTTCATCTAGTTCTGGGTGACGTCCCGGTGACGGTGGCGGTGGATAAACGCTGTAAGCCATTTGGCTGTCGGCGGGCTGTATCAGTGGACTATGTTAAAATCAAAAATCAAAATCAAAAACTCTTTATTTCCATAAATACAATAAGTGTGTGCGCAAACACAGTTCCACTCTCTATTCTCTCACTCTTATACTCCGATGAGACGGCATACCGACACACGAGAAGTCAGGTGCAGGACCAACAGCTCAACATGTTTTTTGAGGCTTGGTGGTCGAACGCCAACTTCCTGACTTCGAGCTGCTTCTACTAATTTTTATAGCTCAGAACTTGAGTGACATAGGAAAATTACCTTCTTAGTATAATCTAACATCATTTACCACTCTAACATAACTATCTAATTCATCTCAACGTAAAGCCTACTCATTACAATCATTCGACTGCATTATTTCCAATCATTTACGTCAGTGTACATGTTGCAGGTACATTATCCATAAATAGACTAGACTGAAGCGCGTGAACAATTTTAATGGTCCAATAAGAGATGATTGCATAGGTTTAACATGTATTTAGAGCATGATATTTTATTTATTGACATAAGGCCTACACAGAGTACGCTAAGTTACGCTAGTGTTGTACACTCATAGAAATATAAATCGGTTCCCTAAAAAATTAAATAGTGATAAACATAATTTTAATACCAGAAATAAACATAAACTCGCTGTGCCCACAACTAGGCTACACAAAATTAATGTATCTTATAAAGGGCTTCTTTAACAAAACTCCTAGTGAGTTGCAAAAATTATCAGTTAATAAATTCAAACAAATTGTTAAAACCTTGCTGTGCAAAAAGGCTTACTATAAAATATCAGATTATCTAGAAGATAAAAAAGCTTGGCACGGGTTTTGCTCCTACTCGAAAAGTAACAACTAACAGGCTAAAGCGCCAGAAATCAAAAATATCACATTATTTCCGTGTCAATGTTTAGTTTTACAATTTGACCTTTTCTAAGTGTACATTAATTGTGCACTGTAATATGCCCTGCGCACATGGCGATAGTCTTCATTAAGACTGGCCACCGCCGTGACTGAAATTTGGATAGCAGGACATCATTATCTGTGCTAGAAAACTCACATATTTTTTTGTTTTGGTAAGTATCAGAGCCTATGGGTATGGGTTCCACTATTCTAGCTTCCGGTTATGGTACTAGAGGTTATGCAGTGCGACTAGCTACGGTGGCTTTTTACCGCATCACGGAGAAATACATAAATGATAGGTTGCAATAATTATATATTATATACCTACGGGGAAAATAGTTGGAACCGATTCGAGTTTTTTCAATTAATAATAATTGAAAAAAAATCGACTCTGTTCCAACTATTTCCCCGTTTTGTAAAAACGAAGAGGACGACCTGCAAAATGTAGTTTAAACACTTTTGGAATTCAGAAAAGCTTTTCATACCTATATAATTTAGCAAAATGGTAATTAAGAATCCTAGTACCAGATAACTACATAAACAGATACACCCGAAAAACATATTTAAATACCCTTTCGGGTAAATAAAAAACTGAAAAGCGCCGGATTAACTGGTATTGCGTAGGAGCTCTTAGTTTCAACCTTGAATCTCCACGATCCATGCCGGAACTCATCTGCGTAAGTAGGTAGCAATCATACGGATTTTATGGATATTGTCTACTTTACAAGTAGAGCAAAGGAAACCGACTCACGATTTGAGTGGAATAATGGGTGGAATCCTACAATACAAAGGTAGGTACGCAGTTTGAACGAGGATGTTTTGGATATCAGGATGAAAAACCTGATTCAATAACGTATTTCTTTAAGCTTACAAAATAAGCGCGTAGCATCTGATACCTATATTACAATAATAATTAGACCGTTTTTATGTGTTTTCGAAACCTTATCGGTCAGCAGCCTATATTGGTCCACTGCTGGACACAGGCCTCCTCCCGATAAGCGCCTTATTGACTTTTATCTCATGGGGGAAATGCCACGCTAGACATGCGGGTATGCAATCGCATTTCGGTGGTAGACTTATTCTGCAGAAGGCGGTGCTGCCCGCCCCCCGGTGGATATCCCTTAGTCGCCTCTTACGATACCCGCGGGAAGAGTTGGGGTGGTGCAAATTCTAAGCCGGCACGACACCTAATTCCTAAATCTTATGTAATTAAATTAAGTTCAGTCATCAGTGCCTCCCTTCGATCTTCGGTTAGTGTGTAGTACAGTGTAGTGGAAATTACATTATTGATGGCTCGCAGAAATAAATAAATAATGCTGGACAATTCACACAGCATTATCTCTAGCCCCAAGCTAAGCAGAGCTTGTGTTATGGGTTCTAGATAACTGTTATACTTAATACAATACACTACATAGATAAATATTTTTTATTATACTAGAAAACCCAGACCAACGGAACAAATTTCTGCAGATCGTACACAAATTTGTTCCGAAATCATTGAAAACTAATAGCTGAAAGGTTATAAAATACTGTTTCATCTTTCTTAAATCTTGATTAGGCACAACCTTTTTATGCCTGTCAGGCGGCGACTGACATAATTATTAAATGTTCATAATATCGGACCATTTGAACCCCTTCACTTTCGTCAGAACGTTACTCGAACTTTCGTCAAGTAGGTACTCACTGTAATAAATAATATACAGGTTGGATATTTTGGACGGGATGGACGTCGAAGGCGATTGAAACTGCAAAAATCTAAATGATCATCATCATTCTGCCAATGTATGTGAAAAGATTTTAATGTGATTTCTGTATTTTTTAGTAGGCCCAACCACCACCTTGTACGTACCACGTAGTACCAACAATAAACTGATAAAAATTTTTGATGATTAAGAAACAGAATCGAAAAGAAAAAGTTTTTGTGTAAAACACCCATTTTGTTGATAACTGTAGAAAGGTACATTTTTTGTAAATTTGTGAATGTGGATGCAAATTCATCTAAATAATATAGATAGTCTTCTAAGACATTTTCCTGTAACTACACTAGTTAAGGTACCTCTCCTTACTGCCCCATCCAAAAAACCACCCTGTATAAGTACTTACTCATCTCTAGGTAGGCAACAGAAATACGCGAACATTATTTCATCAGCAAGCTATTGTGTAAACCTAGGTACTTCAGTGAAAGACTTCGTAGCCTTTGGGTCTGACTTAACTGCAATAAAATTAAGACATTAATTAAGTTTTAATAAGAAATCAAGTACCAAAACCTACATTTGACCCACTACTGACACTTCTAAATATTCTAATTAAAATTAAGAAATTAATAATTACCTTAACATTCAACCCACGTAGAAAAAAACCATCTTCGAACTATACAGGTCAAGTCATAGAGGATCTCAATTTATTTAGCTATAATTACTAACTAAATTGTACTAATTTAACACGTCAAAGATTACTGTTACGTAACTAATTACGATTTTTTTTTGTATATCGAAGGCATCGTTGCAAAGAGACGTATGTACAAAATGCCTTTTTTAATTTCACCATTAAAATCCAGAGGTCAAATACTAGAAATAAATAAGTTACGAAGTATGTGGTGTTATTATTATGTGTAGTCTAATTGATGTGTTTTGAATGGTCTGATTCTAAAATAGTATTTTGACATGTCATTTTTGAAAGGAATTAGACGGTTATTTGTTGCTTACTATCTATTTTTTGTTACTCCTGAAAAGTGGCTAAAATGTCGATACTTCATCAGGAATGATGATCTCGATATAATTTCGCAAACGAACCACAGTATGTACTCACATAAAAGTTTGAAACTTGAACGATTGACCTAGCCTCCTGCAAATTGAGCCGTGTTCTCATACTTAATCATAGGATGGAGCACACAGAGCTACTGCTGGACAGGTCACGCACGATAAAGTAGATTCATTTCGCAAAGGAAGTTAAAGAGATGACTAACTTCTGCTCGCGGCTTTGCACGCGTCTTTTCGGTATAATAAGTAGCCTAATATCTAAATCAGGCTTTGGTCTAAACGTGCGCCAAATTTCATTTTGATCTGTTCAGTAGTTTTGGTGATCTTAGGTAACAAAAATTCACATTTCACACACTTTCGGCTTTATTATATTAGTAGGATAGGTCCATATTGTGTTAGACATAAAAAAACATAGCCGTTTGGTGCCGGCCCAATTCTTCCCACGGGTATCGTAAGAGGCAATTAATCTATATCCACTCGGGGGCGGGCAGCAGCGCCTCCTGCAGAACAATTTTACCTCCGAACGATACCACCCCCAACCCGCATGCTCTGCGTCGGGGTTTTGGGCATTATTACCCCCCGTCGCATAAAAACAATAAGGTGTTTATCAGAGGGAGAGCTGCGTCCAGCTGTGGGCTATTATAGGCATAGAGGGAGGTAGAAATGACTTATTCGAACGTGTGTATTGATGAAAATCAGAAAACGTTAGACTGTTCGATAGCTCTAGTTTTTCAAGGGTTGACGACCTTTCGGTTAAAGACCACAATAGAAAATAAATAAGATACAGGAGAATTCATTATGAATGTAAGCGGGTTAAGACGCTGTCCAAACAGCGACACCGTAGAAAGTACACTTTTTCGTCGCACCGTTAGCCGTTCTCCGACATATTACAAGCCCAAAAAAAAAACAGTGTATAGTCAAATGTATGGAAAAAAGACTTATACAAAAATATTTTATAAAACGATCTAGGATCTTGAAGAAAATAATCACAAGAAAGAACAAGAAAAAAATTTTTCGTCTCGAAATGCTCCATATTTTGAGTGACAACCATTAATTATTTTAATACTATATGAAAGGAAATTTTATCAACAAAAGAATTATGTAAAAAGTTTTAAATAAATAAAACCATTAACATAATAAAACCCAAAAAACACATTTTTGTAAGGCGTTTAGCGAAGTAATTGCAAAAATGATAATATTTTGCCAATAGAATTTCAACCTTATTACTCAAACATCCCTTTCAATATATGCTCAAAATAGCTTCCAGTAGCTTCATTCGGAGGCTGGATGCCTCCTCGGACGGACGTGAGGTTATGTAACTTTTTTCGCGATGACAGCTGGGTTCGACGGACGAATTACGATTTTCGACAACTTTTGTTTTGCGGGTTAAATGGTTCATTCGTCATTGAAATAAAGTCTATATTTGATTGAAGCTAAGCCAAAAGAAATTTGCAGGAATTTTATTCATTGACAGACCTACCAATTAAGTAGAATAGGTTTATAGTGGTTTTATCTCTGGTAGCTAGATAGGTAGGTATTACTCAACATGTTTACAGCACGAAAAGTATTGGTCGAGTTAAAATATGTTAAATAGGTAGGGCGATTTTGATGACCTTATATATAAATAAACAATGCTGAAAAATTAAAATAGGAGCCTACGTCCAGCAGTGGACTTATATAGGCTGATGATGATGAATTCACACATCATCACCAAGGCCGAAGCTAAGCAGAGCTTTGTTATGGGTACTTACTAGATAACTGATTTACTTAGGACCAACCATTTGCATTTTTTTTCTCGTAGTTCTACCAGTAGAACTACAGGCAAATTTAAATTACTCGTAGTTCTATCGGTTTGTTCTCTTAGAGAAGAGAGATTCTCAAAAGGACAGATACTCAAAAATAATAATTTACTTTAAATTTTTAATAACTCATAGAAAAACCTCATCGGAGCGGTTTGTCATAACTTTTTTGTTATTGGCAATATGTGTACATTGACATCAATATAATATTTTTTTTTTTAGCGTAACAAAGAAGTCAAGTAAAGGAGATGTTTAAAGACGTAATAAACATGCAAAACAATTGTATTTCCAATGACAGTTGTTTAAATTATTGTTAATCACTCATGTTAATCATAATCACTCATGAGTTCTTGGAAGGCAGCAACATAATAATAATAATAATAATAATAATAATAATAATAATAATAATAATAAGCCTTTTATTTCCAAATCTTAAATAACAATTTTTGAGATTAAATTAAAATTATAAATAAATTTTGAATTTGTGAATAATTTAGGTAAAGAATATTTCTAAAAGTAATTTCATTTATCAGTCATATCATGCATTTTCATTTTCTTCTGATTTGGGCACCCATCTTCGGGTGAAGGCCTCCTCCATCCATTTCCATAGAGTCCTGTCTGCGGCGTGTCGTGGCCAAGAACTCTTGGTTTTTATTTCTGCTTCAATTATAGCAAGCTGGTGTTTGAGTTTGTTTTTGTAATTTTTGTTTTTTCTTGATTTTTCTGTAAGGTTTAGTTGGGTAGTTTTTTCTTTTCATGTTTGCTTTTATTTTCTTTGGATTTTAATTTTGTTTTGTCCTCGATAAGCTTCATTATTTCAGGAGTAAGTTTGTACATGTCAGATTTTTCTCTTTTTGGCAGAACCTCCATACTTTTATGTATTGTTCTTATAATTTTAGAATAGTTTTCTTGCATTGATGTGTCTTACATTGAAAGTGCATATGTGAAGTAGGTTTTTTTGTCACCTTTGTTCGATGGATGGAGGGTTTTAGTCTTTTTTCTCCCGCGGGGACCAACCATATTGGGAGATATAGATTTTATTATGTGATTTTCTTTGTTTGAGTATTCATTCAGATAGAGGGAGGTCTTTTGTCGTTGCTATTCCTTATCCATAATTGGTATTTCTGGTTCAGCAGTGCTAGACTGTGAAATAGCTCTTGATTTCATGAAAGATTCGATTATAGGTTTATTATTCTTATTTTTTACATTGTAGGCAGTACTTCTCTGTTTTGATTTTTGTGGGTTCTCTTTTCCTGGAGAGAAGTTTAGTTTTCTCTTGTTGATTATGTTTGTACTATCTAGTGGTTGGCGGTGTTGGAATGGAGCCAGAGTCACCGACTCCTTAGGTTTGTTAAGAATAATAATTTTGTCGTATCGCAGTGCCACATTTTCACCTTGTTCTTTCCGGGCTTTGTATTCAACCTGAAGTTCTTTCCTTTTTTTAAGTACTTTTTGTGTGAAGTCTTCTTTTATATAAATTTGGAATTGTTCTAGTAACTTTTTGTTTTTCAGTAACTGTATTTTCAGGCCCATAGAACTTGCAGTCAGCACAACCGGTCGGATATGGTTTGTCTCATTTGTTGTTTGTCTTCCAATTCGTTTAACCAGCTCAATATCTCGTCTCTCGCATGGTATCTTCATGTTTTCATTTATCAGTCTCACTAGATTCCCTTCCAATTCTTGGTATGATTTTTCTTTCTCTTCAAAGCCGAAAAATATAAGATTTCTCTTTTTTAAGTGTTGTTCCATTCTTTCTATGGATGTTTGTTGGTCTTCTATTTGTTTTTCGAGGCTAATAAATTTATATTCCATATTTTCGAATTTCGAGTCAATGTTTTTGTTTATGTCCAAAATTATTGTATCTTTCATTTTATCTATGTCATTACGTTGCGTTCGCATATTTTCTTCGATTTTTCTAAGCATTTCCATCATTTCATCCATTTTTGCTGGGTGATCTAGGTAAGTTGTGAAAGGATGACTTGTCTTTTTTTTTACACAATTTTTAGGTTATGTTTACGAACACTTTTGGATGCTTGGACTTTACTCACAGATTTATTCCTTCTGTTTTGTCTTCAAACAGTGTATTTACCAATGTACTGAGTGTTGATTTCACATGTAAGCAGTTTTTGGTCGTTTTTTCGCGTCGGTCGTCGATTTATAGATTATCTTTTAAAGGGAAATGTATACGATTCTACAACAAAACTCCTAAAGAGTTAAAAGTTATCAAAAAATAATTTCAAACAATTTGTAAAACATATCCTTTGTTAAAAAGGCTTACTACAAAATATCAGACTATCTCTAGAGGATAAAAAACTTAGGTACCTAATGCTAATAGTATTGCTCCAGCTCGAAAACTAACACCCTAACAAGGTAAAGGTTTCTTGTTCGCTTCTTTACTTTACCTTAAAAAGATTGAAGTGAACAATAAATTAAAGTAATCACTTTATTTCCCAGTTTTACTCTTGAACCTTATTTGAATTTATTGACGTGTCCAAGACTCCTGTAAGGGGTAAAGGAAATAAAGCACTGTTATATTTCATTTTATATCTGATTATTTGATTGACGACCTCTGTGGCGCGGCGGGGAAAGGTCCACCTGCGACACAGGAGGTTACAGTTAGTTTGATTCCCGCCTCAGGACAAATGTTTGTACCATCTGCAGATATTTATTCCAGGTGTTCTGGATGTCATAATCATAATCAAAATCATAATCACTTTATTGCATGTCTTATGTATATAAAAAATATCTATCTGTGTAGTGTATTTAATAAGTATATCATAAGCATAACACAAGCTCTAATTACTTTGGGGTTAGATGATGTTGTGTGGCTTGTTCAGCATTATTTATATTTTAATTTTTTTTTGAGAAAGCCCTCCAAAACCAAATCGAAATATCTTCAACGATTGACACTTTTGTAATCCATTTAGACCTCAGTTGTTTTGACTAAATTAGTATATTTTTTTAATGTATAAAGTATTATCATAATGGTCGGTGATATTGTCGGCACTTTAACATGCATGAAGATGATATTATTTTTTTAAGTGTTTCTGATTTCTATGAATAACTATCGATGAATGTAATTTTTATTATAATTGAGGAGCTACAATGAGCGACATAGGTTTTATTAAGGTATTTTACATGCAACGATAGCAAAGCCGCGGGCAAATGTTAGTTAACATTACATTATTACCTTGTGATTGTGCTATCAACCAAAATAAAACAAAAGTTTGCCTCTTCTACAACAGATAAATTTGGCATAAGTCTATGTTAAAAATAAGCGCCTCTGCCGACCACATTTGGTAATATTGACATGCAATCTGACAGTCTTAGTTTTCCACGGCAGCGCCTTAATTACGAACCTAGTTTGTATTGGAAGAACACCAACGTTTCATCCCTTAACGAGGTTCGTAGTTAACCCGCTTACATTAATAATGAAGATACAGGAGGTTGTGGACTAGATTCCCGCGGAACAAATGTTTTTACTTTGTACGATCTGCAAATTTTGGTTCTGGTTCTGGGTGATACTACATATTATTATATATTTTAAATATTTGTAAATGTTATTTCGTGTTTTAATTTCTCTAGTACCCATAGCAAAAGTTCTCTTTACTTAGGTTGGGGCTATCTGAATTGTCCAAAACAAATTTATTTTTTAGTATTTTTCAATGCCCAGATTCACCCACCCTAAAATTACAACAAAATTCCTCCAACCTTTGTCCAATTTTTTGCGTGTTCAATAATCCAACAGTACACATTTTTAAACATTAAATCTAAAAGGATGTTACCTACTTGCAAAAAAACGTTGGAAATAATGAAGATGGTCGTTATTTGCAAATGCAATGTTTTAGGTCTCTGGTCTCTAATTGACTTCGAGACGTTTTCTAAGCAATCAACGATGCTACCTTAATTCCGTATGCATGATCTCATTTACAACAGAATGTAGGTTTGTACCCAAGTAGGTAAGTTCATCTGCATAGGTACAGTCACCGCCAAAAAGCATTGAACAGTTCAAGTCTTCAAAACTCCGTAAACACACAAATCTGCAGAAATCAATAAACTTAACTAATTCCTAAAGCTGCTACACCAAGACAAAAGAAGCAGTCCTGTCTGTATTTATGTTATACTATTTGTTTAGTAAAACGCATGGAAGGCTATTCCGTAGAAAATACCTACCAAGTCTCTTAAAATATTTTCTTAATTGCAGATGGAGGTACTCGCATAATTAAGTGTAAAAAAACAAATTACATTATTTATCACAAGCAATACCTATGACATACCTTGCCCAAATGCATTTTTAATAAAAAGCAGTGCACATCTAAGACAGACATTCGTCCAAAAACGCTGTAAATAATTAATGCAAGCACATTCCTACATAGAAATATGACTGAGAGCTCGTACGCACTATCGGTTGGACTGTCACGCTTTTCAATTTTTACCCGATTTTTTTCCCTATTTTTACCCGACCGGAGAGTAATAATGTTATCTGAATAATGGTAATGTTATCCATTATTTTTTAAACTACGTAAATAAATGGATTCTAGATCGATAAGTTTATTTTGTTTCAAATGGTTATTTCTTAGTAATATCTAAATTAGATGAATGTCGGGGATCTATTCTAAGTTATTAAATAATTATTTATGTAGGTGTAAGTCAAACTCCTGAACAAAGAGGAGGTTCTATGTGCGGCTGTATGTAGGTATGTTTTTTTGGCAATTTCGCTGTCAAAATGTGGAGCGATTTTGATGATTATTTTTGAAGACAATGATACCGGAATGGTCCCATAAACTACGATTACCAAGAAATTTCTATTTGTCCTGCAAAACTGAAAAAAATCGGACGAAGTCGAACTCTTTTTTCTGTTTTTTGTAAAAACTCAAATTATAATTTGACTCTGAAACTCCCGACATAAACCAAGTAATTAGTGTAACGTAGCTTTATTAAAGTGCGTTTTTTAAGCATTATCCCCAAACAAATAAACCGATTCTAATTCGATAAGCTTATTTTGTTTCAAATGGTTATTTCTTAGTTATACCTACATAGATTAGATGATTGACGGGGCATCTATTCTAAGTTATTAAATAATTATTCATCTTTGTAGATATAAGTCAAACTCCTCAAAGGTTTAGATATCTTAAAAGCTTTGATAAAGGCTCCTTTACAGTTGCATTGAGCGGTTAAAAAGCAACAGTAGTCCATACAAACTGCTCGGTTTTACCACTAGTGCGTACGGACTCTGACTCTACGCATTAGGTCATGAGAGCTCTTCAGCCTTGTATTTGATGTAATTATTCCGATTTGATGAATCCATCTCAGTGAATTTAATATCGTTACATCTAGGATCGGTGCAAACTACCGTCAAATAAAATTGTATGAGTAGTTGATTTTGTTTTGATATAAACCTACTTACATATACATGATGACCTCAGTGGCGCGGCGGGCGAAGGTCTGCCTGCGACGCAGAAGGTTGCGGGTTCGATTCCCACCTTGTGACAAATATTTTTACGACCTGTAGGTAAATATTTGTTCCGGGTGTTCTGGGTATTTTCTATGTAAAGTAAAAGAATATCTATCTATGTAATGTTTTGTATTAAGTGTATCAGTCATCAAGTACCTACCCATAACACAAGCTCTGCTTAGTTTCAGGCTAGATGATGCTGTGTGGAGTTTTCAGCATCATTTATTTATTTATAACAATAGCCCGGCCCCTGAAAATCTAGCTGCTGGAAAACCAGAAAAAACGAGATGCCGAAAACGGTATATTGACTACCAGCATGCTTTTTTCTGCCGTCAAGCATTGCTGTGTTCCATGAATATATTTACTATTAGTAAAAAAAATATCATCAGACCCAAATTATTGGGAAGCCGATCTAAGGAGAAAAAAATATCTCATTTGATCCATTATGGATTATGGACAATGGATTTACTGAGATTGACGGTTGATTACAGGCACATGAGGTTGAACCTGTGCTGTGGCTCAGGTTGACGGGACACAGAGATGCAGAAGGTATCGTATAGCGCATTCCTAGCTGTGTCATGCGTGTGACAATGACAACAAGCTTTTCACACTTTCTATTTTGGATAAACTATTTCATAACTAATTACCACAAATATAACCTTCTTATAGAGTCCACAGGTGATCGGAATGCTGGCTTCTATTTCGGTCAACGAATTAGCATTGCCATTCAACGTGGCAATGCTGCCAGCATTCTGGGCACTCTGCCTTCTGTTGACGGCTTACATTTTTAAGAAATAGGTAGATATATTAGTGTATATATTAGTTTTAATTGTTTTATACTGTTATTGTAATTTTCTATGATTTCTGATAATAAAACCACCTAAATAGAACACCTTTCGTAACTTCTTAGTTATTCCAGGCTCAAATCTCCGTGAGTAATTTTTTTTAAGTTTTCAAAAAATATCAAGTTTTCAGCCTGATTTATGCAGTCGTATATTGTCATTATATATTTAGGGTCAAAATAACAATTTTAAATTCGTGGGATGAAAATTTGGGTCGAAATAACAATACACCGATTTGGCGATGTCTTGTGCCAACCACATCTTCTGCATTTCGAATACGCGCTGACAAAGAGCCAATCAGCGAAACATGTATGAATGAATCACTCACTGATTACATACCTAGATAGAGCTAGAGCCTTAGGCACCCTATGGCTATTTTTAAGAGATAATGTCATTCATAATTTGCGAAAATTTATTGAAGATGAAGGAATGAATTTCAATTCATTTACGCATTCGATGACGAATTGCTCTCGTTTTTTGTCTATTCTACTCTAGACAAAAATCGCTGTACAAGTGGGCCATATTCTGCTAATTTTCACAATGTCAAATTTTGAGAAAATCACAAAAATCTGTTGGTAATCACACTAATTTCTGTGGCGGACATCAGTGCCTTGTCTCAAGGTCACTTGGCGAGTGTCTCTTTAGCCAAAAATCGCTGTGATTGGCGTACAGGTGGGCCATATTTTCCTTATTTTCACAATGTCAAATTTTGAGAAAATCACAGAAATCTGTTGGTAATTACTAATTACACTAATTTCTGTGGCGGATATCAGTTCGTGCCTTGTCTTAAAGTCACTTGGCGAGTGTCTCTTTAGCCAAAAATAGCTGTGATTGGCGTACAGGTGGGCCATATTCTCCTTATTTTCAAAATGTCAAATTTTGAGAAAATCACAGAAAACTGTTGGTAATTACACTAATTTCTGTGGCGGACATCAGTGCCTTGTTTCAAGGTCACTTGGCGAGTGTCGCTTTAGCCAAAAATCGCTGTGATTGGCGTACAGGTGCGCCATATTTTCACTATTACACTAATTTCTGTGGCAGACATCAGTGCGTGGCTTGTCTCAAGGTCACTCGGCGAGTGTCTCTTTTGCGCACCGTCCGTAAATAGCAGTAGACCCTCAGGTGGACTAGATTGATGTCTTCATTTATTACCTAGTAAGTATCAATTGCAAGGAACTTGAGATTGATTTGAAAAAGGTTATTCCAATTAATAGAATGCCAATCATAATAACCAGTTTTTTAAAGTAGGTTAATTGTAAGGTAGCCTGGAAGAATTTCTTTATTCACAAAGAAGATTACAATCATCAAATAATATAAATAAATTAGAACTAGTATTTACAATTGAGCTAACTGCAGACTGTTGCAAACAATCTACTGATCCATACCAATACCAGTCGGAAGCATTTAAGAAAATAAGGAAGAAATTGCTTCTAAGCGAGAAGGGATTCCATTGTATTTTACGTCTTATGTATTGTATTTTTAGGTACCTAGTACAGTAAAGCATTTTGTATTTAATTTTTATTTATTAAAGCAGTCCAGCCACAATATCTTCGTGACATACAAGAAGAAATTATTTATATAAATTATTTATCTACGCAAAGTTATAGAAATAATCCATGGAAAAACATAACCCTCCTTGCGCAGTCGGGTAAGGATAGCTTTTGTTAGCATAAGAAGTTTATATGAAAATATTAAAAATTTGGCAGTCCTTTCAACTAAAGTTCATCTGTCTAAAATATAGCATAGCGCATAGCGTCTAAAATAAAAGCTTTTACAGACATTTTATAGTAGCACACTGTCTTAAAAAGGTCTCATGTCAAAACTGTGATAACGTTTTACATTTTTAATACTATGTAGCTTCGCTTGCGTTTTTTCGGCACAATAAGTAGACTATCATCTAAGTTAGGCTTTGGCCTAAACGTACGCCAAATTTAATCTTGATTTGTTCAGTAGTTTTGGAGATCCTTGGTAACAAAAAATCAAATTTCACAAGCAACCGGCTTTAATTATAAAGCCAGAAGCTTGGGAAATTTGAATTTTTTGAAATTAGTAGGATAAAATCTGTAGTTTGATGGATAAATTTTTAATGTGAGAGGGTCTACAAACTTCTTTGTGTTGAAAGAACACACGTTACAGCCCTTAACGAATTATATCTTCAGGGTGAGTGTGGTTTTAATATATTACTTACTAAAATTACAACAGTTTTGTCCCTTCGAGCCCACAATTTTAATAAAACGTAACTTTAAGTTTTGCCAGCTAAGTGCGAGTCGACTTTCAGACGAACGGTTCCGCGCCATCCATCGTACAAAACATTAAATATTATAATTCGGTAGGGAAAAGAAACAATTTATTATTAGAGATAGCGGCAAAAGAAATACATTATCAGTGAAAATCACAGTTGTAAATTACAAATAACCGTACATTTTTGAGATACAGCCCGCTGACAGATGGACAAATAGACAGACAGACAGCGGAGGCTTAGTAATAGGGCTCCGTTCGCACCTTTTGGGTACGGAACCCTAGAAAACTAAACATAAAACACCTAATTGCAATGCCATGTAAGTACAAAATACATTAATCATCCTTAATGGCTGAGATTCCCTTATTAGAGGTCGGTATCTCTTGATTGTGTGTAAAGAAATACTTATATAGTAGGACATAGTCTAGTTACCATCATCAATGGCCTGATCCACGAAGGATAATAAATAAATAAATAATGCTGGACATCATCATCTAGCCCCAAAGTAAGCAGAGCTTGTGTTATGAACTTATGAGTAAGTAACTGTATAGTTAATAAATTACTTAAATAAATTAATATTTTTTCTTAAACATACACACCCAGAGCACCCAGGACAAATATTTTCAGTATCACAGTACCCAATGCAAATTGAAAAAACAAACAATGTTCATGGTAATGTACATCTTATTAAGGAGTCACAAGGTTACCTGTTTAGTAAGCGGTATTTTAGATAAAAAGTAGACTGTATAGTACCTAATTACAAGACTCGAACTTGACTGAATCTTTATTCACAAAGAAAATTACAATCAAATATAAATAAATTAGAACTAGTATTTACAACTGTTGCAAACAATCTACAGGTAGCTCAACTGATCCATATCAATACCAGTCGGAAGCGTCCCCAAGACGCTGCCTACATTGCCCCGCTGTATGTATAGGTGGCCAGCAATGCTGATGCGCTGCGCTAGATACTCACCAGCTCTCGGGTCACGCGTCGCTTCGACCAGACGCTCAGATATTTTTTTTAAAAACCCGAAGAGCTTCGGTACCCCACGGACCTAGGGTCTCGACTCTAAGGGTAGCAAATGTGTAGGCTCTACCGAGACCCCAATTCCCATGGGACTAGAACTTTTCTACCTACTGACATTTATGCAAAATATCACGTTGGCCCGTGGCACTACCGGCCTGTAAATAGTAAATACTATTTTTTTGTAGTAAAGAAATTATCAGAGAAATTACCCTTTTGAAAAAACCATATATCAATTTATCTATGACTTACCAACATTAAGCAATAAAGTAATTTATTATATGTGAAAAAACCTAGATCTTGTCAAAGCAATAATACCATTTCCTACCCTTTCTTTTTCCACTGCGGTCTTTTTTACTTCGTTACACGACATGGCAGCGGCTTCTCCTTAATCTGACTCATACAGTTAATTCTTGGTCTTCCTTTCCTCGTCTTCTTTTTACTTTTCCTCCTATGATGTTACACATGAAGCTGTCATGTCGTATAACATGTCCAATGATTCTCCCTCTTCTGTTTTGAATGGTGTTCATCAATAACCTTTTCTCGCCTCCTCATTTCATCTTATTGAGGAGTCAAGGTTACCTGATTAGTAAGCAGTATTTTTAGATAAAAAGTAGTTTGTATACTAATTACAAGACTTAAACTTACTTCTTACATTTATGCAAAACTAGTTTATGCCCGCGGCTTCGCACCCGTTGTTTCTATAGAAACGTTGAAAGGTGATTTATATCCCACAGAAACTGATTTATGGGATAAAAAGTAGCCTATGTTTAATTCCAGGATTAGAGTTACTTGTATGCAAAATTTTAGCCCGTCCATTCAGTAGATTTGGCGTGAAGAGGTAACAAACATCCATCCATCCATCCAAACTTTCGCATTTATAATATTAGTGTGATGTGATGTGATGTGATGTGATAAGTGTGATGTGATTGTGTGATTAGTGTGATATGATATCACGTTGGAAGTGGTACTACAAGCCTGTAAATTGTAGATACTATTTTTGTAATAGTAAATAAATTATCAGAGAAATTACCGTTTTGAAAAAGGCTAACATCAACTTAACTATAATGGTGTTTTATCAAACAAGGTCGTATCAACATTATGCAATAAAGTAAACTGTGGGATCGTAGAAGTCAGCCTAAATCTAGTCTGCCCTGCAAGAACTCTGCTAAATCACTTTAGTAACGTCACTAGATAAAATAAATCAAAGTAAAATTTACGCCTTATCCGTAAAAATCAACAACTGAACCAATGTACTGTTTGAATAAACAAAGTTAGTTGGAATGCAAAACGAAATACGTAGCGTGTCCAACTTTATGCTGGCGCCTCACATTGGCTATGTTGGCTCCAAGTTATACTGTTGGATCCAACACACCAATGTGAGGATCGATCTTTGAACGTTATTGGATAAAAACGGAACATTGCGTCCAATAGCCAATACCAACCCGACTTGTGTCGGTTTTTTGTACAAGTTCAAAGGCGAGGGGAGTGAAGTGTGTAGGCGGGGGGGCAACTTGGGTCCAACGTCACTTCTCGATCCACACATTGGTTGCATCAGTACGCGCTCTGCCGATGTGAGTGTTGGACGTGCTGCGATATGTTTTCTCCGAACGCTAAACGCTCTAGGATCAAACTTACTTTATTCGATTAGCGTGCATTTTTATCATCCAGAATCGCCTTTTCCTTGGCTTCTTTTTTCTTTGAGTAATTAAATAATAATAATATGTGCTCAATTCGTGGGCGTAAGTAGCCAGAGCGAAAAGTGTCCCGTCCGACATGACTTGCTAGCAATAAATTTGACGATTAAATGATACCTGCTCAAACGTCCAACCTTCCAATGCTCTTGGCATGAGTGTTTGCCCAATTATATTGGAGCCAATATGAGGCCGCAATCTTGGTTGCAATTATTGGCCATTCTATTCGTAGCGAACGTTGGAACCAAGTCATAAGCCAATGTGAGGCGCCAGCATTAGATTCAACTTTGATGATCCATATAGCGTGGCGCAATTTGTAAAACAGCTAACGGTGGTACAAAGTGCCGACTGGCAGTTGCAGACTCGCAATAAACTGTCAGACTTAGACTAAGACACAGGCGACTTTGTTCACACAGTCGGAAATAAGAAGGCGAGGCGGTCCTTTGGAGCTTTGTATTGACTTTTATAATATCTATGTATATAAAACTGAATTAACTTGCGCCGTGCGCGGAAGCTGTATTTTTAGTTTGAGTGGTTTGAAGGGAATGTGTCGATGCCGCGGCACGCTCTGCCGAAGGCGTGATTGACATGAAGTTGCAGCTATGTCTTGCGGCTGAATTCACTTAGTTTTGTTCGCAGCGATATCGAATGGTAATGAATGTGGTGCGATGCCACAGCGCGCTCCGCCAAGACATGATTGATATTAAGTTGCAGCTATGTCTTGCATCTGTATTCAAGACGCCTTGTTTGCGGCGTTAACACAGTACTATTTTAGCAACAGGACGACGTAGATGAACGTTAATTTGTGTAAACCGAAGTTTGTGGCTGACTCTCAATTGTTTTGTACTTTCAATTGTTTAGGAATAAACTGAAGGAAGTAACTGAAGGCTTTAGTAAAGATCCAAGGATCATCGGTCAAGATAGGAACTGCCAATCAGCCGATGAAAAAGAAGCTCTTGTTCGTCTTGCGTTAAAAATTAAAATACCTACTACTACGTGTAGAAAGAGCCTGGATGGTAGAGTCGCTATATTCGTTAGGTAAATGAAGTCTTACATCATGTCAAAATTGCAGACTGAAATTCTTTAGTTTTCGGTCCAATTACTCTTAGTATGAAACCCCGAAGGGTATTTTGATATCCTCGGGATAAATGTTTGTACGATCTGCAGATATTTATTGCGGATGTTTTGGATGTTTTCTGTGTATAAAAAAAAATATCTATAATTATGTATAATCTTTATTCACAAAGAAAATTACAGTCAAATAATAGAAATAAGTTACAACTAGTATTTACAATTAAAACAATTGAGCTAATTGCAGACTGTTGCAAACAATCTACAGGTAGCTAAACTGATCCATATCCAGTCGGAAGCATCCCCAAGACACTCGCTGCACGGCAATGCTAATTCGCTGCGTAAATATGTTGTGTATTTTTGACCGAGCGAGTGTGAGCGAAGCGTCTCTGCATCGAGTCTAGCAAAATTAGCGTTTCTGTCAGGATGTCCGTACTCCTCTAGAAGTCGTATTTTACAACTGATTGGTATGAAACTTTGTGCACAGATTCTACGATTTTATAGTTTTTTTTTTTTGTCGTCGGGGTTTTTGAATTAAAGGCGTACTTTCTCCGAAATCAAAAAATCCAAAAATGGCACTTTAGAATATTTCTGCTTGGAGAGATCTCGCCCGTGGCTAACTTTGTATGAGCAATTGGACTAATGGTTGAAGCTGGCGAATTATGTAATGCGCAACATTTGGTAAAAATTTTCTATAATAGTACGATTGTTGTGCTCACGTGAAATGAACTGTAATACCTACCATTCCAAGTGTATAGGTAAGTATCTAGGTTCTAAATTTGATAATATTGCATGACCGTGGGCGTGGGCATGGGCGTGGGCGCCCACGACCATGACCACGGCCCCGACCACGCCCACGCCCACTCCCACGCCCACTCCCACGCCCAAGGCCACGGCCACGGCCACGGCCACGCCCATGCCCACGGCACGGTCATGACCATGCCCAAGCCCGCGGCACGGTCATGATCACGCCTACGCCCACGTCTAAGCCCACGGCCAAACCCACGCCCACTGTCATGACTACGCCCACGGCCACGGCCACGGTCATGCCCACGCCCACGCCCATGGCCACGCCCACGGCCACGGCCACGCCCACGGCATCGCAACGCGCGAGGTCACCTGTTCGCAGAACTACTAGTATTATGTATATCAGTTATCGATTCCCATAACAATTGATTGGGGCTATTGGGGCAATTGCCGTGTTAATTGTCCAGTATTATTTACGAATTATTATTTATTAAAACGCCACTGTCAAATCGCTCGTCTGCAGCGCCCAGTGCATGCTCACAACCGCAGGCTAGAATAATCTAACTCGCCGTACATCACGACTATTATGGAGTACACTTACAATTATTATTCTTGCGTAAACTCTATTCTAAGTTCCCGCTCGTCTAGGAATCCCTTTGTCTTTCTTTAATAATAAAAACGTCGTAAAGTTGTACTTGTAGGTAATTTTATTAATAAGGTACATGTTATGATGACCGTGTCATACGAAGTGAACATGAAACAGCCAGAGATAATGTGTTTTTGGTACTATTTCTATTAAGATTTTTCAGAAGTTTTATGTAGTTTGGAATCAGGTTTACATTTCGTAGTTTAATGAAGTGTCATCGCAAAGTAGTCGACAAGAGCCAAACAGGTTTGTGGTAAATGTGTTCTGGTGTGGAGACCACAGCTCGTTAAATGTTGGTAGGATGCCTTGTTCTTAAGGCTTGGTAGGCCAGCAGAGGCCACATTTTTGTGATTTTTAAAACCATCTGAGTCTTAGAAAATAATGTTTAAAATTATGAAAAAAAGATATATATTACCTAAGGATCTAGTCTAGTCAAAGTCGCATTCAGTTGCAAGATCTAATGAACTTCACTCGATAGAAAATAATCCCAAAGTTACCCCTTTTCTAACGTTTTTTCAATACTATGACTAGCGAACTACTGATATCACACTGTTTTTTGTACTCAACTAAGGACATTTAATATGTCTAAACAAATTCGCAGAGTTTGACTTGATAAAATGATTTTCTTAATCACCATGTTTAAAAAACACGAGCGCGGGGGCGTAGCAGGCGCGCATTTTCCCTTACGCCTACTGCTGCAGGAGTACCTGGCCTTAAGTGGGACCTGCATGAGACTGCTGGAAGATGCTATGAAGCCTTTTTCTAGCAGTGGACTAGTCAAGGGGATCATAATCAGCCTATATTAATTAAGGCGTTACTTCACTTCAAACTAGCGCCGCCACCTATTTTATCTTATTAATACGTTGAAAGGACATACCAAAAATTACGTTGGGCTGTTTGTGATGCCTATTGTAAGCTTTTTTAATGCCCCTGTAATAGTTTCATTTTGTCTCGTTTAGGCTGAGATGCGAAAATAGTATTTGGTGGCCACCAAGCGCAACTTCGCGTCTCTGCCTTAATTATACGAAATAAAACTATTACAGATGCATTAAAAAAAAGCTAACAATAGGTATCACAAACAACCCAACGTAATTTCCTTTCTTCAACGTATTAATTTATTTATTTATTTATTTAAACCTTTATTGCACTGATGTACAAAGGGTGGGCTTAATGCCGAGGCATTTTCTACCTGCCGACCAAAAACATATGTTTTTAAATAAGATAAAATAGGTGGTGGCGCTAGTGTGAGGGGAGGTAGCGCCTTAAGATCCCTATTCAATCAAAGCTTTACCTATCAATGACGTAGAGACCGATCGTGCGATATAAAAAAGATATATAAAGATAGTAAATTTATTTTCTTTCTTTCTTTCTTTCGATCAAGCGTAATTTTTTGAGTTTTGAGACGCATAAAATGTTCTCTCTGACACTTTGACGCCACCGACGCATTTACCGTACTTGCAGACCAGCATCTTAGCAGTGAAGGCGCTAACAGAAATTACAGCTCACTGCGTGACACAAAGGACTTTCTAAGAAATTAAATGACATCTTAAAAATTTACGACTTCGGCGGGACTTGAACCCGCATCCTTCCGTTACACGTTACGGAAGGATGCGGTTTCAAGTCCCTCCGAAGTCGTAAATTTTTGCGATGTTATTTAATTTCTTAGAAATTTGCCAGAGTGTGAAGCTTACGCACTATAAAACAAAAACTTTAGACAAAGGACTTTTGTATGAAACGATTCAATTTACGCGAATAACTCTCAAAATGCGCGTATGGCCTCAGCCTCTTTTAAATTGTTTATACCTTTGTATAAACAATTTAAAAGAGGCTGAGGCCAAACGATGATAGATTTGGAAGACTCTACTAGTTAGAAACATGAATAAAATCCAGGATAAATCTAATTTTAACTACCTACCTTGATATCTCTTTTCAACAAAGTTACTACAAATGTTACTAGAAATCCTAATGGGGTTGCTATTGTGGTTATTAAATAAAAGAAGCACAACTTGGAACAAACATCCTTGGCTCAGCACTGCCATTTTTGTATTTTGTATGAACAATTTAAAATTAGGATAACCGTACATTACATGTGGATAAATAAAACGTGACAAAATCCACCTACATTAGAGCTCAACTTATCGAACAATCATCATTGATGAGGTAACAAACGTGATCTGTCTCGAACGTCTCGAACGACGGCACGGAATGTATTGATTTCCGTTTTAGGATCCGGAGGTCAAGATCTGTCTGCGTAGTGTAGTGCTTGAATGAACTAGTTTTTGTTAGAAACACTAATAAGGTATATATATTTATTTACTTTAGTACTTTTTTCGTTTTCTATTGGCTTAGCTTATAATCATATAAAGAGAATGAAACAATTATTATTAGTATTTGTTGGTAGAGACACTAATAATGTTTCTATTTATTTTTTATTTTAGTGCTTTTCTCGTTTAATGTTTATTAAACTCATCATCATAATAAGAGCATGAGAGAATAGACATACTTACCAAAAGGTAAGTCCTATAAAAAGTTGACTTACAGAGTCCATCCATTTCTTCGATAACTAAATTTTTATATAAATCTATTTATTTTATTTCCACTAATTTAAATCCTAGATAGACGTAGTTATTTTACCAAGTTTTCAATGCAGTTTCTAAAAAATAAGCTTTATTTGCATAACTCAAATATTTTAAAAAGCACAATATCAACAATAGTTTTTCTATTGAAAACATAACCAAAACTTAAAATAGGTTAAATATAATTTCTCTGAAATCAGTTTTTAATATTGCATTGCACATCACTAGAGCAAGTTTCCTCTGAACTACAATAGGTTCTTATTACGAAATGAACAATAAAGAGTTAAAAATGTTGCCCTTGATATTTTTAAAGATAAACATCTTAGGATCCTTCGACTGTCTATCGATGTCTAGTTACACCATTTTAGGAAACAGAGAAAGAGACTGGGCCCGCTCTCTTGAAAACGAAATCGAAGTTTATGACTCATTTTCGTGCAAACGCTAATCCTAAGCAAGCGATACAAGAGCTGGTTTTGCACGCGAAAACGAAACGCCGATGTTCCTTTTGCGAGTAGGCCTCCTGTGATTAAACATTTTCGTTTATTTGTGATAGGGGGACGGAGGAGGGGGGAGCGTGAGTTATCTTTTTCTAACTAGTTATGATTTTCTTACTAATATCTAGCTATCTGCAGATATTTTTTCAGTGTTTGGATGTTTTCTATGTATAATTAAAAATATCTTTGTTTATCAGTTATCTAGTAACCATAACACAAGCACTGCTTAGCTTGGGGCTAGATAATGCCGTGTGAATTATCCAGTTTTATTTATTTAAAAGCATCTGCCTGCGGCTTCGCATACGTTGTTTCTATGGAAACGTTTAAAGGTGATTTCTATCCCATGGGAACTGATTTATGGGATAAAAATTAGCCTATATTTGATTCCAGGATAAGAATTACCTGTGTGCATTTCAGCCCGATTCGTTCAGCAGTTTTGGCGTGAAGAGGTAATAAACATCCATCCATCCAAACTTTCGCATATATAAATAATAGTGTGATTTATTCGTCCAGCATTATCCAAACGCGTCTGAAGCGATTTTGCTAAATGAGTTATAAAAATACCTGCTCGCCTGGACTCCTCTTGGATTTAAGCTACATTTTGTATGCCTTAGCCAGGAGGCACATTTTTTTGGGAAATTAGGGGATTTCCCGAAAAAAAGTGAAAAGCGAATACCAAGTCGGATTTTTCATAGTCTTTAATTAATTACCTGTTCTTTTTAGAAGAAAGAGCATCTTGTAAAAATTTAAAAGTATATCGGTGTGCTGTTTTTTTTGGGCATTAGGCAGTAGTATTCGTAAGCAATTATTCAATTCCAAAATTATTTTAATATTTTACTTTTAATAATAAAATCATTTACATTGTCCTCAAGCCGGGTACAATAGATGTGTGAAAGAGGACATGGATAAGAAAGGTGTTAGTAGGTAGGTACGGAGATGACGAATTTGTATTTTGTATTTATTTATTAAAATGAATATTCAAAGGACTTAAATTAATAATGAGAGGTAGGGGAGACAAGGAGAGACAAGGAAATTTTTGATTCGTTTTCAGGCAAAACCAATTCTTATATCACTTGCATAAGCGTACACACGAAAACGAATCAGAAACTATGATTTTCGTTTTTATGTGTCAAAGGTCAGGAAGAAGGCATGGTACTTTTTGCCGTAACATACTAATTGTTTGCACAACCCAAGTTTTTAACACCATTCTTTTATTATACACCATCAACAACAACAACAGGTGACAACGTAGGTCACCTCGTCCTAACTCTAGAATCCAATTATAAAATCATCATCATTTTGATCCTTTTCTTATCCTAATAAACCAAGTTAATTATATAAATTAGCCAACAACGAAACACATGCCACCATAAAATTTGACGTCAATCATAAAATCCTAGTAAAAAGCTTTGACTTCCTCAAAATTACCTCGAAGCCTTGACCTGGACAAAAACTTACCGGAGACTTGCAAGCAAGTAATGCTCTATTGACCCATAGATGAGTACCTAGACCAAAAAAAAAACATGAATTAGACATATTTCCATCATGAGAGTAGTTTGTCTGCTACTCTTTATAAGGCTTGGCGTACCTGCTTCAATCTACATCGAATGGACCATTCAAGAAGACCGTATTTCATTATTTGTTTTTACTATGTCGCAAATTTAGGT
This sequence comes from Eupithecia subumbrata, assembly GCA_949316285.1. Taxonomy (NCBI): domain Eukaryota; kingdom Metazoa; phylum Arthropoda; class Insecta; order Lepidoptera; family Geometridae; genus Eupithecia; species Eupithecia subumbrata. The sequence goes on along the minus strand of OX438630.1, from coordinate 11,348,223 downwards.
GCAAGTTCGGAAAATGAAAATTATTCGGCCTTCGGTAAAATAATTATTTTCTTCATATGTGAATATCTCAGTAACCTGACGTTTTAGGATGTTTGTGATATGTTATAATTATAAAACACTTTTCATTTGTTTTTAAAAGACTTAAAAAAGGAGGAGGTCCTCAATTCGGCTGAATGTTTATTTTATTTCTTAAATAAAACGTTTCGGCGATAGCATCACTCTATAAACAAAATTAGATATGGTCAAACACTGAACAAAATCAGTCTAACAATCGATGCATATTGGATAATTCTACTGAACACCCCACGTTTGATCCTCTATCTAAGATTGGAAATTCCTACATATTTTATAGGGGCTTGGAGTAGGTTCTTGAAAATATTGCCTTTCTTTTTGAAATGATGAGTTTCATGCATAGAAATATTTACATGTCGAAGTCTAAGTTTAGCGAAGCATAACTTAATTTAGCTGATGTACCGTTGCATCAGATTCTTTTGAAAAAGATAATAAGAAGGTAGTTACAGTAGTACGATATCGATAGGTACAATAAAGAGAATTTTTACAAGTTGGCGCGTTCCCTTTTTGTTGCGCGGATAATTGTGTGAAAACTCAACCATCTCGCGTGCTTTTAAAAATTTGTCTTATACCTGCTTACTATAATTTCATTGCTACAATCTGACTATAATGCAGACCACTTAACGAACCGTGGTTAAGTGCTAATTGACTCCTATTTTACAGCCAATTTCGATACATCATGATAACTATCATCAAGTGAATGAAATGCTATAAAATTACGGAACGTAGGCTGCTATGATCTTTGTATAATATTAGTTATGTTTTAGCAATAATCGATAGGCAATAAAGGAAGAGGTGAGGCGGGCCACGCCTCGCCTTCTTGGATACCTACCTATTATACATGGTATTTTATGAAATTAAAGATATATAGGTATTATTATAGTGTATTATTTAATTACTATTCACTATAAATTACTTTTTGTTACTATTAACTATAAGTTACTGTTAAAGCCATTTTTTTATATAATTTTTTGAAAATATTGTATTATTTCAAAAGCTTTGAGTAGCTTAGGGGCTTACTTCGGGGCTAGATGGTGCTATGTGGATTGTCCAGCATTATTTATTTATTATTTCATTGAGAAATATATTAATGCTTAGTGTCATGTTATTCTAGAAAAATAAATAAAATCACACACCTAAGAAAAAACTACCTAGAGTCAACGCAAAAGTTGGAACAAACGCCATCTGTCCAACCTTACGAGCACTTCATTCTCATTGTAGATCCAAAGTTCAGTTGTAAGGTCAATGATCACCTACATCATTGCGGCTTGAATTGTAAGATGGAGCTTTAAGCTTTATTTAGATTGGAGCTTAGACTAGATAACGTCAGCGAGGAGTCACGCAATGCAATGACCTCATAAGCGAAATAAGCGTGTACCTGGATAAGTTTGTGTCGTTGCAATTTCGATTCCTACCGCGTCACTCACTGCATTCAGTTAGACCTAATTTAGCAGTGTAGTTAGACCTAATTTAGCAGTTAAATGCAGGCATAGAATTTGCACCACCCCAACTCTTTCCGCGGGTGTCGTAAGAGGCGACTAAGGGATATCTACCGGGGGCGGGCAGCAGCGCCTCCTGCAACAATTCTACCACCTAACTGCGACCCGCAACCCGCATGCCCAGGTTGGGGATTATGGGCACTACCCCCTATGAGATAAAAGCCAATAAGGCGCTTATCAAGGAGAGGCCTGCGTTCAGCAGTGGACCAATACAGGCTGTTGAGGTTGAGGTTTAGACCAAATTTTATTTTGATTTGTATTTTATCGACCTTCAACGTTGAAATCTCAATCTGAACTGTACTAGTAATCTTTATTGAGTGTCATTCTTTTAAATATATATACCTACTTAGTTAGGTAGATGACAAATTTGACTTGGACAAAGATCTTTAATATTTTAATCCCTGTAAACATTTGATTTTTAGTCCAAAGCACAAATCAATCGAAATACTCAGGCAAATCTAATAGTCTAGACGTTTATTATTTTCTCCTTTATTATATGAAAACATTTCAGTATAAACTTTGAATAAAATTTTATAGGTATTCATTGGTAAAATACAAAAAATATGTATTTAGCCCAATTTCAATGCAGATTAATAGTAATATCCATGTTTAGGGTCGTATCTCTGAGGTTGATTTGGCCCGCTAAAATCTTCACCGATGATCGTGTGTCCTCCAAGGTGCAAGTCATCTGGTGTTTTATTTACATTTGATCCGAATTCACTACGAAAAAGAGTTATTGATTTATTATCAAGTGTTGTAGGTTTCTCTGTTCTTAAAGTTTCTTCATAATCATAGTAAGGAGTTGATGCTTTTGACTCAGTTTGTTCTCTCTTCATTCCATTTGTAGAACTATCAATAGCTGAATCGGTAATGTAATCAAATGAATCTTGACGAGTCCTTCCAAATTCATCTACTTTAACATTTGTTGTCGATTCCGTATTAACAATTCCATCTATGGTATAAATATATGGACTGTATGTTGATGAAGCAAAATCTTCAAAAGTTTCTGGTTTCTCCGGTGTGGTTTTAAAATAACCGTCATTTTCAGAATAATCGACATTAACGTTGTATGAGGTCAGTGCTGATTCCGATGATGTTGTTTCGTATTTATTCGTGTTTTCATAAGTATGAATTGTATAGCTGGCTTCTGAAAACATTGGAGTAGTTGATTCGTAATTTGCTGTGTTGAAATGATTTTGGGTAGATAAAAAGTCAGATTCTACTCTATTTTCAGGATTCTCAGTTTCTTCTTCCTGCACGATTTCCATTGTGAACGCATTGTCATAAGAGTTTGTGCTAAGTGTGTTACTATAGAATTGCTCAGTTGTTTCTGTATCTGATTTCTGATTTCTTGGTGATGCTTTTGAGGCCGTTCTCGTATTATCAATTGACTGATCCACATCAACATTTTCACTTTCATATAAATCACTATCGTATGTTTGCTGGAAGAGCGGTTTTTCTGTAGATTTAATTAATTGGTTCATTTGTAGATCTGATAATTTATTATCAAAAAACTTGTCATTTTCATCTCTATAGTCATCAATGTTGAATTCTGTTATTAGAACCGATTTATTGTTAATGTTAGTATAAGTAGGTTTGTCTTGATATTTTCCATCCACAAAAACATTTTCAGGGGGAACATAAAAATAGCCGTCTTGAATGGCAGAAATTTCAAAGTTTTTCTCTTTAGTTGAATTGAGAATGCCACGATTGCGTTGAATGTTCTGTAAAACCATACCGTTTGGCACAACTTTGTTATTTTTAACCTTATGGCTGTATTTTGCTTGGATTTTCTGATTTTCTTTAGTTTTAGGTGATTGAATATACATTGCATCTTCTTCATCCCTACTATTACCAAATAGTTGTATTCTTCTCATTCCAAATGGTTTCCTATTATTATTTTCTTTAGACTGGAAATTTTCTAATCTACGTTTCATATTATTATTGGTGCCAAATTTTGAAATTTTTGTCGGTCCTAATATGTTCTGTTCACCAGATATCTTTTTTCTTTTATGGGTTTTTGCATTTTTCTGCATATAACGGTGGACCGGTCCTTGGTATTTCATGTGTCCATATTTAGTTTCGTCATAGGATCCTGAAAAAAGGGAGTGAGATAACGTTCTACAAAAAATAAAAAAGGATATGACCTCAAAATTCTCAAATACTTACCGTCGTCAATAATTCCAGCATCTTTGCCCCTCTTTCGTTGTTCAATAACATTTTTAATTGCTTCAGGAATTTGTGGCAAATGATCTCCACTTGGTTGAAAGCCATTTTCGTCAGCGGTATATGTTACAGTATAAACTATACCATTGTCACCCTTGTACGAATAAGATCCTTTAGCTTTAACCCCTTTCGCTGTTTTTGCACTTTCATCTCTATGTATTCCATTTGATGTATCAAAGTTGTAAAAATATCCATCTGGGTTTTGAACGTTTTCGTAACTGAGAACAATAGCACTTCTATCTGTATTTGCTTGAGGCCTTTCAATTTTTTTGAAAGACATGTTTTGCCCATTACGTCCTAAAGTAGTTACTGTACCCGTGTCCGGTCCTGCTCTTGTAGGTTGGTATTGCTCTGTAACTGAATTTCTGATATTTTGAACTGAGCTCACTTCAAACTCCATCTGCTCCTTAGAAAGATTTATCTTTTCATGTGATGTTGTCAAATCATCTGAACCGGGTATTTCAATATTATTATCAAAATGTTTGATACTCATAGGGCTCCCGCCGTACAATCCGAATAAGTTTGGCTGGTAGTTGTGACTTATATTTTCAGGAACTGCAATTATAGGCATGTGTCCAGGATCAAAACCACTTCTGAGGTGAGAAAGAGTTTGATAATAAGGTCCAATTGTTACCATTGATGAAAGATCATTTCCATCAGAGGTTCCGATTTTCACGATTTCAGTATCATCAGCAGCATAAACAGTACTTCCATATGTTAGAGTTTCTTTAGGATATTCAAGCGGCGTTTGCAGATCATCTGAACGGCCTCCAGCAAACTTAGCCCCTGGCGGTGGTAAATATCTTCGGTTGAGTTTTTCTGCAGCTGTTAGCTTTAAGGCTAGCAACACCTGTTTAGTAAATAAATAAATTATTAATTGGACATTTTCACAGAACACTATCTTTGTCTCATTTCTAAAATTAAATGAAGATCAAGAAACGAGAAGACCAAATCTGTACTCGACACACAAGGATAAAATATTCTTTATTTTTTTTATGGACTCTATACCATGCAAATAGAACAAACATTTTCTAGAGTTAATAACCTACCACAAAAAGCTTCATCTTCGTTGTCTCCTCGACTGGGTTGGAAGAAGATATGCGACGAGTCCTATTTAAAACGTATTTATACCATCGAATATTAACCTCTAATGGCTGTTAGTACGTGACAGACAGACATACAACGTGACAAAACCCTAATTATTGCTGTCAAACCCGAGCAAGTTATTAAGTTTATTTTTATTTCGTCACATTCGGACATCGGATATAATAGGGCCTTGACATTTTCTTGGTTGTAGGTGAAACGATTGATAAAGGATTTGTATGTGACATTGTGTCTAGGTCTTATTCCAAACCCCTTTAATTCTACGTGAATGACAGTGACTGTCACTGTTATGTAGATAGGATTTCGAAAAAATTGTATAAAAATAAAGTTTTTTGACTTTACACTACACCCACGGAATACATACCTACTACACAGTACATTTTCAATTAGTTCATATTATTACTTATTTCCTAAAGTAAAAACAGATATTCTGTACGGTACTGACATTACCAACTTATAGTTGAAGAGGCCGAAAGAAGCACGATCTTTCTCGATAGATCATTATCACCATTGTCTATTTTGTAATTGCTTTTCGTTTTCCGTGACCCTTGACCGTAGGGTTGGTCAGTTTTATTAGAATGAGGATGGTTATGGTTGATCTTATTTATTTTCTCCTTCTTAGTCATTTGTGATTTTTATTGGATTATTCAGGGAAAAGAAAAGTTTTACTTCTTCGTATAAGATTTTCTTGCCAAATTACGTACACTATTTGCGGCGCAAAGGGCGCGCCGTACCATACTTTGGTGTTCCTGTTCAACCTAGCTTTGAATGTTTCTACTAAGTTGTGAGGTGTGAGGACGCACCTTCTAAGGGCTATGAAATATAAAAATTCTTATAATTGTCATAAATATTTTATTCACTATTCAACAAGATCAGGGTTAGTAACGGTAGCCATTCCTGGAGTCAAATTTCTGACGTCTGCCAAATCCGTTATCTTTTGCGGCAAAGGGAGGCAGGTAAGCCTTTTCAACACCGGAAGCACGGTTTCCATTGAAACTCGAAGCAGTAGCGCCGGTAGAAAGTGTAGTGTCGGCGGCAGATGGGTAGTTTCTGGTGAAGGCAGCGTTGGTGACAACCGTATCGTCGTCGTTGCCGTTGTAAGCCCTCTGTTGGTTGTTCTGTTGGTAGTTCTGTTGATAATTCTGCTGGATGTTGTCTGAGTATTTGCCTTCGTTATATGATCCTGTTGGGTTAAAGGTTTGAATAAGATACCTAATGAATACGTATTTAAAAATCAGTTGGACATTTATATAATTAAACCTAATAGTAGCTAACAGCTTACACAATATCATAATTTTCATAGTTGTAAGCATTTGCAAAACTAAGGTTCCCACAATCTAAAAAACACATAAATAGATGTCAAGCTTTGGTTGAACAGGTCTACGTGTATTAAGTCGATCTGAAACTTATTCAAGAGTGAGTTGAAGTGAGTGTGATGTGTCATAACGACCCTCTAGGTTCTTTTGCGCTTTATTACACCTATACATTGTTACTGGAAATTTATAGAGCTTGTCTCGATTTCTGGTGTCACCAAGAACGGGTCAGACTGAAAACCAGCGCTGTTTTGTACCCCGGTGCAAAACAGCATAAAGCTGAGACTGATCCGTTTTTGCTCACCTCGGCAGCATTGGTATACCTACTTGTCACGAGTAGGTTAGGTTAGAGTCCAAATTGTACATACATAACTTTTAGAATATAAACAATTATTGTACCTACTCATAAGTTTTAATTCTATTTTGTTTTTATATGTATACCTCCCTACTTGTCTATGTTTGATTGTATTTTGTGCTGTCCATTTGTGAACCAAATAAACCATGTAACTATCTATCTACTTGCTGTTAAGTACTTGTACTCATTTTGAGTGTCAAATTAAATAAGTCCAACAACTCTGCCATAAAGTGAAGTGAACGGACAATTACATTCACTGAATTTTTTTACGACGACCAATGTCAAGCCATGGTCCTCATTTCACTTACCATCATCATAGATACCGGCAGCCTCATCACGAGCGTTCTGCTCCAAAGCCTTCAGAATTTCCTCAGGTACTGGGGGAGGGGTGGGGATGTGGTCACCTTGAGGCACGAAGCCGTTCTGGTCAGCGGTGTACCTGAAATTAGGTATCTTAAGTCAATATTTGTCCTGAACGGCTTGAATTGATTCTTCAAGCGTCTACACCAATTGTCCCAGTTCTGACAAGTTGACAAAATGCTGTTGGATTTCCAAACTTAATTTTATCAGTTTTACCGTCAAACTGTGATCCCTAACCCGTATGCAAAACGTACGGATTATGAGCATTACCCTCTTTTGATAAAAGCCAGACGTTTATTAGGGGGAGGCCTGCGTCCAGCAAAGGACCAGTATAGGCTGTATAGAAAACTAACCTGATAGAGTAGACCTGGCCATCATCACCAGTGTAAGAGTAACCGCCCTGCGCTTCCACGCCATTGGTCGCCACTCCATTCTCCTCAGCGTAAATTCCGTTTTCAGTCTCGTAAGCGTAGGCATAGGTTTCTCCATCATTAGAGTTGTCCTGACGAAGAATAGCGGCATTACGCTCTAAAGCTGCCTGAGCACGTTCTGGCCTAGCCTCGAAGTTCCCAAAGTTGTTCACATTGTTGAACTCCGCGTTTTTGGCGAAAGCTCCCTGGGTTTCATAGTTTCCATTTCCGTTTTGGGCGAAGTTATTCCCATTCTGGGCGAATTGGTTTCCGTTCTGGGTGTATTCGTTCGCAGATTGGGGGAACCGGTTGGAGGTTTGGGCAAATACGTTGTTTTGGTAGTTGTTCCTTGAGACGGGGGTTTGGAGGAAACTTCCTGATCCTCCAGCGGTTCTAGCATTGGAGGGAGGGAGGTAAGTCCTTTCCAGTTTAGCGCCATGGGCCAAGGCGATGGATGCAAGGATGATGAACTGAAAATAAATTATGAAAACAAGATTGAGAAAAAGAGAAGAAAATGAATATTTTCTTTGTTCTGTTTTTTGTAATCAAAGTAAAACTGATAATATGATTTTAACAGACTTAAAAACAAGAAAGAGGATCTCAATTCGTCTGTATGTTTCCGAAAAAAAAAACACAAACAGGATTATTAAAAATATAGGCTAAATTATGTGTGTTTTTAAATTTAATGTTCAGAGAAAATAGGTACTTTGTTTCAAGTCTCTATGCTTTACTCTATGTTGTTTTTATCTAACAAGAAATCAAACTTTAACGAATCAAATTTGAAACTAGTCTTCTTGGAGACGCTTCCGACTGGTATTGATATGGATCAGTTGAGCTACTTGTAGATTGTTTGCAACAGTCTGCAGTTAGCTCAATTGTTTCAATTGTAACTATAAGTTCCAATTTATTTTTATTATTTTATTGTTATTTTCTTTGTGAATAAAGGCTTCTGCCCTTGTTAAAAAAAACTAGTCTAGACTATTTATATTTTTAACTCATTACCACTCTCATTGTAACTACTGAGCTACCCCAATGATGCACAGCCTGAGACTGATAAAGTTCAAAGTAGCATACTATATTTATACCGAAGCGTACTTTTATCGATCTAGTTCAGAGATGTTCAGACCTCGTGTATTTCATAATAGATGAGCATGTGGTACATATCTACTGCACGATACTGGTCTAATTGTGTGGATGGTTGTTTGCAGAATGCAGACAAAATATATTAATTTTAGTTGAGTAGCTTTTTTTTTAACAATGATAATGTAATTTATGTGCCTAGTAAATCTCTGGAACTGGGTGCTGTGGACATTTTTAAAACTATTTACCCAGAAATACCAATAACCAGGTAGTTATCTGTTGCTTAATGGGTATAGATGCATTGATAGCAGGCCATAAATGTTTTCGTTTTCTTCTAAATACTCATGTTTCCTTACAAGACGTATCTTTAATAGAAGTAGTCTTTATACCATAACGAACCTTTTTATCCGAAAAACTCTGCTTTGCTATCAGGTGCTCACCTAATAAGTATGAACTATTATTAAAATTAGGGATTAAGTGCATGACATGAATGTCATGTACTTAATCCCCAAGTTCAATGATTGGTGTCAAAGTTATTAAATCTTTCTCTCGCTGATTGGTTAACAACAATCACAAGAAATGTCAATGAAAATTTTATAACATTACTGACTTCTTATCACATAACATCATCCCATCATATTTGAATGGGCGGCTCTCTATAGACTTACCGATGATAGTGACCTTGCTCATCATAACGAATTGATATGTACCTCTATACACCTCCCGGTGTTGAACTTGCAGCCATAACCGACTGTCGACCATTTTTACTTAACATTGCTCGTAGTAAGTAGGTACTTTTTCACACTATAACTACATAACAGATTGGGCTAAGCGTTTGCATAAATGTAGTTCTGGAACTGGAATAAAGTTCCCATGAGATAGAAATAACCGTTGAACGTTTCCATTTAAACAAAGCGTGCGAAGCCGCGGGCAGAAACTAGTCTTACAATAAGCTAGAAAGAAATCCTTGTTCGAGATTTTGATCTGGAGTAAAGTTTTACTTAAGGATTTCATTCTGGTGGAAGGGGTTTTCTATTTATGGAACACCTCTTCCACCAAGCCTACCCCTGGTGTTACCCCGGAACGAAACCCTACAACCAAAATAGTGATGTTCTAGAAAAAAATCCAGTACAAGATTTACTCTAAAATGAATATATAGTTTAAAATTTCTAGTCGTGATTTACTTAAAGGTCACCCATGTCTAGATCATGATCGAGCTATCTGCAATTACGCTGATGAACTAATAAACAAAATAATTTAAAATGTAATTATTTATTGCAAAATATTGATATCCTGTCATAACATTAAATTAGTTCGTTATTGAATAAATGTAGGTCAACTATTTATAAGGTTTAAAGTTTTCGGTTACAAGCAGCAACTTTTGCCTCGACTTCGCACGTAATATTCCTAGATTAAAAGTACTTACCTAAAGTGTTTCCAGATGTAGTAACTACTATTTACATCCAAAATTTAGATTATTCTCACTGTTTATCGCCGAGATATCCCCCGCTGGGGGACACTGCGATTTTTATAAAAACGTGAATTTCTCTTTTTATACTTCTCAAAATCTACAAGGACTCGTTAAGCCTGAGGTTTTCAAGTAAGTTGCTATATCAATGCCAAATTGATGTGTTACCTTGCATGCGTATAACCACATAATTTACGCACTTGCTTGTGTTATTTTGTAAATTATCTTGATAGTTAGTTAATATGTTATTTCGGAGTTAGGAGTCATGTTCATGGTACCTTGACACGCATAAAAATTTAGAAATATTTAAAATCTTTGCCTAGGTAAAATATCCAATTTATTTATCAGAAATCATAGAAAATTACAGTAATAGAATAAAACAATTACATACTAATATATACACTTATATCTATTTCTTAAAAATCTAAGCCGTCACCAGAAGGCAGAGTGCCCAGAATGCTGGCAGCATTGCCACGTTGAATGGGTATGCTAATTTGCTGACCGAAATAGAAGCCAGCATTCCGATCACCTGTGGACTCTATAAGAAATTTGGTAAGATCTTTATAAATTGCGTGTGCCCCAGGACCCCAAGGATCAATAGGTTAAAAAAGGTTAGGTTGCCTAGGATAAAAAACCTAGATAAAATGTATTTAATTTTATTCGTTATCGTAGTATTTCCCTGTTCCAAGACCTCTGCTTACAAAAAAGGTTCGTAGTTAACCCGCTTACATCCGTAATGAGCTTTGCATACCTTAGAAGAAGAAGAAGGTTTAGAATATGACATAGGGTAGATATAGATACATGGTGTAGACAAACGAATGCGAAAAATACACACCTATGTCTCATTAATCTCAGTAAATATTTCGAGATATGTATTTGTTTGCGAATAAAATAACATAACAAAACATTTTCCTATTCGTAACTATACGTGCGCTTTATATGTGTGAAAGCACTGAAGTTATATAAATTATAATCGTCAGTCAACTCACACGTAGATTTGGTTTTGGCTTCAAAGGGAATGCCACTGCCGCTATCCGTCTGCTAAAACAGCAGCATGTTTTTCTCTATTCCAGTTACTAAATTGCTCGAAATAAATGATTTGATTTGTTATTTTAGAACATTATCAGATTGATTCTAATTTTAAACCATACCTAATTGGTTTTGTTTCCGATTGGTCAAACCTTCTTTCGAAGTAAAAAAGATGACAATCGCCTTGCCTAGCGTCTTTTGTTTCTTGAAGGAATGACTTGTTCATCATTACCCAACTAACAATGGAGGAAGGGTATTTTGTTTCTGCTTTCATCATTTGGGGCACCTTTCCCACCTTAGTAAAACGAATTTAGAAAGTAATTGAAAGCATTGTGCTTTCTAGGGAATAGACTGAAATTGGAAAATATTATTTATCCACGAACCTTACGCGCCGTTGACGGGTCTTGTTTTTCTTCACTATACTGATTAAGTCGGACATTCGACGAAAAATCATCACTATAGCATTTTTTTTTTATAAATTGGACGATTCACACAGCGTTATCCAGCCCCGAGCTAAGCAGAGCTTGTGTTATGGGTACTAGATAACTGATATATTTAATACAATACACTAGATAGATAGATATGTGTTTTTATTTTACATAGAACACATCCAGAACACCCTAAACAATGAATATCTGCAGATCGTACAAACTTTTGTCCCGAGACGGGAATCGAACTCGCAACCTCCTGCGTCGCAGGTGGACCTTCGCCCGCTGCGCCACACGCTCGTCAACAAAAAATAAAGAAACCCTACGACATTTTTTTATGCCCAATTGACCTACTTTTATTATTTTTGTCATGATTATTTCAGGACTCGTTATCTATAAGAAGCCAAACAACAACAAAGCTGGCGCTTTCACGGAAATAGATAAAGACTGGTGGTACGTCTAGTGTGCAATCTCCTTAACGGGACGTCACTATCGATCGCACGATTGCTATCATTACAGCACCTTCGCACCAGTAAACTTTAACATTACTGCAGTCGTGATGCGGAGTATTGGATTCGTTGGGCGCAATGCGAGTAGGCCCCCGCGAGATCTACCGACGACCAGGTAAAGGTTGAAGGAAACTGCTGAACATCGGCAGCGCAAGACTAGGCTGCGATCACGGTGTGGTAAGGCACGGCATTACGGCTCTAATGTTAGCAGTTGAAATGTTAGGGTGCGCGTTCTTTGGCCGGCGGCACTGGACAATCCGCACTGGCCCCATCAACGGTTTGACATAAAAGATCAAGTTTTCTATTTAATGTAAATGCCGTCATTCGGATTGCCGATCAGTGGACGCACTTGATCGCAGTCATTGCGTCGATATTAATAGGAGACCTGGGTTCGTTAGACCAGTGGACGTCGTTCGGCTGACATGGCGATGATTGGCTTCGTTGATGTTGCTCCAAGTATTGATTTGTGTATTTTCTTCAATAATGGTAAAAGTGTGTGGAGATTTTCCTTCGTTTTTCGAAGAACTGCGATGGTGTTATTGGATAATCAAAAGCTAAGGTACAGAAAAGCAGTTCTGTGCAGATTATTACAAATTTGGCCTATAGAATTAAGCAACTAAATATCGAAAAAAATTGTGAGCTTAGTTTTCTCAAATAACCATAGTTTGAAGATTTAACGATGACCACCGCAGTAAGTTCTGTCGTAAGAACCAATGCTCTCCGCCGCGACTATAAGCTTCTTCACACGACCCGCACCGTAAGTTTCGTCACACGGTAATCGTTTCTAAATATTATGTTTTTGTCCCAAGAGTCTGAGAAATTGCTAAAGATACCTCAGAAATAGTTTCTAGAAAGGATTAAATTGTGGTTTGGGTTAGTTCGCTACACTACGGCTATTTTTTAGGTTGAATTTTTATATTATTACTGGACAATCCGACAATGCACGAATTATTTATGCGGCAGGTCCTAAAATTTCTTACAAATTTAATTTTACCCGATAATATTATCAAATTTTGAAATTATTAACTGGCCAAAGAAGATTGTAATCACGCAAAACAAATTATTCAATAATCATTTAATCATAATATATATATATATTTATTTTATGCTGTGTGAATAGTCCAGCATAATTTAATAATCCCACTGCTGGAGAAAGACCTCTCTATGTTCTCTATCCTCTCCAGACCTAAGCAAAACACATTTTTTTCTAGAAGTTAAACAAAACAAATTAATCAATGATCACTTTATCAGGAATTGTCAACCCACTGCTGGAGAAAGACCTGTCTATGTTCTCTTTCCTCTCTAGACCTAAGCCCAACACAATTTTTTTTCTAGAAGTTATACGATCCCGTTAAAAAGTCTGTAATTTTGCCCGTCCAGCTTTGACCCACATTAATCAATTATGTAGGCTAATTGCATGAAATAAAGTAAAAACTCATAAAACGAGCTTCACATAGACCAGATTAGTGCTAATCCTGCCAGTAAATCAAATTAGACGTGATAATAAATTCAGTCCAAGCTTGAGATCATCCTAATTGGGTAAATATCTCATAGTCTCACAAAGATTATTTGAGATTTATAACGCATTGTCTGGTCTGGTCTAAGCTTAAGTCTAGGGCATTTTGCAAGAGCAAGCAATTTAAAACCTTGTTTGGTCATGAACAAGGGTGATAAGATTGCTCGAATTATTCGAACGATTCCCATCCATCTATGATAATAGTAATAGGTTGTGAACTAGAAATAGGGTTTTCTATTACACAAGTGAATGTTGCAAGAAATGAACAAAAACACAAAGGTTTCATTATTTCTTACGTTTATTGCTTATTTTTTTGATCACACAGTGATCTTGCTTTATTTACAATTGTATCATTTACAATATTTACACCATCTAGGAACATTTTTTTGTACTTTTCTAATGCACTTAAATAAAATTAGTCGATGTCTAGAGCGCCTTTGGTTTTAGTATTTGTATCCTTCCTCTTCGCTAAAGCTTGGAGGTGCGCGGGGTCCTCCGAACTGACCTGGTTTGGGACCTTGGCCCTGGTTTGAGTTGAAGTTATTCTGCTGACCACCAAAAGAAGAGTTGCCGTTCTGAGGAGCGGCTCCAAACCGGGCATTATTCTGACCACCGAAGTTCCCTGGCTTGTTGTATTCGTACCCAGAATCTGACATGAGACTTTTCGGAGCTTGACCTTGCGGTCTAAAGCCTTGTCCATTAGATCCAGCCTGGGGTCTGTTGAAACCATTCGAAGAACCCTGGTTAGCAGAACCGAAGTTTGCGTTGGGTCTTGCAGAGCCGAAGGAGTTAGGGCTTGTAGGACCGTTGGAACCAGTAGGAGCGAATGAGTTCTGAGGTGCAGATCCGTATGAGTTTTGGTTGTTGGAACTGGCTCCGGAAGAACCCTGGCCATTGGGGCTCGCAAAGCCATTGTTGCTTGGTCTGGAGTATCCTTGAGATGATGGTGCTCCATTCTGAGGGCGGAACTGAGACTGTCCGTTGCCGTTACCGTTGCCGCTGAACCCACCCTGAGGACGGTCGTACTGGTATCCTGAAGCATCTTGCGATTGAGAAGGTCCTTGAGGGCGTGCAGACTTAGGTCCACCAGATGCGGAAGATTGGTATTGCTGAGGTTGAGAGCTTGGGAAGTTGGAAGGGCCAGATAGTTGTTGGGATCCTTGCTGGCTAAAAGCGTTAGGTCTGGCAGCGCTACTGGGACCAGAATTATATTGCTGGGATCCTTGCTGGCCAAAACTATTAGGTCTCGCAGCACCAGTGGGACCAGCAGAGTACTGTTGAGGTCCTTGTTGGTTCCCAGCCTGAGATCCTTGCTGGCCCAAGTTAGGTTTGCCGTTTGATGGTGAACCATACAACTGAGGTGGTGACTTCTGAGCCTGATCAAAACTATTTGAGCCGCTTGCAGCGTTAGATCCAGGTCCAGCGTTGTACTGCTGGGGAATTTGTTGAAGACCTTGAGAGAATGGGGCAGAACCTTGAGGCCTAGATCCTGAAGGCGCACCGTACAGTTGAGTGGGAGCTTTGCCAGCCTGGTTGAAGTTCTGACCAGAGCCAGCCTGGTTGAAGTTCTGACCAGGACCAGCCTGATTGTAGGAGCTGGGTGTTTTGCTGTATTGTTGGGGTGAGAGAACTTGGTTGTCTTCATCGGGGTTGTAGGCTCCTGGAAGAGAAAAAGGATACTGTTAGAAATACTTTCTACCGTCTATAATTTAAGCTTTATTTTATTGAATTATTATGATAGTTTTAGGGTTATACTTTATTTTACTATTCAAATATATAATATTATAGTATAAAAATTTACAACAATAATGAGATAGTTTAATAAATAGTTGTAAATATAATAAATTTTACCTTCTTGAGTGCCAGAAGCTGCTGCTTGAGCGTTCTTTTCAATCGACTTCAAAATATCTTCTGGGATAGGGTGAGGGGTGGGAAGATGGTCTCCTTGAGGTTGGTAGCCATTCTCATCAGCGGTGTACTGAACACGGAAAGTTTGACCCTCATCATCAGAGTACGCGAACGCACCCTGGGCTTGAACTCCATTGGTAGCCACTCCTGACTCTTCAGCACTGATTCCATTGGATGTTTCAAAGCTGTAGCTGAAGGTTTCTCCATCATTCTGGCTATCAGATCTCAGGATTTCAGCTGCCTGATCTGCTGATGCCTGTGCGCGTTGGGGTTGGTTCCTCTGGTAGTTGTTGCTCTGCTGTTGGTTTCCGAAGTTTTGACCATTGAAACCAGCATCAAAGTTGGGTCCTGCGTTCTGGCTTGAACCGGAAGGTCCAAGGTATTGGTTCGAGGGAGCACCAAACGCATTATTTGTAGGCTGGCTGCCAAAACCAGATCCTGAGGGTTTTCCGGCATTGAAACTAGGTTGCTGGTTAAAGCCAGCAGGTTGTCCAAATGCGGAAGGTCCGAGAGGGGTATTCAAGGAGCCAGGACTACCTCCAGCTGATCCCGCGCTGGCTGGGGGAAGGTAGGTTCTGTCGAGTTTTGCTGCATATCCGCACGCTATCACTGATAGTACTATGAGCTGGAACAAAATACGAAATTTAATATTATTTCGCCCTTTTCTATAAGACATCTATCGGGTTAATTAGTGACAACAATTTTAACGTTTTTGGAGCAACATCATTTTTAAGGCAATTTTAGCTATGATATTTTAGGAATATTAGAAGCACATTCCTGATGTTTATGTCTTAAAACTGAGTCATAATTTTTATGAACGATAGGTTAGACAATTATTATTTTGACCCCATTTCAAAACCAATCCTTATTTCATTTAATTTAAACAAATTCAATTCACTGTCCACACAAATCACAAATACCCTACCAGCTTCATCTTAGCTGTTGTCCCAATGGAGGATGATCACAAAATGTGTTGATTGGATCAACTACGATCTATTTATATGAAGTAAATTCGTTCACCTCATTATGTTACTCAGATGTGTACTCACGGACCTAACCTTTGACTGTTGAAGATTCCCTGACAGCGTAATCGTGAACCAGTACCGCAATAATGAAGTACTTGCACGAAATCAACGCTGTAGAAATATAAAACAGAACGAGAATTTATTACGTCTTTCTTGGACATTAAAGAGATGATGGGATGGGACTGATAAATAGTTCAGATTATTTTGTTGTGCTTTTGTTTTTTCTAAGTATCGCTTTTCTCACGAAGCACATACTAGAGAAAAATCATGTGTAGTGCCTACAATATAGGGAGTTCGGACGACAATTATAGCAAAAAAATCTAACTCCAGCAGTTAAAACCGTGCTTATTACAATGCAGGTTCGAATTGTTCAGATACACTGCTTTTTAAAAAGCTACTTTATGTGTCAGATGCATTTAGTTTTATAATACATTATATATTCTATTCCTATAAATATATTCTTTGAGCCATGTTAATTTTAGATTATTTTTATTTTTTTTTTGTAGGTACTATGTTATATTATAATGTACGTCCTGTTGGACAAACTGTGAAAACCTGTACCTACCATTATTTTTGTAACACCAAATTGTACAAACAGTTTACAATTAAAAAATATTCTGATTTCTGACTTCTACATTATATTAAGGTACATATCAATGCAGAGTTTATTATGTACCTGCCTAAAGAAACTCTGATATGTATATTTTCAAAGTTTTTGTCAGCTAGTTTGAGAGGTTCTACTGAATTTTTATTTTTACTTTGGCAATTGCCAAAGTTTTGTTGATACATAAAGCGTGTGTTTGCTTGATCAAAATTTAGGTAGGAATTACAGAGATAATTATTTTAGCACTGGTATTTTTCAAATTTATTTTAGGGGCCCTTGATAAAACCTATTAAATAAAACTATGTATCTGACATAACTGCCTTCACACGGTATATATCGCGCCGATAATTTGGTTAATCTCGCCGCGAGACAATTGCCTATGGAGATAGTCCCTCAGCATAGTTATTATTAGGAAGAAAACGTTAACGTTAGTTCAAGTAATTTACCGAATATCTATCAAATATATTATTATTTAATGCTCGTGCTTAATTTGGTCAATACAAAGTGTCATTCGTAATTTATATCTTGAATGTTTCGTCGTAAGGCCAGATCTATTAGCTGAATTAAGTAACTAGGTACAGTGACGTTCAAAGATAGGTAATCCTGTCTGTTAAGTTTTAAAGCAATTTTTATTGATCATTATTTTTATTATTTATTTTATTATTTATACTAAATATACTTAAATATTATTTATATTATTACACAGAGTGGAATTTTGTGGACGGGGCAGTAACGGCAGGTACCTTAACCCATCCTTTTTAGAATAAATATCATCCCCATTCACAGATTTTCAAAAAAAGTTACAGATTTCAAGAAAATGAGCGTTTTTCACAAAAACTTTTTTGATGCCAATCGATCCTGTTTCTTGTACTGATCAAAAAGTTATTTGGGACCAACTAAGGTTTGAGTACTAGAAAAGTCAGAAATGCAAAAAACTTTTCCCATAGGTACATTTTAATACGGCATTCAAATCAATTTATTTTTTACTTAATAAAACTTTTTGTAACCGTAGTTTGGATGTAAAAATACTTGTTTAAATGGAAAATTACATATTTTTTCTAAAAAGGATAGGATGTTTTCTTAGACCTTTTTCATATAGTTTAAATGCCCTTACTGCCCCGTCCAAAAAATCCATCCTGTATATGACTATTTATTTAAATATTTTTGCTGTGTCCTGTGTCCCTAAGTCTTCCCGCGAGTGTCGTAAGAGGCCGGCTATAGCTTTTGAGGTTGTGGTGAGAAATAAATTTTACAACAACAATATTTCGATAAAATTAAGATAGCAAGCTGTTTCATGTAACGAATTCGGGTAAAAGCAACAACTCATTTTCAATTAAATTTTCATAAAAATTATACCTAAAATATTGTAATTACGATACTTGGAACCTGTCCGGGTTACCTATCGATGATCGCCACTGTACCTTTTCTTGGTTCGTCAAAAGGGATTGTCCAAGGAAATATTATGGGTTTACCTATAGCTTATAACCTCCACACCTAGATCAATAAGCTTTGTTTGTAGAATAGGTACTGTAATTGGCTAGT
Source organism: Eupithecia subumbrata (assembly GCA_949316285.1). NCBI lineage: Eukaryota > Metazoa > Arthropoda > Insecta > Lepidoptera > Geometridae > Eupithecia > Eupithecia subumbrata. The sequence continues at coordinate 11,329,775 of OX438630.1, read as the reverse complement.
AAAGCTACAGCACGGACATCGGACAATAAGCTCCATAAGTATCCAGATACTAAAAACAAATGAGAATCATGTGAAATACATTTGTCATGATCTGCTTTTATTTATATTACTATAACCGCTCTGGTCATAGTAATCTTTCTAGGGAATTATTGCAATAAACAAATAAACATCAGCAGTTAAAACGGTGCCTATTGGTTCAAATTGTTCAAATACACTACTTTTTAAAAAGATTATCTTTCGCCTATTTGATATTCCTAAATCCTAATTTGACCTTATTCTAAAACAACAGAATTGACACGAGTATATAGGTAGTTGTACTAACATTAATGGTGAATAACCGAAATAAATAAATTGAACTGAATATATGAAACCTTCTGTAGAAAACGTCGATTAACAGTACTTTTAATTTTCCGATCTATTTTTTGAAGACCACATGACTTATTATAATTAGATATCGAAAGCCGATTACTGACCGGTGTTATGGGGCGTAATGTAACGTGTTACACGCGAATGTTACATCACTTTGGGAAAGAAGGCGCTCGCAACGAGCAACTAGACGGATTTTAGCACACGGCGTATTGTACCCGGCTTAAGGTACCAGATATCTAAGGTCCGTCCTCAAGTCCTCAATTTGACCGAGTCGTGCCTAGTCTTTGTCCATATCAGCGGACATACAAGATGGCGGGCCGCTGACAAGTTAACAAAACACAGTCGCCTGCCTACAATATTCATACGCTGAGATGTCGCATCAACCCGCCGGCGGCGCCGCCGGGCTGTGTCGCCGACATTGGTGTATACACTCTATTAATGAAACGTTCGAAAATCTACCTTAATAAAGTGCTTTTCCACCCGTGACGATGTGATCAATAACTAAACACCGGCATAAGAAAAACTGGTCCTAAATTTAATGTGCATTTTGAACATTAAATTAATAACAACCTAATTCCAATTTATGAAACTAATTTTTCCAGAACAAAAAATACAATATATTATACTGTATTTTTACACGAAGATTCTACCTATTTTTATAACTCTTAACACCTAGTACGGTAGGTACTAGTATAACTTAGAAATTAAGGTTTTATTTTTTGTCAAACCTATCGTAGTGGTAGTAACTCGGCTGCGACTCGTTAATGACACTCCCTTACAAACCTCTGTGGTTTTCTCAGTGACATTATTATAAGCTTTTCAATGTAACATTAGTTTAAGTTGGTAAATAAATAAATAATAATAACGATTTGCAAAATCACGGTCAAAATGAGTGGTTTTTTTAAATATAATATATAATAATCATAATAATGCTGAACAAATTTCTGCAGATCGTACACAAATTTGTTCCGAGGCGGGAATCAAACCCGCAACCTCCTGCGTCGCAGGCGGGACCTTCGCCCGCTGCGCCACGGAGGTCGTCTTGGTCTCTCGGTTATTTCCTGCACTACTAGAAGCCATTTCCAATGCCCATAATATGATTTCGTTCCAGCTGATTTCGGCCATTGTGACTGTATGAGTCTTCAGGGCAATCATTTTAACTCAGAGTTTAGTACGTATACTTAGGTACCCAGGGTATATATCGCATACCTCCTTGTGTTATTTCGTTATTTCCCTTAGGTTTCCATTGCGTTACAGCGATCGTGGTCACGGAGCGATTGGCTTTACTTATTCAGTGTTGCAGTTGAGAATTGACGCCACTATCCGTTAATTTCGATAACAAATCGCGAAAGTTTAAAAAGTTTTACATACAGGTATAAATTTTTTACTATTTGGCTCTATGATGGAAGATCCAAGTTTATTGCTGAAATAAATGATCAAACTTTCTTCAAATAATCAATTTTAATGCTTAAGGTATACGAACGCAGTTTGGCATGTCAACCAATCGCTGTACTTACTATTTTTATAATCTGCAAAAATTATAATATGCAATCCCGCAGTACTTAACCAAAATTAACGTTACTGTTGTTGGTTTTTGAACACAACACACAGTACTTGTTGATTTGAGATCCTTCAAGTAGATTTTTATAAATATTATTTTATTATCGTATTTGAGGAAAACTTACAGCTAGAAAATTACATAATATGAAATATTAATACAAATAAGTACCTACATGAAAATTTCGTGCACTTAACTGAGGGCTATTTACGAAGTTTCCACTGCTAGCAAAATTCATTATAGTTTTACTATAAAAACTTTCGTAGTTTGACGAATTCTATAACGTTTGTGTTCGAAACGTTGGTGTTCTTCCAACACAAACTAGGTTCGTAGTTAACCCGCTTACTTTCATAATGAATAGATTTACATTAATTCAGTGGTCATGGACGATAAAAAAAATCTTTATTTAACTTATTTGATACACAAAAAGAAACTAAATTTGAAGACACATTGCACCCACTTAAAAAATAAAGTAAGTAGATACTTAGTCTAAAGCTAAGTTTAAGTAGAAATGTCCGAAAAGAATTTATCACATAAAAGTAGTTTTTTTTTTAAGGCCAGAAGCACAAAGAAAATTATAATATAATTAGTATTTACAATTGAAACAATTGAGCTAACTGCAGACTGTTGCAAAAAATCTACAGGTAGCTCAACTGATCCATATAAAAGTTGTTTGAGTTTGATGGTAGAAGTATTAAAAATATCTTTATCTCTACCCCGAGCATGTTTTATTTGTTCAGATTTGTTGACTAATTTGTTGACTAATCCTAAGCTCGACCATAGCCTGGAACCCTAAGTACCTACATACCAATATCGCTTGACCAGGTTATTCCATCACTCAAAACCAATAAGTCCACCGAGTGCACGAACTCGTGATGTTTTCCAACACTAATAGACTTTTAAAAACAGATCCTGTCATTATGAAGCTCGTAAGCATGTTTTGACGTCTCAATGTCAAGTTAAAATTGGTAGATCAAGATTAACTGGTTCAATAGTTCAATGAACAAACCATGTTAACTTTTCAATTGAGAGTGGTGCTAGTGGTACCTAAGTAATTTATTAGTAACTTGTTTCTGCATTTCTATAGGAACGTGTATTTAAAGGTTATTTCTATCCCATGGGAAAGTACCCAGGTATTATATTATTACATATATTTTAAAGAGTCATTTGCAACCGACTTCAAAATAGGAGGTTCTCAATTCGACAGTATCTCTAAGAATATTTATTGTTCAATATCGCCAATTTATATTTTTTTTCGACTGATATTCCTTTTTTTATACGTATAGAAAAGAAAATGATCCTATCGGTGGTCCTTCAAAAGTTTTATCTCGAGGGATTACAATTTGTCCCGTAAAACTAAACTAGAACAAAATTTTAAATTTTAAGAACCCCCCAACAGATTTTCATGAAACATGACTAAGTATACTGGGGATAAAATCATTTATGACACATAAAAACTAAACGAAAATCGGTTCATCCATTTGGGAGCTACGATACCACAGACAGATACACAGACAGACACTTTAAACTTATAACATAAATAACCCTCTTTTTTGCGTCGTGGGTTAAAAAAACAACGGATTTTTAATTTTTTTCTAACGGTTGTAAAAAACATTAAATGAAAAACTTAGCATGACACAAAAATTCAAAAAACAAATAAATCAAAAAGCTTTTGTTCCAATTTTGCCCACTTGAACATATGAGTTGGCAGCAGCTATAACCGTTGTATGTAGAGCTTTTATACTTATCTTTCACACAGCTGATCTTCTTTTGTTTCATCCATTTGTTTCACAAACGATTGGGATCTTCCAATTAGAGTTTTGTGAAGTTAACGAGTTCTTAGTGCTTTTAGTTTATGTAATGTAGGTGATTTCCGTGGAAACCTAGATATTTAAATTACTTTTATGTTGCTTCGGTTTTGATGCATCTTTTTAGGTTAGCGAGCATTATTTCTACAATGACCAGAAAGGCGCAGGACCGTGTGGAGTGGCACAAAAGTTTGGAGGCCTATATGCCCAGCAGTGGGTGAAGTCGGGTTGCGGATGATAATGATGATGACCAGAAAGGTGGGTCGATGAGATAATGCTCGTCAATGATGTCAGTAGATGAAGTTGGTACAAGGTCGTGGAGGATGAGACAAACTTCGTCATGTCTATTCCGTAACGATTGCTATTGCATTCGCTTGTCACGGTTGGCATCTTTTAACAATAATATGTTTTCGACAAGAAACAAAACTCTTCCCGCTCGTGTCTTAAGAAGCGACTAAGGGATACCCGTCCTGGGGGGGGGCGGGCAGCAGCGCGTCCTGCAGACCAATTTCAATTTATTCAATTCAATTCTATAGGCATACATAATATATTGCACTTAGAATAGTCATATAACAATAATAATAAATGTTATAAACACTCCTTAAATTAATTGATATTTTTCCAGGCAATATGCCTGGAAAAATATATCTGAAAAGAAGTATTTTACAGAGTAGTGTCTTTTAATGATGTTTTTGAATCAGTTTAGTTACATTCTCAGGTAAAGTAATATAAAATTTAACACAATTCACAACAAACGATTTGTTAACCTTCGCCAACCGTGTAAAAGGTTGGACAAACCTATTTTTTACAATTATTCAACCACTTCAACTCCATCCCCAACCCGTATGCCGAGTGTGGGGATTATGGGCACTAACCCCTTAAGATAAAAGCCAATAAGACGCTTTATCAGGAGGAGCCCGCGTCGGAAGAGTGGCTGTAGATGTATTGATAAATTGATAGCAGTATATAGGGTTATTGGTAATTCACTAAACATGTGCGATCTGCAGGTTCTGCCCATCATCACGAACACGTTTATGAAGACACCAGGTTTTAATTCTTTATACTTGGTATTGAAGCAGGTAGGTACCCCCTCCATTCAATAATCGTAGTCGACTTAGAATAGAATAGAATTATTTATTCAGGTAAAAATAACATTACATTTCGGTTAGAAGTGCATTAAAGCCTACGTTAGGTTTAACTAGACACAAGAGTTCTCACCTGGTTTAATAATAAGTATTATTAGGTAGGTATATTATAACCGAAATACATACATAGGTTACAATATTTCAAGCTATTTTAGAATAATAACAATCTTTCAAGCTATTTTAGAACAATTACAATTATAATTTGGGGAGGTTTTTTATGAAACGAAACTTAAAAACGTCTCTACCCTGAATTAACAATGGGTGTGGGAGATCGGCCTTTTTTAATGAATTGGATTCCGGACAAAGGAGTTTTTTTTTTCATTTCTAGCAGAGGTGATTTAAAAAAAAAGAATTGAGACTTAACATCTTCGAGAACGTGTTCGTGATGATGGGCAAAACCTGCAGTTCACGCAGTGTCAGTGAATTATCAATAACCCTGTATAATAATAATAATCTAGTATGCTGGCTTCTATTTCGGTCAACGAATTAGCATTGCCATTCAACGTGGCAATGCTGCCAGCATTCTGGGCACTCTGCCTTCTGGTGGCGGCTTAGATTTTTAAGAAATAGATATAAGTGTATGTATATATTAGTTGTAATTGTTTTATTCTGTTACTGTAATTTTCTATGATTTCCCCAATAACCCTGTATAATACCTCAGAAATCGATGCTGAGTCAGTCCGTGGGATGCTTTTACCCACTAACGAGTAAAATCGAATTGTAGATGAGGTTCACGACCAGTCATCATCATCATCATCATCATCATCCGTAACCTGACTTCACTGACTGCTGAATATAGGCCTCCATACTCTTGTGGACAAACGGTTATGCGCCGATCTCACCTATGAGGTTTGTTTATCAACAAGGTACCACGTTATGGGGGTAGCAAGCAGAAGGGGGGTGATTCTGAACCCCCCGGGGGTCAACGTTTGTTCTACAATATTTCAAATATCGTTTTTTTTATTTTAAATAACAACAGCTTTTCTTTTTCTTCGTGTTCCTATAAACATAATATATAAGTAAATAATGCCGGACAATTCACACAGCATTATCTAGCCCCAAGCTAAGCAGAGCCTGTATTATGGGTACTAGATAGCTGATATACTTAATACAATATGCTACATAGATAGATATTATTATATTAAACATAGAAAACATCCAGAACACCCTAAACAAATATCTGCAGATCATACAAACATTTGACCCGTGGCGTGAATCGAACCCGCAACCTCCTGCATCTCAGGCGGACCTTCGCCCGCTGCGCCTCTGTGGTCACCATAATAAAAATCAAACATAAAATTCGAACAAAAAAATTTTAAAAGAAAAGTTCAAAGGGCTAAAACCCTGGGGGTCAAGAATCACACACACCACGTCACTCCTTAAAGTGACACAACCTATATTATAGTATCAGAAATTGCAGAAAAGTTCAGCTCCCGATAGAGAATAAAATTATCATAGTAGGCCAAGACAATGCTTAATTTACTTGTGCACAAATCAAGGGCATCCATAAAATAGTTCTGAAGACGTGCATCATTAGCAACTGGAATAAACAAGGCACTAAACTAATTAACCTTTAATATCGAGTTACAGATCCGTAAGACAATTAACAATAATTAGAACAATTAGTATTTTAATTAAGTTCGATATTTGTAAATAAATACCTTTAATAAGGAACCAATAATAGAGCTTCTAGTTACTTAATTTTTATACGAAAAATATAAGCTTTAAAAATAGCAAATAAATCGGTTGCTCAGAATATCATAGTCTGACTCATGTCTTGGATATCCATTCATACCAGTTAAAATTCATACCAAGTAAGTGCCACTAAGTACGAATTTCAGGTTGTCAATAATAATTATTTAAATATGGACAGTCATTGACAGTCAGTTGAGCTACTTGTAGATTGGATAGACTTCAACAGTCTGCAGTCAGCTAAATTATTTTTTTTATTTATTTATTTATTTAAACCTTTATTGCACTGATGTACAAAGGGTGGGCTTAATGCCGAGGCATTTTCTACCTGCCGACCAAAAACATATGTTTTTACAGGGGGTTGGCGTGCTAATTAAGTTTTACAAGTAGCTTAAATAACTCTAATTATATATACCTATTATATATTTAAATACATACCTAAAAAAAATACTACTAAAGCATAAGCATAGTATCAACTACCAACGAGAAACATTTGTGTTAACTAAACTATTGGTATACCCTCTTAAGAAAAAGCGTGCGCACCATTTTCTTAAAAGTATCTCGGTTATCTGCCTTTCGAATGTCCAGAGGCAAGTCATTCCACAACCGCACTGCCTCTACAGAGACAGAATTTCCAAAGACGGAGGTAGTATGCACAGGTATAGATAGGAGCAGATTATCAGAGGAGCGGAGATTTTTACTGTGATCATCTGCTAGGAAATTAAAGCGGTCCTTTAAGTAAAAGGGACTCGAAGGGTCTTTTAAGACTGAAAACAGTAGACAAAGGATCCAAAACAAAGGATAATTATTTCAACTGTATATACAGTTCTAATTAGCTTCTAATATTTATTGTTATTTTCTTTGTTATTAAACATTTGACTGAGAATAAATAGTACCGACGAAGAAGTCGATTTTAGAATTAGTGTGGTTAGTGTTTACTTCACTTCAGGGTTGGACCAATTTTTTTATAATGATTTTATTCATCGGGAATTTACCGAGTCACTTCATTAGGTACCTTTAATTATACTCATAATCTTTGTTTACGTTAACAAATCGCGAAAGCTTAAAAAGTTATAGAAGTGATAAAATATTAGGGTGGCCAGATTTAGCAAACAGGTTTTTATTTTTTAAAAGGTTTTGCTCACCCCGGTTTAGTTAGTAACAAGAACAAAATTAAAAAAGTTAAAAATTCCCCGACAGATTTTCATGAAACATGGCCAAGAACACTCGGGATAAAATTAATTTTAATTATCTAAGACACAAAAAAAACTAAACGAAAATCGGTTCTTCCGTTTGGGAGCTACAACTTATAACACCCCTCTCTTTTAGCGTCGGGGGTTAAAGAGAGCATTATTAAGATGGGTACTGAACTGACCGGAGCTCCGGGAAGTAATGTAACGTGTTACACAGTGAACATTCGTGCAGTCAGTACGGGGAAAGAAGACGATCCCGACGAACAACAAGGCGAATTTTTGCACATGGTCATGCTCGCTGCGAATGGTCCATTACCCCCCATTACACCGGTCAGTATCCAGTATTCAATTCAATATGTTTACTTCAGCTTACATCCACAGATTCATATTTCAGCCATAGATTAATGAATTAAATAAAAAACATCTTAAATGTATGGTACACACAAAATTCATAAGCGCATGGCACTATGTGTGCGCGTCCAATGTTTCATGAAAACGCAGTCCGTGTCCAGCCTTCAAGCTATAAGTTTCAGATACTGGTACCGCCCCTGACTCGGCGCATCAGGGATGCAGTTCTGTTGCGGATGATTGCGTAAAAGTCATCAACGCGGGACTCGGCAAACATCCCCGACGCGCTACAGAAGCGGGGCAGTCCCAGTAGAACTCTGAGCTTTAGAATACCTAATCAAATTCTGTACTTATTCAGTTGTTTGGGGGAAATAGTGAGTAGGTAGGTTCTGAATAAAGTTTACTTAATAGAGATATAGGCAGGGCGCAAACGTGGACACTTTTGTTTCTTGAGTCAGATACAAGCTACCGGTATATATTAGGTCCTTACATATGAAATTGGCGTTTTGTATGGGAGGAACAAAAAGTCGAATATTTTTTAATATAATATATTTAATTAATCAAAGTATGAACCATTATTTTCTATGCACTTTTGCCATCTTATAGGTAGTTCATTGATCCCTTTACTAAAAAAACCAGTCGGACGGGAATCAATAAAATCTTTGAAGGCGATTTGGACTGCCCCATCGGAGTTGAATTTTTTCCCTTGCAAGAAGTTATCCAAATTTCGAAAAAAATGGTAATCTGTTGGAGCAAGGTCCGGGGAGTACGGAGGATGTCTTAGACTTTCCAATTGAAGCTCTTCTAATTTAGTAGCCGTCTGTTGCGCAGTGTGTGGTCTAGCGTTGTCGTGAAGCAGCAGTGGCGTGGAGCGATTGACCAGCCTAGGTTGTTTAGCCGCTAGCTTTTCCATCATGGTTTGCAATTTATCACTAACACCGCAGCCTGCAGCTAACTCGGACGTGGTTTGCGATGGATCCGCTTCCACAATAGCCTTCAACTCTTCATTATCAACTTGAGTCTCAGGCCGTCCACGGGGCTTGTTCTGCAAGTCGAAATTTCCAGAACGAAAACGTTGGAACCAAAAACGAACTGTGTTTTCTTTTGCAACACGACCGCCATACACATCATTCACCCTTCGAGTTGTTTCCGCAGCACTAGTGCCACGGCGGAACTCGTACTCGTAAATAATGCGATATTTTAAGTTTTCCATTTTGTAAAATGAGTGACGCAAACAGAAAAAAACAGAAGAAAAAAAACAAATGAATGACGATCATCGAAGCACAAATACACGAGTCTATAGCTGTACAAATTTGAATTTGGAATTCCTTACCAAAGAGGAGAAATTTGTGATTAAAGTGGCCAGTACGAAAAACGCCAATTTCATATGTAAGGACCTAATATTTGATTTCTATAGAACCAGTATAATAAATAAATAAATAATGTTGGAAAATCCACACAGCACCATCTAGCCCCAAAGTAAGCTACTCAAAGCTTGTGTTATGGATACTAGATAACTGATATATTTAATACATAGACAGATTTTTTTTTTATTATACATAGAAAACACCCAGACCAGCGGAACAAATTTCTGTAGATCGTACACAAATTTGTTTCGAGGCGGGAATCGAACCCGCAACCTCTTGCGTCGCAGGCGGATCTTCACCCGCCGCGCCACGGAGGTCGTCAAAGAATGAAATCATCCAATCCCTGCGCATACGTAAACATTTGTTGTGTCCAGTTGCTCCCACTTAACACACTCAAGTGACGATCAAAAAGTGTTCGGTGTCGGTAACTGGAAATAAAAGTGTCTACGTTTGCGCAGCGCCTTAAAGGCAAGCAAAAACTTGAGTAGTACTAGAGAATATTGGTAGTAGAGGGTACATTTTTTCCAGATGACGGTAGAGCTTTTTGAAATATGAAACATAAGTTATTTATTTTAATAACTTACAATAACTAACAGCAATTAAGTGATGATCTTATTGTTCAATTTTCATTGTCATTGTAAATCTTAGAATTACCATTTAAATTTTATTATCACCAATTAGTTGATCCTTGAATTCTACAGTAGGTAATTGCAATCCTGCCAGATTATCTAAGAATTACTTGATTTATTTATGTTGTACTAAAATCCGCGTATAGCAAACTCTTCGGTTTGCTCTATCTATGCGAACGCGTAGGTGGTACAATTGAAAACCTTTTTTCCAATTATTTGAAGTCGGTTGAAAAGTTTATGTTTGGAATTTGAATCTATGCAATGCTATCGTTGTGCCTATTGTCTTCTTTTGCACACATACAAAATACAAAATCCTTTATTTAAAAAAATTATGTAACAAATAAAGTTATAGCTCTGTCTCCTGTGGTAGCTACAATGTAGCTGTGTTATAGGAGAACAGCTTCTTCCCACACGTCTACATACTGTATTGCTTGAACTCGCTTCGTAAATAAGCCATTATTTCTCGTAAAAATTAAAGGATAAAAATGGTTATTATGGATCCCTAAGAGATAGACATATACCATTACGGACTTTTTTGTAGAGTACGTCCAAGGGTGAACGTGCCTGCCACAAAATGGGGGTTTTGCCATCACGCTTGGCAGATCTGGGTTGGAGATCTCATTCGGTTTTAAAAATACACAGAAGGAAGCACTATTTTTTGCACCATTTTTATTCTTTCAGGTTTTCTAGGTGAACAGGATGCAGTATCGTCAATGTACTAAAAATAATTATGTAGGCAATTTCACATAAAATCACTTATTAAAGTTATTACGTTTGTAACTTAGAATTGTTTTGCACAATAAACTGTTTGGCAAATGATATTTGTTGTAACAAATAAAATCAACCACCATTGAACTGAAGATAAAGCGAGTTTTGATTTAAAGATAGCCATAGAAATATTGTTGGATGAGTATTTGCCAATGAAATGTAAGCCTAAATCTTGATTATCGTAACTCTAGACTTTAGAGATCGGTAATTGGATTGTTTACAAGCACAATAATGTTATCGTGAGTGGTCATCATAAATTACGTTATATCGTTTACCAATAATTGATTTTAATATTTGATAGTAATTTTCTTTGCCAATTATGAACTTAAGGCTAAGAAAGCCTATAATATTATGGATATAGACTCTTCTTCTCTTAATGTTTCAACAATTCAAATACATTCTTGTAGGTACTGGAAAGTGGATAACTTAGGAAATGTTAATAATAACAGGGTAATAAAACAATGCTTTTATTATTTACAAAATAATAATTTATTAAATAAATCTTTACATGACACGAATCATTTCTTCTCAATTTCTCAAAATACCTATAACAATCAATTCTGAAAATACTTTTACAGTCTTCGATGGCACTCAATAGTGGTAACCTGTTTCGTCAAACTTAGGGGGCTGTCGTGGTCCACCAAATTGTTCTCCTTTGCCAGCGAAAATCTGGGCGTTGAAGTTTTGGACTCCTTGAAAACCTGATTGACTGGGCGCATCAGCACTTTGGGCAGGTGTGGAATCTTTAGAAGCTTGACAACAAGCACTGCTAAAGAGAGGCTTTGGTAGCCCAGCAGTTGAGGCCTCTGGTCGTGAGCTTAAGGCTCTATACGGTTTCAAAGAATCATCAGACTGAGAATTCCCGACTGTTTGTAAATTTTGCACTGCGACTTGCTGTGTGCTTTGTCCTTGGACGTGATTCTTGTTCAGGCTAAATTGATTTCTATCCTGTGACCCAAAAGGCTTATACTGGGGTTGCTGAAGTGAAGCTGATGCTGATGCCGTTGCTTGACCAGATGCTACAGATTGACTAATAGCAGTAGATTGGCCAAAGGGTTGAATGGGAGAGTTAGAAGATTTTTGGCTGAATTTAGCACCATTCTGAACGGATTGTGAAGGTTGGGCACTAACTTCAGGTGCAGAATTAGAATTAAATTGAGAATTAGCTGTTTGCTGGCTAGCATTAAAAAGAGCTTGAGCAAATGGGTTTTGAGTATTTTGGTTTGGAGCTGATTGAGATCTGCTTGATTGAGGATTCTCAGGGAATTGGGAAGTGGGATTCGGGTAGAAATAACCATTATTTTGACTGGCAGCTGCATTTCCAAACGTTGATGATCCAAATTGAGATTGTGAAGAACCGCGAACGGGTTGAGATATTTGAGAATTCACAAGTGGTTGCGTGTTTCGGCTAAATTGGCTGCTCTGACCACTTGATTGGGGCTTCAAGCCGAAAGAGGATTGACTATTGAAACCAAAAGGTTCGAAGGGCTGTTGCGATCCCTGCACATTTTGTTGTTGAGGAGATGAGCCGGATTGACTGACTTGACCAAATTGGTTTAGTCCTGACTGCGAACCAAGCTTGTTCGCTGGTTGGCTCTGACTGATTTGTCCAAATTGGGTTGCTGAGGCGCTAGCAAAGGGTTTAATTTGAGCATCTGATTTAGAACCCGATTCACCAACTTGACTCTGCTGAGTTAACTGGTTACTTTGTTGAACAAAAGAAGGTTTCGTTTCTACAGCTACCCCAGATTGAATAGATTGACTTGAAGAACTGTCTGTCTGAGTAGGTGCTGGCAAAACTTGAGCAGGCTTGTTGTATTCGTAAATTGTACCCTGATACTGCTGAGTTATAGTTGGTTTTTCCTCAGATGTTGTTGAGACTCCTGGTGTGTTCTGACTTTGTTCAAATTGTCCACTTTGTCCAAATTTGTTTTGAGTTTGGAATCCAGATGAAGGTTTCTGACCGAATTGAGAAACGGGTTGGGAAAGAAAACCAGACTGGCCTTGAGCGAAAGTTGGTTTACTTTGCTGACTAATTTCAGATGTTTGAAATTTACTTCCAAATGATTGATGATTAAAAACCGGTTTAAGAGCCTGGCCTTGGTTACTAAATGATTGTTGATTGAAGATAGGCTTAGATCCAAGCTGGTTATTATGGGCCGTACCTAGCTGGCTAGGAGTTGGAGAAGGAGATGTGAACGAAGAAATAGCAGCTTGAGTGATGCCATTGTAGTTTTGTTGTTGGTTAAACTGTGAAGCGGCAGTTGGAGCAACCGGTGCTAAAGACTGAGATCCAGGCAGTTTTCCAGAGAAGACATTTTGTTGATTAATATTCTTAGAAGCTATTCCATTAGATTGATAAGATGACGAACTTGGAAATCTTGGGGCTTGAGGACGATTGGCCGTCAGACCGAAGGATTGTGATGGTTGATTGTAATAGTATGAGCTGTCTGCAACTTGGTTGGATGAAGATTGTTTTTGCGCGTAAGAGTTTTGAGACAGCTGAGGCTTGCTAAAAGATTTATTGGGGTTACTACCTACAGATGATGACTGCAATGCCGAAGGTGTCGAGGTCGGGAAACTTGGCGATATAGATTGACTTGACTGCTGGCCAAAAGCATAGTTTCCTTGAAAACCAAATTGTGCTTGCGTCTGGGTGTTGCTAGTTGGCTTGGAATCAAAAGAACCGAAACTCGGAGTGGTTTGGCTTGAGATTGGGGAACCTTGGGAATATGCAGGTGTCTCGTTGGGTTCGAGTGGAGTTGTTAGTTCAGTATCGGGAATCGAAGTTGGCTTAGTTCCGAAACTAAGCTGTTCCTGACCGAATGAACCAGAGTTTGCATTGATTTGTGGTTTTTGGGAAGCAAACTGATCTTGCTGACTAAAACGAGAACCCTGTTGAGTAAACTGATTAGGTTTTGGCTGTGATGCCATTGCTTGAGAATTAAATGCGTTGAGAGGTCTCGCTGGTTGAGCCTGGAATGTCGTTTGTCCAAATAAGGTCGACGCAGAGGCGCTGGCTAAGCTAGGTTTTTGTCTATTTAGTGGTGTGAAATTAGGAATTGGTTTATTGAATGCTGATATCTGACTGTTGAAATTTGATCCTGCATTTAAGGACCCTGAACTGCCTTCATTGAAATTGAACCCATTGGAAGCTTGAAGTGGTTCAGATTGTTGTTGACCAGCGTTTGGAGGAAGATATTCATTTTTACCTCCGATTTGGCTTGATGACTGAGAGTTTCTATTGAAGTAATTTGTTCCAGATACAATCTTATTAGCTTGAATTTGCCCCGTTGGCGTGTTAGGCCTGTTAAAGTTTTGTCCACTGAATGTTTGAGGCGATGGTTTTCCAAAATCTTGACCGTCTTGCTCCTGGTCTAATGATGCACCAGAAAAAGCTTCTGATCCTTGCGGCTTGAATGAACTTCCAAACTGAGGCTGTGTCATTTCTGGTTTAGGTTCGGAACTAACTTGAGTGTTGAAACCTTGTTGTGTTTGTTGAGATTCAGAGTTAGGTGATTGGTTTTGTACTTGAGCAGATGCTGATGTATGTGATCCAAAGTTATTAAAACCTCCAAAAGAACTCTGTCCTTGAGACGATGAAGAAGGCTTATGGTTTCCTGGGAGCTGAATATTCTGGAAATTTCCAGAAAACTGTGCACCTAGTGTTCCAGAATTGTGATTAGAACTAACATCTTTTTGGGGAACACTGCCTTGGTTTGTCTGACCATTAAAGAACGCTTGAGTATTTTGAAGTTGTGCTGACCCATGTTGGCTGTTTCCTTGAGGTGACTGTTGATTGTATTGTGTTCCACTAATACCAAATTGTCCAGGTTTCTCATTGGTTTGACTCGATTCTGCAACGAATGCTGATTGTGAACTGAACTGTCCAAAAGCAGAGTTTCCGTTGCCTTGACTAGGCTGTCCATTGAAGGCAAAACCACTGTTCTGTGTTCCTGCAATTCCAAATTGTCCTGATCCTCCGTTTGACTGGCTAAATTGACTATTGAAATGAGAGTTCTGTTTATCTGAGCTTATTTGTCCCAACCCAGGTTGCCTAAAAACTTGCCCGTTCTGATTAATGAATGAACCACTAGCAGTTGCATCTGAGTCAGGTCGCTTCCCAAACAGAGACAATTGTCCTCCATTGTGTTCGATATTGCCGCTATTATCGTTCGTGTAATCGCCCTCTGTATTGTACTTCTGAGCGTCGTAAGAACCTGTAAATAAAAACGAAAGTTTAAGTCGTTTGTCAACGCTTACAACGATATATTAGTCGATACATCAATCAAAAGCACAATAGGGCTTAAAGTCATAAAGTGACATGGAGATTTTGTAAATGAAAGTGCTTTACTGAGGTAACAGGGGTATAATAGGAACTGACTTGTCAATTGTATGTGAATTGACCTGTAGGCCTTTTATGTACTGACCAAAACTGTTGGTGAATCAATTTGTCAACACAAATTTCTTTGTGGTCATTCAATGGTCATTCAATACAAAATGCCACTCCCACATTTTAATCATCGTGTCTGGTCATTTATATCCATCTTGTTGCTAACATGTATTATTAGAAATACTCATGCGTGCTATTATACCTAGGTAATAATCGAAGTATAGTTTTTATGAGAAAACGGTAAAAAATTATGGCGGTGCTGATCATGATAACGATTTTTATATGTTATAAAAAAGTTAGGTCAAGCCTAGCTTAGACCTGTTTTTGTTGCCTTCGGATACAAAACTATTATAATAAATGGGAAATGGCAGATCGATCTTTCGATAAAAAATATCAAAGCTCTATAAACCTAGACATTGAACCTACGTAATTGAGTTGAACTTTACACAATCACTAAATGAAAATAATATGAGTCAATAAAATTTTATCACTTACGTAACTTCGCAGTTAGTTTTTATTGTTATAACTTCATCATATCAGGATCTAGGCAATTTTCTTAAATAAATTTCTGTTTTTGCCCTTCGAGTCAAGAATATTAATAATATGAAAGTAGTCTTACCATCATCAACAATTCCTGCGGCTTCTTCCTTAGCATTTTGCTCTAAAGACTTCAAAATTTCTTCGGGGATGGGTGGCGGTGTCGGTAAATGGGCGCCTTGAGGCCTGTACCCTCCCTCGTCAGCAGTATACGTCACTTTATACACTTGTCCATCATCACCTTCATAGGAGTATCCACCTTCAGCTTGGATTCCATTTACTGCCACTCCATTTTCACCAACAGCGATACCATTGTCTGTTTCGAATCCATAGCTGTATCGGTCTGCGTCAACATCGTTGGATAGAGCTAGTATGTTAGAGTTGCGATCTTTCGCTGCTTGTGGTCGTTCTGATTTGTTCTCGAAGCTTGAGACTTGTCCATTACTGTTTTGACTTAAAAACTGGCCATTTTGGCCATCAATTTGTCCATTAGAAAGACTTTCAGCTACTGTTTGTCCCTGAGATCCAAATGATGCATCTCGAAAACCAGTAGTACCTCTAAAAGCCGCATCTCCAACTTTAGAATTAGTTGATCCATACGATTGCCTAGGACCTCCCAAATTACTCTGATCAGCATCAACTGATGCCCTAGTACCAGGAGACGCAGCATCGACGACAACACCTCCAAAGTCGTTTGTGTAGCTTCCGCTGGGTAGTCTTACAGTTTCTTGTCCTTGGACTGAGCTCCTGGTAAGAGGGGTTTGCAAAGATCCTGGTGAGCCACCGGCGTTGGCGGCTGATGATGGAGGTAGGTAAGTGCGGTCAAGCTTTGCAGCGCCGCATACCGCAATTACTGCGGTCACTATAACCTGAAAATAGAAAAGTAAAATTACTGTCTCGATTGAGCGGGAAATGTATTTCGATAGTTCGGTAAAAATAACGACTCTTTTAAGTACCCTCTGTTAATTTGCAAAATATATTATAGGTACCAGCTATGACCAAAACGATATAATTCAAAATTTCGAAGTCGCATTTATAGGAATGACTTTGATAATGACCTATTAAAATTTTGTTGCTAATTATCATGTAAGCTTTTGGTAAAAGCTCATTAACTAAATATGATTAAAAGTTTATGAGCTTTTGCCAAAAGATTAATCTTGCCAAAAACCACAACTGGTAACAAGCACCATAAACTTTTCCATTAAATTACCTCCTCCTACATAAGTTTATGACTTCTAAGAAATTGCTATTCAAGTTTGCTTATTTGCTTCAAAAAATCAGTCTGCATTGTAATTACTAAATTTACATACTTCCAAAAGTTTATGGTTCAAAACGGAATATATCTAGCTTAAAACATTAACCTTACTTGTTTTACTTTTGTAAAGTATACTTAAAAAAAGTTAAGTGCTACATTGCCTTCTTAACAATGACCTTGCGCAAATAAGCCCACGAAATAACTGTAATTTTTATCTTATAAATGTCCTCAGACTATTCGGCGCCTTATCGTCAATCTAATGGGTGGTCTCAAGATAAAATCTTACACTAATTTATCTTCAAAAGCCACTTGTTATGAAAAAGCTAAGCTGTCATCTGTGAACTGTTATAATGATAAATGACTAGCAATATTTAAGATACTGAGAGGTGTTATTTTATTTATTAAAATTAGTGGGTTTACATTGTTACCGTCTAAAAAACGGAACGATTTATTTTAAGAAACAAAAAACCTAGTTGATTGTTTATACGACTACTTTGTCTGTTGCTCAGGTTTTTTATCTATTTGTAGTAATTATTACCAGGGGGCCGTTTTCCAAAAGTGGAACGTTCCGGGCAATCGCAATAAATATGACTGGATTTACACACATTTCATAAAAATGTTTTTTTCCACCAGAATCAAAAGAAAGTTAGTTATTCAGTGGTGTTTTTTCCAGATATTCTAGTTCAAAACCTTCTTTCTCGCGAATGTTAAAAGATACAAATTGTCTGGTTCAAATCGCTCACTGGCAAGTGACAAAAAGAAAAAAATTACCAAATTCATTTTGTCCAACCCCAAACTCCGGTAACTAGGATAACCTCACACACACTGTTAAGATAGATCACCGTATTTTGCTTTTATACCTCTTCTAAACTCGCCTAAAAAACGTGCTTAAAGTTCTCTACCAAATATACTTTACCGCTGACGGATCCTCAACCACTCAACCCATCTTCTCTATTCCTTTACCCATAAAGCTCATTTTACTTAAAGATTGATTAGTTACTAAGGCAAAGCTGAACGTAAGTTCAAGAGGCAATGGTGATGCGTTTTCGTTATGTTTAATTAGACATGTAAAATGATCAATGGGACTTTATAGCATCATTCTCTCTTTATTGTATTGACTTTGAGATAAAGGTTCGAATGAAGATGCCCAATTAGGATTATAAAAGGTTATGTAAGAGGATGGGTTATTCAGATACCTACCTAATTGCAAGTAGGTTCCTCAAGTTTTAGTGTTTCGATATCTCAAAATCTCTATACTACTGGCAAACCGTATATTTTCTATAGTAGAGCTAGTATAGAACTCACGTTACTGTAAGCAATCTTTTGATTTTTTTTACTAAAAACCGACTTTAAATTCCTCAGTACCTATTTACATTGTTTTTTAAGTTTTATGGGTAAAATACAAATCCAATCGGGGTTATCTTTTTATGGGACCACCTAGGGGTCATTTTCCATACAATTGCGTATGAATTTTCTAATTTGGTCCATAATTGACGAATAAATCGACGAAAATATACAAAAAAATACACCCAGCCGAACAAAGAACCGCCTCTTTTTTGGAAGTCGGTTAATAAAACAAATAAAACACATTAAGTGACGGTTTTGTCTACTACTACTGTCAACTTGAGTCACGCACATAAATGTTTTAGTTTTAGTTTATAATAATGCCCTAACCCACTCTGATCCACTTTGTTAATCCCATAAGGGATCTCTGATTTAACCTACTAAAAATAAGCGTAATAATTTAACCTACTAAAACTAAGCGGAATGGAACAAAATTATGTAAACCAAAAAAAATACCTATAAAATTGTATACTTACTCATTTTTGTATGAAAAACTGATTGTCATCAAACTGCCTGACATTTTTTTTTTAATAATTTTTGGATCACTTTTTCATCTTCTGGTAAGTTTTTATATGATTCTCAATTTATTTGTACAATCCAAACCAAATCTAAGACCATCTTGTAAACCTATTCCATAAAACTTTTTTGCCAAATTTTGATTTAGCTTTTAAAATACAAAGATAAATGTTTATACCTATCCTAAGATTTCAATAAAAAGTTCCATTCATCTTAGCCAATTAAACACGGAAGTGGCAGCTCGCAATTGTAAAAATCAGTAAAAACAAGGTAAAAACTTACAGCTACCCACATAGATACCTAGCTTTGGACAGAGACCACATTTGTGGATACTACGTGATAATTAAGCTAATTAGTAGAGCTAAGAGTGCACCCAAACAAAGGTATATTACTTAATAGCTTCAGCCCGCAGCTTCGCACGTGTATTTTCGGCATAATAAAGTTTTTATTTTTATAGCGCGTAAGCCTCTGGTTAATTTCTAAGAAATCAAATCTCAAAATTTTTTGACATCGACGGGACTTGAACCCGCATTCTTCCGTTACGGAAGGATGCGGGTTCAAATCCCGTCGAAGTTAATTAGATTTCTTAGAAAGTACCTATTTTTTAACTTAGGCTACGTTCTAAGTGTGTGCCAATTTTCATTTAGATCTGTTCAGTACTTTTGGAGCAAAAATTTCACATTTCACAAACTTTCGCATTTATAATATTAGTAGGATACATAAAGATGCTTTGAAATATGAGGACTCATTTAATTCTCATTAAGTCATTCAGGACATTTAATATAATTTTAATTTAGGTATGGTATATTATGAACTTTACTTAACTTAACTTATTACCTATTAACTTAACTTTAACTTAAGGCGCAGGACCGTGTGGAGTGGCACAAAAGTTTGGAGGCCTCTACCCAGCAGTGGGTGAAGTCGGGTTGCGGATGATGATGATGATGATGATGATTAAGAACTTGCTATGAAAATCCTGCCTGTGGTATCCTATTACTGGACAAATCACACATACTACACATAGCTAAGTGATATATGTATGTACTTCTGGTTTTCTTTTTCACTTCTTCCTATAGTGAACAAAAAATTATAATATTTGACGTTCCATGTGCTTATTTTGTAAGCAATTATAATAAAATAAAAATCGTTTATCATGGAACCAAAACAATGGACATGGTTTTATATGGAAACGATGCTATCTGCAGAAGTTTTAAAAACTCTGTCGCAGATGACAACACACTCCTCCGAAGTTAAAGATTTCCCAAAAAAGTAAAAATGTAGGTATCACACTAATATTATAAATGCGAAAGTTTGGATGTATGGATGGATGGATGGATGTTTGTTACCTCTTCACGCCAAAACTACCGAACGGATCAGGCTGAAATTTTGCATACAGGTAAGTCCAATCCTGGAATCAAAAATAGGCTACTTTTTATCCCATAAATCAGTTCCCATGGCGGGATAGAAATAACCTTAAAACTTTTCCATAGAATAAACGCGTGCGAAGCCGCGGGCAGAAACTAGTTTAATATATAATGTAATGTAATTGTATGCCTACGGAAATAAAGTTTTTGAAATCTGAAATCCATTCCTACCAGTCTTTTAAGTCATAAAAACTTTTAACTGAGGTTTGGCACAAAAATATTGTCATTGGCAAATATATCGTAACTACAAGAGCCTATAATGGGCTTATCAGGTGAGGCCTATACATTGAACCTTATAGGCTGCGAATGTGATGTGTGGCATAAAAACATTATAACTTGAAGGTTAAGGCCATGTTGTCCTGCAGTAGTAGGCGTAAGGGAAAACGCGCGCCTACCAAGCCGCCGCGCTCGTGTTTTTTGTAGTTATTTAAACATGGTGATTAAGAAAATCATTTTATCAAGTCAAACTCTGCGAATTTGTTTAGAAATATTAAGTGTCTTTAGATGAGTACAAAAAATAGTGTGATATCAGTAGTTCGGTAGTCATAGTATTGAAAAAACGTTAGAAAAAGGGGTAACTTTGGGATCTTTTTCTATCGAGCGAAGTTCATTAGATCTTATAACTGAATGCGACTTTGACTAGACTAGATCCTTAAGTAATAAATATATTTTTTCAGATTTGTAAACACTATTTTCTAAGTATCAGATGATTTTAAAAATCACAAAAATGCGGCCTCTGCTGGCCGGCCTACTTTCGAGCCCACAATACTTTAAAGTTATCTACAGGTGGTAAATATAGGTATCTATACTTATATTATAAAGAGGAAAGATTTGATTGTTTGATAGATAGATAATACCTTATTGTACCACACAAAGACAAATAACAATACAGAAATAAATGCTACGAGTATACGAAGTACAAAGGCGGCCTTATCGCTATGAGCGATCTCTTCCAGGCAACCTTGGGATGGACTGGACATGTAAGAACAAAATAGACGGTGGCAGCCACCCTAACAAGTTGCAATCATGTACCCTGGCCCCTAGTTACAGGCGGTAGAAGAAGTATGTAGAGTCCAAAATGTAAGTTACCTAATTTAGATACCAAAGTTAATAATAGATACCCATATCTTACCACTTAAGTAATTAGTATGACTGCTGACTCATAAGTAGGTATATATTATATCCTTAATCATGAGTAACGTTACTTTGATTGAGTTGAAATATTAAAATAAATATATTTTATCAAATTGATATTTTGACAGCTATAACCAGCTTACAATGCCATTTATACTAAAGTCTTCATCATCTTTGATTCATTATAGAATTATGATAGGTATAACTTTGATTCAATAAAAGTTTTTTGCGTAAATCTGACTGCTTGCTTTATTGAAGACCGATTAAAATTATACAACTGTGAAGATACTAGTTTATAAATACGTTAACACATTCATTGCCCAGCCTCGGCGGTGCGACCGGCGGGCGCCGCCGCCGCGAGACGGGGTTCGAGAGGCACGTCATGGGTCATGAAAGTGTTAATGAACCTGTTGGATTAAAAGAAATGAATGACATGCTTGATTTTAGAGTACGTAAAGTTCTTTTATGAATGAGTAGGCACCTAAGTATCTATAATAAATGGCATCTCAAATATTCCTTAAGTAGTAGGTACTAAAATCAGACAGTAGGTCAAAACTGCGGAATAGTTTATACTATTTTACACAACGTAATCCTCACAGTTATATAAATAGATACAGAGATCGCACACCTCCCAGTTTCAAATATACCAAATTTCAAAAGTCAAAAAAAAATTACGTGAAATAACGCGAGCGTACCCTAATGACCGTCTATTACCAACCGACCAACGACTGATGGACAGCTGGATGGTTAGTAATTATTTTTCTTAACCGACAATCTATCTAGTTTGTTCGTTAGTAAACTCCATTTTTAATCCTAACCGACAAACTACGTGTATCTAAGGATGAATTAATGGTTTGTTGCCATATCACACTGTCTTCAGCTTGCCGCATAGAGCATCTGCCTGCAGTTTTCCACAGGTCGCTATCCCACCTGTCCCGAAGGCATCCTACACTACGTTTGCCGAGTCGCTGTCTCCACTCAAAAACACTTTAAAAGCTTTATTAACCCCCGACGCAAAAAGAGAGGGGTATTATAAGTTTAACGTGTCTGTTGTGTACCTATCTGTGTATCGGTCTGTGGTATCTCTCCCAAACGGATGAACCAATTTTCGTTTAGTTTTTTTTGTGTCCTAGATAATTTTATCTCAAGTGTTCTTAGCCATGTTTCATGAAAATCTGTAGCAGGGTTTTTAATTGTTAATTTTGTTCTTGTTTATTAATATTAGTTACATTAATAAGCTTTTCATAAAACCGGTTTCAAGAGTGACAAATATTCAATCCAACGCCGTTATTGGACTATTTATTAGGTCAATCTTATCTTGTCATTATTAAAAATGTCTCTATCTTGTTTAAAGAGACAAGCCATCTGATAAGCAAAGTGCGTTGACCGCTGTCTGGTTTGACTACATCGTACAAGCCTCATACATATTCATATTTATGATCAGTTATTGTATAATTGCAGTGTTCTGAATGAATGATTGTTTTGGTTTTTTATTTGACTTAAATTCGTTAGCAGTCGTAAAAAAATTAAATGGGATGCGTTACTTATTAAATATACATATAGTTAAAAGATCGATAACTCTTTACAGTTGGAAGTACTTAAGGCAGACTTCATATAACATTAAATTTAAGGTTAGGTAGAGTACGTTTATACGCATCGATGTTAGTAAAATTAGGGAGATTGGAGAAGCTAGTACAGATTCTCGAAAGTGGATCGCTGAAATTAGGTCCAATTAGTTCCACCCACCTCAGTCATAGCCGGACCGGCGGCGCGGCGGCGTGGGATGCTGTTGGGTTGGGGCGTCGTACGCACAGCCAGTGTCCCTCGAGACGATATAAATATTCTGTTTCAGTATTAAAATGGACGTATCTGAGTGTGCCTTGTGCTCCTACGGCGAATAAATGAGTATTTAGAAGTGTTCTAACGATACATACATGAAACCTGAAACACCCTTTATGGGGAAGATGTGTAACCTCGTACAGTTTCTAAAAATATGAGTGGAAATAGACCTGAAAGCTGCGTTGTTACGTAGAACACTACCATTAAAAATATACACAAAATTCTACGTTGCAAACTGCTACGCAGATTGCTACGCAAACTGCTACGCAAACTGCTACGGAAACTGCTACGGAAACTGCTACGCAAACTGTCAAGCAAACTACTACTTGCTACGACAAATCTTCTAATTTTTCGCTGCTACGCAAATTGCTACGCCATCAGCTACTCTTTTCGTAGCGCTACGAGTAATGAAACATGGAGCGCATATTAAATAAATAAAATAAAAAATACAAAGCAACAAATCTTTTCGCTCCGTACGCTCCGATTCCGACGCAGTGGACGCGTAACTTTATTCACTAATCATGTTTTCAAATTCGTTTGGCTAATCGTACTCTCGATGATAAAGTAGATAGGAACATCTTCTAGTAGGTACGCCCTTGATACAATCATGTCGTGTTCATCTGAATATCACGTTTTTTTGAGCAACAGATATAATAATTTAGTGTAAAACGTAAAAACACTCAGCTGTATTTAAGATGTGTTGAGTTTGCCTGATTAACGCTTCACCAATTTCAACATTATCATCATCATCATTATCAACCTATATTAGTCCACAGCTGGACATAGGTCTCCTCCAATGAGCGCCATAGCGCCCTGTCTTCAGCTTACCGCATCCAGCATCCTACAGTCTTTCGCAGGTCGTCATCCCATCTGGCTGGAGGGTGTCCTACACTACGTTTGCCAAGAACACACTACCAATTTGCTCATGGGAAATAGTCTCGTTCTTCCCCAGGGTAGTAATCACGAAGATCACGTTCATCATCATCGTCATTATCAGTCCGTGTCTACCCACATCTGGCTGTAGACCTCCTCCAAGTCCATGTCCCATTCACAAATAAATAAATAAATTGTGCCACCTTATCTAATAAGATATTCAAATAATGCTGGACAATCCACAGAGCATGGGTAATACTAGCCCCAAAAAATAAATATCTGAATAAATGCAGTCATTTCAAATTAATTAGCTCATCAGCTTTATTATAGACGTCATTCCATTCCTCCTCTAGACGTTCATTTCCGTGAACAATACAAATCCGATAGATAATAAGACACTTTAGGATTTGATTTATGAATCAGGCTGGTGAGTCCATAATAAGGGTTAGGTAGGTACCTACTTCAGTTTGAATGTTTTAATCAGGTAGAACAACCTTAAACGCCAAATAAGTCACGTTTATGAGTGCACTATGTCGATTGATTTAAATTTGGTGATCACGATGAGTAAGATGAGCTGCTAGTTAAAAAAGTATTTAGCAAGTTGCAAATGTGATGAAACTGCGGGCATCTGTTCGAAGATTATTCCAAACAAGTTGAATCAGTTCTGCAACACCAGGCGCTCATAAAAGTGAGGGGTTATGCTCGCAGGACCAAACAGGTGGTCACAGCTGATGAGATACTCAGACCACGCCCTGCGGTGCCGAAAGCAAAGTGTGTCATGCATGACAGCAAGTGGTGCGAACAGGTAGTAGGAAAAGTGAGATACTAGGGGATCATAAAACCAGAGTAGGTAGTATCTTGAGAGATCAAACAAGTGAATTTATCAAGGGCAGCCCCCGACCACCTGTGGTGGTCCAGGCTCCGCCTTGTGCTTACTAAGTGGTTAGAATGGAAGCCAGTACTCCTCACCGAACATTTTCTACCGCAGAGTTTTGGAAATTTAAACAAGTAATTTTTTTTTGCGTAAATTCAGACGGCCAAGTGCGTGTCGGGACTACACGGTTCTGAAGAAAGGAAGCTTTGGTTATCCAAATTATTCCAAACTAGTTTAGGCCCGCGGCTTCGCACGCTTTGTTTCTATGGAAACGTGTACAGGTGTCTATCCCATGGGAACTGATTTATGGGATTAAAAGTAGCCTTTGTTTGATTCCAGGATTTGAATTACCAGTGTGTAAAATTTCAGCCCAATCCGTTCAATATTTTTGGCGTGAGAAGGTAACAAACATCCATCCAAACTTTGGTACCAGGTATTAGTGTGATGTGACAAATTGTTTCAGTTCTGCAACACCAGACGCTCATAAATAAAAGTGAGGGATTATGTTCGCAGGATCAAACAAGTGGAACACAGCTGATGAGGCACTCAGACCACATCCTGCGGTTCCGAAAGCAAAGTGCAATGACAGCACGTGGTGTGAACAGGTAGTACAAAGTGAAATACTAGGGGCTCATAAAACCAGAGTAGGTAAGTATCTTGAGAAATCAAACAAGTGAATTTATCAAGGGCACTCCCCGACCACCTGTGGTGATCTAGGCTCCTCCCCTATACCTACACTATAATTAAACAAGCCAGTATTCCCCTCGGAACAGGTATTTTGAGCCGTGAAGTACTAGGAGGTCATAACATCACAGCAGCGTTTGGAGAAATTCAAACAAGTTAATTTTTTGGGGTCTCTGCCAGACCACCCACAAGAACAAGTGGTTGGAATGGGAATCAAGTTTCCAAACAGGTATTTGTAACGTGAGGTACTAGGAGCTCATAAAATTACAGTGGATCAATGATATTATATATAAACTGAGGTAGATGCGTTTTACCGAGGTCTGCGCGGCAAGACAAAACCAGGTGAATTCACTTGACTGAACTCAGTCCGCTCTGCGTCGCGCCGCGATACGAACATACGTTGCGGGATTTTAGAGAAAAGTAAAACAAACGAAAATGCCACATTTTGTGTTACGAAAGTGCAAAAATTATACTGGGACAGCTGTAAAAAACAGGCAGGATGTATCTTTCCATTTGTAAGTACTGTTTAGTCTATTTAAAATGGAAAATCATTAATTTTATATTAAAAAATCACTGCCGCGGCGTTGCCGCTTTGCCATTTACACGAACGAGACAAGACGTAGTGCGTTGCATTCATGAGTGACAGAGAGAACGAGATAATGACGTGCGGTGTTGTCGGTTCGACCGACGCTAAGGGAGGTTAGGGTGATATGGGTAATATGATCACGCAATGCAACAATATTATTTTTCACCACTACTTTCCAATTATTTTTCGTAGTAGGATAATAAAGAGATGATTTGACTTTCAACATTTGCTTCTATTTTGTTTTAGATTTCCTAAAGACGAATTAATTAGGAAGAAATAGGTACGAGTCGTTAGAACCCAAAGACGAGACCATGAATGGATGCCAACGGTATACTCCACAATATGCTCCAAACACTTTGTAGATACTGACAAGTACGTCACAAAAAAAATCACAAACTGATAAAGAATGCAGTGCCGGTAATTAAGGTAAAATAGAAAAAAAAAACTACTTATAATATTCGGTTGTGTGTTTGATTAGAAAGGTAAAATTTCAGCCCGATCCGTTCAGTAATTTTGACGTGAAGAAGTAACAAACATCCATCCATCTATCAAACCAAACTTTATTAAATTATTATCATAGTAACTAGCGACCCGCCCCGGCTTCGCACGGGTGCAAAGCTGATACTAAATATACTACAGAATCGGCCTCCCTGCCGGTACCGCTGCAACCGCTATGTCCCTGCATTTTAATTCTATGATATCTTCGAAAATATTCATTTACTTTAATTACATGCTGTAAAGGGCCAAGTGAATCTATATTAAATGCACAATGTTAAAATAGCTTCGTAAATAAGCAATTATTTCTCGTAAAAAGTAAAGGATATAAACTGGTTATTGTGGGTTATCCCTAAGAGATAGATATATACCACCCGGACTTTTTATAGACCTTTTTAAGGTGTACAATACTGTAGTACATTATTTTGATCTATCTCGTAGGGTTCAGCCAGCGTTTGCAATGTAAGCGCAAAAAAGTATTTATTTACGACATCACATAAGAAACCTCTAAAATTATCAGTGTTCCTCTACTATATTATGCATGTATGATACATATAAACCTTCTTCTTGAATCACTCTATCTATTAAAAAAAAACCGCATCAAAATCCGTTGCATCGTTTTAAAGATCTAAGCATACATAGACACAGACAGACAGACAGATACCGACAGGAAGCGACTTTGTTTTATACTACGTAGCGATTAGAAGGCACTTAAGTTAAGTAAAAGTATTTTTTCTAGTGTGCTCACATAAATGTACCTATACTAGGAATGTAATATAATGTATATGTATATGAATGTAATGTAATTCGTAAATAAACATTTTTATTTAAAATTTACTGTTTATTTTCTTAGTGGTGCCTCGTTACCCCCGTTTCCCCTAGTTCGTTCCTTAGCTGCTAGCCGATGACGTCATAGGCTGTCATTGGCCGTCAGCCCGCTGGCCGCTCGTGTAAAGTGTGAACAGTATGTTCATCTCTTTCTGACAACGGGGTCCTATATATCTCTGTTATCTTTTATCGTACTCAGTGATACAAATAAAGTTCCATAGTCCTATGCAGGTAGCTATAGTAAAATATCGCCATGTTTTTATTTCTTTCTAATGAGTATGACGTCTCTATTGGTAAAATCTCATTGCAGTGGATAGGGAATTCAAACAAGTGAATTTGTCGGGGGCGCTTCCAAACCACCTGATAGCCATCGATATATATGTACTCAGTGCTGATAGCCCGATTAAGTCAGACATGCTAAGTTACGAAAATTCGCTTAGACCTAAAAATTGGTACGAATATTCTGAACCCATTATAAATATGAAATGCAATAAGTCCAAAAATATATTCAAAGTCCTCACCTCACCTTAACAGCCTATATTGGTCCACTGCTGCACGCAGACCTCCCCCTGATAAGCGCTTTATTGGATTTTACCTCATGGGAGGGTAATGCCCAGAATCCCGACGTTGGGCATGAAGGTTGGGGATCGCAGTTCATGATGATAGAATAGTTCTGCAGCATCAGCACAGCGCCACCAGAAGAACTATTCTACCACCGAACTGCGTGTTTCAACGTTAAACTAACTTATTCAAATTACGTAATAAAATAAAATAACATACAACTACACTACTACAGTAGCGTTTCCAGATTTTTTCCCAAAATTTCCAAGGTATTTATAAAATTCGTAGGTACCCCAAGCGTTCATTCATTATAGAGGTTTAATGAAAAACCAAAATGTAAGTAAGTACTGTATTCTATAAAATTTAATAAAAGTTCCAAAAACGCTGAAACATGGGTCGGTACATCGAACAGTTCCTTAAATACTTTTTTTATTTTGGCTTAACTTGTCCGGTATATCATGCAAGTGGTCGATATGGAGGAAGCCAAGCCTCCCAACAGGTTTTTTGGAACGTTGGGTACTAGGAGCTCATAACAGCACAGTGTCACGGGACATTCAAACAAGTGAGTTTGCCACTCCTTGTAACCTGTGGTGCTTGCATAGTTACTAGTCTGGTACTAGCTGTAGTTTATATTAAGCCCCAATCCAGAGGGCGCAAACAGGTTTTTGTTAGGAGAGATACTAGGAGTTCATAGCATGACAGTATCTTGATGGTCAAAGCCGGAACCCATCGACCCCCAATAAGTAGGTTATCCCTTGCGCACAAGGGACCAACAGGTAGAATACAGTTTGATCTACCAGGAGCCCATAGACTGGCAGAAGCTATAATGGGTTCAGTGAAAACTCCAACAGGTGCGAAATCCACGTTTTCATTGATCTTCACTTCCACCTGTTTCATCATCATCAGCCTATGTTAGTCCACCGGTTTAGTGTTTGCCGTTTTCGTAGACAGGTTATGGTATAACTCCACCCTCAAATGTACCTGTAGGTATATATCTAGGTAAGTTATTGATTGGTTTAGTACATACCATTGATTGACTGCAAACAAATGAGATTTATATATAATATCATTGCTGCAAACAGATAAAGTCTTGCGTGAAAAACCAGGCGCGCAGTAGTCAATAGAAGTGTAATATTCGTAGTTGCAAATCAACTCAAATCAAGTAGGTAGGTAGGTTAGGTACCTACATATCTATAACTAGAACTAGGAAGTAGAAGCTAAGTAGGTAGGCAGCACGATGTATGGTAGGCAGGTAGGTAGGTACCCTACCGAAATTCTCGTACCTAGGTCAGGGATCATTGACATGACATCACCTCGGTAACAAACAAGCTTCCGATAAACAGGTGAATCAGTGATTTACCTGTGTACTTCAAAGGTAGGTAGGTAGGTACATAGGTACCTACCTAAACTACTAAACTAACTTCCTATCAATTGGACGGATAGGTTGGTACCTACATCCTAGAAACTTATATGTTGGTAGGCAGGTAGGTACTCTTGACGAAATCGATTGATCGTGATCAGATGATAGGAAAATTGATGGTGATTGCTACTGGTGGAAAAACCTTGAAATAACATTGAAATTATTTAAGGTATTTATGTACCTAGATAGGTACAGAAATCAAAAATATCACTTTATTTCCCTGTCAGTGTTTAATTTATAATTTTACCTTGTCTTCTTCTAATGCTACGGCTTCACCTGCATTACCGTTGGCGTTAGTGTTAATGTCCATTTACGCGTTAATTAAGGCGCAAAAAATGCACCTTGGCTACATCTGCGTAACAACGCCGTCAAGAGGTACCTAGGTAATTCCTTAACAATGGTTTTTTGTACTTGTTTGGTATATATTTCGTACCTATTTGTTTAGATGGATAGAGTAGTATGAGTAGTATCACATGAATCTTTTTTATGAATGATGGAATCTTTTTTCTTTTTAGGGTTCCGTACCTCAAAAGGAAAAAAAAGATCCCTTATAGCATCACTTTGTTGTCCGTCTGTCTGTCTGTCTGTCTGACCGTCTGTCAACCCTCTTTTTTCTCAGAAACGTGTGGACACCGCGATAGGTATAAATAAAACTTTTAAGTCAACGCACTCAAAAGTTACAGCCGTTTTTGTCCGAAAATTTTGAAATTTCCACGGGAAACACATGCACACAAATATAGGGTACTTCCCGAAGACCTAGAATTATGAAATTTAGTTCGCAGAAAGGTCTTATTATAGCACAAGTAATGGGAAAATCCGAAAACCATAATTATGTAATTTATTCTATAATAAAAATCTTTTTAATGCTCGCCATGGACTAAAACCTATAGGGTACTTTCCGTTGACGTAGAATCATAAAATTTCAAGGTCATATAGAACAAATAAAGGAAAAAATCCTTATACAGTAAAGTAGGTAGTTAATTCACCAAAAAAAAATCTTTTGATTCTTGGCCATAATTATCTGCGTGACGCCCAAATTAGCGCGTTAATTAACGCGTTAGGACGCAGGTGGAGCCGTAGCATTAGTGTAAACATTAGATTATAGATTGGATTATATTATAGGTTAGGTTAGGTTAGATATAGGTTCATGATCACCAATGCATTGATATACACCCGATACTAGCGCCACTACATATATTATTTTATCGTTAGGTAAAATTAGGAACTAAATAGGTAAACTGGTGTGTGAACAGAAAATTTATAGCATAACCCTTTTTCGCCATGACTGAAGTGCGAATTCTAATTTATTAAATTCGGACCGCGCGTGGACGATACCTATCACAAGCTTTTTTTTAATGTGTCTGTAATAGTTTTGTTTTGTGTTAATCAGTCAGAAACCTTGTTTGGAGAGCTTGGTACCCACCAATTGGAACTAAACTCTTAGAACAAGTATCTGCCTAAATATTACAATACAAAACTATTACAGATACATTAAAATTGTGATGGGTATCGTCTACGCGTTCGGATTTTTTGATAATTCCTTTGTTTAATGTAGGTAATGATTAAATAAAATATGTAGTGGCGCTAGTATCGGGGTATAAATACGACAACCTTAAAGGATTTTCCGGAAGGGGTGATTTTCTTCGTCCGAGATGAGAGTTCCAATGAAAATGAATGAAAGCAATAACTGACAATGACACTGACACATTGACAATGACAAACATTTTTGTAGAATTCATTCATTCATTCATTCACTCGCGTCAGACGCACGTCACCGTCAGTCAGTCTGTGTTTGTTTGACAAAGATCGCAAGGCAACCAGAAAATTATTTCAATAATTATTTATTGATTAAACAGGTAAAAAGCTGAGTAATTGAGATAAATCTAAAGAAAATAAAATGGACAAAGTTTTTGAGATACAAAAACAGATACGTGATAATTCCAAAGTCTTGACTTCCTACATGACTGACCTGCAGAATTGGGAAGCCGAAATGAAGAGAAAGGAGGCTGCCCTTAGCGGGGAATATGAACAGGTTCTGTCCTATTTACCGTAAATTTACTTAATCTGTTATTCCCATGCTTATTACAGTATATTGTAGAAGTTTTTGTAGTGTTAGAAGATTTTTCCATTCTTTAGTTTGAGTTGCGAACACCCGTAGAATTCGCACTTCAGTCATGGCGAAAAAGGGTTATGCTATAAATTTTCTGTTCACACACCAGTTTACCTATTTAGTTCCTAATTTTACTAACATTTTCCCCTTTTTTTGAGGTTAGGTGATACCCCCGGTCAGGAGCAAAGTGAAGAAAGAGAAGCCAGTTGTAGTGAAAAAGAAGCCAGAAAAAAGGATTTCTGCCTCTGATTACCTGTCATGGGAGAA
This sequence comes from Eupithecia subumbrata, assembly GCA_949316285.1. NCBI lineage: Eukaryota > Metazoa > Arthropoda > Insecta > Lepidoptera > Geometridae > Eupithecia > Eupithecia subumbrata. The sequence continues at coordinate 11,297,758 of OX438630.1, read as the reverse complement.
ATTTGATGCTGTGAGTAGACCTTTCTTCTTTTAACTGCACTGCGCAGCATCCATAATAAATTACCTATTTTCAAGAAACCTAAGGGAAATCCAGCTGGGCGGGCAGTAGCGCCACCTGCAGAACAATTTTACCATCGAACTGCAATCCCCAACTAGTCAGCCCAGCGTGGGGATTATGGGCACTACCCCCATGAGATAAAAGCCAATAAGGTACTTATCAGGGGGAGGCCTGTGTCCAGCTGTGGACCAATATAAGTTGTTGGGGTTGAGGACAGGTAAAGGCTGTTAATGTGATGATGAGTGACACAATTAAAACTCTTATCTTAAATTTATACCCTCCTAATTATAAATAAACTGTACAATTTACAAAATTCCTTCTCATTTAAGGATGCAAAGACATGGGTGAGCCAACTCTATTAATAATAATATAAGCTTTTTATTCAGACAGATTACAATATGCAGTAAAATACAGTCTAAGTCAAGACTAAATCCTGTGCTTTAGCATCCGTCTGTGTGCCTCTTTGCACAAAAGCCTCCTCCAATATTGACCATTCACCTCTGTTACCAGCCAATCTAGACCATGTGCCACCTGCTATGGCCTTTATATCATCGATGGCCTACCTCGTTTCCTTCTTTTGTTTCCTGTGAACCCACCAGTACAGTATATTATTGACCATTTTTCGCTTCCTCTGATTGTATGCCCAGTCCATCTCCATTTCAGTTTTCTGATGGCTATTGTGGCTATTGAGCCAACTCGAATACTCTAATAACTTTAGAGTTGTCAGCTCCGATATTGAGCCATACAGTAGTGCACAAGTTTATGGTACAGATATAAATCTATTACTGACATTTATAATACACAGGCAGTCTTTAAGCTGATGCGTGTACATATATCTTAGGCCCATATTATGAGGCTTGCTCAGTCATCAATATATGATTGAGTAATGCTTTTCTATTACATAAACATTACTCAAACATAGATCTATGACTGAATAAGCTTTCATAATAGGACCCCTTAGTCCTTGACAGTGCATTTTAAATATTTGTCTATTTTTGAAAGAGTTTACTGAGGGAGCACTGATCACTGATCCTGGTAACCAGTTCCAAGTATTCACGATGTGATTGGGCATGTGTTTCTTGGTTTGCTGGTACTTGGCCCATGCACAGCTTCTGGGAGTTTCCTCTCAGCCTTGTGTTATCTATGCAGATAACTATAGTTTAGGCTTTTCAGGCTTTCCCTGTAAAATATCCTTTATATTTAAACAATAATAATAATAATAATATAGCCTTTTATTTCCAAAACTGTGTGACATTAATTGAAAAGATTCTTAAACTTAGTTTACTACAATTATACTCTGACTGATTTCTGTTGTCATTTTCATGTTACTTCTACAGAATGTCTCTCAGTTTGGTGTGCCTTTCGGCATAGGCCTCCTCCAACTGCCTCCATTGAGGCCTGTCCTCTGCCACTCTTGTCCAATATGGCCCAAGGGTAAATCTTATCTCATCTTCCCACCGTGTCTTTGGACGCCCCTGGCTTCTGTTGCCGTCCCTTGGGTACCATGTTGTGATTTGCTTGCTCCACTTCTTTGCTTTGTTGCGTAGCATGTGTCCAGTCCAGCCCCATTTCTGGCGGTCTATACGCGTCCTTCCTTTATATTTATTCTGTTCTAAAGCAAGACTAAATAACTGCCAACAATCTCTTAAATTATGTTCGAAGCATGAGAATCTCTATACTCTATGTCTATGGCTTGCAAATAATTAATAATCAAAATACAGTTTATGCATGTTTTTGATGACTGACTTGTCTCACTTCTCGCTGATATTATAAATGTGAAAGCTTGGATGATTGGATGTATGGATGGATGTTTGTTACCTCTTCACGCCATAACGACAGAAAGGATCAGGCTGGAATTTTGCATATATGTAGCTCTAAGTCTGAAATCAAACAAAGGCTACTTTTATCTCGTAAAATAGTTCCCGTGGGATAGAAATAACCTTTAAACAGAAACAACGCGTGCGAAGCCGCGGGCTAAGCTAGTACTTAATCAACATTTTAAGTATGACTTATATAAATTTACTAAGAGTAGGTCAGTAAAAGTAAAATTTCAATATTATTTACATATGCATTGTATCAATTTAAAATCTCTATGTAGTTTGAAGCCTTGTAATGCTGTGTGTATCAAAATATTTAAAAACCAAGCTTTTTCCAAGTAAGGTATTAAAACATCATCACAAAAAGAAAAGAAAAACCTGGTGGTATAAAATTTCAAATCGACAAGTATAATGTACGTTGCGTATAAAAAGTCTCGGCAACACAGTGAATTTTAGGTTATGGCTTGGTAGGCCAGCAGAGGCCGCATTTTTGTGATGTTTAAAACCATCTGAGACTTAAAAAATAGTGTTTAAAATTCTGAAAAAAAGATATATATTACCTAAGGATCTAGTCTAGTCAAAGTCGCATTCAGTTACAAGATCTAATGAACTTCACTTGATAGAAAATAATCCCAAAGTTACCCACTTTTCTAACGTTTTTTCAATAATATGACTAGCGAACTACTGATATCACATTTTTTTTGTACTCAACTAAGGACGCTTAATATATCTAAACAAATTCACAGAGATTGACTTGATAAAATGATTTTCTTAATCACCATGGTTAAATAACTACAAAAAACACGAGCGCGGCGGCGTGGCAGGCGCGCATTTTCCCTTACGCCTACTGCTGCAGGACTACCTGGCCTTAAGTATGGGCAGTTTGCTTACAAACATTATATATCCGATTTGGCTGTAATATAGCCTATATTACTACTATGTTGGTTAAAAGATTGTTATTCTTTTTCAGGACCAAGCTTGTGAGCAAGTCGACATGAAAGACATAGGTCCTGCATCTCTAGACAGCAAAAAGAGTCTAGCGACCAAAATGGAGAAACTAAGAGAAGAGGCACAGTATGAGAAAGAGAGGGTAAGAATTATTATTGAAAAATAATAAATAAATAATCCAACTGCTGTGTGGTGCCGACTTAGTATGTACACCACCCCAACTCTTACCGTGCGTAGCGTAATAGATGACTAAGGGATATCCGCAGGGGGCGGGCAGCAGCGCCACCTGCAGAACAATTCTACTACCGAACTGCGATCCTCAACCCGCATGCCCAGCGTGGGGATTATGGGTATTACCACCCATGAGATAAAAGCCAATCAGGCGCTTATCAGGAAGCCTGCGTCCAGCAGTGGACTAATACAGGCTGCTGTGGTTGTGGATCATTTCATAACCACACAGCACAGCAAGAAATGATCAGTTAACTCAAATTGATTTGTTATCTAATAAAGCGGGTATTAGATAACAAATAAAAGTTTTTTTTTTAAATTGGCGTAAAAAAATTCTTTTGTTGTTTACAAATTCAGGCCATCAGTATACGAATACAAAATAGGATCTCGCCAGCTTCTCTACATAGTATAAAACAAAGTCGCTTCCCGCTGTCTGTCTATCTGTCCCTATGTATGCTTAGATCTTTAGAACTACGTAACGGATTTTGATGCGGTTTTTTTAATACATAGAGTGATGCAAGAGAAAGGTTTATATGTATAATACATGCATAATATAGTAGAGAAACACTGATAATTTGAGAGGTTTCTAATGTGATGTCGTTAATACACATTTTTTTGCGCTTACATTCCAAACGCTGGCTGAACCCTACGAGATAGATCAAAATAATGTACTACAGTATTGTACACCTTAAAAAGGTCTACAAAAAAGTGCGTATCAGCATTGCACCCGTGCGAAGCCTGGGTGGGTCGCTAGTAAATATACCTATATATAATATATATATATATATATATATATAGCTAATATACCACCGCAGCTACACAATAAGTAAAGTAAAATATTTGTCTCGTCGATTGGTATTGATTTGGATCAGTCATTATTAACATTATTTAAGTCTGCACTTAGCTCAACTGTTTTAATTGTGAATTGTAATTTATGATATGTTCCTTTAATTTCAGGGCAACAATTACGTGAAGAATGAGAAATGGGATGAAGCTATCACCTGCTACAACAGAGCTATAGAGTTAGTTAAAGATGACGCCATTTATTATGCCAATCGGGGATTGTGCCACCTCAAGAGAGATAGGTAAGGTTCATTACGGATGTAAGCGGGTTAACAACGAACCTTATTTGTGTTGGAAGAACACCAACGTTTCATAAAACAGGTAAAACAGGTAAGGTTTTATACTACTTGGGCACGAACACTGATACAAGTACGCTAGAGGCAATATTCCTAACGCAATGACAGTTTTACTATAAACAAGAACGAAATTAAAAATTAAAAAAAACCCCTGACCGATTTTCATGCAACTTGGCTTAGAACACTCGGGATAAAATTATCTATGACACAAAAAAACTAAACTAAAATCGGTTCATCCGTCTGCGAGCTACAATACCACAGATAGATACGTTAAACATATAACACCCCTCTCTTTTTGAGTCGGGGGTTAAAACCTATCGTAGTTTGACGAATCGTAATCGGGTTAACTACGAACCTCACTAACTACCAACACAAATAACGTTCGTAGTTAACCCGCTTATATCCGTTATGAGCAATGACAGTTGTTTAATATGCTGATTCAAAGCGCCTCCCTCGACCATGTCTACAGGTAGACCACACAACTGGTGGATTGCTGTAGAACCATGTCACAGTAACAACGCCAAAAGTGGCGTTTGTTTTCTTATTGTGACAAGGTTCTACAGAGATCCGCCAGTTGTCTTCTAGTTAGATAACCGTCATTTCGCAACAAGTACAAATTTTGTTTTAGGTAGGTATCTAACAACTTAATCTTTTGTATGTCATAGTAGACATTTTAATAGATTTTTTTTACCAGTTGTATACTTAATTTTTATCATAGCTAAGTTTAGTCTTTTGGTCGTTGATGACCTTGTGTGGTTGGCTGTTAGATAAATGCCATCGGCATTATGCCCACCATTTTGCATTTATAAAATTGTGTGCAATGTATTAAATAGATAAATAAATAGACGGTCACACCACTCATTTAAAAGATTAGCGCCAAAATGGTGGAAATCAAATGGCTTCTATCTGCATCGATAGTTATGACCTACAGCGTACACTTGTATTTAATGGTTCTCACTCACACAAAAAAGAAGCAAATGATTGTCATGGTAACTATTACACCAGTAGATCCAGCACAGAGATAGTTGTCTAGGGTAGAATACAAAAAAATAAGTTTCAATGAGATGTTTAAAAAATAAGCCGGACTAGCAGACGCACTAGTAAATACCACCCATACCTGGTTGACATCCCACAATGCCGAAACAAACGTTTCCGCTCTACTTTCGTTATAATTACCGGTAAAGAGTGGAACGAACTTCCAGGGAGAGTACAATCTCGGAGTCTTCAAATCCCGAGTGAATAAGTTCTTTCTACCACCCGTGGGAGGACAGCATCGACCACTGCTGAACAATTCTACCACCTAACTGCGATCCCCAACCCGCATGTCCAGCGTGGAGATTATGGGCATCACCCTCCATGACATAAAAGCCAATAAGACGGTCATCAAGGGGAGGCCTGCGTCCAACAGTGGACAAATATAGACTGTCGAGGTGAGATGAGACTCATCTCATCTCACCTCGACAGTCTATATTTGTCCACTTACAGAGGACCTTAGAACTCAATAGATGGCGCGGATGTTTCTCGAAATAATAGAGGGCCATGTTAATTTGACAGACCCAAACCAATAGCGCCCTCGTTTCTGTCTGGTTGAACCATATTTAACCAACTTTTTTAAAGAAAACGATTCGTAGCAACTGTTAGCTTAGTTTCCCGCTAGATGGCGCTATTCTTAACTTCTAACACATACCTGTTCCAGCCTTCACCAAGCCGTAACAGACTGCACTGAAGCTCTCCGCCTGGACCCCACCTACGTTAAAGCATATCAACGCAGAGCTACTGCCCGGGAACGTCTCGGCTCACTCCGGGCTGCTTCGAATGACCTCATGGAGGTTCTCAAGCTGGAGCCGAAGAATAAAGCCGCTAATGCTCAGCTGGAGAAGATCAAAGCTAGGATGGGCACTAAAGGGGTAAGCTGTTATTCTTACATCCTTCATGCTCCAGCTTCTTGATGTATGCATCTGCGTTGCGATTACAATAAAAGAAAATGGCTTTGATTCTGTTGCTATCAAATTAATCTGAAAGATTGTCCACTAGTAGAAAAGTGAAAAAGAAACCACTAGCATGTTTATAGCAATAACAAAATATAATAATAATATTATAGATAAGATAAACACCGTCCCAGCTAAATCTAAAGCCCATAACTGAATTAACCCTAAGTGATTTTGTCAAGTAAAATTATATACTAGCCGATCGTCAGGGCGACTCGGGATTTGTTCCCATTTCTGTGTGTCAACTGTTTAGTAGTGTGTAGTTTGTGTAGTTCCTTGATCACGACAAAATATTTTTTGCGAGTATTTAATTAATTCAGGGGCTGCTCAGATGAGGCTTAAATTTGGCTGGGACTGAGTTTATTCTATTAATATTATACATGCGAAAGTTTGTGTAAATGTTTGTTACCACGTATTTCCTTAGACAAAATTTGGTATTTAGAAATATTAGGTTCTAGAATACACATGGGCTAATCTAATTTAAAATAAATTTTGTTTAATCGATAGAAGAAAAAAAAATACGTGTCCGATATCTTCTAAAAAATCTAACTGACGGACTAATTAGATTTTTTTAGGACATTAGAATTATCTTTTAAACCAAAAAGAGATGTGAGTAGATAAGATGACCTACCCTTATGGAGACGAAATTGAAAAGGACGTGGCAAATCAGCTGGGGTATTTTAATTCATTCGATTCTTTTCCGAATCGAATCCCACGGATCTTTAAGGCGGTTAACACACTGCCACGCACCACGCTGCGTCTTGCGTGTCCAATAGGCGTTTTCTATACAAACCGAGCTCCCGTTTGTATAGAATACGCGCAGTCGACAACTAAGTCCACACTAAAACGAAAATCTTCTATCATTAACCCGAGGCGAAAGATTTCGCCTCGGGTTGATGATAGAAATAAGGAGCTCATCCTCATTGACATGGCCATTAGTCAACAGATTCGCTTCGGATTTTCAATCATCAACCAGAGGCGAAATCAAAATAGCGGTTTATAGATCCGTCGGATTCGATTCGGAAACGAATCGAATGAATTAAAATACCCCTGCTGTTCTCTTTGCATCTTTCTGTGCCTTTCATTTCTTCCAAAGTCCAGTTTATGTATTCAATCATTATATTTTGTGTCTATCTGTGCCTAGCGTGTCTTCCAATACCTATATAAATAGTTACAAAATTTAAAGATCTAATTAATTATTTCCAGGCCAAATCCAAATCATCGCCATCCACACCGACTATCGAAACGAAACCGCTGCTCGAAGCCAACTCCCAGCCTAAGATTATAGAACTAGATGATTCTACCGAGCCTGTCCCTAAGCCGCGACCAGCCTTAGTTGCAGAGAATTGGAAAAATGGCGTAGGGGAGAATGTAACCGTGTTGAGACCTGTGAAGAAGCCACCACATCTACGGTCGAAGGTAAGCTTTTTTTTTTATCTTTTTTATTGTTAAAGACTTTTACTGTACAAATTATGTCAGGACATACTTTAATTTATTAATAACAGAAGGTAAGTGAGTTATTAGCATTTTATTTAAGGCTTGGTAGTCTAGCAGAGGCCGCACTTTTGTGATTTTTAAAATCATCTGAGACTTAGAAAATTGTGTTTAAAATGCTGAAAATAAAAGATATATATTACTTAAGGATCTAGTCTAGTCAAAGTGGCATTCAGTTACAAGATCTAATGAGCTTCGCTCTATAGAAAAAAATCCCAAAGTTACCCCTTTTTCTAATGTTTTTCAATATTATGACTAGCGAACTACTGATATTTTACTTTTTTTTTTGTAATTAACAAAAGACACTTAATATTTCTAAACAAATTCACAGAGAGACTTGATAAAATGATTTTCTTAATTACTATGTTTAAATAACTACAGAAAACACGAGCGCGGCGGCTTGGCAGGCGCGCGTTGGCTCTTACGCCTACTGATGCAGGAATACCTGGCCTTAAGGATCCGGCGACGGATGAATTTCCCATACAAACGTAGTACCAAAATGATTTGTAATTTGAGAATGTTTTCATCATGTTCTGCTATTATTTGTGTTAGAATAGTATTTATTTAGGTTCCTGCCATAAGATTTTTTCAAAATACTTAGCTACAGAATTACTATGACAACATTTATTAATTGATGTGAAAATGCGATTAGGTTTAATTTCATTTCAGAAAGGTATTTTGAAAAAAATTGTGGCACGAACCTAGATAAATACTATTTTAATACAAATAATAACAGACCATAGTGAAAATATGCTCAAATTAAAAATCATTTTGGTATTACGTTTGTATGGGAAATTCATCCGTCGCCGGACCCTTAACTAGCAGTGTCCGCCGCAGTTAAGCCCGCGTAGAATTTACATTTTCATGAGTTTCGTGCGGAACTCTATTTGTTTTTTAATAAAAGTAGTTGAAGTTACCCGCTATAACATCAGCTATCTATAACATATACAGTAAATGCCCCGTCAAAATCGGTCCAGCCGTTACGGAGATTAGGTCAAACAAACAAACAGACAGACAAACATTCAAAAAGTGGTGTACCACTGAAAGTATCATCATTATTTTTACTACAGCTTTTTTATATTTTTGTTTATTTATAAATCATAGCTGGAGGCGCTATGCAAACACAGCTACTATTACGGCAACAGGCAACTTACAAGTCACAACATCTGTTTACATAACTGTGCCTTAAAGACATAGTTTAAGAAGAAGTTTATACGAAAATTATTAAAAAGTTGTCAGATTTTTCAATAAAAGTTTCTGCATAGCGCCTTACATAATAAAAACTAACTGAAATTAAAAACTGTATAAACTGTCAAACAAAACCAATCAAGATGAAGTCTATTGTTAGGCACAGACCTAATTTAACAATATTTCTCACTCCGATTTGTTCCTACCTTACAGAGGCCGCTAAAACCCGTAACCATCCAAGAAATCCCGCTCGGCAAAACCTCACCTGAAAAACCTCCCACCCGCCTCAAAATCGAAGAGATCGACTCAGTTCCGGAAGAAAATAACAAAGGCGATGTCATCGAGACCAAAGCTAGTCCAGAATCGGTGAAACTTATCACCGAGGCGTTGGATTCGGAGAAGGAAAGCCGAGTGGCTAATCTGACGGCGCCGGTCAACAATGTCCAATTTATGAATGAGTGGAAGTATTTGAAAGGCAATGATGCTGCTAGAAGCGATTATTTGAGTGTAAGTACCTACTTTCAAAAGTCTAAAGTAAAATTATTAATTTCTATAAAGTACATTAGATGTTGATATATCATTTATTTATTGCGTTATTATGGTACAAACAATTTGTCAATAAGTTAGGACAACTTCAACTTATTGACTAAATATATCAATAAGTTGTGATAAATACTATAATATTATTAATAATTAATTTCTATTCTATTCGTCTTCTATTCTATACCGGATGTAAAAAAAAAATAAAGTACCAAACTTTCAGGGGTGGTTCAGACTAGGTCGCAGAACACAGGAAAAATATTAAAAAATCTATCCTGTTATCGAAGCTGAACCGCCCTTAAAAGTTTCGTCCTTACTTTTTGTTACACCCTGTATAATATTTGAATTATTTTTACTTCATAGTTCGCATCTCAGGAGGTGACTATGAAAACTACGGACTTGTCTAAAATAAAGATTTATTTATTTATTATTCCAGATAATCGAGCCATCTAAAATCCCGTCCATATTCGCGATGTCCCTAGAGAGCGATGTTCTTTCTGACGTGCTGCGCGCGTTGCACGCCTACAAACACAAGTTCACGCGCGTCGGTGCCTACGTGTCTGCGCTTGCGCAGGTCAAACGATTCTCTGCACTCGCCATGTTTCTGTCCGCTAGTGATAAAGAACGTAAGTATCCAGCACCGCTACCGCACAACACAAAAATAAGCATTAAAATATGGGCTTAAACTCTTTATCTTAACTAACAATTGAGATTAGCAAACGTTCATCATTGTAAAAATATAGACAGACTACATAAATAATTTTACTTGTTTATGATCCCATAGTTCAATTTGATTTGAGTCCTATGACGTCACAACATGGCCGGCAGCGTTTTCAAAAATCGTACTTAAGTCACGAAATTCATTCAGCGTCTATTTAAATATCCTTACGCAAGCTTTTATCGACGCGATAGAAGTTGAACGACGCGTTTCCGCGTCCTACGATTTTGCGATAGTTGTTCACGGAACATTTTGTATTAGGACGCATGCTATCTTACACTCAGCTGCGTCTTGTGGCGTGGCGTCTACAAATCGCGCTTACAAAAATGCAGCTGTGTGTAAGGAATCGCGCTACAAAATCGCACCAAATCACGCGACACAAAACTCGCTTCAAAATCACGGCTGTGGGTAGAGGCTTCATGAAAACAAAAAGTTGAACTTTAATATGATTTAAAATAAATACCACAAGTACTTTTGTAATAAATTGTTGTTGCTTTTGATGAACGAAAACGTCTTACAAATTTATTATCAGATAGGCTACTAAACAAGTTTCTTCTTCACATATTTCTTCTCGGAAAAACTTGTCTTGCTATGATATTTGACTTCCTGGTCAAATACTCGATGATCTCTTCATCGTCATCTCTAACCGCCGAATACTCAAACGCATCTCAGATTTAAGCACGTCTCAAATGACGATTTTTTGACAGTTTTCAATGAAAATGTGTCAAAAACTCGTCACTTGAGACGTGCTTATATCTGAGATGCGTTTGAGTATTCGGGGGTAAGTCCCATAAATGCATTCCTAGTTCATCCCAATAGTAGCAGACACGTAAAGAAATTATCTAGAAAACTTTGTAAATTATCAAATATTTACATGAATTTGTCACAACAAAACATTTTTATGAAATCCACTGACAGTGATTGATGAGTGATGGATGAAATGACAAACCAAACAGCTGTCAGACGCTAAATACGATTAACAAAGTTAAATGGCCAATTTTGGGCATTTAACTTTGACGGGTTGCTAAATATGATTAGGAGCTTAATTTTTGTAGTGCAAGACAGGAATCGTATATAAGTCATGAAATTCATTCAGCGTCTATTTAAATATCCTTACGCAAGTGGCCCTTAGTCGGTAATCTTATTTAACTAATTATGATTTAAATACGATCCTTACGCAAGCCGCCCTGAATGTAGTTTAAATAATTCTTAAAATAAAAATGAAGTCATTTTTCATTAAAATTTTCTATCTACTTAAATTTAAAATACTTTCCCTCCATGTGGCATGGCTTATCAATTCTCGTTTGAGTTATATTATTATTATTATGAATAATACCTTTCACAAATAAACCTATTTATTAAACATATTTTTGTTTTGTTACAGTGATAACCAGTCTACTAGAACATTGCAAAAAGGCTGAAAACCTAAGCGAAAACGAAATCGCTGATCTGAAGAACAAATACGAACTCTAAATAGTCAATTATAGATTTATTATAATACGATAACGATTATGCCTAAACATTTTGTTGGTGTATTTTTGAGTGTGTTGTAAGCACTAAAGGCAGCTATGCACAGACAACTTAGCCTTCGCCTAATACAAGACAGAACAAACGGGAAATTTGTCTTGTTTTGGTAACGGCACGGAAGTCTGTGCATCGCTAGCCTTATCCTGCTGGTAAATTCGGATGTATGTAATGTAGCATGAGAGTACATACTATTTTCGCTGCATTTTGATTATAAATTTATTTAATTTTTATTTATTTAATTCGGATTGCAATCAGCTTAACTAACTACAATAGAATTTAAAATAGACACAGAAAGCTAATAATAGGCATTCGCTAATAGAATTATAATAAACTAGCTGCTGCCCGCGGCTTCGCCTGCGTAGTTCCCGTTCCCGTGGTAATTCCGGGATAAAACATAGCCTATGTCCGTCTCCTGGTTCTAAGCTGCCTCCCCACCAATTTTCAGCCAAATCGGTTCAGCCGTTCTTGAGTTATAAATAGTGTAACTAACACGACTTTCTTTTATATATATAGACTATCTAAGTGTGAACACTAAAAAAATTTCTTCGACAATTGCCTACTTAATGAAGCAAGAAATAATATTACTTAAAATTAAGAAAAATACAAATAATAAAAATGAAGTGTAAAAATACATCATGTGCAAAAGAAATTAAGAGTCATGCATCGTCTTCCCCTGTGAATGCTAGTATTGAAAGGGTCAATGTTCAGCATCCTGCTGAAATCATTGACAGTTCTACTCGCTCGCACTACAAATGAATTATGTCTATAATTAGTTCCAAAATGTTGGACATGAAAACAAAATAAAAAGAATTAAAGAGCGGCGGAAATAGTATGAGTGATACACTCACGAATACATCTGAATCGACCAGCAGGTAGCAGACCAAAAGCTAAGCTAACTTAAGGCGGTTGTATACCGCACACTAGCGCCGCCACCTATTTTTACTTATAATTTCCGTTAAACACAAGATTTTTCATATATCCAATGTATACTTTGTGATATATATCCTATCCTAAGCTTTTTTTAATCCTTCTGAAATAGTTTAGTTTCGTATAATTTAGTTAGATAGATAAGCGAAAACAGAGTTCGGTGGCCACCAAGAGCAACTTCGCTATACTGCATAAAGGAAATAAAAGAAAACTATTTTATGGGCATTAAAATAAAGCTTATTATATTACTGGTATCATAAACTGTAAAATGGACTTTTAAAAATTCCTTTGATTAACGTAATTATAAGCAAGAAAAGGCAGTGGCGCTAGTTTGAAGCATAAAAGCGTCTTAAATTGAGGTGGTTAATGTAGGTCGTACGTAAAGTAATGACACTCGAAAAAATAGAGTTTTTACTATTTTCTAGATTCTAAAAGTAATTCAGATACAAATAAGAAGTTTTGCGCACATTACAAGCCATTTGTTATGAATCTTTGCTAAAAGAAACTTTGATTCCATTGTAGTTTTTGGAGTCTATCGACATATATGTCCTACTACTTACTACTAAACTAGCTACCATTCGTAAGACTAGCTCGCATAGCTGACAAAGTTTTTCATACCATATAGCATAGCTGGCGTGGTTTGCAGTCTGCACACAATGAGAAAACTGCGTCAGCTTTGCGAGCTGAGTTTGACTATGCTCCGTCCAAACTCACGATACAAAGCTTGTCAACATTGTCCCCATACTTAAACTAACTAAACTTTGTTTTTCGTGTCCCAAAACCTAAACTAAATAGCCTAAAACTGTTGCCGTCCTTTTTGTTCGATCGTAAAAAAAGGGACGGTGATTTTTTTACGCGAATCTACGTGAGGTTTTGTGCACTTTTGTTTATTTTTTGAATGATTTTCTACTGGAGTCTGTGCAAAAAGAGAATGGAGAATGGATCTTGGGAATTGAGGTCGTACGTGTGTTATTAATAATTTATAATTACTAATTATCTAACAGAAATACAAGATGAACAATAATTTTTCGAGTCGAAGTTGACACTTGACAGTTGCGTGACAAGACAGATGACAGCTGGATTGGGTTGCCATATAAAAATCTTAATATTAGTTCACCGTAACGCCACGACGGTTCTCTTTTTGCACTACCTTGTCGATTAAGGCTCCTTCCTACAATGCTAAGTGCTGACAATTGTATCTAAAACTCGACACCAAACCGAGAATTTAAGATTTTTGTATTGTGAATTTTTGACAAACATTGTACCGTGAGAATGGTTTGAGTATAAATTAGCATAGCTTTTGACATGCAAGTTTTATGCCAACATTATGCCCAGTCTCGTCCAAAACGAAAGGAAGTGAAATGCGTAAAATCACAAAAATACATGTAGTTTTTGTTACCCTATTTGGCTATTACAGTTTTTCACATATTCGCTACGTTTTGATGGTGACTGGGCCTTAGATTCTACCTTGGTAACAGTTTACGCATTTTATAGTCAGTAATCCGGATTACATATCTAAATACTGTTGATACTAGAAGCGAAAGCGGTAGCGTATTTTTGACAGTTTCCTCATCGCATACGATTTAAAATAAATAAACAAAATAAAAATAATGTATTAAACTTTAGTGCAGGAAAGTTGTATATTATGTTACTTACAGTATAAGGTACAGGAAGAAGTTCTTAAAAACTATTAACCGTATACTGCGATTGGCGGTCTTATCCCTGGTAGAGATTTCTACCAGACGACTATTATTATACCATATCTTTTGAAAACTGTCAAAAATTCTGCCTCCACCGAAAACGCTGCCTAAAGACCTGTTCAGACCTGCGCGGTATTCTCTACCCCGAGCGGCAGCGAAATGCGAGTGGGTATGCGGTACTACTGCGGTATTTTAGTGACAATTCACTAAAATACTCTGTGGAATAACGCGGATAGCGCTAAACCCCGAGCGAAATACAAGCGCGGACCCCGTTCAACTCGCAAGAGTAGATGAACTGCATACTTGTGTTTCCACCAACAAAGGAAATGACTGAGCGAGCTGAAAGATAGTCAAGCGAAAAGGAGTGAGCGAGCAGAATGCGTTGAAATTAACCGCCCACTCATCTTTCGTATCCCGCTCATAACCCTTTCGCGCTGCCACTATCCACCTGGGTGTACGGATAATGATAATAATATCCTCCTAGCCGAATTTCGACTACGGCGGCCAGTCTCTCGGAGACTAGCCAGATGCGCAGGACATATTATAGTACACAAGTGTGTGCGCAAACACAGGTGCACTCTCTGTTCCCTCACTCTCATAATCCGATGGGACGACAGATCGACATGACCGGGGAGAGGTTAGGCGCAGGACCAAAGGCTTAACGTGCTTTCCGAGGCACGGGGGTGTAACACCGCCAACTTCCTGACTCCGGGCTGAATTTTTCTTGCTAGAAAAACCCCAATAACAACTATTGACCCGACCCGGGATTCGAATCCAGGACCTCATAATCAGCGGTTGAACAAGCTGACCGCTAGACCAACGGTGCACGGATGCCAATACTGCGGCCGCATCTGTCTTTCCCGTATAGGCCTGACAAGTCATCTACGTAAAGGTGATATCAGACGCTTAATTTTTCGTTCATTTTCGTCTTTCATTCGGCATCTTTCACTCAAAATGAAAAGTTTGAACACAAAATGAAACAATAGTGCCGAATGAATTCATTAATGGACTGATCCGACAATGTTCGATATTTTCATTCGTTTTTACTCCCAATTCGGATGAACGAAAAATGAACAATCTCAACACAGAGTGAATATTGACGATCTCCGTGGCGCAGCGGGCGAAGATCCGCCTGCGACGCAGGAGGTTGCGGGTTCGATTCCCGTCTCGGAACAAATTTGTGTACGATCTGCAGAAATTTGTTCCGTTGGTCTGGGTGTTTTCTATGTATAATAAAAAAAATCTATATATGTAGTGTATTGTATTAAGTATATCAGTTATCTAGTACCTACCCATAACACAAGCTCTGCTTAGCTTGGCTGTGTGAATTGTCCAGCATTATTTATTTAATTATTTATATTCACTCGCATTCGGCCATTTTGTCTTGAGTCCACTAGCAGTCGAACGTCGCGGTAAGATGGTGTTCAAGTGGAATGACTGTTCTTTTCTAAGTCATTCCAGCTAAGCCGTGTGAACATGGAATGAAAGAAAAATGAAGCATTCACTCGAGTGAACATTCATTCAAGAGACCCGTCTGATATCACCATAAGTGCCGAAAAACGAACACTACATAAACTATGCTTCGTGGATATAAAGGCCATTGAACGAACCCTTTCGCGGTGGAAATCTGGCTTTACATACATACTATACCGCTACCGCTCTGGGTAGCCGCGTAGGTTTGAACAGGCCATAAAAGACAAATATATTCCCTAGAGTTGGTTTGATACTGACTATGAAAGGTAACATGCAATGTAATAAAATAAACGTTCAGGCTTTGAGGATTCGTTACAACCTTGCCTAATGCAATGGAGCATTCCTGTGTGTGTTCCGTGACGTCACCAAACGGCTCTGTCGGAAGACCAGCGTTGGTTGTAAGTAACGTATAACGTGGTTACCACTAACTTATGCTGAGCCAGAGACCGTTTTGTGACTCAATGCAAAAATAGTCTGCTTTGTGCATCGATGTAAGTAAAATTCTGGAGATTGGGTAGGTACAAGCTTCTCGAAAGTGGAACGCTCAAATTAGGTCTAATCAGGTCCACCCAGCTCAGGCATAGTCGGACCGACGGCGCCTCCGTGCGTATTGTTGTCTCGATCGTACTTCGGTCTACGTTTGATTCGGTCCCGAAGAGCCTCGGTACCCCACGGACCTACGGTCTCGACGAATCCAAGGGGAGCAAATGTGTAGGCTCTGTCGAGACCAGCACATTTGCGCCTCTTGAGATCCTCTGCCAAATCTGCCACCGCACCCGCCCTCACGGATGTCCTCGGAAGATGGGAAGGCGCAAGTGTGTCGAAACATGTAGCGTCATACACAATAGGCTTAAACTCGTTACGTATCTTTAGATACATTTTACAGTGACAAAATAGCTTCCAACAAGCTTTAACGCATTCAATGTCCAGCCTCGGTGCCCCCTGCGTTTTGGGCCATGATAGTGTTAAACGAGTGGGAGGCTAGCTGTCTGTCCTCTGATGCCGTCAATATGAAATGCATCTAAATGTTACTACTTGAAGCCCACATTCGAATGCACGTTTTGTGTTGTGCGGTAGCGGTACTTTCTAGGTGTCCGACCGCCACGGCCAGTGGATCCAAACAGAGCAGTTGATGGCAATTATTTCATTGCATGTTACTTTCTTCGGTCTGTATCTGTACCTACCTTTATAAACTATCGTAACTTGGTGCTATTACAAATTATTCGCATGTGTTCAGTTATTATTCAATGTAGTAAATAGACTATGCTACCTATACACTAGCCAAACCCCGGAGAATGTTTGTAAACAAACCGCCCATCATCATCATCAGCCTATATTAGTCCACTGTTGGACATAGGCCTCCCCTAATGAGCGCCATAGCCAAACCGCCCATACTTAACCTAAAATGCACTCTGTTGCCGCGTCTTTTATACGCAATTTACAATTATATGTCGATTTAAGATTCTTCCTTCACTAAATATTGCTGACGATTAAATCTGATACACCAAGCAAGTGCATTTTAGTTTATTGTGTCGTGGTTTATTTACAAACATTCTAAATTTATTGGCTAGTGTATAAATAACATAATTATTGATTTTTGGTGGCTATAATTATTATTGTTAATGGTACCCTGATGGTATCCCAGTGTATCCGATATAAAATTTGAACAACCAATAAAAACATCCAGAAAATTACAAAGAATAGAAACTAATTAGATCTAGTATTTCGATTAAAACAGTTAAGCTAACTACAGACTGTTGCAAAGTATCTGGAGGTAGCTCAACTGATCCATATCCAACCTACCGATAAGAAAAGTCCCCAAGACGCTGGCTGCTTTGCCCCACTGTAGAAATTTCATCACGTTAATTTTGTTTCTTTTGGTTGAGAGCTCTCAATTATTTTACTGTATTTTCATATTCAGTGTTAAACCAGTTTGTACTGGTATTGCTATGGATCAGTTGAGCTACCTGTAGATTGTTTGCAACAGTCTGAAGTTAGCTCAATTGTAGTACTAGTTCTAATTTATATCTATTATTTGATTGTAATTTTCTTTGTGAGTAAAGTTAGATTGTTTGTACTTATGTATATTATACTTGTCTGTAGGTAACTTTTTTGTGCAATTTATACACAATCTAATAATGCATTTTGTTCGGCATTTTTGTGTCGGGGTTGATATGGGCTCTGAATTCGAGGCAATAATTTAAGTTTTTAGTGTTGTTCGGAATATTATCACAAGAGTCGGGGCTTGCATATCTAACTGTTTGCAGAATTAATAACAATTTTCAAAGAAATTATATTTTATATTTTAATGATCTAAGTTTATCTGAGTTCGTGATTTTTTGAAATAAATATGTCAATTTTATGTAAAAGTCATTGTAAGCCAAGTTGAGTGAATTTTGATTTATGGTGCGAAGAAGTTTTAGTTCTGTGATTATGTTGTTTTGTACCATAATAAAGTCAGTTAAAATTATAATCTGGTTTTACTCATCATCATACATTTAAGAAAGGATCTGCCGATTTTATAAAACACTAGCTGCGCTCCGCGGCTTCGCCCGCTTGTTAATCGTACATATTTCAGAAATTTACTGCACATCCCTTAAGGATAGTTTTATAAAATAAGAAATACGTGAATCAATATTTACCCTATAGTTTATTAACTTATACCAAGTTTTGCGTGAATCAAACCAAGGAATAATAATTTTACATAGAAACTTTACCACTCTTTTTAACCCCCTCAGAGGTTAATTTTTGAAAATAAGATAAGCATGTGTTATTCTAGAACCTAAACTATCGAAGTACATAGGTACATACATACAAATTTTGTCTAAATCGGTTTAGTAGTTACGGAGATGCGCGGTAACAAACCAAACAATCACACAAACTTGCGTATTTATAATAGTGGGATAGGATTTATCACTTTTGATGAAGTTAACTTCAAAACAAAATCGGACCACCGAACTACGATCCCCAACCCGCATGCCCTGCGTTGGGATTATGGGCATTACCCCCCATGTGATAAAAGTCAACAAGCCGCTTATCAGGGGCAGGCCTGCGTCCAGCAATGGACCAATACAGGCTGTTGACGTTGAGGTTGCCTGAAAGAACATCTAGAATTAATAATTAGCATAGCAATTAAAGTAATGTGTGTAGTACATTAGCATAAATAAAACTTAACTGCAGTTTTACTAATAAAGCCTGAACCGATTCCAATTTGCTTGTGCAGCCATCGAGAATCTCGCCGGGATTAGGGTTCCTTTAGCTCCCTGGAAAACCCTTTTACAATAATAATGCGCACCCATCAGGTACCTACATTCGCTGGTCATTTTCTACGCTATTTTGACACCATGTATTAGGTATAGGTTCCGCTTAGATGATATTTTTTTGCTTTGATTAGACGAGCAGCGTTAGAAATAAAAGCGATATGTCCACCTCCAGGGAGGCAAGTGATAGCAGAGAGAATACTATATTATACAGGGTGTCCCAAGAAATAGTGATATACTGATGCTGGGAGGTAGAGGACCTAAAGGGCTATCTGAATCACCCCCATGTATGTTCAGCGATTTTTCGTATTTTCGGAGTTATGATTTTTTTTTAAATTTTTCACCTTTCGCTGAGTTCGATGAGATTTTTATTTATGGTGACGTGAATTATTGCAGTAGATGCTTGATTTTTTTTGTGTGCTAAGCTGATAGATAGCCCAATTCAGTATGGTAACATTTAGGTACCTACTATCGTTAGATCTTCAAATGGAATTAAAAAATAAAAAAATGCCAAGAAAGATAAAATTTACCCAGCAAGTTCACAACTTCAAGGGCCCTTAAAAAAATAAAATCACAGAAAAAATAAATACCATTTGGCTTTTAAAAACTTGCTCTATCTATCAGGTAGCTACTCTGAAAATTTCATTTTATTATTCATAAGCCTTCAATCAAAAAATTTAAATCTAAATGTGGTAGTGCAAAATTTTAATTTACATGATGATTAATGCAAGCAAAGCAAAACCTTTCTTAATAAATTTCTTTCTAAATCACGCACTGGCCATCAATAGAAAAAGAACAAAAAACAAAAGAATTGAAAGCGAATTGAATTCTGTCAGGAAATGCTGAGGAGACAAGCTGAAAACAATTTTTTTTTTTTTACCACATCTCGTGGACGGATGAATCCCACTTTAGGCGCAATGGGATTTTTAATATGCACAATTCTCACTCATGGGCAATTGAAAATCCGAATTTAAAAAGGGAATCGACATTCCAAGAACACTTTAGTGTTAACCTTTGGTCTGGCATACTTAACGGTCAGCTAATGGGGCCCTTTCAGTTGCCAGACCGCTTGGGCGGCAATCACTTTTAAAATTTTCTACGCGTCGATCTGCCCCTGCTATTTGAAGATGTGGACTTGGAGACACGCAGAAGCATAGTACTGCAGTGTGATGGTGCACCATGCCATTTTGCGCTGGGCGTGAGAAACTATTTAAATCAAAGATACCCTGAAAGATGGATTGGTCGTTGCGGCCGGGGTGACGCCTGCCTTATAGCCTGGCCTCCACGGTCCCCCGACCTAAACCCCATTGATTTTTTTGTATGGGGATACTAAAAACACCTCGTCTACTCGAGAGAATGCCGCAATTTGGACTAGTTAACCCGGAAAATGAGAGTAGCAGACGTTTAAAAGACAACTTTTTCCGGCGACGTCGCAGTTGCATTGAGCAACAGGGGGGCCATTTTGAACATTTATTGTAATGTAATTGGTTTTACTTTGCTAGCATTAATCATCATGTAAATTAAAATTTTGCACTTACCACATTTAGATTTAAATTTTTTGATTGAAGGCTTATGAATAATAAAATGAAATTTTCAGAGTAGCTACCTGATAGATAGAGCAAGTTTTTAAAAGCCAAATGGTATTTATTTTTTCTGTGATTTTATTTTGTTAAGGGCCCTTGAAGTTGTGAACTTGCTGGGTAAATTTTATCTTTCTTGGCATTTTTTTATTTTTTTATTCCATTTGAAGATCTAACGATAGTAAATGTTACCATACTGAATTGGCCTATCTATCAGCTTAGCACACAAAAAAAATCAAGCATCTACTGCAATAATTCACGTCACCATAAATAAAAATCTCATCGTACTCGGCGAATGGTGAAAAATTTAAAAAAAAAATCATAACTCCGAAAATACGAAAAATCGCTGAACATACATGGGGGTGATTCAGATAGCCCTTTAGGTCCTCTACCTCCCAGCTTCAGTATATCACTACTTCTTGGGACACCCTGTATATAATAGTAGGTATACCTACTAACGGTGATAGCTCGTGCTAAAAGTACCTACTGAGAGGCAGATATTTATCTAATATAGGTATTTGATGTAATGAGATCCAGAACCAACTCGCTTTCATCAGTACCAGGACACAGCAAATAGGATAGTGCCATCAGACACCGGATAACAAGAACTCATAAAAATCAACAGCAAAATAATAAAAATAAAACATTTCCCAAGCCGACTGGTCCTCGTGGGAAATTAGACCAAAACCCTCCATCTACAAGTAATGCCATAAACGGGTTCCTAAAGGATAAGACTAACTTAAAAATATGCACATACAATGTGAAATCTCTGCTGACAACTGAAAGATACCTAGAACTTGAATATGCCCTTGAAAACATAAATTTTGATATATTAGGACTATCAGAAGTACGAAGAATGGGCTGTAATATTGAAGAATATCAGGAGTATATTTTATGTTATTGTGGACAAACTAAAGGATTGCACGGAGTAGGATTTTTAATAAAGAAGGCACTAAAAGATAATATAACTAACTTTACTGGAATTTCAGAAAGAGTAGCCTTACTTCAATTGAAAATTGAAAAATTTTGCATATCAATAATCCAAACCTATGCCCCCACAGAAAGTGCAAATGACTGTGAAATTAACAAATTCTACAACGACATCAAGATAGCTCACACAATAGCTGATAACACAGTGGTAGTAATCGGAGATTTCAACGCAAAAAAAGGGCAACCAAACATTGAAGAAAATCTTATTATAGGAAACTATGGCTTTGGTAAACGAAACGAAAGGGGTGAACGACTAATAGAATATGCCCTTGAATACAAACTATCAATCATGAATACTTACTACAAGAAAAAAGCAAACCGAAAATGGACCTGGAAATCACCTGACAATAAAACAAAAAATGAAATAGATTTCATAATGACAAACAATCCAAAACTAATGAAAAATATAGAAGTTTTAAACAACGTAAAGTTTCCATCGGACCATAGAATGGTTCGAGCAACATTTGTTATGAGAAATCCAAAGAAAAGCCGAAGAAACTTTAAAAACAAGCCGACAAACCTAAAAACAGAAGAAGAAATTAAAAGATACACCAACAATCTCAAATATTATATTGACGACATCATAAAAGAACCCATAAATATTCAAGATCAATACAACAGTATAGAAAAAGCCATCAAATGTAGCTTAACAACAGAAAAAACAACTACAATCGAGAAAAAGCATAACATTTTTTGCGAAGACACAGAGGAACTAATAAAACGACGCACAGAGTTAATTAATATGAAGAACAAAGACAAACATATGAAGAATGAGTTAAGCAAACTATATAAAGAAACAAACAAAGCAATTAAGAAAGATTACAGAAAATACAGGCAAGAAATTATAACAAGAAACATAAAGAAATTTAGAAGCACAAAACGAGCTTTTAAAGAACTAAACCAACATAGATCATGGATACAAAAACTTGGTAACAACTCGACAGAAACCAAAACAAGGAAATATATTTTAGATTCAGCAACAAACTTCTACCAAGAACTATACAAGGAAAGACAAGATGACAACCGCAATAATACAGACAAACAAATGGAAAGAGTTAAAAATACAACTATCATCGAGCCAATAAGTGAAAATGAAGTATTCCAACACATAAAACAACTAAAGACTGAAAAGAGTCCTGGACCAGATGGGTTAACAAATGAAGCTCTAAAGACAGCCTACCTATCCTTCTTAAACCCCTTACTAGACTATTCAATATAGTATTAGACACTGAGACTGTACCACTTGGAGCTGTTACAGCTTGGAGCATACTTACACTCGGTACCTAACCCAACCAGGTATAATTAGTAGACTTTTGTTACCGTAGCTATATGGTTAAAATATGCTTACCCACTGTACCTATAAAAGATTTTATGTAAGTACCTACCTATACAGATATTACCCACACACTGTAACATGGTAAGTAGGTGCCTACCTAGGTACCTACCTACCTCCTACAGTCCTACGGGTGGGTGTTTTTAAGATTCAATCAACAATGTACCTAAGTCTGTATAATTATTTACCTATGTTCTGTGCTGTAACTGAGTTGTTTAATAAATGTTTCTCTATCTCTCTATCTCTATCTATCTACCAAAACAATGGTGTACCTCCGACATTGTTCTTCTCTACAAAAAAGGAAATGCAACAGACATTGGAAACTATCGACCAATCAGCCTACTCGCTAGCATATATGGATAAACTCTTCGCATCAATATTATTGAGAAGAATAACACCAAAGATTGATGAGTCACAACCAATTGAGCAAGCAGGCTTCCGTTCTGGTTTCAGCACTACCGACCACATACACACATTAGAACAGGTTATAAATAAATACAAGGAGTTCAACAAACCTCTGTATGTAGCGTTTATAGATTATAGCAAAGCTTTTGACAGCATCAGCCATAAGTCAATCTGGAATGCACTACGACTATTTAATATTGATGATAAATACATAAATATTATAAAACACATATATGCCAACAGCAATAGCAAGGTAAAGCTCGAAACCAGAGGTGTTGACATCAAAATAGAAAGAGGAGTAAGACAAGGAGACCTTATGTCACCCAAGCTGTTCATTGCAGTACTGGAGAACATATTCAGAAAGCTAGATTGGAAACACAAAGGCATAAAAATAAACGGAGCTTACCTTAGCCATCTACAATTTGCTGACGATATAGTAATATTAGCCGAAAAATCAGAAACTATTCAAGAAATGATACAATTGCTTGCCCAAGAAAGCTCCAAGGTAGGACTAGAAATGAACACAAACAAAACAAAAATAATGACAAACAGTGACAAAATGCCTATCAATGTGAATGGTAACAACATAGAATATGCAAATAACTATGTCTATTTGGGCAAACAAGTATCATTCAGTAAGACTAGCAATGAAGAAGAAATAGAACGCCGAGTAAATGTCACCTGGAGGAAGTTTTGGTCATTAAACGAAATACTGAAAGGAAACTACAGCTTAAGTATGAAAAAGGTGGTCATTGAAAGTTGTCTCTTACCTTGTCTACTGTATGGATGCCAAACTTGGGTATTTACGAATAAAGCCAAAGGCAAGGTCAGGTCTACACAAAGAGCAATGGAACGGAGCATACTCAAGATAAGGAAAATACATAAAATAAGAAGCAGCTCAATCAGACAAAAAACCAGGCTAACAGACGCACTCACACAAGCTTTAAAACTTAAGTGGAAATGGGCTGGGCACATCTCACGCCTCACTGATAAAAGATGGACCATACAGACTACACAATGGAAGGGACCAGATGGCAAAAGAAATGTTGGCAGACCATATAGACGGTGGGCTGATGACATAATACAAATAGCGGGAAAAAACTGGATGAGCCAGACACTCGACAGACAGTCGTGGATGAAGATGGAGGAGGCCTTTACCCAAGAAGGGATCCAACTCTCTCAACAAGTGTAAATACTAAGTGTAAATATTTAGGCACCTACTAACTAAACCATAACACACTTTGAGTCGAAAGACTTTGTATATAATGTAATTTAGGAGTTTGGAATAAAAAGGCTTTATTATTTTTATTATTATTATAGGTATTTTACCTATGGTATAGTTAATGTTTAGCATTTTCATTAACTGTAAAGCATATTTTCAAAGATTTTCATAATCGGGCTCTCATACGACACGCACACGAAAAGGCTGTCTTATTTATGTAATCAATTCTTGGGTATAGATTGTAGCAGTCTAACTATGTTCTGTAGCTACGTTACCTACATAACCGTAGGTAGGTAGAGATATACCATTCTAAAAATGCAAGTCCCGTTGACAAAACGTCCTACGCTATGCGTGCATTTTTAGAACCTCTAACTAGAAAATTTCGCATACAAATAGAAGCATCCCTCCCGAACCCTCGCCATATCGATTAACTCGCTCTTCTTTTATTTAGCCGGATAATTGTACTTTTTACCATTTACCCGGGTAATGGGATCTGTGCCGATTGCCGTTCGTCGTTCCCGGATAGGGTTAGGTTAACCGATTACCGCAACATTTGAGCTGGTTGTTAGTAGGTACCTACCGAGGTAAGAACTACCTACTTAATCGTTTTTCGTCAACCGTTCCGAGCGAATTTTTCTTCTGCATTTTTCGTAGCTTTTCCAGCTCTTTAAATAAAAATGAGTCGCTAGGTTGACTGGAAATTATAACCATATCACCTCACAAGATTTGCTACATTTCGCAGCCTCAACAGCCTGTATTGGTCCACTACTGGACGCACGGCTCCCCTTGATATGCGCCTTATTGGCTTTTATCGCATGGGGGGTAATGCCCATAATCCCCACGCTGGGCATGCGTGTGATCGCAGTTCGGTGCTGGAGGCGTTGCTGCCCGCCCCCGGTGGACAATAATAAAATTAAAGAGATAAACCATTCTAAAAATGCACGCCGAGTCTAGGTAAGTACATAAGACGTTTTGTGGAGGGGACGTGCATTCATTACGGATGTACTTAAGCGGGTTAACTATGAACCTTATTTGTGTTGGAAGAACACCAACGTTTCATCCCTTACATCCGTAATGAATTCGCCAAATGACGATAGTTTTTATAGCAAAAGGGGCGAGCATTTTTAGAATGGTATATCTCTACCTTAGTAGATACCGACTAGGTTAGGTAATTACTTAGTGTTTTTTAAAACAACTTTTGAAGGTTTTCTTAGCAGGCTTAAACCTAATAACGTACCTACCTACCTAGGGAACCATTATCAGTAAATCTATTTTTCCTAGGTCCATGACGTGTCACTCAACGACAAAATAATGAGACTCTCGCTTTCGATACTCGTCACTACGGCAATACCTTGAAAAGTAACGACGAGATTCGGACGAGTGGTACCCCTACTCAAAAGTGAAGGGAACATCTCGTCCACGGATGAGTTTGAGATTCGGACCAGATGTACCCTAACCCTAATTATTAAACATACCTATAGGTACTTCAGTTATAATTAGGCACCTAATGTAATCCTAGTAGGTCTTGCACTCAAAGCAAAACTAAGGTCAAAGTTATTTAGTTATTAATAAAATTAATCTAAAGTTTCTCCTCACCCATAAATAATTGTCTAGAGGAAACAAAGTTCGCTTCTATCGGTATAATCGAGCGATTTCGGGGTTCCTTAGGAACTTGCAAATTCAATTACTTAGGAAATACATAAATCAACCTCTGATGCTCAACTAATACTGGTCGAGGGTTCTCGCGTTGTTGATCTAGATTTAGTTGCCGATTATCTAAGGTGTAACTTACACCTTAGATAATCGGTAACTAATTCTCCCCAAAAATTCAAAAGAACTGAAAATAGCTAATTTTAGCCATAAAAAGCCCTTTTTGGTGGTTTTTGGTAGGGTGATGCTATTGTGGGTTAACATGACCCCCATACTATTGCGCTTGGTTTCACCTACCTCCAGCTATAATATGGTACCACACGGTCTGCCTAGCTCCGTGCCCTAACGTACGCGTGTCTCACCCTGATGAAGTCTCTCGTTAAGGGATGAAACGTTTGTGTTCTTCCGACACAAACTAGGTTCGTAGTTAACCCGCTTACATTCATAATACACTGTGTAAGAGACTGCATGGTGCAAGAAACGGAGACAAATGAAATGGAAGAACGACATTGACACGATAGCGAGCAGCACAGAAACATATCTGGATACAGTTCTGTGGCGAGCAGCTACGGAAGATCTATATAATTCATTATGAAAGTAAGAGGGTTTACTACGAACCTAGTTTGTGTTGGAAGAACACGACAAGAACACAAGCTAAGCAGAGTTTATGTTATGGGTACTAGATAACTGATATACTAATGCAATACACGACATAGATAGATATTCTTTATTATACATAGATAAATATCCAGAACACCCTGAACAAATATCTGTAGATCGTACAAACATTTGTCCTGAGGCGGGAATCGAACCCGCGACCTCCTGCGTCGGAGGCGGACCTTCGCCCGCTGCGCCACAGAGGTCGTCAATGAACGAAATTAACCTGTGATTATTATTAGATATTAGCGTATTTTCAGCAAAATAGTAAGTACATTTCTGCCATCTATTATTTATCCGTTGCTACGACCGTGGCTACGACGTAGCAAGAGCCGTTGGCTACGACGACGTAGCAAGCTCCATTGCTACGCTCGTAGCAAGGCAGCCACGCGACGTAGGCGCATTTTATTTAACTGTTCCCACTAAACATTTCTTCAGGTTTTAATTCGCAGTTTAAACATTTTGTTTTCATCGCGGTGTATCAACAAAACTTTTAAAATATGTTTATTTATTGTAATAAGTTTACAGATTATTTAATTTAATTTTCAACTCACACATATCTTTTAAGCTTTAGAATCCTAATATAAACGGCAAATTAGTTTTTTGCCCTAATTTACTAAGAACAACATGAAATTCTTGTATTTTGTGTGATTTGGAATAATTTTCTTATTATTTTATTTTATTTAATAAGTTTACAAAGCAGTTTACAGTCATTTATAATCCCGACGCAAAAAGAGAGGGGTGTTTTATGATTAGCGTGTCTGTCTGTGGTATCGTAGCTCCCAAACGAATGAACCGATTTTCGTTTAGTTTTTTTTGTGTCATAGATAATTTTATCCCGAGTGTTCTTAGCCATGGTTTCATGAAAATCTGCCGGGGGGTTTTCAAAATTTTTAATTTTGTTCTTGTTAAATCTAAAACATATTTATAAATTATAGTTTTGATACCAAAACGAAATCGTAAAGATCACAAGGATGAAGGAGTAAACGTAGAAAGAACCATTCAATAAACCCGACTTTGTTGACCCGACCCGTTTAACAGACTTCTAAGCACGTTCTACCATGCAGGGTTAAATACAAAAGCTCTATTGAGAAGATTTCGTGGAATACCTACTTCAGTAGCGCCTTAGTACCCACTAGCTAGGTCAGACGAGTTAGGCAGTGGCGACTCACGGGTATCTCTTTCGACTAAAATTTCTGAATAAAATTTTATTGTAGCTCGGTATTTGTATCTCGTAGGAATAATTACTTTTTAATTTCTAGGAGGTAACTTATCTTTGTGCTTAGTCTATGGAATATATGATGGCGTTCTTTTTTCAGGTGGATTTTGGAATTGACTTGCTCCTTAATCCAACCAGAAAAAAAATTCTAAACTTTGAGTGACTATTTTTTTCTGAAAACCAGAAGGTCGGTATAGTTGGTAGGTATTTGTGCACTGAGTTCTATGAATCTCATCACCTCAACACCTAAGCAGCCTATATTGGTTCATTGCTGGACGCAGGCCTTCCCCTGATAAGCGCCTTATTGACTTTTATCTCATGAGGGGTAATGCCCATAATCCCCTATCCAGCTGGGCATGCGGGTTGGGGATCGCAGTTTGGTGGTAAAATTGTTCTGCAGGGGACGCTGCTGCCCGCCCCCTGTGGATAACGCCTTAATCGACTCTTACGACACCCGCGGGAAGAGTTGCGTCTGAATCTCATGAATTGACTAAATGGAAGTAATGTGGTTTCAAATTTGAACGAGCTCGAGCAAAAAGGCATTATACTCTACCAAACTAAAACTCCCTTCCACCTGCATATTTTAGACTCCGTGAGTTCCCTCCACGTTATCTTGGATGGAGTAGATAGCTTACGGTGCGCCACAATGAATGGTAGCGTGTAATCTGCTGTACAGGTGGAAACCGAGGTCGAAAATCTTGAAAGGAAGTGGTTCTTAATTTAAACAAATTCGAGCAATGCTTCAAAAAGGTCGCTAAGAATAAACTCGAGCAAAAAGTCCCAGATCCTTATTCAAATTTCAATCTCACTAAGTAAATGTTTGGAGGTGTAAATATTGTAGGTGATTTGTTATTTGAACGAAAACAACCAAAATGTTTCGATTCTACAGGTCATTCCAATTTTAATTTTACTAATGCCCTAAATAAAGTCCACGTAACTTGAACTTGCAGCTCTACGGAGACAGATAGATTCAGGTTCTAGATTAAATTTTGACCTACCCTCCTAACTGGCTAGACTATATTTAAGGCTCCGTGAGTTCCCTCCACGTTATCTTAGATGGAGTGGATAGCTTACGGCGCGCCACAATGCCGCAGTGGATGGTAGCGGGTACTCAGACGAGCGTGTAATCTGCTGTAGATGCAGGTGGAACCTGGGTTAGACTACTGCGCTTCAAAGAGTATAGTTTTCTGTCACACATTATTTATTTTGTTAGTGTTTCATTCTTCTGGTCGCATCAAAGGGTAAAACTGAAAATCAGTGTTTTGCTCTTCGAGAAAAACTTTTCGCTGGGCTGTTTCTCTTTTTTGACGGGCACACAATAAAATTTTACGAATATGTACTTTATTAGTGTGTATAATTTAAATACCGATTTATTGTTCCCAAGCTATGTTCCATCAACAATTCTTTAGTTTCTCTATGTTATGTTTAGATGTGTTTTATTTATTACTATACCTTTGTACTGTGTGTTGCATTGTCGAATACATCTTTTACCTAAGACGAAATAAACATTTTATCTTATCTTTATCTACCCACTAACTGATCACCATAGTACCTAGATACAAGCTCTACTTCATCATCCATATCGGCACATAGATGTCCACTGCTGAACAAGCCTACCCAAAACAGGAGGGGTTTTAAAAGGTCAGTATTTTGTCCCAAGCTCATAAGTAAATATACATAAAAATAATTAAGCAAGATGAAAACACGACTTAGTTTCAAAGAAATATTAAGCTAGACAAATAATAAAAATATTAAATACGACGACGTAAGAATATTATGTGGACTTAACCTTGACCGAAGTGACCTATTTGAGTCGTTAGGGGTTGAAACCCTTGGTCCTTGGGGTCCTGGGGCACACGTAATTTATGAAAATCTAACTAAACTTCTTATAGAGTCCACAGGTGATCGGAATGCTGGCTTCTAATAAATGATTTTATTTGATTCCATTTCGGTCAACGAATTATCATTGCCATTAAACGAGGCAAATGTGGCAATGCTGCCAGCATTCTGGGCACTTTGCATTCAGGTGACGGCCTAGATTTTAAAGAAATAGACACAAAGTAAATACTAATTGTAGTTGTTTTATTCTGTTATTGCAATTTTCTATGTGCGTAATAAAATTGCTTACTAATAACTTACTATGAGGCAAAATAACGCCTTGTAAAATGTCCCATTTTACTCCAAAATTGTTTAAATAATAAGTACCCTACTACAACCCATACAATATAAAAATACTTAGTAAAATTTATCGTTCCCATTACGGAACAATTCGAATCTCCATGCTATTGGGAGGGCTATAAAGCTAAATCTCTCCAAGGACAACATTTCAACTTCTACGAAGGGCGCTGAGGGCGCGCAGCTTAATATTAGAAAGGCCTGTTTACTCCCAAGTGGTATACATTTTAACATTTGGTAAGTAAAAAGAGCAGATCAATTATTTTTAAGTTCGCTGTTTCAACGTTATTAAGCTTCTGTTTATGGTTATTATGGCTTGGCTTTTGATACGAAAAATCCCCCTTATTTTTAACCCCGATGCAAAGAGAGAGGGGTGTTATAATATTAACGTGTCTGTCTGTGTATCTGTCTGTGGTATCGTAGCTTCCAAACGGATGAACCGATTTTCGTTTAGTTTTTTTTGTGTCATAGATAATTTTATCCGTAGTGTTCTTAGCCATGTTACTCTTATGTTACTTGAAAATCTGTAGAGAAGTTTCTTAAATTTTTAATTTTGTTCTTGTTTTGACGTGTTCGTCGGTGTATCTTGCCTATGGCAACGTTGCGAAGTGGAAAGGTTTTTTTTCGAGAATAGACATTTGACCACTATGTCATCTGATGGAAAGTGACGATGTGGCTGACGATGCACCACGATAAAACTCCTCTAAATGAACACTTCTAAATGAATGAAAAAAAAAGTATTCCTCCTCCATTCTATCGACAACCACGAGCTAGCGGGGACGAGATCTTGTCTTAAATATTGTTACATAATAATAGATGAAATAATTAGAGTCGCCGCGAATAGTTGTTATAGCGAATAGTCGAATACCGATTAATCGCCATTCACTTTGGCGAATAGTCGAATAACTCGACATTACAATTCGACATAAATAAGGCACATAAAAATATTTCTCACTTCTTCTAAGATTGTGAGAAAAGAATACAATAAAGTTAAAGAAATCTGTTTCATGTTATACATACCTACATAATTTGTAATGTAGTCATTAAATTTTTTATTTTTAAATGCTGGCAACCCTTTTTTTGTGCATATTTTACCGGGAATACCCCGTTTTGTAACCTTGTTAACCCAGCGTTTATTATTGTTTGTAGTGGATTTCCCGCTCAATCCATACGCTTGTGTTTAGGGTAGGCGGCACGCATTTATAATTTGATTTTCGACATCGGTTGACGATTTTTTGTCTACTCATTTGAAAATTGCTATTGAATTAAAGACTTGAATACTTCATTCATTGATAGTAATTGATACTGTGTATTGTTTTAATAAGGAAAATAATAAAAATAGATTATTTTTAACTCATTAGTTTTTTTTTTGCGTTAAAAGTTTATTTTAGACGACTATTCGCCGAATGCCGAATAATACTAGCTATTATTCGGTATTCGACGAATATCAACAAAATTTCGAGTACCTAATGCCGAATAACGAATAATAGCGAGTATTCGCGGCAACTCTAGAAATAATAATTATGATAAACCTCCCTCCCTGACAACGCTGTATGGAGAGAACCGGCTGCTCTACTTCACCTATCCAAGGAATTAACTGTATAATACCAGAAAAAACCGGATTTATTCCGTCCAGTTGGAGTAGAGTAATTGATAGCGCGTCGCGATTTAATTTGGACAGAGAGCATGATTATACGGCTAAGGCGTTCTGAGGACAGATTCTAAAGCGGTGCGGTGTGACACTCAAGGAAATGATACGGGAAAATAGGCTTTAAGGGGAAACAGATTTGGAAGATAAGAACATTATCTGTAAAATTTTATGAAGTGAAAGGAAAGTCACCGTAATATCACATCACTCTAATATTATAAATGTGAACGTTTGGATGTATGGATGGATGGATGTTTGTTACCTCTTCACGCCGAAACTCCTGAACGGATCAGGATGAAATTTTACAAGCAGGTAAGTCTAATCCTGGAATCAAGCATAGGCTACTTTTTATCCCATTAATCATTTCCCATGGGATATAAACACAAAAAACTTTTTTGTTTTTTGAATAAATAATTATACGACCGTTAAAATAACCAAAAAAACTCGAAATGCAATCCAACCCCGATATTTTCCGTTAATGTCGCAAGAGATTTACTTACTCGATAGCTTTAATGTACGACTAGGGGCCACCTATGGGGCTTATGGTGTAATCTCTTTTGGGAACGCCAAGGGGTTCGAAACTATTCGGTTTCGGGATTTTAGTTTGTTGATTTAGAAGTCTTTTTCTGTTAACTTTTCCACTGCTGACCGAAAATCTCCCGCTCTAAGCTTTAAATTAGCAAAGAATTAGCAAACTAAAGTGGCAGTGGGCTGGCCATATCTCGCGAATACGGACAACCGCTGGGGTAAACGTGTTCTTGAGTGCAGACCGCGACTCGGCAAACGTAATGTGTGCCCTCCGGCCAGGTGGGATGACGACCTGTGAAAGACTGCAGGTGGACGCTGGATGCGGCAAGCTAAAGACAGGGCGCTATAGCGCTCATGGCCAGCAGTGGACTATAGGCTGATGATGATGATGAAACCCCAAGCTACGTTGTAGTCTTGTTACACTGTAACAAATATAAATACCCCGTGTTGTCTGCGTCAGCGAAACACATCGTTCTTCCAACACAAATTGTTAAAGCTGCAAGTCTGATAATATGAATTTTCTCTTACAAACGCGGGTTGATTCACGTTTGTAAGAGAAAAATCATGATTCCGTTGAAAACGGGAACACCCGGGCATCTTATTTTAGCTAAATTTCACACATGAAGTCCTCCAAAACCGGCTGACCTATTTACAGTAACGTTTAAATTGAATTTTCAGAGACTTGGGTACAGTCAGCGATCAGCACTAAATGCGGTGTTTTGTTAGCTACCTACCCACTAGGAATCGTCGTGGAGTCCACACGCGATCAAAATGGTAAGGAACCTTGTCAAAGTAAATATTTTACGTTTAAATATTTTATTTTATGTCACACGTTTCCAGGGGTTTCTAGTGGTAAGTGCATATACGTACCTACACCATAGTTACGTCTAATGGTAAATTGTGCGGCGTTCGTAACGAATGCTTTTTTTATCCAAAAACCATTTTTTTCCACAGGGCCATGAAATAACTACTCTTCCGTAACAACTTTTCCTACTCTTTACTAACAGTCTCTTTAGTTCTCTTACGGTGGTTAGTACTCTTCAGTTCTCCTTTAGTTCTCTTTAGTACTCTGTTTTAGCACTCTTTAGCTTTCACCTTTTGGAAGAAGTGCTACAGAATAAATTTTAGACATCATGTGATGTCTACAATTTATTCTGTTTTAAAGCCAGTTTCCACCGCGAAATGCGTACTGAGCGGGAAATGAGAGATGAGTTAATTTCAACGCTTTCTGCTCGCTCACTTCTATCCGCTGGACTATTTTTCTTCTCGTTCAGTCCTTGCTGCTCGTCTATTTATTGTTGGAAATACAAGTATGTAGTTTACTCCTGCGAGTTAAAATGGGTCCTCTCCGCTCGCGGTGTAAAGCCGGTTTTATGATTCTCCAGAACATGTCCTGCGTTTACAAAGTAACTTAAAAACTATGCGATTGATTGTACTAAACTTACATTTATTTTGTGCTATATTAGGGTGCTTATCCCGACGATGCATCATTGTTATGAACCAAGGTTTATGTTATGATAATAAGTACTAACTGTAGTAGAGAGCCAGACGGGAAAAAAGGTCCGTAGTATTCTTTAGTTTTTAAGTTGGCAACATTATTGAAAGGTCAGTGCCATCTTGAACACCCGGTACGTTTACAATTTACAATTAAATTTTTTGATTTTAAAAACTGACTATGAGCATCATCATGGCTTCAAGTAAGTAGAGCTGTTATACATAGGTAGGTACATAATACATTGTTCCTAGATATTCTTTTCAAATTATACGTGGTAAACTCCCGGAACGAATACCCTGATCTTACAAACATTATCCCGCGGTGGAAATCAAATCTGCTATCTCCTGCGTCGCAGACAGCCTATCGCCTACTGTGCCTCAGAGATCGTTTATTAATCTCATTAAATTCCTTTTTAAGTTTAAAGAGATTTTTCTCTGAGTTTTGAAGGAAAATATAATAAATTATCTGTGCATGCTCTCAGTGGATATTAAAATTCCAGTACCAACCATCAAATTATTTGCATCAATAAATTTTGGAGAAAATCGTCGAATTCGATAAATCATTTCATTGACTCGGAAGAACTCGAATGATGGAAATATGAACAGTAGGTAATTTATAGATACCAAGCATTTTTAAATGAGAGAAGCACTGTTCATTTAATCAATTCTGTGGTAGGTTTACAAGGATTTAATATATTTTAAGTTAAAAACTGAAAACGTGGCAGATTTCAATGACGACCTCTGTGGCGCGGGGGCGAAGGTCCGCCTGCGACGCAGGAGGTTGCGGGTTCGATTCTCGCCTCGGGACAAATGTGTGTACGATCTGCAGATATTTGTTCAGGGTGTTCTGAATGTTTTTCTATGTATAATAAAAAATATCATTATATTTAGTGTATTGTATTACGTATAATCAATCAGAACACAAGCTCTGCTTAGCTTGGGGGTAGATAATGCTGTGTGAATTGTCCAACATTATTATTACTATTTTTTCTTTTTGTTTTAATTGAGAACAAATACGGAGTGAGTAGAAAAGTTTAAAAACTGAAAATACAATTTGAAGTCTTAAAAATAGCAAAATACCTAGATACCTATCTATTCATTGCAATTGCAACCTAAGTCATAAAACTATTTTTTTTTACCCTAATATGGAAACTAAACCAAAAGTCACCTTAAAAGTATCTATTTCAAAAATAAACTCTTATTTAAGTGAAAATTTCTCCCATTAATCAGTTTCATATTTCGTACCAATTTACGGTAGATACAAAGTTAATCTTAATCCCAGAAGCTCCTGTGAAATTGATAGCACCTCCCATAAAAATGTGACGTCATAAAAATACGTCATCAAAATAAACACGCTCCCATCAAAACGTAGATAAATAAAGATACTTTTTCGTAAAACTTGGAGACAAAGAAAACAGGTTCACCTGTGTTGGTATAATCCGTGTGTGACGAGAATGGGATGAAACCATTTCGAACTGAAACACATGAACACGGTCGGGCATTCATTTAGATTGACCAACATGCGAATAGGGTATTTAATCTTTAAGAGAAAAACTCTATAAATATATTATTGAGATAGCTTAGGCAAAAAGAAATCGGAAAACGTTAGTTTTAGTTCATAAAATAGCAAACTAAATTTTAAAATTCAATTCAAAGGTTTCAGCTTTTTTATTCTGTTTCATAACACCATTAAATAGTAGTCGCCATGTTATTACGTCATTCGGCTATGTAAACTTAGAACTGTCAACTATCAGCGTACCTTTAATCTATATCTATAAAATATTGCATTTGTTTACACAGCCAACTCACGTCATGACCACAGAGCAATATGGCGTCCACTGCGTCCAGCGTTTTCGTCAAATTACGCGCGAAATTTGCAACCGTAAAATTTAAATGCTTTTTTATGGCACTAAATTTGAATAAAAATTTTGTGAATTTTTTAGTAGTTAATTAGCACTATAGAATCAATTGAGACACTTTTCAAAAACCCTATTGTACTCGTATGACGTAAACTGACTTAATTTTTACTTTGTCAAAGTTCCATTCCCTCTTTATAGCGCGCGGACTCGCTGAATCGTCATCGATTGGTGAATCAAAAACCGTCTTCTATAAACCAACGCTTAACGACAGTAGCAAAGAAAAACGTTTAAAACCTTCGCAATTTGTTAACTAACGATTTATTTATCGATTTAACGCGTACATTGTGTTTTTATTTCCTCTAAGTTTCCATTGCGTTGCAGCGATCGTATCGTTGCAAAAGGTACGTTATATCCGGTAAATAATCAAGCAAAGTAGTCCATATGTTATATTAGACACTGTAACCTAGCAGAGAAAAAGTAACATAAGACCCGAGAAAGTTAAGTCCACCGACAATCTTAATTTATAAAAAAGAACGGATCGAAAACTTAGTTATCTGTTCCCTAACTTTATTCAGAATAACCAACGCAAAATATTCGGAAACCAGTAGGTATTGGTATAAAAATTGCAAGAAAGTTTATCTTTATTTTAAAAACGCAAGCCATTTTCTTCAACTTTGATTAATTATCGCGCAAAGGAAAGCAGAAAAACTGGTCTAACTCTTATTGGACTTAAGGGGAATATACATTGAAGGATTTTTTTGTGGGGTAAAAAGTAATGGTAGTTTGATTTATAAGAAAACAATAAGCCAGATCAATTCAGATAGTATTCGCAGCGAAAATAGTATGACCGAGACACTCACAAATACAAGTGAATTGACCAGCTGTATTTTAATAGGGTTGATTAAATTTCTATTGAGTATACATTTCGTTAAATCTGTTGAAGATTTATTATGGATTTATAAAAATAAATCATTAGGTCACATCTTCACTTCCATAAGTAAGATGGTGGCCAAACGCTCAACCATTTTTAATAATAAAAAGAATTCAGTTTTTGTTTTCTCATTCAATGAGCCATTCTGCCATCTCAATTGAGCTTTCCCGAAATTCTACATTTTTGGCTACGCTGGATGAGATAAGATTTTTGTGATGCACTTTATCACAAATCTACGTTTTAGTGACTGTATTATAAAGTAGTCACTTGTGAAAAAAATTACAACAGTTACAAGGCTTTACAAAGAAATGCCCTAATGTGAGAACATCCTAAACGACTTGAAATAGCAATTATTTTTACCGCTTATTTTAATTGTCGTTTTTTGTACAATTTAATTGGTCTACAAGGGTTTCGTTTTAAGTTTTATTAGGAAGTTGACTGTTATTTCCAAGTTATCATTTATATTAAGTTTTATGAGTAGTTAGCAAAAAATAAATCACTTTGTATTTTGCAAACTACGAACATACATATAACCATATAAGCAAATTTTGGTTGCAAAGTTTGGGCATTTCCTAACTAAAATTAAATGCATTTAAGCTCTACCAAACATAAAAAAAGATTGTATACCTAGTTCTCTATTATTCTGACCTATTTTAAAATCATGCAATGCAAAATCAAATTTGGCGTTTCCTTGGAGTAATAAAGTTTAGCTGCAGAATGTATGTATAAAATTTCAATTTTAGTAGTAGTATGATTTTTTGTAGTCGTAGTATTTTGAAGCATGATGTAGCCGTTCATAAAATCCATTGATGATTTAGCCGTTGATGTAGCCATGATGAAGCCGTTAGTTTAATAATGATAATGTCTTCTTAATCGAATTTCGACCACGGCGGCGGCCAGTCTCATCGGAGACTAGCCGTTTGTATAATCCATATGGGACGGAACCTAGTCAAAGGAAATAAGTAATATGTTACGTTACATCTCTTATACAATACCCGCGTCTCAAATATAATGTTTCAAAGTAAATGTCAGACTACTTTGTTTTAGTAAGAAATGGTTCCATTCCGTAGCATTTCGTAGATTCTACGGCTTATCAATTTCGATCAACTGGACAATAATCCAGTTACTCTGGTTTCCAATAAGTCACCATCATCAGAAGTCTTTACCAGTTCTCGGCTGGATAAAGGCCTCCCCGTATAAGTACCTATTCATATTCATATTCATACATATGTATTTATTGCAATCATCGTGTACATTTTAAGGTCTTAGTATCAAAGTAATGTATAAGAGACACAATGGTACCTTATCAGGGCGTGGCAATAAGTACCTACTGAGAGTGGTGGTTTTTTTTATTATTTTAATTTGTCGTTGAAGAAGTCACTTAAATCATAACAGCATTTATGTAAACGGTATTGTTTTTTTTTATCTATGGTCTTTTTCCTCCTCTTTTAGTATATCCGGTATTTTATTATAGAATTTAGATGCCATTGCGTTTGGCCCGGAACTTCGCAATTTTAGTTTTGATCCGGGTAGTAATTTTATGCTTAAACCTAGTCGGATAGCGTCGCGGTAAATCAGCTGTTTTTTTGAAATATTGGGGATATTTGCGGATAAATTTGCAACATTAAAATATATAAATACATGTCAGTGTTAGTATTTTAAGTTGACGAAAGACCTTACACACAACTAACTTTTACCTGACATAATTTAGCAAGCGTATTTCTAAATTGAAAGTAGGTTTCAAAATACTTAGGTACATGTAAAGTTTTAGCGATGTAAAATTACCTTGTATTGTATTTCTTTACCCATTAGCGGCCAAATAAAAACCAGAAGTAATTTTACCACAAATACTTTAATTCTATATCACAAAAGGTTTCAACAAAATAATTCTTGCAAAAAAAAAAAATGTCGACTTTTCAGGGGCTTTTCAGGGGGCGCTACCAGCGCACTCAAGCATAGCACATAACACATCGCAGTGGTTTCTCCAGCTCTCTTGGATAGTGTTCTGTCTTGAGGCAAATCTCGCACCGGGATGAAGAGAAGAAGCTCTTGCCTTCTTCTGGATCTCTTGAATTAGATAGAATCTAGCGATGCTACGTCGTAACATCAATTGGTCCATTTTGTCTTCTCTGCTTAGAACATGTAAACGGCAAGAATTTGCAATAGCCATGTCCACCATGTAAGTGTAAAGAACCCACCACCAATTCTTTGCATGAATTGTAATTATATAGAATTGCAAGCTCATCGACCCCTCCTATACTTTTATTATAAGTCTGGAATAGATGTCACGTGGAATGTCAACATCATTCCTCCCTCATTTCATTGAGCAACATCGTTTTACTACTCCCATCAACTCAATGGAATCAAAATTTGGAGCCATGGTGCACACACGTCGGAGAACATTTACGCCACAGCGGAGTTGTTTTGGAAGGTTTGTGGAAGGCGGACGCCCTTTGCAGCCAACGGTTTATCATCAGTCATCATTGCTAGCATTGTCACCTTCGTCGTTCGTAAATACCTCAATACTACCAGGAACATCTTGGGTCATAGGTTTGGCAGTAATAGACTCATCACCAGCTTCTTCTTCGTCCGTGACTATGTTAGGATCAGGAGGTATGATAACTAAGTCATACTCGGCATTATCATCACTATCCTGCATAACAGTATCTAGGGGATCTTGAAGTCCTTTGTATTTTTAGCATTACCGAAACAATTTTCTCTCTTTTAGGAATCTGAAAAAACATGGAAATTTTACATAGGGATATGGCCACTGTACCTGATTGGGTACAGTATCATTCATAACGTAATAATTCAGGCATGACAAGCAATAGCAATCTAATTTAACACAGGATCACCATAAAAATGTATTTTAACGATTTTATTACTAAATATGCCATTTACTTTCAATGTGAATAAATAAATAGTTGACAAAGCACTCACCTCTGCACACCGTTCTGTAGTCAAACTTCTGATAACAATAAGTGGATAAAAGAATTATGTCTAACCTCAATTTTTTTAATTTTTAAATGGCGATTGTTGCTTTATTTTATAACGAAACAAAACAGATCTGCTGGAACTAACTGTTTTCTAGTAAAAAATTACAATTAGGTGTACTCAATCAGGTACAGGGACAGATAATGGGTTAATCAAAACTTATTGTATTCTTATTTCTACGACACTTTAAACCATTATTAGGTTTGTCTGGTGTCGACAGTTACAGCGTGTGGCCACACATTTGGCATGAAGTTATAGACAAACATAATTATCATAAACATACAACGTACTACATAAGTCTAAGTACCTACCTAACATTATCAGCAATTGAAATTAATATTACCTACAATTAAAAACCAATGCACCAATACACAGTTTAGGTAGCAATCACACTACCACTAGGTTATTTAAGCTAATCTGTGGTTTCAGTAAGATCCTATAAAGAAATCCCATAGCCTTTCCATTTGTTCATACAATGCGCCTACAAAGTTAATACAAAGCTCTACAGGTTGTCGTCACTCCATAGTCAAACCCTTGCATTTGCAGTTAGATTGTGCCATGAATAAATTTACTGAAATGTGTTTGGCTTCTGTTATACGCAAACAAGCGACCGAATCTGAAGTCCTTTAGGAACCAGAACTGATTCAAAGCGGTTCTAGGAGTTTTGGATTTCTAGATTTATTTTGAACTAGATGTATTTCTAAATGTATTTTAAGTTTAGTTTGTGTGAATAAGTCACAGACAACCACATACATTTTATAATTATGTTTATTTTAATGATCTTTAAAAATCAATAATAATCGCTTCCTCAGTTTGCGACAGTGATACAGAGACAAAAACACAGGCATTTATAAGGTATTTATAGGCATTTATATGCCTGTGTTTTTCTCACTGTATCACTGAGTGTGGTATCGTAGCTCCAAACGGATGAACCGATTTTCGTTTGGTTTTTTTGTGTCATAGATAATTTTATCCCGAGTGTTCTTAGCCATGTTTCACGAAAATCTGTGAGGGGGTTTTTGTTCTTGTTGCAAGGGCATATTTATTGTATTTGTGTAAAAAGACTTTTTGATTTGATTTGATAATTATTCTACTATTTGACATAGGCCTCTTCTGAGACTTTTTGCTTCCTCGAGATATTTTGTGTTCTTAGCTACATTCTGCGGGGCTTCGCTCCTATTTTTGTCAAAAACTTTTGATGAGTTTTTTTGCATTGTGTGGTTGGTGTGGTCTTTTCTTTTGCAAATTAAGTTGGGTTCGTTCTTGGAGTTGGTTAATAATTTAGTGCAATAGACTATCGATCGACTCATCAAGACTTACCGCAAGTTCCGACGCGCCGACATACCAGGAGTCCTTTCAAAGCGTCAAGTTGAGAGCGCTCG
The DNA here is from genome assembly GCA_949316285.1 of Eupithecia subumbrata. Classification (NCBI taxonomy): domain Eukaryota; kingdom Metazoa; phylum Arthropoda; class Insecta; order Lepidoptera; family Geometridae; genus Eupithecia; species Eupithecia subumbrata. The sequence goes on along the minus strand of OX438630.1, from coordinate 11,256,686 downwards.
AAACTTATCACACAGTGTACTAGCAATAAGTAGTGTAACTATACAGGCTTTTCTATTGGTTTTTCTATTCCTTATGTTTTTGTGTTTCTCATAAGTCGTCAACTTACTGTGTATCACGCTATTTTTAAGTACATCTGCGGAACCTTGTAATTAGCCGTCAACAAACTTGCACTGGTCTATCCAGGCATGTTCTGTAATGTTCATCTGAAATATGTAAACCTGGCTGTAAGTTTCTCCAAAATTGTAAAAATAAATAAATAAACTTTAAAGGACTTGGCCACATGGCCAAGGTTTTAACTTGTTCATTTATTGACGACGCTAAAAATGCACCTTGGTGTCTAGTATTCAAGGTGCATTTTTATCGCCTTAACGCGTTATTGGACATTAACACCAACGTCAACGCTAACGCAGATGGAGCCATAGGATAATGCTGTGCTACTGAGTTTGGTGTACTGTGCCTGTACTATGCTCAGGAGGATTACCTTCTCGAGAGTTAGCAAGAGGTGCTTAGTCTAAAGCATGCGAGCAGGAAATTCCTGTAATTGTGTGGTATCTATGTTTGAAGCAAGGCGTCAATCTTGTTGAATTCATAGCAGTAGCACAAATGCTCACAAAATGCGTAAAATTATGCGAGAGGCGAGGGAGAGGAAGTAAACTAGTTATTAATTGAAAACCAAAAACAAAATGGATTCGGTCCACGTTTTATAAGAGGGTGAAGGACCTACAAAATGTGGCTAAGAGCCATATAGGAGGTCAGTTTGGTTTGGATATCTTATGTATGTATCAAAATGCTTTTAATCAAAATTCCGGTGTAAAATATACCCTGTAGCACACAGGGTATATTTTACACCGGAATTTTGATTACATTATTCTAGACTACAATCTATCTCTGTGCCAAATTTCATCCAGACCCGTGCAGTAGTTTTTATGTGAAAGAGTCCATCCATCCATCCATACTTACAAACTTTCGCGTTTATAATATTAGTAGTAGTTGACAACCTCCGTGGCGCAGCGGGCGAAGGTCCGCCTGCGACGCAGGGGGTTGCGGGTTCGATTCCCGCCTCGGAACAAATTTGTGTACGATCTGCAGAATTTTTTTCCGTTGGTCTGGGTGTTTTCTATGTATAATAAAAAAATATCTATCTATGTAGTGTATTGTATTAAGTATATCAGTTATCTAGTACCCATAACACAAGCTCTGCTTAGCTTGGGGCTAGATAATGCTGTGTGAATTGTCCAGCATTATTTATTTATTTTATATTAGTACGATAAATGTACGTTTTAAGGTCGCTCAGCGAGCTATGGATAGGATTCGAAACGATACTACATAGAACCAAAGTTATCGATGACTCAAAGAATTAGCAAGCTGAAGTGGCTGTGGGCCGGCCATATTTCCCAAAGAACTGACCACCGGAGGGTAATGTGTGCTTGAGGCAAACATAGTGTAGGAGACCCTCCAGTCAGGTGGGATGACGACCTGGGAAAAAATATAGATAAAACATTAACATGATAATAATGAAATGTACGCTGGGAGACGATTATTTTGTTTTTCCATAGCTGCCAGCATTTTGTATGCCTTAAGCTGCCTTTTCTTTCTTCGAACGTTAATCAAAGGACTACGTTAATCAAAGGAGTTTTGAAAGTCCATTGTACAGTTTATGATACCTATCATAAGCTTTTTTTAATGCCCATAAAATAGTTTTCTTTTATTTCCTTTATGCAGAATAGCGAAGTTGCTCTTGGTGGCCGCCGAACTCTGTTTTTACTTCTCTGCCTAAATTATACAAAACTATACTTTTTCAGAGGGATTAAAAAGAAGCTTAGGATAGGTTTTACAAACTGTAGACTGGATGTTTGAATAATTCTTGTGTTAAAATTATAAGTAAAAATAGGTGGCGGCGTTAGTGTGCGGCATACACTGAAAAATATATAGTCCAACTAAGACGCATTTTATCTTAGTTGCCGTCAAAATAGTTGGAAATATAAATATCTCATTCAATACAAACAAGCATGCATGGTAGCTGCAACATATCGAATTTGTTTAAAACAAAAAATAGGCACATGATTTAGGGTAAGGTTGCTCAAGTCGTACCACGGCCTAAATCGTACCGCGGCAATATCTTGTCTGATACGTATAAAAAACACCATCTTATGTCGTCGACATGAACTATTTAGTCGAGCGAGCAAACGTAAACAAGCGGATCGCCATCCGGCTTCGTGAAGCAAAAATAATGAAATAGTAAGTTTTTTATACGGTTTTCATTAAAAATTTTGACTCATTTGTAAGCTTTTTATGGCAGGAATGTGATTCTTAACTTTTTTCTTTGTTAACATGTATTTGAAATACTTATCTGGCAATCGTTTAGGCATACTCAAACACTAGAACTTTTTAGGTTTTGTCAGTGGTTTTAGTTTTGAACTTGGAAGACTGCGCTGCTTAAGTCGTACCTGTGCAAAATTCCTTACTCGTACCGGTACGACTTAGGTATCATGAAAATTGATAAATAATTATTTTAACTTTTTATCAGGTAATAAATAAATATGGCGAAACGAAAGTACAATAGTTGGTAGCAGGAGGATAAGGACGAAAATTACAACGCCACCCTCAGCACCTAGAGATTCAACACTGTCCATTATTCAAACTGGATCTTCCACAATATCACAAGATACCTACTTCAGACGATGACAGTATTTTAACAGTTGATAAAATTACCAATCTTCAACAAATACAATCTCAATTCAATATTTTATCTCCTGTGTCTTGCATAAAAACAGTAATTAAAAAAATTCTGAAATATAGGTACTAAGCCAACAATGGAAAAAACTTCAAGTTCCGACAAAAGTGAAATAGAAGCCAAGGAAAACATAAATAAAAGGAAGAAACCTGAACAAGATTGGAAAAAAATCAAAACAGAAAAATAAATAAATAAAACTATAAAAAGAATAACAGAACACATGGACTCAATAAAGTCCATTTTCTAAGTACGACTAAGGCTATAGGTGGTACGAATTAGGAGACTAGGCGCCTTAGTCGTACCGAAGGTATGTTTTTGAAAAACGTTAAAATATCTATTTTGATAAAAGATTTTCAAGTTTCTATGATTGTTGATCAAAAGGCAAATAAATAAAGATTTAGTATGTGCAGAAGATTTTGTTTTATTCCCATTGCACTGAAAATTACAGTGTTATTTCCTTAGGGGGTACGACTTGAGCAACCTTACCCTACATATCAATGCTCAAACAACTTTGTTGCATTTAATCTCTGAATTAAATTAAATAACTACACTTTATAAGGCCAAATCATTACTTGGTAGAAGGAGCTACTACGATTTAAATATGTTCTCATTTCTCATAGTCACAGAAGACAAGATCTTATCAGGCTCATATACAGGGTTACAGGAAAAGTCGTGCTAGATCCGTTAAGGGCGTGGAGTACCCATCATTCCTGACATATTTCACTATGAAACACCCTACCCTAAACTAAACCCTTTTCGAGATATTCGACTTTTAATTTTTTTATTGAAAATTGCCGATTTTTAGGCAATTAAATTTATTTTTGGTTGTTTTGTGTATCTTATTATTATTATTATTGCATTTTTACATGTGTAATTAGATGCTTTAGGACGTCAATCATTAAAATAGTGCATAAGTTAATTGAATAGACCGTAGTAGACAAGTGAAAGTTAAGAAATAAAAAAAAAATTAGAAAGTTTATTTTTCTCTAAGGGATATCTAAAAAAAATATTACGGCAATTCTTCGGCAGATGTTTTTAAAAATATCTACGTTTCATCAGCTATCTAACGAGGTATAATAATCTAGGGTTTTATTCAATTGCATTGAAAAAAAATTAGTTTTATAGGCGACAGTGGAGAAGAAAATTTATACTTAGCCCTAAAAAGTAAAAGTAAAACAATAGGTAAGCATGAAATGTCATTTATTAAAGGTTTTCACACAACTTTTTCTTATTCTACAGTTCATGTTCAACATGGCCGCCTCTATTTCTGATACATTGTCGCATCCTTCTACGGAGACCAGTCTTCACTACTCCAGTGGTCAACGTGGTCCTCATTTTATTTGCTGCATCCACAATCCTTTCTCTTAGGTCTTCCACAGACGAAACTGGATTCGGCTCGCTGTACACAAGACTTTTCATGCACCCCCACACATGAAAATCCATGGGGGTTAGGTCCGGACTTCTTGCTGGCCATGGCAACGGCCCACCTCGTCCTATCCATTTGTTTGGATAATTTGTGTCCAGCCAGTCTCTGACACTTCTCCTGAAATGGGCAGGGCAGCCATCGTGTTGGAACCACATGTCCCTGATCAGGTTGAGTGGCAGATCATCCAGCAAATCACTCAAGTCTGCTCTCAGGAAATTTTCGTAGCTTTCCCCATTTAAATTATCCGGTAGAAAGTAAGGTCCAATCAAATGATTGGAGATAATGCCCATCCACACATTCACGCTGAATCTTCGTTGGGACCCCTTCACTCTTTTCTTATTGGGATTCCTTAGTGCTTTTGGGGCCCAGTAATGGGCTTTGTGATAGTTAGTTATGCCATCTTTATCAAATTTGGACTCATCCGTCCACAAGATATTTCTTAGAAAATCTGGGTCTTCTACGTCAGCATTTAGCATAAATCTGCAAAAGTCCAATCTTCTCGCGGGGTCTCCTTCTTCAATAACGTGTACCGGCGTGTAATGGTATGGGTATAGGCCAGCAGTATGCACTGTAAACCACACTCTCCATTGCGAAAGTCCCAGATCACGGGCAACAATATTAGTGGAAGTAGTCGGATCCGCTCGAAAGCGTTGCACTATCTCATTGTCCTGTTCTTCGTCGTCAATTCGTGGTCTACCCATGTCTGTATTACGTCTCAAAACAGAGCCAGATTCTCGAAGTCTTCGATAAACTCTGTCAAAAACGGCCACATCCGGCACTCGACGACCGGGGTAGCGAGTTACGTATTCGTTGCGAGCTTGCGCAGATACACAATCGCAGTATCCGTAACAAATAAGCATATCAGCATATTCCTCAGGTGTGTAGGACGTCATCTTCAACACTTCCGTATCACAGGTACAAATCAGAGTCCGGTTAACAAGTATAGTAGTCACAAATCAGAAGAAATAGTCCAGAATCACAGCCAAGTCGAGAAAAAGAGCAAAACGATATCACATCTACTATGTACGAAGCACAAAAGCAGACTGACAACCAAAACAATACCCCCTGTTGTATTCCCAGCCCTAACCGGTCTCTACACATTTTTTCTTTCATTCATACCTACATAAATCGTCACTTGTCTCGCTCTCACGGTGTGTCTGAACTTGAAGGACAATAGGCGCGGGACCGTTAGAACTGCTACCTGGAGCGTCCCAACTACTTTTTTTCCACGAAATGTAATACAAACCCTAGATTGTTATACCTCGTTAGATAGCTGATGAAACGTAGATATTTTTAAAAACATTTGCCGAAGAATTGCCATAATATTTTTTTAGATATCCCTTAGAGAAAAATAAACTTTCTAATTTTTTTTTTATTTCCTAACTTTCACTTTTCTACTACGGTCTATTCAATTAACTTATGCACTATTTTAATCATTGACGTCCTAAAGCATCTTATTACACATGTAAAAATGCAATAATAATAATAATAAGATACACAAAATAAACAAAAATAAATTTAGTAGCCTAAAAATCGGCACTTTTCAATAAAAAAATTAAAAGTCGAATATCTCGAAATGGGTTAAGTTTAGGGTAGGGGGTTTCATAGTGAAATAAGTCAGGAATGGTGGTTACTCCACGCTCTTAACGGATCTAGCACGATTTTTCCTGTAACCCTGTAGATTCATGTGCGTGATCAACTAGACAAGATCTTAATCAATGTCAACATTTTTTTTTTCAGTTAACAAATATTATTTTTTAACGAAACCCTTATGTCATGAAAAAAAAGGCTATGTAGTTTGGGCACTCCAAATCTGTATTAACTTTAACACGTTGCAGATTATAAGCAGTGCTGCTTATTGTGGTTTTATTATACCAGTACATCCGGGCCGAGTAGACCCAATATGGACACAATAGGTCCGATAATCAGCAGATTGGACACAATCAACGCCGGCGATCGCCCGGACAAACATTGTCCCGGTTTTTAATTAACCTGGCGTAGATTATCCGGATACACGCGGGACCCGGGCCTTAGCGTTTGTGTGAGTTGAAAGGGTTAAAGTTGATTGTGTTGAATTGTAGGCAAATTGATGTTTTTGGCGCAAGCTATGAAGTAGTCTATTTACTAAATTAATCTCATTGGGCACAAACCATAGAGATCAGAGTTCTAACCTTCTTGGGTACCTACCTACCTTTGTTACAACTTATGATATCTACTAACGTCCTCCTAGCCGAATTTCGACTACAGCGGCCAGTCTCATCGGAAACTACACAGATGCGCAGGACATATTATAGTGCACAAGTGCACATGAGAGTGCGCAAACACAGGTACACTCTCTATTCTCTGACTTTCATAATCCGGTGGGACGACAGATCGACACGACCGGGGAGAGGTCAGGCGCAGGACCAACGGCTTAACGTGCTTTCCGAGGCACGGGCATGTATTGTATCACCGCCGACTTTCTGACTCCAGGCTGCTACTGTGAATTTTCCTTGCTAGAAAAACCCCATAGCAACTATTGATCCGACCCAGGATTCAAACCCAGGACCTCATAATCAGCGGTTGAACAAGCTGACCGCCAGACCATCGAGGCAGCCAGGATTTCTTTTATAAGTATATGAAGAAAAGAAGTATTGTAGTTAGTAAATTGATGTGTGGTATAACACCACAGAATAACGGTAATGGTACACTCAGAGAAAAAACCGGTCGCAATGTATGCAGTTTTACATTGCGAGCCAAGTTTTGCGAAAATTACAAAATAATTTTGAGATATTAGCAAAATACCCTATGTTGCCGCAGCAACTTTTTTTTTGCGAAACGCAAAAATTGTGAACGCAACAATAATTTTTTTGTTGCATTAACAATTTTGAGGCTCTTTGCTATCGCCGCAATGTGGTAATCTGCGGGGTTCACATAGTTATAGTTTGTGTGGTTCACAATGTAAGTTGTACGTTGATTTTATACGTTGTGGTGTTAGCAAGTTTTGGTCCCTCTGATAAAATCACAACATAGTAATCTGCGGGGTTCACATAGTTATAGTTTGTGTTGTTCACAATGTAAGTTGTATTTTGATTTTATACGTTGTGGTGTTAGCAAGTTTTGGTCCCTCTGCTAAAATCACAATGTAGTAATCTGCGGGGTTCACATAGTTATAGTTTGTGTTGTTCACAATGTAAGTTGTATTTTGATATTATACGTTGTGGTGTTAGCAAGTTCTGGTCCCTCTGCTAAAATCACAATGCAGTAATCTGAGGGGTTCACATAGTTACAGTTTGTGTGGATCACAATGTTAGTTGTATTTTGATATCATACGTTGTGGTGTTAGCAAGTTCTGGTCCCTCTGCTAAAATCACAATGCAGTAATCTGGGGGGTTCACATAGTTACAGTTTGTGTGAATCACAATGTAAGGTGTATTTTGATTTTATAGGTTGTGGTGTTAGCAAGTTCTGGTCCCTCTGCTAAAATCACAATGCAGTAATCTGGGGGGTTCACATAGTTACAGTTTGTGTGGATCACAATGTAAGGTGTATTTTGATTTTATAGGTTGTGGTGTTAGCATGTTTTGGTCCCTCTTATAAAATCACAATGTAGTAATCAGCGGGGTTCACATAGTTATAGTTTGTGTGGTTCACAATGTAAGTTGTACGTTGATTTTATACGTTGTGGTGTTAGCAAGTTTTGGTCCCTCTGCCAAAATCACAACTTAGTAATCTGCGGGGTTCACATAGTCATAGTTCGTGTTGTTCACAATGTAAGTTGTATTTTGATATTATACGTTGTGGTGTTAGCAAGTTTTGGTCCCTCTGATAAAATCACAACATAGTAATCTGCGGGGTTCACATAGTTATAGTTTGTGTTGTTCACAATGTAAGTTATACGTTGATTTTATACGTTGTGGTGCTAGCAAGTTTTGGTCCCTCTGCTAAAATCACAATGTAGTAATCTGCGGGGTTCACATAGGTATAGTTTGTGTTGTTCACAATGTAAGTCGTATTTTGATATTAAACGCTGTGGTGTTAGCAATTTCTGGTCCCTCTGCTAAAATCACAATGTAGTAATCTGGGGGGTTCACATAGTTACAGTTTGTGTGGATCACAATGTAAGGTGTATTTTGATTTTATAGGTTGTGGTGTTAGCATGTTTTGGTCCCTCTTATAAAATCACAATGTAGTAATCAGCGGGGTTCACATAGTTACTTATAGTTTGTGTGGTTCACAATGTAAGTTGTACGTTGATTTTATACGTTGTGGTGTTAGCAAGTTTTGGTCCCTCTGCCAAAATCACAACTTAGTAATCTGCGGGGTTCACATAGTCATAGTTCGTGTTGTTCACAATGTAAGTTGTATTTTGATATTATACGTTGTGGTGTTAGCAAGTTTTGGTCCCTCTGATAAAATCACAACATAGTAATCTGCGGGGTTCACATAGTTATAGTTTGTGTTGTTCACAATGTAAGTTATACGTTGATTTTATACGTTGTGGTGCTAGCAAGTTTTGGTCCCTCTGCTAAAATCACAATGTAGTAATCTGCGGGGTTCACATAGGTATAGTTTGTGTTGTTCACAATGTAAGTTGTATTTTGATATTAAACGCTGTGGTGTTAGCAAGTTCTGGTCCCTCTGCTAAAATCACAATGCAGTAATCTGGGGGGTTCACATAGTTACAGTTTGTGTGGATCACAATGTAAGGTGTATTTTGATTTTATAGGTTGTGGTGTTAGCAAGTTCTGGTCCCTCTGCTAAAATCACAATGCAGTAATCTGGGGGGTTCACATAGTTACAGTTTGTGTGGATCACAATGTAAGGTGTATTTTGATTTTATAGGTTGTGGTGTTAGCAAGTTCTGGTCCCTCTGCTAAAATCACAATGCAGTAATCTGGGGGGTTCACATAGTTACAGTTTGTGTGGATCACAATCACAATGTCAGTTGTATGTTGATTTTATACGTTGTGGTGTTAGCAAGTTTTATTACCTATGGATCTAAATGATGCAATGGACTTCAATGTAGGTAGGTAGGTATAGGTGAGGACTTAATAAAAGAAAGGCATTTTAATAAAATAAATAAAAATTAGGTAGGTACCTACCTAGTTAGTAGGTATCTAATTACAAATTTAGAAAATCATAATTTGTTAGTGTAGGCACAGGTGTAGGTTGGTACATGACCACAGTACCTACACATTTTCACAAATCCATAGTTGTGAAAATCACTACGTTACAACATTTGAATAATTATACAAATTATGAAGCGCTAGCTCTATCAATGTTTAGGTTGTTAGAAAATCAGTTTCAACATAGCGAGAAAATAAGTAACTTAGATAAAAAGCATTATTCATGTTTGTGAAAATCACAACGTTCATTCCTAGACATTGATAAAAGCACAAGCTGACGTATTAGTCAATTTTGTAATGTTTAAACATTGCGAAAAGAGCATAATCAGAACGCTGCACATTCAGTCAGTTTCGGTCATTTCATTGGCAACACTTGAACGGGAAGACCGCGCGTCCGTCGAAGTCGAACTGTCCGGCCGGAACTTTCTAGCACTTTGTGTTAGAGTATCATTTATCTAGTTTGTGCCTTTGGTTTGTGCTTGTGTTGTGCAAAGAGAATAAAACCACTCCGGTGTTCTGTGACAATCACAGTAAAATGGATAAGGAAGACCCACTGGTCGATTTTTTAATTAGCAACGGTTTATATCATCTTCTGCGACCTCTCAACGGTAAGTTCCTTTGTTTATGTAATAATTTTATGCACATGCACATTGTTTTTATAACCTATAAATGTTTTATTAGTTTGCACGTTTTATCAGTCAAAATAGTGCAAGACAGCCTAGGGGGTGAAAATGGGTTTATTTACTGCTTGATGTATCCTAGATGCCGGAATTCAGAGTAATTTATTAATGTCTACCTACTGATGAATTGAACATTCAAACTCAAACCACGTACTTACCGCTTGCGACCCGCGCATGGGCTGATAAATCAGTGGTAGTACAAGCCGGCAGTGACATTATCATCAGGCTATACTAGTCCACTGCTGGACATAGCCCTCCCCTAGTGAGCGCCATAGCGCCCTGTCTTCAGTTGTTTGTGGCAGCCTGCCGTAGCCCGGTGATTCCTAGCACCCCCTGCCCCGCCGTTACCATGGCCGCATGCCATGGCCAGGAATAGCGAGGCAGCCGGGAACTGGAGCCATTGGTTCAGTCTCTTTATCATTGGGGGCTATGGCGCTCATTAGGGGAGGGCTATGTCCAGCAGTGGACTAATATAGCCTGATGATGATGATGATGATGATCATTGGGGGTAGTGCCCATAATCCCCACGCTGGGCATGCGGGTTGGGAATCGCAGTTCAGTGGAGTTGTACTCCAAGGGGCGCTGCTGCCCGGTCCCCGGTCTGTGCCACCATGGCTAAAATAAAAATGCTTTTCTAGATCAGGGTGCAGATCTAGAATTCCTGCTTGATGCGAACGATCACGAGCTTTCGCTTTTGGTCGAAGGGGTGGTTAATAAAGGAAAACTACGCATGGCACTGGATCGATTTAAAGAATGTGTGAGTAGCTTTGACTGCATATTTACCTTATTTTTTTTTACCGACTTTAATAAAGGCGGAGGTTCTATGTTCGGTTGTATGTATGTTTTTGTTAAATGTAATGTAATGTCCTGTGACTTGTCTATGAGCATTGATATGTTATTTCACATCAACCTTTTGCATGTCATGGTCCCCCAAGGGGGATTTAGGCCGGTAGTCCCCATGCTGGCCAAGTGCGGATTGGCGACTTGATAGGTATATTGATATATTAAAATATGTGTATTTTTCCTGACAGAAGAAGCAAGAAAATCTTGCTAGCCAAATGACAGTGGCTGCTCCGTTGAGGCTAGACGAGTTTATATTTACTCCAACTTCACCAGCTCCAGATACTTCAGCCACTGCTCCGACTGCTACATGTATGACATTTTTGTCACCTTTGGCAAGAGATTCTTCTGCAATTAGTTGCCCTGGTTCTAGCTCATCAGCTTCCGATGGACCAGTAAGTTAAAACATCATAATTGTTATAATAATTGACTTTTAATAAACTTAAATAATTGTTTTTTTTTTGGGTGAGATTGGTTTTGATGTTTTTTCTGTTCAAGGACTTGTTCCAAAAACGGTATATTCCCATCCACACCATTAACCTCCCCATCAATGGGGTGGTTGGGAAAAAAATTGACTTGAGTAATGGGGTGGATGGGATTTTTTGCCCCATTGACTTTTTAATTATATACAAGGTGTTAGTCAAATTAGCGAACAATACCGCGGGGTTGCGACATCCAAGCGCCCAACACATATATAATACACATACATCTATAATATTATAAATATTTAGCAACTTTGTATGATTGTTTATTATTAACTACGCTGTAATGACTGAATAAATTTTGTTGAAATTTGGAGCTGCTCTACGTTCCTCTGATCATCAATCGAGAACAAGCATAAAAAAATAATATGAATTTTCTCTACAAAAGTGTCACCGTCATACATACCAATTAGCAGTTTACTTTTTGGCTATCAGAAAGAAAATCAAAAACGTTTTTCAGTTTTAATAATGAATGATGCTCACATTAGTTTCTATAAAACATTTATTAGAAAGAAAAATGTGCCAAATTGAAGTTTTTTTTGCTTTTCAGGAATGGGAACTTACCAATTATGAAGACGAAATAGCGACCATTGACTTTACTAGAGTCCTGGTTGGTGGTTCGCTAAAACATATCTTGGAGTCAACATCAGCTGGGAAACCGCTTCTTACAAAACAGTTCCTATCTACGAAAGACAGAAAAATAATTACAGCAATCATAGTGGAGGCAGAAGTCCGTAAACTTAATAAGATTACGGACGCCATAAGAAAAGAAGTGTGGGAAAATTGGACGACAGAAATAACCACACTTTTCCCATCAGAAACAAAAGCTGTATATTACAGTCCCTTCCGAATCATTGATGGCCGGATTATACAGGCCAGTGGCCTCATTGTGAATCGGCTCATAACGGTCCGAAGAAAGCTATTAAGTGCAGAAAACCGACGTAGCAGGAGTCTCAGCAGCAATGAAAGCACGTCTAGTGAAAATAAGAGAAGGCGAAAAAGTGGTACTCCTGGACGAATTCGGCCTTTGCCTGAATCATTTGTGTTCAAAGAAATTAATGAAGATGGTGATAGCTGCGTAGAGTGGCTGAAGGCTTCCTCTTCGCCCCGGGATCTAGTGATCTCCAAATGGCAAAGCTGCCTGCGGGAAAGACTCTCTTTATTAAAAGAAATTGACTATTTCCAGTATTTTAAAATATTCCCATCACTGCAATGCCCATGGGGCTATGAATTGGTGAGTAACTAGTACCTAATAAACAAATGACTAAAATGAAGACAGCATATATACGACGACCTCTGTGGCGCAGTGGGCGAAGGTCCGCGGGTTGCGGGTTCGATTCCCGCCTCGGAACAAATGTTTGTACGATCTGCAAATATTTGTTCAGGGTGTTCGACTGGGCTAAATATTGCTTAACTTCAGTAATTGTTTATAATCACCTAGGCCAGCTATGCTATGCCCTATGGCTCCTTGTAGTGTCATTTTAACAATTGTGGTGTAAGAATAATTTTACATACTAGCAGTACACCCCGGCTTCGCACGAGTATATTCTATGGCCTATGTTCATCAGGGATAATGTAGTTTCCCAACGGTGATAGAATTTTTCAAATCGGTCCAGTAGTTTCGGAGCCTATTCAATACAAACAAACAATCGAATTTTTCCTCTTTATAATATTAGTATAGATTTTTGTGTACCTGCATAACGTATGACAATCATTTGTTTTGTGCAGCTTGCTAGTGACTTCGATGAAATCCACCCAGAAGTGAAAGGAAAGTTTGAAGAAAAATTCCCTTTAGTAAAGGGTCGTCTGCTAACATTATTGGACGAGAAGGCCCAGCAACTGGCACGACCTGACATCTCTATTCAACTTACTTTGGATCTTGGAACCTGTGAGTTGTCTCAAAATTGTTAGAATTTAGATTATAAGGCATGAATAAGTGACTTCAGGCTTCTAAAATATACACACAATATGTCACAATTTATTATATTGTGACGACCTCTGTGGCGCGGTGGGCGAAGGTCCGATGCAGGAGGTTGCGGGTTCGATTCCCGCCTCGGGACAAATATTTGTACGATATGCAAATTAGTCCAAGGTGTTCTGGTCGTTTTCTATGTATAATAAAAAAAAACTAATTGTTTCGGCAAATCAAATCTTTCTTCGACTTCTTGGTAAATGGCAGCACAGATCACTATAAACTAGTCAGAGAAATTAGAGTGTACTAGTGAAAAATCGTGTCGATAAATAAAGACCGAAACGCCACTCGATTTATAGGTACTTGATTTAATAGGCTGGTGATGATAATGAATTATGAAATCTATTTTCAGTTGGAGAGGAACAAGCTAATGTTGCGGCTTTTCTGTCCATTCCATTGCTGCTGAAGCAGATGCACACAATACCTGTGAAAGGCGTCAGAAAACCCTGGAATCCTTCGCGGACGGAAGTAAGCAGCGCCTTTCTTAGTTTGGTGCCATCTAACTCTGATCTCGAAACCCATTGCTCCGAGAGAGAAGCGAAACTTGCACAGAAGAAGCTACCTATACTTCCATATATTGTTGCCATCGGTCCAAGTTGGAAAGAAGTTGCGCAGTATGATGTCATCATAGCCAAAGACATTAGATACACCTTTGATAACATTTGCGAGGCAGTTTTGAATGCTTTTAAAATCTTATGGACATTAGATTTGCCCTATTCCAAAGACTGTGTGCCAGTTTGGATGTTCATCCAAAGAAGTATTTTTGTCATGAAAAGCAAATACGACACTGAAGGTGTTCCTATGCTAGATTTACTTGCTTCTGTTTCCAACAGGCATGATGGTGCAGTGCGCAATATGTAAAGGATCTTTTAGTAATTTAAGGGAATTTAAAAGTCACTACACATTTTATCATCCGGGCAATGTGTATGTCTGTCCAAATACTGGATGTGGAAGAAGTTATCAACTCTACACCTCATTTAGACGTCATTATTTGAAATGCCATTTGGCCTCGGAGGCTTCTGAACTTGAATCCTGTTCATTTAATATGGACCCTTCACATATGCACACTACACCAGAGTTACAAGGTGAGGATAAAAGATGCTCTATATCAGGTAGCGAAGAAATCAATGTGAAAAGTCAAGGCAATAATTTGCGCTCTGTTTCACTTAGCTACACCTTGGCTCAACTTTTTTCATCTCTTTATCGTAATCCTAATTTGCCAAACAATGTGGTAGATACAGTTTATAGCGGTATTGAAAACATGTTTAACTTATCAATCAAACCTTTATTACCAAGTACACCAGATTCTGCTGTAGAAAAAATGACGAGTGATTTAGAGAGTTTTAGTTCAACACATAAAAGGTTGCAGTACTTTGAAACAAACAGGTCTTTAATTAGTCCTCAGGGTTATGTGGTAGGAAAAAGATTTGATTTCGTAAAAAAAAATGGAAGGTCTTTTTACCAGACAGTAGAATGCATAGCACATAAAATACCCATACGTGATGTGTTGCTCAAGTTTTTCTCTTTGCCCCATTTACTACCTGAGACTATAGATAGTATGAAAAAACTAATGGCCCACGATACATCAAAAAGTATAGAGCATTTCATGCATGGTTCATTTTGGAGACAAAAAGGACATGGGGAAAAATTTGTCATGCCAATGTTTTTACAAATCGATGATTTCGAGACTTTAAACCCTTTAGGCAGTCATAGTGGTATACATAAACTGGGAGCCGCCTACATTTCTCTTCCTTGCCTGCCTTACTATTATGCCTCTCAGTTGACTAACATTTTTTTGGTCTTACTTTATCATTCGAATGACAGAGTTCAATTTGGTAATCAGATCATATTTCAGCCCTTAATTGATCAGTTAAATGACATAATTCGAAACGGAATATATTTTGATCTGCCAGATTTCAAAGGAACTATCTACTTTGAGTTGGCACTAATTTTGGGAGATAATTTAGGTTTGCATAGTGTTTGTGGCTTTGTCGAAAGTTTTTCTTGCAATTTCTCTTGTCGGACTTGTAAAATAGAAAAAAAAGTAATGGAAAAGCAATTATACGAAGATGTGTCTCTTTTAAGGACGGAATCTAACTATCAGGAAGATTTAGCAATAGGTAATCCATCTCTGACAGGCGTGAAAGAGAAATGTGTATGGCTGCAGATAGAAAATTTTTGTTTGTTTTCACAAATGGGTTTTGATGTAATGCATGACATGCACGAAGGGTGTTCGAAATATATAATGTGTTCATTGCTTCTGGTATTTGTGGACAAACTCAAATATTTTACAATTAATACTGTTAATGACAAAATCTCTTCTTTTGAATTTGGTCCTGATAAAAAAGATAAGCCTGTTACATTGGTAATCTCTAATTTACGAAAGGGAAACATTCGCCTAAACGCAGCCGAAATGTACACGTTTTGCAAGTATTTTGGGGTGATGTTCGGCGATTTCGTCCCAAGAGGCGACAGGTATTGGGAACTATATATTCAATTAATGAAAGTTCTACATTTTATTCTGTCGCCTGCGTTTGCACCTGAGCAAGTTCAGTTTTTTCAGTTTTTAGTTGCTGACCTGTGCGAAATGTTTATCAAATTGTTTAATCAAACTCTTAAGCCCAAATTTCACAACCTGTTACATTACCACTCGGCAATGTTACGATTTGGTCCCTTACAGTTTTTATCTTCTATGCGCTTTGAAGCTAAACATCGCCCCAACAAGTTAGCCGCAAAATCCTCAAATAATCGAATGAATATGACATTAACAATAGCTCGAAAACATCAGTTGATGTTAAATGATATTTTTATTCAACGAACAGTTGGTTCGCCTGTCTCTTTTGGAGGTCAAACAGAAATATCCAGTAGAGAAGTTGAACAAATTTTAGACAAAATAAAACTATCTGATATTAAAAAAATTTACAAAGTCACATGGGCTGCAAAGTGTTCTGAGCGGTATAAAGTAAATTCTATAATTGTTTCTTCGATTGAGGAGGAAAGTGTTTGCTTTGCCATGGTAGAAGATGTTTATGTTGATGGAGTATGTAAAATAATAATTAAGGCTAAGCTGTTAAAAACACTTTCTTTTGATGAGCACTACTATGCTTACAAAGTACAAGATTCATTATCTCAAGAGTCAGTATTCATTAATCAGGAATCAATGCAGCATCCATTTGTATGTAATCGCGTGTTCATAGGATGTGACATTAATCTATCTGAGTTCCATGTTGTCCTTACCAAGCCCATTTAATTCAATTTAGCACTGTAATATACTATACCGGGTGTTTTTTTAGACGAAGGGCATACTTTAGGGGGTCATTGTACTCATCATTACAAACAACTTGAACCCTGAAATCGCAAAAAAAAAATCAGCTGTTTTGCACAACTGATTTTTTTCGCGATTTCAGGGTTGGTCCCATGATAAAAGTTGTTCGTAATGATGAGTACAATGACTCTATAAAGTACGTCCGTCGTGTAATAAAACACCCAGTATAATACCATAAGGATCATTCTCGAAATTCTCTTGTTGTTCACTCTGGTGTGAAAAAGAGAGTGATCAATAAACTATAATAATACGTATTATAATCTATTGCAAATAGCTAGATTTTACTTAATTTTATTTGTAAAAGTAAGAATACTGCATTCATAGCAGCAACCGGTAGAGTCAATGATATTGTCTTAATTAGGTACCTTTAGTAAACATTGATTGAAACATTGATTGTATTTAACAATATTAATAAGAGGGCCCTTCCTTACTTATAATCGTTACTTAACCTTAAAAATCAATGCTTAAAATGCTCTGTCAACTTTATTTAAAACATCGATTAAATTTAAGTAACGATTACAAGTAAGGCCCTATGATGTGTGTATAAAAATAAGTTTTGTTTGTGTTTAGGTACTTCTAAGTAAATTAAGTACTCATAATACCTTGATTTAATAAATATTTAATAAAGACAGACAATTTAAAACATTGATTACATTTAAGTAACGATTACAAGTAAGGTTCTATTATGTATGTATAAAAATAAGTTTTGTTTGTGTGCTAAGGACTTTTTAGTAAGTAAGTTAGATAAGATAAAGAGTAAATTAAGTAACTCAAAATACCTTGATTCAATAAATGTTTGTGTCATTTTCATAAGCTTTTTGTTTTTATTTTTCAGACGGTGCATTACCATTGTGAGGATACCAATATTGCCATTTCCAATGCTACCATTGCGATACACGCAATGTCGCCTACGCGCCTTGTCGCTCTAGCAATATGCGCTTTGCGTTATTGGCAACTTTTAAGTTGTGGTTCTAGCAGAGGGAGCATGTAACATTGCGAGGAAAGCAATTTTACCATTGCAAGGATAGCAATAATAACAATGCATTGCAATCCTTGCAATGGTAACATTGCTATCCTCGCAATGTTAGATGCTCCCTCTGCTAGAACCACAACTTAAAGGTTGCCAATAACGCAAAGTGCACATTGCTAGAACGACTAGGCGCGTAGGCGATATTGCGTGTATCGCAATGGTAGCATTGCTATCTTTGCAATGGTAACATTGCCATACTCGCAATGTTAGATGCTCCCTCTGCTAGAACCACAACTTAAAGGTTGCCAACAACGCAAAGCGTACATTGCTAGAACCACAAGGCACATAGGCAATATTGCGTTTATAGCAATGGTATTATTGCTATCTTTCAATAGTAACATTGCTATACTCTGCTCCCTCTGCTAGAACTACAACTTCAAGATTGCCAATAACGCAAAGTGTAAATTGCTAGAACCACAAGGCTTAAACGTAATATTGCGTTTATCGCAATGTTATCCTCGCAATGTTAGATCGTATCTCTATTAAAACCACAATTTTAAGGTTGCCATTAAAGCAAAATGTACATAGATAGAACCACAGTTTTTAAAAGCTCAAATATAACAAAGTAAACATAGCTAGAATAACAATGTTATACGTTGTGCAAATCCAAATGTCAAAGTTGCTTTTATAGCAAAATATACGTTGCTATATTACCATAGGCAAAACACTGCAATTTTATTCAAGTTTCACATTGCTAAATGGGAGCCGTCAGTGTAAATTTGTGAAAACATGCGTTTGTGAAATTCGCTATGTAGTAATTAACAAAGTAAATACTTCTACATTGTCATAATCACAATATTTTTTCGCAAAATTAAGGTTGCTGCGCTAACAAACCAACTATGACGGCTCCCATTTAACAACCTTTTCCTGTTGATTTCACAACATTTTTTTCTCCGTGTATAAGTTGGAACTAAGACAGAATGAATGAATGAATAAATAAATAAAGAAATAATTTTGGACAATCATACAGCGTTATCCAGCCTCAAGCTAAGCAGAGCTGATGTTATGGGTGCTAGATAACTGATATACTTAATACAATACACTACATAGATAGATATTTTTTTATTATACATATAAAACATACAGAACACCCTGAACAAATATCTGCAGATCGTACAAACATTTGTCCCGGGAATCGAACCCGCAACCTCCTGCGTCGCAGGCGGACCTTCGCCCGCTGCGCCACTGAGGTCGTCAATGAATGAATGAACACTATTGTACAAAATTAATAAAATAACTTATATGTAAATAAAATTTAAAAAAAAAGTACAATAGGCGGCCTTATTGCTCAAAGCAATTTCTTCCAAGCAACCTTAAGATTAATATTCTATTAAAGATAGATTTATTCTATTAAAATTTGTGGTTAAAAGTTATTTTGCTAAATAAGCACATTCGAAGAACATAACAAACAAAATCATTTTAGCCAAGTTGACTTCTTTGAATTCTTAATCTTATATTTTGAACTTTCTCTTCCAGATATCTCATTAAAAGTTTTAAAAACAGGTTATTTCTAACCCACAAATGTTCATAATCTACATAGAAGATACTAGCTGCATTCTTACTACCCGTTGTCCTATTACCCGTTTTCCCGTAGGAAGGGATCGGGTGAAGCACGTGAAATGACGCCGAACTGGCTATTACATGCTTGGAAAGAAGCATTTTCCCGCGGTAAAAAGTAGCTGATCATCAGAAATAATGTGGGCTTCTAATGGTAAAAGAATTTTTCAAATCGGTCCAGTAGTTCCAGAGCCTATTCAATACAAAGAAACAAACAATCAAATCTTCCTCTTTATAATATTAGTATAGATAGTATAGATATTGGACTTTCTCGTTCAGATATCTCCTTAAAAGTTTTAAAAACAGCATAATTCTAACCCACAAATGCACATAATCTACACAGTAGATAAACTAGGCACGTCTATCATAACTCAATAGCTAGTAATAATTGGTTTGTTAGTCCACGCGAAATAATCCAGTGATTGTGTTATTGCCTAATTATTGGTATTGTGTCAACATTAGCTCTGATAGAATACTACTTAGGTTGTGTTTGCAGGGCTGGATTAAGGGCAGGTCGAGCGGGGCTAAAGCGACAAAAATTTAGGCAGCTCGCTTCGCTCGCTTTCTTGGCAGTTTTGGCAACCCCCGCTCAAACTCTACAACCCAAATTATGAAAATGATTCTATTTTTCCTTTGTCTTAGCTGCCTTGACATTTTGACAACTACCACTTATATCTGTATCATTTAGATCCGTTTACTTATATCCATTGTATGTATACCTTTATTTAAAAATATGATATACATATTTCTAAAGCCGCTGCCACACCGCTGCGCACAGAGAGACTACGCACGTGTGTCTAGCTTCGCTTAGCAAAAAAAAATATTTGATCACATCCACTGCAACCTACGAACACGCTACGCACGAATACGAGATTAATGACGTTATTGCTGCACGCGAGGCTTGCTCGAATATGGCACCCACGCTGCTCAACGCTGTCAATGCACCCTATACACGCGTGCGTAGTTTCACTGCGGGATTTGGGACGTTAAAACTATGCTGCGCTACAGTTGTACATAGTCGTGGGTGGATTTTCATTTATAGTGTGAGCTGCAGTGGAATCGTGGACCCACGTTGGCAAACAACCGAACCCACGCAGGTAATATGCGCCGCGTGGCCGTGCACAGCGTGCGCCGAGGTGGGGCAGTGGCTGAAGTCTGCAATCTGCGAGCTAAATTGTTAAATTGAAAACCATTAGCCGATAATGAACCAAGGAAATTGTCACAGCAAGTGGTCCTCTATCCACAACGACGCTCACGAAAATAGTTGTTAGGATTTATGTAGCAAAAAAATTATAGTAGCAGCCTGGAGTCAGCAAATTGGCAATGTTACACCTCCACGCTTCGTTAAGGTCTGTGTTGATAGGGACAGATAGTTCCAAGAATTAGCTAGGTACGTGGAATAGGTTGCAGCTGCTACACCATTTAGACGTTACCTTATGTTATCGATCGCACAAAGCTATGATGGCAATAAACGCAAAACGCAATTCACGTGCGATTAAAGCCAGCCGGTATAGGAAATGGTTGGGACATGAAGTAATCGATATCGATGAATTGAGTGAATAACTAATCGATATGACAGTAGATGATTTTTTTCCTACTCTTTCACGTGCGTTGCGCCCGCACGTTTTTGTCAAATAAGAGTCTCTCTTTCTCACGAATACATCTGAATTAAACAGCTGAGTACTATTTCTAATCCAAACCATAGTGAGAGATTCGTCAAAGTCATCGCTACTTAACTGTGCACCAAGCTAATTGACGTTTTATGTCACTGTTGTAACTTATAATATACAGTTTGTACGAATGAACTTTGTATTTTTTTACTCTAGTAAAGTTAAGTAACCATGTATTGCTAGAAATACATATAAATATTACACAGTTGTTATAATGTCGTCTCAAGAACCAATTTATTACTACCTGCGGCATGGTGTTAAATTTTTGGTTCAAAAATGTAACATAATTAAAAATACTTAATTATAATATTTCTATGTGTTTAGTTTTACAATTTGACCTTTTCTAAGTGTACATTTATTGTATTTATGGAAATAAAGAGTTTTTGATTTTGATTTTGATTTGATTTCTAATTTTGCTTTACTTTTACAAAGCTCAAATTTCATCGATAAAATAAATGCACATCGGCACTGTACGTCCCTAGTTGCAAATAGCTCATGGATTACTTCAAAGGCCGTATGAACATGGTCGATCGGGTGAAGCACGTGAAATGACGCCGAACTGGCTATTACATGCTTGGATGATTTTTCTAACGTGTGATTTTAAACAACATTCCTTTTAGCATAATCGCTATGATATTTTTTAGGTTTTATGATATTTGCAAGTAAAAAATTAGTATTATAATTATAACACTAGACAAAAATATATATCAATATCCTATATCTTCATCATCATCAGCCTAGGTCAGTCCACTGCTGGATATAGGCCTACCCTTATAGCGCCATAGCGCCCTGTCTTCAGCTTGCCGCATCCAGCATCTGCCTGCAGTCTTTCACAGGTCGTCATCCCACCTGGCTGGAGGGCGTCCTACACTACGTTTGCCGAGTCGTGGTCTCCACTCAAGAACACGTTTACCCCAGCGGTTGTCGGTTCTTCGCGAGATATGGCTGACCCACTGCCACTTCCGCTTCCTAATTCTTATCTTCATCTAATTATTAATTATATTGCATGTTAGATCATAGTGAGACATGAGGACATCTACTTCTTCGCTAACAATAATAATAATATTGATTGGTAATATTATAAAAGTTAAAGATTCATATGTTTGTAACGAATAAACTCAAAAACTACCGGACCCATTTAATTCCCAAACCCAAAAATTCTTTCTGCATTAGAATTATACATCATCCCTGAGAAACAGGCTATATTTGTGGAAAAAAATAAATGTCCACCCGTGCAAAGCCGTGACGGCCCGCTAGTTATTTATATTTATACCACCCTTAAACCGTGTTTGATGCAAATAAATATCTTTGAATCTTCAGCAAGCTGTGTGGTGCTGGCTTAGAATTTGCACCACCCCAACTCTTTCCGCGGGTGTCGTAAGAGGCGACTAAGAGATATCCACTGGGGGCGGGGAGCAGCGCCTCCTGCAGAACAATTCTACCACCAAACTGCGATCCCCAACCCGCATACCCAGCGTGGGGATTATGGGCATTAGCATGTGATAAAAGGCATGTAAGTAGGGCGCTTGTCGGTGGGAGGCCTGCGTCCAGCAGTGGACCAATACAGCCTGTATTGGTTGAGGAATCTTCAGCATTATCAGTGTATAGGTCCTTCTCTGTGCAGGGTGCTCAGAGAAGGATCTAAATACCTAAAGACTGATAATGAGTGAGATCAGATCTGATTAGCATAGATTGAAAGGAATAAGACGTTCAATCATCATCATCACTTTATTGTTTCAATTTTGGTAATATGTAAATAAAAAAAATAAAAAAATAATAATGCTGGACAATCCACACAGCACCATCTAGCCCCAAAGTAAGCTACTCAAAGCTTGTGTTATGGGTACTAGATAATTGATATATTTAATACATTATATACATAGATAGATTTTTTTTATTATACATAGAAAACACCCAGACCAACGGAACAAATTTCTGCAGATCGTACACAAATTTGTTCCGAGGCGGGAATCGAACCCGCAACCTCTTGCGTCGCAGGCGCACCTTCGCCCGCCGCGCCACGGAGGTCGTCATGTGCTAGTATAATAAGTATTATGTTTGTACTAGCTGCAAATATTTGTTCTGGGTATGTTCTATGTATACTACAATATATCTATCTTTATTTTGCAAGATGAGGCGTACTTATTATTTATTTATTTGTAATCTAAGATGGTAGCTTAGGGTATTATTCAGGCTAAGGAACAGAACAATCAAACTCAAGTTTGTTATAAACACTGAGGTGTCAGTGAAACGCAATCTAATACTGTAGCGGCCAGGCAAATGTGCCAACCACACTATTTGCATTTACTTGATTGGCCATAGAAATTGCTGTTGGCATTTGTCGTCATGGTCACCCATAAAACCTTTAAAAGCTCAATGATACGTTTAAAAATAACACTAGTTCACAATTTAACTTCAACTTCTTTCATAATGGCACCGCTTGCTTTTCGCTACGACTCTGCCAGTGTCGATGTCAAAATGTCATAAACTTCGAAATTCGAATAAAATCGGGTTTACGAACTAAAATCTTATAATTTTACATCAAAATTATATTGCAAAACACTATTTATCTTGTTATCAATAGATGGCAGGGATCTGAAAAAACAGAGAAAACCGGCAAGGTTTTAAGGCAAGGCCTGTCTATTTTATTTGACAGGGTCCAAACTAAAAGCTCTATCTTTTCGGTCTAACTTCAACTTCTTGTCTGATGGATCTTCCGCATCTGGTTTGATCTTTTCAGCCTGAAGTGGAGTGACAGCGAATAGTATAGTATCAAAATAATGTCACATTTTCCTTAACGACGACAATAATTTGGAGATTTGATTGGGCTATTCTCTTGGTGGAAACAGGCCGTAATGAGAGGAACAGTTTCCTCTAGCTAGACAGTAGGTACCTAGACATATACAGCGGTACTACAAAAACCATCGTAAACACTGGTCTAACAAGCGTTTAGCTAAACAGCGTCTAAACAGTTGGACATGGGTTTAACAAGTGTTTAAGTAACTCTCGTTTAAACTATGTCTGCCGTGTCTAACTGTAAACCGTCGTAAAACGCACTTTTGTGGTAACGTTTTTGTTTAACACGCGCTCAACAGATGTCTAACTTTTTATAGTACCGCTGTCATACTCTTTTCCGACGTTCGTTCGTGATTATCATCTCCGTAGTTTCTGGTTTCTCGATGGTTTTACCTCAAACTATTAATTAATAGGGTATTGAATAGCACTGCA
This sequence comes from Eupithecia subumbrata, assembly GCA_949316285.1. Classification (NCBI taxonomy): domain Eukaryota; kingdom Metazoa; phylum Arthropoda; class Insecta; order Lepidoptera; family Geometridae; genus Eupithecia; species Eupithecia subumbrata. Next base: position 11,232,633 of record OX438630.1, on the reverse strand, counting down.
GCAGGGCTATTCAGACTCTCCGTTACCGAGTCGTCGTCGACAAGGAATCTCACACAGATTCGCGCAAAATTCAAATATTTTATCTGTTTTTAATATTTTCTGCGTTCTTTATGGAACTAATCTACCTACCAGAAAAATAGTTTTCCACAAACCATAGACTATTTTCTATGAACCTATCTCACAATAAAGTATGATATAGGTAATGTCGTTTTTGTAATAATGTTGAGTTTTAGTAATTTTAGTTGAGTAATTTTAGTAGTTTGATGAAAATTTTAAAAACCGCTTAAGTAATTTGAATTTCGCGCGAATCTGTGTCATTCCGTGTCGATGACACGGTAGCGGAGAGTCTGAACAGCCCTGAACAAATCTTCAGAGAAAATCAGGGATGAACAACAGTTTCGTGGCCACACCGTTCTTGGTTTGGGCACGTCTTACTTCAGACCTGCGACTTGAAGTTTGCTTAAGTACCTATCGACCTAAGTTTCTACTTAACCCTAGATCACTAACCATTCGTAAAAATGACGAGGAGTACCTGGAGCATTTAGTGTTTCGGTATGTTCCCGACCTCTGCCACCCTACCCGTTTCTAATACCTTCCTAAATTGTATTATTAGAGACCTGGAGTCACTTATTGCGGATGCACATATGTTGAATCGAGAGATAACGAGTTATAAAAAATTCAGACTGTAACTTTGCACACAAATATGAAGCCAAATCATCGGTGAAATCATGAATATTTATGGTTTTCAGGTAAGCCATTCAAGGTGTTCCCAGAACTTTTAAAACTTGCAGCTAATATCCTACAAAAAAAATCATAAGACCTTGAACTTCTGTAAGGCAGCAAACAAGCGATTTGCAGGGAGCATATTGTTTATGGGTCTACTTACTATTCTTATAAGTTATTTTCGAAATAGACCCTTAATTTTTACTCAGAGAAGGCTAAACGTTCTAATTATGGTTGTTTTGTCTCATTAATAAAAACTGAATAACAAAATATTGATGTTTTAAGTCGTCGTAAAATTTACGAATGGTTAGTGATAACGTTACTCGAAATTAAGGTTAGTGAGCTAGGGTTAAGTTAAGTATCAGAAGCCAAGTAACAGATGCATGATAAACTTACGGACTAGTTTTGGGTAGTTTGCGAAATTAGGGAAACTTGGGTAAAAGATTACTTGGGCATTTGTTTATAGCTTCTTTATCGGCCTGAGGCTAAACGAAACGTATATCAAACTGTTCGATAAACGCGATCGTAAACGCAAACATATCTGAGAGCATCGTATGAACCAAACTTAAAATATAAATGCGACATTTTGCATGGATAAATATTGGATGAGAATTGATGTCCAAGAGTAAGTAAAAAACAGAAGTAGATACGTAAGTTGAAGAAACTGATAATCTTATTAAAAACATAATTGTAAACAAGAACCAAATTAAAAATTTTAAAAACCCCCCGACAGATTTTCATGAAACACGGCTTTCGGGATAAAATTATCTTTGCCACAAAAAAAAAAAAGGAAAATGGATTCATCTGTTTCGGAGCTACGATACCACAGACAATACACAGATACACAGACAGACACGTTTAACTTATAAGTCTCTTTTTGCGTCGGGGGTTAAAAAGGAAATACTATGGGAGCAATTTTCCAAAACAGAGAGAAGAATTGGGGTGGTGCAAATTCTAAGTCGACATCACACGGCGACTCTACAGGCGACAATAAAAGGACATAACTATGAAATATCCCTAAATAACTTCACGTATGTATATCCGATTATCCGCACGTGTAACATCAACAGATAAATCTTAATCAACGCAATTACGACACTGCACCGAAACCGCATCGTCTTCAAACCAAACTGCACTTTATCGTAGGACAATAAAACATAGTTTCTAGCAGCAGTGTATAACAATAACGCACGCCACTAAGCTTCAAAGACATGGAATTATAGGATCCTGAAACTGGGAGTTAGGAGTTTCAGAATGGTTTAAAATAATTGTGATCGCAAATTTAATCTTTAGCCAAACACTTATAACTAGCAAGAATTTAATCGTAAATCTCGTTAGATAAAGTTATTTGAAAATGATTTTAGAAAATGTCTAGCATTATAATGTCTTTAAGTATTTTTAAAACGTGCCTTGGATGATATTTTTTTACTTACGTCTTAGTAAACATACAGGGTCATTGTTCAAATGCCACGTCTAACGACGAGTTATAAAACACATCTTTTTTAAATTGTTATTAGAAAAAGAAATCGACGTGAAATTTTGAGCAAAATCAATAAACATAACATTCACAACAATCGGTGAAGTTACAAAATCAAAATCAAAAACTCTTTATTTCCATAAATACAATAAATGTACACTTACAAAAGGTTAAATTATACGGAAACAAAGTGATATTTTTGATTTCTGTCGCTTCGGTATGTAGACTAGAGTAAAGAAGCGACGAAGAAACCTTTAGCCTGTTAGTTGTTATTTATCGAGTTGGAGCAGTTGGTTACTGACGAATAATCAATTTACTAGTTATGTTAGGTCCTTGACTCTGCACATTTCCTAAAGTACATAAATACTTCACAATAATCAAATACTGCAAACTGAAATTCAACAAGTTCTTACCCACATTGCAAGTAAATCTCGCTACGCTAAACTTGCAACATCTCAAGCCGGCTTTTCACTATGGGATATAATATATATATATATATATTACATCTTGAGATATAATATTTTATCGCTCGCCATACATTTTGTACGAGACCGTTCACACTGTGCTATAATATACACTTGCGAGCTTTAAAATGGAATCATCCCAAACTATAAATATTTTTTCGACCGAGTGAGCGATATTTGAAGGTCATTTGAAGGTGTATATTTTACCTCACGTCCCCGGACACCGCGCCTCCTCCTGCCTCGCCCTAAGTTTGAATGTTGTCGTTCGTATGCAGACGTGTAAACTGATCATGTGTGTTCCAAAATATACACTCACAGGCACAATAAACCGCCCGCCTATATTTTTCGTCACCCTGATTGTTTATGTTAACTGTGGCTTATCGAATGTTTTGTTTTAAGTTGAGTGGGTACTTTAGCAATAAACTAACACCTATTCTGACGAATAAACCTGTGTCAATGAAACCTTTTTGGAATTTAGTGAATTTATTCCTTGTTTGAAATTGTTGCAATTGTGTTACCGTGTTTACATTTACCTTTCTTTTCTGCCATCGTGTGCGAATATTGTCTAATTTGAGTTTTTAGTGTATTCTTGATTCTTCTTGATTCCTTGTGACTGAAAAAAATGCCTCTTGATGCAACTGGTGCTGCTAGGGCAGTAGCTTTAGCTGACGCTGGTTATAGCCAACGTCGCATCGCTCATACACTCGGAGTACCACGAACTACGGTACGGGATGCCATCAGACGCTTTCGGGAGACTGGTTTATACACGAGGAAGCCAGGTCAAGGTCGACATCGGTGCACTTTAGCTAGGGATAACCGCTTTGTTGTCAGTAACGTGCTCAGAAATCGCTTTTGCACCGCTATTCAAGCGCGTACACGTCTTTTTGAGGTGAGAAATGTCAGTGTGAGTGAACGTACCATTAGAAGAAGACTGGCTGAAAGGAATCTGAGGGCTTTTCGTCCAGCTCGCGCTCCACAACTGCTCCCACAACACCGTAGAGCTAGACTTGCCTTTGCGCGAGAATATGCTGACTTTACTGTAGAGGATTGGAAGAACATACTGTTCTCAGATGAGAGCAGAATAGCCTTAAGTGGTCCAGATGGACGTCAACGTGTATACAGGCGCCAAAATGAACGGTTTGCTCCATGCGCAATAACTGAAACCGAGGGATATCAGGGAGGGTCAATAATGGTTTGGGGTGGCATCTCTAACGAGGCTCGTACCGATCTTGTGGTGTTTGATAGATGCAGTGTGACCGCACAAAGATACGTGGAGGAAGTCTTACAAGACCACGTCATACCTTTTGCACCATTTATTGGTGAAAACTTCAGATTAATGCACGACAATGCTCGTTGCCATACCGCAAGATCTGTAAGTCAATACCTCGATGAGGTCGGGATTCAAGTTTTGCCATGGCCAGCACGCAGTCCCGATTTGAACCCGATTGAGCACATTTGGGACAACCTAAAACGACGAATCCGAGCAAGAGTACCGGCCCCTACGACCCTAGGAGAGCTCAAGACGGCTGCGGTAGAGGAGTGGCACAATATCCCTCAGTCGGATATTCAACACATCATTGATGGATTGTCAAACCGGCTCCAAGAAGTCATAAGAGCCCGAGGTGGTAACACACATTAAAATTAAAATAAAAAATAAAGATTTTTTTCAAAATTAAACAAATTACATTTTCATGCAAATTTTTCACTATTTCGATTTTTTGGCATATGTTTTTAAATAAACGGATTTTTTCAAGACTTTTTTAATTTTATTTATTCTTAATGGTTGCTTTTAACATAACTTCCATCAAATGTGGTCCTAATTTGACGATTACTGTAATCTGAACGAAATACAACGTGGGCGGTTAATTGTGCCTGTGAGTGTATATCTTACAGTGTGAACAGCAATCGCGGGATGTAATATACAGCTCAAGATGTAATTTATATTATATCCCGTAGTGAAAAGCCATCTTCAGTCGAGAGTTAATCAGGCACAGCGCAGCATTTAATATTCAGACAACAGCAATGGAAATTCACTGTTTGCGGCTGTAAACCACCGAGTTGATGTGGTATGCTAAATCAGCAATAGTAAGGTAATGTTCAAACACATTGAACTTAACTTATTATGAGATACGGTAATAGTTTTAGAGAACAATGGCAAAAATAATCAAATTATGATATCTTGTCCATTAATCGCATTGAAGTGGATCGATAGCACATAAAATACTGAATACTGAATGCATATTAAGGTTTTCGATATTCGTCTTGGAAAAAATGATTAATTAAGAAAATGTGGTCGAATGTCAACTTTGCTGCGGCTTGGCTTATGAAAACTCGTTAAAAGGTATTTATGGAAAAAGGTAATTTTTGATTTGATTACAGCAACGCTTTTCGCTAACGAAAACCTGAAGCGTCTGTGGTAATCTAGTATCCAATTTTAAATAAAAACGTTTACCCTGATGCTTGTTCGGTTAACCCTGTATATCCAACCCAGCTTCTTGCATTTGGATGAGATAGATCTTTTGAGAGTTATACATTTTCATTTTCGTCATCCACCCATCCACCCATAACACAAGCTCTGCTTAACTTGGGGCTAGATGATGCTGTGTGGATTGTCCATCATTATTATTATTATTTTAAAATGCTGGCGCGATCCCCTTTTGCTATACCATAACTGAAAACTGGGATTTGTGACGTCAGCGTGGATAATGTATAATATCCCGTGGATAATATCCCGTTATTTATGACTTTAGTGGATAATGTATGTTAGCAAAACACAATTGCACCAGCTTTCGAAAACTTATCATATGCGAAATTAAATTAAATTTTCTGGACACAGTGGCAGAATTAAGTTTCTGTTATTGAGACCGAAATTTATTGCCCATTCACACTGAAATCTAAACAATTAATCATAAACACACGTCGAGCTCGATTCTGTAATCAATTCAGTAACAATTTGCTCCTAATTTGTCACGCATATTAAATTAAGAAAAGGTTCTGATGAATGGTTTCAAAAATAGAGATGTGATAACTAGGTGATGGTAAAATTTATCGACATTGAAGCGAAGTCCATAGATTCGATAATTTTGATAATGGATGTGAATAGGTTGTGTGGTAATGTAAAAAATAATGTACCTATAGTTTTTCATACTTATGGCCGAAATAACAATTTTCTCTGTCTGTCACACTGGTGTAGGTTAAGAATTTTTTTTTACTTTAACACTAGTGTTACGGTTAGAAATTTTTATTATTATCCTTCAGACCGTAAACGATTTTTCGCACAAGTGTGAAGTTTAGGAATAAAAATTCCTATCCATATCACTAGTAGAACAGGAATTTTAACTGGGTAGTTGTCGAGATATGGCCGATAAAATGTTGGCGCTGAAAGTCATTAGTGACACTAACTGTAATTTTTGACATTTTGACAAGAACTGTCATTTGTACATATTTTGTTCTATTTTATTCTGTATAGCTGTCATTTTTGACAAGTATCAGTGACAGACAGTGTGAAGGTTAGCGGTCGTCCAATTTTGTCTCTATCTAAAATTTAAATCTCTCATCATTCACTACCCTTTTAAAACTCTAGTTAATAATCAGAACTCAGTAATTTTATGTAACTTAATTGATTCGGAAAAGTTTCTTCTCTATGTTATTCAAAATGAAACCGAAAACCCTCATGATTTTCTTTTTAAAATTATAATAAACCTGCTCTAGCGTGTCATGCAATAGCATTATTAGACATTTTGTTTTTATTAAGGTTTTCATAACCTAAAATATCTTTGAACACAGTATAATTTTAAAGCAGTGTAGGATAAAGCCAATTTGTTTTTCACCGAAATCGTTTCACCACTCTACAAGCGTCTGCCCCAAGCGTCCTTGCTTGACCCATTAAGGTGAAACTTTAAGCGTATTGTAGGTAGAGATTTGCGACTGATTTACGGTCATCCCCCTTGATAGCAGTAATTATTTGAATAACTGCCCTTTAGTCCCGTCTTGAGTTTCGGTGAAATATTAGAGGGCGAGTTTTGGTTAGGTGTGGAACCTGGCTTTGTGAACAATGTTTTGGAAACTTCAGGAAATGTTTGAGAGATTTAGCTAAGCCTGTAATTATAATGTTGTAGTTGCCTACTTAGGCACCTTGCAAAGGTATAATATTAACTCGTTTTCTGCCTGCAAAAGACTGCAGGCAGATGCTGATGCGGCAAGCAGAAGACAGGATGCTATGGCGCTCATTAGGGGAGGCCTAGGTCCAGCTGTGGACTAACATAGGTTGATGATGATGATGATGATTCGCTCGATTTATTTTGCAGTGCGTGCTGGACACACAGGCAAACCCCCCTTAACCTCAACAGATTAGTCCACTGCTGGACGCAGGCCTCCCCCTGATAAGCGCCTTATTGGCTTTTATCACACGGGGCGATCCCAGATCCGCATGCTCAGCGTAGGGATTATGGGCATTACCCTCAAGAGATAAAAGAAAAGCAGTGGAACAATATTATGCTGTTGAGGTTGCCCCATTTTTATTTTATGGCAATGATTAAAGTGGACAGAGTCAACTTTGAAGAATAATTTCCTTTCAAACCAACCAGCAAGTTTAGCGTGATAGCAAAACCAGCCTTCCATGGAACGCTACCAGTTTTCAATAAGGTAAAGTTGGGATAGTGGCCTCAGTGGTAATAAGTTCCCCACTGCCAAAAAACCTAACAATTGAATCACACACAACTTGGTAGTGTCATTTTAGCTTGGAAATTACAAAGATTTAAATCGTTAGATAGGCCCTTTCCGTAGTGAGACCGCGCCTTTTTGTTGCCAAGAGAAATGAGATAGCTCGCTCATTTGGAAAAAGTGTATTATGTGTTTATGTGGTGTTTTTTTTTTCGCAAAAGTTCGTGTCTTTATTATTGCACAGTAAAAGTATCATAATAACATTAATAACAGTTAGGTTTTTTTGGAAAAAACACTATTTTAACTAGGTACCTAGTACTAAAATTGTGCATACATCGACATTTTGTTTAACACGCATTCAAAGACAATGCCAGTTTTTAGTGTCAGGGCGTATCTAACAATTTAAATGTTTGGGAAATTAAGCTTAATAGTTATATTATGTTTAGGTTATGCCAAATATACTAGCTTAATTTCCAAGCTAAAATTTAGCCAATTAAAACTTGATTTTCTATTATTAGAAGTTAGTTTATTTTGACAGAGGGGCATGTAATCCTGCTAGGCGTTAATCCGGACTTTACCCTAAAATAAAACAAAACAATGCAGTACCTCAGTAAACTACTGTTGATAACTTTTTATTCAGAAATAGCGCCTAAAATTTAACCACCTGGGTCACGAGGCAAGTGGCTTTATCTTTGAACATTCCATTTCATTAGATTATACAGTAAGCTAAGAATGGGCGCACACTTGCGATTTTATGAAGATACCACTAGTTGACTGACATTAAAGTGGCAACTGAAAAAGGTCGTCTTGAATACGATCTGAAAGAACATTGGTTCCTAACCGTTTACCCGCTGAAAACGGGTGTTTTCCTTCAATTTAGGCTTTGAATTCACCACCACAGGGGCCTTTTTCCACCAAACTGAAGAGTTTGGAATACGCTCAGGGACGCGGAAAGAGCGCAACCGGCACTCACCCTGAAGAACCACGACACAAATAAGGTTCGTAGTTAACCCACTAACATCGGTTATAAAATCGAAGAGTGTAAAATCAACCGATAGCATGACGTCAACATTGCTTCGACAAAGGCGATAGTTATCAGTAGGCCTAGCACGGGGATAGTTGTCTAGGGTAGAACAGAGAAGAATGACATCGCATTGTCATACATTGCGTAAATTATTGAAGTTGATGGAATGAGTTTCAAACATATTACGCATTCGGTGACGATGTGACGTAATTTTTCTCTATTCTACCCTAGAGAACAACACCCGTGCTAGGTCAGGGCCGCGGAGGTTTTAAATGTTCCCGTGATTCGGCGAAAATGGCGAGAGAAGGACACCGGATAGGTTTTTAGTGGGTATTACGTCCTCCTCAGGGCGTCGAGTCCTACATAATTCAGGTCCCCCCAGACCAGTTTATTCGTAAACGAATTTCCTCGCCGAATAAAAAAAGAAGGTAGCCAGGTGGGCCATCAGCTTGATCAGCCAGTTAGTACTTAGTTTGAATAAATACTTTAGCCTCATTATGCAAGGGAATGTTGAGCTCATAAAAGCGAGCTGTCGGACCCAAGTTGCCATGTATGCGAGAGCCCTAAATGCTTGGAAACACCTCGAGACATCTCGTCAACGATATCAAATGTTTTCTACCTCAAAACCACAGTTTGATATCCTACAGTAGATCAAAGTCTATTGTAGGAGTCTATGGCAAGTTTTCATGAAATAAGAATATCTAGTCACATGAATCATCATAATATTATGTATATAATTATATGATGATTTATTTGACTAGACTGGTACCTTATGATATGGATCAGTTGAGCTATCTGTAGATTGTTTGCAGTTAGCTCAATAGTTTCAATTGTAAATACTAGTTCTAATTTATTTCTATTTTTATTGTAATATTCTTTGTGAATAAAGGCTTCTGCCCTTTTATGTTTTGACTAGATAAATAAATAAATAAATAATGCTGGACAATTCACACAGCATTATCTAGCCCCAAGCTAAGATATTCCATATTCTTTATACAGGGTGCCACGGGAAGGGTATACTTAGCTGAAAGGGGGTGATTCTGGATTATGGTGGAGGTCAACGTTTATTCTACGATTTTTTGAATGCCGAACAATTTTTTGCCTGTTTTTTTTAAGTAAGTACGTTTTTTCTTCACATTCGTGTTCCTTTACGTGTATTCTCATATTATTATTTTCGTTAGTCAGAAATTTTGAAGGATTTACATAATTTTTTGTAATAATTTATTGAGAAATGATCAAAAAGGAATAATTTTCAAAAGGACCGAATGGAGTATCACATGAAAGGTTTGGACATTTCAAAACAGTTTTTCAAATTTCTGTAAGTTTTATATAACACAAGCTTTGAGTAGCTTACTTTGGGGCTAGATGGTGCTGTGTGGATTATTTATTCATTATTTTATACTTTTTGAAATATTTTGAAAAAAGTCGAAAAATTTACCACTAGGCCGTGCTCACTTTGGATACGATTTCATCCGAATTTGATTCGCGCGTAAACGTACGACTACGCAATCAAAAATTGTAAACAAAATTTTTATAATAGAGTTTTTAGGCAATTAGCCCTCCTTGCAATACGCTAAATTATGATAAGTGACTACAGAGTCTCTTCAATACAAGAGTGAATAGGTGTCTCCTAGACCGTGACATCATCACTTACCATCAGGTGAGAGTTATGGTCAAACGAATATTCACGATAAAAGCGAGTTTTTAAACCATATCGTAGGTCAAATTCGACGACCTCTGTGGCGCAGCGGCCGAAGGTCCGTCTGCGACGCAGGAGGTTGCGGGTTCGTTTCCCGCCTCGGGACAAATGTTTGTACGATCTGCAGATATTTGTTCAGGGTGTTCTGGATGTTTACTATGTAGTTTAATAAAAAAATCTATCTATATAGTGTATTTTTTAAAGGGCAGAAGCCTTTATACACAAAGAAAATTAAAATAAAATAATAGATATAAATTAGAACTAGTATTTACAATTAAAACAATTGAGCTAACCGCAGACTGCTGCAAACAATCTACAGGTAGCTCAACTGTAGTGTATTGTATTAAGTATATCAGTTATCTAGTAACACAAGCTTACACAAGCTCTGCTTAGCTTGGGACTAGATGATGTGGTATGAATTGTCCAGCATTATTTATTTATTTAATTCAAATATGATTGGTCATTTAAAAACATTTTGCAAGCAGTGCATATTAATACAGGTACACTTTGATCCAATTTCACCGTTTGCTGCCAAAACTAACATCAACAAAACTAAGTTCAGGGCAACATCGGTCTGCATTGCGCGCCATTTTGTGAAAAGAGTTGGCATAGAATTTCACGTTCATAGGAGCGGGACGTTCCGTTTTAAATAAGCAAAAACATAATTTTTGCGGTTACGCCGTTCCAAAAACGTATGCTCCATGGCGTAAGCGCAAAAATGACGTTTTGAATAATTGATAAAAAATTTGAATAAATAAATAATATAAATAAATAATACTGGACAATCCACACAGCATCATCTAGCCCCAAAGTAAGGTACTCAAAGCTTGTGTTATGGGTACAAGATAACTGATATCTATTATATATTTAATACATTATACAGGGTGTTTGGTGGAGGGTTAGACAAACTCGGTGGGTGTGTAGGTGGACCTATTTGTGAAATACGAATTGAAGGAAAAGACCCTAACTGTTTTCAATTTTTTTTAATCCTGTTTTTTGTATTTTTTTAAGATTTTCCGAAATTTTACCTCTCTACCCCAAGAACTTTTTTTTGGAACGTGTTTTCTAGTAAATTTTTTAATTGCTTTTGGTCTCAGATGTATCCTTCGTCTTTTAAAGGCATTATTTATTTGAAAAAACGTGTAAATAATTAGTTATAAGCTCACAAAGTTAAAAAAAGTAAAAAAAATTATCAAGAAGGACAACTTTGCATCGTTTTAAAAAAAAATTAATAGCGATCGAGAAGTTCAAATACTTTTAAAAACTTCTCTAAACATTGCTTATTACAACGGTATACCACATGTAGCCGAAGAGTCTATAAACTTGTCAAAAATTAGCACTTATAGGTGAAATGGGAGTAAAAACGCTAAGAATAAAACATTGTATTAAAACAATTTTGGTTCAAATATCACTTCCCTATTTCTGATACAAAGGTAGGAACGCTAAATTAATTTAAAAAAAAAAAACCTTTTTTTATCATACCTAGGTATCCGACTAATTCGAACATTCAAAATTCGAAATCAGAATTTCGAATTCTAATCAATATTTGTAATCGTTAAATTTCGTTCTTATTTTGATAAACTGTTTGTTGTTCTGTTTTATTATCGTTGTTTTTGTCACAATGGCGGAATTCAGCATTGAAGAATACGCTGAAATTATTTATGCGTACGGTCGATGCGATGGAAATACACGTGCAGCACAGAGACTGTACAGAGCTTGGAGCTTGGAACGCTTGGAGTATGGCTTCGTCCACACCAACATGCTGTGGCGTTGCACTAACTCGAGGTTCTCGAAGAGTTAAGTTTCCCGTTTCTCGAAGTCGCCGAAGGTATTAGAAAATGTGCTATGGTGTGGCACACGTATTTTGGGATGCAACTCTCTGTACAGTATCTGTGCTGCACGTGTATTTCCATCGCATCGACCGTACGCATAAATAATTTCAGCGTATTCTTCAATGCTGAATTCCGCCATTGTGACAAAAACAACGATAATAAAACAGAACAACAAACAGTTTATCAAAATAAGAACGAAATTTAACGATTACAAATATTGATTAGAATTCGAAATTCTGATTTCGAATTTTGAATGTTCGAATTAGTCGGATACCTAGGTATGATAAAAAAAGGTTTTTTTTTAAATTAATTTAGCGTTCCTACCTTTGTATCAGAAATAGGGAAGTGATATTTGAACCAAAATTGTTTTAATACAATGTTTTATTCTTAGCGTTTTTACTCCCATTTCACCTATAAGTGCTAATTTTTGACAAGTTTATAGACTCTTCGGCTACATGTGGTATACCGTTGTAATAAGCGATGTTATTGATTTTTTTTTATAACGATGCAAAGTTGTCCTTCTTGATTATTTTTTTTACTTTTTTTAACTTTGAGAGCTTATAACTAATTATTTACACGTTCTTTCAAATAAATAATGCCTTCAAAAGACGAAGGATATATCTGAGACCAAAAGCAATTAAAAATTTTACTAGAAAACACGTTCCAAAAAAAAGTTCTAGGGGTAGAGGGGTAAAATTTCGGAAAATCTTAAAAAAATACAAAAAACAGGATTAAAAAAAATTGAAAACAGTTAGGGTCTTTTCCTTCAATTTGTATTTCACAAATAGGTCCACCTACACACCCACCGAGTTTGTCTAACCCTCCACCAAACACCCTGTATAAATAAATAGATATTTTTTTTATTATACATAGAAAACACCCAAACCAACGGAACAAATTTCTGTTTGACACAAATTTGTTCTGAGGCGGGAATCGAACCCGCAACCTCTTGCGTTGCAGGCAGACTCTCGCCTCTCGACTCTCGAGGTCCGAATTTTATGTAATTTTAGTTTTTTACCACATGGATCCCGTGATTACTGAGATCTAGGCCTAGTTTGACAAGCAAACGCGATAGGTTCGCCCCTTAAACTAGGCTGCACAAGATTACCTCAACCTCAACAGACTGTATTGGTCCACTAGGTACTGGACGCAGGCCTCCCCCTGATAAGCGCCTTATTGGTTTTTATCACATGGGGGTAGTGCCCATAATCCCCACGCTGGGCACGCGGGTTGGAGATCGCAGTTCGGTGGTAGAATTGTTCTGCAGAGGGCCTACTGCCTGCCCCCGCGGCTACGGTGGATATCCCGAAGTCGCCTCTTACGACACCTGTGGGAAGAGTTGGAGATCACAAGATTAATGCATCTTTAAATGGCAACGTACAGGTATGTTCATACAACAAAACTCCAAGTGGGTTGTAAAAATTATCAATAACTTATCATTTTATAATTTTTTTATATAACAAAATAAGTAAATTCAAACAATTGACGACCTCCGTGGCGCAGCGGGCGAAGATCCGCTTGCGACGTAGGAGGTTGCGGGTTCGATTCCCGTCTCGGAACAAATTTGTGTACGATCTGCAGAAATTTGTTCCGTTGGTCTGGGTGTTTTCTATGTATAATAAAAAAATATCTATCTATGTAGTGTATTGTATTAAGTATATCAGTTATCTAGTACCCATAACACAAGCTCTGCTTAGTTTGGGGCTGGATAATGCTGTGTGAATTGTCCAGCATAATTTATTTTTATTTATTATTTAATTGTCAAACATAATTTTTTGTACAAAGGCTTACTACAAAATATCAGACTAAATAGTGTTTATAGTGATCACTTTATTTCCTAGATTTACTTATGTAATTTTAATTTCGTGACGGGTCTTAGAATCTTGTTGCCTATGTCTAAAGGAAATAAAGCACTTTGTTATTTCATATTAATAAATTCTCTGCAAAACAAAGCTTCTTCCACGAAGTAACTGTAACTTTGTATTTTCCATATTTTCCAAGAGTTGCTATAAATATTCTATTCTATTCCATAACTAAGTTGTCCGTTCCAAAGGCTACCAAACAACTTATTCAGAAGTCAAGTTAAACTTAGCAAGTTGTAGGTTTGAAGTAAATTTACTTGAATAGAGAAATGCAAATCATAATTTCCTATTCATTGCAACTAGTAAGTTGGCCTAGAATTAATTTTACTATACTCCATTCTATAATCCAACATATTTTTTGGTTTACAAAGGCATTGGAGATTTGTTCTAGGTATTTTCTATGTATAATAAAAAAATATCTATCTATGTCATGTATTGTATGTAGGTATGTCACCCATGGCAGAAGCTCTGCTTAGCTCGGGGCTAAATGGTGCTGTGTGGATTGTTCAGTATTATTTATTTATCATGGTAAAAGTCATGTAAATGGCTTTATTATTAATTACCATTATAGTTTTAAAGACAGTTATGTGTGAAAACTTTACTCAACCGATAATAAATAAATAAATAATGCTGGACAATTCACACAGCATTATCTAGCCCCAAGCTAAGCAGAGCTTGTGTTATGGGTACTAGATAACTGATATACTTAATACAATACACTACATAGATAGATTTATTTTTATTATACATAGAAAACACAATAATAGCAGAAACCAACAGGTTATCACTAAAAACAAAAACACTTACTTCAACAACGCATAATTGCACAAGTAGCAAAGTGAAAAGGTTCAAAAAGGGTTCAAATTCTAGTTCAAAACGACGACTAACATGTACTATGTACAATAAAATGGTTAATGAAAGCTTCTGAAACCAAAAATTGTTTCGAACTTTTCTTGCCATTCGGCAGTTTTCCGGCATATACTAGGTCATCGGTTCCAGTTGAGGACCACGCCATTGATATTTCCAAATGTGTGCCTTATGGCCCCAACTACCACCGTCTGTTACTTCTCTCGGCTTCGTACACTTTTTTTCCTATGGAAAAGTTTAAAGGTTATTTCGAGCCCATGCGTACTGATTTTTGGGATAAATACCTAGTAATCTTTGTGCTATTCTAGGTTCATCGATATAAAATCCCGTGATGTATGTATGTCCTTTTAGTAGTTTTAGCGTGAAGACGTAACAACCATCTGTCAACGCATTTATAATTTTAGTGTGATCTTGCACTATTTTTAAGTTTGACGATTTGTGCCTACATTTTACACTGACGTTTTTCACTCTGTGTCAGAACAACCAGCGATCGTAATCTCCGTCGACACGTTTAGGCAAATTGCACAGTTGCGCGTTATGGCAGTGGTTACTAGCGCCAGTCACGGCTGAATCACTGTTTCCACTTGCTTGTACCTTTACACTTTGAAGGCTTAAAGGTAGCATAGAGGGTTAGCGGTAATTCACCGACACTGAATGCAAGAACTGCAGGTACTGCCCAAAGATTTAATTCGTTAGAAACACCCTGACGCCAAAAACTGTGAAATTGTCTTTGAACGAACGCGTTGGTAAAGACCAGGTCAGGGTGCTCATTCTAAAAAAATGGTCAAGAAGTAATGATATTAGAAGGTACCCCCCCTGCATTCAATAATCGTTCATTAGTTGGAGGAGGTTTTTTAATACTAAACTCAAAAATGTATCTGCCATGAATGATCAGTGGGAGATCGATCTTTAGTTTATTGGTTATTATAGTGCGTAACCCCACACTCAGTGTAATTTCTAAATAAAACAATAATTATCGCAAAGATTTTCGCCTTCGACGGGACTTGAACCCGCATCATTCCGTCAGTAGCGGAATGTGCTAACCAACTACACCACGAGGTCAAGTGACAGTCGAGAATCTCTGCGACTTCCTACGGATTCTAGCTCCGTTAACTCTACCTACAGGGGAAACATTGAAGTTTATCAATCCGTTCAAAGACTAAGTTACATTTAGTTCGTTTGACGAGAGGTGTCGCGTTGCTTAATTCTTCGAATTTTTTATTTTATTTTTATTTTAATTTATTTGGGAAACATACAGTTATTATAGACTAAAAATATATACATAACTAACACTTAAACCAGCAAAGTTTCCACCATTAAATGAACAATAACAAAAAACAGACAGTTCAGAGATAAATGTGCAACTAAGAAACAAAAAAGCTATCTCAAATATAAGAAGAAGAACTAATCTAAGTAACATAATGGGGCAAAAAAAATTTTGCGATACAATTTGAATTAGATCGATCTTTAGTTTTTAGTTTCATTGGGTTTCGGACATTATTTTGTACAGGAGATGATTTTCATAAAATTTAAAAAATTTAGAGCTGGCGTCTTCACGTACGTGTTCGTGATGACAACTGCAGTTCACGCAGTGTCAGTGAATTACCACCAACACTGTTTAGGCGGCACTGCTCCAGCTATGCACCATAACCACTACCAGCACAGCACCCGAACGTCCCTCATACCTCTGCCTCAAATCGTGTTGACCGCACGCTTTCCACTCGCTATCCATGCGAGACTGCTAGCACGCCGTAGTAAGCTCGGCATAAAGACGATCATGCATCGTACTATGAATCGAGTTCAGGCGAGCAGTCTACGCGGCTACAGCGCGCGCGCCACTCTTGAAGCAAGGAGTCAACCAAAGAGTGACTCGGTTGCCGCTAGCTCGTAAACTGCGCGCTGGCTGCGATACTATCACAGTCTGAATTTATCAATAGATAACGAGTTTAATCCCATAGGTTTTATTTGAATGCCCATTTTTGTGTTATGCGGTAGCGTTGTTGAATGTGTGTGCTATGTCCCTACACGCTACGCTATTGTCTACACACAAAATCGCCGTCCCGTGGGCTTGTTTAATTTGACAAAACACTGCGCGCGCGCCACTCGCTCGAAGCAAGGCGTCAATCAACGAGTGACACGGTTGCCGTTAGCTCGTAAACAGCGCACTGGCTTCTATACCCTGACGGTCTACATTAATCAATAGTTAACGAGTTTAATCCCATATTATTTGAATGCCCATTTTTATAGCGTTGTTGAATGTGTGTGCTTTGTCCCTACACGCTACGCTAGGGTTTACACACCAAATTTGCTGACCCGTGAGCACCATTGTTTTGTTTAATTTGACAAAACACTGTCGGCTACCTATAATAGGTATTTTACGCTGGAAATGTTGCTCTAGCCCGCTCAGCTCTGATGGCGCGTTCGTGGATAAAAGTAAATGATGTTCGCTGATTTGGAATTTGTGATTAGTGAGTGTCGTGTGTCGTGTGGCGGCTAGTGTCCGAAGGAACTCCCAAAGTTTTTTGACTTCTACGTCACGTACGATACTTGAGGGATCAAAATCTATTTTTTTTTGGGATTCTATTTGATTTCTCTGATGTATTTTTTTAAATGGATCCCTTCGAGCGTCAGGCCGAATTTTTTATCAATATTTATTTATTTGCAGTTCGGTGTGATGACTTGAAGATTATTCTGAATAAACACATAACGGGTAAAAAAAAATATTGTCATCTGTAATCCTCCAAACATGTTAGAAATAAATTATCGATACCTACGCAATGCTCCTTAAAGCTGTATTGAATATCTTAGAAACCCATTACGATGCGTGTAACGATTGAATCCATTATTTATTTGAAGTCATTAGAGAGCATGTAAAGATTCCTACAATGTCATTTTTTCGTTCGAGGTTAATGATCTTGAAGCAACATTTTTGCTGCCTTTAAGCTTTTATTTTATAAATATTAATAAGAACAACGCACTTGTAGTCATATAAAAATGGTTTATTATATTTTGCTTTTCAGACACTGTTATGAAATAAACATCGTTAAAATTATGTACGTAATGTCACTGTGCACGATTTTTTAATTGTACGAGTATATCATAGAGAAGCGCGACTGTGAATGATTTCATTCGAATTAATCGACTTCAGAAATCATTCCAACTATTCGAATGACTAGGGCAAATTAGTAACTAATTGGTTAGTAATGGCGAGTGGCGTCGAATAAAGAATTGATTTCACGTCGACTGCCCGACTCGCCATTACTTACCAAATTAGTAACTAATATGGTTAGTAATGGCAACTGCTGGAGTCGGGCAGTTGAACTCAATTCGTTATTCGACGCCTATCGCCATTATTATCCAAATTAGTAAATATAATTTAATTAGTAATGGTGACTGCCTGAGTCGGCAGTCGAACTCGTACGCGACGCCTCGTTAGCCTCATTAGTTACTTATTTGGTTAGTAATGTCGAGAGGCGTCGAATAACGAATTGAGTTTCTAAATTAGTAACTAATTTGGTTAGTTATGGCGACTGCCCGAGTCGGACAGTCGAACTCAATTCATTATTCGACGCCTCGGTCGACTCGTAGAGGCATTAGTAATTACTAATTAGTAGATGTCATTCGACTTTGAAGATTAGTATATTACTAAATTTCAAGTCGAATGAGTAAATTAGTAGTTGTAGATCATTCGACTAGCTCATCATTCGCAATCGCGCATCTTTAGATATCATAATTATCTTCAAATAATATATTTTTGTAAGGTAAAAAAAATACTCAATCTTCGAATTATGCAGAGCGATCCATCTAAAATGTAGTTTGTTACCCACCTACGTACTATTTTTAGGTATTGATTAAATAGCGATGTCTACTAGCGATGTAACCTTTAGTACAAAATATGAGTATGACAAACGTTCGAAACCCCCGGGTTTCACAACCCGATCTTGTTTTTGTTTGATCGGCGATCTACAATGATATGGCTAAGGAGAGAAAGCTTTCACCAATATAATAGCTATAATTTTCTAATGTGATTAACCGTATTACATGCGCGTACCAAGCGAGCGCAAAAGCTGGCGGAGTGAAAATATAATCGAATAATTTGTGACGAAGATTCAGTCAACAACTTAATACTTCAATCAATCTTCAGGGTCAATCTTCTAATGCCATCAGGTTCAGAAGACTGTCCTACGGAATACCGGAAGTCAAAATACCGGAAAAACATAAAAAACGTAGTTTTCCATTGTCACCCACAGATACGAATCATAAAAATCAAATCTGTATCCGTATCTTAATATGACAAAACTAACGTACAACCCTGAAGAAAATTTCGACATTGCATACTTTCGATTTCGTGATCTTTCGGTATAGCATGCATTCTAGATTGTGAGCTTCTGGTCTACAGTTTTTCGGTGTTGTGTGCTTTCGTTAAACCACTGCTATGCGGCCTCAAGCTTTCGGTATTTCGATCTGCGGTTTCGTGTACTTTCGATATACCGTTCTCCGGTATTTCGACTGCCGGTTTTCCGCAGTTCAGTCGTTTCAGAACATTGATTTATTTTCGAAAGATCAGCAATATTTGCCATAGACAATACTTACGTCACAAGTTCTTTACTTCACAATAGACGAGCAAACAATATAACTTTTGAGCGGAATACAAACTTTGATCCAGCATAACAAGGGTAAATCCATGCAGGTTAGTAGCTTCAAAACCGCTCGAATACGACCTTCATACACGGCCTCGACTCTACGGTATTCCTAATGGTATTTCCACTCCGAAGTTATTTTTTAACTTCGTTTTGATAACATTAACCTAAAGTTTTTGTAGTGCGTTTTTTTCTCACACTCTGGCTAATTTCTAAGTAATCAAATAATATCGCAATTTTTTTTTACTTCGACGGGACTTGAACCCGCATCCTTCCGTAAGTACCGGAATGTGCTAACCAACTACACCACGAGGTCAAGTGACGTAGGAGTCTAAAATCTTTGCAACTTTCTACGGACTGTAGCGCCGTTAGCTCCATCTACAGGGGAAACATTGAAGTTTATCCATTCCTGTTAAAGACTAAAGTTACGTTTAGTTCGTTTGACGAGAGGTGTCGCGTTGCTCAAATCTTAAGTTTTTGTTTTCATAGTGCGTAAGCTTCACACTCTGGCTAATTTCTAAGAATTCAAAAATATCGCAAACATTTTTGACTACGACGGGACTTGAACCCGCATCCTTAAGTCATTCTTCAAAAATGCAATATTATTTGATTTCTTAGTAACATTAACCTACACTACACCTACCTACATTTATTTGTGGGAATCGAACCAGCAACTTTTGAGTCTCAGATGAAAAATTTTCATCATCATCACCAGCCTAAGTTAGTACACTGTTGGACATACGCCTCCCCTTACTAGCACCTTGCCGCATCCAGCATCTGCCTACATAATTTTGTAGATCATCATCCCACACGCAAGTCGATTTTGATGTATTCGTGAGTAAATCACTCACACTTATTTCGCCGCACATTGGTTACACATAAAATAAAAAGTCAAGTGCGAGTCGGATTTGCGCACTAAGGGTTCCGTATATTTCTAAAACCTTGTTTCTTGCCAAATATCATGATTTTAGGTCCTAAACCGCTTGTAGTAAAAGTAGGTAGTAGGTAGGTGCAGGTCGCACCATGGCGAAAATCAATAGTATTTTTTTTGTGAATAAACTACATTTTAACAGTTTTCGGATTTTTGTTTTATAAGACCTATAAGATCTTGCCAAATTTCATGATTCTAGTTGTACGGGAAGTATATATTATATAAATAGACTTTGTGTGCATGTGATTCCCATGGAAACAAAGTGATCCTATAAGGGTTCCTTTTGAGGTACGGAACCCTAAAAAACTAAAAAGAACCAATGACTGCCGAAAATAGTATGAGTGATACATTCACGAGTAGGTACCTATCTGAATTGACCTGCTAGTAGGGCGTCCTTACGCGTGGTTACGTCCGTGCCGAGTCGCCGTCTCCACGCAAGAAATCGCCTAGAAAGAAGAGATTTGCCTATTGCATCGTTCCGAGTACTATTACAACCATCGCAGTCGCGTTGGATTCCAAATTCTATGTTTTCCATACAACACATTTTCCATACAATTATGTTTTTGGCATATCTTCATCCAAAGTCGGGGCCTAGCTACGCAGAGGCAACGCACCAAACAAAAGCGGGAATCCACAGTGATAAATCAAAAACTTTAAATGGCCTGGATTTAGGTTTGTGCGGCCCAACGTGACATAACTTTTAGAGTTCCGTAATATGTGTTCCTTTATTGAGCGCTAGCTTCTGCCTGAGATAGATAGATAGATAGATCAATCATTTATTTGCTTCTGCAACACACAGTACATAGGTATTTATAAAAAATTGACAAAAAATATAATGAACTGACAAAGAAAAAGATAATAAAATAAGTAATAAAAAAATAAGTAGCCCAAATTAAATACATTAAAAAATCACAAATAAGCAGGTAAAGTGTGTGCTGCAGCCCAGCAAAAAGGCAATAACTCAGCGCATAGTTTTGCTCGGTAGAGCAAACACTGATTTTCAGTTATACCCTCTGAAGTGACCAGAAAAACGAGATACCAACAAGTAATGATGATTGTGTCAAACAAAACAATTTAAGTGAAGATACCTGCGGTTTCGCACGCGTATTTCCGTGTTAAAAAGAAGCCTATAAGTTAATCTACGTTGCTTCTTTTTAACCCGGAACAGTTTCAGCACGTTACAAAACTCCAAATACCTTCTTACTTACATCCATTTAAACTTTCACATCTACACATTTTCCAAACTCGATGTAGAATGTTTGTAAACAAACCACGACACAAATAACTACAACTCAGCTTGCTAATTCTTTGAGCTCTGTCGATAACTTTGCTTTTCTGTCAGATGTATTCGTTACGAATCCTTCCTTTATAGAAACTCCGAGCTCTTTCCATAGCTCGCTGAGCGACCTTGAATTGGTTGACCAGCCCTACTGTGAGTGTCCACGTCTCAGCTCCGTAGGTCATGACGGTTAGGACGCTCTGATTGAAAGCTCTCAACATAAGACAAGAGAATAAAAAAACTATAAAAAATATTGAGACAAAACAAACTAATCTAACAGAACCCAGGGACAAATAAAATATTTCCCATTTCGCGTGTGATTTGAATGCGTAGCCCCGCATAAGTTTACTTTGACAAGGTGTTATTTACACTCCAATTGCTGGGAAGTTCCCGAGGATTTGGAGTTGGATTGGGGTCCATTGTTGTGTATCTTGTAGAGGTTTTGGATTTTCCTGTACTCGATCGATATACTTATGGCTGAATTGAGGATATTGCAAAATCAAAAATCAAAATCAAAAACTCTTTACTTCCATAAATACAATAAATGTACACTTAGAAAAGGTCAAATTATAAAACTAAACACTGACACGGAAATAAAGTGATATTTCTGATTTCGGTCGCTTCGGTACGTTGACTAAAGTAAAGAAGTGACGAAGAAACCTTTAGCTTGTTAGTTGTTATTTTTCGAGTTGGAGCCAAACCCGTCCAAAGCTTTTTTATCCTCTAGATAATCGGATATTTCATAGTAAGCCTTTTTGTACAGCAAGGTTTTGACAATTTGTTTGAATTTATTTAGTGATTCCAAAGCATAAAATACTATTGTACCAGAAAAATAGCGTAGTTCGACGACTTTACTATATGAAATAGAATCATAGGAAAACATTTATTGCAAAAGAAATACGCAATTACAATGGTTAACTCAATGTGTTATCAGTTTCTCGTCATGTAAAATTAAGTATAAATTAAATTACGAAATTAATTTGAATTAGGCATCGAATTAGGCATTAGGCTCGTTATTTCACATCGCATTAATATATCGACCTCCGTGGCGCAGCTGGCGAAGGTCCGCCTGCGACGCAGGAGGTTGCGGGTTCGATTCCCGCCTCGGAACAAATTTGTGTACGATCTGCAGAAATTTGTTCCGTTGGTCTGGGTGTTTTCTATGTAGAATAAAAATATCCATCTATGTAGTGTATTGTATTAAGTATATCAGTTATCTAGTACCCATAACACAAGCTCTGCTTAGCTTGGGGCTAGATAATGCTGTGTGAATTGTCCAGCATTATTTATTATTTATTATATACATGCCCAACATTTATACACAGCCTTCGTAAGATCCAATCGTCTCAAGAGCCTCATTAGTACAAAATATCAACAAACCAAACCACGTAATCATAAACTCTTTGCTCATACAAAACGCTCATTTTTATACCCACAATCGCACTTGAGAAAAGCTTTAACTTCTCAACCCTTTTCCATATTTATGCCGGGCATAAAAACCTTTATAAATGTGCCATATATTACCACCACATCACATTTATATTATAAACGCGAAGGTTTGGATGTATTGATGGATGATTTACCTACGTCAGATCCGTTCACCGGGCCGAAGCTGTTGTAATGAAAGGTATTGTTCTAGAATTATTTATTTATTTATTTATTTATATATGGCCCTTAGCTCAGCTTTAAGCTCCAGCATGTCACCATACTGTAGCGCTGGTATTCTGCTAAGGGCTACATTGAGGTCACGGACACCTTGGTAATACAAATTAAAAAATTCAAAATATTATCTCATCTACAGCCTAAGGTCCACAGTTGGACTCAGGCCTACCCCTGATATACGCGGGTGTAATGCCTATAATCCCCACGCTGGGCATGCGGCTTGGGGATCGCAGCTCTGTGGTAAAATTAATCTGTAGAAGGCGCTGCCGCTGTGGATATCCCTTAGTCGCCTTTTACGAAACCCGCGGGAAGAGAACCATTTTGTGCAAACTCAAAGCCACACCGACAATGTTCCTAGAACATGGAACCTATTAAAACACACTAGTTTCTGCTCGCAGCTTCGCTCGCGCCGTTAAAGTAGTCAAATTTCATTAAGATCCGTTAAGCCGTTAAAAGATAACATACGGACAGACTGACCGAATAACTTTCGTTTATGTATACTATTAGTATGAATAGATGCATATTTTCTTATTCGGGAACAGACCATGCGAAGCTCCGGACACAAGCAAGTCTTACACAAAAAGTGAAGGAATGCAGAGGTTTGCTTATTTTTTTTTGGAACATACTTACTCACACCTCACCATTTGGTTCATGTGATTGGGTACATTTTCTTAATCTCGGCAGAGCAGACTCTTACGACATCCATGGGCTGAATTGGCGGGGTCCATTCTTACGTCGCAACGTGCCTTTAGACCTCTATTTAGAGCTTTTTTCTGATCTCTTTGGCTAGAGGAAGGGTAGCTTCCTTTTTTTAACGCATCTGCTGCGATAACTAAGCCGCCTGCCAATCATGATGATTTTAGCAAGACCTCTGTTGTTGGACGAGGCACGCTTGGAAATGGACGAAAGGGTGTTGATGACTCATAAATAGTGATAAGCAGCTCAAAGTGGTTTGAAGATTTTTGTATGGAGAGAGGCCACCTAATACCGGCTGTTTTTTTTTCAAAATCGCGGCGCGTAATGAATGTTGAATGACTAAAGTCATTTATAACGGGATATTTACGGAATAACTGAAACCAGTTATTCCGTGATCATGGCGCATGAAACTGTGCCGAAATATTAGAAAGCTCAAAACTCAAATCATGGTAAATATCCCGTTATAAATGACTTTAGTGTTAATAACCATGATGGATTTAAAAGTTTTAATGTTGAATGATGTCAAAAACTTCAATCACCATTGTCTAATCTACACTTGCGAGCTTTAAAATGGAATCGCTTCATCGCGAGTTGATCAAAACATGTAGTAATGAATTCTATGTCGAAATAACTATCGATATTTTCAATGTCCCCTTTCACTTTCGCTTGAAACTTTGAGCTGAACTAATAGAAAAACCCAAGGATAATCCTCAAGGCTGTCATCAAAACTATCGATAACTGATAAGTCCTGAATTAATAGTTCCCGTAACGAGACTATAAATCAGAAACTTCAGACAGCTTTGCGGGATGGGGGGAATCGTGAAATTCGCTGGTCGAAGAGATAGAATAGAACTTTCGTTACACATTGTTTATAGATAGAATGGGGTATTGGCACAATGGCACGTTTTAAAAAAACTCCTAATGTGGGATATTTTGGTGGTAGAAATCGGTAAAAATCCTTTTATACTACACCTGCTCAGAAAGTTACCTATTCCTTTTCCAAACATATAAAGTAGAAAGTACGTCATTGCATGCGTATTGAAATGCGGGAGGGAAAACTCTATTGAATTTCATTTCTCACGCATTTAGCGGGAGAGAAAAGTGTATGGAAATCTATTTCTAATGTGCTATTTGTCTTAATACTCTGAAATATCAGCCGGTAGCTATGGTTATTTTTAGAATAGGTCAAGCAACAAAAAGTTTTTACTCCGAATCCGCCATATGAAATCGGCATCTTCCGTATTTGGGACGATAATTCAAAAAAGGTACAAGTGAAAAAAGCACGTGCCCATTTATTGCTACATTTGAGTTTACAATCTGAATTTACTGGAGTGGTTTTTAAGATTCTAAAACAATGATTTTCCTCGAAGGTGTAGTATAAAGCACTATGTATTACTCGGGAGAAAGGGCGATTCCTACCTCATGTGTTTTAAGGCCTCAAATGACACACTCGATAGGAATTGGGCACTTTCTCGCCTAGGTTGTACAATGTACTATTCTTTATAAAAAAACATAATTCACATACTCTACTTTCTAGCACAACTCCTTCTACTCTACTGCCACAACGTAACCACCAGCCATACCGCGCAGGAGCCGCCGGCCACATCGCAACTACTAGCGTCAACGCAACCACATCGCCATTTTGTAGTTACCACAACGCAAATGCTGCAAAAAGCTACAGCTACACTCAACCTCAACACTGCTGGACGCAGGCCTCCCCCTGATAAGCACCTTGTCAGTTTTTATCTCATGGGGGCCCATAATCACTAAGCCGGGCATGCGGGTTGGGGATCGCAGTTCGGTGGTAGAATTTTTTGCAGGGGGCATTGCTGCCCACCCCCGGTGGATATCCCTTAGTCGCCTCTTACGACAACCGCGGGAAGAGTTGGGGTGGTGCAAATTCTAAGCCGGCATCACACAGCTACACTATTTACACGTAACCCGCATACCATTTTTTGTCGCTGTAATCTGGTGTGGTTGTACAGTTGGACGTTTACCCGTACTAACTACAGACTGTTGCATACAATCATTAAAAACTTTTAAAGAAATGACGGCTAATTCCATTTTTCCCGACAATGCATCGCGTTAGAATCTATGAGACAGAAAATACTGAAAATGTATAAAAATTCAGAAGGTCAGGGTTATAAAAAGTTTATAAAATGCGAATAAAATCGAAAATACCTAAGCTCTCATTGATAGGTGACCGGCCGTTAAATCAAAACCCAAGCCAAGGTAACGACTTGACCTCTGCCCAAAAATAAATCTAGGGTAGGCTTTGGTCCTAACT
This sequence comes from Eupithecia subumbrata, assembly GCA_949316285.1. Classification (NCBI taxonomy): domain Eukaryota; kingdom Metazoa; phylum Arthropoda; class Insecta; order Lepidoptera; family Geometridae; genus Eupithecia; species Eupithecia subumbrata. Next base: position 11,206,528 of record OX438630.1, on the reverse strand, counting down.
GGATTTGCTCAAATTGGATAACATTGGAGTCTTTGGGGTGTGCGTGCCCAATCCTGAATCTAGGTTTTCTGGTGTCAAAGTGACATTTTCTCATTACGGAGTGACATGAGTACTGGGTGATTTAGTGGGTACAGAAAATGAGATGTGATATTCCGGAATAGGTGTCAGTTTTTACCAAGGTTTGAGAAATATTTTTTGAACTAAAATCAGCTGTAGGTTCAGACTTTTTTAGTTGTAAAGTTTCTATAACTTCTTAGAATTATTAATTTAATTTGAAAGGTAGGTCTATTTCTTATTGAATAAATGAACCTTGAAAAAGTATGGTAACTTCCTAATTTACGGTCATAATTGATAGAATTAATCCATGTAATATTTTCAAGAATTAAATCTTGTATGAGAATTTCAGCTCGCTTTTTCAGTAGTTTTGGGATTATCATCTCAGAACATTACAAATATTCATAAACTTTTCCTCATATATCAAAATGAATGAATGAACCTATACATATAAAAAAAAAACTTTTATAAAATTAAATACAAAATAAAAACAGTACAATTATCAGCCTTATCGCTTAAAGCAATTTCCTCCAGGCATGAGATGGCAGGGACTAGGTTATAAATAACTGGTAATTTTTAAATGGAAAAAATCCTAAGCTCTAATCTAAAATATAAACAGTACATAAGCAGCCTTATCGCTTAAAGCTATTTCTTCCAGGCACGATTACAAGGACCTGGAATATTATAACAGGACCTTTTTGAAAGAAGGGTATTTTTTAGGGGTTGGGGTAAAAATGTCACCAGGTAAAATTGTCATCGTAAGAATCTAGTGTAACTTTGTCATCGCTCAAATTATTTTAATAATTTTAGGGTAAGTTTGTCACTGCCTACTTTTATACCGCTACAGTACAGTTGGCGAAATAGTGATAGACCTTTTAAATGTAAACTTACATGCACAGTTATTTAACTTGTATTATTAAAACAAGATTTCTCGTTTTACATGAATGTTAGACAATTACATAAATAAGTAAAATGTTGGTGATATTTTACCGATAATTTAATAGTGTACGTCTCCTAAAACCGATTGCTTTACAAATGGCAATAAAATCATCATTACATTATAATATTGGCTAGGTTAAGGACATCCATAGTGGGTCAGTTTCCTCCTCTCCTCACTTTTGATGAGTTAAGTCATCCCGAGAGTAATATTTATCGTTTCTATCCATCCTATCGACATTGGCTATTCTCTTTGGACTTTGATTGCTGTGTGGTGAATGGTGACTTAAGGCATTTGCTCTTCATAGATACAATCAAAAAGGAGGCAGAACATTTAGATTCGAAAATGCAAAATGTATCCGAAAAATAAAAAAAAACGATATTAAATCAAAGAATTGAAACAATTGAGCTAACTGCAGACTGTTGCAAGCAATCTACAGGTAGCTCAACTGATCCATATCAATACCAGTCGGAAGCGTCCCCAAGACGCTGGCTGCATTGCCCCGCTGTATGGCAATGCTGATGCGCTGCGCCAGATACTCACCAGCTCTCGGGTCACGCGTCGCTTCGACTAGACGCTCAGATAACTTTTTAAAAATCCTAAGAGCCTCGGTACCCTTCGGACCTAGGGTCTCGACTGCAAGGGGAGCAAATGTGTAGGCTCTGTCGAGACCTGCATATTTGCGCCTCTTGAGATCTGTGGCAAAATCTGCCGCCGCACCCGCCCTCACGAATGTCCTCGGAAGATGGGAAGGCGCAAGTATGTCGACGCATGTAGCGTCCCACACAATGGGCCTCCCCAACTCCCATGGGACTAGTGATATACCGTCGGGCCTCTTACCATCGTCACACAAAAGACCATGCGGTTCGAGAATAGCTGATACGTTGGCAGTGACAAAGGCCCGCTGGATGATGTCGTCAAGGCTGGCGTGGCGAGATATCCGACCGGCGGCCCTAGTACACGATAATTAGTGATGACCAAGCTGTTCGACAGCAGTACCGCACTGGCATTGATGAGGCCCGCTACACCTTGCACCCAACCGAAGACATGTTGCGATTCTTGAAAGTTATGGGATCCAATAATGTACCAGTGTTATATGAAGGAAATGCTTGCAACCAATGTCCTGACTCCCATGTAGAAACAGCCAGGAGGCGGGCATGATACAATATGTTGATTAATTGTACCTTATATACAATTACGCTTTCAAGCACTATTGCCTTTATTCTCATGCAGACTGTACAAAATCCACGATGGAAGAACCGATGACGAATTTACCCAGAAAAATTAAAATTTTATTCGTCGGTGACATTTTTACCCTCAAAGTATGGAACTTACAACTAGCATAAAAAATGGTCCAGTGACATTTTTACCCCAACCCTTTTTTAGAATACCTCTTCAGTCACAAATTTTTGAAACAAAGGACCTCAAAAGGAAAAAAGGAACCCTTATAGGATCACTTTGTTGTTCGTCAGTCTGTCTGTCTGTCAACCCCCTTTTCCCAGGAACGCGTGGACGTATCAAGTTGAAATTAACGTCAAATACTCAAGTCCGGAACTTCTTGAAGCCGCAATATAAAAAAAATCTAAGTCAACGCAATCAAAAGTTATAGCCGTTTATATGTCCGAATATTTTGAAATTTCCAAGGGAATCACATGCACATAAAACCTATTGGGTAGGTACTTCCCGTAGCAAGCAAGCAAGGTCAAGGTCCCCCAGCAAGGTCATAAAGCATAAGTATAGGGAAAATCCAGAAACCGTAAATTTGTAGTTTATTCACGAAAAAAATAATTTCCATGCTCGCCATGGACCTACAGGGTACCTACTTCCCGTTGACCTAGAATCATAATAATTTGGCAAGACACAAGGTCTTACTGAACCCTTAGTGCGCGAGTCCGACTAGCACTTGACTTTATTTAGAATACTTATCCCTCTTATGATCCATTATTCCATTTCAAGTGAAAGTTTGTTTCTCACTTAGGGTCTAGAATGCGCGCTCAAAAAGCCTATTGTGCCACAAACGGCTTATATCCATAAAAAAAGAAAAACTATTTATTCGCCAACTGTTTTCAGACTGCCAGTAACCTACTATCACGCAGTTTCATGGCTTTACACAGTCATGTCACGGGTATGACACGGCTCATGGAAGATAACTGGTTTAACTCAAAATAAAAAAGCATGTTTTGCAAAAATTTAAAATGGTCGAAGATTTACTTCAGACCATTTAATATTATTTTGTCCTGGGTATTTTCTATGTATACTAAAAATATCCATCTATGTATGTAATCCTTTATTAACAAAGAAAATTACAATCAAATAATAGAAACCAGAACTAGAATTTGCTATTGAAACAATTGAGCCAACTGCAGACTATTGCAAACAATCTATAGGAACCTACCTATATCAGTTATCTAGTACCTTTTACACAAGCTCTGCTTAATTCGGGCTTAGATGATGCTGTGAGTATTGTCCAGCATTATTTATTTAATAACGGTTTTGCACTTGCAGCCAAAGATACCTATTTAAATCTTTGGTTGCAATGTGTTATTTATTTCATTAAACTAGGCTAAGAACTCTGTCGATGATTATTCTCTTTGAGACAAAAAACTAAAACACAATCAGATTGGTATCTACAATGCCACCTATATACAATTTTTTTTCATAATAGAATTAGACTTTTAGTTCCGTCAGACAGTCAGATCTATTACTTGAGGCGTTTATGTCATAGAAAAGTGTTACTCAAGCATTGATAGGCTTAACACGATCCGGCGCGGTACTAGATGGCACGTTGGTAGGGAAAGACAGTAGATTTTTCATACAAAATCAGAATACTTCTACCACCGTACTGACAATAACGGGGAAAATAAATCGTTTATATAGGGCGGTAGACGGCTATGACCGTAACCATATTTAGGTAACCCGGTACAAGCGTTTTGAAGAAATGTCTATTTATATCTATGGCACACATTGAAAACTCATTATACAACTTATTTTCGGTAATACCGCAACGTAATCTCTGTCTTATTGCATAGGCATTAAGGTCTAACATTGATTAAAAATTAAATTTATAAGGTATGGTAGCCGTAGTTGATGTAAACGAATTTGAAAAATAGACTGCGGTCACCGTACTGTCATTTTATGACCTTTCAAAAATGCCGTCACAGCCGTACCGCGCCGGATCGTGTTAACAAGCTTTCATAATACTGGCCCTCTTTATTTCACCGGCAGTGGCATCAGATTTTCAACGTCCATGCTGAGTTGGATAGCCTAATTCTTAGGATGGTTAGAGTGACCCAACTACAACCAATTCATGCTGAGACCTGTTTCGTGCTAGAGTCACAAAACTGTCCCTGGACCGTTTTGTGCAAACTGTTTTATTTTCTATGTTCTTTCATTGAAATTGTATGTCTGAGAAAAAAAAAACGTCTCTATTTCTACAAATAAAAACAAATTCACGGTAGCAGCCCCTATTTAGGAAGTAAGTGTTGGTCCATCCTGAGACTCGGAAAGCACGTTAGGCCAACAGAAACTTGTGCGCTAATATTATGTCATGCGCACGCACATGGCTCGTCTCCGTTAAGGCGGTTGTATGCCTCAAACTAGCGCCACTGTCTTTTCTTTCTTATAATTACGTTAATCAAAGGTATTTTTTATAGTCCATTGTACTAAAGTTTTTTAAACTTACGCGATCAGAACAACAAGGTAAATAAACGCGATACATACCCGTGAATAATTATAATAATGTCCATTATACTGTTTATGATACCTATCAAAAGCTTTTTTTTAATGCCCATAAAATAGTTTTCTTTTATTTCCTTTATGCAGAATTCGTATAATTAATAACAGAGTTCGGTGACCACCAAGAGCAACTTCGATAAAGTTGCTCTTGATGGCCACCGAACTCTGTTTTCGCTTCTCCGTCAAAATTATATTAAACTAAACTATTTCAGAGTGATTAAAAAAAAGCTATAATTAAAAACAGGTGGTGGCGCTAGAGTGCGGCGTACAACCGCCTTAAGCCTGGGTCCGTTCCCAAAATTTGGCTAGGAGAATACCATCATCATCAGAGTAACTCTACCGTAGAAAGAAAACCAGCTTTTTCCCATATTGTCTACGCCGTCGGCATACTTTATTGCTCGAGACACGACGGGCATAACAATGCCGATGTGGCCAGATTAATCTTTGTTTATCTTAATAGATGGCGCTGCTAAGAAAGGATTATTAAGATTAGAAATTATAACATTTAGATGTGAATATTAAGAAAATGTGGATGTGGAGCTTTAGAATGCTACCAAAGTCATAAACTTTAGTATCATTCTAAAGATCAAAATAGTTTGGCGTGTTTTCAAAAGTATGAACCGACTTCATATTCTTCTAGTGGCGACATCTAGTTAAAATTTGAGTTTAATTTAGTTCCATGACAAATGGATGAATGAAAGGAAGCCTACTTTTAACACGAAATACAACAACCTTGCAGCTGAACGTACAAACGTGCGTTGCTTCGGACGCGACACTAAAGGACACCTTTGGTTTCAGATCTCTAAGAAATAAATGACAAAATCGTAAATAGTAGAAGCGGCATCGAACGAACGGATCGGTCATCTTACGTTTTATGCGATCCGCCATCCATCAACTTTGTAGTTTGTTTTTCTTAGTAGACCTCCTTTTTACGCCTGTTGCCAAGGAAACCATTACTTATCGGTGATTGTGAAAATTATGATTATTATGATGATGTTTCGTATACGTTTTATCGCGCACATCATCAATTTTTCGAGAGAAAAACTTAGGTATAGTTCGCGTCATGTAAAAAGAACGCTGGCGGTCAAGCTGCGCAGTAGGCGATTTATAGGTCTATTTGGTGGTATGCAGTGGGGCGCGGGGAGGGCGGATTACGCGCCGCATGCTTGCCGGTGCGCTATTGGTTCGTCGGTTGAAATTTGCGTTCCGCCTTGTGTCCACGTCAGTTTTCTTGTCTAAATACCATCGCGCACAAAAGTTTACGAAATGGTTTTACATAGAAAAGTGAGAAAAATTAATTATGACGTATAATGTTTTATGAAGAGAGACGCAGATAATAATGCTGTTGATAGTTTAAAACAATAGAAACGTTTTCACGTCACCCAAGACGACATAATGGATGGAGTTGCTACATTACATAATTTTTTTGTAATTATATTAAACATTCTAAACTGAATCGAACATGTTTTTAATTTGATCTAATATTATTTTCTAATAACAAATACCAAGCCGCGAGCAAAATATTACTTAAAAATAGGCTTAGCTAATTGGCATAGTACTATCGTGCGCGAGTGTACCCATGCGCGAAAACACCCCTTCCACTTTCTTCCAGCGTTCTTTTTACGTGACGCGACCTATATTATGGGTGGGAACACTTTTTTACAATAACGAAGGAATCGTCAAAATATTTTAGGAATTGGCGAAGATTTCACCAAAATTGTTGTAGCTGGTTGTGATTTTTCAAAAGTATTGTTTTTTAAGCTTTACGGGATAAATACTATCCCTTGGGAATATTTTTTTATGGTTTCACCTCCAGATCATTTTTTAAACAATAGTGAAAGAATCAGCAAAATCGGTTAACCAATTGGCGAAGATATAAAGTAAAAAAAACAAAGACGAATTGAAAACCTCCTCCTTTTTTTGAAATCGGTTAAGAAGATACGAGTCGCTTAAATCTCTTAATGTAAAATATAAAACATTTTTTTAAGTAAAAAAATTATACTGAATCGTCCGGTTCAATGTAAAAAATTCTAGCAAAAACAGAAGATAGCAAACGCCGTAAAACCGCGCCAAAACTCACAAAGTACTCTTTTACAGAACAAAACATCTTTCGAACTTGCCAAAGCCCATGTTCCAACCGTACAAAAATTTTCAAAGCAACAATGGTCGGCCCAGCTTTTTATTTTAGGATTCCGTAAACAAAGTCATAAAACGGAGGAAACTTTTAAGTGTCAATCGAGAAGCTTGAAGTCGATGAAGTTGTTAATTCCGTTGTAAAGTATGTTTGTTATTTTCTCTTGTTATCTGATACAGTAAAACCTTTTTTGTGAGTTGATTTACATTTTCTTTCTGGAACGTCGCAAAAAGGCCCAGAGTAGTTGAATATTATCAGATTGTTGACAAAGCTATATTTTCTTATCTTTGTGTTGTTTTAATTAAACTATTTATGTAACACTTATTGGATTATTTACAACTAGGTACTGCCCGCAGCTTCGCGCCCTTTTTGTCCGGGATAGAAATGTAACATAGTTTCAAGTCAACACAGATCTAGTTATTGTTTAAATAATAATAATAATAATAATAAAATCATTTATTTCAGGTCATAAAGGGAACCCATAGGTTATTTATAAATAAATTAAAATACAATTAAAATTAAAATTAAAATTAAAATACATACCTACTTACGGTTCCCACTCTGGTGCACAGAGAGCCAGAACCTGTACATAGGGCTACAGATGTTGTTAGCCATAAACCTGAGGATGCTATTGCTGGACCGTCTAAGATTGGCCCAGAATGACGCAATACGAGATCTGATTACAGCGAAAAAGTCCGGAACCCGTGCATCAGCGAACATGCCGGACGCGCTACAAAAACGTGGCTTCTTCATAAGGATGCGAAAAGCGTCATTGTATTGCACCCTTATGGTGCTATACGATTTTCTTTTGTATTTGAACCAGAGCTGACATGTATACATACAGAGGCAATATGCCTTAAACAACGTTACCTTTACTTCGTCACTGCATCTGGCAAATCTCCGAGCAAGCATGTTGCACCTGATAGACAGGTTCCGTCTTTCACGCTCAATATCTTGGTCATCACTCAGGTCTTCCGTGATGATGTGCCCAAGGTATTTAAACTGCTTTACAACCTTCACTGCTGAACCCTTCAAATACACATCAGGTACTTTCTCCGGACCTTTTCCTGCTCTAAACACTAGCACTTCGGTTTTGAGGACGTTATATTTTAATCCATGGAGGTGAGCATAATTTTCACATATGGATAACAGTTTCCTAAGTCCGTTAATCGAAGGGCTGAGTAGCACCATATCGTCAGCGTAGCTCAAGTTGTTGACACAAACATCACCAACATGGCAGCCTGTCCTGGTACCCCTCAGTTCCTCGAATAAGCCGTTCACGTAAATGTTAAAAAGGTCCGGAGAAGTTAACCCCCCTTGGCGGACCCCGCATTCCAGTTTGTATTCACTGGAGGTCGTGTCGCCCCATCTTACTACATTGGTTTGACTTCCGTACCAGTATCTCAAAAGGTTAACAATTTTCAGCGGGACTCTTGAGTCAAGTAGCTTCTTCCAGAGAATGTTATAATTCACTAGATCGAAGGCCCGACTAAGGTCTAAGAAACAGGCGTAGATTGAAGTTTCCCGGGTAACATAGTAGTTGACACTGTATTTAAGACTGAAAATTGCCGCATCAGTTGAGAGACCGGGACGAAAGCCAAACTGTGCGTCATTAATACTTACATTATTCAGCAATAAAGGCTGCACTAGCCGTTCAAACACCTTCCCTATAACAGTACCTAGGGAGATAGGCCGGTAGTTGGCTGCACTACCAAGGTTACCAGTTTTATTTTTAACCACTGGGACTACTACAGTTTTGGTCATATTATCAGGCGTAAAAGAGAATTTCACACATAAGTTGAATAAGTCACACAGTTTATCATAAATATTGTCGCCTGCATGCAATATATGCTCTATACTTAGTGTATCATGTCCCGGGGACTTTCCTCTTTTCATATTAAAAACCTTTTACAAGTTAAAGACCTTTTACAAAGTCATAAAGATAATCCTTGTAAGTTGTGGAAATCTATTAAAAATATTTGTGATTTAAAAACTAGTAAGGATAATAATTGTACTGCTCTACTAGAAATTAAATCGTCTAATAAGGAATCTCTCAACCTCTGTAATGAATACTTTGTCGGCGTTGGATTAAATCTTGCAAACGCTATATTGAAGGATATAAACTCTACACAAGTAGATCTGGCTGCAAAAGTGTTTATCTCATCCCAGTCCCCTTGCTCCTTTTTCATGTCTCCCACTGATAGCCTTGAAATATTGTCACTCATTAAAGCGCTACGGAATAATTGTTCGCCCGGCATTGACGGCCTTACGAACAATTTCTTGAAGTCTTGTTCGCACCTTTTCATAGAGCCCCTAACACATGTCATGAACCTAAGCTTGGCCTCTGGCATATTTCCAATTTGCTGGAAAACCGCGCTGGTTATCCCAATTCACAAGGGTGGCTCTAAGGCTCTGCCTTCCAACTATCGCCCTATCTCCCTACTCCCGGTATTCTCCAAGTTACTGGAAAAGTTAGTAAATCTAAGACTAACCAAATACCTGGAACAACACTCAGTTTTATCTCCTTGCCAGTTCGGTTTCAGGAAAGCAAGGTCCACTGAGGATGCCGTTCACTCGCTTCTTGAAGGTGTAGTCACAGCTCTAGATGAAAGAAAAAAGTGTATTGGTGTCTTCTTGGACCTGGCCAAAGCCTTCGATACTGTCTCTCCGAAAATCCTTCTAAGGAAGCTTGAATGCCATGGCATTAGGGGAGTCGCTCTCGAATGGTTTCATAGCTACCTATCAGACAGAGGGCAATGTGTATCGGTCTCTGGCCAAACGAGTGATACTCTAAATATTGTCTTTGGGGTCCCACAGGGCAGTATTCTGGGTCCCTCCCTATTCACACTGTACATAAATGACCTAATTGCAATATTTAATGGCTCAGATAACACACAAATTGTTTGCTATGCTGATGACACGGCAATCTTATTCTTTGGTACTACATGGGAGGACATTGCTCGTCGCGCAGAAGAGGGCTTAGCACGTGTCTCTGCGTGGTTAGATGCCAACCTTCTTAATCTTAACTTTAGCAAAACTAAATTCCTGTGTTTTCACAAAACCAAAGTGTCTGCACCTTCTAACCTGAGAGCCTTACGAATACACAAATGCGATATTGCGAACCCTGGTGCCAGCGGCTGTTCCTGTCCTACCATCGAACGGTCAGGCTCTCTTCGCTACCTCGGTGTTATACTGGATGAGAACCTGTCCTTCAAGGCTCACATCACTGCACTGTCTGGGAGAGTCCGCAAAATGATCCACATTATGAAGTTGCTCCGGGAGGGTGCCGACATGGACACTCTGAAACTCGTGTACACAGCCCTATGCGAATCAATCTTAGGTTACTGCATCACAGTCTGGGGGGGATCTGCTAAGACTCACATGATCACTGTTGAAAGAGCCCAACGATCGGTCCTCAAGGTAATGTGTCGTCTGCCCTTCCGATTTCCCACTGACTCATTATATGCCTTAACCCAAATCCTTAGTGTTCGCCAACTCTTCATCCAACGAGTCACCACCGCGCATCACAAATCTATTCGTTCGCAAACCTCAAGCAACCAACCAGGGTCCAGCCGACGTTTAAGGGTCAAAGTTCCTGCAGTAAAGTCAAAATTCGCAAATCGCTTTAAAAAGTTTTCTTTTCCTTTTATTTATCGCTGTGCCAGCAAACACTGTGAGTTATCGTCCTCTCTATACGGTGTCAAAGAAAAAATACGTCGGTGGTTACTCACCTTAGACTACGACAAAACAGAAAATCTACTGGTAATTCAAGCCTAAACCGCAATTAAGCCGCCTTTATACCCCTTCCCGTTCCCTTCCCACCAGTAGCACACGCTGACTCCACACACACACCCACACACACACACACACACACACACTCTTGAACAATCTCCGTGACCTAGCCCACTCATCCATGCCCATTGTTATAGCATCCTGCAGAAGTAGAACTAGAATAGGAATTATTATTAACAATTAGAATCTTTTTCACTCTTTCGATTAGCTTATGCTTAAATTAATTTATTCAATCTTTATATTTTTATTTCGATTTACTGCATGCCTACTTATTTTATTTTATTTTTGTAACATAACTTTGCATTTGTCATATTTTTTCTTTTTTCATCATATCTATTTGCTGGTGTACCGCTCTATAAGTGTCATGGTAAATAATAATTGCTCACTCGGTCTCCCGCGAAACAGGCCTAGCCTAGTGCGGGGATCATAGGTAATATGCTCTCACATTAAAATGTATTGTTTTTGGGTAACATTAAGAGTTTATGTTGTAATTTGTAACCTTATTGGCAAATAAATTATTTTGTATTTTTGTATTTGTATTTTTTGTATATTGTACACAGCTTTTGCTATCTGGTCAGGTGTAAATACAAAACTACAGCCCTGCAGCACATCATTATCAGTATGTACAGGATACTCACGCTCATTCTCGCCAATAGGTTCTGGCTCTATTTTAAAACGACCAGCAAACAAGTCTGCAATTTGTTTCGGATCCTGCAAGCCTTCAACCATCACGGGTAACCTATTATTTTTTTCATTTAATTTCTTTGTTCAAATTCTTTGCCAAAATTTTGTAAAGTTTTTATTTCGTCTATGTGTGGCCAATATATTTATTTTAATGTTTTCTTCATTGTTCTGACACCATTTTATTTTATTTTTGAATATTCTTCTATAATGTTGCATGTTATTGTATATATTACCCGATGGCGGTCTGCCGGCGAGGACCCAACATTTAAAATGCAATCGCGCTAATTCATGACATTCCTTAACATGGAAATTCCACCCCGGTATATGTTTACGTTTTCTATGTGCACCAGAATGAGAGCCGGCACTCTTTATGGCTCCTTTTTGTAAAATATCAATTATATCATTGTAAATACGGTTAATAAATATAAAATGCTCGTTCTTAAAATCACATTGTAAATTATCTGTACAGTTAAAACATTGTAAAGTAGAATTTAAAAGTCTTAGTTTAGTATCACAGTATTTAAAATATGTTCCTTTCTGACTAGAATTTCGCACACCCCACACTATTTCATTATTAAAGGAAACGTTTTATCATCATATAAATTCCATGAAAACTGATTTACGGTAGAAAAAGTTGTGTTATTCCGAGTCTAGACCTACAGCTTGGCAAAAATTAAGCCCTATCCGTTCAGTAGTTTTGGCGTAAAGAAGTAATGAAATGAAATATAATTTATTTGCTTAAATATAGGTTAACAATGATAGCTTTAGAATAGGGTTTCACTATATTTGACCTATTAGTCGTGCAAATGTTTAATTTGGACATTTTGATAAGAGTAGAAAATTAAACTTGATCGTTAAATTAGCTCTCACAATTTTTAAAATATATATACTTATAGAACACATACATAAAACCGTCAAAAAAAATCTTTATTGTAGAATGATTTATAAACATAATTTATGTGAATTTAAATTTAAATAATTTTCAGTAAGAAACATCTGAGTATCAATCCATCAAAAGTTTCCAATTCATAATATTAGAAAAATGTGACATGCTTGTAAATCTTTTACGTTACCATCGTAAACATTAAAAGCAAGGGAAATAATTACAATCGGTAGGTACATACGAAGGTATTATTCTTACGGAACTCGATGTACTAAACCAAACTTTTTACCTTATTGTATATGAAAACACTTAAAATAGTTAACACCCATTACGATGACAAAATATTATCATGGTAGAGCAGGCTCAAAACAGTTTTGTAAGTTGCACGTTCTTCTGGAATCGTAGAAAGGTAGGTACTTAAAGCCTTGCTGAGCCAAGACCATAAAGAAGGCTATATAATAAATTATGCAGAACCACACGTAGCTCGTATCGCGCTTGACTGAATACTTAAAGAGCACAAAAGTTCGTGTTTTCATTAAATTTAATACCCTACTGTTTAGGGAGATTTTCACTGTGGTTCATCTTGTAGGGATGTTGGAAATTTTATAGTCGTTTAAAGTTGGAAACACCAGTCCTACGGTTACAATGTCATTTGAAAACATTTTAAGGGTTTTGGTATTTTGGGAAGTAGGCTCTTTGCGTGAAATATTTTCGGTTTCTCCAGCTTATATTATATTTTCAGCCGACTTCAAACAAGGAGATAGTTCTTATATGGGGTGCATATTTGTTAACTTTGCCAATTGAAATCAGATTTAGATGTTTTTTTTATAAATAAATAAATAATGCTGGACAATTCAAACAGCATTATCCAGCCCCAAGCTAAGCAGAGCTTGTGTTATGGGTTCTAGATAACTGATATACTTAATACAATACACTACATAGATAGATTTATTTTGTTTTGTCTCTAAAACTAAAAGTTAAAGATCCTTTTATTTAGAGCAAACATCGAAACGTCAGTTTTTGGAAATAGTGTCAAATTATTTAACCCCTTGATATTAACTAGTTTATGCCCGCGATTTTGCTTCCATAGAATCCTATGAAAACTTTTAAAGGTGATTTCTATCCCATGGGAACTGATTTATGGGATCAAAAGTAGCCTATGTTTGATTCCAGGATTAGAATTATTTGATTCGTTCTGTAGTTTTGGCGTGAAGAGGTAACAAACTTCCAACCATCCATCCAAACTTTAGATTTTATAATATGAGAGTGATATCCTGCAAAAAAAATCGTATAAGCTTGGTACGAATAAAAATAAAAATGAATTTGTACTACTTCCTACGTATTCGTACGTGTTAACAACTAAATTGTATTATATGCCAACTCCAGGAGTTTTCCAGTGTATTGTTAACCTAAGCCAAATAAACAACGACACAATACGATTTCCAACTCCAACGAAATAAATAGGGTGGTAGGCTTCTAGGTGAAATATTTTCGTGAAGAATCGAATAAACCAAGAAGTAGATCAAGAGAGAATGAGAAATTAGTTGGTAGTTTTTCGTGAAAACGTTAAAGTGTCGAAAACACAATTTTTGCAGCTCAATGAGAGTTATTTTAGGTTATTTTAGGTGTAAGTAAATTTAACTAGCGGCGTTAGCATAGAGGTGCCTTGAGTTTTTAATTTTACTTCTGGTTTTTAAATAAAAGTTATGTTTGAATTTTGCCATTTGCTAATGAGTAAAACAATTACATAAGTGTGTTTTATGGGCCAAAAATGATTTACTTACTTACTTACTAATTAGGTACGTATATCTCTGTACACACTTTCTCCTTATCCAATCTTGATGGACTTCTTTGTAATGGTTAGAGGTAGGTATTTTTTCTTTTGTGGACCAGGTTTTGTTTCTGGATACTCATGAATTAGCCTAAACTGTAGATACTACAAAAAGTTTCCTCCAATCAGAACCTCATGAAACTCATTGCTTGTTTCCGCTAGACGCGGGTTATGTTTTCCGAGTGTTTCTTTGTGGAGGACATTGTTTATAACCTTTTTGCATCAAAATGGCTAAAGCGATTTTGATTATAAATGATCTATCAAAATACTCGTCTAGTCTCGTAGATGGTTCTTAGCTACACTACATTCATTACTCACAACACACTTCGGGTCGCTGAGCCATAGGAGTAAGTAATGAGTTACCAAAGGAATTCAAGGATTTGCCAATGACTTTGTTTAAAAATTAAGAGATTGGCAAAAAGATCATTCGTGTCATCAAAACAAGGTCTGACACTCCGAGAGTGACACAAATTCTAAGCCACCGCGGTGGCGTCGGTGCACCACCGGTGGAAATGACGGTTCTCAAAGTTTGAGGAAAAAATATATCTATTCATCATTCATCGATGTAGAATGTTTGAAAACAAACCGCCCATAGCGAAATCATGTCAGTTCGTAACAAAAAGAACCAACGCGATATTCGCCAAAATGAGTACTACACTTTGTAGGCCCTCTGATTTGGCGAAAAGGTGGTGGCTGGGTTTTTATAGTTTTCAATGAACCACTGGTTAAAAAGGTACAATAATTGTCAGGGTGTCTTCTTTTTTCTACTCTTAAAGACTCTTTTGCTCCTGACTATCTGAAGATTCGTTTTTCATTTCTAGCTGACTCACATGACCGGCCACGCAGATCATCAAGAAATCTCCTCTTAGAGATACCGGCACATAGCTCATCATTTTGTGAGATCATTCAATTATTAAATTGAGGCTCTGGAACTCCCTGCCATACGACATCATAAAAGGTTGAATTAAAAGATTTTTCAAAAAGCTAACTCGTGAGCATTTTATGAAAATTCTTTACCCGTCTTCTAGTCGTCATTTCGCTACAAGTATGTACTTAAACTACAAATTTTGATTTAGGTAGGTATCTTATTACTTAATCTTTTGTATTTCACAGTAGGCATAAACGGCCGGAGGACGGAGATTGTTTTTTTTGTTGTCTAAGTTTAATTTTTATCGTTACTAAGTTTAAGTCTATGTTTAAGCACGCCTTTTTGTCGTTGTTGACCTTGTGTGGTTGCCAGGCAGAAAATGCCATAGGCATTAAGCCCACCATTTGTGTACTTTTTAAAATTGTGTGCAATAAAGTATTAAAATAAAAAAAAAGACGGGTTGCACTCCGGGAGTGCCGGCAGAAGTGAAAACTTGATTATTAACGTTGAGCATGTTTGATATTTTGGAATGGTTAGGGAATAATTTTGCACCAATTGCTTTATCAGTATAAAAGTACTATCATTTATGTGGTAGAATACAATATTCATTTATTGCGCTATCGTACACAAACATGACAATTTAGATTACATTAAAAATTTAACACTTTAAAACTATTACAATTATTTTACAATATTAAATAATATTACAATTATTTACAGCCGGTTGCGCGCAAACCAAAATCTGATTATTTTTAAAGTCCAAAAATAAATTCCGTTTCCCAGCAATTATTTTTGCGCAGTGTTACTTAGTTTCATGTACAGAATGCTTGGTTGACGGCTTCGTGAAGGGTCTGTTTACACCCGTTAAGCAGTACGATAGACTCGATCGAAACCTAACCTTAATTATAAAATTATATTAATGAATAAATGAAAATTTTTGTCCTTGTCTTTCTTTTCGATTCGTTCGAGAAATTAATTATCTATAGATACATAAGTAGGTAGGTATAAGCGAGCCGGACGCTAGCAACTATTACGTAAGCTAGGGCCTATTGTTGTTGTCGGAAACTAGTACTATTATCTATTCTGTTTACCTAAAAATAATGTTCGATTTTGAACTCTATCTCAAAACAAAACTTCAAGAAATTTCCTAGCTATAATGAAGATCCTGCACAATTTTGAGCTTTATTCCTTCGGCATAATGTCGTCGTTGCTCCATCCGTCTTACGCTTTTTCGATCAGGTCACGTGTCCTGACGCGAGTTTAAGATTTTATACCCATTACAGAAAAAGTGCTCAACGCCGCTAAAGAAGTTTTCACTTCAATAGTAATAATAAAGTTTTGTTAACGATCTACCTTGTTAGATTTCTTCATGGCATTGATCAGATTAGATGCCCGAGTCGCGATACAAAGTCACGCATAAATCAGAGAAGCGGACAGTTCGGCGATCACTCATTCAGATGAATGTCCTTGGGGATTGCAACCCTGATAAACAAGGTTATTTTTACGTTATGTTTCCTTATTTTGTGACAGTTTTTTGGGATATGTAGATGTTATCCTACTGCAAAACTTTGTCCCCCGAGTGAATAAATGAGGTGTTTTCTAAAAATAAAATCCCTTTAATTGAATATCCCTATTTATACACATATACCTATTTAATTCTCCAGAATACGCAATCGTTTTTTTTTCTCATAAAAGTTTGTGTTGGAGAATTAAAATAAGCCCTCTGCACCGAAATTATGTACACACAATTTGAGTACCAATTTGCACAAAAAAATTAAGAATACATTTCAAATAGTTTATGCGTTCGATTCCAAAGTGACGTATTTTTTTTCTATTCTACTCTAGACAAAAATCCCCGTGCTTGCCGTACTAGACAAAAAGCACCTACTTTCATCCAGGTCGAACTTTTTTGTAAGAAAACGCTTTTATAATCAAAAATGTCAACATTTTTATTTTAGGCATAAATAACTCTTTATAAATAATCTGCTGCTTGCTGCAAAACAGAAGTTTTTAATTCGCTCTCAATTTTTGTCTGTCAATTTATGCGGTGAGCGAGTCATTAATACTCTATTTGCGACTCATTGCTTCTTTTTCTGTGCGTAATCTAGTAGGTTCTCTTTGAAAACCGAACGAAGTTGACAGATGAACTCGATCGCACGAAACGAACGAACAACCTTACCTCCAAGTGGCTTCGGGCGTGTCACTAAGCGCTAGTTCAGACACGGCGGGAACCGCGCGATTTCAGAATCGCATGGAAATCGCGCGGGTCTTTATAAAGTAATCGTTCAGACATAACCGCGCGGTTATTCAAGCCGCGCGGTTACCGCAACCTAAACGCCAGAAAATAGAATCGCGCTGCTCCCGCGCGTTTCTATTACTATGGAGTCTTTACTTCGCGTTCAGTTGCGTTGCGGATACCGCGCGGTGAGCACGTCACTGCTCGTGAGTTCGCCATGGATCGTTTCGACACTGAACTATTTATTGATGAGGTGGAGAAGTTCTTCGTCGACCTCCATTTTGAAACTGACTAACCCGCACGAAATCGCATACTAACCGCGCGTGTTTGAATAGCATCACAATTTTGCGGTTTCAAACCGCGCGATGCGTAAACGCACGATTCCCGCATGTCTGAGCGCAGGCTAACTGACACTTTCCGTTTTGATCTCTGATCTTAAATGTCAGATTCATTTTTATAGTAAGGTCATTTAAAGAACGAATCGGCTGTCCTACGTTTTGTGCTATCCGACGACATCCATCAACTTGGTTCGTTATTCAAAGAAGACCTTCTGAGTGCCTACAACTAATCAGTAGCGAAAATATTTTGGGCAATTAGATTTAATTAGATAGACCAGCCTGCTGGTCTTTTATTTAAATTATTTTTTGAGTGTATCACTCATTTGTTTCTAACAATAAAAGCATTAACCCTCAATTATTCCGTTAAACGTTAAAATAAAATAATATAGCAGAGAAAGGGAAAACATAAAAGGCATAAAAGGCAACGTCTGGTCTGTCAGAGACCGGTCACTCACCTGCCTATTGAGGGCTTGCTAAAACAGTAAGTACAGATGGAATAACAGTAAAAAAATATAGACATTTGGTCCATCTAAATGTTGATTTTTTTTGAAGACTGAAATTGCTTCGACTATTGTGCAAAACTGGTGTTAAAAAATACTGCTGTTCAAATATTTGAGATTAGGTCGATTATTTTATAAACAAAATGGTCTACTTTCCTGCATAAAGTGTCAAGAATTTGGCTCTTTTGCCGGTCCTACCTATTATTAACTCATTTATTTGATGATTAAGCACGCCAAGATTCCAATCCATATCACATGATGAGCCAAAATCACACATCTACACGGCAAATACTGAGAGTCCTGAGGTGGATCCTTGGTGATAATATTAATGCTACCTCAACCTAAACCTCCTCAACAGCCTGAATTGGTCCACTGCTGGACGCAGACCTCCCCCTGATAAGCACCTTATTGGCTTTTATCTCATGGGGGGCCCATAATCCCTACGCTGGGCATGCGGGTTGGGGATCGCAGTTCGTTGGTAGAATTGTTTTGCAGGGGTCGCTGCTGCCCGCCCCCGGTGGAAATCCCTTAGTCGCCTCTTACGACAACCACGACGACCCAGTTGGTGTGGTGCAAATTCTAAAAAATTAACGCTACCATAATCTATTAACTCGCCTTGAAAGATAGGGGAGTTGGACCGACCAGGTTTTTGTAGTCTGGTCGTAGAAGATTTGTGGTTTAAAAACGTCATTCACGAACCTAGGAGGAATATTTTTTTGTAATAAACATCAAATTATTTTATGTGTGTTTGTTACTCGATATCTCCGCTAATTGTTATACTATTTTAATGATTCATATACTTTTGAGCAGAGTATGACCCCCGGGTGATCCGAGGTATCACTTTGGTCTTATGAAAATAAAAAAACAGTGAATTTACAGTCTGGTTTTGAGTTTTTGTAAAAAGCGTCAAATTACTGTTGGTTAGTTATTTATGGCTCACCAACTTTTGGGTGGTTTTTTATTTATTAGGCCAACTTTTAATTTGGCGTTTGACGACGACTGTTTTTGCAATTTGTACTTTAAGGTTCAGTACATTTGTAAACATTTACGCAAAGGGATTGTCCTCTTCAAGTCCTCGAACATGTCTCGAACTCATGTTACAGACATATTTGCAGGCTTTATACATACTAAAATTCTATCATTTTATAGACGTGGGCGTATCAGTTTATGAATTTTGGCGAAATATACGTTAAAACTAAAAAAAAGTTACTTTGATTCCTATTCTTTTTATTTCAATGATTTTCAGATATTATCCAGCCGTAACTGAAAGCCAAAATAAAACTTCAATGCATCTTGCAACCAATGTGTTCACTTCGTTCCACCGAAACCCTCTCACTGACAACCCGCTCCTGCGACGCCCATAGCTCTTCCTTCTCCGTGCGTGCCATAAAGCTGTGGAATGCTCTACCTACTACTATAAGACACGCAAAGTCTCTCCCTATATTCAAGAGTATGTTCTATAAACACTATCTCTCTTCAGTCATAAATTGTTAGTTTTTTATTTTGCATCTTTTTTATTTTATAAAACTTAGTATATATATTTATTATTTTATTTTATTATTATAAGTATATTATGTATTATATTGTATATTTAAGTAAAACGCCACCGTCTTTACGTCTACAACTGCTTCGTGTCCATCCCAAGGTTGTCTGGAAGAGATCGTTTTTAGCAATAAAGCCGCCCATTGTGCAACTCTGTATCTCTCTTTTCCTGTGTTTTTATTTTTGTATTTTCTTGGTGTGCAATAAAGTGTTATTGTATTGTATTATGCAACCAAGAATTACCTACCAGTTAGATTAAAGATTTCATTTGCTAGCTTAGGTACTTATATTAGGGAGGTATACAATTCACAATGAGGAGGACTAACAAAATAAGTCTTATAATAAAGTTTTCTTGTTAGATTACTTCCAATTTACCAGGCTTGCAAATACCTACTTCACTATTGACCAAAATATCGGGTTACATACATATTTCTACTTTACAAAACCACTTCGCTAAATCCATTTGCCGATAACATACGTGGGTAATAAACCCGATATTCTGTATGTATGGGAAGATCAACAATTCAGTGGCGCGGAACGTAAACTTTTCCGTTTTAAGTTTTTAATGTTTGCTGGCGCTGAGTGTAGTTGATGGCTTGCTCAAGTAAACATAATGTGTTCTTTAGGGGTAGTTTTAACTGTCTAAGTAGTTTGGGATTGGTCGTTTTAGTAACAAAAGCGATGCCAGCGTTGTAGGCCGTGATATGCCGTTTAATTTGACAAGATTTTCGAAGACTTTGACATCTGTAATTAAACCATCACCAATCACACTACCCTAGCGCGCCAATAATGCTTACGGCGAGCGGACAGCCAGTTACGGTACCGCGACTAATAAACGAACTTCCCATTGAACTACTTGAAACTATAACACCTAAAAATATAAAATATAAACTCAGATTGTACTTCTTATCGAACCTATGTACATCTGTATCAAAGAGCTTGATCCCATAGTTACTCAACCTAATTCCAAATTATGAAACTATTTTTTTTCCAGTATAAATATATTGTATTTTTTTACACGTAGTTTCTGCCTATTTGTATAACTCATAACACCTTGTACGGTAGGTACTAGTATAACTTAAAAATTAAGGTCTTATTTTTTGTTAAACCTATCGTAATGGTAGTAACTCGGCTGCGACTCGTTAATGACACTCCCTTACAAACCTCTGTGGTTTTCTCAGTGTTATTATTATAAGTTTTTCAATGTAACATTAGTTTAAGTTGGTAAATAAATAAATAAATAAATAAAATAAAATAAATCTGAAACACAAGAAAGGCGTAAATCCGCACAATAAAACACACATCTTTGTGACTCAGCACAGCCGTACCATGTTTTTCGAACGAAACTCCTGTGCGGCGCACACAACAGCTGCGAGGAGCAGATAGTATGAATGGCTTTTTGACATGCACGTAAAAGAATTCAAAAACCCCTGACAATTTTTACTTTGATCCATCACAATATTTGAACGGATGCACTGATATTCTTCAAACATAGATAAGATCACTTGATCTAGTCATATAAAGTTTGTATGCATGGATGGATGGATTTACGTTTGTTACTTCTTCACGCTTCACCTATGAAATGGATCGGCTGAAGTACATCAGTCATCTAGTACCCATAACACAAGCTCTGCTTAGCCCGGGGCTAGATGATTCTGTGTGGATTGTCCAGCATTATTTATTTATTTAATAAGTTTTAAAATGGGGCACAAAACGAAAAAAATAATAATTTGTTTGGTAGGGCAGTTCAAATATCCTTCAAGATTACTATTAACATTACATAGATATATATTTTTTATTATGCATAGAAACGACCAGTACACCCAGGTTATTACAATTAACAGATTTATAATTTCTTTGGACGTACCAAAGAAATTATAAGTCACACAGCTACAACTTTGCATTACGCAGTTTTGAGTCAAGTCAAGGGGCTACTATAACAGAATATTAAGATTTCGTACAATTGTACAAAGTTCGTAGACATCGTAGGACCGAGCCACTGATAATAGAATTATAAAATCAATTAAGATATTCCTAGTAGGTACAAATTAACAATTGTAACATCAAAGGCGTTGCCGTTAAGGCTTTTGAAGTTATTTAAATTGTCGATCGATGTGTCTGGTATTCCAGTCATGCCACTTGTAAATTAATTTATTAAGATCCGCGTGATTACACAAATTTTTGACATGTAATAATGGAGATTAGAAAGAAAATATAAGTAAGGGTCGAATACATTGTCATCATACTTTAAGATCTTTGCATGTAACTATTGTATTCTGAGTATTCCTCTCTGGGCACCGTAATATTAAGTTGATATAAAAAAAAGTGGCTTTTATCTAAACATATATTTTATGTAGATTTAGCGGAACGATAAAAGGCAACGTGGTTTGCATATACAGAGTGTTTGGTATTGTACAAGCTATTTTGTGGCATTACAACAGCAAATAAAAAGTTAATAATAATTATATGACGATTTATAGTCGAGATTTTGGTGATATTCAAAAAAAACTCAAAAAACAAAAACTTACCACAGGAACCTTGACACTTAGGACATTGAATTTACCGGCGAAATGTAGTCCACGACCCCCCCGACTCCCCAATAATAAATTATGCCGGTCCCAATACCGAACAACCTGTATTTGGGGGTATTCATAGGACGACACGATTAACTGTCGTCCACGATTTTTTTTGTTGTGACTATAGATTGTCGTTATAATCAAAACAGCTAGCATAACAGTCGTACCGCGATAAAAAACACTACACGATTCATGTCGAATGAATGAAAGAACACTTCTTCTTTATAAAATTTAAATCTCTTATTGGCCGTGAGGTAGATTATTAAGGTTAGAACTGTTTAAATTCAAGGGCTGTTGATTTTCTAACAACAATAAAAAACACTTCTTAATCGTTCTTAGTTGTTGTTATGTGCAAACAACAAGGCGACTGCTTTGAACCGTAAATCGAACTGTCATCCCGAGCCAATAAGAACAACTAGATACGTCGTTTAACGATAAAAAATCGCGAGGAGACAATGACGACAAATAGTCTTTATAATGGGAACAGGTAAAGACGATATGTCCAACGATAATTTACGGTTACGACACAGAGAGAACGCGCCCTTAGATATGTGTTGTTCAACAAGATAATCCGACAATCTCATTTTAATTTACGTACTTATTTAATAAAAAAATCATACATTTTACGTCAACGACAACCGACGACGCTGCTAACTGTCCAATTATCTGTTAAAGAACACCCTTTGTATTCAAAGGGTGTTCTTTAACAGATAATAAAAACTAGATATCTACAAATTACAAAGTAACAAAACAAGGTTTTGAGTACCACATTCTTACAAAACGTATCTAAATCGCAAGCAAAGTCGTGTGAATGCAGTATAAATCCAAGGGCTTAGGATAGGATCTAACCAACTTGGCCGGTTTCCTAGCCAAGACTGAGTTTGTTTGTAAGTTAGTATTAGGGATGTCCTAAATCCTGGAAGGTTATCGATAAAGCATTAATATTTTTATCGATAAAAGCATCCCACCCAGTACGGCATCAAGACTCGAGAGAGATAATAAATAATAATAAATAAATAATGCTGGACAATACACACAGCATTATCTAGCCCCAAGCTAAGCAGAGCTTGTGTTATGGGTACTAGATAACTGATATACTTAATACAATACACTACACAGATAGATATTTTTTATTATACATAGAAAACACCCAGACCAACGGAACAAATTTCTGTAGATCGTACACAAATTTGTTCCGGAGGCGGGAATCGAACCCGCAACCTCCTGCGTCGCAGGCGGACCTTCGCCCGCTGCGCCACAGAGGTCGTCGATGAAAGTTGTCTGACAGGGCGGTATAAAATTTTTAATATATCTTTATGACGCATATGACTAACACGCAACTTAAAACTGAAGGCAACTTAAAACTGAAGGTGTGGACTTAAGACATAGAACAGACAAACCTACTGCTTATAAAGCAGCATTATTGTTATTAAGCGTATGGGAAAGTATTACAATCATTATTTTATATGCCGCACTGGCATGCCCTTCACACGGTAATTTTTTTGCATTGGTTTAGATTTTACTGTTCCAAATTATTCTGAGTACGCAAAAATACACAATCTTTTGTAAATAGAGGTATGATCTATCTAATATATGTATTCGTGTTATTTAATGTTATTACCGACTGGTAATGGTATGGATCAGTTGAGCTACCTGTAGATTGTTTGCAACAGTATGCAGTTAGTTGTATTGTCCCAATTGTAAATACTAGTTCTTATTTATTTCTATTATTTTAATGTTATTATTATAACATATAAAATTATAATTATATGATAATTGATTTGACTACATAATTTTAACATGTAAGTTACAATAATTTTAATACTACTTTATTTAACTTTAATTCTTATGGAACTAATGTATTTGGTTAACTTAATCATATTAGTTGCTTTATAAATAAATACAAATACTAATTCCAGATCACTGACAAACTATTTAATCAATCGATCAATACCATCCTCTAATTATATTACATTTTGATTTTTGTAAATACAAACATTAAAGAAGTTTTATCGACAACTACCCCATCCCTAGTTCGGTTCAATTCCGCAGGTGACGTGAACACGGTATTTCTATATTACGTCGCTTCGGCGGGAATTCCACTTTCGATTATTTTATACGAAATATATGAAATACGTTGTATTTTCGGCTAGTCCTTTACTTATTTCTTGCTGTGCTTAAACAGACAGGTATAATAAATGCGGAAGGTTTTTGAAGAGTCACCTGGCATGCTTTAAGAAGCATGCCAGGTGAAGTATAAAAGGAAAAAAAACTAATGTGAAAATGTTTCTCGATATTAGGAAATATTCATTGATCTGGAAAGAAAACCCAAATGTTTTTTCTATGTATTCAAATATGAAGCATTAGGTATTTATTAGCTTTTGGCTTTCTGCTTAAAGAGTTGGCTAACGGTACACTTTTCCGAGGAACTATCTATATATCACTTCCGATTCATGAAGATCCGTTCAGTCGTTTAGTACCCATAAAGGTACCGTCAGGAAAAGTAGCAAACGAACAAAGTTTCTGAAGTATAATAAGAATAATAAGTATCCTAATGAAATAATTATACAAACGAAAGTTTGTATCGTGAAATATTAAATAATATTCCAAATAATTTTCGATTTTATTCGTCGGGACTCGAACCCGCTCACTTCCCACAGCCAGGAAATGTGCTAAACAGCGAAACCACGAGCTTAAGTAACGAGGGGTCGAAAAATATTGGGATTTCCTTCGTACTCTAGCGCCGTTTTAAAGATGTTTGAGCGAAGACAATCTTAATTTTGTTTATTTGGTCTATCAGTGGGAAATTACAAACTTAATGAAATAGCTAATTGCACAAACATTTATAGGCCGACACTGCATGAAAAAAATATATAAGTTTCTCCTAGCTGAATTTCGACCACGGCGGCCAGTCCCATCAGATTCAGATCATTAAATTTTAAAGTGCACAAGTGTGTGCGCAAACACAGGTGCACTCTCTATTCCCTCACTCTTATAATCCGATGGGACGGCAGACCGACACGACCGGGGAGAGGTCAAGCGCAGGATCAACGGCTTAACGTGCTTTTCGAGGCGCGGGGGTGTAACACCGCCAAATTTAACACTGCATGATGTGTATGCACAAGTTCAAAGTCGCTCAGCGAGCTATGGAAAGAGCTATGCTCGGAGTCTCTCTGAAGGACAGAATTCGTAACGAATACATCCGACAGAGAACCAAAGTTATCGACATAGCTCAAAGAATTAGCAAGTTGAAGTGGCAGTGGGCCGGCCATATCTCGCGAAGAACCGACAACCGCTGGGGCAGGCGTGTTCTTGAGTGGAGACCACGACTCGGCAAACGTAGTGTAGGGCGCCCTCCGGCCAGGTGGGATGACGATCTGCGAAAGACTGCAGGCAGATGCTGGATGTGGCAAGCTGAGGACAGGGCGCTATGGCGCTCATTAGGGGAGGCCTATGTCCAGCAGTGGACTAATATAGACTGATGACGATAATGATTATGTGCATAGTGGACAACGCCAACACTACAGAATGGATCGAGCTGAAATTTAAAGTTCCGGACCCTAAAAAACTGAGTGTGTCTAGTTGTCGAAAGCATAAATGTGATTTAATTAAGTTTCACTATGTGGACACGCGTAAAAACCTTGGCGTGTCCAGATGACGAAATAATAAGTTAGGTATACTAATTCTAAGTTTCACCAACTGGACACACGTGTCCAGTCTTTCGTGTCGAGTTGGTAAATCACCCAAAATAACAATTTTCTTCTGTAAAAACGCATCAGCCGGCTAGTTATAAATACTAGTATAGATTATTTTATAACAAAAGTCTTATCACGGTCTTGTCAAAACACCAATTTTCTCACTTTAGCTACTGTACAAGGGTTTTACTGAACACAAAGCACTTCACCCCTGTCAACAGGTATCACACCCGAAAGGTCACTGATGAAGATCATTTTACATTAATTATAACACTCTATAATTCACTGTTATCTCTATCAATACCATATTCTCCAATCAACACTGTTATTATTAGGAAATCTAGCTGGTAATAGTTTAGGTAAATTGGTAATTAATTTTGCTGATTGATACTGGATGCGACAAGCTGAAGATAGAGCGGTATAAATAGCGATTTTTAAGGGGAAGCCATGTCACAAGCAGTGTTTATTTATAATTTCTTATCAATTTCTTAAAAGAAGGAGGTTTTGTTTGATAGTACGTATTTTTTTTTTCAATTTTATCGATTTCCACAGTCTTTGATGATTCTTTCGTTTTTGTTAAAATTACCCCAAAATGATCTCATATAAGTTTAAAATAATGGGAATTACTATTTCGTCCTCTAAAACTAAAAAAATTACATTGAACAGGGGTTTATTTTGTCATTATACAGGTATAATCGCCGTCTTTGATGATTCCTTCGTTTTTGTAATGACCGCGTTTTTAAAAAGACCCCGAATTGATCTCATAAAAGTTTAAATTATAGGGACTATTTATTATTACTATTTTGGTCCTGTAAAACTTAAAAATTGACATTAAACAGTTGTATTATTTGGTCATTACTCATTATGCAGGTTAAAGCACCGTAGCAAGCAACGGTGCGGCGTAACATAAATAAATAAATAAATAATGCGGGACAATTCACACAGCATTATCTAGCCCCAAGCTAAGCAGAGCTTGTGTTATGGGTACTGGATAACTGATATACTTAATACAATACACTACATAGATAGATATTTT
This sequence comes from Eupithecia subumbrata, assembly GCA_949316285.1. Taxonomy (NCBI): domain Eukaryota; kingdom Metazoa; phylum Arthropoda; class Insecta; order Lepidoptera; family Geometridae; genus Eupithecia; species Eupithecia subumbrata. The sequence goes on along the minus strand of OX438630.1, from coordinate 11,179,687 downwards.
TTATTATACATAGAAAACATGCTACGACGTAGCAATTGGATCAACTTAACCTTTGGCGCAATGAGGGAATTTGCAAGCATTCGTAAAGAACCTCCCAGTGATTGTAAAGCCAACAGAGACAACTCGCCCGTGGACCAGTTTTTTTAACAGGGCTTCTCACCTATGAGTTAAGAACCTCATCACAGACAATAAAGATGGTAGGTATCGGTGAGAACGCAGTAACTTAGGTGCTACTAGGTACGAGGTACAGAACACTAACAATAAAAATGATTAAAAATCAAATGTTACAAAAGTAAACTTATGAATAAAAAACTTGAGAATATAAACTTATGAATGAGTAAGTACAAATTACCATTTAATTGACGACCTCTGTGGCGCAGCGGGCGAAGGTCCGCCTGCGACGCAGGAGGTTGCGGATTCGATTCCCGCCGCGGACAAATATTTGTACGATCGGCAGATTGCCCAGGGCGATCTGCATGTTTTCTAAGTATAATAAAAAAATATTTGCCTATGTTGTATATTGTATTAAGTTTATCAGTTGTATAGTACCCATAACACAAGCTCTGCTTAGCTTGGGGCTAGATAATGCTGTGTGAATTTATTTATTTTATTTATTTAACTACATAACCTACTCATTTGTGACCGTCCTCTGAAAGCTGTCTTATTCCGCGTCCATACCGTTCCCGCTGTCATCCTACTCATAACATTTAACAAGCTCTGCTTAGCTTGGGGCTAGATAATGCTGTGTGGATTGACCAGCATTATTTATTTGTTTGTTCCAAATGGATTTTTTTGAAGACCTCTATAAATGGCGGCGACTTTTCGCGGAAAGACGAGTGAGTACATAATAATTTGTCAGTGGGATATCAAATCAAATTAAGCAAGGCTTGCAGCGTCTTCTTTAATTTGACAGCCCTGAAGACAGGCTGATATAATCTTTAGATAGCCCCAAGTAAAAGGCTCTTTTCAGTTTTGTTAGCCAAATCTATTTTTAATGAAAACTCTTGTGGCTGACTCTGCAATCGAAACAAAACACGATAGTAGGCTTAAACAAACAGAGCATTCATCAAATATTCAATAGAATAGGGAATATGCCTGTAATAACATTTCCTTTAATATTGGGTTGAGTACGGGAAAGTTTGTGTAATGAAATCCGTTTGAAATTGTTGTTTGATTGACGAAAGTGAAATCAGCTATTCGTAATTTATTTTTATGGTTACTAATTTATTTCATAATTTATTTTCAGCCAGTGGTTTAAATTTAGATGTCACCAAAACTAAACTTAACTAATTTGACAGCACTAAAAATCTCGCCGTCCCTTTCACAACGATCGAAATAAAAGATTTGTTCCACATTCGCCTCGCATAGTTTTGCCCCACATGTAAAATTCCACATTCGCCCTACATTATATTCCTTGTCTGCCTCGAAATTAGATTATAAGGATGGCTTCATTTTTAGTCCAGTTAAATTAGTTAAGTTTTGTTTTAGCGAAATCTACCGGTTACAATTCAGATGTCAATGAAACTAAACTTAACTAATTTGACAGCACTAAAAATCTCGCCGTCCCTTTCACAACGATCGAAATAAAAATGATGGCTTAATTTCTAGTCCTTTTTAATTAGTTTAGTTTTTTCTAGCGACATCTACTGGTGTCAATTCAGATGTCACTAAAACTAAACTTTACTAATTTGACAGCACTAAAAATCTCGCCGTCCATTTTACAACGATGTTAATAAAAGGATGGCTTCATTTTTAGTCCTGTTAAATTAGTTTAGTTTAGTTTTGGCGATACCTTATTATGCTACGGCCTGCGTTAGCGTTGATGTTAGTGTTAATGTCCATTCACGCGTTAATTAAGGCGCTAAAAATGCACCTTGGAAACTAGTAATTAAGGTGTATTTTTAGCGTCGTCAATAAATTAACACGTTAAAACCTTGGCCACATCTGCGTGACGCCCAAATTAACACGCTAATTAACGCGTTAGGACGCAGGTGGAGCCGTAGCATTAGAGACCAGTATCTCCCGAAGAATGGTAAATCACTGGGATAAACGTGTTCTTGAGTGGGGTTTGTGACTCGGGAAACTTAAATGACGCCTTGCGGCGAGGTGGAATGACACACAAAGACTGCTGGCAGATGCTGCATGCGGCAAGCAGGAAGGTCTAAGTCCAGTCCAGCTGTGGACTAGGTATAGGCTGATGAGGATAATGATTATCGAGATGCATCAATCATGCATCAACTAAGAATTGCGAACGCATATATAGTCTCTTCTTAGCGCACTTGCATTTCTTCCTCACCTCAACCTCAACAGCCTCTATTGGTCCACTGCTGGACGCAGGCCTTCCCTAATAAGCGCCTTTTTGGCTTTTATCTCATGGGGGTGATGCCCATAATCCCCACGCTAGGCATGCGGGTTGGCAGCAAGTTTAACATTTCTTATTTGGTGTTATATGCATGATATGAGAGTGTAATCTCACAGCACACCTACAGCCTGCGTTCTTCTGAATAAAATAAGATTAAAATAGATTCATTTGTGCAGTCAGACTAACAACCTTTCTACAGTTTAAAAGAAAACAAAAAAAACTTAATAATGTAAGCCCGAAGGCACAAAATGGCTCATGCCTCAGCATGGGTTGGTTGCTAGCAAGCTGGTAACCAACGCTGGTCTTCCGTCAGATCCATTTTGTTGGCGTTGGATAAGCTGTTCACTCTACTTATTCTGCAATGCAAGGTTCACTTTGTCCCATCATCTTCAAACTAGAATGACGGGACGAAGTGGTATTCCAAAACAGATCACAACAGACGGCGTCATGCCGTCGCCTGTTTTTGATGAACTCGTAATTTACACTTTCAATAAAAAAAAACATTAACCATCCATGATGATGAAAATGATGAGAAGCTCTATAAGAAAGAACATTAATTCAGATCTAACAAGTATAAAAAGCCCTTCACATTCATCGTAATTCAAACTAGTATACATAATTCTGAAATGTCGTCTGAATTGAAGACACTCTCTCAATAAAACCTCAGTCTCATGAATATCAATAATGGACCTTACCTTCATCAGAATCTCACAGTTTTAATACTATAGCTGGTACAGTTTTTTGAAATATCCGAAAAAGCTATGAGCAAAATTTCTTTTTCAAGTATTGTTCCCAGCGGATTCACTCACATCTTGAAAACTGTCATGGTAGCTATCGCGAGAAAATTCGCGGAAGAAACAGATTTTCCATTTATCAGATCAATGAATAGGTACAGTACTATTTACTTCACAAAAAGCAATCTTGTATCTTCCGTAATCAAAACATTCGAAATTCAAAAGCGAATTTTCTTCTTATTTTAGTCGCTTTTATTAACAAAAGACGGTCTAGATTTCTTAAGGAGGTCTGCACGGAAGTGGCTGGAAAAAATAAAAAAATTCCTCGCCCCCCGCATGACGTGAATTGGATTACCTTAGATTCCGATCAAATTATCTTCATTCAAGAATGCGAGCTTATGTGCAAGCTGACGGTGCCGGTGCTTCGGCTTCGAACTTATCTAGATTTTTTGAGAAACTTCGTAAATCGTTTTTATCCTTTCCTACAGTACCTACCTCGCAACACAAATCATTTATCAAACAATATTCATATAAAAAATGGACGTCAACCCTCGAACCTAGTTCGAGAACTATTCGAAAACCATTCATACATTTATTCATGAATCGTCTCGATTGGTACTATTGTCATCCGTTATCCGACAAAATTGCATTTTCACATTTAAAACCCTTCTTACAATTTACATAAAATTCAAAGTCGATTGACGCGAGATTCCCGATTTTTGTCAAAGCAAAGAAGTTTAGGAACGATTTGCGAGTGAAACTTTTATTGCGATGGTATAAGGTTTAATTTTCACGTGCATGGTTTAGCGTTTTTTCAGGTAATAAAATTGTAGTTTAGGTGGTTTTTAGTGGATTTTTGGATTCAAACGGTGGCTATAAGGTTGGTAAAGATAGTCTCTCGAGAGTTTCATGCGTGATCGCCAAATCTACTTTGGATTACTTGCTCCTTCCAAAGATCTTACCCGAAGAGCTAGAGTCGTTTTATAAAAATCTTTACACCCTGTACACTTCTGGTTGACTGAAAGCTAAGGCATTGTTAAGGCGGATTTAGTTGAATGTATTCGTTTTTGCTTCGAAAAGACTATACTATGATGTTTTGTGATGAAAATGCAGTAGGTATACAGGTAGGTAGTACAGACAGCGTTAGAATTAAGTGCTATGCATAATACAATGCAGGTTAGAATCCGATTTTTTTTAACTTTTAGTTCGGTTTTTATGTTACATAAATAAAAATATAATTTATTTTTTACTTTTGAAACTACTGCGATCAAGGTTTGCATGTGTTATGCAGGGGGGTTTCTTAATTCTGACGCTCTGTCTGTACATATAGTAATAATATTATAGTACATGTGAATTAGCAATAATAATTATAATTGTATGCTTTATATAAATCAAAAGGAATAATAATTTCATTAAAATGAATATTAAACTTATTGCATGCTTAAAACGGAATTAATGGTCAATTTTATAACGCAAAATATACCTTCAATAGTTAATCAATCTAAGGTGTGAAATTTATGACGAGTAAATTAATGACTGACACGGTGCTATTTGCACAGAGAAATTTATAAAATGGTTTCAACTTTGACACTCGACATGCGTCGTTCTATCTGTACTTTCTGTCATTAAAGATAAAATACCAAAATGTCATTCTGAGACGACAATTACCATTGTTAATGGTGAAGCGATTTATTTAATGGAATTGCCCGCCCTCCCCCGGTGGATATCCCTTAGACGCCTCTTACGACACGTGGTGGTGCAAATTCTAAGACAAACAGCACAGCACACAGCTAGCAGCTTGTGCAACACGGTGACACAAATAGAATTATGATTTCTGAAGGACGAACGTATTTTAAGCGTCTCACAACTAAAAAATTACACTCGATTGAGGTGAGGAGGTCCCAACACATCCCAGTACATAACTACCTAACTTAGTACAGTCAGCATCTTAAACCAATGAAGCGTGGATATGGTTATGCGACATGAATATTCCGTACACGCCTCATCCTAAAGTAGCGACAGCAAGTAGGGTTTACAAAAACTTGGTTACCGAGGCGACTAATCTTAGATAGACGATAGATAGATTTTCACATTCGTTTGCTTCTGCAACACTAAAGTGCATGTCTAATTATAAACTTATGATTAACTAAAAAATATTATAAGCTCACAAGAAAAATATTATTTTAAGAGAGTCTTACTTACTCATTATGTAAGTATCTCTACATGCATAGATGTATACTTATTTTTAAAGTTAAAACCGAGGAATGTAACATTCTGGTCAAACCCCCACGAGTTTAATGAGTGTTATCGATCTAAGTACTATGTAATTCTTTTTAAAAATAAATAAATTAAAATAAAATAAATATAACGTGTGGAATATTGATATAATAATACAGCTTTTGAAATAAAGTAGCACAAATTATATAGGGTTGGAAATAGGTACAGTGTGCCGGAACTCAGCAAAAAGACCACAACTAAGCGCATAGTTTTGCTCGAAGAACAAACATTGATTTTCAGAATTACCCTTACCACAGATATAATAATACTATACTAACCCTTACTTAATCTTCTGCCTATTTGTGACTTCCACCCGTAACATGAGTTAAGTAAATTGATTGAGTGATTGATTTGAAATTGTTTTGGACAAAAAAGTTCAAGAGGTGTTTTGTGCAATCTATGAGATATCCACCAAGAATGCATCTCTACAAGTTTATAAAAAGCAATCCATTAACAACAAGGTAAACCCGAAGAGACCAAAAGCCAGTGGTTCTGTATAAACCTGGAACTTTAAGTAAGTACTTTTCGTGCTCATTAACTGAGTTTTCTAACTTCGTCCCTTTCTAAAGCGTGTTGAGACATGTGTGCATCTCTTTCAAGCATTCAAGCTCTCATGGGTAACTTTTCACGAACATTTCACGTTGAAAAGTGTTTTATTTGAATGAGAGCAGAATGTGCTTCCACCTGGTTGGGTTTATTGTGATGTTCGAGAAAGAAACGGTTTGAACGTGATATTAAAAGTAGGTAAAACTTCTGGGTCAATTTAACAACAAACAAAACACGATAGATTATTTATATAGATTCTAAGAGCCTTTTATCACACTAGCGGTTTGCGAGCGGTTGCGGGGCGGAGCGGGCGCGCAGCGAATGCGTCGCGGATATGCCGCGGCTGCGCAGCGTAGATGTCGCGGACGCGCGGCGAATTTGCAACGTTTGACGTTCGTAATTTACACTCAGTAACAAAATGGATTCCGTCGTATTCGCGGCGCGCCCGCTCCGCCCCGCAGCCGCTCGCAAGCTAGTGTGATAAGGCTGTAAGAAAATGTACTGCCTGGCTACTCTCAACTCGAGAAGTGGTACTTATTATATACTACTTTTTAATTCTTATTAATTTATTATTCTTCCGATCTCAACCGAAGAAAAAGTAAGACAGAGGTGTTCTATCTGGAACTTTAAAAGTTAAAAGTCTGCTTACTGATTTAAAGATTGTTTTAGGTATTATTTTACAAATTTTGATTACAAAGTAGGTTTATATTTTTTTTTGATCATATTATATAGAGGTATATTTATTTAACATTTGAGCCGCCGACTTTCTGGATTTCTTTATAGTATATTGACTTTGAATCTTAATTTCACTGGTTCTGGAACCAGTGGTATGGTATTTTGATGAAAATTACTTTAAATTGACATCGACATAGACTGTTGGTTATAAATCGTCATGTCGTCCGCCGTCCTTTATCCTTCTCCTAACGGCCAGTCTCTACGTAGATGGGGCGCGGGACATATTACAGTGCACAACTGTATGCGCAAGCACTCTCTAATGCCTCATCCTCATAATCCGATGGGACGGTAGACCGTCCCGGCCGGGGAGAGGACGCTGTACGCTACTTGCACTTTTTTCGGGGCAAAAACATTTATAAAGTATAAATAAGTTTTTATTTTGAATAAAAACGTATATATATAATAGATAGATTACTTCCTATGAATAGGTTACAAGTTATTTAATTTACTTTTTAGGTTTACTTTAGGAATGCTAACTGAATTTGTAAATAGCGCTAGCTCCTAGGATAACCTGTATTGTGGGTAGCTAGCCTCTTACGTGCAAAAAATAAAGTTGGAGTAAACACTATTTATACCGGTATTTGAAACCAGGTCCTCATATTCAGCGGCTGGACACGCGATCACTAGATCAACGCCAGTTGGTTTTAAATCGTTTCGATACCGTTCCTCAGAATAACAACCCCATCTGCATTAGAATGTTATGTAGCAGACGCCATATTGGAGCGCATTTGTGGCCGACTGCCGAAAATGTTTTATGCAACGTCCGAGTAGGAGCTTAAGGAAATTGCACAGTTATTTTATGCACCAGGATTTTTCGTTTTACTCAGATTTTAGGAATTTTGCGTCAACGCTATTTTAGAACTTTCGCAGTAACATTCTGGGAAAAGTTTCACTTATCTGCGCTTTGAACGCCTACTATCGAACTTATTTGAACAGGATTCTAACTAAATTTTGAGAATCCTTTATGTAAAGAGTCTACCCACCAAAATAGCTTGACAAGTTGATAAAGTACCACTTATCGAGGTACCAAACTCGGGGCTTTGTATTTAACTTCCTTCCGCCTCAATTCGAAATAAACATCAGTTTATTCTCACCCTAATTCAATAAACTTTACACATATTTACCTTTCCATAATTCAGTGTAGCACACATTGAGAAAGTTTATTGTATCGTAGCTCCGAACTACAAAAGCCATTAACAAGACAAATTCCTGGTTAAATTGTAAACTACTGTCTTTATTCGGTGTGAAACTTTTGTTAGAATTTATGGGTAGCTTTATTAAAACTTGATTCGTGCCGTGATTTTGTACGAGGGCTTGCAAGGTGATCTTATGAAAACCGTGATTATGTACAAAAACCCGTGATTGTGTACAAAGCAACGTGATTGTGTGCAAAGATTTACAAGATGGGTAATAGATGTGGGGAAAATTAATTACCTACTTACGTAGATTTTCTTCTTCTTTTAGATTATTTGGCCACATTAATTTGAAGAAGCTTTGAACACACAATTGTATATTCATGACTCTAGTCGTTACACAGAATGTTGCACGTGTAGCAAACACAGTTGCACATGTATGTGCCGAGACCCGACTTTTGTATGGAGACATGGGCGAGTGTCCGGGTTCTGATGGTTTGCGATATCTAAGTAAGTTACTAAATTACATACCGTACGAACGACTGCCTCGTTGGTCTAGCGGTCAGCTTGTTCAACCGCTGATTATGAGGTCCTGGGTTCGAATCCCGGCTGGGGCCAATAGTTGTTACTAAGGTTTTTCAAGCAAGGAAAATTCACAGTAGCAGCCTGGAGTCAGGAAGTTGGCAATGTTACACCCCCGTGCCTCGGAAAGCACGTTAAGGCGTTGGTCCTGCGCCTGATCTCTCCCCGGTCGTGTCGATCTGTTGTCCCATCGGATTATGAGAGTGAGGGAATCAGAGTGCACCTGTGTTTGCGCACACACTTGTGCACTATAATATGTCCTGCGCATCTGGCTAGTCTCCGATGAGACTGGCCGCCGTGGTCTAAATTCGGCTTGGAGGACATTATACCGTACGAAGGTAAAAAAGCATAACCTGTATTATTTTTGTGTTTCTAAATCATCATGATCATAGATCCTGGAATGGATCTGTGAAAGGCTACCATGATGATGATCTGGGTAGGCCTCCTGAGCCTTCGACATCCAATCATGGCCTGCGTGCTGTCAGATGTCGTCAATTAATCATCATCATCGTCAGCCTATATTAGTCCACTGTTGGACATAGGCCTCCCCAAATGAGCGCCATAGCGCCCTGTCTTCAGCTTGCCGCATCCAGCATCTGCCTGCAGTCTTTCGCAGATCGTCATCCCACCTGGCCGGAGGGCGTCCTACACTACGTTTGCCGAGTCGTGGTCTCCACTCAAGAACACGTTTACCCCAGCGGTTGTCGGTTCTTCGCGAGATATGGCCGGCCCACTGCCACTTCAGCTTGCTAATTCTTTGAGCTATTCGTATATAGTCGTTAATTGCGTGCTTCAAAATACAATCGAATGAAACATGGTAACAATAACAAAGTACCAGGGCTCCATAATTTGGAAGAGTCTAACTCAATTTCAACTCTATTTGTGTCAAACAAGTAAAGTGCTTTTTAAAAATGTCACCAGAGATAACCTATAAGGTGAAAGAACTCTACAAACCACTCAAAATTGAACCTGAATATTTTCTTACGAAAGATTATCTGAAGGCTCTTGAAAAGTGCTTTTTATCTCGCCCTATGAATTTGGAATGAATCCTCAAATCTACGGTTCTCTGTGAAATATCATCGCCCAAAAACAACGGTAAAGTCGAAGTCACCCAATGGTTACTAAATCAGACCCCAACCTATAGTAAATGAGAAGAATAGAATGAACACAGAATAGTTTTAGCAAAGTTTCTTATATTTGGTATGAATTCAAAGGCAAGCAAGGAGGCGGTTCGCGCGCGATTAGAACTGCACTCACCCAGTAGGCTTAGCACGGGGATCGTTGACTAGGGTAGAATAGAGAAGAATGACATCGCATTGTCATACATTGCGTAAATTATTGAAGTTGATGGAATGAGTTTCAAACATTATTACGCACTCGATGACGATGCGACGTAATTTTTCTCTATTCTACCCTAGACAACAATCCCCTTGCTAGGCTTACTGATGATGATAAGAATCAAAACCAAAATCAAAAACTCTTTATTTCCATAAATACAATAAATGTACACATAGAAAAGGTCAAATTATAAAACTAAACACTGACACGGAAATAAAGAGATATTTTTGATTTGCGTCGCTTCGGTATGTAAGCTAAAGTAAAGAAGCGACGAAGAAACCTTTAGCCTGTTAGTTGTTATTGTTATAGTTGGAGCAAAACCCGTCTCAACCTATTTTATCCTCTAGATAATCGGATATTTTATAGCAAGCCTTTTTGCACAGCAAGGTTTTGACAATTTGTTTGAATTTATTTACTGATAATAATTTTGGTAACTCACTTGGAGTTTTGTTGTAGAAGCGTATACATTGCCCTTTAAACATTAATTTTGTGTAGCCTAGTTTTGGGCACAGCGAGTTTATGTTTATTTCTGGTATTAAAGATGTAAGATATGTCCCCTTTAAGGGATATAGGTTGGTGTTCTTCCATAGCAAATAAGGTTCGTAGTAACCAGCTCACATTCATAATCGATTATTGTGAATTTTTGGTTTATCAGATTAATTCATATAAAAAATAAAAGCTTTTAGTTAGAAACCGCACTTTCATAAACTCAATTTTCATTTTCTGTTAGTTTTATATATGGCTGTTGACGTCATTATACATCGAATATAAGCGCACATCTAAAAAAACCCCTACTTATTCAACTACATTCACTGTAATCATGCGTGTTGTGACCAGCATCCAGTTTTAAAAGATGTCATTGTTATCCACAAATAAGTGGTATTTGCTGTGCCTCTACCGAGGTTGATGATATTCTGTCCGAGCTCTACCAGCGCCATTTAATTTTTTTTTGACCCACTCTTCAGAACGGCAGATCTATCTTGCCCTTACTCCTCGGCAAGTATGTAGGTACCTAATCCAGTCGTTTGTTACCCGCCAGATAAAACTGAATATATTCGGAATCTTCTAAAACTGGGATATCTTTATTAAGGCGCTGCCGTGGAAAACTAAGACTGTCAGATTGCATGTCAATATTACCAAATGTGGTCGGCAGAGGCGCTTATTTTTAACATAGACTTATGCCAAATTTATCTGTTGTAGAAGAGGCAAACTTTTGTTTTATTTTGGTTGATAGCACAATCACAAGGTAATAATGTAATGTTAACTAACATTTGCCCGCGGCTTTGCTATCGTTGCATGTAAAATACCTTAATAAAACCTATGTCGCTCATTGTAGCTCCTCAATTATAATAAAAATTACATTCATCGATAGTTATTCATAGAAATCAGAAACACTTAAAAAAATAATATCATCTTCATGCATGTTAAAGTGCCGACAATATCACCGACCATTATGATAATACATACTTTATACATTAAAAAAATATACTAATTTAGTCAAAACAACTGAGGTCTAAATGGATTACAAAAGTGTCAATCGTTGAAGATATTTCGATTTGGTTTTGGAGGGCTTTCTCCAAAAAAAATTAAAATATAAATAATGCTGAACAAGCCACACAACATCATCTAACCCCAAAGTAATTAGAGCTTGTGTTATGCTTATGATATACTTATTAAATACACTACACAGATAGATATTTTTTATATACATAAGACATGCAATAAAGTGATTATGATTTTGATTATGATTATGACATCCAGAACACCTGGAATAAATATCTGCAGATGGTACAAACATTTGTCCTGAGGCGGGAATCAAACTAACTGTAACCTCCTGTGTCGCAGGTGGACCTTTCCCCGCCGCGCCACAGAGGTCGTCAATCAAATAATCAGATATAAAATGAAATATAACAGTGCTTTATTTCCTTTACCCCTTACAGGAGTCTTGGACACGTCAATAAATTCAAATAAGGTTCAAGAGTAAAACTGGGAAATAAAGTGATTACTTTAATTTATTGTTCACTTCAATCTTTTTAAGGTAAAGTAAAGAAGCGAACAAGAAACGTTTACCTTGTTAGGGTGTTAGTTTTCGAGCTGGAGCAATACTATTAGCATTAGGTACCTAAGTTTTTTATCCTCTAGAGATAGTCTGATATTTTGTAGTAAGCCTTTTTAACAAAGGATATGTTTTACAAATTGTTTGAAATTATTTTTTGATAACTTTTAACTCTTTAGGAGTTTTGTTGTAGAATCGTATACATTTCCCTTTAAAAGATAATCTATAAATCGACGACCGACGCGAAAAAACGACCAAAAACTGCTTACATGTGAAATCAACACTCAGTACATTGGTAAATACACTGTTTGAAGACAAAACAGAAGGAATAAATCTGTGAGTAAAGTCCAAGCATCCAAAAGTGTTCGTAAACATAACCTAAAAATTGTGTAAAAAAAAAGACAAGTCATCCTTTCACAACTTACCTAGATCACCCAGCAAAAATGGATGAAATGATGGAAATGCTTAGAAAAATCGAAGAAAATATGCGAACGCAACGTAATGACATAGATAAAATGAAAGATACAATAATTTTGGACATAAACAAAAACATTGACTCGAAATTCGAAAATATGGAATATAAATTTATTAGCCTCGAAAAACAAATAGAAGACCAACAAACATCCATAGAAAGAATGGAACAACACTTAAAAAAGAGAAATCTTATATTTTTCGGCTTTGAAGAGAAAGAAAAATCATACCAAGAATTGGAAGGGAATCTAGTGAGACTGATAAATGAAAACATGAAGATACCATGCGAGAGACGAGATATTGAGCTGGTTAAACGAATTGGAAGACAAACAACAAATGAGACAAACCATATCCGACCGGTTGTGCTGACTGCAAGTTCTATGGGCCTGAAAATACAGTTACTGAAAAACAAAAAGTTACTAGAACAATTCCAAATTTATATAAAAGAAGACTTCACACAAAAAGTAAAAAAAAATGAAAGAACTTCAGGTTGAATACAAAGCCATTTGTTGCCACCTGACAAAAGGCTATTTAGCACTTTTGTAAGGCGACAAAAGAAGCGCTCCTTCACCGACTGCTTTATGTCCCCGTCCAATATACCCAACGCTTCTGGTATTTATTATTATTATTATTATTATGTTGCTGCCTTCCAAGAACTCATGAGTGATTATGATTAACATGAGTGATTAACAATAATTTAAACAACTGTCATTGGAAATACAATTGTTTTGCATGTTTATTACGTCTTTAAACATCTCCTTTACTTGACTTCTTTGTTACGCTAAAAAAAAAACTATTATATTGATGTCAATGTACACATATTGCCAATAACAAAAAAGTTATGACAAACCGCTCCGATGAGGTTTTTCTATGAGTTATTAAAAATTTAAAGTAAATTATTATTTTTGAGTATCTGTCCTTTTGAGAATCTCTCTTCTCTAAGAGAACAAACCGATAGAACTACGAGTAATTTAAATTTGCCTGTAGTTCTACTGGTAGAACTACGAGAAAAAAAATGCAAATGGTTGGTCCTAAGTAAATCAGTTATCTAGTAAGTACCCATAACAAAGCTCTGCTTAGCTTCGGCCTTGGTGATGATGTGTGAATTCATCATCATCAGCCTATATAAGTCCACTGCTGGACGTAGGCTCCTATTTTAATTTTTCAGCATTGTTTATTTATATATTATAAGGTCATCAAAATCGCCCTACCTATTTAACATATTTTAACTCGACCAATACTTTTCGTGCTGTAAACATGTTGAGTAATACCTACCTATCTAGCTACCAGAGATAAAACCACTATAAACCTATTCTACTTAATTGGTAGGTCTGTCAATGAATAAAATTCCTGCAAATTTCTTTTGGCTTAGCTTCAATCAAATATAGACTTTATTTCAATGACGAATGAACCATTTAACCCGCAAAACAAAAGTTGTCGAAAATCGTAATTCGTCCGTCGAACCCAGCTGTCATCGCGAAAAAAGTTACATAACCTCACGTCCGTCCGAGGAGGCATCCAGCCTCCGAATGAAGCTACTGGAAGCTATTTTGAGCATATATTGAAAGGGATGTTTGAGTAATAAGGTTGAAATTCTATTGGCAAAATATTATCATTTTTGCAATTACTTCGCTAAACGCCTTACAAAAATGTGTTTTTTGGGTTTTATTATGTTAATGGTTTTATTTATTTAAAACTTTTTACATATTTCTTTTGTTGATAAAATTTCCTTTCATATAGTATTAAAATAATTAATGGTTGTCACTCAAAATATTGAGCATTTCGAGACGAAAAATTTTTTTCTTGTTCTTTCTTGTGATTATTTTCTTCAAGATCCTAGATCGTTTTATAAAATATTTTTGTATAAGTCTTTTTTCCATACATTTGACTATACACTGTTTTTTTTTTGGGCTTGTAATATGTCGGAGAACGGCTAACGGTGCGACGAAAAAGTGTACTTTCTACGGTGTCGCTGTTTGGACAGCGTCTTAAGGCCAGGGAGATTTATACGGGGACGAGCTATTCAATTAGGTGTAAGGATAATTTTCCGTATTTCTTCAGAGTGTGTTCAGAGTTTTTGTGATTTGTCGGATATTAGTAGGTTCGTCTAGATCACGGCTGGCTAATAGATTTTCCAGGTGAGCAAAATTTCTTAGACTGTGGCGGCCTCGGGCCACCACTACTACTTTATTCATATGGAAATTTATACATAAAAACACAAAATATGCTTTAATTTACTTTATTTTTACATGAAATTAATTAACATACTTAATTAAAAAAACTTTTAATGTGATCTGTGCAGAGGTTTTCCTGATAGTAATTTGTCGATATTTGGTTTTAAATCTGATGTTGAAAGTACCTATAATCAAATCAGAAATGTGTTTTGCAGTGAGAGAGGTGCGATATTTATTTTTAATGTATGATAAGAGTTGAAAATGATTTTTCACACACATAGGTGGAAATCTGCCTAAAATTTGCATAGCAATGTCGCGAAATGTTGGAAAATCTTCACTAGAAACTTTTTGCCAAAAGTTTGCAAAACTTTCTGTTAGCTCTGAAGATACATTTTCAAATAAAGTTTGTTCAAGAGTGCAGTGTGATTTTGGAGATCTGTAACTTTGAGCTGAATGTTTGCAGGATATTTAACTAGGTCAGTAAAGCTGATTGCAAAAAGATTCACAAACAGCTGTCAGAAATCAGGTGGAAGCGGTACAACCGCGAGCCGCCGGCTGCCGTCACGCACAGCGCGGGGGCGCGCGCCGTGGTCGGTCGGGGTGCTGGCGGGCAAATTCAAGTCTTGGCAGGCCACTTAGTGGCCCGCGTGCCTGGGTTTGGCCGGCCTTGGTCTAGATTTTTGGACAGGTAACGCCGATATTTTAGTTGGAGGATTTGCTCTTGTCCGTGCTTTTTAATAGGTACAGACGTGACGTGTCTGTACCTAAAAAAAATGTGTATTTTTTTACGTTGTGTACGTTGGATTAAATGTCTGTTCGAGCTCAGTTAAACGACGCTATCGAGACCTCATCGTGACGCCTCATAAATATCCCTATAGGATTTGGTACAGCGCTTGCATCCTATACAAAAACTAGTTCCTTCCCATCTCGCAACCTTCCCATCTCGCAAACTTCCCATCTCGTACCATTTTTTGAATTAGTGATACAGTTAGCTCAAATTACATCATACATACATGTTCAGCTTATACTGCCTACCGGGAGATGATACTCACCTAATTTTAAAAATATGAATTACAAGCCCAGATTTTTTTTTTATAAATGAATAATGCTGGACAATTCACACAGCATTATCTAGCCCCAAGCTAAGCAGAGCTTGTGTTATGGGTAGTAGCTAACTGATATACTTAATACAATACACAACATAGATAGATATTTTTTATTATACATAGAAAGCATCCAGAACGCACTGGACAAATGTCTGCAGATCGTACAAACATTTGTCCCGAGGCAGGAATCGAACCCGCTACCTCCTGCGTCGCAGGCAGAACTTCGCCCGCTGCGCCACAGAGGTCGTCGATAAGCTAGAAAGTATTGTACAGACAAAACATACTCATTTTTCCATTGAGTCAAAAAACGGTCTCTGTTTCAGCACGAGTTATATTTGCAACAGCTAGATTGTTAGCTAGAGTTAGCTCAACCGCTACAAATCAATACAAATCGAAAGCAACTCAAAGACGCTGGCTGCAATGTCTTGCTGTATGGCAATACTAATGCTCTGAACCGTAGTACAATAAACAAATTAAATAACGCTGGATAATTCACACATCATCTAGCCCCAAGCAACAAATCACACAAAATTATTTGAAAACTATCATCGAAATGAAATGAAATAGTTTATTTGACACGACACATTACAAAAACTAAAAGTTTATGAAAAAAAAAATAACTAAGAATGAAATTATCAGTAAGATAGGTGAAGTATAAAACGGTCAGCTGCTTAGTGTAAACAAAAATCACCAGATTGTTGGAAACCTTAAAATTAAAAAAGTAAGTACCTACCCAGTAACTTCCGCAACCTGCTTGGCAAACCACCGAGTGTCGAGTCAAAAAGGTATCAACTCAGAATGTTGCTGAGTAGACAAGTAATATTATCTACTCAGCGCTGGTGTTATGTTGACCCTTGTGAGGGAGTACATCACCAGCGACAAACCTCTACGCTCACTGCTTTATATAATGTTATGTTTATCATAAAGTGAGTGAGTTTAAAAAATAAAAATAATAATTTAGCAATATTATCTAGATCTATGCACACATGCCTACCATATTGCCTATCTAATGTAATGGACAACTACAACAAAAATTAATATTGTAAGATATATTAGAATACTTATTTGCCTACCTTTGTTACTTACGTTTGTTGTTACGTTTGTTACTTACTTACGTACTTATTTGTTTACCCATCGAGTTTGTAAGAAACGATAGGATCGTTGCCATACTATTGAAAGTACTTCTTCTCGATCCGGTACTGGTGATGCAAAGCGCTTAAATAAATGTATAGGAAGGACTCGAAAACGACGGAAATATTCGTAAAATAATGCGAAAAACCCAAACTAAACACTCTGAAACATTTCATTGTGCATTATTATTTACATCAAAAGCATAAAATCTAAAAATTAGTCTGTTTCATCTCAACAAAAGTTGCAGACTTGCAATAAATACCTGGACCAAGTCCCACTTAATCCGATTAAAACGGCGAAGCCAATTCGTACCTTATTGTCATAGTGATAAGATCTAAAAAGCCATTCACAGACTTCCGTCTTTAGTTTCAATTCTGAAGACCGACGCGTCTGAAAATTCAATTTTAGATGCTGAAAGTTTTCGCGGAAATCTCGTTTTGTTTTGAAATGAGCATTTAAACTGTCATTGGATGGAAATTAAAAGTTATTTCAGTTCCGGTTTTGCATTCGTGCAATGAGTTTTGATAAAGCCCTTTTGCAACTTTTTGTTCATTTTTATGAGCACATGCTTTGAAATCAAAAATATTTCATAAAATCACCACTTACCTACTTCAGAATATCTCCGGGCGCTATTTTATTTACTTATTAATATTATAAATGCGAAAGTTTGGATGGATGGATGGATGGATGTTTGTTATATCTTCACGCCAAAACTACTGAACGGTCGGGCTGAAATTTTGCATACAAGTAATCCTGGTTTCAAACGTACTTTTAAAATAAATCATTCCCCATGGGAAAGAAACTAGCTCTAAACGTTTTCATAGAAACAACGCGTGCGAAGCCGTAGGCGTAAACTAGTAAGTAATGAATAAAAAAAAATTGCCATATGTCTTTTAAGTAAATTTTAGTTCCTTTCTTTGCATTGTCTGCTTTATCCCTACTAACCTTCGAACGCCGTCGCATGCATTTTTCCAAATAAAAATTTGTCTTATTGCTATTCCACGTGAACTTGCAAAATGTCAGTCTGATCCATTTAATAGTTTTGACCCGAAGGAATTCCACACATCCAAACTTCCCAAAATTATGTAGATCACGCTCCGGTGTGGCTTTTAAAAAAAATCTGTAATATTTAACCCTAATTTATTAGCCAAAATTACAGAGTAGAGACTCGTTAGATGTATGAATCGAGAATAAGTTTATCCTTATAATCTAGGTAAACGAAGACATCATTAAACACTCAAGGTCCGTGCAGTATTGAGGTCGGTGCAAGCGCAGTTCTTCCACAGCCTTGCGTAACACCATTAACAATATTAGTACAATAAGTAGATAAGTAGTTTTAAACAATTAATAGTGAGGCGTGGCGCTCGTCGCAAAATAATCTACCCCATTTTTCTTTTATTTTTTCGTTGCAGAAATTCGTTTACGAACACTGGTTTGGGGGGACCAGAATTATGTGGGACTCGACGCCCTGAGAAGGACGTCATACCCACTAAAAACCTCTCCGGTGTCCCTCTCTCGCCATTTTCGCCGAACCACGGGAACATTTTAAACTTATCGCGACCCGACTGGCGTCCCCTCTTCCTACTATACCAGGCCCACCGATCCACACACTCGCCGACCCCATTGTTCCGTCACCTTTCCACCCCCGATTAGGAAACAGACTGGACAGACACAGTTGAAATCGGAAATGTCGACCTCTATGCCTAGATGGGCACTATCGCCCCATACCAGGTGTGGGTCTCGCATTTACACACTCAAACCCACACACTCTCACTCAAACCATTTGTTCTAGTCACGCGGGCACAGTGCCGCACAAACTTAGCTAAAGCAAGCGCGCGCATCACTGCCCCGCGGGTCCCACACCTGTGCACGAGTAAATAATCTACCCCCTGCAACAAAACCAGTGCATGTTGTGAGAGCTGATTGAGGGAACTTACCAGAGAAAGAGCAACAGCTTCTTTCGGTGTATGTAACCACATTAACTGCGATAACACCTAGATAACTGCTTTTACCTAGTACCTAGTTCTAATAAATGAAAAAAAAAATGTATACGCTTCTACAACAAAACTCCAAGTGAGTTGCAAAAATTATCAATAAATAAATTCAAACAAATTGTCAAACATATCCTTTGTAAAAAGGCTTACCACAAAATATCAGATTATCTAGAGGATAAAAAGCTTGGGACGAGTTTTGCTCCAGCTCGAAAAATAACAACTAACAGGCTAAAGGTTTCTTCGTGGCTTCTTTACTTTGGTAGATACCGATGCGACAGAAATCAAAAATATCACTTTATTTCCGTGTCTGTGTTTAGTTTTGTGATTTGACCTTTTATACATAAGTGTATAGTATAAGTTCATTTATTGTTTTCATGGAAATAAATAGTTTTTGATTTGATTTGATTTGAATACTATGATCTAATTGCAAAAGTAACAGTTAGTTATATCAAAACCCCATCATTAGACACTAATTCTTGGTGGGTGCTCTAACTGGGAATAAAATAGGTGCCCTAAATGTAGTGCCGTAAAAATTGGTGCTCCAAATGGAAATACTCCACAAATCCGGCTGATAAGCTTAGCGATGGCTTGTTCTTATTAATACATATTGTCAAAAGACAGAAAAGGTACAGGTGCACTCACATTTGCTTTAAGAGATTAGTCTATAAAACCACTTTAAAAACCCACCTTGTATTTTTGTATTTAGTTATTTAAAAATAATTACATAGGACTTAAATTAATAACATTCTTTAAACACTAGTGGTAACTATTAGTGGGGGTTTGACCAGAATGTTACATTCCTCAGGTTTCAATTCAAAAAGAAGTGTACCGATCTTCGTGTGTAAGTACGTCAAAGTTGCGAGACAATAGTGTTTAAAATTCTGAAAAAAAGGTATTACTTAAGGATCTAGAGTCTAGTCAAAGTCGCATTCAGTTAGGTATAAGATCTCAGAACTTCACTCGATAGAAAAAAATCCTAAAGTTACCCCTTTTTGTAATGTTTTTAGTCAATATTATGTCTAGGGAGCTACTGATATTTAACTTAAATAACTACAAAAAACACTAGCGCGGCGGCGGCTTGGCAGGCGCGTTTTGGCCCTTACGCCTTCTGCTGCAGGAATACCTGGCCTTAAGATGTAAAGGTATGTGTGAAGTGTTATTCTGAGTTATAAAAATAAACAACACACTAACTTTTTTCCCATAATTGTCTCATAAATATTCGAAAGATAAAAAGTGATGTAGGTGCTAATAACAAATTAATAAATGCAGAGCGTATTCGTCCGAGTGTGTAGATGTAGGGGGGTTTAGTTCTAGTCGTATTTGTGCCGATATGGATTGTGATTTATGTATGTGACGTTTTCTTTTGATTATTTCAGAGTAGAATAAACACCTTCATAACCGAACAATACTTCATTTTATTTTATTACTGACATACCTTCCGCCTTGCGCTGCGCCTTTCCAACCCAGGAATGGGATCTTCGAATATCTGCAATAGCCCGATTACAGGCGATATGCAAAAATCTCGACAATGCCCGAGCATGGCTTGTAAGCCATTATTAAAATACGGCTGGATGCTTGGGACCTACTACGAAACGAATTTGCCAGGATAGATAGTGATGTTTTACACCACACGAATAAAATACTATTATCGAAGAATATAACGAAGTATGTAGGGTGGCCTTGGCGCCACGAATAATCGGTAATAATAATGTTCTCCGAAATTTCGGCCACGGCTGCCAGTCTCAACGGAGACAAGTCATGTGCACGGGGCATATTATGGAGTACAAACACAGATGCACTGTCTTTTCCCTTATTCTCATAAACTAAGGATATGCTGGACTTAACTAGGGTTATGCGAATGATATCATAGCTGGATCATTTGTAAGGTTAAGACCCAAAAAATATGTTACACTAGCTTGTGCCCGCGGCTTCGCACGCGTATGTTCGGTATAATAAGTAGCCTATTGTTTAAAAGTGACCGGATTAATTTAAGTATCGTTTAAACCCATAGGAGTTTTATCGGGTAGGCCCTCTGCATGCCTAGTACTAGAATAGGTATTCATAGGTATCCGAGACCAGGTATTCGGTACCTCCCGCGTAGTCCGCTTTTGTACCGCGCATGGAATCGAATATGAAAATTTGAATAGATCTGAAATAGATGTTGAAATTGTCGAATAAAATATTACTTAAATCGTAACTGAGTTTTAGGATCTGTTCATATTTAGCGGACTGGGTTTTGGGGAATTTTATGTTAGTTTTTGGAGACATGACTTAGATTGGTGAAAAGGCAAGTTTACACAGCGTCAGTGCAAAAGTCAGTAGCGGTGCCAGTGGCGGCGCCGACACTGACTTTAACTGTTTACATGGAGTCAGTAGTCGTGGTAAGTTTTTCACGGTAAGCACACGTGTGTGAAGTCCGTGGGAAAGAAAAATGAATTCGCAAAAACAGCAGAAACAACGATTGAATTACGTGGTGATTTTATTTCCATTTTGCTGTTGAATGAGTTAGCGGAATTGTTAGAAAAATAATGAACTAAAAATAAACGAATTTGGTTAAGAAAATGGATTGACGATAGAAACGAAACTCTGTCTTTGTTTTTACTCTGCTTTGTTGTTAAATCAATTGATATTTGAAGATCCTGTGGAAACAAGCTGGCTCATTTTTATTCACCAGCGAGACGCGATATCACCCTACAACGCAGCGACAGTGACTGACCAAGTACTGATTTGAGTATTTACACGGGGTTTTTATTTTTACCGCTGGCGCGGTACGGCGCGGGTTGCGAGGGGCGCTGACTGACCTCAAAATACTCGTGTGCGAATGCACAAGCGCTGACTTCCCACCGCTGCACTGACTTCAAATCAATTTACATTGGGTTTTTTTTGGGTCAACGCTGACTTGTCTCGAATTCGGAGTCAGTCACTGACCCTGTCTTAACCTGCCTTTACATTGCAGCGGTCGCAGGGAGTCGATGGATGGAGGCGGCTCGGGAACGCTATTTGTGGCGTCCTATTTAGTTGTTTTTGTTGGTACATACCTACTTCAAAAATCTCATAAAATAATAAAATCAAACATTTTTATCTAAATAGTATAATTATTAGATGAACAATAATTTTATTCGTCACCTAAGAAAATAGATTTTACATAGTAATTTAATTATACACATAGAGAACAGCAATGGAATTGGCGGCCTTATCGCTTAAAGCGATTTCCAGGCAACTAGGTTATTGATATCTATTTCAATTAAAATTAAGATAAGGATTTTAATGGACCTAACAAAATAAAAATTGTGTTCCATGAACGTAAAAAGTCCGCTTCTATTGCATAGAGGTCCTAAGCGAGCATCGAATCTATTCCAATAGTTTTATTTTACGAGAATAGCTCTGGTTGGGAAAAATGCGCTTCCAGAATTGTACTTTAAAACCCCTGATTCGTTCGGATTGGCCATTTTTGTAATACATAGAAGTTTAACTAAAAAAAGATTTGAGACATTCCAAAATATAACGCGCCACTCCGGGTCGCACCACTGCAGTGGTTTAGAGATTTAGTATATTTATAATAATAGTGGATTTAGATCTTATAATCTTATTTAGATTTTATTCGCATTAGTTGCCCAAGCAGTGTACTGCTGGGCTGCCTGGGCAACTAATGCGGGGACAGCTAAGGGGCGTCACGGTTTTCAAACTAGGCCTAGATCTTACTGCAGGGATCAGCTGGTAAAAACACTCGAATCACATTAGATTCATCAAACACTATTGAGAAAAAACGATTAAAAAACACATGAAAATGCACCGTTTTGCTTATTTTTTTATTGCGGAGAGAGTTCCACAGGTGTTATTAGATGGATCACCAGTGCAGGTTGTTAGAAGTTTCAGATATTTGGGACACATCCTCACCGATGATGCGAGAGATGATGAAGACATGGAACGGGAGCGGCGCGCTCTGGCGGTACGGTGTAATATGCTTGCGCGTAGGTTTGTTAAATGTAATGATCAAGTTAAACTCACTCTCTTTACTACATATTGTCAAAATTTATACACCTGTCAACTTTGGATATTATACAACAAAAAATCTTATAGTACACTTAGAATTCAATTTAATAATGCTTTCCGTATTTTAATGAAAAAACCACGTTATTGCAGTGCGTCAGGCATGTTCGCCGACGCCGGAGTGCCCGACTTCTTTGCCATACTCCGAGCTCGAATTGTGTCCTTTTGGGCACGGTTAAGGGCTTCAAAGAATACAATTCTTAGGACGATCACTGAATGCCCAGATAATTGTTTCTTTCGACACTGGTTGTCTGTGCACCACAGTGGGAACCAAAAATAAGACTATGTAGGTACTGCCTACAAATACGTTTATATGTTCCATTTAATCTCTACTATAACTACTGTTATTATTATTATTATTTTCTGCTTTTGTGTATCTTTGTCATATGGAATTGTGTTTCTGAAATAAACGTTTATTATTATTATTATTATTATTATTATTTGGTCGAGATCTCAGGGGAGCAATTCTATTGAATGACCTCTCAGCTGTCAGACCCTGCGAGCCGCAACATCCGTAGCGTGGCAGGGCATGCTGCGCGTCACGCCGCGCGGAAATGGGCTGTGATGCATTTTTTTTTAACTTTATTATTATTACTAATTATTTGGTCCTTGAACCAATTTCTTCATAAGTTGCGTAGTTTTGCATGGCACCGAATACCTGAGGCAACAAAGGATTCAACAGTCCGGACCAAGTGAACATACGGACTACTGCTGAGCCTCCAAAGGCCCAGGGCTCCTCAAGGCGCAACAGTCCGGTCGACTGAATTAGTACCTAACCGGACCTTGATAGTTCTTTTCGAAACTGCTTGGGGATACATCGTTGGCGACATTGACATTATAAGATAGGTATTAATACCGAAATATTTTAAAACAAAAATCATATGGTAATATGAAGATGGCAAGCTATTTTATCCCCTTAGATGGCAGACCATACGCACTGATACACCCCTTGGTGTGGCAGGGTTTTCGCCAGCATCCTGCCCGCCAGCGCGGAAATGGGATGTGGTGCATTATTTCGCTGATTTCTTGATTATTGTCTAGTAATACCTCTTAACATCTATATATATTTGGATTCTCCTTGAAATGTCCTACAAAACAGCATGTAAATATTCTGATGTTGTGTAACGTAACTAATAAGGTTGAATTAAAATCTTCATTAAATTCTTCGTTAAATCACAAATGAAACCATGTATTGGACCATTAATGTAACCCCACCCTATGTATTGAAACATCAATGTAAACCTACCCTACATTCAAAGTCGACGTTCATTCTGCTTACCCAGGCTCTTTCATACGAGAGCTATTACGAAAACACTTATCCATAAAATGTGAACTAGATTCCTTGGCATCTTTAAAACTATAACTCTATGACGTCACTCGTATTATCTACTTGCCGCATGGGAACTCCGCATGTAGGGAGCTGGGAAGTGCCCGCAGATTTATTATGAACAGACGCAGTGCGAAGAAGAGCTTAGAATTTTTGTTCAACTACTATTAAAATGTAAAAAAAATCAGTAACTAGAGCTAAAAGTAATCAACTAGCCTATATGCTTGGGAATTTGCTCATATATACTCACCTATTTACGAATATTTTTTATCTGTTTCGTAGTTCCTAATTTTATTAATAAATTAATGAATCAAAGAAAATAAGACAAGAAATAACATTACACGATAAATTATTAACAATAGGTAGGTACTTAAGTTGCAGGTGGCTACATGGTTGTTGTAGCTATAAAAACTAAGAATCTAGAAAGAAAATAAATTTGACCATTTCAGTTTTTTATCGTTTCCCATGAGTCGCATTTTGGTTTTTGTGACATTTGATACTCAAAGGGTATAACTTCAAAGAAGTGGGCTTATTTTACAGCTTACAGGAATTGGCTTCCACCTACGATTTTGCATAATATACATATAACAATCTTCCATCAATCATATCGGGTATAATTCAATCTTCACTTCGGATCATTGCGTAAGCTGGCGGCTTACGCAATGATCCGAAGTCAAGTAAAAAAAAGATGCTTCGACGCAGTGCAGGCTCACAGAACGGCCAGTCGAGACGTTACACTGATACGTTATTTATGGTCCGAAAACTGGGGCCAACGGGTTCTTTAATGATAATATCCGGAGGGAAAGAGGTTATCTGCTAGCCTTTTCATTTATTTGGCCCACTGTGGAAATTCCCGCTGTGGAGGGTTTTCTTCTAATAGAACTTGAAAGCTGGCTAAGCCTTTGGTTTGAACGGTTTGTCATGACTTGTTATGAGGTTACGATCTGTTGATAATTTTTATCGTGAAAATTGTAGGAATTTTAAGTTTTTGCTGGGCGATGATAAACTAGAGAAAATAAATATGGCAAAATAGAGATTTATGTTTTTCGAGTGCTTGCCAATACCTTGGACAGTACCCGGCTAAGAATTTCGACAACGAGCTCGTATATTTTTGGGATTTCATTTAAATTCTTAGAGTTTATTTTAGCAGCTAGCGTCTTGGGGACGCTTCCGACTGGTATTGATGTGGATCAGTTGAGCTACCTGTAGATTGTTTGCAATAGTCTGCAATTAGCTCAATTGTTTCAATTGTAAATACTAGTTCTAATTTATTTCTTTTATTTGATTGTGATTTTCTTTGTGAATAAAGATGTTATTTTAGAAAATGTAGATATTAATACATTCATGGCCCAAAACGCAGTTGTCAGTCTCACACCCGTGTCGCGGCGGCGCGCCCCTGTGGGTTGCCTCGCCTAGGCTGGGCAGTGAATGCGTTAAATAAACTATGGTATTTTTGAACTTGTGGAGAATATTATGAGAACGGTTTCGTAGACCATCTACGACGTAGCATTTGTAGAGCTTCTACGCATTTTTTTCATGCACCTTGTTTGCATTATGCATTCACTAGGCTCTGCCAGAGGTTCTGCACGCATGCAACGCAAGAGGTTCGATTCCCGCCTGGGACAATACGTAATGGTGTGTACGATCTGCAAATCTTTGTTCTAGGTGTTCTGGGTTTTTCTATTTATATTAAAAATATATATCTGTGTTATGTATTGTTTTTAGCATATCAGTCATCCATAATACAAGCTCTGCTTAGCTTGGGGCTAGATGATGTTTTGTGGATTGTCCAGCATTATTTATTTATTTCTCTCGTTTAATTCTTTGATATACGAGGCTTAAAACTACATCTTATAAAAAAATTCATGCTGACTCGTTTGTTATTTTTAGAGTATATATTTAGAGTATATAACAAATTGTTTTGTTTTTTTGTTATGAATAAAAATAAAACGTCAATTGCGAGTCGGACTCGCAAATGAAGGGTAATAATAATATATAAAATAAGACCGTATAAATAAGACCTTCCTTCTTGCCAAATATACTAGGTCAACGGAACCACCCTATATTATTTATTGTTTTGGTCCATGAATCTAGAATCTAGGGCAACTGATAGCAGCCTATAGGTTTTGTGTGCTTGTGATTTACTTAGAAATTTCAAAATCGGCGCCTGTAACTTTTTATTGCGTTGACTTAAAACTTTGATTTATATCACGGCCCCAAGAGGTTACAAACTCGATGTTAATTTTGACTGCAATACCTTCACGTGTTCCTGAGTCAAAAGTGGATGTCAGATAGACAGACGGACAACGGACAACAAAAAAATCATAAGAGTGTTCCTGTTTACTTTTTGAGGTACAGAACCCTGCAAAATTAGAACAAATATAACTAACACATTCATGGCCTAGGACGCAAAGGTAAGTTTTCTCCCCCGTTTGACGGCGGCGTGCCCCTGCGGGCCGCATCGCCGAGGCTGGGCAGTGAATGCGTTAGCCGCTGCGCAAACGTAGACACTTTTTACTGCCGACACGGCACACCATCAGGGAACCGTAGTACAGTACAGTATTCTGTCGCGGTTATCGGACACAGTCACCCGTTGCTACAACTGGTCCCGTAGTTGCTAACCGTGTTGGTAACCGTAGTTGCTGTGTCCGATGGATTAATAAAAAATTTAATTGTAAGGAAATTTGTTAATGTTGCTTGTGTCTTTAACTGACGACTTTTAGTTTCCAGTTACCGACACCGAACAGTTTTTGATCGTCAATAAGTATGTGTTAAATGGGTGCAACTGGACACAAAAAATGTTTAGGTATGCACAGGAAGTGGATGATTTCATACTGGTTCTATAGAAATCAAATATTCATCGGTAGCTTCTATCAGACACAAGAAACAAAAGTGTCCATGTTTGCGCCCTGCTTTAAAAGTGTGCGATAATTGCCACAATGAAATGAACAAGCTTTCTCATCTTTTCGCTATTCCGGAATCCCTGTATCCCCTTTGTGGTCACAAAACTGTTATTAGCTTACTTGTAACTAGTTTTCTTTGAGGCTTCATTTTGGATTATAGGATGATCCTTATTACAATGTCGCTGACCCCTTTTTTGGGGATAATAATAGTAAACCCCGTCTTTAGTTCTGATACCTTTAGCGATATGGACTTTTATTAGCAGTGGAGTTTTTTAATGCGGAGTGTTTTGTATTACTGCGGCCGCGGTTGTCGTTTCCTTGTAGATCTAAAAGTGCCTTTTCGAAACTGCTTGCGAACTGGGGATACATCGTCGTCGGTGACATTGACTTTGATATTATTAGATTCCTATAGGTACTCTATAGGTTTTGGTCCATGGCGAGAAACAAAAGTAATTTTTTAGTTAATAAGTTACAATTTTACTCTATTCGGATTTTTCCCTTTATTTGTGCTTAGTTAGGTACCGAAATATTTTAAAATAAAAATCTTATGGTAAAATGAAGGTAGCAGGCTATTTTATATAAGAACAATAAATTTAACATTATAAAACCAAATAATATGTAATTATGAGAGTTGAAACTTGAGAAGGGATTATTAGTATAGATCCATTACATTCATAGCTTCTATAGAAATAGTTGCCGTTGATTATAGCCCAGATTTTGGGTGGTCGTAATATTGCATTGTTCTTGAGAACACAGCCTACCTGCATCATCTCTGAGATGCATTTTGCTGCTGTAAAAGTCTCGCTTTTGAAAAAATATTTTGATTATTTTCCTTCGAATTATCCATAACCATTTTGTATTTCGATGTTATGTATCTCTGATTTAGTTCTACTGTGTGAGCAGCAAATAAATCCACGTCGATGACTTAGTCTAAGTGACGACGGTGACGTGTATACTCTCCACCCCACAACCGCGATTTTCAAGCGCTTCTTGTGTCTGTTTGTTGCAATTCTGTAGCGCGATTCCTTACACGCAGCTGCCTTTTTGTAAGCGTGATTTCTAGACGCTGCGCGTCCCCCCCGCCCGCCTCACAACACCATCTCCGTCTACGCGAACGAAGGCTGCCCCCTCCCCCCCTAAATCGCAGAACGCAAGACGCAGCTGTTTGTAAGATGGCATGCGTCCTATTCAAAATGTTCCGTGAACAATTATCACAAAATCGCAGGACGCGGAAACGCGTCGGACAACTTTTATATCGAATCTCCCCAGTCGTGTCGATCGGTCGTCCCATCGGATTATGAGAGTGAGGGAATAGAGAGTGCACCTGTGTTTGCGCACACACTTGTGCACTATAATATGTCCTGCGCATCTGGCTAGTCTCCGATGAGACTGGCCGCCGTGGTCGGAATTTGGCTAGGAGGACATTATTATTATTAGATATAGGTCAATATCTACCGAGGCGACTGTTGAAAAATCCAGTAAAACAATGTTTCAAACGTTGTCAATAAACAGTTTGATCCGGTATCATAATCCAGTGTATCAACAATGCTACAATAAACACAGATATTATAATCTGTGCGGGGAAGTACCAGGCACGTTCTGTTCTGTTCCGGTGTCAACCTGCTATTACATCTGATTAGTGAAGGGGTAGTTTCTATACGGAAATACGGAAAAGTGAACTCTGACCACGACGGTCAGAGTCTACTTTTCCGTATTACGTATCATTGCATATGCATGACGATGCATAAGCAATCCCATTTTTCTTCGGAACCTCGTTCTAGTTCTAAGCTTCATCGTCCTGTGTTTCTGCGTTGTAATATATTTAAATGATGATAAAGATAATTACATTCCATTTAAAACTGGAACCAACCAGTAGTTAATGGCAACTTATCCACTACATTTTTATACAATTTTCGATTTATACATTTGTTTATAGTCATGGTAGAAAATTAAAATAAAGCGACTACTTATAAACCTTATTAACCTTAATGGTTTCAAAACCAACAACTTTTGTATCCTTAACCGATTTGAGGAACACGAAGATTTTACGACGATCTGCAAACTATAAAATTTCATTCATACAACGTAAACAAACTATTCACCGAAGCAGACACCTTCTGCATTCACGGAGTATAGTATCGAAACCGTTGACATTTTCAATCTCAGCCCCGATCTAGGTCGTAAATTTTTACATCCTTCCTTATCCGGAAAACATGTCACATCCCTAGCGCAGATGAACGATAGCAGAATAAAATGATAGCGAGCTTACGTGAGAATATTTTAATCTGAGTGATTTAACATTAAACTGTGAGATTTTCCTTTGATTTTCTAGTTTAAGGTCTTAGAAAACAAGATCCGTCAAGTGCGAGTGTAACTCGCGCGCCGAGGGTTTTGAACGTTTGTCAATAAATATGTACCAAAAGTACCGGTTAGAGACTTCGCAATTTAACGAATACCTAAGAATAGTAGGTACCAACCTACATTTCAGATAGATCTCTCTGCATGCTTCGGATTAGTGGGTGGTTCGGTTAAGGTGGGTAATGGTAAATTTTTCAACTTTTTACGAAATATTTCAAAAAGTATGAAAGCTACAGAAATTTTAAAAACTGTTTTGAAATGTCCAAACCAATACCTTTCATTTGATACCCCACTCGGCGGGGTAGCCCCCCTTTTGAAAATTATTCCTTCTTGACCATTTTTCAAAAAGTGTTCTTTTTACAGACTTCTCTATATTTTTCCTGTAAAATATAGATCCATATCTACAAACGCTCCATACATTTTAAACGGATCGCTCTGCAAACTTCGGAGATAGGGGGGGGGGGAATGGGTATTTTTTCGACTTTTTTCAAAATATTTCAAAAAGTATGAAACCTACAGAAATTCAAAAAACTGTTTTGAAACCTACAAACCAATACCTTTCATTTGATACCCCACTCGGTGAGGTAGCCCCCCCTTTTGAAAATTATTCCCCCCCCTTTTTGACCATTTTTCAAAAAGTGTTCTTTTTTCAAACTTCTCTATATTTTTCCTGTAAAATATAGATCCATTTCTATAAACGCTCCATACATTTTACATGGATCACTCTGCAATCTTCGGAGATAGGGGGGGGGGAATGGGTATTTTTTCGACTTTTTTCGAAATATTTTAAAAAGTATGAAACCTACAAAAATTTCAAAAACTGTTCTGAAACTTACAAAATGATACCTTTCATTTGATACCCCATATGACTCTGTAGGTATCTTTTAAAATTTCGGCATCACAATTTGTATGGAAAATATTCATTTTCATTTTTCATTTATTTTCAGTTTTTTTTCTCGAAATCTGTACAGGCGCACGAAATGTATTATTATTTTAAATTTCAAGTTGATAGCTGCAGTAGTTTTTGAGTTATTAAGGAGGGAAAAAAGGACAGACAAAGCGAGACCATAAGGGTTTTGAAACCGATCTTCGATCTTCAAAACCCTAAAAAGGATCACTGGCTTACTACATTGTTACTACTTGTTTAAAAGCAACATGTGTAGATATCTTCCATTAGTAAAACTATTTTTTCTTGAGTGAGTCACGGCTTGTAGTAAATCCTGGAGCTTCAATTATTTCTTCAGGTCGTCGTGTAAAATGATGGGTTAGGGTACATCTGGTCCGAATCTCAAACTCATCCGCGGACGAGATGTCGACTTCAGTTTTGTGTTGGGGTATATCTCGTCCGAATCTAAATTGTCTTGATTTTAGATTCGGTTCAGTTGTACCCTCAACCAAAAGGATACCTATACATAAATAAAATCAAAGCAATGTACACCAACGGGCTAAGATAATTATGAGTCATCGATCTTGGTATAATTCGCGTTTTATGACCCGTGTTGTGGCGATTTTCGGGAGATGTAGACCCCTGCCAAAGATCGCCACAATAACAATTGTAAGGTTAAGTACCTATTCAATCCATTACAGATGCATTTTTTTTTTGCGAATGAGCTTATCTAGATTAATTAATTAACTGCAACTTTCCAGCCCAAGTTTGCACCTACAGTACAGCATACGTCTGCGCTCGAGTAGTGACCGATCTGGGCAGATCGTCTTCAAGAATATAAATTAAAAAATAACGGCTTTCTCTGGGTTAAGTAAAGAGGCTGTGTTTTGTTTCGGTTTCAGATTCAGTTTACCACGAGCGAGTTGACGAACACAAGGAAAAGCACGTTCCTAACATCCGTGACCAACAAGACCAAGCTTGCCATTCCCCCCTTGAAGCGGATTGTTGGGTCAACGTAGGAAGGGGGCTAAAATACAATCAAGGATTGTTGGGTCAACGTAGGAAGGGGGCTAAAATACAATCAAAATCAAATCAAAAACTCTTTATTTCCATAAATACAATATTTGTACACTTAGAAAAGTTCAAATTGTAAAACCAAACACTGACACGGAAATAAAGTGATATTTTTGATTTCTGTCGCTTTGGTATGTAGACTAAAGTAAAGAAGCGACGAAGAAACATTTGGCCTGTTAGTTGTTATTTTTCGAGCTGGAGTAAAACTCATCCCAAGCTTTTTTATTCTCTAGATAATCTGATATTTTGTAATAAGCCTTTTTACAAAGGATATGTTTGACAATTTGTTTGAATTTATTTATTAATAATTTTTTCAACTCACTTGGAGTTTTGTTGTAGAAGCGTTGTAGAATCTTTTACCTCTAGTAGATTTCAATGCAGGGCATAGTTCCCCAGTCTAAGCCAAAGTTTAATCCTACAATAAGGGTAACCGCTTTGTTTTGACCTGAGTTTTTTTAGTTTTTCTGTTTTTCCGGCCAATTACAGTCTGAGTGTGTCTCTTCAAGACATAAGTAAATTATGTGTTATCTTCCATGACGTCACCAAACGACTCTGCTGGAAGGCCAGCGTTGGTTGTTACGTGTTTATAGCTAGTTCATGCTGAGACAGAGACCGTTTTGTGACTCCAATCGACAGAAGCTGTATCTTTTATTTTATTTCTAAATCATACTGGTTTTTGTTTTGTTGATTGAGTTATAAATTAAATATTATTTCGTTCATTCATTCTCAATTGGTGTCTTCTAGACCTGTGTGATACATCGTCAACCACATCAGGGTATTATTATGATCAGACGAAGGTCTTTTCAAAATTAAAAGCACCCGCTAGTATGTAAGCCTCTACGGCCTTTAATTTAATGTAAAGTTTTCATTTATAAAGATGAATAAAATATTTAGCAATCTGATTTAGTTTATAGCAGAAATAAATTGCATTCAGCGAAACAACGTTATTTGAGTCACAAACCACAAATTCGCGACTGCAATGAAATTCAGCGACATACAGCTGTCTGATACAGGATAAGAATAGGATTCGTGCAAGATCTAACCCGACTGCATCTCTGCCAATACCTCCACTCGATATTGAACCCTACCTACTCGCTATAAGGGTAAATCTAGGTTGGTTTCAGTTTTCAATAGTACGTGCGCTGAAAACAGAATTTGTGGTGCACAATTGAGCACTAGTTTGGATTCTGAGTAGG
Source organism: Eupithecia subumbrata (assembly GCA_949316285.1). Taxonomy (NCBI): domain Eukaryota; kingdom Metazoa; phylum Arthropoda; class Insecta; order Lepidoptera; family Geometridae; genus Eupithecia; species Eupithecia subumbrata. The sequence goes on along the minus strand of OX438630.1, from coordinate 11,147,254 downwards.
TTTACGAAAACATTTTGGCAACGCGTTCGAATTTTTCGGCGTCATTGACCAGTTGGTATTTGCAGGGTATTTTATCAATTTATTCATGTTAGTTTAAAATTTAAACGGAAATAAATTGAAATTTATTTTACTTTTTTCATTTAGTCTCTTTACTTTGTAGGCCCGTAGATGTGCTACGAATTTCGTAGGCTCGTAGAAGCGCTACGCATTTTATAGGCTCGTAGAAGTGCTACGCATTTCATTGGCTCGTAGAAGCGCTACGCATTTTATAGGCTCGTAGAAGTGCTACGCATTTCATTGGCTCGTAGAAGTGCTACGCATTTCATTGGCTCGTAGAAGCGCTACGCATTTCATTGGCTCGTAGAAGCGCTACGCATTTTATAGGCTCGTAGAAGCGCTACGCATTTCATTGGCTCGTAGAAGCGCTACGCATTTTATAGGCTCGTAGAAGTGCTACGCATTTCATTGGCTCGTAGAAGCGCTACGCATTTTATAGGCTCGTAGAAGTGCTACGCATTTTATAGGCTCGTAGAAGTGCTACGCATTTCATTGGCTCGTAGAAGTGCTACGCATTTCATTGGCTCGTAGAAGCGCTACGCATTACATTGGCTCGTAGAAGCGCTACGCATTTTATAGGCTCGTAGAAGCGCTACGCATTTTATAGGCTCGTATAAGTGCTACGCATTTCATTGGCTCGTAGAAGCGCTACGCATTTCATTGGCTCGTAGAAGCGCTACGCATTTTATAGGCTCGTAGAAGTGCTACGCATTTCATTGGCTCGTAGAAGCGCTACGCATTTTATAGGCTCGTAGAAGTGCTACGCATTTCATTGGCTCGTAGAAGTGCTACGCATTTCATTGGCTCGTAGAAGCGCTACGCATTTTATAGGCTCGTAGAAGTGCTACGCACATAGTGATCAAGAACGGTATGCATTCTATGTTTCATACTTGTGCCTAGTTTATTTATTTATTTATTGTTTATTGGTAAATCTCAGCGTAGTTGATAGATATATAGTAATACATATTGATTTTACAATTGAGCCAAAAAAGATTTACGCCTAATAGGTAAATATCGAGTTCAGGTAAGATTAAAGTGCTTTACAAAAAACTTTAACATCTAACGTTAGCACAGTTAATGGGCCCGTATCCCGGTCTCGAGTGCTATTACCTAGTTAATCTGTACCTCAGCTGGGTTAAAACAATAAAAAAGTAGCTAAATTTCAAAATGGACACGTTAACGAACTGCTTTTCGTGTGGCCACGGTGATGGGGTACGTTGCGTGAAACCTAAATGGATACAAACCTAGAAGGGATAAAGTTTGTTTCCTATCAGGGTCTTTATTCTGTAAAATAAATCACTTAAATTTGACACTAGTATCGTCCCAGACACAAGTCAAAAAAAGAGCTGAAAATCATGCCTCTCCCTTGTGAACTTATATATCGACTGAAGAAATGGCTTCTGGACAGTATTTTTTTATTATGTAGCAGAGTTCTACGAATTACCTATCATTCAAATAAATTAAATCAATATTATTATTATTATGCTATTATATTAATTATACTTATTATTACCGTTAAATTAAGTCAATATATTAACTGTTATATTACACCTTTTCTGACCTGTAACCTGGAGTTATCAATAAATGATTTGTATTTGTATTTGTTAATCTGACCGGCACGCAATTATTACATGGGAAGTTTTCTAGCTTTTCCGAAAGTCTTTGTCTTTCAACTATACGTAGGCAGATATTCACAGACGTGTATTACACTGGGCTCGGCACCAAACACAATAGGGAGCAGTGCATTTTGTATTTTGTCATCAGAGAACAGGGTTTAATATCAAATATTTTACAGCTACATTCAATAAGTCATTGTCATATACCTACTCAGATTTTCAATCCTTTGAATGTGAAAAAAAAAACTTCTAAACAATCGCAATCGAATGATATGTCACATATTTTTTATTTTATTTTATATTAAAATTTCACAGCGTAAATAAAACTTTTAGGGTAATTCAAGTTGATAACGAAAAATAAATGTCATCCCATTTCATTATGCCAAGTAAAGGAAAAACCCAAAATGCCGTAAATATCTAGTTCCTTTCATAAAAATATTCTTTTTTGGGTTTAAACTTATAGAAAGAACTCTCGGTGCAGCTCCGACTCACACTTTGCTTTGTCATAGTTGACAGAGAGTTGAGTTACAAACTAGCAACTTACTAGCGTAACTAACATATACTTAAAACTAATTAAAGTTCACAGCACTCCATTTCTAATTCAAAACTTCTGCTTGAAGTACAGCGCAGCGATTCAAATCAATTAGAGCAATACTTGGCAAATTGAACGATAAACGCAGTTCACAAAGCAATCGATCCAGCAACGAGACAGCAACAGATATGTATTTGGCTGCTGCGATACATTTAACCCATTTTACATCCAAGAACAGCGTTCAGTTACACGTTAGTTGTCGTAAACTAGTCCCACTAATGTTCTATGCAGGGTGGGTTAAGTTATAAGCTGCTCATCAGCACACATACCTGATACCGAATGGACATGGTTCCTCCAAACTACTTGAATGGTCTTAAATCTTTTATATCCATTATGGTTATTGATGATTTGAGTTTAAATCCCTCAGTAACGGAGGATGACATGATTTGAGTTTCGAGCTTTCCAATATTTCGGCACAGTTTCATCATGGTAAATATCTAGTTGTATATGACTTTGGAATGGTTTTGCCATAATCAACACGCTTGGCAGGTGGATTGGTCACGGTGAAGATCTTGAATAAAAACAGCAAAAAGCAGCTGTCCTTTCTCTGGTAAGGTTCTCTTAGACGGCTCTTAGGACATCCACAGGCTGAGTCGGCGGGTTTGATTCATACGCTCTGACTGCTACATTCTAAGCATGGTGATGGGACAATCAAGATGTATGATAATTTTGATGATCCACTTTGTTTTTTGATCGTATCGTTATTAAAATTAGATACCGAATGATGATTGGCTAGGCAGATTCTGGACGATTCCGAAAAACATCGTGCATGGAAAGAGTTGTTGTTTTACTTTGTTTTAAAAGTATTTATTAAAATAAAATTGCTAAATAAAAATTCACGGATCTGTAATCTGCCGATCAAAGTGGTACAACAACTGTGGTGGTGGTTGAACAACTCTGGGAGCATTAACTCCCCGGATGTCCGATACTACACAGGGTGCTAGGGAGTAGATACGAAATGTCTGTCTCTCTGAAGAAAAATGCCTTTTTCAATTGAAAAAGATAACCTGACATTGTGTAGTAAAAGCGGTCCTGCGAGGGCTACCGAAGAACTGGTGGGAAACAGCACAGGACAGATAAAAATAGCAACTTATCTTATCGTGAGCCACACACTTAGAGGTGTATTTAACCAACCTGAAGTTTCTTCTGTGCCTTAATCCACACGCCATTGTTCAAAGTAACCCTAAATTCAGAGCAGCAACTCCGCGTCGATATATCAGCGTCGCGAGCTGTGACGGACCGGTTCTAACCGGGCTTAACCGGTACTCGTGCATTAACCGGATTCGTACCGATTATGTACGAACAACGGAGTTTACCATTTAACGTAAGGTTTCTGAGGCCTTAGGCTGAGTTTGTATAGTTTACCAAAACTTTAAAAGGTTTCATTTATTTCCATACATTTAGAGCCTTTATTCACTAAGAAAATTACAATAAAATAATAGAAATAAATTAGAACTAGTGTATTAATTGAAACAATTGCTAATTAAACAAGCGGCCACATTTTGATAGGCAACCTAGTAGATATTATATTCTCCTTAACACAAATATGCGTAAAAATGTGGTTCTTAGCTCTTACTCGATGGGTGCACTGTTTCTGCAGCCGGATCTCGTACTCTTGCTGTCGACAGTGTTGGATGCGGAGAATTGTAATAGATGCTCAAACGGATTCTTGACAGTTTTCAAAAAAGCCTTTCTCAGCCGCGCGCGATATTTCCTTTGAAAACCATAGAAAATCCACCAACGCTAACAAATTTTTAGCAAATATTTAACTACTGCCGTGAAAGCACCTATCCTCATTGAAAGTAGGTCTAAAATAACGTTGAAAGTCATCTAGATTTGATATTAAACTTTAAAAGAACCTATAAAAATTCCCGTTAACTTTTAATTCGCACACTTTATTTACCGGTTAAACCCAGTCTACGCTTTTATAGCGATTGTAAAGTGTTTCATTAATTTTTAAAGTCTAGAGCGCGTGTTGCCAACAATTGTAAGAAACCACCTGCTTAAGCTAAAGCAATTTCAGGTGTACAATTATTAGCTTGTTATTTTTAGCACAGGAAAGATAAGAGGCAGCTGGTTATAAGCAAACTCAGGAATTAAGGACAGCTTCCAACTGGTTCTTGGCCGCTCTATGCCATTTTAATTTCATATACCAAAGTACATTCCAAAGTACATACTAAAGTACATACCAAAGTACATACCGAAGTACATACAAGAGAGGGCGCTATGTGCCCTCTTTTCAGTCTGTTCGAACGACTTAGGGTCATTTTTTTATAATTTAATGCCTCATTTCATTAGCGATCGTTATCAATGATTTAACAGACAGGAGGGCAATTCTCGCAATATATCTACTTGATAAATATGGCAAGAACTGTCAAATGCGTCCGTCTACTAAATCTGAACACGCACCTGTCCGCGCCGCAGGAGTCGCACTCGTCGAAATCATTGCATTTTGCAAATCTTTTTGTATTTAACCCCGCGCACCTATCGCACCGCATTTTAGTAAAATCCTCTAGGTTTAGGGATTCCATTAAAAAACTTCGGCGCGCTCGGTGCTTGCGCCGCGTTCGGTTCGGTGCGGTCGTTGCGTTCGGGACGGATGACGGCATCCGTATTCATTCAGTCCGAAGATAGTTGTATACTTACAGATGCCTCGTTATAAAATCGAAATTTTGACACTGTTTTGACTTCTTGCTTTTAGGTAGTATACCTATGCCGTATGAAAATAAAGATAGGTATAATTCAAAAATGAAAAGAAAATTTTGTTTTTTATCTATGAATATCTCAAATGCTATTGAACATTTTTAATTTGTTTAAATGTACTGTATCCAAAAAGTCCTTGCATATATAATTGGCGTTTTCTAAGGGAGAAACATAAAGTCGATTTTTGTAAATTAAAAACTATTTATTTAATCAAATATATCAAATATATTAATGAAAGTATGTACCATTGCTATCTATGCACTTTTGCCATTTCATAGGTAGTTCATAGATCCCTTTACTAAGAAAACCATTCGGACGGGAATCAATAAAATCTTTGAAGGCGCTTTGGACTGGCCCATCGGAATTGAATTTTTCCCTTGTAAGAAGTTATCAAAATTTTGAAAAAAATGGTAATCTGTTGGAGCAAGGTCCGGGGAGTACGGTGAATGTCTTAGACATTGCAAAGCCTCGGTTAATAATTTTTTGAATTTTTTAATAATTTTCACAAATAATTTTTTGAAGAAAATTTTCACTTGGGGCAGGATTTGGCTTGTTTGCCAGGGTTCAACCATTGCGATGAGCATTTCCGATTGTCGTACCGCAGGGGTATTTTAATTCACCGATTCGTTTCCGAATCGAATCCGATGGATCTTCAAAACGCTATTTTGTTTTCGCCTCGGGTTGATGATCGAAAATTCGGAGCGAATCTGTTGACTAATGGCCATGTCAATGAGGAGGAGCTCTTTATTTCGATCATCAACCCGAGGCGAAATCAAAATAGCGTTTTAAAGATTCGTCGGAAACGAATCGGTGAATTAAAATACCCCTGCAGGATCCACTTTTCATCACAGGTAATGATTCGATTTCAAATTCCTTCTCTATGTTGTCATAAAACATTTTAGATTCTAGAACACACTTTATTGGTTTTTGTTAGGTGTCATACTTCCTTAAAAATCGCAGGCAAGAGCTAATAAAGTATGATTTATATTTGTTAAAATATTAGAAATATGTAGTAAGGAGTCTTCTAGCTAATTAAGTTTAAGCTGATTGGTACGTATAATGTTTATTTTTCTTTGCGTGTAGTATTTACTTTTCAGAGCGTTTTGTATCGTTAAACTCTACAGGTAATTAAATTTAAAATTTACGTTTCGTCGTCACAGAATAACTTTATACTTTATACTTTACGGTTTATGTGCTTTATATGCTTGCTATAAATAGGGTGGTTTCTTTAAAAAAGTGCAAAAAAATCTGACTGAAAACGCTTTGAGTAGGGTCTGTCCTAATGAAGGATTATTATTTACTAGTTTCTGCCCTCGGCTTCGCACGCGATGTTTCTATGGAAACATTTAAAGGTTTGGAACAGTTTTGTGGGATAAAAATTTGCCTATGTTTGATTCCAGGCTTTGAACAACATCTACGCAGAATTTCAGCCCGATCAGTCGTTTTGGCGTGAAGAGGTAACAAACATCCATCTATCTATTCATATATTCATCCATTCATACATTTAAACATCCAAATTTTTGTATTTATAATATAAGTGTGATGTAACCTGCCAAATTAAAGTGGCATTTATCCTGCCAGTGTAAAATTAAAATCCCTATGGTACAAGGAAACCAGGTGGGATAACGATCTGCGAAAGACTACAGGCTGGATGCGGCTAGCTGAAGACAGGGCATTATGGGAGGGCTATGTCCAGTAGTGGACTAATATAGACTGATGGTGATGATGATGAAATGGAAGCGCCCTATCGTAGAGTTAGTATGAAAACTTCTCATTCCATGGCGAGGTCAGTCTGGCCATGTTATGTGGTAATGAGTTTTCCATGATCTATGGTTTTGATGCTGTTTTATTTCGAGTTTTGTGTTAGATCTACTGTCAGTTGGTATTTCGTCACTACCATGTTTTAGGGTTAATTTGTTATGGGTCTCTAAACAATTTTTATAGTTAGGACCGTTATTAAGAATTATAGTATCAGTTATGTAGTACCCATAACACAAGTTCTGTTTAGCTTGGGGCTAGAAAATGCTGTGTGAATTGTCCAAAAATAAATAAATATAGTTCAATGGACCCTGCGTGGGCCAAAGGGTATTTCTTTTTTCATTGATATAGGTAGACCGTGCAAATTTTTGAAATGACATTCCAGTATCAACCTCTATTCATCTGCGAAAGATCACCGCCATCTATTGAATTCTAAGGTAACAGGTTTTTTTTGTAAAACGTCTTATTTGTAGAATTTAGACATGCTCACAAATAATTTATTTTTACGAAAGAAGCTTTTGTACCTATGAACGTAAGAATAATCTTCTTTAATATTCCTAAACCTAATTTCAAACAATTAATGTCTGAGTAATCTATCTCTACATAGTATAAACAAAGTCGCTTCCTGTCTGTCTGTCTGTCCCTATGTATGCTTAGATCTTTAAAACTACGCAACGGATTTTGACACGATTTTTTTATTTGATAGAGTGATTCAAGAGGAAGGTTTATAGTATGTATAATGCATGCTTATTATAGTAGTTTTAGAAGTTTCTAATATGTTGTCGTAAATAAACACATTTTTTGTGCTTACATTGCAAACTGGCTGAACCCTATAAGATGGATCAAAATAATGTGCTACAGTATTGTACACCTTAAAAAGGTCTACAAAAATGTCCGCGATAGTATGTCTATATCTTAGATATCTTAGATATAACCCACAATAACCATTTTGTATCCTTTACTTTTTACGAGAAATAATGAATAATAAATAATATAATAAATAATAATAAATAATATACGAAGCGATTTAAGCAATACAGCATTAATCCTTATCCAATTAAGTACCTTAGATCCATTGTGCATTTAATATAGATCAATATGGCCTACAGCATGTAATATAAATCAATATTTTCGAAGATATTACAGGGACATCTATTATGCAGGGACATAGCGGTTGCGGCGGTACCGGCCGGGGGGCCGATTCTGTAGTATATTTAGTATCAGCATTGCACCCGTGAGAAGCCAGGGCGGGTCGTTAGTTTGAAGATAAAACAAAGCAGCCGTCAGAAAAACAACGAAATAAAATGATGTTAACATAATGTTTTATTCTTTTTTAAAACTGCTATCAACTGTTACGGAACACCGTTTATTTGCTGAAAAAAGTAAAAAGTAGTCAAGTGAGAGTACCGTTCTTGCTTAGAGTTCCGTATACGTTTTTTCTGAAATTGGTTTAAAGAAATACTCATAAATTAGATGTGTTTCTTGATTTTACTAGAAGCACAAAATAACTAAAGAAAACCTAGTACTCCCTAGAAGATCCCAAGACCTGAGAGTCGTAATTCCAAAAAAATTATATGAAATCAAGTAAATAGCGATTATTTTCCTAAAATGTCCTCACCCTATCTCAACAGCCTGTATTGGTCCACTGCTGAGACAGGCCTCCCCCTGCCTTATTGGCTTATCTTATGGTAGTGCCCATAATCCCAACACTGGGCATGCGGATTGTTGATCGCAGTTCGGTGGTAGAACTGTTCTGCAGGGGGCGCTGCTGTCCACCCCCGGTGGATATCCCTTAGTGTCCTCTTACGACACCCGCGGGAAGAATTGGGTTGGTGCAAATTCTAAGCTGGCACCACACAGCCATGCTTACTTGGCACAGGGACACCGTGATCATAAAATATCACATTCACATTAAGCCCCATTCGTAGCAAACATTAGCAAATTCTACAACATCGAATATATCATTGAAATTGATATACGATTCAAACTGTTTCACAGTACTTGTTTATATCGTACGATATTGCATCGCTCTGTAAACTAATATCTTCATACAAATTGACATCAGAAAGCGGATCCTCACGTACGGAACCCTGTGAAGCGTGCTGAAAGTTTGTGTAACGGAGATCGCAGTACAACTGTTACCGTACTTTAACCCCCCACACTATTTGTCATGCCCGCGGCTCGACCCACTTGCATATCTTTTAACGGGGTGAGGTCTGGTCCAGGTTTAAGAGATTTTGAACCAGAACTTCTTTACGTATTCAGTATTTTATTTAATTCATTCATATAATCAGGTCTTAGTGATTAGGTTAGTTTAAGGCGCATATCCGACCCAAATCAGCCTCAACCTCACCAAAATTCAAGTTTCTAGGAAGGACAACCCAGGGGATTTGCTTGAATTTTTTTTAGTTGGACTAATGATACAGTGGTGTATTATTTGTACAACTAGTTGAACTACTCAGTTGAACTACTGTACCGGAGGGACCTCAACAGCCTATATTGGTCCACTGCTGGACGCAGGCCTCCCCCTGATAATCACCTTATCGGCTTTTATCTCATGGGGGTAGTGCCCATAATCCCCACGCTGGGCATGCGGGTTGGGGATCGCAGTTTGGTGTTAGAATTGTTCTGCAGGGGGAGCTGCTGCCCACCCCCGGTGGATATCCTTTAGTCGCCTCCTACGACACCCGCGGGAAGAGACGGCGTGGTGCAAATCCTAAGCCGGGATCACATAGCACCACATAGCACCCAAATCAGCGCCACCACCTATTTTATCTTATTAATAATGTTAAGCGAAGGAATTTTCAAAAATTAAAATTGCTATTTGTGATACCTATCATAAGCTTATTTTCAAGGCCTCTGTAAAAGTTTTATTTTGTATAGACTAGACAGAGATGCAAAGTTGCTCTTTTTGCTCACCACCGTGGTCAGCTCACAGTATGTACCCATTTAGGGTGCTGCAATGGAACACTGGCAGGTATCGAGCCTTTCTACTAAAGGTGAACTTTTTGGTATCTATCTTAATTTACAATTTAATTTGCGAGTCGCTAAAAGCATCGTTGAAGAAGTCGTCAAGTTCGTAAAACATTCTTTATGAGCTTCTTTTTCAGTTTGGTTTCGAACAAGTTATTTTTATTTTCAGATGTCTTTGCTGGTTTTAGGCTAAAGTATAGAGTATAGAAAGTTATATTATATAAAGGTGGCTGAATCCAAACGCTACAGAAATAAATTTAATAATGCCGAGTCTAAAAGTTTCACGTTACGATAACAGTCCATTATTTTTGGAAACTGGTTTCTACGAGAGACTAGAAAATAAGCCAGTTTTGGGTATCAAATTAGCTCAAGATATGAGAAAAAAAACACCATAAAGGAACACGTTCAAGAAACCATACCACAACCATCCGAAGGTATTTAGCACTGCCGATCACCGAGCACTGAGTTTGGTTTACAGTGTCAATATGTCATCGAGACATTCAATTTCTGTGACCAAGCTAAGGAATTATAAAAACCCATCCGGTAACATTATACAGGTCATGAAAATACTTGTCTTCTTTTCTTTTTTTTATGAGGTCCTGCGTTTGAATCCCGGGTCGGGCTAATAGTTGTTATTAGGGTTTTTCTAGAAAAGAAAATTCACATTAACAGCCCGGAGTCAGGAAGTTGGCGATGTTGCACCAAAGGGGTGCAACATCGCCAACTTCCTGACTCCTAGAAAAGCACGTTAAGCCATTAGTCCTGCGCCTGACATCTCCCCGGTCGTGTTGATCTGTCAACCCATCAGATTATAAGAGCGAGGGAATAGAGAGTGCACCTGTTTTTGCGCACACACTTGTGAACAATATAATAAATCCTGCGCATCTGGCTAGTCTCCGATGAGACTGGCCGCCGTGGTCGAAATTCGGCTAGGAAGATGTTATTACTAACCGCTCTGATTCTGTCCACCTCCTAACCTCTTCCTGCAAAATCTCAGAACACTTAGTTAACCAGCACATTACTGAAAGTATGAATAGTGACAGTTTCTCTTGAAGGCATGCTACTATGCATGCAGGCTTCATTATGCGTTCTATTTGCATTCAATTATCACGAATAGCGTTGCGATTGGGTGAGATGATAATCAGATTTAGAATGCAATTTCCTGCTACTGGTTGGTTGATTGTGTCGGCATTAACCCGTAGGTTAATTTAATTATATTGGTCACTATGGTTACGAGAAATCTTTTTATGGTACCGCGTAGACCATGGCGTGTGGTACACCACCCAAATTCTTCCTGCTGGTGTCATATGAGGCGCCTAAGGGATATAACAGCGGCCGGGCAGCAGCGCCTCCTGGAGAACTGTTCTACCACCGAACTGCGATTCCCAGCGCATGCCTAGCGAGGGGATTATGGGCATCTGAAAAAATCGGATAAGGCGCATATCAGAGGGAGGCTGGCGTCCTGATATATAGCAGTATAGAGAGGGTGTAGATATATTGACCATGGTCGACCGAGGAGACTATGTCTTGAAGAACTGGTTACTTTTAATACAGCGTGGGTTCAGCTCCAGGTTGGAGTCAAAATCAAAATCGAAAACTCTTTATTTCCATAAATACAATAAATGTACACTTCGAAAAGGTCGAATTATAAAACTAAACACTGACACGGAAATAAAGTGATATTTTTAAGTTCTGTCGCTTCGGTATGAAAAATAACAACTAACAGGTTAAAGGTTTCCAGGCTGTTGGTTGTTATTTTTCGAGTTGGATAAACCCGTCCCAGGCTTTTTTATCCTCTAGATGATCTGATATTTTACAGTAAGCCTTTTTGCACAGCAAGGTTTTCAGAAGGAGTACACAGAGAGAGGTTTTAACCCAGTTGTGGGACACACAATGTTTTCATTTATTTCATTGTTATTGTAAATCAATTCCGTGTCCAGCCTAGCTACCTTAGGTACAGGTGTAAGGATTCACGTTCCTGTAATTGATGAATGAATGAATGAATGAATGAATAGTTTATTGTACTAGTAATTAACATAAATAAAAGTCTTATATCTAAATAAAAAATAAACATAGTACAAAATGCAGCCTTATCGCTTAGAGCGATTACTCCCAGGCAACCTTTGGATGCAGAAAAAGATATAAGAAAAGAAAAAAGGGTTGAGTGCACAGACAGTATATAACAGAGCTTATATACCTAACACATACATGTTTACATATTTGTTAATGTTTCATAAATCTTATAAACGAAAACGTTTTATTTAAATAGAAAGCTTTGTTACTACACACATCTAAAATAGGTACTTTTTTACATTTTACACAGGCAAGTTATAACTTAGAAAAGCTTCTAATTCGAAGGTAGCGAAGGCACATAATATTTCGAATTAATGTCACTTCTACTAAATAACAAAATTACGTTCCACGCTAATAACATAATTTAATTAATAACATGAAATTGCTAAAGCGTACTAAGTACTCTGTAGCTGCAATATCTCACTAATTTAAATTTAACTCTGTAATTAAATCAGTTCCTAATGATACCTATTAATTAATTCAACGAATGTCTAAAAGAGATCATTTCTAAATTCATTTCTAAATAAAAAGGTTACGAAGAAACATTGTCAATTACACTTTCAAATTTACTACTAAAAGAAAATTGAAAAGTGACCATTCCTAGAAAATTATTAGGCAACATGGTTTAATGATTGAATTCGTGAATTATTAGATTGCTTTTTGCCAGCCACAATTTGCTGATTAATTTTGAAAATCTACCTGTCCCAGATTTCAGACAAGCCCCTAGTTACCAACTAAAAAGTCTCGCCGTTCTATGAGGCACGGTGGTCAATCGATCGATCGATACGTCGCCCCACATCGCTCAAGCAACTCGATTAACGGGTGCACCTGCCGGGAATTAGGAAATCCGGTGTCAGTATAGATGTACACGGAGTTTGAAGTTGCTTGGTGTGCTGTGCAGTTTTCTTGTCAATTTCAAACTCTGACTGAGCAGATGAAAATTATTTGGGACGTCCTCTGGCTATATGGGACGATGGCCTGCGAAAAACTGTAGGCAGATGCTGAATGCGTCGAGCTAAAGACAGTTAATATTAAGACACTTTTGTCCATAAATGGACTATTAGGATAGACTAGTATTTTATAAGTGCGCGAGCTGCAAGCAGCTCGCGGCGGTGGCTGTCACAGGGAGGGGTGGGCTCTGGGGGGGCAAATCTCAAAAAGTCGGGATTTTCCCCAAGTCACCCCCGACCCCTCTACACGATTCCGCAAAAAAAAACATACCTTCCCATCCACCATCAGGGAGAACAATCGTGTCAATGAGTCAGTCAGTGAGTCAGTCAGTCAGTCAGTGGTAATCGAGGTTTATATATTATTATTTATATTAGACTGGTCCGTGTCCGAGCCGGGCCGAGGCCGGGGCGGGCCGGAGCGGAGCCGAAGAAAACGTTAGTGTATTATTTAAAACCTCTTGCAGTCACTAATCCCCCTATAAAGTGTGGTGATTGTACCAAAATACCCCTTGTTTGATTGAGGCATGTTTAGCAGACGAGTGACGCGTGCTTATCAGTAGGCTTAGAATGAAATTGTGGCCCAGTTTTTATCGTATTTTTACTGGGTGACTAAGTGGTGGAGTCTAAGGCTAGATTTTTCTCGATTGTTCGGTCTCATAATTGACTGACAGCAAATATGTGTAAAACTGAGACAGCGACATAAGCGTCGTCGTATACATTTAGGGTAGCCCACATTTTAAACTCTCCAGTTATGTTGAAGCACGATCTTTTCCCCAACCTTTGCAGAATATTTTTCTTTTCCAGCAAGAAAAGGTCAAAAGTGGTTTACTTTTTGTTTGCCATAAATTCATTCTCAACAAACATTTATTAGGCTTTATGGGTGGCATAAAAAGCTATATAATCCGGTCAAACAAAGTCACAGGAATAGCTTCATCAAGGTAGCGTGATCAGGTCACATAACTTAGGGGCAGATTAGGGGCTTAAACCATGACAAGCCAACGACCACAGCTTAAGGAGTTTCAGCTGGTGCAATCTATTGATATTACCGCGTTTCCCAGTAGTTCTGTGCTGGACATTAATTGTCCCAGTAGTTCTGTGCACAAAAATTGACCCAGTAGTTCTGTGCACAAAAATTAACCCAGAGGTCGGTCTGTCAGTGTAAGTATCAGAAAGACATTTTCAAAGTAGGTGTGCCTAGCCTATTGGGATAAGGCAAGAATAATGAAACCTTTTGGAAAATAAAACAAGGTATGGGAGTTGTGTTGCTGAAACATGACAATCTTGATAAGATTATCTGTGTGACAACGAGCTAATTTGAAAACCGAGGAGTTTGCGGGTTGAATTCCCGCTAACTCCTGATGGTGGGATTTTTGTAAATCATTTCCATATTAAAATAGTTTTATTTTGTTATTGTCTAGCAAACGTATTGAAATACACAAGAGTAACATTACAATCAAGCCATAGATTGGCCAATGGGTAATTTTGTTTGAACTTCATTTTATAAAAACTTATCACTAAGAACGCGTCCATCGGCACTTGTCTATACTTAAAAAAAGACTTGATTCATGTGCTCTTTAAACTTTTAAGGAACACATTAATCAAGTGTTTTCCACACTTGATTCATGTGTTTTTTAAAGTATGGTAATATAATATTAGTAATTAAATTAATTGTAAGCTTAAGCTTAGTGAGGAACGGGGCACCTATAGCATGGCGTGGGTCCTGTTCCACCAGGAACAGATATGGTAAAATATAAGTAGAGGGATCAGGATGAGGCCTTGCCCAGCAGTGGTACACGTAGGGCTAAATGTAATTAACTAGGAAACACATAACATAAAGTTTACCTAAGGGCTAGATGATGCCATGTGAATCGTTTAGCATTTATATTTAAATATAGGTATTATTTATATGTGATCCAACTACCATTCCTTTAAGCTGTAACAAGAGTCAGGCTTTGGGCCGCCATAAACAATGCATGAAATTATTTTGTCGCCCGAATTTATAATGGGAAATGTACCATGCTTAGTAATCACGAATACTTATGTTTATTTGTGATAATTATATTAGGTACCTTGAGTTCTAGATTAACATTTTAATACGATAGCGTTATAGAAAAGTCAGAGTATGTAAGATGTCCTCCTAGCCGAATCTTTGCCTGCGGCGTCCAGTATCAGCAGACATTGGTCATAGGTACGCAGGACATTTATACAAAGCAGGTAAGTCTAGATAATCGAATATCTACCCACCTTACAGGTACGAGTACTACAATTTCACTTTAGAAACTGGTGCTCTGGGATGGTCAGTTCCTGAGATATCGTGATTTGAGGATAGCTGTCATCCTAAATGTAGATCTTGACAAGTACTATAATTTACCATTAGAAATCTGGCAGCATTTGTGCTGGATGTATTTCAATTCAGAAACCTTGAAAAGTAACGTAGAGATTGGGACGAGATGTCCACTTCACTTTTGGTTGAGGGTACAACTGATCCGAATCTAAAATCAAGAGAATTTAGATTCGGACCAGATGTACCCCAACACAAAAGTGAAGTGGACATCTCGTCCGCGGATGAGTTTGAGATTCGGACCAGATGTACCCTAACCCATAAGATACTTTGCTGTGGCAGTGATGGCGTAAGAAAAGACCCCCAATCAGCGTGCCAAGTAATTATAGCAATAAAATAAAAATAAAATAAAATCAGTTTATTGCAGGCACAAAAAGATTGGCACACAAGATACAAAAAAGACAGTTCACACAATATAAAAATGCAAGATTAATACTTACATAGGTACGATAGGTTACCTATTTTCTATTATCATCCATGTGGACAGAAATCCAGTGTCTATAAATGGGATTGGCCAGATAGTCAGAAACAGCCCTGAGGGTGGTGTTCTTGGTGCTAGTCAGTCGATTCCAGAAAGCTGATAAGCTTGTCCTTATTATAGCAAAGAAGTCGGGAACTCCCGCCTCAGAAAACATGGTCAACTCACTTCAGTGTCTTGGAAGCCTCATAAGGGCCTGGTATGCATTATTATACTGTACCATTATTGGTGCTGAAAGATTTCCTAGTAAAGTTACCTACCAAAGTTTACATGTGTACATACCTAGGCAGTATGCCTTAGGCTGCTTTTCCTCCAAAGATGCGTAGCGAGGAATATGTTTTTAACAACCAATAGAATCACTTCATTTACCTAGCCTCACTCAGCGCAGCTCTGGTGGAAACGGCTCCGGGGAGCGAGGTTTTTGTACATACAAAACAAGGGAAAGATGTGTGCGAGGGATGTGTTGCGAGGATGTGTTCTAGGGTTTCTAGGGCGCTTATCTGAAAAGAGCCCGCTACACATACTCGCACCGGTCAGCTACCTCACACATCTTTAGTGGATACGCAGCCACAGTTGTACCATACAATGCGTTGGGGTGGCATTATTATGTACTGAAGAGGCCAATGTAGGTACCTGATAGATATACCTTCTCTCCTTCCTAAAAATGGTACTTATGTACCATATTTTGGATCAGGAATAAAATCACGAATATGAGCAACGATTCTGGTAAGTACTTTTAATACAACGGTACAATACAAAATGTTCTAAGTTGTAAAATTGCTAAAATGCTCAGTTGAGTGTAGTTCAGATTTATTCATTCCCTACCTGAGAATTTTTACAGTAGGCATCGTCACATGGCAGTGCCTTAGAAAAATATACACAGGCACGTTATTAGTAAATTATGTAAACCATCCTACAAGGTAGGGAAAAAGTCCCTTAATGGAAGACATTTGCAAATGGCGGCAAATGTCAATTCTGTTTTGACATTTGTGAAGTAAACAGATGCAGGATACACGACAAGCCATGGCCATAAGCCAACGCTATACCTACTCCATAATAACGCGGAATAATAAATAAAGAGGAGGAGGTTTTTTTTATCAAAAATCATCATATACTTTTACTTATTGAAGAAAGGAAGACAAATTATTTAAGTTTGTATTTTATTGTGTTCCTCGTAAATTTCTACTACTGTTAATTTTAAGCCTTTGGTTTTCCCCTAAATAAATAAATAAATAATATACCTACACAATGATATTTTACAACTTAAAACATCGCTGTTGTGTATTATCCGTGCGCGATCAGAATGGGATCGAACCGGTCGGAAATCTACTTTGACAAGGTTCGATCCCATTTTGACAACGCGCGTCTTTGGCACCTAACTATTTTTGAGTTTCAGGAACTCTGTAGGAGTTTGTAGTTTAGGTTAAGGTTCCACTAAATTTTACTTTTTTGACGCGCGAAGCAATTTGAAGTTAAATATTATTTGAAAAGGTTTCGTCCCATTCCGATAGCACCCAGACCAGTGAATGGAAAAAACATGGAAGCATTCCTTGCGCTAGAAAATGAACCAAAAGCAAAGTGCGTTGTGAAAAGAGAATAAACCTAAAGTCGACTTTGAACCGTGCGTCCCGAGTTTAACAAGTTGTTGATTAATCAGTACAGGATATTTGACTTGTAAGTTTGTTTACAATAATTTTGTGTCATGTTGCACGTGCGAGATATTGTAATTTATTTAATAATAATATAACAAGTATACGTAGAGGTAACCAATAAGGTTTCCAAAGATATTCAATAATAAACGTAACCGGCCTGATTTCATACTTGTTTTTCCCCGCTAAAATTCAAATATTAGGACAAATCAGTTTCATTAAATGAATAGGCTATTTGCGAGATATTGTTATTTATTTAATAATAAATTATATGATATAACAAGTAAATATAGTGGTAAACAATAAGGTTTCAAAGATATTCAATACTAAAATGTAACAGGCCTGACTTCCTACTCGTTTTCCCCGATCAAATTCAAATTCTAGTACAAATCAGATTCATTTAATGATCAAGCTATATCATATTGCATTATATTGGATTTACTAAGTATCTTAATTGTTAATTTATATTTAAGAACATTTTTCATGGATATTTTTTCATATTAGAAGATATTTCAATGTATTTAGTTGTGAAATGTTGTGACGAAACGCCCTAGCCGATTATTGGTGGTATCACTCGAAATGTAACGGCGGAATTGTTCGTTGTAATAGACAGTGAGCTGGCTCCGCCACTCTTTGATGACCCTGTAAGCTGGAAGCATCTCTTATTATGGTAAGATGTTTTACATTGTAGAACCTTTTTCTAGATGTGTCCTAGTTTGTTTTAGCACTGAAATTTTGAAGGTCAAGATTAAATTATAAGGTTATCTATTCTTTTAAAATGTTTCTATTTGTATGGTTTATTGCTTTTGTTTTATAAGGATCATTGTAAGTATTAGATACATATGTGAATATATAAATATACTGGTGGTTTCTTTTTCACTTCTTCCACTAGTGGACAAAAGATTGAAGTGAAGAAAATTTCAATATCACTTTATTTCTTATTTGAAAGTAATTGATGGGTATACTTGTCTGTGTTATCTTGTGAGCCTAAAGAAATAAAGGACTTCTGACGTCTGATTTCATTAATTCCAATTCCCAAAATGTGAGGTTGCATTGTAAGGTAGGTAATTCCATGATTCTATCGAAATAAGACCATTTGATAGGTAGGTAGAACCCAAAATTCTATCACGCGCATGTTGTCATTTAGGGAAAGCTTCCATGTTTTTTTCATTCACAGGCTCATTCTAAAATCATTTATTTATTTCAAACACATTAATTGTAGACTACAATTTATTACTAACCGCGAGCTTACTCTACCTTTTGTTTATTCCGAGCTATGAAATTGTGTTTGTGTTAGTTTAGTTCCGAGCGAAATATTTTCTGTTAGCGTATGGTAAAGCATTTCTATTTATTTTTCCAAGAGTTCCTCAAAAGGGCTTTTTGAATTATGTAAATCGGTTGTGGTACGCTTAAAGGTGGAAGGAATAACAGCCCTTACGCACTAGGGGTAGAAATGCCGCTGTTAGTTCATTTATTTTTTTATGACTTCAAACAAAGAAGCAAGTTCTTAATTCGTCCGTTTTATTATTAGTGTTCTCTCAGTTCTTCGTTATTTATTGACTGATTTCAATGCTGTGCGAACAGTAATTGCAGATTGTAGGCGATTGTAGGTTATGGGAAATTAGTTCTATTTAATTTAAAAAAAATGTTGTTTTTTTAATACAAATGCAATAAAAGCGGCTTACCGCACGATTGAACCACTAGTGCGTACAGGTTCTGTGCAGTCAACAAAATTACGTAGGCATCTACTTCTTTGTTGGTTTTATTTAACGAAATTACCGAAACCCTGCAGTATATAACGTGGCAAGATTTTGTTTCCTGAGTCTCTTTTTTTTTAAAGTTGATAAATAACAGGGCCTAAGCCTTTATTCACAAAGAAAATTATAATATAATTAGTATTTACATTTGAAACAATTGAGCTAACTGCAGACTGTTGCAAACAATCTACAGTCTTTTGTCCATTTATAAAACAGTCATTTATTTAGATAACAGTTTATTAAAAAAAAGACCCATTATTAACCATTCATGCCCGCAATAATCTAATTGCAAAGGTTCCTTACAGTTAGTTATATCAAAACTTCATCACTAAACAATAGCTCTTTGTGGGTGCCCAACTGGGAATAAACCAGGTGCTGGCTTAAAACAGTGTTATTTCTCACTACAACTTATGTCAACTCACAGATTTTAGTAACTAACGTACGAGTTAATAGAATATAAATAAAACGTTAAGTGCGAGTCAGAGTCGCACACTAAGGGTTCCGTTTAATTTTAAGACTTTGTTTCTTGCCAAATATCATGATTCATCATGGTCAACATGAAGTAAGTTACGCTGTATATTTTGGTCGAGGGAGACAATCAAAAATTAAATTTTTTTTGTTTAGCTACAAATTTACGGTTTATTTCGGATATGATATGCTTCTTGCCAAATTTTATGATTCTAGGTTTATCGAAGTAGTTATGGTCTATGGCGAGAATCAAAAGTATTTTTTAAGAATAAACTACAATTTGCCTTTTCAGATGCTATAAGATCTTGCTTCTTGTCAAATCTCATGATTCTAGAGATTGATTCTAGAGATAAGGATTCTACAGGAAGTTTAGAAGAAGTAAGGCCTCATAGCACAAATAAGGGGAAAAATCCGAAAACTATAAATTTGTAGTTATTTACCATGATTTGAGTTTTGAGATTTCTCGGTATAAATAAATGACTTTAGCGTTAATAATTATGACGGGTTTAAAAGTTTTATCACAAATTTGTTGTTCATATTTTGAGAGTTTTTGCACTTTTTGCCGATTTGAGCTTTCCTACAATGCATGTTATTTTTCAAACTCGACGCCGAAAAGAAATTTTTGGATTTTTGTGTTGTGAATTATTTACAAACATTATATTTTGATATTATTCACCATTCACTTGTATATGCTTTTTTAATTTCTCCAAAACCAAAAACCGGCAAATTATCTAAAGATTATTTAATATCCGCATACATATTCCATAAGAAAGACGTTTATTACCTACTAGTTGCTGCCCGCGGCTTCGCACTCGTTGTTTCTATGGAAACGTTTAATGGTGGTTTCTATCCCATGGGAACTGATTTGTGGAATAAAAAGTAGCCTATGTTTAATTCAAGGATTAGAATTACCCGTATGCAAAATTTCAGCACGATCCGTTCAGCTGCGTAGGCAAGCTCGATGCATGATATGTTTGTAAACAAACCCCGACACAAAAAAACTAAATCTCAGTTGCTTGGCGTTGAGGTCCAAATACAATATTATGCAATATTTCAATCAATCGATCAAAAACAAAAGTTATATATGGGCGATTTGTTCAGAAACATTCTACATCGAATTAGGCTAATGTATTTGTATTTGTATTTATTTATTCCATCGTAGGTACATTTGTTGTTACACTTGATTTCGTTACATTCTATATTTTATTCCTATTTCAACAATAACACACATGTATTTCGCTGTAGGAAACACCATAAGGTACAAAGAAAAAAAAAACAGACAGACATGACTGAAAAAATAATAATAAAAAAAATATAAAAGTATAAGTGGGTAAATGTTGATTGATGCTAGATCACTGCTACACACTGGTAGGTATTAGATAACCAGATTTCTCTTATTTTATGCGAAGTCCCAGAAGATCTCTAAAACTCGTAAAACTCGAAAATATTACTAGAAATTATTCTTCAATATCAAAGTGAAAATATTTTTACGACTTGCCAGATAAACCAGAGGGATTTTAAAATCTATAAAGTCTCGAGTGTATTATAAAATTGTAGGTGGTAACGTTGGGTAATTTTATCTGCAAAATAACAACTCGATAGATTCCACATAGTTTTTAAAATCAACTGCTAACGTTTGAGCCGTAATGCCGTGCCTTACCACACCGTAATCGGGGCAGAGGTCTCAGCAGGTTTGATGGCCTTGAGTCTTCAGGTCTCAGCAGGTCTGATGGGAAGAGGCCAGATGGGACGACTCTGGTGCCATGGGAAAATGGAAAGTGCCTGATTTGTGTACGATCTGCAGAAATTTGTTATGTTGGTCTGGGTGTTTTCTATGTATAATAAAAAATATCTATCCATGTAGTGTATTGTATTAAGTATATCAGTTATCTAGTACCCATAACACAAGCTCTGCTTAGCTTGGGGCTAGTTAATGCTCTGTGAATTGTCCAACATTATTTATTTATTTATTTAATATAGGTAACCTACCTATTAAATTTTCAAAACAAAGTTTAAGACAACGAAGTGAAGTTTCTGGTAGGACCTATTAGAAAATACACTCGAATTGAGGGCATCCTGTTTTATAGTCGCTTTAAATTACAAAGAACAAACTCAGAAGCATTTTATAAAATTCAATTAACGCTTCACACATTCACCAACACAATCAAATTATCCCTAACCCCCAAGCCCTGAAGTTTTCTTAAAAGCCGCAGAATAAAGCCCTTTAATTTCCCCAGCGCAGACCGACGGCCCGAGTACCTAATTACTTTATTTTTCTACATTAGCAGGGAATTCTGTAAGATAAAACAGATTAGCCGAATAGACACTCTCATTAGTGGAATTTGAGACGCTCTCTTGAGATAGATAAGCGGCACTTCAGTATTTTCGAATGCTTTGTAATTATGTTGTGACTAACAGTCCTGAAACCTTCAGAAAATCATTACAATCATCATCAAAAAGTAGTCTTGTTATTCCAAATCAGAAACAATCGGTTTAAAGAAATTTATTCTCAAAAAGACACAATGTCACATGAGAAAAAGAAGTTATTCTAAAGTAGATATAAATTGAGTAGATAGGTCGTTTTCGTACATACGAGTATAATAGGTACTTACCCATCCAATGCTTCCTAAAAATAATTATCGGCCACATATTCAGCTAGTTTTGTTTTAAATGCATTGAATGAGTTTATATTTTTTACAATGGAGGGTATTTTATTGTAGTACTGTGCACCTTCGGAATGTCTTGTACAATACCTTTTTCTTTCTTTTTGTGTGACTACAGTCATGAAACCTTCAGAAAATCATTACAATCATCATCAAAAGTAGTCTTGTTATTCCAAATCAGAAACAATACACACGCCTTTGTAATTATGTTGTCACTACAGTCCTGAAACCTTCAGAAAATCATAACAATCATCATCAAAAAGTAGCCTTTTTGTCCAAATCGGGAACTGTAAACTATCCAAACTCGATGTCGGATGTTTGTAGGCAAACCACGACACAAAAAACTAAAACTTACTTGCATGGCGTCGAGTTTCAAATATAATTTTAAGCAATATTTATGGAAATCAAAGTGACAATTAATGTAAATTGCGTGTAAAAAGACGTGTCAACAAAGTGAATTTTGGATTGGTGGACTCGCCGGCCATGTATATGAAGAGGGGACGCCAGTCGGGCCGCGGTAGGTTTTGAATGTTCCCGTGGTTCGGCGAAAATGGCGAGACAGGGACACCCGAGAGATTTTTAGTGGGTATCAAGTCCTTCTCAGGGCGTCGAGTCAAACAAAATTCTGGTCCCCCCCTAGACCAGGTTATGAGTAAACGAATAAACGATAAAAACAAAAAATATGGGCGGTTTTTTTAAATTCCCCGTAAGTTTGGCTATAATATAGATACATCATCGGTTTGTTCTCAAAAAGACCGATTCTCAAAACGAAAGATGTAGGTACAGGTGCAGTCATTATTGATCTCAACTTCAACCTCAACAGCCTGTAGAGGTCCTCTGCTGGACGCAGGCCTGCCCCTGATGGCTTTTATCACATAGGGGTAATGCCCATAATCCCACGCTGGGCATTCGGGTTGGGGATCGCAGTTCGGTGGTAGAAATGTTCTGCTGGGGGCGCTGCTGCCCGCCCCCAGTGGACATCCCTTAGTCGCCTCTTACGACACCCGCGGGAAGAGTTGGGGTGGTACAAATTCTAAGCAGCCACCACACAGCTTCTAAGCCGACACCACACGGCTATCATTGATCTACCTAGGCAAGATTTCAGTCCGATCCACCAAAACTGATTAGTTCAATAAAACTATCACTTTTGGCGTTGTTTTGATCCAAAAATCTTTAAAAACTTCTGCCTTAGCTAGGTTTAATCCGTGAGTATTCAGCATGGGACAAAACCTTGCTAAATTAATCTTGTCACATTTAACGGATGTACAAATAAATATATAAAAAAATATCTATGTCATTTATTTTATTTGGCCGGCCATATCTTGCGAAGAACCGACAACCGCTGGGGTAAACGTGTTCTTGAGTGGAGACTGAGACTCGGCAAACGTAGTTTAGGACGCCATTCGGCCAGGTGGGATGACGATCTGCGAAAGACTGCAGACAGATGCTGTATGCGGCAACCTGATGACAGGGCGCTATGGTGCTCATTAGGGGAGGCCTATGTCCAACAGTGGACTAATATAGGCTGATGATGATGATTGTATTGTATTAAGTTTACCAGTATCTAGTACCTTAGCTTAGGAATAGATGATGCTGTGTGGATTGTCCAGCATTATTTATTTAATCTGCATGCAGCACGCAGTTGTGCCGGGATTTTTATCTTCTATTTTGACTTCGACAGGGTTTTCCCTGTCGAAGTAAATTTCAGACCCCTTTTGTATAAGTTAAAATAGCCCTATCCCTATTTGTCCCTTGATAAAATGATTCCTTCTTATTTTTTATACTAGTCGGAAAATCGTACCACCTAAAGCAGATTAAGTCTAAGATAAATCCTTTTGTAATGACTTTTAATCGCGGAGTCGGAACGCTGGCGCGGAATGAATACCTGTAATCAAATTAGAAGACATTTTGTTGTACCTGTAACGGAAAAACTCGAGACAAACCAAGAAAGATACGGTTTAATAGGGGAAAAGAACAAAACGTAAACCAATGCTAAACTTAGGGCTGAACTCCATATAAGACAACCAATAGAACGTCGTTATTCACACATCTCTCTAACATCATGCTTAACAGCTCTCTAACTCTCTCTAACTCTCTAACAGCATGCCTTAAATGTATGTATGTATATTTGTATGTATGTATGTATGTATGTATATGTGTATGTTTATTATGTATTTACCTATGTATATAGTTGAGTATTTATTTAAGTTGTTCTTATTTTTATGTATTTATAATATGTATTGTCAATATTTATTATTATATTATATTATGATTGCTTATAATTGGTACACCCCTGCCTTTCTTAAATTCACATAATTCTTTCCATCCAAAGGTTGCCTGGAAGAGATCGCTTCTAAGCGATAAGGCCGCCCATTGTACTTGTGTCTTATTTAATGTCTCTTTAATTGTATTTTTGTTGGTGTACAATAAAGTATTTTGTATTGTATTGTATTGTATCATTCAGAAGAGACGAGAAGAAATGTCAGCTTGCTGAGTGAGTGGGCTACTTAGTACCAACTCAATGCTTAGGTAGGTCCTTGTGTTAATATATGTACGTATTGTGTTATTATTGTTGACTTGTGTTTATTTTTTAGGTACGTGTTACTTAGTAGTCTTTTATTTTAATATTAGTGTTTAAGGCTTGGTAGGCCAGCAGAGGCAGCACTTAAGTGATTTTTAAAATCATCTGAGGTTAGAAAATAGTGTTTAAAATTCTGAAAAAAAGATATTGAGGTAAATTACTCAAGGATCTAGTCTAGTCAAAGTCGCATTCAGTTACAAGATCTAATGAACTTCACTCGATAGAAAATAATCCCAAAGTTACCCCTTTTTCTAACGTTTTATCAATACTTTGACTAGCGAACTACTGATATCACACTTTTTTTTGTACTCAACTAAGGACACTTAATATTTCTAAACAAATTCGCAGACTTTGACTTGATAAAATGATTATCTTAATCATCATGGTTAAATAACTACAAAAAACACGAGCGCGGCGGCTTGGCAGGCTCGCATTTTCCCTTACGCCTGGACTACTGCAGGACTACCTGGCCTTAAAAATAAATGAAGCTTAATTATAATATCCTAACCTACTAACTAACTATATCCTTTCCTTCTAATATCCTATCCTACTAATATCATAAAGCCGAAAGTTTGTGAAATTTGAATGTTTGTTACCTAGGATCTCCAAAACTACTAAATAGATCAAGATGAAATTTAGCGTAAAATAGCGTACGTTTAGAGCAAAGCCTAACTTAGCTTCTATTTTACCGAAAATACGCGTGCGAAGCCGCGGGCTAGTAATATTATAAAGCCGAAAGTTTGTGAAATGTGATAACCCAGATCTCCAAAACTACTGCAACGGTCATGATGAAATTTTGGAGTACATTTAGAACATAGCATAACTTAGATAATAAGTTACTTATTATACCAAAAATACGCGTGCGAAGCCGCGGGCAGAAGCTAGTAACATCTAAAAAACTAATACAAGACCCCTAATCCTACTATACCTTGCCCACGCTCTTAAGAACCAAGAAACAAGACTTTCCTAACCAAACTCTTGCCCTAATGCTTTACCGATTTGATTTATTATGATTATCAATTTTATTAATTATATTTAACTCAAATTCAAGTTTCCGAAGACGACGTCGAGGATAGAGAGAAGTGGAGGAAATTAGAAGAGCTGACCCCACCACCATATGGGATAACTAGCTTGGAAGAGAGAGATTATTTAACTCAAATGTTGTCTATTTTAAAGACATACTCAGGCGTCTAAATAACTTTACCTATATTTAGAATCAGAGTATTCAATAGAATAGATATTAATAAAGAAAATTGCAATCAAATAATAGAAACAAATTAGGAATAGTAAAAGAAAAAAATTTAACGGAATTATTTCTTTGTTTTATTTGCTGCTTGCTTCTGTCCGCGGCATAAGATTTTTTAAGAGTATAATAAAACTATAATTTTTATACTTTTTTATGGCTTTATTGCGGAAAAATCAATCATGTATGTATGTATCTGCATTACATACTTTACCAGCTCGATAAAAATCTAAAATTTCGTAGATTCGCATCTCTATTTGTCAGAATAACGGTGTCTAAGTATTATTTTTAATAAATAAATAAATAAATTTTAATCTGTCATTCAGTCTACATTCACTCACTTGACAACAATTAATATTACGAACCTTTATAGGCGTGCATGTGACATGAAAATCATAAATGCGTGGGCAAGGTATAAATACCCTATTCATAGGTATATTTCATATAAATTATTTTTATTTACGGGTACTGGCAAAAACAATCAGATTAAACATTAATATTGAAATTAGAATTGAATATTATTGAGTTTTCGTATAAAATTCGTATTTGAATATTGAATTACTCATTAAAAGTAACTAATGACTCTGTTGCTCGTATAAAATATTTCAATAAAATCAAATTGAACGAAAAACAAATAAATCAGAATTACGAAAATCTGTTCTGAGTTGATAAAGTTCAAACTATGATTTAAATCATGTTAATAATTAATGTATTCAATTTATGTTGGATTCTTTATTCATTCAAACATAAACATAAGATTCAATCAAATACTCACACAAATATTATAAATGCGAAAGTTTGGATGGATGGATAGATGGATGGATGTTTGTTACCTCTTCACGCCAAAACTACTGTACCGATCGGGCTAAGATTTTGCACACAGGTAATTCTAACCCTGGAATCAAATATAGGCTACTTTTTATCCCATAAATCAATTCCCATGGGATATAAATCAACTTTAAACGTTTCCATAGAAACAACGCGTGCGAAGCCGCGGGCATACACTAGTTTTTTATACATTTTAAGTCGAATTTAACCGACGAAGCTGCTAACTGTCCAATTATCTGTTGAAGAACACCAATTTGGAATAACTAGATACCTACAAATTACAAAGTAATAAAACAAGGTTTTGAATACCACATTCACACGTGTTGTTTCCATAGAAACAAAGCGTGCGAAGCCGCGGGTATAAACTAGTATATTATAAAATCAAATAATATATGATACAATTAAATAATAAAAAACAAATAAGAACTAATAGGTATTTACATGTGAAACAGTTGAGCTAACTGCAGACTGTTACAAAAATCTAGAGGTAGCTAAACTGACCCATAGCAATACCACTCCGATGCGTCTCCAAGACACTGGCTGCTACTTTTATGTAGGTAAAATTTATTGTTGTATAATGCTTGGCCCAGCTGTGGGACAGTTTGGGTTACCGAAAAATATTAAATCATATGGTTAATACCTACATCTAATATTGGTACTAACTACTTATTGTTACTATTAAAATTTCTTAAAACCTCGGCTTAGCTTATAATTTAGATGTAAATAAGCCTGCAAGTGGCTCTCAGTGTTTTGATGTAATTTAAAGCACGCTTAACCCTAAAACTTAGTAAATAAACATGAGTTAGTGTTTACTCAAGCTAAATTGTAGTTAATTCACTAACCGAAATCGGCTAGGGAGGTGGATTTGTCTGATAAAGATTGTTTTTCGATGTAGCTTGTCAGATAAATTACCAGATGCATATCAAACTTGTGGGGATATCGAGCCTAGTGATTGGAATAATACACGGCTTCGTTCTTGATTTAAGTTTTAATCCACAAAAGGAAGCACGGAACAGTTTTTACAGATCAGTGGACACGACGCGTACAGAGAGTGGTACGGTAGGTAGCTATAGGTAAGCGGTTATTGATTGCGCGGGAAATCTAATGTAGCACAGACGTGGGCGCTGCGTGAAACGATCGGCTGGCCACTGCCGATGCGCGCTCGCAGAGCCTGGGTCGCGCACCGCCGCCCGCGCCGCCGCGCCTCACCCCGCAGCTCTCCTGACCGAACGCAGGCTTGTGGTGCGACCGCGAGGTTGGCGCCACAAACTCACTCAATTGGGTATTGACCCAACTAAACATAAAAAATAACGTCAAGTGCGATTCGGAATCATGCACTAAGAGTTCCTTATAATTCCCGTGATGAAGGATTGGGGTACAAGTGTTATCGAAGTCAAAAAAAAATTGGGATATTATTTGTTTTTTTAGAAATTTCCCTGAGTGAGACAAAAACAAAAACCTTGCTTCTATAATAACAAAAATCTTGGTTTTGCCAAATTTCATGATTCTAGGTCTACGGGAAGTACCTTATAGGTTTTGTGTGCATGTAATCACATGCCCTTGGAAATTTCAAAATATTCGGACATTAACGGCTGCAACTTTTGATTGCGTTGACTTAGAAGTTTTATATCATTGCTCCAAGAGGTTACGGACTTAAGTATTTGATGTTAATTACAACTCGATATTTATGCGTTCCTAAGAAAAGGGGGTTGACAGACGGACGGACAAACAGACAAATAGACAGACGGACAACAAAGTGTGCCTATAAGGGATCCTTTTTTCCTTTTCTGGTACGGAACTCTAAAACATGAACATTAAAAAAAATTATTATTCCATACAATAAATATAATTTTCAGCAATTAAAGAAATCGACAAATTTCACGGCAAAAATCACAAAGAATCACCTACTCGAATATCAAAAAATAAACCCCAAATTCCATTGATGGATTCCCCAATTCGTCTGAAAAATGACTGTATCTTCGTAATTTATTGACCTATGTTTATTAATATTTACCGTCGTTCCAGAGGATAATGGCCAGACATTGTATTGTGGTGATTTTGAATTTGTCCTCAAGGTAAATAGCGGTGAAAAGAATAATGGCTGAAAGACGTTTTGTCTGTTATTTTGAGGCATCATTGTTGATTTATGTTGCGCCTGAATATTCGTCGTTTTGATCACTTAGCAACTTATAACGGTGAAATTGGACAACATCACCTTTTATTAAAACTAAGTTCAGTTTAAAGATGCGTGACTGCGAATGATCTGGCTAGTCGAACGATCTACAACTACTAATTTACTCATTCGACTTGAATATTAGTACTATACTAATCTTCAAAGTCAAATGACAACTACTTAGTAATTACTAATGCCACTACGAATTGATCGAGGCGTCGAATAACGAATTGAGTTCGACTGACACGGGCAGTCGCCATTACTAACCAAATTAGTAACTAATATGGTTAGTACCAAATTAGTAACTAATATGGTTAGTAATGGCGAGAGGCGTCGAAAAACGAATTGAGTTCGACTGCCCGACTCGAGCAGTTGCCATTACTAACCATATTAGTTACTAATTTGATTAATAGGTATTGCCAAGTCGGGCAGTCGATGCGGAATCAATTCTCTATTCGACGCCACTAGCCATTACTAACCAAATTAGTTACTAATTTGTCCTAGTCATTCGAATGGTTCGAATGATTTGTGAAGTTTTTTATGTGTAGTATATGTATGTTATTGTGCTACCCGCTACTGATTGTGGGAACCGGCGGAAGAACAGCGTTATGTGTATCCCACTTGCACATAGCATTCATGCTGAGCCAGCTCTCAGTTTCTAGCTTCAATCATGAACAAGTACCTATCCCATAACCAATCAATTTTTTTTTAGGTTGTACGTGGTATTCATTGTTATTTTTTAGGGATAATTATTTTAAAACTTAGTCTATAAATAGTATCTAATAACTTTTGTGATTGAAGTTAAAAATAAAACTATTTTCTTTCTTTCTTTCTTTCTTTGAAGTCGAATAATTCGAATGAAATCATTCACAGTCGCGCATATACTTCAGTTTGAACCGTATCAACGTGCCCTATGCGCCGAATTCGTTCAAAGCGCTGAACTATTATTTTACGTTTTATGTTGTCGCGTTCAATTGCGACGGTGAAATGCAACATGTGTAGTCTTTACTTTATTTAGAGAAACAAGTGTCGCAAAGAACTGTTTTGTTTACGTATTACCTGCCTTCCCAAACTGTTTTGAAACGGAGATCAAACAAAAAACAAAAAACCTTAAAAATAATACAAAATACGGCTTGATCCATGAATGCATAAAATAGCGACTTAAATTCCGATGTAGAAAAGACCAGCTAAGATTGATACAAAACGAGCATGATTTCGAAGTGAAAACAAGAACAAAATTAAAAAATTTAAAAGCCATGACATGAAAATCTCATGAAACATGGCTAAGAACACTCGGGATAAAATCGGTTCTTCCGTTTGGGAGCTACGATACCAGACAGATACACAGATACACAGACAGACACGTTAAACTTATAACACCCCTCTCTTTTTGCGTCGGGGGCTTCATGCATTTGTACTTGTACCACACGATGAGTTGTCATGTCTGTTGAAAGAACGCATTTTCAACAGACATGGCAACTTCAAAAGGAACGTAATTTACGTAGTTTAGACTCTAAACTCAATAACTTAGGTTCCTTTTGCCTCAGCCTATATCATCGAGAATCGAATTCTTATTTCCTCGCAAAGAAGACGTTACCCAAGCCTCTTCAAGCTAGCTCTTGAAAATCTAACTTGACACATTGGTAATTCGACGCAACGTATCAATAACCTAGTCAATAACCCTGTCTACGCCTTGTCTCAAGTGTGATCGATGAGTCACAGCAAATGACGTATCGAAAGGTTGAAATGACTGGTCGGTGACGGAATAGTCTAGTGGGATTAACTTGTGAGGGCACATGTTTCTCGAGCGTATCTATGTGGTTGTGTGGGAATCTTTATTGTCTCAAAGCAACATGGGAGAAGTCCCCCTTTTTTATAATGCATAAAAAAAATTAAGATTATCAAAATCCCTGACGACAACAAAAAAATCTATAAGGAATTTAATCCTATACACCAAGTTTAGTCCAGATCGGTTGTAAAATTCGATTATGAAGAATAAGGTTTATAAGCACTCGTCTAAATTACGGGAGAATTCTTAGCTACATTTTGAAGGCCCTCTCATTTTGCGAAAAAAGTTAAAAACGCGGAATCACTTTCTTAGTTTTTTTAAGTAAGTTTTTAATTACGCTTATCGAATTTTAGAAAGGATATTATCCGACCTACAATTACGTGTGATACGGGTAAGTCAGATATCAATCTATACCGAACTATAAATTTTTTTGGCTTTTTGGGGTAACTGACTGACCGCTGCTGGAACAAAATATTGCAAAATATTACAGTTTATTAGAAGATGGACAGTGCAAGATTTTGGACAATTCGCACTCCAAAGGCCACTACCATCGATCTACGTAAAAAAGGGGAGATGAGGTACTAACGTCTCGAAAGTGGAAGGCAGTCATAGTCGGACCGGCCGCGTTTGTTTTACGCGTGCTTGCTACGACGCCCTTTGGTGTGATTTATTGACTAAAAGACTACATCAATGCCCTCGTGTTTGTTCATTATAATTATTACACAAGATTGGAAATGTGCGTGTAGTTCTAACACAGGCCAGTTGTAGAGTAAGCACTGGGAGACCGTACCATATCTACTGATTTTACTTAGATCTAGGGCCACTACCTATGCCAGAACATACATTGCTAAAATTTTGAATATATGTAGACACGGAGAAACACCAGCTGTAGAAATCCTATAGGTTTTTACGTGGTTGGTATATGAGAGTAAAGCCGTGGGCGAAATTTGTACGGACAGGATAATGTGAAGAGGAAACGGATGTAAGGAGACGATTCCTATACTCGTGATATAAATAATTGTGTAGTCATGCCAGGCGTCTCTGTTTAAGTGTGCCGGAAAAACTGGGCAATTGGGCGATCTCGAGGACCCTTTCATTGGTCACTTTATCCTCCCAGGTGATGTGAAGGATACTCCGAAGACATCTCATGTGGAAAGAGTTGAGCCGGCGTTCTTGCTTGGCATAAGAGGTCCAAGTTTCGGCGCCGTACAAAAGTATGCTGAGGACGCAAGCTTGATAAACAAGTATCTTTGTCCTTATTGTCAGGTGTTTGTTATCCCATACCCTTGTACGTAGTCTACCGAACACTGACGAGTCTTTACCGATGCGAAGATCCATTTCCGCGTCCAGTGACAAGTTGTTGGACACCGTTGAGCCCAGATAACAGAAGCTGTTAATGACCTCTAAAGGTGTGCCTTCCAGTGAAATTAAAGGAAGATCTGGACTGCCCTGAGCCAAGACAACAGTCTTTTTAACATTAATTGACATGGAAAATAAATCGCATGCCCGCTGGAAGTTGTTGATCATATTTTGCAGCTCTTGAAGTGACGAAGCTACAAAAGCCGCATCGTCTGCAAACAGGAGAGTATCCACAAAAGCGTCTTCACGGAAACGTTTGGATCTCAGGTGAGCGAGATTGAAAAGCTTACCATCTTTCCTTGTGTGTAGGTGAATACCACTTTGGCTCTCGTTAAAAGCGGATTTCAGGAGGAGTGAGAAAAAGATCCCGAATAGCGAAGGAGCAAGGACACAGCCTTGACGAACGCCTCTACGCATAGGAAAGGGTTCAGAGGTGCCTCCGTCGAAAACCACAGTGCCATTCATGTTTTCGTGGAATGACTTTACCAGGCTTAAGAGGTTTGATGGACAACCTATACGTTCGAGTACGGTGTAGAGGCCCTCCCTGCTGACAGTGTCGAAGGCTTTGTTTAAGTCGACAAAGGCAATGAAAACGGGAACATTTTGCTCCCTACATTTCTCTTGAACCTGTCGCAAAGTAAATATCATATCCACTGTCGACCGTCCCGCGCGAAAACCGCACTGCGACTCGGGATATATGCGATCAGCAAGGATGTGTAACCTGTTTAGGACTAAACGACCTAACAGCTTGCCCACGATGCTAAGGAGAGAAATGCCACGATAACAGTTACAATCACCGCGGTCACCCTTACCCTTGTAGAGGGTTATAGTGCTCGCATCCCGCATATCCTGAGGCACCGTTCCAGATAGCCAACACTTCCCTAGCAGGTTGTAAAGTACTGGATACACGCATTTGAGCCTTACAATCTCACTACAGATGTTATCGTTGCCAGGACTCTTTCCACACTTCAGCTGGCACGCTGCCTTGTGAAATTCCTCGATACTAGGCATATCATCGAGCTCATTGAGCGTTGGCAGCTTTGGGATGGAATTAACTGCATCAGGTAGGATGTTAATGGGCTGTGAATACAGATTTGTGTAGTGCTCTACCCATCTCTCCAACTGGCGCTGGTTGTCAGTGATGATAGTACCGTCAGCCTCTTTGAGTAAAGCTGTTTTTTTCGGGGTTGGGCCTAAGGCCTGTTTTATGCCGGAAAATAGTCCACCAATATTTCCCGCACTAGCACACAACTGGATTTTACAGCAAATACCCTGCCAATGTGCGTTTGCAAGCTGGCGTGTGCTGCGCTGTAAGTTAGCCTTGGCGGTTTTGAGCTCAATTCTAGTGTTAGAATTAGGTGTTTGACGGTAAGCAATAAAAGCTTGACGCTTAGCTTCTAGCAATGGTTGGAGAGTCGCAATATTGTCAACAATATTTTTTCCGGCACACTTAAACAGAGACGCCTGCGATGGCTAGGGCATATACACCGTATGGATGAGTCCCGCCTTCCAAGACAAGTTTTGCTGAGCGAGATTGCAAATGCTAAACGAGGCGTTGGGAGACCCATGCTTCGATACAAAGATTGCGCAAAGAGGGACATGGTAGCACTTAATGTTGAACCATCAGATTGGACAGCTCTTGCGGAGAACAGACCAGAGTGGCGAAAAAGCTTACGAGAGGGTCTCGAACACCATGACCGAAACTGGTTTGTTTCTCTTGCTGACAAAAGAGCAAGAAGGCATGCAAAAATCTCAGATCCCGCGTGCACCACTACGTACACCTGCACAATTTGCCATCGCTCGGTGCATTCGCGCATCGGGCTCCACAGCCACACAAAAAAATGTAAATCCAACCAAACCACTGACATTACCTAAATCGTCTCTATAGACGGAACAAGGCCGATGATGAGTCATGCCAATCCAGGTTAGAGGCAATTGGGCTTAGTCATAGTTTGTTATAAATAAAATAGGAACAGTTCTTTTTTGATTGTAAAATAACCACAGCAAAGTAGCGGATGAATATTGAGTTTGAGGCACCATACTAACAAACCGGTACGAAAAATACTTACCTACCTATTAAGTTACACAAGCACGAGCTAAGTAATACTAATAATAATGTCCTCCTAGCCGAATTTCGACCACGGCGGCCAGTCTCATCGGAGACTAGCCAGATGCGCTGGACATATTATAGTGCACAAGTGTATGCGCAAGCACAGGTGCACTCGATTCCCACACTCTCATAATCCGATGGGACGGCAGACCGACACGATCGGGGAGAGGTCAAGAGCAGGACTAACGGCTTCACGTGCTTTCCGAAGCACGGGAGTGTAACTGACTGTTGCGCTACTGTGAATTTTTCTTGCTAGATAAACCGCAATAACAACTACCAATTAAAACTTTTTAAACTTTCGCGATTTGTAAACATAGTTAATGGTTTAATCGGGTATTTATCGCGTACCTTTTGTTTTAAACGTAGGGGATATAAAAACAAAAGGTACGCGATAAATACCCGATTAAACCATTAACTACCTATTAGCCCGAGCCGGGATTAGAATCCAGGACCTCTTAATCAGCGGTTGAACAAGCTGACCGCTAGACCAACCAGGAAGTCAGCAAGCTAATTATAGGTACTCTAAGTGTAACAAGCTATCCCACGTAAGTTAAGCAAAACAACAATTAGATTTAGATTCAATGGTACAGTTCACATCTAAGCTTTTTTAACTCAATAGATTCGTTTTTTATCGGACTATTTTGTCAAATATTCCTATCAAACTGATTTTTCAAATTGAAACTCATATGACGATAAAGTCACTAATTTTCCTTTGAAATAAGAGCCCTTTTATGTACCTATACGAATAATCTAGTCTACTTAACCCTGGTTTATAAATAACGTGGAAAGTTTAGTAATTTTGAATCTAGGCCGAAGCTGTAATCAGGCTAGGCAATCAGCCTTATAGGCACTAACCTCTGTATTAATTTAGGTATTCAAAATCATACTCTATGTATTTCGAGGGTTTTTTTAAATTCACTTTTATTTTCAACGGAATATTATTATCATTTTCATCTAGAAATAAAGCGTGCGCAGCCGCAGACAGTGGATGAATCTTCATCGACTAGATCCATTATTGATATATGGAGTTATTTCATGCTCATTTGATCTGTTTCCATATCTATATTACTAGCTGCATTCTTACTACCCGTTGTCCTATAACCCGTTTTCCCGTAGGAATGAAACATTTTCCCGCGGTAAAAAGTAGCCTTTGTTCATCAGGAATAATGTGGACTTCTAATGGTAAAAGAATTTTACAAATCGGTCCAGTAGCTTCGGAGCATATTCAATACAAACAAACAATCAAATCTTTTCTCTTTATAATTTATACTAGCTGTTATTCGCAACTTCGTTAGCGTGCCAGTTGTGGTGCCTAACCTTTGGGCATGTTGTATTTTCTCGTTGGACGTGATGTGTAAATTATCAAACCGTTCTTTAAATCCTAAATCGAGGGCGAAGCCCTAAAAGAAGTAGCCTATTGTTTAAGTTAGGTTACGTTCTAAGTTTATACTAAATTTTCATCTTGATCTGTTCAGTGGTTTTGGAGATCCTATGTAACAAAAATTTCAGAAACTTTCGCATTTATAATTAATAGGATTGTCATAGAATCAAATGGATTTAAAGAAAATAAGTAATTGTTTGACAAATCATCTGTTGTGTACATGTATTAAAATAAAGTGGACCAGCAAGCTGAATGTACACAGTAATGAGTTTTTAACCAATAAAGCTTAAAACAGAAAGCTTACAATTAAAGAAAGAAAAAATCAAAAAGCCTCGAATATTATTTAGATTTTTTTTCTAAGTTAGGTACTTACCTAACCCAAAGATCCAAGATTTATTTTCATGCGCTAAAAGCTGAGGATTATCCGAGCATTTGTTTTAGGCCACCTGTTCAGAGCTGTTAAAATTTTATGAAATGCCTATTTTATGCATTAAAGTATTGTAGTTACTTAAGTATTTATGTATTTAAGAGGGCAGAAGCCTGTATTCACAAAGAAAAATATAATATAATTAGTATTTACAATTGAAACAATTGAGCTAACTGCAAGCTGTTGCAAACAATCTACAGGTAGGTCAACTGATCCATATCAATACCAGTCGGAAGCGTCCCCAAGACGCTGGCTGCATTGCCCCGCTGTATGGCAATGCTGATGCGCTGTGCCAGATACTGACCAGCTCTCGGGTCACGCGTCGCTTCGACCAGACGCTCAGATAATTTTTTGAAAACCCGAAGAGCCTCGGTACCCCACGGACCTAGGGTCTCGACTCCAAGAGGAGAAAATGTGTAGGCTCTGTAGAGACCTGCATATTTGCGCCTCTTGAGATCTTCGACCAAATCTGCCGCCGCGCCTGCCCTCACGGAATATAATATAATATTTAATAGTATTTAAGTAATATTTTGAGTAGGTAGGTAACGGTTTGTATTTATGAAAGCCTATAACTTTCGTTAAAGCACTTTGGTTTAGAGTTGTAGATTAGTGTTCTATTCTAAGGTAAAAAAAAGATAGATATACATTTATTGGGCCAAAAACAGGTAGGTACAAACAGGTTTGACACGGGATTGTTATTTATAAGTAGGCAGGTACATTTACATACATAGACACAAAACAAGCAAGTAGAGATGTCATTATATGACCCTCGGTCTAAGGTATCTGTTTTTATTTCGCTATTTTGTTAAATTCTTGTTAATCCATTCACGTGGAAAACGTACTAACTATTATTATATTATCTTGATGAAAATCTGCCTTGTAAAAGGAAAGTAGATGGAATTTAAAAGGAGTTCAAAGCAAAACAGGGTCGTTTAAGATTGTTTTGAAAAAAATTAAATCGAATTAAGTAAATTTTGTTAGTTTTACACTGTTTTTAAGCCACCTCAGTTTACACTGTTTTTAAAAATTTTCGGGATAAATACTTCTCTCGGAAATAACATTATATTTTTCTTATCGAACCAATGTTGTCCCACTGCTGGGCAAAGGGCTCCTCCAAACTCTTCCAGGAACCGCGATCGTTGGCCAGGTTCTACCAATCTACCCGGGATACGTCGAAATCGTCTCGACAGTGTTTCCATTCATTTTTTATTTGTTTTAGCCTTTACTGCCCCACTACTGGGCAAAAGCCTCCATTTTTTTCTAAAAATTTACTGGTCCTGAACGTACGAACTATTTTGTGTTGAAAACAAGCCTTCTTTATAACATGTAGGTTCTTACCTAAGGTTAAGTATTTATTCTTAAATGTGGTTTTTACCTCCTTCCTGGTTCTTATGTATTATTATATTATTATTATTCGGGTTTGATTCCCGCCTCTTGATCTCTCGTTGGTCTAGGTGTTTTCTATGTATAAAAAAAAATATCTATCTATGTAGTGTATTGTATTAAGTATATCAGTTATCTAGTACCCATAAGACAAGCTCTGCTTAGCTTGGAGCTAGATAATGCTGTGTGAATTGTGCAGCATTATATTATATTATATTATATACCTATATTATTATGTATGTAGGTTCTTACCTCCTTTTATACCCGCAAGTATAAAAGGAGTTCAAAGCGAAACACGGCCTATAAAAATGGCGCTGTACTAAGTTGTACTAAGCGCTGTTTAAGGATCAACCATGGTTCAACCATATTATGTTTCGAATGCGACCCTTAAATCTTAGCTCAACATAGTAAATGCGGCCCTCAATCAAGCAATCGCAACTGCCAGCAGCAAGCCCAGAAGTCACATAACTCCTACACATGAAACATAAAATAAACATTACGCTATCTTACTCCACATATACCTTATCAGTTCATTGCTCCCAACAAATGCACTAATCCTTTTCAACCCTGTTTTGTACGCCTTAAGGGTGGATTTATACGGGCGGTTCGTGCTAAGATTCCATGGAATAAAGCGATAAGTAAGGTTAAAAGGAAGTCTTGGGTTATTGAATGCTCGCACGCGAAATAAATGTAAACCAGTGTAATTAGAACCGTGGCATAGTAACGGCAGTTTTACAGAATAACAGCTATAAGTCACAAGTACTGAAAATTGGGGCCCTTAGCTAACCAATCGCTTTTCTATGGCAATGGTATCGTCGGAGAATCGCCACGCCACATAAAACGTTGAAAGAAACTCCAGATATTGCGTGCGTGTACGTGATTTGCACTTACTTACGTCAAAGAGGTCCTTTCTGTAGTTTATATCATCAAATTTAGAATACCTAAACATATAAAGCACGCCTCGAGACAAATGTTTGTACAATCTGCAGATATTTGTTCAGGGTGTTCTGGATTTTTCTATGTATAGTAAAAAAAATCTACTTAATATTTAGTGAATTGAATTAACTTTACCAGTTATACAATATGCAATTATACAATATGCCTGAGATACAGGTTTTACCTAGTTCAGGCACACGTAATCTATAGAATTTAAGTTATTATTATTCTTTTGTTTAAGCATTAGTCTTGAGAAATTTTTGAATAAATTATTTTGTTTTATTTTATTTAATACCCATAACACAAGCTCTGCTTAGCTTGGG
This sequence comes from Eupithecia subumbrata, assembly GCA_949316285.1. NCBI lineage: Eukaryota > Metazoa > Arthropoda > Insecta > Lepidoptera > Geometridae > Eupithecia > Eupithecia subumbrata. Next base: position 11,108,643 of record OX438630.1, on the reverse strand, counting down.
ACTAGAGAACGCGTGTGAATTGTCCAACATTATTTATTTATTTATTTATGTCTATGGTGGGAATTTTGCGACTATACCATTATCTTCGCAAAGCGATTGGTTAAGCCGATTATGGCCTCCGACTGAACAGCCGCCGAATGTGTGAGGTATTTGTATATTATTTTAAAGGAAATAATATACCGCCTTTGATCTAAATTCAATAAATAAATAAATAATGCTGCATAATTCACACAGCATTATCTAGCCCCAAGCTAAGCAGAGCTTGTGTTATGGGTACTAGATAACTGATGTACTTAATACAATACACTACATAGATAGATATTTTTACTATACATAGAAAACACCCAGACCAACGGAACAAATTTCTGCAGATCGTACACAAATTTGTTTCGAGGCGCGAATCGAACCCGCAACCTCTTGCGTGAATGAAGTAGATTATTTTATTCGATAGGTACTTATCAATAAAATAAAAAAAATAAATGAAGGCACATAAGGAAAGTTTGTTTATGTAACTGCTGGACACACAGACATACTTAGAGACCATTGAATAAGTTTACATTTAATGGTAATGGATTCAAATGAGGCTAAATAAAAAATGCAATATTCGCATTAAAATGGGTAAGCTTACACCTGAAATAAAATAGTAATTACTAAAGAAAAAACTGCAGAATTTTAATGTTTACAGGATTTATACGAGTGAAATAAAAGTACGAAAGTAATTTTTGATTTACGATTGACTCACGGTAGATGGCTGCATGACATAAAGTTACCGCTTTTTGATGGTAGGCAAATTAAAACGATCTAAATAGACTGCAATCTTTCCAAAAAAAACTCACGTTAGATATAGCAAAATGGAAAGAGAACAAGAACAGAATTAAAAATTTAAAAAACCCCCCGACAGGTTTTGATGAAACATGGCTAAGAATATAAGACTCAGGATGAAATTATCTATGACACAAAAAATATTAAACGAAAATCGGTTCATCTTTTTGGGAGCTACGATACCACAGATACACAGACAGATACGTTAAACTTATAACAGCCCTCTCTTTTTGCGTCGGGGGTTAAAAAGACAAAACAGAACCTATCCCATCTGATGGTGACATCTGATAGATGTAATTAGATAGAGAGAAACCTACATATACCGCTTGCTTGCTTTTCGGCCTTGGTGGCCGATGAGTGTTTCGATTATTCGGCTCGATGAGTGTTTCGATTATTCGGCATTATTAACGGCAATGCCGATCGCCGGCAGTCACTCCTCAAACCTCTGCCTGGAAAAGACATATCCTAATATAAGGATTATAGATTATCGTAAATATGTAATTTCATGTACTCGTGTTTCCTGTGTATCGAATAGACGCAGTATATATATAGTGCATAAAGTCTTTTATTCCAACCAACCCACAATAGCTAAAGATAGACATGTGACTCGAAGTGATTCAAACCCCGACGTATAAGTGCTGAGGAGGACCCTTGCTTGGACTTAACCCTTCAGTATTCTTTTTGAAAATTGCTCCTTATCCCTCAAGACTCTCGCGTATTTGCGCGCAACGCCGCGCTCCCGTTTTTTGTATATAAATTCTGATATCTCTAAAACTACTGCGTTAATTTTGATTCGGTAAACATCTCCATAATTTAGAAAACCTATTCTCGATAATCATCTAGTTTTGATTGATAATAATATGCCTAATATGGCTTCCTTTTAAATGAAATAAGGTTATGAACGTGTCGCCGCCGGATCGTAGATCAGCCTGTTTGTAGAATGGCTTGGCGGATTACAAACGAATGCTGTGTTTTTTTTTTGGAAAACTTAATTATTTTTTTTCGACAAGAACCCTCAATTCCGTCATAGACGCAGTTCAGTTTAGCCATAGCCATAGTTCAGATTAGCCGTTATTGTATTACTATAGCTGTGTGGTGCCGGCTTAGAATTAGCACCACCCCAACTCTTCCCGCGGGTGTCGTAAGAGGCGACTAAGGGATATCCACAGGGGGCTAGCAGCAGCGCCCCCTGCAGAACAATTCTACTACCGAACTGCGATCCCCAACCGGCATGCCCAGCGTGGGGATTTTGGGCAATACCCCCATGTGATAAACGCGCTTATTAGAGGGAGGCCTGCGTCCAGTAGTGGACCAATACAGGCTGTTGAGGTTGAGGTATAACTTTGATCGTTCAACAATCGGCTTATGCAATGTTTTGCAATCAGCCTGCTCAAATGACCAGGCTGATTACCAAACATTACTAACGTACTGATTCTATTCTACTCATAGCAACTCATTTATTCGCCGTAGTTCGCCGTGACATTTTAATATGTACACTGGCGGTCAGAAGTGGTGACCTAGATTCCAAAGACATTGTCATGCAGCCACTTGTGGTGCTAACGACCTTTTTCAAATTCATTATTATTTGGGTCCTAGGTTCAAATCCACAACGTCATTTACACTTAATTATTACCCTAATTTGAGGCTTAATATTTATTACCTATTTTATAAGGAAATAGAACAGCAAAAATATATAATAAAATAATTTATTTACATTATAAATTATTTTTAAAACAATTTATCATAAGTAGGTAGGTAAAATATTTCGCTTAAGCATACCATGTAGCATACAGTAATAATGTTGGGCTAAAATATGGAATTACATTAAATTAACTTTTTGCGAGTATGATCTCTAAGGTATGCCTCTAATTATGAACGCAACTGTACCTACTGGATTCAATTCTACTATGTCCCTGCACTTAGCTTTCTAATAGGATGGATCCGCGCTGTTTGCTCCAGTGTTATACCAAATAATGTAAACATCCTAAATGAAATATTATAAGAGGCTTAACATCATTATGAAAAGCCTCTTAATATTCCTTTGATGATGAATTATGATGATGATCATGGTGAATACGTTATCATTTTCCCTTTTGAGTACAATAATAATGACAATATTGGATAAAAAATTTAAGACGACAATAACTATATGACTATATAACCTAGTTTGACATAGGTACTTCGGGTAAATAAATTGATTTACCCCTTCATCATCATTATCGTTAAAGCTTATATTAGTCCAATGCTGGACAAAGGCCCCTAATGATACAAATATATTTGTTTGCTAATAAATAACATGTAATAAAAATAAAACTTCTCGAAATTGTTTCCGAGTATACTTACCTTGGGCAAATTCTGCAGTTGGGTAAAAATAATTTTGAGAAGGAGGCCAAGAGGAGGATCCAGCTAGGCTGGGCAGCGTTTGGGAAACTACGTCGAGTCTTCTCGTCATCCATACCGCAATGCTTGAAAACTAAAGTTTTCAATCAGTGCGTCCTACCCGTCATGACCTACGGAGCTGAGACGTGGACACTCACGGTAGGGCTGGTCCACCAGTTCAAAGTCGCTCAGCGAGCTATGGAAAGAGCTATGCTCGGAGTCTCTCTGAAGGACAGAATTCGTAACGAATACATCCGACAGAGAACCAAAGTTATCGACATAGCTCAAAGAATTAGCAAGTTGAAGTGGCAGTGGGCCGGCCATATCTCGCGAAGAACCGACAACCGCTGGGGCAAACGTGTTCTTGAGTGGAGACCACGACTCGGCAAACGTAGTGTAGGACGCCCTCCGGCCAGGTGGGATGACGATCTGCGAAAGACTGCAGGCAGATGCTGGATGCGGCAAGCTGAAGACAGGGCGCTATGGCGCTCATTAGGGGAGGCCTATGTCCAGCAGTGGACTAATTTAGGTTGATGATGATGATGATGAATAAAAATAAAATAATGAGCGGCCGTAGCGCCCATCATTTACCATCTTCTTACTGAGTTATATTTTCTGTCACCAGCTTGTCCGTAGCGCCAACAGTCAATCGGTCGGTCTTGGCTGAAAAATAGCTCTGTGTATAAATCGTTCAGCACATATATTATAAATATATAGTTTGCCACAGCAAGGGTGTTCTTAGCAGAAAGGGGATGATTCTAAACCCCGATCAACTTGCAATTCTAACCTGCATTTTGATGCAGGGGGGTTACTTAATTCTGACGCTGTCTGTACATAACAATTTTTTGAATTTCGAATATATCTTTTTTTTAATAGTGTTGTTATTACTATTCGTGTTTATTTACACGCACTCTTGCATAAGATCACTTAACAAAAGATTTCACAAATGTTCTTTTTTATTTCTTTTTCAGAAAAACCATTGTGTTGTCATATAATTGTTGCAAAAGTGATGTGAATCCTTTGAAATTTCTAAACAATAATAGTAATGTATGAATACGTCTTGTAAAATAATACAAATATGAAGAAAAAACGACACTAATATTTAAAAAAAATAGGAAAAAAAGGTCTGACATTTAAAAAAATCGTAGAGCAAACGCTGACATCCTCGATGGCCAGAATCACCTCCATTCGGCTTCCATATCACCCCTATTTTCCCTATACCCCTATTTCGGCTGCTGACCATGGAGACAGAGCTACCTAGTTTTTACTGCCACCTTTTGTGTCACCTAGGAATCCCCATAGGGTTATGGGGATTATGGGCATTACCCCCATGAGATACATATAAGCCTATAAGGCGCTTATCAGGAGGGGGGCAGCGTCCAGCAGTGGACAAATGCAGGCTGTTGATGTTGAGGTTGAGGAATACCCTAAAAACAGGTCGGCTTTGGTATAGTGATAAGACTAGAAAGCAATAAATGAACATACATACATACACTATAGATATGTGGTCCAAAAGTTACCGACCCCTAATTCTTACCTCCATATAATTATACGTAATATGTATGTATAAATGTGAAATATTATATAATATGTATGTAATATAGATCAGTTGAGCTTCCTGTAGATTGTTTTCAACAGTTTGCTCACTCAATTGTTTCAATTTTTAAATACTAGGTACTTCCAATTTGTTTCTTTTATTTCATTGTAATTTTCTATGTCTATAAATGTTTGTGTTATGCTTCGTGTTATGTTAAGTTTGTTTTATATTTTTGTGTCGAAATTAATAAAGCTTTATGATATTTGATATTTGAAATGTAATTCACTTGTAAGATGTTGGCAAATGAAATAGTATGTTATCCAATACATTGTCTTAAGAAGCCCGCACAATTTACAACCTTGCTGTAAGTTATTTCAGTAGAGATAAGTTTTAAGTTTTCATTTGTACAATAGGTCCTGTAAGTTTTGTATAAATTAGGCGATGTGGTCTCTGAGCGATGAAGTTTTTGTTGTGTGGCGTGAAAAAGAATATTATATATTATTATGTACGAACGCAATATTAGATCGTTAGATCGTTATGTCCAAAACGCGTTTCGTCCAATAAGCGTTTCGTCAGGAATCCATGCGCAGTTCGTCCAATTCTTAAATAGAAAAGGCATAGGAAAAAGTTTAGAAATAATCAGCAAAACTCATCAGCAATTAAAAGCAAACATAAAAAACAAAACGTCGCGTCCCTTCAAAAACACAGCAAACATTTCCCGGCAAAAAACAGATCATACAATATCACACAATACAAAACTGTGAACAATACGTTTGTCGTCACGGGGTGATGGATGGCGAACGACCACCAGCCATGCGAAATATTACAATGCTGTCGGCGTCGATGTTGGTACTTAGGTTCACCGTTTCTTTGTTTATCTAACAAGAGGTCCTGCCCGCAGCTACGTATGCGTTTTCCCGCGGATGAAGTGTATATGTTGTTCCTGGATTAGTTATTAAGAATTATACATATGGATTACATATTATGTACCTAGGCAAACAATCGTCAACCGGACTAGGGGATTCGTCTCGTCGTCAAAAAGAGATGAAACCCTATCGAAGTGAATTCTCGATCACTTTAGCTTGTATTTTATTTATATTTTATTTTATCCATATCATAAATTATAATTTTGGTGTTTGGTATAGTAATTATATTAAATTCTGCTGAAAAATTTACAACATTTAAAGTAAGTTGCCAAGACTCACTAGTTCATAGCGTTTTTACGTTAAAAAGTTATCAGATTTGACGTGAAGCCAACTAAACTCCACAAAGCCTAATAATATACTAGGTCTGTGTTTGGCACACAAAATACTGCAACTACTCCACTCTTCAACAGCACACGAAGGTATTACCCAATTCCGTTTTTGGGTTTCGAGATCGGTTTCGAAACCTATACTATAAGGCCTCCCTTTGTCTGTCCTTTTTTCCCTTTATAATATCCCAACGACTGCCACGGCTATTAAATTGAAATTTTAAATATTATTGCATTTCGTGCGCCTGTGCAGATTTAAAGAATAATAAATGAAAATGAAAATTTTCAGTACAAATTGTTAAGGCGAAATTTTAAAAGATACCTTCACGATCAAGTGGGGTCCGGGTCCAACGCACGGCGGGTGAGGTGGGGGAAGAAGTCGCTCATCGATGAGTGCGCGACCCGAACGCGGGCAGACGCGTGAGGGCAGACGTCATTGACGGTCGTGTCCGTTTTGCGAATTTTCAAACCACTAGCGATTTGTTAAAAACGCATTGTACTTAAAGTAATATGGTTCCAAGGTTAGGTATTGGCAGGTTTTTTTTGGTTAGGAGTTACACGTACAAAAAATACTTCATTTTTATTTTTATTATTTATAGATATACTTACCTGTTTATTAAAACGAACTAGCTGACCCGGCGAACTCTGTTTCGCCTTAAAGGCAATAAGAAATAATAATAATAATAAATATTAATAATAAAAAAAATATATAATAAATACATCACCACAGAAAAGCTTTCACTAATATAATAGTAAAATTACATTGGATATGCTCAAATATATTATTTATTATATTATTATTATACTATATTATTTTTATCCTATGTCCGTCTCCTGGCTCTAAGCTACCTACCCACCAATTTTCAGCCATATTGGTGCAGCCGTTCTTGAGTTATAAATAGTGTAACTAACACGACTTTCTTTTATATACCTACTAGCTGCTGCCCGCGGCTTCGCTTGCGTAGTTCCCGTTCCCGTGGTAATTCCGAGATAAAACATAGCCTATGTCCGTCTCCTGGTTCTAAGCTGCCTCCCCATCAAATTTCAGCCAAATCGGTTCAGTCGTTCTTGAGTTATAGATAGTGTAACTAACACGACTTTCTTTTATATATATAGATTTCTCCGTTTTTATTTAAATTACATTAAATAAGATATATATTAGGTTGTAGGTAAGTAAGTAATTGGTCCTGTTTTGGTTGTTTTGGTCCATTTATAATAATGTAAATAACTTAACAGCAATATTAAATTGTAAAATTTATAATAAAATAATATTAATAGATTCACGAAAGCGTGGTTTTGTTTTCTAATTAGCAAATTAGAATTGTTTGTTGCCTATTAATTACTATTTAGCAATCCTGGAATCAAACATAGGCTACTTTTTATCCCATAAATCAGTTCCCATGGGATAGAAATCACCTTTAAACGTTTCCATAGAAACAACGCGTGCAAAGCCACGGGCATAAACTAGTAATTAATAAAACCTTTCATTTGATTTCCCACTCGGTAAGGTAGACCACCTTATCGGGTGGGAAATCAAATGAAAGGTATCGGCTTCTACATTTTTTGAAAACAGTTTTTGAAATTTCTAAACGTTGTAATAATTTGAAAAAGTTGAAAAATTTACCAAATCTCCGAAGTATGCTGAGTGATCCGTCTAAAACGTTACTAAAATGTTAATAACTTACTATTTTTAAGGTAGTATTCATTAAAAAGTCGGTTAACATCCTAATATAGAAAGCAGAAAATAACAGCTGAATTTGTAACAAGCACGTTATGAACAAAAGTTTTGATCGAAATTGTGAGACATGAACTTTGGACATGCAATGCTATGGTTTAACGAGCATGTAAACTCTTTAGATTAAACTTTGAAACTACCTTTTCAACATGCCAAAAGTTTATAGTACCAAGACGTGTCGAGCAAGCTATAGCGTAGTTCCCTAGTTTTACACTTTCAATTATGGGCTTTTGTGCACCTTATACTTTTAAAAGTTATTCCGTGATCATGGCGTATGAAACTGTGCCGAAAAATTAGAAAGCTCAAAACTCAAATCATGGTAAATATCCCGTTGTAAATGACTTTTTGTGCACCTAATAAATCTTTAAGCAAGCTTTTTCTGTAGTTTCAATTATATGCTTTTGTGCACTATCATCTACCATCCTATCCATCCAAATATTGCCTGGAAGAGATCGCTCTTAGCGAATAGGCCGCCGATTTTTCAAACTTGATGATATAAAAAGTATTTACGTCTTGTTAAATTATTTATTTTATTAAAAAGGTAAATAGTCATCGCTTATAGGATTTTTTAATTTATTTTATTTATATTTGAAATTTGTAATTGTGCATTTAAATGTGTAATACGTATGGATTTTTAAGTCTGAAATAAATGGTTTTTATTTTTATTTACTATTATTATATTACTACTATACTATTTGATTCCCGCTTATTTGAATTTAGATTACGAATAAAAACCAAACTTATGAGCGAAAATAGTATTTTATAGTGATACACTTATAAATTAATGAAATAAAATCTGCAATTACAAAGAACATTACAATAAAATAATAGAAAAAAAATTGAACTAGTATTTACAATTGAGCTAACTGCAGACTGTTGCAAACAATCATTACAAATTAATTAATTTAACACATACAATTTATACAAACATTATAAAACTGAAAACTGCGAAAGTTTATTTGATGAGTGTGTTATTTTGGGAGCTTTTTAGTTCCATTTAGTTATTTAAATTCAGAACCCCAATTAAAACAAAATTAAATTTAATATTCGTTCTGCCCACGTTCTAAATACAAACCGTTCATTTCTATGAAAATTAAATTGTTATGAAAACTACAACTGGATTTAAATTGACTTGATTAACTTGTTAATAAAATCACACATAAATTAGAAAGGCGAAAGTTTGAACGTTTGTAGATTTGTATAACAGGAGTAATATACAATATGTTACTGCTTCTCGCTCAAACAGCTGAACAGATTTGGATGAAATTATGAGGTACCAGGATAACTTATATCCTGGATTAAAATATGGGCTACTTTTGTTCCCGGAAAAGTGCGATGTTCCCGTGGGATAATCAAATAATTCAAATATCAACGCAGGTAACACCGTGGAGCGAAGCTAGTCAGACTAATATTATAAATGCAAAAGTTTGGATGTTTATATGTATGGATGGATGGATGTTTGTTACCTCTTCAGGCCAAAACTACAGAACGGATCGTTTGAAATTTTGTATACATGTAATTCTAGGCCTAGAATACATAGGCTACTTTTTATCCCATGGGAACGTTCCCATACATCCCATACATACAAATAACCTATAATATACTAAATACACTAAATTATACTTTTCCATAGAAACAACGCACACAAGGCCGCGGGCATAAACTAGTATTCATAAATTATATTAAATTGAGTTTTATTTTCGTTCTTGATTACAATATAGATAACAAAAACGACTGAAACCTCAGTATAACTACGCTCTAAATTGAAACACAAACATAAATGAAAGGTATTTATTTGCAGCAAAAAAATCATATTACAGCATAATTAGGCACTAAATAGATAGATAGAGTTAACATTTCTAAGATACATTATTATTATAATATATTTTCAATGATCCCATGATACTTCACTGACGTGAAATTCGATCATTATTTTATGAGTCGCTTTATTTGAAGATATTAAAATAAATCAAGTTTTTTTTAATCTACAGGAAAGATTTGGCTTATTCCAATAATCCCTTGCCATAATCCCCTGCGAAGGAGATTTCTGCACTTTTTGTCCATAAATCCCCTGCCGGCTCAAAGAGAAGACGCACAGGGGATTTGTGGACAAGAGTTCCAGAAATCCCCTGATCTACTTATTTACACTGTAAGTAGTTGTTTATTACTAGAAATTCATAGAGTTAGAAGAATTTCCTATGGTCATTCAGGCTGAAGGATGATCGTTCTGTCTATGGTTCTCGTTCCATTTTTGTACCCACTCTCTCACTCGTATTCTATTGGTTTTTTGATAATATTCCTTGCCCTGCGTATATTGTTTTAAACAATTCCGGAGCGTCGTAGTGCGAAAAATAAGATTGAGCACTATGAAAAAAAGATTAAGATGCTTGTCAAGATTTTTAAACGTTATTCGTCGACGGAAGACGAAGGATTATTTAATTATTAATATATGATATTATATAGACCGCAGAACCGATAACCGCTGGGGAGTAAAAGTTCTCGAGTGGTGACCGCGATGCAATGCGAAACGGAGTGTGGGAAGACCTCTCGCTCGATGAACTGACGACATTGCAGCGGTCGCAGGGAGACGATGGATGGAGGTGGTTCAGGCCCGCTATTTGTGGCGTCGTTTGGGGGAGGCCTATGTTCATGTTATGATCAGCCTATGCTGATGCTGATGATGATGATGATGAACATGACTAATATAGATTAGTATAGATTAGTCCACTGTTGGACATATGCCTCCCCAAATGAGCGCCATAGCGCCCTGTCTTCAGCTTGCCGCATCCAGCATCTGCCTGCAGTCTTTCGCAGATCGTCTGGGATGATGGTCCTGGCCGGAGGGCACTCACGGTAGGGCTGGTCCACCAGTTCAAAGTCGCTCAGCGAGCTATGGAAAGAGCTATGCTCGGAGTCTCTCTGAAGGATAAAATTCGTAACGAATACATCCGACAGAGAATCAAAGTTATCGGCCTATGTTCAGCAGTGGACATATACGGACTGATGATGATGATGATATTACATTATATATAATTTCACAAAATTTTAATTCCAATCACTGTTTAATTCAATCTAAACAATGCTTTGTAAGTTGTTTACGAGGTTCTCTAGAAGCATAACAAAAGGAATTAAAGCAGGCGACCGGAAGGTCGTAACGATAGCAATAAAAGCAGTGCGAGGCGTGAAATGCCGGTGTGCTATTGAAACCTGCACGCCTGAAGGTGAAACCTAGAATTCTAACTAACCTAAATTTAGATTGTATAACTAAAATTATTGTATACGTCATATTGTATGTTTTTGACCCCCGACGCAAAAAGAGAGGGTTGTTAGTTTAACTGTGTATCTGTCTGTGGTTTCGTAGCTCTCAAACGGATGAACCGATTTTCGTGTAGTTATTTTGTGTGATAGATAATTTTTTTCCGAGTGTTCTTAGTTATGAAAATCTGTCAGGGGGTTTTTAAAAATATTAATTTTGTTCTTGTTAAATCGTACAAATACATGTTCATGACGCCAAATGAAACGTGTTGCGTTGTGACCACACTACCATTAAACTATTAAGCAAAAGTTTGAATGGATGGTTGGATGAATAATTAAAATATGAATAATAGGTACTTCTATGTCAACGCAATCAAAAGTTACAGCCGCTTACATCCGAATTTTGAAATTTATAAAGGAATCACATGCACACAAAACCTATAGGGTACTTCCCCTACACCTAGAATCATGAAATTTGGCAAGAAGCAAGGTCTTATAGCACAAATAAAGGGAAAAATCCGAAAACCGTATATTTGTATCCAATTCACAGAAAAAAATAAGGTTTGACTCTCGCCATGGACCAAAACCTATAGGGTACTTCCTATTGGCCTAGATCCATAAAATTTGGCAAAAAGCAAGGTCTTATATAATTGTCTTTTAAAAGGGTCTCATAAATGGAATGGTCCCTCGTTGCGCGAGTCTTAGTCGCACTTGACGTTTTTTTTATTTATGTATTAAGTAAGGTATCATAAGTAATTTAAGTTTTTCACTATCAAACTATGTCATTGTGTTATGAGTGGCGCATTTTATCTGGCGTCATGAAAAAAAACTGAAAAAAGTATAAATGCTAGAATAGTCTGAGCCATGTTTGCTCTAGAGAAACACTTTTAAATTTTAATGTTTTTAAAATGAATTTGTAACGCAAACTGAATGTTTTACGTTATAAATGCATATCTGTGATTATCTACTCAAACCTTTCATGCCGTGTCCACACAATGGCTAGGTTTTGTTTTTTTTTTGTTAATAAGTTTTATTTATTGCATACCGATAGAAATCGGTCAAACATGTTGTGCCATAAATTACTTACCGTCTTTGTTACATGTTGCTTACATGTTGTGCCATAAATTACTTACCATCTTTGTTAACACGTGTTTTTGAAAATAAATTATCTTTATCTTTAAGACAGCGGAGCAATATTATGACTGCGAGTGTATACCTAGTTGTCAAAATACAAAACAAAATTGTGTTCTCCCAAAAAAACGCGAAAAATTTAAATAAAAGAGTAGAAAGTACACAAGAGTGGAAATAAAAGTACCACTAAATATTTAAGTAACTCCTTTTTGGCAATATTCGGCTTCATTGTTTTTTTATATTTTTGTTACCCGAAATCCGAGTCGATTATAACGCGTATTATATTTTGATGATTTTTTCAGTTTTGTATCAATAGTTCCCGAAGTTGTCTCATAAAAAATACTTCCGAGAGATTACTATGTAACCCGTAATAATAAATAAAATGTGTAAATATTCAAGTTTATATGTTGGTTTTAGTTTCAGGATTTGTCCCAGGTTAGGACATAATGTCAAAATTTATGACAACAATGTAAAAAAAACTAGTAAAAGAACGGTTTCTTACCTCCTAATACCACGTCCACACGTAACCTCTTCCACCGCTGCTGTATTCGATGACACCAACTCATTATGTAGTCCACGTGCTACTTTCGCTATGGCATATTTGTATGACGTGAGCAATATCTCGCCCGATCAGCGTTGGTTGGCTCTGCATTAGCATAGTAAGCGTAGAAAATTTTGCAACACAAATTTGTCAGAATTTGGCGTGCTTTTCCTAGCTTATGTGGAACAAACTGGCATTTATTCTAATGAAACTTTATAGTGTTTTAATAAGATCTTCATTCACGAAACTGAGTAGAAAATTAATTAAATTTTATGCATGTCCAGCCTAGAGTTGATCAAGCCTCGCTGGTTTTTGTTATCTCCAACACTTTCAAGTCTAAATTTGTAAGCAAATTAGGTATTTAATTAAAGACAGGTAGGAAAAGACTACATATTATTATTTTTTATTTATTTTCAATTGCAATATTTAATCTATTAAAACTCTATTACTCAGTAGGTGTATTTTGTAATGGAAAACCTGTGATGATCATAACTGGTGCTGTGATCAAATAGGTGTGAGTTCTATTAAGGAAACATCTCCCATTTTGAACACTTTCATAATCAACCTAATCAGAAAATCCAAGCTACAATATCAGCAAACTATATTTTCCTACAAAATCCTAGCCAATATTTATTTATCCCTTTTCATCGGAGTCTGTTGATAGCGTATGCCATCCCGTCACTCCATTCAATAAGGCGTATGACGTAAACAGTATGCCGCGATCAGCGCAGCGTGTGGCTGGGCATTAGCATACAGAGCGCGGATCTTTGTTAGGGATTTGCAAATAGGTTTAGAGTAGGGATCGCTGGCATGGATGTTGAAACGTGCTTGGTTAGAGTCAAAGAGCAGGGCAAAGCAGCCAGCGTCTTAGAGACGCTTCCGTTTGGTATTGATTTGGATCTGTTGCACTCTAGAATATGTAGATTGTTTGCATCAGTCTGGAGTAAATATTTAAGCACAACATATTGTAACCCATTTATATTTAAACTGACATTTCTAAGTGTGCCTTGTGCTCCTAAGGCGAATAAATGAGTATGAGTAAGTTGGTTGTAATTTTCTTTGTTAATATGGATAAATAAGAGTATTTTTGACGACCTCAATGGCGCAGCGGGCGAGAGTCCGCCTGCGACGCAAGAGGTTGCGGGTTCGATTCCCGCCTCGGAACAAATTTGTGTACGATCTGCAGATTTTTTTTCCGTTGGTCTGGGTGTTTTCTATGTAAGTATAATAAAAAATATCTATCTACATATTAAGTAGAGTATTGTATTAAATATATCAGTTATCTAGTACCCATAACACAAGATTTGAGTAGCTTACTTTGGGGCTAGTTGGTGCTGTGTGGATTGTCCAGCATTATTTATTTATTGTAGGTAAACTATCATACTAAGTGTCTACCTGCTTAGGTACTACACTGAAATAAAACACCTGTATAAGTAAATAGCTACCTATACATAGTCAAACTAATATTATAAATGCGAAAGTTTGGATGGATGGATGTTTGTTACTTGTTAATGCCAAAACTACTGAACAGATCGGGCTGAAATATTGCATAAGTACAGGTAATTCTAATCCTGGAATCAAACATAGGCTACTTTTTATCCCAATAAATCAGTTCTCATGGGATAGAAATCATCTTTAAACGTTTCCATAGAAACAACCCATGCGAAGCCGCGGGCATTAACTAGTATTTTATATTTTACGTTCTTATTTTCTGAGCACGTGTTTGTAGACCAATGGTTATATTATATTTGAATAGTACAATCACTTCTTTCTCATCGCATGACATAATTTATTATTAAAATGTTTAAGTTATTATTATTAAGTATATTCATCCATCTTATATAATAAAAAAACTTAACAGCAACTAATACCTACTATCTCTCTCTCGATTTAACTCGATTTAACTCGATCTAAGTCATCACTTTCTGGCGTACTAAATCTGACAGCGAATTTTCAGCGAATTAAACCCTCAGCTAAGTGAATTTATTAGAGTTATACACCCAAAAATATAATTTTCGTGTGAATGTTAATTGCATACGCGACAATTCTCCCCTTCATTCCAGTTCACCCCTTCAGCGGAACGCCAACTATGGCGAGAGGCGATACGTGCCGTCACGTTTCTGAGAGCTCTTTAACATTTTTGAATATTTTGAGGGCTATTTTAATGGGCTTGCAACTTAAAACCTTCGCCAGTCTCGAAAAATCTAGACTACCACTAAAATAAAACTACCACAAATAATATATGCAAAAGTGAATTCGAAAATACCTACATCATGTCACGAGGGATAAATGAATCATGAATACTAAAGTTTACCTGAATATGTCTTCTTATGGCTCTAAATTTATTTTGTGCTTATGGGTATACTGTTACAAGTAAAATAAAGATGGCAGCTATAACAGAAATAACGGCTATAGAAAAACCAAATGAAAGTTTTGCGTAAACCGGGATATGATCGGGCGAGTGGAAAATGGCTTATTTTGCATTATATTCGCTACGAATAGAATGAAATACCAAAGAAAATGTTAAAAATTTTCCACTTAGATTGTAGCTGGTAGGTTTAAGGAAACAAGGATTAGTCTTTTGATGAAAGATTTTTTTTTATAGTTGACAATACGGTGGAAAACTAGAAAGAGGTTGAATATTGTGCCATTTGTGTCCAATTTGGCAAATTAAAATCAAACATCAAAAATAATGTCTGTTTGTTGCTTTTCATTTCTAAACGGCTGAATCGGGGACGAACAAAGACTACTTTTTATCACAGAAAAGAGCGTGCACGGCAGTAGCCTGTCCTAAAATTATAAATTCGAAAGTTGTCAGTCTGTCTCTTAACCTTTCATGCCTAAACGGCTTAAGGCAAGGATTCCCGGATTCCGGGATTTTTAACTGTCCGTACCTCAATAACTTTATGGCCTAGGTATAGTTTTGAAATCAATACATATTTTAGTTGAGGATATTTTCTAGTGCATCACAAGACAACACGATTGGTGATATTTCACCCGATAGAAAAAAATTACATTTACCTATATATGAAACTTTGAATGATCAGTGTGAATAGAAAAATAAATAAATGAGAACTAGAAAATATTTTTATATGCCATACAAACATTTTTTTTTAACTGCCTGTCTTGCTCCTGGCCTAATAGCATCGGACGCTCGGGAATCCTCGCCTTAAGGCTTGGTAGGCCAGCAGAGGCCGCATTTTTGTGATTTTTTTAATCATCTGAGACTCAGAAAACAGTGTTTAAAATTCTGAAAATAAGATATATAATACTTAATCTAGTCTAGTCAAAGTCGCATTCAGTTACAAGATTTATTGAACTTCACTCGATAGAAAAAAATCCCAAAGTTACCCCTTTTTCTAACGTTTTTTCAATACTATGACTAGCCAACTACTGATATCACACTTTTTCTTGTACTCAACTAAGGACATTTAATATTTCTAAACAAATTCGCAGAGTATGACTTGATAAAATGATTTTCTTAATCACCATGTTTAAAAACAGGAGCGCGGCGGCTTGGCAGGCTTGGCAGGCGCGCGTTTTCCCTTACGCCTACTGCTGCAGGCCAAGGCGAACATAGGCTACTTTTTCTCCCGGAAATTAGCGTGCAAAGCCGAGGGCAGTAGCTAGTATTCTATTATTTGATCTTTATTAATTAGGTAGGTAGCTTATTAGGGGGAGGCCAGCGTCCAGCAGTGGACCAATGGTTGAGGGGGTCGCAAATGCGAACAGGGGGCCTTCGAATCGCGTTACCTGTTTAAGTTTACGATGAAGGTAAGGTAATTAGGTTGGTACAATAAAATGCATACAATACGAAAACAATTCCCAACTCAAAATAACGCCCTAACAAGGTAAAGGTTCTTTGCTTTACCTTAAAAAGATTGAAGTGAACAAAAAACTATATTTCCTAGTTTTACTCGTGTAATTTGAATTTTTGTGACGTGTCCTGTAAGGTCTAAAGGAAATAAAGCACTTCAATATTTTATATAAATGCCATTTTGAGTTCTGTAAAGTAGAAGTAGTTCTGTAAAAAAGTTGCAATTCAGCACGAATTTCCTTGCAGATAAAACTTGGGTAATATACCGCAGAGATCTAATTGGAAATGGAGCGTGGCGCTTCTTATTGACGGATAGTCCCCACTTGTGCACAACTATTTGTGGTACAAAATATAGCCTGTCGAGGCAAAGTGAACCTTACCTTATTCACATAAGAATATAAGTAAAATTCTGTAAATATGTATAATACATATATATACTTGTATAATCGATCAAAATTAACTTAAAAAAAATCAAACAATTTAACAACGTAAAAGGAATATTCTAACCTCAAAATTTAATCAAAACAAAAATTAACAGAAACCGATTCTAAACTCAATTTACACAAATCTAACTCTAAAGACACCGAAAAATGTCAGACGTAACAGGCAGGGAGATGTTTCCTCGATGACGGTCCGCAACAGAATGAGAGCCGGTCTTGGTCGAGCGCGCCTTATATATATTTGCGCGCCACGTGGTTTTTTATTTTTCCTATACGGCCTCTCCTGACTGAGTCCGCCTCGGGCTCCTTAGCTCTCTTGATCTGTATCTAGCAGGGGCATGGACAGCGCCTCTCTAGGCTCAGATGAGACGGGGTCCGGGCTTGAAGCTGCTTCTCCTGGCGGGTCCTCTTCCTGGGGCGCGCTGGCACGCGGCTCCCAAATGACGCTTGCATCAGCATCCATCGGCAGAGCGGCATCTCGCGACGTGCAGGGTTGCCGACTACCACACGTGGACGGCTGTGCAGTTGCTAACGGTTGCTCTCCAACTATAGGGGAGCACGCAGCATTATCAGTGGACTCTGTGTAGTCAGGGTCTGCATCTAAACACAACATGAGAAAAAAATAGACCGATGTGTATGTAACATACACAAAGGCCGTATTAAGCAGTGAAAGTAATAGCAATTAAGCATAATGGTGAGACGGAAGCTCATAGCAGAGCTCCAAAGGGATATAACTGCATTATGTGCATAGCATAGGGCCCATAGCTAAACACACAATGAGTCATAGAAAAACAAAAAGGGTCTTATTAAGTCAAAACAATCTCAATGTATTAGCTTTCAAAGTCTGAGTGGCGTATTCAAAACATTGACTGGTACATATTCAAAAAGAGTATGAAAGGAAGTGAAATTCTGCTATTGGATAAGTACGTCATGCGTGAGGCACTACCCATTCACAACAAAGCCCTGACACTGGATAACTAAGAGGCACGACGTGAGGCAGTAGTTCATCCAGGGTACCTTTGGTCGAGAAGCACGACGTGAGGCGGGACCAAGGCTACCAAGCTAAGAAGAAGGGGCCGCCTTCTCCTTAACCCTGTCCTCTAGGTACAGGAACACAAAATGCCCCATGTACCTACAATGGCTGCATTCTTTGTGATCACACGTATTTGAATGCCTGCGTTCATGTATGTGTGTGGTGTGGTGTGTAACCCCAAACATATAAACAACAAATAAACCAGTACAACAAAACAGAGTTTAGAAAATGAAAAAATAAAAGAAAGCCATTGGGGCGAGACATAGGCACGCCGTTAGCATATCTCATTACACGAGGGTAGGAAGCCCGACGTTAGCTATACCCAAGTGCTATCCCAATTGAATGTGTGTGAGACATAGGCCCGACGTTAGCAATATCTCCGAGGAGAGTAACTCGCACACCAGGACAGGAAGCCCGTCGTTCGCTATGTCCTGAACGATCGCTCAAATACAGGCACGCGTGCACCGCATTTCAGACAACCGCAATCACCAAAGAAAGCAGCACAGACATCAGGAGTCCACTCCCTGCGCCATGGAACCATGAACTCCGCCGCCGCTTGCGTCGACTTGCCATGAGAGCCAGCCAAAAGTTGGAGCTCGTACCGACCGTGGGACAGCACCTTCGTGACACGATATGGCCCACACATGCCAGAGTCGAGCTTACCGGTTGATTGCGCCTGCTTCCTTAAAAACACAAGAGAATTTAAGTTAAAATCACGCGGTGACTTCCTGCGCCGATTAACGTAAGTGTCTTGACCCAATTGATTCGGTCTGAGTCGTTCAGCCGTCCTCTGCCTGCTTATTTCACGTAAGGCCTTTCAGTTAGGGTTCGAAGCCTCCAGGGCCACATCCCGCACTAGGTTCCTAATATTAGGCGTAGTGGCCTCCACACCCAGAAGGTTGAGTGGCGGGCGACCGTTGGGTGGTTTTGCGCTTGGTAATGTTTAGAATTAATTGCAACTTCCACATTACCCTCGGCCATTCTTCCTGATGATAATTACACTCTACCCTGATCATATTGAGCACAGTTCAGCAGTAGCGCTCCGCTTGCCCGTTATGTAACGATTCCGTTCGCGCTTCACAAATTTGAACGTTCGCGCTGCGCGCCGCGTCTAACTTCAGAGCGCGGTGCATATGTTGGCAACAGTGAGCCTACGCGCTTGGAACTTGTCTTTGGCTAGGCGAGAGGTGACTTTGGACTTACTCGCGGACTACGAACCGAACCAATTTCTTTTCATCTACAGTTCTATTCAACTGGTCCTTATGCTTAATTTAAATAATCTTTTAATAATTCTAAACTGAGTGAACCCCCATATCGGGGTTCCATCCTACTGGGGTTGGAACAGAAGGATCCCCGTCGGCTACTCGACGACTCGGCCGCACTTACACAGTCTGCCCCCGACGACCGTACTGCCGCCTAAAAAGGAATTCGGCAAAAATTTATATTCACTTGTTTAACAAAAACATGTCTTTTTGATTTTAATTTAAAGTCTAATCTGCCCACTGATAATTTATATTGAAGGGCTGCAGTATATTGACTGTACAAAGGTAGCATAATCATTAGTCATTTAATTGATGACTTCCGGTACTCGGAAGGATCGGCCGCATTTACACCGACTACCCCGGACGACCGTACTGCCGCCGCCGGTGCCCGGAAAGAATTCTACGCATTACCAGATGCACCGCTCTTGCTGCCAGCCTACGTACCTGGATCCACTATTCGCCTACCGCGTCGGACCTCTCTCCAGCTAAAGCCAGTGGCAATAATTTTCGTAGTAACGTACCTTCGGAGACAACGAACCTTACTTACCGTAGTTTAAATAAATTTGTAAACATTTACTCTGTTGTTTTTGTTGGGCCCAGCCACTCTCCATCTTAAGCAGGTCACAAGAAAAACACAAGTGTTTCAGTTAGACTGGTGCATTTCGCAGGGGTAATAAGGTGTACCTCGCAACCCAACTCTCTGACCCAGTTAAGGAATTCAGCACCTTGGAACATACGACCCCTGTCTCCCACAATTAACTTAGGCGTACTAAACAGGGAGATCGCATTTGTAACGTGGCGTTTAAGTTCGCTAGCATCTTGCCGGTACATTGGGTAAAGTAAGCAAAACTTGCTGAAGGCATCAACAATTATCAAAACATGGTAAAAGCCATCCGTTTCTACCAAAGGGCCCAGAGCTATCACTAGTAGTAGACTTCTTACACCACACGACACGATCTACCCTATTTGTGACTTAAAGCAAAACATTGACCCTCTTATTACCATGTTCACGCTTATGCCAATTCAGCTATGAATTCGTTGCCAAATCCTTCGTGACCACGTTGTTGGACCACCGTCTTAACACGAACTGGTTTTGTATAACTTTTGTAGAAACTTACCAAAAAATTCAATCGGTATCAGATTCGCATTAGGAACTGCTCTTCGGACCTGGGGTTATATATAACAGTCGCGATCAACTCTTCGCTCGATCACTTACGACACGTTGTCACTAGTCGTATTGATCACCTGGCATAAAAACTGTTCGATTGAAAATTGTCTGAATGTCTTACGTCAAAAAGTTTGCTTGCAAAGTTTAAACGACAATGACACATCGCTTGAATCGCTTTTGAAATTAGACCAGCTACGGTTACTACTAACTCAATCGTTTAGCCATGATTTCGCGTCACCAGTCAGACAATTATCAATACGCACTAAACACACACGGTCTTTTCATCTATTGAGGCGCACACGCGGTCCCATCGATTGAAGGCACGTACGTACGTGGTAGGTACTAGGGAACACTTTGTGCTTAAACCGTGCAAATATGGATCAAAGCTCGCAATAAAAATATGATTCAACCTTACCGGAATGTTTCCAATAGCACTCGCAAGCCTTTTGGCCACTTCAGTCACGAAAACCATTACCAGTAGGGGTCACCATCACCCAGCAGAAGCTCCAGCATCGGCCAGTGTCGACCAGCATCGGCCAGCATCGGCCAGCGTCGACCAGCACCAGCACCTGTATCGGCCAGCGTCGACCAGCATCGGCCAGCACCCGCACCTATATCGGCCAGCATCGGCCAGCACCAGCACCAGTATCAGCCAGCATTGGCTAGCACCAGCACCAGTATCGGCCAGCATCGGCCAGCACCAGCACCAGTATCGGCCAGCACCAGCAGCAGCGTCACCAACAGCATGCTGCCCGAAGAACTTGTACCATCTGCAATATTAGAAATTTAGGACACAAGGGTTTGAACTCCTTCTTAAAATTAGCTCGCGTACGGTCGTTCGTTACCCACTCACTTAACCATGTACACGCCTCGCCCTTCAGACAATTGCCTACCCGCGAAAAGCATTCGTGGGAATTCCAATAGTTTACAGCACACGCACGGTCCACTTCGGCACACCAATCGTCGATATTGTGTAGGACAGGATCAAAATTCGAAATATAATAAGCTTGGCTTGACCTTACCGTGTTTCCAATGGAACGAAACGCATCAATAATGCAATCCGTGAGTGTCGGCGGTGCGCGACCAACGATGACGCATCCACTCCACTAGCGTCCTGACCTAGTTCAGAATGCACCTTATCACTACGAACTTCACTACGTGGCGGTGATGCGACGACGTTCAACCCGATGACGCCTATCGGACGCTCATGCGACCTTGATGATCGCACAGCAGACCGTTTCTCCAATGCGGTGAGCCTGACCGCTAACGTCTCCATCATGCGCCGCACCCCTCCTTGCGGTGTACGGTCACGATACCTACTGTGCCGCCTGACCGAATCATCTCGTTTACGACGGCTTGCCCGGTCCGACATTTTCCGGTAAAAACAACAATGAGATCAGAATCTTGTCAAGGATATGTGGACAAGTAGGCGGGATAAAGCACGTTAGAAATCGTGCCGTATCCCACTTCTGAACTTGTATAATCGATCAAAATTAACTTAAAAAAAATCAAACAATTTAACAACGTAAAAGGAATATTCTAACCTCAAAATTTAATCAAAACAAAAATTAACAGAAACCGATTCTAAACTCAATTTACACAAATCTAACTCTAAAGACACCGAAAAATGTCAGACGTAACAGGCAGGGAGATGTTTCCTCGATGACGGTCCGCAACAGAATGAGAGCCGGTCTTGGTCGAGCGCGCCTTATATATATTTGCGCGCCACGTGGTTTTTTATTTTTCCTATAGTACGTTATCCCAGCGCTAACTCAGGCCTATGCTGTTTTACAACTAAACGCAAAGACACACTATTTCCAATCTTTTGTAATATACCTTAGGAACAACAAAGATGGAAAGACATAATTATCTAGACCGAAGTGCAACCGAGACAACGATGAGAACGAACGACAAGAACGAACGCCGGCGGCGCCGGTCCGACTATGACTGAGGTGGGTGGACCTAATTGGACCTAATTTGAGCGTTCCACTTTCGAGTAGCTAGTACCCAATCTCCCGAATATTACTTATCTCGATGCAATGGACAATGATATTGCTTGCTCGATAACTTTTATGTTTGTTGGTTGGTTTTCCTCATTTTTAATTATCTTTGTATTTTTTTTTTTATTTATTTATTTACCAACTTAAACTAATGTTACATTGAAAAACTTATAATAATGACACTAAGAAAACCACAGAGGTTTGTAAGGGAGGGGTTATGGTATTTCGAGGTTCTCGTTAGATTTAACCCAAATATGTACTTATGTCTATTATCTTCTTTTATTTATCGTAACTCTTGTCTCATTTTTTTCTCGTTTGATTGAAGTGTTTTCTTTGTCCTGAACGATTAAAAATGCAAAAAAATCAACATTATCATCTAGCTAAAAGACTCTGAACATAGCCACTCTGGATTCCACATGGTTGCTGGTTGCCGTGGTTACTGCTACTTTAAACACAACATTATTAACTCTTCTTGGCATCCATGAGGCGAGATGTTTACTTAAATAAAAATGTTGAAAATAGTTAAACCAGATTGAAAAGAAGCTGAGAGGGCTGCCAAATTAATCTGGTTAGGTTGGCCTATGCAAACCTAACCAATCTATTTTGACATGACAATCCATTGACATCCTTTCCGCCGCGTAAGATTCCCCACCATCTATTGAGTTATATGGTCAATAGGGGAAAATTTTGGAAAAGGGCTTGTGCAATTTCATGAGTTTTCTTTAAAACATGGGTCAAAAATAGTTCGATCTGACTGAAAAGAGGGCGCTATGACTTTGGGTCTGTCAAATTAAAACAGCATAAGTAAAAAAATTGTGAAGACTTTTCCATGTTCGATGCTTCAGTGTTTGTTTGTAATTGAGTTGTTGGTTGTTTGGTTGGTTGTGGGTTCGAAAGATGAATCAAGTAAATGGCCCCTATATAACTAATTTAGAATATTTTAGAAGTCATTTTTACCATGGCTTACAGAGAAACTGATATATGTATACGTACGGTTTAAAATTAAGCTTTTACAATTTATGAAGTACTTACCTACCTACTTTTGATAATACGGTAAGTATTATACGTTTCGCTACAACCTGCACCTTGCACCACACAAACGTCTAAAGTTCAGTTCCACACAACGCAGAACTTGTTGCTCAAAGGAAGGGTTGAGGATCTGAGAATTCCAACTCTTAAGTTTAAACTTAATCGGAAATTGGGAGGCGAAGTTTTTTTCCCTCGGCATATTTATTGGCTTTTATAAAAAAACTTATAAAACAGATACAGACTCTGATTTTGACAAGCTGTCGCTATAGGGCCATAGGGCGTATAGAGCTATAGGGCGTATAAAGCTATAGGGCTATAGGGCTATAGGGCTATAGGGCTATAGGGCCTTTAGATAGTGTTTGTAATCATTAGTGTAATACGTAGGCTCGTGCGTAGGTCATGGCGATCGCGGCGTAAGGCTGCCTTTCCACCAGAAATGTGCTACGTTGCTAAGTTGCCAACCGACCAATAGGAACGCTCTATTATTGCGTCATTTTCATACCTGACGAAATTGACGTGATAAAGAAGCGGTCCTATTGGTCAGCTGGCAAATTAGCAACGTAGAAGAAAGGCAGCTTAAAAATCGACCCTGACCTGACTCAGCTTGTTGCTCAAACAAAAAAACCTAGGGTAGGTATTTTGTGAAAGAGCGCTGGTTTTCAATCAGGACCAGGTAGGGTAAGTGACAGACACGATCTCAGATCCAGCGCATACAAAGGCAGAATATATGTGAATACAAAGGAGACAAGGTGGCAACACTGATCAGGAGGATTGCTTAAATCCTGTCAAATGACGCACCAGCTTAGAATGAGAGAAAACCAATAAAAGTACAAGTTCCCGTAAAAAGTTTAATACGAGTCAAAATAATCAACCTTGTTTAATGAAAATATTTTCAGTATATCGAAACCTTTGCTTCAAATTAAAAAATAATCCACGTGTAAAAATGGCGGAATTTAATTATTTTACTTGCTGAGCTTTTTCTTAGACTAATAAGTTACATGAGCATAGAATAGGCTAAGTACAGAACGAAATAATTATGAGTATGAACATGAACGACTGTTCTGGTGGGACATGACTGCGAGCCAAAAAAAGCCATAGCGTTACACTTTATAAGAGTTCTGAATGTCGTTAACCTAATATGAAAGTGAAAAAGCTTATAATTTGTAAATAGACAGTTTCTTTTTTAATTCCATAAAAAACACCATAAAGGTGCAATTCCAAGATGGACTTCAGGCCGCAAACTGCAGCTGCAGGCTGCAAGCGACACTACTGGTTTATATGCATCTCTATGAAATTGATTCCAAGCGCGGCAATTCTGCTGCCTGCGGCTGCAAGATGCATAGAAACCAGAATTGTCGCTTGCAGCCAGCTTGGATCTTAAAATTGCACCTTTATCGTCATCTGCAGCCAATATGATTTTTTTATACATATACCTCAAGAAAAATAAATCTTAAAATAATTTATTTGCTAAATAGAATATGAAATTATTTTTATGTTGGTACATATACCTCAACAAAAATATTTCTATAAAATAATTTATTTGATAAATAGAATGTGAAATTGCATAATATAGTATAACCAGGGCTTTAGAGGCCTTACGAAATGATGCCATTCACCACGGTCTTGTGGCAGCCGTATTATTTGACACCCCTTTCACCCCATCTTTGACACACTATAGAATTAGTAGGTAGGTATATCTCATTCACTATCCAGCATCGGCGGTGCTACCCACAGCGGCGCTCCGTCGCCGCCTCAAATACCTTTGATTGAAATGTGCGTTGTCGGGCATGAAAGTCATAGCAAACAACGCACATATTAATTAATCTGTTAAATAATAAGTAAGGTGACCACTCAACCTCAACAGCCCATATTGGTCCACTGCCGGGAGCTGGCCTCCCCCTGAAAAGCGCCTTAGTGGCTTTTTTCTAATGGGGGTAATGCCCATAATACCCACACTAGGCATGCGGGTTGGAGATCGCAGTTCGGGGGTAGAATTGTTCAGCTGGAGGCGCTGTTGCCCGCGCCGATTTCCCTCAGTCGCCGCTTACGACAACCTCTGGAAGAGTTGAGGTGGCGCAAATTCTAAGCCGAAGTAAATGCATTTCTTTTTTTGGTAAAGTCGAAATGTGTAAATATCGGACTAAAAGTCTCAGTAGTCCGATGATCTGTATTAATCACCATCATCAGACTACTGATACCAGACCGGCACCACACGGCACATTATCGAACAATAAATACATAGATCGGTCTCTGTATAAAACATTACTCCAAGAGCTCACCGTAACGAGATGTAACCTACTAGCGATGCAATTTAATATTCGAGTTTTCTTTTCTTTTTTATTTGCTCGGATAGATTTTGCTTTGTTTACTATCGTTGTTTATGCAGACGGGAACGACCATTTTGATCATTATACGGGCACTAGCTTCTGCCCGCTGCCTTGCTCGCTTGAGCTTTATTATTTTTTGAGTCTCGAGATTCTTTTTTGTACCAGAGTGTTCGATGGGTCACTACTTGAAAAAAAAATCTTTGTGCTGGATAACCCACACTTGTGTTATGGGTATTAGATACCGAACTATCGTGTCACACTAAAGCTTTGTGTGGCCGGCTCTATGTATTTGCTTCATACAAATGTCGGTTCAACCTCAACCTCAGCAGCCTGTATTGGTCCACTGCTGGACGCAGGCCTACCCCTGATAAGCGCCTTTATTACATGGGGTAAAGCTCCAATGTGGGTTGCCACATGCCCTGATGTGGGTTCACGTTCCGTAAAAAGTATCCAGCTGTTGTTTTTTGAAAAATATTTAATTGTAGATAGAAAGTTTATTTATGCTCAAAGGATGCTGCTTTTTCCTGTTGTAATTCTATCACCTTCTGTGGGACCCTATGTACTATTGTCATATTGTAAGCTTACCTGAAACCACAATGACGAATTTATTTTTTCATTTCCTACTTGCGTAGGTTTTAGTGACAAGAAAAACCAGGGGTAAAGGGCAAACAAATATAAGTTTAATAATAGAATTTTTGGGCCAAAGCCTTTGCCCACACGGTGAAAGATATAATCCTTTGGACAAGTTGGTAATCCAAACAAAACAAATTTAAGTGACCCTAGGTGGAGCAGTATTTATCGGCACGGACAAGCATTTAAATTTCCGTTTATTTGCGAATAAAGCAGTCGAGGCTTTCTATAAGTTAAGGGCTCCTTCCCATCTCGTAACCATTTTTAACCCCCGACGAAAAAAGTGGAGGGTGTTATAAGTTTAACGTGTCTGTCTGTGTATCTGTGTATATATCTGTGGTATCATAGATCACAAACGGATGAACCAATTTTCGCTTAGTTTTTTTTGTGTCATAGATAATTTTATCCCGAGTGTTTTCAGCCATGTCCTCTACACGCCAAAACTACAGAACGAATCGATCTAAAATCTTAGAAAGATGTAGCAACTTTTTAAAAATGCATGCGAAGCCGCAGGCAGAAAGCGATTAATATAATGAACAATGACGCTACATGCACAATTTGCACAATGCACACGAAATGGCAGAATGGCTTGGCACAGGAAAATTAGTCATACACATCATGGGATTGTCCAGAATTGTTTATTATTTATTGTTTATTTGATTTTTGATTTTATCATAAATAACATCTGTCCTGCGGATACGGGGTAAAAAGCCTTTAGGTTATTCCATGTCCATCTGGACATAAACATCTGTTTATGCCAAATTTCAGCTTCATCGGTTCAGCAGTTTCTTCACAATATTTCGCATTTATAAATTAGTAGAAAGTTCCGACCGATACGAAAAAGGAAAAAATATAACGGCATAAGACATATTTTTTTAACAAATATGGATAGGAAAGGAATATTCGAATGTAAGTCGAATCACACCAAACTAACTCTACCTCAGCATGTGTAGAGCATAAATAGAGTTTAACCCTAATCCCTTCGTGGCTCGAAGCCGCAGCAACCTCCGCTATTTTTCAGGCTTTTTTGGCTCATTTGAGGTGTTACTTTATTGGGTAAAGAACGAAAAATATATTCGTGGTCACGAGCGCGATTAACATGGCCTTTGTCGGTGGCTTTGCCCGGGCTTATTTCTATACGAGCTTCTACGAGCGGCTTCGCACGTGCTTTTCCTGGATAAAAAGTGTCAATTTTCTTCGCAGTTTAGTGCGCGTGCCAAATTTCATTTTAATTTCTTTGACCAGCTATACGGCTGATTTATTTATTAATATTACGAGAAACACTAACAGATAGACTGACCGAATTTCTTGCGCATGGTTTTAGATTGATCTACTCAATCAACATTTAAAACCATACGCTAGAAATTCGGGTTAGTCCCCGAGGGCCCCATTCCCGGAGGTACCCGATTTCTAATAAAATACCTTGACTCTATCGATTAAAAGTCAATCTAGAAATTCGGTCTACTCTAGTAGAGAGGCATGGATGTGTTCACAACACCACAGACCACCTATATGCATACCGTCGTTCGACGAAGGCGTGGGCATACTTAATTTTTTTAAGAGAGGCGTCCCATATATTTTAATTGGTATAAATCTTTCATACTAATACTCATAGTGATACCACAGCCTACCTATGTGCATACAGTCGTTCGTCGTACATCATTTTGACGAGGTTTTGACAGGGCAATCGTGTGGGGGGCAAGGGCCGGGACGGGAGAGGGATGTTCCCAAGTTGCATACATCACCGCCTTAGTAACTCGGGAGCGTCATCCCCACCTCCCCTCCTGACATTCCGTTCCTTGGCGTCCGCACGATTGCCCTGTCAAAACCACGTCAAAATGATGTACGATGAACGACTGTATGCATATAGGCAGGCTGTGGTATCACTATGAGTATTAGTATGGAAGAATAATACAAATGAAAACATAAGGGTCGGCTCTCTTAAAAAATTCGTTCTACCTACACACATTTTGCATAGAAGAA
This sequence comes from Eupithecia subumbrata, assembly GCA_949316285.1. Taxonomy (NCBI): domain Eukaryota; kingdom Metazoa; phylum Arthropoda; class Insecta; order Lepidoptera; family Geometridae; genus Eupithecia; species Eupithecia subumbrata. The sequence goes on along the minus strand of OX438630.1, from coordinate 11,080,302 downwards.
CCTTCCTCTGTACCAAAGGCGTTTAATTTTTCCTGTATTATTATTTATTCTGTGCCTACACCTACAATTTGTTTAGCGAGTCGCTGAAAAGGGGGTGCCAAATAATTAATCACTTTTTTATGGAGAGGGTGAACATTTTTAACTTGTACATATATGGGTTTCGAAATTAGGTTACAATTAGCTTTTGGTTTTTCTACGGTTATTTACAAGGGTTGCGTATTGTTTTGCTTGAACGGCTGCAAAATATACGTTTAATTAAAAAAACTGAATTATATTAATAGTAATTTTTATTATAAAGTGTTGTCACTTAAAACATGCCTTGCCCAGAGAGATTGAGAATAGTGAGCTGAGGTTTTGAAGCTAATATTTGATAAATGTACTCATTTAGCTTAATTAATAACTTTAAAGCAATAGGTTGTCCTACTCTCTTGGCACGAATATGCTCATATTGAGCTTTTCAACTTACATATTCATAATCTAATTTAAAACTCAAACTTTGACTGGGTGCCAGACTTTTGAACAAATCTACAGATGCGGCACTTTGATGCACTGTTTATGTTATTATTCAAACACACTTATTTGTATAGTAAAGAGCTGAATATCAAGTTAGTAACTACTTAGGTTCTCGCAATTTGACCCTCTAAAGTAGACACTAACTACCTTATAAAAAACTACCTCAACCAGTGTTTTGTCTTATCTGGCGTACCTGTAGGTCTTCTAACAAAAATAAGTAGAAGTAATAATAGTCACCTCTCGTGCAAGGGATTCTTGAAAAACAATACGATTGCTTACAAAATTGCCATACAGGGGGGCAATGCGGCCAGCGTCTTGGGGACGCTTCCGACTGGTATTGATATGGATCAGTTAAGCTAGGTACCTGTAAATTGTTTGCAGTTAGCTCAATTGTTTCAATTGTAAATACTAGTTCTAATTTATTTCTATTAATTGATTGTAATTTTCTTTGTGAATAAAGGCTTCTGCCATTGTAACATTTAAGAAATAATATATTTGTAAGGTAGCAAGTACTGCCTGTATTTTGTATCACTACCTCCCCTCGCCACTTGCATACTTTTTACGTGAAGGACGTGACTGGCTCTCGTGCAAGGAGTAAATATATTTGTTTAATAAACTATTAATGTTAAAACATGTTTGAGTTAATAACCCTAGTTTTCTAGCTCAGTCGAAAAACTGACATAGGCCTGCCAAAGTCCTGACAGCAATTTTGTGGGTTTGGGGTTGGTTATAATGCCACGCTTGGCAGACGGTTCGGCGATCGCAGTTCAGAGGTGTTTACTGTTCTGCAGGGGGCGCTGCTGTCCGCCCCGGTGGATATCCTTTAGTCGCCTCTTATGCAGTTACAACCCTGGGAAATAGTTGGGGTGCTGGAAATTATAAGTCACACAACAATTTCAAATTCACCAAATTCCGCAAATATAGTCCGACCTTATGCAGAGCTAAGACCACAGGCTCCAGCCAATATTTACCCTGGTCGAGCTCTATCGTACTAAAGTCACCTGTTAATTTAATTTTAGGATTTGTACGTTAATTGCGAAGTTTTTGGTAGGCAGTATGTTTGTGTTGGCAACACCTGGGTCTCGTTATAAATAGGCCACTGGATGGCAAAAAGGGTCTCTTAGTTTCGCTAGTAAGTTGAATTTGTCCTAATTTTGTTTATCTCAATTTGATTTATTTTGTGTTTGATTGAACTTCATGGTATGGAGTTTAGTAGAAGTTAAATTGCTTTTTTTTCTATAAAAACTATCGTAGTTTCACGAATTTATTACGTAGTTAACCCGATTACATCCGTAATGAATTTAGATTGCTTGTTTCTGAATGTTGTTGATAGTGTCTACACAATGATAGAGAGTCTTAAAGTTTCTTCGCATTAACTATATAGAATATTAAATCTACATATGTACCTTTATCCCATTCTCAAACCGAATGGTCTGTTGCGTAAAGATGGTAACAGGCCCGACGGTATGACGCTAGTTTAATGGAAGTTGGGGAGGCCCACTGTGTGGGACGCTACATGTGTCGACACACTTGCACCTTCCCATCTCTCAAGGACATCCGTGAGGGGGGTGGGGCGGCAGATTTGGCCGAGGATCTCAAGAAAAAAATATCCAGGTCTCGACAGAGCCTACACATTTGCTCGCCTTGGAGTCGAGACCTCGGTCCATGGGGTATCGAGGCTCTTTGGGTTTTAAAAAAATTATTTGAGTGTCCGATCGAAGCAACGTTTGACTACATCAGCATTTCCATACAGCAGCGGGGTAATGCAGTCAGCGTCTTGGGGACGCTTCCGACTGGTATTGATATGGATCAGTTGGACTACCTGTAGATTGTTTGCAACAGTCTACAGTTAGCTCAATTGTTTCAATAGTAAATACTAGTTCTAATTTATTTCTATTATTTGTTTGTAATTTTCGTGTTATATTGGGTTATTCCAGTTTTCCTCTTGACAAATCCCCCTTAAGGGGGAAAACTGGATGGACATAATTCTGCCAAGAAAGTTTTTTACCACGGGGATTCCGTGAGTAGGTACTGAGATCTAGGCCTAGTTTGAAAACCAGCCAGTTAAGTTCACCTCTTGAGTAAAGCAGTTACCTAGGCTTATAAAACAAGCCCTGCTTAATTTTGGGCTTGATGATACCGTGAGAAATTGTACATTATTTTACAGACACAAAGACACCAGTCAAAATTATATGTACCCCGCATTTTCTCGTCGTGGGTTAAAAAGAAGCCGCGTACAGACAAGACCCCTCGGGCGCCTCTAGCCAATTTAGTTAGATTCAAACACTCGTTAAAAGTTACCCCAACGCGGACATAGCTCGACTCTAACTAGTTCCCCCATAGTATTAGCTTTTTGTTGGGACATCGGTTTGAACCAGTTAAAAGTTGCACGCAATAACACTAGATTGGACGTAGTTTGATGATTCAGTAGCGAAGTGGAGGAAGGTCCGCCTGTGATGTAGGAGGTTGCGGGATTGATTCTCGAGGTGGGAAAAATTTGCGTGGTTTGTATAGGCATTTGCTCCGGGTATGGGTACCAGAGTGGCAAGTACGTTTGTGTAGAATACCAAAACGGGTAAGTTTTTGTGTACTACCGCAAACTTGTGAAACTTTCCAAAATTTTACTGCTATAATAAGATAAAAGAACTAAATTAAAAATTTTAAAAACCCCCCGCCGAATTCATGAAACATGGCTAAGAACACTCGAGATAAAATTATCTATGACACAAAAAAAACTAAACGAAAATCGGTTCATCCGTTTGGGAGCTACAATACCACAGACAGATACACGGATACATAGACAGACACGTTAAACTTATAACACCCCTTTCTTTTTGCGTCGGGGGCTAAAAATCTTTCGAGCTCAAGAAAAATACTTCCTCTCTATCCGGCAGGGATGCTGGTGGGCGGTTAATTTATTGAAGGAAACGATAACTTTACAGTTCTTAAACTGTGCAGTTATGCACAACCTATACACACTCAGGTTAGGAATCGATTGAACTTGAACATTGCTAAAATACTCCAAACGCAATCGTACAGGCTTAGCTCAAACGGATGAAAGTTATCTTTGAATTTATGAAATGTTCTAGAATCCGCTAATCCTGCGTCTTAGGCTAGAATTTCCAGCTCTTTACGCAGAGATTAAAGTTACCTTGAGCCAAGTTATCATACTTAACGTGAGTTCTGTCTCTGTAATTAAATGCTGAGGTTTCTTGGAGTTTTGTACTTCTTGGAGCGAAAGTTTTATAATTGAAAAATGTTACTATTTAATCTAGTCCCAAGTTAAGTAGAGCTTTTCTTTTGGGTACTAGATAACTGATATACTTAATACAATACAATACACTAAATAGATAGATTTGTTTTTTATAATACATAGAAAACATCCAGATCGCCCTGAACAAATATCTGCAGATCGTACAAACATTGAATGTCTCAATCGACGTAATTTTTAATAGAAAGCTGTCAAACAAGTGACTCCATTTATAAAAATGAATTGGTGTTCGTTTGTCTCACTAAAACTCGAGGATGGCTGGACTTATTTCGATAATACAATACAATACAATACAATACAAAATGCTTTATTGTACACCATAAAATAACATAACAAGGAGACATTACATAAGACAAGTACAATGGGCGGCCTTATCGCTTAGAAGCGATCTCTTCCAGGCAACCTTTGGATGGAAAGAATTATGTGTTTTAAGAAAGGCAGGGGGTGTACCAAAGACTATGTAAATAGACATAATATAGATACCATTTTGAATACAAAATAAAAACAAATAATAAATAAATATAAAGAATACCTAACAAAACATAAGAATACAAATAAATATTATATATATATATATGTGTGTGTGTGTGTGTGTATTAGACTACTTATATGCATAAATAACTAAATAGTAAGTACCAATATTCACTTTTTTGACAGGAAAAACTCCATGACATGAGCTTTGAAAACTGGTAAGGATACTGCAGTGCTTTTCTAATAGACTCTGGTAGTGCATTCCACAACCTTATGGCCTGGATGGAGAAGGATAATTTTGATTTGGAAATGATTTATGGAATAAAAAGTCATTCCAGTTTCAACGCACATACCTATGCTAAATTTCAGATCAATCTATTTAGTAGTTTCGGCGTGAAGAAGTATCAAACATCCATCCATCCAAACTTTCGATTTTATAATTATTAGTGTGAAGTTCAGACAACTTTTACTGGCGGTACGAAGTTCGCCGGGTCAGCTAGTTGAAAATTATAAAAAAACCGTCTCAGACATCGCTTAAGAGGGTGGAGTTAAACAGTATTTGTAACTTCAAACGAAGCTACAAAACTACAACTACCTCTAAAAGGCATAAGTCCACCAGTGGACGCGTGTCTGGGCTGATATGATGATGATGATGATATTTTTGCATACATCTCTATGTACTCTCAATGTAAAGTAAGCGAGTTTTTTTCGCCTCGGGACAAATATCTGCAGATATATGTTCAGGATGTTGGATCATGGATGTTTTCTTTGTTTAATAAAAAATATCTATCTATTTAGTGTATTGTAGGTATTATGTATAACAGTTATCTAGTACCCATAACACAAGCTCTGCTTAGCTTGGGGCTAGTTAATGCTCTGGGAATTGTCCAACATTATTTATTATTTATAAAAGGCTCATAAAATAATCGCCATTGACCATTCAAAATTTTAATGGAGACACTTTAATAAACCCGTAAAGCTCATTTCATAAACTGCAACTATATTTAAACTCGTGAAATACTTTTGCGCAAATGAAAATGTTATCTCGTTCTGCATTTTGCTCGAGCCTGCATAACGGGACAATTTACGAAGTTTAACATGCAACGGTAATGTCGAGCTTCGTATCTATGTATCTACGTTTCTACGTTTCCACATATGCCATGTCCCGGGTGTCGGAAAATTACGAATTTCGCACATACCCGCCGATGATAATCGAGCGGGTATTGCGACGAGCACCGAAAATAGTTTTAAATTCTAGTTTTGCAGCTACGGCGTTGTGCATTTGGCAGCGGGGTTTATACATTTATTTACCCGTTATGTCTATGAAAGGACGTATGGTCTACAAGAGGACCAAGCTTTAAGGTTTTTATCAAAAATATCCTCGGTCTGCCTTCCACTTGTTGTTACGCCCAACAGGGTTCACATTGTGATACATACTTATAATTAATTACTTACTAACTAATGTGATGACAACAATAAATATATTGAGTATTGAGTATTGGTGGTAAGGATTTGTTCGCTATCGTTGAACACGTGAAAAATATTACAAAAAATCGTGACATGAATTTTTGGAATGAAAATAATTGAAGTGTCGTCCTTGCTTTTTGTAACACCCTGTATTATCAAGATTCGGGTGCAATTTTTTGTGGCTTATAATGATACCCATAGCCTTCGCTACGAAGATTCTATGGTCCTCGCTACGATCGATGGACCGACGACATTGGTCCATACAAGAACAAAGATATTTATGAATGAAAACTTAACAAAAACTTAGGTATATCTAAAACGCTATACAATACAACACTCGTGTGCAATTGAATCAAATCAAGCCGTAGACTACTTTTGCACAAAAGGTAGATTCAGCAAAACAGCATTGGAAAAACTGTTGCCCTGGATGCCATTGTACTCGGCTTGTTCTGCCGTTACGGCCGATACATTTTTAACAGTAAAGTAATCAAATTAAAATTAGAAAACAGACGTATGAAATTATGAATGAAAGCTTCCAAACCAAAAATTGTTTCGAACTTCTGATTTTGCTGTGATGATAGGCAGTGCCGTCAAATATTTTCCACCAATATTTGTTTAGTATAGTAACCCCTTCGCTTACAAAATATATCTAGGATTCTAGAATCAAACTTGGTCACATTCTGCGGTACTATTCAAGGTCGAAGATTATAAAATAGCTACCTACCTATGCAAATGGCGAGTTCTAGACAGGGTTATTGGTAAGTCACTGACACTGCGTAAACTGATGGGCAGAAACTGCAGTTCAAGTCCTGTAATTTTTTTACCAATAACCCTGTATAATAAAATAATAAGGTTCTAAGAGCCCCTTTCATAAAAACGGCTTCCTTTTCCAAGTGGTAGAAAAACATAATGAACTGCCTGTGGATGGCGTCTAAAGATTCTTTCTTCATTAAAATTCCAGGCTCCAATATCCTGTGCAAATTACTTTCAAAGAAAATACCATTTAATTATCTTGTGAGTAGTTCGATCTTACAATGAGGGAACCATGAGCAAACTAATAGACCGGCTTCTGAAGAAATATGGAAGTCAACTGGTCATAGACAAGTGTGTATATACATCAAGCTAAAAGAAATAATCATCATGCTGATGCAGTCTAGTGCTAGTAAGATTTTTTAGTTTCCACAGTATAAGGAGAGCAGAAATAGATAAGACATACAGAGAGTTGATTAGATCAAATCAAATCAAATCAAAAACTCTTTTTTCCATACATACAATAAATGAACACTTGGAAAAGATCAAATTATAAAACTAAACACTGATACGGAAATAAAGTGATATTTTTGATTTCTGTCGTTTCGGTATGTAGACTAAAGTAAAGAAGCGACGAAGAAACCTTTAGACTGTTTGTTGTTATTTTTCGATCTGGAGCAAAACTCGTCCTTAGCTTTTTTTTAAGATAAGAGATTTGCTGGTAGGTGTTAATTTTGTAACTGGGCTTATTTATGTCATTTAATCTGTTTATTACTTACCCACAGTAATATTTTTTGTTTATAAATAGTTATTTCTTGTTACCTATAAATAATTATATTTTCACATATTATAACATTTTACTATAAACGGACCTTTCGAAAAAATTACTTTGAATCATCACAATAAAATAAGAATAGATTACTACCCAATTTTCTTCAAAGCTCAGGAAAGTAAGAAAAAAAACTAAAATAAAATCAGTTCATCTGTTTAAGATGCAACAGACAGACATTCAGACATAATACTTGCCTCTTTTTTTGCGGGTGTTAAATCCAAGAAAACAGGAAAACCTTATTCAAATAACAAGATAAGTAAAGCAAAGAACGCTACCATTTTCTTATTAACTGCATTTCTAAGATATTTCTTTGACTAGAAAAGAAACTTTCTTTTACTTTACACAAAGCTTGGTGTACATTTACAGGTGTCGCTAGTGTTGCCACGTTAATAATGCCGCAGAATGGCCTGTCATAGAGCATTTACCCAGAATAATGTAACAAATGTTCTGAAATGGGCTATGTTATTTTGTTGGGAAAGGAACTACCATACCAAAATAGTTAAAGTAGTGTTTTACAGTTAAGTTTTGCAATGCTCAAATATTGAAACTTCTGGGCGATGGTTTTTATATTTATTTAAATATGAAAGATAAGTTACAATTCTAGAACAAATGATCGGATATATTTTACAACTTCTGCCCTCGGCTTCGCTCGATGGAAACGTTTAAAGGATATTTCTATCCCACAAATTTATGGGATAAAAGTAGCCTTTGTGTAATTCTAAATCTAAACTTACATCTATGCAAACTTTGGCCGACTCGTTCAGTAGTTTTGGCGTAAAGAAGTAAAGAAGGAACAGACATCCATTAAATTCTGAATAAATAAATATGGAACATCCATTAAATACCATGTAGATCAACTTTGTCCCTCATCCTTAAATTTCCTATTCACTCATCCAGCCGCTACGTTGGTTCTTTTACTGTTGACTCGGTTAGGTGATTATGGAAACTGTGTAAAAGTGAGGGGCTAGCACGAATATCGTGTGGTAGAGAACTACCACACGATATTCGTGCTAGCCCCTCACTTTTAATTTTCAAGCGTAAAGTCAAAGAGCATTTCCTATCTTTATGACTCTGTTGTATTTATGTATTTATTCAATTTATATGCGTACCTATGTAATTATAGTATTTGTTAGGCTATAGTATTTTATATATTATTTAGTAGTCTATTTAATACGTAGGTTAAAATAAATCTTATGTCCTCTGTTTTAGCACATTACCCACTTTTCTAAATTTGTCTCTCTCCCAATAAAGTTTGCTGGAAGAGAACTCTTTTTAGAGTTAAGCTTGCCTTTGCCTTTATTTTTCTTGTACTACCTATTTTGTGCAATAAAGAATTATGAATTCCAAATACATAAATATGGTTATGATATATCTACCCAAATTTATGGTGTGAAAGTTTGATAATGGTGTGATGTTGTTTGTAAGATGACTAAAATAGAAAAAAAAATATTATAGTTGGGATTATCGATTTTTTGTGAAATTAGCTTGTTTTATTAGTTTTAATTTTGTCTGCCACCCCCACAAAAGCTGTCTTAAATCGCTCTTAATATACACCGAATATGCAGCGATAAAATTTTGCAGAGATCTCTTCCCTACTGGCGACTTAGAAAACAAAATCTAAGTTTTGTACAAAACCTACTCTTCACTTACATATAGCAGACTAGCTGATACCATTTACCTCCCTGCCAAATTTCATTGAGATATGTTAAGCTATTTAGGCTTGAGAAGACAGATAGACAAAAAGACAGACAGATAGACAAAAAGACAGACAGATAGACAAACAGACAGACAGAGTTACTTTCGCATTTATAATATTAGTATGGATGTATATATCATTTGTACGAAAACGAATCAGAAACTCCAATTTTCGTTTTTGCGAGTTGGAGCTTATGTGGTAACTAAATACGGCTACTTTCACGATAACGAGTCAATGAATAAAGTAATAAACCTGTTTAAACTTTGCTCATCGTCCCATTTACCCGTGTAAGAACCCTTTCAGCTTTAATCTGATAATTTTTCAACAGAATTACGATACGGAAACGGATATAATTCTAAATTGATTACAGACCCTCGACCGGACCGATAACCGGCCAGATTCAGTTTCATCCGGTTATACGGATCAAAACGGTCCGTGGGTCACTCATGGGAACGGATTGATGGTTTGTAAATGTTGAGACTTTTGCGGCCGTGATATGACGGCGTTGGTAATGCTTCAGTTTCATGTTTGCTGAGTTTTGTCGAACCCTGACTGGCGTACAATTGAATAATTCACGCACTATCAGAATGGAATCTTGTCAAAGTAAAATTTGGAAATATAAAATGACAGATCTCAAAAATGGAAAACAAATTCTCAGCAATAAATTTATTCATCAAAAACGTAATTTCGTTCATCATTTGAGTGAAGACGCGAGTTTGCAGACATTTCCGCGGTTGTCTTAGTTCGAAAAAGTTGTATCGTTCTAATCGCGTACGGTAACAAAGTCTGTCAATACAATAATGTGATGACTTGTCCAAAATGCTACAGAACCATTGCAAAATAACGCTTATCATCGTAATTTTAGATCTGGAATATTGGATATCGATTCCCGCGACTTTCCGACTCACCAGATAATAACGGTCGACAATTTCCGGAAAATTGTTAGTTTCAATTCAATCGCCATGTGAGTGATCTGGTGAGGAAATATTCACGTTAGTTGTCCTGTCCCTCCATAGTTTGATCCAGTTTCTGTTCGGGCTATTTATTGGTACCGATGGGAATGAACCCTTTTCGGTCGTTCTATCCTTCTGGTTGTCCCAGATGATGATTTAATTATGGGTGTGTTAGGTATCTATGCCTACCAATATATAAATAGAATTTTTATTACATACACTCCAACTATTTGTTAAGGTATTGTACATTTTTTTAATGGGCAGAAGCTAATAAAATTACAATCAAATAATATAAATAAATGAGAACTAGTATTTACAATTGAAAAAATTGAGCTTACTGCAGACTGTTGCAAACAATCTACAGGTAGCTCAACTGATCCATATCAATACCAGTCGTCGCATCCCCAAGACGCTGGCTGCATTGCCCCGCTGTATGGCAATGCTGATGCGCTGCGCCAGATACTCACCTAGCTGTCGGGTCACGTGTCGCTTCGACCAGACGCTCAGATAATTTTTCAAAAAGCCGAAGAGATGCATTTTTATTATTTTAATTAACTATCTGAGTGACAAGACAAAACAGACGAAGAAAAATATATTTCAAATAATTTAACCCTTAGACTCGCTGCCCTTTTAGATTTTTAACAAAAACTTTGAAGGAAGACCAGGAAGGGGAAGACCAAGAATTAACTACAAGAGTCAAATCAAGGAGAAAGTCGCTGTTATGTCGTTCATAGAAGTAAAAGAGACTGCATTGGAAAAAGAAAAGTGGAGGAAATTGCATCATTGCACCTACAAGGGCTAGGATCTTTATTTTATAATATTAGCAAAAACTTAAAACTATTTGAAATACCTGCATAATATATTTACGCTGTTTATTAAATTTTAAAAACAAATTACCGTAGGTAATCCTTGGGGATAACACTTGACCAATGAGTTGTCAACCATGAGTTTACCTCGGATCATCAGAATCAGATATCACTACATAGTATAAAACATAGTCGCTTCCTGTCTGTCTGTCTGTCCCTATGCATAAATAAATAAATAAATAATGCTGGACAATTCACACAGCATTATCTAGCCCCAAGCTAAGCAGAGCTTGTGGATAACTGATATAATTAATACAATACACTACATAGATAGATATATTTTTATTAAAAATAACGGAATATGAAATATGTTCTTACCGGAATTTAATTGTGTACCTTACCTACGGACTTGTTCTATGTATTCTGTTATTTTACTGTTTTTATGGTATTACAATGTTTAATGAGGTTGTTTCTTTTGTTTTTTATATTTTGCTGTTTTATGGTATTATAATTTTGTGTTTGTTTGTTTCTTAAATTTTATTTATGTGTAATTTTGTTGTTTACTATTATTATATTGTGTTTCCATTTTTATATGAAGTGTTCTGCTTTGTAATTTTGAGAAGTGTATAATGTTTGAGAGATGTAACGGCTTAGGCTAAGTTCCTGTAGTGTTATATCTTTATGGTCAAATAAATAAATTGAAATTGAAATTGAAATTGAAATATTTTATTATAGATAGAAAACACCCAGACCAACGGAAGAAATTTCTGCAGATCTTACACAAATTTGTTCCGAGGCGGGAATCGAACCCGCAACCTCCTGCGTCGCAAGCGGACCTTCGCCCACTGCGCCACGGAGGTCGTTAATAAACACATTTTTTTGCGCTTATATTGCAAACGCTGGCTGAACCCTATGAGATATGTAGATGAAAATAATGTACCACAGTATTGTACACCTCAAAAAGGTCTACAAAAAGTCCGTGATGGTATATGTCTATCTCTTATGGATAACCCACATTAAGCATTTTTTAATCTTTACTATTTACGAGAAATAATGGCTTATTTACTAAGCGATTTTAAACAATACAGCATTAATCCTTATCCAATTAAGAACCTTAAATACATTGTGCATTTAATAAAAATCAATATGGCCTATTACAAAATGTAATTTACATGAATATTTTCCAAGATATTAGGTATAGATTTATAATGCAGAGACATAGCGGATGCGGCGGTACCGGCCGGGGGGCCGATTCTGTAGTATATTTAGTATCAGCTTTGCACCCGTGCGAAGCCGGGGCGGGTCGCTAGTCAATTAATAAATTAGTAATGCTGGACAATTCACACATCATCTAGCCTTGGGGACTAGATATCTGATATATTTAATACATACATACATCAATTGGCGGAAATATCAAGAATAAACATCACATCACACCTACACTTTAATAAACTAGCGTCTGCTAGCGGCTTCGAACGCGTTTTTCGGGACAAACAAACAAACAAAGTTATCTAGGTAACTATACAGGGTTATTGGTGGAAAGAACCTTCAGTTCACGCAGTGTCTGTGAATTACCAATAACCCTGTAAAGTAAGTGGATGTTAATTTAATCCGTTTAGTTTAGTAGTGTCGGCTTGAAGACGTATGTCGGTTTATGGATGTAGGTTACCTCTTCACGTCAAGTTAATTTTAAAGTTTTAATTCTAGACCTGGATATCATAATATGCTACTTTTATACCGAAAAATTCAATTTTGAAGTTAGTTAATAACAAAACAATGTCTATACTAATATTATAAAGAGGAAAGATTTAATTGTTTGTTTGTTTGTTTGTTTGTATTGAATAGGTTCCGAAACTACTGGACCGATTTGAAAAATTCTTGTACCATTAGAAACCCAGATTATTCCTGATGAACAAAGGCTACTTTTTACCGCGGGAAAATTCTTCATTCCTACGGGAAAACGGGTAATAGGACAACGGTTGTAAGAATGCAGCTAGTCTGCTTATAAAAATATGTGCGTCGCCGTCGGTCGCATACCAAACGTGTGCTTTTATTCTTAGCAAAAACAAAGCTGTTTTTTTATTTTCTTACTCATCGCATACCGCAGCTGTCTATGCGAGAACTACCCATATTTGTAAATAAACCTGAACTTTTCAGGTCCATAGCTCCATATCAAAACTGATGACACATGTTCAGAACTTTCATAATAGCCTCCCTCTAAATCTTTAGAGCAAATTGCCTTACACGTCTGTCGGCTGTAGGCGTCAAATATTTGCCTTCTCCAACTCTGCCGTCTCAGTGTTTACCTGTGCTTTGTTGTCACAGGGATGGACTAGGGTAATATAACAGATAAAATACAGCGATTGCCCGTTGTATGGTATTTTTTAATTACCCTTCGAAATTATAATTATTCACGGGTATTTATCGCGTTTATTTACCTATTTTTCCCGACGTTTCAACTGGTTTACACTCTGTCGTGGTCACGGGATGACTGGAGTACTGGAGCTACCGCCTCTGCGAAGCGGGGGCAGCATTATTTGCAACTACCTTCACTTGTTCTTCAGAAATAGGAACGTCCATCTATACAAGCACATTCAAAGCCTCGATCGGAACCAGTTCCATACAAGTAAATTAATAGCCATGATCGGAACCAGTTCCGTAAAAGTAATTTAAAAGCCTCGTATGGAACCAGTTCTGAAACTCCGGTTCTGTAGACGGCCGAAGGGCTTCATACTTGGACGACACACAACACTAACCGTGTCCGCAATGCACTGAGAAACCGGTCTACCTGGATTCCACGAGGCAGATAGTCTGAAAACGTCGGAAAAAATAGGTAAATAAACGCGATAAATACCCGCGAATAATTATAATAATGTGTTCTGATCGCGTAAATTTAAAAAACTTTACCCTCTGAAAATTATTTTCGAAGGTCGACCCTTGACTCGTGACCCGAGTGTTGATAAGCATCTGGCGCAGTGCATTACAACACAGCCAGCGCCAAGACGCTGGCGGATCTTTCCGACTGGTATTGATAATATGGATCAGTTGATCTATCCTTAGAATGTATTCAGTATTTTATTTATTGCATTCGTACAATCAGGTCTTAGTGATTAGGTGAGTTTAAGTTAAGATCACATTTCGTACCCATTTAGTATTTTGCAATGAAAAACTGGCAGAAAGGCACGATACCCTTTCTAATAGAGACGAACTATTTGGTACCTATACTAATTTACAATTTAATTTTCGAGTCGCTAATAGAATCGTTGAAGAAGTCGTCAAGTTCTTATAAACAATTTGTTATAAGCATCTCTCACAGTTTGGTTTTGTTATGTTCGCAACAGTCAACAGTTGGCTCAATAGCCAACTGCTGTGTGTTGGCCATTTTTGACCATTTGTGACCTTTAAGTTGTTACTCTTATATTAACCTTGATCTTTTGTATGTGCTATGTGTGTATTGGTTACAAAATAAACGCATTTTTACTTACTTTTTGATTGAAGATTACCTAGATATTCTGAAAATTATTTTTAACAAAATAATCTATCAACAAACATAGTCAAAAAATCTAGATTAAAATCTATGTGGCTATTTAACACGTATGTGGCTTATAATAGTACAGGGTATCATTATAAACAAATAACAATAATATCATTATTTTGCCGCCCCGGTTTTATAACCTATTTATGCAGCCTAGACCACTAAACGGCTGGTTATGCAGCGCCTAGGTTTAAACAGGATAATACTTGCAAGTGCATTAATCATCGCAAAGAAAGCTTCTGTCCATTTTGACCAAGTTTAACTTATCAGCCCACCTATATTTACTGATTAACATGCCTCCCCCAAGATAGGGGGTTTGATAGATAGATAGATGGTTTATTTGGTGCACGCATGGACAGCACAATTATGTAGACAAGTAGGTAGGTATATAAAAAACTAGAATTAAAACTTAAGAATACATGGTTTGTCAGAATCCGCACGCTTAGCAGACGGATTGCCATTCCAAGATTGCCTTCACTTAAGGCAATCTTAGAATGGCAATCCGTCTGCTGGTAATACAAAATTACTAGAAAACAAGCCTAAGTCCGCCCCTGCCCTCAGTCGACATATGAAAAATTAATGAAAGGAGGACACAGACGCTATTTCCTATTCCAAAGTGCATTATTTTCGTAAGCAGCTTGTGAATTTGCATGAAATTTGCAACTTAGTGCATGAAATTGTGGTTTTGTGTCAGTTTATTCAGGTTCGCTTTCTTTGTTTGTGTAGTCTATTATTTTTTTCCATTTGTGTTTTAGTTCTTTGTGTCCGACACGATACGCTGTTTGTTTTAGGTAGACAAAGACAAAACAAGAACGTCAAGTGCGAGTGTAACTCGCGCGCCGAGGGTTTCGAACGTTTGTTGATTATACAATATACATGTACTAAAGGTACCGGTTAGAGACATCGCTACTTAATGAATACCTACCTAAAAATAGTAGGTAAGTACTTGTACTTACCAAACTACACCTTAGATGGGTCGCTCTTCCTTAGGTACTTTGGAGATTAAGTCAACTTATTGACTTTATTCAAAATATTTCAAACAGTGTTCACTCTACAGAAATTAAAAAAACTGTTTTGAAACTTGCAATCCAATAAGTTGACAGCTGGAGTAGTTACTGAGTTATTAAGGAGGGAAAAAAGGACAGACAAACCGAGACCATAAGGGTTTCGAAACCGATATTCGATCTCCGAAACCCTAAAAAGGCTAAAGGAAAGAAAAAATTGCAGTTGGTATTGTTTTAGCTTAAATTGAACCACGCGTGTACACAGAATAGTTAATTATAATGAAACATGAGTAAGCATTGGGTGACGGTTGTAGGAATCCCTGAAGTGGTTTCTACCTACCTTAGGAAAATATGAATCAGAATTATATTTATTGTTAACTGTTGTACAAAAACGATCTCAGGTATAAAAAAGCGTACAGTTTCAACAGCTTATCTATAATAGACACAATAAGTTTTAAATCGGTACTCTTACAGCTAGGTAGGACAAATAAAATAAAAATAAATAAAACTTATTGAGTATCTTTGCAAAATACTCAATAAGTTTTGTTTAAGTATCGCAAATGTGTCAATTTATAGTTGACTCAAAAACAGTCTTAAAATTTATATAGTACTCCAATCATTTACTAAACACACGGGACTTGAACCCGCAACCTATACTCAGAACGGGAACGTGCTAAATGGTAGCACACCGGTCAAGTAACCAACAAATTGAAAATCGCCCTAGTATTTTTTGTTTTTTACTTACATAATATATTATTGCCAGTATCTATAACATCAAAAAAAAATATGATGATGATATCCTCCTAACCGAAATTCGGCCACGGAGGCCGAGCAAGACCGTAATTATTATAGTGTCCAAGTGTGTGCGCGAACAGTGGTGATTTCTCTATTCCCTCACATAACGTATATCAAAAGAAGCAAGCGATCAAAAGATCAAACAAAATTGTAGTAAGTTGTGTAGAATGGTGTTGCCTGGAAAATAGGTGATGAGTACACTAATTACAAATTATCACTTCATAATCTCAAATAACGCAATACGTACTGAAGTACTCAAGTTCTGTGTGTATTGCCACAGAACTTTAATTCTGTAACAATACCTAAGACACGCATACGCCAGAGCCAAGAATTTTGTTGATACCCTACCTTCATGAATTCACCTCTAGACTATAAACTAAATAGGTAAACCTACCCGCGCATGGCAATAATGTACGCACAAGGAAGAGCCACCTCGTGACAATAATTCCTTGAACCCAAAACCCTTGTCCAAATTCACACAAATTAAACGAAAATAGCCCAAAAATGTGGTATCTCGCGTAGTTCCCTTCAAGAATGTAAATTGTTACTTTATTAAGCGTGCATTTGTCTGTATGTCTGTTTTATTAGTGCATGCCAGATTTACGGTCGATGGGAATACAAGATATTTTCGTCGGGTCTACTTGGTTTTATTGTTAGGAGGTAATAAAATTGTAAATTATCTAGTTCTTGTTTGCATAGCAGTTCAGTGTCACGCATTTTTGAGGTGTCGATTTAATTAAATTAAAGTAAGGGGATATTTTTTGTTGTGAAGCATTCTAAATTTCATTATAAGTAGAAATTTTATATTAGCATTTCAGCAGATTTCTTTCGAGAACGACAACTGCGAAAATAGCTTTTATTGCGTTATCTTAAGGTAGGTCCAAGATAATTCGTTAAATTAGTTTTCCCAGCAAACAAAAAGACTTTATTAATTGAGAGAGGCATCCAAATATCCAAAAGATAAATCAATCAGAGTCGACGACTATTTAATTTTCTTCAAAACGACATTTCCATTGAAAAGGGTGCTAATTCGCTGAGCAAATGGAACCCCGTTGAACCCTGATCACTCAATTACTGCTGTCACTGCTGAGAAGGTCTCTAATAAAATGATATCCATTTGAGACGAGACGGTGAGACGATCAGACTGACTGATGGTGTCAATTTCGCTACGGATTTTAAGGAGCATGTGTCGTCAGGTGTTCCGTAGAAGGTGTACCCTTGTCGCCTGTCGGCCGTGGAGACAATAGGCAAGTGTTGTGGTTGAATCTATTTTAAGGGTTCAATAATAGGATAATATCTTTTACATTGTTCCTTGCAGACCTGTTTGCTATCTAGTTCTGATCCTTAACTGTCTGTTAAAATATATGTAAAAGCAAATGAGAATTACTGGGCCGCCGCGATCACGGTGTGGTAAGGCACGGCATTACGGCTCAAACGTTAGCAGTTGAAACGTTCGGGTGCACGTTCACAGGCCGGTATCGGACAATCCGCATTAGCCCCAGCAATGGATTGACATCAAACATCCGTAACGCACGGAGCAGATTGTCGGAAATGCCGGCGAGGATTAAATAAATAAATAAATAAATAATGCAGGACGATCCACACAGCACCATCTAGCCCCAAAGTAAGCTACTCAAAGCTTGTGTATTAAATATATCAGTTATCTAGTACCCATAGTACTAGATAACTGATATATTTAATACTGAATATACATCGATAGATATTTTTTTATATTCATAGAAAACACTCAGACCAACAGAACAAATTTCTGCAGGTCTTACACAAATTTGTTCCGAGGCGGGAATCGAACCCGCAACCTCTTGCGTCGCAGGCGGACCTTCGCCCGCCGCGCCACGGAAGTCGTGATTCTTGAAGGCAACTTTTCCATTTAATACGAATGACGTCATTCGGATTGGCGATCAGTGGACGTACTTGTCAGCGGATTGTCCGATGCCGGCCTGTGAACGCGCACCCGAACGTTTCAACTCCTAACGTTTAAGCCGTAATGCCGTGCCTTACCACACCGTAATCGCCCTCCTGATCCTTAACTGTCTGTTAAAATACATTAATATAAAAGCAAATAAGAATTCCTGGTAGTTTTCTCCTGAAATGTGTATTATTAGAATGTTAAAGATTAACTGACGTTTTTGACAGAAATATTCAGCTGATTATCTGAAAATTTATGCAGGTTGTAACTTGAAGGGTAAATAAACGGTAGCAGGCCAGTGGCGCACCTCAATGCCAGTCGATTTGACCCCTTGAATGTTCAGTGATTTATTTTAACTTTTTAAAGTTGCGGTCAACTGACGTAAGTTCCATTGAAATTACATGAAAAGTAATTGGATCAGAATTGGATACGTCGTGCTATTTTTATTTCGAGACATAGTCTAGCCAAAGCTCTGCTGAAAATAAGTTTCTAACATGATGATCAGCCAACAACATGACAAACTTTAGATACATTTTGGGCACATTAAATACAAAGTTTTTATTGACTATTAACTGATCAATGAACAGTTGTTGAGGCAGTAAAAACGGTAAAATGTGTTGCCCAAATCTTATTATTTGTTTTCTGATGTTTTGATCTTGGCAGATTTAATCGGAATAAGCTTCGTTTTTCTTTGATCGATGTAATAAACAACAATGCCCGAAACTAAACTGAAAATAAGAAAATCTACACCTAAGAACAATCCTTGTATCTATGCATAAAAATCACAATAAATGACTTATTTTATTTTATTTTTATTTATGTTATTTTATCAATATTCAGGAAAATAACAGCTAACTTAATGAATAGGTATGTGACTAAATACTGAAGGCTAATTAAAAATTTCCATAAAAAGCTTCTGAAAATAATACTAAAGAACGTTACAGGACGACTACTGATGGTTAAAATATTATCTAAGAAGTTGTTCACAGATAAGTGAGAAATTCCTACCAATTTTGGTTTATTATTTATGACTTAACAAATAATCAAGAAGGTGTACCAAAGAATCTACCACTCACTATTCTTTTTAGTTTAGTGGGAGGATTAGTGAAAATATCCAAATCAACCTCTCTGGAAAGAACGCTAAAACATCTGCATGATCTTATCAAAAATGTGTTCTGCCTGTAGTTGGTTTTACGCGTTGGTAGATGAAAAGTTTTAGGGTATTTATTTATACATATTCATAGTATTTATATTTTTTGCTAAGCAACAAATGTATCATATATTTAGCACATTTTCTATATCTAATTATCTAAAAATTGATCCCCATTTCCCTTTGTCACGACTTCACGCGTAAACGGCTGGACTAATTTTGCTTTTTTTTTGTTGAGTTTGTTAATGTCTGGAGAAGGTTTTTATGAAAGAAAAAAATAAGAAAGTTGAAAACATAAATTTCAAAGGGCGAAGCTGCGGGGCGCAGCTAGTAAGTATGTTATATAATATAGTTACTTACTGCGCCTTTTTGCACATCCTAAAATGAAAACTGTAGTAGGATATGGTTGTAAGACTGAAAAATGCAGAATAAATCGGTGATTTTGATGACATATCTCACTCGATTTTGGCCAAATAGCGAGTTGATGACTTTTCACTCTACGCCCACGATAAAAGAGAAAAACCTTCACAGAAAATAATATTCTTTACACATTATCTACATTTTATGACAAAGGATTACTATAACACATTCACTAGTACCATCTACTATCTGCCTGCAGCCCCGCACAAAAATTTATACGATAAACATTGAACATACATAGCTTGTGAATATTATTATTATGTAACAGTGTTCTTATCCACAAAATTTAAAGTAATATAACGATGCGATGTGTTCAGTAAATCGAGGTGTGAGTAACAAAGATTGGAAGTTGACTATGCGAGAAAGTAGTAATCGTGAAATGAAATCAAACTAATTTATATTTTGTGATATTATGGGGTATTGATCAATAGCAATATGTATACTAATATTATTAAAATGAAAGATTTGATTGTTTGTATTTAATAGGCTCCGAAACTGGACCGATTGGAAAAATTCTTGTATCATTAGACGCCCACATTATTCCTGATGACCATAGGCTACTTTTTACCGCGAGAAAATGCTTCATTCCTACGGGAAAGCGGGTAATAGGGCAACGGGTAGTAAGAATGCAGCTAGTATATAATAAATATATCATAGATACATTATATTTGGAATATAGATTCCATACAGGTCTATGATATATAGGTCTATACCTAAAGGTAAGTACTCTAGGTATAAACCCATTTTGACGTGTCAGTTAGTTGGTCTGTGAGGAATTCTCTCTGATGTAGGTAAATCTCCTCATCGGTATAATGTAAATAATATTATACCGATGAAGAGACCTAGGAATCCGAGGAATCTATACCCAACAATCGGTGTTTTCACATCCACCCGCAAGAACAGCCCATATTTGCCAAAATTCATAACAATAAAACTTTTATTTGACGTTCCAAACTTCGAAATTACTTTTTTATTCGGAGTGTGAACAGAGTTGATTAAATAAATTCATACATCAATGTCAAAGCAAGTTGGGTGGCGGGTGATGGATCGCAGGGAATCCATTGCGATGTTTTGAGGTCAATTGTAAATTACTTTCGTGATCAAAATAGAGACGATAAAATCCTGCTGTCCAGGTTCTTATTTGGTTATTTCGTGGCCCGAATTTTGCCATTTTGTAGGGTCCGACCATTCTCGCCGAGTCGTCAGCCTGCACCGATGTATTTTTCGTTGGTACTTGGTAGAGAAAGTTTTGAATATAACTGGGATCTGGACTGAATGGGATGCGCAACAAAAGAATATTTTGTGATATGGAAATTTTATTTAAAGTCTTTTTTAATATATTTCCAATTCAATTTCGGTTAGTAATTGAAATTGTAATTGAATAAAGCTGTGCGTCCACCGGATCGAAATCCGAGCGTACGCACCTTTATTATTATTAGTATTTTGTGTTTTTTATTATATTTAGTATTTACAATATAACTAGCGTCGGTAATATCGGCAGATATTACGATCCATTGGACGAAGTACTATACAAAATAAATACAAAGAACAAATCCTTACTCTGCGTTCGCTCCGATTCCAATCCGGCCCATCTTTAAAATTTACACCTTAGTGCACACTTAATTCCGGACCCATAATTGTAACCAAAACGACCATTTCACGATCCAACTTTCCATTTTAGGGACATTTCAGATTGCGTTCAGAATCCAAAAAGACATAAAGTTAGCAATTTATCGACGCCGGCGCATCGCGGCTCGACGCATGCGCTGTCGCACCAACTAGTCTGATTTATGACCGTCACTCGTCATTCTGGACTTTATTTGTTTTGTCTTAGTCTTGATTATTCTATTTTGGAAAGCACCGGCTGTATAAGTAATTTGGGAAGAAGTGGAAAGTTTTTTGAAAAAATATGTTGTGTGATTTACAAAAGCAATGTTCCTGTTTTAGTTGTGTTGAAGTCAAACAATAAGTTTTTTCATTGGAAAAATTATCGTAGGTACTGTCGTAGGTTACGTAGGTACCTCATAAAATTTAGCATATATTTCATATAAATTACTCAACCTCATCGTCATCATCATCAGCCTATCCATGTATCCATCCATATGTGTACCGGACAAAGGTCAATGTCCTTAAAATTAAAGGCGCTACCTTTCATCATTTATATGATTCTTCTGATTCAAACGAATGTCCTTAAAATTAAAGTCTAAAAGATTTTTTATTGGAATTCATTTGAATATAAGTAAAGGTACGTCGAAACGTACCTTATGAAATTTAGCATATATTTCACCTGGCCGGAGAAAATAATAAAATATACCTAATCATAATACATTAATATTTTTTTGGAATTAAAATATTTTAAGGCTTGTTAATATCAGTCATTTAAAATAAAAAAAACATTACCTAGCTTTTTTTGCATGAGGAAATCCTTCATGGGTGGCCCAGGTGGAAAATTATGTCAGACTCCTACTGACTAAAACGGTGTCCTCCGGGCACTTACGAGTATGTTAGGGAACGCTGGGATTTTGGAGAATGCTTTCGAGAGCCCCAACAGTGACATAGGTCTCCCCCCCATAAGCGCCATAGTGACTTTTATCTCATAGGGGGTAATGCCCATAATCTCCACGCTGGGCATGCAGGTTGGGGATCGCAGTTCGTTGGTATAATTGTTCTGCAGATGGCGCTACTGCCCGCCCCAGGTGGAAATCCTTTAGTCGCCTCCTACTACACCCGCGGAAAGAGTTGGGGTGGTGCAAAATCTAAGCCGGCACCACACAGCAGACCACCTATATTGGTTCAATCTAACTCAGCTGAGTTTATAAAAAATCTCAAAGAAGCTATTTTGAGGCTTCTCATAAACTGGAACTCAATCTTTTTTTTTAACGTTAGTAGGTACTCTTCTAAGTACCGTAATACTTGTGTATCATTGTGTTTATTTGAAATAGAAACAGCTTCTTAAGAAACTCTTAGATAATAGATTCCTGCCTCTTTACGAATTTCACGCCGTCTTATAAAACACAGTATTTCCAATTATTACAAAAGATCTTCTAGTGCGTAGCTACTCTTGAAACCGTTCTACACGTGCCGGTAATCTGAAGGAATTTTAATCATCTTAACTTTTACCCATAATAATACTATTTGCTACTCGAAATACTAATCCTGCGCAGACGAAGTCGCGGGCACCAGCTAGTATAAAAATATTACAAAAAAAAACTAGTTAATAATAATAATAACTTTCGACAAACTAGTACCTACCCAATCTCCCGAATTTTACTAACATCGATGTCTACGAACGTACAATAGTAGGTTATCTACCTAATCAAAGTTTGTAACGTCTGACGAAGATCTCAAAGTGTGGGAACTTCATAATAAGTCAAGAACACGTCCCGCTTTGAAACGTACACTTTCTTGTCAATTACTTGGCAATTTAATTTCCACTCCGCATTCGCAACGTCAACTGTTGTATGTAGATGAAGTGCTTTGCAGAGATTAAGAAGATGACAGATGGGCATCATGATTATAAATAATCATTTTTAATTAGATAAGTAATGTCTGTAATTTTGTAAATTAAGGTACAGGGAGACTCTGGTGTAAAGATGCGCGACTGTGAAAGATTTCATTCGAGTTGTTCGACTTCACAAATAATTCGAACCATTCGAATGACTAGGGCAAATTTAAATAACTTTGGTTAGTAAAGGCGAGTGGCGTCGAATAAAGAATTGATTTCGCGTCGACTGCCCGTCTTGCCATTACTAATCAATTTAGTAACTAATATGGTTAGTAATGGCAACTGCTCGACCCGGGCAGTCGAACTCAATTCGTTATTCGACGCCTCGATCTATTCGTACAGGCATTAGTAATTACTAATTAGATTCAAGATTCAAGATTCAAGATTCAAGATTCAAAGATTTATTTGCGTCAAACATGGTATACAGGTGTTATAAATACAAATAATGAGCTCATGTCTCGCTATGGTCTAGCATGCAAAAATACAATTAAAATTTCCATCCTATATGAACTGATTTATGGCATAAAAAGTAGCCTATGTTTAATTCCAGGAAAACATTTACCTGTACGCAAAAATTTCAGCCCGATCTGTTCAGTAGTTTTGGCGTAAAGAGGGAACAAACATCCATCCATATATCCATTCATACATCTAAACATTCTAACTTTCTTTTTATAATACTAGTTTGATATATTTTACTTGTAATAGCATATTATACTATTTACTTTATATTATAATAGTATAGCTCAAACGACTGAACGGATCTGGATAACACCGTTAGGCGAAGCTAGTTAATATAATTATATATAGCATTAAACTAAAACATGTTTATTGAAAAAAAAAGTTTTATGGCAATAAAGACAGATTTTTTTTATGTATGTGACTTAGTCCTTGCTCTGTAACTGTCTCAAATCGACTTCGTAAATTTATTAAAGATAAAATTTCATTTGATCACTTTATTTCCTTGTTTTACCTATGTTACTTGAATTTTTGTGACGTGTCCAAGAGTCCTCCACGGTGTAAATTAACTTTGATATTTGATATTTATTTGTGGTTTATTTTGAAAAATACTCTTTCAATCTTTTTTGACATCCTTGTACTTACCTTGTTGTAATCCATTCAGTAGTTTTGAAGTGAAGTGAAGTTTGCAACAATCCTCTTTGTCGAACTCAATGGCTCTACAAAATTAGGTACCGATTCCATATAAAATATTCACCAGCAGTTGAAACGTCGCATCTGTGCAGTAGCTCCACTTATCACCATAAACTCAAGATTCTCTGTGTATGTATGAGGCACATTTGTCTTTCTGACAAAGTACTTTCACGGCCAAAGGTATGCGAAGTCTCTACCCCTACAAATTTCAACCTTAAAATTGAGTCGTTATGGTTGATTTAAATTTGCTAGGTGAAGCTAACCAAAGGTATGCTCGGCCTAACGTTACAATTCCCGGGAATTTAGACTCTATTATGATTTTATAGGGCTGAAAGTTAAGTGAGTGCGCCTGAAATGCCATGTTAATAAAATCGGAACGTTAGTACAAAGCGTTAATTAAGAAACGAGATTTAGTAGGAGTGACACTTGAGTTCGCCTTTTAACCTACTTTCAAATGGGTTTGAAGCTGCTATTGGTCATTTTTGCGAGTACCTACCACTTTTATGAAGGTAACTTCGAAAATCCATTCGGTTGTATCACAAACTTTAGGTACAGCCTGAAAAAGCTCGTAAAAATGAATGACAAGCCGAAATATTTGCATTCAGGAGTGTTTCAATACTCTCGTATTTACTCACACTCTTTTTTGATTGTCTACGTAGCGGCAGTGAACGGAAAAAACATAGAAACATTCCTCGCGCTAGAAAATGACCCAAAAGCAAAGTATGCTGCGAATGAGCTTAATCTGGAAGGCAACTGGCGGTAGCAACTGGAAGGCGTTGTAAACAATGACGTACGCAACTCACACGTTAAACGACAATAATATCAAATGTCGAGAGAATAAAGTCAATTTTGAACTGAGCGTCCTGAGTGGTATCAAATTGTTGGCCAATGAGAAATATGTATGTAAAGACATGTAAGTTTGTTTCCAACTTTGTGTCTAGTTGCGCGCATATTTTCATTGAAGGAAGGCTTCCATGTTTTTTCCGTTCACTGCTCAGTAGTCAAAAACTGCTTTTCAAGGGATGTGATTACAGTTACCTAAACATAAATGCTAATATGTATTACCTTATATGTATTAAGTTACCTACCAGGAATATAATTTGTTGCCTTAAAGCCTTTTGTTTGAAGAAGGTACTGCACCTATGTGTGATAAAGTTGAGTCAAATTAACTCTCCTTTAAACACAGTGACAGTTAGTGACAGTTTATGACAATGTCAAATGGTACTTCTAGCTTGGCCCTTCCGCTTGAGGGGAGTATTTTTGATTTCGAGTAGAGGGTTGATTATTTAGAGAAAATTTCTCGAAATAAAAAATTTACCTACTTCTAGATTTTTCCCGCTGTCCACCAAAACTGCAGGCTGGCTCCCATTGACTTTATCTTATAATAAATACCTCTCGACTATGATTTTCCGAACAAAAAACCACATCTCCGTTCATAAAATCGCTATCATCATCATCATCATCATCAGCCCATATTAGTCCACTGTTGGACATAGGCCTCCCCTAATGAGCGCCATAGCGCCCTGTCTTCAGCTTGCCGCATCCAGCATCTGCCTGCAGTCTTTCGCAGATCGTCATCCCACCTGGCCGGAGGGCGTCCTACACTACGTTTACCGAGTCGTGGTCTCCACTCAAGAACACGTTTACCCCAGCGGTTGTCGGTTCTTCGCGAGATATGGCCGGCCCACTGCCACTTCAGCTTGCTTATTCTTTGAGCTATGTCGATAACTTTGGTTCTCTGTCGGATGTATTCGTTACGAATTTTATCCTTCAGAGAGACTCCGAGCATAGCTCTTTCCATAGCTCGCTGAGCGACTTTGAACTGGTGGACCAGCCCTACCGTGAGTGTCCACGTCTCAGCTCCGTAGGTCATGACGGGTAGGACGGGTAGGATTAACGGCAAGGTGGGAACCCAGACTGGCAACGAATCCCGAATAGGCCCGCATGGTTATGGAATTAGGAATCACAGGGGGCAAATGCTGGTCAACTTCCTTGAGAAAGAGGGGCTGTTCTTAATGAACTCCTTCTTTAAGAAACGGCCTCAAAGGAAGTGGACATGGCAAAGCCCCGACACTGTGACTAAAAATGAGATCGACTTCATCATGACGGATAGCAAGCACATATTCAGAGATGTCTCAGTGATCAACAGGTTCAATACCGGATCTGATCACCGACTGCTCCGAGGCTCTCTGAATATCAACTTGAAGCTTGAAAGAAACCGTCTGATGAAGTCCACGCTCCGACCTAACCCAATCCAAATCATGGCGGGCACCGAGAAGTTCCAGCAGCTTCTCGGGAATAGATTTGTTGCCTTGGATCCCACTGATGACGCTGACGAGACCCTACACAATCTGGTCGAAACGCTGAGGGATGAGGGCATCAAGTTCTGCAGAAAGCAGCGCACAGGCAAGAAGTCCAAACTCTCGGATGAGACTCTCGGGCTGATGACAAAAAGACGGGAAACCACCCAAGCGACTTCGTCAGAAAGGTCAGACCTGAACAAGCGAATTGCGAAGATGGTACGACGCGACCTTCGGAGCTCCAACACACGCCTCATCGAAGAGGCTATAGAGCGAAACCGAGGGTCCAAAGTATTCACTCAGCAGCTTGGCAGGAGCCACCTGACGAAGCTGAAGACGCACGACGGGAGGACCGTATTGTCGAAGCCGGAGATCTCCGCCGAGGTAGAGGATTTCTATGGCCGTTTATACGCTGCACATGCCCCCCATTCCCGACGAGACGACCATGATTCTAGAGCCACTCTGACACGCCACTATACCGACGAACTGCCAGACATCAGTCAAGACGAGATTGTGTTAGCTCTGAGGCAGCTTAAGAATGGAAAAGCCCCCGGTGAGGACGGAATAACATCAGAGCTTTTGAAAGCCGGAGGTGCCCCTGTTATACAGGAGCTACAGAACCTCTTCAACACCGTCCTTCACAGTGGGAGAACTCCAAAGGCGTGGAGCGGGAGTTTGGTGGTGCTCTTTTTTAAGAAGGGAGATAAAACCCTTCTTAAAAACTACAGACCCATCACACTCCTGAGCCACGTCTATAAGCTGTTCTCACGAGTGGTCACAAATCGTCTCGCCAGGAGACTCGACGAGTTCCAGCCACCGGAACAGGCCGGGTTCCGCGGAGGATTTGGCACCATAGACCACATTCACACAGTGAGGCAGATTATACAGAAGTCCGAAGAGTATAATCAGCCTCTGTGTCTGGCCTTTGTGGACTATGAAAAGGCCTTTGACTCTGTCGAAACCTGGGCTGTTCTGGAATCCTTACAGCGATGCCAAGTAGACTATCGTTATATCGAGGTGCTGAGATGCCTCTACGAGGCCGCCACCATGAGTGTCCAAGTACAGGGCCAGCAGTCTAAACCCATCCAACTGCGCAGAGGAGTTAGACAGGGGGATGTTATATCCCCGAAACTGTTCACGAGCGCGTTGGAAGATATGTTTAAGACGCTGGACTGGAAAGGTAAGGGCATCAACATAAACGGCGACCACATCTCACACCTGCGATTCGCTGATGACATAGTCTTAATGGCGGAGTCGCTAGAGGAGCTGAACCAAATGCTGGACAGCCTAGCCTCAGCCTCGCGACGCATCGGTCTTGGCATGAATTTGGATAAAACCAAAGTCATGATCAATGGCCTCATTGATCCGGGACCGGTCGTCGTACATGGCCACCTTCTCGAAATTGTTTCCGAGTATACTTACCTTGGGCAAATTCTGCAGTTGGGTAAAAATAATTTTGAGAAGGAGGCCAAGAGGAGGATCCAGCTAGGCTGGGCAGCGTTTGGGAAACTACGTCGAGTCTTCTCGTCATCCATACCACAATGCTTGAAAACTAAAGTTTTCAATCAGTGCGTCCTACCCGTCAAATCGCTAACATCTACCGAAAATTCCCGATTAAAATAACGTAAAATTCCAGCCAATTATTTTGAGCGGCCATTTTGGGACGCCAACCGTGCGGTTATCAGTGATTATTATCTTTACTGCGTCGCTAGCGATGGGATACGCGGTGCGGATACGGATTTGATGATTATCTGCCAATCTGTAGATATTCTTTTGGAATTTATCAGATTTTTGGATTAGATCATGAAGAGTGGCATGATTGCTTAATTTAATAATAATAATGCTGGACAATTCACAAAGCATTATCTAGACCCAAGCTAAGCAGAGCTTGTGTTTTGGGTACTAGATAACTGCTAGTCTAGCCAAGTTGCAAATCTATGATCGCTAACGCTATAGAAAACGCAGAAAATGTATGGGAATCACATTTCTAAAACGCAAAGTCACGTGGTCAGAACAAACGAATCGAGAAACCGTAGCCAAGTTTACAAGTAAGCGTTTCGTCAACACGAGTAGAATAGAATGTTGTCGATTCTATTAGCTTGATCGCTATACCCCATACAAATGGTAGACAAGCCGCACTTTTGACAACCGCTACCGAAACGAATTCTAAGTTTGTGATCGCTAGGCGAGCATTCGCTGAGACCCAGTAGAATACGCTACAAAATGGCGGATTTGGCATCAGCTGTTCTAAAATACGAGTGTTTGTGAAGGAGAAGTATGAAATAAAAATAGATTTTTGGACTTTTTTGCCCTTTAGCAAATACTACAGGGCAGGGCAACTATCTATTATGACTTCAAAATGCATTCCTTGTGATGTACCCTTAATGAAGAAGTGTCGTGAAAATCGCCGAAAAAGACGTAGGTGGTACATTTATCGTGAGTGTGCTAAGACACCATACCTACAAGAAATGTCGGACACTTTATTTATGCAGAGATTTCGTCTAAATAAACTTACTTTTAAGACAAAAAACTACATTAAAAGGAACGAACGAGATTCTACTGGAAGTTAAGGTAAAAAGTGGCAAAGTTTGCGACTATTCGTGAAGTAGGTATACAACCATACAAATAATTCTTACAGTGCAGTCATAGATATTATAATACTACACTAGTGCAATACTATACTGGTGCAGTGTAGTAGTCCATGCAAAGGTTGAAGAAAAAAACGAAAGTTTATAAAAAATTAGGTGTTATTAGATATAGGTACCTACCTGATATAATTTAATATATACCTAAGTATAACGTTTTGGATGTAAGTCAGTTAAGTTATATTTAGTTGAATAAATAAATTTGAATAAAAGTATTATACATTTTGTTTGTTTTTATTTGGTCCTAAAAACACTATATTCTAATGTTTACAATATATTTGTTGAAAGTAGCGTTGATGATCGTATCTGCAGCAAAATTGCAGAAAGTTCCAACTTAATCACATCTGTGGCTGGTATTTAGGAGTGAAACTCAGGGATGGAATCTTCGATCGGTGGTGGTAGAGAGCTTCTTTGAGATGTTCCTTCCTGAAAAATATGAGATATTATATTAGTAACAAAACCAAAATAAGAAGAAAAAAAACACTTCACAACATAGCGATGATCATATGCAAAATATGAACTAACCCTAAATCCTCTCTTCTCTCTTCAATTGTAGGTTGACCGACATCAGCAGTCAATCCCATTATATTATCTGTTGATCTTGTGACATTCCCACCAATGGAGTTTAGCGATTCTGCCAGCTCTTGCCATATAGCCTTTAGTTAGTCTGCCTTGTGCCCCTTGTTGGGGCCTCCCTCGCTATATCACCTTGGCTACAACAAAAGTTAAAACTATTTTAGAAACACAAAGGGACTAGGTACTTTATAAACAAAGTGTTAGTAAACACAATCAATACCTATGTTTGTTTCATTCTTAGGTATGTGGACGGTTCAAGTTCAAGTTGCATACCGCGTCATTGTTTATGTTTCGTGTTACTGAGTATTAGGAAGATTAAAACAAAGGAAGATTTTGGTTTAATCCTACCAAAATTATAAAGGCGAAAGTCTGTTCCGTTGGGAAACTGTTTGGCCGAAGACAACGCCAAAACTACTGTATGGATTAGCCTAAAATTTTGCATAAATAAAGATCTAGACCTAGAATAACATATAGGCTACTTTTTATTCCATAAATGCGTGTGAAGCCGCGGGCAGAAGCTAAGTAACTTATAATTTACGTACCTCTCCATGGATTCTAATAAAGCCGCGAACTGTAATACCAATCCTGTGTATGCACATAATGGTAGTGTCACAAATTGGTAAAAGAGAACTTTTACCTAATTTCACTCACTTTGTAGCACAAAACAATTCAAAACATTTATTACGAAGTTCACAAATGAATGAGATCATCAAGGCAAACCTGTGACTTTGACATCGTTTTGACATTTGAGAACGCTAACCATAGACAAACATTTGATTGTATTCTATCCGTGTTGTAGAATGAGCGATACATACAGTCGCGTCAACTTGGCTATCAACATTACGCTATCTACAAACGCAACCGCTAAAGCGTTAGCAATTGTAGAAAGAGAATAGATATGATTCGTTTGCGATTTGGCTAGGCCTGCTGATATACTTAATACAATACACTACATAGATAGATATTTTTTATTATACATAGAAAACACCCAGACCAACGAAACAAATTTCTGCAGATCGTACACAAATTTGTTCCGAGGCGGGAATCGAACCCGCAACCTCCTGCGTCGCAGGCGGACCTTCGCCCGCTGCGCCACGGAGGTCGTCAACTTAGAACTAGCTCGGTTGCGGTTTCGCTCGCGTTTTCCAGGATAATAGTTATTTATAGTAGTTCCCTACAATCCTACTTCTAAATCCTATACTGGTAAAGCCGGTACTGGTCCACTGCCGCAGGCCTCCTGATAAGCACCTTATTGGTTTAATTAATATAGTACAAATTTTTCATAGGAAATGGTCGAGCCTTAGGCCAGCATCTCACTACAGTAAGTGAAGATTTGGTCTAAGATGGAGCACGCTTTCACAGATGCATCTTATTACCTCTGGATTTAAAGATAGACAAAATTATTTTCATATGGTGATGCCCACAATCCCCACGCTGAGCATGCGTAGCTCAACTGATCCTTATCAATACCATTCGGAAGCGTCCCCAAGACGCTGGCTGCATTGCCCCGCGGTATGGCAATGCTGATGCGCTGTGCCAGATACTGACCAGCTCTCGGGTCAAATTATTTGTTTTGATTTTGATTTCATTTGGTTTGATTTTTGTGTCACAGCTCTAGCCGGGCTGAGCACGCACGAATTAATTATAATATTCGTATGTCGATCCCATTTCAGTTATTGACCATTTAAATACTGCCTCGGAAAGCACGTTAAGCCGTTGGTCCTGCGCCTGATCTCTCCCCGGTCGTGTTGATCTGTCGTCCCATCGGATTATGAGAGTGAGGGAATAGAGAGTGCACCTGTGTTTGCACACACATTTGTGCACTTAATATGTCCTGCGCATCTGGCTAGTCTCCGATGAGACTGGCCGCCGTGGTCGAAATTCGGCTAGGAGGACATTATTATTATTATTTAAATACTACCATTATCTTTCAATAGCCATTCTCCATCAAATTGCTTACCTATTACAAGCATGCAGATAGTTGTTCCGGGTGTTTTGGGTGTTTTCTATGTGTAATTTAAAAATCTATCTACACTGGCCTGCAACTTAGTATCACACTTTTAAAATTTCAATCTCAATCAAAAGATGGGTGTCCGACATACTATCGTAACTATCGTACTAACGTTTGTCGATATTCCGTGTGTTGAGGACACGACGAGTTTACATAGTTTTAAGTGTGTTTTATGTGTAGATATAGGCTAAGTTTTAGTATTTTAAGAAAATAAATGGAAAATACTTAGTTACCGTAAGACCTAGAAATAAGGATTAGGTATAGATAGGTAGCTAGTAACGTAAGCTATAAAATGACACCAAAAACATGTAAATAGGACTTAGGAATAAAAAGATGTAAGCCAAAAGCCTCAATAGGCTAAGTGAAAATTGTAGGAAAAATAGGTTAAAAATACGCCGTCCTCTGCACGGTATAGCCTAGAGGTAGGTAGGCTACCACGGAAGTGTGCTGCGACACACAGTGGTTCCGGTAGCAATATAAGAAGAAAAGAAGAGAAATAAAGCCCGAAGAAAGAAAAAGAAGTGTTTTCCTGAAAATCCTGAAAATCCTGAAGATCCTGAAAACCGAAGAAAACCCCAAGTATACAGTCCACCACATCATTGGTCCTTCGAGCCGGATAGGAGTGAAGTGATCCCGCGTCCACCGCATCGGAGTAGAAGAATCCTGCGCCCACCGGATCGGAGTGAAGAGATCCTGTGGGGTGAAGAGATCCTGCTGCCATCGGATCGGAGTGAAGAGATCCTGCGGAGTGAAGAGATCCTGCGTCCACCGGATTGAAGATCGAAGAATCAAGCCCTCGCGAAGTATGGTTCGTACCAGAAGCCAAGCAGACATCCACGAACAACAGGAAGAGTCTGAGGAGGCTGTACGGCAAGACGCCGAACTGGAAGCCATCGAGGAAGAACGAAGACGAAGATTGTCACTGGAACCACCGGCGTCACCCTCTACGCATCGAGTCCCACGTCGCGAACACAATCCAGCTATAATGTCCGCACCCGACCTCGCTCGCGCCGGAACGAGCACGGAACGTCATAGGAGTGAACGATCTCCCGCCCGAACTGTGCGCTCTCTACGATCGAACGGGAGCACATCGGTTAGGGCGCGGGCAGCGGAACTGATGGCGGAAGAGAAACTGGCCGCACTCAAGCGTAAAGAACTCCAAATAGAAGCGGACCTCGTCAAGAAGAGACTGGCCGTCGACCTAGCGGCAATAGAAGACGAGGAAAGGAGTATACATGAAGATGATGACATACCGGAACACAGCAAGAAAGTCGAGCAGTGGCTGCAGACAACTGAAGGGGAGAAAAGTGACACCATTCCAAGAACTGAGAAGAACATCCGATTCAACGTCAGGAACACATCGACTACGCCGGTCAAGACGAAGAGTTCTGCCAACATCGATGCACTAGCTGACGCGATCGAGAAGCTAGCAAGACCGAGGATGAAGTGCCCAGACCTGCACGCTTTTTCCGGTTCACCGAACGAGTGGATGTCCTTCAAAGCTGCCTTCAAAGACTCGACGAAGACATACAAGCTGACACCGGCTGAGAACATCCAAAGGCTAAGAAGCAGCCTTAAAGGGGAAGCAAGGGAACTAGTTGCTTCGCTCCTGTACACCGCAAGCGATCCAGAAATCATCATGAAGACGCTGGAGCAATGCTTCGGAAGACCAGAGATCATCATCGACCGGGCCATTGATGACCTTCGAAGACTACCGAAACCCGGACCATCTGCAATAGAACTGAACTCATTCGCCGTCAAACTTCAGAACGTGGTCTGCGTGTTGAGCAACATCGGGAACCGAGGCTACCTGTACAATCCGACGCTGGCGAGAGAAACACTGGACAAGCTGAGCCCGCACATTCGCTCACGTTGGTGTGACTACGCATCCGAACAAGAAGGAACGATCGAGCCAGAGATCGTTTTGCTGTCACATTTCCTCATGCGCGAAGCGGACCGAGCCCTGCGGTACAGCTATGCACCACCGGTCAGCAAGAAGGAGCTGACGCCGAAACCGAACACAGCATTCAAGAAGAAGACGAACGCCGTGTACAACACTACTGAAGAACTCACTGAAGCTGAAGAAAAATGCTCATGCTGCGAGAAGGGACACGCGTTGACGGATTGCCCCAAATACAAAGCGATGACTATTGACGAGCGATGGGAACACGTGAAGAAAAACAAGCTGTGCTACAAGTGTATAGTGAAGAAGCATCGACGCATCAACTGCAAGGCAACATCGTGTGGCGTTAACCAATGTTCGCGTCTACATCATCAAACTCTACATCAAGAGAAGAAGGAAGACAGTTCGAGTCCGAGCCCAACCGAAGCGGTCTTGACAGTGACCACCGCTGCCCCGAATAACAAGGCAGTGCTGCTGAAGATGTGTCCAGTCACCGTCGTCGGTCCACGGGGGGAGATCGATACGCTCGCTCTCTTGGATGAAGGAGCCACAGTCACACTGATTGATGAGAAGTTGGCGCGGACCATCGGAGCCAAGGGACCGTCGCTGCCACTACGGATGCGTGGAGTCAACACTACACAACGGGAAGATGAAAGCCAACTGGTCACCGTGCAACTGAAGAGCAAGGATAGCAAGATGCATCAACTTCGGGCACGCACCATCAAGAACATGAAGCTGCTGCAACAATCCATTCCCGCAACGCTGTTGGATCAAGATCATCTGAGAGACTTACATCGAGACGAAGTTTGCTACGAGTCATCACATCCTGGGATCCTGATTGGAGCGGACCACTGGGAGTATATAGTCTCACAGGAGCTACGAGTTGGAGGAGCGAACCAACCAGCAGCATCAAGAACACAGCTAGGATGGGTCATCCACGGAACAGTACCACGCGGCATCATCAACCAGGACAGCGTGCTACATATCTACACACCCGAGGCCATAGAGAAGCAAAACCAGGAGCTGCATGAATTGATAGAAAAACACTTCAGCCTGGAAGCAATTGGCATCAACCAAAAGCCGCGTACGAGTGAACAAGATCTCCGGGCTACAAAGATCGTCGAACAGACAATCAAGAAAATCGACCAGGGATATGAAGTTGGTCTACCATGGAAGAATGAAGACACGAAGCTACCTCAAAGCTACAACATGGCACTACGTCGTCTTCAGAGCATCGAAAAGAAGATGGACGCTAACCCAGTCTTCGCCGAAGAATATACGAAGCAAATCGAGAATCTGCTGCAGAAGCGGTATGCTGAACCGTGCGATGGATCGGAGGAGACCAGCACTGTCTGCTGGTACTTGCCTCACTTCGCCGTACGCAATCCCAACAAGCCCGGGAAGATAAGGCTTGTCTTCGATGCAGCAGCGACAAGCAATGGAGTCAGCCTGAACGACCACCTGCTGGAGGGACCTGACCTCCTGATGTCCCTGCCAGGCATCCTGTATAGATTCAGAGAGAAACGAGTAGCGATCACAGCCGACATACAAGAGATGTTTCTTCAGATCAAGATTCGTGAAGAGGACCAGCCGGCGCAACAATTCTTGTGGAGGAACAACGAGAAAGAGAAGACGCCTCAACGATTCAAGATGACCAGCATGATTTTCGGCGCTGCGAGTTCTCCATTCATGGCTCATTTCGTGCGAAACCACAACGCGAGGATACACGCTCACACTCATCCACTTGCCTGCGAAGCCATCACCAGAAGCCACTACATGGACGACTTGGTAGCAAGCTACGATGACAACGTGGAAGCCCGTCAAGCAGTCACGGAACTACGCGCAGTGCACGCGGTTGCTGGATTCACGCTGCGAGGATGGAACAGCAATGAAGACTGCGTACTGGAAGACGTGCCGGATGAGCTACGAGCTACAGCACCGACGCAATTCGACGGAAAGGGATCGGAGAACAAGATCCTTGGACTCTACTGGAACGCCGAACGAGATGAGCTTGGATTCAACACCTCCATGAACAGAGTTCCTGCCGATGTACGTGCACGGGTCCGCGCGCCGACGAAAAGAGAAGCACTCAGCGCGGTGATGTCTATCTACGATCCACTTGGGCTGCTGAGTCACTACACGATACGAGCGAAGATCGTGCTGCAGAATCTATGGCGCATCAAGATGTCATGGGATGAACCAATTCCGGAAGAGGAGAATGAGCTGTTCGCCGCGTGGTTGGAACAACTGAACGACCTGAGTCTTCTGCGACTGGAGCGACACTACGCGATTCAAGATCACACCGACCTGGAGCTACACATGTTATGTGATGCCAGCGAACAAGCGTATTCAGCCGTAGCGTACTGGAGAAGCACAAGACCTGATGGAAGCTTCAGCGTTCGCCTCGTCGCTGCGAAGTCCAAGGTTGCTCCAAAGCGAACGCAAACCATTCCCCGCCTGGAACTACAAGCAGCAGTCATCGGAGCAAGGTTGGCCGACGCCATCATAAAAGAACATCGTGTGGAAGTCAAGAGAACAATCTACTGGAGCGATTCGATGACAGTCATACATTGGATACGGCAGGATGCAAGAAGATACACGCCCTACGTCGCACATCGTCTGGGGGAGCTATCCGAACTTACCCAGAAAGAAGATTGGAAGTGGATACCGACCAGCGAGAACACGGCAGACGACGCGACAAGGCTGACGAACACACGCATAACAGCAGAAGATCGATGGTTCCACGGACCGGACTTCCTTCGCCAACCAGAGCATCAGTGGCCGAAGGAGACACCGGACAGCAACCACGAAGAAGAAGTTCTACACACGCGACTGGAAGAAGAGAAGAAGGATGATTGGCTGCCAGATCCATCACGCTTCTCTAAGTACGAGACACTAGTCCGAGCCACAGCACGAGTGATCTTCTTCATCGAGAGATGTCAACGACGCGCTACGCACATGGAGAACCGGCACATCGAAGAGGCAGAGCGCGCGCTTATTCGCTACGCACAAAGGGAGAGCTTCTCAGACGAGCTGCAACGATTGAAGACGTCTCGTCCAATCACGAAATCAAGTCGCCTGTTCCGATTGGACCCAGTTTTAGAAGATGGCATGCTACGAGTACGAGGACGCATTGGAGCCGCCGACGTACCGACTGAGATGAAGCGGCCTGTAATACTCGACGGCCGTCACCGCATCACGAGACTCATCGTTCAGCGGGAACACTGTGCAGCTGGTCACGCTAACAGGGAGCGCGTGACTAATGACCTCAGACAGAAATATTGGGTGATTCATCTGCGACCGACAGTACGTGGCATCGAGAAGGAATGCAGACTCTGCCAAGTACGGAAGATGAAGCCTCAACCACCAGCTACAGGAGATCTGCCGCGAGTCCGCCTCGAGCCCTTTCAGCGACCGTTCAGCCATTGCGGAACTGACTACTTCGGGCCCATGATAGTGAAGATTGGACGACGCCGAGAGAAGAGATGGGGTGCCCTCTATACGTGCCTCACCACACGCGCTGTACACATAGAGGTCGTGCCGACGCTTTCCATCAACTCTGCAATCATGGCACTGAGAAGAATGGCTGCGAGACGAGGATGGCCCCGTATCATGATGTCCGACAACGCGACGAACTTTCGAGGTGCAGACAAGGAACTTCGGGCTGCCTACGAGGAATGGACACCAGCACTGCGAGAAGAAGGTCAACTGCATCGAATGGAATGGCGCTTTATACCTCCTGGCGCACCGAACCAGGGGGGAGCCTGGGAACGACTGGTGCGATCAGTCAAAGTCGCACTAGCCGCCACTTTGAACGAGAAGGAACCTCCCTAAGAAGTGTTGATCACCCTCCTGACTGAAGCGGAATTCTCCATCAACGCGAGGCCACTTACGCACGTCAGCGTGGACCCTGAGGAACCTGAGGCGCTGACTCCGAACCACTTCCTGCTGGGATCATCGAACGGACTCCCTACAACCGGTCCGTGCAGCGAGACAGATCGACGGACCTGGAGAGCGAGCCAAGCGCTTGCCGACCACTTCTGGCGGCGCTGGCTTCGGGAATACCTTCCCACACTGGTACCCCGTGGCGAGCCTACAAGCAACAGAAGACCACTGCAAACGGGAGATATTGTCATCGTCGTGGACCACGCTCTTCCTCGGAACATATGGCCAATGGGAATCGTCGAGCGCACCTACGAGGGACCAGACGGAGGCGTACGAGTGGCGGATGTCCGGACGAAGACTGGCGTATTTAAGCGACCGACCAGCAAACTCATCGTGTTGGAGAAAAAGGAGGCTTCGCGAGCTACGCCGGGGGGAGGATGTTGAGGACACGACGAGTTTACATAGTTTTAAGTGTGTTTTATGTGTAGATATAGGCTAAGTTTTAGTATTTTAAGAAAATAAATGGAAAATACTTAGTTACCGTAAGACCTAGAAATAAGGATTAGGTATAGATAGGTAGCTAGTAACGTAAGCTATAAAATGACACCAAAAACATGTAAATAGGACTTAGGAATAAAAAGATGTAAGCCAAAAGCCTCAATAGGCTAAGTGAAAATTGTAGGAAAAATAGGTTAAAAATACGCCGTCCTCTGCACGGTATAGCCTAGAGGTAGGTAGGCTACCACGGAAGTGTGCTGCGACACACAGTGGTTCCGGTAGCAATATAAGAAGAAAAGAAGAGAAATAAAGCCCGAAGAAAGAAAAAGAAGTGTTTTCCTGAAAATCCTGAAAATCCTGAAGATCCTGAAAACCGAAGAAAACCCCAAGTATACAGTCCACCACACCGTGCATCGAGATAATGTGCGTCGAGTTGCCGTAGTTCACTCTTTTCTAGAACTGTAGATGTTAGAGATCTATATATATATATATAAAAGAAAGTCGTGTTAGTTACACTATTTATAACTCAAGAACGGCTGTACCGATATGGCTGAAAATTGGTAGGTAGGTGGCTTAGAGCCAGGAGACGGACATTGGATTATGTTTATCCCGTTCGATAGCGTTCCGTATGACTTGACATAAAACGTCAGTCACTATAAAACGTGGTATATCAAAAAAGAATCAGACTTGAAATAACAAAACGCAAATGACAGCTATGTAATGGACGTATGGATGACGTATGGATGCCGGGGGACTGATTCTGTAGTATATTTAGTATCAGCATTTGCACCCGTGCGAAGCCGGGGCGGGTCGCTAGTTTAAAATAAAAGAAGTTTTATAGCTAATTTTATCAGCTTTCTGTGAAACTATAGTAAACGACATTAGTAACATTTTCAACTTAAAAAAAGTTAAAACAATGAAATAGCCTTTTTGCTTACTGTCCAAAAACTCTATTAAAATTTGATATGTATGTTTTACATAATTTTTAATAAGTGTAAATGAATATGTAGTGTTATCTGTACCTATAACTCAAGCTCTGAGGACTTTGTGGCAAAAATGATGCGGTGTGGATTGTCCAGCATTATTTATTTATATGCATTATGCATTATAGGTAAATTCCTGACTATGCATATACAGAGTTATTAGTAATTCACTGACAATGCGTGAATTGCAGGATGACCCATGACCACAAACACGGTCGTGACGACGCCAGGTCTCAACTTTTTTATACATTAATTAACGAACAAACAAACAAAATAACATTTTCATTCTAAGAATTGATTTTGCTACTCTTCGTCAAAGTCAAACCAATGTCCTGCAATGGGAAAAACGCTGCCTTCTGTAACACAGTTTTTATAACTAAAACAGAAGACAGAGCTGCCCAAAACTTTGATATTTTTTTGTGGTTTCAAAAATAAACTTTTTTTTCATTTCCACATCACTCACATCTCACTCCGTCTCCGTTCCGTCGCGGGAAAAAAACAGTTTTCTGATTAGAGATATTTATATCCCATAAAGAATAATACCTTCACTTGCATGAGAACCAATCTTATATTCTAGAATATTCTGTAAAGGCGTAAGTAATTACCTACTGACAAATAAAAGTAACAAAAAGGTTGTGGGTAGACGTATAAGCATGACGACGATGAAGATATTTTGACATAGCATACAAAAACACTTAAATTTTATTTATTTGTACAATATCTAGACTACAATATCTAGGCTTGGTATTATAGGTCCTGATTACACCACACCAGCATCGAAACCCGCAACTGGAGCGAATGTATCGATCATGTGCACTTTTCGTTTGAAATGATAAGTGGGACGGCCAGGGTTGCTATCGGATTTAAAAGCTAAGATTTTCAAAAGGTAAAATTTACTCGACTGCGCAAGGAGGGTTATGGTTTCCGAGAGTATATAAGTATGTGTATGTATGAAGTTTCTTTGTCATGCTCTACAGCCTATTTAAATCTGGGTTTTAAATTCATAGTAAAATGTAGGTTTTAATTTTCTCGTTTGTACGGAAGAAGCTGCTTCAGTGATAGGTCACGGATATTGGGGAAACGACTATATTTTTGCAAAATTTCAGCGCGATCAGTTCAGTATTTTTGGCGAGAAGAGGTTACAAACTAAAGCTGATGATTACCGGTCGCGCGGAAAATTCAAAATATAGTTTTTTGTATATTATGCGTTCTACAAAATAACTTTTACGTTTATGTTGTTTTGTGACCATCGTAATCTATTTTGGCTTATTCCAGTTTTCCACCTTAAAATTCCCTCTAAAGGGAAAAACTGTCGGAGTGCTTACATTTCAATAGATTCTAAAACGACAGTTGTTCGACGTTTGTTTTAGCATGAGTTAATAGCAAACGACTTACAATCGTCGTAAAACTAAACACAGAAAATAAAAAAACCAAAAAAAAAACCGTGTGATCAGTGACGATCAGTCCAATTTACGGTCCGGGCCTTAATTTCAATTGTTACGGTGTAACAGGGTAAGCAAGGTAATGGCGTAGCGAGGTATGGCGTAGCAAGCTATGACGTAGCGCATTCTACACCGTAGCGTGGTCTACGGCATTGCCAATAATTCGTTTCGTAGGTAGTTATTTATTTTATTTATTTATTTACCAACTTAAACTAATGTTACATTGAAAAACGTATAATAATGACACTTAGAAAATCACAGAGGTTTGTAAGCGTGTGTCATTAACGAGTCGCAGCCGAGTTACTACCGATAGGTTTGACAAAAAATAAGACCTTAATTTCTAAGTTATACTAGTACGTTATACTGACACTTAGTACGTTATACTGACACTTAGTACGTTATGTACTAACATAACGTAGTACCAGGTAAATCAAATTATACGAAGTGAGAAGTGATAAATAAATCTGGACTGTAAAGTAAATTGTTTTGCAAAAATCGAAATTAATTATTCCGATCGTTAGACCGCGTTTTACTTAAAAAGCGCTAAAAAGTGATTTTGGATAAAATGGCTTTGGCTTTATTTATGTTGTTCTGTGACTGTGTGTAGAATTGTCGTAAAATTAAACACAGAAAATACAAAAACAAAAAAAAAAAATCCGTGCGATCAGTGACGATCAGTCCAATTTACGGTCCGGGCCTTAATTTCAATTGTTACGGTGTAACAGGGTAAGCAAGGTAATGGCGTAGCGAGGTATGGCGTAGCAAGCTACGACGTAGCGCATTCTACGCCGTAGCGTGGTCTACGGCATTGCCAATAATTCGTTTCGTAGGTAGTTATTTATTTTATTTATTTATTTACCAACTTAAACTAATGTTACATTGAAAAACGTATAATAATGACACTTAGAAAATCACAGAGGTTTGTAAGCGTGTGTCATTAACGAGTCGCAGCCGAGTTACTACCGATAGGTTTGACAAAAAATAAGACCTTAATTTCTAAGTTATACTAGTACGTTATACTGACACTTAGTACGTTATGTACTAACATAACGTAGTACCAGGTAAATCAAATTATACGAAGTGAGAAGTGATAAATAAATCTGGACTGTAAAGTAAATTGTTTTGTAAACATCGAAATTAATTATTCCGATCGTTAGACCGCGTTTTACTTAGAAAGCGCTAAAAAGTGATTTTGGATAAAATGGCTTTGGCGACTTTTGTTACCCGAAGGATCAATAAATAAAAAAAAGCGGAAAGTATGGTAACCCTATATTCGATATCCATTATAAATACTATTCGATATTTCGAACGCCACGAGGTCATGTAAGTGTTAGCATTTCGAACGAGGCAGATGTTAAAAGTTACAGTATGTTTCGCTGAACGTTTTCTTTTTGTGGAAGTTGAATCATAAGAACTATAGCTCCTCAACCTCAACAGCCTGTATTAGTCCACTACTGGACGCAGGCCTCCCCCTGATAAGCGCCTTATTGTTATTAATCACATGGGAGTAATGCCCATAAACATAGGCATGCGGGTTGGTGATCGCAGTTCAGTGGTACAATTGTTCTGCAGGGGGCGCTGCTGCCCGCCCCCGGTGGATATCCCTTAGTCGCCTCTTACGACACCCGCGGGAAGAGTTGGGGTGGTGCAAATTCTAAGCTGGCACCACACAACTGTATAGCTCCTGTTGATATAAAATCCTACCTATAGGTAAGTTGACATTGTATTTTTGGAACAACACAATGTGTATACCTAAGATTATAAAGGTGAAAGTTTGTGTCGCTGCGAAGATGTTTGACGGAAGACGACGCCGAAATTACCTACTGAATGGATTGGAAATTTTGCACACGTTAAATAACCTGGAACTAGAATAACATTACAGATTTCTTATTAAAAAAAAAAACCCGCAAAGCCGCGGACAGACGCTTTTAAGGTATGTAGGTAGATAGATTGTGTATTGAAAAGTAAGATGACAGTTGTCGCGTGTGTGTAATCTGCTGAATAATTGTTTTAACATCTATATAACTACAATTTAATTCCACCAAAAGCTGCAATAACCTCAATTTGATCATCCGTTTATCTCCAACGAATATATTAATAAACAAAGGTTTTTTTTTGTATTATTTGTACAAATAAACATGAGTGAATGAAATTATTGCGTCGATTCTCGAAGAGAAACGACTACCTATTTGTATACTTTGATCTGCAGGTAAGTGTTCCGAGTATATAACTGTTAATGTTTTACCGTCAAACCGTTGGTCCTGTGCCTGACCTCTCCCCGTGTGTTGCTCCGGTCTGTCATCCTATCATATTATGAGATTGAGGGAAAAGAGAGTGCACCTGTGTTTGCGCTCGCACTTGGGCACTATAATATGTCCTGCGCACCTGGTTTGCCTCAGGCCATATCTCGCAAAGATCCGACAACCGCTGGGATAAACGTGTGATTGAGTGGAGACCGCGACTTGGTAAACTTAGTGTGGGACGTCAGGTCGACGATCTGCGAAAGACCGCAGGCAGATACTGGATGCGGCAAGCAGAAGACAGGGTGCTGTAGCGCTCATTAGGGGAGGCCTATGTCCAGCAGTGGACTGATGTAAGTTGATGATGATGATGATGTTGATGACCTGGCTAGTCTCCGTTGAGACTACCCGCCATGACCAAAGATTCTGCTAGGAGATGTTTTGTCAGTCAGCTGATACCCATAACACTCATCAATCACATATCAATCTTTGCTTACTTTATGACCAGAAGATGCTGTGCAAATATACCCAGTATTAATTATTTAGTAAGATCTATATTAGCGATGCCAACACACTTCCACTCTGCTGCTATCAAGTCAAATTAAAGCCAGAAGGGAAATAACACAGTATCAATTCGCAGTAAGCACTCCCAGTGTTGCTATTAGTTCTATTTTATTGCTGTTACTGTACTTGAGTTTGCCTTGTGGATGTTACATGTGCCTTGACATAATGATGTAGAGGAAACGATTCTAAATTAAAACACAGTATCAACTCACTTACTTTTATGTACAAGTACCTTCAGTTCAAGTCTTGTGTAGAACTCAGAACTGAAATAACAAAAGAGTAGGTACGAAGGTAAGGTAGACTAAATGAAGAATTTAGAAATAATTCTGTAATAAATACCTAAGTTCTGAGTGAATTTTGACGAGCTAGTGAGTATCTGGCACAGCGAATCAGCATTACCTTACAGCGGGGCTATGCAGCCAGCGTCTTGGGGACGCTT
Organism: Eupithecia subumbrata; assembly: GCA_949316285.1. NCBI lineage: Eukaryota > Metazoa > Arthropoda > Insecta > Lepidoptera > Geometridae > Eupithecia > Eupithecia subumbrata. The sequence continues at coordinate 11,036,572 of OX438630.1, read as the reverse complement.
CCGACTGGTATTGATATGGATCAGTTGAGTTACCTGTAAATTATTTGCAACAGTCTGCAGTTAGCTCAATTGTTTCAATTGTAAATACTAGTTTGTTTCTATTATTTGATTGTAATTTATTTCTTAATAAAGGCTATTTTGACGATATCATTTTCATGCATTTAGGAAAAGGTATGCGTTCCGCTTTAAAAATTAGTACCTACCTATGTCAAGTAGAAACCTAAATGTCAAAAATTCGGCTTATTTGTTAATTTTTGCCCTGTCGTTGGACCACTAATAGGTTCGTTTGGTACTCAGAAGTTGGCCAAATATGGTGAAATTTGTGCTCAGGTATATAAGGTAAGTGCTTTGTTCAATATTAATCAATCTTCATGAATAATTTAATATTTCTGTAGGTGGATGGTATGACTTGTCTTTGAACCCGGCCGTAGAGCCTTAAATACCTAATGGTGCCTTCTAAGTACGCAATTTTCGTGTCTAAAATGTTTGTGTATTTTTAGGCAAAGCCATTCGTGTTTTCTTTGTGTTTTAAATCCGTCGCTTTATTAGTTATATGTAGGATTTACTGTAAGTTTAGGCTTGTAGCTTTACTCCCAAAACGTTAATAAAAACATTGAATAAAATGTACAAACGTTTAACACACAAGCAATAATAGAGAAAATAAATTTTTTCGCCGTTATATCAACTAAAACGAATTATGCATCGGTTACCCGGCTTCATAGAAATTTCAGAATATATTTGATTCATTGGATATTTTCTTTAAATATCATTTGAGCGTGATCTTTTGCAAATACCTTCGGATAAGAGTAGCGTTTCATAGGTGGATTATATATTGTTCTAATTTTGTTGTAATAGGAACATAATGTTTTATAAGTTAATATAATGCATTCGCATTATAAGTGAAGGTATTGTAAAGATAGTTTTTAGTAGATACCTACCTACTTATTATGAACTTAGTTCGCTTTAGTATTTTGTTTTGTATGATCTTTGATTTTCTGTAATGTCATACCGACAATTTTGGTGGCTGTCGTCTTAAGTTTTTCAATTTTATAAAATTTTAATCGTGTTTTTAGCTGTTAGTGACATTCTTAAGTTAAGTTATTTTTATTTAGGAGAGCTGTGGTTTTGTGAAAGAAATAAAATAAAAATCATCACATTAATAAACCAGTAGTTAACCCATAACAATAACGTCGTGAGGGGTTTTTCGAGGGGTGGAGTTATTAATCCATGTGGTAGAGCTGATTCTCTTGATTTTTTAGAGATTCGACAACCGGGGTCTGTCTTGCGTAGTTCCGGAGTTATGACGATTTGAAATTCCCTTGGAGCCAAGTTGTAAAGCTTCTTCTGCTGATTACGTAGACGCCCCACACGATGGGTCTTTTTCCCTTGGATTTGGAGATATTGCGTATGGTGTCCTAGACCCAGAAAAAGTATGAAGGGAAGTTTTTAATACATAAACAATAAACAATAATAAATGCATAATGCTGATCGATTCACACAGCGTTATCTAGCCCCAAGCTAAGCAGAGCTTGTGTTATGGGTCCTAGATAACTGATAACTGACGACCTCCGTGGCGCAGCGGGCGCAGGTCCGCCTGCGACGCAGGAGGTTGCGGGTTCGATTCCCGCCTCGGAACAAATTTGTGTACGATCTGCAGAAATTTGTTCCGTTGGTCTGGGTGTTTTGTATGTATAATAAAAAATATCGATCTATGTACAACGCGCAAAACCGCGATTAGAAATCAGTTTAAAATAGAAGTTATACAATACTGGAAAAGGATGAAAAAAGATTTACTTTTCATTATAACCACGAAAAGTAAGATGTTATCTTTAAATAGAAAGGCGACGAGATCTTTTCTTGGTATTTGATATACTTAACGCAATCTCAAATTCCCTCAAACAAATCCGAAAACAAGCAAAAGTACAGTCAGCAGAAGAAGAAACAGTTAGTACGCTAACCCTAAGTTTTAATGAACCCGTGAAAAGTTTGGCGAAAGCCTTGTTAGTTACTTTATAATTCTTGAATAGCTAACATTATTTATAGGCATTGCCTTTTATTAACCGACTTCGAAAAAAGGAGGAGTTTCTATGATCGGGTGTATGTATAGGTACCTATCAGCATTTTAAAGACATCGCCAAAAATTCCGGTTTTAACTTAAGGCGCATACCCGACCCAAATCAGCGGCACCACCTATTTTTAACTGACTTCAAAATTTCACAAAAGGAGGAGGTCCATGTTAGGCTGTTTATATCACACTAATAAATGCGAAAGTTTGGGTGGATGGATGGATAGATGGATGGATGGATGGATGTTTGTTACCTCTTCACGCCAAAACTACTGAACGGATCGGACTGAAATTTTGCACACAGGTAATTCTAATCCTGGAATAAAACATAGGCTACTTTTTATCCCATAAATCAGTTCCCATGGGATAGAAATCACCTTTAAACGTTTCCATAAAAACAACGCGTGCGAAGCTGCGGGCATAAACTAGTTTTTTTATAAGTATTTTCTTTGATTTCTCGATTATGGACTGATTATGAAAATTCTTTCGCTATTGCATAGAGAATGATCCCAAATAGGTCCCATAAAAATGTTATTCAGGAGGCTACGACAAAAAAAAAATTTTTAGAGCGCCTTATGCTCTGTCAAATCATACTGATATATCGTTAAATCGATATTTTTAATAAGAAAGAATATCAATATCGATATTATTTTTTTCACATCCGACATCCCTAATTTGAAGTCGGTTATTAGTTTAATAATTAAATCATCACATTACAATGGAGCAAAGCCCCATTTTCAAAAAATACAGATTTGCCGGGGCGCAGAGTTCAACCCAACCCACTGTGCAATGGTAAGGCCTCGCTTCTGCACCCCCACCTCAACCGCATTTCACGCCAGTTACGCACAATCGAAGCAACTAAGTGGAGGTCATTCCGAGCTGTGCGTTCTCGTCAGCGCGATCTAGAGCTCGTTCACGTTTACTAGCGACATCTAGTTATGCGCGAGCAGAATAGTTCGTGTGACGTCACCACAGCGGCAGTGCCGCGGTCGTGACGTCGCTGTCCTTGGTTTGCTAAAGCTTGTATTGATGAAAAGAGGATTTTCGGGAACGGATTTCACTAGATTTCAACTAGCTTTAAATTATCCAACGTTTAGGTAGTATAATATCATGAGAACTAAATAGCCGATATTATTTTTAAGCAATATTTTTACGTACCATACCTATCCGTTTTTTGTTGATATTTTAGATCCTATATAGGCAAGTTCTTAAGTATTTCTTACTTTAATAAATAATTTTAGTAATCATTTAAATTGTTTCAATTGGAGGTAAATACTTTCAGTAGGTACTAGTTCTAATTTGATTTGATTTGATTTTTTGATCATAATCTAATTCGTTTATTTCCTTTATAATTACTTTAGAAAAATAATTAATAAATAATTCTTTTGTAAATTGCTAAAATAGTTATAGTCTTCGAGAAATTAATCTCTGTAGTACCGAATTAAACGCGACGAACCTCCGAAAAAAGAGACCTTAATTCATTGAAAAAACTACCATATTGTTTGTTCGTAGCTTAGATTTCGATTTTGTGTGTGCATTTTTTTAACCGACTTGGAAAAAAGGAGGCGGTTCTACGTTCAGCTGTATGTATTTTTTTTTGTAAATAACAAGGAGTTTGAAGACGGTTTTTAGTTATTTCAAAAAATCTAATTATCGATTGATGACCTCAGTGGCGCAGCGGGCGAAGGTAGTAGGAGGTTGCGGGTTCGATTCCCGCCTCTTGACATTCTTTCTTTCTTCTTCTTCTTTGTTCAGGGTGTCTGGAATTTTTTTCTATGTATAATAAAAATATCTATCTATGTAGTGTATTGTATTATGTATATCTCAGTTATCTAGTACCCATATCACAAGCTCTGCTTAGCTTGGGGCTAGATGATGCTGTGAATCGTAATTTTTTTTGTGTGATTGATAATTTTATCCCGAGTGTTCTTAGCTATGTTTCATGAAAATCTGTCGAGGGGTTTTTGAAATTTTTTATTTTGTTCTTGTTATAAACCAAACTAGCTTAAGATTAAAAAATCATCATTTATCTTTATAATTATTATTATTAATTAAAATTATATAAAAAAATTATTAATTATAAAGATAAATGGTACAGGCGCACGAAATGTATTATTATTTTAAATTTTAAGTTGATAGCTGCAGTAGTTTTTCAGTTATTAAGGAGGGAAAAAAGGACAGACAAAGCGAGGCCATAAGGGTTTCGAAACCGATCTTCGACTTTCGAAACCCTAAAAAAAAATTATACGCCTCGGCTTGAGAACCTCTTCGGTTTTTCGTCGGTTGAAAAGCGACCGCCAAGACAAACTGTTTTTTTCGGATCGGCTGTGTCTTTGCCTTAATTTAATTATGGTAGTCTGGAAGAAGTCTCTGTAAGGCATAAGACCGCCAATTTCAGGATACGATAGTTGGTCTTTAAGAGCTTCCTGTTCCTACCTACTTCAGAGAAATTCCTGCAATAAAGCTTTTTTATTTTTTTTTGTTCTTTATGTATTTTCAACGGTTACTCCATCATTATGACCAATTTTGATGTGATTTTTATATATTTTAGAATATGATCCCGGGATGTCCCATAAAAAACGATAGTATTCGTTTATTATAGGGATTAGGTACTATTTTTAACGCAAAACATAAATTATTATTATTATTGCAAAGGCCTCCCCCCACTCTCTCCAGACATCACGATCACTGGCCAGCTCCGTCCAGTCGGCCCGAAATTTGTCTAATTCGTCCCGCCATCTCCGTCTAGGTCTACCGCATAAAACATAAAAACATAAAAAAAAAAAAACATAAAAAACATAAAAGCAATATAAATCTGAAAGTAATCCGAATTCGATTATTAGCTTTTGTAAAAAGATCTTTGAAAATAGAGCTAAGGGAAGAGGAGACCCAACAACCATTACAATTACCAGCTGGAGAGTGAGAGAGTAATTCCATAGAATTTCTCTTCATTTGCGTTGCATTGCATCATTCAAATACTACACACAAGCTTATCTTAGGGCTGCAGTGTGAATTGTCCAGCATTATTCATTCATTGCATCCATGATTTGAAATAGTCAGATATGATCATGCTTTTCATGTAACCTTTCTAAAACTTCACGAGTGTGCCTGCAACGGCGATATTTACGTGTTTTCGGAGCAAAAATGGAGTAAAATCATTTCGACCCCCTAATCTCTGAAGTTTGCAGAGCAATTCATCTGAAATGTAGGTTGGTGCCTACTATTTTTAAATATTCATTAATTAGCAAAGTCTCTAACCGGTACGTTTAGTACATATTTTTATAATTGACAATCGCTCGAAACCCTCGGCGCACGAGTTACACTCGCACTTGACGGTTCTTGTTTTCTATGAAAAAATTGCAAGAGTACTTACTACATCTAGTTTGCACTAAAACTTTTAACCTAGTTCAACGCTTAATGTAGCCGAAGCACGCTGTCTTCAGCCAAACGGCAGCGCTATCAAAAAGCCAATTTGCTGGTCGCCCCAAACCACCCGCCTTGCAAGTGTTAATAAAATTACTAACGGCCATACATTTCACGGGAATCATTTTATGTTTTGCTAAATTAGTTTTTTCTTAAGGGGAGAAAAGTCAGATTATTGTCGTCATCATTGGTGTATTTCATCCACAAAAGATCATCCATTATGTAGAGTTCACTTATGTATGTCACAAGAGCATTTCCTAGAGCATAACGATGTAACGTTACATCGTTACATGGTTCTAACGAATGGTACAATACTGACAAATGTTTTGTTTCTTAGAGCATTTCCATGTAATGGAACGTTCTTGCGAATGCTAGACGCTGTGTTTGACGTAATGCTCACGGCAAGTTGGTATTTACCTGTAACATTTCTTTCTATCACGAAAAGTAAGCCAAAGAAGTTGCTTTTATGGGAGTCAGTGGATAATTTGACAAACAAAACTGTGGACCTGATCATGGTATAGATTGCGGACAATCAGCAAGATATAAATGCTCTATACCTTGGGTACATTTTTTCTTGGCCAGCGCTCCTCACGCCCCGCCGCCCCGTCTCGTCACCCGCACTCGTGCCTTTGCTCTATAAAATGTTATTGATGTCATCAAAATGCTCGTCGGTTTTTAAAATCAGGTGTAACTAAACATTGGGCGTGATGTTCGAAGTATAGTTAGAGTAAATTTAAGAACAGCGAATGCTCGATTTTCTGTTACATGTAAATGCTCTAGTCTTTCTTGTAGCTCTTAGATTCGGGAACGATAGCAGTAGCCGCAGTTTTCACAAATTCAGCTACGAGATATTTAAATAAATAAAGAAATTCTAGTCCTTAGTACGGGTTGTGTATTAATTAACGATGACGAAAAAAGTCTTATTCCATACACTTGGCACCTGACAGCATCTCTACTGGATAGAGAGGAACTATTTTCATAGTTTGACAGCGGTTGAATAGTTTCATCTGAACTCGATTTAGTTTTCGAATGGTTTTGTAAGATTTGCACAGGCTATTTTCCCGGAATATTGTATTTGTCAATTTTTTTACGTGTTAGTGAAATAGAACTTAAAGTCCATCGAACTCTCGATAAGGTATTTCGTAATCCTATTATGAATACTCATACGCATACAGTTGTACCTTAAGTGCATTATATAACCAACTTGCGTTAAGGCCTAAGGCGCATGTATGACTCAACCAGCGCCACTGCCTTTTCTTTCTTATAATTATACGTTAATCAATGGAATTTTTAAAAATCCATTGTACAGCTTATGATACCTTTCATAAGCTTTAATTAAATCCCTCTGAAATAGTTTAGTTTCGTATCATTTACGCAGAGAAGCGAAAACAGAATGCGGTGGCCAACAATAGCAACTTCGCTATTCCGCATAAAGGAAATAAAAGAAAACTATTTTACAAGCAATAAAATAAAGCTTATGATAGGTATCGTAAACTGTACAATGGACTTTTAAAAATTCCTTTGATTAACGTAATTATAAGAAAGAAAAGGCAGCGGCGCTAGTTTGAGTCATACATGCGCCTTAAGCTAGTGACAGTGAACGTGGGCCCCTTTCGCTAGCTTAACGCTTGGACACCCCGCTACCCCGTCAACTTAAGGCTCCATTCACCCCACGTTTAACTTTAATTCAACGACCAAATTATCTTATTGACTAGTTACATACACCTAGCTTACACAAGAAACAATTTGCTTTTGTTAACTACACGATTATGGTCACACTCTAAACGCGTATCAAAAAGATTTAATAGAATATAAATAAGGTGTCTTTTTAAGATGAGAGTGGATGGCCAAATCTGAAACCATGATGAAATTAAGAGAATAGTCGTTGAGTCATGGCCTCAAATTATAAAAAAAAACTGCATTTTAGATTTTTATTTCTAATTCTTTACTCGCAGGAAATCCGCCAGATTGATTTTAATTAATATGACACTTTATTTTTCACCTACAGATTCAGTTGCTGATAAGAATCAATCTTTGAAAAGAAATGCAATATTGAAAATAGAAGTAAATGGCTATTTTTTACAATTTTAGTTCTGAAACTCTCCCTTCTAAGAATCAATGTGAACATTGATTCTTAGAAGTAAATAATATTTTAGATCAACTACTTGCCGCTAGCCCCGACTTACCTTCTGACTTACCTTCTATTTTAATGAGGTTTATCCTCTATAAAACATCTATTCATAATCAATTTTAATGACGAATTCCTTTAAATAAATGTAGGTGTGCAGTTTTAGCTGTGTTATGAATTGAGCCCATGACTTCTTTCACGACTTTTCTGAAACTATCATTGTTTCGAATTTGGCCATCCACGTCTTTCTCGAAAATCCACCCTGTATTTTAGTTCTATGTAGACACTAAATAATACATTATCGGGAAACCTTGAAACTGCGGAGGCTTCTTCAATATGAATTTCAGTTTAATAGTGTTGACTAAGCCATACCAACTCTATTTATTCGTTTATTTGAACCTTTGTTAATTGTTATGTTACTGTATAGGAATCACTGTCCGTCTATTTTTAGCATATATATTTTGGTTCTTTCTGGTCCTTCTTTATTTTTCAAAAAACTTAGTTTGTGTCGATAATCCTATTTGAGTAATAACTTTATGCAAAATTAAATTAGAAAATAACGATATTAAGTCAATAAACATTTATACTTTTGGTGGACTAAGTGAATACGAATATTACTATATACGCTGTTTTTAGCTAGCCGCATCCAGCATCTGCCAATGCTGCCAATACAATGCTTTCGCAGTTCGTCATCCCGCCTAGCCACATAGCGCTTTATTATAACTGATTTTGTTGAATGAAATCCGGTAAAGCTTAAAATCGAGATAAGCACGCCCATGAAACCACAATTCATTTATCACGCAAAACCGCTGCAGATTTAGTATTGAAAGCCATCGAATTTTCTATTATGCTTTTGATTGAACTAGATTTGTGGATATCATCTGCTAATCTTTATTGAAATTTTAACGAGGGAAATATTTAAATGTTGGTTTTTAAACACCGGAAATAGGTGGCCACTAAAAAAACAGGAAGATATAATAAATAAATAATGTTGGACAATTCACACAGCATTATCTAGCCCCAAGCTAAGCGGAGCTTGTGTTATGGGTACTTGATAACTGATATACTTAATACAATACACTACATAGATAGCTATTTTTTATCATACATAGAAAACATTCAGTACACCTTGACCAAAAATCTGCAGATCGTACACACACATTAAAATTTGTCCCGAGGCGGCAATGGAACCCGCAACTTCCTGCGTCGCAGGCGGACCTTCGCCCGCCGCGCCACAGAGCTCGTCATATTTATCATCATCTATTCTGGCTTTTATTTTCATAAAAATACTTGTTTTTATGGAGTGTAGCAATTATAATAAGATAAGAGATTGATATATCATTGACTATCAGATTTGAATTTTGAATAATTCTTGTGTACTATCTACTCTCATACATCTCTACTAGTTATGTCGAATCAAATCAAATACCACGTGAGCAAAACCACGTGCAGGCGCTATATCTGAGTGACCAAAACAGTCACTAGGCAGGTAAACTACGTAAAATTCAAGCTAACTAGGGTTTCTTAATGTCAAAATTTTTTCAACCAGACTGAAAAGAGTGCGCAATAATTTGAAATAAAATGGCATAGACCCTGCACAGGTTGACATGACACTAAACAACAAATTTATTGTCTTCAAAAAATCTTCTTCAAAAAATCCCTGCCATTTCAATTTCAATTTATTTAATTAATACCATGGGATTACAAGAAACACTTAATCAAGTCAAATAGGTATTTAGATTAATTAAATTTCAAAGAACACAAGATCATTGAAAATAAATAAAAATAAAATAATAAATGGGAGCTGCAATAGCATGGTCAAAAAAATTTACTCAAATCAAACGCGAAACTATTTTTGTCAGCAAAAGCATCATCTAGTCTATATTAACTTAATAACTTTTATCAATTGTTAGTACATTTTCTGCCTATATATTAAGTTCTAAGATAAATAGAGATTTTTCTTGTTTGGAAAATGCCTGATTAGTTTAAAAACGAAATAAAGCGCAAAAGAGGTAGAATTACGAAAGCGCCTGCCCTTAACAGAAACTTTGCTAATATCAGTAAAACTAGCGAAGTCTGTACACAACAATTGTTACCGTTTATTGCATCATTAAAACTCGTTGATCCAACTTGCAGGGGAATCAACTGGGAAACGGAGCTGCAGAATTGTCAGAAGCCAAGTACCTTAATGTCCTCCTAGCCGAATTTCGACTACGGCGGCCTTTCGACTAGCCAGATGCGCAGGACATATTATAGTGCACAAGTATGAGCGCAAACACAGGTGCACTCTCTGTTCCTTCATTCTCATAATCCGATGGGACGACAGATCGACACGATCGGGGAGAGGTTAGGCGCAGGAACAACGGCTTAACGTGCTTTCCGAGGCACGGGTGTGTAACACCGCCAACTTCTTGACTCCGGGCTGCTACTGTGAATTTTTCTTGGTAGAAAAACCCCAATAACAACTATTGGGCCGACCCGGGATTCGAACCCAGGACCTCATAATCAGCGGTTGAACAAGCTGACCGCTAGACCAACGAGGCAGCCAAGTACCTTATTGTTATTCTAAGTACCAGAGAAGAGAAATGAGATCGCTTTACGATTTGCGTAGGTTATAGTTTTGTCATCCTTTGCACGGGGTATTCAGGGTTATTCGGATTCTCCGCTACCGAGAGGGGCTGAGCACTGAGCACGGTCGAGTAGATGACTGCCAACGGGAAACCTTTCTCGAAGCACCTCGAGGCAATTTTTACCTATACCTTTAACGCGAGGTGACTAGCAAGGCTATTCAGACTCCGTTACCGAGAGGGGCCGGGCAGGGGCACAGTCGAGTAGACGACTGCCACCGGGAACCCTTTTCTCGAAGCACCTCGAGGCAATTTTCATTCTAATAGCAGAAACACATGAGAATTAAATTTTTAAGAACACAAAAAAATCTCTACTACTCTACTACTAACTAGGGTTCGAAATTATAACGTAGTTCAAGAAAAGAGCCATCGATGGATCATAACTTTTCTCGTAGAATAAGGCCAGAACTCACAATGCCTCAAAGACTCGGACAGGAGAGCACTTGAGGTCTCGAACAAAACGTAATTGGGTATCGATATAAAAATTCATATCGTTAACTAGCTTCGACGTTGAATAATGCATACTTGTATTATTCAATCTACTAGCGAGTTGAAGTTTTAGGGCGGGAATAGACGATTCGTTGCGAGACCTAATTAGGTCTGAAAAAATCGATGCTATGGAGAGCTATAATACCACATTCTCGATTGAAAACCAGCTTATCAATCCTATTTAATAGAACGGAAGAATGATTCGGAGTCAAGAATCATAGCGAGATAAATCCTTTTAAATTATGGAGGTTTCACAATAAATATGGCGCGGACAAAAGAGAAAAATGCGGGAAAACAGAACTTCGCGTTTTCAATCGGGTTGTATTGTCGTATTGTCGCCGGGTTCTCGTTCGGATCGTATTATTGCTTTGGAATTAAATTTGAAGTAGATATTGGTACCTATAACTAACAAAATAAATTGAAAGAATAATAAATACCTTGTTATTGGTCATGGGGACGAAAGAGGGAAGGAATAACTTCAACTTTTAACTGGGTCCATATGTTAGGGGAGTCATAGCAATTCCTTTGTGATGACAGGTTTGACAGCACGCCTAGGCCACATTTTGATAGGCAACCTAGTAGATACCTATATATTCTCCTTAACACAAATATGCGTAAAAATGTGGTTCTTAGCTCTTACTCGATGGGTGCAATGATTCTGCAGCCGGATCTTAGACCACAATGACATACAACCGACGCACGCAATTGTCGATTTCGTAGAATTGTAATGGACCTGGTACTGATGACATACATACCAAATAATTAAATACTTAGTTGTAGACATACAATAGGTTGCACCCTGCAGACGAAGTTTGACTGAACGTTCGAAATAGATACACAAGCCCTAACCTACGTTAAACCTGCTATTTCCATAACCCCTCGGTGACCACCTATCCGAGGGGAGTAGATTTAAAAGAATGTTCTTTGCACGCAACACGATGCTGAATCTACTTCCTTTTCCTTTGGTAGTTTTTTTTTATTTTTGTGTTTAATTCTAGTTTACGTTAGGTAATTTATAGGCAATAAATTACTTTTATTTTATTTTTATTTATTTTAGGTAATTCGTGTTATTTTCTTGTTATTTCTTTTCTTATTATTTTAGTCTTAAACAAAATCTACCTATTTTTACGAGTAGGTACCTACCATATTATATTGTAGCAACCTACTATAGTTATATTTAAAGGAATAAATAAATGTTTATGTTATGTTATGTAGGTTTCCATTGTCGGCTCTTACGACATCCACAGACTTAGTTTGAGGTTTAGTCTTAACCCGTGATCGCCACGGCCATGGCCGGGATCGACCCGAAAACCCGAAGAATAATGCTGGATAAATAAATAATAGTGCTAGACAATTCACACAGCATTATCTAGCCCCAAGCTACGCAAAGCTTGTTTTGTAGGTACTAGGTAACTGATATACTTAATACAATAGGAACATTACATACATAGATATTTTTTAATAAACATAGAAAACATTCAGAACACCATGAACAAATATCTGCAGATCGTACAAACATTTTTTTTCGCTACCTCCTGCCTGACCTTCGCCCGCTGCGCCACAGAGGTCATTAGAATTCACAAAGTTGATTTACCTACTCCGATTTTATCTTATTGAGCCAGATCTTCAAAAAATTATCGAAGTCTAAAGATTCATGCATCTCAAAAATAACCAAGTGCAGAAGTGTAAGACGTCAGAACTTGACTCATTCGTCAACTCGCTTGAAAGAATTAACGCGAGTTCGCGCGAGTTGGCACCTTCTAATTTTACCTACTTTTTGTGTCGTCAACTCGCTTGATTCTAAAAATTTAAAGATTTATGTACAGTCTGCTAAAAAAACGTTTTAATAAAAATGTGATGAAGATACTTTCTTTAAATGTGTTAAAAACGTTAGTTACGATTTGACTTTAAAATAAAAGACAACATACCTAGTTACTTATTATAAATATTAACAACATCACAAATCACTAATATCACTCAAGAATTGGGTTTATTAACTATTATGTAAACTTCTAAAACTAAGCAAATAAACAAAAAATCAACATTAATTGTGGGCAGCGAAATTGCTCATTATCATCTTAATGTAATAAAAATAGTAATCAACGAGTATACATTTGGTTAATAATTTACTTACTTATAAAATAAATTAGTCTTAGGAACTATAAAATCACAGAGGGTTTGTAGTATATGATTTCTCTTAACAAACGTTACTATTAAAAACTATGCTTAAAAATATAAATATAAAAATCACAACTAATAAAATCAATCAGTCTTAGATACTATAAAATCACAGAGTTTGTTGAAAATGATTTTACAAACGTTACTTTTAAAAACTATGTTCAATATATAACAATAAAAAATCACAAGATTAGAAGTTCTTCACATAAATCGACACTTATAACTATCGATGATGGTCTGTCAAACACTGTTGGCAGATGCTGGAGGAGGCCAGCTGAAAACAAGGTGCCTTGGCGCTCATAAAAGGCGGCATGTGTCAAGCAGTAGACTAGCATAAGCTAATGATGACCATTTATACAGGGTGCCACATAACATGTATGCTAAGCCAAATGGGGGTTAATTTGTACCCCGAGGGGATCAACATGTGATATACGATTTTTTTAATTTCGAATATGTTAAGATGTTTTAAAACTTTTCTTACAATTTGACACGTTCTTTCACACGCACTCTTGCATTAGTTAACATAATAAAATATTTCACAAATGTTTTAACTAGTCTTTAGCGAAACCAGTGTTTTGTCATGAAATTATTACAAAAAATTATGAAACTCCTATAAAATTTCTAAACAATAGCAATGATGTAAGAACACGTAAACTAACACGAATATGAAAAAAGCTACAGTTTTATTCATAACAATTTAATTTTTGTTCCTCATCAAAAATCGTTGAAAAAAAATTTTGATCCCCAAGGTCCAGAATCACCCCTTTTCGGATTAGTCGGCATGTTTCGTGGCACCCTGTTTAGCTAGATTATGAATTATTAAAAGACTCTTATAACCAATAATGTTTTTTTAAAACCAAAACGAATGTCATGAACTCATGTCATACGTCCATTAACGTATGACATGAGTTCATGACATTCAGTGTTATATTATTCTGCCAAAATAAAAACTAAATTCTCAATTATAATAACAAATACCTTATAAAAACGTTGTATTTTTGTAGTTGAAAACCTGGAATAACACAAAGCATACTTTAATCTTTGAAAATTGCGTCCAAAACAGCAAACAAAAACTAGTTAAGATTTGTTATTTTAAAATTTTCATTCTATTCGAATTATCCGAATTATCCGCATAATAGGAATGACGAAATCTGAAATATCCAGATAAGGAAATTATCCGGATTTTGCAATCCCTACGCGCAAGCAACGTCATACTAAGAGATAGCAGGTAATCATGCGTCACCGGCTGCGGCCCCTTGCCTCATTACATTACGCACCTCAAAATCGAAATCTATGTAGATGCATTTCACATGCTTACCTACATGCTTATTTCCAATACACTTCTGCTCTCCTGGTACTCCAGAGGTATTTGATGTAAGTAGGTAAATTTATCTTAGGTAGAAAGCACTTGCACTTGCGCACCTCCGTTATATTTCTGATGACCGGACTTTGGATAAGAAACGAACTCTGCTACAATATAGTTGTCTTGGCAGTTTAAGTTTATGCATCTGACTGTACAAAACCGCTTTTATCATGGTCGCGCGAGTTGACGACAAGAAAAATAGGTAAAATCGGAAGGTGCCAACTCGCGCGAACGCACGTGTTTAATTCAAGCGAGTTGACGAATAAGTCCAGAACTTTGCTTTCTGGAGCTAAACTGTTATAGTAGGCACCTACCATAACTAACGCAGCTGTCGGGTAAATAGTGTTTCTAGGAGATATAACTCGGATCTGCATTGCAGATGTAATAAAATCCCACTAATATCATAAATGCGAAAGTTCAGATGTTAGAGGGATAAATGTTTGTTTATTTTCACGACTCAGACTGGAACTTTCATTAGTTATCATTCCTATATTCTAGAATTAATTATATTAGTAGGTATGGAAAATGTGCGTGCAGACAGATACGAGCAAATTGTATGAATCCTCTGTAAATTAATCAATTAATCATGAAAAATCTTTACTAAATGAAAAATGTTTTTCCTTTTACCTATAAATTTTCTGACATATTCGGCCCGCGGCACGCGTGGTTTTATGAAAACTTTCAATGGTTATTTCTTTCCCATGGAAACTGATTTAGGTATGGGTTAAAAATTAGCCTATGTGATAGTCCAGATCAAGACCTACACCTATACAAAGTTTCAGCCCAATTCATTCAGTAGTGTTGGCGTGAAGAAGTCACAAACATTTGCAACAGTCTGCAATTAGCACAATTGTTTTAATTGTAAATAATAATTCTAATTTCTTTTTATTATTTGATTGCTTTTTTAAGGTTAGTCCCCGAGGGCTCCATTCCCGGAGGTACCCGATTTCTAATAAAGTACCTTGACTCTATCGATTAAAAGTCAATCTTGCAAAAAAGTACTATCAACGGAAAAAGTGTTGAACCATTTTTGAAAATACTTATTATACTTGACTTATCATTGAGGATTAGGAATAAATGATACTGGCTTTGTAGCTGTCCTGGAAGCCCATTATACAAGGAATCTGTTTGTTTGTGTGCCTAAGTTGATTGTTCGTACTAGTTTGTAGCTTATTTTAATTGCCTTTGTTGTCAACATTTATATAAGAAAAAAGTGCTGTATACTATGTCTTTCATTACAACTCCTACTGCATAATAAATCTATGTATAATAAAAAAAATATCTATCTATGTAGTAGTGTATTAAGTATCTATAAGCTATAAGCTACAATGGTACCGCCTACCTACCTTGGTAGACGAAGTTGCAAGTTAATTTACAATAATTCTTCTTCTATTCTTTATTTATCTATGATTGCATATAAATAAACAAATGTTATAAAAATACGTTGCCAATAAAGGTCAAACAAAAATAAATTACAATCCATCCAAACTTGCGCTTGAAATATTAATGTGATTGGTGTGAAGACTGATTATTTCACGCGTCACTTTGACTGCTAAGAACACACCGTATGTTTTTTTTAAAAACACGTAAATCCGCACTCACGCAGTCGCTAAGAAAACACACATCTGTGTGACTCAGCACAGCCATTACATGTTTTTTAGAACGAAACTCCTGTGTAAGAACTCATGACTCATACACGCCCTCCGGCCAGGTGGGATGACGATAAGCGAAAAACTGCAGGCAGATGTTGGATGCGGCAAGCTGAAGACAGGGCGTTATGGCGCTCAGGGAGGCCTATGTCCAGCAGTGGACTAATATAGGCTGATGATGATGACTCATACACGTCATACATAAATCATACATTTCTCCGACCCCTGTCTGCGCGTAACCACTACGTGGTTGCACCGATGCGCATGTTCAAGATGGCGGACGGCAACCGATGACAGGATAGCTGTGTTGAACAGTTTATATAAATAAATAATAAATAAATAATAAAATAATGCTGGACAATTCACACAGCATTATCTAGCCCCAAGCTAAGCAGAGCTTGTGTTATGAGTTCTAGATAACTGATATACTTAATACAATACACTACATAGATAGATATTTTTTATTATACATAGAAAACACCCAGACCAACGGAACAAATTTCTGCAGATCGTACACAAATTTATTCCAAGATGGGAATCGAACCCGCAACCTCCTGCGTCACAGGCTGACCCTCGCCTGCTGCGCCACGGAGGTCGTCAACATGAACAGCTTTTATAAAGAAAAAAGTTGCCAAGCGTCGTGTATCAAACTCACTTCCCAGTTCAAAGTTCCCATCCAAACTAAATCAAGGAAACATATCAATGCAATTTAATAAAGCTTCTAAAAACACCTCGCCGCATCCCCATCTAAATCCGTAATAGAGTTCTAAATAAAGCACGGCAGCGACGAAATCGGTTAATTATTTGTCTCGCGTCGCAACCGCTATTGTTCAGAGACAAATGAAGACAAATCGTGACGGCAGTCGGTTCGATTCCCGTGGGGAATCACACTCAGGTTCTCGGAATTCATTTGTTAGAGTTTCAAAGACAAAATGTAGTGCTCTCTATGTTTAATCTATGGTCCGTCCAAGTCCGTATTCTGCTAAACTAATCGCTTCACTAAGACAATGCTGTCACAGATTGACACTTTTAGGTATTCTATCTTAGATGAGTGAAACTATGGATGGAGTAGCCAGTATCACTTCAAAAATGTCAAGGTTAAAACATTTTTACGTATCAAGCTTTCCGTGCAAATAGAACCACAGGCTCTATCTGAGTTTCTTTCATCTTTGCACCATTCTGCGATAATACCATTGACAACCTCTGTGGCGCGGCGGGCGAAGGTCCGCCTGCGACGCAGGAGGTTGCGCTTTCGATTCCCGCTTCGGGACAAATGTTCTGGAAGTTTTTATGTATAAAAATATGTATATAATATGTATGAACACGGCAGCGTGTAAACCTGCTGAAACGCTCGTATTTAGATGAAAAAGTAAATGTCACACAGGTGGTGTAGTAGGTACACAATTTTTCATCAGTCGGTCTATTTTTCTCAATAATACGTACCAACCTTCTCAACTGAACTCAACTGATGTACTGTTACATGATTTAAAAAAATTGCATACAGGCAGGTGGTATTCACACCACGTATGTCAGTCATTTAAGTTACCCATGTCATTTTTTTTTTTTTATATATATATTTATTGAGGTCATCAGTAAATTTTTCTCAAAAATACGAGGTATTCCTCGTAGCGCACCCAAATGAAGCGCATCAAAGTACTTCCACATAGCGCACTCGTTTTGGTGCGCTTCATTCATTAGGTTTTATTCCTCGTTACGCACCAATATTTATTTATTTATTTATTAAGTAATATATTTAGGTACTTTGTCATAACAGTGAAGCACCAAATCGACAAAGAAATATAGAAAGATACATTGAGAAAAACACACATTAGTAAAATAACACCAACAAGCAACTACTAACGATAACTTAATTCTATTTAAATATTCATATGCGTCCTATCCAAAAAAATTAAAACCGCATCCCTGAATTTTGGCAAGGTTATAGAGAATATATCAACATCCTCATCTGCACATAAACAATTAATCTCGGGTAATATCAATGTCGGGTCTAGTGATGGGGTTGTTTTCATCTAATAAGTAACCTATAAGTGGAAATTTATAATTGGCGTTCAGATTACATGTCCAGCATGTATATTTCTGATAGTTAATTATGTTTTGTGTATCTAGCTGTAAGATTACATAAAATTCTAATACTTACCAACGTACTCAACTGATGTCCAGATATAAGATTTGAAAAACATAGGACATAGGTGATTGATTTGAAAAATATAGACATAGGTGGTGTACCACACCACCTATGTCTGTATAAATTTTTCATGAGTCGGTCTATTTTTCTCGAAAATACGTGCAACGTACCTACTCAACTGAACTTATGTCCAGATGTATAATAATAATAATAATAATAAAAGCTTTATTGCACTAAAGATTGCTTTAAGGTAGGTATGCACTCAAGATTGCTATATTTTGCTATTGCACTTGACCTCTCCCCGGTCGTGTCGTTCTGCCGTCCCATAGGATTATGAGAGTGAGGGAATAGAGAGTGCACTTGACTTGTGTTTACGCACACAATTGTGCACTAATTATAGTAGTAAGTAGAACATATTAATGTTCTGCGCATCTGTCTAGTCTCCGATGAAACTGGCCGTCGTGGTCGAAATTCGGCTAGGAGGACATCATTTACCTATTGGTGAACCCAAATAGTAGGTTATATCCATTTTCGCCAAGTGAAACTTTTCTCGCCCTTTTATTTCGCCCTTCAACATACTTCTTCCACTTTCAACTTTCGTTTCCGAAACTCGCATTGATAAAAACCTAATCTAAAAGTTGACATGCTCCTTTAGGGTCTAGTAGGTACTCCGACAAAAACTGGACAGTTACAAAGTGTAGAGTTATGATGGCCTGGGGACTTTGTTATGTAATGTAACACATCAGGGATGTTACTTTGAAGAAGATACTCCGAATTTCGGAACTCACTTTCCGAAATTCGGAGTATCTTCTTCATAGTCCGGCTCCGAAAAAGTCAAGTACAAGAAAAAATCAACAGCCATTTTCTGAGTGCAGGTTAAGGTGGAACAACAGTTTATCCATTAATCATGGACGATTTCCATTAATCATGGACGATATTTAATTTACATAACTAGGTTATTTATTGAGTATAAAAAAATGAATACATACATTTATTCAATGCCACCGTCTATATTGTGTGTATTAAGTGTTTTCTACCTATATAGATAGGTATCTATCATTCAATCATTTATCTAAAAGCCACCTACGGAGTTTTGTCTTGAATTTACTGGTAGGTAGCTCTCATATGTCTCTAAGATTTGGTTAAATACGTCTACAGTCATCGTAGAGCAATTTTCCCCACTCTGTGCAGTTTTGTGTGGGTCCTAGTGGGATCTCTATTTTCCTATTCCTCTATTTTATAAAAGAGTTATTTTATTCATCATCCATCATTCTACTTATAGGTGTTGAGTTAAAGATGTGCGACTGCGAATGATCTGGCTAGTCGAATGATCTACAACTACTAATTTACACATTCGACTTGAATATTAGTAATATATCTTCAAAGTCGAATGACGACTACTAATTAGTAATTACTAATGCCTCTACGAAAAGATCGAGGCGTCGAATAACGAATTAAGTTCGACTGCCCGACTCGAGCAGTTGCCATTACTAACCATATTCGTTACTAATTTGATTAGTAATGGCGATAGGCGTCGAATAACAAATTGAGTTCGACTGCCCGACTCGAGTAGTTGCCATTACTAACCATATTGGTTACTAATTTGGTAAGTAATGGCGAGTCGGGCAGTCGACTCGAAATCAATTGTTTACTCGACGCCACTCGCCATTACTAAACAAATTAGTTACTAATTTGCCTTAGCCATTCGAATGGTTCGAATGATTTGTGAAGTCGAATAATTCGAATGAAATCATTCACAGTCGCGCATCTTTATGTTGAGTTTGTTTCGTAGTTCAGTTTCGAAGTTCATTCAGCACATCCCTATAGTTCCCTGGACAGATGGACGCTAAAAAGGGATTCCCACACGCATTTACTGGCAGAGCTCTCTAAACATGTTAGGGCTGCGGTCCTGAAGCAAGCGAAGCGGAAAAGTAAAGTACAAGGGTCGTGGCTGTGAGGGTGCCGACTGGTTCCTGCGAAACGGAAGGGTAGAAGTGTTATGGCCTGGTTTTGGCAGTGAAGTTTTTTTACTACGGAAATCTATCTATCTAATCTATACAGGATGTTACACAAAGTAAGGACTAAACTTTTAGGCGTGGTTCAAACTCGATGTATAAATTGTTGTTGTGCAGGTAAAGGAAGATGTACATCCGACTAATATTATAAAGCCGAAAGTTTGTGATATGTGAAATTTTTGCTACCTAGGATCTCCATGAACTGAGGCTTCATCATCATGTGAATGTCGAGGCTATCCAGCGCCTCGATAACACGGACATAGTGAGAAGGCTCAAAAGAACTAAACCTTTCGAGTTAGTGTAGTGATAGTTATAGTTTATTAGTGCTAATTTTAAAGAACACATGAACCAAGTGTCTTCCCCTTAAATAGAGATAAGTAGAAAAGTGCCGATGGTCACATTCTTAGTATGTATTTATAAAATTAAGTGAAAACAAAATTACCCATTAGCCAAATCTATGGCTAGATTGTAATGTTATTCTAGTGTATTAAGAAATGTATGCTAGACTACAGAAAAAAACCTAGGATCTCCAAAACTACTGAACAGATCAAGATGAATTTTGGCATACACTTAGAACGTAGCCTAACTTAATGAAAAGGCTACTTATTATACCGAAAATACGCGTGCGAAGCCGCGGGTAAAAGCTAGTAGGTACATAGGCATTTTTAAATGATAAATAGGGATATGCCAGAATTGTCTAACCGGTAAGCAGTTTCCTAACATTCGTTTTTTGAAGAAAAAACGGCAATAATTTTTTAATAATTTTCTCGAGTTCTATGATCGAATCAGAACCACCCTGATTTTTTTTCTCTTTGTTACACCCTGTACGAGCTTATTGGGTCCCTGTAAACTAAGGCTTTTCCTTTTTTCCTTATTTTTAAATTTTAAAGGAAATAGGTGGAAAAGGAAAAAGGAGGAATAGAAATAAGAAGTGCCTACTTTATGACAGAAAATGTCATATTCTGCATTCTTGTACTCAGCACGATTCTCGGAGCAAAACAATATTTTATTGACACTTACAAATATGTACACTGTACAGTCAAGAATAAATCTTTTTCAGAAAGTATTTGTTGCTAAGTTTTGTTTTGCAAATGAAATTGTATTTATGCCTCCAGGTACAAATTAATCTCGGAAAACAATCAAGAATTTTTATTTCTCATACAGATTTACTTTATTGCTTTCATGATTAGGTAAATACTTATTATTAAAAACATTTTCTTCGTCATATCAAAGCTTGTTTAGAAACAATAATAGAAGTTTACCAACTAGGTACGTTAGCTTTGGTAAAGAAATTCTGAGAATCATATTTTTGCCCTGTGATACACACACCACAGCCTGTTCGACTCCTTTCAGTCCGGCCCGGGGCCGCGTGTTCATATATTTTATTTATAAGTCCGCTCCGCTCAACTTACACAATTTTAACTGAATCTTAAACTGCAGAGTGTGATTGGCCAATTCATGTTCCGCTCCTCTTCACTCTGCCCTGCTTCGTGTCAGTGGAAACGCACCTTAATGGTGTGAGTTATGCTCATTTTAATGTATAGATACCTCATTGTGTAGAAATAATTGTTTTGAAAAAACTAAAATCCGACCGTAAATTCTTGAAAACTTACACCGTTTTAAATTTTTGTGGAACAACTACCAATCGACGGCCTCAGTGGCGCAGCGGGCGAGAGTCCGCCTGCGACGCAAGAGGTTGCGGGTTCGATTCCCGCCTCGGAACAAATTTGTGTACGATCTGCAGAAATTTGTTCCGTTGGTCTGCGTGTTTTCTATCTATAATAAAAAAAATATATCTATCTATGTATATAATGTATTAAATATACATAATTGATTGTCCCGATCTCCTGTCGCTGATTCAAATCCAAGTTCCGCATCGTGCTGTCAGTCGCCGAAACGCTATGAAGCTCTATGTGTGGGACGTGCTCTACTAACTACCGCAGAAACTCTTTCTTTGCACGCACATGTAACATTTTCAACAGGGAATATAGTAACAATATGGATTTATTCTCTTTAAGGCAAAATGGCATAAAAATCCAGATTAATAAGTCTTTCTTTGCAGATTAACTCTGCTCTGGTCTTGGTTATAATGGCTTAAATGTACGATAATGTCATATATTTTTATACATATATTGAATGATGTACATGACTAAGTGTTTTCGATCCATAATATTGTTTTGTTTTAATCGTTAGTTTTTTAGTTCTAAGCATTGTTAGATTTTAAGTTTTTATGGACACATTACATATTGTTTACCCATAAGCGGAAACTGCTAGGCTTAAGTTACCCATATGTTACAACCAATTTAGTTAAGTAAGCTGTTTGTTTCCCAAATAAATTAAAATTAAAATTAAATATATCAGTTATCTAGTACCCATAACACAAGCTTTGAGTAGCTTACTTTGGGGCTAGATGGTGCTGTGTGGATTGTCGAGCATTATTATTATTATTATTACCAATCCACCAGGACCATCTCGGAATCATTCGAAAAAATCATTAAAATCGGTTTATTTGAAAGTCCTATAATATGAAATGACATGAAAGTCTGCTCAGATGAAGCAAACAAATGACGCCAATATCGGCAAACATACTAAAAACTTACAAACCTACTCCTTATTCCGAAGTTGGATTAAAAGCATCACGCCCACGTGGATTAAATTTTCCGCATTCGGACCACTTTAATCCGAACGAAGTGGGATAAATGCGGAATAACTCGGACCAAGTATGTTTTTAACTCATGCTTGATGGGTCTTAACTATGACCTCACGAAACGTCGCAAACTTGTGCGTCAGTTAACTAAGTACCTTTATTAAAAAACCGAAAGTTTGTGAAATGTGAATTTTATTTTGTTACTTATCTAAGATCTCCTAAGCTACTGAACATATCAAGATGAAATTTATCGTGCATTTAGAACATTGTCTAACTTAGATATTATAGCATAATATCTAAGTTCTAGCTTCTGCTAGTGAGAATTAAATCAGAATTGAAAACATAAATAATGTTTTCAATTCTGATTTAATTCTCACTTTCACTCATTCATAATCATCATACGCAGCCGGGTTTTACCCACAGCTGGGTCTTTCGAAGCAAACTTCGGGAGGCCTTGTCCTGGAGGAGGTCCTTGCTAGCCGCCTCCATTGACTCTCTCCACTTCGATATTTATTAACTGGAATAAAAAATTATATAAGAAACCTCTTGTCTAGTTGGTTACGATAAAAATATCACTAATATCACCAACAGGTAAGTCACATTATTTTTCCCCTTGCCCTACCATATATTTATTTATTTACCAATTACCGTGCATATTCTACGGCCTCACGTATTAGCAGCTTTTACTCTGATGAGACTACGTTCATAGTATAAAAGTATTGGTTCGTGCAAAGTGGACTGGTAGTTACATTGAGTGGTAACCTACTTGCTCAGTCCGACTTCTAGATAAATGAGAGAAAATCTTTTCTGCATTTGCCATGATTTCTGAACTCTGCATACGATTCAAGCTTGGCTCTTCATCGGAGAAAAATACGGTCTAATAGTTTTCCTTTAGCATTAACTTACAAAACTTAACTTGGAAAACCTTTGTCAACTGACTGTTGGGCAAAAGCTTCTTTAAAATCACCATTCGACCATCGCCAACGCTAAACAACAGTAGAATCTTTGAACGCTTTGGCTTGTATTATGTAAGTAGGTACATATTTGTATATGTATTTTCATTGCTAATATCTTCCCTTATAATTTCAATACCTTCTTAAAAATACCTAATAACTCCAAATGGGTTTGTGTCTTTTAGTCTAATAATTTTATGGTTGTTATTATAAAATATAGGAATTTTATATTGAATGGTAAAGTTGGGGTACCTAGTTTACCGATTCAGCCGATGCATTGTGATTTTTTGTAAAAAAAAAACTTCTGAAAATTACAATCTAATTATTGACCAGAGTAAGTACATTAAGGTGGCGTTCAATATACCTCTACCCGCCCCTGTTTCTAAAGTGGGATAATAGTTTCCTATATACATTCTTTATGATCCTGTAAAAGAAACTGCTGAAGTAGCTACAGAGCAATCCTTAGTTTCAGTCTAAATTCGCGAGCAGTGGAGTTTGCAACAAGAGACGTATTTAGGTTGCACAGCGCACAGCCCTCAGCGGTGCTTGGCTAAAAGCC
The DNA here is from genome assembly GCA_949316285.1 of Eupithecia subumbrata. Lineage (NCBI taxonomy): Eukaryota > Metazoa > Arthropoda > Insecta > Lepidoptera > Geometridae > Eupithecia > Eupithecia subumbrata. The sequence goes on along the minus strand of OX438630.1, from coordinate 11,012,330 downwards.
GCTGGTGTCAAGAGCTGGGGTGGATCCCGTCTCGTATCTTATGGATTTTTATAATAATAATAATAACTCTTTATTCCAGACACAGTGATCCATATTTTAACTCTAGAACATACAAAAATTATAAATAATCTATAAATAAAAAGTACATACAAAGATTTTACACGACTGCGTAAAAAAGAAGTGGTATGTTTTCAGAGTTCATGTTTGTATGATGATCATAGCTTGTAAATGCTTAATCGAAACATGGCAGTTATAAAATTCCGGGTGATAGTGATGATGACTTTATTATTTTATTTAAATTTAGTATATAAAGCTAGCTAGGATTTAGGCAGACTTATTTTTAATTTGAGTATAATAAGCTTTTTGTTAAGGTTTTTGTTATTATAGTGCGTTAGACCTCACACTCTGGGTAATTTCTAAGAAATCAAATAATATAAAAAAAAATCGACTTCAACGGGACTTGAACCCGCACCCTTCCGTCAGTACCGGAATGTGCTAAGCAACTACACCACGAGTTCAAGAGATTCTAACGTCAAGAGTACCACGAGGTCGAGGCGCTAGAGTCCGTAGGAAGTCCCAGAGATTTTCGACTCCTACGTCACTTGACCTGAAGTCGAATTTTTTTGGGTATTTTATTTGAAGCTTTTTGTTATTATGGTGCGTAAGCCACTCAGAGTAATGATACGACGAATAGTACAGGTAGCGCATTCCCGTACTGAGTTGGTACGTTGGGTAGGTTGCAGATTCAAGTCCCATCAAAGACGATTTTTTTTTGGTTATTATTTAATTTCTTTAAATAAACAAGTGAGTAGACGCCATGATAACGACATATGGCTTTTTTAAGAGAGGCCTATATCCAACAGAAATATACAGGGTGCAAACAGTCTGTTATAAAGATGATTAAAAATTGAAAATAATTCTGAACAATCAACACAGCTTGTTATTACTAATAATGTCACCCCGGTATAACAACCTAGTGGGCATTTATTTATTCATTCATTTATCTACATTTTACATTGTAATGTACTGAAAAGTTCATTTTCATACTTATGGTAGGACTTTCGCAGTGATGGCTTTGCGGGAAAAGCCCTGAACTGGAGAGGTGACTCGGCCGCGAGTGCACTCATTGTATTTACTAGTTATAAATGCATGGTTGAATGAACTTTTGTTTCATTGTTTTGGTACCTACGTGGTTTAAGATATACGTAACTGCTACATTACAATTTTTTTTTATAAGCCGGGTAACTGCTGCTTAGGTTTAAGGCTGGGTAGGCATTTTTGTGATTTTTTAAATCATCTGATACTGAGAAAATAGTGTTAACAATTCTGAAAAAAAGATAAATATTACATATGGATCTAGTCTAGTCAAAATCGCATTCAGTTACAAAATCTTATGAACTATACTCGAAAGAAAAAAATGCCAAAGTTACCCCTTTTTCTAATGTTTTTTTCAATACTAGCGAACTACTGATATCACACTTTTTTGTACTCAACTAAAGACACGTAATATTTCTAAACAACTTCGCAGTGTTTGACTTGATAAAATGATTTTCTTAATCATCACGTTTAAATAACTACAAAAAACACGAGCGCGGTGGCTTGGAAGGCGTGCAATATCCCTTACGCCTACTGCTGCGGGAATACCTGGCCTTAAGGGAGGAACCAAGCGGGTTTGGCTGTCAAACTAGGCCTAGATCTCAGTAGGTACTCACGGAATCCCCGTGGTAAAAAACAAGAATTACATAAACTTCTACATTTTTTCTTCATTAAAGTCATTTACAACGGGACTAACAATGATGGAATTAACAGTTTAATTTTTTCTTCAAATCCCTCATCGTCAAAATAAGATTACGAAAAAATAATTCGAAAAAAAAATCATGACAGAGCACTGTTTTGCACCTAATTTGGTCGAGATCTCAGGAACCCTGGGGTCTATAAAAAATATTTATGTTTTGATTCGTAGGTTATTACTAATTCTATGGTTCCATATTACAGTTTCTTCATATGTTGAGTAGTTTTCTTGTAAATAATCAAAAACATAATTTTTGCGCTTACTCCGTACCTACCAAAAACGTGTAGATACACCTCCTTGAACGCGAAATCCTATGCTATCCTTTTCACAAAATGGTCAGTCAGTCAGACTGTCTGACTATCGCATTTATCCTAAGGAAGCATTAAAAAACCAACAAAGCATTTAATATGACTTTGTTAGCTTTTTTTTTTCTCAGTGTACAATTTATAATGGATTCGAAAGTAGGTAACTTCGCCTTGTTTGTCTGTTACTTACAAAGTAATTTACTTGTCATCTGAAAAATTACAAATGCGATACATAAAAATAAATTAAATTGGTAAAGGCTACTTTTTACCCATAAATACTTAAGGGCATTTGCTAGTTTTATTTAAATCTGAGCTGAAAATTCATCACAAAAACTTACAAATCTGTACCCCTTCGGGATAAGCTATCCTAATCAAACCACTTCATCCCTTTTCCCCGATTCAAATTCAAAATACATATCACTAGTTACCTATTCTAAAACTAACGCCCCAAGCGACAGTAAAAACTATAAAAACGGTGATAGTGCTGGAACTAAAACAATATTCGGTCCAAAATGGGTCCAAAAGGCCAGTAATGGGTAAAATGGGCCATAGCGCGCGATACCGCCCGGCAATAAGCACAACATGTCACGAGCTATCTAATAGAATGTATTCTGTGATAATGTATACAGCTTGCAGTATCTTATAAAGAAGTTTTATTGTTTCTATTCCGGATTCAGATAATAATAATAATAAATAATAATAATAAATAATACTGGACAATCCACGCAGCGTTATCTAGAGCCAAGATGATAATAGCTACGTTTTGTTTTAAAGAAATGAAATAGTATCAAAAAAATAACAACTTTGATGGGAAACGCAACCTTTCCTTTTTTCAAAATCCGAAAACCATAAATGAGTAGTTTATTTAAAAAAAAAATGTTTGTTTTTTGCCATGGTCCAAAACCTGAGACCTAGAATATTTGACAAGAAACAAGGTGTTATAAATATACGGAATCCTTAGTGCGCAAATTCGACTCGCACTTGACGTTTTATTTTTATAATTAAAATATAGCGAATATGCGGTCAAAATAGTATAAGCGACTCACGAATGCAATCTGAAAAGACCAACTGGTGGTGAAGAACTAATATGTTATAAATAGAAGTTAGGTTAACCTTTAAGTCCGTGTGTAGTTTTAACCTAACGTACGTGCGGTGGTAGGTAAGACTATCTACTGGTAGATAGGTAGGTACACTCACGGTCCCAGCTAACTTTATTAAGACGCCGTAAGAGCGCAATATAACGGAATCAAATAATATAACGGTCTCAAAGGATTGTTTAGCAATGTTACGAAGTAATAAAGTACAATGTATAAATACTTAAGCACTTTCGCTGCTAACGCCACACGTGTACTTCTACAAGTCATTTACTGAAAAAGGCGGTGAATGCGTTAAGAGTTAATTTTAGGCGTTAAGTACCGACACGGTAGTTATAATATGATTATAGTCTATATATTATAGTCACTCATAATGCGTTATATAATGTTAAATGTTTATACTTAAACTGCTCAGAAAATTGCTCATTCCTTTTCCAAACATTATGGTAGAAAGTATGTCATTGCCGGCGTACTAAAATGCGAGATGGAAAACTCTATGGAATTTAATTTCACGCGTTTAGTGTGAGAGAATATGGAAATCCATTTCTAACGAGTTATTTTTTTAATTTTCTGAAATATCAGCCAGTAGCTATGGTTATTTTCATAATAGGTCAATCAATAAAAAGTTTTCACTCAGAATCCACCATATGATATCGGCCTCTTCCGTATTCGTAACAATAATTTAAAAAAGAACCATGCTAAAATCGCACGTGCGCGTATTTATGTCTACATTTGAGTTTACAATTTGAATTTACTCGAGTGATTTTGAATATTCTAAAACGATGATTTTTCTCGAAGGTGTAGTATAAAGCACTATGTATCACTCGGGAGAAAATACAATTCCTATTTTACTATAAAAACTATCGTAGTTTGACGAATTCATTACGGATGTAAGCGGGTTAACTAAGAACCTTATTTGTGTTGGAAGAACACCATCTTCAGGGTGACATCTTCAGGGTGAGTGCGGTTCTAGACGCGCGCGTTCCGCATCCCTCCGAGCACTGTGCTCGGAGGGATGCGGAACGCGCGCGTTCGTATTTCGTATTTTTGGTAATTCGTATCTCGTGAGTTTTAAGGCCTTAAGTTTAAGTTTTAAGTTTTAAAGCTGCGCCTCGGGCAACAAATGACACACTCGATAGAAATTGGGCACTTTCTCGCCTAGATGTACTCACAATTTACTTACTATTCGTTTAAAGAAACCAGCAGCACTTTGCAGCATAAAACTCTGATTCCAAAAAGAACGGTCTCCCATTTTGTTTTTCCAATATTTGTTTTGGATTCACTCTCTACTCAGAATTTTCTATCTTTATATTAATTTTCTAGAGACTAGATTCTAAAGAAACCTGTTACTACTGTTTCTCTAGAATATCTAAGCTATTTGTGAAATCCCTCCTGACTTTATTATTACATACTTTTTATGTGTTCATAAGAAAATGATTACCTTGGAAAACATGAATCAAATAAAATAATAGATTTAAGAGGTTACTAGAGATTCTGTGAAAATGTGCAGCATTTTCTATGAATTTACCTATTTTTAATAATTTATATTAAAGGTTATTTACCGGGTTGGTATATATCGCATACCATGTGTTTTTATTTCCACTAACATTTACTTCGCGTTACAGCTATAGACATCACTCGTCGTCACTCACTTCCCCCTGACCCTGTATATAATCTTACTAGCGGCTGCCCGCGGCTTCGAACGCGCTTTTTAATTATCCTATATCCGTCTCCGGGACACCAATTACCTCCCGCTAAATTTCATTAAGATCCGTTCAGCCGTTTAGGCGTGACGAGGTAACAGACAGACAGAGTTACAGTCGAATTTATGGCATCATTATGGATTTTACTATAAAAAGTATCAGATAAGAGTTTGACGAATTCATTACAGATGTAAATGGGTTAACTACGAACCTTATTTGTGCTGGAAGAACACCAACATTTCAGTGCTCGGAGAGATGCGTAACGCGCGCGTCTAGAACCGCACTCACCCTGAAGATGTCCCTCGTTAAGGGATGAAACGTTGGTGTTCTTCCAACACCTAAGCTCGGCCTCCCACAGATACAACACTCGCCATGCTAGCTGCAGCCCTAAGAACTTTGGCTAACTCGGGGAAGCTGACGCATGTGATGGGAATATAACCCCAAGGGACATATTGGAAGCGCCGAGCCACTCGGCATTCAAGTACAGATTTAAAACGTGGCTTGTAAATCAAACGTACTATTCGTTCGATGAGTTCGGCTGCCAAAAGCCATCGAATTACAATAAGTAATTTTTATAGATATATTTCCATTTCCTGTTTGAGTTTGCTGTTTAAGCACTAATAAATGAGTCTACAACACAAATAAGGTTCGTAGTTAACCCGCTTACATATGTAATGTATTAGTATGGATGTTTACAAATAACTAGTTATAAAAAAAGTTGTATCATTTGTGATAAGAATGCAGTTGCAAAACTAATAGAGTGACAAACGCGGGCAAGGTCCGTAATAACTATTGGGGACGGTCCATTTCCTGCTATTTCGCGCTCGGTGACTCCGGAAGTGGGCCTGATAGGGCAGCTGCTTTAGTTATTTCCGCTGGGCAGCTTATCTGGGACAATCCTCCCTATCCTGGAATGATAGATAATGCTGGACGTTGGAATTCACGCAACATCGCTTAGCCCTAATGTTAGTAGATATGGTAAATTTTATTTTATTATGTAGACTCTGGTATAAGACCAACAGACGCACAGAAAATAAACCCGTACCTACCTAGTCGACATACCACAGCGTCGAATCAAAAAATACTTCTAGAAGTAGCCAACGAGTGGAATGAGCTTCCTGCGACTGTTTTCCCTTTACAGTACAATTTAATAAATCTGGTAAGACTTTTACCAGATTTTTTTAAGTAAACATAGAATACACCCAAACCTGGAACAAAATATCAGCAGAACATAAAATCTTGTCCTACGGCGGACGATCGCGGGTCACCGCCCGCTGCGTTACTGATGTTGTCGATGGTACTAAACCCAAACCTGGAACAAAATATCACCAGAACATATAATCTTGTCCCACGGCGGATGGTCGGTCGCGGGTCGCCGCCCGCTGCGTCACTAAGGTTGTCGATGGTACACCCAAACCTGGAACAAAATATTAGCAGAGCATAGAATCTTGTCTCACGGCGGACGGTCGCGCGTCGCCGCCCGCTGCGTCACTGAGGTTGTCGATGGTACTACATTATAATCTACGGCTATTATTTACTTAAATTCTGGGGTGAATCGTGCCGGTATCGTCTCAGAATGATACATTTTGACATTTTACATTTTACCGAGACGGAGGAACCGGTGCCAAAAGTGTCATGGTTAAAACTATTACTATTACTATATCAAGCTCTCCGTGTAAATAGCAGCGCACACTCTATCTAGAGTTTTTTTTAATTTATGGCCAATTGTACTTGCGACAAACCACGCGGTTAGCAGAATTCGGCCCTTGTATGAACATGTCGGACCTAAAACTACTAACATTTCATTTCTACCTACGTGTACGTATGATGAGCCAGCTGGCATAATAAGGCTGTCTACGGAAGTTGACCTTCTTGCTTAAAATCTGTTTAGTTGCCAGCTTGCACGAAAATAAGCTTTGAGGAGACTTCCTTGGAACCTATTTTAACCTACTTACCGCCAAGACACTTTTAGCTGTCCTTTTCTGCAATGCCTTCGGCACTTTAAATAAATAAATAAATAATAATAATAAATAATGCTGGACAATTCACACAGCATTACCTAGCCCCAAGCTAAGCAGAGCTTGTGTTATGGGTACTAGATAACTGATATACTTAATACAATACATTACATATATAGATATTTTTATTATACATAGAAAACACCCAGACCAACGGAACAAATTTCTGCAGATCGTACACAAATTTGTCCCGAGGCGGGGATCGAACCCGCAACCTCCTGCGTCGCAGGCGGACCTTCGCCCGCTGCGCCACGGAGGTCGTCTTTGACAGTGGACTTTACAATGGAAAGACATTTTTAGACTACATCAGCAATTTCCACAAAAGGAGGTGGGATTGAAATGCTCGCTTATAAATAAATAACAACTGATAAACGGGGTGCTTTTTTGGTAGGCAGCGTGTGTAGCTTTTTGTCAGTTTTAAACAGAAAGCTTAACGACATATTTTCGAAGTCAAAATATTTTATACTTATCTATACTTATCTTTTGAAAAATGTGTACCTATGTTTAAAAATATTTGATATCGGTCCATTCCCTTCCGTCAACCTCTGATAAATTACTACAAATTCAATTATTTAATTTTATGAACATTTTTTGTTCTTCAGAGACGTTCGAGACAAAATCAAAGAGAGCTTAGAATTTAACATACTTACATTCTTAGGCTTCTTTGCTAAAATGTCTACTTATGATATTTCTTTGTGTCTCTCTATAACAAAAATGGTAGGTACCTGTTTGAGTTTCTAAATCATTTAGACGTTAAAGTTTATTAACAAAGAAACTTACAATCAAATCACAGAAAGAAATTAGAACAAGTATTTACAACTGCAACAATTGAGCTAACTGCAAACAATCTATGGTACCTCAACTGATCCATATAAATACCAGTCGGAAGCGTCCCCAAGACGCTGGATGCATTTCCCCGCTATATAGCAATGCAGCGCTGCGCCAGATACTCACCAGCTCTCGGGTCACGCGTCGCTTCGACCAGACGCTCAGATATAAAAAAAAAGTTTTACTACCTACCTATTAACTTAAATCTTGATGACGACCTCTGTGGTGCAGGTTCGCCTGCGACGCAGGAGGTTGCGGGTTCGATTCCTGCCTCGGGACAAATGTTTGTACGATCTGCAGATATTTTTTCAGAGTGTGCTGGATGTTTTTCTATGTATAATAAAAAATATCTATGTATTGTATTGTATTATGTATATCAGTTATCTAGTACCCATAACACAAGCTCTGCGTAGCTTGGGGCTAGATAATGCTGTGTGTTTTTTTTTTAATGTTGGACAATTCACACAGCCATTATGTTACATGTTATGGATACTAGATAACTGATACACTCAATACATTACATTACATAGATATATATTTTTTTATTATACATAGAAAACACCCAGACCAAAGGAACAAATTTCCGCAGATCGTACACAAATTTGTTCCGAGGCGGGAATCGAACCCACAACCTCCTGTCGCAGGCGGACCTTCGCCCGCTGCGCCACGGAGGTCGTCTAATTCATTTCATTCATTCAGTTAATAAAACATCGAATTGTCCAGCATTATTTATTTTAATCTCATTCAAGGATTTATCATCCTTTACTACCTTACCTTTATTCTCACTCCCGCTTACAACCTAAGCCCAAACCACTTTGAGCTAGTATCTACCTACTTGCCTAAGCCAGGCTTTCCTCCGTATTTCTGCCGTCGTGGAGGAAAGACGTGCTTTGTTTTAAAAATTTGCAAATAATCACTAGCATAATTGTGACCTCGTTTTTGCCGGCTGTTACCAAACTGTGTCAAACGTTACGAAACGTGTGTGAACTTTGCAGTGAAAATGATAGATTTGTCTAACTAACAAAGCAACAAAAATAGTGGAAAATGTCCAGTCCCTTTGGACTCCGGAGCAGCAGGACGGCGCGCTCGCCGCCCCCGACTCCCGCACCGCCCGCACCTGAGCCTCCTCCTCGCCATGTGCCCGCCACCCAAGAAACCGACTACCAAGAAGTGACTACCTCAGATATACAAGGCTGGATGACCTCCATAAACCAATACCTAAATGAGGTGTGCACTATAGCAACCGAAGGCAAGCTGAACTCGGACCAAAAGCAACGAGTCAGCGCTCTCTGCCGTAAAGTATGTAATGGCACTTCACAAATGGCCGTCCATTACGAGTCCCTGAAAACGAAAACTGTGAAGGCCCACAGCACCATAGAAATACTACAGAAACAACTCGCCCAATCGCATCAACTGGATGACCTCATTAAAACAATTGAAAGGACCACGAAACCAGCCGGGGAAACCTCATTCGCCGAAATGGTAAAAAAAGGGACAAACACATTCATAAAGCCCACTAATGTCAGTTCAGTGGTCATCTATCCGAACGACAAACTAAAGACGAGTGAGGACACAAAATCTCTTGTCCAAACAATAATCTGCCCTGAACAAATGAAGCTGCATGTGAGAGGCCTACGGAAGACTAGAAATGGAGGCGTCATCATCAGCACCGATAATAAAGACGACATTGAAAAGCTAAAGAACTCCGTGCAGATCACCAACTCCGGCCTTACAATCGATGAGCCGCTTAAACGAAAGCCGAGAGTCGTCATCATCGGAGTGCCGACATCCATGCCCGAAAAAGAAGTCTTATCCTGCCTCTACAACCAAAATCTTGCTGAGACATTCAAGAATTCCGGCCTTGAAAAGTTTTTGAGCTCTATCCGACTAAGCCACAAATCAGGAAGGAAGAACACAGAGTCCTGCAATTATATCATCGAAGTACCTGCCGCCATCCGAAGAGCCCTTATTACCAAGGACCGGGTTTTCATAAATTGGTCCTCGTGCCCAGTAAGGGACTTTACCCTGGTCACCCGCTGCTATAAGTGCCAGCAGTATGGACACGCAGCAAAATCATGCCGAGAGGCAGCCCATACCTGCGGACACTGTGGTGGCATCGGTCACACAAACAAAGAGTGCAAGAAGCTAGCCGAAAATCCTAAGTGTGCCACCTGCCTGCTCTATAAGAAGCCAGATAACCATGTTACTGGCTCCACCGACTGTCCGGCAAAATTAGCGGCTGAAAAACGATACATAAATTCGATTGATTATGGGGGAGCCTAAGCATACCTACAGTCAGTTACGTAATTCCATGACCTTCTCTTTACGCGTAATGTTTTACCTTGATTTTTATGAAATAGCTATAATCTTACCATTCCATGACAGGCCGCCCTATCCTTATCTTTGTGTCTTAGTTAATTTAAAATTAAAATGATTATAGTTTTATTCAGGAATAACATGATTCTTATGTACCTACCTAACAAAGTTTGTCATACGATGACACAGAAAACACATTGGCCTTGTTAAATTGTGCTATAATTTTTGTAGTAAGCATTTTTATTATTAAAACTAGTTTAGCATAGTTAGCAAGTAAGTTATTTCACTAATTTGCACCATTGCTTTGTTTTATAATGACGATCTACGTATTGATGTGATTATTATTTTATTCGTTATAAGCACTTTCTGCCTGAGATACAGGTTAAACCTAGTTCAGGCACTTGTTTTATTTCATGCCATTAGAATATATGATATTATGTACTGGATTGTAACACTTTAGTCTTAAGTAATTTTGAATAAATTTATTCTTATTCTTATTCTTATTCTTTCAAGTGGCAAGCAGGTGCGGCCGACGTGACGTATGCCGTGCTTAGACGTCACAGGTGACCAATGACGTCACACAAGACGTTTTGATGGACGGCGGTTTACACGTTTATTTATAGAATACGATACGATTTCTCTGGTTACATCCGAAGCATCACGCCGGTCTTTTTATGAGTTGATTTATTTATGTGCGGTATACTTTTATCAATACAGGGTTATTGGAAAATGCTGAAAAACAGTTTAATATTGATAAATACTCTTGTTAGCTTAAGCTTTCGGAATTTAAATATAACAATTTAAAGTAAAAGTACACACAATTGTGTAAAACTAACGGTCCTTGCTGTGTTGCTGTGTGGTGCCGGCTTAGAATTTGCACCACCCCAACTCTTCCCGCGGGTAGTAAGAGGCGACTAAGGGATATGCACCGGGGGCGGGCAGCAGTGCCCCCTGCAGAACAATTCTACCACCGAACTGCGATCCCTAACCCAATTATCCCATAATCCCCACGCTGGGCATGCCCAGCGTGGGGATTATGGGATAATTGGCTTGGCAGTTTTGCACCGCGATCCGCGCTGCAATTTTACGTCGTGATTCGAGCGGGAGTGTGGAGAGGCTTTAACACAGTTTTTAATAATACCACGGAAGGCAGAGCTGCCCAAAACAATTTTTATTTGTTGATTGACGTATACATCATGTTATAGGTAAGTACGTTATGATCATTCAACAAATATGCTGACGTCTAAGGGCCGATTTTTCAATCCTCAGTTAAGTCGTCGAATAGCTATCCAGCATGTAAAATTATCTGTCTGTTTATCAGGCAAATAAATATTTTAATCTTTTCAATCTTCTACTAACTAGAGAATAGCTACTATCTGACCATTGGAAAACCAAGTATAACGCTATTCATCGAATAAAGGCTATCTGATTGATTATTGAGTATTGAAAAATCGGTCCTAAAAAAGTAAACAGTGTGTGACCTGGTATAATAATTTTGCATTTAGGAATCCGACATCGGATCGTATCCTTCCATTCCGTTACCTGTGAAGACATCAAGGCAGATCGTACGCTATTACTCATTGTGAAAGGGAAGCAATTAATTTCAGGTCTTTGTTAATGTTTACCTCTAATATTTACACTACCCTTAAGGTTTAGTTGACGATATTTTTCCGGTTTACTGGTTACTTAGAAAATCAGACATATACAATAAACTATTTTCTACCGGGGTAGTGGCTTCCCTTTAGGTTAACCCCGTCCAGATTAGCCGATTTTCTTTATCCGGTTTACTGGTTACTTGTAAAACAAGACAAACACAAATACCTATAATAAACTATAAGAGTCCGTAGGACGTCGCAGAGATTTTCGACTCCCACGTCACTTGACCTCGTGTTGTAGTTGATTAGCACATTCCGGTACTGACGGAAGGATGCGGGTTCAAGTCCCGTCGAAGTCTAAATTTTTTGCGATATTATTTGATTTCTTAGAAATTACCCTGTGTGGGGTTACGCGCTTTATTAATTCGAATATGTTATGCCCAAAATATTCACATGCGTAGTTAAGTTAGGTATGGAGGCAATTCAAGTTTGCAAGATAAACGTTATCAGTAAACTAAGCCAAAATCACCGCTCCAATAACCAATAACATTAAGAGGCTCTTCAGCGTAACGAATTTCAACTAAGCTTGCCTCTACTCAACCGGTAAATTGATTTAAATTAACGCAGCCCGTAGCAACTGGTTTTAAGTGAATGCCATGAAAATTTTCAATTATTGCATGTAAACTCTCGCTTCTATTCAGTCAAAATGAGCAAAACTTATATATTTGGATAAAGGATATAATTCTCTATCCGAATATCTGTCTGGTCGAAGCGACGACGCGTGACCCGAGAGCTGGTCAGTATCTGGCACAGCGCATCAGCATTGCCATACGGCGGCGGGGCAATGCAGCCAGCGTCTTGGGGACGCTTCCGACTGGTATTGATATGGATCACTTGAGCTACCTGTAGATTGTTTGCAACAGTCTGCAGTTAGCTCAATTTTTCAATTGTAAATACTAGTTCTAATTTATTTCTATTGTTTTATTGTAATTTTCTTTCCGAATGTCGAACTTTTATTGTTCATTATGGATGTAAGAGGATTAATTACAAACCTGATATGTGTTGAGAAATAACTTTTTTTGTGGTTGGCGATTTTGAAAAAAAGCTCCCCAGCAGAAGGGAAGAAAATCATGTTTTTGTACTGCTTAGAAACTTTAAGTTGGCAGATTATATTTAAGGAGGGTATTGGATAAACATTTGAGTAAGATTATTATCTCGGATACTGGGTTTTCTCTGTTGGATAACCGACTAAGTTATTGAACCGAGTAACAGCGCTACGCTGCGCTTTCGGTCATCATTACAGCAAAATAGTTATTACATTACAGACAGCATCAATAATGCAGCGTAGTGCAGGTCCAGGCCGTTACAGAGCGGTCAGCATTGCAGCTCTTGATGGACAAGCTGAACGAATTGACCAAAGGTAGGCCAAAAGTAAAGACCAAAGCTGGCCTGGACTTTAGAGCGCGGACTGCAAGGGCAGCAATGATGACCAAGCTTGAAGGCCGAGAGTAACTTGATGCAATCATATCGTAGCCAGTGCAGTCATTGCAGACCAATGCTTGTATAGTGGTTTAATCAAACAATAGGAGTAATTTAAATAAAACCAGCGTCGTTTATAATAATAGTAAGAATCAGTACGGAGGTGTTTTGTCCTTAGAGCGAAAATTTCTGAGTAGAAAAACGTTCACAACGCGATTCGTCACGGGTTTATAACGTCCTCAATTGAAAAAGTGCTGCCCCTACAAAGCGAAATGACTTGACTGTCAAACGACCGTTGTTTTTTTTCATTTGTCCATTTTCGAAACAAGTGTACAAAGTTTCACTTTCTTATGTGTGATGGTGGTCAAATGCTTTGCCATCCACAACAAAAAAAAACAAACAAAAAAAACTCGACAAAACGGTGGCAACGTTCACCACTCACCAGCAATGTTTTCTTTGCTGGCGCCTATTCGATTAAGGTAAGCCGGAAAGGTCGACTTTGCTCAAAGAAGCTAGTCAAAATGTAAAAAATGATCACATTACCAGCACTTATACAAAATAAATATCTATTTATTGTTTCCTCAATCTCACCTCATTTTGGTCCATTGCTGAACGCAATCCTCCCTCAGATAAACACCTTATAGGCTTATATCTCCTGGGGGTAACGCCCATAACTTTCCACGCTGGGCATGCGATCGCAGTTTTATAGTAAATTTGTTCTGCAGGAGGCGCTGCTTTCCGCCCCCGGTGTATATCCCTTAGTCTTACGACACCCACGGGAAGAGTTGGGTGGGAATACAACCAGTATTTTACAATTGAGCTAACTGCAGCCTGTTGCAAACAAACTACAGGTAGCTCAACTGATCCATATCAATACCAGTCGCAAGCGTCCCCAAGACGCTGGCTGCATTACGCCGCTGTATGGCAATACTGATGCGCTGCGCCAGATACCCACCAGCTCTCGGGTCACGCGTTGCTTCGACCAGACGCTCAGTAAAGTACCTATATCAGTTTCCTAGTAACACAAGCTCTGGCTACTATGGGGCTAGATAATGCTATGTGAATTGTCCAGAATTATTTATTTCATTTATGGTCGGTATTGCTTAATGGACTGGTTGATAGACAGAAATAATCTTTGTTCGTGTCCAAACTCGCGTGATCAAGACAGTACCGAAAACAAAGGTTACCCAGAACTAGGTAGGAAGGTAGTGGACCGGGTGTGGAATGCGTGACTCCAAATTGATTATGGCTCTCCGAAACTTTCTAGGTAGGTTTGTGATTTCTATCAAACTCCTGGGTAAGTACATTGTAAAAATTATACTCGAGGCTAAATAAAAAACTTAATTTACTAACTCTTACCAGAAATATATGCAGGAAGAAAATAACAGATTGGCTGATTACCCTTAACTACCGAGAAACTGAGGATTTACTTAAAACTTCGTCTTAAATTAACTGTTTCTCACCCCCCCATCCTTCCCCCCTCCCTCCTACCCCTGTGGCCTATTCGGTTGCCTAGACTCTTACGAGACTAGTGACCTCGGGAGACACCACAAATCAACCAATCCATACTACCTACCATATAATATATACATAATAACAACAAATCGTCTCATACCATACTTGTTGTACCATATTCTAGTGTTTGTTTCAACTTGATTTTTTTAGCACGAAAGAGGCTAGCTACCCACAACACAGGTTATCCTAGGCAAGGAGCTAGCGTAACTTTACAAATTAGTTTGCATTCCTAAAGTAAAATTAAAGAGTAAATTAATTAAGTAAATTGTAACCTATTTTTTTTAACTTATTAATAGGAACTAACCCATCGATTATGTTTGAGAAATTAATGTTACTTTAGGATATAAGGATTGTTATAATAAAATACTTTTAATACTTTACTTTTAAAATTAACTTTCAAAATTCCCCCTAATCTTGGGAATTCGAACTCCTTCCCTAGACTTCGCCTACGATATTTCGTTATTCATTAAAAAATTGTTTCTGCTCACGGCTCAGCACGCGTTGTTTCTATGGAAACGTTTAAAGGTTATTTATAAGAAACTGATTTCTGGGATAAAAATTAGCCTATACGCTTATCCAGGTCTCGACCTACATTTATGCAAAATTTGAGCCTCTTCAGTGATTTTGGCGTAAAGAAGTAACAAGCAATACTAACTAGGCAATCAAAACCGGAGACGATGAACAATACAAGACGGCTTTAGTGGCGGATTGGCGGAAGGTCCGCTTGCGACGTAAGCTAAGACAATTTAACCACAGTGGTTGTGCCTTTGGACGTAGGCGGGCGTAGCGGTTGACAGCTGTAATTGATAGCTGTAAATTTTAACTTTTCTGCTAACTTTTAACATTTCTACAAATTTTTGACATTAAATGTCAATTTTGACATTAGCTGTCAAATTTGACCTTTGATCTTAGATGTAGATAAATATTACAACAATCAAACAAAAAGAGTGATCCAGTTAAAAAAAATTTAACGGTGGTACAGTGATCCTGTCAACTGGACCACGGAATGAAAGAATCTTCCTTGATACAGTTAACTGGACTACAGAAAATTCTTGGTCCAGTAAACGGGACCAGCTGAGCGGTGAATTCTATGTTTAATTTAAAATATCTCTCTTTGCGTGTAATGTAGTAAGTATACAGTTATCAAGTAGGTACCTATAGTCCATCCTTATTTTTTTTAACAATTTGTCACGATAATGATAACCTATGAAGAAACAAAAAACAGCCTTACTCAATTCTAGACCTTAATCAATAGCCGTTTGAGTCTAATGCTCGAGCTCTCAAACTGTAACCCGACGTAAGTTCCTGGTAGTTTATTGTTCAAAGTTCAAACGAGCCTTATCAGTCACTGATGATAACTAACTCAAATGTGGCTTACTTGGGGTTCTAATTGTGCGTAGAAGGGTTAGTTTGTTATGTTGGTACTGGTGGAACCATGAAGACTGGAAAACAATGTGAATAAGATATTATTAAGTGAAAAACATTGAAATTTTAAAAGGTAAGAAAAACACTTGTCGGTTTAGTAACACTAATAATTGTAAATTGTAAAGTCAAAGAGCATTACCTATCTTTATGACTCTGTTGTATTTATGTATTTACTCAATTTATATGTGTATATAATTATAGTATTTGTTAGGATATATTAGTTTATGTATTGTATTATATTATGTATTAGTCTATTTAATAAGTAGGTTAAAATTAAATCTTATACATATCCTTTGTTTTAGCACATGTACCCACTTCTGCAAATTTGTCTCTCTCTCCCAATAAGGTTTGCTGGAAGAGAACTCTTTTTAGGGTTAAGCTCGCCTTTGCCATTATTTTTCTTGCGATATGTTTTACTTGTAATACCTATGTTGTGCAATAAAGAATTATGAATTATGAATAAAGTTTGTATACTTAGATGTTTGTTGCCGTTTCACGCCATAACTACTGAACGGATCGGACTGAAATTAGTAACGTAGATGAAGTTGTTGATATAAAAGTTTGTTTTTATAACGGAAAAAACGCGTGCGCAGCTGCGGGCGGAAACTAGTTTTGAATAAGTTCCTAGATAAAGCCCAGATTAACTGAACTCTTGGCGAAATAATAGGTATGTAAAGCTCCGTGACCCACTGCACGCAATTCAAAACCTGAAGCACTCCTATTGGATAAAATAGTGGAAGATAATATAAAATAGGTTACTAGTGCCCTGGCCCTATCGCATGGAGTATCATTGCCGTTGCTTGAATGTTCTTGGATATCGTTTAAGGGGTGGTGTGCGAGAGTACAGACGGGGAAAATTTAGGTAAAAGTCGGTTAAAGGGATTTTGTATCAGAGCTTAGTGGCGTAGAGGCTCGATTTCATAGAACACCGGCAAATGAGGTAAGTAACTAAACAAACCTAAACAAAAAATAAACTTAAATTAACCATTCTTGAAGTTAAATAGTTCGTAATATTGAATTAAGTTAAATAAAAATTCACATATATTTTTGTATGTAACACACCTAAAACAGAAATCCAAGGTGCGCAGAACTTTTTTGCGGTTTCAAAAATAAACTTTTTCATGTTAATTAATTCTAAAATCAACAGCAAGAAAGATTATTTTGGATACACTACCGTAGGGGCTGTTTACCAATTTTACCCGCGAAGGCGGGTTATTTTTGTTGAGGGTTTCTAAGTGGCTATTTGATATTCTTAATTAAATCGAAGCATCTGAACAACAAAAGCGATTTTAATAAAAGAGTTGAATACTCATCCGAAGTCCTTTATGGTTCTTTAGCTATACTTTGTATGTCCTCTCATTTTACAATTGTTGTCGGTATCATAAAAATCAGGTATAAGAGGCACAGTACGGAATACGGAGATGACGGGATGTATAGAAGAATGGAAGAAAAAGACATGATGTGCCGACTATCATGCCCATTTTTGTGTGCTTTAACTTGCAACATTTAGAATCTAAAATTCTATAATATATCATTTCATATTGACGGCATTAGATGACAGACAGTCGCGGGCCACTCGTTTAGAGCTTGTGGGAAGACATTTTGTCATTTAAAAATGTATTCAAACCTAACGAGAGCTAACGCCCGTTGAATGCACATTTTTGTGTTTCGCAGTAGCGTTGGATTAATGTGCACAGAGTTGAAGAGTACAAAATAGAAGCGCTTTTTTCCCCACCAGTACTGCTATACTCGTAAAAGCCAGCGTGAGTGTGCGCCCCTGCCGGAAATCGGAAAGCACGCTACACACATCACGTGTGGGGCAGCCTAATGTTCTCGATTCCCCCGCACGTTAGCGTTCGAGAAATAATGGGTGGTCAGCTTTATTTTAATACTGGGATCCAGTATCTGAGACCGGGTTTTGGACCTAAGTAAGCTATTTATGCGCCGTCCACGCATTTATTTTCTTTGACTGAATGAAATCTTATCTTATAGGGAGTAGTCCCTACTAAAATTATAAGTGCGAAAGCTTGTATGTTTATTAGGGTGGATCGCGGTTGTATGGAAAAAATTTTTTCTTCATATATCGAAACCTAATAGTGGGGAAAAGTTGTGTTATGGTATAAGTGTTGTGCACGATTTTTTTGATTTTTTTATCTATTGATCTTCTGCTGCCGCATTGCCTTTGAAAATTAAAAAAAAAATAATAAAAATTGCAACATTTCAGGTACTGCTACAGTTAAAATAATGACTTTTATGGATTAAATAAAAGAAAAAAACATGTAGATATAATGATATTTAATATTAAAAACGAAAAAAAATTGTTTCTGAACAAAAAAAAACTAATAAAACTTTACCACATTAGGCATTAAAATCTTTCTTTGACTCAAATTTTGGCATCATTTTTCTAGACTGCACCTTGGCTTTGATCAAACCTTCCCTGTTCCTCTGCAGACATAGGGTAGTGGAGGCCTCAGTTGTCAATTTGACAGCCCTCTCAACAGCCTGAGTGTGATTAGGCAAACGGTAAAATAAAGCGTCGCTATCCTCAGATGATTCAATAAATGCCTTGATTTCCTCATCTGATATTTGCTGCAGTAGCGGTGGTGCTGTTATTTGAATCGTCTGCCAGTCGATCAAGTCGGTATAAGATGTCGCATCCAAGTTTAATTTTGGAACCTCAAACAATCTTGGTACGGCAGAGGGAGGTGACGCGCGTGCCTGTAAAATTCGCTGTACAGCTAATTCGCGCACATTTTTCTGGTTGTCTGTTAACATCGAGAGCAAAAGGTTTTCTGGGTGAACGGAGTAACTATTTCTTTGTATTACAGGATCTACTACCTTCTTGAGGGACTGTGGGAGATATCTAGAGCTTGATACTTGAGCATAAAAGTGTCTTGCTGCCTCTTTGCACGATGGAGCACATTTTGTGGCAAACCATAAAGGAGCATAAACCTTGATCACGAAGGTAGCTAATGTAATCAAGTTTTGCGAAGGTGACTCAGTGGCTACGTAGAGTCGTAAGATTCGATTAGCTCTCGTAAGCCACCTTGCGTGAGATAGTTTTCCTGGCGATTTATGGGCTAGGTCTTCAGGAAAGATACCCGTTGTCACAGCCAATACAATTTTATGCAAATATAGCTGGTCGGTACTTAAATCTGCGGCGGTTGCTGGCAATGGGCCCTCTATCGGTTGGAATTTCATAACTGGCATCAACTCGCATTTTTCTAGGAGCTTCCCTATTTCTCCTGTGTAGGACCTTGGTCCTGATGTCGATCCGTCAAGATGAAGGAACAAATGCCGAAGAGGAAGCTCATTCATATGCAGAAGGCATACGATCCACTGTAGCGGTTTTCTCAGATGTTTTTCTAGTAACCGAATGACGCCGCCATATTTGCCTGTATTAACATTTGTCCCGTCACATCCAATGGCCAAAAGATTATTTTCAGACATGCCGTTTGAAGAAATGAAATCTATAATAGCCGTAACTATGTCTTTAGCCGATCCGCTCGTGGGTACAACGTACCCTAAATAAACAGAGTCTGGCTCTTTCACCAATGAAATGTGTTCTTCCATGATGGTTTCTCTGTAATTTCTGCCACTTTTTTTTACAATTCTCAATGTCTTATCCTTCCTACCATCAAAGTACAAAGCTGATACTGCTGTAACGCGACTGACATCTGTTATATCTTTCCGTGTCTTCGTCCGCTCTCTTCTCAACTTATTTCTATCTATCACTGAGACATCTGATTTTATGTCGTGCAAAACAGACGATGCTATAGCAGCAGCAGCTCTATCCGATACTCCGTAGCGATCGCATGTTTTGGCTAAAGTAGAAAAAACGAGATCGTTAGATTTCTTTTTGCTAGTGGTAGGGGCTCGGTCTTGAATTAGTGGTACCTCGACATCAAGTCGGCGGCGTTGACGACTAGCATCAGGCGAAGATGTTTCCGAGGTTGATTCTTCAATTGTGGGTCGTTTTCGTGGCCTTGACTGTCTTTCAAACCTTTTTTCGAGGGTCTTCGTAAATGTAACATCCACTCCACCAATAATCATTTGTCGTGACGTTCTTTGATCCAACAGAAATGCATGTTCGGCTTTAGGAACTTTTTTATCTTTTTGGCAGTTGCATTGTTGAATATTTTTACATTTACAGGCACAAATATCAAAAAGAACTCTACTTTCCGCAAGAAACTCATCCTTTTTAACTTGAGTAAGCCGTTTCAAAGACTTCTTGATATTTCTACATTTCAAATGAAAACATCTTAACATTTGTAAGACCCTTGTATGACTCACGGTTGGCAGGGAAGCATTATGCCATATTTTTTCGACCTTTGATGATACGGATTCGATGATTTCGGCAAACGAGGGCTCTTTAGGGTTTTCCATTTTAGATTTCATCTGAAATCTCGTCCATTCGTACTGCTTCATAATGTCTTCGTAAGTGGGTAGAATATTTTCTCTCATTTCCCCAATATCACCAAACAAAGGACATTTTACGGCACTGCGAGTTTTTTCCATGGCTTACACTCTTAAAAAACACGTAAGACTTGTCTAAGGGTAACATAAACGAGAGTGCGACCTTTCACTGCAATCAAAATAGATCAACTAGTTGTCAACTAGCGCGACAAGTGCATACTTGTGACACGCGTCGCGCCTCGCCCCGCGCGTACCTTCCGCCCCCCTGTTTATGAGAACCAAGGTCAAATGTAACTTTGTTTGTTGACTTTTTCTAAAATACAACTTAATAACGACATAGAAAAGCAAACTAAAAGCAAAAATTGTTATATTTAGTCATTCGCATGAGCTCCCGAAAATAGCTCTTTTTTTCAAATTATTCAATATTTCAAGGACTTTGCGGCAGCTCTTAACATAATTTTATTTTGAAAGTGTTTAATAAACCTTATTTAAGATCCAGAAACGCAACTTTTTTTCACTATTAGAAGTTGAAATTCCTAAAAAAAAAAAAACGATCCACCCTAATGTTTATGCAGCTAGTAATGCCATATTTCATTGACTCCTTTTTAAAAATATAGTAATGTGAACTTATCGGCTCGAAAATTATCGAGACTAACGAGAGTTTCGATATTTATCGAGCTGACAGTTTACGTGTGTAAAAAATTTAAAGGTATTCCTGCAGCGGTAGGTGTAAGGGAAAACGCGCGCCTGCCAGCCGCCGCGCTCGTGTTTTTTGTAGTTAGTTAAACATGGTGATTATGAAAATCATTTTATCAAGTCAAACTCTGCGAATTTGTTTAGAAATCGTTGAGTACAAAAAAAGTGTGATATCAGTTCGCTAGTCATAGTATTAAAAACACTTTAGAAAAAGGGGTAACTTTGGGATTTTTTTCTATAGAGTGAAGGTCATTAGATCTTGTAACTGAATGCAACTTTGACTAGACTAGATCTTTTATCTTTATTAATATATATATTATTTTCAGAATTTTAAAAACTATTTTCTAAGTCTCAGATGATTTTAAAAATCACAAAAATGCGGTCTCTGCTGGCCTACTAAGCCATATTGAAAATTAAGATATTATTACAATTAAGAAAATTAATGAGTTCAGAGTGGCTAGTATGGGTTTGCACAATACCAAAAGAAGTTTTCTTTTACTATCGGTGATCTGTCAAAAGTGTCAAAGCTTAAGTTTACGTACTTAAATTATAAATGCAATGTGTTGTGATACCTAATGAATCACTCAAAACCATTTGAAAATTACATTCAAATTGGCAGATTTGTCGCAATTTTCGTAAGATATGCACAACCCATAAACTAACGATTTGGTAAGGAAAGCCATTTATTCACTACAAGAGTAACTCCTACAAAAGTCTGTCATTATTCATCTAATTTAACATAGTAATAGAATAGCCCGTCGACTGCCAACAACATTTCATATGACCATAATAGTAAAATTCAAGGAATATACAATCTCCCCAAAACTAGGGTAGATGCATTCGGGAAACTTGCCAGTTCCTATAACGCTAGATAACATCATACTTGCTTTGCATGGCTGTTGTGGGGCCACTAGAGTTGCGAGAAGCGTTTATTATAGGTACGACTGTAGGTACCTACCATATTCGCAATTATTATTTTGACAGAAAATTACTAAAGCAGAATCAACTTTCCAAAAGCTTGTTACATGATTAAAAGTTGTGTAATAGGTATAAAGTTTAATAACACGAGGTAAATTAGTCGATCAAATGTATATAAATACCTATAGATATATATCTATATAAGATAACGATAAGGGGTAACTACAGACAGTTTAATGACTAATTTGTTTTATTGCATGTAATCCCACTGCAGGGTAGAGGTCTTTCTCCACCATCCAATTCCAACCATCTATAAAATTTTGTTTATACATTTTGCACCTACAAATAGGTTAGGTTAGTTAGGTTAATAAATTATTTTCTTTATTTTCGTTTATTTTATTTATTTATCACACAAAACACATTACAATGCCAGCTAAAATTAACATACAGAAAAATTGTTTTAATCTACATTATAGCGTAACAATTGTGTGTACAGCTAAGTATAATAATTAATTTTATTATTCGTACTAAATGGATTAACAATAAAAAGAATAATCTAGTTTGTAAAGGACACTGGTGATAAAACTTAATTTTATACAACACAACCAACTCTACAGCCAGGCAACATCTTCCTAGTGCACATGCACAGAGTTGAGGCATAGTACGCATGTACGCCGCGCCGCCATGCACACTGCCTAGCTATACCTATAGCTATACCTGGCAGTACCCTATTTTGATCCTTCACCAGGTTGAGTGCTCCAGCGTGGAGGACCAGCTTTATCAGGATCATTGAAATGGAGGATACATTTAAGTTCTCTAATGAAATGGTGAATTCTGGGGTTAAAAATGTCAATTTCAGTATGTTTTATAGATATCTCATTGTACTGACGCGCCATTCTAGTGAGAGGATTGTAATAAGAGATGTTATTCTTATAAGTGCGTAACGCAAAAAGGTTGCTCTTGTTTGACCTTCTTGCACTAAATTTTGTATTAATGCAAATATCATCATGCAAGTTTCATCTTGTGAATATTTGAATTTTTGCATACCTTCTTTGTCCTTGTTTGTACGCACGTGTCACAGCTGCTGTTGCTGCGCCCTCTAGGTGTCGCATACAACCAGTGCATAGTAGCACCATCGTTACTGTGCATCATGCTGAGCAATGACCTTTTTTGATGTCATGGTTGTAACACTTGTAACTTCTATTTGCTTGTACCAACTTTACTTGTAATTTGGGACACAGAATAAATAATTTTAACTTACTGTTACTTTACTTACTAACAATAAAATAAAAATGAAAAAAGTGCTCGCCGCAAATCTGCCGGCCGCTGCCATACCGGTGTGAATATAACCCTGAGCCTCGGTGTATTACCACCTTACCTACTGACAGATAATTTATTTAAACTGAATAAAGTAATAAGACGAGGCTTTTGTGGCCTCTTATAACTTCATTTCTCTTACAACGTTATATCCATTACAACGCCATTTTCCTACTTCAATTTTGTAAAAACAGCAATACTAAGCGTTTTCGCTACAGAGTAGAAGTTTTGAACCAAAAATGTTTTACCTTAATCCGTAAACCTAATGGGGCTTTAAATAGGTAGGTACAACACCAGCTTGTTCCTAACTTAGTTAAGGCGCATGTATGACTCAAACTAGCGCCTCTGCATTTTCTTTCTTAAAATTACGTTAACAAAGGAATTTTTATTAACGTAATTTTACACAATTCCGACACAATGTAATTATTGTTTGAGAATAAATAAATGAAAATGAAATGAAATTTAAAACTCTATTGTACAGTTTATGATACCTATCAAAAGCTTTATTTTAATCCCTCTGAAATAGTTTAGTTTCGTATAATTTAGACAGAGAAGCGAAAACACAATTCGGTGGCCACCAAGAGCAACTTCGCTATTTTGCGTAAAGGAATAAAAGGCATTAAAATAAACCTTATGATAGGTAATTATCTTAAACTGAACAATAAACTCTTAAAAATTCCTTTGATTAACATAATTATAAGAAAGAAAAGGCAGCGGTGCTAGTTTGAGTTAGACATGCGCCTTAAGCTTGTTTGTTCTAGAGGCGAAAAACTTGACGACTTCTAGCAAGGTCCGCCTACGACGCAGGAGAGTGCGGGTTCGATTCCCGCCTCGGGGTCAATGATTGTACGATCTGCTGATATTTATTCTGAGTGTTTTGGGCAATGAGATTAGTTAGTACTTTAGTAACTATATTACCTACTTCATTGGTTCCGGGTTTTTTCTATGTGTAATAATACTTTTTTATCTATAAATAAATAAATAATAAATAATGCTGGACAATTCACACAGCATTATCTAGCCCCAAGCTAAGCAGAGCTTGTGTTATGGGTACTAGATAACTGATATAGTACTTAATTCAATACACTACATAGATAGATATTTTTTATTATACATAGAAAACACCCAGACCAACGGAACAAATTTCTGCAGATCGTGCACAAATTTGTTCCGAGGCGGGAATCGAACCCGCAACCTCCTGCGTCGCAGGCGGACCTTCGCCCGCTGCGCCACGGAGGTCGTCGTTATCTATGTAGTGCAATGAATTATTTAACTAGGTATATTAATCAGTTTTAAGTAATTAAGTACCTATACTAGCAGGTGATAGGTCTACTGTTCCAACCAAATCAAATTAAAATCAGTGGTCGTCCAAAGTTGAAGTAATGTGAAAAGGCCCGCATCATTATTTACTCATCATCATTATTGTTTCAATTGTAAATACTAGTTTTTCTAATTTATTTCTATTATTTGATTGTAATTTTATTTATTTACTTACTAGTTCATGCCCGCGTCTTCGCGCGCGTTATTTCTATGGATACGTTTTAAGGTTATCTCTATCACATGGGAACTAATATATGGGATAAAAAGTAGCCTATGTTTGATTCCAGGATTAGAGTTACCTGTGTGCAAAATTTCAAACCGATCCGTTCAGTAGTTTTGGCGTGAAGAGGTAACAAACATCCATCCATCTATCCATCCAAACTTTCGCATTTATGATATTAGTGTGATTATTAGATCAATAGGTCCACGTTCTTTGGTCCAAATATAAAGAACTTAAATCATTATGTCCACGAAGTTCTTTCGCAGAAAATTGTGATTTCCCGTGGGCCCTGCTTTACGCTATCAAGAAAATTGTGGCATGGGGAAAATGTTCTTTCTCTCTTATTAGCTTATGGCCACAACTTCAGTTGCGGGCCTGAAACATTTTAACTAATAAAATACAAACGGATTCTTATTTATTCAGATGTAAATAAACACTATCAAACCACTATACCTTATTTCTTATAAATGCTAAAGTTTGGATGCTTGGATGTTTGTTACCTGCTCATGACAAAACTACTAAGTAAATGGATCTGGGCCGCGATCACGGTGTAGTAACATATTGGCATTACGGTTCAAGCGTTAGCAGTTGAAACGAACGCTTGAGCCGTTATTACGGCTAAGTGTAGTCAGTATCTTCTTAGTATTCTAATAGGTAAGTAACTACGCTTACTACACCGTGATCGAGGCCTTGATTGAAATTTTACAAGGTGTAGTTCTAGACCTGGATTAACATAAAGGTTACTTTTTATACCGAAAAAATGTGTGTAAAGCCTCGGGCAGAAGGTAATTACCTACTAACTAATGTTAAAAATGTTAAAAACTTAGAATATCACAAATAAGAAAGATGAAGTAGACATTCATAAAATACTTATTGAAATAATGGACTATCTGCATCTTATTGTGATTTTATATATATATTTATATATATAGCAGTTATCTAGTACCCGTATCACAAGCTCTACCTAGCTTGGGACTAGATAATGTTGTGTGTATTGTCCAGCATTATTTATTTATTTATTATTATTTTTGCATGGAGGGTGGCCCTTTTATCAACACCATTTTGATTTATTTTTAAAATCGCGGCGCACACTACAAAAATCTTCAAATCCCCTTAACAAAATGTTATAGGAACGACAATTAACGTACAGCAACGTTAATCTAAAAACACTAACGTTAACTAATAACTAACTACCTAACTTGTGACTACTTGTGGCTCAAGTACGACTCAACTAAAACTTAAATAAACAAAGCTAACATTGTGTTCATTAATTTGTTCGTCAGTGCGACTAAATTATTGTTTCGAAGTTTGTTCTCGACGTGTATATCAAACTTCTCGATGTACCTTACCTATTTAGTTACTTTGATTAGGTCCCTACTTATTTGCCCAAAGTAGATAGAAAATAATTTATTATACCACACAAAGACAGGAATATATATACAGAGAAAAAAGCTTAGAAAAGGTACAGGAAGTATAAAGGGCGGCCTTATTGCTGAGAGCGATCTCTCCAGGTAACCTTGGGATAGACTTGAAATGAAAGAACAAAATAGACGATGGCAATGAATAAATCTATTTAGATCACAAAATAAAGAATTCTAATTCCGTGATTTAGATACTAAACCCCACCGGGGGCGGGCAGCAGCGCCCCCTGCAAAACAATTCTACCACCGAACTGCAATCCCCAACCCGCATATCCAGCGTGGGGATTATGGGAATTACCCCCAAGAGATAAAAGCCAAGAAGGCGCTTATCAGGGGAGGCCTGCGTGCAGCAGTGAACCGACACAGGCTGTTGAGGTTGAGGTTTGAGAAACTTAAAGAAACCAAATACCTACAATGTAGTAACGACTTAAACGTTTTTTAAAACTATGAAGATTTTCATGATGAAATATGTCGGAACTTTAAAAGCCTGTTAAAGCCGTGAGTAAAACCGGTAGGTACCTAAACTGTACTGCACACTTTTCTAGTCTATACAGTCTATAGTAGAAAATGAAAAAACTAAAAGTATTTTAACCCCCGACGCAAAAAGAGATGGGCGTTATAAGTTTAACGTGTCTATCTATCTGTGGTATCGTAGCTCCCAAACGGATTAACTGATTTTCATTTAGTTTTTTTTTGTGTGATATATAAATTTTATCCCGAGTGTTCTTAGCCATGTTTCATGAAAATCGTTCGGGTGGTTTTTAAATATTTAATTTTGTTCTTGTTGTAATAACAATCTTACAGTAAGTTTCCTGCGGTCTCCATACTAGGTAAAGCGTGTATCGTTACGAAGTAACATTACCTCATCCGTGTCACGTGAGGTGATGTACACTTTCATAAGCTGAATCCATGGATAAATTACTCCCATGATTACAGTTGACTCACTCGACGAGTGCTTTCCGTCTAGGACAATTTTTGCTTTCCGTCCATCAGTAATTGCACTTTGGTACGACAAAATCCACAATCGCCTCCATTTTGATGAACGAACATACCTAGTTTATATTTAAAGTAAACGATTACAATAACTTTTGGAAAGGCATTTCTAATCAAGTCTGAGTCATCCCCCTGAGGTTATTCGATAGTAGACCTAGTAGACTCGTCATCGAGACTTTTAATTTTTGTATGGGATTTAGCACATCGCCTTTAGCAGGTCGATATATATATACATACAAAAAGATTGTCTACTATCAACTTATGAGATATCAAACTTAGGGTTCAGAGAAGCCAGTGGCAAATTTGACCCAAAAATCATCCAAAAATGCGTTAAACTCTATTTATTTTGCACAGTTTTTATTTATGAAAGTCATGTTTCCCAGGCAGGTCAAAAATATACATCCAGTGTAGCTTATACACTGGCCACGTGACCCAGTGATATATTGCCGAAACATTAACGCTTCATGGGCCTCGGAGAATTATTTTTGTGAGCGCGTCGGAGGGACAAAATTTACGAGCGCAGATTGAAAAGCACAGTGTGGATTATAACCCATTTTTAGTGTTCCGCGTTCTGGTGGAAGTTCCATGCTGGAAGGTTCATGAAGGTTTTATGTTATTTTTAGTAAAATTTTAGGTCTGGTGACCTCAGTGGCGCAGTAGGGAAAAGTCCAACGCAGGAGACTGCTTGGTGCTTGGTTCGGTGTTGTTCTATGTTAAGGCGCAACCCCAACCCCAATTCAGCGCCACCACCGATTTTATCTTATTCTGTTAAACGAAGGAATTTTCAAAAATCGCTTGGCTAGTTTGTCATACCTATCTGATGCTTGTAATGCCTCTATAAACGAAAATATAATTCAAAATTCCTTCGTTTAACAGAATAATAAGATAAAAGGGTGGTGGCGCTGATTTGGGTAGGGGCAGCGCCTTATGCTATTTCTGGAGACATTATTTGTGTGTGTAGATTTGGTCTGGCACCCGAAATTCGGCCTCTAGGCGAAATAACGGGGGCCAACTGCAAGCCATGTGCGCAGGCCATAATAAAAGTGCACTAGTTGTGCGTGAGCACAGGTGCACGCGATGGGACGGTAGACCGACACGAACAGGGGGGGGTCAGGTGCAGGACGCTTCTTTACTTTAGTCTACATACCGAAGCGACAGAAATCAAAAATATCACTTTATTGCCGTGTCAGTGTTTAGTTTTATAATTTGACTTTTTCTAAGTGTACAATTATTGGGTTATTCCAGTTTTCCCCTTTGACAAAAACTGGAATTAATTTTTTTGGAGTACAGTTTTCCCCCTTGTATCTAAGGAAATTAGGAGTTTTTGATTTTGATTTTGTACCAACGGTTTAGCGTGAGTCAAGCACTCGGTAGAGAGTATTATATTCCTTGAGTTGGTGTAACACTTATCGCTTGAAAAATCCCAACAAGTATTTTGGCCCGATATAGATTTGAAACCTGGACCCAACAATCAGTGTTTTATCGCAGAATCTTCCTGGGATCTTCACAGGCTTCGCGGAGTGACCTCGGCAAGTTAAGGACTTCTGTTCGTTGTGCTGTTACTTCCTCTCATTCTAATATTACGTGGGCAGCTGAAGTTCTAGGGATTATACACGATTTCGATTAGAATTGATCTAGTTTTTTAGTACTAAATTAAAATTTTCAGCAAAAAGGAGAAGCCTATGTTCAGAGGTAGAGGACAGCCAGTGTTTCTTTTTTTTTTAATAGTGATGGAAAATCCACACAGCATCATCTAACCCCAAGCTAAGCAGAGCTTGTGTTATGGGTACTAGATGACTAATATACTTAATACAATACATTACACAAATAGATATTTTTTAATTTACAGATAAAATACCCAGTAGATACATTCGGAACAAATATTTGTAGATCGCACAAACATTTGTCCCAAGGCGGGAATCGAACCCGCAACCTCGTCGTCGTCGTAGGTGGACCTTTGCCCGCCGCGCCATGTTGGTGTATAGGCTGTTGAGTGTTGATGATGATTTAGTAAAAAGTAGGTATATTATTTATTATTTTTATGCCTCCAAAAAGAATCACATAATACTTTTATGCTGCGTTTTTCCATATGCCTTTAAATCTATTTGCAAACTAATGGGTGGTAAAACATGGTCTCTTAATTGAATCGTTGCACCGTGAATTTTTTAATTTGTATTTTTATGGTCGAACATTTGTGTGACTGAACTGGTCACGTGTGCCGCATGTTAAACAAAATGTTGGGTACCTTATGATACTTCTACATAGAGTAGGTAAATCTCACTTTTAGTCACAAATTATTGTTTCTTAAATGTATGTTGTTTCTATGGAAACGTTTTCTATCCCTTGAGAACTGATTTATGGGATAAAAAAGCCCTATGTTAGATTGTTGCGCCTTAAGGCTAGGTTTTCCTGCAGCAGAAGGCGTAAGGGAAAACGCGCGCCTGCCAAGCCGCCGCGCTCGTGTTTATTATGGTTATTTAAACATGGTGATTAAGTTAATTATTTTATCAAGTCAAACTCTGCGAATTTGTTTAGAAATATTAAGTGTCTTGTCTTGTGAATGCGACTTTGACTAGACTAGATCCTTAAGTAATTTATTTAAATATTTTTCAGAATTTTAAACACTATTTTCTAAGTCACAGATGATTTCAAAAATCACAAAAATGCGGCCTCTACTGGCCTACCAAACCTTAACGCTAACACAGTGTAGTGTGACTTTTGTGGCTACACAGCTGGCCAAAGGTGGTGACATGAATTTACGACTATTGCATAGTCAATGATTCTTGAATTCTCTTGTCAAAATTTTTATCAGATCCCACAGGGCAAAGGCCTCTTTTTCTTCCCTTCCAGTCCAGTTTATGGCATGACTGGTCGACCAGGATGAGTGGAAGATGAAGAAGCCATTGCCCATTTATGTGGCATATGATAAAATTTAAGCAGCTGTTACAGTTGCTTAAATAACGGTTATTGGTTGAAGTCAATTCCCAACCTTTTCTCTGAACTGTATTTTCCATAGTACTACTCATTTTAACCGACTTAGAAAATAACCCAGTTAGTCAAGACTGATAAACTGTAAGTTTGTGGCTCACAAAAATATCACCAGGTAGAATTGTCATCGTAAAAATCTAGTGTAACTTTGTCATTGCTCAATTATTTTAATATAATGCTGGACAATTCACACAGCATTATCTAGCCCCAAGCTAAGCAGAGCTTGTGTTATGGGTACTAGATAACTGATATACATAATACAATACACTACATAGATAGATATTTTTTTTTATTATACATAGAAAACACCCAGACCAACGGAACAAATTTCTGCAGATCGTACACAAATTTGTTCCGAGGCGGGATTCGAACTCGCAACCTCCTGCGTCGCAGGCGGACCTTCGCCCGCTGCGCCACGGAGGTCGTCAGTCATATTTTAAGGGTAAGTTTGTCACTGCCTACTTTTAAACCGCTACTAGTGCCTATAAAACAAATGCAAGAGCTATTATAATTACGAATGCCATAAAACTAAAAACAAACGCAATTTATTAAAAGTTTTTGCTCCACCATCTGCCGGATTTCCGCAGATAATTAGCGGCAAAAATATGAAAACACCAGACATTCTGAGTTATTATAAAAAGAAGAAACACTAACCGCTAGGTGGTTGCAAAAGTTTAGCTAAAACTTTTGTAAATTTTCATAAAATAAACTCATATTACCTTTTAGGAGATCCTATCAAAATAATCATTGAAATAATGGATCAAATATTAAATAGGTGAATGGACAGTGTTAAGATATCAGCATCGTCGCGGTCCGATTTCACTCACTACTAGCTAAAGCCTCCTTTTGTCTAAAACTCAACCACAGGGATGAGTCCAGTTGACGATAGTATTTTGACGTGATCGTGATTCTCCTTTTAATGTACAGAATTTGAAGGTTTTTGTTATTATAGTGCGTAAACTCACGCTCAGGATATATATATTTTTTTTAATTGGTATATTATTTAATATTGTACAGAATTTGATACAGCAGCGCCTCTATGGTGCGGACAGGACACTATCTTTCACAGTTCACTGTTACACTGCTTTAGAATAAACTTTTGGCATTTTTGTGGAATTTCAGTGTGATCATCAATATAAATAGTTGCCTAACAGAGAGGAATTCCACATCTTGATTAAGTTTTTCGGTTGGGTATCTACGAGGCTAATAGTGAGCAACTTTTAAAATATATTTGATAAGTTCTATCTGACCTAATTTTTGCAGGCCCTAGATTTAGGTGAACATGTTGTGCTTTTGTACTACTTTACATATTTATGACTCTTGTTCGCTGATATGATAAACTTTAAACTTTTTGAACTTGTGAGCATACAAAAACGAGAAGTCACCATCTCGTATCGATACTATCGTCAACCAGACTTGGGGCTGAAGCGTTCCATTTGATAAACGTAAGTTCAGCTCTTAACGTGTTCAAAAGCGAACCACAAATGAGATAGGTTTCGCTCTGCGCTATATTTTCAGATTCCAATGGTGTTATGGAATTTCCACCATTAACTGGAATGCCGGTTCATAGGAACCATAATGGCATGTGGATATGGCATCTTTATTCAGTGCGTAAACAAATAAATAAAAACCTACAAACATAAAAATAAACGATAGTATACCTCGCTAAGGTATAAATAAATAAATAATGCTTGACAATCCACACAGCATTATCAATCTAAGCAGAACTTGTGTTTTATGTACTGCTGGTTATGGTTATGTCACCCTGCACATTACAAAAAGGGGTTCATTTGATCTTGTAATTGAATGCGACTATGACTAGACTAGATCCTTAAATATCTGTGTTTCAGAATTTAAAAATAATATTTTATAAGTCTCAGATGATTTTAAAAATCACAAAAGTGCGGCTTCTCCTGGACGACCAAACCTTAAGACATCCACGGGTAGAGCTGAAGTTGATTCTTCAACCGCAACCGCAACGGTTAATAAATACTTCGGTCAAATCCGCCACATCCGAATTTCGCTCCTTGCCACACCGACCACTATTCCTGCGGCGGTGGCGGCAGCGCGATTAATTCGTTAGTATTGATTAATTTGCGGGCAGAGGCCAACGCCATACACGCTTCTCGTGTGTATGCGGCCTTATTAATTTTAACCGGAAAGATCGGAAATACAGAAAAAATAATCCTGTAGTAAATATAAAATTCAAGAGATGATAAAGCTCCAATTAATTAGTGTCGCAACACTATTTGTTGGGGGTATCGTTTGATTTTAAAAGACCCACAATACCACCAGGGGTAACGCCAGGGGTATCGTGGGTCCGTAGTGTACTTTATTCAGGATCTAAAAATTTACAACTTATAACGGTAGGTACATTTTATCCGATCTAAAAAAAATATGAAGAAAATAACTAAATAAATAATGCTGGACAGTTCACACAGTTTCATTAATTCCCGTTCAAAGCTAAATCTTGTGATATAACAGCCAGCGTCCTAGGCACGATACCTCTAGACTGATTATAACAGTCTGCAGTGTGTGGCAGTGTTTTGTGTGAATTGTTGTAATAATTAAATAAATAACGCTGGACAATCCATCTAGCCCCAAGCTAAGCAGAGCTTGTGATATGGGTACCAGATGACTGATATACTTAATACAATACTTTACACAGATATATATCTGCTAAATATGTATGGTGTATTTAGCCGAAACGAGTAGCAGTTATATTAAATATAATATTCATTGTTAATAAATCAAGTTTGTTCCCCTTAAACTTGACAACCTGATTAACCCAACCGGTTACTGGTTGCCGGTTACGTTTACATCTAAGTTACCGTTTTATCCGGAGTGCACACCCACCTCGCTCGGTGCGACTAATGGTGCAGATTATTAGCGCTAATCTCGCCTGTGTGTAACGGCTTTAACTTTGTCGCTAAGTAATTGTGAGGTCTTTTATACCAGACTGGAGTCAGATTTGTTGGAAAAAGTTCCCGTTCTTTTGGTAAAGCTACTGCGACTTGACTTTTTTAACCCTCGATGCAAAAAAAAAGGATGTTGTAAGTTTGAAGTATGTAGGAAGGCTGGGGTAAACGTAGTGTAGGATGCCCTCCGACCACCTGATCGGAAGGCATCCTACACTACGTTCATCATCCCACCTGTGATGATGACCTGCGAAAGGCTGCAGGCTCGATGCGGCAAGCTGAAGAAAAATATAATACAGGGTTATTCACTGACACTGCTTGAACTCTGCAGGTTCTGCCCATCATGGTCGGAGGGCATCCTACACTACGTACATCATCCCACCTGGGATGATGACCTGCGAAAGGCTGCACGCTCGATGCGGCAAGCTGAAGAAAAATATAATACAGGGTTATTAACTGACACTGCTTGAACTCTGCAGGTTCTGCCCATCATGGTCGGAGGGCATCCTACACTACGTTCATCATCCGACCTGCGATGATGACCTGCGAAAGGCTGCAGGCTCGATGCGGCAAGCTGAAGAAAAATATAATACAGGGTTATTCACTGACACTGCTTGAACTCTGCAGGTTCTGCCCATCATGGTCGGAGGGCATCCTACACTACGTACATCATCCCACCTGGGATGATGACCTGCGAAAGGCTGCACGCTCGATGCGGCAAGCTAAAGAAAAATATAATACAGGGTTATTAACTGACACTGCTTGAACTCTGCAGGTTCTGCCCATCATGGTCGGAGGGCATCCTACACTACGTACATCATCCCACCTGGGATGATGACCTGCGAAAGGCTGCACGCTCGATGCGGCAAGCTGAAGAAAAATATAATACAGGGTTATTAACTGACACTGCTTGAACTCTGCAGGTTCTGCCCATCATGGTCGGAGGGCATCCTACACTACGTTCATCATCCCACCTGTGATGATGACCTGCGAAAGGCTGCAGGCTCGATGCGGCAAGCTGAAGAAAAATATAATACAGGGTTATTCACTGACACTGCTTGAACTCTGCAGGTTCTGCTCATCATGGTCGGAGGGCATCCTACACTACGTACATCATCCCACCTGGGATGATGACCTGCGAAAGGCTGCACGCTCGATGCGGCAAGCTGAAGAAAAATATAATACAGGGTTATTAACTGACACTGCTTGAACTCTGCAGGTTCTGCCCATCATGGTCGGAGGGCATCCTACACTACGTTTATCATCCCACCTGGGATGATGACCTGCGAAAGGCTGCAGGCTCGATTCGGCAAGCTGAAGAAAAATATAATACAGGGTTATTCACTGACACTGCTTGAACTCTGCAGGTTCTGCCCATCATCACGAATGCGTTCCTGAAGACGCCAGCTTTAATTCTTATTTTTTTTTATAAATCACCTCAGATACAAATCATCAACGCAAAAACTAGATTTTTGCGCTTACGCCGTTCCAAAAACGTATGCTCTGTCCCGCTCTTACAAACACGAAATCCTATGCCAATCCTTTTGACAAAATGGCGCGCATTGCGCCCTCTTAACTGACTCCCCCGCAACCGCTTTATTGACGTTATGATAGTTTTTGTTTGTATATTTTTATTTAAAACATTACATCTATTATTACAGGTCAGACCTAATACAATAGAGTAGTCATCCTAATAATTATATATGTAAATCAACCAGGTACCTATATAATTAAATAGTCAAAGCAATAACAATTCAATATCAGTAAAACAATACCTAAGTAAAATAATTTAATACACATGTCAATAAGCAAAACAATTCAATAATTCAGTAAAACAATAAGCAAAATAATTCAATACAAATCAATAATCAGTGAGCAAAAAATTTTTCATTAAGTCATTATTTGATTTGTAGCGTATAAAATAATAATTATTTACCATAGCACAGATTAAGCAATGTAGCCCTTACGAACTCGCTCTGAGAACAAAATCTACTCTTAATAATCAAATCCCAGCAAAATACTCTCAACGGCTATCAATACTCCGTTATTAATAACTCTATTAGTTCCACCTCGAAGGTTTCAGTCCCAGTCTCACGTAACTGCAAACTTCAGTGCAGGCCTTTAGATAATTAGTTTACTGAGCATCCGGTGTCAAAGTCTAGGGTGAACTTCGAACAATGCCGCTGAGCAGAGCGGAATGGATTTAAGCTTGGATGGAACGGACCAAAGTCAGGACCTGCAGGTCTAAAATGTTATCTACAAACAAGCAATAATTTTTTCAGGGTAGGATTAAAATTATATGCAACTAGTTTCTGCCATCGGCTTCACACACGTTGTTTCTATGAAAACGTTTGTTATTTTCATCTTTATTCCATAGTCCATAGTGCTACATTTATGCATAATTTGAGCCCGATCATCCCTAACGATAAGATGGTACGGGCGTTGACAGGTCTCTATGAAGATAGCCAGTAACCAGCGCACCGGCGAGATGGGCAGACGATTAGAGTGCAGTGGAAACCAATCTACCCGACCTATAGATGTGATTGGAATAGATTTAAGCAGTGGAAATTAATCCACCCGAGCTATGAATCAGAGTGGCATAGATTAAGCCATAGAAAGGAAACCAATCGACCTATGGATCAGAGTGAAAAAAACTCGAAACTGATCCATTAATGGATTAGGAAAGTGGATCAGGGTTGAACGTATTGCTTACGATGATGTCTCGTGCATAATTTTCATAGAAAACTAAAAAAAAATTGGTTGTCTGTAAAGTCGGTTTACTGACGATAGTTGAACGTGACAACGTCTTAAGAAAATACTGATGGAATGGTAGCATTTTTCAAAAGAAAATTTTAATTTCATTTGTTTAATAGATTTGTATGTATATAGAGAAGGAGGTAATTGGAAATCACAATGAAATTGATCAAGTTAGATTTATTTGTACGCATAAATACAATTATGTCAATTTTTTTTTACAATTTAATAGTTTTTACAACCATAAATGTGCGTTGAGCAATTGTTTTACAACTTTCGATTTTGAAGCAGTGATTATTGGCTGCGCGAATGGCGTTGCTAAAGTAGATGCTACAGCATCTTGAACCTCCGTGGGTTCACTCATCGAAGGTAGTGGCTTATTCGTGACATCATCTGGTTCGTCAGGTTTTTTTTCCATGGTGGGATTGTAAGCGGTTCTGCAAAATAAATCGTCGTTCGAAACATTTAAAAAAAAATTTCATAATATTCTTCATTCAGAAAATCATTTTAAATTTAAAAAATAAAAATACAACAAAATACTTGAATAAAATTTATTGTTTAAATTTATACTCAATTGTTAAAATTTAAATTTTGATTTTATTATTTTAATAACATAATTAATTTTTTTCAATTAGTTACTTAATTATTTTTGCAAATTTAATTGATATTTGTTATATAAAAGCTCCCTGCCTGTCAAATTGGGAGGCTTAGGTATACGCAAAATTTCAAGTGTAGCCCTGCCAGCGTTCTTGTCTTCTGTCTACAGCACTAGTTCTTTAGTTGACAAAATTTTAAAGCCTTCTTGTTTGGTCCCGCCTGGAATGTCATTAAAAATTTCATTTTTAGACGAAGCTCGAACGGCTTGGCATAATGCTTGCCCCGATGCTGCTCCCCCAAAATCACTTTTGTCCCAACGGCAATGGGACGGGCCTCTGTGTGAGTTGACACGGAATTGTTTGTTACAAACGTGCTCCAGCTCTGCAGATCGTGCCCGCCTCCTGGCCGTTTCTAAATGGGAGTCAGGACATTGGTTGCAAGCATTTCCTTCATATAACACTGGTACTTTATTGGATCCCGTAACTTTCCGTATCGCAACATGTCTTCGGTTGGGTGCAAGGTGTTGCGCGCTTCATCAATGCCAGTGCGGTACTGCTGTCGAACAGCTTGGTCATCACGGATTATCGTGTACTAGGGCAGCCGGTCGGATATCTCGCCACGCCAGCCTTAACGACATCATCCGGCGGGCCTTTGTCACCGCTAACGTACCAGCTATTCTCGAACCGAATGGTCTGTTACGTGACGATGGTAAAAGGCCCGACGGTATGACACTAGTCCCATGGGAGTTGGGGAGGCCCATTGTGTGGGACGCTACATGCGTCGACACACTTGCGCCTTCCCATCTTCCGAGGACATCCGTGAAGGCAGGCGCGGCGGCAGATTTGGCCGAAGATCTCAAGAGGCGCAAATATGCAGGTCTCGACAGAGCCTACACATTTGCTCCTCTTGGAGTCGAAACCCTAGGTCCGTGGGGTACCGAGGCTCTTCGGGTTTTCAAAAAATTATCTGAGCGTCTGGTCGAAGCGACGCGTGACCCGAGAGCTGGTCAGTATCTGGCACAGCGCATCAGCATTGCCATACAGCGGGGCAATGCAGCCAGCGTCTTGGGGACGCTTCCGACTGGTATTGATATGGATCAGTTGAGCTACCTGTAGATTGTTTGCAACAGTCTGCAGTTAGCTCAATTGTTTCAATTGTAAATATTATAATATAATTTTCTTTGTGAATAAAGGCTTCTGCCATTATAAAAGTAATAATTTTAATTAATTCATTATAAGAATAAACAATGATTAAATTATTGTTTATAAATCTTACATTTAAAATTAAAAATTTGGAAACATTAAAATTTTCGTAAGTCTAGTTTTTAAAAAGCCCGCCTCAATGTCTTTGATATAGGAGAAAATGTTCCCTTTGACGGATGGCTGGTCCAACCTGTCATTTCAGACACGTTGTTGTGATATGTGGAAGATTTAATATTTATGTTTTAATTTTTTTAAATCATAGCTACGATCGATAATTATTTCGATTGAATACCTAGTAAAGCCATAGATTTTTTACTTATCGTGAAATAGTTCTGTTAACTTATTGTTTTAATTATGTCAATTATAGCATAACCTACAATAGCTGCACTAGCGGACCGATGCTATTCATTTTAATGATGAAAGCACGAATATTCGACAATATATCACTGAATATATAATTAATATCGAAAGAATGTTTCCGAGTATACTTACCTTGGACAAATTCTGCAGTTGGGTAAAAATAATTTTGAGAAGGAGGCTAGGAGGAGGATCCAGCTAGGCTGGGCAGCGTTTGGGAAACTACGTCGAGTCTTCTCGTCATCCATACCACAATGCTTGAAAACTAAAGTTTTCAATCAGTGCGTCCTACCCGTCATGACCTACGGAGCTGAGACGTGGACACTCACGGTAGGGCTGGTCCACCAGTTCAAAGTCGCTCAGCGAGCTATGGAAAGAGCTATGCTCGGAGTCTCTCTGAAGGATAAAATTCGTAACGAATACATCCGTAAGAGAACCAAAGTTATCGACATAGCTCAAAGAATTAGCAAGCTGAAGTGGCAGTGGGCCGGCTATATCTCGCGAAGAACCGACAACCGCTGGGGTAAACGTGTTCTTGAGTGGAGACCACGACTCGGCAAACGTAGTGTAGGACGCCCTCCGGCCAGGTGGGATGACGATCTGCGAAAGACTGCAGGCAGATGCTGGATGCGGCAAGCTGAAGACAGGGCGCTATGGCGCTCATTAGGGGAGGCCTATGTCCAACAGTGGACTAATATGGGCTGATGATGATGATGATGATGATCGAAAGAATCATTACCTTTATCGCTGTAATTATCGTTGCTATAAACAATTGACACCACATTCACTTTTCACTGCACTTGATACTCGATCAAAACATGTAAATGTACCTACTATAGTATAGCAGCTGTCCACGCAGACGCATCGCTCACTCAAGTAGGAGAGAGACGGATGTCGAACGCTGCCGAACGCAAAGGCCGATTGTGCTTCTTTGTCGCTCGTTCCGCGCTCTCGCTTGCACTTCAAGCCTTACATGGAACGCCCCAGAGCGAGGTAACGCCGCATGAGTCATGTTTTTTCGTGCGTGCAGCCGGCTCTATCGAATTATAAGACGTTGTCACGTCAAAAAATGCTTCCGCTGCTGACCTAGAAAGCATGGGATACATTTTGTGAGTTCGGTAGATACAAGAGTGATTTTGATCGACAGAAACTTACTTGAGGCATAAAAATAAAATAACATTTGTTAGTGTAGTCTATGGGTAGATAGATAAACCGTGGTACCTACCATTATTATGTCTATGGATAGAACGTAAGAGCCCAAGCGCGTTTTCCATGGCTGGGAGGCACCGAAACAATTGTAAAAACTTCAGAGAACACAATAAAACCAAATAATATAAAAATCTTTTATACTACACCTGCTCAGAAAGTTACTTATTCCTTTTCCAAACATGAGGTAGAAAGTACGTCATTGCATGCGAATTGAAATGCGATAGGAAAATACTATGGAATTTCATTTCTCACGTGTTTAGCGGGAGAGAAAAGTGTATAGAAATCCGTTTCTAACGTGTTGTTTTTTTTAATACTCTAAAATATCAGCCGGTAGCTATGGTTATTTTCATAATAGGTCTAACTACAAAAAGTTTTTACTCCGAATCCGCCAAATGACATCGGCCTCTTCCGTATTCGGGACGGTAATTCAAATAAAGAACCATGTGAAAAAAGCACGTGCGCGCATTTATTGCTACATTTGAGTTTACAATTTGAATTTACTCGAGTGATTTAGAAGATTCTAAAACGATGATTTTCCTCGACGGTGTAGTATAAAGCAACTGTATCACTTGGGAAAAAGTGCGATTCCTACCTCGTGTGTTTTAAGGCTCAAAGGACACACTCGATATGAATTGGGCACTTTCACGCCCAGGTTGTACAATGTACTATTATTTGAAATACAGTAGGTAAATAAATAAATAAATAAATAATGCTGGACAATTCACACAGCATTATCTAGCCCCAAGCTAAGCAGAGCTTGTGTTATGGGTACTAGATAACTAATATACTTAATACAATACATTACATAGATAGATATTTTTAAATACCAAGGTTCGAACCTCCGAGGTGGCCAACGCCCCCTTAGGCAAGAACGCCCGCAGGAAACTACGGAGGCTACGACAGAAGCGGGAACAACAGGAGGCAACGAGTACCGAAGCCACTGTTAAGAACGCTGAAGGTCCTAGCTTCTTCTACAAGCAGCGGCAAAATGCTAATAGCATGTCTGAACCCAAACCGCACGCCCCGCCGGCGAAATCTACGAGCTTGCTCGTGGAGGCCGCTGGGTCTGGTGTTGGCCGAGGTAAGGAGAAGAAGACTGTGAACAGCAAACGCTTCAATCGCCAGAAGCGTGCAGCCACAGCGATCACCCGATCAGCTCAGGCCCCTGCCGCGGCTCCGATCCAAGCTCCGGCCTCGATCCAAGTGGAGCCAGGCAAGAGGACGCGTCTGGATGACACTGTGTCCCCGAGAGGGGAACACAAGAAGCAAAAGCTTGACTGCACACGTCGTGCCCCCGCCGCCAGCTATGCTGAAATCGCGCAAAGCAACCTTGGCATAGCGGTGGTGAAGACCGACAACCAACAACTGACGGAGGAGCAGGCCACTGTACTGAAGAAGTACCTCAACTGCCGGCTTCATGACGAGGCCAAGGATTCGAGCATCAGCTTCACCCCCCGCTTCCTGGGCAAACCTATCTACACCGATGGGGCCCTAAAGCTGTGGTGTGCCGATGAGCCGTCTTCCGAGTGGGTGATCGACGCCATCGAACAGCTACCGAGCTCAGCTTGCCCGAATCTTGCAGTAGTGAAGCAGAGTGAGCTGACGAAGAAGGTGCGCGCAGCCATCTTCTTCCCAGAATGCATGTTCTCCCTGGAAGACACAAGTCTCTTACTGGGGAAACAGAACAAATGGGCGCAGGTTCACCAGTGGGTCGTCTACACCCACCAAAGGCAAGCAGACGACATGCTTTTCGTGACGATAGGGATCCCGGAAACCCTTGTCCCTACCGTCATGGAGAAGGGCCGCCGGCTGTCGTATGGACTGGGGAGCGTCTACATACGCTTCTACGGTGCGGATGGAAAGCTCCAAGACGACCCCCCAAGCAAACAAGAAAAAACACAGCCAGAAGGACCGGAGAATAAGCCTGGTCCCAGTGAAACAGCTGTGTCCGAAAACCCCGATCCACCGGTGCCCCCCCCTCCCACGCACTCATCGCCCAAACCGTCGTGCTCAGGAACGATGGAAGCGATGTGTGAGGAGATGAGCGAGGAACTGGTGCTGGCCTCGGACGAGGATGACGCAGAGGCAGAGAAGGAGGAGATGGGAAACCAGAATGATGGCGACCCAAAACCCCTCCTCTTATAACGTCGTCCAAACAAACCTCCAGCACAGCCTCACTGCTACGGCTAACCTGCGCAGAGTGCTGGGGGACCCAAGCAACGAGACCATAGCCCTGATCCAGGAGCCGTGGATTAGGGCAGGGCGTGTGTGTGGTCTCAACAATCTAAACGGTAAGCTCATTTATGACAACACTTGCAATAACCCGCGTGCGTGCATTTTTGTACCACGCAACATTACTGTTGTACCCATAACCGAGTTTTGTTCCAGAGACCTGACGACTGTCAGGCTCCAGGGCGCTTTCGATGGGGAGACTGAAGACGTAGTGCTCGCGTCAGCCTACATGCCCGGTGACGAGGTCGTGCCCACGACGAACACTACGGATCTGGTAAGACAATGCGAACTCAATAATTCAAAACTAATAATTTCAGCAGACACGAACGCGCACCACCCCATATGGGGCATGCCCGTTGCAAACAGAAGGGGAGAAGATCTGGTGAATTTTCTCTTCACTACCAAACTGACCATAGCAAACAGGGGCGCGGAACCAACCTTCGTGACGAAACGATGCCGCACAATAATTGATCTCACCCTTGTAACAGAAAACTACTCTGACTGTGTGCGCAACTGGAGGGTATCAGACGAGGTCTCCTCCTCCGACCACAGGTGGATCAGGTACGAACTAACGCTGAACAAAACGATTCCAGCACCCACGCGCAACCCGCGCAAAACAAATAAGGTACTGTTCATAAACTCTCTGCAGCAGCACCTAGGTGAGGGTGGCCCGGAATCAAATATTAACAACACTGCAGAGATCGAAACAGCAGTACAACACATCACGCAGAGCCTTACCAAGAGCTTTGAGGAATCTTGCCCTCTCACCGTCGTCAGTGAAACCGATCCTGGTAGGAAAGGCTGGTCCCGGCGACTAGAGGAGCTCAAGTGTAGAGTACGTAAGTCTTTCAACAGAGCCATGAACACGTACGACGACTCCGACTGGAACACATACAAGAAGGCCCAGGCCGATTACAAAAAACAGCTACGTCGTAGGAGTCGTCTCAAATGGAAAAACTTTTGCAATAACATAGAATCAAACTCTGAAGCGAACAGAATCAGAAAAATTTTAGCTGCGGAACCTAACCGCGAGATTGGTTCGCTTAAGAAGTCTGATAACACCTACACCAAAACGACAGCAGAAACACATGAACTTCTTTTACAAACACACTTCCCAGGCTGCCTCATAAACGGTGAAACAGAGTGGCACACTACCAGTCTAGTCACACCTTCGGCGACAGACTGGGCAGTGGCAAGCTCAGTGGTAACCGGAGATAAGGTAAACTGGGCCATCAACACATTCAAACCATACAAGTCGCCAGGTATGGATGGGATATTTCCTGGCCTCCTACGCTGGGGTGTGGCACACATAAGCGGAGCGCTGACGTCTATCTTCAAGGCCTGCCTGGCCTTACGCTACGTGCCGCTTATGTGGAGAGAGGTTAGAGTTCTTTTCATACCCAAACCTGGAAAAAGCGACTACACTGAAGCAAAGTCCT
This sequence comes from Eupithecia subumbrata, assembly GCA_949316285.1. NCBI lineage: Eukaryota > Metazoa > Arthropoda > Insecta > Lepidoptera > Geometridae > Eupithecia > Eupithecia subumbrata. The sequence goes on along the minus strand of OX438630.1, from coordinate 10,969,263 downwards.
ACAGGCCGATCAGTCTCACCTCATTCTTACTCAAGACCCTAGAGAGGCTATGCGATCGATACATAAGGGACAACATACTCACAATAAAACCACTACACCCACAACAACACGCCTACAGCTCAGGCAAATCAACAGAATCTGCGCTGCACACAGTAGTTAGTAGATTAGAACAAGACATTTCAAACAAAACGCTCTGTCTCACAGCCTTCATAGACATCGAAGGGGCTTTTGACAAGACAAACTTTGACAGTATCAGTACATCTCTTCAAAAGCACGGAGTGGAGCCAACGCTGGTAAATTGGATCATTAGCATGCTCAAGCTGAGGGCAGTACGAATCGACACACACGGGGGGACCAGGGGAGTTGTGGCAAGGGGATGTCCACAGGGCGGCGTCTTGTCACCGCTTCTGTGGAACCTAGTAGCTAATGATCTAATTACTAAGCTAAATGACCAACGCTTCTTCACGGTAGGCTATGCAGACGACCTTGCGATACTCATATCGGGACATTTTGCCAGCGTGGCGTGTAACATAATGAATAACGCACTAAAAGTCGTCGAAAACTGGTGCATAGACTATGGACTTACCGTGAATCCAACCAAAACAGAACTAGTAATGTTCACCAACAAGCGTAAACTAGGAACCTACCAGCTCCCGTTCCTGTTTGATACGCAGCTAACACTATCCGACACGGTCAAGTACCTAGGTATAACTCTAGACAGTAAACTAAACTGGGCAACACATTTAGAAAACAAGATAAAGAAGGCCACCATCTCATTCTGGCAGTGCCGACGAATGCTAGGAAGAACATGGGGTCCCAGCCCAAAGATTACCCTATGGCTCTACAACACTGTAATCAGGCCCTCGCTGACTTACGGTGCCCTAGCCTGGTGGCCGAGAACAAACCAAAGCACTACCATAAACAAACTACAGAAGTTTCAGAGACTAGCCTGCGTAGCGACTACAGGGTGTATGAGAACTGCCCCCACTGCAGCACTCGAAGCCCTGATAGGCCTAACACCACTGCACCTACACGTGCAACAAGAGGCAGCCGCAGCTGCTTACAGACTCTGGGCGCTAAGTTTATGGGACAACAACACTAACGCACAACATACCACTATTATAGACGAGTACGCAAGGAGTAATCCCATGCTACTCTCGATTCACGATAGGGTACCCAAAAAACACATACACTCAAAAAGCTTCACTATACAAATGCACGAAGAGCCAAGTGATAGCTCAAACATATACGAAGTAAGAATATACACAGATGGCTCTAAAATGAAAACAGGTACCGGGGCGGGAACGTTCTCGGAAGAACTCAACATACACAAGACAACAGCACTGGGTGCCCACAACTCCATCTTCCAGGCGGAATGTGTAGGTATAATCCAAGCTGCGACCGCAGTGCTACGAAGAAAGGTAACTGACCAAAATATCAGGATCCTCTCGGATAGCGCGGCTGTACTACAGGCCCTGAACAGGAGAGAACACAACTCGGGACTCACCCTACAGTGCCACCACCTGCTAGAACAAGTAAGTGAGTCCAATAGAGTCACTCTACAGTGGATAAAAGGACACAGCGGATCGAGAGGAAATGACGAAGCTGACGCACTGGCAAGGAGAGGTTCGGAGCGGCAACCGGCAGGGCCCGAACCAGTAATCCCCCTACCACACAGTCAAATCCGCTCATGGATCCGTCAACGCACAGCCAAACAACACCAAGACTACTGGTCAGGTATTCCAGATTGCAGACAGTCGAAGGAGGCCTTCCCGGTTCTTAACCCGAGATTCTCCCGAAAACTCCTCAATCTGAAGCGTGACAAACTCCGGCAAATCGTCGGCATTGTCACAGGTCACTGCATGCTTAACCCGGGAACGGTGACCTATATGTCTGTGGGACCAGGTGACTTGAAAAATTCGAATAACTTTTTCACCCGCCACCGATTTTCGTCGCGATTTCGAGTAGCTGCCTCATTTCCCCTCCTCCATCGTCAGTTTATACTGTGACGTCGGAGCGGGCGCAGGTTTTTGAGTTTTGGAGCCAACCAGGTGCGGTACACCGGGGTCACCGAATATGTAAGTAAAATAGACAGAGTTGAATTATTTACTATTCGTTTTTTGTCCGGTTTATGTACTTTTTTTAGTTACTTTTGTTAATGTTTTATTGCATTATACTATAATCAGTAAGTTTATTGCATGATTTTATAAATTTTATCGAAATATCACAAAATTTATTATATCTTGTTCCAAATGTACACTTTGTTACAGCATGTCGTTCAAAAGGGAACAGCATCTTCTAGAGTCGCTTCTCCATGAACTGCTTGATGACGATGGATGCATAAATGTGGATGGAAAAAAAATAGAAAGACCAAATACACTTGCCACAAGTTCAAGACACATTTGTGTCTTGAGAACGTAGTGCCTTATTGCAGTATTTGCTTGACTGAAGAATAATGGTTTTCAAAGATTTTTTTTTATTATTTTTTGGTGGTAGGATGAAATTTTTTGTTTAATATAAGTAAGTTCCTAGAGTCTAGAAACTGAAAAGATTGAACTAATTACAAAAATAATGTTGACTGATTTCTTTTTTAATTTTTTAAAAGCTATGTCTACAAACTTAACCAATTTTGTATGTTCTATGCGAAGTTGTCTAGTCATAAGAAAAAATAAATAAACGAGGCTGTAATTAATGAAATATCGTTGTTTTAATGTCAAATAATTTATAATTACCAAATAAAATGGCCAGTAAATAAAAAACTTTGAAAAATCATCCATCGAAAACCCCGGTGCGTGAGACCGGGGTCACCAAAGGTGTAAGTCAAATCGACGTCACCGTTGGCGGGTTAACAAACACCTATTTAATCTGGGTATCACGGACAGCCCCCTATGCAGAGGGTGCATGAACGCAGAGGAGACGGCCGCGCATGTGCTTGTAGAGTGCGATAGCGTTGCTTCTCAACGACTACAACACCTTGGGACACCGAGGACGCCTAGGGAGGCATGCACCGGCGTCAGCGAGCTGCTGGCCTTCCTGGAGGACATCGGGTGGTTAGTTTAGCAGCCCCCCACCCGACACGCAAAAAGGGCCCACCTGTGGCCTAGTTGCGGAAAACAGTCCAGAAACAAGTAACAAGTAACAAGTAGATATTTTTATTATACATAGAAAACACCCAGACCAACGGAACAAATTTCTGCAGATCGTACACAAATTTAAGTAAGTACTAGCAATTCGAACTTCCATTTACAAGTTTATAGATTCACTGCACTTTTCCCATTCCTGGCTAAAGATTCGTATCGACAGCTAAACAAGCGAGCTTTGTAATAGCTTGTTGGATTATAATAGAACTTTCATGTCCAGACGTTGTTGGTTTAATTCTGGTTTTGCTTCCTTTTGACTTGTTTTGATAGGAATAATTATAGATGATGGCGCCAGACATATGCTATATGCTATGATGCTACTATCCGTCACGATGAATATATTTTATTTAACAGAATGAAAAAATGCAATATTTCATAGACTGCTTCTTTTTGACATTAGGTTTAATTTTTTATAAATATATGTCTTTTTCATGCCGTTATTTTTACTTTTGGTGTACTTTTTGAGATCTGTCAAAAAATCGTTGAGGAAAATCTGGAATTATTAAAAAAACAGATCCCCAGACCATCTTGAATTTTTTTTCTTAACGGGGAAAAGTAGAAATCATTTTTTAAATTCCAGTTTGTCAAGGGGGAAAACTGGAATAACCCTTTCTAAGAAAAGTGATGCAAATCTATCGGCTCAAAAATTATCGAGACTGAAGAAAAATGCGAGCTTCGATATATATCCACCTGACAGATTACATGTGAATGATAAATTGTAGGTATTCTTTCATTGAAGTCAAAGAAAATAAATGCTTGTACGGTGTGTTATAAGTAGGTACCTTTATTGTTATTATTTGTATTTTTGTGTATTATTTGCGTATGCAATCGATTAGTAAGGCGCTTAATGAGCTAACCGATTAATGAAGCAAATTAAAATGGTGTATTGTTATTTCGACCCAAAATTTCATTCCACAAACGAAGTTATAATAAGTTTTGTCATTTCAACCCACACAAATTATACAGTGCTGTTTCAACCCACCCAGAAGAAAACAAGTGATAATCAGCAAAAGTAAAATCTATATATATAAAAGAAAGTCGTGTTAGTTACACTATTTATAACTCAAGAACGGCTGAACCGATTTGGCTGAAAATTGGTGGGGAGGCACCTTAGAACCAGGAGACGGACATAGGCTATGTTTTATCCCGGAATTACCACGGGAACGGGAACTACGCAAGCGAAGCCGCGGGCAGCAGCTAGTTTACTATAAACGGCCCGAGATACCTACGTTTTGTAAAAAAATGAGTAGCGAAACCAAAGAAATATTCTTGAAAATATTCTACGACACTGGTATTATCGTCAAATAGCAGAAAGTCATACGAAACCATTTTTAGTTTGCAAAGCTTGAATGAATGCTTTGAAAAGCTTTTTCATATGATTCGTATCTCGTCCGTTTTCAAACATGAATTTTAGCCTTTCGCTGTGCGTATTTAATTAAGCGTTGTAAAATTGTGTTTTATTTTAAGTGGTTACCTACCTGTTACCTGTTGTTTTCTGTTATTGTAATCAGTTTTTGTTGTTTTCATTCATAAATATCTTGGTTAGCATAAAATAGCTTGTACCTATTCTAGATCATTATTAGAAAAAAGGTATATAATAAAAAATCGTATCTGTAAAGCATCAAGACAAGACTATTGAATTTTCAGTCTAACTACCAAAATCAAATACATACATAAATTTCATAAAAATTTAAAAAAAATATTGTAAAGTTCTTTGTGAATAAAGGCTTCTGCCATTTAAAAAAATCATAGAAAAGCTTTAGTAACAATATACTTATCCACAAGAGCTAGGTTTCCTAACTTAACCATACTCCATATAGGTTGTGGAATCTTCAGGCAATTAACCAAATCGCCTTAAAGCTACTATAAACTAGGAACATCCACTATAAACTTCCAACAAGACCAAAATACCCTCACAGACAAATGTAAGTTGCGTGCCGTAGTGCATTCCAGCGTAGTCGGTATATTTAGTGCTTGCTTAGAACACGAGGTGCACTGGACCGAGGTGCGCTTAGTACATGAATAGCTTAATGTTATGTTGTACTGTCCTAACCACTATTATTCTGTGTTTACTGTAACTAAGTTTGAGTCTGATCTGGGTCCGAGTGGCTAGTATAGTACGAGTTTGCATAGTCCCAAAACTATAGATCTAAGTAAAATTCGATGGATATGGTACAAATCAAAATGTATTTTATAGCAATAGATTAGGAATACATAGCAAAATATGTGTACAGAATTTTACTGTAGTAATTATTACTAATAAAGACTATAATGACTATTACATCCTCCTAGCGCTAAGTCAACAAATGGCCTGTGTTGTATTACAACTAAATAACTAAATACAAAGTGAACAACGAAGATGGAAGCGGGTCTATGACAACAAAACACGAACGTTCGACTATGACTGAGGTAGTACCCAATCTCCCGTATTTATCTTAAATCTAATCCCGAAATGAAAATAGTTTGCGTTTACCGCTCACTTGTTAAAGTGCAAAATACTACAAATCACTTAAAATCATTGTTAATCTACAATCGAGGTCAGAGACGATTGGATCGCAGTCAAGCTAAGAAAAGAAGATCTTCTCAGTATGGGCTAGAAGGAAACTAAAACTTTTATAGTTTTCGTAAACTATGCAAACTCATCCTTATTCATATGGTTAGTTCAAGAAGAAAGAAAAAAATCAAATCAAAAACTCTTCATTCCCATAAATACAATAGATGTACACTTAGAAAATGTCAAATTATAAAACTAAACACTGATACGGAAACAAAGTGATATTTTTGATTTCTGTCGCTTCGGTATGTAGAAAGAAAGAAAATCTTTTTATTAGCTCACAAAATACTTAGATCTTGTCACGTAACCTACCTTTAATAAGATTATCAAAAGGGGATGCAGGTTTCCAAAATCATTATTTCGCTGGCTGTAACACTATTCAATAACAAATTATTTAAAGCAAAAAGTTTATTTAGAAAAAAAGTTAAGTTAATTATACAAGAGTAGAATAAGGATCTAACCCGTTCCTTTCTTCAGCTTTTAAAATTTTGTACAAAATATTAAATTGTCTCTAAACTGCTAAAGCTTTGCGCACATTAATCCAATACGACTACCGCTCAGCACAAAAACGTGCATTCAAATATGGGCTTAAACTCGTTATCCTCAGATACATTTTACAGTGACAAAATGGCTTCCCATAAGCTTCTAACACGTTGCCCGCGAGCTGTCTGTCATCTGATCCCATCAATATGAAATGCATCTAAATGTTATAAGTTGTTATATCCATAAGCACATTTTTGTGATGCGCTGTAGCGGTGCGCCTTTCATCTGCGACAACCTTTAGTATCATTGTATGTTAACAAACGCGGATCCAGCCCTCAAAAAAGTTTGTGGTCACAGCCACCCAAAAATCAGCCAAGTGTGAGTCGGAGTACGAACTCGCTAATGAACAATCATGAATGACTCATGAATGACTTTTGAATTTGATTATTTCCTTTTTCCGCAGATAATGCATTTGGAATTTGGTCATAGGAACGGAAATAATCATTGGAGAAAGTCAAGGTCTGACTTCCAAATCGCAGCTTCAAAAGAAGCAAAACTGCAGGACACGAAAACGCCTCGGAGAAGCCGATTCGCTGCGAAAAAACAGCAGCAGTGTGACTCAGCGTTTGCGTTTTAGTACAAATCGTACTGCAAACAAATATCGCGAAATCGCGCGACACAGGCAGGACGCACTTAAAAATTAGCGGCTGTGTGCGTGGGGCTTTACTGCATCATTTTTAACTTCGTTTTATTTTAAAACAAAGTTTAAAATGATGATAAGTACTTACATAGCGTAGGGCTTTGCATTGCAGCGGTAAAATAGAAATAATTTCATTTAAATAACTTACCATGATGATATAGTATACATAAAATAATAAATAAATAAATAAAGCTGGACAATTCACACAGCATTATCTAGCCCCAAGCTAAGCAGAGCTTGTGTTATGGGTACTAGATAACTGATAATACTTAATACAATACACTACATAGATAGATATTTTTTATTATACATAGAAAACACCCAGACCAACGGATCCAATTTCTGCAGATCGTACAAAAATTTGTTCCGAGGCGGGAATCGAACCCGCAACCTCCTGCGTCGCAGGCGGACCTTCGCCCGCTGCGCCACGGAGGTCGTCACTTGTTCTTATTATGCTCAAAGTTATTATGTCGAAAAATCAATCAGAACAATTTACCCTGACTGGCATTTACAAAAAACTTTATAAACTAAACTTTGGCAGGGACCAAAAACGGAGTAGGGTCGGAAGTTTTGATTGCACGACGCACCCGCCCGGCCAATAGTTATCTCTTTTTTGCAATACAAGTATTCATGTTCCAAAAAGAAACAGGTAAGTTACCTACCTAGTATGTTGTCAATTGTCATAAATGTGACATTGACATCAACGTGTCAGCATAATATCGTCGATGGCTCTTTGCTGCGTTCCGAACCACGCACGGTTCATGATTCACTGTGTTTTTTTAATTTCTTTTAGGGCCCACTTAGTTCTTTGATTTCAATTAGGGTTTTGGGCATGCCCATCATGCCCATAACGGTGGATCCGCGCCTTGTAACCAAGATCTCTTTGGTTAGTTGTAGAAGCTTGCGTAGATCTCTTGTCACGTGACCTACCTTTGGGCAGATTCTCAGAACAGGGAAATATGGATACGGTTGCAACAGATTTTCAGCCAACGAAAAACGGAGGTTCTCAAGTCGATGAGTTTTTTTTTATGTATCACGCATAACTTTTTACAGATTAGTCCGATTTCGATAATTCTTTTTTATTGGAAAGGGTATAGTATAGTATCCGAAGGTGGTCCCATTTAAATTTGAAAAAAAAATCCAACCCGAAGGGTAGGAAAACAGATGGTTGATTGTTCACTCACTGATTGTAATGTTCGGAAAATCGGACTACTCTGTAAAAGTTATGCGTGGACAAACGCATAACTTTTTACAGAGTAGTCCAATTTTTCGGTTTATCGTTTTTTATAACACGCCAAATTATAACAACAAACAGTTGTAGATATGGGTTGTTTTAAGATCCAACCGGTATTTATTTTTAGTAGAATTAAAAAAAGGATGGTTCTATTTCTATGCAGGGCTGTGTATGTTTTTTATGTATGCTCGCCAATTTCTCAGTCAATTGTGGAATGATTTTAATGAATATTTTATCATGAACGCAAGATAGTACTACAAATTTTATAACGGAAGAATTTGTCCTACAAAATTTACGGAATATGAAGTCGGTTCTTAGTTATTACAAAACAAACAAATATTTATTTAGATTAAAATATAAATATTCACGCATGAACATGATAAGCTTATACCATGATGATTGCAAGAAAGTAAGGCCTTGGCTCACCATTGGTATGAGATAAAATAAAACTATGAGTACGAATAAACTGTACCTGTGTCTTGCCATTGGACTCCACTGAAAATCAACGCTCGGTGGACACACCAGTGCCTTTTCAGCACAATGATGTGTGGACGCCATATTTGCTTCAGATCTGCTACGCACACAAGTAAGAAAATAAATTTTAAACGTAATAATTGACTGGTATTGATATGGACCAGTTGAGCTACCTGTAAAATGTTTGCAACATTCTGCAGTTAACTCAATTGTTTTAATTGTAAACACTAGTTCTCATTTATTTTTATTATTTGATTGAAATTGTCTTTGTGAATAAAGTATCTAAAACTTATTTTGTACCATAAGTTTTCGCTTTTGTAGTAGTTTCTAAGCCAAATATTTTCTTTCTTTCTTCTTTCATACCTGAGCATCAAATTACGCATTATTCGTGAGCGCTCTTATGTAGGTAAATTTAACTGAAATAAACTAAGTTGTTCTCAAAAGCCTCCGTGTTCTAAGAAATTAATTTTCTTACGAACTTCCTTTGAAATAAGTACACGTATGAATTTAACTCAAGTCTCTCATTACATTTTAAGTTTACTTGAAAAGATGTCTAACAATGTGTTCATCTTGAGAGGTCATGAGGTATACCTCATATATACCTCATACCACTATAGTGGTAGTACAAAATAAGGTAGAAAATAACAATCAAAGAATAGAAATAAATTAGAACTAGTATTTATAATTGAAACAATTGCGACTGAACAATAGAGATCTAACTGCAGACTGTTGCAAAAATGTATAGGTTACCTCAACTGATCTATGTCCCCAAGAAAGTCCCCAAGACGCTCTCTGCATTTTCCCGCTTTATGGCAATACTGATAAACCGTGCCAGATACTCACCAGTTCTCGGGTCACGCGTCGCTTTTACCAGTTGTTCAGATAATTTTAATAAGAATAAGAGTTTATCTAGCTTTCGAGAAAAAACGCGTGCGAAGCCGCGGGCAGAAACTAGTATTTCGCGCGAATGGCCCGCGTGGGTTTGCCGTTGCATGTTATTGGTGAGTCACTACGGCGCGGAGAGGTATACGAAAAAAACTTCAAAGAATCCTGCCTTATCAACATCAAAAAAAATATCTGAGCGTTTGGTCGAAGTGACGCCTTCACTTCGACCAAACGCTCAGATATTTTTTTTTAAAACCTGGAGAAAATCGTTACTACTACTACCTAGGGTCTCAACTCGGGAGCAGATGTGTAGGCTCTATTGAGACCTGCATATTTGCGCCTCTTGAGATCCTCAGCCAAGTCTGCCGCCGCACCAGTCGATGGAAGATGAGAAGGCGCAAGTATGTCGATTCATATGTAGAATATAGTGTCCCACACAATGGGCTTTCCTAATTCCCATGGGACTAGTGTCATACTGTCTTGGGCCTCTTATCATTGTCACGCAACAGAACGGTTCGAGAGTAACTGGTACTTTAGCGGTTACAAAGGATATTAAGGCTGGCATGGTAGTAAAATAGAGTTGATAAGGCAGGATTATTTGAAGTTTTTTTCGTATACCTCTCCGCGCCGTAGTGACTCACCAATAGCATGCAGCGGCAAACCCACGCGGGCCATAAGCTGGCATGGTAGTAAAATAGAGTTGATAAGGCAGGATTATTTGAAGTTTTTTTCGTATACCTCTCCGCGCCGTAGTGACTCACCAATAGCATGCAGCGGCAAACCCACGCGGGCCATAAGCTGGCATGGTAGTAAAATAGAGTTGATAAGGCAGGATTCTTTGAAGTTTTTTTCGTATACCTCTCCGCGCCCCATAGTGACTCACCAATAGCATGCAACGGCAAACCCACGCGGGCCATTCGCGCGAATTACTAGTTTCTGCCCGCGGCTTCACACGCGTTTTTTTCTATGGAAACGTTTAAATAAGATTTCTGTCCCACGGGAACTGATTTATGGGATAAATCCTATGTTTGATTCCAGGATTAGAATTACCTGTATGCAAAATTTCAGCCCAATCCGTTCAGTAGTTTTGGCGTGAAGAGGTAACAAAATATCCATCCATACATCCAAACTTTCACATATATAATATTAGTGTGATTAATGTCAATATAAATTAAAAAAAAAAAACTTTTATCTGGTTTCCGCTATGTTAAAGGACATTAGAAAAATTTTAAAGAACTTTACTGCTAAATAATTCGGTGGATCATTTTATGAGTTTGTATTTGTTTATAAAATAGGTACAGGTTATAAATTATAAATTTTAATTGAATCCCCTTGAATTTTTATTTTTATTAGCCCTAGCAAAGCAAATTAACTAAAATTCAGACGAAAATGAGCTTAAATCTTCTGTTTAAAGCGTATTTCATAGAGAAATCAACTGGGATAAGTATTGTAAGAAACTCAACCCTTTGCTTTAAAAAAAATCTGCCACTTTGAGTGATGCCAACAAAAAACAAGATCCGTCAAGTGCGAGTATAACTCGCGCGCCGAGGGTTTTGAACGTTTGTCAACAAATATGTTCCAAAAGTACCGGTTAGAGACTTCGCAATTTAACGAATACCTAAGAATAGTAGGTACCAACCTACATTTCAGATGGATCTCTCTGCATGCTTCGGTTAAGGTATTCAAAAAGTATGAAAGCTAAAGAAATTTGAAAAACTGGTTTGAAATGTCCAAACCGATACCTTTCATTTGATACCCCACTCGGTGGGGGGGTTTTGATGATCGAAGATCGGTTTCAAAACCCTTATGGTCTCGCTTTGTCTGTCCTTTTTTCCCTTCTTAATAACTCAAAAACTACTGCAGCTATCAACTTGAAATTTAAAGTAATAATACAATTCGTGCGCCTGTACAGATTTAGAGAAAAATAAATGAAAATAAATGAAAAATTAAAATGAATATTTTCCATACAAATTGTGATGCCGAAATTTTAAAAGATACCTACAGAGCCATATGGGGTATCAAATGAAAGGTATCATTTTGTACATTTAAAAATATTTTTAGAAATTTTTGTAGGTTTCATACTTTTTGAAATATTTCGAAAAAAGTCGAAAAAATACCCATTCCCCCCCCCCTATCTCCGAAGATTGCAGAGCGATCCATGTAAAATGTATGGAGCGTTTATAGACATGGATCTATATTTTACAGGAAAAATATAGAGAAGTTTGAAAAAAGAATACTTTTTGAGAAATGGTCAAAAAGGGGGGGAATAATTTTCAAAAGGGGAGGCTACCTCACCGAGTGGGGTATCAAATGAAAGGTATCGGTTTGCACGTTTCAAAATAGTTTTTCAAATTTCTGTAGGTTTCATACTTTTTGAAATATTTCGAAAAAAGTCGAAAAAATACCCATTCCCCCCCCCCCCTATCTCCGAAGTTTGCAGAGCGATCCATTTAAAATGTATGAAGCGTTTGTAGATATGGATCTATATTTTACAGGAAAAATATAGAGAAGTCTGTAAAAATAACACTTTTTGAAAAATGGTCAAAAAGGAATAATTTTCAAAAGGAGGGGTACCCCACCGAGTGGGGTATCAAATGAAAGGTATCGGTTTGTACATTTCAAACCAGTTTTTCAAATTTCTGTAACTTTCATACTTTTTGAAATATTTCGAAAAAAGTCGAAAAATTTACCATTACCCACCTTAACCGAACCACCCATTTAACCGAAGCATGCAGAGAGATCCATCTGAAATGTAGGTTGGTACCTACTATTCTTAGGTATTCGTTAAATTGCGAAGTCTCTAACCGGTACTTTTGGTACATATTTGTTCACAAACGTTCAAAACCCTCGGCGCGCGAGTTACACTCGCACTTGACGGATCTTGTTGTTAATAAGGATCTCCAAAACTACTGAACAGATCAAGATGGAATTTGGCGTACGTTTAGAGCAAAGTAACTTAAATAATGGGTTACTTATTGGACCGAAAATACCTACACGTTCGGAACCGCGGGCAGAGGCTAGTAAAAAATATTTTTGAACAAATACAAAATGGTACTACAAAAAAGTCAGGCATCTGTTGAGCGCGTGTTTAACAAAAGCGTTACCACAATACTGCATTTTACGACGGTTTACGGTTAGACACGGCTTAGACAAAGTTTAAACGAAAGGTAAACTTTAGTTAAGCCCATGTTTAACTGTTATAGACACTGTTTAGCTAAACGCTTGCTAAACCAGTGCTTACGTTGGTTTTTTTAGTACCGCTGTGAATGTAGCGGGCAAGCGGGATTTGCGATGAGGTGCGTCTAGTCAGAGCCTGTGACGTCACTGCTTCTGGCCGGGAGGGACCGTGTCGTGTCGCTGCCGGCCGCGCTGCCACCACACGGTGTGAATTAGGCCTAAGGCTGGTCATGTATGAAGGTATATGGGGCCCATATATATTCATGCATGACCACCATGAGGGTACAAACACTAACGGTTCAATGAATCGCGGTTTGATGCGGTGTTGCTACCGCTACTCTACCGCATCAAGGAGTGACAGGTGTGCGGAAAACGGGCGACAACAGCAGCGGTCAAATCGCTTATGAGTTCAAGCCCAGGCTTATTCAACTCGCTACCAAGAAAACAAATTAAACCGTTAATTGAATCTCGGACGTAATTAATTGGCCTTCTTTGAGCGGTTTCGCTGGAAATAGAAACTTGAAAACTCAAAGGGTTTCGGGTATTATATTAGACTTCGCTGCTAACCTGCCTATTGTAGTAATCGAGGCCAATTTCATCCCAAATTCAAATTATTATTTTTTTATTGATGTGATGACCATGTTGTTTGTTGGTCTTATATAAAAGCAGTTCCAAACATGGACCCGGTTAGGGCACTACAATAACTACCTATGTCGAAAGTAACAAAAATAGCTAAGTATTAAAAAACTTAAGTCTATCACGACACGACATAGGAATCCCAATTCCTACCTATTGCAAGTTTTACATATAACTTGCAATAGGTAGGAATTAGGAGCTAGCACATCACACTAATATTATAAATGCGAAAATTTGGATGTATGGATGGATAGATGGATGGACGGATGTTTGTTACCTCTTCACGCCAAAACTACTGCACGGATCAGGTTGAAATATTGCACACAGTAAATTCTTATCCTAGAATCAAACATAGGCTACTTTTTATCCCATAAATCAGTTCCCGTGGGATAGAAATTACCTTTAGCCGTTTCCATTGAAACAACGCGTGCGAAGCCGCGGGCATAAACTAGTATATAAATAAATTAGAACTAGTATGTATAATTGAAACAATTAAGCTAACTGTAGACTGTTGAAAACAATCTACAAGTAGCTCAACTGAACTATGTTAATATCAACAGCTATCTTAAAGTACACTCGTATGAAGTTTCTCATACGAGTCCTTTCAGTCCGAGCCTTGTCAGAGAATACTATAGTCGTGTCGATAGGCTATGTTTATTCCATTCGCTTCGGTCCGTAATAAAGTTACAAATACAAAACAAAAAATACAAAAATCTTTATTAGGAACATAATAAAAAGTAGAGAGTACAATTGTGGGCTGACTACCGCAAAAGTTAAAAACTGTGTAGCAGAGTCAGCGCCCTCCTCCGTTAACAAAATAATTGTTTCAAACGAATAAGACTTAATAATAGGTCCCTAACTCTTCTTTGGGTAGGTACGTTCTCAACCCAATCCTCTTAATCGAAGGTTAAAAAACCAACAAAGAACTTTATTAAGGTTTGATTACAAAGGTTCGTGCGGATCAGAGGATTCATTACCTTTATTTCTTGATTAGTTCGAATGCCAGACGTCTTGTTAGAGGAACGGAGACACAGTATAATGCCTTTATTCCATCCAGTCCTACCAGTAGTGTAATTATTTCTAAAATTATTTTATTTTTATTATATAATTTCCTTTTTGACTTTTTACTAACTATTCTTATTAATTCAATTACAAATTTTTTGTATTGTATTTTGTGTTACTTAAATTATTTAAAAACTTGTATACCTATGCTTTGTATACATAGGTACAAAGATATTGACATGTAAATTGGCTTTATGAATAAATTGTATTTCTGTATTTCTGTATTTTTGTATTTCAGTAGTTCGATAGTCGAAGTCGAGTGTTTGGATGTTTTTTTCCAAATTTTTATACTGACGGATCGAACTATTTGGAAACATGGATTTTATTCCAAATAGATTTACTAACTCCGAAGTACAGTCATCGATTTACGATGTGCAAAGGCCAAATGTGGAAAAACTAAATTGTGTCCGCTTTATTTTTTTTTGTAGTACTTTTGAATGTACAACAGATCACAATGGAGATTACTGTAGTTATGTATTAGGTATTTATTAAAGTAAAAATCGATAATTTGGTTCTTGGTTTCAAAATAAATGAATTTATTACTCTAAAACACACAAATTCTCAGATATACAATTATGTGTTAACTAAGAAAATTATGGTCAAAAAATTATTTAACACTTAGAAAAATAAAAATAAACTAGCTTCCTTCACATGTAGCTAAGGTACTAGAAAATGTATGTCCTTCTACCAAATGTTCGATTGCTAGATTTATGAAATGGTGGATAAATGGACTGTAGATTTTTTGTTAATGAATGTTTGTGTGACTCCGAAATTGTGAGACACGAATGCAACGAAAGTGATTATAATCTTGGAGCGAGAATATGAGAGTAGGCGTGAATTGCGTGAATGAGGTGTATCGAGGGTGTTACGAAAAACCACTAACCTTTGAATCATAGGCGCGTAGCAGTATTCAGCTCTTTCCAGAGTTCCTCGGGGCGTCACGGCTAAAACTATACCTTGGAGATCTGTACTTCACTGGGCGGGCAAGCTTAGCGTTAGCTTAGAGGGGCCGGTCGGAGCAGTAGAGCTAATATGTGGAGTCTCGTACAGCGTCGAAATTCACGTCAAACGCAAACAATTACACGCACCGCACAAATCCGTATCGTATTCTTATGATAATTACAACAACGACAATAAATTATAAATACACCGAAAACAATAGCGTAAAAATGTGTACTTTCAACTCGACTTTCCAAGAAGGAATAATTATTTGAGCGAGTGTTTCCACTCAAATGTTATTGATGGATCAAAGCAATAACTAGTATTTTTATCTGAGCTCCAAGTAAAATCACCATTAAGAGTTTCAATCAAATGTTTATGAAATTAAATTGTATGCTAATATTTCGTACCACACGTAGTCGGGTCGAACCCCATCTGCAGCTTAAATAGATAAAAAATAAAAATATTTTTGGACAACAAAGAGTCCATTATTTGTTAATAAATATACAAAAACACTTATGATTAGGGTCAGTTATTTGACTTACCACTAGGTACTTAATACTAAACATTTTAGTAAATAACTCACCTCACGCTCAATGCTTGAAAACTAATGTTGCTGCTACTGTTTTCAATGAGAGCGTCCTACCCGTCATGACCTACGGAGCTGAGACGTGGATACTCACGGCAGGGCTGGTCCACCAGTTCAGTCGCTCAGCGAGCTATGGAAAGAGCTCTATTCCCGTAGTCTCTCTGAAGGATAGAATTCGTAACGCATACATCCGACAGATAACCAAAGTTATCGATATAGCTCAAAGAATTAGCAAGCTGAAGTGGCAGTAGGCCGGCCATATCTCGCTAAGAACCAACAACCGCTGGGATAAACGTGTTCTTGAGTGGAGACCACGACTCGGCAAACGTAGTGTAGGACGCCCTCCAGCCAGGTGGGATGACGATCTGCGAAAGACTGCAGGCGAAAGACTATGGCGCTCATTAGGGGAGGCCTATGTCTAGCTGTGGACTTATATAGGCTGATGATGATGATGATGACTCTCCTCACGAAACCATGCCACGTGGGAGAGGCTACGGGAGAGGTAATTCTACCAGCAATAGTTTGAAGGATGGTGTCACACACTCTGCGCATCAGGGATGCGGTTCTTTTACGGAGAATGGCAGTAAACCATCCGTCTCGTATTCTGCAAACATCCCTGATGCACTGCAGAAACGGGGCAGTCCCAACATCATCCTAAAAATATTATTGAAGCTAAGCCGAGGCTTGCATCGCGATGTTTTCGTTTCATCACACCACGCCAAACCACATCCCGTTAGTAGTAGAGCCTTGGAAAGATTGGCGCTTTTACGAGTTTATCTTTTTTTTCGAGAAGAATCTTTTGGTAGATCCAACACACGCGCCCCTGCGGTTTGCACCGCCGAGGCTGGGCAGTAAATGTTATATATACAACTATAAATACACCTGGGTAAAACATTGCTGTATTCTGGTGCGCCGCGATGATGTTAGCCCTAGCATCCAAATCTCTTCAGCTGAGGATTTAAAGAAGATAAAATAGGAGTCGTTTTTTTGGCTGAACTTTCTACACGCATTAGAAAGATTCATTTAATTTTTGTAGACACTTTTTTATTTTCGTTATTACTTTTTCATTGTGTTTTTTTACATTGCCCTTCTGACTTTGTTTTTTTATTTTTTCATAGTATGTCTTTTTCAGAGAGCGGTTATACGTTAACATTGCGCGTAATTGAAACTTGTGGAGAGCATAAAGGTGAACCTAACCATTTCTTGTATTTAAACTCTCAGTTATTTCTTATATATATTGTTGTTTTTACGCTACAATGGGTACTAAAATGAATATCTTTTATCAAAACGTGCGTGGGCTTCGAACAAAAACTAGTACATTCTACAATAATTTATTAAATTGCGACTCGGATATTATTTTTTTGACAGAAACTTGGCTTCTTCCTGGTATTCTCGACTCTGAACTTTTTGATTCTCGTTATAGTGTTTATAGGTGTGATAGAAATTATAGTATTCGTGGTGATTCCTTGGGTGGAGGTGTTTTAATTGCAGTGCGACGTGGGATTATTGTTAGTGATTTTAGATGTATACCTTCTACTAATTGCATAGCCGATAGTATTTATTTATCAGTTAACCTAACCAATGGGACCAGGCCAGACTGTCGTTTGTTTTGTTGTTATTTTCCTCCGTGTAGTGCTCTATATAATGCTGAATTAGAATTTTATGAACACGTATCTAACATAATTACCAATGAACCTGATTTTAAATACATAATAGTAGGAGACTTTAATATATTCCAGTGTCAGTGGTTAAGCCAGGCAGATCATAATGCTGCTCTACTTGCTGGTAACTTGGAAGTACCGATTGTTGAAGCTTTGTCTGCCTTTTTGTCTTTTAATTGCTTATCTCAATATAATAAAATACAAAACATCTGCGGTAGACATTTAGATCTTGTTATTTCCAATATTGATTGTTTAGTTTCTCAAACGTCTCAACCTCTTGTGCTCGAAGATAAATATCACCCTGCATTAAATATTTATTTCGATAACATTTCTATAAATTATTTACGTCCACCTAAAAGAACAATTAAATTATTTAAAATTGCAGATTATTCGAGTATTTGTACTGAGCTTGATTCAATGGATTGGGGTTCTATCCTAGATCTTTCAAATACTGAAAAATCGGTTCTTTGTTTCTATTCCACTATTAATAAGTTAATAGATAACTATGTTCCTTGCAAGGAAGTGTATGAAGATGGTAGATACCCATTTTGGTTCAGTAAGAGTTTGATAAAAATTGTTAAAGAGAAATTAAAATTCCATAAAAAATGGAAAATATACAAAAATCTGGATGATTATGAAACTTTTTGTAAACTACGGGTTAGGCAGAAAAAAGTTCAGTCTGTATGCCTCTCTTCTTATTTAGAATATGCAGAGTCTAAAATACAAGAAAATAGTAAGTATTTCTGGAGATTTGTTAAGTCAAAGCGCAGCAACTGTGATTATCCTGATTCAATGTTTCTTAGAAACATTTCATCATCAAAAGGTGATGAAATATGTGATCTATTCAATAGCCACTTTCACTCAGTATTCGAGCCTATCTCAGCTGTTCATTCTAATTCAGCTCACCCCATCAACAATAACATCAACTTGCACACCATTCAAGTTACCATAGAACAAGTACTTAAATATCTTAAGTCTTTAGACACCAGATCAGGCCCATCTTAGAATATGGCTCTAGTGTCTGGAATCCTCGTTATCTAGTTAATGTTAACAGTCTTGAGAGAATTCAGTCAAAGTTCATTAAACATCTAAAATTTAAAATCAATAACTCAAATCAATCGGTAATAGTTAACATGGATTCACTTCAAAGCCGACGCACGATTAGGGACCAAATGTTGTTGTTTAAAATCATAAGGAACTTGGTTGACTCACCGTACTTGTTAAATCAGTTAGCTTTAAAATGTCCACGTATGAATGCTCGTAAAATCAATAACCTTTTCATGTTAAGCAATCATAAAACTAATTACGCAGGCAATTCTTTTATTCCTAGAGTAAGTAGGTTGCACAATGAACAATTTTCTCAATGTGACATATTTTCGCTCTCTAAGAATAACTTTAAAAAACAAGTATCTCTCTTAGGTTAATTTTGTGTATTCATACTCGATTTGTCTTTGTTTCTGTATTTTCAAAATTAGCGTCTGTAACGTTGTTGTGTTATATTATAAATAATGTTTCTATTAGTGGCATCTTGATTGGTTTATATGTAGCTATATACACTGTTAATTTTAAGAAAATTGTATACTGTTTGTGCCTTAATAAACGAAAAATAAAAAAAAATAAAAATAAAATATATTCTAAAGGAAGAACATGGAGGACCAATAAGACCACTTGATCCTCTAAGGGTTTTGACGTAAAATGTAGGTATGCTATAACTATCGTGGTCCCCCCTGCTAGATAACGGACGAGGCTCTGACGACCGACACATGGCGGTATAGCCATACACCCAGCCGGACCACCGGTTGGAAGAGGCTTCACTAACCTAGGGATCCAAATAACCCCTAAAATGCGTGGTGCAGAAGGCAACGGGAAACCACTGTAACTATTCTCCCAAGATAATCGTCATGCAAGTAAAACTTAAGGAATCACGATCGCCTTGCGACCCGATTAGCAACCGGCGCCGCGCTGCTTCCGGGGCGCGCGGTGGTAAATGGACTACCGGCCATGCAGGGGTAGGAAACCAGGCTCCGCATGGAAACTATGCTGCTGGAATCAAACTGCGTAAAATTCAGAAGATAGGGACTTGGAATGTACGTGGATTACTCTCTCCAGGAAAACTTACCATTCTCGAGAATGAAATAACCAGATGCGAATTAAATATCTGTGGCTTAGCAGAAACGCACTGGAAAGGCAACGGCCATAAACTCACTGACAACAACATCATATACTTCTCTGGAAATGAAACTAACAGCAAAAATGGAGTGGCGGTTATCCTCCCTAAAAAACAAAGGCACTGTGTACTAGGTTACGAGCCCGTAAACGACCGAATAATAAGTGTTAAACTTAAAGCCTCACCAGTAAACTTAAACCTAGTACAGGTATATGCTCCTACTAGCACTGCAACAGACGAAGTCATTGAAAAGTTTTACACTGAACTTGAGAACACCATTTTGAAAATTCCCAACAGAGAGTGTCTGATAATCTTGGGTGACTTTAATGCCAAAATTGGAGCAAATTCGAGCCAGCTTAGCCAAAGTGTAGGGAATTACGGACTCGGAAAATGCAATGAAAGAGGCGAACGATTCATGCAATTTGCTACCGAAAACAGCCTTATAGTAGCAAACTCGTTTTTCCAGCATCATCAACGGAGGTTATATACCTGGACATCGCCAGATGGCAAGTATCGCAACCAGATAGACTACGTTCTGGTCAGATCACGTTGGAAAACCTCCATCCAAAATGTCCATTCATTGCCAGGAGCCGACTGTGGGTCAGATCACCAACTTCTGATCACAAAACTAAAAATTAAGCTAAATGCTGCTAGAACCACAGAAAAAGTGAAGAAACTAACTGTCCACGATGGCCTAAAATTTACGTCAGCTGTCGAACGGAACTGGTCAGAATGGACGAATACTAACTTGGAGAGAGAAACAACAGATACGATGTGGAATAAAGCGAAACATATAATCAGAACTGCAGCTATAGAATCCAAACCGCCGACCGATACACGCAAGCGACAACACTGGATGACTGATAACACTCTTAACTTGGTGGAGGAGAGACGATCCATGAAGATGAAAGGCGCTGACATCAAAGACCTTAATAAGCTGTCAGCACGAATTCAAGCAAGTTGTAGACGAGACCACAATCTCTACCTATGTAAAATTTGTGAAGAAATTGAGCGACACGCTGATAAATATGAATCTAAAGATCTGTACCACAAAATTAGATTCATCACAAAAACATTACCTTCAAAAACCTGGGCCATTGAAGATAACAACAATCAGGTGGTAACTGAATTGGATGAAATCTC
Organism: Eupithecia subumbrata; assembly: GCA_949316285.1. NCBI lineage: Eukaryota > Metazoa > Arthropoda > Insecta > Lepidoptera > Geometridae > Eupithecia > Eupithecia subumbrata. The sequence goes on along the minus strand of OX438630.1, from coordinate 10,948,419 downwards.
CAAAACTTGGTGGAATTATTGCAAGTCTCTATTCTGCGACCACCAATCGCGTAACTTTCCATCTGTGGAACCCAGAAATGAAGAACTAGAGCCAGACATTCTTATGTCAGAAGTTGAAGCCGCAATAACACACCTCAAGAACGGAAAGGCCACTGGAGCAGATGCAATTCCTATCGAAACTATAAGACACTTAGGTGAATATGGCTTGGAAATGTTTCACAGCATCTGCAACAAAATCTGGCAAACAGGAATATGGCCAACAGAGTGGACTCATACTGTTTTCACTCCTTTACATAAGAAGGGTTCTACAAAGAAATGTAGCAACTATCGGCTCATTGCGCTCATATCTCACGCAAGCAAGATCATGCTACATATCATCAACGAACGCTTAAAAGCCTACCTTTCCAAGGAAATCGCACCAGAACAGGCCGGCTTTGTTAGAGGGAAAGGAACCAGAGAACAGATCCTAATAGTACGCCAAATTATCGAAAAGGCTAGGGAATTCAATAAGCCGACTTACATATGCTTTGTTGATTTTTCCAAAGCGTTTGATTCGGTAAAATGGCCAATTATGTGGAAAACCTTACTGGACATGGGTACACCAAAACATCTGGTACACCTTTTGAGACGTCTGTATGAAGATGGAACAGCCTCCGTTCGCACAGACGAAATATTGTCCGAAAATTTTCATCCTAGTGCAGGCGTTAGGCAGGGGTGTATATTGTCACCACTTCTTTTTAACACGTACACCGAGCTCATTATGCGAATTACATTGGAGGACTGGCAGGATGGAATAGCAGTTGGTGGATACAAAATCGCAAACTTACGCTATGCAGACGACACCACACTTTTTGCCACTAGTTCACGCCATATAGAAGATTTACTTGTTAAGATGGAGCAAGTCAGTGGTCTGTTTGGACTAAAGATAAACCGCAGTAAAACCAAGATGATGATTGTAGACCGTACCAACGACAACTCACCGGACATAACTCATCTTGCAAACTGCGAAGTGGTTCAATCGTACTTATATCTTGGCACACTGATCTCCAATAATGGCGGATGCATGAATGAAGTAAAGAGACGGATGGCGATAACTAGGAGTGCAATGGACAGGCTCAAGAAAATATGGAGGAACAGGAATATTACCAAGGCCACTAAGACCAGGCTCGTGCGAACACTCGTTTTCCCCATATTTTTATACGCTTCTGAGACGTGGACTTTGCGAGAAATCGAGAAGAAGAAGATAGACGCTCTAGAAATGTGGTGCTGGAGAAGAATGCTTGGTATATCTTGGACTGAGTTCCGCACTAACGTCTCCATCCTACAAGAACTTGGTGTGAAAGAGCGTCTGTCTACAAACGTACAATCTCGAATTTTGAAGTTTTTCGGGCACGTATCCAGGCGAGACAATGACTCCATTGAAAGGCTAGTCGTGCAGGGTAAGGTGGAGGGTAAAAGATCGAGGGGTAGATCGCCTATGAGATGGACCGATCAGATAAGATCTGCCGTAGGGATCCCCTTGCATGAATGTTCCAGAATGACCACCAACAGGGAGAGATGGCGATACATCGTGAGGCGAGCAATATCTGCCAATACAACAAAAGACTCGTCATGACGACCACGACCGTTCTGCCAAGAACGCTACGAATGAGAAGAAGTAGGTATGCTACTAAACGATTTGTTCTACATTCGCCTCCCATAGTTTTGCCCCACATGTAAAATTTCATGTTCGCCCTACATTACATTCCTTGTCTGCCTCGAAATTAGGTTATGGATATTAGAATAATTTTATTCCATGTTCGCCCCATTTTGAGTTCTTGTTTCTCCTAACTTCTGTTACAAATGTCAATTATGATTGTCCGATTATCTTTTGGAATAACACCATGCCTCACTTTGTAAAAGATTAGTAAAGATTGATGTCCTCCTAGCCAGCGGCGGCCAGTCTCATTGGAGACTAGCCAGATGCGCAGGACATTTAGTGCACAAGTGTGTGCGCTAACCCAGGTCCACTCTCTATTCTCTCACTCTCATAATCCGATTGGACGGCAGACCGACACGACCGTGGAGAGGTTAGGTGCAGAACCAACGGCTTAGCGTGCTTTGAGACACCGCCAATTTCGTGACCCCGGGCTGTTGTTGGAAAAAAAATTTTGGTAGGAAAATCCCAGTATCGGGTATCTAAAGATTACCGAGGTGCTTTACATTTACTATAGCTACCGAAAACAAAATGTAACCTCGGTTTCTACAATACAGGCCAGTCAAGTGTGACCTACGTTAAATCTTAGGTCCTAATGTCATCTACCTAGGTAGCTATAATGCCTAGAACAAGTTTTAGAACATTAATGTTTTCCAGCGAAGAACAACATGAGCTTGAACAAAAGCCTAAAGCAAACACAGAAAATTCACAGAACAAAACAGAGAATCTAGTCAGAAAACAAAATAATTGTGTAAGTACGCGGTTAACATGCTGCTAAAGTAGTGCCAAACTGAAAACTCTAAAAGACCATTGTTTGAACTCTCCATTTATTCTTAGAAATATTTCGGTTAAAAATATTTTTACATCAGACGGACTAATTTTGTGTTCTACGGTGGTGAAATCCGTGCCATCAAAATTAGACGAAACCTTGTGATAGCAATTATTTTACGTCACATTTCTGGTGAAATTGGCGAATTATCGTAGTTGGTACTGGGTCAAAGTAAATGTCCGGCCGCGCTTGTGTTAGTTCGAAATTGTTCTATCCTATTCTGATAGCGCGCTTTCACATTTTTTTTGTCTCATGGCCCAGCATCTGTTAAAGCCAGGTCACATGAAACTGTTATTCATCCACTCCAAGAGCTTACGACTCGAAGGCTTATCTTGCCTGGTCGTAAGCTTACTAGGTCTTAATCTAGGCACTCTTAGTGTTATTTCAGAAGTAAATGATAAATCACACTAATATTATAAATGCGAAAGTTTGGATGAAAGGATGGATGTTTGTTACCTCTTCACGCCAAAACTACTCAACGGATCGGGCTGAAATTTTGCATACAGGTTATTGTAATCTTGGAATCAAACATAGGCTACTTTTTATCTCATAAATCAGTTCCCATGCGGATAGAAATCACCTTTAAACTTTTCCATAGAAAAATTGCGTGTGAAGCCGCGGGGCGCAGCTAGTGATAAGTAAATAATGAATTTATTGCTGTGTAACTAGATGGTAACGGGTACATTGGTCTTATGTCAATCTACAGTATCTCTAGTCTACCATGGTCAGGTTTACAGCATTAACATGCAAAATGAGATATATCAGAAAAAATAAAATAAGCTAATGTTAAACAAATTCAAAACAATAAATTTTTGGTGGCCAAGTTTAAAGTGGCATCTCTTTAACGTTACCCGTGTATGCTTGCAATGAATTCGGAGCAAACATACGTGACAAATGCTTAGTAATTATTCTTAGTCCGAAAGGGTCGCGTAGACTGGCAAAATGTATGGGACTAACTTTAACTCTGTCTGCAACAAAGACGTCTTAATTTCTCTGGAATTCCTCTACTCTAGATATAAAGTGGAAAGTGGGAGTTAATTTAAAAAGTCTTATGATACAAATACGTAAGTTAATCATATTAAATTTGTATTTTTATTTCACTTTGATAGTTATTGGGAGTTGGATTGAGTATTTACACATTTAAATACCGACCGGTTAAAAGATAAGGGAGGGATAGAAACCCAGTCTTCGCACTGTTCTCATTTATATACATCACGTACTGAGGAGGCCAATGCCAATGTTCTAATATAAGGACTTCATTTTTACTACACAAACACAAACATTTAGTAGCTAGGTACACACACATAACACTTGAAACTCGTTCTGCTTGCTCTCAATGGGTTATGGCTGAAAATCAGTGTTTTGCTTCTTGAGCAAAATATTACGCTGAGCCATGGCCTTTTTGACATACTGCAGCACACACAAACAGTTTACTTAGATGTTAATATTGCTATTGTTTGTTTTATTTGTCTACTGCAGTTTCTTATTGTCTATTTGTATTAGTGTACTATAAAATTGCTGTTTTCTGTATGTGTGTGTCTGAAGATGCAAATAAAGACTTATCTATCTATCTATCTATCAGTCTATCGGTCAAGAAACTCAATAAATTTCTGTAATTGAAAGAAAAGTAATAATTATTAAAAGATATAATTTCTTTAGCATCGTTAACCTTTTCATGTAGTCCCATATGTACATTTTATTTGTATGTTAGGTACTGATTCCTTGTACAGCTACTCACACAAAATAAATACTCATTACTTTACTTTTATGCATGCATCTATAAGATGATAATTTGTTTGCAACTCAAGATCAAACGGGTCAATTACTTCTTCAATCTATAAGAAACATACAAAATCCTAAGCCATCTTGACACTTTCTTGTCGAATTATCAATCATGCCGAATAATTGCGTCACAAAAACCCGTCGATTCTGACAGCGCCGACCCACGTCAATCCCGTTATTTAATTATATATCAGATCCCGATACAGTGTGATAAACTTATCTGGACCGAAACTAGAAATAACGTCGTTTTATAAAAGTCACTGGTGGATTGTTGACGGTGAAGATCGCGGTCACTCGAAACCGCTGTATGCAGCCAGCGCAGGAGGACCGGTCATTGTGTTGTCAGCAAGCAGATTTTACATAAGAAATTAAAATATTTGAATCAGAAATTAGAAAAATCTTTAGTTTTAAAATGCTTCTACTGTGAACGCACTATTCTACCTAGGGCACTACAAAATTATGGCTGAGCTATCTTCACCAAATAATATACCTACCTCTCGAGCTCAATTATTCAACGATTATTCAAAGTAAGTGATTTAATTCAAATGCAAAATCTGCAGTGAACGTCTTTTGTCTGAGATGGTGATAATGATAAAAATTCGCGGAAAACTGGTGTCATTTCTCCATTTCTATTAATTTTTTGCCTAAAATAATAAAAAAAACATATTAATGTTGTTGGCACTTTATCTCCAATTCTGATAGCGACGTGAATTATTCGATGAGATAGTTTTCGTAGTGTTGCCAACTCTGACAGGGCATTCAATAATAAATAATAATTTGTCAGTGCTCTTTGATAAAGGTCAGCAAAATAATAAATAAACCATAGCGCATCTGGCAAACAGGTTGGATAAATGCTCGTCTATTTTTGATGCAAGAAAATAAAGTAGAGATAAATCTAACCTAAAAATTTAAGTGTCTTCTGTCGAAAACACATTGCCATGTTGCCGAGCTTCCTTAAGCCTACTTAAGGGCCACCCTAGGGCTTAGTGAAGTCAAGTGAATGTCTATCAGCCCCCGATTGTGGTGCCAACGTCACGTTATAAGGCTCATTTTGTAACCCATTTCATGACAGGGAGGAATTCTCCTAATATGTTCCTCCGTTACAACAAAATTTGTATGTTTCTGTTTTTGATGCAAGAAAATAAGGTAGAGACAATTCTGACCCCAAATAACTTAGTGTTTTCTGCCGAAAACACATGGCCATGTTGCCGTAGGGCTTAGTAAAGTCAAGTAAATGTCTATCAGCCTCCGATTGTGGTGCCAACGTCACGTTATAAGGCTCATTTTGTAACCCATTTCATGACAGGGAGGAAATCTGCAACCATGTTTCTCCAAATCACAACAAAAATTGTTTGTTTCATAACCACTCAATTGCTCTCTAGACTTTATTGACTATAATTCCAATTTCGTTGTTCTACGGATCTCATAAAATTACTTAAAAGAAAATGGCAGCCACAGAAATGAAAAAGCTTACTAACGACGAGTTTTTAATCGTTAATTTTTACCCAACATTTAGGTAGGTCCCCGAGCCAAATAAATAAATCTAAATTGTTTTGTCCTATTTTTGCATCAACCTGTCTAAAAGACGCCCTCAGTGGCGCAGCAGGCGAGAGTCCGCCTGCGACGAAAGAGGTTGCGGGTTCGATTCCCGCCTCGGAACAAATTTGCATACGATCTGCAGAAATTTGTTCCGTGGATCTGGGTGTTTTCTATGTATAAAAAATATATATGTATGTATTTAATGTATTAAATATACGACCTCCGTGGCGCAGCGGGCGAAGGTCCGCCTGCGACGCAGGAGGTTGCGGGTTCAATTCCCGCCTCGGAACAAATTTATGTACGATCTGCAGAAATTTGTTCCGTTGGTCTGGGTGTTTTCTATGTATAATAAAAATATCTATCTATGTAGTATATTGTATTAAGTATATCAGTTATCTAGTACCCATAACACAAGCTCTGCTTAGCTTGGGGCTAGATAATGCTGTGTGAATTGTCCAGCATTATTTATTTACTTATTATTTATTTATTTAATATATCAGTTATCTAGTACCCCTAACACAAGCTTTGAGTAGCTTACTTTGGGGCTAGATGGTGCTGTGTGGATTGTCCAGCATTATTTATTTATTTAAAAGGCTAGAAAAGGAAAGATACTATTCTTACTATTCAATAAACAGAGAGGTTTTTCAATACTGATCGATTAGAGATACACCTTACTATTTGAAGACGAGAAGCTGTACCCACGTTGTCATCACAGATTTTTTTAGTAAACTTGTTGCTATTAATCCATTTTCAGATATCATTCGCGTCTCTTGAAACGTGGTGACACTCGCAGTAAATAATAGATACTAGAGCTAATAATAGTCTGTAGCGTTCAATCCTAATTCGCCTGCGGTCAGGCCAGCCAGCCGGTTAATCGTCTGATGTAGGCTTGACATTTTCACCCTTTTAGCATTTGTATCATTATTTACATCTGAATCTAGTATCAATTTAAAAGCCTGGCGGTTTATACGTACGGGAGATACTAATGGCGCTAAAGGTTCGTGGAAAATACCACGTTGAAAAGATGACATGTCGATATGTTGTCTCCAGTTTCTTTTCATATTTGTTTGACACTGTCGCTCTTTAGAATCAAGTGGAACTTCCACATAAACTTTGATTAAAACAAAACTTTAATTTTTATGAGACATACCCTTCTTTTAGTTTTCTAATCACATCACAGTATCTATATCTATACTAATATATAATATATATGAGGAAAGATTTGTTTGTTTGTTTGTATAGAATAGACTCCGAAACTACTGGACCGATTTGAAAAATTCTTTTACCATTAGAAGCCCACATTATTCCTGATGAACAAAGGCTACTTTTTACCGTCGGAAATGTTTCATTACTACGGGAAAATGGGTAATAGGACAACGGGTAGTAAGAATGCAGCTAGTTATAAAATAAATGGGAAAGTTTGAATGAATGTAATGATGGATGGGTGTCCGTTTCTTCGTGCCAAAAATACTGAAAGGTTCGAGCTGAAGGTCTAGACCTGGAAAAAACATAGACTACTTTTAAATAAATAAATAATGCTGGACAATCCACACAGCACCATCTAGCCCCAAAGTAAGCTACTCAAAGCTTGTGTTATGGGTACTAGAAAACTGATATATTTAATACATTATATACATAGATAGATTTTTTTTTATTATACATAGAAAACACCCAAACCAACGGAACAAATTTCTGCAGATCGTACACAAATTTGTTTCGAGGCGGGAATCGAACCCTCTTGCGTCGCAACCTCTTTTAATTCTTTAAATCAGTTTCCATGTTAAAGAACCTTTTAATAATTTCCATAGAAACAACGCGTGCGACGCCGCGGGCAGATTTAGTAGATATCGAACTTACAATAAGGCATTTTTTAGTAGTTTGGTGGTTTCCCTCGAGTCCTATATTTTATGACATGCCATAGGATTTTTCTAGGCTTCAATGATTCATTGGATATTCGGGACACCACATTAAAAGAGCGTAAATCTATCGTCTTTAACAAATTAGGTCAAAGCTCGAGCTTCTCAGAAATATCTTGATTTCTTTACAACAAAACCTCCTTCCAGTCTTATTATCATTTTGTATGCATGCAATTTGGTTCCACTTTAATTCTTATGCAAATGTTCCACGGACCGTGGTTTCTGTTAACTTTAATCAAGATCTTCAGGCAGAAAACAATCCTTAACTTGGGTTTAAAAGCTTTCTAAAATACATAAACACTTTTTACTAAAAGGGTTTGTACCGCAAATTCGCAGTGAGCTAATAAAACCCCGTTCACATGAGAAGGGGATATGTATAATGTAGGGTGAGTTGGTAGTTAAACTTTTTATTTTTCAACGAAAATTTCGGCTAACCAAACCCATAGATATTATGTAAAATTCTGTAGATAGGGAATGAAATGAAATGAAAACATTTATTGAAAAAGAAATACACAATAACAATGGTTAACTCAATGTTAAGCTAAAGTTAGGTTTTATCAGTATCTCGTCAAGTAAAATTAAGCATAAATTAAATTACATAAATTACCTAGTTTGAAATAGGCTTAAAGAGATCAGGAAAAGGTTCGTCTTTGAGGAATTACAAATTGTTTAAATAGTCATTGTATGGTATGGTACGCGCTAACGCTATTTCCAATCTATTGCTATTGCAATAGATTGGAAATAGTAATTCCATCTTTGTTGTTCATTAGGTAGGTATATTTACCTACCTACCTTATGAACAACAAAGATGGAAAGATGCACCTAGACCGAAGTGCAACCGAGACAAAAATACGCCCGACAACGCAACACGAACGCCGCGGGCCGGACTATGACGAACTATGACTGGACCTAATTGGACCTAAATTGAGCCTTCGATTTTCGCGAAGCTAGTTCCCAATCTCCCAAATTTCACTTAGATCGATGACCAAACCTACTCAGGCACCAGATCAGAAGACGGATTTGTTACAATATTCAACAAACCCGTCCTCTAAGACACTGATTAAGTACCTAATATCTGAAAACATGTAAACACATCCCAATCCGGATTGCTTATATTGTAGTTACCTTTATTATATTGCACAGTTGAACGAACCCCATAATGGATACCTAAACCAATAAGAATGTTACCAGGCAAAAAAATACAAACCAATAACGTTGCTCAAAAAAGCGTATGGAAACCCCGACGTTCCAAATATGAAATCACAAGTAAACAGAACATTAGGCCACAAAGGGCGGACCTCTTGAACTAGCATCCCTTCGGGGTTCGTAACTTAGGCATGGCTTTGAGTTTTACACTGAGATGTAACATAGTATGTAATAGTGGAGACCGCGAGTCGGCAAACGTAGTGTATGACGCCCGCCGGTCAGGTGAGATGATGGCCTGCGAATGACTGCAGGTATGGAGTTCATTAGGGGGGGTTCTTGAGTGTAGACCGCGAGACGGCAAACGTAGTGTATGACACCCTCCAGTCAGGTGAGGTGATGATCTGCGAATGACTGCTGGTATGGCGTTCATTAGGAAAGGGTTCTTGAGTGGAGATCGCGAGTCGGCAAACGTAGTGTATGACGCCCTCCGGTCAGGTGAGATGATGATTTGCGAATGACTGCAGGTATGGCGTTCATTAGGGGAGGGTTCTTGAGTGGAGATCACGAGTCGGCAAACGTTGTGTATGACGCCCTCCGGTCAGGTGAGATGATGATTTGCGAATGACTGCAGGTATGGCGTTCATTAGGGGAGGGTTCTTGAGTGGAGACCACGAGTCGGCAAACGTAGTGTATGACACCCTCCGGTCAGGTGGGATGATGACCTGCGAATGAATGCTGGTATGGTGTTCACTAGGGGAGGCCTATGCCTAGCAGTGGACTAGTATAGACTGATAATGATGATGTAACATTCGTTTGATGTGAACTTCTCTAAAGATCTTTAGCCCAAGGAAGTTGGTGATTTGCAGCCAATTTGAATGCTGTGTCTAAGCACAGCATTCAAATTGTGAATATTAGAGATGTTTGTTCTCAACAAACCTAACCTAATCTAACATTTTTCTTTTTTTTTATTCGGTGAGGAAATTTGTTTACGAATAAACTGGTCTGGGGGACCAGAAATATGTGGGACTCGACGCCCTGAGAAGGACGTGATACCCACTAAAAATCTCCTTTTTTTAGTGGGTATCACTTTTTCGCCGAACTACGGGAACATTTTAAACCTCCGCGGCCCGACTGGCGTCCTCTCTTCCTCCTATACATGGCCGGCGAGCCCACCGATCCACACACTCGCCGACCCCATTCTTCCGTCACCTTTCCACCCCCGATTAGGACACAGACTGGACAGACACAGTTAAAACCGCAAATGTCGACCTCTATGCCCAGATGGGCATTATCGCCCCATACTACCAGGTGTGGGTCTCGCATTTACAACCTAACCTAACCTACCTAGGTATATTTTTACATTCCATATTGATTTTTTTTGGGTGCCACCTGTGCAGCTAGCATAAAAAGACTCAATTTTCTCCATATTTTCAAATTACGTTTTTTAAGAAAACAAAATCCATCATTATTCCTGTGCTAATCAGTAAGGCCCTTAATTCAAATAAAGCCTTTTTCAAACTAGTGAGAACTAATAAGAAAGGACTTAACTTCGTAATTAAGTATGGGATTTTAGTCTAGAAAACCTCAATATTCAACCCTAACTTATGCCTAAAATCCTTGTAATATCTTTAGATTGAGACAAATAAGAGATGTGCCTGTAGGATATACGATACCTTTTATTTTTTTGACAATTTCAGATCTGTATATCTAACTCATTTTGGTCAAAAACGGTAGTTACGTCTTTTCCTCCTATACGTCAGTATCAACCAATTTTGAAATAAACAAACTAGACAATAACTTTTAATCTTTTTTTTAAAAAAAACGAGCTCGTGGTGAATTGTCATGCAAACTAAACGTGTAAGTATACAAAATTTTAGCTCAATCGGTTGAAGATATCTGCTTTAAAATTTAATAAAAGATTCCACCCGCACAAATATACTTACCTTCTACATTGCAAGTTAAATAAAAGCTTGTAAAAAGCAGCAACTGTTACGCACCAGTGTAAATGCGTCCATCTAAACAGAAGCAGCACTTGACCCAAACCAGGAAATAGCGTCTCAACGTCGCAGAAAAATGTTAGTTCATCGGACCACGAGCGAGCCGCACCGCTAGCTACGTTGGAAAAGTTGTTCTAAGCTCCTACACTTATGAGTGGGCCACTTGATTTGGTACAAGGTACTCATTTTATTTCACGTAAACTTCTGAGAATTGCTGTGATACAGAAAAATAAATTTATCAATCGCTATTCGTAGGAACAGTAAATTGAAATTTTCAAGACAAAAAAAATGCTGGGCAATCTACATAGCATCATGTAAACTTATTAATTCATAAAGAGGTCAGCAGCAGGGGTATTTTAATTCATTCGATTCGTTCCCATGGGATAGAAATAACCTTTGAACGTTTCCATAGAAACAACGCGTGCGAAGCCGTAGGCAGAAACTAGTATTCCATAGTAACATAGATACCAATTGCAATTCAAATAACATTTAGTACAAATGGTTGCACTAGCACACTCTGAGTTCCTCAATCAAGCTTACGTTTTTAGTTCACTGGTTCCAATTAGCAAGTATTTAGTTCTGTAGGTAGATAACTGGATGAACACGTAGTGCCACAATCAGTGGGAATCAAGAATAAAGGTTGTCGCAGATGTGACACTGTCGCACAGCACAAAAATATGCATGTGTGTAACATTTTGATTTATTTTACGATGACAGCACAAAATAGAAGGCAGTGCGTGCGACACTCGCTTGAAGCAATAGGGTAGTGTCAAGGGTAAAAAAAATGTTCTGTTTGGTCCGTTGGTTGTTTGGTATTTTGTACATAATCAGAAGATATTGGACACATTTTTTTGTCAATCAAACAAAATTACAAAAATGAAGCCCTTTGACGGACTTTATTTTTTTCTTTGGGAGTGGCGGTGGTGACGTCATGCCTTGCTTAAAAGTGTCGCTAGGCGTGACGTCACGCGGAACTTTAACTAGCTAATCTGGCTATATCTTCTTAATTTTTTGTTTAAACGACAAAAGAAATATATAATAAAATTTTTGTAACCGACGGACTAATTAGAATTTAGGACACAAGCCTATTATGTCACTGTAAAATGTATCTAAAGGGGACGAATTTATATTTATATTTCAGTGCTTATTTTTGTGCCGTACCGTACCGGTGCTGGATGCATGTGCTAAGTAAGGTCGTGGCCTCAGAAGAGGTAGAGCGCTTACAAATGGAGATCCGTCGACGAACAAAAGTGCATCAAACAGTGTTGAAGTTGTCAATGCTTTTTGGGTTTTTTGTCCACCCTGTGCATTTGGAGAATGGATTCAGAATCGCTCTATGGTAACTCAAAACGACCTTTGTGCAACCATAGAGTGATTCTATGGTATCTCAGATACCCAAGAAGTAAGTGGTTGCAGCAAGCAGCCCCTTTGCATCTAAGCAATTAAGCAACGTTAAGCAAAAAAAAACAAAAAAGAAATCGAATTACACTATGTCAAAGGTCGTGTAACATTTTAATTTTTGTTTTATATTGTTTGCATGCCACTTCCAGTTGTGCTCGCTCCGCGTCATAGCCGAGGGCCCATAGTTTTGTTTACGCGTAGAGACATTCCATCGCGGCATATTTTTATTGATAACTACTACACACTATTTTTCTGTTAAAAATTTTGCATTTAATTTTTTCTAAAATTATTTTTAGTACAAGTCGGCCCTACATTGCATAAAAAAACTGTTTTCTCATGAAAGTGAATATATTCTTAGTAAGAAATAAAATATTCTTAAAATTTTAAAAAGTTGCTTATCTGTTTCGATGCAAACGGGCCCAATAGACTTGTGGTGCATGTTTAAATCGAGACTACGAAAATGGCTAATAGAAAACTCGTTCTACTCGATTAACGAGTTCTACAAACTGCCATTATGTTAATAACAATTTTTTTTTTTTTTAAACAAAAAATTTAAATGTATATTTAAATCAATAATAATTTCTTTTTTAGCCTGTACTTAAAATTACGATTATACTTAAATTTAATAATAGCTATTATTGTACTTTAGTACCAACTTGACTTATAACTTAGTGTTATTAATAAATATATTGTATTGTATTGGAATTCAGAATTGCTTACGATTAGAAAATTATATACCTTAAACATAGTCCTAAAAATCCATAAACATTTAAAATTCATAACTAGTCAAACAACACAGCGAAGAAATAAAAACATTATTAATAAAGTAACTGTAAGATCTAATTTTGCTGCACGACAATATGTATCCCAATCCGCCCACATATATAACTTAATTAACAAAAAACTGAATATTTATGGCTTAAGTAACTGTGAATTGAAAAAGAAACTAACCAAATGGCTACTCTACTTAAGCTATGACGAAACGGAAGCACTGTTTGATAGGTTATGTTAGGTTTTCCTCTGTTTTCTCTCCTATTATTTTCATGTATCTCTACATACTCTACTATTTAATATTAAATTTTACAGGTTCACATATACTAACAAACACACATATACCATACATCGTCACAAACAACACCCCCACACACACACATTAACACCCCCCCCCCCCCAAACACACGCATACACACACACAAATGGTTGTCTTCCGTTGCCCGGACTCTTAAGAGACCGGTGTCCTCAGGAGCACCAATCTCAATCACACGCACACACCCCTACACACTCATACACGCACACCTATAGAATTACATGCGCGCTCACTTTCCAAATATCTAAAATAAAAAAAAATCAACTTTATTTTTTGTAAATAATAAGCTCTATAATTTAAGTAGCCTTATATATATAATAACCTACTAGCTGAACTTAATGTACGTTCCAAATTCTATTGTTTGCGGCAGAGCGAGATTCCCCTAACACAGGTAAAATACTTTACAGGGGTTCTCAAACACTGTTATTTAATGTATTTTAAGTTTTGAATAAATATTTTGTATTTTGTATTTTTGTATTTTGTATTGTATTGTATAGTATTGTTTGTGTCTGTGTGAGTGTGGTATTTTTTTTGGCATGGCCGTCAAAATCTAGATAAATCTTCTACAATATGGTCCAAACTTGTGCTGAATACAATATGGTCTAACTAAAGTCATTTAGAACGAGATATTTACTATAATTTGAGTTTTCTGAGTGATCTTACTGAGAAGCAGCAATAGATGCAAAGCAAACGATAATGAAATGATTAGGTTTAACATAATTCGCTAGCTATTTATAAGCACATTTCTACATAATGATTAACCTTAATAGGCCAACAGTCGGTTGTTTGTACGATGATAAACTAATGAATGATCAATCTCTTGTCGAATAGTTATTTCGTTAATTAACGTCATCAAGAGATAACGTTAATTTGTATGCACACAGATAATTTCTACACTACCCGATACAGTGAGATCTAAAGTTTAAAAAGTTCAAAAGTCATTTATTTGGAAACATGAGTTATAAAGATATAAATTAATGTAAAAGCACAACATGGTCTACCTAAATCTAGGGCATGCAAATATAGGTCAGTAGTTTATTAATTAATTTAAAATCAAATACAATTAAATTTGTCAATCAAATTACATGTAATAGTGGGAAAAATTAAATTATAAACTTGTAACGTACTTATTACAAATCAATCAATTTTTGTCCTTATCCAATAGAAAATCATTTATATGATAATAACATTTTGATGTCAAAAATGTATTCAGTTTATTTATCTCTATTTATCTCCAGGAAAAGATGACTCTCTTACTCGACAGCATCGCCAAGCAGCGTGCCCCTCATCCTGCCTCCAGCGCCCACGGTTTGTGCACAGACTGTAATTTATGCCCGAAGATCTGTACCAGCTGAAAACGGCTACCAAGTTTATTCGTTAGTACTGTAAACCCCTTTTCTATGACCTTCAAATTATTTTAAATTGGTACAGTCAACAAGATCCCAGTCTGTGAATACAATTCAGCGTCCTCTCGCCCGTAGTGTGCGGAGAGACGCACTTACCCTGATGAAGTCCTTATTAAGGGATGAAACGTTGGTATTCTTACAACCCATACTACGTTCGTAGCTAACCCACTTCTATTCATAATGAGTTGTCAAGAGATTTGAGCATTCATACGTTAATTGTAGAAATAATCAGCGTTCTAACAGCTCAGCCATGGGCTTCATTAACCACAGCATAAAAAAAACATCAAATCACAATAAAATCATCAAAGAATAGCCACAAAACAGACACACCTAACAATTATGGAGAACAACAATTTGGGTCATTACCTCGAACGCGCCCTGTCCCGAATAATATTATAATCACTCATTTACACAAACACGAAATGACCTGCGTCATGTTCAGAGCTGGCATAGAGTAGACAGATAATTTTCAGACAGACACATAAGCAATTAGAGTCTTTCATCTGATCATAACGATTTACAAAATCCTTGAAGGCCATTGGTTTCTTCGAGAATTTCCAATATTAGGAATTTCTTACTTATAAAATGAGCATAATATCATATAGATAATCAACAATGACTAATTTATGTCTCATTTCCTTATAGTATCCTTACGTGAGCTTTTGGGCGTGAAAGCAATGTAGCTATTTATTTTATGCTGGTCAACTCACACATACCATATTTATTTTTGTCCTTAAAAAATTAAATATGGTAAATCCCACTATTTCATTCCGTTGTTTCGTCAATTCGTATTTTTCCTCTATGCCTTCCTATCTTTATGGCAAGCAATATAAAATATTCTACTAAGGAGACCTTATTAGTAGTAGAGTCTAGAATACAAAATTGTTAATTACTGATTTGGTTAGATCGGATATATTTATTAATTAAAATAATCATTTGCACAGAAAAAAAAACCTTCATGTCGCTTTAAACATCCTCTATGAAGCAAGCTTTATGTAGGTGAAAAGTATAATTCACAAAAGTTTCCCCCTACTATAAGACTTCATGGGTTAAATAAGACCTTCATAACTTACAACAGAAGGCCCATGAAAGGACAAGCTGTGGCCACTAAAGTGATGTGAGGTTTCCATCGGGTTGATCAATGTTTTACTCACTTTACCCAAGTACCACAGTTTGACCGAAGGAAAATTGTCAGGAAAAGGTTACTTCATCATAAAAATCACGAAAAATATTTAATTTTACTAAAATAATACCTGTATTCACAAAGAAAATTACAATCAAATAATATAAATAAATTAGAACTAGTATTTACAATTGAAACCATTTAGCTAACTGCAGTATATTGCAAACAATCTACAGATAGCTCAACTGATCCATATCAATATCAGTCGGAAGCGTCCCCAAGACGCTGGCTGCATTGCCTCGCTGTATGGCTGTGCCAGATACTGACCAGCACTCGGGTCTCGCGTCACTTCGACCAGACGTCAGATAATTTTATTGAAACTCGATCCTCGGTACCCCACGGACCTAGTCGGTCTCGACTCTAAGGGGAGCAAATGTGTAGGCTCTGCCGAGACCTGCATATTTGCGCCTCTTGAGATCTTCGGCCAAATCTGCCGCCGCATTCGCCCTCACATATGTCTTCGGAAGATTAAAATATGTATTGAAGTGAAATACGAAAATTATTTCACAAAATATAAATTTATTTATTACTAGCAACAAAACTAAATTTGTTTCGCAAATATAAATTCAAAATTATCTAAAGTGCTAAGATAACAAGGTTAATAAACTATAAACTTTCGTTTTCGCAAAATATTTACCAAACTATTCAAAGAACCGTCTACTAAATAATGTATCAGAAAGAATTCCAAGTATTCTTTGGTATTTACGGGTAAACTACATTCATCAAACATCCAAATATTTTGCACGAAAACTGCAAAAACAAAGGTAAAAGTTTTCTATTGAAACCAAATTTTATTAGCTTAATATAAACAGTGTGAACCTTTTCGTTCACAAAGCGTACAAAATTAGAAAATTAAATTCTTCTGTAAACGAACCCTGGTGAAATATTCTCCCCTTGATTAGGCTTGGGGTCGCTAGTAAAACCAAAAATCCGTGTCGTGTGGTATTTTCGTGTGTATTCTGGAATCAAACAGGCTACTTTTTATCCCATTAATCAGTTCCCATGGGATAGAAATCACCTTTAAACCTTTCCATAGAAAAAATGCGTGCGAAGCCGCGGGCATAAACTAGTTTTAAATAAAATTCCATAGAGTTTTCCCTTCCGCATTTCAGTACCTTATGTTTGGAAAATGAATAAGCAAGTTTCTAAACAGGTGTAGTGTAAAATAGTTTAATTAATTGACAATCCACTCAACATCATCTATCCCCAAGAATTCATCAGTCATCGACAGGAACCTCGAACCAGATTTCACAATATCACATCAAAACCAATGACCAGAATAGAAAATCGAGAAGGAATCTAACAAAGGACTACAACCTTTCTAACAAATAGCCTCCATCCCGCCCGCCCAAGGTCCATTTCCGCTTTCAACGCCGTTAACGCACCGTTACGTCGTTATCCGTTACACTTAGCGCTTCCGCTAATCTCAATTACACAGGATCGACTGCGTTTTAGTGGTGTTTTGTGAAAGTATACAAACTAAATGGAAGTGTCTAATTCGAAGGCGAGAAAATAATTTAGGAACTCAAGTATTACTGAAGAAGGAGCTCATTTTCGTTTTGTCGTTTTAATTTTGGCAAAACATTTGTAATTAGGTAATCAATTTTGCATTTTTAATAATTTCTTGTGATCCAGTCCTCACTGAAAGCTTTCTTTTAACGCATTCACTGCCCAGCCTCGGCAGTGCCACCCGCAGGGGCGCGCCGCCGCCACACGGGGGAGTAGACTTGCATCTGGGTCTTAGGCCATGATAGTGATAAGGATTATAAATGATTAGTGGCCTTATTTTATTAAAGTAAAACCTATAAACATCAATTAAAAACGATCTTGTTTAACGCGCACTTTATACAGTATGATTCGACCCGGATTAACCCGAGCCGTAGAATTTAATTGGGGCTTAAATTATTTATTAAGTTATAAAGATTAACAGGTTGTGATTTTGCTAGCGTGCGCGCTAACCTTTAAAAGGCTTAAAACTTACACCCAATAACCAGCTCGGGTCGTATACAGGGTGTTAATTAATTATTTTGAACGGTTTGTTCAGATTCTAGTTTGGGATCGGTTTCTGTAAACTATTAATTTAGTATAAATAGGGTAAACTTGCTTGTGTGGTACTCGGATTTAGAAATAAACATAATGTATCATTTTATTTGAATATGCTAAATAGACTGTATTTAATTTGTGTAATTAACTACCAAGTGAGTCTAAGTGAGAAACGTTCACTAAATTTATAACTAGATGTCGCCAGTAAAAGTGTACTTGATCTAGGTGCTGCTGACGAGAACGCACGGGCTTGTGCCGTACGTACTACTCGATTTACAATATTGTGTGGTAGATGAAAGTGAAAGTTTTTGGAATGTAGTTCCTTTATGAACTCTTACTGCATGGCTTCAGATTTAATGTACGAGTCTAAAGCTAATGTGTGCAAGAAGTAATTGGATGCCTTGAGTAAAATAATTGTTTGTTTAAACAAAACTAGGAGCCGACTAAAAGTCCTCTATCTTTAAACTTTTTAAAATTTTGCGGAATATATATGTAGGCATCTATACTGATTCCTCGAGCTTTTTTTGATGGGTCCATCCACCTCTCGGTGTCATCATTCTATACAACTGCAAAATAATCATCAAAAGAAAACATACATACATACATCCGAACAATAAACCCTCCCCCTTTTTTCAAGTCGGTTAAAAAAGTATTGGTCAATAAATCTACCTGATACGCAATCCCATACACAAATCCAATAAATAAAATAACTTAGAATCAAGGAGTAATTTTATACCTCACCTTTACGCCGTCGTAATAAGGGTGTTATCAGAGTCGTCCAACCCCTGACTTCTGCAAATAGACTTTTATCGAATTCATGCCACTGTAAAGGCAATTCAGTGTTTCACCTGCCAGGTTATATAAGGACTTAAATCTAACAACTGTAAAAAGAAAAGCCTTTTGATGTTCTTATCTATGCCCATCGATCTAAGTTAAAAAAGAGGAGATGAGATAGCTTCTCGAAAGTGGAAGGCTCGAATGAGATCCAATTAGGTCCACCCACCTCAGTCAAAATCGGACCGGCGGCGTTCGTGTTACGAGTGCTTGCTACGACGTACTTTAATTTTGAGTGTTTTATTGACTACAAGACTACATACACCAATGCCTCCGTGTGTTCATTACTAGATTGGAAATGTAACTGTGAGCGAGTGTTTGCGTGTAGTTGTAACACAGGCCAGTTGTTGAATAAGCGCTTGGATAACTTACCTGTCTACAGATTTTGACGACCTCCGTGGCGCAGCGGGCGAAGGTCTGCCTGCGACGCAGGAGGTTGCGGGTTCGATTCCCGCCTCGGAACAAATTTGTGTACGGTCTGCAGAAATTTGTTCCGTTGGTCTGGATGTTTTCTATCTATAATAAAAAATATCTATCTATGTAGTGTGTTGTATAAAGTATATCAGTTATCTAGTACCCATAACACAAGCTCTGCTTAGCTTGGGGCTAGATAATGCTGTGTGAATTGTCCAGCATTATTTATTTAATATTTTTATTAATTTATTATTTTACTTAGATCTATGCCTATACCACTGACGATGGCAGAGCATAATATAATAATACTTAACTAATGAATGGACTCTCTTCCACGCCTACCTTACGGTCACAATCGCAAACGCATCGCGGAGCAAACTACAAAGAACGCACGGTGCGTTTTATGACAAGCTAATGATGATGATTTTGACAGAGGACGAAGGATTGATGTTATTTTTTGAGCATCATCATCGTTGTCGCGGCCTGTCATGGATCCATTTCTGGATGTAGGGCTCCTCCTAGCCCTAGAAATCTAATCAGTGCCTGCGTCTGTTGTCGGGTGTTGTCAACCCATTTTTCATTATTCGAAAAATATTTAATTTTCAATGATTATCTACATATTTTTTTTTTAATATTTTTACAATAATTTTAACTTATTAGATAAATAATGTTTTTTAATCTTAAGTAACTAGTGTAATTGGTTTTTAAGATCGTGGTCTTCCCCGGGGTCTGGTGTCATGTCGTGGTCACCATTCTAACAGTCTTCGCATTCATCGCTCCCAATCTATTCGACCGTAGCGTAGACAAACAAAATTAAAAATAGTTGTAAAGGCCGTTCGCCAATTGCCGATTGCCATTCTACCTTCTTTACAATGTCGTAATCGAAGGTCCAATATTATTGGGCTAACGTAAAACCCATAATTTAGTAGGGAACCTCATCGAAACACATTCGATGTACTATTTTACTACCGGACTATTACTAGGATAGTTCGAACTTGTATTACTGTGAAGTGAAGTGGTTGGGTGATTCAAAGAACTTTGATATTAGAAAGCGAACGTTGTTTTAGGTGATTGTGTGAACGATTTAGATTCCTGATAGCTTCATCAACTCTTCATAGAAAAAGTGTTCATAAAAGTATCCTGACAATACCAGCAGATTTTTTTTATGGAAGGCGTTTTAAAAAAAAATATGACCTGTGCCTGTTCAATTTTCGTTTTGAAACAAAACAGAAAAATTACAGAAAAACTGAAATACCCGGAATTTTTTAATTCCGCGCCGCTAACGGACGTTCCATCTAAAGGGCGTTGTAGCGTAGCGGTATATTATGTCAAACGAAATTCAACAGCTACCTTCGAACGGAAGGGGAAGGAAAGATTGATATGACACTCTAATGCTCCCACTTTTTGATTCTGATCGATCTTTTTGCTAAAATCTTACAGCCTTATCTGAGATTTATGGTAATTCTAGGATGTCAACTATCAGTCGACATTAATGATGTCACTATGTATATGCAAATCGGGGTCAATGGACTGTAACAATATTCTGTTAGACACTCGACTAATCGCATTGCCTACAAGGATATTACATTATCTTACATGGTCATTGAAATTCAGTTCGATTATCAGCGAGCTACTCTCTATGAAAAATAACAATCAAACGTGTATTTTCAATAACCCTGTATAATCATTTACTTACTCTGGACCAGCGTGTTTTTACTCCATGCTCTGGACATTCAAAGACGATGTTGAGACGTGTGATATGGCGACAGAGATATTCGTTCAAATAGCATCTCCTAAATTAGGATTAAAATTTGATGCAATATCATAGATAAATATTGCATATCTCGTCAGAAATTTCAATGTGTTCAAATTTCGATATTGAAAAAAATAGGTACACACTTATCATAAGAAAAAAGAGCATAGGTTAATACCTAACCCACTGTAACCCATAGTCGGGTAAAAAGCAATAACAACATTTACAACGTCGGACATAAACACCAACAAAAGTCGTTTAGCTATTTTGTGAAAACTCTAAGCTTATTTTGTACAACATTAAGTCGGTTTACACTTCCGCCCTGCACGCCGTAGGTACACAGTGTGCTTATTAACTTTGTTTGTGTAAACTCGCCTTAGAAGGCTTTGAAGGTTAGATTGTTTGATCAAAGAACAGGTAAAAAGGTTTTTCAAGCTACGGCCAAAACTGTAAGAACTTGATGTATTGCCAAAATCTTTTCTTGTCTTGGAAAATTGTAGGCTTACTTATGGAGGCCTTCAGAACTCTTTATTAAAGCTGTCATTCAAAATAACGAAATAAAAATAAAGTGTTAGTCACAAGAAAATAATTAATGGTAACTACTTACTTTAATTTTGCTTCGAAAAACCTTGTTTGAAGGATTTATTATATTTCATTATCTTACATGGTCATTGAAACATTTCGACGCGTGACCCGAGAGCTGGTCAGTATCTAGCACAGCGCATCAGCATTGCCATACAGCGGGGCAATACAGCCAGCGTCTTGGGGACGCTTCCGACTGGTACTGATATGGATCAGTTGAGCTACCTGTAGATTGTTTGCAACAGTCTGCAGTTAGTTCAATTGTTTCAATTGTAAATACTAGTTCTAATTTATTTCTATTATTTTATTGTAATTTTCTTTGTGAATAAAGGCTTCTGCCCTTTTATTATATTAGCCAGGAATTAAATTCTTAATATTCGCTTCTTTCTGCGTTTTCACCGCTTTATTTGCCAATTGAATTGAGTTTAAATAGTTAATTTACTAGCCTCTCTATTACCTCTAAAGCATAGACATGCAATACGATACATTGATAACCAATGACTAACTTAAACTGATGCTGTTTTAGTTTTCGACGTCTCTCCGTTTGTGCGTCAAGATTTTGTAACATGTTACATAACTTTTGCCATAAACACGACCACTGTATTCAAATCTATACTAATATTATAAAGAGGAAAGATTTGTTTGTTTGTATTGAATAGGCTCCGAAACTACTGGACCGATTTGAAAAATTAATTTACCATTACATTTATTTACATTTATTGCCTACATTATTCCTGATGAACATAGGCTACTTTTTACCGCAGAAAAATGCTTCATTCCTACGAAAAAACGGGTAATAGGACAACGGGTAGTAAGAATGCTGCTAGTGTAACATAAAAACACGTCCACATGATAAATAATTTTGTTTTATAGCATGTTTTGTAACTTAACCTGAACGCACCTTAGACACATAGAGATTTTTTGTTTAGGCTACAATAGTGAAAATACACTGCGTAAATTTATTCAAGCTGAAGGAATAAATTTTGAATATTTTACGCATTAGATGACGATTCGTTGTTGGTTTTATGTAATTTTTGTCTTTTCTACCGCAGACAACTTATTTATTTATTTATTATTTATTATTTATTTATTTATTGAGCTAGCACAGAAATTCTAATTACGCTAGTCACTTATGTTACATTTT
Organism: Eupithecia subumbrata; assembly: GCA_949316285.1. Lineage (NCBI taxonomy): Eukaryota > Metazoa > Arthropoda > Insecta > Lepidoptera > Geometridae > Eupithecia > Eupithecia subumbrata. Next base: position 10,925,667 of record OX438630.1, on the reverse strand, counting down.
AATTAGATTAAGGAAATATATTATATAATAGCACAATATAGAAATTACAGTTTAAATAAAATTCAATTCAATTCCAATTAAAAATACAATTAGTCAGTCGGTCCTATCATAATCAGGCATTCAACTCGGATAGAGTCAGGCACTCCGCGTACAGACTCATCCAAGCATCCGCAAACACATCGCAGTCAGGGTTAGCGTCCATGAGGGCATTGAGAGACGAGAGGGTACGTGGTATAGGAGATTGAGCGTGAGCGACCGTTCGGCAATGTGGTACATCAAAGAGTCTGTGCTTCCTACTACGACTGTAGTTGTCTGGGAAATAAAGCCGCAGTAGCCTATCGCTGAGATCGGGGGCGTCAATCTTACCACGAAGAACCTTAAGCATGGTTATGATTTGGTCATTTGTTCTTCTGACTTCCAGACTGTTATAACCGAGGCAGCCCAAGAGGAACTTCGTCGGATACAAGAAAGGGTAATAGCCGAAACGGCGCTGATACAGAAAACGCAGAAAAGTTTTCTGTACCTTTTCGAGGAGAAGAGCATAGGTGCTTTCATGCGGGTGCCATACACAAGAGCTTGCTTCAAGTTTACTGCGGACTAGGGCACTGAAAATTAATTTAATTACGTAGTCACTTTGAAAATCTCGACAGTTTCGAAGTACGAAGCCTAGTCTCCGGTAGGATTCCTTGGCCACGCAGGCGATGTGTTCATTGAAGGTTAACTTTTGATCAAAGGTGACGCCTAGGTCTTTGACAAGTGTGCATCTGGAGATGAAATTATTATTGAGCTTATAGGCAAAGCTGATGGGCCGCCGCTTGCGACTGAAAGTCGTGGTGTAGCATTTAGATGGATTGAACTCCATCCTATTTGCTACACTCCAGTCGTAGACCGCATCCACATCGCTCTGAAGGTTCAGGCAGTCCTCCACAGATCTAATTTCTAAGATCAACTTCAGGTCATCAGCGTACAACAGACATTTTGCGTGCCGCACAACCGATGGAATGTCGTTGATCATCAAAATAAATAGTAGAGGTCCAAGTATGGATCCCTGGCCGACCCCAGAGCGCGTGTGGTACGGATCAGACTCATACACTCCCAACCTTACAAACTGCTGTCGATTTCGAAGGTAGTCAGCAATGAGTCTGAGCAGCCCAGGCGCAAAGCCTATGGCACTCAATTTAGTGAGGAGTACGTCATTGTTAACTCTGTCAAAGGCTTTGCGAAAATCAAAGTACAATACATCTACCTGGGTTCCACCATCCATCCTACCAGATATGTAGTCAACAGCTGTCAACAAATTAGTATTGACTGACCTCCTCTTCCGAAATCCATGCTGCTCGTTGCAGATAAAGTGTTCGACTTGTCTATAAACAATAACATACATAACACGTCTATAAAGCAACAACGATCGTTGTGCTTGGTCTGTACCAATGTTTGTCTGAGCATGCTGTCATGTCACTAACCATTAGAAAAAGATAACAAATAAATCATTTATTTTTGTCTTAATGCCATATACAAAAGGTTATGTTTACACGATTGTGACTCTAATGTAAACCTGCTTTGTGAAAGACTGGTGCCTGAAAAGAGTTTAGAAACCTAGGTCACAGTGCTCTCGCGTCACGGATCTAACATAGTAAGTTTAAACTTAGAATAGGAATAGTAAAACAATATTATATTGTCGAGTTATTTAATAGGCTAGATAATGCTGTGTGAATTGTCCAGCAATATTTATTTATTATTATTATTTATATACTTGTTCTGATTTGTTTCTAGGTATTCTTTGATTGTAATTTCCTTTGTTAATGAAATTGATAGGGTATTTAAGAGATATAGATACCTACATGAGCAAGGCCAACCCAAGTTTTAATCCCTTCCGCTTTCATTAAACGTACACGAAAAGCCACTTCAAAGAAGGGTTATGCAAATTTTGTTTAAAGCCTTTCAAGTATTTTACAATTTCTATCAGGTAGATGTAAATCCCTGAATACCTGGTGTATACTTGGTAAAAGTTTAATTACCTTAGAACCCATTTAACTAATATGGCATAAGATAAGGCTTCGGGAAAAACAAAGTTTAATCAATTTATTTCCATCAAGGAAGCGATTATATAATTTGATCTAAACATAAAAAAAAACTAAAAATAGATTTCGAAATCCTGAATAAGTAGGTACCCTGTATTTAGGTATCATCGGAAAATATCTTATATACGTAAGTAACATAAATGGTACCAACTCAGGTTCTTTGTGCAAAAGCGAAAGAATCATTAAATTCTCGTAACAATTAAGGAAAGATATATCACATATCAATCATAAATAAAATAGCACAGGTAGGTACATATAGCCGAATGGTGGACCTTTTTTTCATTTGAAATCTGTTGAAAATAACTCACTGCTTTTAGCTTCAATGCATCGCTGCCTTTTGGCATCTACCTGTGTAGTAAATTTAAATAAAAAACTATTTCATTTTGACGACCAAGTTTATTCGCTTAACATCTTAAAACAAAGTATTTACACAACCATATCCTATTAGATAAAATTTACAAAAAAAGTTATTATTTATGTCATCCCATAACATTCTATTATAGATTACAGTTATTATCTATAATTATATACTTATTAAATTATTAACATTAACGTGTTATAATTTTCTAATCTAATGATTAAGGTGCATTCACACTACGATTAAATTAAGACTGTCAACTATTTACATTGTTCTTTAATGAAAAAAAATAATTAAATCAGCAGAGTTTTATTAATAATTAATACCAACGTAATCTGCCTTTAGGGACGGATTATGGTATTGTATGCTATTAAAGTAATAGACTGTAATAATAAAAATCTACGTCCTTACTTATATCTATTTGCCTAGTTATTTGATTTAATTTTCCAATTCTAACATTTATTATGTTAGTAATTTATGTGAATGCAGCTTAACAATATTTAAAAATTTAATTATAAAAATGCTCCAAAGAAAATTAACTAATTGTACATAACTATTCACTATTAATATTATTATTATTATGTACATTCGTATTACGCTTATAATCATAAATATCCTATTTTAATTGTTATGTTCATATTTTTATAACTTATTTTACAGAACTTGATTTATTTGTAAATTGTAGTTACTCACTAAGTGTTTTGTAATATAATATATAATTATAACACGAAAACCCGATGACATTTATTTGCTTGCAGCAAACAAGTAAGTAAATTAAGTCAGTCATAAATTTAAATTAATTTAAGGACAAAATTTCATACTTCATTACTAAATTTAAAAATTTAAGAACCCTTCGAAAGATTTTTATGAAACATGGCTAAGAACACTCGGGATAAAATTATCTATGACACAAAAAAAAAACTAAACGAAAATCGGTTCATCCGTTTGGGAGCTACGATACCACAGCCTCTCTTTTTGCGTCGGAGGTTAAAAATTAAGGTGAATAAACAAAAACAATAGGAATGCTTTGTCAAAATATCGACGCGTTATGCCCGATACCGACCGTCATTTAGCTTGATGCGTTCTTAAAAACATAACGTAGTTTGTAGGTAGGTAGGTAGGTATTTATAGTCTCTGGGAAAAGGAAAATTATTTATTCCTCTTATTTGCCTTGCCGTTTTCTGACGGATTTATGAACAGAAACTAGTAAATAAAAGTATAAAGATGAAAATGAAACTAGTAAGTATAAAGATTTTAAAAATAATAAACGAACTTATATTGTACTTACTTTCCTACGAGTTTTTCCGTTTTTTGCTCCTTTGCAGCATTTTGCAGTAAATTCACATTTAGAAGAAACCAAAATAAGAAAATACTTTTTTCTTTAAACTTGAAGAAACTGTTATCATAAAGAACGATAGATTTTAGTCTAAGTTAAACTGCGAATTAGGTATTCTCTTTATTGGTTCTCTTCTAAATGTTAATACACTGTATAAATACTGCTTAGTGAAGTTAAAAGCGGAAACCTCTACTCGTGTTAGTTACCTATGTAAGTTAGTTTATTATTTCTACCTTTATAACCCTTGGAGGTTGTAAAACTTTACCGACACAGCCGCTACCTCATGGTTTATGTAGAACGCTTTGATTTGAACGAAACAACGGCCGATTGATTATTTATGAGAACTCGATTCAGCTTGCGAGGAGTTATTGGCAAGCAAGGCCGTATTCACGAGAAAACGGTGTTATTATCTTTAACAAATTATAGAGGGTGTAAGCGGGTTAACTACGAACCTTTTTTGTGTTGGAAGAACACCAACGTTTGTAGTGCTCGGAGAGATGCGTAACGCGCGCGTCTAGAACCGCACTCACTCTGAAGATGTCCCTCGTAAAGGGATGAAACGTTGGTGTTCTCCCAACACAAATAATGTTCGTTATAATGTTGCATCCATAATGAATTCGTTACACTACGATAATTTTTAAAGCAAAATTATAGGTGGCGATTAGCAATATGTCAAAAACAAACCTATAAGATCATGTACATGAAATTCTTATGGACCACGGAAAAACAAAATTACTTCTCCTTAAATCAACAAGTCAAATCGACCGAAGTGCCTGGCCTACTTTTTAAATAAACGAGGAAAATCAGCAAATTAAAATGAGGGCGTTTTTTAATGCCTTTACCTAAATAATCTTTTCCATTTTCATTTCAGATTTTGTAAAATACAAGACTGTATTTTCAAAAGAGTCAGTATTTCCAAATTAGTTTTGTAATTTAATAATTTCAAAATTAACCAAAATACTTTTCCAAATGCTTTCAGATTCGACCCTACTGGTAATTTTCGCTAGTGCCGACAACGCCTTATAACACATAGGGTGCGTGAAACATTCCTGAAATATTTATACTTTAATCCAAAAGCCGCTGAAAATATTGTTCCCGGGCCGTGAATTCTGCTGATGGTTCCTTAATTTACGAACTGCTGAACGTTAAAAAACTTCGAACAATACCGACAATGTAGACGAAATATTCGACTCTATTGTGTTATGAACACAGGTCAAATCGGGATAGTACGTGGCTCACTGGCATTTTTAACGAATTCATTTGTCCTTTTGACGAAAAAATCTTTGTAAATGTCAAAGAACTGATTTTTAATAAAATTCCAGCAACAAAATAAATAACAGGTCATATTGAAAAAAGAAGAAGAATCCAATTAACTTAGAAATAAAAAGGTGATTGACGATACACATTGGTAATAAACTCAAACTTATTTCTAGTCTATAACTATTGCACCCTAAAGATCAATTTCTTACAACGAGTAAAAGTATTATTGATGTCCGCTATCTAGTCACTAGCTGCCCATAAGACTGACGGAAAATACTAATGTCAACGTCACTTCTAGCCCTTATAAATAACCTTGACGCTAGCCAGATAATAGTCACCCGTAAAAGTGACGTCGACGCTAGCGGTCACTGACAGCTTGTAACAATGACGTTGTTGCTAGTCTTAACAGTAACTAACCATTAAAAGTGACGTTGACGCTAGCAATTGACTAGCAACCCATGAAAGTGACTATGACGCTAAGTAGCGCTGCTGAGAGCGGGTACTGTAGACGTAGCTGACCTCCATGCTGCATCGCTGCTGGATGCTCGCCTGTTGACAAAAGAAAACATGTAAATTACATAGTGATATACCCGACACGTCCTACGCTATCTGCAAAACGCAAAATTTTAGTTATAAGGTTTTTAAAAACTTTGATTCATCTGTCTCCGTTTTCGAGAGTCCGCTACTTTGAAACTTGGCTGTAATTGGACCAGTTATTTCAGTGTTAACTTTGATTATAAACGTTCCTATTCTAGCACATACTGTTATAATATTATCAAAAATCCCCAACTTTCGTTGGGGGTTTTACCTACTTTAATTGAACGATCAAAAAACATTTGCGTGGCTGTAGCGATTTTCTACAATGTAACTAAGAAGACTCTCTGTCAAGTTAAACAAAAAATGCAGAACCCAATCGGTTGATCAGTTCAGGCGCTACCTATGGACAGGCTTACATATACACATAACATAATTTAACTTAGCACCTCTGTTTTTTCAGAGGTTAAACATTTTACGTACTGTGTTTTATGTACTGTGAGAAATATACGTCCAGCATTAAGCAATACAAAGTCGGGTAAGTTACACTATTTTGTTACCTAAGAACGCCTAGACTGATTTTCATGATCTTTGATCACGACTAAGATTTGTCTCTGTGCCGAATAGCAGAATAACTATCAAACAATTAGGATTCTGAGCAAAAAAAAATGGCACGGGCACAACCAGTAGTTACTTAGGGTAAAGCACGAATGCACAAAATTTGTCTAATTTAGTACCTCTGTTTTGACAGAGGTTAAACATTTTACGTCCTGTAAGTCAAAAATTTTAAAACTTCCAATGTTAAGCAACACAAAGTAGGGTTAGTTACACTATTTATAACCTTAGCACACCTTGAATGATTTTCATGATGTTTGATCATGACAAATCCAACAAGATTTGTCTCCGTGCCGAATAGCAGAATAACAATACAATAATAAGGATAACGCGAAAAACAAACGCCACGGCCACAACTAGTACCTAGTTACAAAAGGGTAAAACACGAACGCAAGCGTATTTTCTGGTACACTGCCTCTAAGTCTACCCTGTTTACCCAAATATACCAACATTGTTTACTGCCTTCTAGCTTCTAGACACTAGTACGGTGGCGTTACGCAAGGAACGTGCCGCGGCATGAGTTCCCATTCTTTAATTAAGCTGTAGTCACGTATTTGCAGTGGCGTCCGTTGACAGGCCCTAATGGTGACGATTTACAACGAAATACACGGAGATATTTCTGCTGTGACGTATTTGGGACAAGGCTTTTGTAAGTTCTAAGATTCATGTTCACTTTTTTTACCTCATATGACCTTTTATCGCTTCAAAACGGTGAGTTGGCTACTTAAGAAGTTTGGTCAGTGAGAAAATTAGATTTTTGCGTACATGTGAGGCCAAATCATTTATATCCGACTTTAAAAAAGGAGGACCTCCGTGGCGCAGCGGGCGAATGTCCGCCTGCGAGGCAGGAGGTTGCGGGTTCGATTCCCGCCTCGGAACAAATTTGTGTACGATCTGCAGAAATTTGTTCCGTTGGTCTGGGTGTTTTATATGTACTATAATAAAAATATCTAACTATTGTATTGTATTGTATTAAGTATATCAGTTATCTAGTACCCATAACACAAGCTCTGCTTATCTTGGGGCTAGATAATGCTGTGTGAATTGTCCAGCATTATTTATTATATTTATATTTATTAAAAAAAAACGCCCTCTACAGATATTCATGAAACATGGCTAAGAACACTCGGGATAAAATTATCTATGACACGATAAAAAACTAAACGAACATTGGTTCATCCGTTTGGGAGCTACGATACCACAGACAGATCCACAAACAGACACGTTAAACTTACAACACCTCTCTCTTTTTGCGTCGGGGGTTAATAAAACTAAATACGTACCTATATGCAACTTGCTAGATACCTCATTCAATGAACAATATAGATTGGTTTCGTGACCTTCAATGACCGGAAAAGGCCTGCGACAATACACTCTCACACTAATACACTGGAGTGGAACCCAAGTAGACGATGGCTTAATTAGAATTGGGTTAGAAGTGCGTCTCAAGGGTGCGAATGATTGGAACCATACCCATTGTATAGCGAGACACTTAACTAAACGGCACATTAGTTTTCGGTCACCCGTTGGTGTGTCTTTATTTATAGGGATATGTAAGTGAAGATAAGGCTCAATTCGCGTTGGAATGGTAGCGGCCGGCAGCGAAGCGGTGAGCAATTTCAGTGTCAAACTGGTGTCAAATAATTTTTAACTATAAACCAGTATCGTTTATAAAAACTAAATATTCATAATACAAGCCCAAATAAAATGGCTGTAAAGATCTACATTAAGATACGTGATAATTTTATGAGATACATTCGACAAAAATTTTAATAAATTATTGGAGCAATTTGTTTTCATGTACACTTAATGAAATTTTAGACCGTAAAACTTAGTGACGTGACTGTAAATAATTTAAACTAACTTTAGTACCCTTTTCAATTTGCTACATACCGTGGCCGTGTACATAAATTAGAAGTGACCAACTAAGAGTGTAAGAATAGTAAAATTATGATTGCATAAAAATGAAATATGAAAAAGCCCGAAAAGGTCACGCGGTCGCACGCGTCTTGTGCATTAGCGACGGAAAATTATTTGACACCAGTTTGACACTGAAAGTGTTCGCCGCGTCGCTGCCGCTCCCGTGTGAATTGAGCCTAAGACCAGGCGCACACTATCGGCCAGGTCACAGCGGCCAGCGAGCTAAGTGTAAGAATGCTATAAAATTTATAATTTACGCATTACCTTCCTATTTATTTCCTATTAGTGCAATTAACAGAAGCCAACGAAAGGTATGTATTGCCAAGTACCAGATTTTAGTATTACCCCGTTGCGTGTTACTTACACAATTCAACAATTTTTCACAATACATTCACGATAACAGTCGTGAATTGGAATCCCTGTCAATATGCAGACTTCAAAGTAAAACTCATTTATTTGCAAATTCTCCACAAAAAATGCCTTTCAAAGATAACTATTACTTTATTGTATTTTCCATCGCCCCGTCGACATCATTATTTCTAGTATACTTTCCTATGTTAATTTTCTACCTTGAGTCGTAATAAAAATATCGGAATACCCACTAACTTACCTTTTGATAAGTATTTACAAGAATATTTTCTTCCTCGTCGAAGTACGAGTACATCTATTCAAGCAGATCTTTAGAAATGTTTTATCTACCACATGTATTTTATTGTTCTTTTTCATGACAAAGAATCTCATATTCAGACCTAGACCCCACATTGTTGTTCTTTTCAGTTGATTTCTAGGTAGGTAATAAGGGCTTTGTGTGAGTTGAGTGGGGTAACAAATACTTTTGAAAAAAATGTGTACAAAAAGTGTGATGCCAAACAAAAACTTTTAAATATTAACCCTACGTTTTTTATTTTGTAATCGTATGTAACGTTGATTTACTTATGATTTTAATAAAAGCGGATACTAAACTAGTTTGCGATTTTTACACGATAATTAAAAGGTTACAGACAGTTAAGGTTTTTTGTTATTATAGTGCGTAACCCCACACTCAGGGTAATTTCTAAGGAATAATCTAATATCGCAAAAATTTTCGACTTCGACGGGACTTGAACCCGCATCCTTCCCTCGGTACGAGAATGTGCTAACCAACTACACCACGAGGTAAAAGGTTCAAGTCCCGTCGAAGTCGAAATTTTTTGCGATATTATTAGATTTCTTAACAGACAGTTACTTTCGCTTTTATACATTAGTATGGATGTAAGACGTTTTGTTAATATAGTGCGTGAGCCCTCACAGTAATTTCTAAGAAATCAAATAATATCGGGTTCAAGCCCCATCGAAGTCGAAAACTTTTAGTATATTATTTGATTTCTTGGATGTAAGACAGCTTGAATTTACTTACCACTTAGAACATGCACCAGAACAGATCTAGGGTTAGCGTTCGCTGGCGCACACGTGTATTTCCCGGAGTCAGGAGCCTTAGCACGTTGTACCAGAAGATGGGACGTGGTCGTCTCTCCCTTCTCAGTGATCACCGACACACCACCCCGGGGCGAGTCGTAGTTTATTTCCTGAGGACAAAATAGACATAAAGTATAAAGAAGTAACAACATATACATATAATACAAACATCACTACGTCGTTAGTATGATGGAACGGACCCTTGAATATGGTCGATTCCATGGCTTGCTTCGCTCGCCACAACGAAGCCCCCAACAATGCTCAAAATAGATCCAAAGAACTGAAAATGGTCACATTCCATCAGGTGAGATTGTGGTCAAACCAAGGTCTATTGACTATAGAAAAACATTGGCCATTGGGAAAGTATTTTTTTTGTGTTATCTATCATCTACGGCGTAACTAACTAGATATCTAGATCGAATTTAGCTTAATTTTAATGGCCCAGTAAAAGCCTTTGAATTGACATTTTCAATGTTTGAAAAGTTTTTCAGCAGGTACAACTAGGTAGCCCTAGAATGCTACCTAGTGCTATGAATGCTATCGAGTATTTATCTCGTAACTATAATCTTTATTGCCTTACAATTCATCGCATTAAAACGATCGTGGTGAGAGGGTGACGACGGGAAAACGTAGGATAATAAAAACACAAGATACCTACGCGATAAACCATTAGAATATCAGCCAGCACACATTCACTGGACATATGCCTCCCTCATACCACACACCGAACACTCGCCCATATTTCCACATAAATTTCGCGTCTCGGCACATACATGTGCAACTGTGTTGTGCTACACATGCAACTGTGTGTTTGACGTCTGGGGTCGTTTCTTGAATATTTTGTTACTGAGATAGTTGCAAAATAACTCAAAGATATTTTTATTTTTATTTTCCTCTCACTATGGGTGAAATTAATATAACTTGTTTATGCCCGCGGCTTCGCACGCGTTGTTTTTATAAACGTTTAAAGGTGATTTCTATCCCATGGGATCTGATTTATGGGATAAAAAGTAGCCTATGTTTGATTCCAGGGTTTAGTATTACCTGGATGCAAACCTGTATTTCAGCCCGATCCGTTCAGTATTTTTGGCGTGAAGAGGTAACAAACATCCATCCATCCATCTATACATCCATTCAAACTTTCGCATTTATAATATTAGTGTGATAGTGTGAAGTGTGATGTGATAAGCGATAAATTTGACAATTTTTTTATCAAATATAATGCTTTTTGCGTAAGAAGGATCAATGCGAAACCGCAGGCTGGTGCTAGTAATATTCATGGAAAATGTATTTCACTCATTTCGAGAGATAAGGCAATTATATGGGGCTTAATTTGGCTTCAGTCCAGAATTGAATCGGGCATGTCGTATTGATAGGAATTAATGAATTGGTTTTTCGACAAACTATTGTTCCAACTGATTTATGGATTTAAAGAATTCTGGGCACTGACAATGATTTTATATAGGCATTAAAGTCCTAGCACATATGTACAACCAACAACGCTACCGCACGTCACAATAATAAGCATTCAAATGTGGGCTTAAGGCTTGGTAGGCCAGCAGAGGCCGCATTTTTGTGATTTTTAAAATCATCTGAGACTTAGAAAACAGTGTTTAAAATTCTGAAAAAAAGATATATATTACATAAGGGTCCGGCGACGGATGAATTTCCCATACAAACGTAGTACCAAAATGATTTGTAATTTGAGAATGTTTTCATCATGGTTTGCTATTATTTGTGTTAGAATAGTATTTATACAGGTTCCTGCCATAAGATTTTTCAAAATACTTATCTACACAATTACTAAGACAACATTCATTCTTTGATGTAAAAATACGATTAGGTTTAATTTCATTTCAGAAAGAAAAAAAGGTATTTTGAAAAAAAAATGTGGCAGGAACCTAAATAAATACTATTTTAATACAAATAATAGCAGACCATAGTGAAAATATGCTCAAATTAAAAATCATTTAGGTATTAGGTTTGTATGGAAAATTCATCCGTCACCGGACCCTTAAGGGTCCGGCGACGGATGAATTTCCCAGTCAAAGTCACATTCAGTTATAAGATCTAATGAACTTCACTCGATAGAAAAAATCCCAAAGTTACTCCCGTTTTCTAACGTTTTTTCAATACTATGACTAGCGAACTACTGTTATCACACTTTTTTTTGTACGTCTACTAAGAACACTTAATATTTCTAAACAAATTCGCAGAGTTTGACTTGATAAAATGATTTTCTGAATCACCATGTTTAAATAACTACAAAAAACACGAGCGCGGCGGCTTGGCAGGCGCGCATTTTCCCTTACGCCTACTGCTGCAGGACTACCTGGCCTTAAGCTCGTAATCTTTCGTTATAAATCATACATACATTACATTTTACGATGACAAAATGGTGACCGTAACGAGCGGTCTGTTATCTTTTGCTGTCAATACAGCGTGAACCAAACAGTGACGTCTATAAAAAATATGAATGCCTCATCCCCCGGAATATCCGAAAATATCACATGTATGTTCCCCGAGTTTCCGTAGTTTTCGAGTTATGTTATATTTTTTTAAATTTTCAGATTGAGTCTCGTCGGTTCACAGAATCTTGTTGAAAAAGTCTGGGTCTTTTGAGATCTCAGCAGCATTATTTCACAGAAAGCAAATCTTCGTGGATTTTGGTTTAAAGAATTTTTTTTTCGCAGAAGTCACGACCTAGGCTGGAAAGAGCTTAAAAGTTAGAATTACTAAATAAAACCATTTTTAAATTTTAAGCTCTATCTAGCCCAGGTCGTGACTTTTACGAAGTTTTTCGGGTAGGTACCCCTGGGGTTGAGGCATTTTTTTTTATTATAACTTCACTGTTTGGCCCACCTTGTAGGTACAAAAAAAAGCATCTAAACATAAAAAGTTAAAGCGCATATTTTTATACAAGACTGGGCGATATACATAAGATGGGTTTTGTTTCCTTCTCAGTTTTTAGGCATATACCTAAAACGAAACTCACAATAATCGCCTTAAATTCTTAGCAGACAAAGCTTTGAGAAAAATAAAACGCAAAATATCTCAGTCGATACAAATACCCTACCACATAATAGTTCCGTTTCAAGATCTCTAAACTGAAATAAATGTTGGAAAACTCGCTTCTATCTAAAGGCGGAAGTTTGATAAAAATGGCAACGTTAAATGACGCCCGTAATGTTGGGTAAGTTACGGGAAACGTATAAGTTCAAATGGGGACTCGAAGACGATTGATGACACTTCAGATGGCAAAAATACTAAATGAAACATAACAGCACTAAAAATGTCGGCATCCGTTTAAAATCGTTCAAACTAAAAATTATTTTAGTGTTGCTGTAGGTATAATGTAGCACTGTTTTATACCTTTTTGTTGGTAGGCGGTTTTCTGTTTCTAATGCTCGCTCTGTGCCATTTTCCTTCGAAGTCATTTTACATAATATATCATAATATAGGTGCCGAAAAAGATGACAAAAAATAAAATCACTTGAAGGTAGGTACTACTGCAAGTTACTTATAGTTATTGTATGTGGCAACATATTGATATATTTCTTTTATTTTTTCACTCATCATAGTTAAAGATGAAAATAGTTATTGAGGAAGAAAAAATCAAATTGATAAAAAATCGAAATTTCCTTATTTAACTCAAAATTAGGACATTATACCGACGCCAGAAACAGCATTTCATTGCGTTCCTTAGAACCCCAACATTCATGCTGTAAAGACGACATCCAAAAAGCGGTCATCGTTTCTTTACATTCTCTGGTTTAAAGAAAGAGTTACTATTATCTCACAATACTTGTCAGATACACCGCTATTGACAAAACCAATTCCTGTTGGTATTGAAACTGGGACATTATATCGACAATAGACTTTTATTTCGTGAAAAGATTGTGGTACCTATTCTCTATTTTTTTATACCATAGACAAATATCTGTTAAACATACCTATTAACTATATATATAAACTGAAGAAAAAAAATATATAATAATAACTCGAGATAAAAGGTTTGTAAACATAGCCCCATACAGAAATTAAATATCACTTTCTTGTAGTTGATTTTTAACAGAATTTACACTTGTTGTCCATTTCAACTCATACTAATGCATACTTAATGCTGGCATAAGTTTTCAAACTTGACGCCAAAAAGAGAATTTTGGAATTTTGTGTTGCGAGTTGACTCAATAAGAGGTCTCAGTAGTCCGGTTAATTAACTCAACCGGACTGCTGATACATGGAGGGACTCAGTAGTCCGGTTGAGTTAATTTTAACCGGACTACTGAGACTACACCAATAATTGCACCTTTAGAAAAGCTTGACTACTGTCCTAAGCCAAATAAAAGATTTTCTGTTAAAATGGTTTTTATTTTAAATATATTTTAACGCTAATCTCCATGATTATAGCCCAATGGATTTAAAATTCCAACGTTTATATCTACTTTTTATCTAAACCACGCTTGAAAACGCATATGAATTACAATATTTCTAAGAAAAATCTTAGAGATTTCATATGCTACAGCCACATTACAAGGTGAAGATTTGTCTTCGCGTTGTCGTGATAAAACTTCTAAAAGATCTACGACAAACGATATTTCTTAGAAATTACCCCGAGTGTGAGGACTTACAAACTATAACGACATAAAACATACATTATCTAACTATGACATCAAGGAAAAACCTAACAGCATACAAATCTCGATAATTTCGATTCAAAATCAAAAGGTTCCAAGGATTTCCCATCATTCGTCAAAGAGTCCCTTATCATTTCGCAGTGTGTAGTTGACCATTCCACCCGAACGCCCAAAAATTGATGACGCCACCCTTTGAAACCGGAACCGGAAGCCGCATTGTCAAATGCGGGACGAAACGGGAACGAGGACAGATGGCGACCCTAAGTACCTATGGCTTTGATATAGCGAGGCCAATATTTGCTGCTCTAGATTTTGTGACCAAACGAGGAGGAAATAATTTTATGGTTGGGAAATTTACGGCTGTTTTGTAGTTTTGGACTTTTATTTTCAGGTTCGATGACTTTGTTACCATGACAAGTTAACTACAATTTTTTTTATATATATATTAAACCTTGGCTTGACCCTTACCCAGCAGTGGGACAAAATAGGTTAGATAAAAAAATATAAATATATATTACAGAGCCTACACATTTGCTACCCTTGGAGTCGAGACCCTAGGTCCGTGGGGTACCGATGCTCTTCGGGTTTTTAAAAAAATATCTGAGCGACCAATCGACGCGTGACCCGAGAGCTGGTCAGTATCTGGCATGGCACAGCGCATCAGCATTGCCATACAGCGGCGCAATGCAGCCAGCGTCTTGGGGACGTTTCCGACTGGTATTGATATGGATTACTTTGTTATTTGTTTCTATTGTAAATACTAGTTCTGGTTTATTTCTATTATTTGATTGTAATTTTCTTTGTGAATAAAGGCTTCTGCCCTTTATTTATTAAGACCTAAGGCGATGTTATATCTAGGTTTTTATCATAACAAAAAGTCATTTTGACCGACTTCGAAAATAAGAGTTTTCTTAGAGCTATGTCGATAACCTTGGTTCTCTGTCGGATGTATTCTTTACGAATCCTATCCTTCAGAGACTCCAAGGATAGCTCTTTCCATAGCTCGCTGAGCGACTTTAAACTGGTTCTTCCACTCTTCTCTATATGCTGTCATCTCCGTACACAAGCCATTCTTAGCTATGTCCTATTTCACACAATCCATGAATCTTTACTTCGGTCTTCCTCTCAGGCCCTCCACATTCAAACCTAACACTTCTCTCGTCACATCACAATAATCGACGAGAATACAGGGTGCCACGGAAAAGGTGTACCAAGCTGAAAGGGGGTGATTTTGAACCCGGTTGGGATTAACTTGTGAATAACGATATTTTGAAATTAGTTTTTTTTTTATTTAGTACACAGTTTTAGTTACGAGTAGTTACATGTATTCTTGCATTATTTTTTAATACAAAATACACTATTACTATTTCACATATGATTGTTTTTTTTTCAGCAAAACGAAGTGTAGTGGTTCATCATGAAATGATAAAAAAGACATGCTATGTAAATCCCTTGAAATTTCAAAAAATTAATAGTATGGATTAATAATAGAGGACACGTAAAAGAACATGAATATGAAGAAAACACCAGAATCACCACCTTTCGGCTTAGTACACCCTTTCCGTGACACCCTGTATAAAAAAACATACATACAGTCAAATATAGAACCTCCTTCTTCGAAGTCAGTTAAAAAATAGCACACAATATAAAATATGATTATAAAGGTCATAAATCTTCATAAAAATGTAGAGGTATTTCAAAGTATTCCAAGAACTTAACACCATTACCATATTTCAAAGAAGCACGATTAAGGCTCTGGTAGTTAAAGAAAAGCTTTCTTTCAATATTCGCTTATAAATACGTTAGTGCTTGTTTAAATTTGAGCGCATAAATACTTTTTAACACACTTGCTCATAAAGTGGCTCTATGGTCACCGCAATTAGGCACAGAATGACATCCATAATCAAACTGTGACTTTTTCATTGCTATAACTCACTAGTTAGTAAAATTCTATAACTCATTTACTAATTGTTTCTCTAAATAATTTTTTTATCTACCAAATATAATGAGTTTTTATTGTTATTTTATTCACAGGTGTGTTGAAAAACGTCGTATGATACACGTGTGTATTGATGATTACCGTCCTCGGCTCTCTTAAAACCTCAATGGCGCCTCGGCGGTAATCACCAATGTTACACACTAGTACCATAATGTACTATCTATATATATATAAAAGAAAGTCGTGTTAGTTACACTATTTATAACTCAAGAACGGCTGTACCGATATGGCTGAAAATTGGTGGGTAGGTGTCTTAGAGCCAGGAGACGGACATAGGATATGTATACTGTTTATAAAAAAAAAAAAATTGGCGTAGGTACTTTTAAGGCAAAGCCTAACTTAGATAATAGGCCACTTAATATACCGAAAATACGCGTGCGAAGCCGCGGGCGGAAGCTAGTTTTATATATATTCTTCGTTTGATCATGAAAAACATGAAGTTGCCATAGGTAGAAGAAACGTCAAAAGTGGCATTTGTTACTGTGTTTGGCGTTTGTTTTCTTATTGTGACAAGGTTCTACAGAGATCCGCCAGTTGTGTGGTCTACCTATATTCTATTACTTAGTTATCTACTTTAGTGTGTTAGTTGGATTGTATTTTGTGCTGTCCATTTGTCAACCAAATAAACTATTTATGTATCTACACTACGCTATCTATAAAGTTGCAGAGAAAATTCCGATCATCCCATCCCGAAATATCAAAAACCTACTTTGTACAAGCCCCAAATTTAGGTACCCAATTTACAAACAAAATTATACAAAAATTACATCTTTTACTTAAATTTTATGATTTATAGGCTGTATTTTAAGTTTAATGAAACAATAAATCTATAATAGTCAATAGTATCTAAATACCATGGGAGTATCATTAAGGACTACTCTCTATAGATCATTTTCTACGCAAAATCCGTGAAATCTAATAATAATTAACGAAGAATGAAGAGTAACAAAAATATAAAAGGAACGTAGAAATATAACCTACTCCATTCTTAAAATCTTTTATACAACTTCCAATGTATGTAACTATGTTTGTACGGGTGGAATCTTGCAACTCAATTTTGAAGCAGATCTTCAACTGATTGAGCTAAAATATTGTATACTCAAACTACTACTTTAGTTTGGTTGACAGTGCTTTAAAACCTTGTTTTTCAAAAAGGTTTATTAAGATATGAAACTTTTTAAGTCTATTATCAGAAAATTCAGGTCGTAACTGAAAACACTTTACTGAAGGTAATTCCGACCCAGTTTAAAAGTCACTGTATGCGATCGTTATCGTAGAGAGAAATGCAGTTTGTTTTTGATTTTATTGCTTGAGTTGAAAACACTCGGGTAATCAAGGCAATTCCAAGTATGTTTTGTATCGAAACAAACTGCAAAGAATGCTGGAACTGAGTATTCAGGGCAGGTACGAGTAGCTAAGGGTGTGATTATATTGGCAAGAATAATAAAAAAACGCACGCGCCGAGAATGCCCAGGCAAGAACAAATTGGTGATCGAGGCAAGAACAAATTGGACAAAACTAAATTGTAGACGAATGATGATCAGTTCAAAGAATTTTTCAAAGAACAAATTTCACTTAAATGAGTATGTATATACAATATTCTTATGCCTGCTATCTTAACTACTAAATATATTATGCTTTAATGTAATACATATATTAGTTAGCCAGTACTTTAAGTTTTTTCTGATGATGTTGAATATGAAATCCGCAAATTGTTTTGGACTCATAAGAACAAGATATTCTGACAATCCTTTAGACAAAGCGTACAAAATTGGTTACAAACATTGGTGCAAGATTTCTTGCAATATTGTTTAACATATTTATGATCTATTTATCATTCAAGTGGTGGATATGTGTATACTTTTCGGTGAAAAGTCTGCCCACGAGTTAGAGTTGTTCATGGTTTTTGAGGTTATACGTAGGGTGTTTTTTGGATCTATTCAAATGCTACTAAAAACCCATTTTGTGTTATTTAGTCACATAAAATATCTACTCCAAATATGCCCTATGGCTTTAATATTATTTTACTTAACAAGTTGAACATAAATGTGTCTACACCTTTACTTCAAATGCAATTCGGAAATTGTACAATCAGTAGAAAAACTTTGGACTAAAACTTCAATGGTACCTATAAACAAAACAACTTGAAGCTATTTTGAGTTTCGGGGAGTTTTCAACAGAAGCTTCTTAATGCAGATTCAGATCCAGGGGAATTTATTCTCTTGGTTGTGTCGAGATTGAAATGAATCATCGTATTATGATATAAGCTACTTAGTTTACAATATTTTTTACTGTGAACCAATTGTACAGATCTCCGTCACCTCAGTCTGTTTTATCTCATCATCTCATCTACAGCCTATACCGGTCCATTGCTAGACGCAGACCTCCCCCTGACAAACGCCTTATTGGCTTTTGTAACATGGGGGATAGTGCCCATAATCCCCACGCTGGGCATGCGAGTTGGGGATCACAGTTTGGTGGTAAAGTTGTTCTGCCGGAGGCACTGCTGCCCGCCCCCCGGTGTATATCCCTTAGTCGATTATCCCTTACGACTACTGCGGGAAGAATTGGGGTGGTGGAAATTCCAAGCCAGAACCGCACGGCCCTCAGTCTCCCATCCAGTCCCCTAAGTCTCCCTTGAAAAACCTTTATCCACCGTGATTATACAGGGTGTTAGAAGAACGTGGACCATAAGGCTATATGAAGTAGTAAGTACAACCAAGTGAAATAGCTCGGCGGCTTTTCATACCTTAAAAGACCCTCAGCCATTATAAGAATTTATTTGGAACTACATCAAAATATCTCAAAACCTCTATGGCAAACGTTTTGATGAACACCTTGAATAGTTAATCATAAAATAACCAGCCCACTTTAGCCCCGTTTATGACGCACAACTCATTTTAACACCAAATACTTTTTACAATTCAAAACAAGCACACAAAAAGCCTTCGCATTTATCTTAACAAGGAAAATGCTCGCATGAGACTACCATTAAAACACTTTATCATGAAGTACCTATAAGTATAAACATACAACCCCCTTCCAGCGTCAGCAAAACTACCCCGACCAAACCCACCCTCACTTGACATTGGATAAAAGTTAGACCATTTTATTTTGGCATGGATTTTCAGCGTCAATTTTCGGATAAAAATACATGCAATTTATTTTATCTTCACACAAGTTTAACGTCGTAAGGAATTTGGATGGATATTCCCAGTTTTTATTGAAGATTAGTTTTGACTGAGTCAGGCTTTTACTAGATATTAGTACCTAACTCAATGAACAGAGACACGTATGAAGTCGTTAAAGTGTCTGGGAAAAGAAACTTTGTAAATACCACGAAAGTGTCATTTCAGCTGAATGGATAAACTTTTTTTATGATAAGCGATAAATTAAGAGATAATCTAATCATGTCTGCAAAATTTAATGTCAACAAAATATTTAGTTATTTCAGATAAATTTACGCATTTATGTTTTCAATACATGTGATTGTGATGTCATTTACTACGAAAATATGATGTAATCATTTCTTGGAGATTTTAACTAGACAAAACATTTAGTTATTACACGCTATATTATGCTACGACGTAGCTGGCATTACGACATAGCTGGCATTACGACGTAGCTGGCATTACGACGTAGCTGACACTACGACGTAGCAGAAAAACGACGTAGCAGCCGCTACGACGTAGCGTAAAGGTTTCGTAGCACATCATTTCAATTCATGAAATCAGTAATAAAATTACCTACGAAAAGATTGAAAGCTTCAAACTATAAAATCGAAACTGTCCTTCCGTCGCCCAAAATTCCATCGCAGATCATGGTCATACAGAGCTTAACACATATAATGCCCATGACCCATTTGTCCATGCACAACCGTGCCTGCGCCCTTGAAGATCGCGCCGCTGAGTGCGTTAAAGATGTGTTACTTACTTCGTCATTACGAGTCCATTTGACAGGGGCCGGGGGTTCCAGATATTTCTGCAACAATGAAAATCTGTGGGCCCTCGTTAGTCCGCTGACTCGCTAGTTATAGATAAGATGGAGTAGTTAGAAGCGAAGTTTCCGAAACTCAAAGTTTTAGTACTTTAGTATTTGATGATAGTGAAATGAAAAAGTACTAGGCTGTCATAAATATAGTCTTGGCACAAGAACCACTAGTCACCAGCTTCTTCAAAAACATTTCAGCGTTGTTTCGCGAAAAATGTCTATCTTCAAGCATTGCATTCAAAAGCACAGGAAATATCATAATCGGTCTTCAGATGCATAAGCTGTCTTTTTTTCTCTTTCTTCACCTGCTCGCATACCTATGACCAGAGCCCTGAGTTCATTTACTCGATAATATTGAGTCGTTGTCGAGACGATCCATTTTATCGGATTCATAAAGCGCCTCTTATGTGCGGACATGGAACTATGGATATCCCATTCAATTATGAATATATTTATTTCATTTAATGAGCTAGTACAGAAATACACTTTTACATTAGTCATACAGGTTAACTACTATTCGAATGAAACTTCGATGGAGACTGAGTGTTACCGACTCACCGATCCCTGAGCTCTACTGCTAGCCCTAAGCAGTAATATGGAAACGTAATCGTAACGTTTAATTTTTGTATGGGATTTGCGTGTTTCATGTCCGCACGATAGAGACACTGTATCAAATCAGTAAAGTAAAGTATCAACTTCAACTTCTTATTTCATGGCTCGCTATGTCTTTGCTGCCACAAAAGTGAAGTATCAAATCCCATCGAAAAATGAGACGTCACGTCACGATGTCGTCTCGATACTACCGTCAAACCGAATTCAGGGCTCTCGTGCTAGTGAAGCATTATATACTATAGATTTATATAGTTATGAGTTATTTTTCCTTTTGTTTTGTAGTTTTGTTGAGTTTTTTTTTGTAAATACTGTACAATTTATAGAGATTGTTGCTCACTCCATAAAGCTTGCAATGCTATCATGAGACATAATTCGAAACATCGGCAGAATTCTGTCAAACTAGCTGCAGAAGCCATTTGACAAGAAGTTGAAGTTGATTTGTAGTTGAATGAAGTTGAAGTTGTGGTAAATCTGCTCACCTCATCATTATGAGTCCACCGTATATGAGGAGGTGGTTCCGGCGAGTGCTGCACCACGCAGGTCAGGTTTATGGTGCTTCCTGTATTGATGAACAGCTCTGGACCTCCCAGGATAGTGGTTAGCGGTTCTGAGGACAAAGTAGCTTGAGATTAGAATTTAGAAAATATACGCAGACGTAAAGCTTAGTTCGATTATTAGACGAATATACCTACCTACTACACTCCAGCAAAATAAGATTTTATATGTTGTGGTTTGTTAACAAACATTTCACATGTTTTTACACAAATCACAACCAAAAAACTAATAATAACTAACTTGGCGTCGAGTTCCGAATATAATTGTTATAAAATATTTATTGCATGAAAGATCTCAAACCGACAAGGATTTCAAATTCCGTATAGAAAGACGCGTTGAGAAAGTGAATTTTAGGGTATCTAAGTATGGGCGGTTTCTTTACTAACATTCTACATTGAATTTGGCTGGAGTCGGACGATGAATATTAGTTTGATTGTTTTGAAAAAACTGACAACAGACTTCAAATTCCACATCTTACAGCGTACTGTAAATACCTATTTACAGTATGTTGAAAGTTTTGCGGGATATATAAGTATTCAGTAATAAAATGAATAATAATTTATAGGACTATCTTAATCATTCTCAATACGACGCGTATTTTCGGTACCTATAACAGTTATCTAAGTTAGGATTTGCTCTAAACGTACGCCAAATTTCTTCTTGATCTGTTCAGTAGATTTGGAAATCCTAGGTAACAAAAAATTCTCATATCACAAACTTTCGGATTTATAATATTAGTAGGTCAAGAAGTAGGATATCAGTTATTCCATAACTTAAGCTCAGCTTAGTATGGGCTGGATGATGCTGTGTGAATTGTCCAACATTATGATTATTATTTCGAACAGTCCTTTGATCAATTCATTTTCTATTCATATTTATTTTATTTTTTTACCTCTTCCTAAGCACAACATTGTTCCTAAAATAACAGAACCAAGAATTTATTTACCAACGCTAAAGAATTCCCACGGAAAACTTTGAAACCACCGACAGCCATAATTTTAATCATAAGGGCCTCAAAGGAAGGAAAATAACTTTTATTTACAGCATCACCCTGTATAGTCTTAGAGATGTTACGAGAAACGTTAACATGATGTTGACTTATGAATTTATTTGTTTTTGTAAATATGACAGAACATCATTGAAATGTTTAACATATCGACGATGAACTACCAATACCTCCTAACTACCTTTTTTTCGATTTTTGTTTTTAGTGTCAATCGACGTAAAATACTATTTCGCGTGTACTGGCAAACGTAATAGTTCAGTTATACCCATGTAAAATAACAGCTTTCTTGAACTAATACTTTGTGAGCTAAGCCTTGGCGAAAGTATAAGGGTTCCTTGTTTACTACGGAACCACGATACCCATATCAAATTCTTGAATGGGGAGGGGGTCCAGGGGCCTGGGGGCGTTAGGGGTTACAGCACGGCTCTACTTTCCAACCGACTTCAAAAAAGGAGATTATTTATTTATGTAAGTTTGTATTGTTTTGATATTTTGGTAAAAAGTTTTCTTATCTAATCCACATGCTATTTTTCTATCCGAAATGGAACGAAATCCTGTCAAAACGATCAGTATACACATTTTGAGTTCAACCATTTGAGTACGCGCGTGATCTCGAAATGGGATATAACCTAGACAAAGTTGAGATTCTACCGCACTTGTGTCAGTTTGACATGGTTCGTGCCATCCTGAGGGCGTAATGTAAAACAGAGTAATTCAAGTGCAAGCTAAGTCATTGATTGTAGCTTCCACGGATCAAGACGTTTTAATGGAGTCTTTTTAACTCTATACGTCGAACTTAGCGGGTTTGCTTGTCAAACTAGGCCTAGATCTCAATAATCACGAGATCCCCGTGGTAGAAAATTAGAATTTTAGATTAATTACATTTTTTCTTCAAAAAAAGAAAAATTAGATTGCGGAAAATAATTACAATTAAAAAAATCATGAAAGTGCACTGTTTTGCGCCTAAATTGGTCGAGTTCTCAGGAACCCTGCGGTCTATAGAAAATATTTTTGTTTTGATTCGTAGGTTATTACTAATTCTTTGGTTACCTATTACAGTTTCTTGATAAGTTGCGTAGTTTTTTTGTAAATAATCCAAAACATCATTTTTGCACTTACACCGTTCCAAGAACTTATGCTACGTCCCGCGCCTATGAACGAGAAATCCTATGCCTATCCTTTAGACAAAATGGCGCGCAACATGCCCTTTAATTTTCTGGCTATATTGATGTAGGGGGTATGCGTATAATACTCTGACGTAGGTGTTAATGTTATTCTAAACCTCTTTGAATCAAGTCCAAGTTTCATAGTAACCAACAGAGACAGAATAGTTCCGAATTCAGGGAATGAGTGTTTAGCAAAGATAATCCCAGTAAATAATGTGAGAATTACAACAGAGGAAAAAAGCTGCTTTGTGCTTATCTACCTACGCCTTTGTCAGTGTAATCTTTTCAAGTTCTGTAGGTACCTAAACAATCTTTTTCTTTATTTTTTCCCGTTAGTTTTGTTGATCAATAGCAAATATATAGATTTTATCCTATTCTTACCAAGTTGCGGGAGAAATGTCAATCGGTAATTATTGGTCAAATAAGATCAGGACTTTGTTTTGGGGCTAGTATTTACTCGGATTTCCTGATTTTAGTAAAGGTCAAGGATTTAATGTCTTCTTGTTATGCTTTTACGTTCTCTCAGTAATCATTATTACAGTTTTAAAACATTTTAAAGCAGAGTTCAGAGGTCCTTTAAAACATACATTAATTTTGTGTAGCCTAGTTCTAGGTATATACTATAATACTTCATTCCAGGTGGAGTGATTAGCGATGCCAAGCGTAGTAATTATAGCAAAACCAACCTCCCTTGATTGCGGGAGGCACTTTCAGCAGTGGGTGTATGTGCCTTGATGAGAATACTTCATTCTGACAGTCACGTCATAATTTGTAAATACTGTTGTTACTCAACTGAACAGAATGTTCTTGATACTTTACGGACCAATCGAGAGCTACCACAGATTAAGTAAGCTACTTTCCCTAACCATTAACCCGCCAGCGATTGCAATATTTAAATTATGGTAGGGGCTTTCACTCAAGCTCTCATTCTAACCTTCATGACTTCAGAGGAAATACTTTATTGCCTCCGTTTGAAGTCGTTCCGATGGGCCGTGATGTGGCCCGTTTCAATGGATCAACATTATGATTAGGGATACGCAGATGAGAGTTCGGGCCGCTTGAGAGCGTTTCCTTTATTTTATTAGGTTTGGAACCTTGCGTAAGTGACTGAAAATGTTGGGAGCTTATTGATGTTACGGGCTTTAACCTCTAGGGAGTTTTTTACGGGCTTTAATTGAAGCCCCGAAAATGTAGGCGCGTTTGCGTGTTTTAATTTATCTGAAATAAACCTGTGACCGTGGCGGATGGTCAAGCAGTATAATTCGTCTATTCTACACAGTTGTATAACTATTGTGCGCATTATCGTTTTCACACAAATTTTAATTTTTTGTTTTTCTGTACTTTGTTTCAAAAAAGTTTGGTGTCACTTTGTAATAGCACCCAAGGTGCCACGGAAAGGTTATTCTGAGCCGAAAGGGGGTGATCAACTTGTGATAAGTGATTTTTTGAATATCTTTTTTTCTGAAGTCATAAAGATTTTTTTCTTCCTACTCGTGTTCTTTTGCATGCACTCTTGCGTAATTTAACATTTTTTGCTTGTTTTTTCAGTACAACCAGTGTTTTTTTCATGAAATTATTACCAAAAAACAAATAAAACCTTTGAACAATGATAACTTTAAAACAATGATAATAATGTATGCCTGCGGAGAGGCGTCAATTAAATGGATGCGGATAGCTTAGCGCCGTGGTGGATGGCACAATATTCGGGAGACCTATACCCAGCAGTGAGTACCTACGATAATACTTATAATGATGATGATGAAAATTCAATAAAATTTAAAATTACCATAGTACTTATTCTTATTTAAGTACAAAAAAGTAAAGTTTATAAATGTGTGTGACCACGTCATGTATGATAATAAGTGGTAAAAGCAACTTGTTAATGAGTAAACGTGAGGGCGGGTGCGGCGGCAGATTTGCCCAAAGATCTCAAGAGGCGCAAATATGCAGGTCTCGACAGAGCCTATATATTTTCTCCCCTTGGAGTCGAGACCCTAGGTCCGTGGCGTACCGAGGCTCTCCGGGTTTTTATAAAATATCCGTGCGTCTGGTCGAAGCGACGCGTGACCCGAGAGCTGGTGAGTATTTGGCGCAGCGCATCAGCATTGCCATACAGCGGGGCAATGCAGCCAGCGTCTTGGGGACGCTTTCGACTGCTATTGATATGGATCAGTTGAGCTACCTGTAGATTGTTTGCAACAGTCTGCAGTTAGCTCATTGTTTCAGTTGTAAATACTAGTAGTAATTTATTTCTTTTAGTTGATTTTCTTTTTGTCTACTCACAAGAACAAAATTATAATTTAAAAAATCCCCGAACAGATTTTCCTAAAACATGTCTAAGAACACTCGGGATAAAATTACCTATGGCACAAAGAAAACTAAACGAAAATCGGTTCATCCGTTTGCGAGCTACGATACCACAGACATATACATACATACACAGACAGACACGTTAAACTTATAACACCCCTCTCTTTTTGCGTCGGGGGTTAAAAATAACATAAAATCTATACAGATCTAACCCTGAAAAGCTGTGGTTAGAAGCACTACTCATTAAAAGTTTTAGAAAGCTTATATTACACCCCTAACTGGTCGTTAGCGAACCAGTGTTTGCTTACCAAAGTCAATAAACTGGTGCAAATGGCCCGATAAATGCTTTTGCTGCATTTTGCTTGTTAACTGATTCTGGTGAAAGCTTTGGCCTTATTACAGTGCCAGTGGTCCAGTGAGGCTCTTTAGTTTTAACGGATGGATGATTAGACAGTGCTTTTATGAAAATGGTGATGGTAATACAGCTTTGTACGAAAAGTGTCTGAATATCTCTGAAAGTTTGGTGTCAATTTGGCATTCACTATCAATTTTCAAATCTGTATGAAGCAATAAATATGAAATGAAAAAAAAAACTATTTTGGATAATTCAAGAACTGGACGAACTGCGCATGGATTCCTGATGAACCGCTTATTGGACGAAACGCTTATTAGACGTGTCGCTTATTGGACGAGACGCGATTTGGATGAATCGCTTTTTGGACGAACCGCTAACAATTCATTCCATTCTACCGCTACCTACCCTATACAGTGCCACGAAAGCCGAAGGGGGTGATCAACTTGTGAAAAATGATTTTTTGAAATTCGATTTTTTTTATTTCAAATTAAAGATTTTTTTCTTCCGATTCGTGTTCTTTTGCATGCACTCTTGCGTTATTTAACATAACATTATATTTTATAAGTATTTTTTGCTTATTCAGCACATACTTTTGTTAGTTTAATTCAGCATTTATTTTTGTTTCTTCAGCACAACCAGTTTTTTCTCATGAAATTAGGACCAAAAAACATGTAAATCTTTGAAATTTCCAAACAGTAATGTACGAATACACGAAAAAGAACAGGAATATAAAAAATGTCACTAATTTTTAAAAGAAAGTAAAAAGATGATCGATTTGAAAAAACACATCCCCCTTGATATCCATAATCACCCCCTTTCGGCTTATCCCTGGCACCTTGTATAGTTATTTTGTGGTAGAACCAAAAATCAGTTTCCGTGTAGTATGGCGGGCTTCCTCCCGCTGCGTGGCTGAAGTCGTCACTAAACATTGACTAATTATTAAAGCAAAGTAGACTCTATTCCTGTTAATTAAGGTCGATACTCACCAACCACAGAGAGATGCATCCGGTGCCCGATGGGCGGAGTAGTGCCCACTTGACACTCATAGATGCCGGAGTCACGCCGCTGGGGAAACCGTATCTGGAAACAAAAATATCTTGAAACCTCTACGTATGTACCTTTAGGCCTGCTCAGATTTTAAACCTACGGGGTATTTGCTACCCAGGGCGGCAGTGATTGCCATGTGGGTACGCGGTAAATACATACAAAATGCCCGGCGGGAAGACGCGCGAAACCGAGCGAAAATTTTCGCTGCCGTTCGTGGTAGCCGTTCGTGGTAGCGAATATCGTGCAGCCCTATAAAGACCTGTATCTTTATAGGCTTGGCCACCAAAATTTGGTTCTTAGTGTTGCTAGCATAATTTCCTCTTTCTATTTTCGTTCCGTTTTGTAAAAAAAATTATAAATAGGTCCAGGAGCTGTCACGGTAGCGCGGATCTCAATTCAAAATGGCGGACTGATTATTCGATTTTTACAACATAATGTAGCAACTTACTTTTATACAAAGTGTAACATAACTTTATGGTTCTTAAGCGCCTGAAAAAGGTTTATGATGTAGTTCTGACTAAGTACCAACTCACATCTGGTGGCAAATTTTAAGTTAGTTAGTTGACAAACAACTAAACGTGTTAATCAATGGACATCAATTTGGTCTTTCGTAAAACCGATTTCTAATTTCCATAATTAGAAATCGGTTCTGCGAAATTTCCCTCCTAATTTCCCTTACTTATGTAAATATTGGCTTGAACCAGGGGTAAATTTTAAAGAATGAGAATGATTATTATATACACTCTGAGCTATTGGGAACGGGCTTTACCCACAAATTCAATTCGCGTGTTGAAAATCGGAAAAAATACCAGTAAGAGAGTGAATTGTGTCAGTTACGGATCAAAAGGTCAATAGGCAATCAAAAAACCCATATCAATACAAAGTCTACAAAGTCGTGCCTATAGGCATTCGTCGAAAAAACTAATGAAATCCTTTATCCGTGACGGATTCAGATTGGACCATGGATAGTTGTTTTTTTTT
This sequence comes from Eupithecia subumbrata, assembly GCA_949316285.1. Taxonomy (NCBI): domain Eukaryota; kingdom Metazoa; phylum Arthropoda; class Insecta; order Lepidoptera; family Geometridae; genus Eupithecia; species Eupithecia subumbrata. The sequence continues at coordinate 10,897,450 of OX438630.1, read as the reverse complement.
TTATATAGTTTCTAAAAATATGCAAAAATATTGTGTATTAATTGATATATAGACAAACTAATAGGTCTAAGGAGATGAAGATAAAATCCGCACGCGACCAAATTGAAATAAGCGCTGCCTACTATTCAACTTAGCTAAACATTAACCTAATGCAAATGAAAATATTTTTTTTTTGATTCAATGAAAATAAAAAAAGCCCCTAAAACCTAATGAAGTCTTCACACTAAAGTCGGCAGGCCGGTGACAAGGTAACAAAGCATGTCGGCTGCCTACGATATTCATACACCGAAATGTCACTCTAAACGACCGGGCTGTGTCGCTGACTTTGGTATGTAGATTCCATTATGAATTACTAGCTTCTGACCGCGGCTTCGCACGCGTATTTTTGGTATAATAAGTAGCCTATTGTTTTAGTTAGGCTATGTTCTAAGTGTAAGCCAAATTTCATCTTGATCTGTTCAGTAGGTTCGGAGATTCTAGGTTACAAAATTTTCACGTTTCACAAACTTTCGCGTTTTATAATATAAGTAGGATAGGATACACCAGTCGACAGGCCGCCGACAAGATGAAAAAGCACTATCAGCTGAAAATGTAGCACCAACCCGCCGCCACGGCTTTGGTGTATGTCCTCCTAGCCGAATTTCGACCACGGTGGCCAGTCTCATCGGAGACTAGCCAGATGCGCAGGACATATTGAAATGTGCAATATCTATTCTCTCACTCTCATAATCCGATGGGACGACAGACCGACACGACCGGGGAGAGGTCAGGCGCAGGAAAAACGGCTTAACGCGTTCGTGTTAAGTCGAGGCACGGTTTGGTGTGTAGACTCCAGTGTGTTTAACCCACCTAACCTTGCTGATGTCTCAAACTATCAACACTCAGAAAACTAATTCCGACCCTATTCGGTTCAATTTTATAAGAATAGATGCCCAACGGAAAAAACCCAAACCATTTCCCTATCAATATTTCCATTTCAACTTCCCCAAGAATATATCAAGCAAGCAAAGCTAAAACGGTTTCTGGACACAAAAATGCTTTATGTAAGAAACGCCAAGCTCTCGCAATAAAACTTGGTTGATATATCGTCGGTTCTTAGATAAATGGAGCTGAATGATGTCTCTCTTGGTTATTTGGGGTACGAATGTTTAGCGAGATGTGAAATGATAAGTTTGAGGAAGAAGTCGGATTGTAATAACCAGTGGTCTGTGGGATAGATCAACATCAATATGAAAAGTAGGTGCTTGTCCGGTAGACAATTCGCAGAAGCGAAAACTAGAGCGGATTTTACAATTCGTTTATACTTAAACTATGTGTTGCAGAAACAAATAAATAATGTATCTATCTATCAAAATATATTTTACGATACTGTAAACAGACAACCACCAGTATGATTCGAGATCAAAAAATAGGTTTGTCTAACCTTTTACACGGTTAACAAATCGTTTCTTGTGAATTGTATTAAATTTTAAAATTTACCTGAGAATGTAACGCAACTGAACGAAATAATGTTCAAAAATGTCATTAAAAAGACGCTACAAGAAAAAGCATAATAATCTGTAAAAGACTTCCTTTCAGATAAAGCTGCTTGGAAACATATAAATTAATTTGCGGAGTGTTTATAACATTTATTATTGTATGCCTATAGAATTGAATAAATTGAAATTGGGAGCTCTATAGAAATTTTGCTTGCGTAGGCAGGCTATTAATATTAAAGGTATAAAGACTGGCGTAATGTAACGTGTTACACAGCGAGCATATCGTGCAGTCAATACGAGGAAAAAAGGCGCTCTCAAAGAGCAAAGAAGCGCACACGGCGTAACGTATCAAACCTCCACCCCGCAGACGGGCGCGTGTCGCGCGATTTGTTGAGACATTTGTTTGCAGTACATTTTGTACCAAGACGCATACGATCTTACACAATGCTGCGATTTTGCATTTGGCGCGCGGCGTCTAGAAATCGCGCTTACAAAAACGCAGCGGAATCGCGCTACTAAATCACGCGAAACAAGACGCGCTTCAAAATTGCAGCTGTGGGGTGGAGGCTTCATGCTCGCTGCGAATGATACATTACGCCCCACACTGGTCAGTACCCAGCTTAATGCTTGGTTCTTCTCCCCACTGGATGTAATGCTCGAATGAAAACCTTACCGGAGAATGCTCGCTCTGAGGGACACAATTTTTTTCGACAATCTTTGCAGACTTTTGGTGCGAAGAACGTATGTTATACGCTCTTCGCATACTATACGTTCTTCTTCCTGATGATATCGATAGGCCAATCTATACTATCGATATTTGATTATTGCTCGGCAACACTAACGTATAGCCTCGATTATGAACCAACAGATTTTTCTTTCCGAAGAAAAAATATAGTCTTTCGGATTTAAGTACAAGAAAACAAATAATATCATAATATAATATATATATATATATTTTTAGACGAAGCTCGAACGGCTTGGCATAATGCTTGCCCCGATGCTGCTCCCCCAAAATCACTTTTGTCCCAACGGCAATGGGACGGGCCTCTGTGTGAGTTGACACGGAATTGTTTGTTACAAACGTGCTCCAGCTCTACGGATCGTGCCCGCCTCCTGGCCGTTTCTAAATGGGAGTCAGGACATTGGTTACAAGCATTTCCTTCATATAACACTGGTACTTTATTGGATCCCGTAACTTTCCGTATCGCAACATGTCTTCGGTTGGGTGCAAGGTGTTGCGCGCTTCATCAATGCCAGTGCGGTACTGCTGTCGAACAGCTTGGTCATCACGGATTATCGTGTACTAGGGCAGCCGGTCGGATATCTCGCCACGCCAGCCTTAACGACATCATCCGGCGGGCCTTTGTCACCGCTAACGTACCAGCTATTCTCGAACCGAATGGTCTGTTACGTGACGATGGTAAAAGGCCCGACGGTATGACACTAGTCCCATGGGAGTTGGGGAGGCCCATTGTGTGGGACGCTACATGCGTCGACACACTTGCGCCTTCCCATCTTCCGAGGACATCCGTGAGGGCAGGCGCGGCGGCAGATTTGGCCGAAGATCTCAAGAGGCGCAAATATGCAGGTCTCGACAGAGCCTACACATTTGCTCCTCTTGGAGTCGAGACCCTAGGTCCGTGGGGTACCGAGGCTCTTCGGGTTTTCAAAAAATTATCTGAGCGTCTGGTCGAAGCGACGCGTGACCCGAGAGCTGGTCAGTATCTGGCACAGCGCATCAGCATTGCCATACAGCGGGGCAATGCAGCCAGCGTCTTGGGGACGCTTCCGACTGGTATTGATATGGATCAGTTGAGCTACCTGTAGATTGTTTGCAACAGTCTGCAGTTAGCTCAATTGTTTCAATTGTAAATACTAATTATATTATAATTTTCTTTGTGAATAAAGGCTTCTGCCATTTAAAAAAAAAAAAAAATATCCTAAGAAAATTTCGAATTCGACGAGACTTGAATCCGCATCATGGTTTCTCAACTCCTACGTCACTTGACCTCGTGGAATGAGGGTTCAAGTCCAGTCACATTCAAAAATTTCTGGGATATTATTTGATTTCTTAGAAATTACCCTGAATGTGAGCTTACGCAGAACAATAACAAAAACGTTAGGATTTAGTTACCTTCAATATCCAGTCCTCCGTATGAGGATTATGTACGCTGATGAACCTCTGATCCGAGGTATACGTCATCCTGCCTGAAGTCAGTAAGTGGATGTCCCGATGCCGTATCCATGATACCTGGGAATAGAAGAGATGGTGTCATAACATAAGATACTTTTACGAATAAAATTAAAACTTACAACCATGGCGGTCCCGTCGTAAGAATCAACCCCACCCACACAGCCCATGGATATCGTAAGAGGTGACCCACCTCAACAGCCTATATCGGTCCACTGCTGCACGCAGGCCTCCCCCTGATAAGCGCCTTATTGGCTTCTATCTCATGGGGCGTAATGCTCATAATTTCCACGCTGTGCATGCGGGCTGTGGATCGCAGTTTGGTGGTAAAAAGTTTCTGTAGGTTGCGCTGCTGCCCGACCGCGGTGGATATCACTAGTCGCCTCTTACGACACCCGCGGGAAGAGTTGGCGTTGTGCAAATTCTAAGCCGGCACCATACAGCGACTAACCGCTGGGGTTTTTCATTGATAACTGTACAAAACCTGCGACTTGAAACGTGTTTAAGCCTGAGTTGTGTTTAAGTATTCGGGGATAAGGGAACCAGAGGGAAGGCAGCAGCTTTTTCTGTGTATTTTTAACACCTACAGTATTACCAATCCGCTTGCCAAGCGTTGTAATTATGACAAAACTCGCCTTGTTGAGGCTCTTTGACGCTCGTGGACGTGTGCTGATGAGGTATTAAAACACAGATTTTAATCAAATATACCTTAAATAAACACTCCCAGAAACAAACGTTATCTTTACAAATAAGAGAGTAAACGGTGCATCCGTTCCAGAGATAACTTTTTTAGTATCGTTTAGTATATAAATACTTACACTACAATAACAACAATCTAGTCATAGATTTGACTAATGGGTAATTTTGTTTTAACTTAATTTCATAAAAACATATCACTAAGAACGTGTTCATCGGCACTTTTCTAATTGTCTCTTTTTAAGAAGAAGACACTTGGTCCATGTGGTCTTTAAAATTAGCTCATAAGCACCTACACTATAACTATCACTACATGAACTCGAAAGAATTTTGAGCCTTCTCACTACATCCGTGTTGTAGAAGCTGGCTAGCCTCGACGTTCACATGATCAAGAGATAACTGGGGACATTGTTTGCACAAACACACTGACAACGATTGGAGGTTGTCTCTCACCGTAGTTCTCCAATCTCCGGCAATATCTTCACAAAAAATCTGTTTTAGCCCAAGAAATATCAATGTGGAAATCAATGTTTAAAACGCAAGGTCCATTAGCTTTGGATAGAGGATTTAGTAAAAACAAATAGAACATTAATCGTTCCTCCAATCGGCTTGCCCGCGATTGCTTTTAATTTGTTTTTGTTTGAAAACCGGAGAAAATAAATAATCCTTTCGACTAAAGAGTTTTTTCTATTCGAAGGGTGATCGAGTGGGCACCGACCGAGCGAAGTGGCTATTTAAGCCAACCAATCGAGCAATTTTTAGCCTTATTTCAGTGAATTAAAGACTTTTTAATCTAGGAAAGAGTATTTTTCAATTTCATGGGCAGTACAACCAAGTTTTAATTATTTTAATAGGAATATTTTTGAGAGAAATATCTAATAATTTTTGAAAATGAAACAAACCTATACCTTATGGATATTTTAAATGCGTGCAGTGAAAAAACAAGATCCGTCAAGTGCGAGTGTAACTCGTGCGCCGAGGGTTTCGAACGTTTGTCAACAAATAAGAACCAAAATTACCAGTTATTTATAGACTTCGCACTTTATAGAATACCTAAGAATAGTAGGTACCAACCTACATTTCAGATGGATCTCTCTGCATGCTTCGTTTAAAGTGGGTAGTGGTAAATTTTTCTATTTTTTTCAAAATATTTCAATAAGTATGAATCCTACAGAAATTTTAAAAACTGGTTTGAAATGTCCAAACCGATACCTTTCATCTGATACCCCAGTGGGTGTGGTGATACCTCGGTGGGCTTCCCTTTTGAAAATTATTTCTTTTTGACCATTTTTCAAAAAGTGTTCTTTTTACAAACTTTTCTATATTTTTCCTGTAAAATATAGATCCATATCTATAAACACTACATACATTTTACATGGATTGCTCTGCAATTTTCGGAGATAGGGGGGGGGGATTGGTATTTATTCGAAATATTTAAAAAAGTATGACACCTAAAAAAATTTTAAAAACTATTTTGAACTGTACAAACTGATACCTTTCATTTGATATATGACCCTGCAGGTATCTTTTAAAATTTCGGCATCACAATTTGTAGAAAATATTCATTTTCATTTTTCATTTATTTATCATTTATTTTTCTTTAAATCTGTACAGGCGCACGAAATGTATGATTATTTAAAATTTTAAGGCAGTTGCTGAGTTATTAAGGAGGAAAAAAAGGACAAACAAAGTGAGACCAGGGTTTCGAAACCGATCTTGGATCTCGAAACCCTAAAAAGGGATAGAGTCAACCAAATTTTCGAAGCTCATTTTCAGATTTTCACTGGGCTCTAAAAAATACCACAATGGAACGAACATATTCTATTCCTGTGTTTTATTGAATGCGATTTTAGTGAAAATGTAAAAGTATATTTTAGTTTTTAATAATTCCGCTACAAATGTTTCCCCAGCTTAAATAATCTTCCCAAACAAACATTTGAAGTAAGTACGTATTTCACCGGCTGAGCTGCAAAGCCGAAGTTTCCAGAGCGACAAATGACCGTCATGCTGCAAGAGAAGCTAAAGTATGGTTTCAAAGCGACGGCTGCTCCAACTATTTGTAAAACTACCAGTTTGTTTTACTCCTACTTTGAGGTATTCAATATTTATAAAATTGTTGTTACCGGAAGTAAATTGATACCTAGACTAACTAATTTGACAGGACTTAAATGTTCCCGTCCCTTTCATAACGATTGATAATTATACAGATTCACTTATAATGTTAAAATTCATGCTCTTCCTTTTATTTCTGACACTATATTATTTGGTAATAAAAAATCCTTATGATGAAAAAAATAATCCTTTCGATCGGTGTGATAAAGCTACATGATGATTGTTTTTATCGTGTAACGTGTTCGATTCCCGGTTCAACCATGTCATTATTTAAATATCTATGAATGCACTTTAAATTGTCTTTTAAATTCAAATAATGTCTTCTTTCAGTAAAATGTTCCATCTACAATTTTCAAGGTACTTTCCCTCCATGTGGCATATCCGTGGGCTGTATATTATCGATCGATTGATGTTTCTTAATTTGGCATGTTTTTTGCAAAGACTGGCATTCTAGTGCTGTCCGATAAGTTAAGTCTAATTTTAGCGACATCTATCGGTATGGCACCAATAGGTACCTACCATTTCTGTCTTCTTCTATTTTATTAAAGTGGTAAACGGCTGGATGCGGCAGCGTAGGCATTATGGGGATCTTTGGGTACGCCTATGTCCAGCCGTGACATTATTTGTCTGAGATGATGATGAGATAGTATTTATGGAGTGGATTTGAGTTGTGGGCAAAAATAATACCATGTAAAAAAATCCTTATCTGCCTTGATGGAAACCTATATTATAATTACCTAACGAGAACGTAGAAGCAAGAGTCTTCTGGTTTAAAAGCCGTGAAGCTTCAAGCTTTACTCTGGACTGACTACATTTCTACAAACCGTTCTGTTTCCAAGATCACGGACGCGGCAGAACAGCTGCGCAGTCTTCCCGACCAGGGCAGTGACATTCCTGGAGTTCGCCAGGTCGACGTGTGGGTGGACCTCTTTAGGTTAGACCCCTTGCAGGTCAACTTCAGTGTTCTAAGGGCGTTTATGCCGTGACGCCTCAAGCTTTACTCGAGACTGAATCTACATTTTAGGTACACACTGATCTCTTAGTGCGTAAATTGCGTGACGTTTCAAGCTTTACCTAGATTGACTCTATTTTTCAACGCTGCTGGTTCCACCTTTACCTGTGCGTTATTGCCGTAAATTCTCAAGTTTCATTCTACACTGACTCTAAATGTACTCTACCTCGTCTTTAAGTGCGTTAAATGCCTCAAGCTTTTCTCTGGACTTCATTTATTCTTACCGTTCTGTTCCCAAGATCGTGGACGCGGCAATTCAGCTGTGCAGTCTTCCCGACCAGGGCAGTGACATTCCTGGAGTATGCCAGGTCAAAGTGTGGACCTCTTTGGGCCAGACCCAGGTCTACGTCAGTGTAGTCAATCTCTGGTACTCCATCGGCACTTAGGCTGTTTGCGTTGTCTGTACAGCCTGTGGACAAAAATAACCAATAAATCTTGCTAACAATTTCACAAAAAGGTTAGGTACTTTTTGCACTTTTACTATAGAGGGTGTTAGTCAAATTAGTGCACCTTACTGATTAAGGTCATTCACTTGCTATCATAAATTATTATTCAGTTAGCTAACCAAGCCGCAAACGATTTTCTTTTTGCAGATTCTTTTTTACAAATATTGCCTTATTATGTGTCTTTGACTGCGGTCTCCGTCAGGTGGGGCGAGAAGGGGAGGCGCGCATCGAAGAGAGCGCCAAGTTTGGGATGGCTTAAAACACTAATAAGGCATAAGGAAATAAAAAAATCTGCAAAAACAGAGTCGTTTTCGGATTCAAGCCGCAAACGGTTGGTTTATCCTGTAAAAACATAAATATTTTTGGACTTACGCGATCTGCACACATTATTATTAGAAAAATTTTAAGCTATTATATAGGATATTGTTCATTACATCTTTAATAAACATAAACAATTATTTTCAGACTAAAAAGACTTCCCTTGCGAGAGAAAAAATTAAACGAGAATAATCTAAAGCCTGAAATTAACTGCAAGAAGATATGTATTATATTCAAAAGCACTGTTAAGAAAAAAGCTCTACTTGCTTAGTGGAGGTAGTTTTGACTCTTACGCAAAGATTCGGAATTATCTAAATTTTGGATTCAAATCCTACGCAAGTAGGCATCGATGATTTATTAATTATCTATGATTTTTAATGCTTTGTGTTAATTTCAGTTTATAGCATCATCCCCCAACAGCCACTTTTTCCCACCCCCCGCTGGGCATCCATTGTTAACGCCATTTGCGCATACGTTTCAGAAAATCTTTTGTTTGATCAGGCGCCCTATTTTATTTTTTCGAATAAGCAATTGCATTTTTCGTTTTAGCCAATGTTGGTGCTCTAATACACCGAAATAGGGTCTACACCAAATTACCTATTTGCACAAAAATCGAAACGTAACAGCATCCTCTCAGAACCAGTGTCCCTGGATGCCAGGGCGCTGATAGAAATATATCGTGCAGTTGTTAAAGAGAGATCACAATCGGATTAGTCAGAAGGATAATAATAATAATTATTAATAATTAGACGTAGTTCAAAAGGGTGACATAATTATTTAAAACTCTGAATAAAAATAATAAAAGATTTAAAAAAAACACGTAATTGCGTATTTTGGAGATTTAAAACAGGCCTAGCCCTGAGTTTGGACTCTCAATAGTATCGAAACGGAATGGCTTAGTTCCGTGTCCGCACGATAGAGGTGCTGAACTAAATCCAGCGAATCCCATACAAAGATGGTATACGTCTTAATATTATCCAGAAACCAGGGCGATCTCATAAATCGTTTTGCAGTAAATTCGACTTAAACAATACGTCTAAAACAATTCTTAAACACTTCATGGTGACTCTATAACTGAAAGGGTGTATATGGATAATTTCACCTAGAGCCAAATATTGACACAATTTTTTTTTGTTGTTGAAACGAATTGTTTTAGTCGTTAGTCGAATTGTTTTTTAGTCAAATTGTTTTATTCGAATTGTATTAGACGAATTTAGTTGAATTTTCCGAAGCCGCATAAATCACCTAGATTTAAAGGCATGAATCTAGCCTAAAACTTTCCTACCTAGATTTAGATGCACTCTAGTTTAATGAGACCTCTCCTCACTCGACCAACCGTCTAAGTACCTACGTTCAATGTTTTCAACCTACCTAATTATGAAAGTTTGCCCACGTACCGCCCGTAAATCTTACTGAAGCGAAGTAACAAAGAAATTTGAATTTTGTATGTAAATGACGGTCTAATGAAGAGAGTCTATCTTTCGTCGCTTTAGGCAGCTAGCAGACGTACTTCATCATTCAGATTGCTCTTACAGTTATCGGATTTAACTTGAATTCAGTTTTATAGGTATTCGTTGGTTTAAAATGAGAATCGAATAGAACTGCAAATTCCAGTTCAATTATTAGGGTCCCGTACTCAAAAAGAAAAAAAGAACCCTTATAGGATCACTTTGTTGTCCGTCCGGGTTTATCAGACGGACAGACAGACGTCTGTCCGTCTGTTAACCCCCTTTTCTCAGGAACGCGTGGAAGTGTCGAGTAAGGTTTAAAATCATACAGAACCCTTGGTGCGCGAGTCCGACTCGAACTTGACGTTTTATTTCAATCAATCTCACCACCACACAATGCCCACTGCTGAACAAGGTTTTGCCATAACCACCATGTTTGACAGATAGAGTGGCGATCGCAATGGAGATGTTAAACATACACAGAAGGAAACTGCTGCCTTTTCTATGGTAGGTTTTTGGGCGAGATCAAGATTTTCTTCTTAGTCGTAACACTCTTGACAGAGTGGTCATGGGCGTTATAGCAGGAACCAAATAATTAATAACACCACCTCCTCCCCACCTCATCGGCCTATACCTGTTGGACGCTAGTAATAACGAAAACCTACGAATCAAAACATAGGTCATTTCAATACACTGCATGATTCCTGTAGTGGCACTCCTTACAATCCGGCGTCATTCCTCTCGCACCGCTGCCTTCCTGGTACATTCATGGACGGGACCGATGAGTGCAATACAATACAAACCTAAAGATAAAGCGCCAAGTTAAAATTCAAATATAAAAAGATATATATGTATAGGTGTAGCTTTAATTTGGTCCGTCTAGCGCATCTGCCGCGTGCTCGTGTTCAAGATAGCGGTTCGAAATATCTAATTCGAAATATCATATTTATAATAAGCGGTTCGAAATATCATATTTATTAGCCAATTGTAATTGCGTCTTCCTTTCATTTTGACTACGCTTCTTGTGGGAATTTTAAGAAGCCTTGGAGGTCTAAACTAACTTTTCAAAATTAAGCAGTTTTGGTTAAAGAACTACAACATAATAACATATGAACCACTTAGAAAAGAAATACTCTTCTCTTGCCTATCCATAAAAAGTAAAAAAAAAAACTGTTCAAGAATCTAAAGATAGAATTATTTATGAACTTTTGGAACACAGTGTACAAGAGCCTTCTGTCCCTATTTTTTTATCGCTAACTTTGCTCAAATGTGTTTTATGTTTGAAAACTATCATTGAATCCATCCTGTCAGCACCCTAAAAAGAAAATTTTGTTAATCTTGCACAGTCAGTGAACGTGGTAGATTTACTTGAAAACTTCAGTGGATTCCCTCTAATCTGGCATTTTTGTGATTTATGAACAAACCAAAGTTTCAGCTACTTTCACGCGTAGATAGATTGAGGAAATTTCATTTTGATTGTTTGAGGCTTTAGTCAGTTTTTGATAGATTTATTGTCATTCGACTTGTTATGAATAACATTATAAAATAAATAATACAGAATAAACATGCATAATGAGAAATTATCAGGAAAATAAAAATAAACAATTTTTTACAAATCCAAAACAATATTTTTTTTCAGTGTAGGAAGAGTCAACCAATAGCACAATAGTATACCATGAATTAGAAAGTCAATAATGTATTTTAATGAATGTCCATGATAAATAATGATAGAAATAAATTAGAAACTAGTATTATCAATTGAAACAATTGAGCTAACGGCAGACTGTTGCAATGATCACAAAACAAGCATAGTTTTAAAAGCATATCAACCAAAATTAGTTTACCCTGTTAATTACTTTGAAATATTAGTTTCAAATGAAATGATGTGGGGTCACCAATTATGCAAGTCAAATTGAGGTCACCAGTAGCAGGAGCGTCGACAGGCCGCATCGGACGCTGCGCACTGACCGCATGAAACGGATTTGAGTATTCTTCGTATGGTTTGCCGTAGAATTGCGTCCACTAATCCGCACCATACGGAGTGGAGGCATCGACAATGCCGGCGATCCGTTTAGTGCGGATGACGTCATTATTCTTTTGCAAATAGGCAATACGGTTACTGCTGTTACAGCGCAACATCCGGTATTACGATCAAAAATCCGTCTGAAGGGATTAGCAGACGCTAGCCTTTTAGCTTGGTTACGTAGTGAGTACATAATAAACATATTTTTTTGTTAAAACAGAGATTATTTAAAAGCAAGAGTATAATGGGTGTATGATTCCTTCCCTAGACAACGGAAAAAAAATACTTTCCTTCGTAAAAAATAATGAAATCCGGATGAATCCAAGTTTTAATCTCCATCGAAGTAGCAAAGCCGTTGATGGAAATTATTCGATTTTCAAAATTTCAATTCAATTTGAGCTTTTTAAAAATGCAATTCCGAAATATTTTCGAAAATAAAAATGACGCGCGGATTATATTTGCCGTATACATAGTCTATAAAAGAACGTATGGATTCTAGCGAGAGCTAGCTCTTTATTTAGAGATTAACTACGGTAAAAGCTCTTTTTGAGGTAAAACTCAATGAAAAACTGGTCCATTTCCCATTAAAATGTTCAATCCGCTTCCAGTAAGACCAGTCCTTTTCCGAGAATATAGCTAAGCGTCCACTTTTGTTCCTGGAAACATTGCGACTATTCACACTAAAGACAGCTATTGTCTCATCCTGAGTTATGGTGCAATACAACTATGAAACCGAGTATGAAACGTCCTTTGTTCAAAAACAAAAACATTACAAGAATTTTCCAGACAATACAAAGTGGGGGGATATAATATCCTAGAGTAGCCGAGCAGTGCATTTTTGTTTTATGTTTCTTATAGTTTTCAAGTGCATTTTAGATAAGATAAGATAAGATAAGAAAATCTTTATTTATAGCATTTACAATACAAAACGTGCACTAAGCTAGTTTCTTAAATTACCTTACACTAATGCTACTACTTAAGTACTAGCTGTGTTATAAGAAAACTTAATGCTATAAAATGGCGTCCGACTCAGCATTATGTTGTGATAGCCATTGCGCACAGTTATCACAACGCTGATCTTCCGTCGGAACCAAAACCAACGCGTCACGTACACTAACACAATACATTAAACAATACAAAAAGAAGCACGAACAGGTCCAGTAAAGTTAAATTTTACAATACAATGTTTAAAACTAAAACAATTTTTTTTAATAAAAAATAACAGGAAAATATACATAGCAAACAGTAAATATGGCATGATGCCCAGTGGCTCTAGAATAGAGTAGAGAGAGAGAGCAGCAGCCGTTGTGGAGCAGGTGAGTAAAAATTTCACACTACAAAATTGATATTTCATTTCTGAGATCTTCAGTGCTTTTCTGGTGATCTAAGATAAACTTTTTTAATTTAGCCCTGAAAGTATGAAAACACTGAAGATCTCGTATAGGAGGCGGGATGTTGTTCCAGCACTTTGCTGCAGCGTACTGGAAGCTGCCTCTAAAAGCAGCTGAGTGATGACGTGGCGTCGACAGTTGCTTCGAGCACTTACGTAAAGATCTCGTTTTAGACACCCAACTGAGTCTCTCGTATAAATACACAGGCGTATGGTACTCAATCACGCCAAAAAGTAAGCAAGCGAGGTGGAATTTCTGGCGCGCTTTCATTCTGAGTATAGAGTTCTGGTTTAGAAAGGGAGTGACGTGAGTCCGGGGGGGGATTTTGAAACAAAAGCGAGCGCATGCATTTTGTACTCTCTGATTTTGTTATTGGTTTGAATTTGTTTGGTCTACTTCATATCATTTGAGTAGCAAAATAAGATGAAAATCAAACAATAACAACTCACTCGCATTGCCCTCAGTTATTCCGTGATCATGGCGCATGTAACTGCGCCGAAATATTGGAAAGCTCAAAACCCAAATCATGGTAAATATCCCGTTATAAATGACTTTAGTGTTAATAACCATGGTGGATTTAAAAGTTTAAAGATGAAAATCAAGTCTATCAGTCCTTCTTTAAAAGATTGAAGTCAACGAAGAATTAAAGTTTTCACACTATTTTCTACTTGTAAAAATGTAATTTGAATTTCGTGACCTGTCCAAGAATGCTTTTGTAAGGTCTAAAAGAAATATAGCACTTTGATATGCGGTATTTGATATTTTCAAGTAAATTGCACTGATTTAGCTAAAAAAAGGTCAGATGCAACGTGCATACTGAGAGAAACGAACTGACAAACAACATTTTTTTACTTTCATTGGACTCGGTGCGTGCGTATCTACCAGGGCCATAGTAAGTACGTGGTAAGTAAGAACCGATCGTACGCCGTTCATACAAGTTCTTTGGTGCGTACAAGCAATGAAGTCATATACTTACTTAGTTACTAAATAACTTAATTGCGTACAAGTGTACGTGGTTTCTACGTCAATCATCGTATTCACCGCCACCTGATCGATGATCAAATTCTTCAAAACGACTCTGTGCGTACCTTTAGGTAAGAATGGCATATACACGTTTTCGTTATGTGTTAATTCATCAAACTAGACATAAAACTTTTATTTCTGTTTCACAACGAGACGGACGTAACAACGGACATGACGCTGAATCGTACGATCAAATGAAAAAGCTTGGGTATGATGAGAATAATCACACTAATATTATAAATGCGAAAGTTTGGATCGATGGATGGATCGATGGATAGATGGATGGATGTTTGTTACCTCTTCACGCCAAAACTACTGTACAGATCGGGCTGAAATTTCGCACACAGGTACCTAATTCTAATCCTTGAATCAAACAAAGGCTTAAGGGTCCGGCGACGGATGAATTTCCCATACAAACGTAGTACCAAAATGATTTGTAATTTGAGAATGTTTTCACCATGGTTTGCTATTATTTGTGTTAGAATAGTATTTATATAGGTTCCTGCCATAAGATTTTTTTTAAATACTTATCTACACAATTACTAAGACAACATTCATTCTTTGATGTAGAAATGCGATTAGGTTTAATTTCATTGCATAAAGGTATTTTGAAAAAAAATTGTGGCGGGAACCTAGATAAATACTATTTAAATACAAATAATAACAGACCATAGTGAAAATATTATGCCCAAATTAAAAATAATTTTGGTATTACGTTTGCATGGGAAATTCATCCGTCGCCGGACCCTTAACAAAGGATAACATCAGTTATGTTCAACTGATTTTTAAAAAGTATTATTGCTTTAAATACTAACTGACACTATAAGCATTTTATTAATATTAATCAGACGCTGAGAATTTTTTTTAAAAACCCGAAGAACCTCGGTGCTCCAGGCACCTAGGCTCTCGTCTCCAAGTCTCCAATGTGTAGGCTCTGTCGAGACCTGCATATTTGCGCCTCTTGAGATCTTCGGCTAAATCTGCCGCCGCACCCGCCCACACGGATGTCCTCAATGTCTGGTTGAAGCGACGCGTGACCCAAGAGCTGGTCAGTATCTGGCACAGCGCATCAGCATTGCCATACAGCGGGGCAATGCAGCCAGCGTCTTGGGGACGCTTCCGACTGGTATTGACATGGGTCAGTTGAGCTACCTGTAGATTGTTTGCAACAGTGTGCAGTTAGCTCAATTGTTTCAATTGTAAATACTAGTTCTAATTTATTTTTAGTATTGTATTGTAATAATATTTGTGAAAAAAGGCTTCTGCCCTAGTAAAAAAAAATCTTAATCAACAAATTCACAATCTATATATATATAAAAGAAAGTCGTGTTAGTTACACTATTTATAACTCAAGAACGGCTGAACCGATTTGGCTGAAAATTGGTGGGGAGGCAGCTTAGAACCAGGAGACGGACATAGGCTATGTTTTATCCCGGAATTACCACGGGAACGGGAACTACGCAGGCGAAGCCGCGGGCAGCAGCTAGTTTATTATAAATGGAAGCATATTTATATTACCTCTTTGAAACGAGTCTCGTTAGATAAACAGCTTCTATTCTAATTCATGGTACACTATTGTGCTGTTGGTTGACTCTACCTACCCTGATCTATATCTGAACGTTTCACTTTTCTTCATCATTCTCACGCTCTTTCTCTGCGCTCCACTGAAACTCTTATGCTTCAAGTCCCTGTCCACTCTTCTTCTTTCTACGACAACTCATTTACTGCCCGTGCTGTACAGCTGTGGAACACACTGCCAGTTTCAGTAAGGCGTGCAAAGTCACTACCAATATTCAAGAGTATGTTAAAGGAACACTATTTGTCCTGCTGTCACTGACCACACCCTTGTTTTCCTTTATAAAATATAGATATATTTGTTTATAAATATATAAGTATGTACATATATGTAGGTATATAGGTACTATATTAAGGTATATTTGTAATTTTTGTAGATATTTTTTTTTATTTGTAAAATTTGTATTAGGTAATAATGCACACAGATCCCCATCTTTTATCCAACGATCCTATCCATCCACGGTTGTCTGGTAGAGATCGCTCTTGAGCGATAAGACCGCCAATTGTCACATTTTTTGGAAATTTTTGTTGTTTTTTGTAAATTATCTTGATAAGTGTGCAATAAAGAATTTTCTATCTATCTATCTACCTACATTGAAAAAAATATTGTTTTGGATGTGTTTAACTTTAGCTTATTTTAATTTTCCTGATTATTTCCCATTTTGCATGTTAAACACTCAAGTCATTTATAACGTGATATTTACCATGATTTGAGTTTTGAGCTTTCCAAAGTTTTATTGCATGGTAAAGCTGCTACCTGACCACGGTAGAATAAAGATACTATAGAATGTACACATTACCACCTAGTTACACAGTATTCAATTCATTTATCATTATATATATTTATCATATGTACATATATTGATTTGTCAAACTTCGATAGTTTAAAAGTAAAAAATTCAGAATACATTACAGCCTAAAACTAGATTACACAAAAGCACGTATGCAAACTCACACAGCACACACGGAATACTCAATTGAATGCATAATGCTTATTTGGTTTTCATCGGCTTTTTTCCGAGTTCTGGCAAATTCATTGGTTGAAAATTTTCCGACTGGAAAAGTGCCCATCAGATTTATGTTAAAAGGCTCGTTTGTAACAATACATACTTAACAATGAAAAAACTGTGATGTGTAAAATTAAAAATAGTTTTACTTTTGCCCACCGATCTGAAAAATATTTGATGAAATTTTATATTAGAAACGAGTGCCGAGGAGAGCGGAATAATTTTACATCAGCATAACAAGAATGGATCTCTTCAAAACAAGAATGAAAAGGTGCCTTCAAGACGTGACTTCATGATAAATCGTTAGCCATATCGTCACTTCCCATCAGTTAGTAAGATTAGATTCAAATAAAGGTCTGCGGATTAAATAAATAATAGATTCAGGCGTTACTCTGCGAAAATCTATTGCAAAATATTAGAATGGAAAATATTAAGTAACGATTTCGCGCAAAACCGTCTCTGATGAGATTCAATAGAATGCATTCGCGTGCACCGCCCTCACATCCCACAAATTGACAAGCAATGCAATCAGAGAAGGTAAAAAAT
Source organism: Eupithecia subumbrata (assembly GCA_949316285.1). Taxonomy (NCBI): domain Eukaryota; kingdom Metazoa; phylum Arthropoda; class Insecta; order Lepidoptera; family Geometridae; genus Eupithecia; species Eupithecia subumbrata. The sequence continues at coordinate 10,880,184 of OX438630.1, read as the reverse complement.
TTACTAACGCAATATAAAATTACCAAGTCACTTACCCTCCAACTTCAAGCACACACACAATTTAATTGTAAAAGTGTAAACCACACAAACTACACAATGGAACAATATAGTTTTCTCTCCACGAGACATCATGGACACCACAATACGACTTCGACGATGAGACTGCCAAGCAACAACAACAGAGTCCTGCTAGGCTTTGCGGAAAATTTGACTAAAGCAATTCAATTAAAACACAATTCGACTAAAATCATTTCAACTACTAACAATTCGTTTCAACAATAAAAAAGATTGTGTCAACATAAATGGCTCTGGTGCAATTATACATAACACACCCTTTTAGTCAAAGTCGCCACGAAGCGAAGGTTTATAAGTTTACATTTATTGTAATGTATGGAAATAATGAGATTTTGATTTGATTTGATTTGGTGGGACGCCTACAGGTCGGGTCAAATCAAGGTCGAATTGCTTTAGTCGGATTGTCAGTAGTCGAAATGTTTTTAGTCGAATGGTGTTTTAGTCGAATTGTATTACACGAATTGTTTTAGTCAAATTTTCCGTAGACGCCTGCTAGTGATGTTGCCTCTCTGAGCTCCTTGCGTAATTATTTTTCGTATGTTGAATGAATGTCATCAGCGAGGGTTTTGCGCGAAATTGTTACAAAATATTTTTTTATCCTACTAGTTTGTCTGCGCGTATTATAAGTAGAACACAGCCCAATCGATGCCGAGTTGAGCGGTAATGAAGTCTAATACTTCTCCACATGAGTTCCCCCCCCCCCCCGATAACATAAAAGTTTGTTATATCTAGGCTCCAATAGGTTACGGTTGTATTTGATGTTAATTTCAACTCTATACAATTCAATTTCAATATCAATGCGTTCGTGAGAAAAGGGGGTTGGGGGTTGACAGACAGACGGACGGACAAAAAAGTGTACCTATAAGGGTTCCATTTTTCGAGGTACGGAACTCTAAAAACAAAAGTCAACTATACATTTCTAACCACTGACCTCCATTAATTTGTAAAATCAATAACATAAATCAAATAGAATTTAAAAATACTCTATTTTACCATAAAAACTAGCGTAGTTTGTCGAATTCATGAATTTGAAAATACCTATTCAAATTCAAAATAACATCAACGGACGCCAGCAGGCAAATCAGAAACTATCAAGTTCCAGAAATAGTCTTCGAGATATCGATAAAAAGGGTCGACTGAAAGGGTGAGAAAGGGTTTGAATGGTTCAAGTAATTTATGTACACTTGCTCGGTGGAGTGTTAAGTGGAAATAATATAGAAATGTATGTACAATATTATGTAAAATATTCTGAAGAAAAGTTTATGAAAAATTTTATTCGGAAAATATGGGTATGAACATGTAAATGGGTATTAGGTTGTTCAACTCTTCTTGGATTTCATCTGGTATTGCTTTCTTTCTTTGTAAATTGATCATTGAACAAGAGTTCCATGAACTCAGGAGCTTGGCTTAAATCCTTCTAGATGTTTGTAGAGTTAATAATGGGGATTTATACGACGGTAATCAATCCCCCGAGTTTTCTTTTATTTTCAACCATAAAAGGACTAAATGAATAATGTAAAACTGTAACTCAGAATGTTGCAAGGCCCTTACAAGGTTCATGTAGATTCTACCACTTAATTCTAAGACCTTTGTAAGTTCAAGTTTTTTATAAAGACGGTAATCAATCCCCTGAGTTTTATTTTATTCTCGACCATAGAAGGGCTAAGTGAATAATGTTAAACTTTAAGAACTGTATGTAACTCAGAATGTTGCAAGGCCCTTACATGGCTCATGTAGATTCTACCTCTAAATTGTAAGACTTTTGTAAGTTCAAATTCTTTATAAAGATGGGGATTAATACGACGGTAATCAATCCTCTGCGTTTTATTTTATTTTTGAACATAGAAGGACTAATAATAAACAATGTAAAACTATAAGAACTATAACTCAGAATGTTGCGCGGCCCTTACAAGGTTCATGTAGATTCTACCTCTAATTGTAAGACGTTTGTTAGTTCGAGTTCTTTATTCGTAATAATAATTATGTAGGTTACATGTCTAAAATAAATTCATTGATGTTTTACGCGTAAAATACAATTTTTCTAATAAATTCTGTACAGTAATCAAAAATATACAAAAACGGGTATGAATGCAATAAATTAATTAATTAATTAGGTTATTAAAAGACTTCAGGAAGATCCTGTATGCGGCAAGTTGAATTCATGGCGTTAAGGCGCTTAGGGAGTTCTATTTTTACAATGGACTAATATAGGCAGCTGATGGTGATGATGATTTATAACAAAGCCCCTTTCTGAATCCTCACCCATTGAGGTCACATGCTTTCCTGCCTACGAAGCACGGCCTTGTTCGCTCCTATCAATATTTATCTTTCGGTTACCACCTGGTAAACGGCAGCGGCTTATCCAAATTTGTATAGGAAGAGAAGGTAGGACCATTGATAGGAAACCCTTGCGACTTTCGATGTTGAACGAAATGCAAACTTGCAGATGTATTATAAAAGTAAAGAATATTTTTAAGCAAAAGAAATTAAAATCAAATAATAAAAATAAATTAACACTAGTATTTAAAATTGAGCTAACTGTAGATAATTGCAAACAATCTACACTCTACAGGTAGATCAACTGATCTGCCTTCCATCGGGGCAATGCAACCGAAGACAGCAAAGTAAAGTGAAGTAAAGTCAAGTATGACGCTTGTTTTAAAGATGTGAAGTGAATTTTTAAGCTACCTAAAATGTCACATAATATGGCCAACCATAAAAGTTGCTGAATAAAGTTACCTTTCCGAAAACATTTTAGGTTTGTTTAAATAAATGTCATATCAATTAGCCAGCTGTATCTTACTTAGTGAACTGTAGACTTCAAAGATCTTACTACGTTTAAAAATTTCTTTAACAAGGTAAAAAATGTATTTTGAGATTCTCGAACTTGGATTACTATCTAATAAAGTTAGGCTGACACATAACTACTACACTAAAACCTAATAAAACAGTTATAAGTTTTATCTCGCCTGTCACTAAAATGGAATGGCATGACCACAGACCCAATAACGATTCTGTGAAAAAGCCTACGTTTTAGGTTGTTCACGACATTTATCCATCAGAAAAAAGTTTTTTCGAATGAGAAAACGATGGAAAGATGCTTTTTTTGGTTTGAAAGCTAACTTCTTTGAGGGTTTAAGGCACAAACCCGACCCAAATCAGCGCTACCACCTATTTTCTCTTATTATTATGATAAACGAAGGCATTTTCAAAAATCTATTTTGCAGTTTGTGATACCTATCATAAGCTTATTTTAATGCCTCTGTAAAAGTTTTATTTTGAATAGTTTAGGCAGAGATGCGAAGTTGCTCTTTTTGGCCACGATGGTGAGCAAAAAGAGCAAGCTATTAAAGCAGATGTACACGATTTTTGAAGGTCGTCGTCTTGTGAAAAAATACTTATTTTCTAAAGCTACACCGAAATTACACGAGAATTGCTTTTTAATTTGCCAAAAAGCAATTCTAGTAAGCCTAAGATTATCTGTGGCTTTTTTGTTTTATAAAGTTTTGATTAAAGCTAAGGTTGGTGGTTATGATGCCTACGCGTTATGATACTGAGATACATCTCATAAACATATATCTTACAGTAATCATTTTGATTCTAAGAAATATTATGTTAAAGCTCCGTTTTTGATTTATACCTACGTAGACCTATTATATACATACATAGAAAATTCTTTATTGCACACTTATCAAGATATTTCACAAACATCAACAAAATTTACAAAATATGTGACAATTGGCGGTCTTCTCGCTCAAGAGTCTAGATCTCTACCAGACAACCGTGGATGGATAGGATCGTTGGATTAAAAATGGGGATCTGTGTGCATTATTACCTAATACAAATTATACAAAAAAATACCGACTAAATTACAAAATATACCTTAATATAATACCTATCTACTTTGATTGAGTCCATTGATTTAGTAAGGAAGTTAGTTAAAATATCAATTGTAAAGTTAAGTAAAGTTACCTAAATAAATTATTTAGGGTAATATTTTTTATGCCATTGAACGTTTTTGGGATAAAACAGTGATTACATAGCTGGTTAACATTGTTACAGTTACATTGCAACATTCTGCAGTTACAGTTGGGTCCAATTTGAGTGACTTGATAGATAACAAGCCTTTTCTGAAACCTACAAACGATTCAAAAGCTATTTTGAAATGTTAAAACTGTACCTGTCATTTAATACCCCATTTGAACTTGAAAATATACATTTCAATTTTTCTTTTATTTTCCTTTTTCTTTTCTTTCAACCTGTTCAGGCGCACGAAATGTATTATCATTTTAAATTTCAAGTTATTAGCCGCGATGGTTGCTGAGGTAATCAAGATGGAAGAGAGGATAGACAGAGATAGCTTCGAAACCTTAAAATATTACATCCTATTTATTCTACCAGTCCTATGGATTCCTATTTACAGGTTCTGTCTTGCTTAGAACTTGAGGGCACTGTTAATTTTCTCTCATTGTTTCATAAAAGAGAAACAATTTTCAGCGTCCAAAACAGCAACGTAAAGTTTTCAAAAATGAATCTCTTCCTATCTGGGTCGAAGCCTGTTTTCAAATAAACGGAAACTGTCGCTCGTTGCAAGCGTACCCAAAAACAAACGACAGTAATAATTTAGCGCGCAGAGAAAATGGCGGATGACCAACTGAATAGAAGTGTAAGCTAATAATGGTTTATGTTTACGGATAGTTTGCGAGTTTGTTTGTGAATTAAGGTAGTTTTGTTGGTAAGGCTTTAGGATGAGTTTTGCATAGCTTACGACAACTTTTTCTTTCCATTAGTACCAATGGAAGGAAAAAGTACATTGCTGGACGCAAGCCTCCCCTTGATAAGAGTCTTGTTGGTTTTTATGATGGAGGATATTACATAAATAAATAAAAATAAATAATATAATGCTGGACAATTCACACAGCAGCATCATCTAGCCTAAAGCTAAGCAGAACTTGTGTTACTATATAACAATGTATGTATAATTATGTACTATACAAGGAGGAATTTTTGGACGGGGCAGTAAGGGCAGGTACCTTAACAGTTGAAGTACCTTCCTACATGAAAATCGTCTTTAGAAACTACTATTAAGAAAAAGGTTACTTTGTTACAGGTTTCCGAAAATGGGCATTTTTCACAGAAACTTTTTTGATGCCAATCGGTCCTGTTTCCTACACTGATTAAAAAGTTATGTGGGACCTACTAAGGTTTGAGTACAAGAAAAGTCAGAAAAAGCAAAAAACTGTTCCCATACATTTCGAAGAAAATCATTGCATCCTCGAAAACGTAGTCCAAGAAAAAAGTAGTAGACCGATATCCAGAGAGATTAAGGCACCTCGTATGTAGTTTTGTAATACCTAAGATTACTTTTCTTAAGTTTTTCAAACTGTTCTCTGATATCCAATCCATCCAAAGATTGTCAATTTCAAGTTTGTCCATCCAAAGGCGCATTTTGTACTTCCTCGATTCTCAGCATTTCTTTCTGTATTGTATGTATTTTATGTTTGTGTGGTACAATAAAGAGTTATCTATCTATCTCTCTACCTGTGTATAACAGTGTTGAGATAAATAACCCTTTAAGGTTAAAAACCCCTCACCTGTCCTCGTGACCAGAGCGAGGGCTCCGAGCGCCCCGATGAGCAACGCCATCCTAGCTCATGCAACTGTGTATAACAGTTTCATGCTTCACAGCATCGCGGATCCCAGCATCTGCGGACAAAATACGACCTTCTCATTACAAGCTCAGAGGTTCATCTCCTTTGCGTTACTTTGCGCATAAAACTCAGATGGAATTGGGACTTTATGAAAAGGTGGTAAAGGTGGTTTTAGTCTCGAAGGGGAATGCCGACGAGTGTGAAAGATGACATCTTTGAAGTTTTGTCTTTAATGAAGATGTGTGTACTCAATGTGTGTAAGTGAATTTACATAAAATAAACATGGTGTCATGTTTATTCGAATCACCTATAAGTAGCTTTTCGTTAAGTGGTACTACTAAAAATACACTACTTCATTGGAATGAAAATAAAATAAAATAAATACTGTTCATTTCCCCACAGCATAATTTGGCCCCAAAGCAGGCAGAAGGTTAAGTTTTGGGTACATTACATTAAAAAAAATTAAGAACTAGTGGTGCGTCTAGGCAGAGGCGGGTTCCCAAACAAATATTGAACACTTGCCAGACTACTATTTAGGGTACAAAAATAAACAAACACAAAATATTCAACTACATTCAAACAGATTCAGAAAATCGCGGTTTGATTCCGTAAGAAAATATAAAATTCGATCCCCATTCCATTTCAAATCCCTTAAGTCTAAACGTCGAAGGATTTAAAGAACTATTCCATTCTAAATCCCTCTGGAATTTCTTCTAAAACGATTATCGAAAAGGAAAAAATGTTAACAGCAATTTGCGGGCAAAATTTAATTCACATTGCCTGGAGTGAAGACCACTGATTGGTACGGCTGTACTGTCGATAACATAATTTGTTTATATTTATATTTATTTAAGGAAAACCAATGGCTTAAAATTAACAAAATTACAAATTGATAAATATCAGTATGCTTATTGAAGGTTTTCACGGATAGGTGGTGGAATAATAGTACAATGAGCAACAACAAAATTAAAAACTTAAAAAACCCCCGACAGATTTGCTGAAACATGGCTACTAAAATTATCTATGACACAAAAAAAAACTTAACGAAAATCGGTTCATCCGTTTGGGAGCTAGGACACCACAGACAGACTTGTTTCGATGGTTCTCTTCTTATGTTCAAAATCGATCTCAGACTGTGGTTTTGAACGGGTATACTTCCACACCATTACGGATCCCATCGGGTGTTCCACAGGGCTCTTTGCTGGGACCTCTTCTATTTACAATATTTATTAATGATATTTCTGTTAATTTCAAGCATTCTAATATATTGCTCTATGCCGACGACATGAAAGTTTTATGTCCAATCAGAAAGAGCGAAGATTGTCTTAAACTACAGGAAGATTTGATTAGATTCGAAGATTACTGCCGTATCAATAAATTGGATCTTAACGTCCTTAAATGTTATGTGCACACATAACAGTGCTCCTTCACTCGCAAGCCTCAATCCATAGTTTATGATTACAAGTTAAAAGAGTCAACTGTTGCAAGAGTGGATTCTATCCGTGATTTAGGAGTGACCTTTGATTCTAAGCTGCTCTTTGACAAGCACGTAGATAACATTGTCAAAAAGGCATCTAAAGCGCTAGGCTTTGTTATTAGAATGTCGGCGGAGTTTGAACAAATAAAGACGTTTAAGATCCTCTACTGTGCGTATGTTAGGAGTCATCTCGAGTACGTTTCTCAAGTGTGGAGCCCTAGTTATAATGTTTACATTGATCGGATCGAAGGCATCCAAAAACGTTTCCTCAGGTACTTACAATATCGAAGTAGAACATATATACCTAACTATTTATCACGTTGTAAGAAGTTTCACATTCTTCCACTGGCAGAGAGACGGCGTATAGCGGACGTAATTTATCTTCTTAGCATTGCGAGTGGCAGGGTCGACTGTCGTGAACTACTCGGTTTAATAGGTCTGAGAACAACTCCAGCATCTCTCAGAAACCATAATCTTCTATACATTCCTTCATCTAATTCAAGATATAGACAGAACTCATATATTCTACGTGCGAGCAGATACTTCAATGCTATGGCAAAAGAAGTTGATTTGTTTAACACTTCTCCCAGTAACTTCAAGCGTATCTGTGGTAACCATTTCTTTAATTCCTACCTTCAAATTTTACCTACTTTGTTTGTCCACCACTTATTCTCTTTAATATTCTTTATATACTATTTGTGACAACTTTTAATTGGCCGTCCTTATATTTATGCTTAAATTTTGTACATGTTTAGCCGTAAGTTTTCCTAAAATAAATAAATAAATAAATGTACCTACAAGTTGAATCTACAGTAAAAACTTACATCTTTTGAGAGAAATTACATCTTTTTGTGCATAATTCGATATTTACTTTATCTTCAAATTTTTTTCATATCTCATATCAGATGAATTGACTGAAAATTGCAGATTGAATTATTCAATTGCAGTCAAAAAAGCTCTGTATTTTTGGAATATGTGCTCTCCGGTAAAAAATGTAGGTACTTTTATTTAACTGGTCATTATATTTTGATAAGTACATTGTTCTTGGTAATATTAAGACTATTAAATACATTAGTAAAGTAAAGAAAATCCAAACGGCACTAAATTTCATATTGGATAATATCACACTTGTTTTTTAAACAGACTTAATCGTATTAGATGCGATTCTGTTGACACAAAACTTACCCTTTTTTTCGAAAAATAAACTTACCCTTTTTTACGAATGAAAAAAATGGAAGGTAAAAATTTTAGGCTATTTAGTTTAGGTTTTATGTTGTTTAATGCCAAATGCCAACAGTATCAATACGTCAGCAGTTATTTTCCTAAAAAAAAAACAATTTAAATTGACTATTGATTCTAATTCTACACTATTGTAAGTGACAGTGACAGTACGTATCTCGGGAGACTCGATTCCCGCAAATCTTTTATCCTGCGGAAAATTAGTTTTTAACCCGCTGCCGCAGGGCGGGTAACTTCAGAGTCCATCAGCCGGAACACAAAATAAAAAGAGAAAGCTCTCAATTATTATTCTCGTATATATAACGGCTTAATTGCATAGCTTTGTTTATATGCCCACTACTTTCTTCACTTATCATTAGGTAATTCTGAATTATAGAGAATACAGCCAACCCCTGTCTAGACAGGGGACTGTTCCAGAATGTCCAAATACAGACTAGTCGTAGTAGTATTTAATTTAATTGTATCTATGTACAAATATCTACTCAATGTCAGGTACCTACCTACTCTAGATTGTTCAATTTTTATTTATTGATCGTTATAATCCCGCTATCACTTTAACCTCTTGGTGACCAGCTATCCGAGAGAAGTAGGTAGGTAAATTGAAAAAAAGCGCTGCTAACATATTAATGCATTACAGCTAAATGCTTTATTTACTCCTTTTGTCTTAGTTTATATAACAATATTACCTACTTATTTAGGCATGTTAGTTTTTATATAAGCAAATACATATATCTTTTTTAAAATAATTTGTTTGTCGTGTTTGTTGTTCTAGTTAGACGCATAAACTTACCTGTATATTTTCCTAAACCTGTCTATCAGAATAAATATATTTTCATTTCATTTCATTTATTAGTTTTAATTAAGTAGTATAAGTATAGTTTTATTTTGAGTATTTTCTGAATTAACGCAAAAAAATATTTTCTATTCTATTCTAGTCTATCAAACAGACTAGTCTACGTTTTTAAAAGAGAGTACTGACCAGCGTTACAGAGTTTAAAAATTTACGAATTCGATGGGACTTAAACCCTCATTCTCCCAATACGGGAATGTTGAAACAACACAACGAGGTCAAGTGACGTAGGAGTCGAACATTTTTGGGACTTCCTACGGACTCTAGCGCGCCGTCCGTGGCGAAGATCCGTCTGCGACGCAGGAGGTTGCGGGTTCGATTCCCGCCTCAAGACAAATGTTTGTATGATCTACAGATATTTGTTCAGGGTGTTGTGGATGTTTTCTATGTATAATAAAGGATATCTATCTATGTAGTGTATTGCATTAAGTATATCTAGTACCCATAACACAAGCTCTGCTTAGCTTGGGGCTAGATAATGCAGTGTGAATTGTACAACTTTTATATATGTATTTAATTTTGCACCTGTTTTTACCAAGTTTCGCATGAATTTCTACGTGTATCATTCACTTAAGTCGCATTTAGGTACCATGATAGTCTGTTACCGCCAAGAAATTAATGTCAGTTTCCGTAGACATCCTCAATTCATCTTCAAAACCAGAAATGGCCCAGTTCACAGATACTGGCCGTGTTCAACCGGAGTACAGTGGGATCACGGCAATCGATTCTTGTCTCTAATATTATCAGTTATTTAGTACCCAGACCACAAGTTTAGGGGATGCTGTGTGAATTGTATTTTTTTTTTTGTATTTATTTATTCCATCGTAGGTACACTTGTTACACTTGATGTCGTTACATTTTATATTTAGTACTATTTTAACTATTATTTTTACTTTTTTTTTTCATGCGTTGCTCGTGGGATACTTTTAGGGATTTCGTCAGTAATAATTTGGCGTGTTTTAAAAAACGATAAACCTATTATATGTATTATTCTACCACAGACCATTTTTTTATTAATACATAATAAATAATGCTGGACAATCCACACAGCACCATCTAGCCCCAAAGTAAGCTACTCAAAGCTTGTGTAATGGGTACTAGATAACTGATATATTTAATACATTATATACATAGATAGATATTTTTATTTTTTTAACATAGAAAACACCCAGACCAACGGAACAAATTTCTGCAGATCGTACACAAATTTGTCCCGAGGCGGGAATCGAACCCTGCGCATTATCGTCATTATCCCTGTGCTAGGGCTACAGGGGCCACAAACAGAATGATAACTACTAATCCGTTCCTCCGACGACATTATGGCTACGGACATGAAGATAGAGGGCGCGAGACCGCGGCGACGGCGGCCGGGGAGCAGCGCGGTAACGCAGACCCGCGACGCTACGCTGAAACTGGAAGATGAAACTGGTCCAGATGAAACTGGCCCCGAGGCAGTTTCACATAAATCTATGCATTGGAACGCGCCGCTGCCGCCGCCGCCCCGCAATCGCTGACTTCGAGACCGAAGCCTAAAGCTGTATTTTGGTAGATTGTTTTGTTTTGTTTGTGTTTCAAAATTCTTCAATAATAATAATAACTAAGCCATTTATTTATTATTATTATTATTATTATTTATTATTCTATGATCTCTGTCCGAGTAAAGGCCTCCTCCAGAATTTGCTATTTTTTTCTGTTCGTCGCTAAAGTTTGCCACTCTTTTCCAGTTATTTCTAAAATTTCGTCCACCCACCTTTCGAGAGGTCTTCAAAGTTCTTTATTAACATATTACATTATACAAGCACAATTTCCATACACAGTTCAGATTTACTTATCAAACTAAGGAATTTAATTACACACACCTTTTACAGTTTTTTGATAAAATAAAAATCTATTTATATACATTTAAAATACTTATTAAATCGGTCATAATTTCTAGTGTAACCACGGCAATAAGCATGTGTTTTGGTAGAAGTTTCTAAGGAAATAATAATAATAATAACGCTGGACAATTAACACAGCATTATCTAGCCCCAAGCTAAGCAGAGCTTGTGTTATCGGTACTAGATAACTGATATACTTAATACAATACACTACATAGATAGATATTTTTTATTATATATAGAAAACACCCAGACCAACGTAACAAATTTCTTCAGATCGTCCACAAATTTGTTCCGAGGCGCGAATCGAACCCGCAACCTCCTGCGTCGCAGGCGGACCTTCACCCGCTGCGCCACAGAGGTCGTCGCGGGGGAAACTGACAAAAACTCGCCTCCGTTCTTCCTCCGCAATATAAACGCGGCCTAAACAGAGATGACAGATGAGATATTATTTTACACCAGCAAGATCCCTTGGGGACAGAACAAGGTGACAGATGAGAATAATCTAGCCAAGTTAATCCTGGTTGAGTAGGTAGGTAGCATCACGGTAGCATTCTAGCCACAATGGCTTTAATTACTGCCTGAGACTGAGATTTACCCCTTCTAACCCTTGACTCAAAAAGATAGAGTAATTGGAGTAATTAAAAAGTCATAGAGTAATACCTATGCTTAAATGTGTATCTATGTTTGCGTGGTCGGTGTGTATGTGTGTCTGTCTGGCACGGTGCTTTCTTCCAAATTTTTTATTCTAAGCTGTGTCTGGTGAATATCGGTGCAGAATTTCTCATGTTGTGGATGACACTTGACGGTTTTTTTTGTAATTAGCTTAGTTTTTAGTTTTTATTTATCTGGGTAACATACAGTTACACTCTTAGCATAATTAAATATATACTTATTCTAAGTGTTTTCTATAAATTCAATGAACACCGTTACCCTCTTATAGATATAAAAATGAAGAGGGCAAAAATTATTAGTTATATTATGTACCTACTATTAGGTAAGGTACACAGAGAATAAATGTATTCTTCCACTACAAACCCGGAATTACAGCTTAAAATCAATAAATCCTAAAAAATGTACCTACAACCAACTAGGAAAAGTTTAATTACAACAGGCCTAAATAACCCTAGCGGCGTAGCTAATATTTATTTAGTTATTTATTGAGAGAATAGCATCATTACAGGCTTTTTTTATTAAGCCCTTAGGCGGTGTTATATCTATCATAACTTATTTATTTGGTCTAAGGTAACAAGCAATAAACAATACTAATTTAAACATCTTATCAAGCTGTGCCATTTCCATGGCTTTCGGTATATTTTGGTAAAAAAATAATAATATAGAATTTATGTATTATTATTCTAGCCACTGTTATTGCCGTAGCGGTCGCAGCGTAAGGAACGACCCCCCCCCCCCCAACTCAGATCGTGGATGTCGTAAGAGTAGAGTAAGGGAACTTACCAGAGGAAAGGCAGCATCCTTCTTTGTAAGAAACCAAATAATATCGACGAAACTTGAACCCCATAACGGCGCTAGAGTCCGTAGGAAGTCCCAAAGATTTTCGACTCCTAGGTCACTTAACCTCGTGGTGTAGTTGGTTACCACGTTCCCGTACTGACGGAAGGACGCGGGTTCAAGTCCCGTCTTCTTAGACCCAGAGTGGCTTACGCACTATAATAACGAAAATCCTTCTTTGTATTTTCTCACCTCAATTGCGATAATCCAGCAATCATCCACCTGCGAAGCGTGTTGATTATGGCACGACCCCCTTTGTTTGTGGGAGGATATTCCGCAGTGGGCGTAGTTTTTATTAATTTTCGAATTCTTGAAGGCAACTTTACGTTTAATGCGAATGACGTCATTCGGATTTCCGAACAGTGGACGCACTTGTCAGCGGATTGTCCAATGCCGGCCTGTGAACGCGCACCCGAACGTTCTACTGCTAACGTTTGAGCCGTAATGCCGTGCCTTATTACACCGTAATCGCCCTCCTGGTTTGGGCCTGGCGCGGTCTATCGGAGTTTGTAGGACCACCGAGGGGTTGTTTATTGGGCCGTCGAAACTTCTCTTCCACAACTCCATACAACCATACAAACAGTATGTTTGCAGATTTTTTCTATCAAAAACAAAAAAGCCCTAGCCTTAATGACTTTTATTTCAAATAGGTACTGATCTAGCGCCGTGGTCTGAGACCAAGAAATTAGATGTCAATTGAACGGATTGTGCAGTACCCGATCTTTAAAATACGATTGTACTTCCGTTAGAGCTTTGAAAACGCAATTTCCTTGAAGTCTCTTAGAGCAGAGAATATTATTCAAAGCTATTGTATAGTGGAAAGGAAGAGATAGCATTAGTTCACGCAATCTTGGTGGTAAGTGGCCAGCCAGGCCACTTTAAGCCAATAAGTGGCAGCCACTTATCCAAGCTCGATTTGGGTTTGCGTTTGGCCTGGTAGAGACATTAGGGTTATGAGAGTGAGTTATTTATTAGTTAGAATATAAGTTCCCTCTGAAAGTTTTATGTGTGTTCGAAAGATATATTTATGCTATAGACCTCAGAATGCTATAGATTTCAAAATATCCAGATGGCGCGTGCGATGCTATTTGCACGGAGCGTTGTGTGTCGAAAACCCGGCGTGCTCACCCCGGACCCACCCACGTAATGTTGTCGTTTGAAAACATTTCCCGTTTTAGGGGTAATTTTTATTGACCTGTCTTATATTACCTTTGATTTTCCATTTGTTTGGAAAGGGAGAAATATTTTATCCAACAATGGGATAATACAAACTAATTGCAATGTGTGTGAAAGATTTTATTTTTGGTCACCTTTTTTGAATGAATGTGATGAAGCAAGTAAACCTAGCTATATTGATTCGGTTCCAAAATTAGGTTCTTAAAATTCATGATATTTCTCGTAAGTATTTTTCTTATTACTCATGCGTTGCGAAAAATGTGCAAATACCAATTCAGAGACGGACAAGAAATGACTGAAATTGTTGCAAACTTCTGCGATTTGCTCCGTTTCCACCAAAATTTATCTCGTTTTGTAACCGTTTTAGCTTACAAGAAATATCGGATAAATAGGATTCCAGAAACGACTATCACTTATTTGTCCTGTCCCAGAAGCGAGTGTATTTTAGGTCGTCGTTTCCAACAGATATAGCCGGCATCGTCAGCCGAAGCTTGCCAAACTCTATAACCATATGTCACGCGATCTACCCAATCCATACAGAATATAGACCACCTATCGAGACGATAGAAAATTGTTGAACCATTCGCAAGTTAATTATAATATCTCGAATGTAAGTCTTTTAATGGTTTGAATACGGTCGATTTTAATATAACAGTTAGGTACTTACAAAGGAAAGGAAAATCTCTGTCTGAAGTCAGTCATGTTTTTTGAGAATATTTTTACGATGTCGTTTAAAGGTAAATTGGTTCCAGTTTTTCGCTTCTTCTAAGAAACTAATTATGATAATTGTTGTATGGAAAATCTATTTACAATTTTTTTATTAGCTTGTAGGTCATGTCAAATCTATTTCATATAGAATGGAACAAAAAACACACTAATCGCACTAATATTATAAATGCGAAAATTAGTTTTTTTGGATATTTGTTACCTCTTCACATCAAAACTACAGAACGTATCGGGCTGAATTTTTTCATACAGATAGTTTAAGGCCTCTTCTTCTATCCCATAACTCAGTTCCCATGGGATAGAAAAAAACATTTAAGCGTTTCCATAGAAACAACGCGCGCGAAGTCGATACTAGTATGTACATTACAAATGCATTCACAGCACATAGCTAGTTTAACATTTGTGTCTCAGGGACAGTGATAGTGTTCATATTAATACCTCAACCTCAACCTCAACAGCCTGTATTCTTGTCTATCCCTATTACTGGACGCAGGCCTCTCCCTGATAAGCGACTTATTGGCTTTTATCTCATGGAGGGTAATGACCGTAATCCCCACGCTAGGCATGCGGGCTGGGGATTGCAGTTCGGTGGTAGAATTGATCTGCAGTGGGCGCTGCTGATCGCCCCCAGTGGATATCCCTTAGTTGCCTCTTACGTCAACAGCGAGAAGAATTGGGGTGGTGCAAATTCTAAGCCGGCATCACACAGCTGCAGCTGCATTTTAATAGCCTCTTATAAAATAGGATTCTCTCCTTCTCTAACAAAGAGCCCAAAAGAGGTAACTAGGCACTTTTATAAAATTGCCTATGTACATTATTTACATGAACAAACTAATACTAGGCATGGTCAATGGGCATATGACGACCTCCGTGGCGCGGCGGGCGAAGATCCGCCTGCGACGCAGGAGGTTGCGGGTTCGATTCCCGCCTTGGGTCAAATATTTGTAAGACATTTGTTCAGGGTGTTCTGGATGTTTTCTATGTATAATAAAAATATCTATCTATGTAGCGTATTGTATTTATTATATCAGTTATCTAGTACCCATAACACAAGCTCTGCTTAGCTTGGGGCTAGATAATGCTGTGTGAATTGTCCAAAATTATTTATTTATTTATATTAATACAAATCCGTACATAGCCACCTTCTCGAAACTGGGATCCTACGTAAAGATTAAAACGAAGTTTCCGATTAGTTTTTTTGCTAATGTTCTCTTATATAGGAGTAGATTTTGCTTGAAAACGAATCAGAAACTGCGATTTTTGTTTTCCGAGTAGGCCGTTTTTCCGAGTACACTTACCTAGGGCAGATCTTGCAGTTAGGTAAAATAATTTGGAGAAGGAAGCCAAGATGAGGACCCAGCTTGGCTTTGGCGTTTGGAAAGCAACGTCCAGTCTTCTCGTCATCCATATTTAAGGATCTATTTTATTACTTAGAACAATAAAAAAAATTGAACTGTTAATTTAGGGGTGTAGTATCATAACCCGCTATAATGCTTTTTGACCAATATTGTGTTAGTACCATCAATCAAAAGTTCTTAAAAATTGCTTTGAAATGGTTGGCTGCTTTTCTATCAAAACCCACTAAAACACAGAGAAATTCGCTGGTAAAGAACGATGTTAGGATCAAAAGCCACTATAATAGCTTAGGTCAGTTTCAAAATCCTCCATAACACAATCGACCAATCACAGCACCGGATTTGCGTCGCCTCATCGAGAAAATAGTATGGCGGTTGTGACTTTCTGTGTACAACAAGTGTTCGGATTTTTAATAAATTTAAAAACCCGCCAAAATATGACTGTTCATTTTCAAAACCCGCCATTATGCAAGATTAGTTTCAAAATCCTCTAAAACGAATTTTAATTTGCTTATAATTCAGTATTTTCTCTATGATTTCTGTTGGTAAAGCTAAGATTAGTGGCGCCATGCCCAGGACTAATCGGCAAGACCAAAAACTATGAATTACGATTCATCGGTCAAGATTTAACAGTAATTTCTAATCTGTGAAAATTTTGAGAAAGTTATTATAGTGGTTTTTGATACTACACCCCTCAATTTTTCGTTTAATTAATTATCAATTTTACAAAACAAACGAAGCAATATTAAAATATTTTGAAAGACAAAGAAAAACTCAATGAGATTTGTTTGCCTCTCTATTGAAGTAACAGAATTAGGGTTCAGTATTTACTCAAGTGGAACACTTTATCGGGAACCCTCGAGACCAGGCAAAAGTTATATAAGGTTAGGGCATGTTCCACACATTGTTTTGAGAAAAGGTTTTGTAAATATTGAATGAATTTTCTAAATTGGAAAAGATCTCGGTATTTGCTAAAAATAAAGAAAAGTTAACTCTTTACCTATCAACTTAAGGTCTTTATGTAATGGGAACATTCTCAATACCTTCACAATAAGAATTCAGCTAGAAATAAGGTATTACCTTAAGGGTGGTGTTCTTAGAAATATAATTGAGCCATCGACATCTTCGTCGATTAACTTTGGCGCTGAATGTATGAAAACGTTGGTGTTCTTTCTACACAAATTAGATTCGTAGTTTAATCCGTGTAATCCGCTTACATTCATGAAAACTTCTGTTGAAAACGTCAGTTAAAATGCAATCGTACGATTTTCTTGTGAAGAACACAATTCGCTAAATAAAATAAATAATGCTGGACAATTCACACAGCATTATCTAGCCCCAAGCTAAGCAGAGCTTGTGTTGTGGGTACTAGATAACTGATGTACTTAATACAATACGCTACATAGATAGATATTTTTACTATACGGAAACATCCAGAACGCCCTGGACAAATGTCTGCAGATCGTACAAATATTTGTTCCGACGCGGGAATCGAACCCGCAACCTCCTGCGTCGCAGGCAGACCTTCGCCCGCTGCGCCACAGAGGTCGTTTATAAAGTCGCTAAAGAGTTTTACCAGTACCCAGCCACTCATAAATGTGCAAAATTACATTTTTGCATGTGGTATTTTCCGATCCTGTTTAGAGCCACGAGTCAAAAAGTCTCTCAAACTGAAGCTAACCTTCTGTTGATGAAAGCGTTTATTTTTCTGTGTCACTGCCCTTAGCTGCGTAATAACTCTTCGGTGTCTGACCGAATTAAGATGCCCCTAAATCTGACTGGAGGCTGTTGCGGGTATTTCGGTGTTTCGGCTCTGTGTATTTCGCATTTGAATTATGTATTCCTAACGGTACTCCCTCACCGCGAGTATTTCCTTGTTTTTTTAAGGCGGCGCCCTCACACTAGCGCCGCGACCTATTTTATCTAATAATTACGTTTATGAAAGGAATTTCCAAAAATCACGGTAGCCAGTTTGTGATACCTTTTATTAGCTTTTTTTAATGCCTCTGTAATAGTTTTATTTTGTATAGTTTAGGCAGAGATTCGAAGTTGCTCTTGGTGGCTACCAAAGTCTATTTTGGAATATCTCTCTAAACTATAGAAAATTTATTTATTTTTTCTGTTCACAATAGTAGGCATAGTGATAGACTAGGCCCATTCTTCTAGTCTGGATACATTTTTTGAAAAATGGTCAAAAATGGGGGAATTATTTTCAAAAGGATGGTCTGGCTACTACCACACTGAGTAGAGTGTCAAATGAACTATCGGTATCGGTTTGTACATTTCAAAACAGAGTTTGAAATTTCTGTTGGTTTCATACTTTTTGAAATATTTTGAAAAACTTCGAATAATTACCCATCCCTCTATCTCCGAAGTTTGCAGAGCGGATCGCTCTGCAATGACATCTTAAATGATATGAATCTATATTTAACAGGAAAAATAAAGAGAAGCCGTGAGCAGAATGCTTTTTGAAAAATTGACAAACAGGTGGAATGATTTTAAAAAGGGGGGACTTACTCACCGAAACCTACCTATCAAATAAAAGGTTTGTCCATCTCAAAACAGTATTTGAAATTTCTGTGCATAGTTATAGAATATCTGAAAAAAGTCGAAAATTTACCCATCCCCATTTTTGTACCGTCTTGATAGTAAGGTAATTAAAAACAAAAAAATAATAAAATATTTTAGTTTAATTTAATGGGTAAACACAACATTTCATTTAAAATGTTTAATTGTATCCACACAGCTAGAAGATGATGTGTGATTTGTCCAGCATTATTAATTATTATTTTTAAAAATTCGTGTAGAGCTATCGTAACTTTGAATCTTTAGATAAAGGACACAACTCTCCATCCAAAACTCTCCATCTTTTTCCACGATAGCCATTGCATTAGGCAAAAGTTACTGAGAAAAGATATTACACAATGATATCTCACACTCTGGGGGAAGTTTTAAAAAGTATGGCGGAAAATGCAATTTGAATATCGCTAAATTATTGCCTGAATATGTTCTTAAGGCTCCAGCTGCGAAGTTTGGGGAAAACGGAGAAAAGGAAATAATTTCTTTTCATAAAGAATTTAGGTCAAGTTACTGGTGTTCCAACTTCTAAAGTATAATGTATACCATAGAAGTTAAAACACCAGCTATGTATAAGTTTGGATGGATGGATGTTTGACATCTTCACGTACTAACTAGTAAAAGTATCGGGAAAAACGCAATGACTAGTGAACAGTATAGTATAGAATAGTTTTTTTTATTATAATATCTGTGAGTGAACGGATGGGGGGGAAATTTTGCATGGAGGTAGTTCTGATTCTGGAAACCTCTATAAAGGCAGCTTTTTACTTTTTCAGAAGAACGTCTGCAAAGCCGCCGGCAAAGCTAGTTTAAATAAATTTTATAAGAAAGGGGTAAGTATCTAAGTATGGATAGTAATATTGTTGATTGTTGTTGATCGAAGCGACGCATGACCCGAGAGCTGATGAGTATATGGCGCAGCACATCAGCATTGCCATACAACGGGGCAATGCAGCCAGCAACTTTGTGACGCTTACGACACTGTAGATTGTTGCAGTTAAATCAATTGTTTCAATTGTAAATACTAGTTCTGATTTATTTCTATTATATGATTATATTTTTTTTTGTGAATAAAGATATCCGCTACTTTACTACGGTAATGAATGTTGATCTCAAATAGGAATAATACTACCAAGCACGTAGGTAAGTAGAACAACAGAAGAATTTACTATAAAATGGAGAGTTGAAGTTGGATGGAGGCGATTCAGGACCGTTATTTGTGGTGTCGTATGGGGAAGGCCTATATCCAGCAATGGACGTCTGTGGAATGATATGATGATGAAAGTTGTGAAAAGGGTTTTATGTAACAGGATAATTCTCTTAGAATGCCCATTCCCACTTTTAAAATCAAGAAAATATTAGTGCACGCAGAGACGCGGAACGCACGCGACTCGAACAGCACTCACCATGAAGAAGTCTCTCGTTGGTTTTCTTCCAACACAAACAGCGTTCGTAGTTAACCCGTAACAGTCATACCGAATTCAAGAAAAACCCGTTTTATTTGTTGTTCTCCTTACTAGAAAGTTTGTACCTAACTCCATAATATGTATGTTTAGCCTAAATGCTCTGTCTACTCTATGCCCGAAGGTCGTTTCGAGATATTGATTAGTTTTCACGGAAAATGCCAGAGGAGAAATTGATGTCGAGAAAATTCGGACCATGTTTCGTCATTCATGTATAAAACATGTTATTTGTACATAGTTTTTTGTTCTCGACGTTAAGTTTTATTATGGCGCAAATAAATAATATTTTCTGGAACTTTTCGCATGACACAAAATCAAAGATCGAACAGGATCATGGCACTAGGATTGATTCTCTTCTTCTGCCATGATTTCTCGAGTCTATGAGTGTATAGGTATTTGTCCGACTTCTTCAAACTTTTTGACCAAATTTCGTAGACGAAATTACCAAGTGCACGTAGAGTAAGGCTGAAATGTTCAGTTTCTGGCTTCGCGTTGCATGAGATCTTATAACTTCAAGAAATTTGAGCATTAGGTCCCTACCTACATTTTAAACCTGTAATTGTTTATTCACAAAGAAAATTACAATCAAATAATAGAAATAAGCCACTACCACCGAACTGAGACCCCCAACCCGCATACCCAGCGTGGGGATTATGGGTATAAGATTATGAGTATAAGATTATGAGATAAAAGCCAACAAGGCGCTTATCAGGGGGAGACCTGCGTGCAGCAGTGGACCAAAACAGGCTGTTGAGGTGAGGTGAGGTATAGAAATATATTAGAACTAGTATTTACAATTGAAACCATTGAGCTAACTGCAGACTGTTGCAAACAATCTACAGGTACCTCAACTGATCCATATCAATATCAGTCGAAAGCGTCCCCAAGACGCTGGCTGCATTGCCTCGCTGCATAGCAATGCTGATGCGCTAAGTTTTGGAAACCTAATCATTATCATGTTTTGTTGGGATTTCTAAATTTAATAATAATAATTGACTTTCCTTTTATCATTTCAAAGAATTTAATTTATTTGTTAGAAATAAATTTAATTAAATTAAACCTAAGTTAAGCTTGTCTCCTTCAATTTAGAGTTCGCTGATTTAATAACTTTCTTACATTCCAAATCATTACGTACGTTCGTTTTTACATAAGTACTTATGTAGCAAAATAAAGTGAGAATAAATTTGAATTTTATTATTAACGTTCATTGCCTTTGACTTTGACTGCGTCCGACTTTCAATGACTTTCAATTTAAAAGAAAGTTTAAAGTCATAAAAAGAACCGATTGCGTAGATTTGTATTGTTCTCTTTATAAAAAGTTCTTAGTATCTTGAGTAAAAGAACTAAAAAATAAGATGTTTTCAGCGGCTAATTTAAGCTGAGAGCTGAGTTCGGTGCTACTAGGTATCCCTTTAATATTATTATTTTTATTTGCTTTATGTGGTTTTCGTGTCACTGCAGCCATGATAGGTCTATTGTGATCGCCACTTTGTGTGTTCAGCCCTGAAGCTGCGGCGTTCATAATTCGCCACTAACCCTTGCAGCTGCTAGGAACTGTAGGATATTCTTCGGAGTGATGTCTCTTAGCTCGTCTGGGCTGTGCAGGTGCTTGCCCAGATGGATGCTAAGTTTTTGCATCAGTGCTCCGCACTCTATGTACATACCTACCTTATCCCTAACTTTAATTCATAAGCGCGTTGATTCTGGCTAGTATGGGGGTCATCATTATGGTACTAGTAAAAATATCTATTCATAATTTTCTTTTTTATTTTCTATAATGCATGTAAACACTTTCAAACATGTCTATAATATCTTTTGTGTCCAAATGTAATGTAATGTATATATTTATAAGTACAAAACGAGTGTGAGCACCAATACAAACCAACGCTGGTTTAATGGTGCAATATTATTAAATTATGTATACCTTTTTAAATTAATAAATATTCTATTCTATTCTATTCTATTCTCCTGGTAGATAGAGAGGCGTTTCCTCTGCCTCCTCGCAAAATCTGCAGAATTTTGTGTCGCTTAGTTTTGTTTGAACAAGTTCTTGTTCAGGTGACAGTGGGTATCACATACAAATGATGGTACGTGAATAATAATAATAATAGTTATAATAATGTGCTCGGATAATTTATTACAAACCCGAAGATCCTCGGTACCTCACGGACCTAAGGTCTCAACTCCAAGGGGAGCAAATGTGTTGGCTCAATAATTATATTCTTATGTTTTCAACCGCCGCCTTGCCTTATTCCTTGCAAAATTAAAATACACAATTCAAGAAGCTACTTCATCCATCTCTACGTAACCCAAAACCCAAGAATTCATAACCCCATTTACCATTCGTAATATTTCCTTACATATTCATTACAGAACTTACATGGTCGTATATAACTTTAAGTGGTTTCACATCCCCTCTAACTCTGTAAATAATACAATGAAATGACAAAGCGAAGTTCGTATCTAGCCGCTGCTTGCAAACGCGGCCATTTTCTAGATTACGTACGGTCAGCATAAAACTCATAATATTTTCACATACTCGTTTTTTTCTATATTTCCATCTAGTCTTTTCTAAATTATTTAGTTTTAAATAATTTTATGAGATAATGAGACGTCAATTATAGAACCATTTAAAAGACAGTTTTTAATTCATTTATTTTACTGAGTAATTTTTCGTCTAACTCCACCTAAGCATTTGCACGACTAACTAGTCAAATATAGTGTTACTGTAATCTAAGATTATCATTTGTTAACCCATTTTATGCAAATAAATACCGTCATTTCATTTCATTTCATTAAAATCCAACAAATGAAATAAAAAACGCGGCTTAGAGACAACATATCTACATGTAAACACATATATGACATATGATATACTTTTTACACAACTTAGTACCTATTTATGACGCAACTTTTTTTGCTGACTGTTCTATAAAAATGAGAACGTTTAAATGGTGATTTTTTATGCAGAGTGAAACATTATACGAGCTGTAAAGTAAGCGCATACCTATCTACCCAAGTAACATCCTCTTAATAAGTTGGTAGTTTTAAGTAGGTAATTACAAGAAGAATTTTACATTACTGTTAGAGATGCCAACTTTGGGACTCGAATAATTTTAGTTTTACCATATTTCACTGAGAATAAAATTGTAACATCATAAAATATTATCAAGATCTCCGGAGAGCTTTATTTATTCTATAAAGCAAGTACTTTAATTAGAAATTTTAGTCGAGAACTTCTGTAAGTCACACTGAATGCAAGAAGATAACGACGCTTTTTGCTTTGATATTTTCACTGAGAAAAATACAGTGAATTCTTTAGAAGGTAAGGGACATAAAAGTTGTTTTATAACTGAAAAAATAAATATAATGCTGAACAATTCACACAGCATCATCTAGCCCGAACCATAGCAGATCTTTTGTTTACAGATTACTGGTTATATTTAATACATTAAATAGATAGATATTCTTACTTTACAAAGAAAATATCCAGAACGTACTAATCTGCACTATTTTTGTTTTTTCAAATTCAGATTTTTGTAATTCTAGTGTTGTTACATTTTGCTTTACGACTATTCTCTTATTAAAATTAAAATATTTCAGATCCGCACAAAAAAATCTTATAATAATATATCATTAAGATCGGTAATTAGATCATGAGGCAATAGATCTGGGCAGTCGAGTAATATAGAATCCGTGAATGCCAGACAGAACCACAGACTAAGTAGGCAATAAAGAAAATTGTACCAGTAAACGCTGGCATTCCCCAAACTACAATAATTTGAAGGCGGTGGGTACAAATGATGATGACGTCATAATCTTCGTCGATCTTTCAACTTGGTTTGTGGAAGAAAAAGTTATAGTCAGTACAGTTGGGTCGTCAGTAAAGACGTGGATTAGAGCGATTGACTTTGATGATAACGTAATAGGTACTACGAATATTTTAGTTTGATGACATTGACAAAATTAACTATGTGGACAACGCTGCATTCTGCGATAGCTGCTGTTGTTATCATAAGTCCATAACTTAATATATCTGATTTTGTTTGTAACAATTTTAAAAGTTTCAAGCTTAGTTGAATATAGAACTTTATTTCAGTCGTGAAAACCAATAATGGCATGGAGAATGAAGGCAGGACAGCATGCTGTCCCGCTTAGATAATATTTAATCAAATGTAGCATGCTGTCCTGCAGTCAGCTTCAATTCCATTCTTTATCCACACTTATACTTGTTTATAAAAGGGAAACTGGATTTATTATTTTTGGAGATTCGATTTTATCTGAATGTTTACTACTGGGTTAAGAGCATTGACTTATACATAGTTCTCATATAAAATAAGTTCATATTTTACTTCAAATCTACAATGAAGCGCTACCGAGAAGTTACGAGTTAAACTTAGCTTGGTTACACTTCAATTTGTCCTAGTTTTGAATCTTCAAAGAACGAGTAATTTCCTTCGAAAGTGACACGCCTGACATTAATTATCTCCTTTTTAGTACCGGGAAGTTTGATTAGTTAAGTTTCATGTTTTCTTCAAAGAACTTTATCAATAAGATACAAAGCTATTCAAGTACTAAGTAAATCTTCAGCCAGTAAATAAATATTTACATTAAAAATAAGTACAAGAAACTGCTCGAATAAACCAGTTGAATAAATTCAAGTATTTTAAACTTGTGCTGAAGTTAAAATACTTGAATTTATTCAACTCAAAAATTGGATAGGACATATTCATGCAAAGATTTTTAAATTCCAACTCAATTGGTGTACCTAACTTACCTACAAACTAGCTCACCCTTATAAACAAACAAAATAGATGTGCGTGCATGAGACATAATACATTAGTCGGTAAAAATGTCAACGGAAAAAAACAAATTACGGAACTAGCGTTACAAGCCAGAATTTCCATACAACTAATGTGAGTGATACGTATAAAGAGGGCCCAAGGATCGTTCCTTGAGGGACCCTTTTAGCGAGCTGCAATAAATCAGGCACTAATGGAGTGTGTTAGGCCAGCCCGGGACTACATGACAGGGTGGAGGGAACGGTTATGGAACTCTTTCATGTAAAAGGATACCATGATAATTTCATATGAAAAACGTTGACGCTTACTTGGTCTAAAACAATATATAGATAGATCATTCAAAAAACGCAAAAAAAATTTGCTGGAAATCCAAATTTATCGTTTAAACAAACGTTTTTGTCAGGTTTGCCTTATATTTGTAAGTAACATAAAAAAGTTACAAAGTGTTCTAGCTGTTAAGTAAAAGCTGTGAATATCCGCATAATATTTCTGAAATTCGGACTGACCGTGGGTAGGCGGGGAAAATCGCCGGACCATAGATGGGTATGTAAATTGACTTGAGAAAGCAATTGATGGAATGATTGTGTGTGAGCATAAAAAAGTTTTTAGCATAGTAAAGTGCCTACTTATTTTAATGTATATTTTTGCTTTGTAAATTTACTTATATGACGTCAACATTCAGGGAAAAGATTTAAATAAATGTTATTATGATTTAAATAAACATTTTTGTTCAATGGAGAATATAAAATAACGTGCATTGTATGATAAAAATTAGATTTAAATAAACATGTTTGTTCAATGGAGAACATAAAATAACGTGCATTGTATGATAAAAATTAGATTTAAATAAACATGTTTGTTCAATGGAGAACATAAAATAACGTGCATTGTATGATAAAAATTAGAATACTCTAATGGAGATAGTAATTTTTTTGATTTCTAGGATACCTCCGTGACATAATTTTATTGTGTGGTAGTAGGAATTTCTTCTTACAGCCAAACGCTCACAGAGTAAAATCGATCACAAAATAAAACCAAAAGCCCGAGAATAAAAGCCTTCAAAAGGGCCTTTTATTCAAATCCACCTGATAATTATGTATTGTCTTGTAATTAATGGTACTTTATAACTCAAGAACATCCCCTTGTTATTGAAAAGGATCCGACCCCGGTTGTTTTGCGGAGTTAGGATAACTTCTATTTTGTTGTTGGTACAGTCAGCAAAACTTTTCCAAGTCTTAATGAAAAAGTGTGTGTGGGCGGCGGCGCGGCGTGGCAGTAGCTAGGGCTAATAAAAGAATGAGGCGTTTTCCACAAAAGATAAAGCAACCTATTAAATTAATAATATAAAATACTGTGCTATTAAGTTTAGAACTCAATGTATGGCTGTATATGGACTTTTAGGACTGCTTAAATGTCATGTCAACCAAAAGCGAACTGTTCTTGTCCATGCACGATCTATGCCATGTTTTGACACAAATTTGCCGGCGCGCTCATAGCGCCTTATTTACAGTCTGAGCCAACAATTTTTTTTTTCTTCCTTCTTGTAGTGTCTGTACAGCTGGTCTCTACTGGTCTCAAACATAGAGTGGCTCTTATGTATTAGTAGAAATTGAATGGATCTTGTATGTAATACCAACTTTTTCACCATATATTTTGAAGACTGTACTACAGTTTAGGGACTTCCGCTATGGTTGTCCTTTTTAATATCAAAACTTTGGCAGTAACGAGACAAAGAACTTAAAAAGTGCCCTTTTGTACGTAAGAAATGGTACTAAACGCATTAAGAGGGTATTCCGCACTTTATAAGAGAATACTACAAGTTTTAAGAGGCCCAGATCCAATTTGTTAAATGTTTTGTTACTCGATCTGGAACATTTTCGAGTTGATACTTTCACTATCTTCATATCTTGTATTTTAGCAGAGGTATTAAATATTATGTACTCAAAAGAAGGGTAAGACTTCGACGAAAATTAAGTAATCAAAGCAGTTTTGCATTAAATGATGACGAGAGACAGTATAAAACTAACCAATCGAATTTCGAATATCTAAACCTAACTATATCTAGTGTTTTTGAAATTTAGGCCACTTCAAAGAATAATCTCGATGCAATTGGCTATTTCACATATTCACCGTACCGCTCCACTTTCAAAACCGGGCGTAACAAATCAACTCACATTCCACCATACACCAAGTATTTGAAAAGCTGAGTAAGGCCAGTACACATAGCTCATGTCACAATTGTAGTCACGTCCACAAAGGTTCTAAGGCAATAAAGTTAAATGGCTTTATGCAAAACTAGATACCCTTGTCACAGGGTAGTAATAGTGGTGGTCATTGCTTACGTCACTGATCTATCATCGAATAAATAGGTAAATAGAAAATAATCCAAGATACACGGAGAAATAAGTCGCTGCTCCGAGACACAGAAAGAGCTTGAGGCTCGCTGCTAAATGTTCTGGTAGATGTGCAAGTGTTAACAGGAAAATCATGTCCTGACGCTGATGCGATGCTATTTTGACACCATGCTCGAGTTACTTTTAGCCTTTTGAGCGCCACTCGACAATCGCATTCCCGTGTCCTCTATGCCAAGGCACAAATTGAACACTGAAGACTTGCAAGTGCCGGTCATGTAAAGGTGACTGTGGCGTTCAAAATAGTAACCTTCTCTGGTCCATTTTGGTAGAACAAACAACTCTATGACCGTGTCTCTGCACGGCTATATCAACGTGCTTAGCAATTTTAGTACCTAAGACACTCCGCGAGAAGCTATTGCGAATCGCAATACCGTGCGATTCGTAGTAGATTCTCTAGAATTGACTCGTAGATGAGTCACATAAATTCTAGAGGTACCTATTTAAGAAACGCCCTGTAGGTTCTTAAAGTTCTAGCGTTACCTGAAGGCCATCATAATATTAGCTTCAACTTAGGTAGCTTTGGTATAAGTAATATGCTTCGCCTACGCTCAAAGTGCCTATGTGTAAACAAACAACTAAGGGCAAAGATGTTGTAATTACAAACTTTTCTACACTTACCGGATTATATCCAGGCATATACAAGCATATATTCTGTATTTACCTGTGGATAAAGAATGGGATTGAAGATGACAATATGCTATCCCCCGTAGACCCTACACGATTTTTTGGACGGCGGCGTTTCATAATATGGGAGACTATGGTTAAATGTGAACTTAATTAGTCGGCAGGTAAGGCAATCGCGAACGAAGTCGCGGGTACAGCTAGTTAAAAAAATGAATTTATAATAACATTAGAAAAATAATGGTCGTGTTTTCACATACCTTTTAAAACTAATTGTGATATGGATTGAGCTACCTTAGACTATTTGCAACAGTCTGAAGTTAACTCAACTGTTTTAACCATAAAAACTGTTCTAATTTATTTTTATTATTTAACTGTATTCACAAAAAAAAAAATTCAATAAATTCGAACTAGTATTTACAATTGAAACAATTGAGCTAAAAATAATTAACTAACTGTATTTTTTATGTAAGTATAAATAATTATATTTTTTTAATATAATACTTGTTACACACATTTTCTGGTTAGATTTCTAACGTCTGCATTAAAGACAAAAGTTTATCATAATGTGCAAGACTAAAGGTTGTTAACTAGGTAAAGAAGCTTTGTAACAGAATCTTATTAGCGAAATAAGATTTCCCCACAAAATATGTGTTATCTTGGAATCTTATTATGAAAGTTCCAAAGAAAATAATCAAGAAAATACACATTTATGATATTATTTTTGACTAGGAACAGGTTTTGCTGATCCAACTAAACATAAGAAAAACAACTAAGGAAAGAACTGCAGCTTACGCAAAATCTGAGGACAATCAAAGGAAATTTTATATTATTTAGCCATGTGAAATATACAAACAAAATGGCGGAAAAATTGAAAGTACAACTTTATCAGCTCACCTCACCTCAATAGCTTAAGGCGCATACCCGACCTAAATCAGCGCCACCACCTATTTTATCTTATTATTAAGATAAACAAAGGAATTTTCAAAAAAAGATTTTGCAGTTTTGTTACCTGTCATAAGCTTATTTTAATGCCCCTGTAAAAGTTTTTTTTTGAACGAAGTTGCTCATTTTGCTCACCATCATGGCCAAAATGAGCAATTTCGTATCTCTACCTAGATTATATAAAATAAAAATTTTACAGGGGCATTAAAAATAAGCTTAAGATGGGTATCACAAACTGCAAAATCGACATTTGAAAATTCCTTCGTTTAACATAATAATAATAGGTGGTGGTGATTTGGATCGGGTATGCGCCTTAAATTGGTCCACTGCTGGACGCAGGTCTCCCCCTGATAAGCGCCTCGTTGGCTTTTATCTCATGGGGGTAAGGCCCATAATCCCCACGGTGAGCATGCGGGTTGGGGATCGCAGTTTGGTGATAGAATGCTTCTACGGGAGGCGCTCCTACCCGCCCCCCGGTGGATATCCCTTAGTCGCGCGTCTTACGACACCCGCGGGAAGAGTTGGGTGGTGCATAGTTGACACCATCCGGCGCGCAACATTATAAAATTTACTGTTTATCCAGTTCTACCATATTTTAACTTTTCTGCTCTAAGTCTTTGTAAATAAATAAATAAATGCTGGACAATTCACACAGCATTATCTAGCCCCAAGCTAAGCAGAGCTTGTGTTATGGGTACTAGAATTTGTTCCGTTTTTCTGGGTGTTTTCTATGTATAACTGATACCTATACTTAATACAATACACTACATAAAAAAAAAACTGCAAATCGTACACAAATTTGTTCCGAGGCGGGAATCGAACCCGCAACCTCCTGCGTCGCAGTGTGCTTGTGTCAATGAGTAAAACGACTTACGACAGAAAATAAGGAAAGACTTATTGTAATTTCCTGGAGACGTGCCTAGAATCAACTAACTAGCCTGAAGTACTAGCTGAGTATTATTTTTTTTATACTAATTTTTCAGAGGTTACCTCTGAAAAATAAGGCATGCCCTAAAATTAAGGGGATCTTTAGGGGATTTTTATGAGTTTTGGGTTATATAATACTAAATTTGTTGTTTTTTTATAAAACAGCATGCTATCTTCATTTTACCGAAAGATTCTATAAAATATTTTTGTATTATTAGAAATTTAATCCAACGTCTCACGTTAGACGCGCCTATTCTCATCTCAACGTATGACTATTCCTAGCATCTCACGTGAAGTCTAAAATCTCTTATTTCTCAAAACAGATTGGCATAAGCCCTAAGGCAAATTAAGTACCTTGGGGAAAAGAACTCTGTATTCTTAGAAGTTTGACTTTCGCTACGCAGGCAGTTGTACAATTACAATATTTTCTTAGAACAACAAAAATATTCGTAAAAGGCGGTTGTAATAATATTTTAGCATAAAAGAAAATACCAGAAAGCCTTGTTATTAAAATAGTTTCCGACGGGTTGAAAAAACATGTTTTATGTGTAAGGTTGGGAATAGACGAGCAATTTTAAAAGGTGTATATTTGTTTCACGCAGTTCGCACGGTTGAAATGAACTGTGTCATTTTCACGTTCTGTGCACTGAAAACTCAACCTTAACGCCTTTCTCGACATTTAACTATTATATTACTATTACTGTTTAGTTTCTAATTAAAACAAATAAGAAAAGAGTCGTAAGCTAGCAACCTTTTAGCACAGCCTACATAATGTATAAGCATACAGTCGTTCGACGAAGGCGTTTTGACAGGGCAATCCTGCCGTCAAGGGACGACGGTGCTCCCGAGTTACAAAGGCTGTGAAGTATGCAACTCGGGAGCGTCCCTCGAAAAATCGAATAAGGCTTTTATTCAAAAAATTGGAGTTTTCGCTAGATTTTTCGTAGTAGGTATTTTAGTACTTCCCGCGGGTGTCTTATGAGGCTACTAAAGGATTTCAACATAGGGGCGGGCAGCAATGCCCCCTGCAGAACAATTCTACCACCGAACTGAGATCCACAACTCGCATGCCCAGCATGGGAAGTTTAGGGGTTCCAAAGACCGATAATATACACAATTAGGGAAACACCAGCTCGCTAGTGCCAAGGTACTCCATCAACTTCACCTCCAACACCCGTAGGCCTCCGTTCAACCGTCCCGATTCCCACTCTCCCGGCTGTGTCCGTCTGACGGGAGACAGTGATAGCTGACTAGCAACGACATACGAGATGACGTATGTACCATGGTTTATATACCTGGACATACACTACAGGAATTATGAGCCCCCATATGATAAAAACAATAAGGCACTATCAGAGGAGGCCTGTGTCCAGCAGTGGATCAATATAGGCTTTAGATGATCAAATCAAATCATTCATTCGCAGGAATGTAGGTACAAAAGTTCTTAATAATAATGGTAACTCCAATACATTCTGCCTCGTCGAGGCGTGCAAAATAAAATTTTTAGGCTTTATTAAAGTTACATGTCAAAGATTTATACTATTCAATTAACTAAAGCTAGCATTATGCATTTCAAAACGTGCGTCAAAAATTTTGTCATACGTCAAAAAAAAGTTTTTTAATCATAATATTCCTTTATGTCATAAAACATCTCTCCATTAACCACACTTTTAATATAATTTTGAATAAATTAAATGGCATAGCTTTCAGTTCATTGGGCATTTTGTTGTAAATTTTTATTGCCTGGTGATAAGCATTATTCGTTACAAGTTTTACTCTGTGTTCCGGGACAGAGAGCCTGTCTCTATGTCTCGTCCATCTCTCCATCACATCGGCGTGTCTTAAAGTAACGAGGATATTGTTTCACAAACAGGCACATATCCCTTATGTATGAGATGATTAGGTTTTAGTTGATAGTAGAATTATCGCAAGTCAACTAGGCTTTCGCTACCAACTTAGGTAGCGAATACGAATACCGCGAAGTCTGAACTGAACAGGCCTATAAATGTGGCCCGTCTACCGTCGGCCTTACGATGATATACGTAGTTTGAAAAACAACCCGTAAAGGAAGAAGTTTTAATAAGATCACGTCTGCGGTATCTTTGCATTGAATCTCGTACGTTCACAAGGATTCGCGGAAAAGGGTTGAAAGTTTGATAAATTGCTTAGTATTTCGAGAGGTAAAAGTATTTTGTGAATGTTGTTATTGATGTCAAGTATTGCTATATGCCACTTATCTTCCGATGTGTTTTATCCCTCGACATGCCAGGCAGACACACCGTTGCATTTCGCGCCCTAAAAGTAATTTGAAAATCTGAGTCCCACATGATACACCACCACCGGTTTTATGCATGTGTTCTATAAGTATATATTTTACGATTAAGTATGTTAATTTTCTACTCTTTCTACCAAAATTTCCTAATTCTATTAAACATTTGCACGACTAATAAGTCAATTATAGTGATACCCTATTCTAAAACCAGAATTGTTAACGTATAAATAAGCAAATAGATGCTATTTCATTTCATTTCACGTGACGTCTTGCCACCAGTCATGGCAGTCATGCCGAGGGATATTTGCTGGCTGAAATATGTTCAACCTCATTTGAGTCATTTGAATCGAGTAAATTCATGAAGATTGTAATGTATGTACATTGCAAAACTTTTCGTCAATACAAATTTACATATGTTTAGATTTAAAGTAACTGGCCCTAGTATGCTTAATGTAGTTGAAACTACTCTGATCCATATCAATACCAGTCGGAAGCGTCCCCAAGACGCTGGCTGCATTGCCCCGCTGTATGGCAATGCTGATGCGCTGTGTCAGATACTGATTAATTACATTTTATTAATTATATTTCATACATAAAACATAAACATTTAAAACATATTATGCTACTTTTAATCCCATAAATCCGTAAGTAATAGTTCTTATGGGATAAAACTAGCCATAAAACGTTTCCATATAAACAACATAATGTACATGTGCGAAGCCGCGGATAAACTATCTATGATAGATAACTAGTAATATAAAAAAGGCGAAATTTTAACCGTTGAGAAGATCTTTGGCCTAAGACAAATAATTGAACCGGGCGGCAATTTGGCACTCATAAAAAATATTGGACCTGGAATTACATTTAGTCTACTTTTTATTCCAAATACGCGTGCGAAGCTGCAGGCAGAAGCTATTATCCTATAATGCTTTTAGTGTTTATGACCATGATAGATCAGTAGCTTGGACAAAGAGTTGGAACAATGAATTGAACCCATTTCAAATTAATAGCTTCATTACAAACAAAAACAATTGATGCAAATCTTGCTCCAGTAATACCCATTGAAATGTTAATGTGTTCATAAAATTTGAATGATCATCAGAAGATCCAGCGCTGCCAACTTTTCTGTTAGGTTAGACCACATTTTGTTTTGAATTCGTATAGTTCGCGTCATGTAAAAAGAACGCTGGTGGTCAAGCTGCGCAGTAGGCGATTTATAGGTCTATTTGGTGGTATGTAGTGGGGCGCGGGGCGGGCGGGTCACGCGCCGCATGCCTGCCGCCGCCGTCGCGCTATTGGTTCGTCGGTTGACATTTGCTTTCCGCGTTGTGTCCACGTCACTTTTCTTGTCAAAATACAATCGCGCACAAAAGTTTACGAAATGGTTTCACATAGAACAGTGAGAAAATGAATTAAGATATATTACATTGCTTTATGAAGAGAGACGCAGATAATAATGCTGTTGATAATTTAAAACAGTGTATGAAACGTTTTCACGTCACCCAAGACGATTTAATGGATATTGTTGCTACATTACATAATTTTTTTGTAATTTTAGTAAACATTCTAAACTGAATCGAACATGTTTTTAATTTTATCTAATGTTATTTTCTAATAACTAATACCAAGCCGCGAGCGAAATATTAGTTATAAATAATAGGCTTAGAAAAGTGGCATAGTACTATCGTGCGCGAGTGTACCAAGCGCGAACACACCCCTTCCACTCTTTCTTCCAGCGTTCTTTTTACGTGACGCGACCTATACTAAGGCGGTTATCTCATAATGGTTCTCGGTTCTAATACCGCTAGCACCTTTCAAATGGACAAATAAGTCAGTAGCACTGTACTTCTTTGATCTTGGAAGGGAAGACAATGGAGCTTCAATCAATGGAAAACGTGTTTATGGATCCGTTATTGTACAAACCTATCCAATGGGAATGAAGATGTTATGACTTTGATTTTGATAGACAAAGGGCCTGTTGATTTGTTCTTACAGTTTTCATGGAAATTGCCTTCTTACAGTTGACATGACATTTCAATTGGAAAGTAGAAATTCAAAAATATTCACTTTCAAAGGACTGTGCCGAATATGGAAGCTGGGAGAATCAAATTGAAACAAATGACATAATGTCGATTCCTATGACTCGACGAGGACAACGTACGAGGGGATTTTTAAATTTTATGAATCATAAAATGTTATGAAGACATGTTTCAGACAATTTAAAAATCCCCTTGGCTCTCTCAGCGCTTTGCTAAAGCAGAAGTTGTTATAAATTTCAAGCCCATCCCATAATAATAAATACAAGCAGACACTTACTGAAGATTACTCGAAAAATTCAATTTAAAAAACCGACTCCCTGTAGCCGCGTTACTTAGGTTTTTTGGATTTCCCTAGACGTTAACGATTAATTCTTGGAAGATATCCAAATTAATCTGGCTGTTCCCGTCCTGCGTGCCAGGCGAAAGTGTGATCTTCAAGTGTTTTTATATCTTCGGTTTTATTCGGCTTTTTTCGTTCTGGACGCAGAGACCAATGGTACCAACCGATGAATATAGAGTTTTTTCAAATGCGTCCGTCTTTTGTTTTTTTACTGTTCTGCGCTTCTTCAAGTGTTTTTAAATATTCGGTTTAAGTTGATTTTTTTTTTCGTTCTGGACACAGAGACCAATGGTACCAACCGAGGGTTATAAAGAGTTTTCTTCAGTCCGTCTGTCATTTGTTTTTTTACTATTCTGAGCTTCTTCAAGTGTTTTTAAAAATCTTCGGTTTCATTCGGTTTTTTTTTTCGTTCTGGACACCAATGGTACCAACCGAGGGTTGTGAAGAGTTTTCTAAAGTCCGTCTGTATTTTGACCTATTCTAAGTGTATATTTATTGTATTTATGGAAATAAAGAGTTTTTGATTTGATTTGATTTGTATTTTACTGTTCTGGTTTACCAATGACACTTGGGTTGGTGTAACTAAAACTTCGCCGAAGTGTTTCTGTCCGTTCTTTAACTCTGTAAATTTAAGGTAGGATTCCTTTTTTACACATTAAATTTACCATGGCCCTAGCTACCACAAGAAATACTAGAAAATAGAAAAAACTATGCGATAATGATATTTAGTGCACGAATAGAAGTCGCACTTGGGTGGATTTTATAGTGCTTCGGTCCAGGAGATTCGTTTATCGAAACAAGTGACCAATAGCTTGGCTCCTGTAAAGTCGTTTGTCATCTCATCCAATCTCTTTTTCAAAGATAAATCAGATTGAAACATTATGTCACTTGGCACCCTGTCCAAAGGTTTAAAAGTTTGATGGATTAATCCAATTTTATTGATAAAAGTCATATGGGTCAAACAGATTTGACCAGTAGCGTACATTCCACTCTAACCTCACCGAAGGGCACATTCCAGAACGGATCTTAATTCACATCATCTTAATTTAAGCAGTAATTATCTGAACAGCACACATACCGTACACATCATCATCATCAGCCTTTATTAGTCCACTGCTAAAATAGGCCTCTTCTAATGAGCGGCATAGCGCCCTGTCTTCAGCTTGCCGCATCCAGCATCTGCCTGCAGTCTTTCGCAGATTGTCATTGCCACCTTGCCAGAGGGCGTCCTACACTACGTTTGCTGAGTCGCGGTCTCCACCCAAGAACACATTTACCTACCCTAAATCATTAAGCGCAGTACTGATGTTAAAAATGTACAGGAGGATACTGCTGCCTTTTCTCTGGTAGATTTGCCTTAATCGACATTGACAACTTCAATGGGCAGAGTTGGAGGAATAAATTCTTATGCCATGACCGCCATGGCTAAATAATACCTTTCTATCGCTTGTATGGAATTCTATGATAGAATTCTAAAAGCCTTATCACACTGGCGATTTGCGAACGATTTCATAGCGATGCGATTGCACAGAGTTCGTGCCCGCGGCGTCGTCACGGCGTGCTCGCTTCGTCGTCGTAGCGTGTTGAAATTGCTCGCAAATCGCCAGTATGATAAAGCTCTACAAGTTAAATTAAAATATTGTCATCCGTTGTTTTAGTTCGAAACTAACATTTAACGACTCTGAAACCAACAAACAGAAGACGGTCATTAAAAAGCACCGTTTTCTTTCATTCGTCTCGTCTGTGATTTGTTTTTTTTTTGTCTTGCCGTCTGACGTCATTATTAATTGATACTTGTGTGTAAAGGGATCCAAGGACCAATCGGCATTATTATACCAATCGTCCCAGTAGTCACGCTACAATTTAGGCTCAACCAATCCCTCGGAGGCAGACCGTTGGGACGGTTGGGTTGGAAGTAATTCCTATAAACAAGTAAGGTAGATAACATTTTATGATTTATGTTTAGGCAAACAAATATCCGAATGTACAAAAGAAGCAAAATCAGTTCGTTCAATACCCATTCACTCTAAACCTTCAAAAAACTTCATTCTTCGCATTATGCCCCTCCATCAAGGAAAGTCAAAATTCAGAAAAATAAAACTCGTTAATAGAAAACAGCATTACAAATATATTGCAGTCAGATGCAATCATACAATCTCGTGAGTATTCTATACAATTTATTTATTTACATTATTTTTTAAAAGAAATAGACAAATCTTGACGTTGTTCTTATATAAATGAAACTTTTTAATTAACGTAGTTGTCTGCAGCTAAGCGCATTGATAACAATTTTAATTATTATTCTTATTATATATTACAGTACTGAAGTTTCTCAGCTGTTATTTCTCTCTAGGTAATTAAATATGCAAGTCGCTCTCTAGAGCTTAATAAACAGACTTTGTAAGGAGTTAACTTTACAATATTCAAATACTAGATAAAAGAAAAATATTTTTATTTACCTTTTAGTATAAAACATCTGAGAAATTTTTAAGGAATACATGACTGTGTAGTTTCAAAGGAAAAGATGAAATTTAACGCTATAAGAGCTTTTCTTTGAAATATTTATTTTTTATTTTTCTTCTTTTTAAAAAGTAAATTAACAGTAATAATTATAAAAATAACATTAATTGATAAAGACTTTAAGACTTAAAATTATCACCTACATCGTTTTTCTCCAACCAAACCAGTGATTAATTGAAAACTATATATATGGGACTCTGTCCTCGCTTTCTCACTTACTCTAAATAAATAAATAAATAAATAATGCTGGACAATTCACACAGCATTATCTAGCCCCAAGCTAAGCAGAGCTTGTGTTATGGGTACTAGATAACTCATATACTTAATACAATACACTACATACTTAGATAGATATTTTTTTTTAATATAGATAGAAAACACCCAGACCAACGGAACAAATTTCTGCAGATCGTACACAAATTTGTTCCGAGGCGGGAATCGAACCCGCAACCTCCAGCGTCGCAGGCGGACCTTCGCCCGCTGCGCCACGGAGGTCGTCACTCTCACTTCACCATTCATTTATTCATTTAACATATATATGTTAAATGAATAAATGAATGGTGAAGTTCTATAAAATATAGCTAAGAACTACAGGAGACCAGGCGAGTATTTTATATCCCTCATTTATCAAAATCGCTTTAACCGTTTAGACGCTTGGAGGTAAGTGGAGATAAGTGTCTGCCAACCAAGTAGAAACACTAGAAAAACATGACCCACGCCTCGCGGGTAAAATTTACTTACTCTATTTCAGAAGAAGTTCTTGAAATTTAAAAGCTCGTAATATTTTGAAACTACAAGCTATTTGGTACGTGGAAACTGGTATTCAACGATGAAAACTTAAGAGTGAAAACTCTCACTTGGCTTCTTTTTATACTTTAAACATAGTTTGGAACTTGCACCTTAATACTCAGGAGATCGACGTAATTTTTCAAACTAATTCCAGAGTAGCAGGTCTACTTAG
Source organism: Eupithecia subumbrata (assembly GCA_949316285.1). Classification (NCBI taxonomy): domain Eukaryota; kingdom Metazoa; phylum Arthropoda; class Insecta; order Lepidoptera; family Geometridae; genus Eupithecia; species Eupithecia subumbrata. The sequence continues at coordinate 10,842,362 of OX438630.1, read as the reverse complement.
AAACTTCCTCTGCGAGATGCCGTACAAAATCAAGCTTTAAAAGAATTTTCTTCGTGAAAATACGATTAAAACTAGATTATTATATAAGCCCCAGAGATTTAAAACACGAAATAGCTTTCGTCTTTGCGATTTTGTAATAAAGCGATTTTAGGAAAGATTTTTGGGACCTTATCCTCTCCCGAGACAGTTTTAGAGCGATGTAAGAAGAAGTAACAATGGATTAACTTCGCGTTATAACGTAATGGGCTCAGAACTACGGAACCCTATTTCTAAAACCCAACAGTATTGGGTTTTTGAAATAGGGCCCAATAGTATTGGGTTTTTGAAATAGGGGACTCCATAGACAATAAAATTTTAGAGTGATATTAACTTCGCGTTATAACGTATATGAGCTTGGAACAACGGTTCCCTATTTCAAAAACCCAATAGGTACTACATTATACATAGAGGAGTTTCATGAATGATTATGGGATACTAAAACACATAAAGCTATTCAAAATCGTATAAATCCACTACAAGACGCAGTAAAACTTCAGGAACGGAGAATTAAGTACCCTTACGTTACGATGCCGTCAGTAAAAACGTGACTATCATTACCATTTGATTTATTACCCCACCACTAAAAGGGGTCCCTTAGACCCCGACGTGGGTCCCTCAAGTACAGATGTTGCGCAGATTCCACCGGGCTTAAACACGACATGTATTAATGTATTTCGGCTGAAACTCTTGGATAAACGATTTGAAAGTTGAAACAAATCGCGGGGATACTGGAATCCGATTCGGTTTGTAATGCAGTAAAATACAAGGCGGTGATAGGTTATTTTTCAAATATTTTGAATTTATTTTTCAACATTCTCGATTTTTCTTTGAGTAGGAGACTAGAGTTAAGTCATTCAATGAACAATAGATGAAGACACGGAGGTATTAGGTAAGGTTATTTTTGAGATATAATTAATTTCTTATTCGACTATTCTCGATTTTTCATTAGAGGTTTAGACTAGAGTCTTTCTATGAACACAAGGAGGTATATCCTGGTTCAGGTATGTTGACAGAGTTATCAAACGATCTCTGTGGGAAAAAATTGGACAGCCTGTCAAGCTAGCGAGATTACTCGGCCGTGGTAGGTCCTTTTCCTTTGTCTATTTCTTTCCTTTTGTTCTGTTTTGTAATTTTATGGAGTTTTTTATTTGGTTCGGAATGAATGTTTTCCTTTATTGTAAATACTGATATAAGTACATAATATGTATAAGTTTAATGCGCGTTCCATAAAGCTTGCGATGCTATCATAAGACGGACATTAGCAGAATTGGGATCCAGAAGCCAAGACAAGAAGTAAAAGTTAAAGATTGGCTTATTCCAGCTTCCCCTGAATATTCTACGACGACCTCCGTGGCGCAGCGGGCGAAAGTCCGCCTGCGACGCAGGAGGTTGCGGGTTTGATCCCCGCCTCGAACAAATTTGTGAACGATCTGCAGAAATTTGTTCCGTTTGTCTGGGTGTTTTCTATCTATGTAATGTATTGTATTAAGTCAGATATCTAGTACCCTCAACACGACATAATGCTGTGTGAATTGTCCAGCATTATTTATTTATTTATTTATTCTTTAAAGGGAAAACTAGACACTAAAGTACTGAAATCCCCCTTTTAATTTTTTCTTTTCCACTTTTCCTCCAGACAGACTCTCTTGAACGGGAAAAAAAATTGTGATTTCCCTTTGGCTTCTTCCACTTCACTGAATTTTTTTAAGCATCAAGATTGCCATCTATATGACTTTTATCTGATAAAAAATGGCCTCAATTCGAGAAAGAAATCGATGAGTCGTTGCCAGCAGTTTGATGGCCATTAAACTATTTCTTGGCAGCCGTTTCCGCTTTGCCATAAAAGTTGTCCTCGTCAGATAAAGAAGAAAAAAAGATTGGCAGTTTTGTCTAGACGTTTTTTGCTTTCTTATTTATTAGTATTAATAGTCGAGTGTTTTGTTAATATGTACCGAATGGTTTTAGGTTTCAAAATAAATGTGAAATATCTAGTCAATAGCCAATAGTAATATACCCAATTGTTGAGGTTTCAAAATATATATGATAAATTATAAATAATTAAATAATGCTGGACAATTCACAAAGCATTATCTAGCCCCAAGCTAAGCAGAGCTTGTGTTATGGGTAGGTAAGGTACTAGATAACTGATTTACTTAATACAATTCACTACATAGATCGATATTAGTACTAGTCCAGAACGCCCTGGACAAATGTCTGCACATCGTACAAACATTTGCCCGAGGCGGGAATCGAACCCACAACCTCCTGTGTCGCAGGCAAACCTTCGCCCGCTGCGCCACAGAGGTCGTCAAATGATATATAAAGTCAATTAGTATCGGCTGCCAAGAAATAGTTTAATTAAGTAGGTTTGTAATTTTGGTTCTTTTATGGTTTTCTTTTTTTTATTTGATTTCAAATTAGATTATTTATTTTTAACTTTCTCATGTAAGTAATATCTTCATTTACTAAGATTCATTTTTAAGTAGATTATTTATAATTGCATCATAATTCAGACCACATAACTAGATTTGCCTTTTAACCTTATTTTATAGCTTTATATTATAATGCGTTTACGGCTCTATTATCTAAACATTGTGTATGCATGTTTTGGATCTTAATCGAGTCTAAGAACCTTAGTAATCATTATTTTCAATATCGATGTTATGATTGTTTTCTGTTTTGCATATCTATACTAATATTATAAAGAGGAAATATTTGATTGTTTGTTTGTTTTGTATTGGCTCCGAAAATACTGGACCAATTTGAATAAATATTTTACCATTCGAAGCCCACATTATTCCTGATGAGCATAGGCTACTTTTTACCGCGGGAAAATGCTTCATTCTTACGGGAAAACGGGTAATAGGACAACGGGTAGTAAGAATGCAGCTAGTCAATAAATATAAATAAATAAATACAAACAAGATTACGTCTAAACGTACGGCGTTAGTTTAAGCTTACCATAATCATCATCAATGGAACGCCATCAGTTTTAATCTGAAAACAAAGAAAATAATAACTTAAATCAAGAACGCAACACAAGAACAAAACAAAATTTTATCCAATTCACTATAGATTTAAGTACTTTTATATTCTTGCCTTATATTACAAGTACTTATTATAATGATACCAGTACTTTTGATGACGATCACATGACATTTCTAAATTTTAGCCACTTTAATATAAATAAATAAATAATGTTGGACAATTCACACAGCATTATAAAGCCCCAAGCTAAGCAGAGCTTGTGTTATGGGTACTAGATATCTATTATGAAGGATAGCAGTCAAACAAGAGCGAACGCAAAGTAATTGTTGCACGCTGGTTTTTTTTTAGGTTCTACCTACTAAGACTAACTAAACCTAAAACCAATACCTGATTTGCATATTATCACAATAAATGATAATGTATATGAAAAGTTCACACTAAAATCGGTCACTACTCATCACGATATCGGTATACCGATAGATAGATAGGTTTATTTGGTTCACAAATGGACAGCACAAAATACAATCAAACATAGACAAGTACGTAGGTTTATAAACACAAATTTAAAATTAAAACTCAAGAGTACATACAAAATAATTGCTTAGATTCTAAAAGTTAAATAAGTACAATATGCAGTAGTCTGTATATTGTACTTATTTAACTTTTAGAGCTAGGTTAGGTAGGCTAGGTTAGCTAGGTTAGTACCTAGCCTATTCGTGACAAGTACCTAGGTGTGGCAGTGCTGCCGAGGTGAGCCAAAACGGATCAGTCTCAGCTTTATGCTGTTTTGAACCGGGGTACAAAACAGCTTTGGTTTTCAGCCTGAGTCTTGGTGACACCAGGAACCGAGACGAGCTCTGAATGTCCAATAAAATATAGTTTTTCTGATTCTTTTAAGTTTGGTATATTATGTGCTGTCCGCGGTTTTACACGCTCTTTTCCGAGATAGAAAGTAGCATATTTCCGTCCCGGGTACCATCTTTCTACATTCGAAATTTCGTTAGGATCAGTTCAGCCGTTATAAGCACGAAAAGGTAACAGACAGACAGACAGAAAGATAGACAGACATAGCTACTTTCGAATTTATAATATTAGTGTTGATTTATGTGATGAAGAAAAAATAATGTAAAGAAGCATTGACTGACGGACACTCTTCTGTCAGTCTAGGCTAGGCAATGAGGATCCGTAACATTTTTAGTTATTAATGCAGATTTTTGCACTGTGTTTTAAGGATTTCTTAGTTCTATCACAGTGCAAAAATTTTTGTTCTACGACAAAAACTGGCGAAGTTATGACCAAATCACTTGCAAAGTTCACTGGGTGACCGCCGCGGTCGCTGTGACGTCAGTGCCTCGGTCGCCGCCAGTTAGCCGTAGCCGTTTGTTTGGTTATTTGTGGCACCCCCGTGCCTCAGAAAGCACGTTAAGCCGTTGGTTCTGCGCCTGACCTCTTCCCGGTCGTGTCGATCTGTCGTCGAGATATATCATTCTTATTTCATAAAGAATAACGTGGATACTAGTTCTATTGAAATTGCTACAATTTTATTGATCATTCATTCCAGAACCGATCCGAGTATAAGCAAAAATAATAGAACAAGATTATATCCGGACGTTCCGTTGATCAATAGTAATAATTAGGGATGGATATTGTCGAGGGAAACAGACGCTGGCCGCATACTAATACCTATGCTGTAATTAACAGAGCTCTGTTAGTTGGTGCTTTGTCTTACAAGCGTTGTTGGTCGAGTGGTTGCCTTGAATTTCCATTCGAAGACTACGGGTTCCCTGACATATCGTTTCCTTACCTCATCTCAACAGCCTATATTGGTCCACTGCTGAACGCAGGCCTCCCCCTGATAGGCGCCTTAGAGATTTTTATGTCATGGGGGGTAGTGCCCATAATCCCCATGCTGAGCATGAGGGTTGGGGATCGCAGTTAGGTAGTAGAATTGTTCTGCAGGGGGCGCTGTTGCCCGCTCCCGGTTGATATCCCTTAGTCGCCTCTTACGACACCCGCGAGAAGAATTGAGGTGGAGTAAATTCTAAGCCGGCAAAACACAGCTGTCGTATAACTGAGTAGAACTATACACTAGCCAAACTCCATGTATAAAGTTTGTAAAAAACCGCCCATACCTAACCTAAAATTCACTCTGTTGTTCCCGGCTATACGCAATAATGGCGGAATTTACATTACTTGTCGATTTGAGATCCTTCTTTCAATAAATATTTCTTACAATTATATCTGAAATTCGACGCAAAGCAAGTGAGTTTTAATTATTTGTGTCGTGGTTTACAAACATTCTACATCGAGTTTGGATAGTGTATAATGTAGTTGTATCACGCCATGCTATCAGAACTGATACATAAATAGAGGATTGTATCCGGGTAAAAAAGATGGGTTACACTCAAAAAATAATTATGAGCAAAATCGCAGGCAGAACCGAAATATACCTTCTCGTAGATAACTTTCCCTCTGGAAACGATTTATATACCTACGCTTGTGACCCTATTTTATATTACTTAGAAGCAATAACTCACTTTAAATGAGGGCGAAGCTCGTATTTTAAGTGAATGAGTGTAATTCTTGCTGTTTCAGCCTACACATGTCCACTGCTGGACATAGTCCGCCCCCATCCATGGACTCTTTACGTTATGATTGTTCTTATATCTTGTATATAATTACCGTTCCCCTTTTACAAGGTACATCTATACAATTTCCCCTGAACTGTCTTCAACCAAAAAATAATAACAGCAAAATTATTATCTTAACTGAGCTACTTCACTGTAATCACAAAAGAACAAGGAAACGCGAATTCCGGAAACAAAGGAAATGAACCTTTTGAAGTATGCTTTGATTAGCAATAACATTTCTTACCTTCACGGAAAAACTTTCTTTTGCCAACAAGGTTGCTATGAACCGGCCTTTGAATAAACATATACATTTATTTATTCCTTTAAATATTTAACTAGAGTTTATGAAAACTCTATTGTAGGCATACCCAGATGTGTAAAATTCTGATCAACAAAACTGTTCCATATCAATACTAGTCGTCGCTTCCCCAAGACGCTGGCTGCATTGCCCCGCTGTATGCGGGGGCAGCATTATTTGCAACTACCCTCACTTGTTCTTCAGAAATAGGAATGTCCATCTGCACACTTAGACGACACATAACACTAACCGTGTCCGCGACGCACTGAGTAACCGGGTACACTTAGCTTTAACTGGATTCCACGAGGCAGAGAGTCTGAAACCGTCTTCACGATGGAAATTAGGATATTTCTTAATTTCAATCGCTTCCCGAACCATTCTCTTGTAGCAATGCCTTTCATTACAGATAACTTGCGGTTTATGTAATTCAATCCAGTGATTGGGTCCTGAGTCTACCAAGTGCTCGGCTATTGCAGACTTGTTTGCTTGTCGATTTTTGACCGCTGCTATGTGATCTTTAACACGTTCCGCGACCGTACGTTTAGTCTGGCCTATGTATGAACGGCCGCAGCTGCAATCGATTTTGTAAACTCCAGGAACTTGTAAAGGTACAACGTCTTTTGGTGTTTGTAGACATTTCGCCATCTTGGTGAGTGGAGTGTAGATCGACTTAATTGAAAATTTACTGAGGATGTTTCCAATATTGTCCTTCACTCCTTTCACATAAGTCAAGAATGCCGGCTGTCTTTTCACATCTATGTGTCCCTGTTTGCGCCTCCAGTTAGGATGACATCCGATTCGAGTATTGTAGCAATTCCGTTTCAGAACTCTTTGAACATGATCTAGCTCTCCTTGCAGATGTTCAGGGTCGCAGAGGTCATGATCTGTTCACTAGTGAGGAGACTACTGACTCCAGGTGTCTCGGAAGGTGGTGTGAAGCTGCATTCAGGTATCTGTCCGTGTTAAGTTTTCTTTACACGGTGTGTGCCAAGGTCCCGTCGCATTTTACCATCACTTTAAGGTCGAGAAAAGCTAACATTCTGTTCACCTCCACTTCATGTGTAAAACGAATCTTACGGTGTATGGAGTTCAGATAATCGGTTAGCTGATCGACTTCCTGGTTATTCCCGTTTATAAAAAAATAAATAAATAAACGCGATAAATAACCGTGAATAATTATAATAATCCACGGAACTAGGATCTCGACTCCAAGGGCAGCAAATGTGTAGACTCCGTGTATACTTTCAATTGAATGAATTTCAAATATTTTACGCGTTCGTTTAAATTTATTTTATAATATTTTAGACTAGACAAATATGTAACTATAATACACTAGCTGGTCTCCGCAACTTCGTCTGTGCAGGATTAGTATTTCGAGTAGCTTATATTAGCGTGGCGTAGAAAAGAACAAACATTATTATATTAAAATTATCACATTTATATACTGTGGCGGGCTTTTTTGTAGGACTATTTATGATTAACATTTCCATCATACATTACATAGGTGTAACTGTAGCGGTTTTAGCAGCGCACGCCAGAATAGCTCGCAGATGGTAGATTTTTTCCTACTTACTTGACTCTTGTCGTCATATTTTGGACAATTCACACAATATCTTTATAAATTGTAGTCTATGTGTTATTCTGATGTATCACATCACACTAATATTATAAATGCGAAAGTTTGGATGGATGGATGGATAGATGGATGGATGTTTGTTACCTCTTCACGCCAAAACTACTGAACAGATCGAGCTGAGATTTTGCACACAGGTAATTCTAATCCTGGAATCAAACATAGAATAGGTACTTTTTTCCCATAAATCAGTTCCAATGGGATCGAAATCACCTTTAAACGTTTCCATAGAAACAACGCGAGCGAAGCCGCGGGCATAAACTAGTTATCATTATATAAAGTTATATTATAAAGCCGAAAGTTTGTGAAATCTGATTTTTATGTTACCAAGGATTTCCAAAACTACTGAACAGATAGAGATGAAATTTGGCATACGTTTAGAGCAAAGCCTAACTTAGATCTTAGATCTGGCTACTTATTATACCGAAAATACGCGTGCGAAGCCGCGGGCAGAAGCTAGTAATCTATATTATTGTAAAGTTTCATTAAAGTCATTAAGTAGTTTTTACGTGTTAGAGTAACAAACATCCATCCATCTTACAAACTTTCACGTTTATAATATTAGTAGAATTATTTATATCATGATTAGCTTGCTGGTCGTGGTAGTAGATCCATAAGGTCGTCATTCCTGTGACTTTCTCTGTAAATAGATAGTTCGTAATTCCATTCATTAAATGTCCAAATGGAATAACAACAAAGGTCCTATTTATAAGGGTACGATATTGTTTTAGGATCGCTACCGTCAAAGAAATATGTAACGTGGATAGCTTCTGACTCAGGTAATTCGTTATTTGAAGAAGAAATGGGATGACAAATGGGAAAATAATATAAATTGGTTTGCTTTTGTCAATTTGACATCATTAAATCTAAATGACTAGTTTATGCTCGCGGGTACGCACGCGTTGTTCCTATGGAAACGTTCACAGCGTTACAGCGGTTTACAGTTAGACACGGCTAAGACATAGTTTAAAAGACTCTTTTTAACCCATGTCTAACTGTTTAGACTCCGTTTAGCTAAACGCTTGATATACCATAGTTTACGTTGGTTTTTGTAGTACCGCTGTTAAAGTTTATTATATTGCATGGAATCTGATTTATGGGATAAAAAGTAGCTTAAGTTTTATTCAAGGCATAAAACTACCAACTATATGAAAATATGGTAGCATTAATTTCAGCCTGACCCGTTCAGTAGTCTTGGCGTAAAGATGCAACAACCATTCATCTATCCATACATCTAAACATCCAAACTTTAGCACTCATAATGTTAGTTTTCTTTGTGATAGTGGGATGTAGATCTAAAACAAAATGCTGGACAATTCACACAGCCATTACTAGCCCCAAGCTAAGCAAAGCTTGTGTTATGGGTACTAGATAACTGATATACTTAATACAATAGATAGATAGATATTTTATTATACATAGAAAAGATCCAGAACCTGGATAAATGTCTGCAGATCGTACATACATTTGTCCCGAGGCGAGAATCAAATCCGCAACCTCCTGTGTCGCAGGCAGACCTTCGCCCGCTGCGCCAGAGAGGTCGTTAATCTAGTAACTTTATTTTTTATAGATCGTCGAGACTTTTCGTTTATAAGGCGGAAAGATAGAGTACCAAGATTCTGAAGACGACATCGAAGATGGTGTCAATTGGTGCAAAACAATAAGAAAGCTGACCCCACCACCATTTAGCATAAATAGCTACGAAGAGTCCTAACAAAAGTCGTTTGCAATATGTGGATGTAACCACCTCCTTTGAATCGACTAGGATTTTTCCTGAATTTATATTTACGGTTATTATGTACGGTAAGAAGGTATCTAGAACATTATTCAACCCGCCCATGAATAGCAAGCTTTACGGCCTGTTTGTAGTCGTGATATGTTAGGCCTAAGGGTAAACGTGGAACACCTAATTTAACAAAAAGGTCTGTTGTCCTATAAAGTTACATTTTATGACTTTTTTTATATTATAAATCTTTTTATATGTCTTTATTTGTACATAGAGTACCGTACATTTTTACGAGTTAACCGAGGGGTTTACTCGTAAAAATCTAAATTCAAAACACCTTGGTATTTCTTTGTGATGGTTAAATCAATGCTTTAAAAAATCCCAGTAAAATATAACAATATTACCTAACGAGCAAGAAATGAGGAACGCATAATATTTCACAACTAAAACAAGATGGCCGAAGATCTCAAGAGGCGCAAATATGCAGGTCTCGACAGAGCCTTCATATTTTGCTCCCCTTGGAGTCGAGACTCAAGGTCCGTGGAGTACCGAGGCTCTTCGGGTTTTTAAAAAACTATCTGAGCGTCTGGTCGAAGCGACGCGTGACCCGAGAGCTGGTCAGTATCCGTTACAGCGCATCCGCATTGCCATACAGCGAGGCAGTGCAGCCAGCGTCTTGGGGTCACTTCCGACTGTTATTGATATGGATCAGTTGAGCTACCTGTAGATTGTTTGCAACAGTATACAGGTAGCTCAATTGTTTCAATTGTAATTACTATAGTTCTAATTTATTTCTATTATTTTATTGTAATTTTCTTTGAGAATAAAGGCTTCTGCCCTTTAAAAAACATATATTTTTATCTTTTGTGAAATTGGGCTGGTTTTGGTATTGAAATTCATTAACCAGAAGGATAAGAAACTCAAATCCATCATAATTAACCTTAATCCAAATACTAAAATTTATTCACCTACAGATATATTTAACCCTAAAGCGATGCTTCGTGTTACTTACGTAAGCAAACAGATACAGTAGCTTAGAACAAAGTGACCAAGCCGAACATCAAATATCCCACAAGCCATGAGTGGAGACAGGTCGATTCATCAGTATTAGAGTGACGGCGATCGTCTCCGCAATTGTTATAAATTGTACGCCTGCTGGGAATAGAACGCATCTCGTTTCGAATTAAATCCGTCTGGTATTGCACTCGGGATTGTCTTGGAATTTAAAAAGACTGTTCTGGAAACTTTGTTGACCTACGTCTTGGGTAGGAAGGAAACGTTTCTCTGCGGTATTAATTCTTTTGATCGTTTCTTAAGTGGGTCCTCCTGGGTCTTTTCGTGATGAGAGTGCATAGGTTTCTTCTAGACCATCATGATTCATCTTCGGTCACATCATCACTTACCATCAGGTGAAATTGTAGTCAAACGAATGGATTTTATTATGTGAGTTTCATTATAAAACGTAAAATCATTGCGTTATAACAGCGCTATCAGAAAATAAAACGGGTAATGGAAACAAAATAACTAATCATATCAAAAATGCTTTGAGGAAACTCTTTTTGGAAATTAAAAGCCTTATTTATAGATCCCACACACGATGGCATATAAAACCATTTGATGACGGCCAGATGGACATGACATTTCTTTATGGATTCCATGAGAAACCGGCTGATGATACCTAACATCAAACTTATATAATATTACTAGCTGCTGCCCGCGGCTTCGCCTGCGTAGTTCCCGTTCCCGTGGTAATTCCGGGATAAAACATAGCCTATGTCCGTCTCCTGGTTCTAAGCTGCCTCCCCACCAATTTTCAGCCAAATCGGTTCAGCCGTTCTTGAGTTATAAATAGTGTAACTAACACGACTTTCTTTTATATATATAGATAAATGCGTAAGTTTGGATGTTGAGATGTATGGATGGATAGATGGATGGATGTTTGTTACGTCTTAACGCCAAAACTACTGAACGGATCAGGCTGAAATTAGCATACAGGTAATTCTAATCCTGGAATCAAACATAGGATACTTTTGTCCCATTAATCAGTTTCCGTGGGACAAAAATCACCTATAAACGTTTCCATAGAAACCATAACTAGTTAAAGTTAAAGATACTTACTCGTAGGTACTAAAAAAACTCAAGACACCAATATTACGTTACGCTACACAATTCGAACATTCAGTTCTATCTCTCGACTTTAGAGTAGCTTTTACCAAAGCTCTGCAATACATTGAATCATGAAAGACCGTCTTGGATTGAGTTGATCTTGGAATCCAATCAGACTGCTCCAGTTCACGACATCAGATCTAGGTATTGGATTCTGATTGTTGTTAGTTTATGCAAATCAAAGTATGTTTCATCATCTTACTACCAGACTAACAACATTAGAGCACTGTATTAGTATTTGTGGTCAGATGGAATGACGAACTGTGAAATAATGCTGGCTTATTATACTGGATGTGGTATGTATGGTCAATATACATATTAATAATTTTATATTATGTAACTATGCTGTGTGGTGCCGGCTTAGAATTTGCACCAACCCAACTCTTCCCGCGGGTGTCGTAAGAGGCGACTAAGGGATATCCACCGGGCAGCAGCGCCTCCTGCGAAACTATTCTACCACCGAACTGCGATCCCCAACCCGCATGCCCAGAGTGGGGATTATGGGCATTACCCCCCATGAGACATCATAACGAGACAGTCGACTAAGGGAACCTCCAGGAAAAGGGCAACAGTTTATTTCTGTGTACGGTCACCAATTTGCCTGTCTGTAAATACCTTTAAATAACTTTAACGATTTCTTTATTTTTTACTTTCTTCCCTGGGTTTATACTTTACTTTATTACCTTGAATAATGTGTAAATTACGTATCATCTTGTTATTTTCTGTTGTTTTTTGTTTCTCATATGTTTTTTAAGCAAGTACGCATGTTAGACATATAAGCTTTTTTAATCTCTACTATATACAGGGCGTCCTACGGGTATGCCACATGGAGGGAAAGTACCTTGAATATTGTAGATAGAACATTTTACTGAAAGAAGACATTATTTTAATTTAAAAAACAATTTAAACTGCATTCATAGATATTTAAATAATTACACGATGAAAAGCTACATTTTTTCATTTTTCTGAACAAAATTTTACATCTAATGTTAAAATTCATGGTGTTCCTTTTATTTCTCACACTATGTTATTTAGCAAAAAATAATCCTTTTGATGAAGCCTTTCGATCGGTTTGATAAAGCTACAGGATGATTGTTTTTCTAGTTTAACGGGTTCGATTCCCGGTTCAACCATGTAATTATTTAAATATCTATGAATGCAGTTTAAATTGTTTTTTAAATTAAAATAATGTCTTCTTTCAGTTAAGTATTCTATCTACAATATTCAAGGTACTTTCCCTCCATGTGGCATACCCGTAGGACGCCCTGTATACTATCTACTGCTAAGTATTAGAGTGTTCATTGTTGATGTTTTCTTTTGCATGCTATGTCGGCCTGTAAGAGATTGGTGCACTTAGCTTTTCACAAGTTTTTTTAAGTACCTATCTACCTTGTAAGTTTTAGTGTACTCGCCATAGGCTAACCTAACTGTATAAATAAATAAATTGCCTGCCAAACGTGGTGATGAAGAGCTCAAATCAACTAGTAGCGCAAAATCTATCAAAAACCAACAACAAGAAAGTGGTTTTTAGGTTTAGTAAGGGGCTATGTTAACAAACATTGTCTCTGAAGTTTGGCCGGAGTATAGATATCGTTTCCACTATTCAGGCAGCATCTAAGACAGATGTACAATTGATCGCGTAGGACATCTATTGTCCAGACGTAAACTATGCGGGGCCTCTGTGTACTACCGAATGATTTGTTTGGTATTGGTCGGCTTACATTTCGAATTCTGCATAGTTAATCGATTCTATAGTCGGTTGATATTATACCGAGCTTTGAGATAGTTGATAGAAACTAAAATACCTACGAACCTACGAACTAAATAGAAATTAGCCTTCAGCAGCATATTATGTATAATTCATGCATGTTATAATAAGGCTAAGATCTTTTAACGCGCGTTGACGCGCGTCAACGCACGATCAAATTTTAAGAGAGTTCAGATGACCAGCTAACGCGCATTGCGAGTACTCGTTACTACTCGTCAGTTCGATAAAAAAATACGTGAAATCGCGATGCACGGACCTTAAAATTTTTACCAAAGCGCGCGTCAATTACGCGCAATTGACGAATTTTCAAAGCAACGACATGTATGTATAAAACAGTCGAAAACATAAAGGCAACAGCAAAGTACTACTGAAAATAAGAAATAAAACTTCAACAACGCATAATTGCAAACACGCAGCGAAATAGTTGCAAGTTAGAGTTCAAAAACGGACGTCAGAAAAATTAAACGATCAATGAAAGCTATCAAAACCAATAACTTGTTTTGTAATTCTGCAATTTGCTCCGATGATACCTACCTGTAACGTGTCTTACTCCTACCACTTCCTAAAACTTAGTTTACTTACAAAGAAATCTAGGATTCTACGAGCGTAGACAATGGCCTCTATTCATCAATTCAGGGGCGAATTCCACTAAATTATTTGTTTCACCATAACTATGGTATCGGCTCAGAATGATACATTTTTCCATTTTACCCTTATTGAAAGAAAATTCTGATGGAGGGACACGTGTAAAAAGTGACAAGGTTGAAATTGAAACCAATCTACCAAACTCTACAACAAAAATAGCAATCAAGCAAGCAAATAGCACGCACTATGTGGACTCTTACAGCGGTACAAAAACCAACGTAAACACTGCTCTAACAAGCGTTTAGCTAACAGTGTCTAAACAGTCTGACATGGGTTTGAAAAGAGTTTAAACTCTCGTTTATACTATGTCTAAGCCGTGTCTAACTGAAAACCGTCGTAAAACGCAGTTTTGTGGTAGCGTTACCACAAAACTGCGTTTTACGACGGTTTTCAGTTAGACACGGCTTAGACATAGTATAAACGAGAGTTAAACTCTAAATTATACAAGGTAATAAAGTAAAGTATAAACCCAGGGAAGAAGGTAAAAAATAAAGAAATCGTTAAAGTTATTTAAAGGTATTTACAGACAGGCAAATTGGTGACCGTACACAGAAATAAACTGTTGCCCTTTTCCTGGAGTTTCCCTTAGTCGACTGTCTCGTTAGTCATCTCATGGGGGGTAATGCCCATAATCCCCACTCTGGGCATGCGGGTTGGGGATCGCAGTTCGGTGGTAGAATTGTTTCGCAGGAGGCGCTGCTGCCCGGTGGATATCCCTTAGTCGCCTCTTACGACACCCGCGGGAAGAGTTGGGGTGGTGCAAATTATAAGCCCACACAGCTTACCATACTTACATAATATAATATTATTAATAATATGTATACCTATTGATCATACTTACCACATCCAGTATTATAAATAAGCCAGCATTATTTCACAGTTCGTTATTCCATCTGACCACAAATACTAATACAGTGATATAGTGTTATTAGTCTGGTAGTAAGATGATGAAACATACTTTAATTTGCATAAACTAACAACAATCAGAATCCAATACCTAGATCTGATGTCGTGATGATACATTTTGCCATTTTACCCTTATTGAAAGAAAATTCTGATGGAGGGACACGTGTAAAAAGTGACAAGGTTGAAGTTGAAACCAATCTACCAAACTCTACAACAAAAATAGCAATCAAGCAAGCAAATAGCACGCACTATGTGGACTCTTACAGCGGTACAAAAACCAACGTAAACACTGCTCTAACAAGCGTTTAGCTAACAGTGTCTAAACAGTCTGACATGGGTTTGAAAAGAGTTTAACTCTCGTTTATACTATGTCTAAGCCGTGTCTAACTGAAAACCGTCGTAAAACGCAGTTTTGTGGTAGCGTTACCACAAAACTGCGTTTTACGACGTTTAACTAAAGCGTTTTAGTTAAACACGCGCTCAACAGATGTAAGAAAGAAAGAAAGAAAGAAAGAAAAACAATTTATTGGCTCAAACAAAAAATAATAATGATAACTAAAAAAAAACTTAAAACATAAAAAAGTATTAATTCGATGTGAACCAAAAAGGTCCTGCCTCAGCTTCATGTTGCTCAACATAAATTTGAGAAACGAGATGTCTAACCTTTTTTGTACTACCGCTGATGCTAGTTTTTTTTCTATAAACGATTCTGCGACGATACCATTTGCCATAGTAAAGCGATTGGTAAGCGGATAGATAGATAGATAGAAAACGCTTTATTATATATATATATATACCACACAAATACAGGAAACAATACAAAGAAAATGCTTAGAAAAAAGGAAGTATAAAGGGCGGCCTTATCGCTAAGAGCGATCTCTTCCAGGCAACCTTGGGATGGACTGGAAATGAAAGAACAAATAAATATATAGTTACCTACTTAAAGAAAAGGAAACAAATACTTACACTACATACCTACCATAATACCTACAAAGATTAATAATAAACATACATAAACATAAAAAAAGGTTGTCTAACTCTTTACAGGGATATATAATGCTGATGAAGCAGTTTTTTGAAAATAGGGAGTGATTTTGCACGTCTGATGTCCAGAGGGAGGGCATTCCATAGACGGGTAGCTTGTAAAGTGAAAGATTTGTCATAGAAAGAGGTAGTGTGAGCAGGGACTTTTAAGATGAGGGCTTCAGAGGAACGCAAAGAGAGCGAGTGAGAGTTTGAGAGGAATTCGAGAGCCCCAGTACGTAGTCGTTTTATCCGTCATGGGATGTAAGCGTACCTACCTACCTACACATGTAGTTATAATAGGTTTAGGTATCGGATGCGGGTAGATTGACTGGCCATTATGTAATTAGTACTAAGTACGTGTCATCGGCAAGTGGTGCTTGAATGACGTTAGATGATTGATTCTTATTCAATGTCAGTAATATACTCATTGTATAAGAATATTAAAGCATAAGAAAAATGTATGGCTAATCATTGTATACTAAAAACGGAAGGGCTGATACAGACGATGTTGCGGTAGTCGAAAAATATACGTGAAAATCTTTAATTGGCTCTTTGATGTTATGACGTAATTTGATTTGGTTAGTTTAAGCCGTTATCCGTTATCCAATTTTCAATAAATTAAATGACACTAATATTATAAATGCGATAGTTTCGATGTTTAGATGTATGGATGGATGGACAGATTCGTGGATGTTTGTTACCTTTACACGCCAAAACTACTAAATGAATCGGGCTGAAATTTTTCGTACAGGTAATTCAAACATAGGCTACTTTCTATCACATAAATAAGTTCCCATGGGATAGAAAACGTTTCCACAGAAGCAACGCGTATGAGGTAAATAAATAAATAACACTTTCATGGCCCAATACAAGACGCACATATCAATCAGCGCCACCACATGGCGGCGGCGGCGGGGGCGGCGCCCCTGCGTGTCGCACTGCCTCCGAGGCTGGACAGCTCATAGGTATCTACCTAACATAAGTTATTTATATAAGCCAGGTACTTTATGAATTTCCCTGATTAACTTATTCTTTGAAGGGTCCTTAAAGACCCACCTACTTCAGAGAAGCGCTCTTAATCAAATACTTGTGAAGTTTACACATCGGGACATTCGGGACGTAATGTAAAAATGTTGACGCAGCTTTTAGCGAAATTACCTGATACTTGATAAAAGATGGAAATGTTATTTTTTTAGTCTAGCGTATTTTAGAACTGACCCCCTGTTTAATGTTGAGTGAGCTTTCCATTTTTAAATGAAAATTGGGAGGTGGTGACGACTGATGCCGTTGAAAATATTATCAAAATAAACCAAGTCTGAAATCAAAATTCACTCAAAACTCCAATTCCTACTGACCCTACCCCTGGTTAAGAATCTACTCACAAAGAATTAAGAAAGTATGGTTCCAAATCGGTTCATAGCCTATTCACGAAACAAACTTTTGCTCCCCAACCATCCTACGACAGCCTCAAAATCACAAAAACCACGACTTTTGTTTTACCTGAATTTTGTAAGTGGCAAAATTTACAAATGCCGAAAGTTAGATAACTTTAAACTAGGAGCAAACTGGCCACTTTTTTCAAAAGTGATTAGGTCCCTACAGGGAAAACCCTTATGGACCAAAGTGGGCTGATGATAAATGACGAACCTGAAGTTGATTTATACCGACCTAAGTAAATTTTTGAGTAGCCTAATTAACTGTCAGCCTGTGTAAGACGCTATTGTCACGTCGTTTAAAAAAAGCGTTTTATTTTTTTCCTATATGTTTCTTATTGTGATAAAAACTATAACCTTATTAATTTATTTTCCTTACCTTTCTTGTCAAATACCTATTTATCTTCTAGGATAAAGCCGTTCGTAGGTTGTAATGCGTCAGTAAAACAGACACTAAATGTCTCACTATAGGTGACCTCGCTATTTTTGAGTAATGCTCAGATATATTTAATTAAAGCTGTCATATTTTGTCACCATAATAGGTACCTAGAACCTCATTTTTGTTTGTAGCTACAGGAAGAAAACTGGAATACGCCATTTTGTTTCTGTGTATCACACATTTTATGACACAATACTATTTATTTTATGTCTGTGGCTTCTGGTAGGTTTAAGTGGTAGGCTATTTGACGAGTGGTTGCCAGTAAAAGTTGCCCGTCTACTTCCTTTTGTATCTATCTTGCTTATACCTACTTAGCCAGGACTATGCTATTTCCAGGATACTTTTGTGATTAAACTAGAAAAAATATGGAAAACAGTGTTTTTGCTGTTTTGCTGAGTTGTTTTTAGGTTTTTGTTGTTTTTGGGTTGTTTGATGTAAACTTGTGTCCAGGTATCAAGGCTTAAACTTAATTATGTACTTACTGTACACCTTCAGTAATCCTTCAGTAAGCCTCGGAAAGCACGTTAAGCCGTTGGTCCTGCGCCTGACCTGCGCCCACTGGTGCCGATCGGTAGTCCCTTCGGATTATGAGAGTGAGGGAATAGAGAGTGCACCTGTGTTTGCGCACATACTTGTGCACTATGCAGGGTGCAAATTTTTGGCTACCTTTTCTTTTGTAGTTAGTTAGAAGGTTTTGTTCTTAGGAACATTCTATTTTATTTTGAAGAAAAAAAAAATTGCCATTATTAGATTTTTGAAAATAAGTAAGTACCTACAGTTCGCCCAAAAAATGACTTTTGTCAAAAAAAAACAAGTTTATCTTAATCGACTCTATTTCCAACCAGGACCACTTTTCCCAAAGTAACTTACCAAATCAAATCGTAACTTTTGGCAATAATTAAAAAAATCTATTCCTATACATATTCTATGAAAAAACGAGTAAGTGAAAACAACAATGTCACTCATTCAATGGTTCTTAATTTAAATTCGTATGTAACTACCTACTAAAATTTTGCCCCACCCTGTATGTCCTGCGCATCTGGCTATCCAATGAGAATGGCCGCGCCGTGGTCGAAATTCGACTAGGAGTACATTAATATTATTATTGCATACTGGACAGAATAGTTAATATGATAATGAATAGTTAATATTATATTCCGTTTGTGATTAATTAATTCCAAACGGAATATAATAGTAACTATTCTGTCCCGTGCGCAAAGCTGGTCTTCGCTGTGTGTGACTGGCCGCTGTGGCCGAAATTTAACTAGCAGGTCATCATCTTTTTAGAATAGAATAGAATAGAATATTTTTATTGTGAAATTGTGTTACATCAAGGTCTTAAAATCAAATAAATGTTTCAATAATTTTATCAGTTTCGGACGTACAATAATATTTTTTTTAACAATTTAAGTAGGTAATTGTAAAGATACAAATCAAAATATTTACATTTCTTACTATACCTTATTATAAGGTAAAATTAAAACCTTACAAAGAATTATTTAGAAAATTCCTTGATTTGTAACCTTGGCATGGAAAAGAATGTACAAGAGTAAAAAAGTTAGAAATTTAGAAAATGTCCAATAACTCAAAAACCGTGAGACTTTTACTGGGTACAATTTCTTATTTTCTGGACTGATCTGACTTCTTTACGACACACCCTGATATGAACAGCGGTTTGACCAAAATGAAGATTAGTGTGAAAATTGAATTGGTTGCCTGGAATAAATTGCTTCTAGCGATAAGGCTGCAATTGTAGGTACTGTTTATAATTTAAATTTAGGTATGAAAAAAATATTTATGTTTTGTTTGTATTGTACAATACAGTTATTTCTTTTATTTTCAGTATAGTGTCTTTTTGTTACGCTTAAGCCAAGATTCTATTTGTTATTTTCCATCACCGCTTCGCTTTAGTATATCTAAAACTTTCCCTATTTTCCATCAATCCATTCCTATTTTAATATTATTCTATGCATCCCTCTTCCACTTGCGAAATGCAATTATCTAAAGAACAGGTGCAACCGACGTTTCACTTGTACCCACTTTGTTTCTGAAAGCTCCAATATTAAAATCTACTTAAACTTGGGTCTCTGTAAAAGCGGCAGATAATTTTGACGGTGAATAAACAATCTCGGAAAATCATTTTTCAGTATTTGAAAATAAACAAAGAATATAAAATAAGTATAAGTAAATTCCTCGTCGATAAAATTCAAAAATTATAAGCAGCAACAACTTTTCTTACACTCATTTATTACCAAATCAATAGACTGACTGTCCAGCCATCCATACTAAAACTGATAAATAACACAGAAACACCCGTATTCAAGAACAATAATATGGGGTCTCACAGGGCACACGAACGCATAGGACCGGTTAATCCGGTTCATATGCAAGAACAATATACTATGGGGTCTCACAGTGCACACGAACGCATGCATAGGACCGGTTAATCCGGTTCATATGCAATACTGCGTTTGAGTGATCTTCAACGCTATGCGTTCGTTTGGAGCGACCGGTCGCCCCAAACGAACGCGATAGCTGTCTAACGTAACGAACGTAAAGCCGGCTTTTCACTATGGGATATAATGTAATATATATTACATCTTGAGATATAATATTTTATCGCTCACCATACATTTTGTACGAGACCGTTCACACTGTGCTATAATATATATTACATCCCAAACTATAAATATTTTTTCGACCGAAAGAGCGATATTTGAAGGTCATTTGAAGGTGTATATTTTACCTCACGTCCCCGGACACCGCGCCTCCCCCACTTCGCCCTCTGTTTGAATGTTGGCGTTAGTGTGCAGACGTGTAAACTGATCATGTGTGTTCCAAAATATATATCTTACAGTGTGAATGGCAATCGCGGGATGTAATATACAGCTCAAGATGTAATTTATATTATATCCCATAGTGAAAAGCTGGCTTAAGGGTCGCGACCCTTAGGTAAAGTAACCAAGTGACGACCTCAGTGGCGCAGCGGGCGAAGGTTCGCCTGCGACGCAGGAGGTTGTGGGTTCGATTCCCGTCTCGGGGCATATGTTTGTACGATCTGCAGATATCTGTTTAGGGTGTTCTGGATGTTTTCTATGTATACTAAAAAAATATCTATATAGTGTATTTTATTAAGTATAACAGTTATCTAGTACCCTGCTTAGCTTGGGGCTAGATAATGCTGTGTGAATGGTCCAGCATTATTATTAATATTATATTATAAACCAGACAGCTATTTTAACCTCATAGTGTACCTTTGACTAGAATGTCACAAATATTTGTTTATGTTCTGTCAGCTTTGCTTTGCTTTAATATTTTGTTTTATTCATATTCAGTTTGGAAACCAAATTGTTTTATTATGCCTGTGCAGGTGCAGATTTTTATATTTATGTCATCCGCAAATCCGCCAAACTTTAAGGAGAATATATCAACCAATCACAGATCTATAATCGACGCAGTGCGTTCGCATAGTAAAGTATCGCTTGAGTGTTTTTGTGCATGAAATGACCTACTGATGTACGCAGTGAGAAATGCTTTACTTAGCACAGTGTTGCTTGCTACCTTGCGTAAATATTTTTTTTGAGGGCAGCTAGGACAAGGCGTGATGGTGCATCGCGCAAACGATACCAATTTACGGCCGCATTATAACGGTGATTGTTCCTCAAAAGTTCAGGCTTATTCGCAGCCTTGCAGCCAATAAATTCAACTCTGCCGGTCACGGGCGATATTAAGGGTCCGGCGACGGATGAATTTCCCATACAAACGTAGTACCAAAATGATTTGTAATTTGAGAATGTTTTCACCATGGTTTGCTATTATTTGTGTTAGAATAGTATTTATATAGGTTCCTGCAATAAGATTTTATCAAAATACTTATCTACACAATAACTAAGACAACATTCATTCTTTGATGTAAAAATGCGATTAGGTTTAATTTCATTTCATAAAGGTATTTTGAAAAAAAATTGTGGCAGGAACCTAGATAAATACTATTTTAATACAAATAATAACAGACCATAGTGAAAATATGCTCAAATTAAAAATAATTTTGGTATTACGTTTGTATGGGAAATTCATCCGTCGCCGGACCCTTAAATTACGTTGATGGAGAACGTAACCGTAGCTGATTGAAAAGTCGTGGATCCCGTCTTACTGGAGCAGGTAAATAGTTGCTTTAACTCGAAAAATAACCACTGACAACGTGGAGCTTTCTTTTTCACTTCTTTTCTGCTTTACTTACTTGGTAATATGGCGGTTAAGGCGATAGGCTTGGTCTATGGCTAGTACTACTATTCCTACTGTACTACCGAGACGACTGTACCAATGACCTTCAGTCGAGCGAGCCGAGTATAGACGCAGAGCCAGGTCGACGCAGGGGAAACCATTCGTTTAGCTTGGGGCTAGATGATGTTGTGTGAATTTTCATAATTTTTATAAGATTTTCGAAATGAAATGAAATGAAATGAAATGATAGTATTTATTTGCATAAATATAGGTTGACAATGATGGTCTTAAAATAGCGTATCACTATATTTGACTTGATAGTCGTGCAAATGTTCAGTAATAAATAATTAAGATACATTAAAGTTTAAAGTAGACAAATAACATTCTCGCAGTTGTACAAAATTGAAAGTTGGCTTTAACAACATTAAATAAATATATATCGAACACTATGCTTAAAATTATAAATTGTCAGAAAGAATCTTTGTCAGAGAAATTAGAATATACCTATTATATTTAGTAGGTACATGTCAAATCATTAAAATTATGTCAATTTAAATTTCATATAATCAGTTATGGTATAAAAACAGTTATCACAGAGCCAATAAAATAATTTGCGATTAAATTCATTATCTGTCAGTTCTCTCATGTCAGGTGGTAGTTTGTTATATAACTGTATGGCCATTGCGTAACAGTTCTTTTTACACAATTCTAGCCTTAAGCTGAAGCTTAAGAAGATGAAATGTGAATAGAATAAAGTAGGTACTATGGGCATTACCCCCATTAGATAAAAACCAAGAAGGCACTTATTGGAGGCCGGCGTCCAGCAGTGGACCAATACAGGCTGCTGAGGGAGGTGAGGAGGTAATTACTTCAGTTCATATTGTCACTTTATTTTTCCAGTTTCAAAATGTGTCATAAGCTGTGAAGATAGGTACACCATTTTTATTTCTTCCATAATAGATATCATGGAAGAAAAATATAATAATTAGTATTATAATTATCGCTTTTGATTTTCCACACGATTTCCCACAATTAGTTACTAACTACCCTAAGTGACTAAAATACTTTTTTTTTGTTTCGCCTCGAATCCGTATCATTCTTTGGAACTGCGAACCAGGTATGCAAAATTTCAACTCAATCTACATTGTAGTTTTGGCAAGCAAGAGTATTTCCATCCGAACCTCAAAACAAACATTCAAACTTTCGCTTTTTAGTATTCGTTGATATTTGACGAAACTTGTTAACGACAACCATTGGCTTTTCGTTCATTATTTTCACTGAGAGAAAGTTTTGCATGCCCAAAAACAACGTACGAATTCACAAATATCGTCAGCTTTATTTTAGGGCCCAACTTTTACGAAACGAAACCCTAAAAACTGAAACAAAAAGCAATCATACGTAAAGTTATTTCGCAAGCCATTAGCGAAGCATATTGCTTACACCCATTGGCCCTTTAAGGGCATAAAGAGTTTGGGGTTAATACCAAACACACTATAAAAGAGAATGGGATAACCCATAAAGTAGACAAGGCGGGTTATGTAGGATTTCCCTCAAAACTATATTTCGGTATTAAACCGTAATGTGGTTTTCGGGATTTGAGATTGTGCTTGTTATGTGTTATCTATCCCTTGGAGTCGAAACCCTAGGTCCGTGGGATACCGAGGCTCTTCGTTTTAAAAAATATCTTCGTTTTAAAAATATCTAGCGTCTGGTCGGAAGCGAGTATCTGGCGCAGCGCATCAGCATTGCCATACAGCGCGGGGCCATGCAGCTAGCGTCTTGGGGACGCTTCTGACTGGTATTGATATGGATCAGTTGAGCTACCTGTAGATTGTTTGCAAGAGTCTGCAGTTAGCTCAATTATTTCAATGGTAAATAGTAGTTCTAATTTATTTCCATTATTTGAATGTAGTTTTCTTTGTCAAAGTATTTGCTTTGTTATTCATTTTTAAATTGTTAGGATTTTGTGCGTGAAGAAGAACTCGGTTCTAGAATATGAAATATTTTTTGTAAAGAAAGGGGTTACAAAATCAAAGAACATAAAGAAGAATCACTTGTATCATCGTAGCAAATCACAGAAGTACGATTTTTTTTTTGTTTTGACAGCCTTCACTCATAATTTATTATTATTTAGTATTATGTCAGTTTTGGAGCTCAATTTTTCAAAGTTTTCGCAGCACGTGAGCAAAACGTTGTTGAAAATTTTATTGGTGTTTTTGGTGGTACCTTGCATATCTTGTTGTTTTCTGTCATTGTTATCAGTATTATCTGTTAAGTTTTCATTCAAAAACATATCTCTTTACAAGAAATATCGAGAGAATCGAGTAAAAGTCTATTTAAATAGTCAACTAAAACTGAATCTTTTCTAGTAGAGCACGTTGAGAGAGCCCAATGAATCCAAGTAGGTTCTTGAAATGTTTTGAAACCTCGCACACCTGTCAACGCCAACCCAGACGAATTGTTAAGGCTAGCGTCCACTAGGCGGATCGGGTCGGGCCGCATCGCAACGCAAAAATACGCCTGGCTATGTTTTATATGAAATCGCCGTTCCCAGCGAATAATATCGTAATAGAAAAATTAAAATTTTACAGGAAAAATTAAAAACCGTTTTTTGCCAATAAATGCTAAACTATTTTACTTATTGGCTTCATTTTTATACCAAAAGATAGCTGTTTTTTTTTATATATAAGTGATATAATTTAAAATATTACTACGTTTACGAATGTAGAGTTGTGAATTAAAATATGTTTTACCGGAATCAAAGACACAACTTTACACCGTAAAGCAACATTACGATTTCATTCGCGGAAATTGCCGATAATGGCCTATACAGTAATAGGTAATCGCGATCTTATTGAAATCAAAATAGTGATGTAGGTTGTATCGGTAATGCAATGTTACCATTTTGTTCGGTACTAAATTAAGCTTTAATGAATAAGGTAAATTTGAATTACGTTTATATTCTACGGAGAGTAAAATATGTTTAGTAAATGTGAAAATAGGTTACTGTAAAACTATCTTTGCATTTTGAGAATCGGTATTGAATGAAAATCTAAAAAAACATACAAAAATAACGCTTTAATATTAGATTGTAAAAGATCTTTATTAAAATTAGACACACATAATCTTCCTTAATAGGATAAAAAAAACAATATTGTACTCTTTGATAAAGTAAGCATAAAAACAACAATATTTTTAATGAAAACACTTGGTTTCACTCCTCAGGATCATCTTCGTCTGGAAAATCGTGCACGTGTGGGTTTTGGTTCCCACAGGTTGACAGCGACTCGTAAAATCCATGATAATGTTTTGGTATAGCTTCGCTGGCACACAATCCAAGTAGATCGTCATGCAGAGGTTTACTTAGGGCAATGGGTTGATGGAACATCTGCCTTAAACTCTCCTCGACATTATTTGGTTCCACAAATTGTCTCGTGAGCCGTCCGCACCTGGGTCTGCCAAGAACCTCGTCTGTATTTAATTCCAAATATTCGTCTCCAAAATCGTATTTGAATTGCAAGATGTAAGGTCTTGTATGGGAAGCTTTCACCTCCATAATCTTTGTCCATGAAATTTTCCTGCCTTGGGTATCATTTAGCCAGTTTTTGCCAGAAATAAGACATTTTAAATCATAAACTTATAACACCCGTCTCTTTTTGCATCGGGGGTTTAAAATAACATTAGAATTTCAGTAAAAGGATAAGAAACACCTATAGGCATGATCAATGTGTAGACAATTACAATAACTAGGTACAGACCTAGCAAATTGTAAGATTTATTTAAATCAGTTTCAATACATAACCATAGCTTCTTTATTTGGTTCTTGGAGAGAAATAGGATTATCTGAAAATAATAATAAAATAAAAATAAATTGGAAAGCTATATGCCACAAAGTACATTTTTTCATGATTACTATTCTCCCCATTCGACATGGTTGATTAAAATGAACCTTAAGCAACCATGTCCAAAAAAAAAATTCGCGCCAGCCCGAAACAATCAACCTTAACTTTTGAAAAGCTCCTCGACGAAATCTATATTTTAATGTAGTTGCTTATGAAGACTGCGGATAGACATTAGAATACAGACAGACAAACAATGAAGTCTCAGCTACATTTCGGTGACAGAACCCTAAACGTTTCCTTCAAGGATTTCATTAAAATAACAATTAAAGTACCTAAAAGATATCTATTAATAATTTCGTGTTAGGGACAAGGTAAAGCTCGGTAGGATGTTATACATAGATGCTAAACTACATATATAGCCCAGCCTGAAGACCTGAGGTTGGTAGGTAAAATACTGCGTTATTTTCCTTTAGCATTAGGAAGTGCCTAGGCAGGTACCAGCTTACCTGGATTGCGGAGGCCTGGTTGTAGTAAATTCAGCATTCTTCTGGCACGCGGGTTCTGTAAGACTTGTTTATTCATTCTTCAAAATAATTAACACTGACTTAAACACAAGCCACAGAAAAACTTGTCATCTAACTCCAGAAAAAAGCACTCAAAATGAATAGACAGACCAGGTTCCTATCACATTGTAAACAAATTATTATCATAGTCGAAATTTAGCACGTGCTGGGTGGGGGGCATGTGCTATCACTTTCTTATACCTGAGGACGAAATGAGAGCGACGACTTTTGCTTGCCAAAGCAACTTCTCGGGATCCTGGAACAAACACCTTGACTACAAACTACAGCGAGCCACCGCTACCCTCTACCAATACAGCAGAGTGCTAGGGAAAACGATCGAGAGGTACTTTCACCAAAAATAACCATGTGGCTCTACACTGCTATCATAAGACCAACGTTATCATACGGAGCTATAGTCTGGTGGACAAGAACGGAGCTAAACACCGTGATAGCCAAACTACAGCGCTTCCAAAGAATGGCATTGCCCAGTAAACCAATACTAGATAAACACTACCAGATACAACCATACGAGGAACATAAAGATGTATTAGACGCCCACGAAGTCAGAATCTACACAGATGGCTCTAAAACAAATACGGGTACGTGTGCTGGGGTTCACTCAATGGACCTCAACATTAATATATCAATAACACTAGGTAAACACAGCTCCATATTCCAATGTGAATGCGTAGCAATAACCCAGGCAGCCACAGCCCTGCAGAAAAGAGAAATGAGCGACCAATGTGTGCGCATTCTCTCCGACAGCGCTGCCATACTCAGGGCTCTGGAAGGAAACAGCTGTAATTCCAAGCTCGTGTACGAATGTCACTTGGCATTACAGAGGATATCCACCAAGAACAGGATCATCCTTCAATGAATCAAGGGACATAGCGGATCTCTAGGTAACGACGCCGCCGATGAATTGGCACGGAGGGGATCGGATACCACCACAGAAGGTCCAGCACCTTTCCTACCGCTACCATTATTGCTACTCCAGACATGGACTAGGCTCAGAACTAGAGAGATGCATAAGGAACGATGGACACGCCTTTTAGAATGCAGACAAGCCAGAGCGGCGCTTCCATCAACATCACCGAGGCTGACAAAACGCCTACTAAACCTAAACAGAACGGACCTGCGTATCCTGGTAGGAACACTTACAGGACACTGCCCACTAAACAAACACGTATTTACCATCGGAGCGACAGATATATAGCCCTCTCTGCAGAGGATGCATCAGCGACGACGAATCAGCTGCCCACGTAGTCCTGGAATGCGAGGGAGTAACAGCACAACGAACAGAAATCCTCAACTTGCTGAGGTCACTCCGCGAAGCCTGTGAAGACCCCAGGAAGATTCTGTGCTTCTAGACGGAGTTAGGCTGGCTATGCTAGCTAAATTTTAACGCTTAATGGACCAACTGCGAGTCTGAATGCGGAAATAGGAGTACTTATACCATACCATACCATACCAACGATATTATTACGTGAGTAAACCATCGCAACCTATTATCGCTACATAGATTACGATTGTTTTATTTATCGGTAAAATACTAAATCGATGTAACCATTCCAGATTTTTTGAATAATAAATTGTAATAAACTTTATTGAAATAAAAGACTTAGAATTTTAACCGGAATATAAGGGTTTTATACCTTACATAAAATAAGTTTTATCTGTTTTACCCGAATAAAATCGCAATTGCATCTTACAAGAAAAAGCGAGACACCGAGGAGTGAGTAGTGACCTGTTACTATGTTGTTCGGATCTAAGTGTTGTTTTTATTTTTCGATTAATATTCAAGTAAAATCCATTGCAAAAAGCCTAACTCGAGAACTACTCGTACGATTTGCCTGAAAAAAATTCACAAGGTGTAATCACACCACGGGAACAATTATTTCAAATAAAAGCACTTGTATCGTTATAGTCGGTTACCATTTTATTCGGTTGGAGCGGCGAAATATCGTCTATTAGCGACGGATCGGAGCGCGGCGGGCGGCAACGCATTGGTAAGACGCCAGCCTCATTTGTTACTAGCTGGTGCCCGCGACTTCATCTGCGCAGGATTAGTATTTCGAGTAGTTTATAATTATTTACTTTAAATACCAGAAGCGATAAAAGTATCTATTTTCATTTAGGAATCAATTTATTACTACCAAATGTGCATTTGAATTGAAACAAATTTTAAATTTTTAATGTAGTTATGGTTCACTACTTTGGCCATAATGGCTTACACATAAGATATAGATAATTATATACAGTGCCGGGCTTTTTTGGCTATTTAAGATAAACATTTCCATTCTATATTACATATGTGTAACTCTAGCGGTTTTGGCAGCGCACGCCAGAATAGCTCGCAGATGGTAGATGTTTCCTACTTACTTGACACTTATCGTCATATTTTCGACAATTCACACAATATCTTTATAAATTGTAGCCTATGTGTTATTTCAATGTATAAGCTATATTATTGTAGTTTCTAAATCCATTAAGTAGTTTTTACGTGAAAGAGTAATAAACATCCATCCATCCAGCAATACTTACAAACTTTCGCGTTTATAATTATTATAGTAGTAGTGGTAGGATAGGAGCTTATAAACTTGCGCAAGCCGAACACATTTTAACCTGCTAAACGTCGGATAAAATAATTACGCGATAAAAGGCCGTTAAATAGTTTTATTATAACGATTTCCTGACTATCTTAAATTTTCAAAAAACTCATTAGGTACATATTATTTATTTAAGAAATTATTTATATTTGCTTCCGCCCGCGGCGAAAGCCAAAAGTTTGTGAAATCTGAATTGTAGGTAACAAATATCAGATTTCACACACTTTCGGATTTGTAATATTAGTAGGATGACTTAGATTATAAATATTAATATTCAGAAGAAGCGTATCTCTTTAGATACGAAATTTTCTAAACGTCAAAGTGATGTCTTGGAAAAACAATTTAGCAAATCTATGCTACACATCTGAATTCCATTGTCTCTAATGTAGGGCTGTCAAAAAATATTGAAAATAGGTAATTTTATTTTTATTACTTTTTAATTTCTATTTGGTGCTGAGTGGATTGTTCAGCATTGTTTATTTATTTGAGACGATGCAAGACTGATGTATAAATTCTAGAATAAGACAGGTAATTGATTATATATTAATTAAAGATTAACATTGTACTTATTTATATACATTTATCGTGACCTTGCATGCTGTAAAGCTGATCATGGCTATGCTCATTCTATTTTAATTTAACACACCTGTAACCCATGTTTCTTAAAATGAATTAATTTGAATTTGAATTTTGAGAACCCTCTCAAATGAAGAATATTATGTCTGATCAGTGATCAGTGACTTAAATGGAGGCGACTTATCCACCAAGATGTTGACGCCTTTGAAAGAAACCGTCGTGAGGAGCTTGATAAGAAGCAGGAAGAGATCATTCACTAACGGCGGCATTTCAACATTCCTAAAGACCGCTCGTACTTTTAATAACAAACTTGGGTATGCAAGCCACGAAAAAATGCACAAAAGGGTAGAAAACCAGCACCCGAATGACCGAGTCCCTAAGCCTTAGTTAAAGCGACTGATCAGCCACACAGTCGCCGTAGCCGCAATCGGCTTGGACAGCGTCATCGCGTTTTACTCCAGAAAAACGCGTTTAAAGCCGCCGACACAAGCTAGTAAAAACCCGACACTACAAAAAGCTATTGCTAAAAATTTTACGAATATTTTATCTATAGGGCATTTCACTACATACCTACTATCATCAAGTGCGACCCTTTTCAGAGTAGTGTAACCACGAGTAAAAGAAATTACTCGTAGTCACACTAGTGTAGCAAAACGGTGTGACCACGAGTCTGCCGCGAAAAAAAAATCAGATTGATTTCAGCACTCCTTATACAATATTTTGTCGAGTTTTTTTAATCGTCGTTCGCATTTGAAAGCTATTAGATTTGTCGCGCCATCGAACTAAAAACTAAAGAAACTTTCAATTTTAAATATTTTTTTCTGTCATTATTTTTATCTACAGCAAAGACAAATAAAACTAGATAGCCAAGCCATTTTGTCGTTTCTAATAATTTTGTAGGCACATATTCATTTGTCAAAATAAACATAAGTGACAGCCCTTAGCTTTCTCAGCAAAAAACGATGTAATACGAAACGCTGAGGCTTTCAAGGAATAATGTGAGATAGCGTCACGCTATACATAAATTATCATGTTTTTGTTTAGGTAAAATATAATGTACATCCGTCTGCTATGTTACCCAACGTAGACAATAATAATTCAGCTATCAACTTGCTTCACGCGAATAAAAATTGAATTTCACTACTGCTTCTTTTTTTGTAAAATACGAACTGCAAAATATAGATAAATTCTATAAATAACATGAATATGAAACTCAAAGTATTTTCAGGTTGTGTTTTCTGTTTTTTGTAAACAATTTTTTTAATAGTAAATTACCAACTTTTATGGGTTTTTTACGATGTTTACGATTTATTATCACCTGTACACTGACCGTCTTTGCAGTCAAGAAAATTAAGCGACAGGCCCCTTAAACCGTAATTGTGGCGGTCATAATGCCGTAACATTACCAGAAAGTTTTTTTCAAAGTAAAACACGAGCTACCGTCTTTTGATCCCCTCATACATTGAGCAAAATTAATTTCAAACGTGCAACTAAAAAACGTAATATTCCAACTGAATAATTACACGTTGAGTGATATTTAGCCTTTGTTCGTTGGAGAACAGTGTGTAATTGTGTAGAAATTTAACCCAGATTTGGCAGGGAATTGTTTCCAACTGCGAACTTTGTTGGCGCATTATGACGTATGGGCTACAATTTGCTGAATGGTTTTGATATTGAGCTTTTATTTGAATTCACTGGTGAATTATATACTGGCGGATTTTGCTCGCAGTTGTTACGTTGAAAATAGATTAGAAAAAACTTGCGGACAACTAAAAAAATATTATTCTAAAACTGTGTACCACTATTAAACCGCGTTTTTTTTCGGCAGTCTAACAACAACGAAATTCATTTCGTTTATTCATTTCGTTTATATTTGATATGGCTAACAGTATATGTGATCTACCACATATACTGTTAGCATATGTGATCTACCACATATACTGTTAGCCATATCAAATATAGTCAAATCAAATAAGTCTTTCAAAACTATCACTTGTTTACGCAATGCAGTCTTCCGTTTTGTTTATCTACTTCCAAGTCACAGAAACATGTTTACATAGACTTGACAAATTGCCAGAGGAGTTCGACGACTGATATCTTATACCGCAACCGTCCGTTTGAGGAATTGCTTGCAAATGACAGCTTATTTTTATGACGGAATTATTTTGCGCTGAAAATAACTTTCCGCTTGCGTGAGTTCTTCAGAGCAAGGAGAATTTACGTTGAAACCTACCGGGTTTGTATTGGTAAAGGAACCGGGGTTTAAATTTAAAAAAAAACCTTTAATTTTCATATTTAGGAGTGTTGTTAAATAAGAAAAAATACTTTGATTGATTGTATTTCCTTTGAAAAAAGTTGATGGGAACAATATTCCCTAACCGTTACACAATATTATTATAGCTACCGGTGAATAACGGTTCAGTTATGATTAACAGGTATTATTACGGTAACAGGTGGTGATCCACCTTTAATGATGTTATGGGTACATTTATCTCAATAAATAACTATTTCTTTGAACCAAATAGGTTTAAGATCTTAATTTACTTCTCAAAAGATTAGTAATCACTGGTGAGAAACAAAGTAAGCTTATTGTCTATTGATAGTAGTTCGGTACGAGCGAATAATCAAAACGATGTAGGTAGTTAGCAAAATATTGTACAAAGCAAAATAAAGGCGCACACACGCTATTACGAATTCTGGGTTATAAAATATGCAATAAAATAAGGATGACTACTGTACCTTGTAAGATGTGACTTCATCGTTTAGATGTTCAGATATTTAAATGTTTATTACCTCTTTACGACAAGACTAATGAATAGAATTAGCTAAAATTTTGCGTAGATTTAGTTCTCGACCTGGATTAAAATTATAGAAAAAATATTATCCTAGAAAAACGCGTGCGTAACCGCGATGGACGCTAGTTCTACCCAGGGACTAAGGCTAGATATTGAAAGGGTTAAATTTATAAATCACGCATTTTACAAAAATACAAGCTGACATAGCAGGTTGTATCGATTAGAAAACGGACTAACCATATCCAACCTACTAACCGACCCTATTTCAGAAAATCAGAACCGGATAAATCAGTATAAGTACCTACATAGCTTTAAAACTTTAGGTACCCAACCCCGACCTAAATAACTTACCTACCTATCCCTAACTCCAAAACCCTTTGTACAACATCAATCCAAAATACCACGAATAAAACGTTTGAGCAAACAGTTTCATATGTGATTAAGTGATTAATAATGCATAGCATTTTTTTAATTTTTTGCAAATGGTAGAGCGTTTCACCACCTCCCTGATATAGAAAAAGATGTTGCCTAAGATGGAACCCGTTTTCCCAGAAGGAACTTATTCAAAGAGTCCGAGGTTTACTCTATCGGGAAAAAAGACACAAGAAGTTTATTCCACTCCTCATGTTTAATATTCATTTACTCCCAAAACGACAAATTATATAATGTCACCCACATGAGAACAGGATTCTTAGGTTATGTATAGATAGATACATAGGTTGTGGTCGTTCAATAGCTGACTCATTTAATGTATTCACTTAATAGGGAGTGAATCATCATTCATGATATGTTGAGCTAGTTTGAGTTTGAACGCATTAAATGAGCTTACACTTTTAATTTGAAAGGGTAAATTATTGTATAGCTGCTTCACATAGTATTGCTTTTTTTCATAGTTAGTTCGAGTTTTCTGTAGAACGATAATGCCTTGCCTGTACTAAACCGAAGTCATTACTAAATATATTGTTACTATAGATATCATCGATTAAATTTTCCTTTATAAAATACAGGGTGGGTTTTTCCTTTAACTTGTTTTGTTTCACGGCCGCGGCCGGCGGGAGTTTTCCCTTTTCCCTAATTAAATTTACAGAGAAATGTATTTTTTCCCAGAAAATTAAATTGTTCTGTTAATAATTGTGAATTTGTAGATGGATGGATCTGAAAGGCAACGTGATTTTATTTTGGGTGCGGTGATGTGAATAATGCTCAAGTGTCCTTTTCATGATTGGTTAGGGTTTACCTACTTGGAAATTGTAGAAATGAACAATCAACAATTGGGGTACCGAGGCTCTCCGAGTTTACGAAATTTATCAAGAGCGTCCTAAGAGCGTGACCTAAGAGCTGGTGAATATCGAGCACAGCGCATCAGAACTATTATTTAAAAATAATACAGGTATGCTAATTGCAGACAATTCAAACAATCTAGGGGCAGCTCGACTGATCCATATCAATACCAATCGGAAGCGTTCCCAAGGCGCTGGCTGCATTGCCCGTTGCCCGCTTTAAGGCAATGTTGATGCGCCAGATACTCACCAGCTCTCGAGTCACGCTTCGCTTAGACCAGACGCTCAGAGATTTTTTTAAGAACTCGAAGAGCTTCGGTACCCCACGGACCTAAGGTCTCGACTCCAAGGAGAGAAAATGTTTAGGCTCTGTTGAGACCTATATATGTTAGTTCTTATATGTTTTCATGGTAATTTTCTAATATCTATGCGTAACGTAAAAAATATTTTAGGTAAATTTATGTTCCTACGTGATTGACGATAAAGCTCGCACAGGATTGATTGAGCTTGCGTGTCAAAGAAAATCCTGAAGATATAATAAAATGAAGGTATAAATACTTGGTACTAGAAGGTTGACACCCAAAAGAGGGTGTCAACGGGCTGATAATGATGATGATGAGAAGGAATATATCATTCCTTCTTAAAAAGGATGAGTTTTCCCAATGGAACGGGAACAAAGTTAAAATTGAATTAGAGCAGATTGAATTTAATAAGAGAACTCAACAATACCGTATACCGGTCACATTATTTCGTCTGAATATCTACGTCTCATCCCGTAATAAATTCAAGCCCTATAATGGGTTTTGTTTGAGAAGAATTTATTTTATTTGCAGACAATAAACATCATTTTATTTTATTAATGTGGAATGAATGTTGGGGTAAAAGCTTTCAAAGATTTTATATTCTGAAAAATAATTAAGCCTACCTTCAAATTATGTTGTGAAATTTACCTATGTATCCAAATTCAAATCTCAAATTTCACTATAATATTCTTTTTTTGTGACAAAAAAACATAGAACAAGCTAATTTGAACAATCTTTATTCGATTTCGTAATCCCTTTGCTTACATCTTGAATTTGAGAACCCAGTTTAGGGATGAGATACACGTTATGTCAAACTGCTAAAACACCCTTTCTTTATTCGGGGGGCTAAAATGCTAAAATGCTAAGCTGACAAACCTTATTAGGACTAAAATTTCAGCACTTTGAATAGGAATATTTCTTCTTTGAATAGGTACCTGCTCAATTCTATTTCGCAAACATTCACCTAAGTATTTCGTAAAATATTTTCTAGAACAATGTAATTTGAACTCTATTATCACCACCCGACTGCATAAATATCCCATTAAGATGACTGAAATTTCAACAATTTGATTAGGAAACTACTAAATTCTAATTAGCGAACATTCCCTCCGTCTTGCTAAATATTTTCTAGTTTAATGTAGGTAATCTGAACTCTATTATCTTCACCCAACTGCATAATCTACCTGAATTCACAATAAAGGTGCTGTCTGCCTTGTTAAACAGACTCGTTGCTAATTACCTTCTGGCTTACCTATGTACCCAGTAATAATAGTTTGAAATTTCAAAGCGAATGTAGTTCCTAAATGTTGAGATAGTGAATATTGTGATGTGTTTTTTTTAAACAATCTCTTAAAAACTTTATTTCTGATTTTGGTAAAATGAGTCCTTTTTGTGAAAAACCTGTCAAAGTCTGGAATGTTTTTGATAACTTTCGTCTCGAGAGCAAAACAATAATTTCACACGGATAACCTTTGTTTATCAATAATAGCAGTAGACGTAGAAAACTAATTAAATATTCCTTAGGTTTAGGAACATTACACAAGTTATTCCAAGCCATGCAGTCGGTTTGATTCGATTGTGCCTTCCGCATCCAGGACCGCCCAGCGACTTTGATTATGTCATGCACTTTTGGACTTCTTGGGATTGACCTTGGCCACTACGCGTTCACAGGTTTGGTCCACCGGCCACCTTGCCAGGTGTCATGCCCAACGGCTTTATTGTTTTAATCAATCGCCTTGCTTCGCATTAATCGCCGCCGTGGTGGTGCTGACCGACGTGTGCGTCTTGGGCTATGAAAGTGGTGGTGTAGTAGGAAGGTGTAGTACTGCTAATTTACGGACTCCGGTAACTATCTCTAAGCCTTTAAGCTTGTTCAAAGTGCTGATGGGTACCTGACCCATCAGCGCTTTGGTCGCTTATTACAGAACATCACTAAGGTTTTTGTTTTTATAGTGCGTAAGCCTCACACTCTGGCAAATTTCTAAGAAATTAAATAACATCGCAAAAATTTACGACTTCGGCGGGACTCGAACCCACATACTTCCGTAAGTACCGGAATGTGCTAACCAACTACACCACGAGGTCGAGTGACGCTGGAGTCGAAAATCTTTGCGACTTTCTACGGACTGTAGCGCCGTTAGCTCTAAAGACTAAAGTTACGTTTAGTTCGTTTGACGAGAGGTCTTCTCGTCAAACGAACTAAACGTAACAATGCGGGTTCGAGTCCCGCCGAAGTCGTAAATTTTTGCGATGTTATTTAATTTCTTAGAACATCACTAAATTCCTTTAATCATCAATCATCTTTCACGTAGCTAGTTGAATTCTTTGAGTAGGCAGAGCTTTGTATAATTACTAACACATGAAACCAGCACAAAACGTTACTTGGTAAATTATACCTCTTTGAGGCGGGTCTGAAACCCCAAAAGTGGGAACAATAGGCTGATTATACCACACTAACGCAAAGAAAAGCTAATTCTAACCCAACCTCATTTTGTCAACCCTTAGCAAGCAGAATGGGAATCGGGGACCATCTGGAAGCTTATCTGATAAACGCGGCTCAGACAGTATCCTATATTTTGTAAGACCTTGCTTTTTTCCTGCAGATTCTTTTCGATTTTGTTTTTGTTATTTTCTTGGAACAAAATGTAATAAAAATTGTAGTGTGGAGTATAGCGAGAATGACAAAATCTGCTGTCACATCATCATGGGTGTCAAAATGTTAGCCAAGTCATCGTAAATTTTATCTGTACTGAGAGAGTGCACCTGTGGCTCATAATTCAGCTGGAAGGACATGATTTTTATTATTGGTGATTACAGATAACAGTCACTAAAGTCTAGGCTGGTAAAAGCCTACACTCGCCATGGCTCACCGACATTGAAGACAGACAACGGACATCTTTCCAGCAATTTCTTAAACAACGTTGCAAGCTTTAAATTATTTACAAAATACCTTATCCCAAGCGACGTCCTAAGTAATGATGTGCCCATGACCCTTCGTGACATTCCCTTCCCGACCGGACTTGCCGTAGACAGGAGCGTCAATTTATAGCTTTGAATAATGCATAAAAAGCTTCAACTTTCGACGACTTGCAAACGGGATACTCACTACCGATGAGTGTTACCGGTGGCGTGTTTGTTAAAACTGAATAAATGTGGCTTAGACTAAAAGTTGTCTGAATAAAATATTCTTTTTTTTTAGATGATAGCGGAGGATCAGGTTGTCAAGAATGTGTGTGTGGAAAACCATCGGGGCGTAGACCAGTTGGTCACCCTTAGTATCGCCGGGTCGACGAAGTTGACGCCAATCTCCGCACACTCGAAACCACAAGCTGGTGAGAGACAGATTAGACAGACGGCAAACTACGGCTAAGCAAGGTGTGTAATTTAAACATGTAATTTATCGCAAACAATAAAAAAATCTGACTAGGTCTCCGCTTTTTCACATTTTTCGCAAAATGGCAGATTCCTTCAAAATTTTGCTAAGAACACTAAAGATAAAGATAAAGATATTTATTTGCAGAAAACATGTGTATATAAGATGACAAAAATATAGGTGAAACAACATGCTTGACCGATTATGGTATGCAAATTAGGTACTCCTGGAATTGAAACTAGTGTTTTGATAGGTTCAGTCGCCAAAATCGGTTATATTGAAAAATGTGAAATATCGTCATTTAATCACACGTTGTCCACGACGATTCAGAAGTGCATAATAGACGTGCGAATTCATGCAAAATGAATATTTTGTATACACACACACACACACCACAGTGTGTAGGGGTTATGACTTATGGTTGCTTTGAGGTACTAAAGAGTCCCAGTTATGATTTCCGCTGAAAACCAGCGCGGGGTGCATACATAAGTGTGTACCCAGCCCAATGCTGACGAAAACCATATTTGCCTTGAGCTCTGCCACGCACAAAAATTACGTAGCAATAACCATTATTATAGTTACAACTTATTATGTTCGTAAGGTAAATAAAATATTTCATTCATTCATCCATTCCCATGTTTTCTATGTATTATAAAAAAAAATATCAATCTATGTAGTGTTTTGTATTAAATATAATCAGTTATCTTGTACCCATAACACAAGCTTTGAGTAGCTTACTTTGGGGCTAGATGGTGCTGTTTGGATTGTCCAGCATTATTATTATTATTATTCCCAGTCAACCACATAAATGAGATACTCTAGCGAGTAAAACAGCGAAAAAAATACCTATTTGATGTCGGGCAAGTTTTATAGATTGTTGGTATAACCCAGGGCAAGTGGGTGACTCCGGTAATAGGTAGAAAGTGGCTCGTTTGAACCACCTCTAAAATGTTTTCATTTTGTTTTAAGGGATTTCCGGAGACAATGGTCCTTTTCGCTGACTTGTTAGATTGGGGAATGGCAAGTGTAAAAAAGTTGTAAAATGCGAGAGAGTAATTTACTAAAATGAAGTAGGTATCTATCTATGTAGAGTAATGAGGAAAAATATAAGGACTCGTTGGGTTTTTAGGGTTCAAGGGATTATAAATGGAACCCGAACATTAGTCTCGAGTCTGTCTGTGACTCATTGTTAAATTTATTTTAATTTATTTTCAAATTTTAGGAAAACTTACAGCTAAAAAAATTACAAAATATGAAATATTAATACAAATATATGAAAATTACCTGTACTTAACTGAGGGCTATTTATGAAGTTTCCACTGGTAGCAAAAATTATTATAGTTAACATTTTTAGTGGTAATGGACGACTAAAAAAAATTTTTATTGAACTTATTTGATACACAAAAAAAAACTAAAAATTTAAGACACATTGCACACACTTAATAAATAAAGTAAATACTTATTCTAAAGCTCGAAGGATTTGAACTTAAATTGGAACTACTTAATAGTTCCAATTTAAGTTCAAATCCTTCGAATTAGGAATGTATAGACAGAAAAGTAAAATAAATACTAGTATGTAGGCACTGTGTGGTGCCGGCTTAAAATTAACACTACCCCAATTCTTCCCGTGGGTGTCGTAAGACGGTAAGAGGCGACTAAGGGATATCAACCGGGAGCGGGCAGCAGCGCCCCTTGCACAACAATTCTACCACCGAACTGCGATCCTCAACACGCATGCCCAGCGTGGGGATTATGGCATTACCCCCCATGAGATTAAAGTCAATAAGGCGCTTATCAGGGGGAGGCCTGCGTCCAGCAGTAGACCAATATAGGCTGTTGAGGTGAGGCGATGTAGGCACTACCTATAGAAAGAAAAATATCAAAATAGATTCGAATACAATGCAATGTGCGCAAAAATCAGCACTATATACACATGTATGCACCACGTGTCGGTAGTAACAAATAAACGTTTATACTATCTACTGTTTTAAAATTTAATACACAGAAATTGTCCACTTAATTTTACGCATTATGCCTTGACTGTGTGTTATGTTATGAATTAAATGGTTTTCATTTGGATTTATACCACCGTACTAAATAGGTACTTACTGTTAACGCCAAATTTATGTAACCCAGTCAGAGATTAAATAATTTAGGTGTTACGGCCCAGTGCTCGAAGTTTAAATGAATTGAGTTAAAGCGCGATTTAGTTTTTTTGTATGGTATTTTTGTGGGTTATTTTGTGAGCAGCCACAGCATCCAGAAAACTATAGTGCATCTCGAGACTAGAGCGAATACACTTGAGAACAATGGATGTCTTTTAGACATTCATAATCCTGTCGTCGACCATATCGTCACTTACCGTCAGGTGAGTTTGTGGTCTAAGGCGGTTAACACACAGCCACGCATCACGCTGCGTCTTGCGGGTCGACAGCGCGTATTCTACACAAACGGAGCTCCGTTTGTATAGAAAACGCGCAACAAAAGTCTATTCTCATAAAAACTATCCATTTCAGGATGGTATAGCTATGTTGTGGGCTAGGCTGTGGGAGAGGCCAAGCGCAGGAACAACAGCTTAACGTGATTTGCAAGCCATGGGTGTGTAGCACCGTCAACTTCCAGATTCCGGTACCTAACTCTAAGCAGGTAGGTACCCATCACCACTTTGGGTAAGCCTAGTTTTTTTTTTATTGTCGCTAGACCTTCGTTATCCACAATCTCACCTGTTCGAAAGTGACGATGTGGCTGACGATGTCACATAAAGGTCTAGAAGATATTCTATTAGATATAGATATATTCACTCTTGTCTTGAAGAGACCCTGGTGGTAATTGTCCGGAAAACAGCAGCAGGGAGCGTGTTCCAAACCCCAGCGGTATAAATGATGAAGGTGGAGGAAAACCGCTTAGTATGAGTGGACGGTATATCCAAGAAGCTGAGCTTTGTGAAGTATCGCTTAACCTTTGTTTAGGATTCCTAGTTTCATGGCTGCTGTTTTAGCCTTTGACTCGATGAAGGGTCCAAAGTCTAAAGATCTTGGTTTGAGCGAGACACCGAGGAGCTTCAGTTGATCTTTTAGAGGTACCGGTACATCTCGGAAAACAGGAAACTGTTTGTAATTTCTCCTTACTCTAGTGATCACTTTGGAAGATAGGCCTGCCTGTTTTTAAAGAGTTTATTTTTCATTTCGCGGTTTTTAGGGTTTTGAAGATCGAAGATCGGTTTCAAAACCCTTATGGTCTCGCTTTGTCTGTCCTTTTTTCCCTCCTTAATAACTCAAAAACTACTGCAGCTATCAACTTGAAATTTAAAATAATAATACATTTCGTGCGCCTGTACAGATTTTAAGAAAAATAATTGAAAATAAATGAAAAATGAAAATGAATATTTCCCATACAAATTGTGACGCCGAAATTTTAAAAGATACCTACAGAGTCATATGGGGTATCAAATGAAAGGTATCAGTTTGAACATTTCAAAACAGTTTTTGAAATTTCTGTAGGTTTCATACTTTTTGAAATATTTTGAAAATAGTCAAAAAAATACCCATTCCCCCCCCCCCTATCTCCGAAGCTTGCAGAGCGATCCGTTTAAAATGTATGGAGCGTTTGTAGATATGAATCTATATTTTGCACGAAAAATATAAAGAAGTTTGAAAAAAGAACACATTTTGAAAAATGGTCAAAAAGGGGGGGAATAATTTTAAAAATGGGGAGCTACCTCACCGAATGGGGTATCAGATAAAAGGTATTGGTTTGGACATTTCAAAAGTCGAAAAAATACCCATCCCCCCCCCCCCTATCTCCGAAGTTTGCCGAGCGATCCATTTAAAATGTACGAAGCGTTTGTAGATATGGATCTATATTTTACAGGAAAAATAAAGAGAAGTCTGTAAAATGAATACTTTTTGAAAAATGGTTAAAAAGGAATAATTTTCAAAAGGGGGGCTACCCCACCGAGTGGGGTATCAAATGAAAGGTATTGGTTTGGACATTTCAAACCAGTTTTTCAAATTTCTGTAGCTTTCATACTTTTTGAAATATTTCGAAAAAAGTCGAAAAATTTACCATTACCCACCTTAACCGAACCACCCATTTAACCGAAGCATGCATTAGAACTACATAGTATTTACAATTGAAACAAATGAGCGAACTGTATTTAATCATATTAATAAATATGATGTTGGGCACTCAATAATATTATTCAGGGGCTTTTGGGTAACTGGAATAATTTCCTTGCAGGTCCATTCAGATAATAATAAAATTGGAAATGATAAAAACTGAAATTAGAGTCAATGGAATTCCTATCAGTAACCAACAGGACTGACCATTCTGTTTAGATTTTGTTAGATCAGAGCCGTAAAGCATTTTGGGATTAATTGACGATGTTCATCACTCAAGTGCGTCATCATCATCATCGTCATCATCAGCCCAGATAAGTCCACTGCTCAATTGGGTAGAATCAATTTAAACACCTCAGTGATGCAGCGGGCACTGGCAAAATAAATGATTGTATAATCTGCAGATATTTGTTTTGGGTGTTTCTGGGTGTTTTCTATGTACTTATAATGAAAAATATCTATCCAGGTAATATATAGTTTTAATATCTATAGGCTTGGGGCTAGATGATCCTGTGTGGAATGTACAACATTATAGTTTCGCATGACTTTAGAAACATTTCCAACCTTTTCCGCTTCAGAAGGGTAAAAACAGCCAGACTCATCCTTTAGCACTAAATGACGTAATTTCCGACTACTCCGGTACCCGCCTGGTAATGGAGGACATTTTTATTAAAATAATTCACGACCTTCTAGAAAGTCAAAATTACGGTAAGCTTAGTTTGTGAACATAAATTAAATCTAGAAGCAATTCAAACACAATATTTAAATTCATTAATTTCTAATTTAATTGTGTCATGGCTGGCCTTGTCTTCTAATCACCTCTCCGCCACAGTGACTTACCGCATACAGTGCGGGCCATGCGCAAATAAAGATTCTCTTTTAAAATTGTGTGAATATAATGAAGTTTATGCAAATTTCGCCAGTACGTGTGAAAGATAACGTACATACATGGGTATGGTACACATCGCCGCTGAGGACCTGACACCAGCTACCCGGCAGCCCGGACGTATGAAAAGGTACTAGAATTGATGTTTTTATGTTGGTACTTATCTACCAGAGTATATCAAAATATTATCAAACATTAAGCCGGACTAAGCTATTTTACAAGCTATTTTACCATTGACGAGCTATTTTACAGATATACCACTATCATCAACACACGCACATAATGTCTGCTGCTGAAAATACCTTCCGAAAGAAATGAGATTGCGCATTATTATCAACAAGCTTGGTAGGCTGCCTATAGGTTTGTGAATAAGCTCAAAGTCGCTCAGCTATGGAGAGAGCTATGCTCGGTGTTTCTGTACGCGATAGTATCCAAAATACGGAAAACCGTAGAAGAACCAAAGTAACCGACATAGATAGCTCTCAGAATTAGCAGGCTTAAGGGTCCGGCGACGGATGAATTTCCCATACAAACGTAGTACCAAAATGATTTGTTGTTTGAGAATATTTTCACCATGGTTTGCTATTATTTGTATTAGAATAGTATTTATTTAGGTTCCTGACACATTTTTTTTTCAAAATACCTTTCTGAAATGAAATTAAACCGAATCGCAATTTTACATTAAAGAATGAATGTATTCTTAGTTTTTGTGTAGATAAGTATTTTGAAAAAAGATTGTGGCAGGAACCTAAATAAATACTATTCTAATACAAATAATAGCAAACCATGGTGAAAATATTCTCAAACAACAAATCATTTTGGTACTACGTTTGTATGGGAAATTCATCCGTCGCCGGGCCCTTAAGTGGCAGGCCATATAGCTCGCAGAACCGATAACCGTTGGAGAGTAAAGGTTCTCCAGTAGCGACCACCCACTCGATGGACGGATGACGCGTCGGTAGCAGGGAGTCGATGGATGGAGGCGGATCGGGACCGCTATTCGTGGCGTCGTTTCGGGGAGGCCTATGTTCAGCTGTAAACGAAAAGAATCAGCCGATAATGATAAAGATGGTGATGATGTTTGGTAGGCTTTTTAGATTCGGGGTAGATGAGTGATCGCCGTGGAGGTATTGACTTAGAAGGAAACTGCGGCTTTGTACAAAAGCACGCCTTTTCATAAAACATAGGCTTTGGTAAACATATAAATTTAACTATAAAATTTCTGTTCAAAACAATATTTCTAAGATACAAGTGCACCTTCCCGAGATATAAATGAATTCCTGCAAGTTCCCGTCCCAATTTACCGCCGCGTAAACCTTTTTCGCCTCTCCCGCGAAGGAGTCTCGTTATTCCGTTAGTCGTTAGTCTGCATCCGTACTTAATGATATAATTTCCTGAACTCGAGTAGTGCTGTTCTGCGACAGAAACGAAATTGAAATTGCAATGGCTATACAGGGCAACACTGGAGAAAAGAGTAATGTTCTGCTGAGAGCCATATCTTTTTGAATCTATGTAAATTTTGCAAGCAAGCTACCCTTGGAATTGCTAATTCTGGAACTTTTCACACAGGATCAACTGGAAACAGGAGTACGTACCCAATGGTGGTGGTGAAACATTTCAGTGCATGAATTTTGTCGGCAGCCGACAGTTTTTTTGTAATTTTGTCGGCAACCGACCGACTTTGGTGTGTAGACTCTCTATGGAGAGCTTGGGCTATTATATGTTGTAATTATTGATAAAAGAGGAATGGTCACTTGTAGCCCTCTGTTTCTTATTATTTCGTGCAGATTTTTTTCCAATTTGGAATATGCGGTCTCTTAGTAAATCTCTTGATTTTGAAGTTTGTAACACGTTTGTAATTTATTTATTAGTGATGCATTACCAAAATTAAACCTTACACCAGGGCATTCAATTTATTTATTCACGTCTTTCACTGAGAAAATCCACATAGCTTCATTACGAATGAATAGACATGAATAATAACGCCGTTTGTACACGCAATCATCACAAAACCGTTGTATGTTTTCCGTTAAAGATACCATTCAATGTAGCCACTTAAAGAGGTTGCGTATGTAGATTTTGATGTCGGAATATCATACGTAATGAGAATCTTGGTGGCAATCCGAGTTGCAATGGTTATGTGAATGGTAAGCTTTATGTTAACGGTTATGTGTATTTGAGATTGGAAGAACGGAGCGGTGCTTGGGTAGCGCAGGCTTAACGGAGAACGGGAAAACCATTGCGATGTTAAGTTTTTATTACCCTTGAAACTATTTTGATGTGGTCTAAACATGATTTAGACCACATCGATGTATTTACAAGGGTAATATAAATCAAGGTTTTTTTTGCCTTTTCAAAAAAGGAGATTTTAATTAGGCTGTCGTTATTTGTCTTTAACCCCCGACAAAAAAGAGAGAATTAGCAAGCTGAAGTGGCAGTGGGCCGGCCATATCTCGCGAAGAACCGACAACCGCTGGGGTAAACGTGTTCTTGAGTGGAGACCACAACTCGGCAAACGTAGTGTATAGGACGCCCTCCGGCCAGGTGGGATGACGATCTGCGAAAGACTGCAGGCAGATGCTCATAAGTTTTACGTGTCTGTCTGTGTATCTGTATGTGGTATCGTAGCTCCCAAACG
This sequence comes from Eupithecia subumbrata, assembly GCA_949316285.1. Lineage (NCBI taxonomy): Eukaryota > Metazoa > Arthropoda > Insecta > Lepidoptera > Geometridae > Eupithecia > Eupithecia subumbrata. The sequence goes on along the minus strand of OX438630.1, from coordinate 10,797,459 downwards.
GTTTTCGTTTAATTTTTTTTGTGTCATAGATAATTTTATCCCTAGTGTTCTTAGCCATGTTTCACGAAAATATGTGGGGGGGTTTTTAAAAATTTTAATTTTGTTCTTGTGTATGTTAGTAACGAATCGCAAAGAAATCCACTTTGCCAATTTTTAACTGATTTTCATAAATAATTCACTTTGTTGTACCATAAAAAATATCCTGAGGTGGTTTATTGTAATTTTATACCTGAGGAGTTTTCATTTGTCCCGTTAAACCTAAAAATACAGTGTAAATATCGGTTATTGGTTATTTGTAGAACTTCGTAATATTTCATGCTTATTATCCACAAAGTTACAAACGAATCAAAAATCTAAATAAAAAATAAACTGGTCAAAAATTCTTGAAAAAGTTAGAAAAAAAATAATTTTATTTTATGTTTTCGCCTAGCAACTAATTTCAGTTTCTAAATCAAACAAAGCCAACGTAAATTCGTTCTCTCACAAAATTTATTCAGACAAGAATTTTCGGTTACATTTCATCATTTCAAGGCAAAATTAGTTTGGTCGCGAGTCTTTTGAGTCTTATAATTTATTTTGGATTTGTTTTCATTTGGTATTCATGCCAGTGATTCAGCTATTTTGCTATGTATCAAAGACTTGAATTTCGAGAGCCTTCATTTTATATCTAGGAATTTCATTAATTTTGTAGGGACTTTTTGTTAAAGGGCTCTACCGGGAAGAATATTTAATTAGTTGCTCCCGGTATATTGTTCTTCAAAGTTCTTTATTTAACATAACAGAAAAGACAAGCACAATTTTTAAATTCAGTTATATTTAATTAACCAACTAAAGAAATATATAATAAACGGACACCCTTTTTCAGTTCTATAAAAGGATTATATATATTTGGGAAATCGGATTAATATTTCTAGTTTTTTCCGTTTTTTTTTTGGTTAGGCCAAAGTATAAACTCTACTAAGACCCATGGATCTTATATGCCATGGCAAATCCGTCAGCAAAGTTCATTGCACACAAAATAAAGTTCGGATAACAAACGCAAAATTCTGCATCCTAAAAAGAGGAAACAAAAACCACGATCTCCAATAACTGAGTTTAATAAATTCACTTTTCCAGTCACATCCGTGTTGTCACAGTCAATAATAACGCCGGCTAATCCGTGGGTTTGAAAGTTTGCGGAGTGGGATTCCGACTACAGGTTACCGAAATTTAGACGTATCTTACGTATAAATTTCGGTGACCTGTGTTACCAACGATTACCAACAAAGTGGCATTGTACACGTTTTATTGATTTCTTCTGCTTATAAGCTATAGCTTATACGTAATAGCTAATTTAGGTTAACCTAACAGCTTGCTCATAAAACCGTAGTAGGCATATATCAATAAATCAATATTTTTATTTTCAGACATCAAAGGTCCATAGGCAAGACAAGAAATAATAGTAAAAGCAGTGCGCGCAGGGACGCGCACTGCTGCGCTGATGAAGTCGTGCGCTGATGAAGTCCTTCGTTAAGGGATGAAACGTTGGTGTTCTTCCAACACAAACTAGGTTCGTAGTTAACCCGCTTACATTCATAATGAATTCGTCAAGCTACGAAAGTTTTCATAGTAAAATAATAGTAAACTAATAATAGTACGCCGCCAAGGGTGTTACACTCCCGTGCATCGAAAAGCACGTAAACCCGTGGTCTGCTACTAACCTCTCTTTGGTCGTGTCGGTCTGCCGCCCCATGAGATTATGAGAGTCAGGGAATAGAGACTGCGCCTGGGTTTGCGAACACACTTAGGGATGATTTATATTAGACTGGTCCGTGTCCAGACCGGGCCGATGCCGCGGTGGGCCGGAACGGAACCAAAGAGAACGTTAGTAGACGGGCCCGGGCGGAACACGGATCATGCACTGTTTAGTATAAACAGCTTCATACAAAATTTATGTAACGTTTTTAATCCGGGCCACGTACACACGCCCCGGGCACGGCCCGGTCTAATATACTCGTAATTATTCCCTTATGCTGTATAATATAACCTGCTCACATTTCCAGGCCCTGGTGAGACTGGCAGCCTTGGACGAAATTCATCATCACCAAGCTGGCCGGACTGACTGGACATTTAGTTTTAAAATCCGGTAATTATCAAAAAAATTACACCCCCTTACCAACTTTAATCCAAATAAGTCCCTGTTTTGATCTGTTCAGTAGTATTTTAGGAAAACTTCCAAATAGAAGGCAGAAGCCTTTATTCACAAAGAAAATTACAATATAATTAGTATTTACAATTGAAACAATTGAGCTAACTGCAGACTGTTGCAAACAATCTACAGGTAGCTCAACTGATCCATATCAATACCAGTCGGAAGCGTCCCCAAGACACTGGCTGCATTGCCCCGCTGTATGGCAATGCTGATGCGCTGTGCCAGATACTGACCAGCTCTCGGGTCACGCGTTGCTTCGACCAGACGCTCAGATAATTTTTTGAAAACCCGAAGAGCCTCGGTACCCCATATAATAATACTCCAAATAGATAATTAAAAAATAAGGAACATTATTAATGCATCATACAGAAAAAACCGTCCACATGTAGTCCACCCAGTAATATTCGAGTCACGCCTTATTCGGTTATTGAAGGCATACATCGCGTCACGAACGCCTCCGGCTCAAGCATTCTTTTACAGAATAAAGCAATTTCGTGGAAGTGGGAAGTGACAGTAAAGCAGCTCTTCGGGGTGATGGAGCATAAGGTCGATTTTTGGTTAATCTTGAATATCATTATTGAAGGTTATGTTAGCACCGTAGACCTTTTGCGTAGTGGTGCTTATGGAATAGCTTTTAATCTTGAAACGGGTTAAGCAGCCAGAAGTTAAGGTGAAAGGATTAAAGACACGTATACGAGAAGTATAGGAGACATATATGGGCTTCTTCAAACCGAGTCTGTTATGTAGAAACTAATATTGCATGCGACATTATGCTGAATCTACTCCCTTTGCCTCTGGTAGTTTTTTATATTTTTGTGTTTAATTCTAGTTTAGGTTAAGTAATTTCTAGGCAATAAATGAGTTTTTATTTTATTATTTATATTTTATGATGCAAGAGCTGTCCCCATATAGCTTACAGCTTCAGTAGCCTAAAGACATGCGTCTTAAAGCAATGGCATCTTAAATCAATTACAATACAATACAATACAATACAATACAAAAATACTTTATTGTACACCAAAAAAAACACAATACAAGAGACATTACATAAGACACAAGTACAATGGGCGGCCTTATCGCTTAGAAGCGATCTCTTCCAGACAACCTTTGGATGGAAAGAATTATGTGAATTTAAGAAAGGCAAGGGTGTACCAATTATAAGCAATCTTAAATTTATACCTAAGTTGTTTGTATTAGATGAAGGATTATTTAAATTTAAGTGAGTTATATGTGTTTATGTGTCTCGCTGTGTGGTGCCGGCTTAGAATTTGCACCACCCCAATTCTTCCCGCGGGTGTCGTAAGAGGCGACTAAGGGATATACACCGGGGGCGGGCAGCTGCGCCCCCTGCAAAATAATTCTACCACCGAACTGCGATCCCCAGCCCGTATGCCCAGCATGGGGATTATGTGTATTACCCCCTTACCTTATGGGTATTACCCTTATTATTGGGGATTATGTGATAAAAGTCAATAAGGCGCTTATCAGGGGCCTGAGGCCTGCGTCCAGCAGTGAACTAATACAGACTGTTGAGGTTGAGGTTAAAGTGATTTATGGACAATTCGTATTTGATGTAATAAATTCAAAAGTAACTGTCTGTTTGTCACTTACCTATTCATGCCTAAACGGCTGAACAGATCTAAATAAAAATTGGCAGGGAGGTAAATGGTATCCTAGGGACGGACATAGGCTACTTGAAAAATGTGAGCAAAGCCGCGGGCATCAGCTAGTATTGTATAAAAGCTAGTAACTGACTTGTTCCCTTGCTTTTAAGTAAAATAGTCACATAACATTCACAACAATCATCAGTTCTTGCTGAGTGATGTAATGATAATGACTGAATGATAATATATCTATTTAAACAAGAACAATTTTTTTTTTTTTAGAAAATTCCCGACCGATTTTCATGAAACATGGCTAAAAACAGTCGGGATAAAATTATCTATGACACAAAAACGTAAATCGGTTCATCTGTTTGGGAGCAACGATACCACAGACAGATACACAGATACACAGACAGACACGTTAAAATTATCCCCTCTCTTTTTGCGCCGGGGGTTACTAAGGTATAGGTTCAGTAGCGTAGTAGTAGCCTAGTAGTTATCGAAACAATTTTTAAAACGCCCAAAAAACTCCAAAAGAACCTAACCAAAGAAACCCTTCTAATTTTTTTTTTAATAAACAGTTTGAAGTGGAAAAATTTACAGAAAATAAAACATAATTTCGCAACACTCATTCACAGCCCAATACACAATAATGTCATCCTCGAAAAAACACTCTTCGCTTTCATTGTTGCGCTTGCGTTAAGAGCTTTCATTCTATAGCTCTTTTGAATTTCGGGAATTTCAGATTTGTTCGCTAGAAGGCGTTCCGTAATGAAAACAGGAAGATTCTCAAGGTGATCTTTCATTGGAAACATTGATTTTTTTGTTTGAATAGGAGCTCGTTGCCCGTTTCTCTAGTTAAGAGCCTGTACGCATTGGTGATTAAAACGCCGTGATCAGCGCTATCGATTTTTTATGCAACAATTCATTTTCCACATAGGTATGATTTATGCGGTACAAACTTATGCTTATTTAATAGGAATATTAGGATGAAACAATATCAGTAACAATTCCGCGAAGAACCTCTTCCGACAAGATCCAACAAAATGTGATTTGTTGGATCTTTTTTGATTTGTTGTTTCATCCTAATATTATACAATGGATTTCCGCAAAGTAACGCCTGAATCTATTATTTATTTTATTTAATAGGAAATTAAAATAAAAAATATTATATTATATAAGAACTAGTATTTACAATTTCACAGTTAAGCTAACTGCAGACTGTTGCAAATAATCTAGAGGTAGCTTAACTGATTCGTATCAATACCAATCGGAAACGGAAACGAACAAAGATGCTGCCTTGATTGGCTTCATTTTACGTGTTTGTATTCATGTACACACAGCACAGATATTGTATACATAAGTATGTTTTGGTCGAATATTGGAAGCGAAATTTCACCCAAGCCTAACGATTTTTTTTTTTTTCATTTTTATTCAGTAATGATGAAAAAAAAACTAAAATAAAAGAAATAAACTGCTGCCTAGAACTGTCTATTTGTACTTCATGAGAATTTTCAACACAGAGAAAGTAATTTAATTTTTATTGATTATTTCATCGTGTACGGCGTATTTCATTAAGGAGTTAAGAAGTAGTGAAATGAAACTAGACAAAATTATCATAAAAGCATGCTGAAACGGTTGTTTTTAAAAGTTTTTTTAAAATGGTATCCATTAGCTAGTCTAAAGTATTTAAAATGGTATCCATAATCTAGTCTAAAGTATTAAAAAAAGTGCTACGCAGTGCTACAAAATACCGTAGAGTGGCTACGATAGGTATTTGGTCAGGCCTACCTTAAAGTGCAGCTTTATATATTATTAACATTATTTTTAAGTCAATATTTGTTCCATTATTTGTTCCATTGAAAAATCATGGAAAACAGTCCAAATTGCCCGCCCACAAAAATCTGTCCAGGGTGCATATTTTAAGTGTGCGTGTTTAATTTATCTCCACGTAATTCCATACTTTTTGTAACTTTCTGACATCAACATTTTCTAACCGTCACCGGATTTTTATTCAATGCAATGCATATCAAATCTAGGACAAACCCCACGGGGGATTTTTATACCGTGGTAGGAGTAATCATATCACGTCATTCAATATTCAGTAATTTGATTCGTAATTTTTAAAAGATCACAGATCCCACTAGTAATTTTTACTATCTATGTTTGAGAGTAGATTTAAGACAGAGATCTAACCAGAACTTTAAATGAATACTCTGTTCCCTCACTTATCCAACACGCTTTACAAGTCTCTCATTCAAAGTACCTAAAACTTCCACTCTCCACAAATTTTGAATTACATCCTAGTTAGAACTCGAGCGAATTAGCAAGGCCGAACCTCTGAAAAGTTTCATTGCAAACAAAACTGAAAGGAAAAAAGCAAAGTTTGGATATTCCAGGAGTAATTAAAGAAACTCTGGGGACTTTTTTGTGGAAGCGACAAACTGGTAGAGATCCAAGAATCTACGAATTGCACGTCTTTGTGCACTGATGCCCTAAAAAACCAACGAAAATGCGATAATTTTCGAGTTTTTTTCTCAAAACCTCATTGAAACTATCTTTCAAAATAAGTTGAACTGTATGTACTATGTTTTCATGTATGATCACCGATTTCCCGATTATAATGATTATTTTGTTATTGTACCTTTAGGAAATGATGCCGGGATAGTCCTACAAAAGTTTTATTCCCGATAGATTCGAATTTGTACCACAAAACTTAAAAACAAGTGTAAATAAATAAACAATTTATGTTTCATAATTCACAAGCGTTATCTTACCCCAAGCTAAGCAGAGCTTGTGTTATGGGTACCGTATAACTGATATACTTAATACAATACGCTACATAGATAGATATTTTTTATTAAACATAGAAAACATCCAACAACTAAAATCGACTCAAATGTTAGAGAATTTGAAGTTGATTTTTAGTTTTATCAAGTACTAGCTGCTGCCCGCGGCTTCGCCTGCATAGTTCCCGTTCCCGTGGTCATTCCGGGATAAAACATAGCCTATGTCCGTCTCCTGGTTCTAAGCTGCCTCCCCACCAATTTTCAGCCAAATCGGTTCAGCCGTTCTTGAGTTATAAATAGTGTAACTAACACGACTTTCTTTTATATATATAGATTTTTGAGGCGGAAATAAAATCGAATTGAATGTTTTAGAATAACAACACAACAAACCAACTCTTTTTAGTTTTATAGAAATTCAAGAGCTATTCAAATACTAAAATACCAATTCGTTTGACATTTTAAATGAATGTTTGGAAAAGGTATATTTGTACGTTTACAGGGTTTTTCAATTTAAATTTTTATACAAATTTGGAGCGTAAGTTGTTAATTTTCACTAATGAACAATAATAACAGCTAATAAAATAAAATGTATATATATATATTGTAGTTAGCTTTTTTTTATTTATATAAATAAATAGGACATCCAACATTATATCACAAAGCTAGAATAAAAACAGTTAATTGGGTCTTTAATGTCTGTGTCTCTATACAGGGCGTCCCACGGTTATGCCACATGAAGAGAAAGTATCTGAATTATCGTAGATAAAAATTTTAGAGAAAGAAGACTTCATTTTGATTTTTAAAAATTTAAACTACGTTCAAAGATTTTGAATAGTCGCTTGTCTGAAACGGGAATCGAACCCGCCAAATTGTAAAAAAAAAACACCCGTATATTTACGATACCGATCAAAAGGCCCAATTGTGCTAATTTTTTTTTAATTATCAGCATGTTAAATGAAAGGAAGATCATGAAATTTTACATTTATTTTATATAATTACATTTTACTTACAATTAATTTAATTTAGCTAATGCTCAAAATGATTCCCAACGTATACAAATTCTCACTCTTTTAAAAATTTATCTCGCTTCGCTGTTGATTTATTTATCTTTTCATTCTATATTTATTCATCACATTATTATTTTTATCATGCACTAGAATAAGAAAATTATAAAAATATGTATTTCTCAAGTGAGTACTTATTAGTACTTAATACTTTAAAATTATAAAATCAGTTGTTAGGAGAACGACAAAGTAAAAGGAAAGGCTGAGTATTAATTTTCCTGAAATTTTAAATGTACAATTTTATGGTTTTCCTTTTATGTAAGATGCTATTTATCTGGATATAAAAATCCATACGATTGAGCCTTTTGATCGGTGTCGTCAAATTACCGGTGTTTTTTTAAAGTTTGGCGAGTTCGATTCCCGGTTCAGACAGGCGATAATTCGAAAATCTTTGAATGTAGTTTAAATTGTTTTTAAAATCAAAATGAAGTCTTCTTTCAATAAAATTTTCCATCGACAATAATATTTAAGATACTTTCTCTTCATGTGGCATAGCCGTGGGACGCCCAGTACATACCTACCTGAAGTAAACACTGCGTAGCACATTGCTAGGCAGTGCTACGAAATACCGTAGAGAGCCTACGACGTCTCAGCATGCTTTGGCAAACCTTAGGGTGACAAATCAACATCGAGCTATGCTGCGCTGTACTGCGCTGTGCTATGTTTGGTCAACTCGCTCGTCTAATATTTTAATGAGGATACAAACAAACCATGCTGTGCTGCGCTGTGTGAGGCTACGCTCTGTTTAAAAACGCAGTAGTCTCGAGCGAGGCGCGCTACCCGCCGTGCTGAGCCAAACTGTGCTATGTTTTTTCGACTACACGAGCTGCTGATAACTTTTAATACTGAGCTAAGCAAAGCACAGCACAGTTTGATGTTGATTGTTAAAAAAACGTAGCTTAAAAAACACAGCACAGCACAGCGCAGTACAGCGCAGCATAGCTCGATGTTGATTTGTCACCCTTACGCTCTGCCCTGGTGCGAACCATTTAGAAGTCATGCAGAGCAACAAATAAAAAAATAAAGCCACGGCCGTACTACAAGAATGGTAGCATGGATAGTTGCTTCGCTGGTAACACAGACGTAGACGTAGACGAAGTGATCCTATATGGATTAAATTTTTCGGTTTTAATCAATTTATTTATAATATAAAAACGAATATTCTTGAAACCTCAAATTATTTAACGGAAAACGATTTCGTTGAACAACGTTTACGTAATTATTTTTCAAGTCCTAAGTAATCATGACGCTATCACGCCCTTTGATGAGAAAAGGTTAAATTGGAATGAGGAAAAAGTAAAATTTACTTAATTCGTTTTTAAAATGTTTTATAACCAAAAATGGAAATTAATTTAATGAAATGATTGAGTACTTAAAATTTTGTTTCTTTATAAGGAAATTACCTAGCGTTTTGCTTGATGCTCAAAAACTATTGTAAAAAATAAAAAAAAACTTGTCCATAAACTATTACGACTATTTGAAAAAGTCTAGGATAAAATAGCCTTTAAGTATATTAGTCATCTAGTATCCATAACACAAGCTCTGCTTAGTTTCGGGCTAGATAATGCTGTGTGAGTTGTTCAGGAAAATTTATTTATTTATAAGTTATTACTTGTTGGTTTCCTATTAATATATCCAGGAAGCACTTCCCCAAAACAAACCCGTATGCCTCTGATCTCTGATAATAATGTGTCCGATTACGAACAATGGAACAAAGAGGCCTTATAATTACTTCCGAGGATGTGGGCTTATGTTAGGGAGGTCTGAATAATACATGTTATACGTCTGTCGGTATATGTTATACTGCTTAGCCGTGGCGATCACTGCGTAAGAATCGATCCCTTCTCAGTCGATACTGTAAGAGGCGAGAAACACCAGGGGAAGTGCAGCAGCTTTTAACTGTATTTTAAACACCTCTACCACAGATGAGGTAATGTTACTTCGAAACCTCTATTACGATCTCTAATCCGCCTGCCAAGGTGGTCATTACGGATCCAAAATCCATAATCACCACTTCATGGATCCAAAACCATCCTTTGGGTCAGATAGCGTTCAGATGTGGAAGTATACTTCCACATCTGCACGCACCGTTTATTATTTTTTATAAAAGTATAACGGTGCGGAGTTGAGCGGAGTGGAAAGGAGTGGAACGTAAATAAGCATAACACACAGTGCAAAAAATTTACCATTGTGCGTTATGGATTTCTTAGCTCCATAAATCTGCATTCTCAACTAAAAACGTTACGGATACTCATTAATCCATATGGATTAGTTGAGATGCCTCTAGATTGTTTGCTCAACTGATCCATATGGATAAGTTGAGCTACCTCTCTGCCTACGATTAACGGGCAGCGACCGAGCGAGTGACGTCTCACGCACCCGCATAATTTGATTTAACCAGCAGTAACGGCGAAATGTTTATAACTTAACTTAACTTAACTTAATATCTTCGTACGTAATGGATATTGATTGATTTATTTGGATAATTTAAATAGATTTATCCTTCTTATGTCATAAAGAATAATGTGGATACTAGTTCTATTGAAATTGCTATAACTTTACTGATCCTCATGCACGGACCGCTCCTCTCCACTCAGCCCAGCTCCGCATCAGCGAAAACAGTTCCTAAGTGCTGATAGGTTTATTATTGAAACACAAATTTTATTATTTGAATCCTATTCACTACCTCTATGCGAGAAGTATTAGTATACGTTTCCGTGAAAAGGCATTCCAAAGTTTAGATTGTTGATGCTGATCATGCCATAATCATGGCTTTGACGCAAACCGCCCGCACCACGTGAACAATCTAAACTTTGGACTGCCTTTTCACAGAAACGGAACGCAATCATTACATGATATCATAAAGGTGCGTCCAGATTAATTAACGAAGATCTCAAAAGGTGCAAATATGCAGGTCTCGACAGCGCCTACACATTTGCTCCCTTTGGAGTCGAAACCCTAGGTCCGTGGGGTGCCGAGGCTCTTCGGGTTTTTAAAAAAACATCTGAGCGTCTGGTCGAAGCGACGCGTGACCCGAGAGCTGGTCAGTATCTGGCACAGCGCATCAGCATTGCTATACAGCGGGGCAATGCAGCCAGCGTCTTGAGGACGCTTCCGACTGGTATTGATATGGATCAGTTGAGCTACCTGTAGATTGCTTGCAACAGTCTGCAGTTAGCTCAATTGTTTAAATTGTAAATACTAGTTCTTATTTATTTCTATTATTTTGTTGTAAAATTCTATATTAACATGTTATAAATATAACACGTCCAGATTATAACATTTAATAATATATAAAGCTCGATTACCACTGCCTGACTGACTGACTGACTGACTGACTAACTGACTCATTGACACGATTGTTCTCCCTGATGGTGGATGGGAAGGTATGTTTTTTTTTTGTGGAATCGTGTAGAGGGGTCGGGGGTGACTTGGGGAAAATCCCGACTTTTTGAGATTTGCCCCCCCAGAGCCCACCCCTCCCTGTGACAGCCACCGCCGCGAGCTGCTTGCAGCTCGCGCACTTATAAAATACTAGTCAATATATATTATTATAAAAGAGTACCTGACTCACTGACAGACAACGTACAGCCTGAACCACTGGTTCTAGAGGCTTGTACGCAGAACGCGTACTAAGTCGCGGGTTACAGCTAGTATTATATAACTATGTTTCCTAACATGTTTTATTACTTTATCTGGACGCACCTTAAAACAAAGGCCCGCGCCGCGTCTGTATGTTTGTCTGCACGCGATAAACTCGAAAACTTCTGAACAGAATTTCAAACGGTTTTCAACAATTCATGAGGAAGGTTATACATACATAAGCCTTTTAGTGTTCGATTTCGCACGATTTCACACGACGAGCTCTACAACACAATTCCTTCTGCTCTTTCGGAAAATTTAATTTAAGTTTTAGGTTATACTTCCGTAACTTTAGAAACTTTTTTCAGATTTTACGCTTTATGAAAAGCCGCTCAGTATAAACTAAAATGTAAGCGTGTCGAACTTACGTACGACAATACAGGCTGGTTTCTTGAGATAGGAGTGGATGGCCAAATCCGAAACAATGAGAATTATGGTCCCTTTATAGTTATTCTGTGACGTGACATACCGTGACTACAAAAAAAACCTGACAGTTAATTTTCATGAAAGATTTGTTGCAATTTGTCAGATTTTTAAACAAAATAGCTGCTGACAAGACACTTTAATTAAAAGCGATTGAGATATTAAAATCGACTTCGGAATGGATCCGAAGACTAATGGAGGAGAAGGAAAAACAAAGAGCGGTTGCGCAGCTGATTTAGAATAACTGGGATTAGAAAAGAATACCGGTATTTTGCCCCCCCTGAACTGTGATTAAATAATGCTGGACAAATCACACAGCATAAAGGCTTGGTAGGCCAGCAGAGGCCGCGTTTTTGTGATTTTTAAAATCATCTGAGACTTAGAAAACAGTGTTTAAAATTCTGAAAAAAGGATATATATTACTTAAAGATCTAGTCTAGTCAAAGTAGCATTCAGTTACAGGATCTAATGAACTTCACTCGATAGAAAAAAATCCCAAAGTTACCCCTTTTTCTAACGTTTTTACAATACTATGACTAACGAACGACTGATATCACACTTTTTTTTATACTCAACTAAGGACACTTAATATTTCTAAACAAATTCGCAGAGTTTGACTTGATAAAATTATTTTCTTAATAACTATGTTTAAATAACTACAAAAAACACGAGCGCGGCGGCTTGACAGGCGCGCGTTTTCCCTTACGCCTACTGCTGCAGGACTACCTGGCCTTAATTAATCTAGCCTAATTCATCTAACCCAGTGATGTGCAAATTACGACCCGCGGGTTAAATACAGCCCGCAAAGCGTCTTGATCCGATCCAACACAATCCGTACTCGTAATGCCTCTTAAAAATAAACATAAAACCTCATATTTTTTGACTACTTCTCTTCTCTCTAAATCAATTTCCAACAAACCTCAAGATTTAAAAATGTTTGCTTAGTCCCTATTTCTTTTGAGTTCACTTTTTTCGCAAACATCGCAAAAAATGTTCATAATGATAAAACCGCAGTTTGATTCAGCATTCGTTATTTGATTTTATCAGCTCCACAAAAAAAGGTTTCGCTCCGCTCGGCGTTGTCATATCCGTGATGTTTTACGATGTCTTCAAAACTGCCCCAGCGTTTCAGTACGGGCTGTGACAAAGCTAGCTGAAGCAATTTGGCCTCTGATTCAAATTTATTGTCCGACCACTCTATTTTTGTCGAAAGCCTAGTTCGAAACGAAACGGAGATATTTCAACTGCTTAATTAAACCCACATTTTCTGTTTACGACAGTATGTAGTGTATTTGAAGTCGTTTGGTTTTATAATTTACTTTTATTTTGTATGGGTTTGTGTCTCCTTAATTTTCTAATTTTGTTTTGGTTTCCGCGTAAATTTTTCTTGCTTTATTTTTTTTATTTACAGTACCTATTTAGTAAAGAATTTTTGTCGAAGTGAAAGAAAGATCTGACATATTTTAGTTTTGGAATTTTTATCGCCAGATGGTGGAAAAAATATATTAATCCGACACCTGCTCAGGAAATTGCTTATTCTTTTTTCAAACATTAGGTAGAAAGTACGTCATGGCAGGTGTACTAAAATGCGGGACGGAAAACTCTATAGAACTTCATTTCTCACGCGCTTAGCGGGAAAGAAAAGTATGGAAATCCATTTCTAACGTGTTTTTTTTATGTTCTGATATTTTAGCCGGCTCTGGTTATTATCATAATAGGTGAAACGACCAAAAGGTTTACTCCAAATCCGCCATTATGATATCGGCCTCTTCCGTATTTGGAATAACAATTCAAAAAATGAACCATGTGAAAATCGCTCGTTTCGTCGAATTTACAATTTGAATTTACTCGACTGATTTTGAAAATTCTAAAACAATGATATTCCTCGAAACGTTTTCCCGAGTATAAAGCACTATATTACACTTGGGAGAAAGTGCGATTCCTATCTTGTGTATTTAAAGACTCGTTTTAAGACTCGATAGGAATTGGGCACTTTCTCGCCTAGATGTAGAATGTACTATGTATTTTCAAACCAAATATTATTAGATCTCGGATTTTTCTAAGTTAGTCTTAAAACTCCCACATCCATAAAAAGAAAAGACACGGAAAAAAAAATGGCGCCAATGTAATCCTTACCACCATAAAGATAAGAAACTTTATTGCTTTTCGAGTACATTCAAATGTTTCCGTCACAAAAACTTTATCTAAAGTGGGCATTACTTTTTACTGTATCCTCGAAACGGCAAGGAAGGAATAAAACTGGCATTATTATGATTTATTGTAAACAGGTACATTATGTACTTACCGCGCTCACGCCACATCTGGATTGTACCTAGAAAGAAAAATACATTAGTCGGGCAAAAATAGGAAGAGAATTGTAAGTTGCGATATAGTGACGTAGAGATTTAGAAGAGAATAGGTAGGTAGCTGCTTGCTACTGCTTGCTTGCTGTGTGGTGCCGGTTTAGAATTTGCACCACACCAACTCTTCCCGCGGTGTGTTGTAAGAGGCGACTAAGGGACAAACATAAATAAATAATAAATAAATAATGCTGGACAATGCACACAGCATTATCTAGCCCCAAGCATGGAGGGTAATGCCCATGATCCCTACCCTGGCCTTAAATGGGTCTATCAGCAAACAATCACCTAAGCTGGGATGATGATGATGATGTTCTCCTAGCCGAATTTAAGGCCACGGCGGCCAATCTCTACGGAGACAGGCCGCGAACTACCTAAGCTGTACTTTTTGTATTGTACTTAGGGACTTTAGGTGTAAAATAATACCCCACAATGCGAATTAAATTATAATGCTAGATCATAAAAACTCAACCTAAATTCATACATGACGACGACATGCATTCCTGCTTAGTATTAATTCCACAGGAAAATCCTAAAAGGCTGACAAAGTTAAAACAAATAACTCGTTCAAAAGCATTCTTACAAAAGTGGATGGAGCTACTCGGAACACCATCAATCAACCTCTTGACTTTAAAACGATGCTTCGAGAATTGTCAAAGGAATATTCTGGAATCCTCAAACGTAATATCATGAATATGAAGAACACTCCACTAGGTACAGGTTAGAAAGAAATAGCTGGAGCAAAGTAACGAGGAATTTATTCAAGTATTCCGTTAACAAAGTTTTCTGAAAGTGGTAAAAGACTTGAAAATAAATCGATACTTCCCAGTATTCAAAGGAGAAACGATTTTTATTCTAAGAATTTTATACACTAAAGTCATAAATAACGGGATATTTACCATGATTTGAGTTTTGAGCTTTCCAATGTGTGTGCCGAAATATTGGAAAGCTCAAAACTCAAATCATGGTAAATATCCCGTTATTTATGACATTAGTGTTAATAACCATGATGGATTTAAAATAATTTTATACATCTCAAAAAAGCGGTTGCGGTTTCAAGTTTCTGCTGACTCGAAATTTTTTTGCACAAATGAATTCTTAGATTTTTCCTAAAGTCGTTTTGAAAACCATGTGGTCCCCTTCATCCGTACATACACAAAGGAGCGCTTGTATTCTAGCTCGCGTTTGAAATTTGTACGGATTACGTGCGTCAAACGCCACGCCGAGCGCCCAAAGTGTACTCGCTTAAGGGTTACACTATACAAACAAATAACCTAGGTCCGTGGGGTACCGAGGCTCTTCGGGTTTTTAAAAATTATCTGAGCGTCTGGTCGAAACGACGCATGACCCGACAGCTGGTGAGTATCTGGCACAGCGCATCAGCATTGCCATACAGCGGGGCAATGCAGCTAGTGTCTTAGAGATGCTTCCGACTGTTACCTATTGATATGGCTGATCCATATGGCTGAACTAGTATTTACAATTGAAACAATTGAGCTAACTGCAGACTGTTGCAATCAATGTACAGGTAG
The DNA here is from genome assembly GCA_949316285.1 of Eupithecia subumbrata. Classification (NCBI taxonomy): domain Eukaryota; kingdom Metazoa; phylum Arthropoda; class Insecta; order Lepidoptera; family Geometridae; genus Eupithecia; species Eupithecia subumbrata. The sequence goes on along the minus strand of OX438630.1, from coordinate 10,781,854 downwards.
CTCAACTGATATTTTTAGAATAGGCGCGCGGGGCGTGCCATCTGAGAGGTTATATGAGTATTTATATTATTTATACCAAAAAGATTACGGACATGCAAAATAAAATGCCAGGAAAGTACCACCCATTTGTACAAATTTCTTTTTAAAGACTGCCAACCAGCAGAAACTTAGCAAACTTTTAACATGACGAACTTTCCAAGATCCGTTAGAAACAAGGAGAGTTCCTGGAAGAAACTTACCCAGCTATTTCCTATTAACCTGTGTTCGAAGGGCATTAGCATAACCTCTTTGTGCAACGAATTCTTTGGATAACCTTTCGAGTAACCCGACATAGCTTTGTTTCATTATGAAAGGTTTAGGGAAAAATGGGTCAGCAGATGTTTCTTGGGAATATTGGTTTAATTAAATTTAGGGTGGTGGTTTCAATTGTTTTTGACATGAAAAAGCAAAATAGCAAGTTAGCGGAAGCGCTAACAAAGCTCAGAGAAGGAATATGTCTAAACTAAGGACTGTACAGTAAGTTATTTCTCAAAAATCGGTTAGCTCCCCTGATTTGCTTTCGAAATTTTACCAATATTTATTATCAGATATTTATACCATCATAACCAGGGCAGCTGCAACATTTTCATTAAAAAAGCTAATACTCCTCGTTAAAAAATACACGTTACAAAAACACCACATCAGATCGTAATGGCCGGCTTACTTTCCCTCGATAAGCCCACTACGTTTTTTGCCAAATGACGAATGCTAGGGATCATTCGCTGTCCACCGGTACTATCTAGCTACCTTTATTGTTTGTGATATATCAAAGGGGAATTTATTACGGATCCTATATCCTTTGAATTTATACTCAGTCTGCGTAGGACTTACCCACGTTTCGGGTACATGCTACCATCAATTTGCCGGTCCAGCCTTTTTGGACGCATTTTTTGATACCTCACCCTTGGAAAAGTTGCCCCTGTGCATAGGTTGAAAAAATACAGGCTTGTCGCCAGAGTTCAAGACAGTTCCTTTTTTTGTAAATATTGTTTACGAAAAAGCGCGCTGTGTTTGGTAGACGAAGAAGAAAAGCGTTTGCTTTGGTGGGTAAATTCAAGTGCGCAAAAAGACAAAAGCTGACATAGGAGTTATGTCAGCTTTTGTCTTTCCCTCTGACGCGACTAAGTTGTCTCAAATCTTGCAATTATCATTTATTGTTACGGATAGTATTAATATTCAATTTATTTTTTATTGCGTCTACGAAGAACTCATCCATGTTCCTGGTATCATCAATTTACGAGCTTTTGGCAAGCTTTTTAGGTAGGTGCTCTATACGATTGACAGGAAATTCAACATTTTGGTCGTAGAACCAATCGCAATTCTCGGGATTTTGATTGAAAAAGTATTTAGCACCTATACTTGTAAATTGGAAACATTTTTCTATAACTATTCGAGAGAAGAAGCAACCGTATAAACTATTAAACTTGCAAATAATAAATAAAATCAATAATGCTGGACAATTCACACAGAATCATCTGGCCCCAAGCTTATGTTATGAGTGAAAAATTCACAGTAGTAGCCCGGAGTCAGGAAGTTGGCGGTGTTATACCCCCGTGCCTCGGAAAGCACGTTAAGCCGTTGGTCCTGAGCCTGATCTCTCCCCGGTCGTGTCGGTCTGTCGTTCCATCGGATTATGAGAGTGAGGGAATAGAGAGTGCACCTATGTTTGCGCACACACTTGTGCTTTATAATATGTCCTGCGCATCTGGCTAGTCTCCGATGAGACTAGCCGCCGTGGTCGAAATTCGGCTAGGAGGACATTATTATTATTACTACTACTAGATAACTCATGCTTGGGTAATACAATCCACTACATAGATGATTATTTTAGTACAATACTTAAAAATCACCTTGTTTACCATCTTGCAGTTTATACAGCATGAAAGAAATACATATAATGTATAAATACTAACACAAAAATAATTAAGTTCCGCCAGCAGCTCAAACATAAACTGGTATAGGCTTAAAACTTTTTAAACTTTCGCGATTTGTAAACGTAGTTAATTTTTTAATCGGGTATTTATCGCGTACCTTTTGTTTTTATATCTCCTACGTTTCTACCGCGTTACAGCGATCGTGGTCACGAGACGAAAAACAAAAGGTACGCGATAAATACCCGATTAAACCATTATCTATGGTATAGGCTTAACAGAAACGAATCGTGAATGTATTCACAATTAGTTTCTAACTTGTTCTTTAGCCAACTAGAAATTTGATAGTCGCTTTTAGAATTCAAATGAATAAAATGCATTTTTCTGCGACTGCCGATTTGGTCCTATTTTTGTCAGAATAGAGATTTAACAAAGAATCAGTGGATTCAGTTTTGAGCTTGTTGCTAAAATGTGAATTATCAATGAAAATTTTAGTACACGTTTTTTAGATTTTAAAAGAAAACTTTGCAATATCCTCTCGAATCCCATTATATTCACCAAATAAATGGCCTGAATCAAAAATACAAAAATCTACGATCCTCCTTCCTAGCAAGGGTAAGCGATATGTTTTACAAAGATTGATTCGATTTTACATTGGAAAGGTTTGGTCCGTGAGGGGAATCAAAGTGGTATATAAGCGCGCATGTTGATGCGATAAAATATGAAATCTGCTGCAATTTATCAGGTATCGATGTTCCGAATAATTTATGAAGGTTGAGTTGAATGGGTTCTGGGAACGGCACACACTACTTAACACTTTAAAAAGAATATTTTAGATCTTAGTGCAGTTGTTTATTAAGGAATAGTTTTCAAACCAACTGAAAAAACGTGCAGAACTCCCTAGCTCTGCAAGTTTTGTCAGTTACACAGTTAAGTTCAAGTCAGTTGTGCAAAATTAAATAATCGTTACTTGGGTCCAATATACCTAGTTTTATTTTGTGGTTTCTCTGTTACCACAATGGCGCAGGTATGCAAATTCTTAACTGTAAATCTAAAAATTCTTAAATGTATCCTCATAAAAAATTATAAAGCGTGGTAGAAGTTTTATGTCGAAGTTACCTTAGAGAGAATAGAGGAATTTGCCACCAATGTTTTTTACTCATTAATATTGGTACCTGGCGCGCCTAAACATAAAATATAAGTGGCGTGACTGACTGACATCACAAGCCCAAGGCAACTACATACAAGTGTTTTTCGTGAAATATTTAGGTCATCAGTTATTTTTTGAAACCACATCATCATCAGCACTATGCAGCTTGATTTAACCCAATGTCGGGTGTTAAGGTCTCCAGGTGTTTTTGTCAACCACAACTATTTTGCGCTAGTCACTTAAAAACAATGATCTAAATTATCACCTAAGATAAATAAATAGAGATCACTTTTCATCAACATCATATATAATCAACCATTCATCTCCACTGCTGGTTATAGACCTCCCCCATACGACGGAGACGCCACAAAAAGCGGTGAGCCGCCACACTGATAGATTATACTTTTACATACTTGCGACTTAATTATTTTCCTACTACTTCTTTACTATTTACGTAGTACTATGCTGAGTCACTAATTATAAAATATTTTCAGAATAGTCTGCGCAGCAGAGACTCTAAGATAATTCTGAAATGTTTTATTAAATTCTCTCAGAAACTCCTTATGACTTTTGTAACTATTATTAATAATTAATACTTCGTTAATAAAAAGAAACAGATCCGACGTTGCAAAACTGAAAGCAACAGCGCGAAGCAGGTCAAAGAAATACATAGCCATGTATTGGATAAACCAGTATAAACTGTAACATAGTTAAACCCTGTTTAAAGTCTAATTAAAATATCCATTATCTAGACTTAAATCTGCCTTTAGAGCAACGTTTATGACTCATGAAAGGCGCAGTCATTTATAACGTGACGAAGTACTTTCGGTGATGTAGTCGTGGTTACATTACTGTCATCTTTTGACATAGAGACTCTATCTTAGTTCGACCAATCAGTCTTAAATTAATCGCAACTATCGTTATTCTGTAGAATTACTACTCTAATGGAGAAAAACTCTGTTGCGAAACTGATTTTCTAAAGTTGTGAAGTGTCAGTAAAAAGTTATTAATGATTTTGGTTCTAACTAGACCTCAACCTCAACCTCAACAGCCTATATTGATCCACTGCTGGACGCAGGCTTTACCTGATAAGCGCCTTATTGGCTTTTATCTCATTGGGGTAATGCCCATCAGCCCCACGCTGGACATGCGGGTTGGGGATCACAGTTCGGTAGTAGAATTGTTCTGCAGGGGGCGCTGCTGCCCGCCCCCGGTGGAAATCCCTTAGTCGCCTCTTACGACACCCGCGAGAAGAATTGGGGTGGTGTCCATTCTAAGCCGGCACCACACAGCTGTTCTAACTAGAAAAATGTCTAAATTTAAAGTCAAGTTTCATGTGGTAAAATTACATTTTGATTTAAAATATGTAGGTAAGTGCTTACATAATTAAGTGAAATCTACATGGTCTTTGGCTTTCTGAGGCTTTGAAATGTTGTCCGATTACCTGTAGTAACGTATAAGTAATAATCTTTTGACGCGATCAGCATTATTTAGGTAACTTATTAATGGGTAGGTAAGAAGATATTTTTTCAACATTTACTGCCTATTCACTTTCCCGACAAGCATTCTAATCAGCAACTCATCACATCTAGTCAGTTTCACTCGACAAAGTAAACGGAGCACATTTTCATACTCCGTTTTATAATCTACGACATTCATAAACAAAGCAATGAAGCTCTCCGTGACTTTATTCTCTACGACATAGTAATAAAGCTAGCATGTAACAAAGGTCTGCGCCATTACGTGTTTCCGGTAACAAAATGGCGGACGCATCAAAGAGAGTGACTTCCGGTGACTTGACTTAAATTTTGCAGATCGCTAGTTTGTGAACTTTGCCTTAGTGAATGTTTAGGTAGTGCCAATAGTCTAGCGCCGTAAAGCTCTTAGAATGAAATTTGTAAGTCGCAAAGGTTTTATGAGTAGCTCTCACAAGCAGACGGTTCCGGAAATAGATATTCCAAGCGCAAGCGAAGTTATGTCACAAACTGTTGTAAAGATGCAATATACTTGCGACAAACATCCAGGTTCCAAGAAGACGGTAAACAATATGGATCTTCAAATCCCTCCTCCTAAATTAGGATATGGAAGACATAAAAACCTTACTGTCTGCTGTAAAACGTAACGACCAATATACCTATACAAAGCGAGCTGCTTTACGTTCTGACATATTTTTATGCAAATTGCCATTAGAGTTTGTAGACTTGACGGCCATTTACAGGCTCAGGTTAATGCTCCATCAATTTATGCAGAACTATATGTTATTTTTATGTATTTGGAGGAATGTTTCTAATTTTGTATTATATCATATACCATAAAATATTTTATACCATAAAAATATGTACCTATACCCCAAATAACTAAATCAGAAGGTAAGCTACCTTTAATGCCTGGAAACCAATATCAGTTTATTCAGTCAGCAACATAAAACGTTTTGTTGGAAATATAAAATTTTGCGGGAAGATATCATAAAATCCCATTCATTTTACCTACTTGGTACAAAATACCAACAAGTAACAGGTAAGAACTCATAAGATAACCAACTAGTTCAATTTAGATTGATTTATTTATTTAAAACTTTATTGCACTGGCGTACAAAGGGTGAGCTTAATGCCGAGGCATTTTACCTGGCGACCAAAAACATTCGTTTTTACAGGGGGTTGTCGTGCTAAAAAGTTTTACAGATACCTAAAGAAAACTCTAATTATATACATCTAAATAGGTAGGTATATTAAAGGTTTGTAATAATTATTATTATTTACAGATTATTATTATTATTACTTATAAAGCGGGGCAATGCAGCCAGCAGCTTGCGGACGCTTCCGACTGGTATTGATATGGATCTGTTGAGCTACCTGTAGATTGTTCGCAGTCTTTAGTCAGCTCATTTGTTTCAACTTTAAATACTTGTTCTTAATTATTTCTATTTTTATTGTAGTTTTCGTTGTGAATAAAGGTTTAAAAAAATATTTTTTATGAAGTTCTAGCGGAATTTTCTCAACGGATTGAAACACATGCGCAGGACATTATTGATTTTTTTATATTTAGTGCTTTTAATAGTAAGAACCAATTCACCCCTTCTTTACTTTGATTCTACTCTTCCATCCAATAATATCGATCACTTAACAAGCCGTCTCCAAGGTGAGACAAAGGCGCAAACTTCCAGCCCCAATTAAAGTTTAACCAAACTTACAGCAAGGGGTTACCAACCGTCAGATTTGGCTTCCCTTTCTTTGGCTTAGAAAATTTATTGAGCAGGTGAAAATTGAGGGAAAATTTAATCATTAAATTTAGAGAATGATTCACTTTGATGTCTTTGGGGAGGTACTCTTTTGGGAAAATCTTTTAACATAAACGTTAAGGTATTTGATGGTTTATTTATTTAATTTAAGATAGATAGATAATATCTTTATTGTACCATCAATGCTTATAAAATATCTTACAAACTACTAATTAAATCTAGTATGGCACAATCGGCGGCCTTATCGCTGAAAGCGATCTCTTCCAGGCATTCTTTGGATGGACAGGATCAGTTAGTGTAGAACTTGACGGTGGTTAAGTTTAGTAGCTTACCAGCTCTGGAGTCAGGTGTGCGAAGAATCTCCGGACGACCCACCGACAGACGAGCAGCCTTGAGTAGCAGGAGACCGCAAGAGATCAAGATGATGTTTGGAACTGGAGCTGCTTTGCTGATGTTGGCATTTACCCAGCAGTATGAAGAAATAGGCTGATATTTTTTTTTGGTGATTTTAGTGAGCTTATTCGTTTACACGGTCTCCACCAAATTTTTTTTTAAGCCTGTATCTGAATCAGACACTGATATCATCATCATCATCATCATCAGCCTAGATTAGTCCACTGCTGGATATAGGCCTCCCCTAATGAGCGCCATAGCGCCCTGTCTTCAGCTTGCCGTAGTCTTTCGAAGATCGTCATCCCACGTGGCTGGAGGGCGTCCTACACTACGTTTGCCGAGTCGTGGTCTCCACTCAAGAACACGTTTGCCCCAGCGGTTGTCGGTTCTTCGCGAGATATGGCCGGCCCACTTCCACTTCAGCTTGCTAATTCTTTGAGCTATGTCGATAACTTTGGTTCTCTGTCGGATGTATTCGTTACAAATTCTGTCCTTCAGAGAGACTTCGAGCGTAGCTCTGATAATGTACTACCTATTTTAATTTCTTGTGTATCCTACACACGAAATTTAATATTTCAGCAAATTCATGATAATGACCCTGAATCAATTAAAGGTCTATACGTGTTGATTGCAAAACATTCCATACAAAAGTACAAAAACAACTGGAAACTCAGCACATCTAAACTTCTAGGAAGCTTCGAACATTGAATTTAATTTCCGCAAGACATCGAGCGATGCAAAAAACTTTTGAAAGGTGAAAGTTTTGTAAAGTTTGTTTATTCTGGTATTAAAATGGAATTTATTTTGAGTTTGTAGCAAATTCAAAGATTTCAATAGCAAAGTTTTTCATTTTAAGGTAAATGAAGATTAAACCCGGAATGGAAAAGTTTAATGGAAAAACATTTAATTATTAATAACTAGGTAAGTACTTGGTGGCCATCGGGTCCTAAAAGTGAGGGAAAAGAGGTGCACTTGTGTTTGCGCACTCACTTGTGCATTATTATTTAAAACTACATCATGACATAGACGTGATTCACATTCAACCCACATAAATTTCTTATATATATTTCTTGAAAAACAAAAGGAATTTGTGTGATTTTCCAGCATACTTTTTGTATATGATTAAATGCATTTAAACACTACTTTAAGATAACATTAGTTAAAACACTGTCATAAAACAGACACACTCATAAACTGTGCTGCATACATTCATGCCGTTTATTGGAATTCAAATAATGCCAACGCTTTAATCCGAAACTTGAGAGAGTTTCGGATCATCACAATTATTGAACTAATAAACTATTCAACATCCTGTATACATACATATTCTCATCAGTTGAAAATGAATGAGTACACAAATGAATGAATGTATGAATGAATGAAGGCGTTGGGAAATTAACGGTTGCCTGGTCACATTCATAGCAAATTTATATCTGACTCGAACTTGAAATTTATAGGAGGAATATTATATTAAATCGTTCGTGTCTAAATTTGCTTGTAAACTTAAGTTTGTAGGTTGGTTCATTCATATCCGGACTAAAATATGTTTCAATAATAGATAGCTGAAATCATCTTTGAGTCATTATCATCACCAAAAAAAGCCGCGGATGACGATCTGCGAAATACAGCAGGCAGATACTAGATGCGGAAAGCTGAAGACAGGGCGCTATTACGTTCATTATTGGGCTGCCTATGTGCAGCTGTTGACAACATAGGTTGATGATGATGATAATTATCATCACCAACTTAAAGAATTATCATCACCAACTTAAGACTCTAGTTAATTGTTATACTAGAGGGGCTTACTTGTCTGTTTGTCCTATAAATATCTACTAATAAACTATTCAAATAAATATCTACTAATAAACTATTCAATCGTTCGTGTCTAAATTTGCTTGTAAGCTTAAGTTTGTATTATAGGTTTGTTCATTCATATCAGGACTAAACTATATTTCAATAATAGATAAGAGATAGGTAGCTGAAATTATCCCCTATATCATCACTAAAAAAATCTTGGTGGGATGACGACCTGCGACATACTGCAGGCAGATACTAGATGCGGAAAGCTGAAGACAGGGCGCTATGACGCTCGTTATTGGGACGCCTATGTCCAGCAGTGAACTACATAGGTTGATGATGATGATAATTATCATCACCAACTTAAAATACTAGCCCAGGGCTTGATACAGCATCCCCTAATGAGCGCCATGTCAGTACAGTGTTTCTCATCATTTTACCCTTCTGCTTCCGACATATATCCGCTGGAGTGTTAATATCCTATGATGTAGGCATCCAGTACCACTTTTCGAAGCCGGCAGCTGAAAATATTATTTCTTATCTAAAAATTCTGATAAATAAAGTCTAAAAAGCTTAAATACGTGGATGCTGTTTTTATTTCAGGTTCAAAGGAAAAATTCAGTGAAACAATTTATCAGCTTTGGACTCTAAAGTTTCATAAAAGTCCGTAAGCTGACAATTTCGCATTAGTGCTATTGAGAAACAAAAAAGGAGCACAAAACAAGTTAAGACTCTAGGTAATTGTTATACTAGAGGGGCTTACTTGTCTGTTTGTCCTATAAATATCGACTGTAGGACTTATGGAAAATGTTTTCAGAGGAAAATAAGGTAAATAATGAATTCTTTGTAGGTATAATCAAAGTAGTACCTAAGCTACTTACTTACTTATGGTGAAAGTTTGTTTATGTATGTGTAAAGATATCACTTTATACATTAACAGCTACTAAAATAAGAACTAACCTTTACACGTCCATAGCTACTTAAATAAGAACTGTCTTATTTAAGTAGCTATAAACACATAAAGCTGAAAAGTGCCTCGAGATGGTTCGAGAAAAGGGTTCCCGGTGGCGGCCGTTTACTCGACTTTGCAGGGCTCCACCGCAGTCCCTGATGATTATACATATTCAAACCCTGCAAGCTACAAGACTCTGGAACGCCTTTCCTGTTTCCATTCGGCATGCCAAATCCCTTCCTATCTTCAAAGGTTTGGTTCATCAGCACTATCTGTCCACTCCTAATAGGTATAATCAAATAATTTTATAGTCCTTGTTTTTATTTTTTAGTGCTTTAGTTTTATTTTTCTTAGTATAGTTTCCGATCATACTCGTATGTCATTCCAATTATATTTTCTTTGTTATTCTAATTTCAAATTCTAGCCAAAATATACGCCACCGTCAAGTTCTACACTAACCGATCCTGTCCATCCAAAGGTTGCCTGGAAGAGATTACTTTCAGCGATAAGGCCGCCGATTGTGCCATACTAGATTTAATTAGTAGTTTGTTAGATATTTTATAAGCATTGATGGTACAATAAAGATATTATCTATCTATCTATCAAACACAAGGTTAATAATTGATTTACATTGCGCGTGAGATAAACTTTTTTGAGGTTCTTAATTTGTTCTGCGTTTTACCGTTGCCCTTAGTAATATAAATCAGAACGGTAGCTCAAAGACCCTGAACAAAGAAGCATATCACCTGTCCATGGTAAGATCCATTTAGCTGGGAAAGAGTGGACGATCGTGACAACAGGACAGGACAGAAAGGTGTTAACGAATATTTTTATAAGAATTGTTTTATTTTCAAGGGAAAACTAACGGCCATGCGATATTTTGACGACCTCAGTGGCGCAGCGGGCGAGAGTCCGCCTGCGACGCAAGAGGTTGCGGGTTCGATTCCCGCCTCGGAACAAATTTGTGTACGATCTGCAGAAATTTGTTCCGTTGATCTGGGTGTTTTCTATGTATCGTAAAAAAAATATCTATGTATATAATGTACTAAATATATCAGTTATCTAGTACCCATAACACAAGCTTTGAGTAGCTTACTTTGGGGCTAGATAGTGCTGTGTGGATTGTTCAGCATTATTTATTTATTATTATTTATTATATCATAGTCGAATAGCATTTACGACCATGGCGGCCAGTCTCAACGAAGACTAGCTATGTGTGCATAACTTATTTTATAGTGCAAAAGTGTGTGCGCAAAAACAGGTGCACTCTCTATTCCCTCACTCTCATAATCAGGACGGGAGACCGACACGGCCGGGGAGAGCTCAGGCGCAGGACCAACGGCCTCGCCGTGCTTTCTTAGGCACGGAGGCATGAATAGATAAATACGATACCATAAATCTCCAGAGGCCCCAAATGTTCAACGTGGGTAGTGAAATGAGCAGTGATTTTAACAAAGTAGGAAAGGTATTTCCTGGAAATAAATTCGAGAAGGTCACGGAATAAGGACTTAGCAAAAGTTATGTAGGTGTCTAAGCGCAATAAAAAGCGGAACAAGAAAATTCTCTCCTCATTACTTTCAATGAGTACAAGGACATCTCTGTAGAAAACTCATTTTAAGTAATTAGCAACAACAAATTCACGACAAAATCAAGGACCTATAAAATACAGAGCTTATCCGACCCGCTTCTCTGTAAATATATAGCAACTAGGGAGGTGGAGACAATCTGCCGAGATTTATCGATACCCTTTTAACTCCTAAACTCCTAATACTGTGACGATTGGCTACATTTAATTTTATTAGCTTTCGGGAGTTAAGGCAGTCTGTTTTGGGTTGGATCTCATTGGTATGGATCTCGCATGTCGAGGAATTCAAAGATGTCTCTTGCTTTCTTAGTAGCTATTTATTGATTGCGTAGCCTTGATAAAATCTGTTATTATCCATTTCTGTTTGCTTTGGATTTTCTTTTTTCTGGATAATCGTTTTGATTAACTTGGTATTCGAGAGTATCATATTAGGTACCTACCAGAATAGGTAATATTAGATTCGGTGCTGTAGCAATTATCTGGTAATACCTAAGGTTTATTTAAATTTAACTGTTCTAAGAATAAACCACTGTTTATGAACACACATAATAAACCTAGTTTATCATAAATCAAATAATGTCCCATTTTTTTTTAATTCGATGGGACTTGAACCCAAGTCCTTCCCTCAGTATGGGAATGTGCTAACTAACTACACCACGAAGTCAAGTGACGTAGAAGTCCCAGAGATTTTTGACTCGTTCTGAGAGAAGGATGCGGGTTCAAGTCCCGTCGAAGTTTAAAATTTTTGGGGTATTATACTTAGATGGTGGGGTATTATACCTAGTTTATTATACTTAGATGATGCTCTGTGGATTTTTCAGCATTCCACGCTGCTGTGTAGACTGAATGAACTGAAATGATACCTAGATGATGCTTCATCTAGATTTCAGTTCATTTCATTTATTTATTTCTTTAAATTGTGGGTGGTGGAATAGTAGGTAGGTACTAACCAATCGCCATGATTCGAGAAGACTGATAGGGTAGACAGGGCTAATGGCGCTCACTGGGTAATGGCGCTCACCTATCTAACTCTGTCAAATTGGAACGTAGCAACACGCCACGTCACATGAAGTGCGGGGGGAGGGGTCCTCTGACAGACAGCGATGCAAACTGGCAGTCTGCTCGCGTCATGCGATAGTGAAGTGCGTTTCTTCGTTTGCGGCCGCGCTGATCTAATTTTTGATTGGGTGTTTTTGTCGGTAAGTCCGATAATTTAATGCTTATTTAATTATTCATTTTACTTTTCTGATACTAAAACTATTCTACTTTGTAATAATGCAATCAGTTTTCAATAATTGTGTATGATTTTTTTTTTAATTTTATATTAATTACAAAATGACCGTTTGGGGTTATACCGCTCATCTGAGCGCCATTACCCCTTAGTGACTTATTTCTTTATTGTTATAGATATGCCATATATGAAAATTATAACAAATGTATTATTTGCGAAGAATTTGGAAAAAATAAAGAGTTGTGGTACCGCTGCACCATCTGCGGACTGTGGGCCGATGCTATATGTTCGGGGTGGGATTCACCAGATGGTTACATCTGTGATTTATGTGTCCAAAAATAAAAAATTACTATTTCTGATTTGTATACTCTTATGAATAATAATTGATGCTAATTTGTGATTGTAGACTTTACTTTTATTATATAAGGAGTACTTAATAATATTTGCTATATTAAAATGTATCTTACTTGTTATATTCGAAAAACCATGTTTGAGCGTCATTACCCCGTACGCTGAGCGGCATTACCCAAAGTCAGGGGCAATGCCGCTCAAACATGATTTTTTTTATAATGTTGTCCTACTACTAGTAGGTCAAAGATATATGCTTTTGTTGTTACATTGTTGATTACTAGATAATTAAAGACTCTGTTACTTTTCTTAACATTGATTTATAATAAATAATTTAAAAAATACAACGTTTTTTCCTTAAGTGAACGCCATTCCCCCTCCTTACCCTAAACCTGAATTTACCATTCGTCGGTTTTTTATCACGAACACACCCTGTAGATGTCCCATAAAATCGAGATAGCAGTTTTTATATCGAGCCAATTTACTAGGAACAAAAACGTAGTTTCTTCCTATCGGTGCCATCAATTTTATAAGACTTAACTTGGGATTTTTATTGTTCACCCTCACTTCGGTGCCTGTTTATTGGTACCTACTGCATTGTTAGATTGGCTATTATTTTTGGGATTACGTTTTGTAGGAAATTGTTCCTTTACAGATAAGAAAATTTCAGCCAATTGGGTAAATGCATTACTGCTGAAAGCACCGGGACCGGTAAATCTTTGCTCTACAAAGAAATGAGTCTTTTCAAAGCAAACAAGCTCTTCACATTTCCAAAGTTCAATCTTCTAAACTGATACATCTCTGTTATTATTTCTTAAAAATATAATATTTGTTACATTGGAGTTATCCAAATCTGTTTTCTACCACCGCAATTTTATTGCAATGTTAACTTCGTAATTTTGTTAAGAAAAAACCATGTCGGATATTTATTTTCATCCGCTTTGCGGAATTGAGTTCGTTTTTGTACGCATTCGTACAGTCTGCTGCGTGTTTTATGTTTCAAAAGAAATTATTTTTCCGCAATAAATCCAAGCAGTTTGTAAAGCTCGTTTAACCTTAATTGCCATTTGAAAATGACTTCAGCGCGGAAGGAATAGGGGTTTTCTCGGAACTCCGTTTTCATTATCATTTGCCTCTCAAGTGAGCTTCTTGAACATAATAAAACATACTGCATTTTGACCATTCTCACGTTTCGGTGAATTTAATTACTCTTCTGATCTTTGTCTTTTGACACTTTCATTCCGAAATAGCCTATTCCTTACAGAGGCAAAAATGGCATTCAAGTAGGTATTGATAGATAAAAGATTTTGCTCAACTTTCAGGTTACATAATTATTTATTCTGTCAAAACTTGATTGCGATTTAGAGTTGTTGGATTTTTCAGCTGTGTGGTAAGTACCTAAGAGGAATACAGAGTGCTTGGGCGTCAATCTGGATTTTAATCTAGATTTTACTCTTGACTACGCTAAGCTTTTTAAGGACGCTAACCCACTTAAAGGCGCTCCCCCGACCCAAATCTGCGCCAGCACCAACATATTTTATCTAATGATTATGTTAAACGAAGGAATTTTCCAAAATCGATTGTCAAGTTTGTGATTCCTATCATACGCTATTTTTTAATACCCCTCATATAGTTTTATTTTGTATACTTTAAGCAGAGATGCGAAGTTGCTCTTTTATGACATCATGGTTGCCTTCGCAACTTCGCATCTCTTCCTACACTATACAAACTAAAACATATATAGTTGCTATGGCCGCTTGAATTTTTAAAATTATTTCTCTTTTAACATAATAATTAGATAAAATAGGTGGTGGCGCTGATTTGGGTCGGGCCTTAAGAAGGAGGTTCTATTCTCTGTTGAACCTTTTGGAAACATTGCACATCTTATATTTATTAAACTCGTATCATCATCTTCATCAGCCTATATTAGTCCACAGCTGGACATAAGCCTCCCTTAATGAGCGCCATAGCGTCCTGTCTTCAGCTTAGTAAACTCGCATAGTGCTCTCGAAATTCCTCAAGTCCAACGTTTCGTTGATTTTATTTTGCCACAGTAACTATCATATAGTTACTATTATATATTATGTAAAGAATTTTATATAAAAATGATATTATATATACTTACTATCATATTTATAAATGCAAAATTTTGGATTTATGTTTGGATGTTTATTACCTATTGACGCAAAAACTACTGAACGGATCGGGCTGAAATCTTGTATACTTGTAGTTCTAGGCCTGTAATAAAACATAGACTATTTTATCCCACAATTCAGTTCTCATGGGATAGAAATAACCTTTAATCGTTTCCATAGAAACAACGCGAGAAAAGCCAGAAACTACTTTTTTGTTATAATTTCTAGATAATGACATGTAAGACATGCCTTTTTCCAATCAATCTACATAAGGTAGTTAGATCATTAAAATGTTATGAACTACAGAATCTAATAAGGTAAGGGCCAAAGGGTTCTTCCTTACGAGATTCTGTAGTCATTTAATACAAACAAGAAATAAAACTAGATAAATAGGAAACCCAACTTAACATTGTTTTTGTTTCAAAAGTTGAAATGAGCCCAGTTTCCTAGACTTGTTTTCGTAATAAAACATACAAAACATATAAAGATTTCTGATTCTCATTCTTAAAAGAAGGGAGGATTGGCTTTTTTATCCAAGACTTCCGTCACTGAACTTATTTTCAACTCACCATGCAATTTGCCATTCGATTTTATGGCTTGTTACCTTAATTTAAAGTTCATCAGGTGTGAAAATAGCTTTTTCTAAAAGATCTCCACTTTCTACCGCATCTGTGTACCAGTGTTGCCATCATGGTCTGAAAAATGTGAGATATTTCCCTGTTTTTATGTAGATTGAATGACATGTGCTTTTATGCTTTTTTAGGCACGACATAATGATATTATGATTGAGTACTTTTTTATGGTGTTTTCGTAAGGATTCATGCTGTTTTATTACAAATGTTTTTGTTTGGGCTTGATATTTGTGTAATGTTTCAGAACTTTCTTTTTGTAAGTCATAAAGACTTTTACCTTCTAAAGAAAGACAAAAAGTCTAAATCAGTTTTTTCAGGTTTTTTTGTTTTTATTTTGCATAACACTAGAATTGGTCCGCAGATAGTTCCTAAGATTTTCGTCTAGTTAGGATGCGTGTTCCCATAAAGATCGTTAAATACTGGGATATCATTTAAATTCTGTTTTTTTAATGTTGCACCACTAAACTGGTACTTTAGCATACCTCGTAGGTATGTATTTTTCGTGTCAGTCATCTATAATCTTAATCATGCAGGTAGGTACATATTTTTTTTGGTCTGGACAAGTCAGGCGAATATAATTTATCAGTTATATCGTATTAACAAAGAGTATTACAATCAAATAGTAGAAACAAATTAGAACTAGTATTCACAATTGAAACAATTGAGCTAAATGTAGACTGTTGCATTGCAAACCATCCACAGGTAGCTCTTTTAACTGCCAGTAATTGTCTCTTCGTGCCGTTAATTTCATTTACTTTTATGACCTTAACCATGTCTCCAAGCAATTATAGTTAAATAAATAACGCTGGACAATCCACACAGCACCATCTAGCCCCAAAGTAAAAGTACTCAAAGCTTGTGTTATAGGTACTAGGTAACTGATATACTATTGAATACATAGATAGAAATTTTTTATTATACATAGAAAAGACCAACGGAACAAATTACTGCAGATCGTACACAAATTTGTTCGGAAATCGAATCCGCAACCTCTTGCATCGCAGGCGGACTCTCGCCCGCTGCGCCATTGAGGTCGTCGTAATATAAATTATCGCGACGATAATTTTTATTGACTTGTCGCGAGACACACGTCCTTAGAGGTAGTCTTTAAGTAAACAAAACATTAAATGTTGTTTACAAGCACGTAAATCCGTATGATTTGCTCCATTTATATTGATTTAGTGCGTCCAGTATTGTTCAATGTAGCATTTATCAAATATCATATGGGGGATTATTTTCTTATTTTCCTTATGGGCTTTTCGAAGGAAAATGATTCTTGCAATAGCTGAAATATGGTTGGTAATAAAAAGGTATGGCGATACCTATCATGGCAGATAGCTGATATTATCTTGGCTTACAGGTGGATATCGCCCCAGCTTATTTGACAGACCATAATATTAACAGGCTTAACAATTTCACTCAAATATAATATGACTGCGGCCTATGATAAGCTGCAGACGTTGTTCAGCTATTATGTTGTGATAAAATGTATCATTTTAATTTCCTTCTAAACGGGCTACACTTTTCTGTTATTAGTGGCTGCACTATTGGCAACTAATTGCCCGGCCATTACAAAAATATTGCTAGAACACTATTGTCCGAGCAATCTATGGCCAGGCCATGTGTTGCGTTCAAAAACAAACAACAAAGACAGAACATAGCAATTAGTCAAAGCATCACTAACAACAAACTTCATGTCGTTAGAAAAAGATGCACTATGCCATTACAATAGGGAGCGAAACAACAATAGAACTGGCTGGGCAATATTGCAGTTAAATCGATCGGTCAGCGATCGCCCGGCCATACTGGCCACACCTAAAATGTTTGGCAATTATTGCCGGGCCATTACTGCAATCTTACATAGTCTGCCTGGTATTGCGAGCAATGTTGCCGGCCATTGTGTTGCAGCCACATATTGCAGAAAAGTGTAGCCCGTTTAGAATAAATAAATAATGCTGGACAATTCACACAGCATTATCTAGCCCCAAGCTAAGCAGAGCTTGTGTTATTTGTACTAGATAACTGAAATACTTAATACAATACACTACATAGATAGATATTTTTATTGTACATAGAAAACACCCAGACCAACGGAACAAATTAATGCAGATCGTACACAAATTTGTTCCGAGGCGGGTATCGAACCCACAACCTCCTGCGTCGCAGGCGGACCTTCGCCCGCTGCGCCACGGAGGTCGTCAAACTAGAAGCAGCTTTAAAGTGGCTTTCTATATCGCTTTCATGGCCGAAGATGCAGACGTGCTTCTCGATCCCCGTGTACTGGCTGCGCGCCCCTGCGGGTCACACTGCCGAAGCTGGGCAGAGTAACTGTTTTGTGTAATCTTCGATATAGTAAAATTAAATACGTGTGAACTGTATTAACAAGGGGCTGTATTCGTGGACAAAGTAATGCGAGTACATCAGTCGGTGACCGTTGGTTCGTTCGGCGCCGGTCGGCTCGTGTCGGCGGCTGGGCCGGCGCGGGGATTCGAAGCAGTTGTCTCCGACAGTAACTTCTCATTTGGCAAACATTTTAACTCTTAACCCTTATGTTACGTCTCTACCTACCTCCTAACGCGTTAATTTGGGCGATACGCAGATGTGGCCAAGATTTTAACGTGTTCATTTATTGACGCCGATAAAAATGCACCTTGTCTACTAGTACCCAAGATGTATTTTTAGCGTCTTAATTAACGCGTTAATAGACATTACAATAACGTCAACGCTAACGCAGGTAAAGCCGTAGCATGAAAAAAATACCGAAAAAGTTTGATCTAGTTTTTTAAATTGTAATAATTTCGTTGCGTTTAGAAAACTTTTCAATATAAAATGTACCTACTTTGTATTATGTGAGGGAGATGACAATATTTTTAAGTAAAACATTAGCTCCTACACCATCCATCTTCTTCGTGAAATAGGCCATGTCACGGTGTTATCTGATGAACACGCGTATAAAGTACCCACATGCTCTCATTGTTTCTCAAATATAGCTCAGCTGTTAACAGCTAACCAACTAAGCCGTTTCTATTACATTCTCAGCCTTACTAAGTCAGAAACATCGATATACGTTAAAAGCCCAACAAATAAATACAACGAAAAGGTAAGAATGTCAATTTCTAGTTCTTACTGACATCTTTAAGGCTTTTACGTATAAAGCAAAAGGTATATTCCTATAATAATAATAATAATATTAAAATGATCACAAGAGCACGTACGAGGGCGGCTACAAAAGCACTCCGACCACCACCACCGCAGCCCGTCTCGACTAGCTCCACATCCACATCTTCGTCCTCAGATGAAGAGGAATTTCAAACGCCGCCTGAGACGAGTGATGTGTTGAGCAGTGAAGACGAGCTGCCACCGTTGCCTCGACCGCCGCGAACACCTGTGCGGCGAGGACGACCTACGCTGTCAGCTGGCTTGGGACCTGTAGGGCACACAGCCCCGCGACCGGCCCCCGCCGCTGACGGAAGAGTGCGTCGCATGAAGTGGACACAAAGAATTAACGAAAATGTCATGCGCGCGTACTATAGGGCTACAGAGGGAGGAACTAATTTGACTGCGTACCGTTCTAGGATAATGCCGTTGTTTCAGGCCCTTGAACCGACTGTCAACATTAACGTGCAGCGACTATCTGATCAGGTACGGGTCATTCAACGTTCAAAGCTGTTGGATGACATTGTACTTGATCAACTTCGACGTGAGGTGCTCAGTGCTCAAGTGGTGAACCATCCACAGTGTAACCAGGCTGTTACATTGCCACCGCGACACATCACATCAACACCAGTGATATCCCAGCCTGATTACGCTGTGGAAGAGGTCAGTCACGAGAGCATTGAGGTAAGTACCCAAAATGATGAGCAATTGAGGAGGGCTTTGGAAGATGCGATTCTAAGTTATAAAAATTCAAATTTAAGACCGCGTCTGCCTCGCTTCCCCACCCATAGACGTAATTTAGCTATAGTGGGGGCCTTGAACCCACTACTAGTCCCATATCTACTGACTAGTAGTGATCTTACTGATACGCACTCTATTCTCTACTGTGGGGCTATTGCGGCCTGCCGCGTTGCGCAGGTAAAGTTTCCGGACTGTGACCGTGCTCCGCGCCAGGCTAGCAGTACCCCTACTTGGCAGCAGCGAATAGAGAGGCGTATCAGTAGGTTCAGGACTCTCATAGCTAAGTTAATTTGCTTTAGGGAGGGCAACCATAGACCTCGGGTTATGCGCTTTGTGACACAGGCTTTTGACGGAACTGAAGTTCAACCTCAGAACTATTTAGCCTGTGCCACAGAGCGCATAGACTATCTAAAGCAAAAAGTCTATGCGTGGGCAAGCCGAATTAGAAGATACAAAAAGCGAGCTGACAGATTTTGGCAGAATCGCATCTTTCAAAGTGACCAAAGGAAAGTTTACCGCGATTGGGAGAAACCCGATCTACGTGTGTCTGACGATCAGGTACCGGATGCCGAAACCGGAAATAATTTTTGGCGAGGCATCTGGTCAATACCGGTCGAACACACGGAAGCGGACTGGATGAATGTGGTAAATTCTGAATGTGAAAACATCGAAACCATGGACTCTATCACCATCTCTCCGCTAGACGTAAGTAATGCAATCTGCTCGGCCCAAAACTGGAAAAGTCCTGGCCCGGATGGATTGCATAACTTTTGGCTAAAATGGTTTCGGTGCTCACACTCAGTTCTAGCCACACAATTCCAAGAAGCAATTGAGATCGGGTCACTCCCACATTTTATGACGACGGGTGTAACTTTCCTGCTCCATAAGTCTGGTAGTACTGCGGAACCGAAGAATTATAGACCTATAACATGCTTACCCACCATCTACAAGCTACTTACATCCATTCTGACCACAAAAATTAACACGCATATTGTTACAAACAATATTTTGGCATATAATCAGAATGGATGTAGGGTTGGGTCCCGTGGTACTAAGGAGCTCCTCCTCATTGACATGGCCATTAGCCAACAGGTCAAACGTGGCAGAGGGAACTTGTCGGCTGCATGGATAGACTATAAGAAGGCTTATGATTCGGTGCCTCATACTTGGCTTGAGAGGGTCTTAGAGTTGTATAAAGTAGATACTACTCTAAGATCGTTCTTGGGATCATGTATGAGGCAGTGGATCACTGTTCTTCGTCATCCAGGGAGCCGAATGGATCCACCTGCCACCAATGATTTGATAAGAATAGAGAGGGGTATATTTCAGGGCGACAGTCTGAGTCCCTTATGGTTTTGCCTAGCTCTGAATCCACTCAGTACTCTACTGAAAGATTCAGAAATAGGCTATCGCCTTCGGAGAGATGGTGGGGTCATTTCTCACTTGTTGTATATGGATGATCTCAAACTATTCGCACCGAATAAAACCCAGTTAATGGCCCTTCTGAATATCACACAGATATTCAGTAGTGCTATTAACATGGAGTTCGGTGTTGATAAGTGTGCGGTCATACAAATACAACGAGGGAAAGTTGTAAATTCTAGTAATTTACAACTTTCAGAGATAATGTCTCTCAAATCTCTCTCAGAGGGTGAAACCTACAAATATCTTGGTATGCCAGAAGCGTTGGGTATATTGGACGGGGACATAAAGCAGTCGGTGAAGGAGCGCTTCTTTTGTCGCCTTACAAAAGTGCTAAATAGCCTTTTGTCAGGTGGCAACAAAGTGCGTGCCTTCAACGGCTGGGTTATGCCACTGCTCACTTATACTTTTGGCATACTGAGATGGACTCAGACTGAACTAGACGCCTTGGACTGTAAGGTTCGTCAACTTTTAACCACACATCGCATGCGACACCCACGAGCTTCGGTAATGAGATTGTATATCCCGCGGAAATGTGGTGGTCGAGGCTTTTTAAACGCCAAGACCCTACACAACCGTGAGGTATGCAATCTCAGAAATTACTTCCATCAAGCCGAATACCAGATGCATCGCGATGTGGTTACAGTTGATAAGAACCTTACCCCTCTCTCCTTAGCTAACGAGAACTGGCGCAAACCTACGGTGATGAGCATCCAGGATCGGAAGGCTATATGGGAGAGCAAAGAGCTGCATGGGAGATTCTACAAGGTCCTCACAGGACCTGATGTAGATCTCCCAAGCTCAGTAAACTGGCTACGTTTCGGTGACCTCTTCGGGGAAACCGAAGGTTTTGTCTGTGCAATTATGGATGAGGTGGTGAAGACGAACAACTACCGAAAGTATATCATGAAAGATGGCACGATCGATATCTGTCGAGCGTGTCATCTTCCTGGAGAGACCCTTCGTCATATACTTTCGGGTTGTTCGCACCTTGCTAACTCTCAGTACTTGCACAGACACAACCAAGTAGCCAAAATTATACACCAACAACTTGCTCTCCGATATGGCCTTACTGGACCTGAAGTTCCGTACTATAAGTACACACCGGCGCCAGTTCTCGAAAACGGCCGTGCCACGCTCTATTGGGACCGATCTATCATTACAGACAGGACTATTCTGGCGAATAAACCTGATATTGTACTGATAGATCGGTTAGAACGGAGGGCGGTGCTCGCTGATGTCACCATACCACATGATGTTAACCTCGTTAAAGCTGAAAAAGATAAAATTAGCAAATACCTTGATTTGGCTAACGAGGTTGTCAGCATGTGGGATGTTGATTCAGCGACTATCGTCCCGATAGTCGTTTCGGTTAACGGCGTAATAGCGAAGAGTCTCGATCAACATCTCAAGAAACTCTCGCTAGGAAGTTGGATCAAAGGCCAGATTCAAAAGGCGGTACTCCTGGACTCGGCGCGCATCGTCAGGAAGTTCCTCTCTTTGCAGCCCTAGTCACCGGCCGCTTGAGCCTAGCTTCGCGGCCGGTGATTCACCGTTTTGATATATTTTTTACTGTAGAATAGTTTTATAACATTTTATTTTCTATAGTAAAAAATGTATTTTATAAACGAGATTAAAGAATAAATGAGTGTATAATAATAATAATAATAATAATTCATTTATTTCAAACCATAGACAAGTTAGAGATCTAATTTAACTTATTCTACGGTCCACAGTAATCTATACCTTAAAACTAACATACATATAATATAAAAACTTAACAAGTGGATTTACTTTAAGAAAAGCGCATTCGGTTCTTGGTTGAGTCATGGAGGAATCTTTGACTACCTTATAGGTTTGGACTTTTAGACCTATAGGCTGTCTAACAAAACAAATGACACTCGATGTGTCTCATTCAATATGAGGAAACCACTGATTCAAACAAAAACCGTTACTTGCAACCAGAACTCTGGCAAGAACGCATCAAACTTAAATGATTGTATCTTCAGTTGCTCCTCTGTTAGGTTTGAAGCCATTTAGTTTTAATCCAGAAATATTTTACCATTGAAATCCTTTGGTAAAATAAAGATTACAAACTCCTCATGATATGAGAAAACTCGTATTATAATTATAACCCTTAAGCGCGCCCACTAATCGGTATCCGAGCGTAAAGAGCGTAAGGATTCGTGGCGTTGTAATGATTTCTATGGTACAACGTGTACTGGATCGGTATATCTGCCGATACTGATGCCAGAGATTGTATTTCTACGGCCAGAGCTTGTATTCATATTCATAATATATTTATTGCAATCATTGTGTACATTTTTAGGTCTTAGTATTTAAGTAATGTATAAGAGGCACAATGGTACCTTAAGCCCTAGGCGTGGCAATAGGTACTGAGAGTGGAGGTGGACCGGGTTTCTATAAGAATCTCTAGTTAGGTTTTAGGTTGTTTATTTTCGGTATTTCTGATGATGACGTCATCCGCAACAATATCATCGTCACTACAAGTATTTGTTGCAGATGACGTCATTGATAAACTCAAGCAAATACCTATATTTCCGATGCGAAATCCAAAAATGGTAGACAGGGTGCGTCTATAGTATCGGCATATACATAAAATAAAATAAATAATTAATGCTGGACAATTCACACAGCATTATCAAGCCCCAAGCTAAGCAGAGCTTATTTTATGGGTACTAGATAACTGATATACTTAATACAATACACTACATAGATAGATATTTTTTTATACATAGAAAATACCCAGACCAACGGTACAAATGTCTGCAGATCGTACCAAATTTGTTCCGAGGCGGGAATTGAACCCGCAACCTCCTGCGTCGCAGGTCCGCCTTCGCCCGCTGTGCCACGGAGGTCGGCAAAATATGTAAATACTGACGCCGCGTACGCTGCGTACACTACGATTCCGATCCGTGGAAATGTTAAAAACAAAATGTATCAACCATCGCAAGTTTAAGCTGGGTCTGAACTCTACAAGGTCGAATCTAGTCGGCACATAGTATTGATTGAGCTGAAAGACTAAAGACAAAGGTTTTGTAGATATAGTACCTACTATCGAAGTAATGTAACTAAAAGTTAACTTTAGTTTCTCTTTGATTAACAAAACTAAATTATATGCTATTAAATAGGCTTTGATGAGAAGCCATTGTTAATTGAGATCAATAGGGATCAAGTATGAAATTAAGGTGGTGGTGGGCTAATTAAGAATCTAGATAATGATTTTTTCAGACTCTATGCTCGTAAAATGCACTGTCTACATCTTACCGTAAGCAAGTGATTATAGCATGTTAAAAAAGGTGAAGGTTTTACCAAATTCAAAGAAATCAAATGACATCTCCTAGTTCGAGTCTCCTTGGCAATTATTTCCAAATTTTTTGCCGCAAAACATGTTACCGAACTTTTTTTATTAGACACACAGACTATAATGTGAGGTATGTGAGGCTCCTCGTGCATAAAGCTGTCTTCGTCTTGGACGTGATTAAATCTTTCTCACATTCAGGATTTAGTAACTTCCTTGCTTGCTTCGCTCGTGAGTTATTCTGGAATCCTAACTTGCGCTCGGAATTAATTTTTTTTATGCCGACTTTCGACTACGGCGGCCAGTCTCTCGGAGACTAGCCAGATGCGCAGGACATATTATAGTGCACAAGTGTGTGCGCAAACACCGGTGCACTCTCTGTTCCCTCACTCTCATAATCCGATGGGACGACAGACCGACACGATCGGGGAGAGGTTAGGCGCAGGACCAATGGCTTAACGTACTTTCCGAGGCACGGGGGTGTAACATCGCCAACTTCCTGACTCCGGGCTGCTACTGTGAATTTTTCTTGCTAGAAAAACCCCAATAACAACTATTGGTCCGACCCGGGATTCGAACCCAGGACATCATAATCAGCGGTTGAACAAGCTGACCGCTAGACCAACGACACAGTCGGAATTAAGACACTATTTTACACACCTACCATTATCGCATGACCGCCGTCTACTTTTGCGTTTAGTCAAACTCTAAATGCGTGTTTTATACTGTCCGCCTCTATGCCTAAAAGAAGGCATAATTCGGTATAATCTCCATGAATGTTTCAAAATATCGAATGAGCTACCGATTATTTGCAAATATTTTTGTCTGACGAGGTATCGGATTGGGATGAGACATTGTCAAAGAAAGTTGAAAATACAGTTGTTATGTGAAGTCGCAGTTGAGATATCAAAGAAGTTCTGAACGTTAATAGTTATCTGATACCGTAAAAGCCAAAGGGATATCGTTTCCTAAACTAATTTTAATTAATTTAGCACATCGTTATGAATATCGGTTAAGTATTCATAAAATTTTGCACCCTTTAAAATCTGCTCAGGTTATAAACACACTGTAAATTTCAGGTAACTAGCGGGTCTTTAAGACCATCGTAAAACACCCTAATAAAACTAGTGCCAATTATTTTATGAGCAGATTAAGGGTTAAGTTTGAGTTAAAATCTTGCCATGGGCATGCGAGTTCTTGGGTCTTTATGCGGCATTTATTTAAAACTAGCTTCTGCTCACGGCTTCTCACGCAATTTTCAAGTAGCCTAATTCCCTCCCCGGGATGTTGTTTACCTCCCTACCAAGTTTCATTACCATGCGTCCAGCCGTTTAGGCCTGAAACAGACAGACCATCGATGTAAGTAAAATTCAGGAGATCCCCCGATAAGCGTCTACTAGCTTCTCAAAAAGAATGAAAGGTTCAAATTAGGTCCAAGTAGGTCCACCCACCTCACTCACAGTCGGACCGGCGGCACCGCCAGCGTTCCTGGTTTACTTGCGTATTGTAATCTCGGACGCACTTCGGTTTAGGCACGTCTTTCACTCTTTGTTGTCCATTAGGTAAGTATATTGCAAAAGATTGAAAATAGCGTGTCTTTGCGTTTAGTTGTAGCAAAACACAGGTTTTTTTTTTAGCTAGCGCTGGGGGAACTTATGGAACGTTCTCCCAGCACCTGTGTTGTCTTCTGTGAATTTTTTTTAAAACGCCTGCCGTACCTGGTGACTATGGCAAACACCCCCTACGCACACATAGGTCTTACATACACTATAAAGTTACTACCAAACTGTACAACAGTTTGTCGGCCGTAGCGAACCACCCCCACCCCCCCCACCCCCCATTTTCGGACGTATGTGCGTACCTATTTAAAATTGGGTTGTGAATTCTCGGTTTTTAGTGGATATTTATGGTTTCTAACTACATTTAGTTAAGTGTCCACGAGACAAAATGTTTTACAGTTTAGCAGAAACTATAATGTTATGTACTTTTAATTTGAAAATAAATAAAATATATAAATACAAAGTAATCTGTGATTTTTAGTTTCGAGTCGCCTACCAAAAACAATTTACTGTTCAAACTCCTTGCTGCTCCGAGCTACGGTAGCCCATAATAACCTTTTAAAACAAAACAATGCCCATTCGTCCACGCCAGAAGCTAGAATATTTTTTGAAATGTTTGAAAAGAGAATATTTATTCTTAGCACTGTGGGAAAATTGTTCCACTTTCAATTTCATACCTCAAATTGGTTTCTACGAATTTTCAGGTTTCCGTAGCGAGATTTTTTTGTTCATTTTTGAAGCTGTGTTTTACCTACGGTTTAAAAAATGGTGTGCTGAACTTGCGTTCTAGTTTGAACTGGAGTCACCTTTAACAAAATTTTCTTTTAGTTTATAAAATTAGTAATTTTTGGTGATGCGGTGAGAGTTTTGGGTGAAGTACAAGAAAAACGATCACCGAATTAACTTAAATTACGATTCAAAGAAGTAATAAAGTTACCAAAGCCTCCTTGGTCTAGGAGTCCCGTTATCAATCGCTAATAATGAGGTCCCGGGTTCAGATCCCGAGTCGGGCCAAGATTTGTGATATTGGGACTTTTCAAGCAAGAAATATTCACAGCAGTATTTTTCTTTGTGAATAAAGGCTTATGCCCTAGTAGTAGCTTATTATCACTTTATTAAAATTACCTGCTTACACAATGAAGCCATGAGAAGAAAGTGGATTGAAGAGGCAAATCCTTAAATCCGTTTTTTTTCATTTCCAAGTTCACGTACAACACAATACTGTAAAATCGCATTTTTTTCACAAACAAAAGGCAATAAAACCTTATAAACTTTCAGCAAGTCAAGATTCCTCTGTTATTCTTCATCACAGATTTCATAAACATCCAAAATTACATTTATGATGTACGGTAGCAATAGCTGTATTTCAAAAATTGCTTTCCGGTTCTTTCATTACTTTTTTCTCGCAAAAGTAACGTCCAATTTGGCTGGTTATATTAGAAAAGTTTATATAAATGCCTGGCTTTAGTAATAAGGATATGCTAAAGGTTAAAGGCTTACATAAATGAGTTCGCTTGTTTGGGTAAACGAGTTAATTTTGCAATTAGGTTATTCGGTTTCCTACCATATAGGTTTTTCCGGCGGTTTTGTTTATCTTTCACTTTGGGTCAGTGATTCCGAAGGTATCTTCATACTAATATTATAAATGCGAAAGTTTGGATGGATGTATAAATGGATGAATGTCTGTTACCTCTTCACGCCAAAATCGATAGGGCTGAAATTTAGCGTACGTAATTCTAATCCTGGAATCAAACATAAGCGACTTTTTATCCCATAAATCAGTTCCCATGGGATAGAAATCACCTTTAAACGTTTAAAGAAAAAAACGCGTGCGAAGCCACGGGCATAAACTAGTTTATTATAAACTAGTATCTGCTCGCGACTTAACACGCACTGTTTCTATGGGAACGTTCTAAGGTTATTTACATAAGCGAATTGATTTATGAGATAAAAACCCTATTTTCTTCCAGCTATAGCTACACCTTTGCAAAATTTCAGCCCAATCTGTTCATTAATTTTGACATAAAGAAATACATAATATACCTATCCGTATTGTGGATCCAAACATGCGCATTTATATTATAAGTATGATGTGATGTGCGAAATATATAAATAATAGCTTCGTTTTGTACCTTGTTTATATGACAGTACAAATATTTTTCGTTTCAACCTTTATAAAACTTACATAATATTTGAAAAAGAAGTGTACTCTCTAGATAATCTGAGAGAGTTCTCAAACGTGTGAAAAGCTAATAACTAAGCTTCTTTAAATAGATACAAAACATCAAAGGCACCTTAACTCCATAACGCAACCCATGCGCGCAAAATTCGGCGGCAAACATCTTTAACGAAGCGGCCTTTGTAACGAGGTTCTAGTAAAAAGGGCGGTTATCGCAACGTCATTACTCCGCCTTCAGGTGAGGGGACACCGCGAAAGGTTTTCATATTTTCAGGTCGTATAAAGGAGTTCTTCAGTGTTTATAGCCTGGGGTAACGTAGTCATGGCTATTTGGAGTAAACAATTTATTTTAGCTGTGTGGTGCCGGCTTAGAATTTGCACTACCCCAACTCTGCACACTTTTATGACACCTGCCCCGTCCGATGGATATAGGGATATCCACCGGGGGCGGGCAGCAGCACCCCCTGCAGAACAATTTTACCACCGAACTGCGATCCCCAACCCGCATGCCCCGCGTGGGGATTATGAGCATTACCCCCATGAGATTAAATAAAAGTCAATGAGGGGCTTCTCAGCGGGAGGCCTGCGTCCAGCAGTGGACCAATATAAGCTGTTGAGGAGAAGGAGGAGGTAAAAATTTATAAAACCTTATAAACGGTCGTTGTTACCTATTATAAATTGTATAATGTTTTAAATAACGGGATATTTACCATGATTTGAGTTTTGAGCTTTCCAATATTACGTTATTTATGACTTTAGTGTTAATAACCATGATGAATTTTAAAGTTTTATATAATGTTTACCCTAAAACCACATAAATTTCAATAACTCCAAAATACACGACTTGAAAATCGACAACACTCCGGTAAGTTCGTGATAATCGCCATGTTAGCTTCAATAGTAATAAAAGATATAATTCAAAAATAATAAATCTGAATCCGAAAAATAATGGTGGTCTGATGATTAGGTATAACTTACATTTTCATACTTCTTTCTTATTAAGTTGTATTCGGACTTATTATTTTTGAATTTTAGATCCAACATTTTATACACATTTGTGTACTATATATAAGTAGATCTTGTGTGTTCCATCGAGTCACGACTCGGAAAAGAATTTTTACTAAGCTAAGGAATGAGTACAAAATTCTTTTTATTCTTCCTACTTTCACAATGAAAATGTAACTACAGATTCATGTAATCAGAAACGCAAAGCACCCCCAAAAATCTCAATTCAAGACCATTACGAATAACTCTACAAATAATTTTTTGTCAAGACTCGGATTTCACAGTAGCACCGCGTCGCTTTGGTCATTACCAACGAACCGGTATCCGAAAAATGACGGCTTTTCCCCTCCATTTGTGAATTCACTGACGGTATCCTTTCACTTTATTCTTTTGAAACATTTTAACGGGAATTGGTGTCATTTGTTCCAAGAGTAAGTGACATTTAGGTTCTTTATTATCATGCAATTACGAAGGGTATCTCGGAACTGTGAATTAAATGGTTGAGGAATAAATTAGACACTTTGTTACACCCTGTAATCTATACTTATAATAAAACTGTAACAGGTCCAATTCTGTACATTGAAGATATTTTGAAAATGTTTTTTGGAGGGCATTCTATTATCAAAATCAAAATCAAAATCAAAAACTCTTTATTTCCATAAATACAATAAATGTACACTTAGAAAAGGTCAAATTATAAAACTATACACTGACACGGAAATAAAGTGATATTTTTGATTTCTGTCGCTTCGGTATGTAGGCCAAAGTAAAGAAGCGACGAAGAAACCTTTAGCCTGTTAGTTGTTATTTTTCGAGTTGGAGCAAAACCCGTTCCAAGCTTTTTTATCTTCTAGATAATCTGATATTTTATAGTAAGCCTTTTTGCACAGCAAGGTTTTGACAATTTGTTTGAATTTATTTACTGATAATTTTTGCAACTCACTAGGAGTTTTGTTGTAGAAGCGTATACATTGCCCTTTGAAAGATACATTAATTTTGTTTAGCCTAGTTGTGGGCACAGCGAGTTTATGTTTATTTCTGGTATTAAAGTTATGTTTATCACAATTTTTAGGGAACAGATTTTTATTTCTATGAGTGTACAACAAGTTTTCATAAATATATTGACATGGTACTGTCATTATATTTATTTCTTTGAATTTATCACGTAAGGATTCTCTGGGACCCATATTATAGATTGCACGAACAGCCCTCTTCTGCAGCACAAATACGGTGTTAATATCTGCAGCGTTCCCCCACAGCAGTATACCATAAGACATAATACTATGGAAGTAGCTGAAATAAACAAGTCTAGATGTATCCACGTCTGTAAGATGACGGATTTTTTTGACTGCATACGCTGCAGAACTAAGTCTCTTCGATAGCTTATCTATGTGTGGGCCCCATTGAAGTTTATGATCTAAGGTGATTCCTAAGAATACGGTACTTTCTACTATTTCTAACGTTTCTCCTTTAACGTTTACATCAGCCTTCACTTGTTTAACATTAGGTAGAATAAATCTAATACATTTTGTTTTGCTTTCGTTTAGCAAAAGATTATTGACACTAAACCAATGGACTACTTTTGAGATTGCATTATTCACATCGTCGAAGTTTGTGTTTTGTCGTTTCATTTTAAAAATTAATGAAGTATCATCAGCAAACAATACAATCTCGTGATTATTCTTTACTAGATGAGGCAGGTCGTTAATATAAACTAAAAATAGGAAAGGACCAAGGATAGAACCCTGCGGTACACCCATTGAAACTACAGACCCCGAAAACCGTTTCCCATTAATGTCAACTCTTTGTATCCTATCACTCAAATAAGAAGTAAGAAGATCCAAAGAGGTGTTTCTTATTCCATAGTGATGTAATTTCCTGATTAATGTTTCATGGTGTACGCAATCGAACGCTTTTGACAAGTCGCAAAAAACGCCTAAAGCATCTTGCGACTTCTCCCAAGCATCAAAAATATGCGATACTAACTCTACACCGGCATCAGTAGTTGATCTGCCGCGAGTAAACCCGAATTGCTTACAATGTATCTTTCCTCGTACTCAAAGAGTAGAACTCAATCGATACTGATACTGAAACCAAAACTGAAATTTTTTTCATTCATGTCTGTCTGTCTGTCTGTCTGTCTGTCTGTCTGTTTCTTAAACGCGCATCACGCCGAAACTACTAAAGGTATTGAAATGAAATTCAGCATGATTTTAGGTCATATTACGAGGAAGGACATAGGATACTTTTTATCCCGGAATTCAGTCAGGTTCCCCTGGGAGAGGGGATGAAAGTAAAATTTCTTCACCGCGCATCACGCCGAAACTACTGAAGGTATTGAAATCAAATTCGGCATAATTTTAGGTCATTTTACGAGGAAGGACATAGGATACTTTTTATCCCGGAATTCAGTCAGGTTCCCCTGGGAGAAGGGATGAAAATAAAATTTCTTCACCGCGCATCACGCCGAAAGTGCTGCATGAGTTGGAATGAAACCTAGCACGATTTGATTTCATACTACAAGGAAGGACATGGGATACATTTGATCCCGCAATTCAGTAAGGTTCCCCTGGGAGAGAGGATGAAAGTAAAATTCTTTAACCGCGCATCACGACGGAACTACTCAATGAATTCGAATGAAACTCGGCATAATTTGAGTTCTACTCTTTGAGTACGAGGAAAGATACATTTATCCTGGAATTAAGTAAGGTTCCCCTGGGAGAAGGGATGAAAGTAAAATTCTTCACCGCACATCACGCTGAACTGCTGAATGAGTTGGACTGAATTGGTATGATTTGAGTTCAAACTACAAGGAAGGACATGGGATACATTTTATCCGGTTCCCCTGGGAGAGGGGATGAAAGTAAGATTCCTTCACCGCGCATCACGCCGAAACTGCGGAATGAGTTGGAATGAAACCTAGCACGATTTGAGTTCATAGTACAAGGAAGGACATGGGATACATTATGTCCTGGAATTCAGTAAGGTTCCCCTGGGAGAGAGGAAAAAGTATAAGTATTTAACCCCGCATCACGACGGAACTACTGAATGAATTCGAATGGAAGTCGGCACGATTTGAGTTCATACTACGGGGAAAGATACATTTTATACCGGAATTCAGTAAGGTTCCCGTGGAGGGGATAATAGTCAAATTCCTGGGTAGCGCATGACGCCAAAAGTACAGAATGAAATCAAATGATGCAATTTATCTGGGATATCAGTAGGCACGGTTCTCTTGGGAGAGGGGATAAAAGTCAAAATGTGTTCTTAGTTGTAAT
The DNA here is from genome assembly GCA_949316285.1 of Eupithecia subumbrata. Taxonomy (NCBI): domain Eukaryota; kingdom Metazoa; phylum Arthropoda; class Insecta; order Lepidoptera; family Geometridae; genus Eupithecia; species Eupithecia subumbrata. Next base: position 10,749,821 of record OX438630.1, on the reverse strand, counting down.
TCATTAACGCGTCGCCGATTTCATGCATTCTTTTTATTAGAAACAGTGTTGCAAGATCGAATTTGACTAAATCAGTAGAAAGTCGAGTAGAAAATCAGTTCATTGAAACAAAAAAATCAGTAGATAAAGGGTAGGTAAGTTCCTATCCATTTATTATTCCAAGACGCACCCATTAGTTAGGGTTCTACCTTAGTAGGTAGGAACCTAACTAATGAGTGCGTCAATGCCTATTTCATTCAAAGTAAAATGTACAAATGGTCCATGCAATATTCATGAACATGATATTTGGTGGTTAAGCTGGTCCAGTTAACTGTACCACCGAAGTTTGGTTGGAGTAAGTGGTCCAATTAAACTAACTGGACCACAGAAAAATATTTTTGACTGTGGTACACAATCAACTGTACCTAACTAATAACGAAAAAAAATTACGGTGGTCCAGTCAAATGGATCAGGTGCCCAATTCTGTAATACAATGGCTTCACTATGACAATGGAATCGTCGCAGAATCATTACGTAGAATCTTTAGATTAATAAAACTCCAGATAGTGCGTGCGAGATAAATTAATAGTTTCAAACTTGACGCGCGTCTCTACATCTGCATTCATCATAATTTCTTTCATCTAAGGTAGAATACCAAAACGTGTCATTCCGTGACGTCTGTGACGTCCCTGTCATAGTGAAGCGATTAATTTAGCAGAATAGGGCCCCAGCTGAACGGAACCATGAGTAAGAAGTGAAACGAGTATGACACTTCTTAACACTAACGCTGGCCGAGTCGTAGCTGAAAGTATTTTCGATAAAGAATGGGATTGAAGATGACAACATGCTATCCGCCGTAGACCCCACACGATTTATACACTATTTAACTAGGTACCTAAATAAAGATTCTTATATTAAAAGTGTAACAGGTCCAATTCTGCGCATCGAAGTTTTTTTGCACGGCGGCGTATCATAATATGAGAGAAACTGTGGTTAAATGTGAACTTAATTAGTCGGCAGGTATGGCAATCGCGAACGAAGTCGCGGGTACAGCTAGTGTAAACTAATAGCGAATTTACAAGGTGGCAGAGACACCAGCCTTAGCTTGCTAAGAAGGTAAAGATAAACCATTCTAAAAACGCACCCCCCTTTTGATGTAAAAACTATCGTAGTTTGATGAATTCATTACGGATGTATGGTATGAAACGTTGGTGTTCTCCCAACACAAATATGGTTCTTAGTTAACCCGCTTACATCCGTAATGAATGTACGTCCCCTCCACATAACGTCATAGGTACATACACTCGGCGTGCATTTTCAGAATTGTTTATTTATTTATTTAGGGGAAAACCAAAGGCTTAAAATAAACAGAATTACAAATAAATAAATACCAGTAAGCTTATTGAAGGTTTTCACGGATAGGATTATCTATACATTATTGATATAGGTACAGCGTCAACTATTGTTTACGCTTTATATACTATTGTATATGGCTTTTAAGGGTTTTAGGGTGCGTTTCAACTGACGCGGAGCTGAGCGGAGTGTAGAGGAGCGGACCGTGAATTGGCCAATCACAGTGCCTAAATCTACGCAATAGCATTGTAATTAGTCAATTCACGGTCCGCTCTCCACTTCGCCCAGCTCCGCGTGAGTAGAAACGCACCCTTAAGGCCGATTCAAACATATCAATAGCCAATTCCATACAGAATATTGACGGACCGTTGACGGAGCTTACATATTTATGTACCGAATCGGAGACTCACTGATACTGAACTGTGACGTCACTGATATGTGTGATTCGGCCTTTAGTGAGCAAAGGCTAACAATCTAGCTTTAGGAGAGTTATGATTTGACAGTCTGTAATGTACAGACTTACAGACTGTCAAATCAAAACCCTCCTGCGTTGGTAGTCGCGTAAAAAACAAGAACAAAATTAAAAAGTTTTAAAATTCCCCGACAGATTTTCATGAATTATGGCTAAGAACACCTCGGGATAAAATTATCTATGACACAAAAAAAACTAAACGGAAATCGGTTCATCCGTTTGAGAGCTACGATACCACAGACAGATACACAGACAGACACGTTAAACTTATCACACCCCTCTCTTTTTGCGTCGGAAGTTAAAAACAAGCGTCTTTGGAGATGACTCAGTCCACACGTGGCCGAGTAGGTGTAAGAATAAGTGAAGAACATCGTAATATATGAAATCCTAGACCAAAAATGCTTTAACTTATTGTTTTCGACGACCTCCGTGGTGCAGTGGGAGAAGGTCCGCCTGCGACGCAGGAAGTTGCGGGTTCGATTCCCGCCTCGGAACAAATTTGTGTACGATCTGCAGAAATTTGTTCCGTTGGTCTGGGTGTTTTCTATGTATAATATAAAATATCTATCTATGTAGCGTATGGTATTAAGTATATCAGTTATCTAGCACCCATAACACAAGCTCTGGTTAGCTTGGGGCTAGATAATGATGTGTGAATTGTCCAGCATTATTTATTTATTTTACAAACAGTTCAGAGTCAAAGACAATGAATATCAGTCCGTCCCGTTCTTTTAACAAAAAAAACTGAAACAAAACAGTTATGTAACAAGAAATTGGATTCCAAAGTACACAGCAGCCACGTCGCTTCCAATTAAGTACATACTATGGAACCTAATTGCAGAAAACTCTTAACGATAACAAGATACTTCACTCTTATTGACACGAAACAGGGAAACATCAGAAAAAACATTGTTTTGTCAGCAAAAAGCTTTACTAAAAGGGAGAATGCTCGCATTTTTCGGCTGGGCGCCGCCGCCGGTGACGTCACAAAACCACCTATTACGTCACAACTCGTTGGTTAATTCTTTGAGGAGAATTTCAGAAACGAAATTAAGAGATGGAAGGGTCTTGGGGAATGAGTTTTGAAAAGATTTTTAGAGTCTGTATTTTTTTTGTTGAAAATCAGTTTGTTGTTATGCAGAAGCCTTTATTCACAAAGAAAATTACAATCAAATAATATAAATAAATTACACTATATAAATAAATATAATCAAATAATATAAATAAATTACCTACACATTCATTGGCCTATTTTACATCTACGAAAGATTATTTAAGTTTTACTTTAAAAACTTTCGTAGTTTGACTATTCATTACGGATGTAAGCGGTGTCACCCCGACCCCCGGCGCTCACGTCAGGAGAGATGCGGAACGCGAGAGTCTAGAACCGCACTCACCCTGAAGATGTCCCTCGTTAAGAGATGAAACTTTGGTGTTCTTCCAACACAAATAACGTTCGTAGTTAACCCGCTTACATCCGTAATGAAATTATTTAAGTGTCATTGTCTGAGTGTTCTGTGTCTGACTGGGAGGCAGCCTAGCATTTTCTTCCTACTAGACTACAGGAAAATAAATGCTCATCGGCAGTTTATCTGTATGTTCGTCACAGCATGACATTCCGAAGCGTCAGAAATTAAAAATATCACTATATAACCGTGCTTGTTTAATTTTATGAATTTGACCTTTTCTAGGTGTACAGTTATTGTATTTATGGAAATAAAGAGTTTTTGATTCTTGACGAGACGACCTCCGTCGCACAGCAGGACAAATATTTGTACGACCTGCAAATATTTACAGATCGTACAAATAATTTAATTATAATAATTTAATTGCAATCCTATCGTTCCGGGTGTTTTGAGTCATTTGTTTCTGATAAAATTAACTATGTAATGAAATGAATAAGTATATGAGTTATTTAGTAGGTACGCATAACACAAGCTCTGATCATTTTGGTTCATGAGGCTGTGTGGATTATCCAGCAATATTCATTTATTTATTTAAAGGCTGGACCATAGGAACGGACTACGGAACCCTTAGTTAGTGTGCGAGTTGAACTCGCACTTGGCTGGTTTTTCCGAGCCATCAACCTTTTAAAAAGGTTTCAATTCCAGTTCTAATTTCAAACACAGCGTGCAGCGTCATTCTCTTCCCCCATTTTAGGGATTTTATCAAATTCCCTTTTTCTAAGATAAACCATTCCTCGTTTATTAGATTTAAGCGGCAAATGCGGGGTTTATGCGAAGGCCCAGATTGTGCTTTGACCTTTGATTAAACCTTACTTGTAAAATAACTTGATTAATTCATATCGTGATGGAAAATTTGCTACTTCATATGTCAATTTATGTACCTAGTTAGTCTTACCTACTCCAGACTTTGGAATCTCACGGTGTTTTCCACAGGATTATGCAACATGTGGAAATTGTATGAAGCTGCACGCATTTGCAAAAAAAAATACGATTCAGTATTTAATACATTCAGTATAAATAATAATAATAATATATTCAGTAATAATACGCGGATTATACAAACTTTGAACCCCTCGATGTCCAGAATTTCCCTTTCAACTTAGAAATTGAATTGACTTTATTATTTTGGTTTTCAAATTTCAGGCGGTTGAGAGTAGTACTCTACTATTGCTAGAGATCGACATACTGACTAAGTTATCTGAGTCATCATCATATAAATAAATAATGTAAATAAATAATGCTGGACAATTCACACAGCATTATCTAGCCCCAAGCTAAGCAGAGCTTTTGTTCTGGGTACTAGATAATTGATATACCTACTTAATACAATACACTACATAGATAAATATTTTTTGTTAAACATAGTAATCCAGAACACTCTGAATAAATATCTGCAGATTGTACAAACATTTGTCCCGAGGCAGGAATCGAACCCGCAACCTTCTGCGTCGTAGGCAACAACTTAACTCGCGAACGGTTCACGCGGTTTAGCTATAGTATGTAATAGGTTAGTCATCGCAGCGGAGATGTTAAAACATTATTTTTGGCTTCGATCTAAAACAAAATTATCCACATAATATGTAAGTAGTCTAAAAATTTACCGCCATTCCCTCATCACCAGGAGAGATTAAAACATTATTTTTGGCTTCGATCTAAAACAAAACTATCCACCTAATATGTATGTAGGTAGTCTAAAAATTTACCGCTACCAATCCCCTCATTACCAGGAGAGATTAAAACATTATGTTTGGCTTCGATCTAAAACAAAACTATCCACGTAATATGTAGGTAGTCTAAAAATTTACCGCTACCTATCCCCTCATTACCAGGAGAGATTAAAACATTATTTTTGGCTTCGATCTAAAACAAAACTATCCATCTAATAGATAGGTAGCCTGAAAATTTACCGCTATCCCCTCATTACCAAGAGAGATTATAACATTATTTTTGGCTTCGATCTAAAACAAAACTATCCACCTATTAAGTAGGTAGTCTAAAAATTTACCGCTATCGTCATTACCAGGAGAGATTAAAACATTATTTTTGGCGTCTATCTAAAACAAAACTATCCATCTAATAGATAGGTAGCCTGAAAATTTACCGCTATCCCCTCATTACCAGTTCCGAGAAGGTATAACATTACATTTACACAATTTAAAGTTTTCAGAGGTCAGTCCATTATTATTCGAGCCGCGTTTTGGTGCGATACGCAACGGGAATTGAAATCCTGATAAAATTACATCGAAATACTGTTATATATACTACTAGTTTATGCTCGCGGCTCCACACGCATTATTCTTGGGCAATCAGCCTATTTATTCTAGGCCTAGCTCCATATCTATGGAGACCTCAGTGAAGCAGCAGGCAAAGGTAAGACGGAGCGGTTGCGGGTTCGATTTACGCCTCTGGATATGTGTGTCGTAGGTACTACGAGAAAAAAAAAAAAAAAATCTCGAGGAGTTTTTTGCACAAGGAGTTTGGTTTGTGTTAAGTATTTTTTAAGCGCAAGGAGGTTGATAGCATTGAAATAGAGTTCGAATAGATTGGTGTGTTCTAAATTCAAACACCGAAATAGTGAGTGTGTGCTTTTTATTCACTGTTCAGTAAATAAAATAAGTTTTTTAGAGAATGTTAAAAAAAATAAAAACTGTTGAGTTTTTATTGAAACAAATAACCATCGGCTCAGAACAGCTTACGTTACATTTTTAGTTATATTCACAAACGTTTATTGATACAGTATATCGTTGAGAACTAAGCGGATTTTCAGTGAAAGCTTTATACATTCCAATTTAATTTTAGTAGGTAAGCACAACATCGATACCAATACTTTAAATCCGTATGTAATCTGTTTGTCTCTCTGTCTGTTGCTTTTTTAACTCTTAAATATCGAAGTGGGACATGTGTCCCACTTCAAAATATCTTAGTTTTGAGCTTTATGAAAGAAAGGTCTGCGTAAATAAAATAAATACAAATAACCAACTATACCTAGTTTTATAGCTTGTTTCAATAGATTCCAGAAAAAGTAACCCGAATCAACCTAATCAAAAGCAATTGAATAACATCGCAAAAATTTACGACTTTGGCGGGAAATTTGCCAGTGTGAGGCTTACGCACTATAATTTTTTTTTAATCAAAAGCAGTATATCGCTAGATGTAAAACGATATTTTTAGCGGTTTTCGAAAAGATCAAGGTTAAAAGGGGGTCAAGGTTAAAAGGTTAAGTTAGTATCCGACCGGTGTTACGGGTCGGATGTACCTACGATTCGCAGCGAGCATGATATGTTACATCGTGTGCTCAAATCTGTCTCGGGAGAAGCATTATTTTTAAACTATATTATTTTGTTACATAAAAGTCTATGGTTTACCTACCTATTCACATTTTCCAAAAATTAGTTATGTTGGGCGAAAATACCAAAATCGATTACAACTTGTCATAAAATCGAATCGGTAAAGCATTAGAACATGATTGTTTGGTTTTCAGTACAACTGACTGAAAATTTACAAGAGCGTGTACAAACTATAAGCCCATTGTTCCACTGGTAGCGGGTTTGATTCCCGCCTCGGGAAAAATGTTCGTACGATCTGCAGATATTTATTCAGGGTGTTTTGGTTGTTTTTAATGTTTACTAAAAATATATATCTATCTAGTGTATTGTGTTAATTATATCAATGATCTAGTACCCATAACACAAGCTCTGATAATGCTGTGTGAATTGTCTAGTATTATTATTGTTATTACTAGTTTTTGCCCGCGGCTTCGCTCGCGTTGTTTCTATGGAAACGTTCAAAGGTTATTTCTATCCCATGGGAACTGTTCTATGGGATAAAACGTAGCCTATGTTTGATTCCAAGCTTAGAGCTACACCGATGCAAAATTTCAACTCAATCTGTTCATTAGTTTTGGCGTGAAGACGTAACAAACATCCATCTATTCAAACTTTCGCATTTATAATATTAGTATGATTAACATACCATTCATTTTTCATTTTCCATTTAATGTACAGCGCCTCTATCGTGCAGAAAGAGAACTACGCAAATCCCCATACAAAACTATCGTCAAATAGCAAATAACTAACGTCAATAATCAAATTTTCTAACACAGGCTTTTATTTGTTATCCTCCTTGAAAATAGTTCAAGCAATTTTCTCCTAGGATAGTGTGATCGTGTGACTTCATGAAATTTTACGCATCGCAAACAATTGGGCAGGTATCCAAGTATTTCGCAGAGTCATGTTATTTAAATAAACTCGCTGAATCCAGAATACTAACCGGATTGCTAAGTAGTAAACCCGGTCGAGTGCGAGTCAAACTTGCTCGCGAAGAGTTCCGTACTGAACAACGACATCTAGTTTTAGAACCAGCAAACAGCATTTATTAATTCCATATTTTTTTATAGTTTTATGAATTTATCAATAAATTAAAGCTGTTGAGTATCTGGCGCAGCGCATTAGCATTGCCATACAGCGGGGCAATGCACGCTTCCGATTGGTATTGAAATGGATCAGTTGAGCTACCTGTAGATTGTTTGCAACAGTCTGCAGTTAGCTCAATTGTTTCAACTGTAAATAAGTTACTAGTTCTAATTTGTTTATATTGTAATTTGAATTTCTATTGAGTTCTGTTGTAATTTTCAATGTAAAATATTTCCTACCACTTCATCTGTGGTACGGGCTCTTAGTATTCAGTAGTTCTGACCTCTCCCCGATCTTTTCGGTCTGTCATTCCATCGGATTATGAGGATGAGGGATAAAGGGAGTGCACCTGTGTATGTACCCACTTGTGCACTATATCCTGCGCACCTGGCTAGTCTCTATAGAGACTGGCCGCCATGGCCAGCGTTCGGGTTGGAAGAAATCTTCATCATCATCATGATCATCATTCAGTAGCTAAAGAGTTGGCAGGGCCGACGCGAAGGCCGGTTTTCAGTCGGATTAAAAATAAACGTTCGAATTTTCCGATGCTTTAATCGATTTATTTTTATAAACCTGATCAACCCGAGGCGAAATCAAAATAGCGTTTTATAAATAATCGGAATCGAATTCGAATCCGACGTTTTCGATTCGGAAACGAATCGAATGATTTAAAATACCCCTGCTGACGCGACCGCCGGCCGATATAAGCACCTATAACTATCATGGTAATAGATGTAAAGTACGTTGAAACCTATTAGGTTGAAGGCAGGTACAGAACGCAAAATAAAAAAGAAACACTCCATAAAGGCCTCTCCAAACTCGCACGTGGATCACGGCGTTAAATCGCGGCGCGGATCGCGGTGCGATCACAAATTCCAACGCCCTTAACGCTAGCGCGCGAATCACGCGCGCCTTGCAAACCCTTTGTCGTGGGACAATATATCGGCAAAATACGGCAACGAGGCGAGAACGCGACGCGAAGCTGCGAAGATTATGCGAATCGGATCCATACGCATGGTTCGCGGCACGCGATCCGGCTTTTTAAGTCTACTGTTCAATTGATACATAAATAATAAAGGAACGTGTTCATTAGTCCAGCAGCTGCGTGTACGACAGCTGATAATGAGGTCCCAAGTTCAAATCCCGGGTCGAGCTAAAATCGTTATTGAATGGGAAAACTAGTAACAGCTCTGAGTAAGGAAGTTGGCGGCGTGTCACCCCCGTTGCTCGGAAAGCACGTTTTGCCGTTGCTCCTGTGCCCGACCTCTACCCGGTTGTTTCGGCTCGTAAGTCCTATCCGATTAAGAGAGTGAGAAAATAGAGAGTGTACCTGTGTTTGTGTGTGTGACACACTTGTACCTACACTATAATGTGTCCTGCGCATATGGCAAGTTTCAGTTAGGACTGGACGCCATACCCGACAATCTGCTTTCTGGAAATCATTCAACAAAAAATTGAAGCGAAGAGAAATTCAACAACGCTTTATTTCTTATTCGATAATAATTTATCGTATAAAAATTTGACTTGTCAAAGTGCTTATTTTGTAAGCCTAAAGAAATAAAGTTATCGAAATCTGAAATCAATACAGGAACAAGGCTGAGAGAGCTATAGACACCTAGCTTTTTCTCCACCTCAGGAATCAAACCCGCAACTTCCGCCTCAATCATACGCCTCCGAAGTTTCTCGAGTGCCTATTATCATAATCAGGAAACCAGGAAAATATCACAACTTCCCCTTATCATTATTTATGTCATGTTACAAGTTACGCGGAACGAGTTACCGAAAAACAGCTTTTCTGAAACTACCCGCAAGCTAACGAATTGAACGACATACTTCGGGCGGATGGCAAATTAGATTGCTCTTTACGAACTGTGCCTCTACCGGGAATTTGATATCTAGCATGGTAAAGTCATAAATAACGGGATATTTACCATGATTTGAGTTTTGAGTTTTCCTATATTTCGGCACAGTTTCATGCGCCATGATCACGGAATAACTGACGGCACTTCGAGTGAGTTGTTATGGGCAGATATAAATATATATTCAAATCATGGTAAATATCCCGTTATTTATGACTTTAGTGTTAATAACACTGATGGATTTAAAAGTTTTATCTAGCATGGTTCCTAATATGACAATTTAGTTGGTACTACGATATGTACGCAGTCAGCTGCTCAGATATACAGGGTTATTGGTAATTCATTTAAGAGAAGCCTAACGTATTGTAAATTCTATAATTTCTGATAAATAAACATACACTGAATAAAGTTTAGAGAAGCCTTGGGTCCTGTAATACAGCTTAGGCTAGTTCGGGATCCTGCGGACTCAATATTATATTGTAAACTAGTTCATGCCCGCGGCTTCGCACACGTTGTTTCTATGGAAACGTTTAAAAGTGATATCAATCCCATGGGAACTAATTTATGGGATAAAAAGTAGCCTATGTTTGATTCCAGGAATAGAATTACTTGTATGCAAAATTTCAGCCCGATCGGTGAAGTAGTTTTGGTCTGAAGAGGTAACAAACATCCATTCATCCATCCAAACTTTCACATTTATAAGATTAGTGTGACATTTAATTGCGTCAGAATTAAACGACTCACTAATACTGCGTGAACTGCTTGTTTTGTTGAATCACGAACACATTCGTGAAGACGCCAGGTCTTTATTCTTTTTTTTTGTAAATCACTTTTGATACAAAATGGAAAAACACGTTGGTCCGAAACCCAATGAATTGCTAAAGACCGATCTTCTACTCCCACGCCTACTGTTAATTCAAGCCACAGCCCTTTCAAAGTTTTGTTTCAAATAAAGCTTACCTACGACCAAAACCAAATTTAAGATTAAGACCTGGCATCTTCACAGGTGTTCATGATTATAGACAGAGCATCCAGTGCACGCAGCGTCAGTGAACTACCAATAACCCTGTATAAAAATAGCCGCTGGATCATAGAATCAGCCCGTTTGTAGAATGGCTAAGCTGATTGTAAATTTAAATATTACAAATTCAAAATAACGGTATTCACAATTCGATCCCCTTGTGGTCTAGAATCACCCCCTTTTCGGGTTAGTACAGTGTTACATGGCACCCTGTTAAACAGACCCACTGTGTACCAGACAACGCTTTGCAGTATTTGAGTGAGCTAAATCCTATAAAGTAAAGTAAAGTAAAATTTATTGCATCAAATACATGTAAATAAAGTACATAGGTGGTATATGTTTAATATGACACAGTGTATTTCTACTGTTGCGGCGTGCAAAATCTGGATACAATAATACCTATTTCATTATTATAGATTCATAATATAGGTATATTAATTGAAAATTTGAATAAAAAATTTGAATAAAAAAACTAGAGGTTTGTCATTTACATTATTTATCATTTCAGGTATCTAAAAGTGTTTGTCCGTCATGAAATCATTTAATGTATAATAGCATTTACTTTCCAGAGTAGTTTTTAACTTTTTCCGAAACAGTGTGACTGGCAGTTCTCGACGTGATTTGGCAGTTTATTTTAAATAGAAGGAGCCATGCAGAAGATACCCTTGCGCATCAAAGCAGTTTTTCAGTTTGGCATGCAGACTTTATATTGATCTCTTCGATTTCGAGGAATAGCATCGGAAAGCATAGCTTGTTAGTATGAGCCATTCAATGCCTGAATATGAGCCAATCTTGTTAAATCAAAATCAAGTCATTCTGTTCTTATTCGATAGAATGACGTGTCGATTCGTACGGAATAGGCTCGTCATTGTGAGTCCATTGTACTTGTGATAGACACGGGCTGCCCTTAATGAAGTGGATGATTCGCGGAATGATCGGGAAGCAGACACACGCAACGTATGCTGACTAGAATATATATTTTCATGTGAAAAGACGTGAAAAACTATTATGAAAAGTTTCGCGTTCCTGTAATGTAGGTAATGACTAGAATATTTATTTTTAACGTGAAAAGACGTGAAAAGTATAATGAAAAGATTCGCGTTCCTGTAATGTAGGTAACAGAGCACTATTTGTCTAACAGCGTTCTTTCTGTGTTGAAATAATAATAATAATTTATTTATTTATTTATTTTTAAGGAAGGCCTACAACTTATGTAAATTATAATGTTGGACAATCCACACAGCACCATCTAGCCCCAAAGTAAGCTACTCAAAGCTTGTGTTATGGGTACTAGATAACTGATATATTTAATAAATTATATACATAGATAGATATTTTTTTACTATACATAGAAAACACCCAGACTAACGGAACAAATTTCTGCACATCGTACATAAATTTGTTCCGATGCTTATAGAGGGCATCTATATCTACACTCTGCAAATTGAACGAGACTTTAGACATTGATAGATAAGATAACGCACTGCAAGTGTAAAACCATTATTAGACTACAAATAAAGTCAAAACGATTGTGAGTACCTACCAAGACAAACCTCAAAAAGTTTATAAAGTACAAATTTAATGGTACTGTAATTGTTTTTGTAAATATCTATAATAGGTAGTCCTTGACCAAAAAGAGGTGTCAATAAGTTAGATTGGCGATTTGCGAGCGATTTCAAAGCGAGTGCAAAGCGAGCTTGCTGCGTACTCGTTTAATATTTTTTTATTTGTTTGTTAATTTGTTAAGTGGTTTATTAAAAAAAAAGTCTATGAATAATTTTAGTACACGTCTATGAATAAATTTAGTACAGGTACTTATTATAAATTTTGTTTTGAAGGTGTCGTCATCGAGAGTGTTAATCAGTTTGATGAAAACCAGTACCTACAGTTGTTTGAATGGTCGTATATCAAAATGAAGTTTATTATATTATGAAAATTGAATTTATCGCATAAAATTACCTTTAAAATCAAATTTGAGATCAGTGGTTCCTATACCTACTATCGAGTACTGAAATGATTGCTAGCATGAGTTATTATGTCTTTCGTAAATATAATTCCTACTCGAATTAAATAATTATGAATAAGCCTGTCGATCCTATTGCACTACTAAATCATATTTTCATTATTTTTCATTTTTACCTAGGTACTTCCAGAGGCTGCCTTTTTTATTCGTCGAGGAAATTCCTTTATGAATAAACTGGTTTAGGGGTGGGGGGGGGGGCAGAATTATATATGACTTGAAGCGCTGAAAAGGACGTAATACCTACTAAAACCCTCTCCGGTGTTGGGACAACGACGAAAATGGTTAAAGAGGGCTTTCGCCATTTTTGCCAAACCACGGTGTAACACTCCAAACCATCGTAACATACCCTACCTGTCCAATATTGATTATTATAGTTAGATTTGTATATTTTACCGTATCTTTTGTAATAAAATTTATGATTTAAAGTGGCCAATGATCGTCTAGCTAGCGGAAGGACCCGTACGTTGTATAGTAGTAACTCAGATTCTTTTAGGAACTTCAGACTAATGGCTAACCTTTGATTTACCTAAAATTTATCAATTCTTAAATTCTGATACAACATAACTCTCCTTTTTCACAGTCGGTTAAACCAAAATTTCTCTCTCTGAAACAACTTAAATTACGTAGTAAGAGTATAATCCAATCCTCGGACATTCAAGGTAAAGACAATTAGGTGAAGAAGTAAAATTAAGTATAGATTACGATAATAATTGGATCATTTTATGATTTTAGTTACAATGCCTCCACTGTGCGGTTACCAGAGAACTTTGCTTTGGTCCACACAGGTCCAGACCAAAGCTATCTGCTATTAAGTGCCCCTTTCAGAATATTATATTCAGCGCCTCGGGGACAGTCGAAAGTAGAAGACTATCGCCTGGCCCGTACTCAGTTGTAACCAGACATTTAAGTGCAAAGCGATTGAAAAACGCTAACTCAGTAGAGTTTTACGGGGAATGGTCTGAAGCGACCCAAATACACCTACCTACCTCTCCTATACCTATCCTACCTCAACCTACCTACCTAGAAGCTGCTGCTTCTGTAAACGGGGTGGAACCACATTCCAGGCTAACCGTAGATCTAATCAATAGACATAATAAACCCTCAGTTCTTCCACAATCGGGATGACGCTTGCAAAGAACCGTTTAGCAGGAAGACAATTCCACAGACTTGGAACGTAAATGGTCTCCCAAGTCTGCTTGCTAAATTTAATACACAATCCAGGGTCTACTGGATGTGCTTGATAAACATAATAAGAATTTAGATTAGCCAGCTCTGGGATGTAACACCATCCGTCTACAACGTAGAGAAACGATAGGATTAAGTAGTGTGGCTTGCGTAACCTAGCTAGCAATAAACATTCAAAAACGTGAAGGTCTCTTGTTTGATAGATGTTTAGGCTTTTTCCGCAGGAAAGATATAAAGATTTAACATTTATTTTACCGGATCCTAACTTCTAATCGCAGGTTTTGTGCCTAGCATCCCTAAACAGTGTACCTACCTATTCTACCTATGCTATTAAGCCCTGTATACCCCAACTAGAAGCCCGTCGCTTCACATTTACATTTAATCACGTGGTGTGTAATGTTGGACTGGCGGAGTGCAATGCCTAGCCCACTAACTATCACTGCTAGGGAATACGGGGTTGTAAGGCCCGATTTTGTCCTACTCTATAACAGTGTGCGTGCCCTCAGATACTGGCTCGCGAGCCGGGTGCATCGGAGCGACCTAACAGAGGTATGGTAGCGTATAGATAAATATATAGACAAGACCGACGCGTCAGTTGAAGTTCCTCCACGGAACCTCGGGGTCTGACCATCGGGGAGTTCTCTGATCCCAATGCAAGGGTAAAATCAGAGCTGGACCCACTCCAAAGGTAACCCAGGCCCTAGACAGTCTACCTAACAAGAGGGCATGCATTACAGCTACTTACTAAGCTGTAACACACGACCAGAGTTTCCCACTCTGGATTTCCTATGCACAGGGGAGGTTCTAGCTCGTTGATGAATTTACTTCCTAATGAATTTAAGATTCCCATGAATTTAAACAAAGACTCTACGCCCTACACCCACCCAAACTCTAGACATAGCTGGCTCCTCTGGACTGAAATCTTTGTTGATCAGAAGGAACACAACACTAAAATTCCATCCTTCTTGGAGCTCGCCATGTTAGGTTGACCCAGCAGCTAGTAAATCAAATAGAATTTACATTACTTCGCTTCCGAGCGCAAAAAGTCAATCAAAATTTATACCAAAGTCGATCAGCGCTTCGACCTTCCTAGCCAAAAACCCCACGACAACTGACACTCCACGATCAGATTTTCTTCTCCGGAGTTCCTAAAATTCAAAATCCTTCGATTATCAAATATTTCTGTTTTATTTTTCTAGCATTCTATCATTCCCCTCTGTCCTAAGGAAGTCAATATTCCATCGATAACTTTCCATCGTTTTCGTTCTAGAACCTTCTATTAAATAAAAAGTAATCGTAAACTCTATCTAGTCTGTTCAGTTAACAATACTTGGTCTGCATTTCCCATTCCGGTAAAGTTCGGAAATTTATTTAAATCTTATTGAAATTGATGTTCCTGCAAGACACTACAAACCATAGTGGCATCAAACTAGAAAATTTTAAATGTAAACCTTAAAGAACAACAACAATCGAAAATCTATCTCTTTATGAAATCATCGATAATTGATCCCATCAACTTCAAGCTCACACCCGCACTATTATGATTTACTCGAATATTTTATTTTTTCATGCAAGATTCTCTATAAGAAGGTTTTATTCTTTCGGTGTTACAAGTTATATCAGAAAGTGTTAAAAGTTTCTATATTTGCAAATTGAATAAGCCAGCATAATCTGGACCATTACATCGACCCCAAATCCTTAAGCATTTCCAAAGAAGTAAGGATTTTCTAATATTTCTAATAATTTGCGAATTTATTTAGATTTACTATGTTTTTATTTTACCAATCCAGACTAGAATTATTTTTCAATTTAATTTGATTAAATATTGTAATTATTAATCTCTTAATTGATTGAAACTTATAATCACATACATTTTAATGTTTTGTGTATTTAAACCAGGTTTAAAACAATCAATATGGTCCAGCGCCACATTTATAATCTAATTGTCAAGTTAACTCTTATTGCATTATCATCGCTTCACAGAATAAAAACAATTGCTCCTGGAACATGGTCGTGAATCATGTCATCTCTAGTAGAACAACAGTAAACTTATGATAGGATTCCAGACCTCACACATAACTCAACTGAAGCCAGATCAATTAGCCGTTAACTGTATAATAAACCGACCGATAATGCAATTTTAATTTACCCCAGAACCCCAGACAAAGGCTTTACTCCCATTCTAAACCTGGAGTTTGTCAAGTGTGCTCAGATCTGGCCTATTGGGTTGAGTTTGAGGTTCTATAAAGTCAGTCCAAGCTGCAATTCAGATCTCAGATTCTACAATGTAAATCTGATATGATCTTAGTATCCTAACTCCAGAATTATTCCTTTATAGAACCTACTTGTGATGCGCATGTGATTTAAGCCTCAATGAACCGTCCCAGATTTAGAACTGAGGTAACTTACATGGGCAACTGCACTCCGATTTTACAGATACTACTAATCTTCATACAAACTTCGTACTTCTCTCGTACTAAACTATGTTCAACAATCCCTCTATCTTCTTACAAACCCCCTCAGACACATCAGTCACACTTGCCCCGTAGTCATCCCGCACTTGAATCTGTGACACAGAGACTAATAATACATTTCAGTTAATTAATTTGTAAGTTAATTTTCGATTTCATATTTTTTTATTACATCCAGTTTCTATCTCAATTTTCCCGGTGATAAACCATTTTCATGGATTGTCAAAGATTGACAGATAAGTAATTTTCAAACTATTTTGAACGGAAGAAATTAGACCAACTTGTTGGTCGATATGAAATATAGACCTAATACCTCAAGTCTATGAACATATAGGGTCTAATTCACTCTAAAAAACCGTAACCTATCTGATTCAAAGTCCTACTGTCACTGCTGATGCTTCAGAAATACCTGCGTTTACGTAAAATTCTAAAGCAGAGTTATGTCAAATCATGTTGCTAATCAAAAAGAACAAAAGAAAAACCTAAATAAAATAAGGCCCCGCTCCGACATTGGCTCGCCAATTTACACCGATATTTTTCCCGCGCGTTACTTCAGTTAATCATCTATGTTATTATGATTTAAAATTGAATTTAAACATGTTTTAATTTTTTTAAAACCCGATCAACGCTATGCTTTAGTTTGTATACAAAAATGTTTTTTTTTTATTTGTAAACTATCAATGCTATGCTTAGGTTTTAGTTTTAAATTTAGTTTATTTATACCGTTTTATTTTATTTTTTATTTGTAAATGATCAATGCTATGCTTTAATTTTTAGTTTTATATTTAGTTTTTTTATCGACCCCGAGCGTCAAAACGCGTCCGTTACTCTACCTCGTGTAAATCGCCCTTATGTCCATAACGTTCTACCTCTATTGTAACCTTACTGACACTGCCAGAGTCGTAGGTATCGAAAAACAAGCAAAGCCGAATCAAGTTAGTTGAAGTGATTTGACGTTGGCGCCTTGACATGACATTTGACTTTTTGAATGTAAGCTAATGTTATTTATTTATCGACACAAAAATACAAAAGATTCAGGTTCGACAAGTTATATAAGTTTATCTGATCAGTTACTAATGTTTGGATCCAATCCTCGTAATAAAAACACCCATTCCATACGGAACCCTATGTTTGAAAGTATTTCGATTTTCCTCCTCGTGCAAGAAACCGTTGCTGTACCTACCTATTACCGACAAGAACATTAGATAGGTATCTTCCGGCAGGAACGAATGGACAATTAGATAACCATATCTTAATCGTAAGTATCTACACCATTTTCTATCAAATCTACACAAATTTTCAATGTTTATAATATCAAACCATAGCCAATCCGATTGCAAAATAAAACTTATTGGTAACCTCTGACATTTCAACGTAGACTAACCAAATCCCTGTCTGTTCTTTTTCATTACCAAATGACAAGAAGTGCCAAACTCGTATGTTTGTTTACACATTTTTCTTATTTATTTCAGAAATTTACGACCCCTACGCAATCTTACCCTTTCATGATCCAAGACACTCCCAGTCTAACTGCTATGCCTCGTCGAAGAACACTCCCTTCCGAATTACTTTGCTTAAACTGTCAGTGAATATGATAATGACCTAGTTAGCCGCTCGAAACAGTATCCCGTTTTTTTTTCAAGGAAGAACCAAGTAAGTCCCTTTAATCGAATATAAATCTTAGAAATTCCTAACCAGCTAAACTAACAATGTTTCGAATTCCATGCCTAAATCGGACGTCCGCCCTGCATTCAATCCTGATTCCTTCCAAACATCCCTATCGCACTCACTACATACTTTTCCTCTCTTTTCCAGATAAACCTACTAAAATTAAGATGCAGATACAACAGTCAATCTTCTTTCAAACCTGTGGCAATCATATTTCGTTCTGATTGTTTAAGCTTATGCTATCCTTATCCTTCCTATTTGAGAATTTTTACTACGGAATAAAGGTATATACTATCAAATAGGATTTTAAAAATTAACTTTCTAACGGCGGTCTAATTATCACTTTGAAGCGATTTCTTCCAGACAACTATTATTACCGCTTTACACAAGTTGAATACAATGACAGGCTTATTTTTTTCACAGAATACTATGTAGTTATTACCAAATCGTGTTTCTTTGATTACGTACTAGTTTATTCCCGCGACTTCGCTCGGGCTGTTTCAATGGAAGCATTTAAAGGTGATTCCCATCGCATGGGAGCTGATTTATGGGATAAAAGATAGCCTTGATTGTTCTAAAGCGAGACTTAGAATTACGCATGCAAAGTTTCAACCGATTCACTCAGTAGCCTAGGTGTAAAGAAGCAATATACATCCAACCATCCATACAACCATCCAAACCCTCTCATTTATAATATTACTATGATTTTGAATCAAACTCTAATTAATTTCTTGTTAATTTCAGATGCTATTTGACGCACTTTGTCCTTCGTCTGCCACAACAACCAACCATCCATTCCCTAACTACATTTTTCCGTGGACACTCCTACTAGCAAATCAAGAATCAGTCTAAACCTTCAAGCCGGACTTTAGTCATTAAGCTAAATTAGACTAACTAGATAAATCTAGTCTAGATCTGCACTCTATCATGATAATAGAACCTTTTGTCTGTCTTTCCCTACTTAACACAAATAAACCCTTAAATTTAACTTAATATTAAATATATTTATTATCCTCTTTATTTACTGCCTTTGGTTCTTCCTAAATATTTTTTTTGTAAATTGAAAGAATATTTTTTTTTTTTTTTGAAAAGGCCGCCCTAACCATCCCCAACATTTGGAATCAATAAAGTTTATTGCTCATTTTTTTATTAAGCATATTTAATTTATTTAGAAATCAATATTAATGAAAGATTTATCTCTTGAGTCAACACCCTTCAGTAATTCCAAATGTGCCCTTCCCCAAACCACCATTTATCTACTTTATTCTTTCAATTAACAATCATTACATATAAAATAAACTAGCAACATTATGTATACAATAAAACATCAAAAGTTTGTATTCCTCTTAAACCGGCGTTTAGCTGTCGTGGGGTTTTTTGTGAGTTTTCCGAAATCCTAAACCTTCTTCTCGTTGTCGTTCTAAAATTATACCCTTCAATGGAACCCGTTGTCCAACTCTCTTCTTCGCAGTCTCTCCTGGTTTCCAGCCAATTTTGTTCATTATCATTATTGCCTTGTTCTCTGAGATTGAAGCTGACTCGGAGACTTGATTATCAGCCCTTTCTAGTTTAAATCTTCTGTTTCCTCCGTGTCCTTTCCTATTTCGTTTAATTGCGCTGACGTTGTTGTCCCTCCTATCCGCTTCTCAGTAGATTCCGGTCAATTTTGATAGTTTACTGCTCGTGGAGTTCCTCTTCTTTCCTTAATTGGATCGCTACTATTCTCCTCTTCATTTATCGTATTCTTTTTCTGCTGAATTATATCATCCATGTTCCTTAGGTATTCTGCCATTTCAATCAAATTCTCGTATTTAGAGGTGTACCATCCTTGTTGTATATTTCTCGGATAATGCCTGATTATATCAGCTAATAGTTGCTTTTCGGGAAATTTGAAATTCAGCAATTGTGCTTTCCCTGTCAACCGCAAGAAGTGCCCCAACATTGTCGGACTTTCAAATCGATCCCATTTGCCTTGTACAATTGTTCTCCTCAATTCATTTTGCTCCTTCTCTCCCCAAAAGGTGGCTAAAAAGTCAGCCTTGAAGTCTCCCAATCTCTTCCATCGTCCTTTATAGATCCTGGCCCATTCCCTAGCGTCTCCAATCAAACAGTCTTGAACTATGTCCAACTCCTTGCCCCAGCTCTCGGTCCTCCTTAAATAGCTATCCAAATCTTCCAGGAAATTCACCGAATGTATATCTCCTTTGCCTCCAACTTCGGCCTTGCAAGATTAATTAAGATTCATTATGTTATAGCAGATTTGCCTATGCTCCACGACTACTCCTTCTGGTTCGACATCTACACTCCTATCTCCTCTCGCTGGTTCTCTTGTTTCTTCTTGGTTATGACTCCGATTCGTGTTTATTCCTGCTTTAGTTCTCATTGAAGATCTAGCTTCTTTCACCTCTTCGCATAAAACATTCATCTTGGCTGATAGCATTCCTATAGCTTTGCTTAATCTTCCAAACATCAATCTCGCTTCCCCTCCGACTCCTATTGCTCTTTGCTTCACCAATCTCTTCCTCTTTTTTTTTTTTTTTTTTTTTTACTAGGAACCGGAGTATTCTTCTTTTCTGCAACTGGTTCCTCCATCTCTACCTCCTCCCTCGTTCGTATCTGTTCTTCCCTTAATTTGGCGAGTGCCTTTTTATTTCTGCTTACTCACTGCATATTCCTTCTTTTCTTAATTTATTTTAATACGTTTTAATGAATCTAGTTGATGTTGCTAACCTAAACAAATATTTCCAGTTCCTTAGTAACATACCCAGCTAGTAGCTAAAAAAAAACTGCAAATATTTAACCAAATATTTCCAATTCCTTAGCAGCGTACTATACAGGATGCTAACAAAAACTACAAATATTGAACACCATTTTCCTGTCCTATCTAACTTGTACTTGTTGTGAACACATCATCCTCTCTGCTTCCGAGTTCTATCTGGGTATCATCCAATTGCGCCCTACTATTCCATTTGTCTGGAGTTCCTTTCCATTACACTGCAACAAATTGTGCGAGAATCGAACTCGCACTTCACATCTAAATACACCCTAACCTAACTAAACCGAAAATTTTATTAATTCATTTCAATACTCTGCAAATTTTCCAAATTTTGTGCGACCCCATTCTCTCAACAGAATGCAAGTCTCTATCAAGCCTTTAGTAAGAATTTACATAAAAATTACTATTCTCAGGCAACTTTTGAAACAACAGAAATGGTCCTAGGCTCTCATTCTGTATATTCTGTATATAAACAGATATAACTTGATTGAACCAATGAATTAATATATTATTAGATATTATTATTATTATTTTCATAAGTTATTAATTTAGATTGTGGTTTTTATTATTTTTTGGTTTTATTAAGTACTTATTATTATTATTGTTTTTCATTAATATCCTGGTCACGGCACCAAATTGTAACACTCCAAACCATCGTAACATACCCTACCTGTCCAATATTGATTATTATAGTTAGATTTGTATATTTTACCGTATCTTTTGTAATAAAATTTATGATTTAAAGTGGCCAATGATCGTCTAGCTAGCGGAAGGACCCGTACGTTGTATAGTAGTAACTCAGATTCTTTTAGGAACTTCAGACTAATGGCTAACCTTTGATTTACCTAAAATTTATCAATTCTTAAATTCTGATACAACATAACTCTCCTTTTTCACAGTCGGTTAAACCAAAATTTCTCTCTCTGAAACAACTTAAATTACGTAGTAAGAGTATAATCCAATCCTCGGACATTCAAGGTAAAGACAATTAGGTGAAGAAGTAAAATTAAGTATAGATTACGATAATAATTGGATCATTTTATGATTTTAGTTACAATGCCTCCACTGTGCGGTTACCAGAGAACTTTGCTTTGGTCCACACAGGTCCAGACCAAAGCTATCTGCTATTAAGTGCCCCTTTCAGAATATTATATTCAGCGCCTCGGGGACAGTCGAAAGTAGAAGACTATCGCCTGGCCCGTACTCAGTTGTAACCAGACATTTAAGTGCAAAGCGATTGAAAAACGCTAACTCAGTAGAGTTTTACGGGGAATGGTCTGAAGCGACCCAAATACACCTACCTACCTCTCCTATACCTATCCTACCTCAACCTACCTACCTAGAAGCTGCTGCTTCTGTAAACGGGGTGGAACCACATTCCAGGCTAACCGTAGATCTAATCAATAGACATAATAAACCCTCAGTTCTTCCACAATCGGGATGACGCTTGCAAAGAACCGTTTAGCAGGAAGACAATTCCACAGACTTGGAACGTAAATGGTCTCCCAAGTCTGCTTGCTAAATTTAATACACAATCCAGGGTCTACTGGATGTGCTTGATAAACATAATAAGAATTTAGATTAGCCAGCTCTGGGATGTAACACCATCCGTCTACAACGTAGAGAAACGATAGGATTAAGTAGTGTGGCTTGCGTAACCTAGCTAGCAATAAACATTCAAAAACGTGAAGGTCTCTTGTTTGATAGATGTTTAGGCTTTTTCCGCAGGAAAGATATAAAGATTTAACATTTATTTTACCGGATCCTAACTTCTAATCGCAGGTTTTGTGCCTAGCATCCCTAAACAGTGTACCTACCTATTCTACCTATGCTATTAAGCCCTGTATACCCCAACTAGAAGCCCGTCGCTTCACATTTACATTTAATCACGTGGTGTGTAATGTTGGACTGGCGGAGTGCAATGCCTAGCCCACTAACTATCACTGCTAGGGAATACGGGGTTGTAAGGCCCGATTTTGTCCTACTCTATAACAGTGTGCGTGCCCTCAGATACTGGCTCGCGAGCCGGGTGCATCGGAGCGACCTAACAGAGGTATGGTAGCGTATAGATAAATATATAGACAAGACCGACGCGTCAGTTGAAGTTCCTCCACGGAACCTCGGGGTCTGACCATCGGGGAGTTCTCTGATCCCAATGCAAGGGTAAAATCAGAGCTGGACCCACTCCAAAGGTAACCCAGGCCCTAGACAGTCTACCTAACAAGAGGGCATGCATTACAGCTACTTACTAAGCTGTAACACACGACCAGAGTTTCCCACTCTGGATTTCCTATGCACAGGGGAGGTTCTAGCTCGTTGATGAATTTACTTCCTAATGAATTTAAGATTCCCATGAATTTAAACAAAGACTCTACGCCCTACACCCACCCAAACTCTAGACATAGCTGGCTCCTCTGGACTGAAATCTTTGTTGAACAGAAGGAACACAACACTAAAATTCCATCCTTCTTGGAGCTCGCCATGTTAGGTTGACCCAGCAGCTAGTAAATCAAATAGAATTTACATTACTTCGCTTCCGAGCGCAAAAAGTCAATCAAAATTTATACCAAAGTCGATCAGCGCTTCGACCTTCCTAGCCAAAAACCCCACGACAACTGACACTCCACGATCAGATTTTCTTCTCCGGAGTTCCTAAAATTCAAAATCCTTCGATTATCAAATATTTCTGTTTTATTTTTCTAGCATTCTATCATTCCCCTCTGTCCTAAGGAAGTCAATATTCCATCGATAACTTTCCATCGTTTTCGTTCTAGAACCTTCTATTAAATAAAAAGTAATCGTAAACTCTATCTAGTCTGTTCAGTTAACAATACTTGGTCTGCATTTCCCATTCCGGTAAAGTTCGGAAATTTATTTAAATCTTATTGAAATTGATGTTCCTGCAAGACACTACAAACCATAGTGGCATCAAACTAGAAAATTTTAAATGTAAACCTTAAAGAACAACAACAATCGAAAATCTATCTCTTTATGAAATCATCGATAATTGATCCCATCAACTTCAAGCTCACACCCGCACTATTATGATTTACTCGAATATTTTATTTTTTCATGCAAGATTCTCTATAAGAAGGTTTTATTCTTTCGGTGTTACAAGTTATATCAGAAAGTGTTAAAAGTTTCTATATTTGCAAATTGAATAAGCCAGCATAATCTGGACCATTACAACGGGAACATTTAAAACCTAAAATCTGCCTGGGCGAAATAAGTTTCAGCGACAAAGCCGCCCATTGTAGGTACTCCGTATAAGTTTTAAGTTTTTTTTTTGTTGGTATTATAAAAGTTTTCGTTCATGAGAAATAAGTAGAGCCAATAAAATATCTAAAAAAAGACAAATTAAAATTAAGGAACTAAGAAAGGAAAAAAGTGCTATTCAAATCTAAGCATTTCTATCATGCAACATTAAATAGAGTAAAAAAAATAAAATGTTGTGCCCCTGATTCGTCAGCACCAGGCTATGTAGTTCCAGGGAACAGACGCATTATGAACGCCATGGACAATATTAATTACGGTTAATTATAATGGAAACCTCATTCATATACGATTAAATTGGTAATAATTATTGCCCTGTTTGTGATACTAAAATCATTTTATTAATTTATCATTTTGATATTTGGAATTTTGTCATTATGTTAAAAGGTTGGGCAACAGTTTCGGATAAATTTTATTTAGGTACCGAATTATTCGAATTTCGAATTTCAATTTAGCGTATGAGAGCCGAATATAATAAGAACCAATCGAACCACAACACTTATTGTGATTAAGATAAGGTCTTTTTTTCAACATAAAACAGACATTTAAAATCAAACCAATTTGAATTTCAATTTAGCGCGTATGAGAGCCGAAAATAATAAGAACCAATCGAACTACAACACTTATCAAGCTAAAAATAAGGCCTATTTTTCAACATGCAAACTTCTGGAATTCCGTTTCATGTAACCACCACCTGCGGCATATTGCTTAAATTTGAAGCTAAAGAAAATTTAATATTACCTTTTACTAACATTGTTTAGTCCCGTTTTATTTTTGTAGCCAAGTATTTATTTGAAACGATTCACGCTTACGTTTTTGGGGACATAAATTAACGGTTTTTGAATTGTAAATTAGGGAGGAGCTTTGTGTGAATTGCATATTTTTCTGTCGAATCATGTCAAATTCTTTTATCGGTAAAAAGTACATAAATTTATTCTAACTGAAGTTAAAAAGATTTATTGCAGTAAAGTTGGTCTACTAACAAATTTATTTATTTTATATATTATAATCATCATACAAATATTATAAATGCGAAATTTGGATGGATATACGAGTATAGATGGATGGAAGTTTGTTACCTCTTCACGCCAAAACTCCTGAACGGATCGGGCTGAAATTTTGCATACAGGTAATTCTAATCCTGGAATCAAACATAGGCTACTTTTTATCCCATAAATTAGTTCCCATGGGATACAAACAAATCACCTTTAAACGTTTATAGAAACAACGCGTGAGAAGTTGCGGCCATAAACAAGTATTTTATGTTATATATAAATTTGATTATTAATTTGTGGGTAGAAACGAAAATTTTAAAAACAGCCGATGAGAAACGAAACAATTATTATAACATTTAGCTTGTGGTGCGAAAAATTTGGTGCAAAACAGCGCTACACAAAATTATTAAATAGAATTTGGAGATGGTGTTGTTAGATGAAATATGCTTATCAGACATTTAAGTAGGTAGGTACGTGGCCGTGGCAGTCGCGGTGTAAGAATCAACCCCTTTTAACTTAGACCCTGTAGGTAATAAGAGCCGAACAAGGAACCTACCAGAATAAGCGCCTTCCTTCCGTGTATTATTAACATCTTCCCTTCTTAAGTTTGAAATGTGGTGCTGGAGGAAGACGGAAAGGATAAGAGAAGGTAATAAAGAGGTATTGAAAAGAGTTGAGGAGAATAGGTTTTCGATGACCATTCAAAACAAAAGAGGGAGAATGATTGGACATCTTATACGACATGACAACTTATATGTAACATCATAGAAGGAAAAGTAGAAGGAAGAGGAGAAAGGGGCTGACCAAGTGACCAAGAATGAGCAATATGAGTCAGATCAAGGAGAAAGTCGCTTTCATGTCGTATTTGTCCAGGCCCTTGCTAACCCTTACTTTGATACTGTTGGTACCCTTACTTTGGTACCGGTTTTTTGCAGACTGAATTTATTGACATACATACGAGCACATAAAAATGCTGATCATAGCTTATTGCTAACGAAAAGTGGAGGAAATAACATAATTACACCGGTAAAAGCTAAGCTCTTTAAATTATAGTAAAAACCTTTGTGTGGATGGAAATGGAATCAAAGGACTATTTCATGAATCAACACGGACTTTCACAACAAAACAATCAAAACAAAGGTTTTGTTAAATCAGGCGCTAAATCTTTTGATGAAAATAGCTTCGAATATTCGAATATGAAACTGCTTTACTGAGGGAAATGTTCAAGATATTTAATAATAGAGAAGGTAAATAGATTTTGATTAAACTTGCTATACAGGGTGCCACGAATAGGGTTTATTAAACTAAAAGGGGGTCATTCCGGACCCCGAGGGGATCAACTATAGACTTACTTTTTTTTATTTCGAGTATTTTGTTATTTTTTGTAAGAATAAAGTATTTGTTTCTTCCTATTCGTGTTCTGTTACAGGCATTCTTGCATTATTTAACATTACAAAATATTTCACAATTTTTTTTTGCTTGTTTTTTCAGCAAAACCAGGGTTCATGAAATTATTACAAAGAAATGATGTAAATCTTGTGAAATTTCAAAACAATAATATTAATGTTATAGGTATATACGATAAAGAACACGAATATGCATAAACGTCTCATTGTTTTTTCAAAAAACGAAAAAAATTATCGAATTAAAAAAATCGTAGAATAAACGTTGACCACATGTCCAGAATCGCCCCCTTTCGGCTTAGTACACCCCTTCCGTGGCACCCTGTATATAGCCATGCTATAGATACATAATGTTTCTAGTTAATGTATGTATTTCTGAGACGTGGTTGCTGACACGTAGGCCTTGTACATAAGCTCAATGTCACTCAGCGAACTAAGGAGAGAGCTATGCTCGGAGTTTCTCGAGTAATCTACATAAGAATAACATTTACAGACATAGTTCTCAGAATTAGCATGCTGAAGTAGCGGCGGGCAGAAAAAGGCCCCAATCTAAGCGGAAATCTTTCTATCTACTCCATCTACTAGTACCGAGACTAGTAGTAGATGGAGTAGATAGAAAGGTAGACAAAACCACCGGAAAAAATCTGCTGATCGTATTTTTTTTGTCCTGAAGCGGAAATCGTATACGCAATCTCCTGCGTCATAGGCAGACTTTCGCTGCGCCAGTGAGATCTTCATTTAAGATAAGGTAAATCCAATAATTATATACCAAAAAACACAAGACATTAAAAAAAAGCACATACAATAATATAAAAAAGTAAAAAAAATAATTATAACTAACAATGGATAAAATGGGTCTCAGCATTTTGCAGTAGGTACTATTAGCAAAGATTCAAATCGATTTAAATCTTTGAGAACTAGGCGCTTGTCCAATCGCGGCACTGTGCCCGCGTGTGAGTGAGTGTTTGAGTGTGTAAATTCGAGAGCCACACCTGGTAGTATGGGGCGATAATGCCCATCTGGGCACAGAGGTCGTCATTTGCGGTTTCAACTGTGTCTGTCCAGTCTGTGTCCTAATCGGGGGAGGAAAGGTGACGGAAGAATGGGGTCGGTGAGTATGTGGATCGGTGGGCTCGCCGGCCATGTAAAGGAGGAAGAGGGGACGCCAGTAGGGCCGCGGAGGTTTTAAATGTTCCCGTGGTTCGGCGATAATGGCGAGAGAGGGACACCGAGAGAGGTGAGAGGTTTTTAGTGGGTATTACTTTCTTCTCAGGGCGTCGAATCCCACAGAATTCTGGTCCCTCTAGACCAGTTTATTCGTAAACAAATTTCCAAGAAAAAAAAAGGCATTGTCCAATACTGCGCTGGTTTTCAGTTTAAGTATATCTTGCTTTTTGCTATCGATTGACGGCACACGTCAATCCGCAAGAGATACTTATATTATACCTAATACTCTATTTAAGCACCGATGCACACATATAAAGCACGTCGGCCAAGTACGCCGACGTGTGCGTGATATATTATCAAGTTTAAAATAGAGTAAGCCTTTTGTTTTACGTTAACAAGTAATTTTACATAAAACGAAAATTAACGTCCCTATTCACGTTATTTAACGTTTGCGTGTTCACTTGTCATCGGCTTTGATTGATTGTTAGTTATTACGATGTTACTAAATAAAATGGCCACTTTTCTCTTTATTTAGCAAGTAATGGGAAAGTTTTTATTACGGAAATACGAACTTCGTAAAAGCGGAAAAAGGGTATTAAAGAATCAGATAAATGGGCTTTTTAATAATTATTTATTGAAACGGCGTTTTTAGCTATGATTTTAACTTTTATGGAAGAGAAGTTAAAAAGTCTGTAAGTTACCTAAGCTTTATCGAAAAAACCAATGTTCCATTAAAATAATTGGAAATGTTAACGTTAATGTAAAATTGGACTAACCAAACACCGAATTTACTTCGTTTCAAAATATACAGTTGAGGTTAGACATTTTACTGTTGATTGAAGTCCATTTTCTCTTGAATCTGTTAAAATATAACGCTAAAAAGGAAAGCAAATATCAATTATTTCCCACGGGTGGGCTTGTCTCGGGTCTCGTTAATAATAAATGTCTTTGCTTTACTTTTCTCACAGGTTATAATAGGACGGCTTGGTTATCGTGTTTTTACAAAAACAAAGTATTATTATTGTCTATTATATTGAGTAAGTAATAAGTTTAAGTTATTTGAAGAAAAATAAATTGCTGTTTTTTCATACCTTATTCTGAATATTTACACTTCTTTTTTAAGTTTGACGGGGCAAGTAGGTACTCGTAGAAATTCGTCGGAAATAAAACTTTTAGGACCACCTCCTGGGATTTGTAAGTAAGAATTATCAAAATTAGTCAGAAATTGGTTGAATAAGACCAATATATCTAAAAACATACAGCCGAATTGAGAATATCCGCTTTGTTTGAAGTCAATTTAAAAGCGGTTTTTTAACCCCAAGAGGCGTCATAATTGAAAGCGCGAAAAAGTTCATACAAAAAATAAAAATTAACGCAAACGAACAAACGAATATGCAAAAAAAATAACATCTTGATTCTGCTATAAAACATTTAGCAGACAATAAAATAACTGAAAACAGGCCATTTGTCAAGTTCGGCACTTAAAAGTGCTAAAGACTTGTCGTTAACTACTATCTGACTGAAAACTCAATATTAAAAGTTGTTTGTTGACTTTAACTTTTTTTTAATGCTCATACGATAGCGCACTATACAATATTTTCATTCAACATTTTTAGCAACCGTCAAAAAACGGGGTCTTTGAGCTGTGTGTCGACCGGATCAGAATCAGAACGTACGCAGATTAATGATTTGTTGCTTTGTACTGATTTCTATGCTACAGCGTGGACTGGATCGGCATATCTTCCGATGTCAGGCATATTGTAAATACCGACGCCGCGTACGCACGCACAGCTTAAGGCTCATTTTGCACCGAAATTGCAGCGGCCGAAAGCGACGCGAGGAGCATTTTCAGCGTCAAACTGGTGTCGAATAATTTCAAATATCACCGATATCACATAACACCTGTATTCCCCAGTCTGACCTTGATCAAATATTTACCTGGCTTGTCAAATTTATTAACGTTGTACAAAATCATCGAAGAACGAAAAAAGAAACAGAGCTTTTTTAAAATAAATAAATATTGCTGGACAATTCACACAGCATTACCTAGCCCCAAGCTAAGCAGAGCTTGTGTTATGGGTACTAGATAACTGATATACATAATACAATACACTACACTTCATATATATTTATATTATTTTTATTATATATAGAGAAACATACAGAACACCGTGAACAAATATCTGCAGATCGTACTAACATTTGTACCGAGGCGGAAATCGAACCCGCAACCTCCTGCGTCGCAGGCGGACCTTCGCCCGCTGCGCCACAGAGGTTGTCAAAAACACACACACACAGAGGTAGAAAAAAAGGTACCATAGTGTTAGTCCCTCTCTATTAAATCTATACAAATCTAGTGTTTTACTATAAAAACTATCGTAGTTTGACGAATTCATTACGGATGTAAGCGGGTTAACTACGAACCTTATTTGTGTTGGAAGAACACCAACGTTTCATCCCTTAACGAGGGACATCTTCAGGGTGAGTGCGGTTCTAGACGCGCGCGTTCCGCATCCCTCCGAGCACTGCGCGCGAGCGCGCGTTGAGCCCGCGACGTGAGCGCCGGGGGTGGGGGTGGTGGGGGGTGCGCTGCTTGAAGATGCTGTAGGGCGTGAGAGTCATCTACTCGTAAGGATCCTATTGTGTCGGGTGTTGGTATTCCCTGGGTACATATGGAACTAACAGTATCTACACCCGGCTCCATACTGCTGTTCGACTTCTCATGAAGACACGGCTTCCAGGCGGGTGGTAGGTTCCAACCTCTGTCTCTGTTGAAGTTGGGCCATCGATCTATCTCTATCGCCTCGCGTATCTTGCGGGGAACAAAGAATTTTTCCCTAGACAAGACACGGGCCTTGTCGAAACGTACGTAATGCGATGGTCCTTCCTCAATACAGTGTTCTACCACCGCCGAGCTATTGGTGTCAACATTCTTTACGGCGCGTATGTGTTCCGAGAGCCTGGTGGATATGTTCCTCTTTGTCTCACCGATGTAACATTTACCACAGTCACATGGGATCATGTATACGCCGGGGACGTCCAGTGGTACTCTATCCTTCGGAGAGCGCAGTAATTGCCGCAGTTGCGTTTGAGCTCGAAAGATCGTCTTAATGCTATATTTGCGCTGTAGCAACTGACCGATCTTGTCCGTGAGTCCCTTCACAAAGGGTAGGTATGCGACCGCTCTCTCGACGGAATGGGGCCGCTTTCTTTGGGACATGTTGGCAATACGGCAGCTCTGTCTCCAGCCGTAACCATTTCGCTGTAGTACATCTTTGACGTGCTGTAGTTCACCTTCTATGTATTGTGGGTCACATAGCCTTAAAGCTCTATTTATAAGAGTGCGTGGCACTGAAGCTAGGTGTGACGGATGATGGTGCGATTCAGCCTTTAGGTACATATCTGTGTGTGTTGGTTTGCGATAGACCGTGTGTGTTAATCGTCCCGAGTGTGTACGCTTAACCAAAACATCAAGAAAAGGCAGAGCACCGTCTTTCTCATACTCCACAGTGAATGCTATTTTCGGATGAATGCCATTGAGGTGTTCTAATAGCGTGCTAATTTGGTCTTGTTGTATAATAGCAAACACGTCATCCACATATCGCCACCAATGTCTCGGCCTCACGGGTGCATTTTCTAAAGCAGTGCTTTCGAACCATTCCATATAGATGTTAGCCACGACTGGTGCTATCGGAGACCCCATGGCTACCCCGTCCTTTTGTAGGTAATAATTACCTCGCCACAAGAAGTACCCGCTTGTTAAGGTATGTTCTATCACCTTCATGTACTCAATAGGTATTCCTGCCATATTCAATAAATTCTGAATGATTTGTAAAGTCTCTGCTATTGGTACATTAGTGAACAAAGAGGACACGTCAAAACTCACCAGTCGTTCATCCTGTTGCAGCGTGATATCTTCCAGGAGCTGCGTAAAATGCGTCGAGTCTTTCACGTAGCTAGAAGTCTTTCCTACATACGGATGTAGTAGGTTCGCCATATATCGTGCTGTTTTGTACGTAGGTGAGTCTATCTGGCTGACAATAGGGCGTAAGGGCCAGTTAGGTTTATGAACCTTTGGTAGACCATAGATTTTAGGAGGTGTGGGATTTATGGGTCGCAACGATTCATAGAGATCCTTAGATACAGCGAGCAGTAACTCCTTCAACTTCGAGGTCACTCTATTAGTCGGGTTGTGGGTGATGTAAAAACCCGACTATTTTTTTTTTGTCGCCTACCTATAATTTCTAAATAACCTTACCTATAAAATTAACCTTCCTATTAATTTACTATACGTATGTTTCTAAGACTACCGAATGTAGAATTAATGATGAGTGTGGCCAATGATCGTCTAGATAGTGGTAGGACTCCTACGTTGTGTTGTGGTAGTACCTAGGTTCTTTTAGGTGCTAAAGACAAACGAACTAATGCTAAAGTTAACTTAATCCCTTCCATTCCTCGTATTAATTAAAGAATATATCTAAAGTTCAATGTTTCAAAGTATTTATGTACTAAAATAATATTATAAGCAATAAAAAACTATAAGAAGTTCAGATAGGTAGTTTTGTAGTATTAATATAATCATTCGTCATTCTATCGTACTGAGTTTATTACGGCATAGGCACAGGCCCCTCCACCGCCTCTGTGCAGTAGCTTTCGACACCTTACTGGATAGCTCCCTCCGTAGAAGATGTATGCTGGCTAACATACCATCTACTTTATAATAATCATAATTGGACTTATCACAAAACAGTCATACTTAAGTATGTCTGGTATGTCGGGGGAATAAGAGGGCATAATCTTTTATCAACCCTATTGTTTGTCAGTACGTAAGTTAATACCTCTATAGCCAGCCTCAATTGTCTGTCATATAATTAATGAGATTAGTTTTGATATCTATTTTAATTATAACAATAAATATATAAATAACATAATCACATTCAGAGGGAAAGCTACTTTGTGATATTTAATTCAACCCATTCAGTCCATCAACTTTCTTACTAAAAAATTGTCAGTATCAACTTTCTTACTTAAAATAGTCCGTGGTCCACTAAATCTCTACAGTATCTAATCCTATTAACTAGTGAAGTACAGACTGATCCAATTTTTATGCGGAGTCAGACTCTACCAAGCTAGTTATCCCTAGTTAGTACCGAATGACATTTCTATAGGCATAAAATCATAGTCGCACTTGGTGCTGGTTGAGCTTATTTTGTAGCCGGAGGGAAGAGCCCTCGTGTCTCAATACAAGTTATTTTAACTTAGTTAGAGCGAGGAGTCATTTTCTTTGACCCTAATAGGTTTATATTAAGCATGTTTGTGCTAGATAGTGAACCGTTGAAATGTATATTACTATTAATAATTAGACTAGTACGAATATTGTAAACCTTTCTGTAAATAAATATTATTATTATTATTATTATTAATGACCCCTATTCCGCGCTTTATGGTTTAAAGTAGGTATAGACTGTTAAAAGTCTACATGATAATAAGGATCTCCTCGTATAGGAGTTTATGTCCAAGAAGTCGACCGCTTCTGAATATAATATATTTCCAAATTTCAGCTTTATTTTTAGATATTATTCTCAATTTAATATAATGATTTATCCAACTGAGATTACTTCTCATAACATGATAATAAGGACCTCCTCGTATGGGAGTTTATGTCCAAGAAGTCGACAGCTTCTGAATGTAAAATATTTCCAAATTTCAGATTTACTTTTAGATATTATTCTCAATTTAATATTATGATTTATCCAACTGAGATTACTTCTCTTAACATGATAATAAGGACCTCCTCACATGGGAGTTTATGTCCAAGAAGTCGACAGCTTCTGAATGTAAAATATTTCCAAATTTCAGGTTTACTTTTAGATATTATTCTCAATATAATATAATGATTCATCCAACTGAGATTACTTCTCATAGCTTATAAAAGGCTTTCCCACTTTCGGAGATTATTGCCTGAAGTGACATTCGCACCAAGCTATAGTTAGATTGATCAAAATATAAAAGCTCTCTCTAATGGAGATAACTGTAAATACAGTTTAAATTGCAATGTAAATCATAGTTTACCTGAAATCAGAATATACTACTCTGCGAGTTTTAATCAATTTTAATTATTATTTAATTTGAACAATATTATCAATATTAGATTGATCAGTGTCCTGGTTCTGTGAAATTATATTTCCTGTAATTCCTAAGGGAAAACACAATGAAATTCATTAAACAATAAACACAACTTCTTCTCCAAGCATCACATAAAAAAACAAGAAAGGATAAAAATACATATGATTTAAGTCAACATTATTATTTAGTTTTATGTGAATTATTTAACCTTTGACTAAGAAACAGTAATCTGACAAGTAGTTAAAATTTTGACAAATATCAGATGTATTTTTGCAATAAAAAAACATGCAACTTAGCTGTAGCTGGAACCAGCACCGGTAGGTATCTGAAACACTAACTCTACTCTACACTAAATTGATTACATGACCAAGTGCCATGAATCACAACACTGACTTTATATTCAATAAATAAAATTCGTTTTAGTTAACACTTATTCTACTTTAATCAACACTGATTTTAATGAATAACTTGAATCTATACGGTTTTACTAAGGATCGTTTAAGCTTTTGTCCGGTAGGTAGGTACCCTAGACTAGCTTCCCGCGCGGATTCCGAAATTAGACTGTCCCTAATATTTCCATAGGAGCCGTCACATGATCAACTCTTACGCACATAAGGTTCAAATTCTCCCTTATTATTTTGGGCATTTTGCTTATCGTTTTGAAGTGTTTAATTTTTTGCTTCTAGACAGGTCTTATTTATGACACTTCACGTTTCATGGGAATGTTAGTTTTATCGTTTCAAAATCAAGTGTTCTTACGATAAACACAGCTCTCACAAGTTACCTTCTCAATTCACAGATCGTAAAAGCTTTCAGCGTTGAATTTAAATGACTGTAAGAAATGCCATAAATCTCGTTATTTTATTACCATAGATTAATAAGAACTAGTAATCATTTTATATTTGCAACAACAGGCAGATTATGATCTGTTCTGTTACAATCGACCCCAAATCTTTATGGAAGTGACCTTTCATTAACTGAAATAAAGATTTCCTAATAATTTGAAATTTGCAAATATAACTCGAGTTGTCTCTTTATTTTCAAATTGTATGATATCACTTATATTAGCTCATTATCTGTTGGACCTTGAAATCATACATATTTTAATGTAGCATAATGTGTGTGTGTGTGTGTGTGTAGGACCAGATTGAAAATGATTGGTTATTTTTTTTATAAGTCCGTTTAGAGGAGAAGTTTACACACAAAAATGAAGATAAACAAAATGACAATTAAATCAATATTGTTTTACCAAGCTCCTTGACAGAGTAAGTACAATTGACTTCGGTACCCCGGTTGTGAGTCGAGATAATTCCTAGTGAATAGTTAGCGAACGATTTCTTTGTGAACTTACATTATGTTTACGCACGAAATGCTCGTTAACTCCTGCACAACTGTCCGTTACCTGTATCTCAATTCGACTGATAACTCAATTTTGATTTACCCGAAACCAACCCAATTCAAATCTGGAATAGGTGTATAGTGTGCTCAGATCGAAACCTAACATGTTTAGTGTGAAATTTTATGAAGTCAGCCTCAGCTGCAATTTAGATCTCAGATTCATTAAAAATGTCTGATATGATCTCTTAACCTAACACCAAAATTATTCCTTCATAAAATTTATTAGTGGTGCATGTATGATTCAAACTTCATCAGATTGTCCCAGATTCTGAAATGTGATAACTCACGTGGGCCCTCCAGCCTGATTCTAATAATCTATCTACTTATCATTCATACAAGTTATTTGCTCACTTCTCTCACACAAACTAAATCTATGTCTAATAGTCACTCAGTATTTACAATCAAATCCCTCTATCGTTTCACTCATTCTCCCAATTGAATTAGCACACCATTCTAACCTGTGACACAGAGCTTAAGCAATTCTTAATCAAAATTATTTCAAAACAATTATTAGAAAGTTTCCAAATTTTTCTTCCCATGGCAATCTTATTGAAGTTTCTTACACGCGCGTTGTTATTTTCTTTGTTTTTCTCATTTTCATACCTGATTCTTATACGAAATTTATGTCTAATATTCTTCCAAATAAGTAAAACTACATTGTAATTAGTCCAACTTCACGTTAATATTCATATTTTATTAGGTAAAATCCATTAGTTTTAACGCCTTCATGACAGAGAGAGTCTAAAATTTTTCACTAATTTAAAGTTTGATATTAAGAGACAATTATGATTATATTATGATAAAATTATGATTCATTTATAAATGTTTTCGGAAAAGCCGCCATTTTACAACCCCTTCACTTGGAACCATTTATGAATTCGCTAACAGTATCTTGTAATACTAGTAAATATTTCATCCACCTGCTTCAACGATCCATTATTTTTTATAAAATTTACACTGAAATCTCTGTCATCTACTATTTATGAGAGGTTTAATATCAAGTGAACCCAGCATCAATTAACTTTGTTTTACAATACAACTCTAACTGTTTGAAGTCCACTCTTATTTTATTTATGAAACTCAAATAATGACTTACCTACACACTACTCTATAATTCCACTCAAGTGTCAAATAAAATTTATACCTTACCTAATCTTTTTCGCAATTATTAAATTGTTTTAACATTTATCATCAACCTCGGAGTCTGCGTACTTAATATTCTCAAATTATGACTCAACGTTTTTTTAGTAACAGTACCTACCTAAAATCTACCTAAATTTATTTAATTTTTATGAAACCCATTGTGGTACTTTGCAAATAAGCTGTATCTACACTCTAATATTTTAAAACCGACCCCAAAGTAAGGGTACGACTATGTATAACGACAAGAGCGAACCCAAAATAATTATAAAATGACAATCAAAATAAATGTCATAAATATGAACGTTCATTGCCAGGTATGTACCAGTTATACATAATACCTAATGTATACTATGGTTACTAATGTGACTTCGTAATGCTAATACATACAACCTAGAACTAGAATCTGTTCTGAGAACCAGCTCTAAAAAAGAAAGTATTTTATTTTTAAGTTTTTTATTCATTAATTAATAACTAACATTATAAAATTTAAAGTAAATCAAAAGATAAGTCTATAAATATTCCTATATTATTCCGTTTGTCTTTATGCACCTTCCATTTCACAAGCAGCAAATTGTGCGAAAAATTCGCACTTAGTATTTCTTCATAGTATTATTTATATTTAATCTACCTAAAAAAACTATAATTCTATGCGACCCCCATTCTCCTAATCAGTAAACCTAGATCTTAAGTTATAATTAAATGATTGATTGGCTACTTTATTGAAAAATCTCGAGGATGCAGCGACGTAGTGTGATTTTAACTAAATATCTTTACCGTGGTTATGCTGTATTAATTGTACGGATCTAAACCCGCACTTTATAAAAAGATCTACTCTAACCTAACTAAAACTAATAGCATTTCAAAGATTATTTATATTCTACGAAACAAACAATTCTATGCGACCCCCTGACTCTTAGCATAAATATAATTCTCTAACAAGTTTTACTAACAAAATAACCTATTTACAACGAATACCTATTGTAAATCTAAATATCTATATCCTGGTCACGGCACCAAATTGTAAAAACCCGACTATTTTTTTTTTGTCGCCTACCTATAATTTCTAAATAACCTTACCTATAAAATTAACCTTCCTATTAATTTACTATACGTATGTTTCTAAGACTACCGAATGTAGAATTAATGATGAGTGTGGCCAATGATCGTCTAGATAGTGGTAGGACTCCTACGTTGTGTTGTGGTAGTACCTAGGTTCTTTTAGGTGCTAAAGACAAACGAACTAATGCTAAAGTTAACTTAATCCCTTCCATTCCTCGTATTAATTAAAGAATATATCTAAAGTTCAATGTTTCAAAGTATTTATGTACTAAAATAATATTATAAGCAATAAAAAACTATAAGAAGTTCAGATAGGTAGTTTTGTAGTATTAATATAATCATTCGTCATTCTATCGTACTGAGTTTATTACGGCATAGGCACAGGCCCCTCCACCGCCTCTGTGCAGTAGCTTTCGACACCTTACTGGATAGCTCCCTCCGTAGAAGATGTATGCTGGCTAACATACCATCTACTTTATAATAATCATAATTGGACTTATCACAAAACAGTCATACTTAAGTATGTCTGGTATGTCGGGGGAATAAGAGGGCATAATCTTTTATCAACCCTATTGTTTGTCAGTACGTAAGTTAATACCTCTATAGCCAGCCTCAATTGTCTGTCATATAATTAATGAGATTAGTTTTGATATCTATTTTAATTATAACAATAAATATATAAATAACATAATCACATTCAGAGGGAAAGCTACTTTGTGATATTTAATTCAACCCATTCAGTCCATCAACTTTCTTACTAAAAAATTGTCAGTATCAACTTTCTTACTTAAAATAGTCCGTGGTCCACTAAATCTCTACAGTATCTAATCCTATTAACTAGTGAAGTACAGACTGATCCAATTTTTATGCGGAGTCAGACTCTACCAAGCTAGTTATCCCTAGTTAGTACCGAATGACATTTCTATAGGCATAAAATCATAGTCGCACTTGGTGCTGGTTGAGCTTATTTTGTAGCCGGAGGGAAGAGCCCTCGTGTCTCAATACAAGTTATTTTAACTTAGTTAGAGCGAGGAGTCATTTTCTTTGACCCTAATAGGTTTATATTAAGCATGTTTGTGCTAGATAGTGAACCGTTGAAATGTATATTACTATTAATAATTAGACTAGTACGAATATTGTAAACCTTTCTGTAAATAAATATTATTATTATTATTATTATTAATGACCCCTATTCCGCGCTTTATGGTTTAAAGTAGGTATAGACTGTTAAAAGTCTACATGATAATAAGGATCTCCTCGTATAGGAGTTTATGTCCAAGAAGTCGACCGCTTCTGAATATAATATATTTCCAAATTTCAGCTTTATTTTTAGATATTATTCTCAATTTAATATAATGATTTATCCAACTGAGATTACTTCTCATAACATGATAATAAGGACCTCCTCGTATGGGAGTTTATGTCCAAGAAGTCGACAGCTTCTGAATGTAAAATATTTCCAAATTTCAGATTTACTTTTAGATATTATTCTCAATTTAATATTATGATTTATCCAACTGAGATTACTTCTCTTAACATGATAATAAGGACCTCCTCACATGGGAGTTTATGTCCAAGAAGTCGACAGCTTCTGAATGTAAAATATTTCCAAATTTCAGGTTTACTTTTAGATATTATTCTCAATATAATATAATGATTCATCCAACTGAGATTACTTCTCATAGCTTATAAAAGGCTTTCCCACTTTCGGAGATTATTGCCTGAAGTGACATTCGCACCAAGCTATAGTTAGATTGATCAAAATATAAAAGCTCTCTCTAATGGAGATAACTGTAAATACAGTTTAAATTGCAATGTAAATCATAGTTTACCTGAAATCAGAATATACTACTCTGCGAGTTTTAATCAATTTTAATTATTATTTAATTTGAACAATATTATCAATATTAGATTGATCAGTGTCCTGGTTCTGTGAAATTATATTTCCTGTAATTCCTAAGGGAAAACACAATGAAATTCATTAAACAATAAACACAACTTCTTCTCCAAGCATCACATAAAAAAACAAGAAAGGATAAAAATACATATGATTTAAGTCAACATTATTATTTAGTTTTATGTGAATTATTTAACCTTTGACTAAGAAACAGTAATCTGA
The DNA here is from genome assembly GCA_949316285.1 of Eupithecia subumbrata. Lineage (NCBI taxonomy): Eukaryota > Metazoa > Arthropoda > Insecta > Lepidoptera > Geometridae > Eupithecia > Eupithecia subumbrata. Next base: position 10,710,453 of record OX438630.1, on the reverse strand, counting down.
CAAGTAGTTAAAATTTTGACAAATATCAGATGTATTTTTGCAATAAAAAAACATGCAACTTAGCTGTAGCTGGAACCAGCACCGGTAGGTATCTGAAACACTAACTCTACTCTACACTAAATTGATTACATGACCAAGTGCCATGAATCACAACACTGACTTTATATTCAATAAATAAAATTCGTTTTAGTTAACACTTATTCTACTTTAATCAACACTGATTTTAATGAATAACTTGAATCTATACGGTTTTACTAAGGATCGTTTAAGCTTTTGTCCGGTAGGTAGGTACCCTAGACTAGCTTCCCGCGCGGATTCCGAAATTAGACTGTCCCTAATATTTCCATAGGAGCCGTCACATGATCAACTCTTACGCACATAAGGTTCAAATTCTCCCTTATTATTTTGGGCATTTTGCTTATCGTTTTGAAGTGTTTAATTTTTTGCTTCTAGACAGGTCTTATTTATGACACTTCACGTTTCATGGGAATGTTAGTTTTATCGTTTCAAAATCAAGTGTTCTTACGATAAACACAGCTCTCACAAGTTACCTTCTCAATTCACAGATCGTAAAAGCTTTCAGCGTTGAATTTAAATGACTGTAAGAAATGCCATAAATCTCGTTATTTTATTACCATAGATTAATAAGAACTAGTAATCATTTTATATTTGCAACAACAGGCAGATTATGATCTGTTCTGTTACAGTGACTTGTGTGTATGTTGACCCATCACTAAGCAGGTCCGTTATCTTTTGCTCATAGGACTCTGTATCTACAATCACAGTTGCATTTCCCTTATCTGCCGGTAGCACCAGAACATCCATATTGCTACGTAAGCTCTTCAAGGCATTGAGTTCCATTTTCGGCATGTTGGGCTTTGGTAACTTCGCCGAACGTACCAGTGTTGCGATATCTTGCCGCAGACAATCCGCATCATGCGGTGGTAACTTGTTACGAGAGATCGTGTCTTCCACACTCGTAATTATGGATTCCACTGGCACTCTCTGAGGCGTAGGTGCGAAGTTTAGCCCTCTTGACAGAGCACGCTGCAGATCTTGAGAAATGATAATATATGATAATCTTGAAAAAAAAAAACACGAAGCAAATGGTAAGTGCAAATTGCTCTACAGAGGGGAATGTCGTGATCAATTTTTCTTCTCAACCAATTTCTCAAGATCTGCAGCGTGCTCTGTCAAGAGGGCTAAACTTCGCACCTACGCCTCAGAGAGTGCCAGTGGAATCCATAATTACGAGTGTGGAAGACACGATCTCTCGTAACAAGTTACCACCGCATGATGCGGATTGTCTGCGGCAAGATATCGCAACACTGGTACGTTCGGCGAAGTTACCAAAGCCCAACATGCCGAAAATGGAACTCAATGCCTTGAAGAGCTTACGTAGCAATATGGATGTTCTGGTGCTACCGGCAGATAAGGGAAATGCAACTGTGATTGTAGATACAGAGTCCTATGAGCAAAAGATAACGGACCTGCTTAGTGATGGGTCAACATACACACAAGTCACCCACAACCCGACTAATAGAGTGACCTCGAAGTTGAAGGAGTTACTGCTCGCTGTATCTAAGGATCTCTATGAATCGTTGCGACCCATAAATCCCACACCTCCTAAAATCTATGGTCTACCAAAGGTTCATAAACCTAACTGGCCCTTACGCCCTATTGTCAGCCAGATAGACTCACCTACGTACAAAACAGCACGATATATGGCGAACCTACTACATCCGTATGTAGGAAAGACTTCTAGCTACGTGAAAGACTCGACGCATTTTACGCAGCTCCTGGAAGATATCACGCTGCAACAGGATGAACGACTGGTGAGTTTTGACGTGTCCTCTTTGTTCACTAATGTACCAATAGCAGAGACTTTACAAATCATTCAGAATTTATTGAATATGGCAGGAATACCTATTGAGTACATGAAGGTGATAGAACATACCTTAACAAGCGGGTACTTCTTGTGGCGAGGTAATTATTACCTACAAAAGGACGGGGTAGCCATGGGGTCTCCGATAGCACCAGTCGTGGCTAACATCTATATGGAATGGTTCGAAAGCACTGCTTTAGAAAATGCACCCGTGAGGCCGAGACATTGGTGGCGATATGTGGATGACGTGTTTGCTATTATACAACAAGACCAAATTAGCACGCTATTAGAACACCTCAATGGCATTCATCCGAAAATAGCATTCACTGTGGAGTATGAGAAAGACGGTGCTCTGCCTTTTCTTGATGTTTTGGTTAAGCGTACACACTCGGGACGATTAACACACACGGTCTATCGCAAACCAACACACACAGATATGTACCTAAAGGCTGAATCGCACCATCATCCGTCACACCTAGCTTCAGTGCCACGCACTCTTATAAATAGAGCTTTAAGGCTATGTGACCCACAATACATAGAAGGTGAACTACAGCACGTCAAAGATGTACTACAGCGAAATGGTTACGGCTGGAGACAGAGCTGCCGTATTGCCAACATGTCCCAAAGAAAGCGGCCCCATTCCGTCGAGAGAGCGGTCGCATACCTACCCTTTGTGAAGGGACTCACGGACAAGATCGGTCAGTTGCTACAGCGCAAATATAGCATTAAGACGATCTTTCGAGCTCAAACGCAACTGCGGCAATTACTGCGCTCTCCGAAGGATAGAGTACCACTGGACGTCCCCGGCGTATACATGATCCCATGTGACTGTGGTAAATGTTACATCGGTGAGACAAAGAGGAACATATCCACCAGGCTCTCGGAACACATACGCGCCGTAAAGAATGTTGACACCAATAGCTCGGCGGTGGTAGAACACTGTATTGAGGAAGGACCATCGCATTACGTACGTTTCGACAAGGCCCGTGTCTTGTCTAGGGAAAAATTCTTTGTTCCCCGCAAGATACGCGAGGCGATAGAGATAGATCGATGGCCCAACTTCAACAGAGACAGAGGTTGGAACCTACCACCCGCCTGGAAGCCGTGTCTTCATGAGAAGTCGAACAGCAGTATGGAGCCGGGTGTAGATACTGTTAGTTCCATATGTACCCAGGGAATACCAACACCCGACACAATAGGATCCTTACGAGTAGATGACTCTCACGCCCTACAGCATCTTCAAGCAGCGCACCCCCCACCACCCCCACCCCCGGCGCTCACGTCGCGGGCTCAACGCGCGCTCGCGCGCAGTGCTCGGAGGGATGCGGAACGCGCGCGTCTAGAACCGCACTCACCCTGAAGATGTCCCTCGTTAAGGGATGAAACGTTGGTGTTCTTCCAACACAAATAAGGTTCGTAGTTAACCCGCTTACATCCGTAATGAAATCTAGTGTTTTTATTTAACTATTATATTGCTTGCAACAGTCTGCAGTTAGCTCAATTGTAAATACTAGTTCTAATTTGACGACCTCCGTGGCGCACCGGGCGAAGGTCCGCCTGCGACGCAGGAGGTTGCGGGTTCGATCCCCGCCTCGGAACAAATTTACGTACGATCTGCAGAAATTTGTTCCGTTGGTCTGGGTGTTTTCTATGTATATTAAAAATATCTATCTATGTAATGTATTTTATTAAGTATATCAGTTATCTAGTACCCATAACACAAGCTCTGCTTAGCTTGGGGCTAGATAATGCTGTGTGAATTTTCCAGCAGTAAAAAAAAATTGTTTCATATATTTGATTGTAATTTTCTTTGTTTATAAAGACCATAACTGCATGGACCGACGACCTTAGTGAAGGTCGCAAAAAAATGCTGGATGCAGGAATTGCAAAATCGGTCATTGTGGAGATTTTTAGCTACTTTCGCACTAAGTATATGAGATCTTTAGGCACACAAGAGTCACAGGTAACAAATAAAATCATTTTTTCTAACGGTCTACCTTTTGGGTACTGTAGACTGTCCTACGGAATACCGGAACTCAAAATACCGGATAGTGGTATATCGAAAGTACACGAAACCGCAGATCGAAATACTAATAATAATAATAATACTATAATAAGTACCATGAACGTAAGTCTGTCAAAAAAATTTTTGGTACCACAGTACCATAGGACGTTCAAGTGGTTGGAGGATGCCTATGTCTAGCAGTGGACCTATTGATATGATGATGATGGTCGGGTACACAGTAACTGAAGAAAAAGAATCATCAACTTGAATATGAATACTTCTTTAAATTAATAATAATAATAATGTCCTCCTAGCCGAATTTCGACCACGGCGGCCTGTCACATTGGAGACTAGCCCGATGCGCAGGACATATTATAGTGCATAAGTGTATGCGCAAACACAGGTGCACTCTCTATTCCATCACTCTCATAACCCGATGGGACGGCAGACCGACACGACCGGGGAGAGCAAGCGCGGGACCAACGGCTTAACGTGCTTTCCGAGGCACAGGGGTGTAACACCGCCAACTTCCTGACTCCGGGCTGCTACTGTGAATTTTTCTTGCTAGAAAAACCGCAGTAACAACTATTGGCCCGACCCGGGATTTGAACCCAGGACCACATAATCAATGGTTGAACAAGCTGACCGCTAGACCACCGAGGCAGCCAGTTCTATAATTATATTACTAATTCAATAGGAAGACAAACTTATCTACAAACCCCACTAATAAATACGTTAAGACAAAGAAAGTGCGCGAAAAATAAAACTTGGAACGTTATGTCGATGTAGAAAATAGAATACAAAACAGAAATGCAATAAATATTGTCTCCTCCCCCTATTCCCTTCCTCCCATACCAATAACGGGTGACGTCATAAAGTTTTCAGCATCTTTGTTGATCAATGCCTATTGCTTTTACTAGCATCTGTCCTCGATTTGCCGTGAACTTTGAACTAGTTCAAAGCAGTTTCTTCTTGATCAAAGACTAACCGCCGAATACTCAAACGCATCTCAGATTTAAGCACGTCTCAAATGACGATTTAAAATTCATTCGAAATATGACGATTAAGTTTGTCGTAGATCTGGACTACACCGCTGCCGCACAACGCAAAAATATGAATTCATTCAAATATGGGGTTTAACTCTTAATTTTTAGAGTTTTTTTATACTAGCTGCGCCCCACGGCTTTGCCGACGCGGAATTTTTGGAAATTTATTGCACAGCCCCTAGGGGTAGTTTTGTAAAAAAACATACGTAATTCATTATTTACTTTTATAGTTTATTATAAACTGAGTCTTGAGTGAACAGAGAATTAATATTTTCTACAAAAACTTTACCTTTTAAACCCGAGAGGTTATTTTTGAAAATAAGATTAGCTTACGTGTTATTCTACAACCTAATCTATCTACACACCAAATTTCATCTAAATCGGTTAAGTAGGTACCTGGTAACAAACATTCACTCAAACTTTCGCATTTATAATATTAGTAGAATAGACGGTGTCTGATAGCAGACGGCTCGCGGGCTCGCTTGAAGCAAGCCATTTCGTCACTGCAAAATGTATCAAAAACTTACGAGTTTAAGCACATTTTAGAATGTTTATTTTTGTGCTGTGCGGTAGCGGCGCGGGATGTATGATAAATATTTTGTTGTCATCATTTAATAATAAAAATAAAATCTATATATATAAAAGAAAGTCGTGTTAGTTACACTATTTATAACTCAAGAACGGCTGAACCGATTTGGCTGAAAATTGGTGGGGAGGCAGCTTAGAACCAGGAGACGGACATAGGCTATGTTTTATCCCGGAATTACCACGGGAACGGGAACTACGCAAGCGAAGCCGCGGGCAGCAGCTAGTATTAATATAATAAAAATTCTGTTTTTATTCATAATTTTTCATAAATTTTTATTCCTAACCTTCACACCAGTGTGAGAGATAGTGTGGTTAGTCTGTCGTCGCTTGTGCTATGCTATGTCTTTTATATTTTTTTAAATCATGAAACAACATTAACTCTTTCATACACACTAACTGGATTAGGTGGTTCTTGATTTGACATAGGTACCTACAAAATTATAAACTGAGCTTGTGTTATGAGTACTAGATAATTGATATACTTAGAATACACTAAGTACATAGATTTTTTTATTATACATAGAAAACATCCAGAACATCCTGCACAAATATCAATATATAATATATGTATATATCGATAATCGGACAAATCATTCGGATATTATTTTAACCTCCATATACCAGCTGTTCCTCAAAGGCTGGGTTTCAACACACAGCTAATCTAAATTAATCTTTCTAGAAACGAATTCGTTTCGGGCCAACGCGAATCGATGGGCCTTTATTTCGCGATTCGTCGAGCGAGCCCCATTTTTCATCCTCCAATGAAATTTCGCATCTCATAAAGTACGGTTGAGATATTCAAAACGTATTTCAATTCTTAGAAAAGAGATTTCATAGATACGAGTACCTAGGTACTTGTTATGACGAGCTTGAAGCTCAGAAGGCGATATGACAAAGCAACAGAACAAGTCCTAATCTACATAAGGTATAGATGAATGCATCGTCATCAGCCATTTGATGACGACGGCGAAGGTCCGCCTGCGACGCAGGAGGCTGCGGGTTCGATTCCCGCCTCGGAAAAAAAATTGTGTACGATCTGCAGATGCTGGTCTGGTTGTTTTCTATGTACATAATAAAAAAATATCTATCTATGTAGTGTATTGTATTAAGTACATCAGTTATCTAGCACCTATGGGTGCTACACAAGCTCTGCTTAGCTTGGGGGTAGATAATGCTGTGTGAATTGTCCAGCATTATTTATTTATTTATTTACGTTCACTGCTGGACATAGGCCTCCCTCAAACGACTCCAGAAATAGCGGTCCAAAGCCGCCTCCATCCATCGACTTTCAGCGACGGTAACAATGTCGTTGGTCAATCGACTTAGTATAATATGACCTGCCCACTGCCATTTCAGCTCACTGACTCTTGCCCACAACTAGGCTACACAAGATAAATGTATCTTTTAAAGGGTGTATACGCTTCTATGACAAAACTCCAAGTGAGTTGCAAAAATTATCAATAAATAAATTCAAACAAATTGTCATACCTCCTTTGTTAAAAGGCTTACTACAAAATATCAGATTATCAAGTATATAAAAACCTTGGGGCGAGTTTTGCTCCAGCTCAAAAACTAACGCCGTAATAAGGTAAAGGTTTCTTGTTCGCTTCTTTAGTTTAGTAAAGAAGCGAACAAGAAACCTTTACCTTAACTTCAAAAAATCAAAGTGATCACTTTATTTCCTAGTTTTACATAAGTAATTTGTATTTTTGTGACGTGTCCAAAAGTCCTGTAAGGTCTAAAGGAAATAAAGCACTTTGACATTTGATATTTGCATGCATAAGTTGAGCCAGAGTTAAAGCATGTACATGTGAGTTACGTAGATCGGTAAACTTTGCATGCGGATGTCAACGCCCATCAATTATGATAAATAGTTTGTGAACGTTTTGCGCTTTTATCATTTACTAGCTGCATTCTTACTACCCGTTGACCTATTACCCGTTAATCCGTAGGAATGAAGCAATTTCCCGCGATAAAAAGTAGGCTATGTTTATCAGGAATAATGTGGGATTCTAATGGTAAAAAAAATTCGGTCCAGTAGTTTAAGAGCCTATTCAATACAAACAAACAAATAATCAAATCTTACCTCTTTATAATATTAGTATAGATATTACACAGTGTGAATCACACGCGGCGTTTGACAGATTTCTTCGTTTCTGTGACTTCATGAGACTTTTGACATTGTGTGTATGACTGACAATTCTGTGACTACGGTGGACATAGCTCTGTGGTTCTGGAAGTGACAACAGCAAATGCAAAAATTAAATTTGATAGAGCTTATGCTTCATTATGGGCGCCTTGTACTGTACATCCAACGAATATAATTTAGAATCTACGGTAATATCCCGAATTTGAAATTTTTTACTCGACAGATTTTTCACGGGTTTATCAACAACACTGATACATTACACACTAAGGATACGTAAGTAAGTGAAACTAATGGACCAAGATAACATAAAATCCATGTTTTTGTGAAATACTACCCACTACATTTATATTATGTCAGTCTGATACCTTCACGACTAAACATATAAACGGATCTTGATAAAATATGGTAAAGGAAGAGATTGTAACAAAGGAAAATACAACTTTTTAAATCCAGGAAAAGTACACGTAAGGCTGGGGACAGAAGCTAGAATCTTGAAGTTATAAGCTTGAAATGATGAAACGGTTGGTAGACGCCTAAGAACCTATGTAGGTTACATAGGAAGTAGAGCAAGGGTAGCCTGTGGTGTTGGCACAACGCAATACGTTAATCACCCTGAGACCGCAGAACAGACCCGCACATATGCCTATCACAGGGCATTCGCCCATAATTCCAGTGACAAATGGAGCCATGAACTAACCGAACATTCATTAGAATTTACTCCTTCTATCTTATGTCAGCCTGGTATTTTGAGGACGAATGGTCTGTTTATACAACTGATAAAGAGAACACAAAGCTCTGCTAACTACACAAACAAGATAGATGATTTTATTTACTTTCGTTTTGTGGGTCAACACAGTTTTGCCAAACTATGGAATTAACTAACTAGATAATCGGTTTTCTTTCGCCCATTGATTATAAACATTATAATACGTTGGCATCATAGAACAAACAATTACTTAACTAAAGAACGTATCTTAGATACCCCACGTGCCTACCCAGCAGTTATTTAATTATACGAGAACCGGTAGGTATAAAATAACTTAACGAACCTTTCACGTCATAATTATCATGTTCAAAGCAATCACTAAATTCAGAATACATCGGACAATCCATAGAACCATATATGAGATAATCTATTCCTAATGATTATACCCGAAGTTCAAGGCGTTCTATCGTGGTTAATTTCAGATTAACCATGGATCATTAGCCTTTGTGAGTTTCCAATACAGATCAAAGCACTGTTTGGTCGCACAGTGTTGCTAATACAGTAGGGTTTTCTTCAAACCTCTCGATAACTCGATTATAATCTTCATTTTAATCGAATTGTTGTTTTGACTTGCCTGTTTTATTATGTAACGAATGGTTTAATAAATGAATGGGCAATCTGAACCTGAAATCGTGGACACGCGTTCTCAGGGTGCATTTTCTTGACACAGCGGAGTGGAAGCGGTTGAGGATTTTTGACAGATTTCAAAGAGAAATTTCAGAGAAGATCAAACGTTTCATTAAAAATGTCTCGCTCAGATCCCCTTTCCATCAAACTTAGCTATTAAAAATAGCCTTAGTTCAGCAAAACACTTACCTTTACCTCGGATTAATGGATAATAGTGCAAGTAATCTCTATGTAAATTTTTGCGTGAATACTTTATTTCAAACAGTTTTTTATAACAAGCTGACATTTAAAAATGCTAATCTCAATGCCGAAAGAATTCATGTCAAAATAATAAAGTAAAACGGAGAAAAAGGCGCGTTTGTAGTCTAATTTCATTTAGGTAACGAAATGAAAACAGCGTTACAAAAAGCTTAATTTTTTGGGCGAGTCGGACGACTAATTGCTTGAATTGCGGTACTGGTTACCCATTTCCTGTGTCCTTAATGTAATAAAGTCAATTTCCTACTAAATAACGATAATAATCTAGACCATTGAAGAGTCATAATTACATTGTTTTAATAGCATTTAAACAATTATTATGTCGCACCTCGCATGATTTTTATGCTATTTTCCGTCCATTCTTAATCATTGATTGTGAAAATAGCTCCGTCTTTCTACCTGTTTGCGGCATTTTCAAGATTAGGTTTGAACAGATTTTTATGCAAGACCAAATAAATGATGACAATGAAATAGGTACATTTACTTTGTAAAAGGCTTACTACAAAATATTAGATTATCTAAAAAGCTTTGGAAGAGTTTTGCCCCAGCTCGTAAACTGACACCTTAACAAGGTAAAGGTTTCTTGTTCGCTTCTTTACTCTACCTTAATCCTATTGAAGAGAACAAGAAATCTAAGTGATCACTTTATTTCAAAATTTTACATAAGTAATTCAAATTTTGTGACGTGTCCTGTAAAATATAAAGGAAATAAAGCACTTGGATATTTTTCTTATCCCGGGATTCTTCCCGGGAATCTTCCCTATATTCTTATAGGGTACTTCTATACTTACAGAAAATCGAGCATAAACCCGCTGGCAAGCTAGTAATCAAAAAACATAATCAAGATCAAGAAGAATTACAGAAGATAATCAAGAAAAAATATAAAAAATAATCATCTTTGATGTAGTTTTCATAAAAAAAAAATATCAGAACTTCCCTAAATATTTAGAACTTCGCAAATATTGTCACAGCTTGCATGTAGTACGTGCAAACCCTAAAATTGTATTATTCATTACACAAAGTTCACACCACCCTTGAGGGTTGTGTGACGGAGTGCGAAAGCTCATATTTACAAGGGATTTTTATTTTTGTAGCAATTCACAAAAGTGCTGTTATGGTCTTTGTAAACGACTGTAAAAAGTTCACCTTACCTCTTTTAGAAGCGTAAACAAGGGACCTATTGTAAAAAATGCAGCAAAGAGATGACAAGGTATGATAATGGTAGATACCTATAGAATGACGGCAAGATAGCATCAAATATGATGATCAGTGATCAAATATGATATCAGTGATTAAATATGATTTAAGCTGTTTCACGTTTCCCCGCAGTCATCTTCTATCCCATTCTTTATTTACACGACTTATATTTCTTGTGCGATATATGTCTTGAGTTTCGTTTAATCCGTGACTAAATCGTTATTTTGCTAAGGTATGCCTTTAACACAATTAATATAATATATTGTAAAAAAATAGCCACAACCCCTTTTATGCAGCATTTGAATGTTTGCTTTTCACAGAAGGTATGGTCGGACTTAATTTGCCATTGCCATTCAGTGGAGGTTGAAATGATTTACGGGCCAATTAGGTGCGTATCGGGGAAGCCTGAGTCCAGCAGTGGGCCATCATAGGCTGTTGAGGATGAGGAGAAGGAGGTTGAAACTTGTTCATATTATTTTAGTTCATCATTTTATTTTCAGGATCAAAAAATTATGGTAAGTAACGGTGTGGCCTTTTTTGAGGATTTCAGTTAATTAAAATAATATCCTGTAATTTACTAAATTACCCTTTAAATTATTGCTACTTAGCTTTGATCAAATCCATACTAATATTATAAAAGCTAAAGGTATTCTGTCTGTCTGTCTGTCTGTTATGTGGTATAACGCCTAAAAAGCTCAACGGATATTCATGAAATTTTTCAGGAAGGTAAACGGTATGGACATAGGCTACTTGAAAAGTGAGTGCAAAGCCGCGGGCAAAAGCTAGTATGATTTAAGTACGAGAGACTGTCATTTTCAATCCCATTCTTCACCAACGTTGGTAATTATATTGGTGAAGTATAAACATCTCAGTGAAAGTAGGTACAAATAATAAAATGAAATTTCTTGTGAAATCGTACTCAATTCAAGTTGAAAACTCACATTGTATCGAGACCCAATAAGCTAGCGAGTGTCTTTGACGCTCGCTTTGAAGTTTTATAGCCCAAGCAGACTTGCAAACGCAAGTACAGAATGGGAAGAACGGAACCTTTTCAAATTAAATAATTTATGTTTGACAATGCCCTTATACAGCAGCATACTTTGACATGCCCTTAAATTAATTATTTATTTGATTCCAACAAATTATTTTTATAATTTTTTTCAGTCATGTCTGTCTGTTTTTTTTCTTTGCACCTTATGGAGTTTCCTATAGCGAAATACATGGTGTGTTATTGTTGAAATGGGAATAAAATATAGAATGTAACGACATGAAGTGTACCTACGATGGAATAAATAAAATACAAATACAAAAAAATACAAATATGTCACATTTCTCATAGAATTCACGCGTTTGGGCTGGAACCTAGTCGAAGTAGATGTCCGACCGCTTTTGTTTCAAATCGAAATGGTTCCTTCCCGATTTTACCTAGTAGATACCTATCTAATAAGATTTTTACCTATCTAATAAGATCTTAAAATAATTAGGGTAACAAAATTGAGGTCGTTCCATCAATCCATCATGGTTATTTACACTCAAGTCACAAGGGGATTTGAGTTTTCTTTCCAATATTTTGGCACAATTTCATGCGCCGTAATCACGGAATAACTCAGTTAATTTATTAAAAACCATAGGAACACACATTGGAACACTTGGTAACGTAATAATAATAAGTTAAACCAATGAATTGCATAAAATTAGCGGCTGTATAGAGGCCTTGTCATTAATAAAAACTGAAGTCACACTAATATTATAAATGCGAAAGTTTGGATGAATGTATAGATGGATGGATGGATGTTTGTTACCTCTTCACGAAAAAACTTTTTTGCATATTTGAATCGGCAAAACTACTAAACGGATTGGGGTGAAATTTTGCATACAGGTAATTCTAATCCTGGAATCAAACATAGGCTAATTTTATCCCATAAATCAGTTCCCATGGGATAGAAATCACCTTTAAACGTTTATAGAAACAAAGCGTGCGAAACCGCGGGCATAAACTAGCATTACATAAAGCTTAAAACTCAAATTAGGCAAATATCCCGCTGTAAATGACTTTACAGACTTTACTTTCGAAAGACTGCAGGCAGACGCTGGATGCGGCAAGCTGAAGACAGGGCACTATGGCTCTCATTAGGGGAGGCCTATGTCCAGCAGTGGACTAATATAGACTGATGATGATGATAATGATGAAATGACTTTAGTGTCTTATTCTCGAAAAGCTGCAGAAATTTAATAACCAAGTGAGATTATTCATCATCCATGAGGGATTAATGCATCCAATTATCCTAACTTATCCGATGAAACTTAACACTTATTATTTATTATGGTTGAAGATAAAGACGACCTCTGGTACAAAAAGTAAAAGATCACCTGCACAAAAAATTTCTAATTTTATCACAGAAAAAATAAATTTCATTATTAGGTACTAAAAGATAAACGGAAATAATGAAATAAGGCAATTATTAGGCAATCTGTACCCAATTAAACGTTAGTTGCACACCTAATTAAATTGCTTCCCAATAAAAAATTAATTGGTTTCCTTGATTAATTAACAAATCTGGCGTTTAACATTAAATTTATTTCGTCGGAATTTTTCTGAGCCCTTCTTAACTCATATTTATTTTCGACAATAGGGTTCATTTTGTTTTTATGTTAAAAGTTAAAAAACCGTTACTCCATTTAGAAAATTATGTAAAAAAACTCGAATATCTTGACGTCTTGGAGACCCCGTATAGGAACGATATAAAGCTCTGAAAAAATTAAATGCCTACTAACTACCTAAAGTAGGTATATAATGATACCTACTTTAGGTAGTTAGTCAGAACTTTATCTTAAATAATAATAGCCAATAAAAAACTTCTAGAAAATCTAAGAACATGCTGCGATCCGCCGGGAACTTTTAAATTCCAACTAAACTTACCCAAAACACAAAAAAAACTTACATTTCCAAAATCCAAAGTCAAAATCACAATCACAACACTCACAAATATCACAATACACAAATAATCACTGGAAAAAATCGATTTGTTTTTTTTTTTGCGGTCCGCTGCGCGACGAAACGTCCGCTCGGGGCGGTAGGGCGGGCAGACTGAAGGCGGGCGGCGCTGCTGTCGCCAATCCCGGGTACTATCTCAATGGAGTGAGATTTCTAAAGATGATCAACTGATTGATGGATTAATTTGCTTGGAAAAGGGTATCGTCATTTGTTTTGATCTTTCACGGGTGGTCGGCTTTTGTTTTGGTCAGCGCGAGAATTATATTAAACGTGGCAGGCAGTTAGTAATGAGTAGGGTAGGTATTATAGGCATATTACAAGCTGCGTAGGTACCTAAGTAGTCTATGCAGCGTTTTAGCAACAATCTTGTTTGACTTACAAAGTAATTTTTACGGTTAAAAACACTTGGAACGTTTTATTTCTGTAACTTCGAAATGGCGTAGGTATGTAGTAGTTATAATTTAGCCTGGTTTTACCGTTGTAAGCTCAGGGCATTTTTTTAATAGGAAAAAAGGAAACTAAGAATCAAACTGTAGCCCTCAGGCGAAACTATCGGATTTTGAGAATTCGACAGAGACAAAATAATTGAATTCTTGCATGACAGACACAGAATGAAAAACTTTATCGGAGCCCGATTTTTGCCTCAGGGTTACATAAGATTTTGTCAGTTGATTCTTCGATGAGTCTTCGATGAAAATTTCCATCAGCCAATGTTAGGTTAATAATTTCAAAATTTACTATAAGTAGTACTAATAATTTGGTAGGTACTTTGTGAATATTTTTTTTATACTAGTATGAAAGATAAACGTAGACGACCGAAGTGGCACCGTGGGCGAAGGTCCGCCTGACGCAGTAGGTTGTGGGTTCGATTCCCGCCTTGGAACAAATGTTTGTACGATCTGCAAATATTTGTTCCGGGTGTTCTGGGTATTTTCTATGCTAAAAGTATAATTAAGGATATCTATCCATAGTTTTTGTTTTTATAGTGCGTAAGCCTCAGACTCTGGCTAATTTCTAAGAAATTAATAATATCGCAAAAATATATCCATGTAATTTATTGTATTAACCTGTTCTGTATATCAGTCATCTAGTATAGTACTCATAACATAAGGCTGGCTCTGGCTTGGGGCTAGATGATGATGCGTGGATTGTCCAGCATTATATATATTTATTTATTATGAACAGTAGAAACACCATAAAAATTTAAAATTACTGTTTTTACTGTTCCACATAGGGTTTGAAGATTTTTGTATGGAGCTTAGCATTTTATTTTATTTTCAAAATCGTCGCGCGCAGTAAAAGTTATGTATTTGATTAAAAACACTAAAAGAAATAAAAACTGTCTTGTAAAATCATTATTTTCCATATAAATATCTCAGAAACCTGACGCTTTAGGCCAGTTCCTAAAGCGTCAGGTTTCTCAGACTTTTATCTCAGATATATTCATAGATGAAAAAAAAGTATATTTTATCTCGGAAACGCCACTAAGGAAATTATTTTATTAATCACTTTTTATTTGTTTTAGTGTTTTTTATCCGAATTTATAAATGATATTGTGCTCGGCGATTTTGAAAAAAAAAAACAATACAGAGACCGATGTAAGGGCCAAAATCTTCAAATCCCTTTACTTAAGTACTCCAGTAGCTCAGTGACCCGAAGTGGATCATGGAATCCGAAACAAGGCTTCTCCAAGCATTTCGGTTTTGAGCCGCTCTCGCCAGCTATGAGCGTCGAGTTCAAACACACCACACAATTTAATTTTTCAAAATAGGGATGTATTTTCAAAGCGTTCGCTGTATCGTCATTTTAATAAGAGGCTGTATTAGTGTTACAGATATTTTTATGGTGTTTCTACTTATATTTGCTGGAAAAGAAAATCATGGAAATCATAAATAACATCAATTGTCTGCACACACCTACCGTAGATATGCAATAGATTTTCAGTATAATTTCTGGTTTACCTAGCAACAAAGTCTGTAGAACCGTCGTTGTAAGATAAACAAGTAGGTACTTGTTTTTCATTTATTACTGTGTATTATTTAGTACATTTTCTCCAAAGTCGCTGTAAGTAGGTACTTTATAATTAAAATAATAAGAATTGAGGTATTCACCCCAGGCCCTTTTAGAACAAAAGAGGTTTAGCCTGATCTTACCCTCCTACCCCTTTCTTCCCCCTTAATGGGCCGTCTAATAGGTCGGCTATTATAACTTTATCCTACATTAATTAGTTGGTGCTAAGCGCTGATTGTTTTATGTTTCCAGTAATTGTCATATAATTTATAGGGTCTTGGATTTTGTAGGTAATTTGCTGTTGTTATTTTTATGGTTTGAAGGACATTCGTAAGTTATAACAATAATTTTACGATAAAAACTTTCGTAGTCGTAGTTTGTTTTGGAAGAACACCAACGTTTCATCCCTTAACGAGGGACTTCATCAGGGTGAGTGCGTTTCGCGTCTCGCCTGTAGGGCGATTACGGTGTAGTAAGGCACGGCATTACGGCTCTAACGTTAGCAGTTGAAACGTTAGGGTGCGCGTTCACAGGCCGGCATCGGACAATCCGCACTGGCCCCATCAATGGTTTGACATAAAAGATCCGTACGGCACGGAGCGGACTGTCGGCAATGCCGGCGAGGATTATTGAAGGCAACTTTTCCATTTAATGCGAATGACGTCATTCAGATTGCCGATCAGTGGCCGCACTTGTCAGTGGATTGTCCGATGCCGGCCTGTGAACGCGCACCCTAACGTTTCAACTGCTAACGTTTGAGCCGTAATGCCGTGTCTTACCACACCGAAATCGCCCTCCTGTACTCCGTCCTTGCGCGCACTATCGCGCAAATGATAAGTGTAAAGTTAAGTGTAAGCGCCTGTTCAGACGCGGCGGCATGTATTCGTAAGTGGCAGCTATGATCGAGGATGTCAAGAGGCTCGAGATGTCTCGACAGAGCCTACGTATATTCTCCCCGTAGAGTCATAGTGATCACAGATCCGAGGGGTAACGAGGTTCTTCGGGTTTTCTAGTGGCCTAGTGAGTATCTGGAGCAGTGCATCAGCATTGGCGTACAGCGGGGCAATGCAGCCAGCGTCTTGGGGACGTTCAGGATTGGTATTAATTTGGATCAAATGAGCTATCTCTAGATAGTTAGGAGCAGCCTGCAGATAATTCCACCGTTTCATGTCCTTATTTTAAGTAGGTACGTGTATATTTTTTAATTGCGAATTTTGTAAACTAATAATTATTCGTTTGACTTTAAACTCAGCTGAACGATTTTTCCGGGAAGGTATGGTATGGTATGGTAGAAGGACTTTTATTTCCGCATTTGGACTCGTAGTTATCGGGAAGTCATATAATATAGTTATGTTATGTTATTTATTCGCAAACAAATACATTTGTGTCGGAATATTTACAGTTTAAAAATAATATAAAATAAAATAATCACATAAATCAAAATACATAATAAAAGTTAAAATAAATGCAATGTCACCACAAAAATAATTTGGTACATTAAAATAGATAAATTAAATTGGAACACAAAAGAAATACACACTCAGGTAAAAATATAACCTATCATTGATTTAGTTTGGGCTAGATGTGTTTGATTTTTGTCGCTATAATAATTGTCAATTGAATAGTAACACTTTTCCAGTAAGAAATTCTTCAAATGCTTGATATACTGCGTGTTTGTTAATGATTCAAGTGTTTGATATACAGATATATTTTTCTAAAATCACACTCACGAATACATCTGTATTCGTGAAAGTTTCACTCATTTTATTTCCTCCGCTCTAAAATAAACCAAACAAATACTAAACTAAACAAACCGGCTAAGTGGGAGTATACTCGCACACGGAGGGTTTCGTCCCATCGTTCTAAACTATTTCTCAAAAAAAAACTCTAAAAACACTGTTTGGAGGGACACCCCCTTAAATTTTCCACTTTATTTTATTGTTAGTATTTGTTGTTGTAGCAGCAAGAGATATACTTTGAAATAAATAAAAATTCTGTGAAAGTTTCAACTGTCTAGTTCTTCCGGTTCATGAAATTAATAGAGCCCTCTGACAGACGTACAGACAGACAGCGGAGGCTTGTTAATAGGGTGTCGTTTGCACCCTTCAGGTACGAAACCCTAAAATACCAAATGAACCAATGAGCAGTGAAAATAGTTGGCATGAGTATGATACAAATGCATCTGAATCAATGATGATAGCTGCGAGTCTTAGTCAATATAGTTACTATATTGACTTAGGACTCTACGTTTCCGCCATCTTGCGCTCATATTATGCGCAAGCGCAAGATGGCGGACGCGCACTGACGGAAGGGTACCTATGACACATTTGATGGCTCATCCGGGAGAAACATATTATGTTGAACCACATTGTGGTTACGTAATAGACGGGGTCAGCTACATCCCTCTGAGCCTAAAGATCATGATTTCTCAGAATTTTTGAAGCGAAGTTTCCTTTAAACTACTGAAAAAAAAAGCATTACTTATCTCCTACAACTAGTTTATTTTCTATGAGAAAAACAAAATAAGCCATTCAAATTATGGTTTCAAATTACTACCTACTTATGTGGAATGTAGAAACAATAAAATTTGGTCTATTCTTTATAAAAAAAATTAAAGGAGCGTCTTGTCGTCACAGCTTTGAATTTTATCAATCAAACTCAATCAAAATAAAGCAAATTGAACGAAGGATACTTTATTATAGTATGAGACGTTTGATGGCATATCCGAGAGGTGTACTACGTCACAAAACTTCTTCAACGCCGACTGAAATCATCCGAAGTACCATACACCTAAATTGACAGTTGCTTCCTAGACTTTTGCAATAAAATAAAAGCGATTTCCTCCAATAAGATGGAGTCGAGGTTGAGAAAGTTTTTATTGACGTTTCAGAATTATGGGGGTTAGTTTGGTAGGGTTAATATTATTTGGGCACATTATATTAAATATCGAAGACATTTAGGATACCGAAACAGGTTTGTGGTTCTGGCTTAGTATTTGCACCACCCCAATTCCTCCCGCGGGTGTCGTAAGAGGCGAGTAAGGGATATCCACCGGGGGCGGGCAGCAGCGCCCCCTGCAGAACAATTCTACCACGAACTGCGATCCCCAACCTGCATGCCCAGCGTGGGGATTGTGGGCATTACCCCCATGATATAAATAATAAAAAAAAAAATTCTATCTATGTATATAATGTATTAAATATATCAGTTATCTAGTACCCATAACACAAGCTTTGAGTAGCTTACTTTGGGGCTAGATGGTGCTGTGTGGATTGTCCAGCATTATTTATTATTTATTTATAATAGCCAATAAGGCGGTTATCAGGGGGAGGACCTGCGTCCAGCTGTGGAGAAATATAGGCTGTTGAGGTGAGGTGAGAAAATAGCTTTTAAGCTACATTTATTAAACTAAGCATTAATTCAAATTAGTTTGTATGAAATTTATCTTTCATTATCATGTTTTTTATTTCCGACATGAAAGTACTTAATATAAAACTTCACTTCCTAAAATAAATACATAGCTACCTCTCAATATAGTCTCATGACAGATAATTCTTCCGTGGTCATTCCATGGTCCAGTCAACTGGACCACCGATTTTCTCGGAAATATCTTACCTTTTTTTCAATTCCTTGCGATATTTAGCTCATAGTGTTCAGAGTCCTTAGTACGGGTTGTCAGTGCATAGTTTAAGATAACTATTCTCGTTTCCTTCCCATACTTCTAGCTCCTCGCAGCGCCTCTACCGGATAGAAAGGAACTATTTTGCTTTGCATGACAGCCGTTAAATAGTTTTTATGAAATCTTCTTGTTCTTTCTTTGGTGGCTTTTGCGATTATTTGCCACGATTCTGCCAATTTTATTGTATTTTTCTAATGATTGCATTCTAGCAATAGCTACAACTTTAATCACCTTGACAGCTCAGCGGCAGTAAACGAAAACTTTTTTCGATTTGGTATTGTGCATATATATTGGCCTATGTCTAGCTGTGGACTAATATAGGCTGATGATGAGGATGATGAAACTAGCCAATCAGTGCGTTCTACCCGTCATTTTCGTCGTCCGTTCACCTACGGAGCTGATATGTGGATACTCACGGTAGAGCTGGTCCACCAGTTCAAAGCCGCTCAGCGAGCTATGGAAAGAGCCATGCTCGGAGTCTCTCTGCAGGATAGGATTCGTAACGAATACATCCGACAGAGAACCAAAGTTATCGACATAGCTCAAAGAATTAGCAAACTGAAGTGGCAGTGGGCCGGCCATATCTCGCGAAGAACCGACAACCACTGGGGTAAACGTGTTCTTGAGTGGAGACCGCGA
This sequence comes from Eupithecia subumbrata, assembly GCA_949316285.1. Classification (NCBI taxonomy): domain Eukaryota; kingdom Metazoa; phylum Arthropoda; class Insecta; order Lepidoptera; family Geometridae; genus Eupithecia; species Eupithecia subumbrata. The sequence goes on along the minus strand of OX438630.1, from coordinate 10,690,609 downwards.
CTCGGCAAACGTAGTGTTAGACGCCCTCCGGCCAGGTGGGATGACGATCTGCGAAAGACTACAGGATGCTGGATGCGGCAAGCTGAAGACAGGGCGCTATGGCGCTCATAAGGGGAGGCCTATGTCCAGCAGTGGACTAATATAGGCTGATGAGGATGATGATGATGAAACTAGCCAAACAGTCTAATTACGATATTTGGACCTAGATAGTATCAAACTTTCGAATAGGTACAAAACCTAGATATTTATTACTACCAAGCAGTAGATAAACAAGATTGTTCTCGGCTGTTCTGGAAAGCGTTTCTCTACTCACTCGTATATAACAATTACTTCAAGTTACTCGCCCGTTAGTCGAATTCAAACTTTGGATTAGGAGGCGGAGTTAGCCCCAGAAACCTCAAAGAACAATGATTACAAATTCTATTAGTCAGAGGTCTTAGCTGAACTCGTTATGGTGAAATGATTTGTATGGTCTATTGCCTGTCATCCACCTGCGTGTTGTAACAATCCAGCTCATGCTAGCTTGTTCATTTTGCAAATATAGAAACAATTAGCACTCTCTGTTGCTTCTTACACTGGAAGGAGATTCTGATCGGTAAAGAGGTTGAAGCGTCATGTTGAAAGAACAAAACCTTTTTACTATAAAAAAAATTCGTAGGTTGTTGAATTCATTATGGGTTAACTACGAACCTAGTTTTGGTTGGAAGAACACCAACTTTTCATCTCTTAACGACGTTGATGTTCTTCCAACACAAACTAGATTCGTAGTTAACCCGCTTGCATTCATAATGAACAAAACCTTCTTATAGAGAATCTTGCATGGAAACATACAATATACGAGAAAATCCGCTCTGGAAGTGTCAGTTGTTTTTGGGGTTTTGGCGGTCAGTTGGCGGTGTGACACCCCATGCCTCGGAAAGTGTCCATGCCGTTGGTCTTTCCCCGGTCGTGTCGGTCTGCCGTCTCATCGGATTATGAGAGTGCACCTATGTTTGCGCACACACTTGTGCACTATAATGTCCTGCGCATCTAGCTAGTCTCCAATAGGACTGGCCGCCGTGATCGAAATTCAGCTAGGAGTACATATTATTTCACAAAATCCCCTTGTTTGGCATTCATCAGTGGACGGATGTGTGCTGATAAGGAATACGTCACACTTACTATGGCCAATATACATATTAGGGTAACATTGTTGTCCTTTATGAGAAGTTATGTACAGCAACGTCCAGCAATCTATAATTGCTGTGTATTGCAGCAGTATTGCTGTATACTGCTGTATTGATAGAAATTGGCAGGTACTGGAGTGACCCACTTCATTTGAACGTATTGTTGTGGACACGGATTTATGTTGAATTGATGTGCCTTTGAAATGCTAGTGGAATCAAAACAAATGCTTTTGACATCAACAAATGCTTATGGTTAATAATGATGTGCAGTGACATTGTTTAAGCCAAATAATTTGGTTGATAATATGTTTTGTTACGCTGTCTCTCGCAGAGTGATTTATAGTGCATTAACTCTGAAGCTACTTTTTGTTGAGCACTTTTTTTGAGCAAAAACAGATAGAACTTCGGCGTGAATGCCCCTTTAGGCTACTTAGATTATTTTTTCTATTATATATCTTCTTTTATATTGAATACAAAAGAAAATTTACCGACCTTCTCATAAAAAAACACAGACCAAATAACAAATATCTAAAGATCATCCAAACATTTATTCTGTAGAGCGTATTGAAATCTACGCCCACCAACTTCTTGGGTTTATCAACCAGAAGGTCAAATAAATTATTAGAATAGAATTGTAAGCTATCTTATGGCCTGTCTATATTGATCTTTCTAGGCCCGGAAAATAGATTTTACATTCTAACTGCAACGCAAAAAAGTTCATTTTAGTTTGTACCTCTCCGTCAGATAGCTAACAAGCTAACAGCTTTCCGAGTCATAACAAAAATCGTAGAGGGCATCTCTTTCTACACTATGCAAATTTAGCAAGACGAAAACACAGTTAGCGATGCAGTTCGCTGACGCGGTCACTGGTGAAAAAGAACTATTAAGATAAGAAATCCCTAAATGGTATTCTTCCAGTATCTTTCAATCTTTGACCGCACAACCATAGTGCAATCTTGAGAAACACATCTGAAGTCGGTACTTACCTCCTCACCAAATTGGTCTCTAATCGAACCACCGCAAGATCTAATCTTCGCTGGCAAAGAAACTCTATAGAAGTTAAAACGAAACATGTCGGTTGTCGTAAAATGAATCGAAGGGGTAGCCCCTGTAAGGTTGGATTTGGGTTGTCGTGCTTTTCACTGGGAAGGGAAGTTTAGCTGGAACTTGAAAGTTGTATTGAATGCCCATCTAGATATATCTAGTAGGTAGTAGTTTCTACTGCCGGTATCACTCGGTCGGATTTGCAATTGCACGAATGTTTATAGGAGGGAAGACTAGGAAAAGTATTTTGTATCGACTTGACCGTCGATTGTTAGAGATCAGAACTCTTTTGTTTTTCAATTTGATATTTATTTTTGAGTGGCCAGTATTTCTTAGCCTGAGTTTCGTAGGGTAACATTATTTGGGCACATAATTTGAAATATCGAAGACATTTTAGGATACCGAAGTAGCTTTGTGGTGCCGGCTTAGAATTTGCACCACCCCAATTCTTCCCGCGGGTATCGTAAGAGGCGACTAAGGGAAGAATTGTTAAAGATCAGAATTCTTTCGTTTTTCAATTTCATATTTATTTTATAGTGGCCAGTATGTCTAAACCTGAGAATGAATAGGTAGGTAAGTAAGTACGTTTTCTTTTTTGACGTTCGACATGATTTTCAATGATAAACTAAAATACATTTTAACATGATGGAATACTTATAATACAATTTTAAAATAAGTCCTAATATCTCCCTCGTACTAAGGGGACACAAGGACTGAAAAATTCTGATGTTTCCCCGAGGGGGGCAATCAGGGGGAGACATGAGTCTGTCACCGATTTGTCAAGTTCTAACTCTCTCGCCGCGTTCGGTTTATATTTTATAAGGACGCGCATTTAGCTTGATTCCTTTCTAATTCTAGGACGATTGTGTGAGAACCCCAATGATGTCCTGCTAGCCGAATTTCGGCCCTGGCGGCTGGTCTCAATGGAGACTAGGCACGTGCGCAGGACATAATCAAACATAGGTGCACAAAAAGTAAAAGTTTATTTATTGCAAGGACATAGAAGAAACAAAGAAAGAAATTCCATTTATTTGACCCAAATACATACACTTATTAAACGGAATAAAAAAAAAATCATAAAAGGGGCCAAAAAGGTCCCTGTCTCAGCATTATGCTGATTTTCAGACAGGGCCTAGTGTGGTGGCACAAAGATGGTAAAAATATTAACATACAATTAATACACAAACAGACAAAAGTAGAGAGGTCACATACAACACAGGAAACAAGACATGTGAAAAAGATTGTACATACAGTAAATGCAATGTAATTTGCCTTGGGCGTGTAGTTATTTACTCCTTACTCTCTTGCTCTCACAATCCGACGGAACGCAGACTGACACGACCGGGGAGAGGTCAGGCGCAGGACCAACAGTTTAACGTGCTTCTCGAGGCTCGCGGGTGTAGCACTGCAAAGTTCCTTTGCTAATATCAAAATCCCTATCCCTACTTGATAAAGCATTGTGAAAGACTGTGGACGAAGCTCACTCCGTGAATTTTAACTCAATCTGGCGTGTAAGAGAGATGACCTTATACCCAGCAGTGGGTGTCAATGTCAACGGGCTGAGTTAAAATCAATGAAGAATACCTAGCGTCTGAAAAAAATTGTTTACATTGATTAAGATCTTGTCTAATGTGATCACGCACATGAATCCATATGAGCCTGATAAGATCTTGTCTTCTGCGACTATGAGAACTTAGTTAAATCGTAATAGCTCCTCTTCTACTGAATTGGCTCTCTGAATTCTCTGAATTGGCCTTATAAAGTGTAGTTATTTAATTTAATTCAGATATTAAATGCAACAAAGTTGTTTGCTAACCCCGTGCAAATAAAGGTTTAATATGACAAAGTGAATATTTATTTTGACTTAGAGCATTGATATGTCAATGAGGTGCCTATTTTTTGTTTTAATCAAATTCGATAGTTTACAGCTACCATGCATTCTTGTTTGTATTGAATGAAATATTTATCACTCCAACTATTTTAACGCAAACCAAGATAAAAAAATTATTGTCCAACTGAGACGTAGTTGGACAATATTTTTTTCAGTGTAGAGTTTTATTGGGGGATTAACAAGGGTGTAGTCTCAGTAGGAGTTTTGTAGTAGTGTAGTCATACTAGCCTACATCATCTTTTGTAGATGTTAAGAGGCCAATGGATGGATGGAGTCTCAGTAGGTCACAATTAAGTGAACCTGTCGTCCGAGTCGCGACGACTCAGTAGTTCGGTTGTCTAATTGAACCGGACTTTTGAGCCTTTTTTGCAACTGTAATATCGGTGTTGATGATATATTGCCGGCTTATTATGCAAGATCTTAATTTCGTAATACACTACATAGATCAAAACAAACTAATTTATCTCAACCTGCAGTTCACATAGTGTCAGTGAATTACCAATAACCCTGTATAACACAAAGTGATTATTTTACAATTAGTTCAGCATTGCAATAGACATAAAGACCAACAAACTAACAGAGAAGACCTTACTTTGGATTACTAAGATAAACAGCTGACTTCTGTAATCCGGAATTATTATGTTATGCTTTCAGTTAGGGTTAAGGCCCATCTATACTAATATTATAAAGAGGAAAGATTTGATTGTTTGTTTGTTTTTTGTTTGTATTGAATAGGCTCAGAATCTACTGGATTGATTTGAAAAATTCCTTTACCATAAGAAGCCGACATTATTCCTGATGAACATTCCTACGGGAAAACGGGTAATAGGACAACAGGTAGTAAGAATGCAGCTAGTTTATTATAAAGTACTTCGCAAGAGAGATACCTATTCGTACGAGACCTACAATGATCTACCGGTTCCTGGGTTCTTGATTTTCTTGTAAACAAAGAGTAACTCTTAAATAAATACATAGATAGTATAGATACTCATTGGTGATTTTTAGGGTTTCGAAGATCGAAGATCGGTTTCGAAACCCTTATGGTCTTGCTTTGTCTGTCCTTTTTTCTCTCCTTAATAACTAGAAGAATAGAATAGAATAGAATATAAATTTATTTGTTAACAGACTTACACATACTAAACTTAGACTAAAATAAATGATAAACTTAGATTAAGATGTAAACCCAGTAACAAAATGGCTCTGCCTCAGCATGGGTTGGTTGACTGGCAAGCTAGCAACCAACGCTGATCTTCCGTCAGAGCCACATGTTGACTTTACGGACTAGCTACTCAACAGATAAAATATAAATATAATACTAACAATAAAAATAAGAAAACAAATGTGGGGCCTGCTCGTATTTGAATAAATACAGTAAGTATTTAGTGACTATTTTTATTATTTTAAGAAATTAAGAAGATGAAAGTTATGTATATAATAAGTATTAATGTTTAAAAAGATGCAATTTATGAAATACTTCTAAAGAACACTTGTGTCGTGTCTAAGACTTTCCTGTTCCTGCTGATGGTTTAGCAGAAAAACTCAGCAACTACTGCAGCTATCAACTTGAAATTTAAAATAATAATACATTTCGTGCGCCTGTACAGATTAAAAGAAAAATAAATGAAAATAAATGAAAAATGAAAATGAATATTTTCCATACAAATTGTGATGCCGAAATTTTAAAAGATACCTACAGGGTCATGTGGGGTATCAAATTAAAGGTATCAGTTTGTACATTTCAAAATAGTTTTTGAAATTTTTGTAGGTTTCATACTTTTTAAATATTTCGAAACAAGTCGAAAAACACCCATTCCCCCCCCCCCCCCCCCCTATCTGCGAAGATGGCAGAGCGATCCATGTAAAATGTATGGAGCGTTTATAGACATGGATCTATATTTTACAGGAAAAATATTCCGTTCCTGAAATACATAGAGGGATAAAAAAGTGATCCTACCAGGGTTATTTTTTTCCTTTTGAGGTACGGAACCCTAAAAATGATCAAAGCTACGTTTGCTCATCAAATGGGGTTCAACCTTAACCAGATTTGTGTTCCTCTCAGATCAATAGATACGAAGGACAGATATTATTATGATGAAGTGGATACAGTGCGGAGATAAATAAATTAGGACAAGATAATATTATACTATTATTATGTTTTTCTTTCTTTTATGTCTGCTATCTTCGTACAGACTTTACCATTGAACAAAAAAGATTTATGTATTCTACTAAAACATTTTTACTGGTAATTATATGGATCAGTTGAGCTACCTGTAGATTGTTTGCAGCAGTCTGCAGTTAGCTAAAGTTTTCAATTGAAAGTACTAGTTCTAATTTAATTCTAATAATCGATTTTATTTTATTTGTGAATTAAGATATATTCCCTTAAACATTTTTGTCAGCTGGTTCCTAGATTAATTTTCGTTTTATCTCTGAACGTGGCTTGGTTATGCTAATTACGGTCAATAAAAAAAGCTAATATTTCGGATCATGTAATATAAACATGTAAAATATAAATAAAATGTAAACAATTACGGTGTTACCAAACTGCCTAATGATGTTTTGTATAGAAACGAGAAGAGACAAATTAGAACTAGTCTTTTCAATTGAAGCAGTTGAGCTAACTACAGACTGTTGCAAACCACCTAGAGGTAGCTCAATTGATCCATATCAATACCAATCGGAAGCGTCTGTAAGACACTGGTTGCTCATTAGGTTACCAAATATCTTTTGTAAGGTTACAAACAAATGTTTTTTTATCATTGTATTTTTAACCCACGCAAAAAGAGAGGGGTGTTATAAATTTAACGTATCCGTCTGTGTATCTGTCTGTGGTATCGTAGCTCCAAAGCTGATGTACCGATTTTCGTTTAGTTTTTTTTTTTGTGTGATATATTATATTATCCCAAGTGTTTTTAGCCATGTTTGATGAAAATCTGTCGGAGGGGTTTTTAAAAATTTTAATTTTGTTCTTGTTATAAAACTAAATACGGTATTTAAAACTAGACTCCAAAAAATGAATTCCATTTTCCCCCTTAAGGATAATCTTCAAGGAGGAAAACCGGAATGATTTTTTTTTAAGTCCAGCATTACGGGGATTTCAAGAGCGAAAACTGGAATAACCCTATCTTAAACTAAAAAAGTTGAACCTCCAACTGCCTTAGTTGTTATAATATTTTAACTCAGCGAAAACAAACTAAGATTAATTAAATCACAAGCTCGCTCTCCCAACCTACAAAACGAACGTTTAAAATTAAAAACAAATTTAAAAACTCTAACGTAATTTAATTAGTATATCATAAAACTTTGCTGAAATATTAAACATTTTACGAGCGTTGTGGTGGCGTAGAATACCCGGTTCTAATATAAAGCCTACAAACTTTAATTTCACGTTATAAACTCTTAATCCATATAAAACAATTTTTGTGTTTTATCCACAAATTTATTCGTAGGACATTTAATAATCTAAAAAGCCCATATACAACCAGATTATCACAAACGAACGCATTTAATAAAAACATAAAAAAGATTTCGTATTCAAAAGCGAATGGGTGTGTTTATTGCCACATTTCAACAGGAGACCATACAGTCTGTTACCATGGTCACATACCTGCACACAAAATACATAACCTACGTACTTATAGAATCGAAATATGAAAGACGTCATCTCTCATCCTACGCTGTTCGAATCTGAATGGTAGGGCCGGAGTATTCCTTGTACAACGCAGAAAATATTAAAATCGACAAAAAATAGATGTTCAGCGCAATGTAAATCGAACGCCCTAAGCATAAGCGCTCTTCACTTGTCCGCGAATTTAACGTAACTTGATTGGCATCAATACATAGGTCATTGGCATCATACAATGGTAGTGATTCTGTCAGCGTAAAAGCTAAACTAAAAAAAAGTAAAAAAGGGACTTTTTACGCTTGTTTAAATTAGGTTCTGTGCCAACAGAATCGTAACCAGTGTCGTATAATATAGTCCTAAACCATGGCAGATTACCATGTGTAAACCCATTAATGTTTAGTATTCCGAACACACGTGAATAAAACACGCCTACCACAAATAACTGATTAGTGAGCCAATGCGTTGAACATTTAAAATACAAGTCCATCAGATTTGATTCTCTTTCCGTATGGCAACACAAGCTTAGAATAAGGTATTTCACTCTTTATGAGAAAAAATATAAAAATATACCTATTATTGCGATAGATGAGGCAAAAAGCAGTCGGAAAAGTTGAGTTTTTGCTCATAAAATAGCAAACTCAATTTTAAAATCAAATTCAAAGGTTTCAGCTTTTTTAATCTGTTTCTTAAAACCATTAAATAGTAGTCCAGCTCTTGAGATCTTCGGCCAAATCTGCCGCCGCACCCGCCCTATTGCATACACATACATTATCACGTTATTTTAACTTAGGTGTATTAGCTTAGAGGTAGGTACGTTATTCATGTACGGGCATAAGGGCGCAGCTATTTGTTTAAAAATTATAATAACTCGTTAGGTATGTCAATTCATTATTCAGGTAGTCAAATAAACTCAATAACGTTGAACTAAACGCAACTATTTTCAGGGTTCAAAAGGCTCGCACTGGAAACCCAAACCCAACATGGCGACGTGACTACCCTTAACTGACAGTTAGCTAATCAAAGTTGAGCAATCACAGTCCAAAATGCATTTAATTAGTATAGTTTGCCTTTTGGTTGGAATGGAACTCTGATTGAATTCTGTGTAAACTTGACCGCGAGAGTTGGTCTTTGATATGTAGGGTTCCATCACCAAATATTACCAACATAAAGGTAAACGTACGAATGTATTTGCTTTAGTGATTGGGTGATGACGTCTCTGGCGCATCGGGCGAAGGTCCGCCTGCGACGCAGGAAGAGGCGGGTTCGATTAAATAATAAAAGAAATCTATCCATATCCATCTACACATAAACATATACAGGGTGTAATCGTTAAGTGTGCACAGGCGATTATTCCGTAACTATTGCAGATATCAAAAAACTTTAAACTGATATCGAAAGTACTTTACCTAATAAGTAAAATGACATTAATAACTTTTTAAAAATAAAACGAGAAATATCCAAAAAAATTACATTAATCACTCCCATACATTTTATTTCTTAGTAAGTACAAAATTTTGTGTTCAAAGCATATGTTCGAAGTGACGTCCTCCTTGTGCAATACAATGACGAGCTCTATTTACAGTTTCTAAATGAACTTTCCTTAACATTTGCGGAGTAATTAAAGCAATTGCACGACGTACACGATTCTGTAACTCTTCTAGGCTGTGTACTCTCTCAGCGCACACGTGGTCTTTGACAAATCCCCATAGAAAGAAATCACAAGGCGTGAGATCCGGGGATCTGGCAGGCCAAGGGGTTGCACTATTATTGGCTATTAAGCCATTATAATTGTTTCGTAAGAAATTCATTACAACATTTGTATTATGTGCAGGTGCTCCATCTTGTTGAAAAATTATCGACCTTCTTTCATCGTCTGGAATTGGTTCTAAGAGACTTGGCATATCGTTTTGTACAAAGGAGAAATATCTCTGTCCATTTAAGGTTCCACTGTAAAAATATGGCCCAATGATCCGATCTCCAAGAATACCACACATTAATTGAGAATCGCACCTGAGCTCTAACTTCAGTAGTTAAGCGAGGATTGTCAATTGACCAATAATGCGAGTTTTTTCTATTGTAAATGCCGCAGTTTGAAACATTACTTTCATCGGTCCATAAAATTGACCTTACATTGACATAATTATTGACTAGCCAATTGCAATAGACCAGCCGACGAGCAGGATCATCATTGTGCAGCGTTTGAGTAGGTTTTATCTTAAATGCTTTGAAGTTGTGTTTTTTTAATAACTTGTGTACATAATTGTGGGACACTGGAAATGATCGGGCCACTGAACGCGTTGATTCTTGTGGATTATCTACTACGTAGTTAATAATATTGTTATCTAAGTCATTATCAAATTCCGGAGCTCTTGTTCTCGAACCTTTTTTTCTGTTGAAAGATCCATAATTTATCAAATTGTTATCCAACTTACGTAAATACGTACCAGAAGGAACTTCTCTATCTGGGTACTCTCTTCTGTAGGCGATAATGGCCGCCCTATTGTTACAATCATGTTTGTAGTACATTTTTAACATGTCCCTCTTTTCTGTATTGGAATATGCCATTTTTCAATCAATAAATGCAACAATCACGATTATTAACGCAAATTGAAAAATACAATAAATTGGCGGGAACGAGAACCCGCGATAAAGAATTTGAATTTAGAACGAACACCAAAGAGTATCTTTCTTTTTGTTTTTATTTAGTATGTTGCTTTTCAGCTAGTTCAAATCAATACAATATTGAAACAAGGTTTATTATAAATTTGAAGTGGTCAGATAATTAATCTACACGTGTATCTACTTGAAATTCATTAATACCTTCATATCGTACATAATTATAAAATGAAAAGGGTAAAATGAGTAGGTACTATTCCACTTAAAATAAGGAAACTAAAACCTTTCTACTATCTCATACTAAATGTATGGGAGTGATTAATGTATTTTTTTTGGATATTTCTCGTTTTATTTTTAAAAAGTTATTAATGTCATTTTACTCATTAGGTAAAGTACTTTCGATATCAGTTTAAAGTTTTTTGATATCTGCAATAGTTACGGAATAATCGCCTGTGCACACTTAACGATTACACCCTGTATACACATATATCCGTATTGGAAAGAGAAAAGTGGAGGAAATCGCATTATTGCACTGACAAGAGATAGGCTCTTTATTAACCCCGACGCAAAAAGAGCGGGGTGTTATAAGTTTAACGAATCTGTATCTGTGTATCTGTCTGTGGTATTGTAGCTCCCAAACGGATGATCGATTTTCGTTAAGTTTTTTTGTGTCATAGATAATTTTATCCCGAGTGTTCTTAGCCATGTTTCATGAAATTTTATCGGGTGGTTTTTAAAATTCTTAATTTTGTTCTTGTTTTATAATAGGCGTATAGTACCATTACTTTTAACCCACTTCGAAAAAAGGAGGAGGTTATATGCTGTTTAAATGTTTTTTAGTATGCGGCTGTATGTATGTTTTTTATGTATTGTATGTTCCTCGATTTCTCTATCAATTATAGACCAATTTCGAAAATTGTATCCTACTATCAAAAAAAAAACAGATCAAGATGAAATTTGTCTTACGCTTAGAGCAAAGCCTAACTTAGATAATAGGCTACATATTGTATCGAAAATATGCGTACGAAGCCGCGGGCAGAAGCTAGTAGAAAATAATTTCGAAGTGGTCTCAAAAAAAATATCCACTAGACATTAGAATTTGCCCCATAAACTTAAAAACCGTGGAAACTCAAGGGATTCGAAGTAGGTTCTGAGTTTTATAAATTATATCCTATGAAAGTCATCACGATACAAGAAGTACCAATATCAAATCCATAATTTAGAAAACAAATAGGTATAGTGGCGGTCAGAAATGGTGACCTAGATTAGACCTACTACGACCTTTTTAAAATTTATTATTATTTGGGGCCTAGGTTCAAACCCATAAAATCATTTACACTTAATACTCGTAATTACCATAATTTTGAGGCTTAATTATTATATATACTATTTCATTAGGAAATAAAACAGCAAAAACAAATCGCATTATTTAGATTAACATCATTATAAATTATATTAAAACAATTTGTCATATGTATTTGACAATATCTCGCTTATATATAACGTGTAGCACACAGCAATAATGTTGAGCTGAAATTTGGAATACTATTTTAAATCGTAGGTACATTCAAGGGAGTATGATATCAAAGGTATGTCTCCAATTAAAACCGCAACTGTACCTTGTTGAATTGTTCTGCAGGGGGCGCTGCTGTCCACCCCCGGTGAAAATCCCTTAGTCACCTCTTTCGACACCCGCGGGAAGAGTTGGAGTGGTGCAAATTCTAAGCTGGCACGACATAGCTACCACATACCGACCCACTTACCGGTCATTAATCAATAATCATTGATTGAACAATATCAAAGGTTTATGATAGTTTCGCGCCTAAAGCCTAATCTATTAAATTACTCAATGGTTTCCTCAGGCCCTTCCGCATCTATCAACAAAGACAAATGGCGCGGAAACCCGAATTGAATACTAACTGCTGTTCGTTTGGGTCACGTGATCCTGTGTTTAATGTTGCGGGCGTGAGACGGCACTGCCCATGGGCATATTGTGTACTTACTGCCTCGTTGGTCTAGCGGTCAACTTGTTCAACCGCTGATTAAGAGGTCCTGGGTTCAAATCCCGGGCCAATAGTTGTTATTGGGGTTTTTTAAGCAAGATAAATTCATAGTAGCAGCCTGGAGTCAAGAAGTTGGCGGTGTGACACCTCTGCGCTTGAACTCTCCCCGGTCGTGTCGGTCTGCCGTTCCATCGGATTATGAGAGTGAGGGAATAGAGAGTGCAACTGTGTTTGCGCATACACATGTGCACTATAATGTGTCCTGCACATCTGGCTAGTCTCCGATGAGATTGGCCGCCGCCGTGGTCGTGGGGCTGCTGTAAATTTTTCTTGCTAGAAAAACCCCAAAAACCACTATAAGCCGGACCCGGGATTTGAACCCGCTGAAGGTGACCTCTAGACCAACGACGCAGTCCACAGTGGATATACATAATTATACTAACTTATTATGCATTGAGTTGTTGTTCGTGGTAGGCAGCAAATAAAAGCCTCTTCTTTTAGTACCTAGGCTCAAATTCACTATAAATATGAAGCAAAAGCAAGTAATATTAAACAGCTGACAGCTCTACGAACTTGCTCTGGTATGGTAGAGCATACTCTACCATACCAGAGCATGTCATAATGTATTACCGTAGCTAGGCTTCCTAGCTATAACTCAAAGTTGGCTCAACACTGTCGCCAAAGGAACCTTAGAATTACCCTATGAACGAAAGGACGGACAAAGTGTAGTCTGAGTTAATATTATTAAAGCAATATTTCACAGTCTCGGAACATGATGGCAAGCAAATTTAATTTTGTTGGTATTAATGTTACCTCTCTATATTGCGGGGCTGTATGGCCTTGCGTGTTTATGATGAAAGTTTCGCTGAAATTTGTGAAGCAGAAATGCAAGATGCAATGTTCAATTCAATTCAATTCATTTAATAATACCATGGGTTCACAAGAAACACTTAGTCAGGTCAATTACTTAGAATAATAACATTTCAAAAACACATTAAATTCAATCATAAAATAATAACAATAATTTAAAGGGGTAGCTGCAAAAGCATTGTCAAAAATGTAAAGAGTAAAATTAATCATAATAAATAAGGGAAATATCAGATTAAATGTCAATCGTCAATCATAAAAATATTTTTGTTAGCAAAAGCTTCGTCTAGTCTGTAATAACTCTTATTAATTAATCTTTTTTTAACAAATGTGCCAGTACGAATATCTAGACCACTTTTTGCCTCTTCTGAAGAATGTGTCTGTACCGTAGGTAAACAACAAAATGCAGTAAATATTCTTTTTTGTATGGAATAGCATTGACTATAAGGTATCCAGAATTTCTAACTTCATCTGATATAGATAATCTTTAGATAAAAATTTAGATATTAAAATCGATTTAAGAATTAGTAGTTCCCGCTAAAAACTTAGGTTCACTGGTTCAAATTCATCAACCAAAGCGTTAAAAAAAACATAAGAAAAGCCGAATTGACAACCTTTTCTTATGGTCGGTTAAAAAGGGTAACTTTGCTGCCCGTTTATCTGTCTGGGGTATGGAAACCATTTCATTACATTGAAGGATGATAATCATAATTAGCCGCCGGGGTAAAAGTGTTCTTGAGTGGAGTACGCGACTCGACAAACATAGCGTAGGACGCCCTCCAGCCAGGTGTTCTGACGACCTGCGAAAGACAGCAGGCAGATAATGGATGCGAAAAGCTGAACACAGGGCGCAAAATGACACACATTAGGGGAGGCCTATGTCCAGCAGTGGACTAATATAGGTTGATGATGATGATGAATCCGAATCATAGGCACAACGACACTTCAAAATTTTCCAAAATTTAAACTTTATTTTAAATTCGTAAGAGCTAAAGTAGCCTAAATTCAAGCAGTCTATATTTTCCATCTTAGTTTCAACACTCAAACTAACGCTAAAAGTTTCCATTAGTTAATTATTTGAATTCAAAATACTTCAACATAAGTTTATTTTTGCTCCAAGGTATTTTGCCCATAACATCTTATTAGGTCTAAAACTTGTTTATATATATTTTTGCATTTGAAGTAAGTGATATTTTTTATTAGTTCACAAGATACACAAAATGTACGAAATACGGTTTGTTCCGCTCAGACAACCAAACTAGACAAGCGGTTGTCTACATGAAAGAAAATTTCCGCGGGGACAACCAGTTACCTGGGCGGAATTCATTGATATAAAAGAATTATAGGAAGCATAATGTGAGACCAAAAGGCCACTCAGCAATGCTGCAGGAGCTCAGGGAGCAACTACAGCGCTGGTCTTTCGTGGCACCATAATGCAGAACGTTAGGGCTATGACACGCTCGTTACAATATAGGTAGATAGATAGATAGAAAATTCTTTATTGCACACTTATCAAGATAATTCACAAACAACAACAAAAAATTACAGAATAAGTAACAATTGGCGGTCTTATCGGTCAAGAGCGATCTCTACCAGACAACCGAGGATGGATAGGATAAAAGAAGGGGATCTGTGTGCATTATAATCAAATACAAATTTTCCAAAAAAAAGTCGACAAAACTACAAATGTACCTTAATATAGTATATACCAACATATACAAACTTATATATTTATAAACATAAATATCTATATTTTAAAAGCTGGTCAGTATCTGGCACAGCGCATCAGCATTGCCATACAACGAGGCAATGCTGCCAGCGTCTTGGGGACGCTTCCGACTGGTATTGATATGGATCAGTTGAGCTACCTGTAGATTGTTTGCAACAGTCTGCAGTTAGCTTAATTGTCTCAATTGTAAATACTAGTTCTCATTTATTTCTATTATTTTATTGTAATTTTCTTTCTATTTATTACCACTACTATTCCGCCCGACCGCTGCTGTCATAAAGTGAAAATCTATTGTATTAAGTATTAGTTTATACCCGCGGCTTCGCACGCAATGTTTCTATGGAAACGTGTAAAGGTGATTTCTATTCCATGGGAACTGATTTATGATATAAAAAGGAGCCTATGTTTGATTCTACGACCTCCGTGGCGCAGCGGGCAAAGGTCCGCCTGCGACGCAGGAGGTTGCGGGTTCGATTCTCGCCTCGGAACAAATTTGTGTACGATCTGTAGAATTTTGTTCCGTTGGTCTGGGTGTTTTCTATATATAGTAAAAAAAATCTATTTGTGTAGTCTATTTTATTAAGTATATCAGTTATCTAGTACCCATAACACAAGCTCTGCTTAGCTTGGGGCTAAATAATGCTGTGTGAATTGTCCAGCATTATTTATTTATTTATTATTATTTCTTCTGTTACATACTGTAATAAATAAAACGACCAAAATAATAGTATTTATTGTATTGATATGGATCAGTTGAGCTACCTGTAGATTGTTTGCAACAGTCTGCAGTCAGCTCAATTGTTTCAATTGTAAATACTAATTATATTATAATTTTTCTTTGTGAATAAAGGCTTCTGCCTTTTATTGAATGTTCTGATTCCAAAAATCATTGTAAAATAATACAAAAAGTTGAGCAAAAATAACAAAATTGATTACAACTTCTTCATAAACAGAATCGATTGTCATAAAAATCAAATTGTGAAAACTAAGTAAGACATGACATTTTTTTTATTTTATATAACTAATAATAAATAATGCTGGACACTTCACACAACATCATCTAGCCCCAAGCTACACAGAGGCTGTGTTATGAGACTGAAGATACAGTCACTAGATAATTGATATACTTATTGTTACAATACACTACATAGATAGATATTTTTATTATACTTAGTAAACATCAAGAACACCCTGAACCAATATCTTCAGATCGTACAAACATTTGTCCCGAGGAATCAAACTCGCAACCTCCTGCGTCGCAGGCCACCTTTGCTCGCTGCGCCACAGAGGTCGCCAACAAAAAAATATGATTGTCAGTCCAACTATCAAACATCTAGCAACTACATAATAAGAGTAGAATAACCATAGTAATTAGAATCGTTGACGATAGATATAGCTATTTTTAAATATCCAATGTAGTGGGCACCATAACAAAGAGATTGCATCTTCAATTACTTTTAAGTGCTTTGAATTTTTAAATTGCCTCACTTTAAGCCGCAAAGTAAGTAATTTAAAGTTACAAGTTGTACGCAGGTGTTTCTAATGGATAATAATAAGTTTTGAGGTATTTTTTCGACTAAATCATTGTTGTAACAGCTTTAAATTGACTGAGATGGCTATGCATTTTTATTTATTTGAAGAAGCTTGAAAGCTTTCGTATTCTGCTACGAAAATAAGTAAAAAAAATATTCTGTTTTAATCCTAAGTTATCCGATACACATTTTTTATGAACACATCTATGTTTGTTACCTTTGTTAGCCAGCAATACAAAATGATTTCAAACACAAGAAGCTTATGAAGTTTCCAGGAGCACACACAAACTCAGAACCACATTATAATGTGGTTACAAAATTGGGTTACTTTTGTTAAATTTTAACAATACCTACTCACACTAATATTACACTTCAAATTGATGGAAGATGCTCTGCTAACTTCACAGACACTGGATATTACGCATAAATATAGGTGTTACCTGAAATAACACACAGGTGTCTTTTATCCCATAAATCAATTCCCTTGATCAATTCCCTTGATGATATAAATAACGTTTTTCATAGCAACAACGCAGCGAAGCGGGTCGAATCTAGTTACCCATAAAATGCATGCTGACAAAGTACCGTAGAGTTCAATTTCTTTCTATTTTCTCTTAGAGAATACGAGCTAAAGTTAAGCCATACCAGCTAACCTGGATTCTTTTAAGCATGCTACTTGACACGCGTCACCTGAAAGGCTATTCAGGCAAAGAGCTGGTGCGAGTTACTGTAGCAGGTCGTAAGACAGGCTCGCTTTTATTTACTTTGTATTTAATTTTGAACAAGTTAGTGTGTTCTCAAAGAGCTTGGTTTTACAGCGTCTCGTATTTTTCAGTGTGTAGGTAAGACAACTAATTCAGTTACATATAAAATTTAAAAAATGTTACAGAACATGACAAACTAGAGATTTTTTTTCATACTGAGGACTGGTTTCACCAAATGAGTACTTAAGCAAACAACTAACCAAGCAACCTTAAATAGTTCTTGCTAAACGAAATTAATCTACATTATTATACTTAGGTAGATCCTATCTGTTCATGCTTCCTTTTCAAACCAAAATCCCTCATTCAACCCATTCCCTAAGAACTTTTAAAGAACCATGAGAAAAACGTAAAAAAACAGCATAAATTCCCCTCCGCATGAATATTCAAATCTGCCAATCTTATCAGTCTTTTTAGCTCCACCGCGTAAAAACAACCAGTGAACCGCCACATGAAAGCATTAACACTCCTTCTGCTTTAATTAATATGCTGGGTATATGGGCTCATTTATTCATAGCGAATACCGACCGGGGCGTGCATTCAGCTGGACTAGAGACAGTGTAAATGAGGAGCAGTAAGAAGAGTGAAACCCCAGGCCAATGAAATAAATAAAATAAATTATGCTGGACAATTCACACACTATCATCTAGCCCCAAGCCAAGCAGAACTTGTGTTAGAAATAGAAATATTTGTAACTCTAATACAAACATACAATCTAAAAGAAAATAACATAGACAGTTTTTTAGAGTTACAAAACGGCTGTCTCAGCATGAGTTGGTTGTATTTGCGTACAACCAACGCTGGTGGACTTCCGACTGAGCCGTTTCGGTTTATGGCTATTATACATGCATGACTGATATACTTATCGTAGATGATTTAACCCTCTCATTGCCTATCGCAGTGAATGTGTTAAAAGGTTCTGTACAACCTCCTTACTTATCTTGCAATGCGCCTATTATCTATGCGGATTACCAACGTCTATTGTTTGACGTTAGACCAATTCTACGAGAGGATAGAAGAAACGGAAAGAATCAGCTAAGTGGAATTCTGGTACAATCATCGTAGCTGAAAGTACCAGAAAGTCATAGAAACCATGTAGAAACGGTCTCGCGATTCGTGTAGTCACAGGCCCTACCCTTGTGTCTATATTTCAAGCCCTACGAGTATTTTCAACTTACATTATCCAATCATGCCCACAAGTGAGACAGATAAAGTACCTACCGATATGCGTAAATAAAATTCGTTTATTGATGCAGACTACACAAAGATAATTCAATAGTATTAGTAGTCAGTGAAATATTATAGTTGCTTATTTTTACACACACGAGCATTTCTTCATGCAAAAGCAGTGTGTGCATACATTAGTACATAATGTATGTGTTGCGCTACACACGCAACTGTGTGTGTGGCGTTTAAGTCTTCAAAAATGAAAATAGCCAATGAACTTTTAGGTACTACGGTCTTACTTAACATATCCCTGTCCCATTCACAAATAAGAGTTTACGATGTCGTCTCGCTACTATCTTCAAACTGAACTTAGGGTTTTGATAACCGCAGTGGAGTAAAGTTTCTCGAGTGGCGAATGCGATGCAATGCGAAACGGAGGGTTGGGAAACCATCCACTCGATGGATTAACGACATCTTATTAAAATATCTATCTACGTAGTGTATTGTATTAAGTATATCAGTTATCTAGTGTTATTAAGCGGGTATTTATCGCGTTTATTTACCTATTTTTCCCGACGTTTCAACAGGTTTACACACTGTCGTGGTCACGGGATGACTGGAGTACTCCAGTAAAAATAGATAAATAAACTCGATAAATACCCATTTACCTAGTAATACTAATAATAATGTGTTCAGATCGCGTAAGTTTGAAAATATTTATCAGTTATCTAGTACCCATAACACAAGCTCTGCTTAGCTTGGGGCTAGATAACGCTGTGTGAATTTATTGTCCAGCATTATTTATTATTATTATTATTTATTGCAAATAAGTTTTTTTTTTGTCTTTTAAGTTGAGTTACTGGTGTACAGATCCACATTGTCCAGCAATGCTGTGCCAATAGCGGGATATGAGAACGGAGGGAAACCTACCGTGTGGTCCAGCTTTATTTTTATTTACTGGGTAACTTGCTATATTGTGTTTATTGAACACATCCGATGTGCCGATAGCTTTATGGTCGTGAACAATGCCGACAAGATTTTGCATGCAAAATTTGTATCTACATTTATACAAATAAGCTGCTCATTTTTACATAGACAGTTTGAAAACGATCAATCTATGAATCATAGATTGATCGTTTTCAAACTTTTGGCGTTTGGCAAAAGTTATTTTTAATGTTTGTTAAGTTTAAACTGATTTCGAAAAAGAGGAGGAATTAAAGAATTTATACCCAGTTAGTGCACGAACGCACAAAACGTGTAAACCTTAGGACGAACGAAATCACGCTAAGAAATGAGGGCAGAATTATGTCAAACCATGATGCAGAGCCTTATGTAAAAGAAGAAGTGACGTCATGTCCGCTCTAGCTGCTTAGAAATTTTGCAATTTAGATTTAAAATATCTGCTTTTCAATGGTTAAATTTTTACAATAAAAACATCAAAAAATTAAAAAATTAAAACGTAGAAAAAATATATTTCTATATCAATAGAGAATACGCATATTTTTTTTAAACATTTTGAAGTTACATGCATATGCATAAACCCTATTGTGGACGGAAATTGATGATTCTTTGGTTTTTTATACAAAATGATGCCGGTCAAATCAAAAATTTTTTTTTTAAAAGGAAACACTAATTTTCCCGCAAAACTTAAAAAAACATTGTAAACATAAAGTAGTTTGAACTCGGTTTTATTATGTGTCAGATTTATGGAATTATTAAGCTGCCATCTCACATTGGCTAAACACAACTTAGTAAAGTGAAAATTTATTTCAAAAGAAAGGTGTTGTGTCAATTTATGGTAGGGCTAATTGATAGTCATCACATACCGAATTTTAAATTTCACAATCTATTTCCTCTTTAAAATGGTCGGGTTTTTAAAGAATTATCTGACCGTCTGGTCGAAGCAACGCGTGACCCGAGAGCTGGCGAGTATCTGGCGCTGTGCATCAGTATTGCCATACTGATGCGCTGCGCCAGACATGGCAATACAGCAGGATAATACAGCGAACGTCTTGGGGACGGTTCCGACTGCCTTCCGATTGATATGGATCAGTTATTGAGCTACCTGTAGATTGTTTGCAACAGTCTGCAGTTAGCTCAATTTTTGCAATTATAAATACTAGTCTTAATTTCTTTTTATTATTTGATTGTAATTTTCTTTGTTGAGAAGGAGTATATTTTCTCCTTACATAAATTACAAACATACTGACTGAGGTACCTCATGTTCTAGCTTCAAACCACTTTACTAAAAATTCTTCAGGAATTTTTAAAAGCATTTGCAAAATTCCCTTAAAACCTGCATCGCTTTAGTAACAAGACGTCAAGACAAGGCTGTCGTGTCTCATCTTACTAGACAAATTGCATTTTACACCAGAGGTTCCAGAGCTTTTCACATTTTTCCATAATACTGAAAACTTATAATTATAATAACTTATTTTTATTGTCAACTTTACACAACATTAACAATAGGAATAATCCGCACGCGATTGTAATGGGACGGAACCTTGTGTCTTATATACCTAAATATTTTACGATTCATTTTTCAATAGAAGGTGCCGATTGAGCGGGTTTCCATTGAAAACCATAGAAATAGGCAAGGTTCCCAGAATACTACAAAAAGTTTTATAGCTTGAATTATAGCTGAAAACTATGGCTGCGTTTTCACAAGTGGTTACTTTTTGCTCAGTGTGGTAGAGCTTATTTTTCTGATGTTTAAAGACCTAACAACGTGGTTCTGTCTCGAGTGGTTCCGGAGATAAGACGGTTTGAAATTCAATAGGAGCAAAGTTTTAGAGCGCCTTCTGCTGATCACGTAGACACCTCACACGATGTGCCAATCGCCTTCGCTGGATATGGCGTGAGGGTTCATTGTTTATATGTGGCTTATATATTTTTTTCATTCTATGATGTCCTAAACCGGGAAAAAGTGTGAATGGAACCGCTACAGCACAGCACAAAATTGTGAGTTCAAATATATTATATACCTTGGCTTGTTGTCTAATTAATGAATTATCTAAATAAATTAAATAATTCTAAAAAGAACAAATAATTCTAAATGGACTTATTTGTTCTTTTTTGAGTATAAATAAAGATTTGTAGACCGAAATTGCGTTAGGTGTGCTTTGCTCATTACCTAAACTTCACTATGACAAAGAAACAGTAGATATTTATGCCTAAAATGCACAATTTTTGATTATGAAATTACCCACATTTCTATTTAGGTTTACTTATCGGGAGTTAGTTCCGGACCAAAATTTACCAAAACTCAGCTTAACAGAATTTGCTTCGTTTTCATTTGCATAGTGTAATTCGTAGTAAGAACAAACGAGGCTTTTACTAATTAGTAATTATCTAAGTAAACGCAGATTCAGTCTAATAAGCGCTCTGTAAGGTGTGCCGAATCGCTTATAGAATTTCTGCTTGGTGAATGCAAATATAACTTTTAACGGCTCTGGATAATTGCAGACAGTAATTTCACTTTCATTGCCGGTTTCTACCGAAGCCTTTGCGTTCATAACCGGCGGCGGTCGCGGTGGTGTAAGAATCGACCCTCCAACTCTCCTACTTTATTTGTCCACTAGCGAAATAAGTGAAAAAGATCGACGAAACCGCGCGGGGAAAGAGATAGAATTTTAGTCAAATCTATGCGTTAGAACAGGCAGTTTTGCTTGTGTTCCGCTTCTTCTACATACGGATAAGATATGGCAAAATTACTGCGGTTCCGCTGTAATGGTTCCGCAGCGGAGGTGTGCTACAGGCGTCAGAGCGACCGCGAAACATTTCGGTTACGCGTGTCATCTCGCCGAGCCTTTTGTATGTATTGTCAGTGTTCTACAAGTACCACTTTGATGATTGCGCTCAGGATTTACATGAATTTATCTCCCTCCCCCTTTCACCACCCCGGACAAGCAGATGCACTAGTAAATACCACTCATCGTCATCGACATTCCACAATGCGGAACCAAACGTTTCCGCTCTACTTTCGTTATAAGTACCGGTAAAGAGTGGAATGAACTTCCTACGTCCGTTTTTCCGGGAAAGTACAATCTCGGAGTCTTCAAATCCCGAGTGAATAAATTCTTTCAGGCAAAGCATGCATCTTAGGCCGCATCCTCACTTTCTTAAGTTCGATGGTGGTTAAATGCTTTGCCATCCACAATAAAAAAAGTATAATACGAACTATATATGCTTGCGCCACCGCTCTAGATAGCGAATACCATTAAACTCTGGATAAACCTTACCCTCTGTTTACAACTTTGCGTCGGAAGTTAAAAATGAAATTCTATAAACTTAACTGTCACTCCGTGACAAGCAACTTTCTCCCCTATCCGGCTGTCTTCAGAGTCCATTAATTTATCAGGTGCATTATCTCAGCTGATTCAGGACGCACCATTAAGCATGCGATTTGGCATTATAGGGAGCGGCAGGACGCCAACTCTCTGAGCTATGGTTTGGCATAAAGCTCGGTCCGTTTTCTTTAATGCACTCAGTGGGCAAGAAAAGTTGTCGGAAATCGTTAGGCATTGAACTTAATAGTTTATTGTGCTTATTAGGTACGGCATAGCATAGGAAAGTATGGGCGGGTGATATTTCATTTGAAAGGAGATTTTTGACAGCAACATTTTGATTAGGTAGTAGATTAAATTATTTTAAACAATTCTTACCTGGTTGTGCCTGGGTGCCGTATCGACTAAATAAAGAATTAATTTAATATGTACCATTGTAACTTATTTAGTTGTTTAAATGGCTCATCAGCATTGCCATACAGCGGGGCAATATAGCCAACGTCATCGGGGACGCATCCGGTTGGAATTGATTTGGATCTATTTAGCTACCTCTACATTTTAGGTAACAGTCTGCAGCTAGCTCAACTGTTTTATCTGTATTTTGTAAAACCTACTTGTACCTACTGTAGAACTGGCGGGTACATACAGATAGGTTATATGCCCTATGATCTACCTACATACCTTCTCTGAAATTCGTGATTAGCCGCATGGAGAAGATGTCACCAACTCAATATTATAAGCTACTGGCATGGTCCGTCCTCAAATCCAAAAACGATATCGATTGTTGTATCTTGAACGATAAAACAATTTGACGTTCGATGACATAGGTCTACTTAGAAAGTTGGCGAATGACGTCGATCGCACGAAAGGAGCCACCTAACCACCAAGTTGCTTCGAGCGTGTCACCTTTAGTTTTGGATCGCTAAGAAATAAAATGTCAGAATCATTTTCTTAATGGTCATCAAAAGAACGGATCGGCAGTCTTTCGTTTCGTGTGACTCGACGTTATCCGTTAACTTTTCGTACGTTTTTCAAAGTAGAACTCGCTCGGCGGAGTTTGAATTTGATAACTTAACTTTAAGTATTGTTTCAAGTAGGTTAATTGCAGTCGATCTGCAAATATACGCCTTATTTAGGGCAGGTATAGGTACCTTCTATTTCAAGTTTTCATACGCTTTCGTGATCCTGTCATCAAAAATATCATAAGCACTCAGAATTCAGAACAAAGGCGGCTATTTAGGCAAAAATGCAAATCTTCCACGCCCTGTCGCCGGCTAAGCGCACAAGGGATTTGGTACTTTAAAACAGAAGTATCTGTAAATTTAAAGAAATATCCTAAAGAAAGGATTCAATAACATAATTATATAAAATAAAACTAAGACTGACTTCCAAACTTACCAACGTTACAATATTTTTCTACCACCATCCACCACATTTTTATTAAAATTGCATATGCGAGTTTAAAAGCGCACTAAAGTGCATGTTTTTTTATGTTCTGGCCGTTTAAAAAAACAGAAGCAACGTCTATAACTGGGTCCAGATAGTGCGAGCAGCCTCGCGAATCAGCCTGAAAATTAAATAGCTCGTGGTTGCCTCGCGCGGTGCCAGTCTGAACGCCACCATACCAAATTTTGAAAAGAATTCCTTTAGACTGCGACCTAGTATCTCTACAAAAGGTTTCTCAAAAGGAAGACGGCGTAGGTATACCTTAGAAGAGGACTATGTTCAGCAGTGGGCTTATGAAGGTTGTTGATGTGTGAGGTGTGTGTGATGTAATACGCATGTTGCAAATAGAAGTAATTGGCTCTTTTTGCGCATAAGAAGTGACCAATTGTCATAGCTGAGCAACAAACGCGACCGCGCGACGACTATAGTGTCTTACTTTCATCATTATCATCATCTCGACTTCACCCACTGCTGGGCATAGGCCTCCAAACTCATGTGTCACTCCATACGGTCCTGCGGTAATCTCATCCAGGTTCGCCCCGCGATGTTAAGCTTGGTTTCCATGGCGAAAGGGGTGATGAGCGGGAAATAGAAGGCGGGACGGACTCCTTTTAAATGAAATAGGTTTACATTTCTACCAAAGAGGTTTGTCTATTGATTTCCACCGCAAAAAGAAAATGAGAAACTGGGCATGGTATTTGTCAATTTGTCTGGACTTATTTACTGTAATAAGGAATACACACAATATGGTCTCATTAAGCGTGTTGCAGTGGGAGACAGCCAGGTACTTTATTAAATACTAATCACACTAATATTATAAATGCGAAAGTTTGGATGGATGGGTGGATGGATGTTTGTTACCTCTTCACGCCAAAACTACAGGACCGATCGGGCTGAAATTTTGCATACAGGTAATTTTAATCCTGGAATCAAACATAGGCCATTTTATCCCATAAATCAGTTCCCATGGGATAGAAATCACCTTTAAACGTTTCCATAGAAACAACGCGTGCAATGCCACGGGCAGAAACTAGTTAAATAATATGGCATGAAAGGTAGGAAAGTGAAAAATTAAAATTAAGGCAAACATATCAATTACAAGTTACCTAAAGTATCACTTACAAAATCATAATAGTTTGTAGTAGCATTTTTCCAAGAGCATCTCTTTTAATCTAATTTCAAAAATATTATTATTTTCTTGGACTTTAATCTTTCTTTCTGTGCCTAGTGCCTTGTTCTTGGCCACTATTTAGTTAGCGCCTTACTCCATTTATTCCATATTTCTTAATGCGATTCGATTCCCGCCTCGGAACAAATTTGTGTACGATCTGCAGAAATTTGTTCCGTTGGTCTGGGTGTTTTCTATGTATAATAAAAATATCTATCTATGTAGTGTATTGTATTAAGTATGTCAGTTATCTAGTACCCATAACAAAAGCTCTGCTTAGCTTGAGGCTAGATAATGCTGTGTGAATTGTCCAGCCAAAAAAATGTCTATTTCTGCTTACAAACCACTCTTGTGGCACTGGTCTCGACATAATAATGAAAGGAGCTATCGCCGAAGGCTTTGTCTGAGCTGAGCGAGACTCAATTTTAGCATAAAATATTTTAATACCTACTTTTCGATCAAGAATTACACTGGATTTCTGAAGAATAAAATTATGTATGAGTTGGGAAAAGCCATGTTGAAGTTGAGACTTGATTTTCTTTCATTGTGAGTTTTGTTATTCAGTGTAAGTAGAATATTTCATTCAATAATCCTGGTTCTAAGATCTAAGGTAAACTTGAAAGCATTTAAGGTTTTTGTTATTTTGGTGCGTAATACCCATACTCAGCATAATTTCTAAGAAATCAAATAATATTCTAAAAATATTTCGACTTCGATGGCATTTGAACCCACATTCTTCCCTCAGTATGGGAATGTGCTAACCAACTACATAACGAGGTCAAGTGACGTAGGAGACGTAGGAATTTTTTTGTGATATTATTTGAAAGCATTTGTTTTTGCATTTGTATCATCTTTATAAAGCTACATTCTTGAAACGAAATCACTGACTACCAGGATAAATTACATTAACATAGAATATTTAATATCATAACAAAATATTAAATATTCTATGTGAGTTTATTAAAGTAATTTAGAATTGAAATATCACTGGCCTGACTGTACAAATGCACAAAATTAGTAGTAAAACATTTGGTAATAATCTTCGGGCCGAGTCTAAGCGGGCCGAGTGGGCACGGACCCGAAACGGTCTCTTTCACTTATATTTTTGTTAAAAAAATATTTATTTTTTGTTTAAATTTGAATATTAGAATATTTTTGTTTTTGTGTTAGTATCAACACATATAAAAAACATTGAGCCAATTGTTGTCCCACGGCTGGGCAAAGGCCTCTTTCGACTCCCTCTACACCTCTGTTGCGAAAGATTTAATTTATTTATTTATTTAATTCGGATTGCCATCAGCTTAACTAAATACGGTAGAAATTAAAATAGACACAGATAGCTAATAATAGGCATTCACTAATAAAATTTTAATAAACTATGACTACTAAAACTTTTCCATCGACAATTGCGTACCTACATAATGAAGCAATAAAGTTATACCATAATATATATAATTATTAATTTTAAGAAAATTCTTTGGTGTAAATTTGGTAAGCAGTTCATGACTTCATGATGTCTTGCTTTATTTCTAGACATTATGTAACAAAAGTAAATAGAGACTCGGCAATATTTCTTCTTACAATGTAAACGCTCATTTCACTCTATTGTAAAAGCAAACATGCCTGTAATATTCCTACAGAAATGAATTCCTGTAAAAAAGTAACCAAGCAAAATTCAACTAGATCCAACACAATTCTCACAGCTTACAGTTCCGACAATGCTAGAAATCGTACAATACCCAGTGAAATATATTGCGAGGAAATATCGCGGACTGCGCTGCGTTTTATCACATTTTCGAGTAGAGTATTGTGTCTATCAAAATTGTTGATCTATAAATACTTTCCAAATCTATCTATCTCTAGATAAATCCTGACAGTGAAAGTGTAAAAATGAATTAACTGCGAAGAAAATGATAGTGGCTTGACTTATCATCGGTTAGTAAACAGAATATCAACTAAAACCAACCAGAATTAATTTTTGTATAATTTTCTATTGTACCTGACATTTTGTTTGAAAATCATAGATTATGAAAAGTGATTCGTACAGATAGGATGTGTAGGTACCTACTAAGGGTTGGTGATAAAGGTTTAACTGATTATTATTTTTAACTCATATACCTTACCCTATGCCGTCTGTCTGATCAGTAACAGTAGTTACCTACTGTAGGTATCTTTTGCAATCGTCATAAAAACTAAAGCTGTATTATACCTAGGTAGGTGTAGGGTTTGATTCCCGCCTTGGGACAGATGTGATAAAGTGTGGGGTCTAGTTAGTGCAAGTACCAATGTACGGATGTACCTACTTGTTGGATAAAATACCAATTTATTTTAAAAATAATGATTTAAACGCTCAACAATTCATTTTAATTTACTGTAAATATTTTCATGTTTTGAAATATGATAGGTACTCATAGCTACTGCATTAAAATTCAGTTTTGTATGCACAATAGCTGTCTGAAGTGTCCCTTCTGCGGTGAAAAAATCTATAGGAGCGCTGCAGCGAATACTTATGTGCGGGGGCGAGCGCGCCCCGCTCAGGCACCCCCGCTGTCATCAAGTTGCGCACATTTTTTGTTTGGTTTAGCTACTCTAACTACAACTCACTGTACCTATGTATTAGGTTCATTGTAATCTTGAAGGTTATCTGTTTACTTTGCTTGTTCATACTTTTTATAGTTTGTCCAGCATTATTTATTTATTAATTGTCCATTTACTTTACGTATCTACTTATTCTTCTTAGTCGTGAAAATCTTTTAATAGCCTTCAGACTATATTTTCGAAAAATTGTATTGCTGAATGAATTTTAGACGTAACGTTTTCCTCTAGTGAATAAATAAAACCTACAAATGCACACATTATGCCTCTTATTCAAAACTCTTTCTGATCCACGGTCCCCAAGCTATCTATCCGAATTATTTTCGCCACTCTACACTTCCGGACGCACTGCACGGCACTCAAAACGACTGCAGCTTGGAACACCGGATCACTGTACTGTGGGCTACCATAAAACCTTTGCCGTCCAGGCCACTCGTTTATGGAACAGTCTTCCAATGGAATGTCGCGAGGTATCCTCAGTAAATGTCTTCAGATCTAGAGTCCTTAATCACTTTCTTTCTCAGGAATAATTCGGTACGTTATATATTTTACTGTTATGTATCTGTACTTATGTATTTATATGAGTAGTATATTTTATTATATCTATGTGTGTATTTTATTTATTGTTAATGTTACGATTAATTGTATTTTTCTTTATTCTTTTTTCTAGCACTACGTACAAAATTGTTGTTCACACTACCCAAAGGTTAGCAGGTAGAGAATGCTATCTAGCATTATGTTCGCCTATGTACAACTTTTGTGCAATAACGTATATTCTATTCTATTCTACAAATAGAAACCTCGTTAGCAACTTTTAATCAGTTTGAGTTAACGTCGGCTTGATTAAGAAGAGACCTAATAACTGTCAATGTGGGTGTTAGCAACTTGCAAAATATTAGCTTTGGACTATACATATACCTACAGTGGGATAAAGGCACAAAAAGAAGGCTTCAAAGTAGAAAGATAATGTATATGAAGGAAATTTAAAGAAGATGAAATGGAAGAATGGTCGATACAGTTCAGATTAGGTTTTCAGATTTCAATAATTTGATTTCTCTAAGCTTACAAAATAAGCATTTATGCAAGTTGTTTAGGATTGAGCTTAAATTCATCTATCTCATTCTTGGGTCGCACTCTTCTAACACTGCCTTGCAACGACCAGTTCGGGCTCTCGGTAATTTATTCTGTATCAATTAAATTTTTTTCAAAACGACCTCCGTGGCGTCCGCCTGCGACGCAGGAGGTTGCGGGTTCGATTCCCGCCTCGGAACAAATTTGTGTACGATCTGCAGAAATTTGTTCCGATGGTCTGGGTGTTTTCTATGTATAATAAAAAAAAATATATCTATCTATGTAGTGTATTATATTAAGTATATCAGTTATCTAGCACCCATAACACAAGCTTTGCTTAGCTTGGGGCTAGATAATGCTGTGTGAATAGTCCAGCATTATTTATTATTTATTTTACTATAAAAACTATCGTAGTTTGACGAATTCATTACGGATGTAAGCGGGTTAACTACGAACCTTATTTGTGTTGGAAGAACACCAACGTTTCATCCCTTAACGAGGGACATCTTCAGGGTGAGTGCGGTTCTAGACGCGCGCGTTCCGCATCCCTCCGAGTCAAATAAGGATCAAATAAGGAGATCAAATAAGGTTCGTAGTTAACCCGCTTACATCCGTAATGAATATTATTTATTTATTAAAAAAAAAAAAAAAAAAATCTAACTGGCCCTAGCGAGGGGCTAGGTAGGAACCTAAACTAATATATTATATATAAAAATTGGAGACGTGGCTAGTTCAGAAGTATTACTTTTTTCAACTTGAAAACGAGCAATCATTGACATGCAGCGCCTTAACACATGATATGCTATGGCAGTGCGACAGATGGTCTACATTTATAAGTGGCACATCCCAACCAATTTATAGTAATCCAAAATTGCGCTTAAGTTTTCTTACCTATCAATGTTAATAACTAGGTCAAGATTCACAATTAGCTGCTCCTGTCACCAGTTCAGTGTAAACAAATCAGTGACGATTCTTCGTCTGTAATGGGTACAAGTCACACCTCGCTACCAAAGTTGCTTTAGTTTCAATGGAAACAGATGAAACTAAGACCCTACTATAGTTAGAAAGATGCATTTTAGTAATTTTAGTCGCTCCACTGAGTGACGAGGCAATTAAATTATTAAGGTTAGTTTTAGATATAAACTAGTTTTAAGTAGGTAGTAAGTTAGTTCGTTAAATTACGAGACTGACATAGTCACCAATGACTCAAAATCCCATAAAAAAATAATAAATATAAACTTAAAAAAAAAGTGAAGTGAAACGTTATGCATCCTTTCATATTCCACACATACGACCGGTGTGGCGCGGCAGGCGATGGTCCGCCTGCGACGCAGGAGGTTGCGGGTTCGATTCTAGCGATTTGTAAATATCTGTTGTGGGTGTTCTGGAAATTTTCTAAGTATAATAACAAAATATCTATCAATGGAAGTACATGGTCATTGTTCTAGTATTGTAGTGTATCATCACTACATAGTATAAAACAAAGTCGCTTCCTGTCTGTATGTCTGTCTGTCTATCTGTCTGTCCCTATGTATGCTTAGATCTTTAAAACTACGCAACGGATTTTGATGCGATTTTTTTAATAGATAGAGTAATTCAAGAGGAAGTTGTATACATGCATAATATAGTAGAGGAACACTGATAATTTTAGAGGTTTCTAATGTGATGTCGTAAATATACACATTTTTTGCGCTTACATTGCAAACGCTGGCTGAACCCTACAAGATAGATCAAAATAATGTACACCTTAAGAAGTTAAAAAAAAGTCCGCAATGGTATATCTCTTAGGGATAACCCACAATAACTAATTTTTTTATCCATTACTTTTTACGAGAAATAATGGGTTATTTACGAAGCGATTTTAAGCAATACAGCATTATTCCTAATCCAATTAAGTACTTTTAATACATTGTGCATTTAATAAAGATTAATAAGGCCCTACAGCATCTAATTTAAATGACTATTTTCGAAGATATCACAGATTTAAAATGCAGGGACATAGCAGTTGCAGCGGTACCGGCCGGTGTGGCCGATTCTGTAGTATACTTAGCATCAGCATTGCACCCGTGCGAAGCCGGGGCGGGTGGCTAGTTAAGTATATAGTTAGCTAGTAGGTAATAACACATAACACAAGCTATATGCCTAACTAATAGATGCTGTGTGGATTGCCCAGCATTATTATTATTCGTCGAATAAGAAAGGAAGCTTATTGTTTTATGCTCAGGCCTATCAGTTTGTTCCTTCATCAAAGATATATCATTCATTATAGTAACAAACTGATGGCCCACCTTTTAACGCACGCTAGGAATCTATTAGACATCAACGCGTCCCGTCAAACCGTAGCAAGTAAACTCCTAAGCCAAAAATCTGTACCTTTATGTAGTAAAATGCTTAAAAGTAACCTATATAAAATATATTTTGCTCTACAAAATAGATAGAAAATACTTTATTGAACATTCAACTTAGAAATAATAAACACTTGAGTCTTGATAATTTCTGGGTTGGAATTGTACGAACGCATTTACTTATTCGATCAGAAAACAACTCATGCAAATCGGGAACAACCCGTGGTAGGGCCAAGAAACCGGAACTCTATTTTGTCGTCTAGTTGCAACAGTTTCGAATTGAAATCAACTTGGAGGTGACGTAAATTCATTTCCGAGAGCCATGGCCGGAAAAGACGCACTGCTATAGCAGGAAAGGCATTCTGTTACTAGGAACATCGATGCAATGAACATAACAAAGTTTTAAAAAAACCTAAGCTCCTTCAGATTTTTTTACGTTGATTTCCACCCCTTAAGGACAGGTTCGACTTACCTTGTCAGTATTGATACCGTCATATTTGTCCACTTCTGATCATTAGCCTTCAGCCTTAACAAAGGAGTTGTACTAAATTTAGGTAACTTAATCGTAGAGAAAAGTAATGGAATTGGCAGCTTTATCGCTTGAAGCGATTTCTTCCAGGCAATCAAAAAGATAATTCATTCTTTTATATAACAACGTAACGAACGTTACCGATTAGAATAAATAAATAAATAAATAATGATGGACAAACCATACATATCCATCATTTCATCAGAAGATGAAATATTGATTTTTTTTTTGGCTAAACATATTTCGAATTTACACTTTATTATTTTTTTCAATTTAGGTAGGTATAATACAAATGAACTAAGTTAATACTGATTAAAAATCCAAGTTCACTAATAACTTTGTATAGTTTGAGACAAAGTACCAACTCTTGAATTAATGTGACTATTCAGCTATTCGCCCTTGGTAAGTCAGCTTCACTCGCCGATGAATGCTCAACGTGAAGTCCCAAGCTTACAGAATACCACAGTTTTGATATACTGGAGTTGGCCAAGTAATTATAAGTGTTGGATTCAATTACAAGGACTGTTGGGTACGTCTGCTGGATATTTAAGGCTTTCCGGTGAAGATTTGAGTTTGTGTTTGAATGAAAAGGTTACGGAGAACCTATAATTTAGCTTTGTAGTGTTTAATAAGTTTTTAATCGTTGGCTATTTTTAAGAAATCAAATAAAATCGCAAAAATTTTCGACTTCGACGGGACTTGATTGGAAGGACGCGGGTTCAAGTCCCGTCGAAGTCAAAAATTTTTGCGATATTATTTTTTGATTTCTTAGAAATTACCCTGAGTGTGGGCTTACGCACTATAATAACAAAAAACCTTGGCTATATTTGTCAAATAATATAAACAAAATAGAACTAGTATTTACAATTGAAACAATTGAGCTAACTGCAGACTGTTGCAAACAATCTACGGGTACCTACCTCAATTGAACCATATCAATACCAGTTGAAAACGTCCCTAAGACGCTGTTAACAATAATTAATTTTATTTAATTTTTACATTGTATAAGACAAATCCGACTGAAATTAAATTTCATTACATGAACTTGAATGTAATAGATAGATAGATAGATAAAAAAATTCTTTGGTACTACAGACACACATACAATTAACAAAGATATACAAATTTTAAACACAAGTACAAATATACAAATTTTAAACAAATTCATTAAACGAGCACTTTAAAAAATAAGTAAGTATTTAGGGTTAACAAAATGTGAGGCAAGTTTGTGTGTGCTGCAGCAGGGCAAATAGGCCATCGCTCAGTGAAAATTTTTTGCTTAAATGCAAAAACACTGATTTTTAGCCAAAACCTGATCGAGAGCGAGCAGAACGAGTACAGACGGACAATGTGTGCTATTAATTAATTGTGTAAATTATTGTGGTTGTGTAGCAATAGCAAAAATGTTTGTGTTTGTGTTTGTGTAGCAAAGTATTCATGATTTTTTAAACATTACAGAAATAATATAGATAAATGGAACATGAAAATAGTGCAAAAAATAATAATTAATAAAATGAACCGACGACAGCTCTATTTTTGGCATACGAAGTTTACGAAATATAATCATTAGGCCTATCATTAGGAATTCGTTAAATATTGTTACACTTCATTAATTCAATAAACTCATCATTATTTATTGAATATTTGATGGAAACATAATGGAATGTGGTGACGAAAATTACTAGTCGGAAAACAAATTAATTGTAAAATTAAAGCTGAATCTCCAATGGAATCAACATTTACCACGGAATTAATTATCATCAAAATATAATGTAAATAATGAGTAAAGCATTGCGCTTTAAATTTACAGATTTATAACAAACTGTAGAATAATAATATGTTTTCAATTGAATTTTACTATTAATTGATAGTAACTTCTGCCCGCAGCTTCGCAAGCGCTTTTCAGTTGTATTGATAATTCGAGCCAAATTTTCATCCCGCAAGCGATAAGTAATAATAATATTTTTTGTCATTTAAACCCACACAAATGGTGTAGCGCTGTTTCAAACCACAGGTTCTCACCACAAATTCATTACTAACCCCCGACGCAAAAAGAGAGGGGTGTTATAAATAAATAAAATAAAATAAATAATGCTGGACAATTCACACAGCATTATCTAGCCCCAAGCTAAGCAGAGCTTGTGTTATGGGTACTAGATAACTGTTATACTTAATACAATACATACATACATACATAGATAGATTTTTTTTATTATACATAGAGAACAATCAGACCAACGGAACAAATCTCTGCAGATCGTACACAAATTTGTTCCGAGGCGGGAATCGAACCCGCAACTCCTGCGTCGCAGGCGGACCTTCGCCCGCTACGCCACAGAGGTCGTCAAAACTAAAAACACTACTGTTAGAACTAGAAAATCTTAATGTTAGTTCACCGTAACGCCACGACAGTTCTCTTTTTGCACAAACTATTAATCTTTTCTATTAATTGTTTCTTGGTGTTTCTTCATTTTGCCTACCTATTGTATATTTTCCGGTTAATATTCCTAAGAGGATGTAATTCGTGTAGGTATTATCTATGCAAGCTATTTTCACACGTAGGTCTTGTCAATAAAATATGCACAAACACAGAACACCATGAGCCAGATAGGCCTTCTTTCAACATTTAAGGGTCAACCCTCTAGGGTAAAAAGCACCCTTTATAACAGAAAGGTAAAGTTCTACCCCACATTTCATTTAAATTTCAAGCACACTTTTGTGTTTCAAATGAATGATTTAAATAAAATTCCATGAGCGTATCAAGGGCACCAGGAGGGCTCACTTTTTAAAATGGTAATTTTTTTTCAACAACACTATAAAAAATTTACCAATATTTGTTGATATTAAATAACAAGTGGCTAATTAAAGCCAGTTAGACGATTGGAGTCAGATTTGAGCCTAATCCACATCATATCCTCCACTGCTGGACGATACGACGTCATTAATATCGGTCCTGGGTTCCTACTCGGAAAAAGAAAATTGGGGTTTCGTTTTCGTCGTCGTGCAAAACCAACTCTTATGTCGCTTGCATAAGATTAGCGTTTGCACGAAAATGAATCATAAACATCGATTGCGTTTTGAAGAGTATGGGCCCTAAGCCGCCTCCATCCATGGAGCTTTATGGACTTACACTAACAATAGCTTCTGTGGTGGACTGTATACTTGGGGTTTTTCTTCGGTTTTCAGGATTTTCAGGATTTTCAGGATTTTCAGGAAAACACTTCTTTTTCTTTCTTCGGGCTTTATTTCTTCTATTTTCTTCTAATACTGCTACCGGAACCACTGTGTGTCGCAGCACACTTCCGTGGTAGCTTACCTACCTCTAGGCTATACCGTGCAGAGGACGGCGTATTTTTAACCTATTTTTCCTATAATTTTCACTTAGCCTATTGAGGTTTTTGGCTTATATCTTTTTATTCCTAGGCCCTATTTACATGTTTTTGGTGTCATTTTATAGCTTACGTTATAGGCTTTCTACCTATACCTAATCCTTATATCTAGGTCTTACGGTAACTAAGTATTTTCCATTTATTTTCTTACAATACTAAAACTTAGCCTATATCTACACTTAAAACACACTTAAAACTATGTAAACTCGTCGTGTCCTCAACATCCTCCCCCTGGCGTAGCTCGCGAAGCCTCCTTTTTCTCCAACACGATGAGTTTGCTGGTCGGTCGCTTGAAAACGCCAGTCTTCGTCCGGACATCCGCCACTCGTACGCCTCCGTCTGGTCCCTCGTAGGTGCGCTCGACGATTCCCAATGGCCATATGTTCCGAGGAAGAGCGTGATCCACGACGATGACAATATCTCCCGTTTGCAGTGGTCTCCTGTTGCTTGTAGGCTCGCCACGGGGTACCAGTGTGGGAAGGTATTCCCGAAGCCACTAGCTAGTGCGACTTTGACTGATCGCACCAGTCGTTCCCAGGCTCCCCCCTGGTTCGGTGCGCCAGGAGGTATAAAACGCCATTCCATTCGATGCAGTTGACCTTTTTCTCGCAGTGCTGGTGTCCATTCCTCGTAGGCAGCCCGAAGTTCCTTGTCTGCACCTCGAAAGTTCGTCGCGTTGTCGGACATCATGATACGGGGCCATCCTCGTCTCGCAGCCATTCTTCTCAGTGCCATGATTGCAGAGTTGATGGAAAGTGTTGGCACGACCTCTATGTGTACAGCGCGTGTGGTGAGGCACGTATAGAGGGCACCCCATCTCTTCTCTCGGCGTCGTCCAAACTTCACTATCATGGGCCCGAAGTAGTCAGTTCCGCAATGGCTGAACGGTCGCTGAAAGGGCTCGAGGCGGACTCGCGGCAGGTCTCCTGTAGCTGGTGGTTGAGGCTTCATCTTCCGTACTTGGCAGAGTCTGCATTCCTTCTCGATGCCACGTACTGTCGGTCGCAGATGAATCACCCAATATTTCTGTCTGAGGTCGTTAGTCACGCGTTCCCTGTTAGCGTGACCAGCTGCACAGTGTTCCCGCTGAACGATGAGTCTCGTGATGCGGTGACGGCCGTCGAGTATTACAGGCCGCTTCATCTCAGTCGGTACGTCGGCGGCTCCAATGCGTCCTCGTACTCGTAGCATGCCATCTTCTAAAACTGGGTCCAATCGGAACAGGCGACTTGATTTCGTGATTGGACGAGACGTCTTCAATCGTTTCAGCTCGTCTGAGAAGCTCTCCCTTTGTGCGTAGCGAATAAGCGCGCGCTCTGCCTCTTCGATGTGCCGGTTCTCCATGTTCGTAGCGCGTCGTTGACATCTCTCGATGAAGAAGATCACTCGTGCTGTAGCTCGGACTAGTGTCTCGTACTTAGAGAAGCGTGATGGATCTGGCAGCCAATCATCCTTCTTCTCTTCTTCCAGTCGCGTGTGTAGAACTTCTTCTTCGTGGTTGCTGTCCGGTGTCTCCTTCGGCCACTGATGCTCTGGTTGACGAAGGAAGTCCGGCCCGTGGAACCATCGATCTTCTGCTGTTATGCGTGTGTTCGTCAGCCTTGTCGCGTCGTCTGCCGTGTTCTCGCTGGTCGGTATCCACTTCCAATCTTCTTTCTGGGTAAGTTCAGATAACTCCCCCAGACGATGTGCGACGTAGGGCGTATATCTCCTTGCATCCTGCCGTATCCAATGTATGACTGTCATCGAATCGCTCCAATAGATTGTTCTCTTGACTTCCACACGATGTTCCTTCTTGATGGCGTCGGCCAACCTTGCTCCGATGACTGCTGCTTGTAGTTCCAGGCGGGGAATGGTTTGCGTTCGCTTTGAAGCAACCTTGGACTTCGCAGCGACGAGGCGAACGCTGAAGCTTCCATCAGGTCTCGTGCTTCTCCAGTACGCCACGGCTGAATACGCTTGTTCGCTGGCATCACATAACATGTGTAGCTCCAGGTCGGTGTGATCTTGAATCGCGTAGTGTCGCTCCAGTCGCAGAAGACTCAGGTCGTTCAGTTGTTCCAACCACGCGGCGAACAGCTCATTCTCCTCTTCCGGAATTGGTTCATCCCATGACATCTTGATGCGCCATAGATTCTGCAGCACGATCTTCGCTCGTATCGTGTAGTGACTCAGCAGCCCAAGTGGATCGTAGATAGACATCACCGCGCTGAGTGCTTCTCTTTTCGTCGGCGCGCGGACCCGTGCACGTACATCGGCAGGAACTCTGTTCATGGAGGTGTTGAATCCAAGCTCATCTCGTTCGGCGTTCCAGTAGAGTCCAAGGATCTTGTTCTCCGATCCCTTTCCGTCGAATTGCGTCGGTGTTGTAGCTCGTAGCTCATCCGGCACGTCTTCCAGTACGCAGTCTTCATTGCTGTTCCATCCTCGCAGCGTGAATCCAGCAACCGCGTGCACTGCGCGTAGTTCCGTGACTGCTTGACGGGCTTCCACGTTGTCATCGTAGCTTGCTACCAAGTCGTCCATGTAGTGGCTTCTGGTGATGGCTTCGCAGGCAAGTGGATGAGTGTGAGCGTGTATCCTCGCGTTGTGATTTCGCACGAAATGAGCCATGAATGGAGAACTCGCAGCGCCAAATATCATGCTGGTCATCTTGAATCGTTGAGGCGTCTTCTCTTTCTCGTTGTTCCTCCACAAGAATTGTTGCGCCGGCTGGTCCTCTTCACGAATCTTGATCTGCAGAAACATCTCTTGTATGTCGGCTGTGATTGCTACTCGTTTCTCTCTGAATCTATACAGGATGCCTGGCAGGGACATCAGGAGGTCAGGTCCCTCCAGCAGGTGGTCGTTCAGGCTGACTCCATTGCTTTTCGCTGCTGCATCGAAGACAAGCCTTATCTTCCCGGGCTTGTTGGGATTGCGTACGGCGAAGTGAGGCAAGTACCAGCAGACAGTGCTGGTCTCCTCCGATCCATCGCACGGTTCAGCATACCGCTTCTGCAGCAGATTCTCGATTTGCTTCGTATATTCTTCGGCGAAGACTGGGTTAGCGTCCATCTTCTTCTCGATGCTCTGAAGACGACGTAGTGCCATGTTGTAGCTTTGAGGTAGCTTCGTGTCTTCTTTCTTCCATGGTAGACCAACTTCATATCCCTGGTCGATTTTCTTGATTGTCTGTTCGACGATCTTTGTAGCCCGGAGATCTTGTTCACTCGTACGTGGCTTTTGGTTGATGCCAATTGCTTCCATGCTGAAGTGTTTTTCTATCAATTCATGCAGCTCCTGGTTTTGCTTCTCTATGGCCTCGGGTGTGTAGATATGTAGCACGCTATCTTGATTGATGATGCCGCGTGGTACTGTTCCGTGGATGACCCATCCTAGCTGTGTTCTTGATGCTGCTGGTTGGTTCGCTCCTCCAACTCGTAGCTCCTGTGAGACTATGTACTCCCAGTGGTCCGCTCCAATCAGGATCCCAGGATGTGATGACTCGTAGCAAACTTCGTCTCGACGTAAGTCTCTCAGATGATCTTGATCCAACAGCGTTGCGGGGATGGATTGTTGCAGCAGCTTCATGTTCTTGATGGTGCGTGCCCGAAGTTGATGCATCTTGCTATCCTTGCTCTTCAGTTTAACGGTGACAAGTTGGCTTTCATCTTCACGTTGTGTAGTGTTGACTCCACGCATCCGTAGTGGCAGCGACGGTCCCTTGGCTCCGATAGTCCGCGCCAACTTCTCATCAATCAGTGTGACTGTGGCTCCTTCATCCAAGAGAGCGAGCGTATCGATCTCCCCCCGTGGACCGACGACGGTGACTGGACACATCTTCAGTAGTACTGCCTTGTTATTCGGGGCAGCGGCGGTCACTGTCAAGACCGCTTCGGTTGGGCTCGGACTCGAACTGTCTTCCTTCTTCTCTTGATGTAGAGATTGATGATGTAGACGCGAACATTGGTTAACGCCACACGATGTTGCCTTGCAGTTGGTGCGTCGATGCTTCTTCACTATACACTTGAAGCACAGCTTGTTCTTCTTCACGTGTTCCCATCGCTCGTCAATAGTCATCGCTTTGTATTTGGGGCAATCCGTCAGCGCGTGTCCCTTCTCGCAGCATGAGCATTTTTCTTCAGCTTCAGTGAGTTCTTCAGTAGTGTTGTACACGGCGTTCGTCTTCTTCTTGAATGCTGTGTTCGGTTTCGGCGTCTGTTCCTTCTTGCTGACCGGTGGTGCATAGCTGTACCGCAGGGCTCGGTCCGCTTCGCGCATGAGGAAGTGTGATAGCAAAACGATCTCTGGCTCGATCGTTCCTTCTTGTTCGGATGCGTAGTCACACCAACGTGAGCGAATGTGCGGGCTCAGCTTGTCCAGTGTTTCTCTCGCCAGCGTCGGATTGTACAGGTAGCCTCGGTTCCCGATGTTGCTCAACACGCAGACCACGTTCTGAAGTTTGACGGCGAATGAGTTCAGTTCTATTGCAGATGGTCCGGGTTTCGGTAGTCTTCGAAGGTCATCAATGGCCCGGTCGATGATGATCTCTGGTCTTCCGAAGCATTGTTCCAGCGTCTTCATGATGATTTCTGGATCGCTTGCGGTGTACAGGAGCGAAGCAACTAGTTCCCTTGCTTCCCCTTTAAGGCTGCTTCTTAGCCTTTGGATGTTCTCAGCCGGTGTCAGCTTGTACGTCTTCGTCGAGTCTTTGAAGGCAGCTTTGAAGGACATCCACTCGTTCGGTGAACCGGAAAAAGCGTGCAGGTCTGGGCACTTCATCCTTGGTCTTGCTAGCTTCTCGATCGCGTCAGCTAATGCATCGATGTTGGCAGAACTCTTCGTCTTGACCGGCGTAGTCGATGTGTTCCTGACGTTGAATCGGATGTTCTTATCAGTTCTTGGAATGGTGTCACTTTACTCCCCTTCAGTTGTCTGCAGCCACTGCTCGACTTTCTTGCTGTGTTCCGGCAGGTCATCTTCTTCATGTATACTCCTTTCCTCGTCTTCTATTGCCGCTAGGTCGACGGCCAGTCTCTTCTTGACGAGGTCCGCTTCTATTTGGAGTTCTTTACGCTTGAGTGCGGCCAGTTTCTCTTCCGCCATCAGTTCCGCTGCCCGCGCCCTAACCGATGTGCTCCCGTTCGATCGTAGAGAGCGCACAGTTCGGGCGGGAGATCGTTCACTCCTATGACGTTCCATGCTCGTTCCGGCGCGAGCGAGGTCGGGTGCGGACATTATAGCTGGATTGTGTTCGCGACGTGGGACTCGATGCGTAGAGGGTGACGCCGGTGGTTCCAGTGACAATCTTCGTCTTCGTTCCTCTTCTATGGCTTCCAGTTCGGCGACTTGCCGTGCAGCCTCCTCAGACTCTTCCTGTTGTTCGTGGATGTCTGCTTGGCTTCTGGTACGAACCATACTTCGCGAGGGCTTGATTCTTCGATCTTCAATCCGGTGGACGCAGGATCTCTTCACTCCGATCCGATGGCAGCAGGATCTCTTCACTCCACAGGATCTCTTCACTCCGATCCAGTGGGCGCAGGATTCTTCTACTCCGATGCGGTGGACGCGGGATCACTTCACTCCTATCCGGCTCGAAGGACCAATGATGTGGTGGACTGTATACTTGGGGTTTTTCTTCGGTTTTCAGGATTTTCAGGATTTTCAGGATTTTCAGGAAAACACTTCTTTTTCTTTCTTCTGGCTTTATTTCTTCTATTTTCTTCTAATACTGCTACCGGAACCACTGTGTGTCGCAGCACACTTCCGTGGTAGCTTACCTACCTCTAGGCTATACCGTGCAGAGGACGGCGTATTATTAACCTATTTTTCCTATAATTTTCACTTAGCCTATTGAGGTTTTTGGCTTATATCTTTTTATTCCTAGGCCCTATTTACATGTTTTTGGTGTCATTTTATAGCTTACGTTATAGGCTTTCTACCTATACCTAATCCTTATATCTAGGTCTTACGGTAACTAAGTATTTTCCATTTATTTTTTTACAATACTAAAACTTAGCCTATATCTACACTTAAAACACACTTAAAACTATGTAAACTCGTCGTGTCCTCAACAGCTTCTTTATTATATAAGTAAAGCTTAAAATGCTATCTTTTCTATGGATGGAAAATATTAGAAAATATGACCAGTAAGGTTTAATTTTTTTTGGAAAAACATTACATTAGCTCCAACTATTTTGGGGTTATAGTATTATTAAATAAATAAATATTAAATAATGGTGCACAATTTACACAGCGTTATCTAGCCCCAAGCTAAGCAGAGCTTGTGTTATGGGTACTAGATAACTGATATACTTAATACAATATACTACATAGATAGATATTTTTTATTATACATAGAAAACATCCAGAACACCATTTGTCCCGTTTACGGACTGGGGACACATGTTTACAAACATTTGTCCCGAGGCGGGAATCGAACCCGCAACCTCCTGCGTCGCAGGCGGACCTTCGCCCGCTGCGCCACAGCGGTCGTCAAATATTGTATGGAAGCCAGTAATAAACACTTAAATCTTTATGACCAAAAGATATTGAAAGATATTGAAGTATTCGTTTCTAAATTTTTATTCGTTTGGTGTTTTCTATTCCATGTAATGGTTAAAACCCCGCGCTCATTTTGTGTATTTTCTACAGTGATTTATTATAAACCTACACGAAATATTGGAAGATAGTGTATATCAAATATTGTTCATATTATGTGATTTGCTTCGTTACCTATAGATTCGTTTATTATTGGAGTTGAATTATTCGCTGCTTTCAATCCTAATTCACGAATTAGTCATTGTCCAAGCTCAACCTTGCTCCGACCCTGTTCATTCTATTGTTACCGGCAAAACACTTTGTAAACAACTGGCCTGGCCAGTGGAGAACTATGTCAAAATAAACTATAAGTTACTAAGCACCGGCATAGCGTTAAGGCGAGAAAAAATCTTATTCCGACAGGGTGGTATACCGTTTGTTGACTAACCTGCTTTGTGAGTTTATTGTTTTGTGGTGTTTCTGCAATCACCGAGAGCTTTTTCATATTTTTCTAGAGATGTACGATCGTTAGAACAATTTTATGCTTGTTTTGTATCGTTTTTATTATGAAATAGAAACACTTAAACTGTGGTGAATCATTTCGTTTATCATTCATAGCCTGTTCATTTTTGATACTAGATGTTCGTAGCTGGTTATTAAAGATCAGCTACGTGGACTAAAGGGTTATTTAGAACTTGCTGTAAATTTTGATGTTTAGATTATACATAATTTATTTTATTTATCATGTTTGGCATTGACTGTCATTTTTGTCATACACTTACTATCATTTTGACATTCACTGACATTTAATTGAGTGTAATTTTTCTAAATCTATTGGTGCAAATAACTACTGGTGACTACTGGGTCAATTTATGTCCCTGTAGTTTTGTGCATAGAATTACTGTGAAAAAACAATTTCACACACCGCCACGTAAAGCCTTATATTTGTGCCGTTTGATCCTCCGCTAAAACCTGATCAATATCCTTCCGTGCTCATAATTTCACAAATACTGATATCTACCTAGTATTTGGAATAGCTTTTAGATATTAAAATAACTAGTTACATGCTGAAAAAACCCAAGAATTACGAACTCGTAACTGGTACCTCATACTGAAACTTGAAATACCTGTGAATAGAACAGTAACAAGAAAGTACATGAAACCATCCAAAAAATATAAACTCCACCATTCAGCTTGAAAACAGCTATTCAAATAAGTGCCA
Organism: Eupithecia subumbrata; assembly: GCA_949316285.1. Classification (NCBI taxonomy): domain Eukaryota; kingdom Metazoa; phylum Arthropoda; class Insecta; order Lepidoptera; family Geometridae; genus Eupithecia; species Eupithecia subumbrata. The sequence goes on along the minus strand of OX438630.1, from coordinate 10,647,635 downwards.
ACCATAGCTTGGAGGTAGGTATCAAAATATCATCCTTTGTTCAACAAATAACACATTCTCACAATACTACCTGTACAGAAATTACCTGCCCGGCATAGTAACATAGCAAGGTAGTATTTAACCAAATACATTCATTCATTTCCTGAAACCCCTTTCAACATGAAACAATGAAACAGAGTAAAAGATATACAAAACACTACCCATTAATTACTTTGCTAAAACATCCAACTACTTCAAAATAATTACACGCTTCCCTCAGAATTTAACATGCACAACGACTGCATCGTTGGTCTAGCGGTTGTGTGTTCTGCCGCTGATAATGAAGTCCCGGGTTCAAATCCCGAGTCATAATTGTTAGTGCAGTAAAATTTCACAGTATCAGCCCTGAGTCGGGAAGTTGACGGTCCACCCCCATGCTTCGGAAAGTACGTTAAAGCCGTTGGTCTTTCTCTTCTCGGTCATGTTGGTCTTCTGACCCACCGGATTTTGAGAGTGTAGTTGTATTTGCGCACGTACTTGTGCACTATGTAATATGTCCTGCCTGCGCACGTGTTTAATCTCCGTTGAGAAAGGCCATCGTGAAATTCGACTAGGATGATTATACATATAGTTCGGCATTTTTGGCATTGTTGGGAAAGTGTATAAAACTGTGTTGTATTCTCGAAAATTCTACGGTTTCTATTTTCATGTGGTGTATGTGGACATAGATTTTTAATAACATAGTATACTTATAAGATATACATATACACGATACTAACTAGGATAGTAGGTATATGTATATTAAAACAGAATAATTCTTTGCTGCAGAATATTTATGCAAATAACTCCAAACGTGTTGATGTCCTAATTATACACGTATGTTTTTGCTTACATTGCAAACGCTGGCTGAACCCTATAAGGTAGATCAAAATAATGTACTACAGTAATATACACCTTAAAAAGGTGTACAAAAAAGTCCATTATGGTATAAGAGATAGACATATTATGTCTATCTCTTAGAAATAACCCACACTAACCATTTTTTATCCTTTACTTTTTACGAGAAATAATGACTTATTTACGAAGCGATTTTAAGCAATACAGCATTAATCCTTATCCAAATTAGTACATTAAATACATTTTGCATTTAATATAGATTAATATGGCTCTTTACAGCATGTAATTTAAATGAATATTCTCGGAGATATTACAGATTTAAAATGCAGGGACATAGCGGTTGCGATGGTACCGGCCGGGGGACCGATTCTGTAGTATATTTAGTATCAGCATTGCACCCTTGTGAAGCCGGGGCAGGTCGCTAGTATTATATATAGGTACGTAGTGTTAGCTTCTTATATTAATATGTCTAAGCGCGTACCTCTCAATAGCAACCTGAGGCATTAATCTAAATCCATTAACAGTAATGTACGACATTAATAGTACGCTTTGATAGATCGACGCCTCAGATGGCGGTTATGGAAGCGGTTATGCGAATAGACGTTATTTATTAGGATATGGGTAGTTGTAAATCAAAAATTATGTTGCATGTAATGAATAGGATATCAGAATTATTCCGGGGCCACGAAGTTCGCTGAGACTTTTTGTTAATAGTTTGTTCAGTTTGTCACACATCAAACATGCGTCCCCATAACGAGAGGGTTTCGGGATAAACAAACTGGACAGGCGGATTTTTGATCGCAGAAGAGGTGTTAAAAAACATAGAATAGAGTCACTGCTCTTCCTTTATTAGGTTCCCTTGGACGGTTAATACGGTATCCACGAGCTGAGTTACTGTATGAAAGTTCGTCCAAACTTACCAGAATATCAGTAACAAATACCCGCATATCGTACAAATATTTTCGCCGCGACGGGAATCGAACCTTCCTGCGTCGCAGACAGACCCTCGCTCACTGTTTATGGTCACTCAATCTCGCCCATTATTGGTAACATTTAATTCCAGTCGAGTAGGTATAGTTTACATCTGTAAGTATACATAGGTACGTAACTGCTCGATTTCTTAAGTAAGACACTGGCTGGAAGAATTTATGAAATAAAATACCTGTGAATTCGAAAACTAAATAGGTACCTAGCCAATGTTTTTTAGTACTGAAGCAAAGCAATCCAATAAAAAGAGATTGAATTTTAATTTGAATCTTATCCCACCGTTATAATGTTTTCTATTCATTTTCAACTGATTCAAGTGAATCAAGCTTATTTCCGGCTTTGTGGTTAACATTCCAAAACTTGGACAATAGACGTTAAATCACGTAAATGGACGAGTAAATCAAAATAAATGGTTTCGATTTCAATCAGTGATCAGGAGGCAATCTAACTGATTGAATTAATCCAGAGAATAAAGGTTTTTTTTTTCTTCTTTCTTGTTTCATTGAAGGTAGGCTGCATTACCGGTGGAAAGCGGATATAAACAAGAGTGCAAATCGGATTGTTTTCATCAAGACAGGGTGGAACAAAAAATAAGGACCAAACTTTCAGGGGTGGTTCAGACTCCCTGCAGACCCTCAACGAATTGCAGAAAAAATATTTTCAAAAGCTCCCGACTTTTCGTTTTCATGACATGTGCTTATTGACATAAAAATAAATCTACTATAACCAACGTACCTGTTTACCTTTTCTTTTAAACACACAACACGCTCGTCGCGGGCGACGCGTCTTAGATACGCGTAGATAGGTATAGGTAGGTTTTAGATACGTGTAGGTACCATAAACGCATTTTTCGCGTTCTATGACAATAAGCACATGCATCAGTCATTGCCTAGTCTAGTGATAATTTCCTTTATTTTTTTTTTAATGGAAAAATAAAAGTCGGATTTTTTTTGAAATATTTTTCCCGTCTTCTGGTATTGAAACTGAACCTTGAAGTTTTTCCTTATTTTTTGTTACACCCTGTATAATAAACGTTTTCATAAAGCATCGAGGGGGAGGCCTGCGTCTCCTGGCTTTCATATGTATGGGGTAGTGCTAATATGCCTAATATGCTCCCACGCGCTGGGTTTACGGGTTGAGATCGCAGTTCGGTGGTAGAAATGTTCTGTAGGAGGCGCTGCTGCCCGCCCCCGGTGGATATCCCTTAGTCGCCTCTTACGACACCAGCGGGAAGAGTTGGGGTGGTGCAAATTCTAAGCCTCACGATCAAGGCTAAGTTTAAAAAGTTTTGTCGAAAGATAGTCATTGACTACATCCGTGGCGCAGCGGGCGAAGGTCTGCCTGTGACGAAGGAGGTTGCGGGTTCGATTCCCGCCTCGGAACAAATTTGTGTAGGATCTGCAGAAATTTGTTCCGTTGGTTTAGGTGTTTTCTATGTATAATAAAAAAATATCTATCTATGTAGTGTATTGTATTAAGTATATTAGTTATCCATAACACAAGCTCTGCTTAGCTTGGGGCTAGATAATGCTGTGTGAATTGTCCAGCATTATTTATTTATTGTTTTGTAGTATTAATCTACGAACTAGTGATTTTACGGCGTAGAGCCTCTAGGAATAGTTGTGATTCTACGGCGTAGTACGTCTACGAATTGTAGTGATGCTACGGCGTAGAGCCTCTACGAATTGTAGTGATTTTATAGCGTAGAATCCTACGAATCGTAGATATTCTCCATGCTAGACCTGGTCAAGAAGGTGATCCTCCTGGCCGCGGGATACTCTACTGGTCCTCCAGAGTGTCTCATGGCCAAAAGATATCTCCGTATGAAGTTCACTTATAGTCGTTATAGAAAAACAGGGGAGGTGCGCACCTCGTCTGCTTTGAGGAGTCACGGTACGGTTTTCACTACTCCAATTTGCCTACACCAAAGAGGCTATATTTTAGTGGCAATTGGCTAATTACAAGGTCTGCTAAGCTTGGAGTTAGATTATGCTGTGTGAATTGCCCAGCATTATTATTATTATTGTGTTTCTGATGTCCATGATCTTGGACCCCATAGTGAGCCGGTTCTTTGAGAGACATGCAAGGAGCCAAAACCAACAGCACATAGGCCCTTTGAGTTAATCTAAGGGCGAGTGCTTATTATTATAAGTTAAGTACGAAGTTCGTACTGCCAATAAAATTGTCTGAACTTTATTTTCTCACATTTGAACCTTCCTAGGACTTCTACAAATATCTCAAAACCAAAATAAGCCAAATTGGTCCAGACGTTCTGGAGGTTTTTGTGAGACTAGCAAACGTCAATTCATCATAATATACCTCTATAAAGTTAGATTTTTATACATAGATAGATTTACAGGGTGGTTTTTTGAGAAGGGCGGTGATGGTGATTTCTTTCTTTCTTTCTATAAGAAAACAATAGCTGCATACTACCTACAGTTATACTACCTATAGTTTTATAGATTTATATACATTTGAAGGCCCAAACGGAAGTTTCTTGTGGTCACGGGAAAGATCATTTGTTTATAATTATACTAGTAAGACAATAGCATACTTAATTTTAATACTTATTAACAACTTATGTATGTAACTTACTTTTATAATAACTTAAACTGTATACTTGCTTATTAGGCAGGTACCAAAAATTTGTTTGACTGCTCGAAGTTTTATTTAATATACTTAACTTTTAAGATGTTTTCTCAGATAAGTGAAATGTATTTCTTTTTGAGAAAATAAATATTCTTTAAACCTATACACGTCGTGATTTTCATGCTTCCAGCTAGTAGCAGGATGGAACGATCGTCAGTGAAACACACGCCAGTGTCCGCCAGTGTCAGTGATCCTTGATGTTTAAGAAATATAAGAGAAGCATTGTATTTACCTCTCTAGTGGCATAATACATCAACGTCTATAACTTTTGTAGCAGACAGAACTATCTTGGAGATTAATCACATTGGGAAACACGTATTTTGGTTCATAAGATATCTCAAAACTGGTTGAATTGAAAGGTTGAATGTTGTGAATGCTAGTGTTATTTTCTCTTTGGTGGTCCTTCACTTGACTGTAATTTTACTTAGTAAGATAGTAAGGGACAATATGTCCATGCTGGTATTTCAGTATTTCAGTATTTTATTTATTGCATTTGATAGATTTAGAAGACTCTACTAGTTAGAAACATGAATAATATCCAGGATAAATCTAATTTTAACTACCTACCTGGATATCTCTTTTCAACAAAGTTACTACAAATGTTACTAGAAATCCTAATGGGGTTGCTATTGTGGGTATTAAATAAAAGAAGCACAACTTGGAACATGAATACTCTTATAATCAATAAAACAATCTGGTTAGGACACAAAATTATGAAAAGAAAGAAACTTTACTCAAGAACATTTTAAGGTTATATTACATAAATTGCTAGTCACAAGAAACATGAACAATACTTAGCTTTTAGTTCTGTCTGGTTAGGCTGCCGGTCCAAAAGTGGGCACTGCCTTGCTTTTGGATCGTATTTAAAGACCAAGAAATCGTAAGAAACCCTGCGGTGGGCGTTAGCTCAAACCGCTTTGGCGCGAAGAGTCGTTACAACAATTTATAATTTTATTATTACTAAACAATATTTTCAGAACACAATAATGATACCAAAAATTGAATAAATAATATTCTACATATTTATATGTCACAAAAATAAGTTATTAACCCTAAAGAATTATCGATGCTTATCAAAATTATATAATGATTTTATCACGTAAAAATAACAATGAAATAGATAATCTAAATTGCTAAAACTATTTTAGACATACGTTTTACATTTATTTAACACAACTTTCCATATTAATCTGTTACGGCCAATCTTGACCTATACTTCGTCCCGAAGTAGCTCTACCTAGTTTAGGTACTCTATTTTACATTTCAACTTACACAACTAGTACAATATAACTTCTATAATAATTGGTACATAAAGTACTAGGAGATATTTTACAAGTTCTTATTTAAATTAACAGAAAAATTACTATTAATTTTAACAAATATATTTTTATATGATAATACATAAACAAGATAGATGAACATTTAACCAAGTAACAAGGGTACATTATTATTTTGCTATATTAAATAGCATAAACAAGCTAGATGTCAACTTTACTAAGTACTAAGGTACTATAACTATGTCTTAAGAAGGTAAGGTATAATAAGTAGGTATGTATGTACACTAGTAGGTTTTAATGTTTCTCATTAAATGATGTCTGATTATCTCATATTGTTTTAGTTTATTTTAATTTACTGGCCAATTGCTCTGTATGTACTGCCGTAACCTCCACCTGCTGCCAATGGAGCGTCAGTACCCGGAATTGGAGGCTAGAGCAGCTAGGGCGACTACTTTTCCATGCTGATCACATCCATCCGCTGCCAATGGGATAATCAGCCGAGCCTCGAAGCCCACAGCGTTAGCCAACTACCGATTATGCTTCTCACATCCATCCGCTGTCGATGGGATGATTAGCATCCAGCAAGAGGCCACACAGCGATATACAAGTATCAATTAATGTACGTAGGTACATTATTGTTATTATTATTATTATTTTGCCAAACCTTGGCCCGGATCATATGCCCGTTGAGATTTCAGCATCATTTTTACATTTAACAATTGTAGGAAAGTATAATTCATAATTTTACTTACATACTTATTTACCTGAGTTTAAGTACAGATTACAGTCAATAGGTTCTTATTCATCTAATTAAATGTGACAATAAACAAGTTGTAATAATCACAAAATCATGGCATTTTCAACAACAGCGTTCTCTTCCACCCATTCTCCCGGCCAAAATCGTAATTTCTCTTTTGCTATAACTATATTTCTTAAATTACCCAAGCCTTTTAGAGCATAACGATCATTGTGATTAATAGAAAGAATCTCATAAGGGCCCTTGAATTTTGGTGCTAATTTGTCATTACGCCTATGGTCCTGACTAACATATACTAAGTCACCTACATTATAATTCTTATTATTTCGTCTAACTGAATCAAATCGTTCTTTAATTTTTTTTGATATTACCTGCAGTCGTTGCCTAGCAAGTTCTCGATCAGAGCGTACATCTATATCTGATTCCAAGCTATTATTGTCAAGAACTTCATTAAGACGGGCTTGCACAACAGGTATATTACCTTCTACGCCAATCAGCAACCGTAAAGGTGAGAACCCTGTAGATTTTTGGATATTCGTATTGATAGACTGTTGTACCTTCCAAAGTTCGTTTGGCCAATCTGACGAATTGTTAACCATAGTACATAACATATTAATTACTGTGGCTACATAACGTTCAACTTGCCCATTGCTTCTGGGTGTACCAGTTGCTATCATGTGGTGTTCAATATTTAATTCTCTAAACAGGGTCTGGATTTGGTTCGAGCTAAAATTGGTTGCACGATCTGTGACAACTAATGATGGTGTTCCAAATAATGTAACAGTTTCTCGTATGATAGGAATTAATTCTTGAGAATTTAAAGTTTTAAGTGGCTTTAATAAACAGAACTTGGTGAAGCCATCAACTAGTAATAGGATATGTCTATAACCTTCATTGCTTAGTGAAAAAGGTCCAGTACAATCCAAATGGATGGTATGAAATGGTACAGCTGTTTTGTATATTGGATGTAGATAGCCTTGTTTGGGACCAGAATGGCCCTTCCTTGTACAAATTAGACACTGATAAATATATTTTTTCACAAAAGCAGCCATTGAAGGAAACCAAAAGTACTTTTGAATTTTGAGAAAAACTTTATCAAAACCAACGTGACAGTTTTCATCGTGGAATAATTTTAATAAGCTCAACCGATATCCTTTTGGAACAAACATCCTTGGCTCAGCACTGGGATTGATTTTATAATGTAACAAATCATTTTTCATTAAATATTGGTTAGAATCTAAGTCACCTATTTCCAATTGCGAGACGAGGTTCTGAGTCTCATGGTCGTTGAGCTGAGCATTTCTCAACCATGACTGTGAACTACCTGGGTCGTCGGACACATCTATAAAATTTATCTCATGGACTAAATTCCTAGACCTGGCTGGGCATTGGACCGGATTGCGGCTTAAAAAATCAACATTACTTATAAATTTTCCTTTCTTATACCTAATTTCAAACTGAAAGTCTTGCATAAATGTCCACCAACGAGCTACTCTTGGGGACAAATCTTTCTTGGACATAGTTGATTTAACCGCGTTGCAATCAGTGATGATTGTAAAGTTAATACCAAGAAGATAAACCCTAAAGTGTTTTAGAGCATTATATATAGCTAAAGTTTCAAGATCATAAGAACTATACCTAGACTCTGCTGGACTTGTTCGTTTGCTAAAATAAGCCACAACTTTATTGACTCCACTAACCCTTTGTAATAATATAGCTCCGTAGCCGATAGAGCTAGCATCGGTGTGTAGCTCAGTTGGAAGTTCAGGGTCAAAAATGGTTAGTAATGGTTTCGAAATTAAATGATCTATTACATATTTTCGGGCCGCATTTTGTTCGGGGCCCCACTGCCATTTTTGATTTATTTTGGTTAACTTACTAATACAAGCAGTTTTTGAGGCAAAATCGGGCACAAACTTGCGAAAATAACTAGATAGACCCATAAATTGTCGAACTTGCTTAACATTGTTGGGTATAGGAGAATTGGCTAGTGCTACGATCTTCGAATCACTTGGTCGCACACCCTCACAAGATATGTGTCTACCTAGGTACTCAATATTATCTACAAAGAATTTACATTTTTTTAGGTTAATTGTAAACCCAGTTAAGGAAAGTGTCGAGATTGTTTGTTCTAAATAGTCAAGACCTTGTTCTATTGTATTGAATGGAATTAAAATGTCGTCCATATAAACAAGTAAAAATTTTAGATGTTCAACAGCCCGGGAAATAGCTCTCTGAAACACTGAAGGTCCTGTGCAAATTCCAAAAGGCATTTTAATCCACTGATACTGAGAATCGGGGGTAACAAAAGCTAAATATTTTCTCGAATCTTTTGAAACAGGGATTTGATGGAAGCCATTTTTCATATCTATAGAAATATAATACCTAGAATTTCCTAGCTTATCAATTTGATCCTCTATAAGAGGGAGAGGGTATCTATCTTTTTCTACTAGCTTATTTAAGGCCCTGTAATCAATGCACATTCTATCAGTGCCGTCACTTTTTTTTACTAAAATGACGGGGCTAGCAAAAGGTGAACGACTTTCCTCAATGATTTTCTTGTCTAACAAGTCTTGTATTATTAATTTAACTTTTTCTCTTTCTATTGGGGCTAGTCGGTAAGGTCTATAATAAACTACCCCTTCTTTTTTTAATTTAATGGTTAACTCACCGGTTCGTACATTACCAACAGGTTTTAAAACAGAATTATATTTTTGAAAAATGGCTTCAATTTTACCTTGCAGATCTGTATCTAAATGAGCTATAGCTGTTGAAAGTTCAGAAAACGGATCGGAAACACCCTCAATGCCCAAAGAATTTATTTCCAGGCTCGATTTAGGCGAATATTTTCGTACAAGACGTGAACCTTGACAATCTGTTACTATTTCTATATCAGGGTAGCGAACACAGTCTCTGCCTATAATCAGATCATAATTGCAATCAGTATCCCTAACAACAAAAATACATAAATGAATACATAAACCTTGAAATCGAACTGGTACTTTAATTTTAGCAAAACCCTGCAAACTACCCTCTCCTACCCCAGTCACGCGAAAAGAATGCGGTGTAATGTCGCAACTAAGACGTTTTGCTATAGACTCCTTAATTATGCTACAATTGGCACCAGTGTCAATAAGACAGTCTATGTAAACGTCGTTAATGCAAACTTTAGTTAGTTCGAGGTCGGTTTTTTCTAAAAAATTAATCTCTTTTTCGGTTGTGCCAGTTTTATTAGCACTTTGAGGTTTGTATCTACAAATGGAATCCGTGTGTCCGGCTTTTTTGCAGTAAGTGCAGTATTTTTTAAACTCGACGGGTTTCTGCTCTCGCGATAGTGAGTTGTTCGCTTGAGCACTACCCTCAACATTATTAAAACGGCATTGTAGCCGAGTATGACCTAATTTGCCACAGTTAAAACACTTAACATCATTTGGGCGTGTATCATTTTTAGCACGTTTGGGTCCTGAAGAGTCCCTAGAATCCCTACCGCTTTGCTCCAAAGGACGTTTTTTAGTTTTTACGTACGACGTGAAAAGGGCAATCAATTCAGAAGTAGTTTTTACACTGTTGTTAAATGATGCCATTTTTACATTTATATCAGTTATATTGCCACATACTAATTCGACTAATTGCGACTCGCTAAATGCTATTTTCGTATTACGTAATAACCTAATCTTTTCCCTAGCATATTCGCAATATGAATCTGCAGAATCGGAGGTGTACAAAACTGCTTTTTGTAGTTTCTCTGCAAGATTCTTTTTCTCGGGGTACAAAGCGGACAACTCGGTGCGCAGAGTTTGCCATGAACGGCCCTCTGCAGGGTCCCATGTCTCAAATCACAACTGAGCGGACCCTTTGAGAGCCTTACCTGCCTTAGCGGCGGTTGCGATGCTGCTCCAGCCAAATTCTTTCGCGAGAGCCTCGATGTTGTTGCACCATGCCTCGGCACCCAGGTCACACGTGGTCGGGTCGAAAATCGGCAGGGCAACGTCATCATCTTTTCGGCCGCCGCCGGAAATAGCATCTTTGATGGCTCGCTGGAGGTCTTGCAATATAGACACATCCATCTGAAAAAATTAATTATATTAGTAAGGCACATAATGTACATTATCCCACTTCTGATGATAGATTTAGAAGACTCTACTAGTTAGAAACATGAATAATATCCAGGATAAATCTAATTTTAACTACCTACCTGGATATCTCTTTTCAACAAAGTTACTACAAATGTTACTAGAAATCCTAATGGGGTTGCTATTGTGGGTATTAAATAAAAGAAGCACAACTTGGAACATGAATACTCTTATAATCAATAAAACAATCTGGTTAGGACACAAAATTATGAAAAGAAAGAAACTTTACTCAAGAACATTTTAAGGTTATATTACATAAATTGCTAGTCACAAGAAACATGAACAATACTTAGCTTTTAGTTCTGTCTGGTTAGGCTGCCGGTCCAAAAGTGGGCACTGCCTTGCTTTTGGATCGTATTTAAAGACCAAGAAATCGTAAGAAACCCTGCGGTGGGCGTTAGCTCAAACCGCTTTGGCGCGAAGAGTCGTTACAACAATTTATAATTTTATTATTACTAAACAATATTTTCAGAACACAATAATGATACCAAAAATTGAATAAATAATATTCTACATATTTATATGTCACAAAAATAAGTTATTAACCCTAAAGAATTATCGATGCTTATCAAAATTATATAATGATTTTATCACGTAAAAATAACAATGAAATAGATAATCTAAATTGCTAAAACTATTTTAGACATACGTTTTACATTTATTTAACACAACTTTCCATATTAATCTGTTACATTCATACATTCAGGTCTTAGTGATTAGGTGAGTTTATGTTAAGATGTACCCATTTAGGGTGTTGCAATAGAAGACTGGCAGGTATCGTGCCTTTCTACTAAAGTTGAATAAAACTAATTTATAATTTAATTTGCGAGTCGCTAAAAGAATCGTTGAAGAAGTCGTCAAGTTCGTAAAAACATTTTTTTATGAGCATCTCTTTGGTTAGACTATGTCGTATATAAAATATATATTTTAGTAAGAAACAAACAAATTCCTAGGCTTTTGTCATTAAAGTGCGTAAACCATCACACTCAGGGTAATTTCTTAGGGTAGTTTCGAACGGCGCTAGAGTCCGAAGGAAGTCCCAAAGTTTTTCGACTCCTACGTGACTTGACCTCGTGGTGTAATTACATATAATAATAATAATAATGCTGGATAATCCACACAGCATAATCTAGTCCCAAGTCAAGCAGATCTTGTGTTATAGATACTAGATGACTGATATACTGTTGACGATTTACGCGCTACGAAGAATTAGTAAGAATGTTTCCTGTTTTAACTCTAATTATAATGAATGCGCTAAATAAAACTAGCAAGCTTTTGTTTTCGTTTTACTCTAAATTAATTTATTCTTTGATTCCCAATTGGAATCTTTTATATTACCTACAATTTGTGTGCCTAACTTTTAAATAAGCTAAGACTGCTTGGTTAAGATTTTGTTCCTTTGTGAATTTAACGATTGTTTTGTATAGACTATAAATTGCTACTTGTGTTTGAAACTTAGAATAAGCTAATTTATCTTATAAGAATACCAATTCCAACTATAATTTTATTGAAAAACGTAACTATTGTGCTTCAGGTATAAGTAAGTTAAGAAACTGTAATTTTATTTAAAGAATTTTTTAAAGAAATTAACGGCTAAAGACCTCCCCCAATCCTTGGAAATCTCACGCACCATTTGTATAAATATAGCGCCCCGCGCGCAGAACGGCAGTACAATACAGTTCGAGCTCGAAGCAATATCAAAGTCAACAAGCGAAACTGAGATCTCCCGGTCGTAAGGCGTTGCCATGCCATCCTCGTCGTGTCTTCTTATTTGGAACCTTGTCCCCAGATCTTGGCTGCCACGTGGTCTCAAGCCTGGCACCCTAGGAAGGAAAGCATCTTGCCATAACACGAAAGGACCCCACAGGAACTGTCAGGCAGGAGAGAAAACCACCACATATACTTAATACAATACATTACATAAAAAGATATTTGATACTTTAAATAGAAACAACACATTAAAACAGCTAACAATTGGTAGCGCATTCCCATACCGAGGGAAGGATGCGGGTATTTGAACCCGCATCTTTCCCTTAGTATGGAATCGTCGAAGTCGAATTTTTTTTGGGATATTATTTCATTTCTTAAATAAATTCTTGCCAAAGAATTTATACAAACTGCATTATCTGTTCCACAACTAAATTTTAACTTAACTTTTGCTTATCTTTCTAGAATTTCCTACTCAACTAAGCTAACACAAAAGCTCAGAGCCCTGACTCATGTGCCGAATTTGGCGTATTCCACAAATCTTAATAGAATAGAAAGTATGTCTTTGCAGGCCTATAGGAAACCGGGAGGAAAAACTCTATGGAATTTCATTTCTCACGTGTTTTAGCGGGAGGAAAAAGTGTATGGAAATCCATTTCTAACATGTTATTTTTGTTTTAATTTTCTAAAAGATCGGCCGGTAGCTATGGTTATTTTCGTTCGGTCAAACGAAAAAAAGTTTGATTTCCGAACAATATTTTGAAAAAAGAACCCAAAGGCTGGCACGGTCAATGAGGTTTTACCAACATCATTGGGCGCGGTAAGTTCTTCTACATTTCAATTAATAATTAATTCTGCTTTTTATTTTCCTCGAAGGTGCAGTATAAAGCACTATTTATCACTCGGCAGAAAGTGCGATTCCTACCTCGTGTGTTTTAAGGCCCTCGGCTGTGCCTCGGGCCCAAAACGACACACTCGGTAGGAATCGATCACTTTCTCGCCTAGGTGTAAAATGTACTATTAATTTCGTAGGTACACTGTACTGTCTCAAAAGCAATACAGAGCCGCCGCCATCTAACGACTCCCCGTTACATTTCATTCGGTCCATCAAGTCAGAGGTCTTATAAGCCACTATAAGTGGCGACCACGAATGGCTTGTAACGCGGCCATTCGTGGTCGCCACTCGTCAACCTTTACTCTCTAGTGCTATATGAGTCTGCAAGCTATGATTATGGCTTGCCCATATAAGTAGCTCTGTAGTTTAACTAAGTTGAGGCTTAGTTGGATGCCGTTTTGGCATATGCACCAAGCTATTTAAGACTATTATGCTACAAGGAATATTGCGTGTGCAAGATCATTTGTTTTTTTTTTATTTACTCTAGCGCCGCGTGCTAATATCGGCGAAAAAAAGGACGCAAACGCCTTGACCGACCCAAATCGGCATTTTGGTTGGATGGATGTAGGTACGTGTAGACACTTTTGTCGTCTTTAGCCTTCAACTTTTATAGCCAGATGACATATTTATGAATTGACGTTGGCATTTCGACGTCAATAAAAACGTAAACAAAGAAAATAAATCTCTTTAAGATGAGAAAATAATAAAAGAATAATAGAAGAAATTAGATAATTTCGTCATTTTATTTGTGTATTATTGTTTATTCAAGTAAAAGTTTCTTTTTCCAAAAAAATAACACAAAACCATGGATGGGTAAACAGCAAACAGTTTAACATGGTAGAACAAAGTTTTTAGAAACAATGTGTAACATCTCGCCATTTCAGTCCAAAAATAAGTTGCCGAAAAAAAAATAAATCTAGGCACTGCACAAACGGCCGTTTAGCGGTCTAGGCTCTCTCCATCGATAGTCATAGAATTTATTTTTCTTGCCTACTGTCACATCAGCTTGTCATCCTCTGATTCTGAACGACTGAAATCTCGACCGATACTTACCTACTAAGTTTGATCGACTTAACATTGTTCAATACGATGCTAGCCGCGAATCCTGGGAATGCCTCGAAGTCGGGGCCTTGGGGAATTCTTGATGCCAACTTCTCCGGTCCATTAAAAGTTTCCACATGTTGAAATTAACACTTCAGCCTGCAATACACCTCGGGCGTAGGAGTTGAACTAAATGTACGTTCTATAACTTAAATAACAGATTAACTTGTATGGAGTTAGTCCAATAAATGGTTTCAGATAAAGTGCTTAGACTAAAAACTTAGTGATTGAAACATTTCAGCCTTACTTGCAAAAACTTACATCTACCTATTATGTAGGGGAAGTATCTTTAATATAATAGATAGAACATTTTACTGGAATAAGACTTCATTTTGATTTTAAAGGCAAATTAAACTGCATTCAACGTTTTTTGAATGCCTGCCTGCCTGTAATTTTCCTGAAATTATGAGTTATATTTTTTATGGTCTTCCTTTTATTTAAAATTTTATGTTTTCTCGAAAAGAAATAATCCTTATGATGGAGTCTTTTGATCGGTATCGTAAAATTACGGGTGTTTTTTTTTACAATTTGGTGGGTTCGATTCCCGGTTCAGATAGGCGCCTATTCAAAAATCTTTGAATGCAGTTCAAAGACGTTCAAAGACGAAGACGTGGCATCCCCGTGGGAAGCCCGTATTATCATTTTATCAAGTCTCTAGTTTGGTTGATGGCAAGTTGTAACATATCCGCTATACGTTACCACTTGCCATCAACCAAACTTGTTGTGTGGCAAGTTGTAACGTATAGCGGTGTAACCACGTTTGTTGTAAACGTATCGGGTACAATAAATTCAATGTTTATCAACTAATATGTAAATAACAATCATTTAATGCAACGTTTAGTAAGTCTCGTAATCCTTAATAAACATAACTCACGTGAGCAATATTATAACTTAAACCTAATCTTGCCTATACATGTCTGACATACGGATGTTGCGAATCTGTAACTAGGGGGGGAGTCTATTTGACCTTAGAATTAAGCAACGCGACACCTCTCGTCAAACGAACTAAATGTAACTTTAGTCTTTGAACAGGATTGGATAAACTTCTATCACTGATAAAAAGCAAACTGTGAAGGACGTCGCTGTATTAAATAGGTTTGGAACTGGTAGTGACCACAGACCAGTACGAGCCGAAGTCTTTTTCAACGTCCGCTCATACAGAAGAAACCTGGTTACAAAAAAGCATATTCCGTACCATATGAAGGTTGATATACTTCGGGCAAATACCGAACTGTATGGAAATGCCGTTGAGAATCGACTCTACTCCTGTAACATAGAAGACATAACATTAGATGAGATCAACAGTAACATTGTCAGTGCAATAACACAGAGTCTAGAATCCATACAGCCACCAATTATCCATAAAAAGACACAAAGGTTGAAACCAAACACACTTCAAATGATGGAGCTGAGGAGAGAAATGCACAGTCAAGGGAAACTGAACGCTCCTGAATATAAAGACCTTAGAAAAAGTATTAGAAGAAACGTGCGTGCTGACATGGATGAATTCAATACTAATCTTATAGAAACAGCCATAGAGAGGAACAGTAGCCGCAGAGTTCTAAAACTACAGATCAGCCAGGGACGTAAGCAAATTTTCAAACTGCTTAATGACAGGAACGAAATCATCACAGATCGCGAACAACTTCTTACAGTAACAGAGAAATTCTACCAGACTCTCTACACCAGTACAAATACATCACATGAAGGTACTGTAGCACAATGTGAGAGGCCGACCAGAAGACGTTGCCATATCGTGAACGTTGGATCTGAAGAGATGCCTGACATCATACCCGAAGAAATACTCCACGCAATCCACCAGATGAAGAATAGACGCGCTCCAGGGGAGGACGGTGTGTTGCCAGAGATGCTTAAACTGAACACAAAACATCTATGGGAAATTCTAGCTAAACTTTTTACGAGATGCATAATTGACACCAAGGTTCCATCAGCATGGAATAACGCCGTCATTACCCTAATACACAAAAAAGGAGACATTAAGAAACTGGATAACTATAGACCAATAAGTCTCCTATCCCACCTATACAAACTATTCACCAGAGTAATAGTCAACAGACTCGAAAAGAAATTGGTCTTCTATCAGCCGCGAGAACAGGCTGGCTTTCGGTCAGGATTCAGCACAAATGACCACCTGCAAACGTTAAAAACAGTAATTGAGAAGTGTAACGAATACAGAAAGCCACTTATTCTTACATTCATCGACTACAAAAAAGCATTTGACTCTGTGGAATGGTGGGTAGTAGAGCAAGCACTGACCAACTGTCGAATAGATGAAAGATACATCCAACTGCTGAACCATCTACATGCAAACGCCACAGCCTGCGTTGCCCTCCACAAGAAAACTAACAAATTCCAGCTGGGCAGAGGAGTTAGACAGGGTGACACGATCTCTCCGAAACTTTTCACACTCGCTCTAGAGTATATATTAGGTCCTTACATATGAAATTGGCGTTTTGTATGGGAGGAACAAAAAGTCGAATATTTTTTAATATAATATATTTAATTAATCAAAGTATGAACCATTATTTTCTATGCACTTTTGCCATCTTATAGGTAGTTCATTGATCCCTTTACTAAAAAAACCAGTCGGACGGGAATCAATAAAATCTTTGAAGGCGATTTGGACTGCCCCATCGGAGTTGAATTTTTTCCCTTGCAAGAAGTTATCCAAATTTCGAAAAAAATGGTAATCTGTTGGAGCAAGGTCCGGGGAGTATGGAGGATGTCTTAGACTTTCCAATTGAAGCTCTTCTAATTTAGTAGCCGTCTGTTGCGCAGTGTGTGGTCTAGCGTTGTCGTGAAGCAGCAGTGGCGTGGAGCGATTGACCAGCCTAGGTTGTTTAGCCGCTAGCTTTTCCATCATGGTTTGCAATTGCTGACAATAGACATCAGCCGTAATAGTCTGGCCAGATTTGAGAAAACTGTAATGAACAATACCGGCACTAGTCCACCAAACGCTTACAAGTAACTTTTTTGGGGTTAATTTTCGCTTGGGGCAGGATTTGGCTGGCTGGCCAGGATCCAACCATTGCGCTGAGCGCTTCCGATTATCGTAAAGAACCCATTTTTCATCACAGGTAATGATTCGGTTTAAAATACCTTCATTATTGTGCCGGTTTAGTAATGTAACGCAGCAGTCGACGCGCGTTTGCCGGTTTGCTTCAGTCAATTCGTGAGGTACCCACCTTTCAAGCTTTTTAATCTTCCCAATTTGCTTCAAGTGAATTAAAACAGTTTTATCACTAACACCGCAGCCTGCAGCTAACTCGGACGTGGTTTGCGATGGATCCGCTTCCACAATAGCCTTCAACTCTTCATTATCAACTTGAGTCTCAGGCCGTCCACGGGGCTTGTTCTGCAAGTCGAAATTTCCAGAACGAAAACGTTGGAACCAAAAACGAACTGTGTTTTCTTTTGCAACACGACCGCCATACACATCATTCACCCTTCGAGTTGTTTCCGCAGCACTAGTGCCACAGCGGAACTCGTACTCGTAAATAATGCGATATTTTAAGTTTTCCATTTTGTAAAATGAGTGACGCAAACAGAAAAAAACAGAAGAAAAAAAACAAATGAATGACGATCATCGAAGCACAAATACACGAGTCTATAGCTGTACAAATTTGAATTTGGAATTCCTTACCAAAGAGGAGAAATTTGTGATTAAAGTGGCCAGTACGAAAAACGCCAATTTAATATTTCGGCAGATGAAGTGGGAAAACAAGGGGCTCATCGTAGATGGGGAGAGACTTTCCAACCTACGATTTGCAGACGATTTAGTTCTCATATCAGACAGTGTGGATGACATGATATCTATGATAGAAGATCTAAGGGTAGAGTCGGCAAAAGCGGGCCTCAAAATGAACACTGGGAAAACTAAAATTATGACTAACATGGTGAACATTAGAAACTACCAGCTACCAGTAGAATCAGTAGCTGAGTACATATACCTTGGTCATAAAATTACATTGGGCTACGAAAACCAGACCGCGGAAGTAGATCGGAGAATCGCACAAGCCTGGGCAGCATTTGGCGCTAACAAGCAGACGCTACGTGGCAAACTGCCACTGCACCTAAAAGACAGAGTATTTGAGCAATGTGTGATGCCCGTGTTAACCTATGGCACAGAAACTATGACCCTCACCAAGAAATCCGCGGAGAAGTTCAGAGTCGCGCAAAGAGGTATGGAGCGAGCAATGCTAGGTATCACATTGCGCGACCGAAAACGTAACGATTGGATCCGGAGCAAGACAAAAATGAGAGACGTGGTAAACACCATAGCAGCAAAGAAGTGGGCCTGGGCAGGACACATTGCCCGAATGGATACGTCACGTTGGACCAGGAGAGTCCTGGAATGGAGACCCAGAGCTGACACCCGAGGACGAGGCAGACCACCAAATCGTTGGGTAGACGACATCAGACGGCACGGAGGACATGACTGGATGAGACGGGCTCAAGATCGACAAGAGTGGAGACGAAGGGAAGAGGCCTATATCCAAGATTGGATCAAGATCAGGCCAACATGATGATGATGATGATGATGATGATGGATAAACTTCAATGTTTCACCTATAGGTGGAGCTAACGGCGCTAGAGTCCGTAGGAAGTCGCAGAGATTTTCGATTCCCTTGTCACTTGACCTCGTGGTGTAGTTGGCTAGCATATTGCAGCACTGACGGAAGGATGCGGGTTCAAGTCCCGTCGAAGTCGAAAATTTTTGCGATATTATTTGATTTCTTTTGAATTGCTTAGTGGCCTGTCCGCACGATAGAAGCGCTGTACTAAATCTATATATATAAAAGAAAGTCGTGTTAGTTACACTATTTATAACTCAAGAACGGCTGAACCGATTTGGCTGAAAATTGGTGGGGAGGCAGCTTAGAACCAGGAGACGGACATAGGCTATGTTTTATCCCGGAATTACCACGGGAACGGGAACTACGCAGGCGAAGCCGCGGGCAGCAGCTAGTTGTATATAAAAAGGAGACTTGAAGATCTCGTCTCGTTACTAACGTCAAATAGACTCACATCTCTGATGGCGTAGTCCCAGGTAAGAGAGATTAAACATTATTTTTCTTTTGCGAGACATGCTTTATACAGGGTTATTGGTAATTCACTGACACTGCGTAAACTGCAGATTCTGCCCATCATCACGAACACGTTAGCGAAGACGTCATATCTTAATTCTTATTTTTTTGTAAATCGCCTCACATACAAAATAATGTCCGTAAACCTAATTAATTCCTAAATACCGATCTCCCACTCCTATTTAAGTCCACATCATCATCATTGGCTTAATTACAACTACGCAAGATGATTAACCTGGCTGGTGGTATTAGCCTGGCTGGGAGACAGTCGAACACACACACACTCACTGATAATTCAGGGCAGAGCCGTTTTTAGGTATAGTTTCAAAGAAAACTCCCATAATTAACGATTTTTGATTGGACGGGGGTACATACTACTATCATTCCTTTTCCACCAATTTTAAAAATTGAGACATGGAGTCTTCACAGGCGTGTTCATGATGGTGGGCAGAACCTGCAGTTAACATAGTGTCGGTGAATTTCCAATAACCCTGTATAGGTCTTAAAGTAACATTATGGTATCAAGCATGTTTATGGGGTGGTAAAAACAGAAAAGTTGCCTTTAGTATGTTTGCAACAGTCGGCAGTTAGGTCTACTGTTTTATTTGTAAATTCTAGTTGTAATTTTAGTATATTAGTTGTAGTTAAAAATTATTTGCTATTGAAGAAAATTTTAAGTTTATAAGGCTTATTGTTGACAAAAAAATTGGACAAATCAGGACTGACAGGAGTCACATAGTTATGAACTGTTATCAAAAATATCCTTTTTTGTACCTTTCTCACTAAGACTTCAAATTCTCAATTACGTAGTTACTTACCTAATAAACAAAGTAAAAATATATTTCCATGAACACAAATAGACATGAAAATGGAAAAGGTAATATTTTTTGAATAAATAAAACATAAACTACAGCTATAAGCAATAATAATAAGAATTAAATAACGCTGGACAATCCACACAGCAAAAAAAAATCTTTTTGATTTCGGTCGCTTTAAAACTGAAAAGCTCAACAAACCCTAAGCCCGTATGTCACTTAATTCCTACAAAAGCTGTTTATATTTTGTAAACACGCCTTTGCCTAATAATTCAACCTTAACTATTACATTCTCTGT
This sequence comes from Eupithecia subumbrata, assembly GCA_949316285.1. Classification (NCBI taxonomy): domain Eukaryota; kingdom Metazoa; phylum Arthropoda; class Insecta; order Lepidoptera; family Geometridae; genus Eupithecia; species Eupithecia subumbrata. Next base: position 10,627,032 of record OX438630.1, on the reverse strand, counting down.
TGAGTGCACGCTAAATGAATTCAGATTAGCGCTATTGTACCGCAAAGCGCTTTTATTTGTGGTTGAAATAAACACAACTTGATTAGACTACATCGATGGATGGGACTGTATTTCATCCCCATCGAATGGCAATACAATCGTTTGAGAATGGATGGTTGCCAGTTCCATCTAAATATGAAGTCGAAGTGCGTAAGGCCCGCGCGGACTCGCTATTCAATGCTATTGGTGAGTCACCACGGCGGCGTAGAGGTTAACGAAAAAGTTAGTGATCTATTTACATTTTTTGAAGTAAAAGGACGACTTAGCAGCCAATAGCAAAGACCATTCTCATTTTTAAATGTCAAATGAAAGAGAAGGACCACGACGTATTTTTTAGCGAGTGTATTGTGTTTGATTCTGAAACGCAACACATTTTTCTTTATTTAAGTCTTCAGATTTGGCTTAGACGGGCAATCATTCATTGTTTACTTAACTATTGTATCGCATTTTGTTGGAAATTAAATAAACCGCCATCCATGGATCCATCGATTTAGTAGAATCGGGCCGCAGGTTTACAACGGGTTTCAGTGAATTTAGATTGAAAAGCTTCACTTGATTTAGCTTTGATTTGTGGTCTGCATTTCAGATAGTATTCTCTTTGTGAATTAACGTTTTCTGTTTATGAACTCATTTCTACTTGAGTAGGGTTTAGTTAGAAGTAGTTGGAATAGAATTATGTACAGGTTTTAGCCAGAGCTTGACATTAATTTCGGTCAGTAGATAAAATAGTAGCTTCTGTCTATCGCTTGACATGCTTTTTCTCACAAGTGAAAATTATAGGGTTCGTGGCTTAGGCTCCCAGTGGTCGATGCACCTGTGGCTGACGCCCCCGATCAGTAAATTTCATTCGAAGAAGTTTTTAATCAAAAATTACTAGCAGGCTTAAAAGTGTTTCATGAAACTAATACGTAAAATAAAATAAACTAATACTTACTAATATATAATTAATACTAATAGATGTCCCAAAAAAATCAACTTGATTTTTTTGAACGCATATCCTCTCATTTTTTTGTTTGTTGCTAAAACGACTCTAAAATAAATTGCACGTAGGTAATTCGGATAACAGCAACTTAAGCCACGAACCCAAATTATAATCATAATCAAAATTTATTATCCGTTAAGACGCCAGCTCATATAATATTGTTTAGTAGGCATTAGAATCACTGCATTCTACATATGAGCGTATGAATATCTAGGTACTTACGCTTAAAAAAAATAGTGTACATAATTCCTGTAACAAATTATCAAAGAATATAAACAAATTAGACCTAGTATTTACAATTATAAATAGTTGAGCCAACTGCAGACTGTTACAGTTAGCTTAAATAACTTTATCTCGCTGCCTATCTTCTAAAAGTTCATAGAAAGTGTACAACTTTCTATGAACTTTTAGAAGATTAAAACTAATCCAAAACGAAATTCACAGCCCAAAACTTTTATTTATGCGAACAAAAACATTTCACTAACTCTACCGTTTTACGTAGGATTCAAATTAATATTCTACAAATGAAAATTAATATTCAAACACCATTATCTATCAGTAATACCGAAATTACCGGCATGCTAGTACGCTAGCAATATCACCCGACCGCAGGCTGTGGAGTGAAATATAGCGGGCTAGTGAGGTACGGAGCTACCAGAATTACCGGATCAATCCGTAAACCAGAGTCACGGATTGCAAGCGAGAGATAAACCGTTTATTAAGCGTATTCGTGATTAGGTACGAACACACACGGTTCTATTGATGTTTTTTATTCTATTGTATTTTTTTTTTTAATTGATAATGGACTAATCATGATTACCTACAAATACAAAATTTTCGTATTGACAATGAAAATGATGTTCTTCTAGCCGAATTTTGGCCACGGTGGTCTTAACGGAGACTATAGCCGTTTACGCAGGACATTTATAGTGCACAAGTGTGCGCGTAAATACAGGTGCAATCTCTATTCCGTCACTCACTCTCATAATGAAATAGGACGGCAGACCGACACGACCGGGGAGAGGTCATCCGCAGGAATAACAGCTTCACGTGCTTTCCGGGACACGGAAATGTAGCATCGGCAACTTCCTGACTCCCAGCCGCTACTGTGAATTTTTGTAGCTAGAAAAATTGCATTATAATATTAGTGTTATTACTGAGCCAAAAGGATAAAATTACGAACTCCGCAAAATGCAACTTTTGATCTACGACAGTTTTAGATTTTCTGTAAGTAAATTACGGAACTACAGATTAACGAGTAGTTTATCTGGACAGATCAGATGGACTGTCCTGGTTTGAGAAAATTTTAAAAGATTAGAGGAGTTGCAATGTTTTTTCTTCCATCTATCCCAGGCAAGCCAAGCTTGTTGTCTTGGGGACGCTTCGGATTAGTATTAAATAAATAAATAGAATAAATAAAAAAAATAGCCCCAAGCTTAGCAGAGCTTGTGTTATGGGTACTAGATGACTGATATACATAATAATACAATACATAGATAGATATGTTTTATAATACATAGAAACGAACCGAACACCCGAACATAAATATATTTGTAGATCGTACATACATTTGTTCCAACGCGGGAATTGAACCCCCTGCGCCGCAGGCAGACCTTCGGTCGTCAAAGTATTGACATAGATCAGTTAGGCTTCCTGTAGATTGTTTGTCTGCAAATCTGCAATAAGTTCAACGGTTTCAATTGTAAATACCTACTAGATCTAATTTGTCTCTAATAATTAATATTTTAAATTTAATTGTTACTACTGATTTTTAATATTCTAATCCGTAATTCCCCTAATCTTTCTATCCCCACTCTAGCTCCAATTATTTAGCTGCAGGGATGTCCGAATACTAATGCGTTGTTTCGACGCTAACTCCCTTGTATAGTCGGCACTACATTGTTCCGTATAGACTAACTCGAATTATAGGTATAAATGGTGTGACCGGGCTACAGTGTGAGACCACGGCCGAACTGCAAGATGGTAGCTTGGGTGGTAGATGAGAAAACAAACGTATGAAAATGTACGGGGCCAGCTACACTTCAAGCGTCTAGCTTACCTATTGAAATTTAACGAGATGTCTGTTTTGCTGGATTTTTCCTCGAGGATGATCGATGGACCTGTTTAAGTAAGTTCCTAACCTAACCTGCATACTACTTTCCCGCCGCGGCTCCCATCTCTCAATAGATTTGCCTCCAATACCGCACACCTCACATACGACACAGCAACCTACTTCCGCTCCGAGTGGGTTTAAAGGACAAAACCCAGAGGAGCGGTCCATCCCGGGACGGGCGCGGCACGGCCCCATGGGTCCCTTTTGGCTTCCGGGGGGAATTGATCAACCATTATCATAGAGACCGATTAAAATAAGACTCAGGGTTTTTTAACTCCTTCGATAAACTGATTGATCTAAAAATAGAACGGTTAGAAATTATCAAGTCACTTGAGCTATTTAGCTTATGGACTACAAATTTAGTCATGTAAAATAACAAGCGACACATTTAATCAGTGAGCAGGTAATTTCCTGGGCTACATTTGTAATCCGCCTTGAGATTCCTATTCAGAATGTAATCAGACTCAAGCCTGGTGATTATGGAACAGCATAATTTGGATGTCGACGTAAAGTAGATAGACGAGTTATGTGCCATAATGTAGTTTAAAAATATGGAAAATCTTAGGCCCGCTTGCGTAAGGATATTTAGGTAGCTAAAGTGGTGTATTGTTATTTTGACCCACAATTTCTCACCACGAATAAATGTGGTTAAGGAGTTGTAAAATACGTCAAATTTAAATAAGATAAGCAATTTAAAATTCTTTATACAAGCGCGGCCCAGTCTCATATTTTTAATGTGATTTATTTATTTATTAAAAAAGAACGTCAACAACATAATAAAGCATTCTTATAATTAACTTATTTGAACAGATTCTAATAAATACACTAATAAATAGATGGACACAACATTGTTTAGAATTCGATAAACTATACTAAATTAAATAAATGAGATCAAAGTTAAACAGTATCTAGGTAATAGAAAATATCGTTAAACATTATTAACACGACCTCCGTGGCGCAGCGGGCAAGGTCCGCCTGCGACGCAGGAGGTTGCGGGTTCGATTCCCGCCTCGGAACAAATCTGTGTACGATCTGCAGAAATTTGTTCCATGGTCTGGGTGTTTTCTATGTATAATAAAAAATATCTATCTATGTAGTGTATTGTATTAAGTATATCAGTTATCTAGTACCCATAACACAAGCTCTGCTTAGCTTGGGACTAGATAATGCTGTGTGAATTGTCCAGCATTATTTATTTATTTATTATTAAATAACAAAAATAAAAACTTTATAATTCTCTCGTTTTACTTTATGATTCACTGTGGGCTAGGTTATGTAGCCGGAATATGTCTAAAATCTGTAGATCTCTCTTATAGTATATGTAGACACATAAATAAAATTTATTTGTAGATAAAGTATTTTGTGATTTATTTCGAGTCTATAGGCTGAATATCCCTACAATAGCCACTAGTGTTTCGGACAGCGGGTCAACTCGCCAGAGTGAAATATAGCTCTTGTCAATTTAAAGCGGAACGTGACCCATACACAACCAAGGCTGTTCACTAATAAATAAATAAAAAAAACACACACATTCATAAAAAAAAACGTATTCTTGTTATAACTGAAAGACCATAACATTAAAACTATAACCTTCCTTCTTGCGCATTCGGTTAAAAACTAGGAAATGGAAGTCAGCTAATACATGGCGAATAAGCTACGTAATGTTACTGTACTTATTGCCTAAAAATTACAAAAATTCAATAATTTACTAAATAATAATCTACTCAATAAAATACCACTTTCTGTCGTCAGTGCATAGGTATAGAAGAAATCACAATAAATAAATTAAAGGAATTGGTATTTATTTTTGCATATTTCTCGTCAAAAGAATTTATATTTTACTAGCTACTGGACGCGGTTTCGCACGCATTGTTTCTTTAGAAACGTTTTAAGGTTATTTCTATCCCATGGGAACTGATTTATGTGATAAAAAGTCGCCTTTGTATGATTCCAGGGTTAGACTTACCCGTATGCAAAATTTCAGTTTGATCCGTTCAGTAGTTTTGGCGTGAAGAGGTAACAAACATCCATCATTCCATCCAAACTTCCGTATTTATAATATTAGTGTGATTTCTGTTAAAAGTGAATATTATACTCCAACTGTTTGTATGGAACTTTCCACTTAAAGTCCTGCCAGAGACAGGGTTTATAGTTTAAAATCGGTGAGCTGTTTGATTAATGTGCTTTTTGTGTAGCCTAGCCGATGCACGCATAGGTAGGAGCATGGAAATATTAAACATTTAAGTTATTTTGTACTCATCTGCACACATTACGTACGCTGAACGGGCAACAATTTTGCCCAAGCAACGATTTTGCCTTAACCACTTCACTTGGCATGCGGGCCGGTAATCGCAGAGTAGGTGTTAAAATACACAGAAGAAAGCTGCTTCCCTGCCTCTGATAGGGTTCCATACGATATCCACGGGCTGAGTTAGAGGTCGATTCTTACGCCACCAGGGCGCAGTTATTGTATTTATATACCTTCTTATTTCTGATAAATTGTTACAGCCTACATTCTTTAATATTTTCGTCAATAAAGGGCGGAACTGTTAAAATGCGGGTACTTTGCTTTAACGATAGAATCGTGATTTGTTTTTACTAGTAATTTTTATGTGGGAAATGAAACAGCATTTATACTCCTAAAGATTTTGCAAAAAATATAAAAAAATACAGCAGTCGAATAAACCACGAAAAACTTTAAACTACAGCGGGCGATTTCTAAAGTGTTTTAATTTCCTTATTTTACTGTTATTTTCCACGTTGAAAACTGTTATTCCCAACAAAGTGAGTAAGAACTAAGTTGAATGTTAAACTTCTGGAAATTCTAGCCGTTTTATTGCTTATGGCTTTTTGTTGCAAGGATTGCAGATTTTGTTGTGATAAAAACAGGTAAAATATACAATTCTTAGCGTGCTTTTACATCTTAGATAGGTATTATGAATAGGTATAGAGTACTTACAGCCTGACCGAACATTATTAGATACATGTTGAATATTCTCTGGCATAAGTATTATTATAATTACGTATCAATAAAGAACAGTCATTAACTAGATTTCTTTGTTAATGGTTTAATCGGGTACCTTTTGTTATTATTTCCCTACGTTTCTACCCGTTAATACCCGGTTAAACCATTAACTTTGTTAACAAATCGCGAAAGTTTAAAAAGTTTTATTAGATTTCTTTGGTTTCACTCGCCTCCGACGTCCATCCTTACACACTCTTAACGGTCCACAGTATAGGTACGAGTAATTTGTCTTTATTTTTAGTTAGGTGCACCATCTTCAAAAGAAATTTTGGATTATTTAAAAGTTGCTTAGGTACTTAATAATTTGTGTAAACTCCTTATGCTAAAGTATTTATTAAGTATCATTATTATAGGTACTCAATGATGAAGTTCTTAAAAAATAAGTAGTAATTAAAGTGATCCCACTTTAATAATTACAAATTTATTTAGTCTACAAACAACATTCATAAAGCGTTTAGTTTACATAAATTTTACTTCCTTGACAATTAATTTATACTCTAAAGTTTTTGTTTTTATAGTGCGTAAGCCTCACACTCTGGCAAATTTCTAAGATTTTTGCGATGTTATTTAATTTCTACTCTTTCAAATCACCTACCTCTCTCTCTACACGTTTAATCAAGTTTTTAACTAGACGAAAATTTTGTGCTAGACGCGAAGATCAAGACCGTTTGCGTCGTATTCGTGTTGCCATCTAAATGTCAGCAGCCTCATTTATTTTCGACTTATTTTGTCTCACTGTATCATACCATCAAGGTGATTTAAAGATAAAGATTGGGATTGAAAATGGCCGCCTTTCGAAGAGATGTTTTAAGAGAGGCGACGATTTCCAATTCCAATCTTTATCGTCATGACTATAAATTAATCGACTTTAAAAATAACTCTCGCATCTAGGCATCAAAAGTTCAAAAACTCTCCATCTTTCCGTTGATAACCGGTTGTCAATATTGAAAGAGAAATATACCCAACATTTACGTAGGTAGCTGGTAAACGAAAGTTTAATATGGACCAAAGGAAGAAAACTTACCCTACTTAACTATCAAAGTTTCCTCACATCAAAGATTATTTTTACAACAAGATAAGGCAGTTCGATCCTTCGTTTTACGAGGGTCCAATGTTATGGTTTCCATACTTTGTTGCCCTATCGTGTTTAACCAGTTATGGCCATATTCGAGTCTTTACCTGCAGGTATGGTAGTGGTATGTAGCTGACATAGGAGGCAAGTTGACCTTATACCTCTTTAGATTTTATAAGGTGTGCGAAGGTTTTTATGGTCCTTAAGGTTGTGTCAAGAGACTTTGAAACTGAATACACGATTTGTAAGCAGATCGTCTAAAACGCGATTCCAATCACACATTTTAAACGCGTTTCGTCCAACACGCGTTTATTGACAGCATGGTATACAAATAATATAATGTTTTCTTAGATCATGATTGACAGAAACGAAATTTGACAAAAATGAACATAGCCCACTCTCGATCAGAATGGGATTGTGATCAGAATGGAACGAACCCTTATGAACTGAAACAAAGGAGACTTTCACTTTGACAAGGTTCTCTATATTAACAACGCGTGGCTTTTATTAGGAATGTGACATCAAATATTCATGTAATGTAGTGTGAGGGATTACGCACTATAAGAACAAAAACCATCAAATACTGTATACTGTTCGACAAGGTTCTATAACTACCCTTCTGATCCCATTTCGTTCAACTTGACGCGAACAAAGTGAGCGAGGCTTCAAAGTTTAAACCATTATTAAACTCGCACAAACTATTATTAAGCACCATAGGCTCGATAGATATACGATCTAAGATCAACGAGTTTGTAAATTTCCTTAAGATTTTGTAGATTGTAAATGACGATGCCCGCCTGTGTAAAGACGATGCAGTCATAGAGCTTAAATGAAGTTGGAATGGACTAGGGCTTGCAGAACCCTGTTCCTGATTTCTGAATCCCGGTCCCGGTACGCTATCAGAACCGGAGAGACGGTCCCACCCGGTTCCAGCTAATACGATTTGATCATTGGACTTGGAGCTCGGAGGTTGTTCAACTCCATTATTCTCGCGGGACAAACGCCAGAGGCGTGGGGCAAGAATGTGGTAACACCACATTCCTGTTCTGACTATTTTTCAAGAAAGGTTACAATTAGGACAAGCTCTCTTCAAGATCTACAGGCCCATCTCAATGCTGAACTACGCCTATAAAATTGTTTCGAGAGTTATCACCAACCGTTTCTCTTGACAACAAGGCGCTTATCAGGGGGAGGCCTACGTCCAGCAGAGGACCAATACAGGTCAGGTTGAGGTTGTGGTTTCTCTAGAAGGTTTGACGACTTCGAGCCTCGAACAAGCCGGGTTCCGAAAAGGCTTTAGTAGTAGTTTAGTAGTAGTAGACCACATACGCTTCGGCAGATTATACAGAAAACAGAGGACTTTAATCCGCCGTTGTAGAATACGAAAAATTCTTTGATTCAGTCGAAACTTGGGCAGTGCTACAGTCTCTCCGGTGATACCAAATTGACTACCGGAACCTATCTATAGCAATCTATAATATGGGTCCCAGAGAATCCCTACGTAATAAATTCAAAGAAATAAACATAATGACAGTACCATGTCAATATATTTATGAAAACTTGTTGTACACTCATAGAAATATAAATCGGTTCCCTAAAAATAGTGATAAACATAATTTTAATACCAGAAATAAACATAAACTCGCTGTGCCCACAACTAGGCTACACAAAATTAATGTATCTTTTAAAGGGCAATGTAATAATACGCTTCTACAACAAAACTCCTAGTGAGTTGCAAAAATTATCAGTAAATAAATTCAAACAAATTATAAAAACCTTGTATTATCTAGAAGATAAAAAAGCTTGGGACGAGTTTTGCTCCAACTCGAAAATTAACAACTAACAGGCTAAAGGTTTCTTCGTCGCTTCTTTTCTTTGGTCTACATACCGAAGCGACAGAAATCAAAAATATCACTTTATTTCCGTGTCAATGTTTAGTTTTACAATTTGACCTTTTCTAAGTGTACATTTATTGTATTAACGGAAATAAAGAGTTTTTGATTTGATTGATCTCCAAGTATTGAAGCGTTTGGCACGGCCACAATATCTATGCAGTTCCAGAAACTGAGCACAAATCAGATTCCATTGCAAAAAAGTGAGACGAGGAGAGTATGCTATCTTCCGAAACTGTTTACCTCTGCATTGGAGGATAAATTTAAGCTCTTGGTCTAGGACGGATATAGCATGAATATCAATGGTGTCACCACCACACTCACCTTCGATTTGCCGGTGATATAGTCATTCTATGGCCGAATCGCTAGAAGACCTTAGCAAGATGCTCAGTAACCTCAACACCCGACAGGTTCCCAGTAGGTCTTATAATGATCATGAGTAAAACGAACTTCTTGTCGAATGACCATGTAGCACCCATACCGGTCCTATGTTGGAAACAATTTTATCGAAGTTGTTGATCACTGTATGTCTACCTGGATGTTTGACCATTCAGTCCAGCTGACTGAATGGTCAAACATCAAACTAGGTAAATCCAACTACGAAAAAGTGATCAACCGACGAATCCAACTCGGATGGGCAGCGTTCAGGAGGCTACGCAATATATTCTCGTCACAGATACCGCAGAGATCTTGCAAGAACCGGGTATTTCAGAATCGGGTGCATGCGCTAGCTGGACACATTGCAAGGTGACTTGCAATGTGATGATAGGTGGACAAAACTGCGACTGATTGGTGGCCAATATTGGGCGAAAAACGTCGGACGCCCAGTTGCAAGGTCGGTCGACGACATACTTAGAAAGTTAACGATATAGTACGCGTCGGGGGCGTCAATGGAGGCGGTTAGAACAGGACCGTGGTAGATGGGACAAACTTCGGGAGCTAAGGAGCTCCCGAAAAGTAAAGACCCCGCTGTGGGTAAAACCGGCTGCGAATGATGATGATAAAATGACAATACTCTGACTCAAAGGAACGTTGTAGATGACTCTGCCTCATAGGAACGTGGTAAATGGCCCAAATTTCGGGAGCTAAAGAGGTCCCGAAGTTCGTGGTAAAGACCCCGCAGTGGGTAAAACCGGCTGCGAATGATGATGATAAAATGACAATACTCTGACTCACAGGAACGTGGTAGATGGCCCAAACTTCGGGAGTTAAAGAGCTCCCGAAGTTCCTGGTAAAAACCCCGTAGTGGATAAAACCGGCTGCAAATGATGATGATAAAATGACAATACTCTGACTCACAGGAACATGTTAGATGGCTCAAACTTCGGGAGCTAAAGAGCTCCCGAAGTTCGTGGTAAAGACCCCGCAGTGGGTAAAACCGGCTGCAAATGATGATGATAAAATGACAATACTCTGACTCACAGGAACATGTTAGATGGCTCAAACTTCGGGAGCTAAAGAGCTCCCGAAGTTCGTGGTAAAGATCCCGCAGTGGGTAAAACAGGCTGCGAATGATGATGATTAAATGACAATACTCTGACTCACAGGAACGTGGTAGATGGCTCAAACTTCGGGAGTTAAAGAGCTCCCGTAGTTCCTGGTAAGGACCCCGTAGTGGGTAAAACCGGCTGCGAATGATGATGATTAAATGACAATACTCTGACTCACAGGAACGTGTTAGATGGCTCAAACTTCGGGAGTTAAAGAGCTCCCGAAGTTCCTGGTAAAGACACCGTAGTCTACAAATGATGATGATAAAATGATAATACCGACTCATGTGAGCCATTGAAATCACTAAAGTGAACGAGGCTTTATACTATTATTGAACTAGATAGATAGCTATACACGGTATACGTACAAGGATAAGGAATTCCTGAACCTTCCACCCCAAGTAACCCCCTGTCGTAGCTGTCAGAACATAATCACACGTCTCCCGAGAGCGTTCGAGGAATTATGCTGTTGACAACTCATGTTAAGCGCTCCGGTTTGTCATTTCCGCTAAATGAAACGCATTAGTCTTGAAGCGTGTTACTTGTTCGGAATCTGGTACGCTGTTCTTGTACAAGGAAATTTCCTATCCTACTAATTAGAGGTGACAGTTTGTGCCGTTGTGAAGATGTTTGGCCATAGACAACGCGAAAACTAGTGAATGGGTCGGGCGTAAATTTTGTATACAAAAGGATCTGGAATACCTTATAAATAAGTTAATAACTTATTTTAAAAAAATACTAGTTCTTATTTATTTCTAATATTTGATTGTAATTTTCTTTGTGAATAAAGGCTTCATAACTTATATTAACATTTTATCCAAAAAGACGGGCAGAAATTTAGTACTAATAAATTTAAAATAGAAAAAAGTATATGAGTAGTTTTGACAATATTTGTAAATTGACGACCTTTGTGGCGCAGCGGGCAAAGGTCTTTTCCACACTTGAATTTGCGGGTTTGATTCCCACCGCGTGTTAAAAATGTTTGTAGAATCTGAAAAAAGGGTGTGTCCGGGTGTGTGTAAAGATTATAGTACCAGATATTTTTTTACATTAGGGGGTTTGTGTATTTATTTATAATATAAAAATGAGTCGATGAATGTGTTGCTAAGCTCAAAACTCGAGAATGGTTGGACCGATTTCGCTAATTCTTTTTTTTTAATATTCCTTGAAGTACGAGGATGGTTCTTACGGAGAGAAAAATTCTAAAAAAAAATAAAATAAAAAAAAAATTAAAGAATCGACTGTTAGGCGATACGAAGCTCGCCGGGTCAGCTAGTTGTTTATAAAAACCCAGCCAAGGTCAGTTATCGTTAACGATAAAATCTTTGGTTTAAAATCAGTTTTAAAACAAGCTCTCAAGGCGAGAATATACTTGAGGTTATTACCCAAGATTTACTTCCTCCATATTTCTACATCAATATTTAGATATGGCATTAAATATTTGATGCAGTGTAAATCTAGCTGCAGCTGCGTTCTGGGGCCCTATTCTGCTAAACCAGTCGCTTCACTATGACACTGGTATCGTCACAGAACGGCACAATTTGTATTCTACCCTAGGTGAAAGAAACTACACATGGATGGATGCACGTCAAAAGCTTCAAGGTAATAAATAATAAATAATGCTGGACAATTCACACAGCATTATCTAGCCCCAAGCTAAGCAGAGCTTGTGTTATGGTACTAGACAACTGATATACAATACTACAATACATTACATAGATAGATATTTTTATTATACATAGAGAACACCCAGACCAACGGAACAAATTTCTGCAGATCGTACACAAATTTGTTCCGAGGCGGGGATTGAACCCGCAACCTCCTGCGTCGCAGGTGGACCTTCGCCCGCTGCGCCACGGAGGTCGTCAAATTTAGGTAGAATTTACCACCATTATATCAATCTCTCCGTGCAAATAACACCGCACGCACTATCTAAAGTTTGTTTTATCTAAGGATTCTTCGTGACGATTCTTCGACGATACCATTGTCATAGTAAAACGATTAGCAGAATTGGGCCCCTGGACATGTGTTCTTGTCTTGGAAATAGATATTGTACTTTGTGGCCGCATAATGTGCGGGCTGGAAGGAACTGCTTGCATTTGGCAACGCTGCATCTTTCAGTTGAGATTGGTAGTGGTTCTGTAATGGGAAACCATCAGTTTCCCATTAAAAACGTAACCAATGGTTGTGTTTATGCATGATGATTTGATGGTTGCAGACATATCGTTTTTTTTAAGTTCCTTGTTATTTTTGAAAGTGATTTGATTTGATCCCAAGGGGTACATGGGACCCTAGTACCGCTGAAAACCAGCGCTGCTATAACACAAGTACCAAAGCAGCACTAAGCTAAGTCAGTGACCTTTTTGTATTAGGACATTAAATTAAATCTAAAAAATAATTATGATGTTTTTTTCATTTTAATTATTAAGTATCTACATTAAGTTCAATATCAGTTCTACGAAATGTATGTAATGTTAATTATGTTAAGAAGGGACATAAATATATATTTTCGATTCTATTTCTAAGCCTACGCCGTCTCTTTCACAGATAAATACAATTCTACGCAGGCGAAGCCGCGGGCACAGCTATTACATAAATATGAACGAAAACAGCAATCCAAGTAAAGTCATAATAACGTAACTTGACAGTCCTGAAGATTCAGGGAAAAAACTTTTGCCTCCTCGCATTATTATAAGTTCTTAGATACTACATCTTTAAGGGCAGTTCAGGAATAATTAAATTTGATTTTTACTTATTCATAAGGCAGGTTAAGCCAAGATTAAGGACCGTAGATAAATGCACAAAAAAATATTATAAAACAATCCATACAAATATTATAAAACGAAAGTAATTGTGTCAGTCTGTTGCATTTTCACGCCTAAACGGCTAAGCGGATCTAAATTAAATTTGGCAGGGAGGTAAACGATATCCAGAGGACTGGCATTATATATGGTACTTGAAATGTGCGTGAAAAGACGCGGGCAGAAGCTAGTAGTTATAAATGATAATATTAAATGAAATGAAATGAAAATTATTTGTTTTATCCAAACATTGAGAATTAAAAATACTTAAAACTCAAAATTAAAGAAAGAGGAAATAATACGAAATTCGAACCAAAATATACATTACTAAAGTAATACATTATTATGGAAATATAATTATTCCGTGATCATGGTTTATGAAATTGCGAAATATTGGAAAGCTGAAAACTCAAATCATGGTAAATATCCCATTGTAAATGACTCTAGTGTTTAATAACCGTAATAGATTTAAAAGTTTTATAATAGGCCTAATAGAACTTTGTCAATGTAAATATTTTACGTCACGCTTCATAAATAATCCGCGCGTTGTCAAAATAAATTTGACCGCTTTTGCTTCAGTTTCAAATGTTCCATACGATACTGAATGCGCGCAGAATAAACTACAGTCAATGAAAAATTAAAACCCCTATTTGTCTCCAGTGACGGTCAGAACTTTGAACATAGCATATTATATACTGCTCTGACGGAGTTCCCTAGAGCTTAGTGAATGCGGTCCATCATAAGTTTTATAGTTGCTGAACAAAACTGGCTTAACTTTTTTATGTTTAACCCAGTTTAAAACTCTCTCGTACGAAATGTTGAAAGCTCTTGAAGTAAACAAGTGCCAAACACTCGCGTGGCAGATCTTCAGTAGAAACAAAATCTTGAATGTCAAGTAAAGTAAAATTAATAATTTGGCGTGTTTTAAAAAACGATAAACCGACTTTTTTATTCTTCTAGTGGCGACATCTAGTTAAAATTCGAGTCTTATTTAGTTTGATGATACATCGAGTTATATACCCTATCCAATAAAAAAGAGTTATCAAAATCGGACTACTTTATAAAAGTTATGCGTGGTCAAACATTAAGTGAGTGAACAATCAATCATGTTTTTCAACCGTTTTTTTTTTTTTTCAAATTTAAATAACCACCTCCAGGGTATTCCCTTTCCAATAAAAAGAGACTTATCGAAATCAGACTACTCTGTAGTTATAGTTTAGTTTATAGTTTAGTATAGTACATAAGAAAAATATACGCGTCGAATTCGTCAAGTTTTAACGACTTCCGTGGCGCAGCGGGCGAAGGTCCGCCTGCGACGCAGGAGGTTGCGGGTTCGATTCCTGCCTCGGAACAAATTTGTGTACGATCTGCAGAAATTCGTTCCGTTGGTCTGGGTGTTTTCCATCTATAATAAAAAAATATCTATCTATGTAGTGTATTGTATTAAGTATATCAGTTATCTAGTACCCATAACACAAGCTCTGCTTAGCTTGGGGCTAGATAATGCTGTGTGAATTGTCCAGCATTATTTATTTATTTAATTGAGAACCTCCTCCGTTTTTAGTCAGATGAAAATACGTTTATTTTGTAACCAATACATACAAAGCACATCATCATCATCGTCCACTGCTGAACAAAGTCCTCTCCCCAACGACGCCATAAATAGCTGTCCTAAGCCGCCTCCATCCATCGTCTCCCTGCGACCACTACAATGTCGTCAGTCCATCGAGTGGGAGATCTTCCCACACTCCGTTTAGCATTGCATCGCGGTCGCCACTAGAAAACCCTTACTCCCCAACGGTTATCGGTTCTGCGAGTTATATGGCCTGCCCATCGCCACTTCAGTTTGCTAACTCTGAGAGATAATGCTGGACAATTCACACAGCATTATCTAGCCCCAAGCTAAGCAGAGCTTGTGTTATGGGTACTAGATAATGATATACTTAATACAATACACTACATAGATACATATTTTTTATTATACATAGACATTACATAGATTTTATTATACATAGAGAGATATGTCGACATAGCACATATAAATGATAATAGTTTATATAAAAGTAACAAGTATAGGTAACAAAAATGGCCAACACTCAGCAGATGCTATGGCAGGATGTTTGACTAAGCAATCTTTTTATTTTTAACTTTTGGGGGTTTTCGTACGTACAGCGGGAATGAATCCGCTTTCTCAATCTTTGACTTCGAGTAGCGATGTGTTCATCTGTAAACAAGTAATAATCTTTGTTGAGTGGATTAGAATATTTCAAGCTGAGGAGGTATGATACTCCATTGTTACAGTAGTTAAATATAAAGTAATCATCAATCATATACCACGCGGCCGGCACGCGCCGACCACCCACGAAGGCCCCCCACGAAGGCTGCGCAGACAAAAGGTGTCCGCTCCGCTGGCAAGAAGCCATAATATGGCCTGTCAAAAAATAGCCTTGCGTGGCAAACGACCATATTATGGCTGATTTGCGTGATTTTCAGCTTGTCTTTTGTTTCGTCGCAGTTTTGTTACGTAGAGTCAACTTTTGAGCCATGTCAATGTCCTAATGTTGTCTGACTGTTGTATGTTGACTGACAGTTTCAAGCTGACGTCAAAACCATAAACAAACAATGACCAGAAAACACAAATTAAAATAAACACAGTGTTGGGGACATCAAAGAAAAAGAGTTTGGTTTAATTTACACTGAACACGATTAATTGCAACACTTAAAATACTTTAATTGATGGGAACGACTTGTTAATGAGCGATGTTAATCTGGACTGACTACGTGAATGCTGACTTGGATTCACGTAGGTACTTATTCTACGAACCGTACACACAGCTTGCTGCCAAAACTAAGATCAACAAAGTCCAGTTTGACCGAGTTCAAATTCGTAATACCTATTGTGTGACATGACAGATCTTGAACTTGGTTTAGAGCTTGAACCGGATCATCTTTATGTCGGTAAAATGAGCTGCGAATGGGTTCAAAATAACATAAACTGAGTTTAGTGTCGCTTTAAGGCGCTAACCCGACCCAAATCAGCGCCACAACCTGTTTTATTTTACTACTAGCTGCTGCCCGCGGCTTCGCCTGCGTAGTTCCCGTTCCCGTGGTAATTCCGGGATAAAACATAGCCTATGTCCGTCTCCTGGTTCTAAGCTGCCTCCCCACCAATTTTCAGCCAAATCGGTTCAGCCGTTCATGAGTTATAAATAGTGTAACTAACACGACTTTCTTTTATATATATAGATTATGTTAAATGAAGGAATTTACAAAAATCGATTTTGCAGTTTGTGATACCTATCATCCTATTTTTATTGCCTTTGTAAAGGTTTTATTTTGTTTACTGTAGGCACAGTTGTGAATTTGCTCTTTTGGGCCACGATGGTGAGCAAGAAGAGCAACTTCGCATCTCTGCCGCAGGTAAAATAGTTGGTGGCGCTGATTTGGGTCGGGTTAGCGCCTTAAAGCGACACTAAACTCAGTTTATGTTATTTTGAACGCAGTCAATCGCAACGGTGATATTGGACCTAGGTGACACACATAGGTACCTAAGACCCTAAGATGAGTTTTGCATTTTTTACGTAAACTGTAATAATTTTCGTTTTCTTCCATACAATTTAAGGCATGTAACGCCCCTAATAGATTTTTTAATTTGCTATTGGTGGCTTTCGTGTCACTGCGGCCATGATAGGCCTATTGTGATCGCCACTTTGCACCTACCAGATACCAGAGGAACTGATTTTCATAGTAGAACTGCGATCCAATAGCAGTCAATTTCATAGTAGGACCGCGATTCAATAGCAATAACACGATTAAACATTTCGGATTGTTTTAAGTGATTTATTGAATTTTAGCAGAACAACTTTGACAAGTTAGTTCGATCTTCGAACTAGTGAGGAGTTTTTTTTTTATTCGATTCATTAGTTCGATCGTCGAACAAGTTAGAATTATATTTTCTCATTTGTTCGACATCAGCGGTAGTTAACTAGGAAAAGTTAGTTTTCGTATTGTGCAAACTTATGCTAGCCACTCTGAGCACTGAAACCTATCTTCGAATACCGTACTGATACTCATGCTTGGCTGCTTTTGTTGATTTTTAAGGAAAAATGAAATAAACCGAATTAATACCCTAATATTCTGCATTTTAGGCGGGCAGAAATCGACAAAATCCTCAGAAAATGGCTATTAATTTGGAAATCAGAACAAAACAATCTGAACTGTTTATTTATTCATTAAAAACCAGTGAGTTGGAAACAAAATATCTCTTGCCATCATTAATAAAAGTTCGTAGAAACTCGGAACATTAATTCGTGTTTTGATTAGCGTAGCTTCAACAATGGCGTCTTGGCTGAGATTTAAATAATAGAAGAGTTTTATGCAGTTCTCATCATCAACAGTCTATACTAGTTCACTGCTGGACTTAGGCGCACTAGTATCTCTGAAGGATACGATATATTAGGAAGAAGTTGAAGTAATTTTTGACATCAGCTGTTATGTTGTCAATTTCTGTCATCTCGGACAATAACTGTCGTTTTGTGGCATAAATTGTAATTTTTGACAATTTCTGTCATTTCCGACATCATATGTAATTTTTGACATGGCTGTCATTTTTGACATAACATGTCATATTTGGCATACACTGTCATTTTTCAAAAATGTATGTAACAATAAATATGAAATAAACTATTTTGGATAATTTTAAAAATAAAATTACTTGAAGTAAAAATTGGACGAACTGCGCATGGATTCTTGACGAACCGTTTATTGAACAAAACGCTTATTGGACGAAACGCTTGTTGGACGAAACGCGTTTTGGACGAACCGCTAACAAATCGTTCAGAGATGTGGTCATTAGAGGAAGTGACCGTTCTAAGAACTGGTCGCTCATGGGAAATGGCCCTTCAAGATATTAGACAATCAAGGCCGTAGCCGACCAGATCTTTTTTGCAAGAAACTTTTTAGTTGCTACGAAACTACATAGTTGCTAAACTGCTACGTTGCTACGAATCCTCTACGTTGCTACGAGGTTCTACGTTGCTACGAGGCACTACGCTGCTACGGGAGTCTTCATTTCTACGCGTCTACTACAAATAGGTAAAACGTTACGAGGCGCAAAATTATCATTCCACATAAAAGCACACATTAATAAAAGCCATTGCAACTCGGTTCTTCTAATTTAAAACGCAACGAAAAGTAAAGCTATCAGGGCTTTCAGCTTACTAATATAATTTTGGAACGTTATATTAATCATATACAGGGTGTTACGGTAAGGGTGTACTAGGCCGAAAGGGGATGATTCTGGACCCTGAGGGAATGAACTTGGGAGTGTACTTAATGTAGAGTCATATTCCTTTGAAAAATGCTAATAATTTGCTGCTCTTTGTAAGGTACCTAAGTCAACAAATAAGTACCGAAGTATCAACTCTTTATTTGTTTATATTCCGACCTCCATGTAGTGGACGAATGCTGGCTGAAAATGCGAAAAAAGAGGTTTGTTTTTGATTTCAAATGTTTAAATGTCGAATGAAGCCTTTTTTACAAGGTAATTGTCGATGAAGATCGTCGACCTAATTGAGTTCTGGTTTCTTTCTACAAACTCTACTCACTGAATTTGAACCATAGACAAATAAAGTTTTGTAAAAATCAAGGACTATTGGATTCATCGCAGTTATTAAAATCGAGCCTCGGCTCAGAATCTCTACACTACGTTGATAGAAACTTTATTAAATTTTTCTCGATAAAGACAGCAACCCTATCAATAAGCATTTAATTCTTGCGTTAGCGCACGATACCCATTGGCCAGCCAAGAACGATTGGATTAGTAGTTTTTTAACTTCGAATATTATTATTTTTTGCAAAGAACTAAGTTTTTTATTCCTATGTGTTAAATGTTTTTTGCTTGATTTTTTAGTAAAACCAGTGTTTAAAAGATAAATTATGTAAATCAGAGACTCAAACTAGTCATCTCAAACATGTCAAATGTCTCTAAAGACATTTTACAATATGTATACAATACAATACCTCATGGCCTACCGCAAGCTTGAAGCGAGCCCGCGAGCTGTTTATCATCTGATGCCGTCATTAGAAAATACATCTAAATTTTACGTATTAAATTCCATATTCGAATACAAATTTATGCGCTGTACGCCAATGGTGCGATCCTGATCTGCAATAACCGGCGACGAATGAATTTCCCATACAAACTTTCTACCAAAATGAGTAATTTGAGAATATTTTCACTATGGTTTGCTATTATTTGTAATAAAATAGTATTTATTTACACAAACTTTTTTCAAAATACTTATCCACACAAATAAATTAATAAATAAGTGTAAGATTGCACAAACTTTAAAAGGCCTATAAGCCTATTAGGCCTTTTAAAGTTAGGTTGGATCATGGATCAGAAATTGAAAGGATCAAACCGAAATCGGAGGTTTGAGAGAATATCTATTTTTTCTAAGCGACTTCAAAAAAGGAGTTCTAAATTCGCCTGTATGGTTTTTTATCAGCAACTGTATTTTACTTCAACCTCAACCTCAACAGACTGCATTGGTCCACTACTGGACGCAAGCCTCACCCTGACTAGCGCCTTGTTGGCTTTTATCACATGGGGGGTAATACCCATAATCCCCACGCTAGGCATGCAGGTTGGGGATCGCAGTACGGTGGTAGAATTGTTTTGCAGGGGGTGCTGCTGCCCGCCCCCGGTGAATATCCCTTAGTCGCCTCTTACGACACCCGCGGAAAGAGTTGGGGTGGTGCAAATTCTAAGCCAGCCATAGATATATGAAGCCAGCACCACACAGCGACTGTATTTAACAGCTAATACTATTATCAACGAATACCCATGTTAAAATTATAGGTAATCTCTTGAACCTTCAATTTTCCGTTTGGTCCTTTCAATTTCTGATCCTAGCTGTTAAAAATAAAGAATTGTTTTCAGGAAATCTCAAAGAGGATTATATGGCTGGGCGGGCGTCAACAAAAAAGGGTATCCCATTGTCTGAAGACTAAAGACTCGTTTTTGTAAAGACTCGACAGATTCCAGAGTGAAGGCAGGCTTTGAGAATTCTTTTAGAATTTTAGGACAGTGTAAATATGTGTGTCCTGTGCAGCGGAGTTTTGTATTGGGACATTATAGCTGACTAGCAGTGCCTCGCGGTCTCACCCGCTTGGCAATGGCTTATTTACGAAGCGATTTTAGGAATACAGCAGTAATCATTATCCAATTATGTACCTTAAAGACATTGTGCATTCAATGTCAATCATTATGGCACTTTCCAGTATGTAATTTAAATGAATATTTTCGGAGATATTACAGATATACAATCCAGGGACATGGCGGTTGTGGCGGCGCGCCGCGGTACCGGCCGGGAGCCGTATATTTAGTATCAGTATTGCACCCGTGCGAAGCCGGGGCGGGTCGCTAGTTTATTATAAACTAGACTCTAAATACATTATCCCCTACACAAAGGTACAATAAATTAATATACCTACACATATGATCACGTGAAGCCACAGCTTACTATTAAATTATCTATTGTTAAATTTGGAAATGTGCAACCATAATTACCCATTAAGCTTCGTTAGAACTAGGTTAGTAATTTATCAATTTACCACTAATAGAATACCTACAAATACAATAATTTGAATACCATTTCCACTTCACGGTTAACTATTGTTTTCGAGTTTTATCGATATTGCCTGATCAAATTTGTCGATGAAGTCATTTTATCCCTGATCGATATGAAAGTGATATTAAACGGTACTCGCTAGTCAATCAACTTTATAGATAGAAAAGGTTAATTCGATTTTAATCTACCATTATTCATTATTGACTACGGGCATTGCAGACCACTTTGCTGATATCAAATAAAATGATGGGGTTCCAAAAACGATTCCAAAGCTTTTTTTAATGTAGCTATAACTTTAAGCTTCGAAGCGCGGCATCGCGAGGGTTTTTCTAGAATTAATTAGGCTGCCTATTATTTTATGCCAGGTTCATAACTCCATGTAATTTTCAGTTGCGGTTTTGGTGTTGACTTGTCTAACCACCACCACTCATCTTCACATTTCAAAAACATTTGCTGATACTACACTTGCGAGCTTTAAAATGGAATCGCTTTCATCGCGAGTTGATCAAAACAATTTTTTTACAATTTATGTACAATGAACTATAGATTGTGGTATATCATTTGAAAGGTAATTTGGTTACCTTTCAAGTGATATCAAGAAGATTTAAAATTAATTAAATTGGCTACCAAAATTTTGGGAATTATTGCAATAGGTCGAAGTTGCATCTAACGGCTTCTATCGGCGCCGGAGCTGGATGAGCTGGATTTCTCCCTCGTATCCGCTGTTTTAGCTCGTAGCCACATATGCCAGATTGGGTTCAAGTCAGGAATAAGGGCTGGCCAGTCTAGTGTGGGAATGCCGACATGGAAGACGCCTATCGGTACTGTCTAGTCACTGCTGCGGTGTGGCAGCGGACATTATCGTCCATTAAATCAAAATTTATCGTCGCCAATAAATCCTGCGTAAGGGAAAACATAACTTAACTCATAGTAGTTCACTGCAAAGAAATTGTAAAAATTAGTCTTGAACAACCCTTGAAGCAATTCCAGTTTAAAGCTCGCAAGTGTAGATAACCTGTAATGAATTCTTACATATAATACATAGCTTTCATCCCTCAAGGTATAGGAGTGGCGCGCGCGCCGGTTTGACTGTTAACACCTGAGTTTTATTTCGTATTTACTCTAATTCTTTGGATTGTACTCATGTTTTTATTACATAACTGTTGAGAAAACCCTTAAATCAAAATAACTTTATATTCTAAATCAAATGAGACACAGACTTCAAACCATTGTGACCCTTATCATAATGTATTATAACAACTAGTATCACTACCATTTTTTGTGGACATTACCTACTGTTGTTGCTTCCCAATACTGGTTCCAATGGACACACTTTGCGGTATTGGCGAACCCATAATTTCTTTTACTTTTTCTTTTTTTTTTATTTCCCAGCGAACGAGCACAAAATTAGAACTCAAAGCAGAATTATTCGGTTCTTGGCACTTCCGCAAAGTTCTAAAGAATACGAGGTTTTCTTATGCAAAGCACGCACTCACTAATTACTTTCGAACTATTTGCAAAATGAAAATTCAGTTCACAGTTTGAATTTCATAGTATAAGCCTCTTTTGCAAACAGCGCTGCGCTTCTGATTTCGACTAGGGTTACCATCTCTACAATTATTTTAAATTTAATACAATAACAAAATTAAAAATTTTAAAAACCCTCCCATAGGTTTTCACGTAACATGGCTAAGAACACTCGAGATACAATTATCTCTGACACAAAAAACTAAACGAAAATCGGTTCAACCGTTTGGGAGCTACGATACCACAGACAGAAACATAGATACACAGATACACAGACAGACACGACAAACTTATAACACCCCTCTCTTTTTGCGTCGGGGGTTAAAAACCATAACCGACTTCAAATTCCGAGTACTTCAAGTAGGTACTCGGAATTTGAAGTCGATATTTTTCTAAGTTTTACGGAATAATTAATAATACCACGTTAAGATAATTGAAAACCACATGCATGTTTGCAGTTTGTTGAAAAGACAAAAAGTGTTTTGAAAAAAAATCATTTTCTTATTTTTAGATCATATTACGCATGATAACGCACACAACAAACAAGTATTTTGCTACGGTCCGGATGTTGCTAAAAATAAAATTGCCTTCATTCATCGCGAATTTAGCTGCTTATCGCAAAGCAACATAGGAAGAACGCAAGAAACCAAAACAGAATGAAATAGGGGAAGCTTTTGCCAAATTACGAATAGACTTGTTTTTAAACCTAAAATGAAACGAATTTATGTTCCTTAGTAGGACTTGTTTCTTTCAGTGAGCTTCAAAAAGATTTATGTTAAAAATTCCGAGCAAATCAAGACGCATGGCAACCTCACCCGCAACGAAGTTGGGACTTAACCGTTCTTAAAATAATCACTTCGTCTAGGTTTTGAGGTAAAATTCTAGGTACCTATGTGGGCTGGTAACTGGATTGATGCAAGAATACTTGAACTTTTGAAATGCTTAAATACTTAAACTTTTGAAATGTTTTCAGTTTTTGAAGTGTAAAACTTGGTAGAATGCTCTATTGTGTGTGTTATTATGATCTACTAAATTGCATAGTTAAAGATGCCTTCATTTAGTTTAAGGCTGGGTACTGACCAGTGTTAAGGGGCCTTTCTCTTGCCTCACCGTTTAAGAACTTGCTACGACTACTGACTCAATGTAAACAGTTGAAGTCAGTGTCGGCGCCGGCATAGGCGCCGACACTGACTTGTGCACTGACCTTGTCTAAACCTGCCTTAAATGTACCATTTGCATGTAGTACTAAACGTCAAAAATCGGTCTCGTTGCGAGCGCCTTCTTCTTATAGTCTGCACGATCGTTCGCTGTGTGACACGTTTAATTACATAACGCCCCATAACACCAGTCACACCCAGCTTAATATATATTTATTATTATGACCGTCAATTTCATTATTATCTACAGGGCCACTAGTGACTGATAAAAACATAAAGAAACAAGATAACTGGATTGCGAAATGCAAGTGGCAGTGTGCAGGGCATATAGCTCGAGTTATAAAGTGACGTTTCAGCTCATCAGCCTAGGTGAGCCCCGGGCCCCGATCACGGTGTAGTAAGTGAAGTTACCTATTGGCATTACGGCTCCAGCGTTAGCAGTTAAAACGTTAGAGTGCGCGTTCGCAGGCCGGCATCGGACAATCCACTGACAAGTGCGTACACTGATCGGCAATCCGACGACGTCATTCGCTCTAAACGGAAAAGTTGCCTACAAGAATCCTCGCTGGCATTGCCGACAGTCCGCTCCGTCCGGTGCGGATCTTGTATGGCAAACCATTGATGGGGAGAGTGCGGATTGTCCGATGCCGGCCTGTGAACGGGCACCCTAACGTTTCAACTGATAAAGTTTGAGCCGTAATGCCGTGCCTTACCACACCGTGATCGCGGCCCTGGTCAATGGTGATCAATGGATTGCCATACAAGATCCGCATCGCACAGAGCAGACTGTCGGCAATGCCGGCGAGGATCTTATAGGCAACTTTTCCGTTTAGTGCGAATCAGATTGCCATCTGTGGACGCACTTGTGGACGTAAATATCTACTTAGTTTGAATAAAGGCTTATATTATCATTTTATTATTTTTATTATTACATAATAATAAATGCCAAGGGTACTCGAATTTTGGTAAAAACCCCTCTGAACAAATTATCAGTTTATTCATAGGTACCTACCGCTCTAGAGCAGCGCCTTCTGTTCACAACAGTTGGCATTATGCTGAGCCTAAGGCCCAAATTGTGATCGAAGAAAAAGTCTTGTTTTATTTACACTTTGTCTTTTATTTCATAACGAAACAAATATTTGTCCTATCTTATCGAAGCTTTAATTGCTAACTGTACCAAACAAATCCATGGACCCTTTGGGAAAGAAAATATTATTTATTTTAAAATGTCGTGGACCCGTTGGGAATCAATGTATGGACCTAAGTTTTTTGAAAACAATGGAGTCGTGGACCTTTGGGAATAAGCCTACTGCAGCACACATTGGTTACCTACCTACGTATTCCTACATATTGTTAACATCGTTTGTTAAATGTACATAATGTACCTAGTAATCTAAGATTAAATACTTTATGATAAAAATTCAGAAGATCTCACAGGCGCAAATGTGCCTAGACAGAGCTTACACATTTGCTCCCCTTGGAGTCGAGACCCTAGGTGCGTGAGGTACCGAGGCTCTTCGGGTTTTTTAAAAATTACCTGAGCGTCTGCGAAGCGACGCGTGACCCGAGAGCTGGTGAGTATCTGGCACATCGCATCAGCATTGCCATACAGCCGGGCAATGCAGCCAGCGTCTTGGGGACGCTTCCGACTGGTATTATATGGATCAGTTGAGCTACCTGTAGATTGTTTTCAACAGTCTGCAGTTAGCTTAATTGTTCCAATTGTAAATACTAGTTCTAATATATTTTTATAATTTTATTGTAATTTTAATTGTGAATAAAGACTTCAGCCGTTGTGAAAAAAATTTAAAAGTTTTCAAAGCGTTATGCCATAATCACAACGCTTGCTCAGGAGAATTGGTGATCGGAGTGGAGGTGTTAAAAATACACAGAAGGAAGCTTCTGTCTTTCACATTTATAGGTCACAATCACGCACAATAGAAATCATGACTTTGAATTCCGGGCCTAGATCGAAAAGTAGATTCACAGCTGTGCACAATCAGGAACTGCAATTTTATTTGTAAAACCAGCGCGGAGTGGCAAAAGGCGTACCCAAGGGTACGATGGCTCACAGCCATTGTGGCGTTATCTGATTCCGTGTTTGCTGTACCTACGAACATGTACTATATATATATGTACACCTACGACTACGTAGGTACATAATTGTGAGCCTGGGGCAGTTCGTGTTTTGTATTATAATCAGGGCAGTATACAAAACAATGGATATCGAGTTTAACATGATTGAAACGCATGGCTTTCTAATCGAATAAAGGACTTAGCATATACATCCAACACTGTTACTGCATGGTACAAAAATAAGTATTCAAATAGGGTCTTCAACTCGTCATCTTTAGATACGTTTTACAGTGACAAAATGGCTTATCACAAGCTTCAATAGAGAGGTCTGCTGTTTTCTGTGGCCATGAACATAAATGCATCTAAATTTTACGAGTTTATGTATATATTTTATTGCACATTTTATGTGCAGCGGCAGTGTTGAGATCCAGACGTAAGACAACATTGACGCGTTCGTTTTGTTCCCCTTTTGAAAGCAGAAACTGGAAACAAAAGACGACGCGGTCGCCGACATGGCGCAAATGACAAGTCAAGACTATACTGCCTACTCATTTGAACCCGTATCAATAATGTAATGTCATGACACACAACATACTGTTCACTGATCCTCTACAACTAACCTAATAATCTGGAAACCACACAAAAATCCATCTAACCCAGTTATCATTGAAAAGGTTGGACTGTCGGACATTAGCATAATTCATTCCATGGAGATCGCCGCAAAAATGCTCGCAGCCAGCTTGTGGGTTAATGAACTGCTCCCTTGAGGCCCCCTAGAGGGAGAAATGGGGGTAAAAGGGGGGCGAGGAAAATATCCGATGAGTTTTAGGGTCTAATAAAACTGTGTGTGGAACGGGCGCAGATTTTTATCAAGAACAAAGGCGTTTTTGCTTGCTGAGGCGGGGATTAACCAGTAACCAAAGGAAAAATATGGCGCAGTATTTTGACAGTGCAACACTAACCATTTTTCATCCATTGTGAGGCTATTGAGGAAAATCCTCTTTTGTATACTTATGTACCAAAGCTTTATTGAAGTTTATGGACCAGATACGACGATGATCACTTGCTTCACCGACATAACTACATTTTTGCTAAAATGCGTGTTGTCTTAGTCCTAAACAATTTTATTTACTTACAGATTTTATAAATTCAATTAGACTTGACAAGTAGGTACTACTCACCTTAGTACCTACATATTTTTTATCAAAAACAACCTCGGTCTGCCTTCCACTTGTTGTTTCGCCCAACAGGGTTCACATTGTGATACTTACCCATAGATAATTACCTACTTTACAACCAATGTGATGACAACAATTGAGTATTGAGTATTGAGCTTCATAAAGGTCCTTGTCATGTAAAAAGCTAATGAATTTTTTTTACCGCGACGCAGAGATTAGGTAGGTTTTCATGTGAAAGGCGTAAGATGCAGTCTTAACAGCAGAATAAATACGATGCCTCATGTACATGTTGGTAATATTATGATGATTTTTTTTTGCTTTTACTTTATTCCAGGTCTAGAACTACTTCTATGCAAAAATTCAGCCCGATCCGTTCAGTAGTTTGGGCGTGAAGAGAGGTGACAAACATTCTCATTCAAACTTTCGTATTTATAATATTAGTTTCTACCGCGCGTTGTTTCTATGGAAACGTTCAAAGGAGAGAAATGAGTGAGCGGAACGTGTTTTCTGTGCTTTCTGAACGCTCAGTCCTTTCCGCTCGACTATTTGTTGGTGGAAATACAAGTATGCCGTTTACTGCGAGTTGAAACGAGTCCTTAATGCATCCGCTCCGCTTGCAGTGGAAACCGGGCGTTCGTATTCAACAAGAGATTAAATCATTGTTTAGTACCGACTGCTAGTCACAAGATTTTCGTGTAAATGACTGAACGCTTTTGTTTCAATTCGAAATGGTTCTATCCCATTCTGATCGTATCCGGATTATATCTTCCAGTAATGTTGCTTCCCTGGATACGACATCTTTGAAAGAGATCTCTACTCTTCATAATAACAAGTAAATTGTTTTCCTAAAAATATTTATACGAACATACATTATAGGCCTATTCATTCAGAACGAATCAGTCCCAAGCGATCTTTTCCAATTACCCCCAAAAATAAACAACAAATGTAAAGCAAATCTCGCAAATAACATTACGAGGGGTAGATAAATATCGGGGAGGTGGCGAAACCTACCCAATTATCAGTAAATTTCGCGGCCTGAGTCGTGTGGTCTGGCATGGCAACCTCTTCTACCATGTTTATCTGAATACGCAAAGATTGTATGGATGAAAGGCATTTATGTTTTTAGCCGTCTATGTGTTACTGTTTGTTAGATTGTTATGCAGATTTTTCTAGAAATAAATATAAATAAATAAATAAATAATGCTGGACAATTCACACAGCATTATCTAACCCAAAACTAAGCAGAGCTTGTGTTATGGTTACTAGATAACTGATATACTTAATACAATACACTACATAGATAGATATTTTTTATTATACATAGAAAACGCCCAGACCAACGGAACAAATTTCCGCAGATCGTACACAAATTTGTTCCGAGACGGGAATTGAACCCGCAACCTCCTGCATCGCAGGCGGACCTTCGCCCGCTGCGCCACGGAGGTCGTCGACATTAAAAATGCACAGTAGCAGCCCGGAGTCAGGAAGTTGGCGGTGTTAAAATCCCATGCTTCAGAAAGCAGGTTAAATGGTAGTATGCACCTTGGTGGTCCTGGTGCATACTACCATTTAACCTGCTTATAACACTCCAAACATTAGTGCATGAACGGACCACCGTTCAAAATTACGCTTATGTTTAGAGTATTTTAAGTAAAAATACGCATGAATCTCATGCGTCATTCGGTACATTATTAAAAATAAAGTATTTAAAATATCAAGTACGTAGTATTTCTAAAACATTCCACCTTTCTTACTTATTAATTATACCTAAAGGTGGAAGTTTGTAAATGTTTTCACTTAGAGATCAAGAACTTTACTTTTTATTTATTTATTTTCAAAAAGAATTACATAGTACTTAGATTAATAACACTCTTTAAACCCGTGGGGGTTTGACCCGAATGTTACATTCCTCGGTTTTAACTTTAACAAATTTGAATTTTCAAAGTTTTGTAGTTAATAAAAGTTTTAAAATTTAATAAATCATTTGAATGTAGTGAATGCCGTCACCAGTTTATTTTCTCACATTACGGAAACATTATATTAAATTTTATACCGTGTCAACAACCAAAGGATGATTATTTGTTGCAAAGGGGATTATTAAAATTGGTTGAAAAGGGTTGCTTTCACCCTTATCAAAGTAGCGCTACAATTTTGATGGGCACTTGATTTAGCTAATCAGATTAGTCTTTGGCCCTTCGAGGAACAAATGGGTTTCCCTTACAAAGGGAACAAGGAAAATAGGAAGCAACCAATAAATTAAATCACAAATAATCCACGCAGCATCCAGCCACAAAGTAAACAGAGCTTGTGTTATTGGTGCTAGATAACTAAAATTACTACATTTCATAAATAAATAAATAAATAATTTTATAAAACATAGAATACACCCAGAATACCCGGAACAAATATCTGCAGATCGTACAAACATTGGTCCCGAATCAGAAATCGAACCCGCAACGTCCTGCGTCGCAGGCGGACCTTCGCCCGATGCGCTACAGAGGTTGTCAGGTACATTTATTTATTTTGATTTTTTTATATTCGGAGAACCAACAGTTTTACACGCTTTATTAATAACTTTCTTGAATAATAACTGATAATCACCTATAATTATGTCCACGCATGTAGAAGTACAGTTTAGTGCTGTCTAAATAAGTTTGTTTAGTTAAGTTTTGTGTTATCTGAACTCACACCATCGTCTACATTTTTCAATGACAAAAGAAAACCTCTATGATACACGGAAGAGCCCTATCGTGGAGTTAGTATGAAAACTTATTCCATGGCAAGGTCAGTCTGGCCATTTTTTGTGGTAAATGCTCTATGGTTTTTATGCTGTTTTGTTCTGGTAAAACTGCCTGTTGTGTAGCAAACCTATTTACGGTAGGTATACATGCTATAGTCAGGGCATCCATAGACTACAAAATCTTTGACATATTTAGTTATTATTGTTAAAGTTACCCGTTTATTACTACACTAGCTGCATTCTTACTACCCGTTTTCCCGTAGGAATGAAGTAGCCTATGTTCATCAGGAATAATGTGGGCTTCTTATTGTAAAATAATTTTTCAAATCGGTCCAGTAGTTTCGGAGCCTATTCAGTACAAACAAACAAACAATCAAATCTTTCCTCTGTATAATATAAGTATAGATTTATTACTTAGACTAGCGATAATTCACTGCGTGACTCTAGAGTCTAGGTGCTTTAAAATACGATAAAAAAAAATTCTGCTTTTTACTTCAAAGCACTTTCTGCAATAGTATGAATGTGCAGACATTAAACTGTAGTTTCACGCCAAAATCACCAAGATATTAACCGTGCAAGCAACCATTGTTAAGGTACCAAGATACGCGCTGCTTGGCGAGCCGCCAAACCTTGCTTCATGGCAACACACCCTCAGTTTATGCCGTTAATGGTATTAACAATGTGGATTTTAAATACGGTGTTGCAAGTATAACACAAGAACTGTGTATTTGTAACGAGAGAAGCAATCCTTCGAATTCCTTAAGATTGATACTATTATTAAGAAAAATAGTGTTTACATTATATGTTTTAAAGGTAATTATAAAAAAATTTGGGACCAGTTAAACCTCTATACAAAACTGTAACAAACGAAATGCATAATATCTACTAAAAAGTACTGCATCTTAGCTTCAAATAAAGATGTTCTTATTGTCATTCTTATAAAACCAAAAGAATCATCAAAATCGGCCCACATTAAGAGAAATCGGTGAACATACATAAAAGTAAACATCCATACATCCCGAACATAAATCACGCTCCCTTTTTTGAAAGTCGGCGATTTAAAATAAATAATTTTGAAGTCTAGACTAAAAAGTATTAACAAGAAGTCGTCAATCTTAAAACTCTAATTCAAACACTCGTAGCATAGCTCCAATGTTACTTCACAAAGTATCGAATTAATTTCTGAAGCATCAGCAGTCTTCATCATCAGAAACAATTGAAACAAACTCACTTTATTGTTTTACTGATCTTTAATTGCTTTGAGTTTTGCTGAAAATTACGTTGGTGTTGTTTGACTTCGTGTTTAAAAGTGACTTTACTTGAATATGGATAAGGGCGTTGATATCTCTTACAATAAAAAGTTATAAATATCTACGAATTAACTGTAAATACAAAATAACAAATAGGTGTAGTGCTGGCTTAGAATTTGCACCATCCCAACTCTTCCCGTCGGGTGTTGTAAGAGGCGACTAAGGGTTCCACAGGGGGGCCAGCAGCGCCCCTGTAGAACAATTCTACCACCGAACTGCGATCCTCAACCCATATGCCCAGCGCGGAGATTCCGCCTTCGGAGGATATCCCTTAGTCGCCTCTTACGACATCCTCGGAAATATAATGTACTATGTATGTAGTAATAAAGTCGCTCCTGTACTTTTGAACATTGATAACTTATGTGTGTTTGTTTTTAATATAATATATATATATTTTTTTTAATTTTATTTCATAAAAAGTACATACATGACACTTATTTAATGCTCTCATTAGGTACCATTATAATTTATAAGCTATTCTGAAAATATCTTGTGGTTTGGTTTTGGTAGTGAGTTCTTCCCTTTACAATAATTACGACTGGTTATTGTTCAAGACGAGCCTTATCACACTAGCGGTTTGCGAGCGGCTGCGGGGCGGAGCGGGCGCGCAGCGAATACGTTACGGGGGCGCAACGAATACGTCGCGGATGAGCAGCGAATTCGTTGCGGACGCGCAACGTTATCGCCGCGAATAGCAGCGTGGACGCCTTTTTGTACCGTCTCAAGCAAATGTTTTAGTACTTAGATATTTTTTATTCGTTTGCAAAACAATACAAAGTAATCGCTCTATTCCATTTGATTCGTTGATAATGGATCTACAAAATTCGTCGATGCTTTTGTTTTCGTCTTCGACGTCTTTGAAGTAAAAAAGCCGACAGCAGTGTTTCCTCATCAGAATCCATTTTGTTACTGAATGTATTGTATTGTACGAACGTCGAACGTTGTGAATTCGCCGCACGTCCGCGACGTCTTCGTTGCGCAGCCGCGGCGTATCCGCGATGCATTCGCTGCGCAGTCGTGACGTGTACGCGACGCATTCGCTGCGCGCCCGCTCCGCCCCGCAGCCGCTCGCAAACCACTAGTGTGATAAGGCTCTAAGATATACGTCTTAAATAATAAAAATAAAAATTGATTCCCGAATAATAAAATTGATTAAACGTTTCTATAACATGCAAAGCCGTGAACAGAACTAGTAGGTAGGTTCAGAAATTATTAGCGCTGCTGTATAAACTTTTATTTATAACCCTCCGTTTACTGCAAGCAATTCTATCTGTCAGCATAATAATCAAGATTAAAGCTTAGTACATAACCGTGTAGTTAAAGTTAAGTGCAAAACATCTCTCTGTTATAAAAGTTGGCCGTTAAGGAGCCACAATCGACATTCCTCGCTTCAGAGCACTCACTCCCCTTAACGGGTCGCAAAGAGTTATGTCTTTTCTTGTCTTCATGCTAGGGGCGTTTTACACTAGGTTGATATTGACTTTTCACTTAGCATAACTTGAGGTTTACACCAGGTTGAAATTGAGTTTTGACTAAGCATAACTTGAGGTTTACGCTAGGTTCATATTGAGTCTCTCTCATACTAAATATCACACAGGTGATAACTTAATACAATACTTAACATAGATTGATATTTTTTTTTGTATACATAAAAAACCTAAAACACCATAAAAATAAAACATAAGTACTTACAAAACAAAACCTAGAAAAGGAAGGCAAGCTTAACCCTAAAAAAGTTCTCTTCCAGCAAACCTTATTGGGCGAGAGAGAGAGAAAGAATGTTATATTTATATATCATTCTTTATTGGACGTGTAAGTGAGATAGAAGTTAGTCTACAGTGTTCACGAAAACTTTTTTCGTATTTGTATTTTGCACACACACTAAACATCCAGATTATCAAAGTCTGAACCTAGCTTTAGCCGTACCCTTATCAACATTTTCTGGTTTGGCTGAGTCACGTAATTAGTGAATTTCGTGAATAATTACCTACCTTTAGATTTTGTTCTACAGAATGAATGTTCGCTTATTTATGACTGTGATTTAAACGAGTTTTTGAACCACTTGTTCATTAATCAACTCACTGTAGCAGTAATAATAATGTATATTTATTTTAATGTTTTTTTACTATGTTAACACTAGGCATCACTTAGCCCAAAGAGCTTGTTACACAGGAATCAGATGACTTTAGTTAGATACTCAGTTTTTGAAAGTTTACACACATCATCCAGACAAAGCATAAGTTATTACTTACACAAAAATATTTCCGGGTCTTAGAGGCCCCGAACAAAATTATGCAAATAATAATTTACAACACCCTAATTTTTACAATCTTTTGTCCCGTGGCAAAAATCGTTACCGGAGCCTTCTTCATATCAGGCAGGCCACGATGAAGCCGAGTACTTCAGTCTCGACACGGCAATACTATAGAATAGACCCTCACCGTGTAATGTTACTGAATTTTTTCATACAATATAATGGTGTACGTCCCAACTACAGAAGTAATGGACACCAACAGTGGATAGTTGCAGGTGAAGAAACCCGCCGCG
Organism: Eupithecia subumbrata; assembly: GCA_949316285.1. Taxonomy (NCBI): domain Eukaryota; kingdom Metazoa; phylum Arthropoda; class Insecta; order Lepidoptera; family Geometridae; genus Eupithecia; species Eupithecia subumbrata. The sequence goes on along the minus strand of OX438630.1, from coordinate 10,593,449 downwards.
TTGATCCGGATTGGTCTGGTTACGACCAGAACCCGGAGCTCCTTCAAAGCATGTCTGGTCTCTTTTCCTGGAAATAAAGAGATAATATGAAATTCCTGGTTTATTGGAAATTTTTAATGTAGAATTACAAGGAATTTCGTCTTTATTGCATGTTCTCGGAGTGACTTTCAAAGTCAATAATTAATAACTCGTGTTGTAGTGGTGCTAACTCTACATTATTTACAACAGTCTGTAGTTAGCTCAAATGTTTTGATAGTAAATGCAATTCTATATGTTGTGTGATTTTCTTTGATAATATTACATAGAAATTAAACATAGCTTCATCTAGCCCCAAGAAGCAGCTTCTTTTATGGGACATTTTCTTTTACAGAATGGCCGAATATACTCTGTTTAGGCAAAGGAAATTGGTCCCCCTTAGCACAGGACTGTGAAACTTGGAACACTTGAGTTGAAGCTGGAAGTTCGAATGATTAAATGGGATGTTAGCAAAGCCTTTTGCCCTGCAGCGGGAAAATAATGGTCTTAAAAAATCATTTCTACTTTAATATTATATTTTAAAGATGTTGAGTCTACTAACGAAATTTAAGAAAAAAAATATTTAGTAACAATTGCGCACAAAATCTTCTCTGAAGAGATTTATAAAAACAGAGAAACGCAATCAGCTTAACCCACCAAATACTCAAACGCAACTTAGATTTAAGCATAACTCAAGTCGCGATCTTTTGATAGATTTTCATTGAACGGGGTCAAATAATCGCGACTTGAGACTTGCTTGAATCTGAGTTGCGTTTGAGTATTTTGGGCAAGTCTGTTATTTGTTTAAAATACCTTCCATGATTGCATGGCATATCAATTTGTGGAATTTGTGAACGTTTCACGCGAATCGCATTTTGTTGAATTTCATTAGAAAGAAAGAAAGAAGAAAGAAAGACATTTATTTATAACAACAGAGTAAGTACAAAAAAAAGAAAACACACTTATGGGATATAGGTACATAAAGTTGTTATAAGAAGGCCCTAACTCAGTATAATGCTGGCTAAGCTCTCGTAAGAGGCCTAGCCAGCGCTGGTCTTCCGTTAGGACCCGTACAGATGTCGTCACGAACGGACTACGCCTACTTACATTACAGATGGCCCTCGTTTTGCGCGGAGTTGTTACTAAATATTTTTTTTTATACATTGCAATGTATTTCCGCAAAGTAACGCCGGAATCTATTATTTTTCTCCTCAACCTCAACAGCCTGTATTGGTCCACTGCTGGACGCAAGCCTCCCCCTGATAAGCGCCTTGTTGTCTTTTATCTCATGGGGGTAGGTATGCTCATAATCCCATAATTATTTATCTACTTACGAATATTCTCGTTGCCCAGCATAAGGTCAATGAACCTGAGAGCTTCATCTTCTTTGTAGTTCTTCTCGCACCAGTAAACCAGAAGCATCACCACAGCACTGATTGTCATCAGTCGGAATGTAGTAGAGATCACGGGCAGGCGTTTGAGTTCGAACCCTGACTCCTGGAAGTAAGGATAAAAATATATAAATATAAAATATGAATAATGCTGGACACCTTATACAGCATTATCTAGCCCCGCGCTAAGCAGGGCATGTGTTATGGGTACTAGATCACTGATATAGATAATACATAGGAGATATTTTTTACTGTAGGTACATAGAAAACACCCAGAACGCTCGGAACAAATACCTGCAGATCGTACAAACATTTGCCCGATTTGGGAATCGAACCCATAACCTTCTGCGTCGCAGGCGGACTTTCGCCCGCTGTGCCACAGAGGTCGTCAATGATAATTCAAAATTAGAAGATGTAGAAAAACTTAGTAATAGGCCAATACTGCGGCCGCATCTGTCGTTCCCGTATCAGCCTTACAAGTCATCTACGTAAGTGACAATCATAATGTTATTCAATCTTTTAAAAATATTTTACTTACGAAAATTCCTTTCCCAAGCCTCATAATCACATTGGAATGATGAATCAAGTTTAGCAGTAGAGTAAAGCTGTAGATCAGAAGCTGAAAAAAAAACAAAAGCAATTATAACGTTACTCATTTTTACCAACCCTAAAACTTCACTTTTTCATCACCAGTAGTGCAAGCACGGGGTAGAATAGAGAAAAAGTACGTCACTTTGTCATCGAATGCGTAAATGATTTGAACTTAATTCCTTCAACTTCAATGATGTACTCAATGTATAACGATGCGATGTCATCATCATCATCATCATCATCATCATCAGCCTATATTAGTCCACTGTTGGACATAGGCCTCCCCTAATGAGCGCCATAGCGCCCTGTCTTCAGCTTGCCGCATCCAGCATCTGCCTGCAGTCTTTCGCAGATCGTCATCCCACCTGGCCGGAGGGCGTCCTACTCTACGTTTGCCGAGTCGTGGTCTCCACTCAAGAACATGATTACCCCAGCGGTTGTCGGTTCTTCGCGAGATATGGCCGGCCCACTGCCACTCCAGCTTGCTAATTCTTTGAGCTATGTCGATAACTTTGGTTCTCTGTCGGATGTATTCGTTACGAATTTGCGATGTGATGTCAATGATTTTGCGCTCCGTCTTTGGATATCATATTCGCAAAACATGATATTCTCAAAATATCATAAAAGCACAACACGATGTTCTCATAATATCATATTCGCAAATCATGATATTCTCAAAATATAACAAAAACAAAATATGATATTCGCACAACAAGATATTTGCAAAACATCATATTAGCAAGATATGATCTTCGCAAAACATTTCTGTAACAAGCTTTGTTGCCTACCGTACCTTATTGATTTTGAAAGATTTCCGGTTTAGGACCACCGCATTGGACGAATAACTTGTGAGCATTGGGCCTATCTTTACGAAGTAATATATATATATCTATGGAATATATACATTTTTTTATGCCTGAAGGTTCTAGGACTGGCCAGTTATACGGCTATGTCTATGACTTCCTTCCTATTGTTATCTATTAATATGACAACGTCATGTTTTATTTCTGTCATAATGGTTCTTAGTGCGTTTTATGTGGCGAGAATAGTGGAAATGGATCACCCGAATTGTAGTGATGGTGACATAAAAATTATAAAAAGCGAGAAAAATAAACCTACTCTTTTGCACGGGGAATACAGGTACAATTTTTATTTAAAAAACAAATCTGGAACGACAAAGTGGCGATGTTCAAAACAGCAAGATTGCCGTACCTCTAACTCTCGATATTAACAATAAAACTGTTTTTTTTTTTACTGTTTTTGACGCTTGGTAAATAAGGGTAAATCTCCATATAAATACTATAAGTCAGTTAAACATATCACTTTGCTTTTCTTTGTCATACGAAAGCAAAGGACAGAGCCACAATTCATCTATCACATAGTGTTATCTGCAGATTGAAAAATCGGCCCAAAATCAAAATTTTCATAAATAAACGGCCAAATCAGTCTAAGTCTAATTGTTCAGCATCATATATAATATAATGCTGAACAATATAATAAGGACTCGTTGGACTTATTTTTTAAGGAAGAGTATTAAATTATCAAAACAACATTATCAAATCGTTAAGTCTCATTTTTTTTATTATAGGTAGGTAGTAATTTTTGATACAAGTGTAGGTATTTATAAAAGAGTAAGTATGCAAATAATTAAGCCTTTCACGAAACATCTAAAATTAAGCAGACATTATGGGAAAACCAACATAATAAGACGACGACCTATATAAAATAGCGAACATAACGGAAAAACAATTTATATAGAGTTTTTTTCCAATTCAGGCGATACAGTAGGCAACAAAGCTTGTTACAGAAATGTTTTGCGAAGATCATATCTTGCTAATATGATATTTTGCGAATATCGTGTCGTGCGAATATCATAGTTTGCTTTTGTTATATTTTGAGAATATCATGTTTTGCGAATATGATATCCAAAGACGGAGCGTTATTTTGTCTATTCTACCCTAGAGAACAATCCCCATGCTAGCACGGCACCCCATAATGACATCCTTCTATACGAATCCCGGGCACAGCGCGACCAGTCTCAACGGAGACTAGCCATGTCCGCAGGACATATTATAGTGCACAAGTTTGTAAGCAAACACAGGTGCACTCTCTATTTTCTCACTCTCATAATCTGATCGGACGGCACACTGATACAACCGGGGAGAGGTCAGACTCAATGGCGGACCAACGATTTAACTTCCTTTTCGAGGCACGGGGATGTTACACCGCCAACTTCCAGCCCATGATATTCTACAAGTGGACATAGGCCTACTTTAGATAGAAAGATAGAAAATACTTTTATTGCACAAAATAAAACTAATAAACAATTTAAAATGTAATAACTATAACCTGAGTGACAACTGGCGGTCTTATCGCTCAAGAGCAATCTCTGCCAGACAACCTGGTATGGATAGAATCGTCGGATACGTACAGGTGGTAAGATCTGTGTGCATCTGTAATTGGTACTACTTAAAAATAAATGAGTGATTACTAGGTACTTGTTTACTCAAAAATAAATTATAACATACTTCTGTAAATTACAAAACTACATACATACTTTAATTACCACCATCGCGCCCTATCTTCAGCTTGCCGCATCCTGTGTCTACAAATTACTTTTAGTGTTTTATATTCAATCACCCCGTCTCCCTACAGTCGCAAGATTCCAATATTTTCCAGCTACTAGGCAAGTTTCAAGGTCAAGATCCAACCCGCCCAAGTAAATACCTTTGAGCAATCATAGACGAATCACTTTTCCGATCCGTTTGTTATAACCAATAAACAAACAGTACAATCTTGGTACATCATATAAATTAACAAGACTCTATGGTAGGAACGTCTAACGTTAGCAATGAAGTCATTTTTTGTCCAGCATTTTTCACCAAGAAAAAATAATTCAAAAATTTAAAATTATTACGGGATATTATTTGCAAACATTGATTAAACAAAAAGTAACTTGCAAAGGATGTACAAAAAATTATGATATTTAAAAAAACGGCTTCATTGTGGGACTTTTCACCGTTTCACATTCGATATAGCTTGAATTCTCTTATTCTCGATTTTTATTACCTACCCATTATTTGAATTACGTGTTTACGGAGCTGATTTATAGGTATTAAAAAATATCATCATGCAACGCCGTATACAGAATTTCATATAAAACCACAAAAAGATCCAGGTGGTATAGGTAGAAGCACTTAGTAAACATAAAATCGAATTACTCACGCGAACGCCGTAAGCTCTGTTGATATAAGCCACCTGCTCTACCAAAAGCAAATAGCTCTTATTCAGAAACAAGATCTCGGAACTCCCAGGCAAAACTGCTCTCGACCGATTCAGCGAAACTTCTTTTGCATCTTGTTCCACTATATCGCTGCTTAAAACTTCCGTTGACAGAGTCTTGGTGTAATAATCTTTCAGATAACGAACTAAGATACTTAATCTGCACTCTATCTGCATGAGAATAGAGACTACGTCCAGAACAGTCATCGTATTCGCAAACATGTAAATGTATTCCAGGCTGTACAAAAAGGGATCCCACCAACCAAATACACTAAACAACGCAAGATAATCCCCTAAGGAAGTCAAAAACCAAACAACGATGAACGAAGCTAGTATTTTTTTAATTTTATTTGTTAGTTTCGTGTAATTGGGACTTCCAAGCAGCGAATCTATCTTCACGTACAAAAGAAAATAATTCGCCCTCTCGAGCCGATACTTGTAGGTTAAACAGAAATCAATTACATATTCGATGTAGGCGAACATGAACATCATTTGGATAGTATCATCAAATGTGAAGTTTACTCGATAGTTTTTCTGTTTCAGGTTATATTGCACTTTAAAAATTAAGAAAAACACATTAGTTAATGAAAATAATATGAAAACTATAGTATTTTGTAGCGTAAACTGATCTAAAATCAGCTGTTTCTTCCATAGCGACACATGGCTCAATCCAAGAATACTCAAAAGAAAATTCAGTGCTGATAATGAACCAAAAGTTTTTATATGGGTATCCATATTTTTTTCGGAAAAACACGTCTTATTGTCTTCAACGTGTGACTAACTGTGACAAAAATAGTAATTTCATTCCTGGGAAGTGCGATTGTTTCAATAGACTTTAGTTGATTAGGTAATGTTGTAATAACTTGTGTACTCAGTTTCAATGTCAAAGGTTAATTTCAGTAACAGCTAATCAATTTAATAGACAAAACACTAAAAGCGAGACGGAAACGCTTTGACCTTTTGGTAGCATGTTTTCACGGATAAAATCTGCAGTGGGCACAAGAAGCATAAAGCCTTGAAAAAATACACCGTCCATATAAGAAAATAAATTTGAAGATTTACCGCATTCACTATAAATAAGTACAATTAAATTGTATAAGTTTTGAGATAAATAAAATAAAAAATAATAGTGGAAATACCAATTAGCTAAATAAAATAAAAGGAATAAAAATTGCCACACAAAAAAATTAAATATTTAAAAGTAAAAAAAACAAAGGGTTGACTCGTGGCGGTCCAACTTAGCTACAGTTGGAAGATCAAGTGAGGCAAACAAAATCTCGGACTCTAAGCCGAGTGCACCCAACGGTTAATATGTCGACAAAGCTCCACTATTTTTGTGAAGTCGCAAAATCGTTTTAGGTGAGTCGTCGGTGTCGCGTCTAATGGATTGTGAGAGGCGCTCGCGTGGGCGAATCTGTCAGGCCCGCTGGACGATGGTAGGAGATTAAGCGAGTTGCTCCAAAAATGCATTTCATTTATCAGGCAACATACACTTGCTGTGGGCTTAGCACGGGGACTGTTGTCTAGGGTAGAATAAAGAAAAATTACGTCACATTGCCATCGAATGCGTAATATGTTTCAAACTCGATCCCCAATCTACATGCTAAGTGGGGATTATGGGCATTACCCCCTATGTGATAAAAGCCAATAAGGCGCTTCTCAGGGGGAGGCCTGCGTCCAGTAGTGGAACAATCCAGGCTGATGAGGTGAGGAGACTCACTTAGGCTCCCATCTAAGTCCAGAGTGCACTTGCAGACATTCACATCAAGCGAGTTACTTCAAAAAGGCTTTTACATTTATTTGTTAAACACTTTGCACGGTTTTGCATGAATCAAGTTAGAGAGGTGGTCTACCTCTCTAACTTGATTCATGCAAAATCGGTGTTCTTTTGACTTTTTTGGGAGATCAAGCTGTAATAAAACTTTGTAATTTATCGTGTCTAGATCTTCTTTCGACGACCTCCGTGGCGCAGCGGGCGAAGGTCCGCCTGCGACGCAGGAGGTTGCGGGTTCGATTCCCGCCTCGGATCAAATTTGTGTACGATCTGCAGAAATTTGTTCCGTTGGTCTGGGTGTTTTCTATGTATAATAAAAAATTTCTATCTATGTAGTGTATTGTATTAAGTATATCAGTTATCTAGTACCCATAACACAAGCTCTGCTTAGCTTGGGGCTAGATAATGCTGTGTGAATTTTCCAGCATTAGGATATTAGGTTCTTGGACCACCATCGCAACTAAATGGTAAATGTGATGCATCACAAATGTCTCTTGCCCAGACTGCTGTTAATGTCAGGAAAAACCAAAACCCCGAGCCGCAACGATGGGTATCAAATAACTCAATCAACTTCTAAGTTGTATAATGTTAACAATATCCGAAAATACGAACTGGATAAGACATTTGAACATTTCATTTTCAAATTCTAATACCAAAAACGCCGAAATACCCTACTTAAGCCACCGCTAAGTTTCCACTATCCACTAAGCAGTTGCCAAGTTTTCCATACACTTAATTTGGTCTCTAAGTGTACTTTCATAGAGTGCTTTTTAACTCACATCTGGTACAAAAGCGACCTTGCAATATCTATGTTACGTACCTCTTCACTTTTATTTTAAATGCATAGGTATAATAGGATCTTGTTAGGATGAACAGTTTTACAGGCAAGCCTAAAACGTTTTGTTGTTTTATACATTTTCAACACATTTAAGGCTTTTTTGTTGATATAGGATAGACATTACACTTACTCCCAGTGCACTTTCAAATGGTTTAGTATTTTAAAATATTAAGTTATGTTATCCAAATAATTTTAGCCACAGCACTGAGTGATGTGGCTATTAATTTATTGAAGTTAGTTTTAGATAATATAATTTAGTTTAGGTAGTTACTTTGTTAATATATCGGACTGACGAAAATACTCGTAGTATACCAACGACTCAAAGAACCTTAAACAAATAAGAATAAAAAAAATATGCAGGATGACCGGTAATTAATGGATAACCCCGCAGGTACCACGGCCACACACGGAAAAATATAAAAAAATATATATCTGCAGCAGTGTACGACTTTTTAATTTTCTTTTTAAAGTACAAAATTTGATACTTTTGTTCATTATTAGGCACTACGGCTACAAATTCAACAATAACGTATTAAGTTTTTCTGGAAATAACTGTGATTATTTGACTTGCTATCGCGCGTTAAAAAACATTTCTAGCTGCAACTGTTTGTTTTTTACATTTTTAAAAATAGCAATTTTTGTTTTCTGTTTTTTAATGATAAAGTTTAAGCACCTGTATAAAAACGTACGAAGACCGGGGTGGCCCCACAGCTTAAAAAACATGCCTACCTCATGAAGTTTCATAAATGGTAATACACTCAAGCTTGCTTTCCAAGTCATGGGTGGTAACACCGCCAACTTCCTGACTCCAGGTTGCTACTGCGGATTTTACGCTTTATACGTTGTATTTTTATAGACTACTAGTTTACTAGTTTATGCCCGCGGCTTCGCACGCGTAACAACGCGTTTCCATAGAAACATTCTATGGAAACGTTTAAAGGTGATTTCTATCCCATGGGAACTCATTTAAGGATTAAAAAGTAGCCTATGTTTGATTCCAGGATTAGAATAACCTGGATACAAAATTTCAGCCCGATCCGTTCAGTTGTTTTGGCGTGAAGAGGTAACAAACATCCATCCATCCATCCATCTATCCATCCAAACTTTCGCATTTATAATACAGGGTGTAACAAAAAAGAGTAACCAAACTTTCAGGTGGGGTGTAGAATCGAACACTGAATTCAGGAAAAATATTGAAAAAAAAATCCGCCCTTTAGTTTTCGAAAAATTAAATAAATAGGTACGAAATTTTCACAACAGTAGGCAATAGACTCTAATACATGTGTCTATTTGGAATTAGAAAAAAATGGCCTGCGTACCTGTATTCATATCTTTTATAAGCTCATAACACCTAACCGGTGCCCTAATGAGCGGCCACCGCGGTCATCGACCCGCGACATCATTGCAGCGGAAGCGAACAGGCTGCACGGCGTGCTTAGATATGGAGCCTACGTACAACAAATACATTCCAACTTTCCTCTAGGAATTAAAAATAAATAAATTATTTTAAGTCTTTACACACGTTCTATCGCGAAAATGCATAGTTAGTAGGTACATTCATTAAGCATGCACCTTCCTTCCTACTAAAAGATATTCACTACTAGCTTTTATTTTTTCATATCGTTGACTACCTAAGTACCTACCTACCTTCACATTGAACTTTAAAAACACGGTGAGTAACTAACAATGAAAGGTTGTTACAATTTGCATTTCCGAAGCAACAGATTGAGACAAGAAAATGCACAAACTTTTAGCGCGCGAGAGCGAGATAGGTATACAAACTTAGTTCATCCGAATGTTCACCCAATGCTAGGCTTATTGTTAGTTTTGTCAAACTGTCTGTTATCATAGGGTCAATGGCCATTTAGTTGCATCATTGCAAGCGCAAGGTGAAGGTCGCGGCGGCGCTTATGGGTTATTTGTGCGTAAAAATGGCTCGTATGCGTTATTCAGATATTGAATACCACGAGATGATGCGAGTGTACTTGGAATGCATTGGCTAGCTTCCTACATAACTACAACACGTGCAGCCCGCCGCCGCGCGCGCTGCTGCGATATCGCGTGTCCGGTCGTGGGTGCCCCCGTAAAAAGATGTTTATCTGCTAAAAAGGTGTACACAAGGTACGTAGACCTTTTAATCAAATTTTAATGCCAAATAAACACGTGCATCAGTCGTTTGCGTAATGTAGTGAAAATTCCGTATTTATTTAATTTTTCGAAAACTAAAGGGCGGGATTTTTTTTCAATATTTTTCCTGAATTCAGTGTTCGATTCTACACCCCACCTGAAAGTTTGGTTACTCTTTTTTGTTACACCCTGTATTATAGTGTGACTGGCAGAAGCCCTTATTCACAAAGAAAATAACAATAAAAATAATAGAAATAAATAAGAACTAGTATTTACAATTGAAACAATTGAGCTAACTGCAGACTGTTGCAAACAATCTACAGGTAGCTCAACTGATCCATATCAATACCATTCGGTAGCGTCCTCAAGACGCTGGCAGCATTGCCCCGCTGTATGGCAATGCTAAATAGAATATAGTATAAAAGAATATTTTTTTGATAGAATTTATTAGAATAGACTACTTAATTTAAGAGCAAGTAAAGAAATAAAAAGAACATAATGGTGCGTAGAATATAGCGACAGAATCCTTAAATAATGATAAAGGCGGGGACGTCTAATGAAATACGTACGATTCGTCCTTATGCCAACAGAAAAAGATATTTCTGCTTCATCAAGATAATAGTTCTAATTAGCTTTATTTTTGGGATCGTATCTTTTTACTTTGGGTAGTGTCGTCTGACTAATTAAAGCGAGTGTTGGGTTTTATTTCTACCGAATGCTATATAATAATACTATCTAGTTTTGTCTATTCCGATATTATATAAGCTGCCTTGACTACCTCTGTGACGCAGCGGGCGAAGGTCTGCCTGCGACGCAGGAGGTTGCGAGTTCGATTCGGGACAAAATGTTTGTACGATCTGCAGACATTTGTCCAGGGCGATCTGGATGATTTCTATGTATAAATAAAGAAATATCTATCACATAGGCACATAGACATAGGCCTCCCATAGTGTGCACCATAGCGCCCTGTCTTCAGCTTTCCCTATTTATGAATTAATTAAATGAATGATTGATGTGTAAAAGATAAAGCAAAAAAGAAAAGATAACCTTTTCTTACCAAAAACAAACACTTGCAAGCAATGTCTGAAAGATCTGAAATAATTACCGCCGCAGTACGCGTTCTCCCGGAAAGCTGCGATAAGCGCCCCCTGCCGGCGCCGCGTAATGTAGTGTGTATTTTTAATCGCCTTAACGCCGTGTGATGCTCTTACTGTCTCTGAAAGCAAGCCCGCATGAGTTGTGGGGAACCAGGTTTTACAGATAAAGTAGATGAGAGTAGGGGTACCTATATCATGTGTAGTCGCCCGCTCTTTTGTACTGAATTGCTTATAGTTGTAGGTATAGAATAGAATAGAATAGAATAGAATTATTTATTCGGGTAAAAAACAACATTACATTTCGGTTAGTGGTGCCTTAAAAAGCCTTTTTTTTTTGTTTTCGAGGGGAAAAATCTGCGAACAGATACCATACTGCATGTAGGGTACAGTATGGTTATGTGGGGTTGTCAAAGAGAAACTTCGACGACCCACTAAACAACCCCCCGGTGGCCGGCCTCTAAGCGTAATCAATGGGCCTGGGAACTCCGATGGACCGCGCCAGGCCCATTTCGCAGTGCCAAATCAGGCACGTCCTTGGGGGCGTTCACAACTACCGCCCCCAACGTCCCGCAAGAATTTAAGGTAGCACGTGCCACACAGTGCCATCGCCCTCCCGGGGTCCGCCTTGGAAAGTCGGAGCCCTCACTCCGGCTGCCCGTGGACCCAGGTGGTAAAGGGAAATGCCGCGATGCCCTCATGGGGCAGGCGGCGCAGGGCGGTAGCGCGCGCCTTGCCGCCGCCTCCTCCGAGTGGGATCAGCTCTCTCGCGATCCCGCTCGGCGGCCTCTTTCTGGACCATGACGGTCTCACAGAAAGAGACCACCTCCTTCCACGCAGTCTCATCCACCAGCATAGCCGCCACTACGCTGGGCAGAGAGAGATCCTGCCCGATCCTGTGGACCAGGATCTGCCTTTCGGCACTCCACGCCGAGCATTCCTCGAGCGTGTGCTGAGCGGAGTCCCGATCCCCCTCACAATGGTGACATTGCTGTGTCGGTTCGCGTCCAATCCTACTCAAGAACTCTCCGAAACAGCCATGCCCGGTGAGAACCTGAGCAAGACGATAGGTGACGTTCCCCCCCTCCCTCCCCAACCAGGCTTCGAAGCTTGGCAGAATCGCGCCGACGGCGCGTTGGCGCGAGTTCCTCGGCTCCTCGAGCCGCTCGTGCCACCTCACGAGTGCGCGTTGACGCTCTTCTCGCCGCACTTCAGCAGGCGCAGCTCCGCCATCACCACCGTGACGGAGACGGACGTAAATAGATGCGTCCATCTCCGCCAGGATGTCAAAGGGCGGGAATCGCGCCAATAATGTCGCCGCCTCAAACGATACGGTACGGTACCCTCGTACAGTCCTAATGGCAATAGGACGCTGCAGGCTATTATACATAGCCCTGTAGCGCCCAACACCCGCCAGTCGATGTGACCAAACGGGTGCTCCGTAGAGTGCCATCGACCGTACCACCTCTCCATAGAGACGGCGAACACCCTCCCTTAAAAAGCCTATGTTAGGTTTAACTAGACACTAGAGTTCTCACCTGGTTTAATAAGAGGTATTATTAGGTAGGTATATTAATCGAAATACATACATAGGTAACGATATTTCAAGCTATTTTTAGAATAGTTACAATAACAACTAAGACAATCCGATGAATATCGGATGCCTGTTGAGAAACATAACTTTTAATAAGGCTTATCTTAACAATGCTTAAATACTAGATACAATTTTTAGTTTTTTATATATTCATACATCTTCATTAACAAAAACAACCGTACGCAATTTAACGCACTCAACAAACAAGTATTTAGCAACGGTCCGGATTTCGTTAAAATAAAATTGCCTTCATTCATCGCGAAGTTACTTACCTGCTTATCGCAACGCAACATAGGCGCAAGGTGTCGGTCGGTAAATGCTTTAGAACCTTGTCATAGGTGTTGTATACGTTTGCGGTTAATTTTTATGTTGGATGGATTTGGATTAGTAAAATAAAAACTTGGTAAACAAACTTTTTGTATTGTTGTTCGACTCATAGAGAAGAAGAACAGGGGCTGACCACAGACAACCAAAAATGAGTTGCCTGCAACAATATGTTGCCAGTTTATTATTTATGTCATAGACAATAGATACTGCTGAAGAACGCTGTTACAGCGTTCTGAACATAGTTGGAACGTAGGCTATTATGTCTTTTGACGGAAGAATAGGGTCGGCGAGTGTGTGGATCGGTGGGCTCGCCGGCCATGTAGGTATAGGAGGAAGAGGGGACGCCAGTTGGGCTGCGGAGGTTTTAAATGGTGGTTCGGCAAAAATGGCGAGAGAGGGACACCGGAGAGGTTTTTAGCGGGTATTACGTCCTTCCCAGAGCGTCGAGTCCCACATAATTCTGATCCCCCCCCCAGACCAGTTTATTCGTAAATTAATAAAAAAAGGCTACTATGTCTGCAAAGTATAAACTAAAATCTCTCGCTCAGTTTATTTTTGTCGCTCCTTGGCTGCATTCTTAGTTTCATTCTAGAGTAGAAAAAACACCAATGAGGTAAAAATAGTCTGAGCGACTCACTATTTACATAATAAATAAAACAATGCTGGTTAATCCACACAGCATCATCTAGCCACAAAGAAATCAGTGCTTTGTGTAGCATACGCGATAACGATGTAATTAATACTAAGAAAACATCTGGGTTTATTTTTAAATAGTATTTACCCTGGTATATAAACCATCTGGATCCCGGAACGAATATCTGCAGATCGTACAAACATTTGTCCCGCTGCGAGAATCGAACCCGCCACCTCCTGCGTCGAAGGATCACGTTCACCCGCTGCGCCAGTGATTCCGTCGTCATAAATCGACCAGCACAACCCGGCCATATACCTACTGGTAACTCAATTTATAAGGTGCCTAGAAACTAAAGTACACTGAAAAAAATATTGTCCAACTAAGACGCATTTAATTTTGTTGGCGTCAAATAGTTGGAATGATAAATATCTCATTCAATACAAACAAGAATGCATGGTAGCTGCAACATATCTAATATGTTTAAAACCAAAAATAGGCACATCATTGACATATCCATGCTCTAAGTCAAAATAAATATTCGCTTTGTCATATTAAACATTTATTTGTACGGGGTTAGCAAACAACTTTGTTGCATTTAATCTCTGAATTAAATTAAATAACTACACTTTATAACATCAATTCATTACTTGGTAGAAGGAGCTATTACGATTTAACTAAGTTCTCATAGTCACAGAAGACAAGATCTTATCAGGCTCATATGGATTCAGGTGCGTGATCACATTAGACAAGATCTTAATCAATGTAAACAAATTTTTTTTCAGACCTTTGACAGAGTAGGTACACATATCCGTAGATTACTCATTACAAACAGAAAAAGCTTTACAAATACGTAAACAGTACCAATTAATTCCGTTGTCCCTAATTAAGCTTTAATGAAACATACGACACTGACATCCTGCTACTTAAAATAAACGAAACAATACAAACAGGATGTAGTCATATTTATTCTACTGGTGACTGTTATACAGGGTGATTGGTAGCTGCGAGCAAAGCTTCAAGGAGAAGCTAGAATAGTAGACCGTTTAGAACTATTTGAACCATGGTTATCTAAGACGAATTCTAACCTTTTTTCCAGAAGGACTGTAAAAAAAATGTCTGAAGTCCTAAAACATATGTAGTGGTGTGCATTATGAATGTACGTGTTAGCGTAAAGTAGCGAGTAAGCATTTTCATTCTATGGTAATACTAAACAGACAATAAACGAGTGCCACTCATTACGGACGTTTAACTATCTATTCCCGATGTCTCCGCTCGCCCCTCGCAACACACTACACATATTTTGTTAGATTGCTCACACATTATTTTAATTAAATAAAATAAAATACAGTTCACTGCTTAAACTGGCCATTATTAACAATTAACTGTTGAATTTTGGGTTTTCACTTGAACTACTGGGAATTAGTGCAATACCGAGTCACAACATTACATGGTCTAAGATGACAGAATTGAAAAACAATGTTCTTAAGTACATAATATCCTTGTTGTGTAATCCATGTTATGTTTTCCAAAAACATTTTAATTCACAAAAAATGTCCGCATTCACGACTCGTTTCCTTTCTGTATTCACAAACGTTCACATCCTCTAGTTTATTTTAAATATTTCCAAGTATACAGGGTGCCACGAAATATGACTGTGTACTAAGCTGAAAGGGGGTGATTCTGGACCCCGAAGGGATTCACTTTTTGTTGCACGATTTTTTTTTATATGAGACCTTTTAATACATATTCGTTTTCTTTTATTTACGTTTTAGTTCACAAAACAGAGTAACATCCTTAATTTTTTTTTACTTAAATATGCAAACGTAACGACAAGTGATGAAAAAATATTGCAAGCTAAAATTTACCAAAAAGTCGAAATTTCACATACAAAATTTGTCAATAAGAAAAATAAACACAAACTACTAAAGAGAAAAATAAAAATAACACAAATAGGATAAACATTATTGTTGAACACTATAAATATAGCAACCTGATTACGCATTGTTAAATTTATAAATATTGGAATCGAAAACGTTTTACGTTGTTTATTCTTACATTATTATTATATTTTTGAAATTTCCATGGATTTACTAAATTTTTTGTAACAATTTCATGACGAAACACTGGTTTTGCTGATAAAACAAGCAAAAAAGATTTTTATACTATTTTATAAATATAATGCCAGAGTGCGTGTAAAAGAACATGAACAAGTAGAAAAAAACTAATATTTTTTCAAAAATAATAAAAAAATATTCGAGATTCAGAAAATCGTTATACGTACACAAGTTGATCCCTTCGAGGTCCAGAATCACCCCCTTTCGGCTTAGCACACATGTTACGTAACACCCTGTATATGCAAAAATATGCAGTAAGTTTGTAAATGAGCGTATCCCTGTAACTTGGAATCGACGATTTGCATTCTTGAAGCGAGCTCGCGCTAGGAATTGTGCTATTATTGTGGCAAGACAGAGTCTCCTTGGCAACGGTGGATTCTGCTTATTGACTGTGCTTTTGACGCTTCGGTATACAGGGTTATTAGTAATTCACTGACACAGTGTCAGTGAATTAACTGCAGGTTCTGCCCACCACCATGAACACGTCCGTGGAGACGCCAAGTCTAAATTCTTTAAATTGGTGGAAAGGGAAGGTTATTAGTATGTACCCCCCTTCATTCAAAAATCGTTCATTTGTTTGTCGTTGTGTTTTCTTTGAAACTAAACCTAAAAATGGCTTTGCCCTGAATTATCAGTGGGTGTGTGTGTGTTTGGCTGTCTCCCAGCCCTACCAGTTATGTTACTTAAATCATTATGCGTAGATGTAAAATAAGCCAATGATGATGATGTGGATTAAAGTAGGATGGAAGGTCGGTATTTAGTTATTAATTAGGTTTCGGACATTATTTTGTATGTGACGCAAAAAATAAGAATTCATACCTGCAATTCACGTAGTGTCTATGATTAACCAATAACCCTGTATACACAATTTGATGTATTTAAGTCGCATACCCGACCTAAATCAGCGCCACCACCTATTTTATCTTATTATTATGTTAAACGAAGGAATATTCAAAAATCGAACATGCAGTTTGTAATACCTATCTGCTTATTTTTAATGCCTCTGTAAAAGTTTTATTTTGTACTAGCTTCTGTCCGCGGCTTCGCACGCGTATTTTCGGTATAATAAGTAGCCTTTTATTTATGTTAGGCTTTGCTCTAAACGTCCGCCATATTTCACCTTGATCTGTTCAGTAGTTTTGGAGATCCTAGGTAACATAAATTCAGATTTCACAAACTTTCGCATTTATAACATTAGTATAGGATAGTGTAGGTAGAGATGCAAATTTGCTCTTTTTGGCCACGATGGTGAGCAAAATGAGCAACCAGTGACCGTGGCGGTCGCGGCGTAACAACCGACCTCCAACTCAACTCGTGGATGTCGTAAGAGACGACTAAGGGAACCTGCTAGAGGCAAGGCAGCGGCTGCCTTCTGCGTATTTATACATCTCTACTGCGATCACCAATCCGCCTACCAAGCGTGGTGATTAAGGCGCTAACCCTACCCAAATCAGCGTCTCCGCCTATTTTATCATATTATTATGTTAAAGAGAGGCAGTAGGCAGAGATGCGAAGTTGCTCTTTTTGGCCACGCTAGTGAGCAGAAAGAGCAACCAGTGACCGTGGCGGGCGCGGCGTAGCAATCGCCTCTTTAAGTCAACTCGTGGATGAAAAAGAGCATCTTCGCGTCTCTACTTAAACTATACAAAACAAAACTTTTACAGAGACATTAAAAATAAGCTTATGATAGGTATCACAAACCGCAAAATCAATTTTTGAAAATTCCTTCGTTTAATATATGTAATAATAAAATAAAATAGGTGATGGCACTGATTTGGGTCGGGTTAGAGCCTTAATGCAAACTTTCTAAAAACGGCATAAGTCACTTCCACAAAAGTCTTAAAATCAACATTGGAAAATCTTTATTTGGCAGTATTTGCTTCCGATATATCTCCTCGAAACCAATCTACCCTATCACAACAAGCAAAAGACCAATGAGTGAGTGTCTAATCCCAAATCCCTCACTGGCAAGGAAATCTCATTCCCGTCGTGGCTTAATGAAATTGCACCACATTGGCTCGTTTAATCTAGACATGACAGCCGCCTAGCCAGTTTATATCTAGGTTTAGAGAGTTGCTGTAATTTTAAAGGTTGAATGCAATGACTTTAATACTACTTCATTGGTTAAACTTCACTATGGTGTTAGATTCAACCTAACAAATTGACTACTTGGAGTAGTATTTTTATGTACCAAATTAGTATGGCGGCCGTGTATTTGGTCGATTTTGTAGACCTCTGATTTGAGTGATTTTTCTAAGTTATGTATTTAACTCTTTGGGTGCCATGGGCATCTCTTATCGCGCCCATCCGCGCTTCGGGTTGCAACGCCAAACCTGGGCAGTGATGATAAAAAATATTTGGGGTGTTCTGGAGAAACGAATAAATAGCAACTCACTTAAATTGTAAAGGCGATGTTTGTAATTTTGTTAGCTCTTTCTTCACGCAAAACTACTAAACGACTATGAGTGAAATTTAAAATTGATCCAGTTTTTAACACGTTCTCTGGCAGAACGTCGTTTCAAGTACTTTCGGTGAGTTGACACAACGTAAAATCACGTCCTTTTTATTTAAGATGCTAATTGTTCAGAACGTTAAGGCACGTTTTATTTCAATACAAATTTGGGAACTTCGTACGCTGTGTCACATCATATGAAAATATCAAGCGTCTAATGTCACTTGTGACGGTTCAAAATCTTGACCAAGCATAAAGTTGAAAACATCTCGGTTAAGGGCTGCTCCCGCAACACAACATCATAACATGTCGTATCTCCCCGCACACTGTCATACACCTCGAGATGAACGCGCGTGTGTTTCACGACTTATTCGCGTCAACACGTGTGACTTTTTGAATTTTTGGATAAAAACGCACGTAATAGTGACGGTTTTATATTAGTTTTATCGTTTGAAACTTGAAAATTTGATCATATCTAGAAACAGCTGCACAATTTATTTGATGAAGCTTCATCAGGTAAAACTACCCCAGACCCGTTTAACGATAACTATGGTGAAATTGGTTTGGTAAAGACTATGACGGACGAAGTTGAACGAACCCTTGATTGAACTAACAAATCCACTACGGCATATTCCTAGTAACTCGCAGAATATCACGTGCTGTCGTGTAATAGCGATAATCTCCTGAGGAAAAACGTCCATAGATGTCGAACTCAATTTTATGGGTAAATTGCGTGTCAATATAAGCAATTCGAAGAAACGGCTTGCTCGCGCAAACGTGTTAATGTAAGTGTTTTGGTCTGTTCTCTAAGGAACTTTTCCAGTGTTTGCGCAGTCCTCATAGTTACATATACAAACCACGTCCATGATTCTAACTTTGATAAAAAAACGTCAAGTGCGAGTCGGACTCTCACACTAAGAGTTCTTTAAGACTTCGTGTCTTGCCAAATTATCATGATTCTTAGTCAACGGGAAGTAGCCTGTAGGTTTTGGTCCATGGCGAGAATCAAAACTTATTTTTTGTGAATAAACTACGAATTTACGGTTTCTGGATTTTCCCCTTTATTTGTGTGTTGTATAAGAACTGTCTTCTTACTAAATTTTATGATTCTAGGTCTACGGGAAGTATCCTAAAGGTTTTTGTGTGCATGTGATTCCCTTGTAAATTTCAAAATATTTGGACATAAACGTCTGTAACTTTTGAGTGCTTTAGAAATTATATTTATTTCGCGGCTTCAAGAGGTTACGGACTTGAGTATTTGACGTCAATTTCAACTTGATACGTCCACATGTTCTTGAAAAAAGGTGTTTGACAGACAGACCGACAGACAGACAGACAGACAGACAGACGGACAACAAATTGATCCAAAAAGGATTCCTTTTTTCCTTTTGAGGTACGTAACCCTAAAAATGTTTGTAGCCTACTTAAAAGCTTAGAGTCCCACGTCTAATAGTGGATGATCGACCTCTAAAGAAAAATAGGTATAGGTCAAAAAAGTTTAGACATTGCGGTGGTTTCTTAACTCGTTAGCTTTTAAATAGAATCAAGTATCACAAAGCCATTCAGGTTATTCACCTCGAAGCCAAAAACAGAATAATTATCAAGTTCACGCGTCTAGGCTAGACGAAACAAATACCTTACCTTAAATCAAGCTGAACTCAGCTGGTGTTTATTACATGCAATACTAAATAAAACCATGGTAACCTTGTTATTTAATTATCTTTACACAGTTTAAAACAAAGTCGCTCTCGCTGTCTGTGTGTCTGTGCCTATGTATGCTTAGATCTTTAAAACTACGCAACGGATTTTATTGCGGTTTTTAAAAATTAAATAGAGTGATTTGAGAGGAAGGTTTATATGTACAATACATGCATAATATAGGAACACTGATAATTTTAGAGGTTTCTAATGTAATGTCGTAAATATACATATTTTTTGCGCTTACATTGCAAACGCTGCTGGCTGAACCCTACAAGATAGATCAAAATAATGTACTATAGTATTGTACACCTTAAATAGGTCTATAAAAAGTCCGTATCAGCATTGCACCCGTGCGAAGCCGGGGCGGGTCACTAGTCACACTAATATTATAAATGCGAAATTTTGGATGGATGGATGGAAAGATGTTTGTTACCTCTTCACGCCAAAAGTACGGAACGGATCGGGCGGAAATTTTGTACACAGTTATTTCTAATCCTGGAATCAAACATAGGCTACTTTTTATCCCATAGCCCATATCCCAAGCCGCGGGCATAACCTAGTACTGAATATGTAATATGTTATATGTAAATACTAGCTTCTGCACGCGGTTTCGCAAGCGTATTTTCGGTACAGAAAGTGGCCTATTATCTAAGTTAAGCTTAGCTCTAAACGTACGTTAAATTTTATCTTGATCTGTTTAGTAGTTTTGAAGATCCTAGGTAACAAAAATTCAGATTTTACAAACTTTCGGCTTTATAATATTAGTAGGATAAGGTGTCCCCGTGTAACTGCGATCCCCGCATATGTGTGAAACTGGATCAAACATGATCAAGGAATACAATAATATATGATTTTATTAAAGACTTCATTAGTGTTATAAAGGGTGCCACGGAAAGGGTGAATTGAGCCGAAAGGGGGTGATTCTGGACATCGAAGGGCTCAACGTTTGTTCTACGATTTTTGAATATCAAATATCAAAATATTTCTCCTTTACTAGTTTATCTGTAACTACCTAACCTATCAAATTGAAACACTTCATTACGATAAATTTACGTGTATATGTAAAACCTTTAAATACCTTGATTTCTACTCTACTAGTTATTCTGCAAGTACGTAACCTACCAAATTGAAACACTCTATTTATTCTGTTAGGTACTTTATAACCTATAAAATTGAAACACTTCATTACGATAAATTTACGTGTATATGTAAAACCTTTAAATACCTTGATTTCTACTCTACTAGTTATTCTGCAAGTACGTAACCTACCAAATTGAAACACTCTATTTATTCTGTTAGGTACTTTATAACCTATCAAATTGAAACACTTCATTACGATAAATTTACGTGTATATGTAAAACCTTTAAATACCTTGATTTCTACTCTACTAGTTATTCTGCAAGTACGTAACCTACCAAATTGAAACACTCTATTTATTCTGTTAGGTACTTTATAACCTATCAAATTGAAACACTTCATTACGATAAATTTACGTGTATATGTAAAACCTTTAAATACCTTGATTTCTACTCTACTAGTTATTCTGCAAGTACGTAACCTACCAAATTGAAACACTCTATTTATTCTGTTAGGTACTTTATAACCTATCAAATTGAAACACTTCATTACGATAAATTTACGTGTATATGTAAAACCTTTAAATACCTTGATTTCTACTCTACTAGTTATTCTGCAAGTACGTAACCTACCAAATTGAAACACTCTATTTATTCTGTTAGGTACTTTATAACCTATCAAATTAAAACACTTCATTACGATAAATTTACGTATATATGTAAAACCTGTATAAAAAATAAATAAAATAAATAAATAAATAATGCTGGACAATTCACACAGCATTATCTAGCCCCAAGCTAAGCAGAGCTTGTGTTATGGGTACTAGATAACTGATATACTTATTATAATACACTACATAGATAGATATTTTTTATTATACATAGAAAACACCCAGACCAACGGAACAAATTTCTGCAGATCGTACACAAATTTGTTCCGAGGCGGGAATCGATCCCGCACCCGCAACCTCCTGCGTCGCAGGCGGACCTTCGCCCGCTGTGCCGCTGTATAAACTTTAAGTTTACAACTGTGAAGACACCCTATAGAGTAATTAGCAGCGTTCTATTCGAGCTCAATCCTGAATAGTAGCAACTCATCTCGCTGTATCGTGTCATCATTATGCTCAGAGGGCAATCAAAATTGCATTAGTGCAAGGTACAAGTATTATACATCTAAAGCGTATAATATACAACGTACAATAAACGTACAATAGCCTGTAATATATCGTACGTTTTCCTGTCTGCCTCGTTGGTCTAGCGGTCTGCATGTTCAACCGCTGATTATGAGGTCCTTAGTTATAATCCCGGGTCAGGCCAATAGTTGTTATAGGGTTTTTCAAGCAAGGAAAATTCACAGTAGCAGCCCGGAGGCAGGAAGTTGGCGGCGTTCCACCCCCGTGCCTTGGAAAGCATGTTAAGCCGTTGATCCTGCGCTTGACCTCTCCCCGGTCGTGACGATCTGTCGTCCCGGTCGAGTTATGAGAGCCAGGGAATAGAGAGTGCATCTATTTTTGCGCACACACTTGTGCACTATAATATGTCCTGCGCATCTGGTTCCTCTCCGAAGAGACTGGCCGCCGTGGTCGAAATTCGGCTAAGGAGGATATTATAACGTATATAATAAGTACGTCATGGTACAAATGTGTAACATTGGTGATTACCGCCGAGGCGCCATTGAGACCCGAGCCGTAGACGAGGGTCTTAAGAGAGCCGAGGACGGTTATCATCAATACACACGTGTATCATACGACATTCTTCAACACACGTGAATAAAATAACAAAAAAACTCATTTTATTACAGAGAAAACAAAAGTTATATTTGAGTGAAAGTTTTATTTATTAAACACGTAAGAGTTAAAATTATCTATTAAAATAAGAAGTTGCATGAAATGAGCAAGCAATAGGAACATTAATTTATTTGTTCTATTGAACACGATCTTTTTTTTGAAGTAACTCAACCAATAAAATTTAAAACAAAATCTATAACTCACTAGTGAGCACCATGAAAAAGTCACAGTTTGATTATGGGTGTCATTCGCGGTGACCATAGAGCCACTTTATGAGCAAATGTGTTTGAAAAAACCTTTTTATTTAATTTCTTGTGAGAAGTGGATTATAATTTTCAATCATATGCAGACAACTATCAGTGACTATTGCATGGACTACCCATAAAATACGACAACAAAACAGTTGTTTTCCACTTTGCTCACCTACAGGGGTTTTCAGTTTTCAGATTATGTCGTAGTGGACAAAACGTGACAAGGTGAAACCAAATTCGTTTTACTGTTTTTCGTGCAAAATTAAGCAGGTCAACGAGCATTGTGTACTTTCGGACATTGCTATAAGCGTTGATAAAGGAAAAACAATATTGAAATTGTGAATACAGCGCGAACCGCGGGCAAACAAGATAATATTAACACTCGCCCGGGTACGAAGGTACACGCAATCGGCGTTATATTGAACCAAATCCGTGTTTCAGGCTGCAAAATTAGAATGGCGTATCGGGTATATAGGCATTTCAAACTTATAAAAACTTTCATAGTTTGACAAATTCATTCATTATGAATGTGTGTGAGAGTAGTGCGCGCAGGGACGCGGTACAGGCGCGACGCGAACCGCACTCACCCTGATGAAGTCCCTCGTTAAGGGATGAAACGTTGGCGTTCTTCCAACACAAACTAGGTTCGTAGTTTACCCGCTTACATTCATAATGAATTTCAAACTTAGTATACACTACACCATAGGTCTCCCCTATTGAGCCCCTATTGCTTTCTTCGGTCATCTAAAGTCATGCCGCTGGCCGGAAGGCGACCTTCCCTACGTTTGCCAAGTCGCAGTCTCTACTCAAGAAAACGTTTACCCCGCCGGTTATCGGTTCTTCGGGAGATACGGCACACTGCCAATTCAGCTTGCTTATTCTATATGCCATGTCGGTAACCGTTATGAATTTCTGCAAGTTTTATTAACATCTAGGGCCAAATCAGCCCAACTCAATGAGGTTACGTCGTACGTTGGCGACCTCTGTGGCGCAGTGGACGAAAGGCCGCTTGGGACGCACATGTTGTAGATAGATGTTATACCAGATCAGCAGCATTTTATGCACCATCACGCAGCCCTTCAGGCTCCAGGACACGGGAAAAATCGTAGTTTTAAGCAACTCTCACAAAGGTTTTTGGTTTTCTAAGAAATTAAATAATATCACAAAAAAATTTGATGCGGGTTCAAGTCCCGTCGAAGTCAAATTTTTTTTAATATTATTTGACTTCTTAGAACTCTCACAAAGCTCTCAAAAAATGTATATTGAATGTCCTGAAATTCTAAGTTACGAAGTAACATTATCAATAAATTATTTATTGTTTTTTTTTTTTTAGTAGTAAACTACTAGCTTAGATAGTAGATGTTTAGATACTCTGCTCGTTTTATTTTTTATACTACTTTTGAAATTTTCTTGAATAGACCAGTCAACTAGAACAGTCTGCGTTACATAATCCGTCGGCTCGACTAACATTAAATCACGAAAGTTCCTATATATTTTGGACCGGCCCGTTCGCCTCATTATTGTAATAAAAAACAGCGTGAAAAATACTTAATGCATTCTGTATTCATTCAGTTACCTATCAACTATTGGGGAACATCATAGGCGTGCATGACTCAAAAGGGGTACTTATTAGAACATCAAAAATTAAAATATCTACAGTTAAAATGCCGATGTTTAAAACCCCTTAAATTACAATATCTAATACTTCAAATACCTTAATGATGAAACACCGACGTATTAAGCAGCTTAGTTTGCAATTCCTAAGATCCTGTTTACCTAATGGTTCAAAATATCTATATCCATAATATAAAAGTATACAATGTCGTGGTTTACAACATGGAAAGTTAAAACATCTACATAAAATAGTATGAGAAGATTGAAAACAAAATAGTTAGGAAAAATTCTCGGGCTCTCGGTTCAATTATAGATATACTCACGTATGTACACTACGGTAACACATAATCTGTGCTCTAATAACGTGGTGACGTAAATTCCATATACTCATTTCCACACCACCGCACCCATAACACGATTTGTTCGATCGAAAGCCGATTTTAAAAAGAGTTTATCCAGCTCTTTTATACGTGAAGCATCCGTATGCGTAGTTATAGCACTTTATAGCGTGTTATTGTGGCTACGCAATGTTTGTTTTGAATCGGACTTAGATTTTTGATTGCATGCACGTTTGATAGTATTTGGTGATTTGGACAGAATGCATTTTATAGAAATATCTAGCAATTTATTTTAAACTATGATAATATTCGAGCTAATCCCATCGATGCATCGATGGGATCAATCTCCAATCCAATCTCCAATCCAGAATCTCCCGAATTATATAATACTTGCATCGCGATCTAAGTATAATTCGGGAGATTGGGTACGTACTAGCTTCTCAAAAGTGTGACGTTCAAATTAGGCCTAATTAAGTCCACCCACATCGGTCATAGTCGGACCGGCGGCGCACAGTGGTCCCAAATCGCTAAAAAGCGGACATAGGGTTTTTTTTCGAATTTCGTTTTTCTGATTTCGCTATTCAACAACTCTATCGAAACTAAGAAAATTTTGTTGATAATACTTTTGAAAATTTTGTTAATAATACCTTATAGCCCAGGAGTTAAAGGCAAAAATCGTTTTTTTTTGTATGGGAGGCAAGTTTAAAAGTTTTGTTGGTTGAAAATCAATTTTTCTCCCGAATTGTACTGATATCGCGATGTAAGTATTATAGGGAGATTAGGTACGTACTATGTTCTCAAAAGTGTAACGCTCAAATTAGGTCTAATTAGGGCCACCCACATCGGTCATAGTCGGACCAGCGGCGCCGCCAGCGTTCGTGTTTCACGAGCTTATTGTTATCTCGGTCGCACGGCTGTCTAGGTACGTCTTTCCATCTTTGTTGTCCATTAGGTAGGTTTATTGCAAAAGATTGGAAATAGCGTGTCTTTATTTTTAGTTGTAACAACACAGAAATTTTGTTGAGTAGGCGCTGGGAAAACGTACCTCTACAGAATTTGACTTTATATCTATCGGAAATCCTCACCTTTCCACTTATTTTATTATACACAATTATTGAAAAAAAAATACTGATGGTCCACTGTATTTTCTGTTTGGTACTATTAAGTTCCTTAATTGTTAATTGGTGAGTGAATGAAGACTGAGTGACAGAATGATGAATTTCATAGACACAGTTACTTTTTACAGAGCTTTTTACCTACGAAAGTTTCGAATTTTATGGGGCCGACATAGTATGAAACGAATATTATTATACACTTGCGAGCTTTAAACTGGAATCGCTTCAAGGGTTGTTCAAGACTAATTTTTACAATTTCTTTGCCGTGAACTATGAGTTAAGTTATGTTTTCCCTTACGCAGGATTTATTGGCGACGATAAATTTTGATTTAATGCATGATAATGTCCGCTGCCACACCGCAGCAGTGACTAGACAGTACCGACAGACGTCTTCCATGTCGGCATTCCCACACTAGACTGGCCAGCCCTTATTCCTGACTTGAACCCAATCTGGCATATGTGGGACGAGCAAAAACAGCGGATACGAGGGAGAAATCCAGCTAATCCAGCTCCGGCACCCATAGAAGCCGATAGATGCAACTTCGACCTATTGAAATAATTCCCAAAATTTAGGTAGCCAATTTTAATTAATTTTAAATCTTCTTGATATCACTTGAAAGGTTACCTTTCAAATGATATACCACAATCTATAGTTCATTGTACATAAATTGTAAAAAAATTGTTTGATCAACTCGCGATGAAGCGATTCCATTTTAAAGCTCGCAGTGTAGATTGATTTTTCCATGAAAAAGTATTGAACATACAAAATATATATACACTCGCGTGCAACTGAATCGAATCAAGCGGTACTTAGCACAAAAGTAGATTCAGTAGTCTACCACAGTAACTCAAATCTGTCTTACTTTTTATCAGGAAAAAATGTGTGTGAAGCCGGCTTTTCACTATGGGATATAATATAATATATATTACATCTTGAGATATAATATTTTATCGCTCACCATACATTTTGTATGGGACCGTTTACACTGTGCTATAATATATATTACATCCCAAACTATAAATATTTTTTCGACCGAGTGAGCGATATTTGAAGGTCATTTGAAGGTGTATATCTTACCTCACGTCCCCGGACACCGCGCCTCCCCCGCTTCGCCCTCAGTTTGAATGTTGGCGTTCGTGTGCAGACGTGTAAACTGATCATGTGTGTTCCAAAATATATATCTTACAGTGTGAATAGCAATCGCGGGATGTAATATATAGCACAAGATGTAATTTATATTATATCCCATAGTCAAAAGCCGGCTTAATTCCCCGGGCAGAACCAAGTAGCAAATAAAACAAAATATACTATTTATTGGGCAGAAGCCTTATTCACAAAGAAAATTACAATAAAATGATAGAAATAAATTAGAACTAGTATTTACAATTGAAACAATTGAGCTAACTGCAGACTGTTGCATATACTATTTTATTCTGTTGATTATGCTGATTCAAATAATAAAGTCCTTTATTTTTGGACTCAAAATGTCGCCGAGTCAGTAAAATAATACAAAATATTGAACAAAAATAACAAAATCAACTACCTACAAATTAAAAAATCGCCTAAGAAAATTCAGTGTCTTAAAAAAATTATCAGTATGTACTTAAACTACTTAAGATATGATTTTGATTGTCAGTCAAACTATGTCCCAAAAGAAAAATAAGAGCAAGGAATAATATTACCATAGTGGACAAGATTTTGATGACGATCCCCTTCGAATGCTCCGCGTCCCTTTGTATCCTGTAATGTAATTAAATACGCCTATGTTGTATGTAATTAAATGAGCCCTTGCTGTAATGACACGAGAGACAATCCCGAGTCCGTCCGTGTAATAATAACTGTCCATGTCCATTATTGTCCATAACATCCCTTGCCGTCCTTGTGTCATGTTTGAATGAAAGAATGGACCTGTATTCTTTGTTATTAATGTGTATTTGAAAAGGAAATGGAACACATTTTTTATTAAAACACTACGTGTGCTGGCTGATGGTGGCTGACACAGGAAAAAAATCGGTTTTTTACAATTTTCTAGGATCTATAAGTAATTTAGACAGCAGACAGGAATTCACTTATAACGGGATATTTACCATGATTTAAGTTTTGTGCTTTCCAATATTTCGGTGCAGTTACATGCACCATGATCACGGAATAACTGAGGGCGGACGTTATAAGTGACTTTTAGTGTTAATAACCATGATGGATTTAAAAGTTTTATAGCAGACAAGAAGTTTTGAGCACATTGTAAGCCATTCGCTATGAATCTTTGCAAAAACAAATTTTGAAGTAGTTTGTTTTGGAGTCTATCCATAATGTTGATTTTAGTAATCAATCTGTTAAGGTCTTCACCTCACCTCTTAACCGCAAAAGCCTGTATTGATCCACAACTAGACGCCTGATAAGCGCCTTAAATAAAATAAATAAAATATTTCCTTTATTACCCATATTTAAAATACAATTTAACAGTACTTTTGTACTTTTAAACCAATCTTATTTTTATTATTAATTCACAAGTTATTATATTATGTACCTAATATAATTATTATATGTTGATACTAATTATGAAAATAATAAATTATAAATATGTAGTGTCATTTATTAAATTTTTATAGGGTTTATCCATTTCTGGATAAAGGCCTCCTCCATCTCATGCCAGTTTGCTCTATTTTGAGCCACTCTTATCCACTGTTTTCCTGCTACCAATGTCATCCTTCCAGTGGCGAGCTGGTCGGGTCTCTCTAAGATAAGCGCCTAATTGACTTTTATCTCATGGGGGTAATGCCCATAATCCTCACGCTAGGGATCGCAGTACGGTGGTAGAATTGGTCTGTAGGGGGCGCTGCTGCCCACCCCCGGTGGATAGGTATGCCTTAGTCGCCTTTTACGACACCCGTGAGAAGAATGGGGGTGGTGCAAATTCTAAGCCGGCACCACACAGCTTCTAAGCCGGTACCACAAAACTGTTAAGGTCACTAGACTCAAAAACCGTAATTTGGTTCGTAGTTTGCTTTATCGAGGGTTCATAACAAATGGCTTCATCATCATCATCATCATCATTGACCTTTTAGCATCTACGGAAGATGATCAAAGTGACGTTAGTTCGGTTGGTTTTTTATTTTATCGTGGGTTCATAGCAAATGGCTTACAAGCACCCATAGCACAAGCCCTGCTTAGCTTGGGGCTAGATAATGCTGTGTGAATTGTCCAGCATTATTAATTTATTTATTATTTATTTACTGTCGGCCCATTATTCGCGTTAGTTTAGTATATTTTCCCAGACTTCGCGAGACACAAGTGTATCTTGTGCTCCTCTATGATTATCAGTACTGTTTTCGCCGCTCATTCACTAGATAGCTGATATACATATTACAATACACTACATAGATAGATATTTGTTATTATAGGTACATAGAAAAAACATCCAGAACACCCTGAACAAATATCTGCAGATCGTACAAACATTTGTCCCGAGGCGTGAATCGAACCTGCAACCTCCTGCGTCGCAGGCGGACCTTCGCCCGCTGCACCACAGAGGTTCGTCTAGCAGTGTACAGTTGTACAACAGTCTACTACAGTGTCAACAGTCTTCCAAAAAATGTTACAGAGGCAACAAGCCTTCTTACAAGAAAAAGCTGTTGTCAATAACCCAGTGCTTCAGGCACTGGGTTATTGACAACAGTTTTTACAGCTACGACGAGTTTTTAGCTTGACTAAAAGTGACTAAATGTTATTATCTGTTTGTATATAATTTATACTAATTATTATCTAGCTATTCTTTAATTATAATTTTAATGTTAAAATTGTATAATTTTAACTCATTTTTATGCATCTATTTATCTTAATTCATTATTACTTCTACAATTTAATGTATGTTTTATAACGTGTTATTCTTGTATTGTACAAAATATTTTTTTTTCTCATAGGTAGGTATATAATTCAATTTTTATAATTATACTATATAGGTTACAGTAATTGGTGTTCAAATTATAAAATTCAAAGCCAAATAATAGACAAGATATAAAAATTATCAAGGAACTTGGAAATATAGGTACCAAAATAGGTAAATTAATAAATAAATGAGTGAAACACTCACGAATACATCTAAATAGATCAGCAGGTAGGTAGTTTTTTTCTTCAAATTGACAACACTCCAAACGCCCCAAAAAGGAGTTTAGAGTTGTATAAATGACCTGTATAAATTTTCATTTAATAAAACAAAGCCCGAACGAATGATTATTATCCTTAGCACGTGAAAAACTTAGCAAACAAAAACATCCCAATCTTGATTCCAAGTTGACTAATTAATAATACTTTGGCGAGTGCTAAAGACGTTTTAATGAATATTCCGCTTATTTATTGGACGTTCTTTGTTTAGTTTTCCTCTTTGTTATATGCATTCTGTGGGAAATAAATTAATTGACAAGTTTTTCTTATTTTCTCCATGAATGCTTTTAATCTTTCTTTCCGTTTAAGACAGAGTTTTTCATTAAAAACTTTCCAAGAGAGGTGTTCTTCCAACACAAATAAGGTTCGTAGTTAACCCGCTAACATCCGTAATGAATTTGTCAAACAATGATAGTTTTTTGAAGTAAAATTACCAAGACTATAAGATATAGATTATCTAGGCACTTATCTACTAATTTATACCTTGTAAATTTATTGACTGTAATTGTTTATTATACAGGGTGTAACAAAAATAAGTAACCAAACTTTCAGGTGGGGTGTAGAATCGAACACTGAATTCAGGAAAAATATTGAAAAAAAATCCCGCCCTTTAGTTTTCGAAAAATTTAATAAATAGGTACGAAATTTTCACAACATTAGGCAATAGACTATAATACATGTGTCTATTTGGAATTTAAAAAAAAATGGCCAAAAAAGTACCTGTATTCATCTCTTTTATAAGCCCATAACACCTAAACGGTGCCCTAATGAGCGGCCACCGCGGTCATCGACCCGCGACATCATTGCAGCGGAAGCGAACAGGCTGCACGGCGTGCTTAGATATGGAGCCTACGTACAACAAATACATTCCAATTTTCCTCTAGGAATTAAAAAATAAATGACTTATTTTAAGTCTTTACACACGTTCTATCGCGAAAATGCATAGTTAGTAGGTACATTCATTAAGCATGCACCTTCCTACTAAAAGATATTCACTACTAGCTTTTATTTTTTCATATCGTTGACTACCTAAGTACCTACCTTCACATTGACCTTTAAAAACACGGTGAGTAACTTACAATGAACCCCATAAAAGGTTGTTACAATTTGCATTTCCGAAGCACCAGACTGAGACAAGAAAAGGCACAAACTTTTAGCGCGCGAGAGCGAGATAGGTATACAAACTTAGTTCATCCGAATGTTCACCCAATGCTAGGCTTATTGTTAGTTTTGTCAAACTGTCATACCACAGAAATGTTATCATAGGGTCAATGGCCGTTTAGTCGCATCATTGCAAGCGCAAGGTGAAGGTCGCGGCGGCGCTTATCGGTTTTTTGTGCGTAAAAATGGCTCGTATGCGTTATTCAGATATTGAATGCCACGAGATGAAAATTGAAATGGGATAGTTGGAATGCATTGGCTAGCTTCCTACATAACTACAACACGTGCAGCCCGCCGCCGCGCGCGCTGCTGCGATATCGCGTGTCCGGTCGTGGTGCCCCCCGTAAAAAGATGTTTATCTGCTAAAAAGGTGTACAACAAGGTACGTAGACCTTTTAATCATATTTTAATGTCAAATAAACATGTGCATCAGTCGTTTGCGTAATGTAGTGAAAATTCCGTATTTATTTTATTTTTC
Source organism: Eupithecia subumbrata (assembly GCA_949316285.1). Taxonomy (NCBI): domain Eukaryota; kingdom Metazoa; phylum Arthropoda; class Insecta; order Lepidoptera; family Geometridae; genus Eupithecia; species Eupithecia subumbrata. The sequence continues at coordinate 10,561,532 of OX438630.1, read as the reverse complement.
GAAAACTAAAGGGCGGGATTTTTTAAAAAAATATTTTTCCTGAATTCAGTGTTCGATTCTACACCCCACCTGAAAGTTTGGTTACTTATTTTTGTTACACCCTGTATACAAAGAAAGAGCTAATCTTAAGATTTGATTAATAATTTGTATAGCTTCGACAAAAACTTAACGGACTTCACTGTCTTTATTAAAGAATAAGGATTTGCGCTATTAAAATTAAAAATAACAAAAACCGCAAAAAATTACGAAAACCTCCTCATTCGTTATTAAACCCACACAAGCTCCCGTCAATGACGTGATGCCGTGATAAGTCGCGTCACTCATTATAGAGAAACACGTAGGGAGCGGCGACAAACATTAACGACTCAATAACGCTTTCTGACGTAAATAACTAGTTATTAGTAACGAATTAGAACTAGTATTTACAACTGAAACAATTGATTTAACTGTAGAATGTTGCCAACGATCTACAGGTAGCTCATCTGATCCATGTCCATTCTTGATTAGTAATGTACGTATGTTAGTGGGTTTTGGTCAGATTATGGCAAAATACTGAAGGTAAGTCACCTGCTAATACATTACCAGACTATTATAAGTACCTACCATACGTTATATTTTATAGCGTTGTACAACTCACAATGCTTTTGAGGTGGTCAGATTTATATGGATGATGGTTGCACAGAACTCAATAATTTGCACTTTAAATATTATACATACCTACTTAATTTTAAAATTGTCTTTAGGCACGGCAAAACGAGACAGCTACCACGGGATTGAAAAATTGAATTTCCAACCTTTTACGCATTTGATGTCGAGTCGATGTCATCTTTGTTTATTTATATCTATTCCAACCTCGATAACTAGCAGTCAGTGATTAAGTCAGCAGTTACCCCAATCGGTTAATTCAAACAAAAACTACAAGCTTACGTCCCAAATTATTTCTGATAGGTAGCGTAGCGGTGACTGTGCTACGGAATACCGGCAGTCGGAATACCGGAGCACGGTATATCGAAAGTACACAAAACCGCAGATCGAAATACCGAAAGCTCATGAAGCCGCATCACGGAATACCGAAAGCACACAACATCGAAAAACTTTAGACCGAACGAACACAATCTCGAATGCACGCTATACCGAAAGATCACGAAATCGAAAGCACGCAATGTCGAAATTTTCTTCACGGTTGTACGTTAACGCTTTCACTGCCCAGCCTCAGCGGTGCGACCCGCAGGGGCGCGCCGCCGCTATACGGAGCTCCAGATGAGCGAGTGCGTCGATGGCAATGTAAGTGTTAATTTTGTCTTACTGGATGTATTAGTAGAATAGCAAATAACGTTAAACATATTTGGTAACGGTTTTTCCATCGTTACGTGGCTCGTCCCTAAGCATCGGTTGTTCAAACATAGCTCGTGTGCATTATGCCTTAGATAGTTGAAAGCTAGGTACACCCTTTCAGACTCTGAATGCTGTCTGGGATGACCCGGCTCTTTGTAACGTTGTGAACAGATTCTAAAGGCCATTATACAACCATCTACTTCTTTAGTTTTACATACTTAGTAGATAGGTTGGTAGGTACTTTACTTTTGTTAAAAGCATTCTCATGGTGTCTCACGGTGTGAACAGTCTTTAGAAGGCATAAGAAATTTAAAATAAAGATTCAACTTTTGAAATGTTTATTATTAACTACAGAAAAGATAAAATACCTAATTAAATAAAAAAATATGTGGGTAGTGGGTTCGAATCTTCTTCTTTTTTTTTTTTTAATCGGTGATTTGTCGTAGTAATCAGTTTCTTTATTGATGACGGTTGCTACATGTCATCAAATACTAATTAAAATGATTTATACCCAAGTAAGGTATAATTTGTTTTTTTGTTTATTGCAGAGAAGCATGATTTGCCTCAAGAGATGCCTCGTTCCTTTTTATTTTTATTTATTTATTTATTAAGAGAATAATATCCTTACAGGTTTTTTTATTTGCGTTGTTTTCTATTTCCTTTTTAACATTTTATTTTCTTAAAATACGTAAACTATTTTGTTAGATACCTACCTAGGCTTCGTGCTTTATTTAACGCATTCCCTGCCCAGCCAGACCCCAAGGGGCAATGAAAATTTTAACATTAGCCACAAATATTACCTGCACCGGCACGGATTAGGTAATTCACGTGGCGTATTTAACGGTTTATCACGTTTTGTAATCGAGCGCAAGTTGATCTACGTTATTTGCCGTATACAGGGTGTTTACTATACTGGTTGTTTGCTATACAGGATGTTTGCTCTGCACCCAATTATCGCTGTATATCGCGACATAATCAGACCCGCGTAATTAGAGTGAAACCGAATTGTAAACATTTGATTACTTGAATTACATTAATGCCATCTATATTTATCCGAGCCATAATTATTCTACCGGGAGATAAACCGACGTTAATTTGGCAGTGGTTTATTGTAAAATAACTGCCGTCATGTCACCAATTACTGTTTTCTGATTATTATTTGTATCATATTTGTTTATGATATGGATTGATGGATTGCAGAGAACAAGCTAGTTTTAAAAATATTATTATGACCACTCCATTAATTCATCCACAGCAGAAGGATAGTATCACTCAACAATTCTCCCTATTAAATAATAATAATAATCATTCATTTTTCAACACAAAGGTTCTCTTAAAGTAGACCAAATAATATTTTGTCTACTATATATATAATATTTTGTATATTATACAGAGTGATTGGTAGCGGGGTGCAAAGCTTGAAGTTGATGCTAGCGTAACCATTTGGAACCATTTGAGCCATGGTTGTCTAAGACGATGTCTGACCATTAATTTTTCACCAAATTTTTAAAACCTAATTTTTACCTAATTTTTAGTGAATTTAGTTAATAATAATCATTTATTTTTCTACACAAAGGTTCTCTTAAAGTAGACCAAATAATATTTTGTCTACTTTGTCCAAATGTATATTATACAGACAGAGTGATTGGTAGCGGGGTGCAAAGCTTGAAGTTGATGCTAGCGTAACTATTTGGAACCATTTGAACCATGGTTGTCTAAGACGATGTCTGACCATTAATTTTTCACCAAATTTTTAAAACCTAATGTTTACCTAATTTTTAGTGAATTTAGTTAATAATAATCATTTATTTTTCTACACAAAGGTTCTCTTAAAGTAGACCAAATAATATTTTGTCTACTTTGTCCAAATGTATATTATACAGACAGAGTGATTGGTAGCGGGGTGCAAAGCTTGAAGTTGATGCTAGCGTAACCATTTGGAACCATTTGAGCCATGGTTATCTATGACGATGTCTAACCATTAATTTTTTACCTAATTTTTAAAACCTAATTTTTACTTATTTTTTGTGATTTTAGACTAGTGATTTTGAAGCCAAAAACGAATCTGTGTGCGAGTTGACAAGCATACAACTTGTTCTACGCACACGAGCGCTCGTATACGAATAGGAAAATGAGACGTAGGTATTTATCGTATTTTTGGCTACACCTCGTTTGTGTCTAGGTACTATCATTCAAGACCCGAGTTCACCAACAGATGGTTAAATTTTAAACAGTTGTTTTAACGTTTTTGACACAAGTTTTCATACATAAAACGTCAACGTTAACCGATGAAGTAGCCTAACCGTCCAATTATCAAATGGTGAACACAGACGTAAGCCTTCTTCTTCTAAGGCCGGGGTCACTCAGGATAATACAATACAATACAATACAAAAATACTTTATTGTACACCAACAAAAATACAATACAAGAGACATTACATGAGACGCAAGTACAATGGGCGGCCTTATCGCTTAGATGCGATCTCTTCCAGGCAACTTTGGATAGAAAAAATTATGTGAATTTAAGAATGGCAGGGTGTATCAATTATAAGCATTCTTAAATAAATGTAATTAACGGATAATGTAAGGATTCTAACAGGCATTTAAAAGATTGGTGCACTAAAAAAAGGAACGTACAAAATAAACACATTCGTGAACCCAAAAACACATACACTTCGTTTTAGGGCAGTCGTGTGACAACTGTAACAAGGGACCATAGTCAAGACTCGATGGGTTGAAACATAATAAATAAATAAATAATAATATGAAACAGGGTTTTTATTGGAAAAGTGGACTAAAAATTCAAAACAAGCATGCTGCTGTGTTCAGCCAAAGACGCACTTTCATCTATCCATACTACTAAAATTATAAAAACGAAAGTAATTCTGTCCGTCTGTCTATTAGTAGTCTATAGACGGAATCTCGGAGGCGGCCACAGACTACTTTTTATCCCGGAAGAGAGCATGTGAAGCCGTGGACAGGAGCTAGCATATACCAAATCCACATCATATATCGTATTCCCAACATAGTCTGCAATGGATTTTGTTGCTGATAAGGATCAATCTTTGCAAAGAAATGTATAACTAAAAATGAAAGGAAAAAGCAAGGTGTCTTTTTTTTTGATAAGCCATTCGGGTCGATTTCCATGAAAAGTAAAAGATATACAAAAATACAAATATGCAGTTATTGTTTTAGTAAGTCGAGGGCATGACTCCTTTCACCACTTTTCTCTAACTCGCGTGGTTTCGGACTTGGCCATCACCGCCCTTCTCAAAAAACCACCCTGTATACGAAACCCTCATCATATATCGTACTCCCAACATAGTCTGCAAGTGCGATGGTTAAATTAACTTTTTACTGCGGCTCAACTGGCCCTGTTTTATTGACATTGGTAGATCTTGGAGCTTTCGCGAGATAAGATTCCAGCATTCTGTTGTTATTTGTTTTGTTTTCGTTTTTTTTGTTGATCTTTTTTGCTGAGGGTAGTTTGGATTGCTTGGGTTAAAGAATAATGGTCTATTTTTCGCTCATGGCGGAAAAAGATAGGATGTCAGCATCGGTGTAAGCAAAAATTTTGGAGATAGGGTGGGTATAATCTCGAAAGTGGAACGCTCAAATTAGGTGCAATTAAGTCCACCCACCTCAGTCATAGTCGGAATATAGGTTGTTGAAGAAGATGAAAAATTAGTCATGCATGACTGGGAAAAAAGGTGACACGTTATAGTATCGTTCGTAGATTTCACCTTTTCTCTTGACCTAGGCTTTCTCATAGAATGTAGAGTCGTTTCTTTTCTCAAAATGACGTCAATATCGTTATGAGGAGTGAATGCCTACATGCATGCGAGGAAGAACCATGCATGTAGGGGGAAGTCCCCTAGTGACGGACACCTAAGGTTTTCAGGCAATAAAAAAGAAACTGTTTTCAAAAACGTTTATTTATTTATTAATTAAGTAAGCCAACAAACTTTAAAATCAAAATAAACTAACATTAATGCAACATCTACATAAACATTAACTAAAACTTAAATCAAACTTTGGTAACGAAAAATGCTATCATTGCAAGTGGCACCTACTACCGGACGGAATTAGCGTCAAAACCCCAGCACCAGACATCTTAAAAAAATCATGCAGCTATCGCATACGTAGGCTTCTGAATATTCAGGGATGTCAGCCCAAGCTTCGTGAGACCACTCACGGCAGCTGGAACATTGTATCCAGTCTTTGTCATTGTCTTCTAAGCACGCTAGGCAAGTAGTTTTAGTATTATTAATTTCAGTTATCGTTTCCTTTTTCTTTGCTTTATCTCCACTTTTTCCTTCGACCTTCACACCTTTTGTTTATTCCCCTTCTCTTCTATTGCTATTTTATAGATATTTCCCATTTCTTTCTTTTTGTCCTTTGCGTTCTTCTCATTTCCATCATCCTTTCATCATCATCCTTTCTTTTTCTTCTCCTCCATTTCAATTTCTCTTCGTTCTTCTAGTTACTAAAACAACGTACTACATCTGCCATAAAAAGTATAAATAACTACTTATGAGAAAATACAATTTATTTTTTGTCCGGCGTTAAGGGACGACTTTATGTCCGGTACCACGGGACAGAAACTCCCCAAAATTACGTCATTTGTGTCAAAACTTCTTTGCAAACGAACAAAAACTTTTATAAATATCAAATATCAATGAATCACTTACTATATTAACAATAACTATAAACACATAAACACAAACACATAGCAATAACACTCACTTAGATTATATGTGACGCACTGTATACCCGCCAAAAGCAAGAAACAACCTCTCCCAGCTTGGCCACGCGCGTCCCTGGCATATCGCGTCCCGCGGCCGGGCATCGATATGCTCTCCCGCGCCCCTTTCACCGGTTTTTGAATCGAACGTGTTGCAACTTGCCGAGATAGTACGAGTGTCTGAAACTAGGTGCCGTCCGTGGTTACGGGAACTCCCCCTACATGGTATAAGAACCATGCGTGTACATGGTATAAGAACCATGCATGTACATGGTTCTTATACCTCGACAAGCTCGCTTACAACTCTTTTCTTCGTATAAACGCTCAACTGTATAACTATTTTCACCGAACAGGAGGAAGATTTTATTGATGTGGCAGAGTCGAGACATTTTCTTCACCTTCTACATAGTACAAAACAAAGTCGCTTCCTGTCTGTCTGTCCCTATGTATGCTTAGATCTTTAAACTACGCAACGGATTTTATTGCAGTTTGTTTATAAGATAGAGTGATTCAAGACGAAGGTTTTTATGTATGCATGCATAATCATGCATAATATAGTAGAGAAACACTGATAATTTTAGAGGTGTCTAATGTGATGTCGATAATAAACACATTTTTTGCGCTTACATTGCAATCGCTGGCTGAACCCTATGAGATAGATCAAAACAATGTACTACAGTATTGTACACCTTAAATAGGTCTATAAAAAGTCCGATGATAGTATATTATGTCTTTGTCTTAGGGATAACCCACAATAACCATTTTTTATCCTTTACTTTTTACGAGAAATAATGGCTTATTTACGAAGCGATTTTAAGCAATACAGCATTAATCCTTATCCAATTAAGTACCTTATATACATAGTGCATTTAATATAGATCAATGTGACCCTTTACAGCATATAATTTAAATGATAGTTTTCGAAGATATTACAGATTTAAAATGCAGGGACATAGCGCCGACTCTGTATTTTTAGTATCAGCATTGCACCCGTGCGAAGCCGGGGCGGGTCGCTAGTATTTTATTAAACAAACTCTTTACATCACATATTGTCTGAAGTAAAGAGTATTAATATTAATATTTATGTTAATATCACATCAAATTGAATATATTTCAGTCTGCCAAAGAACTTGTAGGTACGGCTTGCGGCACGTAAGTAACGGGTAGTGCAAAATTAATGTCATACTGTGAATTTGCTTTAATTTTTGCAAAAAGCGTCAAATGTCACTGTCATTTGACATTTATGTTGCAAACAGATAATCAGCAAGCCATGGAACGATGCACAATTGAAGAACCACCTTTTGGGCTTTTTAAAATCTCCCGTTTTCCACAGCAAACCACGAACTTTGCAATTCATCTGGCTCCAAATTAGCGATTTCTTTTCCAATGTTAGCTTTCGCTGTCAGATAACCAGCGTTCCTCAATTTTATGTTGAGCAACATGACGCTGAGGCAGACCTTTTTGGTTCACATAGAATAAATACTTGTTTATATTTTAAGGATTTTTTTATTATTATTGTTTATTTTATGTGGGAGCCAATAAATTTATTTTCTTTCTTCTTTCTTTCTTCCAAGACTTGCAAGGTTTGTGGTGTATTTGCAAAAATTAACGCACGTTCACAGTATGACATTACTTTTGCGCCACCCAGTACTTACCACGTCCCTGGAGTCTACACGACAAAGTCGGCGAGCTGGTGACAAGGACAGTCACACGCACCAAACCGCTGGGCTGTGTCGCCGATCTTAGGGTCGGACTCCACCAAAGCGGAGGCGAGACGAACGGAAAAGAGATGTTAACTTAATGTTAACGTTAACGTTAATATAATTAATTTAGTTTTTTTTATTTTTGTGATGTCTTTTAAACAAACAATAGGTCGTTATCATACATCTCGTCACCGCTCAGCTTTAGCCGACACCACCGCGGAAATGTATAATATTTGTATCCGTATAAAAAAAATCGAGTGGTTTTTATTCGGCGAATAACGCGGACCATGCGAAACCCCGAGTGAAATCCAAGTTAAATATACTGCTACCGTTCTGGGTAGCGAATACCGCGTTAGTTTGAACAAGCCTTAATACTATACTATAATGTTTAGGCGCTAGTCGAGTAACGAACTTGACTCCCACGCGAGCAATAACTGCGCTAAAAACAACGCATTATCGGAAACCAATTATCGCTTTAAATCTCCCAATCGAAGCCACAAGGTCGTGACCGGGAGTCGAACCCGCTCGCCGCTACATTAAACGGGATTCCCAGCTGGGTCCAATCAGCGTGAGTCTAATTGCCGAAACCGATCTCACCGCCCTACGTGATGGCTGATAGAGCGGGCGGATAGTTTTACGGATACGGAAGTCTGTAATCAAGTCACAGTTTTTACGGAATCCACACAGCAACATCTACCCATCTTACTATCGGATGATTGCACAAGATCAAAAGATAGACCACGTGTCTTTTGATCTTGTGCAACCATCCAATCAATAGTAAGATGGGTAGATGTTGCTGTGTGGATAGTTCAGGATTATTAATTTATTTTACAGTTGCAGTTTCGAAGAAACGTCTTTTTCAATGATTTTGTTCGTCGAGATATTATACTGATGACTCAATTTTCTATGGGATTTAATACATCGCCTCTTAGATGCTGATAAATCGCAAATCAAATTCAACACACAGAAAACTCTCCACCGACGACGAGTTTTTTTCGCGGACTAGATCATAACCCGTCTACCCTTCCGTAACTTAGCAGAACCTAGATCTACCCCGGGTAGACCTAGGTTCTGCTTAGTTACGGAAGACGAAGACATCCCTATTGTGTACTGATTAGCACACACCGCTGAGGATTGGGACCAGCTTGTGTTTTAGAAACTGGATTCAATGCTCCAATGGATATTTGATTTTGTGACTTGATTACAGAGACTTTTAGCGGTTGTCTTAGTTGCTTTTAATTAACCATTCTTCTTCGACATTCATTCTTCTGTCTTCGACATTCAGATAATTTTTAGCGAATTGTTGGATTTTCTTACTTCTACTATTTGAGTTTATTATTTGGCATTAATGCGAAATGCGAGTTTGGATGATATATTGTTGGATGGATGGATGTTTGTAACCTCTCTCGCCAAAGTTACTAACTAAATAATTATACATGTAAAGGTCCGAAATGTAGGTACCTATGTAGGTCCAAACCTGGAATAAAATTATGATATTTAATAATAACTTGCTATAGGCTACTGTTTGTGGCTAAAAAAAGGACGAGAAGCCGAGGGCATAAGCTAAGAGTCCATACTGCAAAACAATTTAGCGACTTTTTAATAATTTTCTAGGTTGCCTGGGAGAAATCGCTCTCAGCGATAAGGCCGCCTTTGTGGTATGTTTATTTCTCATTTAGATATAAGACTTTTATTCATATGTATTATTGGTACAATAAAGTGTTCATTCATTCATTCATTTCTTCTCAAGACATTCAAACAACTTTTCCTGGGATTTCGCGCGAGCTGACAAAGTCTCAAAGGGTCGATTGAAATCGTTCATAAAACAACACCGTATCTATTTCTTCTTCCATGAAGCCTAACACCTATAAATTAACTATTCTAAAGTGAATCACCAATTGAAACAAAGAAACCCATCTTTCAATACCGTTACGGAAAAGGCTATCTCGAACGGTAAATCAAAATTAAAATGCTTTTTCAATTTTCACACCGAGTTTAATGTTCTATCCGCGAACCTTAATTTAATTTATGATTATTTCAATTATTTAAAATGGACGACCGGTCGGACGGTGGGTCATTCCAGTTAGACCTTTATTTTACTTACATTTCATCATTTTCCCACATCATCATTCGCTGCGTTGGTATACCATATCCTAACTTCATGGCAAATGTGTGGCTACACGCTGTAACATAAAGTGTCGAAGAAATAAGAACAGAATAAGTTTTGACCAATAAAAAAAAACAAAGACAGGCCTATGCCCAGCAGTGGGTCGACAAAGGCTGATATTGATGAATAAAAAATTCCAATCATGGAAGAATAAGAATAAGAACCATTTATTGTTCAAACTGTGTACATAGTTGGTCATAAGAACTACTTTTATATTGTTCAACAGTTTATCCCTTTGGACATACAATAACATAAGTTAACATAATTATAGGAATTGCACACCTTCTTTATACTTAATTAAGGTATAGAAGCATAAAAGAAGCATAGAAGTGATCAATTCTAACGAGAAGGAACAACACTAGGCTCGCTATGACTCAGCCAACTGGCGACTATACCAAAAGATATAACACTGACATGAGCCACAAGAGAGGGAATATACCTAACCCGACACAAAGTCACGGGAAGCATTCGTCCCGTCAGGAATTGGACTGCGCTACTCACAGCAAATAACAATGTTCCATAACACAAGGGGATAACAATATCCCATTCCCGTACGCAAATCCCTTCTAGCGTACAGTTCTCTCAAATAGTATCTCCATCTCGTCAAACGTAGGTAACAAGGAATGATAAAGATTTGTAGGCTTCTTGAACGTACCTAGTTGTTGCCTGTGATATTGAACCCTGAATTTGAACCCTCTCTTCTTAGAAACAAAGACTCGAGACTTTGGTCTTGGTTCGAAGTTTCAGTGTCCATGCTGCAAGCAATTTTCACAAAACGTTTCAAAACTGACGACAAAGGTATTAAAAGGAGGTGGAACTGGCTATGGAATAAAATTATAGTATGAACACCCAACAAATTAAAATAAAGTAAGAGATTTTTTCAGGATAACTGTATGTTAATTTTATTGTAAAGATGACAAAAAACAGGCAAGGACGGCAGTCTGTTGGCAGTAAAGGATTTTTTTTTTCGGTCTATAATTTAAGTTTTAGGTTTGTGAAAAAACCTTTTCCCACATAGTTTTATCATCACTTCAGGGTCCGGTTCGTATTCTATCATTATGGGAACGGTTCTAGGCTTCATTCCACCTCTAGGGTAAGGGATCTTCTAACCTGGCGTCAAGGTACAGTAAAAATTATTTTTCGTAGTTTACTGTCCGTTATATTCTCACTCTAAAATTCAAAAAGATGTCTATAGTCAGAACCAAGCGGAGCGTACTTCTTTTCACACCATCTTAAAATTGGATTCGTTTCAACGTCTTCTTCCCTCTTTGTGGAAGACATTTTAGTATTGATAGTAGATTTCCGGATCGTTAGGCTGAGTTAAGTAGACCCAGAGCTTAACTGAACCTGATTGGTCCTCCTTAGTCAAAATAGGTATAGGACCTCCATGCTTACAATGGTGCTACCAAATTACCATAGACATAGACAGTCCACTTGATAAAATACAAAGATCCTCTGACTACGTTTCATAAAATATGTAAAATCTGGTTACTTCTCCTTTCACTTTTTAACCCCCGACGCAAAAAGAGAGAGGTGTAATATGTTAAACGTGTCTGTCTGTATCTGTGTATCTGTCTGTGGTATCGTATCTCCCAAGCGGATGACCCGATTTCCGTTTAGTTTTGTTTTTGTGTCATAGATAATTTTATCCCGAGTGTTCTTAGCCATGTTTCATGAAAATCTGTCGGGGTGTTTAAATTTTTTTTTAATTTTGTTCTTGTAAGAATGAGTAGGTACCACTGGGTACAATGTAGGTAACTTAGATCAAGCTATAGGTCAATTTTTGAAAGCTGGCGTGATTTTTGTTGATTTCATTAAATTATTCACGCTAACGTCACAAATCCATGCCTGCAGTACACAAAAACCAAAAGGGGATCGCGCCAGTAAAAAAAATATATATAAATAAAATAGATTTTATAAAATTACCTGACCTAACACCACAGTCCACACGTTGAACGTGAAATATTTTACTATTCAAACAGATACGTAATACGAAACCTTCAAAAACCTCAGAGTGAGAGAGCGCCTCATAAAAACCCATTTGGGTTAAATTTTGACTGGTTCACGACACGTTGTCTTTCTCTTAAAAATCTTTGGGTTCACTACGAACTCAGATCACAATCTAAGTTCTTAAAAAGTAATAAAAAGTAAGGCTAGGTAATTGACAAGATTTTGAGTTCCCTTGCAAAAGGAACCCTTCCATAAAAACTTATTTTTATTAGAATTCAAAGTGCCTATTTCAAACACCCACTTTCGACCCTGATTGGATACGAAAGGAAGCAATTCTAATTGAATTCTGTGGTGGAACAATGAATTTGGGATCAGAATTTTGAATCAATTGAATCGGTATTTTATACCGAGTTGAAATTAATTAGAATGTTAATTGTTCATTGGCAGAGGCCTTAAGGCGATTGGAGTTCTTGAGAGTTTCGTTGAGTTTTGGATGATTAAATTTAATAAACAGTTAGTGCAATTGGATCGAAAACCTTGCGATCTTCACATAACTGTACATCATATGTACTAGAACACTTACATTATGACCAACAAATACAATGTCTGGGGTCTTTGTTACAGGTCATACACGTAAGAAACGTGCCCAATAATATTCAATACTAGCAGCGCCTCGCGGTTTCACCCGTGTAATTCCCGTTCCCGTGGGATTTCCCGGATAAAATATAGCCTATGTGCTACTCCAGACTATAATCTGTCTCTGTGCCAAATTTCATCTAGATCCGCTCAGTAGTTTTTGCGTAGCAGTGTCTCGTGATTTCACCCACGTAGTTCCCGTTCCCGTAAGAATTCCGGGAGAAATATAGTCTATGTGGTATTCCAAACTATAATCTATCTCTGTGCCAAATTTCAGCCAGATCCGTTCAGTAGTTTTTACGTGAAAGAGCAACAAACATCCATTCACCCATACTTACAAACTTACGCGTTTAAAATATTAATAGGATTTCCGCTAAACTATTACCTAACTTGCAGAAAAAGTCTAACAGAACTTGGCTTGATTTCATCACACCATTGGACATTTGGACATAGGTAGGTTACCTACCTACTTACATACCTCAACCTCAACCTCAACAGCCTGTATTGGTCTACTGCTGGACGTAGGCCTCCATAAGCGCCTTATTGGCTTTTATCTCATGGGGGGTAATGCCCACAATTCCCACGCTGGGCATGCGGGTTGGGGATCGCAGATCGGTGGTAGAAAAGTTCTGCAGGGGGCGCTGCTGCCCGTCCCCGGTGGATATCCCTTAGTCGCCTCTTACGACACCCGCGGGAAGATGGGGTCTATCTACCTAATCTACCCCATTAATGCTCACTTTACGTCTTGTCATCGTAAGTGGCGATTCGTCACCATGAAATTTTCAAATAGTAATAATAATAATAAATAGAGCTGGACAATACACACAGCATCATCTATCATATGAAATATATTATTTATTAATTGGTCACTGCTTTCACTACTGAGAGCTTCCGCGAGCTTTCAAAAAGAGTCCATTTATTACTGAAAACGTAAGTTACAAACGAAAACCTAAAAAAGAACCAGTGGTGCGACTGACAAACAGGGCTAAGTACAGAGTTTATGTACATTTTATGCGCTGCTGTATACAGAGGCTTTAAAAAGAATTGCAGAGCGGGATCTTAGCGAAATGAGAAGTCTTTTATTTTGACGCGATTTTTTAAAGTACGCTTAAGATGTTTCGTTTAATTTCTTTTATAGCTTTGAGATGTCGTATTTTTTTATACTGTCGGAAAGATACTGGATATTAGAGCGATGCAATTTGTCGTTTCTCAGAATTTCTTCACGCTTGCTTGACTATGATTGTTATTTTGTGAATAAAAGTTTGTGAGTGTACTGTGATTGCTTCGTGGACGGTTACCAGGTTTCCGAATAAAACTTCAAGAGTTCGTTTGATTCCCTTTTCCAATGCCAAGTGAAACCGATTCGAAACGGAAAAAAAAATCATGAGAACTTTAGGAACCTCTTTCTCCAATCTACAAGACCCATGCCACCAAGCATGCTAAATCTTTGAACTGCAACTAGGCCAGTATTGCCGGTAAAGAATCCCCAGTCAATCATCATAACTATACGTTACAGTGGCTGCTACAAATCACGGTGTTGCCAACGCCCGACTCCCGAATATGCCGATATTTTTGCCGGCGATAAATAACCGATGCCGGGACTGCCAGATTTTTTATTTCCACAAACAATTTTCACGCTTTGATGCGTCGTTGTAAACTTCAGCTAGGGTTCTGTGCTATGGCCGCGGAGGTTTTATATGTTCCCGTGGTTTGGCGACTAAATATAATCAATAAATTTATAATTTTGGAATCAATAAATATATAATTTTGGACAATCCACTCAGCATCATCTAGCCCCAAGCTAAGCAGAGCTTGTTTTATGGGTACTAGACGACTGATAATAATATAAATAAAATAAATACATAATGCTGGACAATTCACACAACATTATCTAGCCCCAAGCTAAGCAGAGCTTGTGTTATGGGTACTAGATAACTGATAAACTTAATACAATACACTACATAGATAGATATTTTTTTTATTATACATAGAAAACACCCAGACCAGGAACAAATTTCTGTAGATCGTACACAAATTTGTTCCGAGGCGGGGATCGAACCCGCAACCGCCTGCATATACTTCTTCTAATGGTCAAAAAAAATGTAGATAGTTAATTATATTCTCCCTTTCTTCGCTTACTACATGCATTTTGCGTATCTCCAAGATATTCTCATCCATACCAACGGCTGCACTAAGATTTGTTTCAGTATGCATAACATTTTTGTGTCATTATTGTAGAGACGTTATGTGCAGGGCTCTAATTCCACTAAATTAACAATGAAAAAAGAAAACCCCTTTGGTATCAGAATGACACATTTTGGAATTGATGACAGAAACTAAAGAGGGACGCATGACAAAAGGGTCAAGGTTGAACCCATTCTATGAATCTGTCCGTGGAAATAGCACCGGACGCAATATCTAGAGTTTCACTCATAGATTCTGCGACGATACAATAGGGTATTATACCCATTTTTGAAGTGTCTCAATTAGATTCTGCTAATGAACCACTTAAAAATTTACAAATTTTTTATTCAATCGTTAGGTGCCTCATAAATGCATTTAAATTTTGCTTTTTCAAATTTCGCGCGTAATTTAACGAAAACGCTGGACGCAGTGGACGCCATATTGCTCTGTGGTCATGACGTCAGTTGGCTGTGTAAACAAATGCAATGATATTTTGTATGTTAGAAGTACGCTGATAGTTGACAGTTGACACTTTTAAGTTTACATAGCCGTATGACGTAATAACATGGCGACTACTATTTTGGTGTTATGAAACAGATTAAAAAAGCTAAAACCTTTAAATTGAATTTTAAAATTTAGTTTGCACTGAAACTAACGTTTTCCGACTGCTTTTTTCCTAAGCTATTTCAATAATATATTTTTAGATTTTTCCTCATATAGAGTAAAATACCCTATTGTCATAGTAAAGCGATTGGTTGGCAAAGTTGGCCGACATAATCATAATCAAAACTAAATATTCATAACATAGGCCCAAATAAAATTGCGGCAAAAATTTACAAAAAGATACCTGACGATTTAAAAGATACATCCGGCACTAATTTTAATAAACTATTAAAGAATATGCTACGTAAAAAATATTATTAAACACTTATTAATTTTTTTTTCATGATAATACTTATTAATGTGACAGTAAATAATTGAATATTAACTTTAGTACCCATCTACTGAATTTGCTACACCCTGACCGGGAACATAATTATAAGATCTACCAACTAAGAGTGTTAGAATAGTGAAATATTCATCTACCTACCTATAATTATGGATGCAATAAATGAATTATGAATATGAAATTTGGCCTGACTGTTTGCTGTCGTCAAAATATGTAGGTACTTAAAGCGTCATGGTATCATAGCGGCTCTATCTTAGTGCAACATTACGAGAAGTTCTTGTACTGTACTGTGAGAGTGTAGTGAGAAATAAAATAAATTAAGTAGGCGCAGTTGTTCTTATAATGATCGAGAAACATAGCATAGAATTATAAGTTTATAAGTTAGAAACAGGAAAGGATAGGTACACTCGAGAAGGAATACGGAACCCCAATATTTTATGAGTTAGAAACGCGTTTGAATTGCGATATGTCCTCGTTTTGCGATTGCGAACATAGCTGGACAGAGACGACGTTCGTGTTTTACAGACCTCAAATAAAAGAGTTTGAATTAAATTTTCCCGATATTTGTAACAGCCCCCTCTGTGAACAGCTTCAAAAACAGACTCGACCACTGGTTACGAACGCACAATCTGACCACAACAAAGACAAATTAGTGTAGTGAAAAACTTTAAAAGCACTGTGATATTATCAGCTCTCAGCTGCTCGTCTATAATCCAATAATAATAATAATAATAATATTTTTAGCGAAAATTTTCATCGTGCTTCACTGAGATTGCTGAAGGGTGATGCATAGTGTAGTATCGACATCCGTATCTGTTTTGTGGTGTTTGGATTTTTGCTGTCTGATGCCGGCTTAGAATTTGCACCACCCCAACTCTTCCCGCGGGTGTCGTAAGAGGCGACTAAGGGATATCCACCGGGGGTGGGCAGCAGCACCTCCTGCAGAACAATTCATCCACCGAACTGCGATCCCCAACCCATGCATGCCCAGTGTGAAGATTATGGGCACTACCCCCATGAGATAAAAGCCAATTAGGCGCTTATCAGGGGAGGCCTGCATCCAGCTATTGACCGATATAAGCTATTGAGGTAAGGTGAGGATGACGTAAGGTCTGCTATGATGCTAAACAAAAACATGACCTACATCCAGCGAGAGGAATGGTAAAAATAGGTGCCCTAAAAATTGGAATACTGGTAGGTAGCAACCTGTTTTATTATCTCCAAACCCTTACCTTCCAAATTACGGGATGACCATAAAATATGACCCTCTACACGTGAAAAGGTGCGTGTCATGTTTATATTTGCGACAAGCCGAAGCACCGAACAGACTGACCTCTATTATATAGGCTACTTGTAAAATAAAGGATTTTACCAGAGGGTAATGAGTCAGTTTCTCAATATCTCTGACAATCTGATTTTATTGATTCTTTTGCAAGTTTTTTGGTGTAGAGAAAGTTTTATATGTGTAAACATTCAGAATAAAGTCGATTTATACATAGTTTTTGAGAGAACATCAAATTATTTGAAACACCAGTCGTGAAAGTTTTGATCTCTCAGTATTTTATTTCTAAGGTGGTTTCCACTTGAGCAGTCTTCTTTAAAAATGGTCAATCACCATTATCAGCTCTACCTGCCAAACTTCCAGTTTAACTTTAAAATAACATAAGTCCTATTCATTTGATGCATGAATCGCTCTGCAAATTTTTATTCTATGTATTTAACATTTATTAATTTTTTAATTTTTGGATAGTAAAGTTTATTCATCTTAAAATACATACATACGCACAAAAATCACTCAATTAACTTAAATTAATTATTATTGTGCATAAATTTATTATTTACTAAATATTAAGACAAAATTTGTATGCATTCTAATAGTGATCTCAATTTAATCTCCAGCTCTCCATACTAGGATACCCTGTGATGTAAAAGTCAAGAGTAGTGTTGTTCTAATATACATACTGATGCAAATATAAGGTGCAATAAAGTGACCTAAATTATACTTAAGGGTCCGGCGACGGATGAATTTCCCATACAAACGTAGTACCAAAATGATTTGTTTTATGAGAATATTTTCACCATGGTTTGTTATTATTTGTATTAGAAAAGTATTTATTTAGGTTCCTGCCACAAGCTTTTTCCAAAATAATTATCTACACAAATACTAAGAAAACATTCATTCTTTAATGTAAAAATGCGATTCGGTTTAATTCCATTTCAGAAAAGTATTTTGAAAAAAAACGGTGGCAGGAACCTAGATAAATACTATTTTAATACAAATAATAGCAGACCAGGGCCAGTCAAAATGATATGTAATTTGAGCATAGTTTCAACTATGCTCAAATTACATATCATTTTGATATTACGTTTGTATAGGAAATTCATCTGTCGCCGGACCCATAAGCAATGTTCGGAACGTCTTCAACATAGATAAAGACTTTGAGATCTTGCATGGGCATGCTTCTTCAGTTCTGATAATAATAAACTAAATAAAGTTAAAAGATAAAGATACTTACATTTATTTGGCCAAAAACAGGGATGGATATATATGTATAAGTAGGCACATTTAAATAAACACACAAAACAAGCAAGCAGGGTGTAGGCATGGCATAGGTAAATGTCTTTGAAACCATTGCTTTTTAACCCCCGACGCAAAAAAAGAGGGGTGATAACACCCCTCTCTTTTTGCCGTTGGGGTCGTTAAACATATAAATGTTTAACGTGTCTGTCCGTGTATCTGTGTATCTATCTGTGGTATCGTAGCTCCCAAACGGATAAACCGATTTTCGTTTAGTTTTTTGTGTCATAGATAATTTTATCTCGAGTTTTCTTAAGTTCAAATTCAAGTTCAAGTTCTTTATTCGTAACAAAAATTAGGTTACATGTCAATTTTTTATCAATTATTCATTGTATTTTACGAGTAAAGTACAAGTTTTAAATAAATTACATAAAATAATAAAAGAAAGAAAATTATACAACATAAAATTCAATTAACCAAATAAAATAAATTGTAAATTTAAAATTGAAAATTAAAATGTCTCAATGAAGTATGTCAAATAAATTATATAATTTTACCATGTTTCATAAAAATCTGCCGGGGGGTTTTTAAATTTTTTAATTTTGTTCTTTTATTCGATGCGTTCCCTTGCTCTTAGATATAATCCAACCCTCAACAGGGAACATCAGCTCGAGTTGTTTTGATGGATGCGATGCACATTCATCATAATCATCAGTTTTTTGCGTGACAGGCTGTTCGTCGAGTGCGCGCTTTAAATGCGGGATATTGACCCAGTTGGAATAAACGCTTGTTGTTTTGTGGTTACAGATGGGATGATGTTGACATAGGCAGAAATGTTATTGTAGCTAATTCAACTAATCACAGAACTAGCTGGGGATCGATTATTTCCGCCTCTTGAGATCCATAGCCAAATCTTGAAAAGGCCTATGCATTTGCGCATTTGCTTGGATTCGAGACCCTAGGTCCGTGGGGTACCGAGGCCCTTCGGGTTTTTATAAAAATATCTGAGCGTCTGGTCGAAGCGACGTGTGACCCGACAGCTGGTGAGTATTTGGCGCAGCGCATCAGCATTGCCATACAGCGGGGCAATACAGCCAGCGTCTTGGGGACGCTTCCGACTGGTACTGATATGGATCAGTTGAGCTACCTGTACTCTAAGATTGTTAGCAACAGTTAGCTCAATCGTTTCAATTACAAATACTAGTTGTAATTTATTTCTCTTAGTTGATAGTTATTTTCTTTGTGAATAAAGGATAGTTACGTATTACGTTTAAATTTAAGTCTCCCTTTTCCAAATTTGTCTCAAAATTGGTCCATTACGACATATTCAGATCGGACCCTCAGTTTCTGCATGTAATTTGAAGCCTGACTCTCAACCCTTTCAACTATTAGGCGGAGGCGTCAGCGTCACTAATTATAACGTAATTATTTAGATAGCGGGGCTAATGGCGTGATCGCTCAATGTAGCCTCCATTACGGCATGGCCGAATGGCGCTTGACGCTAACAAGGGCGCCAATACATACATTGCACATACCATAACGTTGTGCTGTATTGACAAGAACAAAATTTAAAAATTTAAAAACCCTCACAGATTTTTATGAAACATGGCTAAGAACTCTCGGGATAAAATTATCTATGACACAAAAAAAACTAAAAGAAAATCGGTTCATCCGTTTGGGGGTTACGATACCACAGACAGATTCACAGACAGACACGTTAAACTTATAACATCCCTCTCTCTTTGCGTCCGCGGTTAAAAATCAGGGACTATTACGCTGCACATGCATGACATTTTGTTATGTGCACGTTTGTACAAATCGCAGCCGAAAGAAGTGGCCTTCGCATAAAAACCCGCTGGAGGTGCCATACACCGTTTGACACCGCCGCCGTCAATAAAACGTCACCGATAACGATGTTATTTCAGGCCGAGTTCAAGATAACGTGATGTCTATCGGTTGTCCACCGCCACCGTTATGTCATAGATAACGATATTATTTCAAGGCAGAGTTCAAGATGGCGTGACGGCGAACGAGTGTGTCCACCGCGACGATCTCGGAGGTTCAATTTGTTGTAGCCATTCCATAGGTTGAACCTGCGACAACTTTTGCTTTTGTAAGTACGTTCGAAGGCAAAGAAAAAACGGTGGACAGACGGCATTAGCAGCGCGAAAAAAATCGATGGAAAATGAGGATTGACTTAATCTTTAAGTTTCACGCTTTTTTACATGTCAAGCCCTACGTGACGGACGAAGCAAGGACGAACGAGATGGAACAATGTTTACCAAAACGCTGAGTTGACGCCATATTTGCCGCAGACTCTGCTACTACACACTGAATAAAGAAAATGATCGTAGTCTTATCTATTTGTATAGTAGTTCTTAAAGTAAATAAAAATATTTTCTTTCTTTCTTTCTCTCTAAAACCTGATCTCACCCATTATAAAGTCAACAAGCAACGTCCACTGCGAATAGTGGATCAAATTTCAAAGGTAGAGCAGTGATCCAACAGCCCACAGCAAAAGAGAATGCACAATGAACTCAATTCGAATCCTGTGTGGCGCCAGGGTTCTTAATCGCGTATAAGATATCAATGCAGACCAGTCCATTAATAACAGCAAACGGCACACTGCAAACTTGATAGGTAGGTACCTACGTGGTACTGGGCACCAGGAAACCAGGAAATGGTTGGATACGCTACAACACATTAACTGCCAAAAATTAATTTGTGCTAAAATCAACTCTATTTGAATCCTATAAGGGGTCAGGGTTCCTAATCGCATATAAGATATCAGTGCAGACAAGTCCATTAATAACAGCAAACGGCACACTGCAAACTGGGTACCAGGAAATGGTTGGATACGCTACAACACATTAACTGCCAAAAATTAATTTGTGCTAAAATCAACTCTATTTGAATCCTATAAGGGGTCAGGGTTCCTAATCGCATAAAGATATCAGTGCAGACAAGTCCATTAATAACAGCAAACGGCACACTGCAAACTGGATACCTACGTGATACTGGGAACCAGGAAACCAGGAAATGGTTGGATACGCTACAACACATTAACTGCCAAAAATTTATTTGTGCTACAATCAACTCTATTTGAATCCTATACGGGGCCAGGGTTCCTAATCAAGTATAAGATATCAGTGCAGACCAGTCCATTAATAACAGCAAACGGCACACTGCAAACTTGATACCTACGTTGGTACTGGGTACCAGAAAACCAGGAAATATTTTAATACGCTTCAACATTAACTGCAAAACGTTAATTTGTGCTACAATGGAAAAAGTCGAATGACTAATGGTCATCTTTTCTCATCAGCAAACATACGTCCACAGCTGAACAAGAGAGAGATGACAAATTCCTGTCATAATTACCACGTTTGGGAGATTGGTGATTGCAGTCTAAAGGTGTTAAAATACACAGAAGAAAACATAGCCCACGCCTGGCGGGCTAAAATAATAAGTAGGTACCTAAGGTACTGGATACTTTAGTAACAATTATCTTGTAAAAAACATCAAATTGTAATGTAAAAAACAACAAATTGTAATGTTAAAAACAACAAATTGTAATGTAATAACAACAAATTGTAATGATAAAAACAACAAATTGTAATGTAAAAAACAACAAATTGTAATGTAAAAACAACAAATTGTAATGTAAAAAACAACAAATTGTAATGTAAAAAACAACAAATTGTAATGTAAAAACAACAAATTGTAATGTAAAAAACAACAAATTGTAATGTAAAAAACAACAAATTGCAATGTAAAAACAACAAATTGTAATGTAAAAAACAACATATTGTAATTAAAAACAACAAATTGTAACGTACAAAACAACAAATTGTAATGTACAAAACATCAAATTGTCAGCCTACCATATCCACAAGGCCTCTGAGCTCCTAGTATGCAAACAAACTACAGCACAGTCTGTGTTAGCTAAGCTAGATTTTACGTGAGATAGCTGGACTCTACTTATTTAGCTGCAGACTTACAAGGAAACATTTTAATAGAATTTCTTCTACGGTGAATGAACTTTGCAAATTATATTTGAAGCGAGAGAAGAAATAAAATGAAATTGAATGAAAACTCAAGCAGTATTTCTTTTCTTTTGTGGTTACCATGTTTCTCAAGCAGCTACGCGGACTTCCTCTACATATTTAGGTACCTATGTAGTTGTGATATACCTACTATCTACGTCTTACATCCTGGGGCCTTAATCTGTTAAACTAATCGCTTTACTATGGCAATGGTATCGTCGCAAAATCGCCACCATAGACACGTTTTGGTATTCTACCTTAGAAACATGAACAAAATTAAAAATTTTAAAAACCGCCTACAGATTTTCATGAAACATGGCTAAGAACTCTCGGGATAAAATTATTTATGACAAAAAAAAAACTAAACGAAAATCGGTTCATCCGTTTGGGAGCTACGATACCACAGACAGATACACAAACACGTCAAACATAAACACCCCTCTTTTTGCGTCGGGGGTTAAAAAGAACACGTCAAAAGTGTCGAGATTGAAACCATTCTAGAATCAATTTATGGATTAATCTTCCCATGCAAATAACACCGCACGAACTATCTAGAGATTTTTAATTCCTGAATTCTACGCGGAGATTCTGTGACGATACCATTGTCATAGTGAAGCGATTTGTTAACGCATTCACTGCCCAGCCTTTGCAGTGCGACCCGCAGGGGCGAGCGCATCGCCCAGCCTCTAGGGGCTGCGGGGGGTGTGCGCGTCTTGGGCCATGTAAGTGTTAACAGAATTAGAAAATTCACAAAGCATTATCTAGCCAAAAGCTAAGCGGAATTTTTGTTATGGGTACTAGATAACTAATATATTAAATGCGTATTGTATTTAATTCTACTACATAGATAGATATTTTTTTATTATACATAGAAAACATCCAGAACACCCTGAACAAATATCTGCAGATCGTACAAACATTTGTCCCGAGGCGGGAATCGAACCCGCAACCTCCTGAGTCGCAGGCGGACCTTCGCCCGGTGCGCCACAGAGGTTGTCACTCAGAAAGTCTAAGGATATACACGATTATTTTGACTCTTGAATCTATGTTCCTCAGTAGTAGAGAACCGTAGGTATAGATAATTCAAAGGCAAGTAAAGACATGAAACCCTTCCAGGAGGGCGATTACAGTGTGCTAAGGCACGGCATTACGGCTCAAACGTTAGCAGTTGAAACGTTAGGGTGCGCGTTCACAGGCCGGCATCGGACAATCCGCACTAGCCCCAGCAATGTATTGACATAAAAAATCCGTACCGCACGGAGCGGACTGACGGCAATGCCAGCGAGGATTCTTGAAGGCAGCTTTTCCGTTTAATGCGAATGACGTCATTCGGATTACCGATCAGAGGACACACTTGTCAGCGGATTGTCCGATGCCGGCCTGTGAACGCGCACCCTAACGTTTCAACTGCTAACGTTTGAGCCGTAATGCCGTTTCTTACCACACCGTGATCGCGGCCCTGGACTAACAAAGGAGAGTACAAACGTGGCTTTTGACCGCGGGTCCAGTTGCAGGAAGCAGCCTCTATATCCTCGGATAAAGACACGATATCTACTCGTATGGATTAAAATCTCGGCAAAGGACTGGATTACAGCAAGGCCCCTTAGGTTCGAGTGCGGCCCTGACGCCCCCCTACGTACATGTAAATATTGACAGGATGTTGGATGTATGTAGGTATCACACACATTTTCCGCCCTGCCAGACCCCCACCGCACCTGCAGTGTGCCGATACGATAGGGTTGCCACTGCTTTTTTATGTAAAACTTTGAGCATGATTGTTATTTCCCTATTTAGTATTAATTAGCTGAAGTGGCAGTGGGCCGGCCATATCTCGCAAGAACCGACAACCGCTGGGGTAAACGTGTTCTTGAGTGGAGACCATGACTCGGCAAACGTAGTGTAGGACGCCGGCCAGGGATGAAGATCTGCGAAAGACTGCAGGCAGATGCCTGCAGATGGTTTTTCTTTCCATACGGTAGAAAACATTGCTGTCGTACTAAAACGCAGGAGGAAAAACTATGGAATTTAATTTCTAACGCGCTAAGCGGGAGAGAAAACTGTACCCATTTCTAAAGTGTAATTTTTTAGAATTTTACGAAAAATCTGCTGGTTGCCATGGTAATTTTCATTAGTGCTCAAACAACAAAAAGTTTTAACTTCAAGCCCGCTAAATAATACCAGCCTCTTTCGTTTTCGGCACAATAGGTAATTTAAAATGAGAACCAAGTGAAGAACGCGCCTGGGGGTATTGCCACAGATTGTGTAATGGAATTGCTTCCATTTTCCAATTTAAGCTTACTATTTGACCCTAGTCACGGAACGTAGTCATAGGATCTTTGAGTCAGAAATAGTCGAGAAACGGCTCTTTTATACGGCCGTTCAGTTCTGCAGGAACGGTTTTTCACTGGATCCCACAAAAATCATTGGTGTGTTGACAGTAGTTTGAATCCAAATTCAAAAACCGAATGACAAATTCGAACTGAACGGTTTTTTGAAGAATACTGTAAACAGGATACTCGTGAGCATGGTGCTTTTGAAACCGTACGTATACAAAAAACCGTACATGCAAAAAACAGGGTGCTACCGTGGAAAAAAGCTGTGATTTTGTTTTATTTAGCACGATGTATGAGTGAAAATGATTATCAAAAGAATTAATCCGTAAAAATCTAGCTCAGCCCTAACTTCACTCCTTTCGTCTCCACATCAGAGGCGATGAAAACATTTCGTATTTACCAACATTAGCTATCCCTATTTATTCCATCAGAACCTTTTTCCGATGGCGTTAGTACCTGTACCAACTCTTAGACGTCTTGTTGAAGAAATATTACCTACTTACCGACGGAGAACATTTCTTTAGATGTAGAAAATATAATCAATCGTGATTTGTTCAAATTTTTTGCTATTTTTAGGGTTCCGCACTTACCTCAAAAGGAAAAAAGGAACCCTTATAGGATCACTTTGTTGTCTGTCTGTCTGAATGTCTGTTTGTCCGTGTCTCAACCCCTTTTTCTCAAGAACGCGTGGACGTATCGAGTTCAAATTAACGTCAAAGAACCTGTAACCTCTTGAAATTTCCAAGGGAACCACCCGCACACAAAACCTATAGGTTACTTCCCGTACACCTAGAATCATGAAATTTGGTGAGCAGCAAGGTTTTGTAGCACAAGTAAAAGGAAAAAATCTGAAAACACATAAATTTATAATAATATAACTAAACAGATTACTTTTAATACTCGCCATGGACCAAAACCTAAGGGCTGTTGACCTAGAATCATGATAATTTGGCAAGACACAAGGTCTTACGGAACCCTTAGCGCGCGAGTCTGACTCGCACTTGACGTTTTATTATTTACAAGTTCTACTATACTTTCTGACAATGCTACTTTTGCTCTACCATGAGCAAGACATGAGTGAATAAATCAATCCAACATGTACCTACCTATTAAGTTAGTAGCTACTAGGATTTTTTAAAGCATTTTAAAAGCAAAAATCCACGGCGCGAGTGGCACTCAAATGTCCAAAGAGTATAAAATCAAACGCTAACCTTAAACCAAATCAAAGCGAAATAAGATCAGGTACAAGACGAGAATCTCAGTATATCTGCTATGCAATTCATGTGATCACACTTGACCGGGACGCGCTAAGCCAACCACCTGTCTCATTCTCACCCCACTGACATGACAGCTGTCTCCCTCACACACGAGCAATGTGTGCTGACTTTATCCGTCGTTCTAAATTCGCATTTTTGCGAAGACTTCATTTCACAGCGCAAAGAATTCCGAATTTAAAATTTATTGGAAAATGCTAAAGGTTTTCAAATTCCTTTTCCGGTCTGAGCTGAACTGCAGAAACATAGGTAGGTGGGTATTTTTAGAAAAGGTTTGGTCATAAATATTACTCAGTAAGTACCTAGGTAACTTAAATCGGAATACATTGAAAATATCGCCCCGTGACAACAGCATTTTCTCTGGAACTGAAACATTTACCCCCATTCACGGTCTGTGTTCAAGCTCAAATAAATAGTTCGCAAAAAAATTCTTGGGACATAATTACCTACTACATTATTATCTTTAACAAAAAAAATCTACGTAAGGCTATAGAATAACTATTAATATGAAAATTTTAAATAATCTTTTCCAACAACTGGTATGCTAGCGAGAATACTTAGCTTGTTTTTAATACCCTCGATACAACATCTATTCGAAATGAATTTTGTAAACTTTAATAAAAGGTTCCGTTAAAAGAAATGATGTTTTTATCCCACTAATCCTATCCCACTAATATTATAAATGCGAAAATTTGTAAAATTTTTGTTACCTATGATCTCCAAAACTACTGAACAGATCAACATTAAATTTGGCATAGGTATGATTAGAGCATAGCCTAACTTAGATGCTACAAAAAAATCATACAAAATTACAGTAACAGAATAAAACAATTACAACTATATAAACATATATATCTATTTCTCAAAAATCTAATTAAAAATCGCCGTCACCAGAAGGCAGAGTGCACTCTGCCTTCTGGTGCTAATGCTGGCAATGCTGGCAGCATTGCGACGTTGAATGGCAATGCTAATTCGTTGACCGAAATAGAAGCCAGCATTCCGATCACCTGTGGACTCTATAAGAAGTTTGGTAAGATTTTTATAAATTGCGTGTGCCCCAGGACCCCAAGGACCAAGGGTTTTAACCCCAAGGGCTCAAATAGGTAACCTCGGTCAAGGCTAGCGTATTTTCGCCGTTTAAGAGACTCCGCTGATGTTGCTTGCTGCAGAACCGGTAACTAGGCTACATATACTACACTACTATATACATATATATATATACTATAGGCTACTTATTATACCGAAAATATGCGTGCGAAGCTGCGGGCAGAAGCTAGTTTTTTCATAAATTGAGCCCATGGCTCCTTCCTCTACTTTTCTGTGTCTCATGGTCTCGAGTTTGACCATCCACTTCCATCAACGACGACCTCAGTGGCGCGGCGGGCGAAGGTCCGCCTGCAACGCAGGAGGTTACGGGTTCGATTCCCGCCTCAGGACAAATGTTTGTACGATCTGTAGATATTTGTTCAGGGTGTTCTGGATGTTTTCTATGTATAAAAAAAATCTATCTATGTAGTGTATTGTATTTAGTATATCAGTTATCTAGTACCCATAACACAAGCTCTGCTTAGCTTGGGGATAGATAATGGTGTGTGAATTGTCCAGCATTATTTATTTATTTATTTATCTCAACAAGCCACCCTGTATCAAACTGTGATACTATCACACTAATATTATAAATTCGAAAGTTTGGATGGATGTATGGATGGATGGATGGATGTTGGTTGCCTCTTCACGCCAAAACTACTGAACGGATCGGGCTGAAATTTCAGTTCCCATGAGATAGAAACCTTTAAACGTTAAACATAGAAACAACGCGTGCGAAGCCGCGGGCATAATCTAGTAGTCCATAAGGCCCTATGGCCTCCTATAGCCGATAAAGTAGGTACCCCAAATTTTATTCATAACTAGTTTCTGCCGGTGGGTGGACCCATGTACCCAATCTCCCAAATGACTGTTTACTGACATAGATGTTCTATACTTCTTTGAATGCTTTGGTTTCAAAATCAGGTAAAACCAAAAAAAAAACGATTTTTTTTTAATGACGTCGGAATCTTTAGATTGAACTCGGTAGATTCATACTCTTCAAAACAATCCAAATCCACGCTAAGTCAGTGAAAAAGTGGACAGAAATAAGGCTTTCGTATCAAACTCAGCCAAAAAGCATTTGCTCTTTCCAAACTGGCTAAATCTGGTCAGCCAATCAGCTTCGTTCGAGTATATTGTATGCAGGTATCGTCCATAATGTTTATACTACACCTGCTCAGAAAGTTGCTTATTCCTTTTCCAAACATAAGGTAGAAAGTATGTCATTGCATGCGTACTGAAATGCGGGACGGAAAACTCTATAGAAATTCATTTCTCACGCATTTAGCGGGAGTGATAAACGTATGGAAATCCATTTCTAACGTGTTTTTTTTTTAATTTTCCTAAATATCAGCCAGTAGCTATGGTTATTTTCATATTAGGTCAAACGACAAAAAGTTTTTACTCCGAATCCGCCGTAAGATATCGGCCTCTTCCGTATTCGGAGCAATAATTAAAAAAAAGAACCATGCATGCATGTAAATCGTACGTGCGCGTATTTATTGCTGCATTTGAGTTTACAATTTCAATTTACTCGAGTGATTTTGAAGATTCTAAAACGATGATTTTATTCGAAGGTGTAAAGCACTATGTAGGTATGACTCGGGAGAAAGTGCGATTCCTATCCTACCTCATGTGGTACCTCGTGATAGGAATAGGACACTTTCTTGCCTATTGTACAATGTACTATTTCTCTTCATTTCGAGTACCGGTTAGTTTTAGTACTTACCTATTACATTTTGCTAAGTACTAAAACTAACCGGTTTTTGAAACTAAGAGCTCTACTGCCTCTGTGTCTCTACTGCTAAAAACACCTTTTTCTAAAGTGACAGTTGGGAGATTCAAGGAGGTTGAATTTCAAGTAGGAACTTTACAGATTTCAACATCCAAAAAGGCCAGGGTCGAACTGAGGGCACGGCTCACTGAGTACACAGCAGTGTGTGGAGTAGATGAAACAATTTCCCCGCGTGCATTCGACTGGCAAATGGTGGATTTTGAGTGCATCGTAAGGGGAGGAATTTAGGATAGGATGGGTTTGGAACTTTGGATGGGTCGAAATGTATAATCCTATTAGAAAACCCTCCAAAATTAAATAAAGAGGATACAAATCTGGAAGATTATCAATAGGCAAACTCGATGTTTGTCAGCAAACCACGACACAAATAAATAAAACTCACTGGCTAGGCGTCAGAGTGTGTTTCGGATATAGTATAGGTAGTGTCCTGGGTAAGAAATATTATTCTATTTAGTGCGACAGTTAGATTATCAGAAGTTCAAATCAAATCAAATCAATAACTCTTTATTTCCATAAATACCTACAATAAATGTACACTTAGAAAAGTCAAATCATAAAACTAAACACTGCCGCGGAAATAAAGTGATATTTTTAATTTCTGTCACTTCGGTATGTAGAGTAAAGTAAAGAAGCGACGAAGAAACCTTTAGCGTGTTAGTTGTTATTTTTTGAACAGGAGCAAAACTCGTCCCAATTTTTTTTATCCTGTAAATAATCTGATAGGTTGTAGTAAGCCTTTTTACAAAGGATATGTTTGACAATTTGTTTGAATTTATTTATTGATAAAGAGAGACGATATTACAAAAATTACAAAAAAGCACGTCAAAGTTTGGGAGTGGGGGCTAAAGTGACGTCACAACTTGCTAAAAAGTGTTTCAAGGTGTGAAGTCACGCGGAACTTTTTGTTTAATCGACAAAGAAAAAATACGTGTCCAATAACTTCTAATACTCGAACTGGCGGACTAATTAGATTTTTGTAGGACACCTATTGAAAGCAATATTAATTGAAGGAAGGATCTTATATCGACAACTAATGTAAATTGCGTATAAAAAGACGCGGCAACAGAGTGAATTTGGGTTAAGTAGGGCGGGCTGTGTGTTTACAAAAATTTTACTATTTGGCTAGTGTATAGGTATACCTTCGTTGCGTACCATAGGTGAGACAATACAATTTTTAATTGTTTTATGTCAATTACGAAAAGAAAAACTGAATGAATCATAAAGCATTGTCATTAATCAATTACGCTCTTTCACTTTAGATAAAAGTAGCTTGCTTGCAAAGTCCTGGAATTTCATAGTCACATTACGCTGACAAAATCTCTAGAAAAGTAACACTAAAGTTAAAACACGCAAAAAAAAAGAACTACACACATTACAAACACTAAGGTTACGTTTAGTTTTAAAAATACCAATCAAGCCTTTAGCCAATTAAAACTTTAGCGAAGTATCATTAAGAAGGGTTGTTTATTGACAATATTTTTTATTGACAATGTTATTAAAAAACCATACATCAAATTCATGGAAAATTAAACATTTTAATGGCTACCCCAGTTGGGAGATCGCCAGATGAGATTGCCAATGTTTTGCGTAGCGAAAAGTTACTGCTTGATTTTTCAGACTCGGCAGTTTTGATATTTGTTACGAAAATTGCTGATTTGGAAGTTCTGAAGGCAATTCTATTTCTCTTGCCTCTTTGATAAAATAACCATATTTTTCTTTGTATTTTCAAGATTCGTTAGCTATTTCAGGTCAGATGAAAACATCATTGGGTTATAATAAAAAAATGAAACTTACCTAGGACACGTTTTACCATAGGTATAAAACGATGAAGTCTCCTGGGCGTTTCGCCCGCAAAACGATAAATAAAAATAAACAAATAATGCTGGACAATCCATATAAGTAGAACATGAGCAAAAGATGAAAAACGTTAGAAGCATTAGCATACGTCTGCATGTTAGTAGTTTGTAGTACCTATAATCGTGGCCCTGAATACATCCCTGTGCCGCATTGAGCTCACTTAGTGAACCAGGTAAATCGGAAATTGGTACATTTGGTCTTTGCCTCGAGAAGTAATAAGGTTTACCTGCTTAAAGCTCTATAAGTATTTAACAGAATTACATACTGCTATGAAATTTAAAGGCACTTTGGCCTACCGTAGCTATGCCAACCATACACCGGCTAACATCAAGATGCAATATTTATAAACAATAATAATTGACGAACGAACGAAGTGAGCGAAGCGTCTCTGCACCAAGTCTAGCAAAATTAGCGTTTCTGTCAGTATATCCGTACTCCTCTACAGGTCGTATTTTACAACAGATCGGTACGAAACTTGGTGTACAGAGTTTACGATTTAATACATTTTTTTTGTCGTCGGGGTTTTTTGTTTAAAGGCATACCTCCTCCAAAACAAGATCCGTCAAGTGCGAGTGTAACTCGCGCGCCGAGGGTTTTGAACGTTTGTCAACAAATATGTACCAAAAGTACCGGTTAGAGACTTCGCAATTTAACGAATACCTAAGAATAGTAGGTACCAACCTACATTTCAGATGGATCTCTTTGCATGCTTCTGTTAAATGGGTGGTTCGGTTAAGGTGGGTAATGGTAAATTTTTCGACTTTTTTCGAAATATTTCAAAAAGTATGAAAGCTACAGAAATTCGAAAAACTGGTTTGAAATGTCCAAACCGATACCTTTCATTTGATACCCCACTTGGTGGGGTAGCCCCACTTTTGAAAATTATTCCTTTTTGACCATTTTTCAAAAAGTGTTCTTTTTACAGACTTCTCTATATTTTTCCTGTAAAATATAGATCCATATCTACAAACGCTTCATACATTTTAAATGGATCGCTCTGCAAACTTCGGAGATAGGGGGGGGGGAATGGGTATTTTTTCGACTTTTTTCAAAATTTTTCAAAAAGTATGAAATCTACAGAAATTATAAAAACTGTTTTGAAATGTTCAAATCGATACCTTTCATTTGATACCCCACTCGGTGAGGTAGCCTCCCCTTTTGAAAATTATTTCCCCCCTTTTTGACCATTTTTCAAAAAGTGTTCTTTTTTCAAACTTCTCTATATTTTTCCTGTAAAATTTAGATCCATGTCTATAAACGCTCCATACATTTTACATGGATCGCTCTGCAATCTTCGGAGATAGGGGGGGGGGAATGGGTATTTTTTCGACTTTTTTCGAAATATTTTAAAAAGTATGAAACCTACAATAATTTCTAAAAATATTTTGAAATGTACAAAATGATACCTTTCATTTGATACCCCATATGACTCTGTAGGTATCTTTTAAAATTTCGGCATCACAATTTGTATGGAAAATATTCATTTTCATTTTTCATTACTTTTCATTTATTTTTCTCTAAATCTGTACAGGCGCACGAAATGTATTATTATTTTAAATTTCAAGTTGATAGCTGCAGTAGTTTTTGAGTTATTAAGGAGGGAAAAAAGGACAGACAAAGCGAGACCATAAGGGTTTTGAAACCGATCTTCGATCTTCAAAACCCTAAAAAGGCAAAAAGGGAGCTTTAGAATATCTCCGCTTATCTGACTAGCCAGATGCACAGGACATATTATAGTGCAAAAGAGTTTGCGCAAACACAGGTACACTCTCTCTTCCCTCACTCTCATAATCCGATGGGACGGCATACCGACACGACGGGGAGAGGTCAAGCGCAGGACCAACGGCTTAACGTGCTTTCCGAGACACGGGGGTGTAACAACGCCAACTTCCCGACGCCGGGCTGCTGCTGTGAATTTATAAGCAATGCCAAAGTAAGGGGATACTGAACCTAAAAATCACTTTCTTGTTAATTTCTGGACAGAATTTGCATTAATCGTCAAACATTGTACTTTGAGAATGGCTTGAGTGTATAGTATTATAATATCTGTGCTTGAGTCAAGAGTCATGCGTATGTAGTCATGCATTGACGACCTCCGTGGCGCAGCGGGCTAAGGTCCGCCTGCGACGCAGAAGGTTGCGGGTTCGATTCCCGCCTCGGTACAAATTTGTGTACGATCTGCAGAAATTTATTCCGTTGGTCTGGGTGTTTTCTATGTATAATAAAAAATATCTATCTATGTAGTGTATGTATTAAGTATATCAGTTATCTAGTACCCATAACACAAACTCTGCTTAGCTTGGGGCTAGATAATGCTGTGTGAATTGTCCAGCATTATTTATTTATTTATTATATATTTGTATAGCACGAGTTATGCATAGTATACAAAAACTTTAAAAGTTTACGTTCCCATACATATTGCTTCTTGCAGCGCCCATAACGGATACGGAAAGGAACTACATTTGATAGTATGACGGCGATCCAATAGTTTCCTTTTCCTACGAACTCTGTTATAGTTTTCAAATTATTTTGAGTGATTTGTTCCCTTTTGGCAGTACATACCTACTAGTGTCAACTTTGACAAGTAGGTAAGCGGTAGTCAACGTCACGCCCTGGAAAACCTTTCCCGTTTTGGTATTTTGCAAACTCATACTAGGTAGACGTACAGTTGCGGTCGTAATTCTAGACATACCTTAACGATCATACTCACTTGAAGGTTACTACGATTTAAAATGGTAAATTTCATTTAATTCCAACTTTCGGATTTATATTTGACGACCTCTGCGACACAGGAGGTTGCGGGTTCGATTCCCGCCTCGGGACAAATGTTTGTATGATCTGAAGATATTTATTCAGGGTTTTCTGGATGTTTTTTCTATGTAAGTATAATAAAAAATATCTATCTATGTAGTGCAGTAGTGTATTAAGTAGGTATATCAGTTATCTAGTACCCATACCACAAGCTTTACTTAGCTTGGGGCTAGATAATGCTGTGTGATTGTCCAGCATTATTTATTTATTAATATAATATTGGTAGGATAATGGTGTTAAAATTTATTATGTTATTCATTTTTGCTTTTATATTTCCTAGTGAAATAGATAATATATTAAGCCTCAAAATTATGGTAATTACGAGTATTAAGAGTAAATGACTTTGTGGGGTTGAACCTAGACCCGAATAATAATAAATTTAAAAAAAATTATACAACCACCTCGGGATCATCACGGAATCATACAATTGCAAAAAAAATCATCGAAATCAGTCTATAAATGACGAAGAAATCGACATACATTCATTCAGCAGAACAAAGAATCTCCTCTTTTTCGAAATCGGTTAAAATGAAAAATTATATCCATAAAATCCTAACTGTTAGGTACCTACGTCAATGATCCGCAGAAATCAGAGGCATTACCCCCAACATTAACCTTCTCTCGATTTATCGCTTTCAAAGCTCTCAAATGTACACCCCATCTAATCGAGGTAGAGAGAGCACAGCGAGCCATATTGAAGGTCGGGGCATGCCTGCCCTATCGGTACCCAACTACAGAGCTGTTTAAGGACTGGGATGTACTAACAGTAAGACAAAGTTTCATTCTTCAAACTGTAGTTAAACAACACTCACTTCTTGATTATGACTCTACATTATTAAAAGGTAAGCGCAGAAAGGGTAAAGTTTGTAAAACACGTACATTTCACAACTCTCATTCCCGGAAATTCTTTGGGTACATGGGTCCTTTTCTTTATAACAAACTAAATAGTATATTGCAAATCTACTCCCTCCCAAAATACCAAGTAAAATTATTGTTAAGTAACTGGTTGAAGCAACAAGACTATAACAAAATAGAAACCTTTCTTAAACCAATGTCATGATTATTTTGCAGAGCTGTAACAACTATATTTATTATTTATGATAATTAAAATTAATAATAAGCTCTAATTAATAGACCAAATTTGACCACACATACATACACTCACACAAACACACCACGTGCGCACGCACATATACAACACACACACATACTTATTACAAAAGACAGTATAGTTTTTAGTTTTTTAATCTTTTTTCTTTTTTTTTTTTTTACTATTTTGTACCTACCTATATTAGTTCCTATTACTCACCTTCTATTGTACACCTAGCTATAAGTTCATAATCAGTTATATTAAAAAGTTCACCTTTATTATTTTAATTCTACCTATCTCGAATACAAGTCAAGTCGACTAAGACACCCTACTGAAAACACGGGTACTGTACGAGTCCGTGGAGTGAAGCCCTGGTGACCTGTAATACAGGTTTTTCTAAACCTACATCAGGCACCAGTCTTCACAATACAGGTTCGATCTTTATAGTATACCAAATGGCTCTAACTTGTCTACTTTAAGAGAACCTTTGTGAAGAAAAATAAATGATTATTACTGTTACTGTTATTACTGTTACTGTTAATGTCCATGATTCACCTTTTTTGACAGCTCCAAAATAAAATTTATAATACTGGCCAACCTTTGAAGCCACCACGATGGCACTTGTTCCAAAATAGTAAAGTAAAAATTATTTAATCTATGTCACAAAAATTACCTACAAATAAAGTTGATCCAAACAAATTTTAATAAAAGTTACAACCGTGACATCAAGAAAGGTCTTCGCTCAGCATGATGCAAAGTAACGATGGTGTTACTGTGCGCTGGTTTTATGCGACACCTAGAGGGCGCAGCAACAGCAGCTGTGACACGTGCGTAAAACAATAAACAATAATAAAAAAGGGATACAAAAATTCAAATATTTACAAGACGAAACCACTTAGTGTAGGTGCTGAAATCCAAGATCCAGAAGACAAGCCAAAATATCTAAAATTCATGAATTATAATGTTACACTTAATAAGTTTGAAATAAATTATTATTAAAAACAAGATCCGTCAAGTGCGAGTTTAACTCGCGCGCCGAGGGTTTCGAACGTTTTTCAACAAAAGTATCGGTTGGAGACTTCGCAATTTAACGAATACCTAAGAATAGTAGGATCTCTTTGCATGCTTCGGTTAAAGTGGGTAATGTTAAATTATTCGACTTTTTTCAAAATATTTCAAAAAGTATGAAATCTACAGAAAATTGAAAAACTGTTTTGAAATGTCCAAACCGATACATTTCATTTGATACCCCACTTGGTGGGGTAGCCGCTTTCGCCCCATTTTGACCATTTTTCAAAAAATGCTCTTTTTACAGAGTTCTCTATATTTTTCCTGTAAAATATAGATTCATATCTACAAACGCTCCATACATTTCAAATGGATCGCTCTGCAAACTTCGGGGATAGGGAGGGGAATGGGTATTTTTTTGACTTTTTTCAAAATATTTCAAAAAGTAGGAAACCTACAGTTGGTATACGAAAATTCAAATATTTACAAGACGAAACCACTTAATGTAGATGCTGTAATCCAAGATCCAGAAGCCAAGCAAAATAATCTAAAATTCATGAATTATTTATTTGTTAAACATAATAAGTTTGAAATAAATTATTATTAGGTATTAAAAAAGTGACTAGTGCCCGTGCCTAATCTACAGGCTCAGGCTGTCAAATCAAG
Organism: Eupithecia subumbrata; assembly: GCA_949316285.1. Classification (NCBI taxonomy): domain Eukaryota; kingdom Metazoa; phylum Arthropoda; class Insecta; order Lepidoptera; family Geometridae; genus Eupithecia; species Eupithecia subumbrata. The sequence goes on along the minus strand of OX438630.1, from coordinate 10,525,380 downwards.
CCATACTGATGTTTGATTCGTTTTCCTGCGTCAAATATGGCTGCCCCTTGCACCGCGAGTCATTCATTAGTGAGGCTCGCGACACCAGCTGAATTGTAGATTAATGATTTCGATCAGTTCGACAAGCGTTACACCCGGTAATGAGACCTTCATTACCGAGCATGCTATGCAAATTTCTGTGGTATCTGTTTTAATATTTGGCAATTTTTAAGGTGAAAGTAAGTGGGAAGCGTTTATTTATTTTTTGCCATTATTTTTGCGAATTTAGACATTTTAATAATGTACAATATGATAATGATGTCCTTCTAGTCAAATTTTCAGTTGGCGGTGGCAGTAATTTGAGATATGGCGTGTAACTATATTATGTATAACACTTCTTTGTATGGTGGTCTAAGGTTCTTGTTATTTCGAAGATTAAAATTAGAAATAAATATCGGAAATATACGAGAATAGTGAAGAGCGAACATAGATGTAAGTAAAATTTGAGATAAGTAAACATAGATATAAGTGAAATTAAAACGTAGCAGTATAAAATTAAGGAATTTGAAAGTTTTTAGTTTTTCTTGAACAATCAAATTATTAATTACTGATAGTCTTAAGCTTAATATGTATGTGGATAAAGTTTAAAATTATTTAACACTGAAAGTGCTGTCGGTCGCGGTCGCTGCTATTCCGGTATTAAATGAGCTTTATAGCCCTAACTCACTGCCGGCTATTGACCTTTGGCATCCACACTTCTTTACAACTCGCTGCGGTCCTGCGCAAGTCAAATCCAGTAATCTTATAGGTACTACAGGCGAAAACAACTTATTTCTGTAAATAAACAAAGCTACCTCGTTACTCTACATATCTACTTACCTCGTAGGCCCCGTAACTCGAATATCCTCATTTCATTACTGCAGGTTGTTAACTTTGCACCGAACCAACTCTTTTTAATTAGGTCGTCGTTAACTGCATGTAAAACAGGTGATTTAATTGTTAACCGTTGGTAAACTTCATTTACAATGTTCTCGTGCAAATTCAGTATAAAATACAATAAAAAAACTTTAATCACACTAGTGAATGAGAAAAATTAGACGTTTGGAGGTTTAGTACTTCTTCACGCTTAAACTATTAAGTTAACAGAACGAGATTTTGCATAAAAAGCTAATTTGTACTCGGTACCAGATGACTCATTCACTTGTACAAAAAATCTCAAAATTCGAAATCTAATTAATTTCCTACTTTTAATTAATTCTGACACATTTATTTCCAAATCAAATTACAAATTCAATTCGCGGACTTTCGCGATCTGAATCGTTGGATTGCCACAATTAAAAACTCCTTTTATTTTGGCAGCATTCCAAGATATAAAAGGCTGAGCTGGCAACCCTGTTCGCGCCAAAATAAAAATTAATTATTATTGCTCAGTTAAAAATTCGAATGAAAAGAGAGTCAATAAAAAGGCCGCCTACTCAAATGTTTTATTATTTAATGCGAACCAACAGTACCGAATATTTACTTACCTACGTGTCCAAAGCTTTAATTAGATTTCACAAAACGGGCCCAATTCCGCCAACGAATCGCTTTACTATGAAAATGGTATAGTTGCAGAATCGTCACGGTAGATTCCTTAAGGCTAGGTAGTCTTGCAGCAGTAGGCGTAAGGGAAAACGCGCGCCCGCCAAGCCGCCGCGCTCGTGTTTTTTGTAGTACCTAGTAACATAGTGATTAAGAAAATCATTTTATCAAGTCAAACTCTGCGAATTTGTTTAGAAATATTCAGTGTCCTTAGTTGAGTACAAAAAAAGTGTGATATTAGTAGTTCGCTAGTCATAGTATTGAAAAAACGTTAGAAAAAGGGGTAACTTTGGGATATTTTTCTATCGAGTGAAGTTCATTAGATCTTGTAATTGAATGCGACTTTGACTAGACTAGATCCCTTAGTAAGTTATAACTTTTTTTCAGAATTTTAAACACTATATTCTAAGTGTCAGATGATTTTTAAAATCACACAAATGCGGCCTCTCCTGGCCTACCAAGCCTTAAGACGAAGTGGGATCGGTTTTGCGAGACAAGGACGAGCGAACGTCGTCGCGCGGGGAAGGCGAGAAAGGAAGGCGAGAGCCGCCGAATGGTCAGCCCGCGCGCAATTACACTGGTCGTTTTTATAAATTTGTTTTTTGCTCCAATATCTCTTTCGCAAAAAAAAAAAACCATAATCGTCTAAAGTATTTATGAGGCAACACCTAGACGAAATTTGATTGAAATATGATAACTAGTTAAGGAAACTGCTTTTTCCGTAGAAGTATTTGTGCAAAAATGAAGATTTAGAGGAAACTTGCGATTTTTTTGTATCGAATCAAGTTTTGTCAATCGTGTTTCGACTCCCATAACTTACTAAATAAAATCCTAAACTTTTGATGCTTATAAAAAAATTATAAAAAATGTTTATTTTGCCTGAAAATTGATTTTCTGTATAAGCACTCAAAACGTGGGTTTTGGGACTCACTTCACCTTAATGAAAGAAACGCTACATAGTACGTGCGGTGCTTTTTGGACGGGGAGATTGTTAAAATGGTTTCAAAATTTGACACATTAGACGTGCGTCCTTCTATTTGTAGATTTATTTATCTAAGGTAAAATATCTAAATGCGTCATTCTGTGACGATATCATTGTCTTATTGAAGTGATTAATTTATAGTTAATGGTTTAATCGGGTATTTATCGCGTACCTTTTGTTTTTATATCCCCTACGTTTCTACCGCGTTACAGCGATCGTGGTCACGGGGCGACTGGATGTACTCGTACTCGTAACGTAGGGGATATAAAAACAAAAGGTACGCGATAAATACCCGATTAAACCATTAACTATGTTTACAAATCGCGAAAGTTTAAAAAGTTTGATTAATTTATATCACACAAATATATGATTTATACATACATAATTTATGAATTATTGATATCGATAATAACACTAGTTTACAAAAATCAACTTTTTGTCTGTTGCTGTGAATTTTGTGGGTGATATTGTTCGCTTATGGCATGACCTTAACAAATCTACCCTCAAAAGTTTTTGTGCAGCTCGAATTTCTTTATTGTTGACTTTCATCATTTCTGCGTATTTACTCGTGAATAACGTGGGTATTTCAGTGTGTTAAGATAAATTTCATAAGTTTTTGCGACATGAGTGGTTCAAGGAGAAATTGTTTGAGTAAACCTAACCATTTTTGCTACATATGTGGAGAATATGTGTTAAAAAAGAACAGAAAAGCTATATCAGAGTGCGTTAAAAACACGTATTTACTGTACTTTGGGATATCGTTGAACAAAAATGACAAGACTCCAGATTGTGTTTGTAAATCGTGTGTTGAATATTTAGGGTTATGGAAAGGCGGCAAAAGAAGTAATTTTAAAATTAAAACGCCAACCATTTGGCGAGAACCACAAAATCATATAGATGACTGTTACTTTTGCAGTGTCAACATTTAAGGCATAAATTCTAAAAATCGTGCTAAATGGCAGTACCCAACTACTACTTGTGTTCAGAGTCCAGTGCAACAGTCACCTGAATTTTCAGTATCTGAAAAAACATCTAAATACAAGACTGTCAAGGATCAAGTTCATCAGAATTAATACAAGACAGTCAAGGACCAAGTTCGTCGGAACACGATAGGTACTGATTTTGTAATTGCATCAAATGAGCCAAAATGCTTTTCACAGAATGAGTTAGATGATCTTGTAAGAGATTTGAATCTTTCTAAACAAGCTTTAGAATTGTTGGCATCAAGACTGAAAGAAAAAAAAATTACTTTCACCAGGCACTAAAATTACTTTCTACCGTGAAAGGGAAAAAGAATTGCGGCGTTATTTTTGCGAAGATATTTCTTTTTATTCCTTATATTTTTTTTATTCTTTCTCCATAGTCACCTAGACAAGTTTCCAGAAAATTTAGGAGACATCATGAGCGAAGAGCAGGGAGAGCGTATGCATCAAGATTTACGCGTCATAGAGGAGCGTTATCAGGGTTTCTGGGATAAGAATATGATGTCTGACTATTGCTGGAGCCTCATACGCCATTCCTCTAAGTCCATACATAAAAGAAGAGCTTAAAAGCGAAGTTTTTTGGAACACAATGATTGATAAAAAAAAATAATAATTTTTTTCTCAGTAAATACTTGTATTTTTCATTTGTAAACGTAGGTACCTGAAACTCATAAACTAGAGCTGATGAAAAAAATCTACTTATATATTTGTAACCAGCATACCATATGTAGTCAGCAACAGCAAAAATTTTATCGGCAACAGATGCACTGTAAACTAGTGTAATGAATGATCTTTATTGTGTAAATGTTGATAATTTTCAGTTTTCTTATAATAAGACTAGAATATAAGGAACTCTATCGCATTGGGTGTGCCTGTTAGGATAGATGTACGTTTATAAATAAATAAATAATATACTCGGCTAAAAATAATACACAATGGTCTCGGGTTTTTTGCCAAAATGTAAATCTGCAGTACAATTAATACCTATTACGTATATCTAGTAAATAAATAATAAATAAATAATGCTGGACAATTCACACAGCATTATCTAGCCCCAAGCTAAGCAGAACTTGTGTTATGGGTACTAGATAACTGATATACTTAATACAATACACTACATGGATAGATATTTTTTATTATACATAGAAAACATCCAGACCAACGGAACAAATTTCTGCAGATAGTACACAAATTTGTTCCGAGGCGGGGATCGAACCCGCAACCTCCTGCGTCGCAGGCGGACCTTCGCCCGCTGCGCCACGGAGGTCCTCGTCGAGGAGTATAAAAGCATGTTTTTTTCTCATGACTTAAAAAAATTGCGTGCTTTCTCTTTAGTCTCTTTGGTTTGAATTGAATTGATGTCTTTTATTTCTCAGTTACTTCTTAGTCTTTTATGTCTGAAAATTAACTTTGATTAAGGCTAGCTAGTGGTTAGCAATTATCCCTTGAAACCTATCTGGGTAAAGTACGCAATTAAATAAAAAAAAGTATAAAGAGCTCTCAGTATTAAATGATTATTATTTCCAACTCCAATCAATTAAAAACAAATATACACTGAAATTAATTAGTTGTAGGTATATAATGATGAGAAACCAAAATATCCCACTTTATCGTCACCGCTGCATCGGTAGTTTAAATGTTGCCACATAAAATTAAATTGATTGTGGTCTAGCTATAAAAGTTTTGGAACGCGATCCAAGCCACAACCACAAATGCCTAGGTGCAATAAATTGATGATTGATTTTGATTTTATCGGACGCCCGATTGTTTTCATTATAATCGAGGAATCCAATGTATGTAACTTGTACTGTATTGATGTATTGACATCTACTGTATTAACATCTACTTGACATATAGATAGATAGATAGTTTATTTGGCTTACAAATGGACAGCACAAAATACAAGCAAACAGACAAGTAGGTAGGTATATAAAAACATATTTAAAATTAAAACTTAAGAGTAGGTACAAAACAATTGCTTAAATTATAAAAGTGATAATATAAGTAGCTATCAGATTTTTATAAAGCTGTAATTTTCTTGTTTTAATTGTATAGAAAAAAATCATTGTTGTTGTTTTGTTATAAATTTGACTTTTGTTGTAATACTTCTTAGATATTACCTACCTAGGTCGAAAGCAACATTATTTAATCTCAGTTATCTATATATAAAAGAAAGTCGTGTTAGTTACACTATTTATAACTCAAGAACGGCTGAACGGATTTGGCTGAAAATTGGTGGGGAGGCAGCTTAGAACCAGGAGACGGACATAGGCTATGTTTTATCCCGGAATTACCACGGGAACGGGAACTACGCAGGCGAAGCCGCGGGCAGCAGCTAGTATTGAAATAAACCGCACGTTTGTCTTACATTATTAATATTCAACCCTATTTCAGGAAAAGTTTCAGAAACGGACTTAATAAAGCGCCATCTCTGCAACGCTCACCGAATCAAAATGTGACGGCTGGCTCATTGGTTCTCATGAGATGGGCAAGTTAGTTAGTTTACACAGATAACGTGAAGATGTCAGGTATAAAGATTTTTAAATTATTGAATTAGGAGACAACAGCAAAAAATTGGTCCTTCCAAAACTTATATAGGTACCTACCTACTTCGTGTACCCTTGCCTAAAGGTCAAAATTGAAAAGTTGAGTCTACGTTGTGTGAACATTTTTTGACATGATTATTAAATGAAAATATTTGTATCAAATCTTATTCAAAAATATAACAATCGCTACATTCGCTACATGTTCCCCAAATGCCCACATCTTTCATAATGATATTCGTGGTATTGTTATAAAATATCTGTGATGGTAGCCAGAAAATACCCGCAAAGTAGAACTAATGGCGTCAATTCAAATGGGGATTTGGTATTTATTTTCAACTTGAAACAGGGGCGTAGCGTGCCTTGGCGGGGCCCCGTATAATAATTTGTTTGGGGGCCCTTATGAAGGGTAAAGTTTTCTCACAAATGAAAAAAAATGTTTGCATAAAATTAAAAGAATTGCATTGACGACAGACCGTACTTTCCATATGGAAAGACCCAGATCTCTGACGACCTTTCGAGTACGGGTAGTGGGATCCTCGTTGAACGCTTGGAGTATGGCTTCGTCCACACCAACAAGCTGCTGCGTTGCACTGACTCGTGGTTCTCGAAGAGTTAAGTTTCCCGTTTCTCGAAGTCGCCGAAAGGTGTTAGAAAATGTGCTATGGTGTGGCACACGTCTATTGGGATGCAACTCTCTGTACAGTCTCTGTGCTGCACGTGTATTTCCATCGCATCTACCGTACGCATAAATAATATCAGCGTATTCTTCAATGCTGAATTCCGCCATTGTGACAAAAACAACGATAACAAAACAGAACAATAAACAGTTTATCCAAACATAACAAATAACCAAAATAAGAACGAAATTTAACGAATACAAATATTGGTTCGAATTCGAAATTCTGATTTCGAATTTCAAATCTTCGAATTAGTCGGATACCTAGGTATGATAAAAAAAGGTTTTTTTTAATTAGTTTAGCGTTCCTAACGTTTGTATTAGAAATAGGGAAGTGATATTTGAACCAAAATTGTTTTAATACAATGTTTTATTCTTAGCGTTTTTACTCCATTTTCCCTATAAGTGCTAATTTTTGAGAAGTTTATAGATTTTTCGGCTACTTGTGGTATACCGTTGTAATAAGCGATGTTTAGAGAAATTTTTAAAAGCATTTGAACTTCTCGATCGCTATTTTTTTTTTTAAACGATGCAAAGTTGTCCTTCTTGATTATTTCTTTTACGTTTTTTAACTTTGAGAGCTTTTAACTAATTATTTACACGTTTTTTCAAATAAATAATGCCTTCAAAAGACGAAAGATACATCGGAGACCAAAAGCAAGTAAAAATTTTACTAAAAAACACGTTCCAAAAAAAAGTTCTAGGGGTAGATAGGTAAAATTTCGGAAAATCTTAAAAAAATACAAAGAACAGGATTAAAAAAAATTTAAAACTGTTAGGGTCTTTTCCTTCAAATTGTTTTTCACAAATAGGTCCACCTACACACCCACCGAGTTTGTCTAACCCTCCACCAAACACCCTGTATATTTATCAATCTGTCACTTTTTCCAAAATTTTTACAAACAATTCAAATATAGTTACACTTTCCTTGCCTTTTTTTCGGCAAACTGATTTATTAAATCATTAATAGCTGATGATGATTTTAGTTTTTATAAAATGCCTTCAAGGAATTTCAATTTTTAAAAGCATTTGAACTTCTCGATCGCTATTTTTTTTTTTAAACGATGCAAAGTTGTCCTTCTTGATTATTTCTTTTACGTTTTTTAACTTTGAGAGCTTTTAACTAATTATTTACACGTTTTTTCAAATAAATAATGCCTTCAAAAGACGAAAGATACATCGGAGACCAAAAGCAAGTAAAAATTTTACTAAAAAACACGTTCCAAAAAAAAGTTCTAGGGGTAGATAGGTAAAATTTCGGAAAATCTTAAAAAAATACAAAGAACAGGATTAAAAAAAATTTAAAACTGTTAGGGTCTTTTCCTTCAAATTGTTTTTCACAAATAGGTCCACCTACACACCCACCGAGTTTGTCTAACCCTCCACCCAACACCCTGTATATTTATCAATCTGTCACTTTTTCCAAAATTTTTACAAACAATTCAAATATAGTTACACTTTCCTTGCCTTTTTTTCGGCAAACTGATTTATTAAATCATTAATAGCTGATGATGATTTTAGTTTTTATAAAATGCCTTCAAGGACAATAGTGACAGGTCTGACAGGCGTTCATGTCCCATCAAACAAAAAGTTATTTATAAAACCGATATTTTTTTTACTTTTGTCATTTCTGAAATAAATAAAAAATTGAGAAGTTTTTATTAATTTTTGCTTACGCACATCGGGGGCCCCCGTAGCCCGGGGGCCCCGTATAATTGATACGGCAGCTACGGCGGTAGCTACGCCCCTGACTTGAAATAACCCTTATACGTTTCCATATAAGCAACGCGTGCGAAGCCACGGGCAGAACCATGTAGCCTTACGGAGTTCGTTCGTTATTAATGTTATTATATTTTACATCCGTTGCAATGAGAATTAAAAAGAAATGCCGACATGAGACAATTCACACAATTATCCGCAATGTTATTGTAGAAGCGGTCAATGATCGACCTATTAACCTAGCCAGGGGTAAGCAACAGTTATATCTCGTGGAACTCAGTTTGATTGAGAATAAAAAACGCAACTTTTATAGATTGTTCTTCCTCAAACTTCTGAATCAATCCTTCTATATTATGACGATAAAAATATTCAAAAATCTACCAGAGAATCTACAGAACCTTAAACAATAATCTGGAAACTTATACAATAAACAACTAAAAAAATGGATTTTTAGTAATACTTACTCTATGAATCAATATTTTAAGTACAGGGATTTTTTTTATTAAATTTTTTATTCTTCTAATGAATTAATTTTGTATTTTTAATTTAGAAATAGAAATTGTAATTTATTGTAATTGAAAAATTAATATTTGCATGCCTATGTTAGGTAGAATATATCTGAACGTATATAGTTCTAAGACCTACATTGGAACATAATATTGATCAGCAAATAAAGATCTATAATTTTATTTTATAGCAGCATCGTATTTGATAGGTAGAGTCCTGGTAGAGGGAGGGTGGAGCCATGGAAATGAAGGTATGTATTGAAGAAAGCTCTAACGAAACAAATTCCGATTAGAAACCTCTTTGATAAATGGGATAAGTAATTAAGTAAAATTATTTAGTTCAGGTAAGTAATGGGCATGTTTTATTAATAACCAAATTCTGCCCGCGGCTACGCGTTGTATCTATTGAAACGTTTCATAGTTATTTCTATCCCATGGGAACTGATTTATGGGATAAAAAAAGCCCATGTTTTATTCCAGGCCTAAAATTGCCCGAATGCAAAATATCAGTCCGATCCGTTCAGTAGTTTTGGCATGAAGAGGTAACAAACATCCATCCATACATCTAAGCATCCAAACTTTCACATTTTTAATACCCATACCATAATATCTAGTACCCATAACACAAGCTTTGAGTAGCTTACTTTGGGGCTAGATGATGCTGTGTGGATTGTCTAGCATTATTATTATTATTATATTAGTGTGATTCAAAGAATATTACAATTTAGGAATTAAAACAAATTACAAAATCCAATTCGTCACCAGATGACAGAGTGCCCAGAATGTTGGCAGTATTGCACGTTAAATAGCAATGCTAATTGACCGAAACGGAAACTTGAATACTTACAAAAATCTGTAATATTTTGGTCCTGCAATAAAAAATACTGAATACCGAAAAGAAAACAATATTCCGATCACCTGTGGGCTCTAGGTAGGTAATTAAATAGTTGGAGTAATAACAAATTAAGGTACTTTCAGTCGTCCAGAAATATAGATAAAACTAAGTATCTATCTTCGCCATTGCCATCATTATTTAACTCCGAATCCACTTTTTGGATGCCCATCTAAAACTAGAACCCAAGAATGAAGACATTACAAAAAGTTGCTCACATCTGCGGATGATTCGCGGCCTCGCGATCGGTCAACGCAGTCGATACTGAGAGTCGGCGCGCGCGCACCTTATCGGAACAATCCGTAAATCAGCCAATCCGCGATCGCGAAAACTATCATTCTATTATTGAAATATATTTTGAAAATATATTGTAATTTCTGCGCCAAAATATCAATAAAATAGATAGGTAAATATTTTAAAGTACAAGTGATAAACATAATTACGATAATGACATTGCCTAATACCTAAACTAATTAATAAAAAATAAAAACTGAATAACCCTTGCGCAGTCGGTTAAATAGCTACAGTGCAAATTAAAAATGTTTGAAAAGTGTATCTAACTTGAAGAATATTAAGTAATATTCTGTGATTCTGATGGTTTTGTTGAACTGAGTGAAAATGCAGATGTTAATTTTACTGATAGTGTTTGTGCCATTTGTGCAACTGGAACATTTTAAACCTGGAATAATCGCTGGAAAGCTAGTCAAGTAAGTAGTATATGCCGATCACGACAGAGCCTTCATATTTGCTTCCCTTGGAGTCGAGACCCTATGTCCGTGGGTACCAAGGCACAGGTTTTAAAAAAATATCTGAGTGCCTGGTCGAAGCGACGCGTGACCCGAGAGCTGGTGAGTATCTGACGCAGCGCATCAGCTTTGCCATACAGCGGGACAATGCAGTCAGCGTCTTGGGGACGCTTCCGACTAGTATTGATATGGATCAGTTGAGCTGCCTGTAGATTATTTGTAACAGTCTGCAATTGGCTCAATTTGTTTTTATATTAATAAATAAATAATAAATAGATAAATAAATAATAAATAATGCTGGACAATTCACACAGCATTATCTATTATATTAGATTGTAATTTTCATTGTTAGTCAATTGTACCTACTTACCATCATCATTGTCATCATTAGCCTTTAAGAGGGCGCATTGCGCGCCATTTTGTGACAAGGATAGGCATGAAATTTTGCGGGACGGAGCATACGTTTTTGGAACGGCATAAAAATTGAAATAAAAATAAAAAAAAAAAAAATTATCAAATCGTCAAAAATGTTTTTGCTTATTTACAAGAAAACTACACAACTTACGAAGAAACTGTATTAAGGAACTAAAGAATTAGTAATAACCTACAAATCAAAATTAAAAAAAATTCTATAGACCGCAGGGTTCCTGAAATCTCGATCAAATTAGGTGCAAAGCAGTGCACTTTCATAATTTTTTTTTTCGCAATCGTGTTTTTATCATAAAATATCCCGTTATAAATGACTTAAGTGATATCTCAAGGGTATTATTCAAGCAATTGTGGGTCCTCATCAGCAATCAAACGTCCACTGCTGAACGTGAACTACCCACAACCATAATCATCACGTTTAGCAGGTGGTTTGCCGCACGCAGTAGAGGTGTGAGAATAGAGATATAATAGATAAAAAAATCACTAGGCTTATAATGCCTCCACACAAAACTGCACTGAGTGAAAAAAATTGATCTACCATGACTGTAAAAGTATTAAACAAAATTCCTGGAGACATGAAAAATGCCTTCACTCCGTTGGTGGCTCTTAAAAAAATGTTTTTATGACATTGAAGAATTTTGTAATCAGTTTATACCAAGTTAGGTATATAATTTAAATTTGTACGTCCATATTTAATATAATGTTGTTCCACATAGCTTTTGCTGAAGATGCATCTGAATCAACCAGCAGCAGTGCGCTTACGGTGCTACGGGGACTGATAAGATAAACCGCCAAGCGCGAGTCGACTTGCACACGAATAGTTCCGCACCGTAAACATCAGGTCAAATTTTTCAAAGAACATCAAATTTTCAATAGTCTCCTTTAAATTTTCAACTTTATTATGTTAGTAGTATTTTTTGACATAACAGTTGAAGTATTACTTATTTATAGAAAGTTTCACGTGTCTACCTGTTGTGGTTAGAGAGATCCAGCCTTGACAAACGAAGAGCAAAACTAGCCAAAAAAATTAAGTTTTTGTATGGAAGCCCCTTTTGGAAATTCATTTTATTTTTATTATTAGCTATTAGAGCGGCAAGAGAAAAACACATTCTCCTACGTCACTTGACCTCGTGATGTAGTTGATTAGCACATTCCGGTACTGACGGAAGGATGCGGGTTCAAGTCCTGTCAAAGTCAAAAAAATTTGCGATATTATTTGATTTCTTAGAAATTAGCCAGAGTGTGAGGCTTACGCTCTATAAAAACAAAAACTTTAGATTTTGAGCAAAGCGACACCTCTCGTCAAACGAACTAAACGTAACTTTAGCCTTTGAACAGGAATGGATAACCTTCAACGTTTCCCCTGTAGGTGGAGCTAACGGCGCTACAGTCCGTAGAAAGTCGCAAAGATTTTCGATTCCTACATCACTTGACCTCGTGGTGTAGTTGGTTAGCACATTCCGGTACTGATGGAAGGATGCGGGTACAAGTCCCGTCGAAGTCAAAATTTTTTGATTTCTGTAGACATTCTCTGAAAATTTCAACTGTCTACCTCTTACGGTTCATGAAAGAACTAGAGTTCTCTGACAGACCGGTCGGACGTACAGACAGCGGAGGTTTAGTAATAGGATCCCGTTTTCACCCTACGGGTACGGAACCCCAAACAACCACTTAAATCCTTTACATTCTCAAATGCCATGTCTAGGAAAAAAGAAAACGGGATTCTCGGGCCTCACGAGCTATTTTAAGATGCACTTCAAGAGACGGTCTCAGCTTAATTAAAGCAACATGTATTTAACTAAGCGAGACTTGAGTGAAGTTTGACACGAAAATATTGTAAAACGCCAAAAACAACTTTAGGTAGTTGATTTTAGTGTTACCGGTGAAAAATAAATATAATTAAATCTTGCACTTGAAGGAAGTAAATTTTTAGTATATTCAAAACAATCACTTATTGTTTTGAACGAGCTAAAAATTGACTTCCTACATAAGTACACTAGGTACTTAAAAAAAATGTGACAAATCCCTCGGAGATAAATTTTCATGGAACCACCCTGGCACAAACAAATACCAAAAGGCTCATCAAAATCGTTTTACAATTGACAAAGAAATTAGTGAACATAGTAAGGTCATACATAAAATAAGTTAAAAAAACATGCATATAGCTGTTCATAGAATCTCCTCTTTTTAGGGTTCCGTACCTCAAAAGGAAAAAAGGAACTTTATAGGATCACTTTGTTGTCCGTCTGTCTGTATGTCTGTCTGTCTGTATGTCTGCCTGTCTGTCTGTCTGTATGTCTGTCTGTCTGTCTGTCTGTCCGTCTGTCAACCCTCTTTTCTCAGAAACGCGTGGACGTATCGACTTTAAATAGATGTCGAATACTCAAGTCCGTAACCTCTTGGAGCCGCGATATAAATAAAACTTCTAAGTCAACGCACTCAAAAGTTACAGCCGTTTATGTCCGAATATTTTGAAATTTCCAAGGGAATCACATGCACAGAAAACCTATAGGGTACTTCCGGTAGGCCTAGAATCATGGGAAAAATCCAAAAACCATAAATTTGTAAATTATTCACTTTAAAAAAATTACTTTTAATGCTCGCCATGGACTAAAACCTAAGGTACTTCCCGTTGACGTAGGATCATAAAATTTGGCAAGAAGGAAGGTCCTATAGCATAAGTAAAGGAAAACATCCTAAAACAGTAAATTAATTTTTGATTCTCTTCCTCGACCAAAATATACAGGTTACCTACTTCATGTTCACCTAGAATCATGATATTTGGCAAGAAACAAGGTCTTACAATTAAACGGAACCCTTAGTGCGCGAGTCCGACTCGCACATAACGTATTATTTTTTGAAGTTGTTTTAATCACTCAAATCACTTGTAATGAGTGATATCTGATTTATTCTCTTTACTGACACAGAAAATTACAATCAAATAATAAAAACAAATTAGAAATAGAATTTAAAATAGAAACAATTGAGCTAACCGACTGTTGCAAACAATCTACAGTTAGCTCAACTGATCCATATCAATACCAGTAGGAAGCGTCCCCAAGCCGCTGGCTAATTTCCAGTCTGAATTAACAATCATCATGATTTTTGTTGTTTAAAATTATTTAATTTTTTAAAAAGGTTTTAATTTTTGAAAACGAATTACCGTTGTAAGCCATTTTTCAAAAATTGTAACCATGATAGTTTGAAATATGATTGGGACATAACGAGCTACACGGAAATTTACCAATTCTAGACTTCCGTTTTAGCATGTCTGGGAAAAGCAACCCAAAGCAAAATAAAACAATATTGCCGGAAGCCAGATGTTTGGCTTCTGGGAACATTAAACACGATCTTCATGTTTCAAGTCACTACGTGTAGGTATGCAAATCGAGCCGAGAATAAGCTGTCTGCTGTTGTTTATGCCTTTTTAACTATTTACTTCTAAGAACTCTTATGAATTATCTATCTATCTAACTCCTAGATATCTTTCTGCTTGTCTATTTGCAAGTAGAGCACTAAGAGAAGACGAAGAGTTGAACTTTAACTTTAAGAGCACTCTCTTAAAATTAGATTTGTTTCTTAGCGTTCTACGGAAGGCCAACAGGACATTTATACGAGTAGGTACTAATCTTTTGTTTTCCGTCCGTCCGTCTGTCTGTCACCGGACTATACCTACAGGTGACCGGTCGGCAGACCGTGTACCATATAATATGGTAGGTAACTGGGGTAGGTGGAACCAAATGCAATAGCATTTTTTAACCCTGAAAAGCCTCTCGGCTATTTAAAGATTTGTTTTAAGATTTTTTGATATTTTTCCGAAATTTAATTTTCATGTTTATTCCTGTAACTTCTTTTATTTAAAAAAAACATTATTTATTTTTTTATTACATCTAGCATGTTAGCCCGTACTACTAAGATATATATTTAAGTGAGAAGTAGATCATACATAATTAAAGCAGCTATTGAAATGCAAAGTGTTTAAATTCAAGTGAAAATTAAAAACCAGAGTTCAACTTTGGATTGAGTTTTAAAAAAACAGAGTTTTTCAATCCAAAGTTGAAAGTTGAACTTTTCAACAATTTGCATGCCCAAAGCTGCTTTAATTACCTAGATCTCACTTAAATATTGATTTTAGTTGGAATGGTTAGCATGACATACTAAAAAAATTGTAAGCCATGTTAAGTCGCCTAAAAAAGTAACAAAATCTTTCAAATTTCGAAAAACAATCGAAAAATCTTAGAAATAGCCGATACGCTTTTCTGCGTTACAGCGACCAAGCCACTGCACTTGTTTTTATCTACCCCCAGTTACCAAATGGCACACGGTCTGCCAATCACTTTTTATCTCATGAAAATTCGTGCGAAGCAGCGGGCGGAAGTTACTCTTTACTATTTCATAATCTCATGTTGTCATCTTCAAGACCTTGAGACAAGGAAACGATTATGCTCCAACAGCTCCATTGTTTTTCCTTCCTTCGTGACATCCTCTGTGTTACGTATAATTTTCTATGCTTATTCAGTGCTTATTATATATTTTATGTTGTTTTAATGGAATCATCATTTAATTCAGAGAAGCTCTAGGATTTCCTGGTAAGATTTCCATGACCTTTCATAATTTATGTTTAGATTTTGGTACCTATAACTTCTTCTGCTTTTGACGCATCGTTTTAGTACTGAGCTTTGGCCATCATTTTCCATTAGCAGAACCAGAAACTACGAAAAACTCGTATTTTGTCAAAGTACTAGAACCTCATCCACCTCAAGTTGAGGTTATTAGTACTTAATACAGGCTGTTGAGGTCCTCAACCTCAACAGCCCATATTAAGCAACTGCTGGACGTGTAGGCCTCCCCATGATAAGCGCCATAATGGCTTTTATCTCATAGGGGTACTGCCCATAATCCTCACGCTGGGCATGCGGGTTGGTGATCGCAATTCGGTGGTAGAATAGTTCTGCGGGATGCTTCCCGCAGAATAATGCTGCCCGCCCCCGGTGGATATCCCGTAATCGCCTCTTACGACACCCGGGGAAAGAGATGGGTTGGTGCAAATTCTAAGCCGGCATCACACGGTCAAAAAGTTGAGCGACCTGTAGATTGTTTGCAACAGTCTGCAGTTAGCTCAATTGTTTCAATTGTAAATACTAGTTCTAATTTATTTCTTTTTTATGTTCTTTGTGAATAAAAATATTAAATATTACAAATTTACTCCCGTTTTATATTGTCAGATTTTTATAAGTCAGAAAACATCTTTATGCTGACCGTTTTATTACAAACGTCTTTTATTTTGTTTGATTTGGCAGCCGCCTGCTCTGATTCGGCCACAATAATGGCCGCGAGTACATCTTATCGGCATTGAAATATATTGAGTTGTAAGATTGACTGAAACTACCTAAACCTCCGAATTTGTTTATTTTTCAGCTCACCATGTACAGACCAGAACCACTTCCTCCAAGATGCAGAAATTCTGACAGCGGGTAGTGTGAACAGTGTCTGCATCTCCAGGATCAACTCTGAAGAAGCTGCTCATCTACACCTGACTCTGGTGATGATGTTTGGGGAGACGATCACAGTTAGAAAAGAACTTAATACAGGTTAGAGTAACTATAGGTTACATTCTACTTTATTTATTACAAGCTGAAATGCGGAATTTGCCTGCTGAAATTTCAGAAATTTATTGCACACACCCAAGGGAAAGTTTTGTAAAAAAAATTATTAGTCATTAATCATTATTAACGTTATAGTTTATTTCGACCGAGTTTTGAGTGAATCGAACCCAAGAATAATAATTTTCCATAGAAATTTTACCACCCTTTTTAACTCTAAAGAGGTTAATTTTTAGAAATAAAATAGAGTAAGATTTTTGGAAAACTACTTTTCCAGAAGTGTAATTCCTCACAGAACGCAGAAAATATAAAAAACCGCTAAAATATTTGAATTTTGCGCGAATCTGTGTCAAATTCCGTATCGATGACTCGATAGCGTAGAGTCTGAATAGCCCTGCTGGGCTGGTTAAATCCTATTCTTAGGCCAAAGCCACCAGATAAATCCAATTTCTTATGTTTCAGATCGCAGAGGCTGTGTTGAAATAACTGTTCCGTTATTTCCCAACACAATAGCAGATCTTACCACCTCTGTCACGTAAGTTGCTATTCGTCGATGATCTACCTTTAATTGAGTAAGTAGTAACTACTTAGGCTAGGTTTTTGATGATGGACCGGCACCGGAAATCACGCGGAATCAACCATCGCTATTGGCGGATTCGCTCTTCCTCTTCTTAAACAGAGTTCTTTCTTACCTCATCAGCACATTTATATCCACATTTATATGCTGAAGATGCCACCTCAAAACCAAGGGGAGGGGGGGTTGACATAAACAACATTCTTGGGAGGGTTATTATTGGGAGAACGTTCAAGAAGATAAATTGAACATGACAATATAAAAGAAATGTGTAGCTAAATAATGGGGCACACATCATCATGTAGCCCCAAATTAAGCTGAGCTTGTGTTATGGGTAGGTACGAGGTAGAAAACGAATAGAGTTAATTACATAGATAGATTGTTTTGATGATGGCTTCCTAGCCGAATTTAGGCCACGGCGGCCAGTCTCAACGAGACTGGCCAGGTGCGCTGCACATACTATAGTGCACAAGTGTGCGCGCAAACACAGGTGCACTCTCTATTCCCTCTTTTTCATAATCCGATGGGACGGCAGACCGACACGACCAGGGAGAGGTTAAGCGCAGGACCGACAGCTTAAAGTGCTTTCCGTAACACCACCAACTGCCTGAAGCCGGGCTGCTACTGTGAATATTTCTTGCTAGTCCCAATAACACAAATCTTGGCCCGACCCGGGATTTGAACCAGGGACCTCATTACCAGCGACCGCTAGATCAACGAGGCATTCTATGATTCTATAACACCCAGAGCCTGTAAACATTGGCCCCGAGGCGGGAATCGAACTAGCAACCTCCTGCATGCGGGCGGCCCTTCGCCCATCACGCCACATCGCGCATCGGTCGTCAATATAAAATTAAATAGTATTGTCGTATTCACAGCTACCCAGAATCAAAGTGCACATGGGAGAAGCGAATGACGGTGCGCATTGTTAGTGGACGAGAGACAGTACACAGGAAACGAGCTAGTCCAGCACAAATTCGTCGGACCAGGATCCCTGAGAAAGTTTTTACTCCTGCAAATGGACTGGTATGTACACGATGGACAAATATTTAAACGAAAAATAGGTTATCTGTAAACGAGTAAAATATACCTAACCTGTTTACAATCCTCCTCTGTTTCCATATAAGTAGTATATTATGTAGTGTGTGCCTTTGCCAGCAGTCTATAATGACACTTAATTAGGTTGATTATAAAAACCTCTGTACACCTATAGAATGCAATAAATAATTGAGTATTGATTGATTAATACTCAATCAATCCTCTTTGATTGAGTATTCAATATTTGATACTCAACTATTAAAGAGTAAAATACTTAGCTATACACATTTATACGAGTAGGTTAGATTTGGACGGGGCAGTTACGATTACTACGGTCCCTTATCCATAGTAGCTACAGAAAAATGGTCTTAGGAAGCTGTCGTTTTAGTAATTTTCATAATCATTTACAGATTTAAAGAAAAATGTACAGTTCGCAAGAAAATTGACATAATATGTCAATTTTCTTGCGAACTGTACATTTTTCTTTAACAAAATCTTTTTATTTTCCTTACATCCCCGTCCAAAAAATCCATCCTATATAGTCCGTTCCCATGTTGGTTTGCAAATCTGTCATCAGATCAACAAAGAAATATTTTGTAAGTTAGCGATTATTCGACCAACATTTATGTGGTGGGTATGTGGACGGCCATTAGGGGTTTTAAACTAGTCTGTAATGTTATGTATAATAAGAATATGAATAATTTTATTATATTGTAAAATTGTATGAATCGTTAACTGTGATTGAATGTGAAGTTGAAGAATGAAGTTCTTATAATTAAATTATAGCAGGTAAGTATCAACAATTTTATCCTATTCGGACTGGCAGATTATTACCTAATGTAAAAAAATCCTTTAAATTGTAGCGGACATTATTAACAAGCCATTTCCTTAACTTATGTTTAAAAATGTAGGTGTGGTTATATTTATATCTAATAAATAATTAGTAATCATCTGCTCAGAACAAATAGACAACCCTTTAAATTACTTTCCTTCGCCTCATCTGCCTGTTTGCACTCTTCTCATCAGCACACCTTGGTGTTCACCGCTGGTGAACAAGCCCCTCCTAAACAATGGGGACCTAGCCATAATTAAGTAGGTACCACACTTTTCAGGCGAATTGGTCATTGCAGTGGGAGTGTTAAAAATACACTGACTGACAAAGATTTTTCTGCTTTGTGACATTCGTTATTTTTAAGTAGCTTTCATCCAACATTTTCAAGCTCAGTTTTATTTTATCGTAAGCTTAACTTGTTATTATTTGTACACAGACATTGCACACCGTAAAACAGGGCCGCGATCACGGTGTGGTAAGGCACGGTATTACGGCTCAAACGTTAGCAGTTGAAACGTTAGGGTGCGCGTTCACAGGCTGGCATCGGATAATCCGCTGACAAGTGCGCCTACTGATCGGCAATCCGAATGACGTCATTCGTATTAAATAGAAAAGTTGCCTTCATGAATCCTCGCCTTCATTGCCGACAGTCCGCTCCGTGCGGTACGGATTTTTTTTGTCCACCATTGATGGGGCCAGTGCTGATTGTCCGATGCCGGCCTGTGAGTGAACGGACGTTTCAACTGCTAACGTTTGAGCCGTAATGCCGGGCCTTACCACAACGTAATCGCCCTCCAAGTAGGAATAGGTACATTGAATCGATACTTTACTTCCTGTGGTAAAAATCAAATAATATCGCAAAAATTTTCGATTTCGACGGGATTTGAACCCGCATCCTTCCGTCAGTACCGAAATGTGCTAACCAACTACACCAAGAGGTCAAGTGACGTCGGAATCGAAAATCTCTGCGACTTCCTACGGATTTTTGTCCGTTGGCTCCAGTTTATCCAATCCTGTTCAAAGACTAAAGTTACATTTAGTTCGTTTGACGAGAGGTGTCGCATTCCTCTGGTAGGTTTCTTTAGTCGGCACTTACGACTTCCACGGGCTGAGTAGGAGGGATCGATTCTTACGCCACGACCACCACTGTTTCGATCACTGCTGAGTTTTTTTTTATGGGCTATAGACCTACATTTTTATTTTACGTCACCTGATGGAAAGCGAAGATTTGGCTGACCGTGTATCACGAAGGTCTAGAAGATACCTATTCACCCTTGTCTTGAAGAGACCCAGGTTGTAATTGGCCGGCCTTAGTCTCTGCAAAGTCCTGCTCGTTAACGAGTCCGAAGACGCCAAGGCTGCAAGCTGTACTTGGCCGAGCCGTCCCAAACATGGCAGCAATACTTTAAACCAGACTGGACCTGTGCTTGATAAAGGGATAGAAGCTGTGTCATTTGGGTAGAGGCCTCCTGTTGCTCATTTTATTCTTCCTGTATACTGAAAAGCTTATTCTATCCTGAGCAAGCTTCATCCACAATCTTCCGGTCACTCTGGCTTTCCTTTCACTATTAGGTATTTATTAGAACATAAAGTTACGATCTTTCCATCAGCAGAGGTCGTTGACTTTCCAGCAAATTTAATTGCCATCATAAAGTTTAAGGGTATTTAATTCCTTTTA
Source organism: Eupithecia subumbrata (assembly GCA_949316285.1). Classification (NCBI taxonomy): domain Eukaryota; kingdom Metazoa; phylum Arthropoda; class Insecta; order Lepidoptera; family Geometridae; genus Eupithecia; species Eupithecia subumbrata. The sequence goes on along the minus strand of OX438630.1, from coordinate 10,504,616 downwards.
ATAGCTTTGAGCAGTGCCCCTACATTGAGAATTTGAGAGCTTTAGGTATATATAGGGTTATTGGCAATTCACTGACACTGCGTGAACCAGGTTCTGCACATCTTCAAGAACACGGTTGTGAGGACGTTTGTCTTTCTGTGTAAGAATAAATCCCTCTTATTTAGCCCGTGGGTGTCGTAAGTGCCGACTTAAGAAACCTAGTGGAAGTACTTTTTATAAATAAATAAAAAAACCTACGAGAGGAAGGGCAGCACCTGTATAATTCTTAAATTTTTATGTTAATTACCGTCCATAGTAAATAATGTCTGAAACGCAATAAATTACCTTCTAAAGACCAATGTCCCACTCCAATTTGAATCCACATCATCATCATTGGCCTTTTTTACATCTACGAAAGATGATATAAGTGACATCAGTCTGGCTGGGAATCAGCCGAGCACACACACCCACTGATAATTCAGGGCACGGCCGTTTCTAAGTTTAGATTTATATATATTTAAAATAAATCTAATGTCCCTTTAATAAATGATTATTGAATGGCGAACCTACTAATTTCAATTTCCCTTTCTACCAATTTTAACAACATCCGTCAATTGCGAGTGTAACTCGCGCGCCGAGTGTTTCGAACGTTTGTCAATTATACATAGATATTAAGGAGGGAAAAAAGGAAAGACAAAGCGAGACCATAAGGGTTTCGAAACCGATCTTCGATATCGAAACTCAAAAAATTAAGACCTGGGCGTCTTCTTTGTGTTCGTGATGATGGGCAGAACCTGCAGTTCACGAAGTGTCAGCGACCTACCAATAACCCTGTATAAATAATCCATTCATCGAATAAAATTCAGTCGAATCATCTTCAAACAAAGGCCCGGCCCATCCTTCGCGGGCTTAAGGAAAACTTCGGGCGCGAATTCTCATAAACTTAATCAAACTTTCTTCACAGAACATTACGTTGATCTGTGTCGGTAACCTCGATTCTTATTAAGTTGTAACTAAGAACCTGCCCAAGTGGTCTTGCAGCTTTCGAGTAGCTCTCTATAAGAGCTTAATACTTTCTTATGGGTTGTAAACGATCATTGCTTTTAGAGAGGTCCAATCTTTAGCGGATTTAATGTTAAATTAGGGGATACCTCGTAGAGAATGGTTGGAGAAACGATTGAAATTAAGAATCTTATTTCGATCGCGAAGACGATTCAGACTATCTGCCGCGTGATTCTGTAACAGCTAAGTGTACCTCCTATAGACGTAGATTGGTTTCGCTACCTACTTTCAGGGCCAGTTCCATAAAAATATTATAATATTATAAAAATATATTATGCATGGAAACGCGGAGCTACCCGCGGACTTCGTGTCCGTTATTTTATAGTTTGTGTCTCCCGATTGAACAGCACATCCCTAGTTTCGAAACAGTTCAGTTCAGTAAAAAAACTAGTTCAAAAACTAGTTAGTTAGTTTTGTCCATAGTTTGTTTTTTTTTTTATTTTCGAAGGACGAGTGAGGGTAGTTTCGAATAATACTCCTCCGCTTCGCAAAAGGTGGTAGCTCCAGTGACGTTCCGTGACCACGACAGCGCGTAAACCTATGAAACGTTTAAAAAAATAGGTAAATAAACGCGATTAATTGCACCCTTGAATAGTTATTATTATTATTATACATATTTAACTATTAAAATAACTTTAAAAACGATTAGGGTAAGTACACATAATATAATTTTTATAAAAATATAATACCTACCGAGTACCTACTATAGCTCATAATTATAACATGTCTGTTGAAATATTGATTTATTAGCAATATCGCACTTGGTGATCTTTATTGAAAATACGTTAAAATTTATTTTTACTCCAAATTCATCGCTGTACTTTATATTACCAGAAAACATTCACTACCGGAGAAATTGGCTTAAAGCAATTTCCATATTGTATCGTAGGTCGTAACGTACGTTAAGTAATTATTTGCGTACACCAGAGTCGTACTCAGGGCCAGATTCAAAAGTATTTTGGGGCAGTAGTATCTACCCTGAAGTTGGATCAACCTTTTTAGTATAATGAATTCACAGAAAGAGATTTTGCTCATTCTCTAATTATTACGTTCGTACGTACGTGGAGCACATTATTTAGACCCTACAAGCCACTCTTCAAAAATATAGAATTCTTCTTTTGCCATGCCTTAACACATTAAACAAATGGCAGAGCTAATTAAACAGCATCCAGATCTAAAAAAAATGTTGACCTTACTTCTAGAAGACTAAGAGAAATTGCCAACAATAGTTTGCACACATCATAGTACAAATTAACAATGACAGAGAAACAACTACATATACCTATTTGAATAGAACCTATTTGAAAAATTATTTAATATACAACTAAAAAAATGAATAATAGGTAAATGATTTTATTTCATTAATCAATATTTTAATTACAGGGACTTACGAGGACCTTCAATATATTCATTGAAATTGATTTATAATTATTTTAAATTTATTATTAATTAGCTAATTTAATATTTTTATTTCAAAATAAAAATTGGATTATTGTGTTATTAAAAATTTATATTTGCATGCCTATATTAGGTAAAATTAATGCAACAAATTTTAAGACCTATATTGTAACATACATTTGGCAAATGCACGTCTTTAATCTTTATGTACTTTTTTCACCATTTGTGTAAACCATATTTCGCAACATAAATGAAATTAAATTTAGAATACCATAAAATCTCCAATGAAATAACCCAAAATCGAATTACATTACTCATTAATTCCTTAGGATCTCAACTCACCATGCATAGACCGGAACCACCTCCTCCTAGCTCCAGGGGTCCTGACAGCTGGGAGTTCGAACCGTGCCTGCGTGTCCAGGTTCTTCACCGATGGAACTGCTCATCTACTCCTGACTCTGGTGACGGAAGTTGAAGAAACGGTAACAGTTAAAAGAGAACTACATCCAGGTTAGTAACATTTTATCATCATCTTCATCATCATCAGTCTAGATTAGTCCACTGCTGGACATAGGCCTCCCTTAATTTAACATTTTATGCTTGCATGCAATTATTAATTTCAAAAACTGAGGAATACGAAGCTATAATTAATTTTTAATTTAAATATCTGGTACCCAAGTAAAGAAACAGAGTGATCGGCATTACTTTCAGAATTAACAAGCTAAAGTGGCAGTGGGCTGGCCATAATACGCAGAACTTATATTCGGCAACCGCGATATATTGCGGAACCGAGTCTGAAAATACTGATATGATAAATCTGGTACCCATTACCCAAGCTCTGCTAAATATTGGCCTTTCACGTGTTTTAGGTAATGGGGGTTGTGCGGATATAATCGCACCATTACTCCCGAATACAAAAGCAGATCTTATCACCTCTCTTACGTAAGTTGCAATCCATCCACCAATAGGAATACTTTACATAAGTTTTTTGAAGACTGTTATACAGTTATAGTCATTGGCTGGTATAGTCTGCACATGATCAGAATGGGGTGGATCCATTTCAAACTGAAGCAAAATCCGTCGACCATTTGCTTTGACAAAGCCCATTTTGACAGCAAAAATTTCACGAGGAGAAATGTAGCGTAAAATAATATATTATAAATATTTATATTGAAAAGGTCCTCTGTTCTTATAATTGTATACCCTATTCTAATCGCGCACGGACTATACGTGTACGGTAAATTATTTTTATTGATTTTATAGCACAAATAGTCCTACTTTCGGGCTAATTCAACTAGTAAAAAGTCACGTTTAGGTGCCTACCTAATCAGTAACATAATTCAATCGCAATGTTTTCAGCTACCCAGAATACAACTGCACATGGAAGCGGCGGATGACCGTGCGCATCGGAAGTGGGCGAGTGGTGACGGTACACACGGAGCGAGCTCGATACAGACCAGGGGAGACCATTCGAGCCAGGATCTTCGCTCTAAAAGCTGATCCCACTCCAGCACATGGCACGGTATGTTACTTCCAAATCCCTTACTTTAAATTTGTAGTACCAATAAATGAGTACGAGAATTGAGAATGTAGATACTGAATTCTTGGGACCTGGGAAAACACGATCATTATTATTTATACCCCGGTATCCACCAGAGGGCGATCCCCAATACGCATGCCCAACGTGGAGATTATGACACTACCCACCCCCTCCTAATATAATAAAATAGCCAATTAGGCGCTTATTAGAGGAGTCCAGCAGTGGACTAGTAAAGGCTCTTGATGTGAGTGCCCCTACCGGGCTATACCTTAAAATATAAGACCCTTAAATATCGTTCCTTAATCCGGCCCTGCACCACGCTGTAAATAATTATTTGCGTTCAATGCTCGTTTGCATCTGTGTCAGTGGTACGCTTACTGTGCATTTTGCGCTCTGTGATGGCGCTGTGCTCATTTTTATGTAAATACGAACACTTATTCAAATAGTCCCATTGGTGGTCCGTCTTATTGGACGATCGATTTCAGATGAATAATACAGTTTATTGAATAAAACTGACCATTTCACGGCATTATAAAGAGAGTACGAGAATGCGCCTAGGAGTATCGATATATCGATGCGGCGTCCCCGTTCTCAACAAGCCATGTGCCCTGGTCATATTATAGTGGACACACAAGTATGTGCACAAACACAGGTCCAATCTTTTCCCACACAAATTTATAAATGATGTACTTTATTGATTAACAAAGAAAGTTACAATCAAGTTATAGAAACAAATTAGAACTAGTAGGGATTTACTTGAGCTAACTGCAGACTAACTTTTTTGATTGAAACCAATTTATCTATGATCCTCGGAACTTTGATTCTAAAATCTTTATTCACAAAGGAAATTACAATCAAATAATAGAAATAAATAAGGAACTATGTTTGATCCGGTGACCCGCGAGATGGGTTAAGTTTGATATAATCATATAAATAAACTGCAACGTTATGGCTATCAGCGATGACTCGGTCAACATGTGAACAGAAAACATGTTGGCCGAGTTAACGTTGTTGACACTGACAGCCTACACAACACAACCAATACGTTGACGAACCCTAAAAAACCATGGTACGGAACCCTGAGTGAACGATTAAAGTTTTATATATTTTACATAACACAAAATATTCAAATAGATTCGTCATTCCAAAAAATTCACGGTCAGTTAAATCACGTACCATATTTTATTCAAACACCAATAAAACTCTAAAAACAAACTCATAAAACTTAATCATCCTATTTCATCAGTGAGGAGGTAATTAATCATGTCGTCAGTTAATTAATTTATTGACGGTCATCATTATCATTATTGATAGGCAGTCTTCCATAACCATTTAAAGGAAATATTCAATTCTGGATTTGGGGGGGTAAATTATAGTCTACCCCCAAGTCCAGCATTGAACATTAAAAGATTAAGTACTTATGATGGAAACCAAACAAATAAAACGGCGCTTTGTAAATTACAATGGAACTTCATTGCATAGTCAACGACACCTTACCGTTCTATGAGACACCAAACAAAAGCTCACTTCAACCATATAAAAAGAACCAGTGCGTTCTCGTCAGCGCAATCTCGCCATCGCCGTCGTCGGTCACTTTTACTAGCGACATCTAGTTGTGTGTCGACCTATCTATTTATCTATCATCCAATATAGCTAAAGATTATTTGCTGATAGTTTTTTTGATTTATTTCTGCTCAAGCACATTTTACCCATATTCTATTTTTAGAGACACAGCATGATGCACTGATTTGTATGGAAGCGCATTCAAAAAACCTTAGAGAAATGGTCATCCGTTCGTCCATGATAAAACTAAGCAGAAATTACCCTGGTACTTAAAGGGCTCGGTCCTGCCTGCCTGACCCAGACAGATTACCCCAAGTTTTTTGTGTGGAACCTTTCAAAACAGACACGAGCTCTCAAATAGTTCCGCACCTACTATCAACAATGCCATCAAACCGGTCCACCACGGTCAACAAACAAACATAAGCGACATCCATCATCCCATTCAGAGCGAGCTGGCATTGTATTGACCATACAGGTTCCATTATCAGACCTTTGGCATTTGATGAGTCGGTTATAATGCTAATTTACCGTTAGGTATAATGACGATGCAAATAGCAGTAGATTTTAGTAAGTTACGAGGTCAAGGCCGTGCGAAACTACCGCAAATAACTAGTGCCTAGTAGGTATAATATTTATTTTTGAAAAGCTATTTACTTCATCAGTATTCATATGTCATACTGCGGAATATACCACCCCAATAGAAGGCTGCCTTTCCACGAGGCCCTTGGTCGCTTTTACGACACACACGGACTGAGTAGGTGGCGATTCTTACGCCGCCATCGCCTCACGGCGAATAATAACTTAAGTAACTAATTCATTGGTGTCGATTCTGTTATTCCAAAAAACTATTTTGACAACACTAAAATTAAAATCTTCTCGTGCCACCGTAATCCAGCAGAATTGGGACCTGCCTTTCCATTTTAGTACCAAATTGTAAGTAGCACAAAAATCAAAGTTCTCCCAAGATAATATAGTTAGGTGATTTATCTACATTTATGTTTTTTATCATATCCCCGTACTCTCTGCGCAGGGGAATTCTACTATAGTCTAGATATACAAAGGGGTCGCGGGGAAAATAGCAACCAACCGCCACTATTGGAATAAGCCCCTTTATTCCAATGGGTAATAAGAACCTACACAAACTAAGCCTTTTCCATTACCTTTCCAGATTGAAGAGATCTGGATCGAAGGACCCCCCGGAGCCTGGGAAGGGACTAGAGTGGCGGAATGGACGAAGGTTAGCAGCAAGATGGGGCTGGCTCAGATCCAGCATGATATAGATGAGCTGGCTCCACCGGGAACATGGACCGTGAGGGCCAGGCTTGGTGACGGCAGCCAGGTGAGAAAAATGCAGTTACTAAGAGTGGGTAATGTTCTTTTATACTACACCTGCTCGGAAAGTTGCCTATTCCTTTTCCATTCATAGAATAGAAAGTATGTCTTTGCAGGCCTATAGGAAACCGGGAGGAAAAACTCTATGGAATTTCATTTCTCACGTGTTTTAGCGGGAGGAAAAAGTTTAAGTTTAATTTCCTAAAGGATCGGCCGGTAGCTATGGTTATTTTCGTTCGGTCAAACGACAAAAAGTTTTTACTCCAAGTCCATTAGGCCTCCTCCGATTTCCGAACAATATTTTGAAAAAAGAACCCAAAAGCTGGCTCGGTCAATGAGGTTTTACCAACATCATTGGGCGCGGTAAGGTTCTTCTAAATTTCAATTAATAATTAATTCTGCTTTTTATTTTCCTCGAAGGTGTAGTATAAAGCACTATTTATCACTCGGCAGAAAGTGCGATTCCTACCTCGTGTGTTTTAAGGCCCTCGGCTGCGCCTCGGGCCCAAAACGACACACTCGGTAGGAATTGATCACTTTTTCGCCTTGGTATAAAATGTACTATTCCACTTCTGTCAGAGCGGTTGTGATGTGATGACACAACAAAATCTTCACTAGCAGACGAAAGACCAAGATGGTACGTTAACGACTCGATCCCGACGACCATCGTTGCTTACACTTTGCAGACACTTTGCAGTCTTCACATTTTGCAGATCGAATCTGTGTGATGAACAAGAACGCTAAAACATCTAAAACAGTCAGAATAAGCCATCAGACAGAATAGATGTGGCCAGCAAGTATCAAAATTGAAACAATCTTATAAAACAACTTCTTTTTACTCACCAGGGCTCAGCTACCTTCTCAGTAGGGAACTATGAGATACCTCCATTCCAACTTACCGTACGCACTGCACCTCGCGTTCTTCGGACCAGCGAGAGGCTGGTTTGGACAGTTTGTGTCAGGTAACTGAAGAACTATTGAAGCGTCTATTGAGGCTCTTCGGGTTATTAAAAAATGATCTAAGCGTCTGGTCGAAGCGACGCGTGATCCGAGAACTTGTTAGTATCTGGCGCAGCGCATCAATATTGCCATACAGCGGGGTAATGCAGCCAGCGTCTTGAGGACGCTACGACTGGTATTGATATGGATCAGTTGAGCTACCTGTAGATTGTTTGCGCAACAGTCTGCATTTAGCTCAATTGTTTCAATTGTAAAACGAGTTCTAATTTATTTCTATTATTTGATTGTAATTTTCTTTGTGAATAAAGCATTCTATGATAGAGCATAAGGTTAAACTTAGAACAAGTTGCAGTTTATCAACATTCCGTAACTAAACTACTGTTAACGTCATAGTTAAGTTTTATCTGAAATACTATTGTTCTCGCTAAATCCATCCCATTCCCATCCCAAGGTTGTCTGGAAGAGGTTGCTTGTAGCAATGACGCCGCCCTTTCTACTCCCGCGATATCTGGCATTTTCTGTCTCTTTTATTTATCTTTTGTGTGGTATGAATACAACAAACAAGCACAAAATTAAAAAAAATTAAAAACCCCCCGACAGATTTTCATGTAACATGGCTAAGAACACTCGGGATAAAATTATGTATGACACAAATAACTAAACGAAAATCGGTTCATCCGTTTGAGAGCTACGATAACACAGACAGTAACACCCCTCTCTTTTTGCTAATCTTGTATGTACTTACCTAGATCTGCTGTTGTTTTTTTGTTATCTAAGCAGTGCTATCATCTCTAGATTATGTTATCAGATACCCCTGGACAGAAGCAGTAGAGGGCATGCTGGTGATCCGCCTCCGAGGAGCAAACAGTCCCAGCGCTGGGATTAGGACAGCAGTGCGGCTGCGAGCGCCTCGTGCCTGCCACAGACACGCGGCCGCGGCATGGCGAGTGGGCTTGATGGGCGACCGGCCGCCCAGCGTCGTGGTCGCCGACTTCTCATTCCAGGTACAGTAAGCAACGAAAATCGCTGAACACTTATTGATTGACAGTTTACAGTAAAATCATATTATAATAGTAATAATAAAGTCCTCCTATCCGAATTTCGACCACGGCGGCCAGTCTATTCAGAGACTAGCCAAATGCGCTGGAAGGGTATTTTAATTCATTCGAATCCGACGGCTCTATAAAACGCTATTTTGATTTCGCCTCGGGTTGATGATCGAAATAAGGAGCTCCTCCTCATTGACATGGCCATTAGTCGACTGATTCGCTTCGAATTTTCCATCATCAATCCGAGGCGAACTCAAAATAGCGTTCTAAAGATCCGTCGGATTCGATTCGGAAACGAATCGAATGAAGTAAAATACCCCTGCAGGACATATTACAGTGCACAAGTGTGTGCGCAAACACTGGTGCACTCTCTATTCCCTCACTCTCATGATCCGATGGGACGACAGACCGACACGACCGGGGAGAGGTCAAGTCAAGTCAACAAAATCATAATACCAGTCCACCAACAGCCTTATTTCCTAAGTTACTGCACTAAGTAACATTAACGGAGTAAAACGTTAGTCACACTAACATTATTAATGCGAAAGTTTAGACGGATGTTTGGATATACATCCTATACATATAGATGTTAGCATAAAAACTAGCCTATGTTTGATTCCAGGATCAGACTTACCTGTATGCAAAATTTCAGCCCGATCCTTTCATTAGTTTTGGCGTGAAGACTTGAAGAGGTTACGAATATCCATCCATCCATACTTTCGCATTTACACACAGCAATCATCATTCTCTTGTCCTTTTCCCACTTAGTTGGGGTTTACACATCAGGTTTTTTTCTTCCATTCACTTTTATCTGTAATTTCAGCACTCACTCCTTTCTTACTCATGTTATCTTTCATACAGTCCAGTTTCATCAGTGCAAGGGCAAAGCAATATAAAACATAAAAACTAGGTAGCTATACAGGGTGAAAAGAAAGGTACAAACTTTAGTTCAGCTTCGTTCACAGAACACGGGAAAAATATTATAAAATCCCGAATTTTAATTTGTGTAAAATAAATGAATGTTCACTAGACTAGACGAATAACTGGGAAATGTGCTTATTGTAATAGAACCGAGGAAAAATTTATTTGCAGTACCTACCTACACGCATCTAAGGCGCGTCGCCCGTTCTGCTGATGTCGCAGGTTGTTGGCCGCCGCGGTCAGGAACCCGTGATGAAGACGTTGTGTGTTCGTAGACCATTGTAGATTATTTTTAATGACAATAATGAATTGCATCTGTCATTACCATGTCTAGTGGTCATTTTAAATAAAAATAAATAATGCTGGACAATTCACACAGCAATAACTAGCCCCAAGCTAAGCAGAGCTTGTGTTATGGGATAACTGATATACTTAATACAATAAATTACATAGATAGATATTTTTATTATACATAGAAAACACCCAGACCAACGGAACAAATTTCTGCAGATCGTACACAAATTTATTCCGAGGCGGGGATCGAACCCGCAACCTCCTGCGTCGCAGGCGGACCTTCGCCCGCCGTGCTACGGAAGTCGTCATTTTGATTTATTATTTTTATCTAAAACGAAAAGTCATCGGTTCTATGACCGAGTTTAAACCACCCCTGAAAGTTTGGTCCTTACTTTTTGTTTCACCCTGTATACAATTATTCGCCAACTTTAGAATCTCATCTTTCTGCCCGTGTATTTATTTTGAGTTACTGTTTCAGGAGGAAGGCACCCGAGTCTGGCAGAACACAACAGTCGTGTCACAAGTTGTAGACAAGCCTATTTCTCTGGATTTCATCTCTAAGTCCAGAGTTATAGTTACGCCGAGTCTTCCTTATAGTATAAAGGTAACTAACCAACCAATCACTAACTAACTAAAGATGCGCGACTGCGAAAGATCTGGCTAGTCGAATGATCTACAACTACAACTACTAATTTACTCATTCGACTTGAATATTAGTAATAACTAATCTTCAAAGTCCAATGACAGCTATTAATTTGTAATTACTAAAACCTCTACGAATTGATCGAGGCGTAAAATAACGAATGGAGTTACTGCCCGACTCAGACAGTCGCCATTACTAATCAAATTAGTTACTAATTTGGTTAGTAAGGCGAGAGGCGTCGAATAACGAATTGAGTTCGACTGCCCGACTCGAGCAGTTGCCATTACTAACCAAATTAGTTACTAATTTGCCCTTGTCTTTCGAATGGTTCGAATCATTTGTGAAGTCGAATAATTTGAATGAAATCATTCACTGTGGCGCATCTTTATAACTAACTAACTAACCAACTAGGGTTTAACCACACACATATTGTTAAACGCGTAATTTATTGACATGATCCATAAGAATCTAGCCAATAGATCACGCGGTAGACCGAAAAGAACAAGCTTAAGCTTTCTTAATGATAATTATTGACTCATGTGGGATATTTATGTCGGCCCATACAGGGCTATTAGTAATTCACTGACACTTCATGAATTGCAGGTTCTGTCCATCATCATGAACACGTTCGTGAAGACGCCAGCTCTTAATTCTTGAATTCTTAACTCTTAATTCTTAGTATTAGTAGTAGGTACCCCCCTTTATTCAAAATAGTTCATTAGAGAGACTTGAATTTAAACTTAACTTAAAAACGGCTCTACCCTGAATTAACAGTGGGTGAGGGTATGACTCATATAGGTATGCCTCATTAGGGGAGGCATATGTCCAGCAGTGGACTAATATAGGCTGATGATGATGATGATGATGATGATGATGATGATGATGTGGGTATGAGGACGATCTTTAGTAATGAGGTTTAGGTGAGGTCTTCAAGAACGTGATTGTGATAATGGACAGAACCTGAAGTTCACGCAGTGTCAGTGAATCACCAGTAACCCTGTATAATTCTGGATCAGACGAACCAACGACATTATAGCGGCTGCAGAGAAGAATAGAATAGAATAGAATAGAATAGAATAGAATAGAATAGAATAGAATAGAATAGAATAGAATAGAATAGAATAGAATAGAATAGAATAGAATAGATAGAATAGAATAGAATAGAATAGAATAGAATAGAATAGAATTTTATTGCCTTAATTTAGAAAATACACAAAATAAAAAATATACATACTACTTAATTAAAACTAATAAACTAAGACAATAGGAGCAAATTCAGCATTTAGCTGTAATGCAATAATATGCAAGCAGCGCTGATTTTCAATTTACTCCTCTCGGATAGATGTCCATGGATGAAGGTGGCTCGGAACAGCTATTTGTTGCGACGTGTGGGCTCATTATTATGGTGATGATAGTTCTATTCAGAACCAGAAAAAGCAGTCTTGGATCATCATCATCGTCAGCCTATATTAGTCCACTGTAGGTCTTGGATATTAAGGGTCCGGCGACGGATGAATTTCCCATACAAACGTAATACCAAAATTATTTTTAATTTGATGATATATTTTTACTATGGTCTGTTATTATTTGTATTTAGATAGAATTTATCTAGGTTCCTGCCACAATTTTTTTTCAAAATACCTTTATGAAATGAAATTAAACCTTATCGCATTTTTACATCAAAGAATGAATGTTGCCTTAGTAATTGTGTAGAGAAAAGTATTTTGAAAAAATCTTATGGCAGGAACGTATAATATAAATACTATTCTAACACAAATAATAGCAAACCATGGTGAAAACATTCTCAAATTACAAATCATTTTGGTACTACGTTTGTATGGGAAATTCATCCGTCGCCGGACCCTTAATGATGAAATATTTTTGTAGGTAAAAGCGACACTCTGGGACGACAAGCCAGCTATGAACGAGCAAGTCAGAATTTGCCGTCACACTACAGAATCGGAGATTATAATTTGTAACAGTGGAAACACAGGCTCTACAGGAGTTGCGAAAGTGTTTTTCACTGCTGAGGATCAAGGCAGTCCCGTTTACCGCTTTGAGGTAAGTGTAGTCCAAAAATATCCATAATAATAATTATAAAGTCAAAAGTGACTCTTTCTGTCTGTCTGTCTGTTAATTTTCACGGTTGAACGAATCTCAATAAAATTTGGCAAGGAGGTAATAATCTGGGCGACGGCTACTTACTTAAAAAGCGCGCGCGATGCCGCGGGCAGCAACTAGTAATTTAATATTATGAGCAAAATTTTTTTACCAGGCTAGAGCTTTTGAAGAGTTAAAACAAGACACAAGTACATTTACAAAACCACCTGTTCGACAATGTTACAGTACCTATATAGTGTAAACCTACCGAAGCAGAGCCGAGCAGGTGATTGTGGCGTGAATAGGTAACAAACGTAAAGAACTACCTACTTTCGGATTAGTACGGTTGATTGCCTCAGCAATTTGAATGTTGTTCGAATTTCGAAAATGTTCACATTGTTCGGTTCACACATTTTGAGGTACCAAATTCAATGAGGTTTTATTCTAAATTCGAACCAACCTTCAGAAAAAGAAGCTAATGCCGTGAACAGAGATTGATATTTTATTTCGTAGCGAATCGCTGTTCCAAAGATTAAATTAAAATAAATCCATTTAATTAAGTCAAAAACATGTAACGTGAAAGTGAAGAAAGTTTGACTAGGTACGGAGGCCATAACATCGGACGAAGATCGGTACCAATATTTAATGAACAATCTAATAAAGATTTTTTACATAGGTAAAAAATCTATGATTGTCGATTTGAGTTGTCGAGTGTGAAAAGTAGAGTTTTATCCACGTCCCATGGTAACTAGCTGTGTTCGTTTATTCTTTACCATATTTTTAACCCCCGACGCAAAAAGAGAGGGGTGTTATAAGTTTAACGTCTGTCTGTGGTATCGTAGCTCCCAAACGGATGAACGAATTTTCGTTTAGTTTATTTTTTGTCATAGATAATTTTACCCCGAGTGTTCCTAGCCATGTTTCATGATCTACATACTTATTATATTACTAACCTATTGATTTTTATTGCAGGCCCATCTTGTCAACGATACAACCATCTCTGCAGCCCCTATCACGATCGCTACACGACAGTCGAAAGTACAAGCGGCTTTAGGAACACTTCGAGCTGATTCGAACAACGCCAAGACTTATGTTCCTCTGTACCTCAGTTTGCGGAATGTGACATCGCCTATTACTGTGCATTTTGTGGTAATTTCTTTACAATTTCTTTACCTCACCTCAACAGCTTATATTGGTCTACTGAGTTGGACGCAAGCCTCCCCCTGATAAGCGCCTTATTGCCTTTTATCTCATGGGGTACTGCTCATAATCCCCACAGTAAGCATGCATGTTGGGGATCGCAGTTCGGTGGTAGAATTCTTCTGTAGGGTGCGCTGCTGCCCTTAATCGTCTCTTACGATAACTGCGAGAAGAGTTAGGGTGATGCAAGTTCTAAGCCGGCACCACACAGCTCAACAATTGCTTTTCTTTTCTTTTCTTTGCTTGCAACAATTTGCTTTACAATTCAAAACGTTATTATTGCAACTCCATGGCTGGTTTTTCAGTTGGCTGGCTGCTGGTTTTAAATCTCTTATGTTATTGTAATGTTTCCGTTCTTTCAGGTAATCACAAGGGGAGGGTTAATCTACCGGTGGGGTGCAACCACTCAGTGTCCTACGTCAAGTTTCATGAGCCAAATTGATTTCAATGGCCAATGCAATGAATCTTTGCCTCTTACCTTCGATATTAACAAGTTAGACAAAAATGAAAATAATGTCGGTAACAAAGATTTTATGAATAAATTTAGAAGAGAAATAACTGGGACTCAAAACAATAAAATAATTAACAACCTCAGCCTTCACAATATAGAAAGAGAATCAGTTAGAAAAAATCTAAATACAAAGAAATTCCAAGAGTATTATAGCCGATATATGAGCCAAATTAATAAACATAACGGAAGTAATATCGATAATAACAAGACTAAAATTAGAAATATCAATTATAACAGACTGTCTGATTCCTTTAACGCCAACACGAAAACCACACTGACTGATAATACAAGACCAAACGATGGAAATTACTTTGATGCAGCTCATGCTTCCGATGCTCTTCAAGATAGTAATTTACTAAAAGTTTTACTGCCAATAAAAGTGACAAAGCAGATGTGTCCAGATAGTCATCTTTTGGCATATTTTTATCATGAAGGAGAGTTCGTGAGTGCGGGCAAGCATTTCGAAATGGATGATTGTTTTGATAAGGTAAGTAACTACATAAATTTCCTTCCATAAATCTCAAGCAAGTCAGTCATTAGCAGGGCGATATTATTATGTAATCGCGAGTGTCTCATGGGTAGTCATCTCATATGCTTAAACAAATTGAAGTGAACAAGAACGAAAATGTTTTTTCATTCCCGCATATCGGAAAGAGTATTTTTCCTCTTCGATATCTGAGTGCCGTTTTTATCCGCTAGAGGAAAAAGTAAAATTAAATTTTGAAGTAAATAGGTTTTGAATCTCAAACGTAGTGCACACGATACACTACGTTTGAGATTCAAAACCTATTTACTTCAACCTCCATGGTGCCGAATATATCATACAACCTTTGTTAATTTGTTAAAAACTCTGACTTGGAACCTTCATGGTGTACTTTTTATTTAATTTGCTTTGCGTGCGCCATTTTCTTTTTTTGCATTTAGTCATTTCCTCACTGAGGTGGGATGAAAAGTTACGTGTTGCAGTCGAGTGCAAAGATTTTTTACCTCGTGCTCCCTCGCTGACGCTCATTATTTTAATTTTGTAATCACTCGCTACGCTCGTGATTCAAGAATCCTTCGCTTGGTCGATCATCAAAATTGAGCTCGCGGTTAAAAAGCAACTTAGCATTCTTGTATAACAAATAACCACTACACCGTTTTACTTACGTTTTTTTAATTTCTGACATGTCCAAGAGTTCTGTTAGGTCTAAATAAAATACCTAAACACTGAGTTTTTGAGCTGCATTCTAGAAAAACAGCAACGGAGTAAGAACCAATGAGCGATGAAAATACACGCAAGATAATTTATCACACTATTTTATAAATGCGAAAGTTTGGATGTTTGTGTTTTGTTACCTCTCCACACCGAAACTACTTAACAGATTTAGCGCAAATTCTGCATAGGCGTAGTTCTAGATCTAGAGTTTTTATCTCGGAAAACGCGTGCAAAGCAGGTAAAAGTAAGAAAATAATAAGATAAAGTCTCCAAGTAAGTATTGTATGTTCTGCCAACAGGTGGATCTAACATGGAAATCTCGTCAAGTGCCACCCGGTTCCATAACGAGTCTGCAAATCTCCGTGCATGGCCCAGCACTCTGTGCTCTAACAGTGACAGATATAGCGGCAAAGTTGTCTCCAGTGGAATCGGTAAAAGAAATAATAGTTTCCAGCTTGAAGAAGATGATGGGTACTCATCGAAATCTGGCGGAATATGACAATGCTGGAGACTGTTCTTTGGGTAAGAGTGCTCAATAATTGCCATCGCTTCTTAAGGCTGCACGAGTCAACCGATCTAACAATGCGGCCTAAATGTATGCCATCTCATCTGACATAATAGACATTCTCGCGCGCTTGATGAAAGGCAAATAAATGTATTCGTAAAACGGTCGCGTAAAAAATGGGAAAAGACTTTTAGCGCAAGGGTTATTATAGAAAAACTATTGAGAGTATCTTTTCAAAATACATTTAATTCATCTTTTGAATAACTAAACTATGTCTGTACGGGCTTCATTGTAGAGTTTTCTTTCTCCGTATGTTATATATTTTCGCCCAAAGTTGGGCTAACATTGTTGTTAAAATACGAAAGTTTAGAAGCTTGTATTTTTTTAATTTATTCTTTTTTTACGGTTTCGGGTGCATACAGACATGGTTAATAAAAAGTTTAAAAAAAAGTAAAAACACATTTATTGCAGCAAATAATACAAATAAGAACAGATGGACTTAATCTAAAACACATGATACATTTTATGGGTAATTTTGTACAAATTTGCTGAGCGACTTTCAACTGTGATTTTCGTCGACTTCTTCACTAGGCTGGGCCTGTATCGAGGAAGCCAGACTACATCATTCAGAATTAACAGAGATTTTGCGCTCGGTTTACTTACACATAGTAGAGTTAACAGACAAATAGTTTATAAAATTATTACAAACAACTAAAACAAAAAAAAGAACTAGGTGTTAGATATTTTGACTAAACTCAAACAATTAAAACAAGATAAACTAAATGACGAGATAAATTGACTAAAATGACGAGATAAATTGAATGAACTAAAATGATGATTGAACTAAAATGACGAGATAAATTGATAATTACCCTTAGTTTTGGATGGTCAACATCAAACAGCGTTGTAGTTAACCTTCCACGTTTTTATGGAGAGATGAGCGACTCGTTCAGCCTTAAACCTTCATTGCAGGTAGGTACATAAGCTGTTAGATTGGCGGTCGTGGCGAAAGAATCGACCGTCCTGTCTTAAGCTGTGGATGTCGTACAAGTGGAAACGGGAACCTACCAGAGCTTCCTGGTGGCCTCTGGCAGCAGCTTCTTCCTGTGTTTGTTTAACACCTCAACTGCGTTCACCAATCGTCTTGCCAAACGTGGTGATTATGACAAAACCCCCCCTTTTTACGTTCACGTTCAGCAGTGGACGTGTGCTTGCTGAGGAGGAGGAACCTGCTAGATAAAACAAATAATAAATAAAATAACTTATGCTGGACAATTCACATCTAGCCTATCATCTAGCCCCAAGATAGAGACAGTTTTTGCTAATTTCGCGGTGAATAAGTCTACTATGTCGCTAACTAAACTTGAAAATAACTAACTACTAAAGATAAACATAACTTAGAAAGTCATGTCTCATATTTAGATTGAACTTGCACCATCCCAATTCATCCTGCGGGTGTTGTAAGAGGCGACTAAGGGATATCAACCGGGAGCAGGCAGCAGCGCCACCTGCAGATAAATTCTACCACCGAACTGCAATCCCCAACCCGCATGCCCAGCCTGGGGATTATAGGCACTACCCCCCATGAGATAAAAGTCAATAAGGCGCTTATCAGGGGAAGGCCTGCGTCCAGCAGTAAACCAATATAGACTGTAAGGTTGAGATTGAGGAGTATGAGTTTACAGAAAAATAAATGCGTTTCACAATTTTCAGACGAAGACAATCCCGAGATACCTTCAAACAGTTTAGAGCTAGCGGCGGCGTGGTTATCGAGGGCTGGAGTCAGGACCATCGGCGATATGCCGCTGAGGAGACAATGCAAGCCTGCTGCGATGATGTTGCCGGAATCACCGACTGTTCCTAGAAGTGATTTTTCTGAGGTTTGTACTATTCTACATAGATAGATAGATTGATGGAAAATACTTTATTATACCACACAAAGACAGTAAACAATACAGAGAAAAAAGCTTAGAATACAGGAAGTAACCTCAAAAGTCAAAAGTCAATTTAAATATAATACGACCTAATTCAACATGTGATGTTAGTAGATGAGGTTCGGTTAGCCATTGATTGCTACGAAATATTTATTTAGATTTATACAACCAACAACACCAACTATTTTAATAAAAAATAAGTACTGGTAGCGGACCTCTAAGACCGCATAAATTAATAGAAAAAATCCTTAGCACTGAACAATACCTCATGTTTATGGTAGGTCTACAGCTTATATTTGTAAAAACAAAGTAAGTTACGTTAGTATTTGAAGTCAAAAGCTGGTGAATCGATTTTTTTGTTTCAGTCATGGCTCTGGCGCCTAGTAACAGTGGGAGCTAATGCCTCCATGACAACAACAGCAAAAGCTTCGGACTCCATCACGAGGTTTGAAGCCAACGCTGTTTGTTTGACGAAGACGGGAGTTTCTGTCGCACAGCCTGCTATACTGCAGGTGATTTAAACAATAGTTAAACCTACTCCAATAAATCTAAGTTATAGTTTTTCATTTGTATTTTTAACACCACCAACCCACCTGCCAAGCGTGGTGATTATGGCAGTACCTCGATGTGTACTGACAAGGAAACCGAATTGAGAGTTCGAGCCATTTTGGAAAGTGAAGTTAAAGACGTTCGACATAGTATTGAGTCGACGATATTGTAAAGGACCTGAATGTGAAAAATATAGGACATTATGAGGCTGATATATACTCGGTAGTGGCTGACTAAGGAACTGTTATGGAAGATGATGAGAACGAAGTTTATGTTGATCATTTGTCTGATAATTTTATTACAATGGCTTTTATTAAACTGGACGTGAGTCATTCAATTATGCTTATATGGTTTGAGTGTCGTAGAAATATGAATAAGTAATATGTTTTGTTTGATAAAGAAATACAATACAAGAATTCTCTAAAATTACATGCACACTCGAATTTTACACAGGTTCGAAAATATTTGCTCATCTCCTTCTCCACTTTCAGGTATTCCGTGAGTTCTTCATTCATGCGGACAGTCCTAAAAGATTGAGACGTGGAGACACCACCATCATTCGCTACCGACTTTTCAACTATCTTTACTATAATCTAAGTGTAAGTAAATTGGAATAAAATAATAGAAACCAATTAGTATATATAATTGACCAGTTGAGCTAACTGCAGACTGTTGCAAGTGCTCAAGTGATTCATATGAGTGTAAATTATATTAAGCAAATTATTTCATCTATAGATGTGCTTACCAACAGAGGCAACGACACTTCCTACCTTTGCATTGAGACCTGCACAATATATTTACTTCTACCACCTTCCAATATTATTTGTTTTAAAATAAAGAAACTTATATTTTATTTTATGTTATTTTCTAGGTCCAAATCCAGATCCTAACAAACCCCCGTCTTCAATCCCGCTCAGACCTCGTCGAGTCAGTCTGCATACCACCACGGTCGTCCAATGCGCGACGAGTGGAGATCGTGGCTATTGGAGAAGGAGAGGGGATGGTCTATCTACGAGCGAAGGCTGTTAAAGATGGAGGTTGTGGCAAAATTGACACTGAAGCTAAGGCTGTTAGGTGAGAAACATAAACGGGAAATAAAACAGGTGCTAGCAGTGAACCCTGACAAACACCATGAGCCATATGTATCGTTGTTATTAACTAGAAGCACATCTAACTATCTAACCAGCCGGTAAGACACTGCTGAGAATAGGCGTCTTCCTTATCTCGCAACTCCTGGCGGTCTTCTGCCAGCCGCATCCACTGCTTCTCCTCACAATCACAATGTCGTTGGACCTGATTTTTTAGATGTTTTAGCGCACAGAGTGGAACTGGTGACCTGTAATACAGGTTCCTATGAACCTAAAACCGTCACCAGTCTATCACAATGTTAGCGATAATATTTGTATTTTATACTACTTGCACTAATGTATTCTAGCAACTAAGCTTCTATTGTGAGAGAAAAATAAATATTACCACATAATTTGATAATATATTCAGAACTTATGAACATTCTCCTTTCGTTTTGGTAAGTCCTTTTAAAAAGATTGCTGACGTAACGCTTATTCAAAATAATCATTAGGTATTAACTCAGTTTTGACTTCAACTACTTCAAGTTCTGACTAAATAATCGAATTTCAGCGATGAGGTTGTCATCAAAATCACGGTAGAGCCAGAAGGAGTTCCGGTACATGAACAAAAATCAACTCTACTGTGTGGCAAAGGTAAGCTCTTGGTAAGACAAGGTCAAAAAAATTGAAACCCTCGACGATTTTACCTCGATTTTCGTCAAAAATACATAGGCGACTAAAGCGCTCGAAAAAAAATCGGGGTTGTACTATATTCTAAGTTCTACAAGTATTTTTTAAATAGTAGATAAGAAGTTTTTCACACATGGTAAGCCAATTGCTATGAACCCACGCTAAAAATTTCTACGAATCAATTGTCATTTTGGAGTCTATTGACATTAGAAGATCTTTTAATTAGTAGGTATTATGGCGCAAAACATCTAATCTACTATCTTAATTTCTTGCAGAGCCTAGAAAATAGAGAAAACCACGTTTTTTTAGGGTCATCTTAACTCTCTCGACGAATTTACTCTTCAAGTCAAATCAAAAACTCTATATGAACTATGAACTATGAACATCCGTTTGTGAGCTTCACATATAAAAGATCTAATATACCTAATGGTTTGTGTCCCCAGGCTCAAGAAACATTATCGCCAAAAGATCCGAAGTATCCTGGAGTTGGCCGGAAAAGGATTCTGTCGCTGGCACAGAATCGCTGACTGTTTGGGCTATTGGCAATATTACTGGACCATTGCTGGCGGTAACCCCTCAGAATATTTTAACTCTAATAGATGTAGGAAGGTATCTTCTTAAGATCTACAAGCTCCGTTAATTATGATTATGAGGGTTCAGAATAAATTCCATATAATTTTTAGAAAACTCGACTTGAAAGCACATACATTTTTCGAAAAAAAATTCAACATAGTCCTATACCTACCAAGCAAATGATATAATTTAAAAAAAAATACTCATGATTTAAAATCTCTCGCCTTCAAATCATGCGCTCAACAACGAACAGCATTTCATTTCTGTAAATAGTTGTAACTTGACTATATAATATACTAGCTGCTGCCCGCGGCTTCGCTTGCGTAGTTCCCGTTCCCGTGGTAATTCCGGGATAAAACATAGCCTATGTCCGTCTCCTGGTTCTAAGCTGCCTCCCCACCAATTTTCAGCCAAATCGGTTCAGCCGTTCTTGAGTTATAAATAGTGTAACTAACACGACTTTCTTTTATATATATAGACTAGCTGTACCCGCGACTTCGTTCGCGATTGCCTCACCTGCCGACTAATTAAGTTAACATTTAATCATAGTCTCTCATATTATGAAACGCCGCCGTGCAAAAAATCGTGTAGTGTCTACGGGGGATAGCATGTTGTCATCTTCAATCCCATTCTTTATAAACACGACATTTAGCTACGACTCGGCCAGCGTCAGTGTTAAGAAGTGTCATACTCGTTTCACTTCTTACTGATGGTTCCGTTCAGCTGGGGCCCTATTCTGCTATACTAATCGCTTCACTATGACAGGGGTATCGACACAGAATGACACGTTTGGGTATTCCACCTCAGATGAAAGAAATTATGATGAATGCAGATGGAGAGACGTGCGTCAAGTTTGAAACTATTAATTTATCTCGCACGCACTATCTGGAGTTTTATAAATCTAAGGATTCTACGTGATGATTCTGCGACGATTCCATTGTCATACTGAAGCAATTGTATTGCAGAAATGGGCTCCTGATCCATTTGACTGGACCACCGTAATTTTTTTTTCGTTAGTAGGTAGGTACAGTTGGCTGTGTACCACAGTAAAAATATTTTTCTGTGGTCTAGTTAGTTTAATTGGACCACTTACTGCAACCAAACTTCGGTAGTACAGTTAACTGGACCAGCTAAACCACCATATATCATGTAAGGTAGGAACCTAATTTATTTTTCCAAGACGCCTTAGTAGGTAGGAACCTAACTAATGGGTGCGTCTTGGAAAAATACATAGATAGGAACTTACCTACCCTCTATCTACTAATTTTTTTCTTCTAACTACAGATTATTTCATCAATCTACTGATTTTCTACTCGACTTTCTACTGATTTAGTCAAATTCGATCTTGCAACACTGTTTCTAACAAAAAGAATGCATGAAATCGGACGACGCGTAGACCCGTCGTGATGCGCGGTTAAAGAATTCTACTTTTTCCCCTCTCCCAGGGGAACCTTACTGAATTCCAGGATAAAATGTATCCCATGTCCTTCCTTGAACTCAAATAGTACCAATTCAGTCCAACTCATTCAGTAGTTTCGGCGTGATGCGCGGTGAAGGAATTTTACTTTCATCCCTTCTCCCAGGGGAACCTTACTAAATTCTGGGATAAAATGTATCTTTCCTCGTAGAATGAAATCAAATTATGCCGAGTTCCATTCGAATTCATTCAGTTGTTCCATCGTGATGCGCAGTTAAAGAATTTTACTTTCATCCTCTCTCCCAGGGGAACATGACTGAATTCCGGGATGAAATGTATCCCATGTCCTTCCTTGTAGTATGAAATCAAATCGTGCAAGGTTTCATTCCAACTCATTCAGCACTTTCGGCGTCATGCGCGGTGAAGAAATTTTACTTTCATCCCCTCTCCCTGGGAAACCTCACTGAATTCCGGGATAAAAAGTATCCTATGTCCTTCCTCGTAGTATGACCTAAAATCGTGCCGAGTTTCATTTCAATACCTTCAGTAGTTTCGACGTGATGCGCGTTTAAGAAACAGACAGACAGACAGACAGACAGACAGACAGACAGACAGACAGACATGAATGAAAAAAATTACAGTTTTGGCTTCAGTATCGATAATAGAGTGCCCTCCAAAAAAAATTTTCAAAATATCTTCAATGTACAGAATTGGACCTGTTACAGTTTTATTATAAGTATAGATTGAGTATATAATGATTCCCCAATCCATCAATCCGTTGTTTGCTTCTAAGCCACTTTCCTTCTTCTTCTTTTCCAGGATGCGGATTCCCTGATCCTCCTGCCCAGGGGCTGCGGTGAACAGAACATGGCTCGTCTGGCCACCAATCTCCTCGCTCTGTCGCATCTACACCCAACTTGCGCTGCCGCCGCCACTGCTAGGGAACATGTTTCAAGAGGTTTGATCTCTACATACATTATTATACGACGTGGATTCCTTCATCGACCTGCCCAGGGGCTGCGGTGAACAGAATATGGCTCGACTGGCCACCAATTCTTCAACGTAATTAATTCTAACGTACATACTTTATTTTTCTATTTTTTTTTAATTAAATCTCATATTCCTAGCTTAGTCTTTCCTATTTTTTTTTTTTTGTGTCGTGCTAAAATAAACTTTTTTCATTTCATTTCAAGAATTTATTCTCAAAATGAATTGTTTTAACATATAAAGAGAGTAAGCTACTTAATTATATGCTTCTAATGTGCTTTTCAATCTTAAATCAATCTTAGTACATAATTGACTTGACCAAGTGTTCCCTGCGATCCCACGGTATTAATAAAATGAATATTATGTTAAATCTAGCGCGCTCATGCTTGGTTACCACATTATTTGTTTCACCCAGATAGCCAAATTTCTGAACTACGGCGTTGACTACCAACTACGTCATTATTTCTGAAATATACTTTAGTTTTTAGCTTTTCTGCCTCGGTCATTTGTTCAAATCTTTTCAATGTTATTTCAGGCTATACCCGGCAGTTCCAATACATTCACCCGTCAGGCGGCTTCAGTGCTTTCGGCCCTTCAGATCCGGTGGCATCAACATGGCTGACCGCTTTCACCGTGCGCTACCTCAGGAGGGCTCATAAGGTAACTGTGCCTCTGAAGAGCAAATGCTTTTTTGTTTTAGAGGGCACATGAAATGCTAAATGGCATTTGTAAATGGAGTTATCATAAATTCGGCATGTCTCTTTGTATGTCCTGAACAAGCCCACAGGCGTTTATATCCTTATAAAAACAAAAATACATAGTAAAGGAAAGCACAGTGCTCTTAGCCGAATTTTGGAATACGGCGGCCAATCTTTCGAGACATACCTACCATGTGCGCGGGACATTTTATAGTGCACAAAATGTGAGCGCAAACACAGACTTACTCTTATTATCCTCTGGGACGACAAATGAATGCGACTGGGAAGAGGCCAGGTGAAGGACCAACGGCGGGCTTTAGTAATGTAAATTCATGACCCAAAAACAGAAAAAAAAATATTTTAGTTAGTTATTCACCGACTGACTCTCTTGGTGGTTCTTGGTGGATCAAGAACACAAGGCACAAATATTTTCCCTGATCGAAGCTTTTGAGCGTTGGCTTGGCGTTCCCTTGGCTTTCGTTTACTAAATCTAGGTACCTATATTTCAGATGCTCTGGCCAGGTCTACCGATCCCACGGGTGATCTCCAGAGCGGAAGACTGGTTACTGAACCAGCAGATGGAGAACGGATGCTTTAGGAACGAAGGGCAGGTGTTCCACAGTGAGTTTACGGTAAGAACGCATCATCATGACATATTTCTGATCCTCTGATCAGGTCTACCGTTCCCACGAGTGATCTACAGAGCAGAAGACTGGCTGCTGGACCAGCAGATGGAGAACGGATGCTTTAGGAACGAAGGGCAGGTGTTCCACAGTGAGTTTACGGTAAGAACGCATCATCATGACATATTTCTGATCCTCTGATCAGGTCTACCGTTCCCACGAGTGATCTACAGAGCAGAAGACTGGCTGCTGGACCAGCAGATGGAGAACGGATGCTTAAGGAACGAGGGGCAAGTGTTAAGTATACTCACTGGGTACAGGCCTCCCGAAGTGTGTGTCATCCATCACAGTTCTGAGCTCGCCGGATCCATTAAACCTTAGAAAGAACCTATCATTCTCCGGTAAGTATTCACACTATTTTATGAAATTGTTGCTTTTGTTCCTTTCAGGACACTGAAACACCTTTCTTTTAAGGACCTAGGTAACTAACTTCTTCAAAAACTGGTTAATCTTTTTCAGGGTGGCCTAAACGAAGAAGGAGAGACGGCATCAGTAGCCCTCACCGCCTACGTCATCACCTCCTTGTTGGAAGGCACTTCCCCCCTCCCCCGCCGTGTCGTCATCAACTCACTGTCGTGTCTGCGTGCCCTACCCCTCAAGCGGACAGCGCCCTACAGGGTGTATGCGCAGGCGCTGCTGGCTTTTGCGTTTGTAAGGCTTATACGGTAAGAGATGTAAATGTGTAGGTAAATGCCTTCTGGTTGACGTTAGCAGCGTAGAACCAATAATTCCAGCGCAACCTGTATTATAAGCAGCGGCAAATGGAATTTACTTTAATAATAAAATCAGATCAAGAATGACAAATACATCTTCGCTTATATTTAGGATAGCTCCTGCCCGCAGCTTCGCACGCTCTTTTCCGGGTTAAAATGTAGCCAATGTCCACCCTGCCAAATTTCATTGTGATTCGCTCAGCCGTTTAGGCGTGAAAAGGTAACAGACAGACAAAGTTACTTTCGAATTTAATTTTGTCTAAACGCTTTATAAGGTAACATTATATGGCCCACATGAGGTGCAAGGACGACGAACGGACAACAAATTGAACATCACAGGCAAAATAGGAAAACGGAAGAGTTCGTAAGAAGTCAACACCAGTTTACTAGACAAATGCTGAAAAGAAGAAATGCGTATGTTTTGGCAAAACAAAACTGAAACACGCTATATAATCAATTTTCCCCTCAAAAGATAGGAAAACCACAAATAAGGTGCTCAAAATAAGCCGCGAGGACCTAAGAACGATGGTGGGTACTGCGACGGCAACATTGTGTTGTGGCTGATTTAGGGAAGAAGAGAAGAGAAGAGACTGTGAAACACGTTGTGGTACACTGCACGGCCGCAGAGGACGCCAGACACAAGACGGGGCTGTAGAATCCAATTGAGGCATCCACCCCATCCACACGCACAGAAAAGCTGAAACGAAGAAATGCGTGTGTTTTGGCAAAACAGAACTGAAACACGCTATAAATCAATATTCCCCTCCAAAGATAGGAAAACCACAAACAAGGTGCTCAAAATAAGCCGCGAGGACCTAAGAACGATGATGGGTACTGCGACAGCAACATGTGTATTGGCTGATTAAGGGAAGAAAAGAAGAAGAGAGAATGTGAAACACGTTGCACGGCCGCAGAGGAGGCCAGACACAAGACGGGGCTGAAGAGTCCAATTGAGGAATCCACTCCATCCACACGCAAAGAAAAGCTGAAACGAAGCTGTCAATCATCAAAAGTCGTGCTCCGGTACTTCAAGGAGCTGGGCTGGTTAGGGCCTGTTTAGGCAGGGTGGCAATGCACAATGCGAGATGTCCGTGCAGGTCTCAGTTCCTTCACTTAGGATTAGACGCTATCATGACCCGATTTCTAAGTACCTACTAATTATGTCTTTATTTCAGGTATGAAGTGGAAATTCGTAGTAACAACGAAGCAAGCTGGGTATTCGAACAGGTTTTGAAACACAATGAGGGTTTGCAACACGTCATGGAGCTGATCAAGTTGGCTTCTACAGAAGACGATTATCTTTGGTGGGAGACCAGTGAGTGTCTAATTTTTTCCATGACTTCAAGTAGTTACCAATAATTACTCATTGTAAATGGGTAAACGTATTGTAGGACATGACCGGGTGGGATGACGATCTGTAAAAAGCCGCTGGCTAATGCTGAGTTTGAGCATGCGTGCTTGCTGATGATCTACAAAATTGCATATTGGGAAAATCAGTCCGCTATGACTAGGGATTGCAATCCGGTAATACGTTGATCCGGCAGCAATATACCGGATCCTGGAATGCCCATTTTCAGCACAATAATCACGCTGTTGCATGATTCGACGATACTTTAAGCCGGCTGTATACAATGGGCCAAGGCGGGCGTTGGGCCAAGTGGACCAATTTTAAGTGGGGAACTGGGATCTACACTGAAATCTCGCATGAGAGTGTATTGTGCATTTTCCCCCTGCCTAACAAGGCCCTAACTATCCCAACTGCTTGAAGTACCGGAGCAGGACTTTCCGATAGATCGTTGTTCTATTCCGATGAATAGTCACCATCCACCATCTCTTGCGTCGTTTCTCAAAACGCCAGTGTAGAATGATTAATCAGTACGCCAATTTGTAAACAAAATCCGTTATTATGGCCCAGCACCTTAGCCCAATATGTACAGCAGCCCGTATTAAATGCGTGGACCAGCGTAGTGCAAGTGCGTCCAATTTATTTTGGAACCATATTGAAAAATTATTCGTCCCTGATCCGGCCGTTTTGAAGATGTCACCGGATTGCAATTTCTAGCCATGACACTTCCTGAGCCCAAGGATCAATACACAATTGATGCCAGTCAACGCTTTGTAGGTCCACTTTTGCGTTCTAAAATAAGACAACAAAGCCAAAATCTAGTAGGAAAATGAGTATCGAAACGATCCATTTTCATGTTTCAGTCGTTGGCTCTCGTTTCGTCATTTTGGTACCAATCTTATCTAAGTAGGTTACGTTTTAAATCTGACATAATTTTTTCTCTTCTACCAGGCAGTCTATCTACATCGATAGAAGCAACAAGTTATGCTTTACTAGCATTGAAAGAGAGTCCAATTTCGCTGCAAGAATACGGCGCGGGAGCAGTCAGGTGGTTAGCATCGCATAGGTCTGCTTCAGGAGGATTTGTATCCACACAGGTAAAGTTATATTTCATCATCATATCAGCCCACACACGTCCAGTCCACTGCTGGACAACGTCCCCATACGTCGCCACAAATAGCGGTCCGGAACCGCCTCTATCCATCGACTTTCTGTGACCGCTACAATGTTGTCGGTCCGTGACGGTCTCCCAATACTCTGTTTCGCGTTAAACTGTGTCGACAACCGAGAACCTTTACTCCCCAACGGTTATCGATTATGCGAGCTATATGGTCTGCCCACTGGCATTTTAGCTTACCTACTAAGTAGGTTATTCTGAAATATTTATTTAGGTCCTAAATCACACTAAGTAATTGGTTTTGTTTAAAATTTTGCTTAGTGTTTAGTTGATCAAATTGCCTCACAATGCAAATAAGTGTGTACGGCCTAACCTTCATTTAATTCTTCTTGATTCAAAATGGTCGGTTAAAGCTGTATTACGTGCTTCTCACTCTGACTTCTTCTGAGTGAGCAATAACACTGCTTCGCAGACTTACTTCTGTGTTCACCAATAGAGAATCGGACAATTATGTTGCTTCGTCGGTTAACATTGACGTTTAGTGTATGAAAACTTTTGTCAAAGCCGTCAAAACAGCCGGCCTAGCACGGGGATAGTTGTCTAGGGTAGAATAGAGAAGAATGACATCGCATTGTCATACATTGCGTAAATTATTTAAAATTTAACCACCTGTTGGTGAACTCGGGGCTAAATATCATAAATAAGGGGGTAAGCCTTTAGCTAGATTAACTGATCTTTTGACACTACAAAACGAACTCTCACATTCCAGGACACACTAGTAGCCCTGGAAGCCATGTCAGCCTGGTCGTCCTTCCAGCAAGTCCCGGCCGATCTGAACGTGACAGTCACAGCTGACAAGCAATACTCGATGAACTTGGACGCAGGGATGACTGTACCTGAGGTTGTGAAGATGAAGGGAGACACTGTGAAGATTAGTGTTGAAGGTTTGTTTATTCTTCCACCTATAGCTATTGTGATTGTATGTAACTTACTAGCTTCGCACGCGTTTTTCTAGACATAATCACAGCACACTAATTCAATCCTATCCTATTTTAAAAGCTTTTATATTTAACTTGCAATGTATGTAACTATGTTTTACGGGTGGATTCTTGCAACTCAATTTAGAAGCAGTTATCTTCAACCGATTGAGCTGAAATTTTGTATAGTACACGTTTAGTTTGGATGAAAATTATATTTAAATCTTTTTAAAATAATAAAGGTGAAAGTTTGTGCTGGTGTGCCTTTGTGAAGATGTTTTGGCCGAAGACAATATCAAAATAACCGAATGGAGCGAGCTAAAATTTTGCACACAAAGATCTGGACCTAGAGTAACATAAAGTCTACTTCTTACTCCATAAAACGCGTGCGAAGCCGCGGGCAGAAGCTAGTTTTATATATGGAGAAGTATGGATGGATCATGGATGGACGGATAGATAGAATAGAAGCCCTAGAAACCATGTCAGCCTGGTCGTCCTTCCAGCAGGCCCCGGCCAATCTGAACGTCACAGTGACAGCTGACAAGCAATACCTACTCGGTACACTTAGACGCGGGGATGACTGTACCTTGGGGTTATGAAGATGAAGGAGACAGTGTTAAAATAAGTGATTTCTTTGTTCTACTACCTATTTATAGTCCCTATTGTACAATATCCTTTATTGTACGTACACCGACGAAAATAAATTACAAAGAGACATTTAATAACTTCATTCGCGTAAGGCATTAGACATTCGTAGAATGGGCAGCCTTATCGCTTAGAAGCGATATCTTCCAAGAGTCCTTTTAATGGTTAGAATTATGTCGGTACCTACTATATAGTTATTATTTTTTGTAATGTCCTGCGCCTAACCTCTCCCCGATCGTGTCGATCTGTCGTCCCATCGGATTATGAGAGTGAGGGAACAGAGAGTGCACCTGTGTTTGCGCACACACTTGTGCACTATAATATGCCCTGCGCATCTGGCTAGTCTCCGAGAGACTGGCCGCCGTAGTCGAAATTCGGCTAGAAGGACAATATTTATTATTTAATAAAATTCAGTGCCCAAGGTTACAAGAAACAAGCAAAGACAAACAAGACACGATTGAATTCTTCTAGATCTTCGTGATACATCGTCTGCTACACACATCGTTGTGGTTAAACAAAGCCCAACTAACAAACAGATACTTCATTGCAGGCCATAGAACTTTTCTCGAAAACCATTTAGTGTTAGTGAACAGTAGGTACTATAAATTGCCAAAGAACGTTAACTTAACCAGGTTTCAGCACAGATACATCACTTTTCAGTGATATAGTATTTCTATAGCGGCTGCAGGCAGGCATGATATTTTTGACCTATAAAATTGACATAGCAGGTGAGGCAGATGACCAAATGGTGATGTAATAGCACTAAGACGCTATTTATGTACTTTTTCGAACTATAGTGGTTATCGTGGTTCCGTCACATCACAGTCGTGTAGTATTGCTTCATTTGTCTCAGCCCAGTATTTTTTTAAGGAGAAAACAAAGAAAAAAGCAACGTTACATAAAATATAGACAAAAAATTTATGTACATAATTTTTATTTCATCCATATAACTAAGTGCTAATGCTAAGTGCTTGATGTGGTATCCAGTGTTTTTTTCTGCGAACACAAACATTATAAACATTAGTGGGTTTAGTAAAAGAATTTTAACGCCCCCTCGAATAATAGATTTTTTATTATTTTAATTAGAGAATTAAAATCCCATGTCCTATAAGTTACCAATGTAGAACAAAGAATGAAGCCGTGGCGACTATAGGCGCTCTATAGTACCCGTGTCAAAATAACGTCATCGCCATTTTAGAGCAAACATCGAAATTAGGATTCATTTGAAAAATGATCTGAAAATATGATGTACCAAGTAGATGTGAAGCCGTGTTTGCATCCGGTTTTCGGATAAATAAATAAATAAATAATGCTGGACAATCCACACAGCACCATCTAGCCCCAAAGTAAGCTACTCAAAGCTTGTGTTATGGGTACTAGATAACAGATATATTAAAGACATTATATTATACATAGATAGTTTTTATTTTTTATTATATATAGAAAACACCCTGACCAACGGAACAAATTTCTGCAGATCGTACACAAATTTGTTCCGCGGCGGGAATCGAACCCGCAACCTCTTGCGTCGCAGGCGGACCTTCACCCGCCGCGCCACGGAGGTCGTCAGGATGATACGATACTTACCTGCTATAGGTAGCCCAGGTACCATTACATTTTTTTGTTTATCCATAAGTATGGTCAATACCTAATAAAAAACTTAACTATTCACAAGGTGGGTGGATCCATCCAGTGCAGGCCCCTTTTTTAGAAGGTAAAGATGAAAGTCAAAGGGTCGCTATATTCCTAGAGACAAAAACGAACCCATTACCGGTCATTTGCACGTGAAGCAGCGCGTTGAAATCTTTTTCTTGCTACGCAGGTCCAGCGTAGCGTCGTAGCACGTGCTACGAAGCTCTACGGCAAAATTATTATATGTATACATCTAACTATGCGATAGATAGAGGAAAGGGAAGAAAAAAACTAGTCTATAAAATTTATAGTGAAAACCGCAACTAAGTCGGTTCCTAGTTCCTACGTCTTCTTGTTTCAGAGATATGAGGAATATAATTTGTTGTACAAAAACGGGTACGCGTTGAATCTTTGTATGTTACGCGGGTTTAAGCTTGTCGGAAACCTGGAAAGCACCGCTGCAGCACAGCACAATAATGTGCATTCAAATATGGGCTTTATTTACCTCGTAACATTTAGATGAATTTTAGTTTATAACAAAATAGGTATCCTAGGAAGAGTCACGATTAACACAAGAAAAAATAAAGAGAAGAGTAGGTAACTAATGATGTCATTTGCAGACTAGCTAATACCTACTATTGTACTTGTCTGTTGATTTCTTCTCTAGGCTAAGCCTGTATCGAAGAAATCTTGAGTTGGTACAGACAGCGTCAGAAGTAGGTAACCCCCCTGCATAACATAATGCAAGTTAGAATCCAATTTATATTTTTTTTATCTTCTCGTTATGTTTTAATGTTAACTAAATAAAAATATAATTCATTTTCGACTTTGAAAACTCCTACAATCAACATGTTAAGATTTAAACCTGCATGTGTTATAAATATAAATAATGCTGGACAATTCACACAGCGTTATTTAGCCCCAAGATAAGCAATGCTTGTGTTATGGGTACTAGATAACTGATATACATGTATAATACAATACACTACATAGATTGATATTTTTATTATACATAGAAAACATCCAGAATACCCTAATCTGCAGATCGTACAAACATTTGTCCCGAGGCGGGAATCGAACCCGCAACGGGTTAGGAGCTTTACGACTACATCTCTATTTGACTAGGCAGCAGATATGACTAGATCGTTTTAAGACTAAATCGCGATATGACTATATCGCGTTGGGGTTAAATAGCTTTTCGACCATATATGCTTACGTCCTATTATCAGTTCGACGTAATATCGATATGACGTACAGTTATGTTTAAAAATGGCACCACTTGCTCAATGAGTGGTACTTCAGTTCAACCTCACACTTGAGCATATTATAGAGGTATAAGTACTTCTTGGAAAGAAAACAATTACTTACCATGGAGTTCGAACTTAAGAATTAAAACAATCGCCACTCAGACGTTCTCTTTTTTAGTGACTGATGGTTGTTTTGTTACATTTGACGTAAAATTTCATGAGTTAAAAATTTAAAATGAACACTGAAGAGAAATTTTATTTCAATAAAAAGAATAGGGAAGCTATTCTTTATAGCGGTTTTTTTTTGGTGACGGAACATTTAAATGTGTCCCTAAGCCATACTATCAATTATTCTCTATCCATGTGGATATTGATAGAACAGAAGAGACGACAAATACATTTCCCGTGTTGTATGCCCTTTTACCAAGTAAAAGGGAAACAACTTATATGGCTCTATTTACGATAATACGTGACGTGCTTGGAGTTTTATCAGAAAAATTAAATGCGATTATGAATTGGGACTTATGAATGCCTTTCGAAGCGTGTATCCGAACGCAATAGTTACAGGATGCTTTTATCATTATAATAAAGCAGTGTGGAAAAAGACAAAAGATATCGGTCTGACGAAATGTAAAGAAGGACAAGACATCACTAGGATGACTGCTAATTTGGCTCTCTTGCCTTCATCGTATATACAAGACGGGTGGACGGCTATTGTCCAGAGTTCTACAAATTTAGCAGAAATGGAGGCATTTACAAGTTACTTTTGTAAGCAGTGGCTGAAAAATACTCATCTTGTTTCTTGTGCATATGAAAAGCATAGGACAAATAATAGCTTAGAAGCCTGGCATCGTCGCCTTAACGTGCGAATGCAGCACAAAAGTACATTGCTGCTATTTTTGTTTAATTTGAGAAAAGAAGCACAGATCCAAGATAAAAGAAGTCAAAATGCTTTATTTGAAGGTAACCGAAAAAGGAACACCATACTATTTAACCGCAAATATAAAACCGAATTAGGCAAACTTGAGACACAGGAAATTACACCTATCGTATTTTTAAAAAATGTCAGTGCATTAAAACTTAAATTTATGTAAAAGTAACATTATGTTTTTAATAAAGGTAACTACTTAAAAACTTGAATTATTTGATTTTCGTCATAGTTGTACTTTAGAAAACAAACGAAAATGAAGTCATTACGCTTTCTTGTCCTTTGGCGATGTAGTCCAAAAGCAATGTAACCCCAACGCGATATAGTCATATCGCGATTTAGTCTTAAAGCGATCTAGTCATATCTGCTGCCTAGTCAAATAGAGATGTAGTCGTAAAGCTCCTAACCCCCCGCAACCTCCTGCGTCGCAGGCGCAGGCTTCGCCCGCTGCGCCACAGAGGTCGTTATCCAGGGGGTTACTTAATTCTGACGCTGTCTGTACCTACGAAAATTTAGATCATTCGATTAGTTAGTTACGGAAAATTTAGGTGTAGTCTCAGTAGTCCTGTTACAATCAACTCAACCGGACCACTGAGTCGCTCGATGTATCAGTAGTCCGGTTGAATTAAGTAACCGGACTACTGATACCTTTTCTGCAACTGTTATTTCAGTGTTGATTGTGTTCAGTGTTGATCATTGCCGGCTCAATGAAATATTAATTATTGAAATATTTTCTTTTGATCAAGTGACGGCAGATGCTGGATGCGGCAAGCTGAAAATGACTGTGAAAATGACTAAATTATTTTCTTTCTTTCTTTCTTTCGTTCCCAGGATCAGGCTGCGCCCTCATCCAGGCAACTCGCAGCTACAACACGCTGGCGATGGACCGCACAGAACACAAGAAGCTGTCTGTGAAGCTGCAGGTCCACACGGATGGAGAGTTCGACTGTGACGGGGAGCACTGCTACTGCGCTGCTGTTGTTGAGGCAATTAATACATATCTAGATTAATTAGAGCATGCTCGTCATACATTGCGTAAATTATTGAAGTTAAAAGAATGCGTTTAAAAACATTTTACGCATTCGATGACGATGTGACGTAATTTTTCTCTATTCTTCCCTAGACAACAATCCCCATGCTAGGCCTACAGGAATTAGTTAAAAACATTTTACGCATTCGATGACGATGTGACGTAATTTTTCTCTATACTTCCCTGGACAAAAATCCCCGTGTTAGGCCTACAGGAATTAGTTTCCAAACATTTTACGCATTCGATAACGATGTGACGTAATTTTTCTCTATTCTTCCCTAGACAACAATCCCCGTGTTAGGTCTACTAGACGTAGGTACAGAATGCTCTAATTAATCTAGGCTGGCGCGATGCTCTTTCGTGTTTTGTTTGTTGAAACATAAAGCATTGCGCTAGCTCTACGGTAATCAAGCTATTCCTACATTTTTTTACCCGCTGTGCAAAATTACATTCGACAGCCTAATTAATACTGGTCCACTGCTGGACTCTGTAGGCCTAATTTTAATTCTCCAACACGAAATTGCGTGTTTTCTTCTGCCAATTGGTGTACACCGAATAAAAATACCGATTTGCACAAAAAAAACGAAACAAAACGAACAATTGCGTATTTTGAAATTAAAATAGGCATCCAGGCATCATAAGCCAATGCGGATGAACCGATTTTGATTTAGCTCTTACATTGAGATTTATTATGTATGCTTAACTATGTGGGTGTATCTACTACTATTTTAATAAATTAGAGAAAAATCATAATCCATTGAAAGAGTTTTTTTGACCGATTTATTATTCTAGGCGTGTGTGCTATGGAGCGGGATATTCCCAGAGATGGCTCTTCTGGAGGTGACGCTGCCGGGAGGTTACGAGGCTGATGCAAAGAGGCTCTACTCCCAGATAAACAAATCAAGCTCAAGTAGTAAGTCTGAAGAATTACTGTATCTAAAAAAAATAAGACGTGTAACCGTGTGATGCCGTGCCGTACTCTTTCCGCGGGTGGCGTAAGATGGTGGCTATGGGATATGCAACGCAAGGCACGAGAGAGCCCCTCCTGCAAAACAATTCTACCATCGAACTGCGATCCCTAACGCGCTTGCTCAGCGTGGGGATTATGGGCATAACACCTACCTACCTACCTACATTTGTCGGCTCGATGAGGCTGATATAGAATGCCTTTAGGTTGTTTGATTCGTTTTAGCGCGAGATTAAATTTTCTTGTGGTTAATTTTTTTTGTGAGATTAGAGGGCGTGACCTATGCTATCGGTCAAGGATAGAGGATATTAAGCTTTATGCACTTGAGCTATGGACCTATGTATAGAATATTTATTTATTTATTTATTGAGGAATAACTAACGACTACATTAAACTTATTATACATTTGTGTTAATACTTTACTAGTAAAGATGAGCGACATTATTAATGTAGCCTACGGCGCTATCCACATATGCGTTCCATACATACTGAATTAAAAACATGCAACAAGAAGGCTTAACTAATAAATTAACTAATATTATTTTTATTCCAGTGCTTCACCGTATAGAAGTGAGCGCCAGTAGCTCCCGAGCCACCTTCTACCTGACGTCACAGCTCCCGATCACTCCTCGACACTCCTGCTTCTCGGTCCACGCTGTAGGCCCCAGGACCGAGACGATGCCGGCCCATGTCAGAGTCTTTGATTACTATAGACCCAGTGTTAATGATACACAGGTATGTTTTATCGTCTACGGAAAATTCGACTTAAACAATTCGACTAAAACAGTTCGACTAAAGCAATTCGACCTTAAGTTGATCCGACCTGTAGGCGTCCACATTTTTTTGTTGTTGAAACGAATTGGTTTACTCGTTAGTCGAATTGTTACTAGTCGAAATGTTTCAGTCGAATTGTTTTAGACGAATTGTTTTAGTTGAATTTTTCGTAAAACATGTTTAATAGATCATCATCGTTAGGTATGTTTAATCTTCCACTTTTGGACATGTATCTCTACAAGACTCGAGTTCTAGAAAAGCACGCGTTATGGTACCTTTGGACGTAACAATAGGTAGGCAATAATCTGTCTAGAATCCAGAGCCCCGAGTAGGATTTGACAAAAGTATCAAGACGTCATTTGTGTCGTCTCATTTTTCTATGGAATTTGATACAGCGCCTCTATCGAGCGGATATGAAACTACACATATTCCATACAAAACATGACGTCTTTTAAAATA
Organism: Eupithecia subumbrata; assembly: GCA_949316285.1. Taxonomy (NCBI): domain Eukaryota; kingdom Metazoa; phylum Arthropoda; class Insecta; order Lepidoptera; family Geometridae; genus Eupithecia; species Eupithecia subumbrata. The sequence goes on along the minus strand of OX438630.1, from coordinate 10,467,929 downwards.
TAATTCCTTGTTCCGAAATAACTTGAGCAAACGTATTTTTCTTTCAGGTTTACACTATCCCAGAAAACTGTCCGCCTCGAATAGCTCACAACACCTCACAAGACATAAAGGATAATGTCTACAACAGTGCAAGATCCCTATCAAATGGAGATATTCTCATCAGCAGCGACTATGACATGGAAGATTCACCTGAAGTCGTTCCGCTAGACGATCCTCTATATGAAAACCTCAGAAGAAACAGAAATAAATCAAAAACAAGCACCACAAACACTAAAATTAATAATAATATTAACAATGCTAACAATAGAATTTTGAATACGACCGAGACAAAAAGGGAAACTAAAACTGTAAATGATAACCATACTAAATTTATCAAAACCGATGCTTTAGTCATTGATGATAAATTAGATCTAAATGACGATCAAGAGCCGAAAGTAAATAAAGATATTCAGGACACACAAAAGGAAATCAAAGGCAACATAGAAAATAATCTATCAGCGCTAAAAGAACAAGAGACGATAAATGTAGTCAGCGAAGCAAATATGAATAACATGGAAATTAGAAAACATGGCACGATCGGAGTTGATACAAGAGTAAAAGAGACAAAACCTCATGCCTTGTTAGAATTAACAAACAATAATCATAAAGAGGCATATATCCATAAATATCATGCCATACACTCAGAAAACCTCGACATAAAAGATCAAGTAGCGATAGAACCCCACGACTCGATACAAAAAGGAGATTCAAACGGGAATCATAAAAAGGTTGAAAACCAGAACTTTGCAGATTTCCACGTCATAGATTCGGAAAAGGACCTCGAAGTACCATCAGGGATGGAAGGTCCGGTGCCATCGGTGGTACTACCGCCACCAAACTTCATTCCGCCAACAAATTTGGATCCAGAAAACTCAAGCCCGCAAAACTATTCAGCACTATTTGAACTCAATAATAGACCAGAAGAAAAGCAGAAGAAAGCTCAAAACAATTGGAGAATGGTGTATAAAAACTGGTCAATAGGCCAAAAACAGTTACAATCACAATATGTATCGCCAAATACTTTTTCGCCAATGTTTTCACAGTCGGAGCCTTTAACCGTAGCCGGCGACCGTTGACAGTTAAAATACTAAGTACCTAGGTATTGAGAATAAAGGTAGGTATATAAATCAAAGCGTTACATAAAGGTTCGTAAAATAGGTAGGTAAGTTGTACCTGCCTAATTTAATTATACATTAGTAGCATTTTGCGGATGTTAAATAATGCATTTACTAGATTATATTATAATCGAAAATAGTGAGTTGAGGAAAGTTAAGTTACTTAGTGATTGTCTTAAGGGTCCGGCGACGGATGAATTTCCCATACAAACGTAGTACCAAAATGATTTGTTATTTGAGCGTATTTTCACCATGGTCTGCTATTATTTGTATTAAAATAGTATTTATCCAGGTTCCTACCACAATTTTTTTTCAAAATACTTATCTACACAAATACTAAGAAAACATTCATTCTTTAGTGTAAAAATGCGATTTGGTTTAATTTCATTTCAGAAAGGTATTTTGACAAAAAATTGTGGTAGGAACCTGGATAAATACTATTTTAATACAAATAATAGCAGACCATGGTGAAAATATGCTCAAATTACAAATCATTTTGGTACTACGTTTGTATGGGAAATCCATCCGTCGCCGGACCCTTAATTATATTTAGGTTAGGTATGTTAGTTTTATTTATTTAGTACATAAGGCTGTGAATAAAAATGACTGGTGTTTAAATTGTTTTTCCAAAGATTTAAGTACACGAGTACCTACCTATATAGGTAATATTATACAATGGATTTCCGCAAAGTAACGCCTGAATCTACTATTTTTTTGTTATAGGTAGGTAGGTTTACCTAACAATTTATAGCACAAAAAAATAATTTACTGTAATTTACATATTAACGCAATCTCTTACCCAAATATCTACACAAACAAATATAAAAGCAAAAATAAATGGCCATTTACAAAATAGTAGATTCAAGCGTTACTTTGCGGAAATCCATTGTACCTATAATATTAGGATAAAACAACATTAATTAGTAACAATTCCTGCGTAAAGTGAACTTTACGCAGTTAGCTCAGAGAGGCAACATCTCTGGCAGGACATGGGCAGGACTGTCGTTGTTGCTTGGCGGTCTCTGTGTCAAAGTCGAGTATTGTTGTGGTGTCCTGATGATGTCTCGTGGGGAGACGGAACTAGTTGACGACTTACTTTTGATGAGTTTTTTCATTGTGTGGTTGGTGTGTTCTTTTCTTTTGCAAATTAAGTTGTGTTCGTTCTTGGAGTTTGAGGGTAATTTACCTACTGGGCTATTTTGTATTGCGTAAGTCTGTTGTTTACTTTCTCTGATTGCAAGTGGGAGCAATTGGTGGGAGGGCGGGCTTTACACGCAAATCACATTTTGTTGGGTCTTTTGGGAGGAGGTTTTGCGCGGAATTGTTACTAAATATTGTTTTATCCTAATATTAATTTATAGCCCATTACTGGATAACTAGTAATGTGCTCAGACTATTTGTATGGAGGCGTGCCACCTTAATGTGACCAAACAAGTAGCAATACAAAACATGCACAATAGACCAACCCGAGTCTCAGTGCGGTCAAAAGAGTACACAGAACGTAGGTCGTAGTCATAGGAACTTAGGTTTCTTCCCATAAGGTGCTAAGACAGCGCCTCTGCCGGGCGGGTGTGGAACTCGGTAACAAGAAAAGCTAGCTAGCGAGAAAATTTCTCGCAGCCAGAGATTTGTTAGTAATAGTAGTTCAATGTCGCTAGCCAACTTTTCTTTTCGAGCTCCTAAAGAGCACCTGCCAACTAGTACATTTAATGTAATCGGGAGGTAGTTGAGGGCTGAAAGGGAAAGTTTCATTTGGTAGGTACCTATTCATACTCAAAAGAATGCTTTAAAGGAACTAACCTTTCTACCTATAAATTTTATAAGGCCTAAACCCTTATTGTACCGCTTAGAAGTCTTTAGATGCCTACGTGCATAGGTAAGTAGTGTCTCCATCAAAACATATCGTCTCGTAGGTACGTAGGTATATCGCGTCATTGGCCCCAAAAATGTTTTCTTTTCTAAAATAAATACCTATTACGTGTACGTAATATCATCGGCCGAAGTAACTGAGACCGTTTAGTGGTGATGTCACAAGTATATAGCCATTGGTCGAGCTTATTTCTATCTCTTTTCCTGAACCAGAAACCTAGTTTCGTAAATATGATGCCGCTGTCCAAAACACTCAATTTCGAAAGATGAAAAGGCAAGCCAGCGGTTAAATGTAGGTAGGTACCTACTTAGTTATGTGCAGTGCACATCACATAATGTACACATCACATAAAACAACAAACAGGTAAAACTACTGTAGATTAGGTGTAGCTGTTTATTGTTTTATGTGATCATGTATGACTCACAGCAGTCTTTGTTGAGCATCATTTTTATCAAAAATACCTACAGGATAATGCCGTTATCGTAGCGATAGCAAAATGCAATGAAAAACGACTCTACATTACCATTATTTCTGTAAACAGTAGGTACCTACCTATACCTGTTTGTAACAGCAGGTTTGAGAGCGCGGTGAGCGACCCTGCCATGACTCACGCGCATAATTAGAATTCCTTCCTGTCATTATGCCAAGCTATGGGAGTTCCAAGGGAAATATGCCCACAATGATACAAAAGTTAGCAACATTTTAATATAATTTTTATTCAAATGAATCCAATTTACATTACAGATACTTGGATTTAAATGTATGTTTTTATTAAAATAATTATAATAATTACAAAATAAACCTTAAATCGGCATCATAATAGTTATTACACATTATTAAAAAAAGTATTCATTCGCACTCTCGAAGCCATATTGCATGGACAATATAATTTGCTAATATTTTTCATTTTTACTGTATGATACATTTGAGCAACACACAAGGGTTTCTGTTAATTGAAAAATATTGAATAATATATTGTGCTCCTGCTCGTAAACATAGTGTTTAAAGCTTAGTGGACAATTTAAATTAACTACAGATAAATGCACCATTGAGAGCTCTTCTCACATCCTTCCTGTTCCATTAGTCACGTAAATCAACATCATGCAAGCAATACTCCGATAATACTGGAACAATCAATCTGGCTGGATCATTCCACTTTCATGCAAGATTCATAACAAATCGCAGAGAATGCTAGAATTTAAATTTTTGTAATTGACATTGATTGTTTATTAACCAAGGAAAGCTAAATATGATGTCTGTTGGTTCAGCCATAGTTTGATAGATCTGAGCCCACATGGCACCAAGTCAAAGCCTGTATAATCCTCTCTGCTACCAACAAGATTGACAACTCCCACCATCCTAACCAGCCATACAGAACAGTCCTAAACCAGCAATATCAGACGCCAACAGTAACCTTTCCGACAGTAACAAAATGCAATAAAATTCAACAGTTACGATAGCTCTCTATATTAGATAAATATGCGGCGGGAGGCGCGCGGCACTCCAGAGCCTGTTAATATTTGAACAAGGTTTACTCTTACACAACATATGTACAGAGCAGCGCTGCGGCTCAGAGCGCAGCGGCGGGACATCATTGGCTCTTCAACTCCTTGCCAATTGTGTATGAAACAAGCCGCGCCCAGTCTATCTTACTACGGGTCACCGGCAGCTGTCGCCTCAGCGCCTTGAAGGTGGTGTCCGACATAGTCTTGTAGTTGTCAGATATTGCAGTCTGATAGGAATTTTCAGCATCACAGACCAGTCGGACAAACTCCTTAGCAGTGGCTACCTCTCCGGTCGCGACTAGAGGTGCTCTTACCTCTTTCGAGCTCACAAGTTGAACATTACCATCTTCATAGTAGTGGACTTGCACCCGCAGCATGCCACGCAGCTCGTTGGCGGAGCCGCCGCCGACCTGAATCGACCAGACGGAGCGCCACCGGCCGTTCCAATAGTTCTTGGGCTGGAACTGGTGGTCCTCGATGCTGGCGACGAGCTGGACCAGGCCGCCCTCCGTGGCGCGGCCGACCACGAGGCTGGCGCCGTGCTTGTAGTGCGCCGCCACGTACGCTGTTAGCTCCTCGTCCAGCGCAGCGCGCCAAGGTTCCGCGATCCGGTCCGGCTCGTACGGCTCATAGTCGGAGGCCTCCTTGCGCAGGTGATCGTACTTGAAGGAACGCTTAGAGCGTGGGTCAAAGAACCTGCCCCCGCCCAGCTCGTTGTGGTCGGTGATGAGCGTATGCAGTTGGGATTCCTCGAGGCTGACGGGCGTCAGTTGATCCTTGTTGTACTGCGCGAAAGCCCCGCTCGCGCCTTCCTTCAGGAGACTGTCATTGTTTAGCAAAACCCTCACATCGTTGAACACTTCGTTGAATTCGCCCGGGGGAGAATGTAATATGAAATCTGAAACGATTCTAACTTTTTCTTGATCACTGATCACTTCGTCACCGTCCGCCGCCATTTTTATTACTTTTGACACTAACTAAAATGACGTTTCGAGACCCAAACGAAACGTCATCTATTTACTTCGAAGTTGACGGATGCAAAGCAAGCAAAAAAAATGACACAATAAATTGCGTTCATGAGGGATAAAATTAGATTATATTCAAAATTTAAAACTGATCTAAAAGACGAAAGGGAAGGTACACACCATAGGTACACACGGTAAAGACCTTTACAATGGGAAAAAAAACTAAGGCCCGAAAGCTTTAGTCATTTTTTTTGTGCCCAATGGCCGAAACCTAGCCGAAACCACAGATAATATAATACTATACCAAACGAATTTGAATTTTGACAATGACATTGAGACGTAACATTTTTAAATTCGTTATATCATTTGAATGGAAGGTCCGATTTGAATAATTAAAAAAGTACCTAATCTACAGTTATTGAAACAGTTTTACAGGAACTAGTAGTAGTAATTCAATGTACAGGAATGATTTATTTGGATAAGGATTACAAAGGTAAGATGGTCAGATTTTGGTCGGGTTTCCTATCAACTTTTAAAATGTAAAAAAGTAGTTATAGTGACATAGGTAGGTAACTACAATAGATGGACTTAAAGTATCGCGAATTTTTTTGTAGATATTATTAAGTTCTTTAAATATTGTGGAACATTTTTTTGTTCTATCATCAATAGTTCCGCAGCGCATGCGATGATAGACAATTTATGGCTAACTTTTTAACCTTTTGTTACATTATTGAAGTTTAAGTAGGGATCCCTAATTTTTTCTAGAAATAAATATAGCCTCTGTTACTCAGGAATAATGTAGTATTCAAATGGTAGCGTTACAAACATACAAAAATCCAAAAAAACAAATCTTTCCTGCCTTTAATATTATTAGTTAAGTAATTAGCATTAGTAAGTATAGAAGTATAGATGTATTGTAGGTGTGTGAATTTGAATAAGTAGGAACCTTTCATAGTATTAGCTAGATATTTAAATAGGTACCTACCTATATATTTAGGACATTGAGTAACAGGACGAGCGAGACATGTGCCTGACCCATAAGCATGAAGCTTGCCCGTACCAGACACAGTGCCAGATTTTGAACCTCAAAACCCTGCGTGTCTAATTACACTATAAATAAAAATGTTAATAAAACCTAGATCTCGAATTTCCCCAAAATATAAAGTTTGAGAACCACCGCAGCGGATATGTCGTAGGCTTGGGAAAAACCACGTGATCGTTGTTTCTCGGAGTAGCATACATACCTTGTCTAATTGTATACCATGGTTTTTTGTTGAGAATTCAGATTTCTAGAGCTAAGAAATCCATAACACAAAGTGCAAAATTTTTTGTTCCATGACAAAAATTGACGAAGTTATGACCAGATTGTTTGCATGGATTAGTTGAACTGCCTCTAAATTGTTTGCTCAACTAACCCATATTAAGGATTATTTGATGGACAATTTAGAAGCAGTTTAGTAACAATCTATACGCGGCTCAACTAATCCAAATGGATAAAATGAGCAAAAAACCTAGAGGCAGCTCAATTATCCATAATGGGTTAGTTGAGCAAGCAATCTAAGTTTAATGATATATTATTATCTTTATAATAATATATCATTCTTATGTCATAAAGAATATCGTAAATACTAGATAAATTGAAATTGCTATAACTTTACTGATCCTCATTGTCTAAATTGTGTCATCATCATCGTGTCATCATCGGTCGAATGCGGGCTCCCTGTGTTGCTAGCATGAGACGGACATTGATTGGTAGAATTGTGTCAAACCAAAGCTCTCGGTAGAGAGTATTATGTTCCTTGAACCAAAGCCAGATGCAGAAGCCCAGCCAGAAGCCATTAGAAAAGAAGTTGAATTTGGTGTTCTGTTGTGTTGTGTAATAATTCTCAGTACAAAAAAATTCGTGAAAATGGACCGATTACTATCTTACCGATACTACGATACGCCGGAGGGCAAAGATATACTTCTAAAGTCAGTTTATACATCGAAATATGCTGCAATAGTGGGCCTGGTGTACGGTTCCTATGATGTTCTCATGTACTCCCGACCTCAGGGTATTCTAAACTCTGTTGCGAGACTTGGCTACATTACTGGACCAATGATTGGAATGGCCACGGCATTTACTCTAACTAGCAACGTAGCGGTGAATATCAGAGGGAAGAATGATAAGCTAAACTACTTCATGGGTGGTATAGTAGCTGGTGCGGTATTCAGTGCTTGGCAGAAAGCTCCTATCCTCGCAGTTCCTGCTATGATGGTTCTCGGCGCTGCAGGAGTCGTGAAGAAGACTGCCGTTGATGCTGGAGTAGCCTTTTTCCCTAAACTTCCTCCACCAATGACTAAAACCGCAGTGTCAAATAAGCACGACTGGACAATGGCTACTGATGTTGAGAAATGGAAGACCTGGACCACAGGTAAATAACTTAATGTTTTGTAAAATGAATAACTGACTTTGAATTCCTTTGTAATTTAAACACTGTCTATAAGTTTTTATGGAAAAAATAGTAATCCCTTGAAGTTTGAAATCAAAAGTATCAAGAAACAAAATCTCTATATTTGAAGTGATGATTTTTGTAAGAAAGTGCCACAGAAAGCAGTCTAGAACCTGCTCTACCAACCACTGTATGCACTAGCCAAACTCGAATGTATAAAATTCACTGTTGCTGTCTTTTTATACGCAATTGCATTACTTGTTGTGGTGTATAGTTGTGGACACAGTCACTTCACATTAGTTCATCTCTGATAAAAAGTTTTATGTAAATCCACTGCTGAACATACTTCCCCCAAGCAAGGGGGATTTCACCATAATCACCACCACAGTCTTCATGGCTCATAATTGCTGTTTTGTTTCAGGGTCTTCCTAAAATCGTAGAAGGAAAATATTGTGCAGTCGCCCAGAGATCCTGTAGTGGATTGTAAATAACATCAGTAATTTTATTTAATTCACTTTAAGCATAACAATAATGAAGTATAGATTGTTGAATTATTACTTTTGTTAATCCTTGGTTTATCAATTCACCTATTAGTTTTTATTTTAACTGACCCTGGAAAAAAATGATGATCGATCTTTAAAGGATTGGAAAGAAGTGAAAAACTCCAGAAACAAAAATTTCACATATAAGTGGCCTCTAGCTTGGTATTTGTTAGTAAATTTTTTAGCTGCATAAGTTAGCCTGATAACTATCTGAAATTTTGTATTATGCCTGGCAAATTAAAAAATATATTAACACATTCACTGCCACAATGTGTGTCAGTGGCATTGAAAACGATAGACTTATTTCTGATACACAACACACAATAATCTTTGTAGGTAGGATATCTCTATTAGGATATAACTATTTAACATAATTCATCAAACAATTTTTTGAGATAATATCTTTATTAAGTTTGGTACTTACTTATTGAATTATAAAACAACTGAAAATGCTATGCATAACACTACTGATAAAATGTTAACTTGTAATAAACAACAATGAGTCAAATGTAAGCTGTAGAAACATACAAATTATAATTTTTACATAAATAAACAAATATAATCAAAATTACTTGTAATAAAACATCGCTTAAATGCATAAAAGTAACTAGTTTCTCACAGTGTAATATCCAATAAACATTTATTTTATCAAGTTAAAAAAGACGGTAAACAATGAGAGTCACACAGTATCAGCTATGAATGAGCGCCTTATTAGAGGAAGGCTATGTCCAGCAGTGGACATAGGCTGATGATGATGACATAGTATCTAATAATTATTTTCAAAATCCATCTGCAAGTAGTTTATTAATATACATTCTGTAACTAAATACTAAACTCTAAACAGACACATTTAGACATAATGCAGTTCAGGAAATATATAATATAGCAATTAAAAGTATATGGATAAAATGTAAACAAATCATATTGCCATGGCCTTTGACACAATTTTTTTTTAAACTGACTGCTTATGTCCATTATACCTACATAAAAAAATTGATTAATGTTAATACTACAGTATAATCCACAATATCCATGAGAAAAATGTTTAAGTCTTAGCTTAGGTGAATAATCAAACTTGACAAAAAATACTCCTAAAAAGCTGGAAGAATAGTTTGGCACAAAAGACTGAACACTCAATAGCATTTAAATTCGATTTACAACTCAAAAACAATAAATTGTTCACAATACCAACAGCTCAAAGTAGCGTTGATAGTTTTATAATAATAAAAGCAAAAAAAAAACTTGTAAACCAAGCCAACAAACAAACCAACAAAATGTACATCTTCAAGAAACATTTTGTTAAAATAATAAAATTAAACAAATAATAGTTACAGCTTTCAGTTAAGCTGTCTTTTAAATTCAGAATCATTAGTTCTTCACTACCCTTTAAATCCAAATCTTTATAAAAATGTAAAAAATAATGATTTAACACATAACATGATTGCTTATACATGCTTATACTTAGAGGTTAGACACAGGACAAGAGATATACGCACAGAAAACTGTGTTATTATGATTGCTACATTCAAGTTAAGAATTACTATAAGAAAAGTTTTGTATGGTGACTTATGAACATAATGTACTTTGAATTTCTTACATGAAAAATCTGCTGTTGATTACTGAAGCTTAGTTTCCACCCCGAGCAGAGCGGACCCATTAAGGACTCTGTTCAACTAGCAAGAGTAAGTGGAAAGGACTGAGCAATTAGAAAGCATTGTAATGACGCTCCGCTCGTTCATCTTTCTCACTATCCTGCTGAGAATATCAACATTCAAGTTCTTGGTGGAAATGTAAATCTATTTCATTTAAAAGGAGTGCGTCCTACCATTTTCCGCTCATCACCCTTGCGCGGTGGAAACCCGGCTTCAATCAAAAGATAAATAGGTAAAACCTGCATACTTAAAGAACGGGACTACAGATTAAATCCGATCTGCGCGGTACAGCATGAGATGACGTCATTCCATCTCTACGGAGAAGTATTTTAGTTACTACATTCTCTAAGTATGCAGATATGTTGTACTTTTTACACAGCGCCATCTAGTAAACTGTGAGCTAAAAAGCGTCGTACTACGGGCCTAACACAAGACCAGACGGCTTAAAATGTTTAGCATAGGACAGAGAATAAACATTATAGGAACAGCCAATAACATAGTGTCTAAATACCTTCACGTGGCTATCTGGGCATGTATTCAGTTTTATGTATTTACCTATTTTATCAAGTACCTAATCCAAAGAGTATGTTTATTATTCATAGTCACATTACAAGTCCATTACACTATCAGTTCATTCCGTTCCCTTCTTGACCGGCTGGGGTTTCTCCTCTTCATCCTCTTCTATTTCCTCTTCTTCCACTTCCTCTTCAATCTCTTCTATTTCGATTTCCTCTTCTACTTCTTCTTCGGATTCGCTTCCTTCCTTCTGTAAAAAAAAAACAAAAGATAAATAATGCTGGAAATTTCAGTTTCATCTAGCCCCAAGCTAAGTAGAGCTTGTGTTATGGTACTAGCTATACTCTAACTAATACAATACATTACATGTAGATATGATATATCTTTTTATATTATCACCCGGAACAAATATCTGCAGATAGTACAAACATTTGCACCTAGACAGATATCGAACCCGCAACCTCCTGCATCGGAGGCGGACCCTCGCCCGCTGCGCCAGAGAGGTCGTCATTTTGTAGAGGCGTGATGGGTGATAATTTGATAAATTACATCATAAAGATCGTAGGTAGGTACAACAAAAAGAGACCTATGCCTTCTGCTCACTCCGTCTTACAGTGAGTGGAGAAAGTCTGATGACGATAAGTCCCTTCCAGTCGAAACAGGAATTACCGGAATAGCAAGGCTTTTATCTAAATAGTCCTTGCAATTCGTTCCACTCCACAACGCCTCCAGCGAATAGATTAGGAAGTATAAAATACAAATTCTGAAATTCACTTTTCCGTCATTTGAGCTAACGTAGAATTCTTGAGGTCGCAGATCTGAACCGCTCCGCTGCCGCACAACACAAAAATGTGCATTCACTTGATATGGGCTAAAATTCTTAACATCGGATAGGTACAGACAGCGTCACAATCAAGAAGCCCCCTCTTTTTTTTATTTACCTGAGGGAAATGCGCACGCATATAACACATGCAGGTTTAAATCCAAACCTGTTAATCGTAGGTGTTTTAAAAGTGTTAAAAGTCAAAAATTAATTATATTTTTATTTAGATAACATAAAAACAAACCGAAAAGAGATTTTGAAATTTTCGCGATTTGTTAACATAATTTAATGATTTTATCGGGTATTTATCGCGTACGTTAAGTTATTATTTCCCAAAAAAAAAACAAGGTACGCGATAAATACCCGATAAAATCAATAACTAAACGACTAGATTTAACAAAAAAAATATATATAAATACTTAATTCTGACGCTGTCTGTACTTACATTTAACTTAGCCCGCGAGCTGTCTGTAATCCGATGCCGTCTATACAAAATGCATCGAAATATTACGAGTAAAGCCCCATATTTGAATGCTCATTTTTGTGTTGTGCGGTAGCGCTGTTGGACGTGTGAGCGCCAACCTTTGGTCTGAAACCTTCGAGGTTCTTACCTCTGCAACATCTTGAGTGAGGGCGCTGGCTGTCGTGAAGTCATCTACCGTAGATTCTAGAAATAAACATAAAAATAAGAAACATTTTTTGCAACAATTCAAAACGCAAGCGCAGCTACGACAAACATCGAGACTTTCTCCGAGATTTCTTCAGAAATAGTTATTGGTTGAATCGGGTATTTATCGCGTACCATTTGTTATTATTTCCCCTACGCTGTAACGCGGTAGAAACGTAGAGGAAATAATAACAAAAGGTACGCGATAAATACCCGATTAAACCATTAACTATGTTAACAAATCGCGAAAGTTTAAAAAGTTTTATTTCTTCAGACATTTTCGCCAATTATTATTAACTAGTTTTAGCCTGCGGCTTCGCACGCGTTGTTTCAATGGAAATGTTTGAAGGTTTTTTCTATCCCATGGAACTGTTTTACGAGATAAAAAGAAAAACTTTTTATCCCATAAAATAGTTCCTAATATTAGTGTGATTAGAGCTAGAGAGCTTTTGAAGGCATGGTATGGTTATGAAGACTAAAAAATTGCATTCTCGAAAAAAATAATGCTGGACAATTAACACAACATCATCTAGCCCCAAACCTAGTATAGTATTATAATATCTGTGCCAAAACTAAGCAGAGCCTGTGTTAGGGGTACTAGATAATGATAATATCATTATCTAGTACCCCTAATACAGGCTCTGCTTAGTTTGGGCACAGATATTATTACAATACACTACATAGATAGATATTTTTTTATTATATTTATATAGAAAACATGCAGAACAGAACACCCTGAACAAATATCTACAGATCGTACAGGCATTTGTAACAGGGCGGGAATCGAACCCGCAACCTCCTGCGTCGCAAACGGGCATTCGCCCGCTGCGCCACTGAGGTCGTCTAAAAATATGTGACTATTTGACTTACCAAGATCTCTTTCGGGGGTTTCTCGCGGAGCGTCTTGAATCAGGGACAGTGTCATCTTTCCGCTTACCACCGTCTGAATAAAACAACAATTCATTAAAAAAATATTTAAGAGTGCACATTGTACGCTATTTTATGAAAAGGATAGGTATCTATAGGATTTCGCGTTCATACGAGCGGGACAGAGCATACGTTTTTGGAAAGGCGTTAGCGCAAAAATCAAGTTGTCTATTTACAAGAACACAACGCAAAAAAAATTAAGAAACTGGCTTAAAGAAGGAACAAAAAAAATCAGTAAAAATCTACGAATCAAAACATAAGTCATTTTAATACAAATCATTTATTGATAACTCCAGGTTACAGGTCAAATTTCGTTAATAGACCGCAGGTTTACTGAGATCTCGACTAAATGATGCGATGAAAGTGCTTTCATGATTTTTTTTTCAATCGTGTTTTAACATTAGAGGAAACCACATAAATAATGTACAATTTTATGTTAATCGAGTTTTTTACCACGAGGATCCCGTGAGCACCTACCGAGATACAAAAAAAAATCTTTATTAGAAACAGAACAATTTTTTTTGATTTGCAAGCGATCACGTGTACTTTGAGTTGTGGAACTATAGCGGAGGTGTGGCTGACGTGACTCCACAGTAGTGACGGAGGAGAGTAGATAGCCTTGTGCTACGCCATATTTTGGATTTTCTATACATATATTGAGTTTTGGGTTGGTGTTTTGAGTCGCGAAAGGCCAAGGCATGCCGAGGCCTTCGCGCGACGGGGCGGGGAGGTTTTCAAAAGGCCCTTCTCAGGGCCCCTCCCCGCGGGAGTCGGACGAGGGAGGTGATAAGGAGGTGTGCGTCGGTTCTCCGCCCAAACAAGGCCCTTCTCAGGGCCCCTCTTCGGAGGTAAGGGCGGAGCCCGACACGGCGGAGGATATGCTGGAGGACGTGGTGGCCCGGAAGCGGCCGTCTTCCTCGTTCTTCGTGCCCGGGTATTTAGACTCGGACACGGAGACCGAGGGGACAGTGGCCGCTAAGGTCAACACGGCCTCTAGAGGGAGGAAGAAGTCGGGGAAGGCTTCGTCGGCCAGGGGGGCCTTTTTGAGGCCTCTCCCGGTCGACGAGGCCTTGACGGAGGTCCTGCTCAGCAGGAAGTATGGGAAGGAGCGCGCCGCTGCTGTCCCCGATCTCACGACGACCGGTAGCGATACCGATGCCGCCGTGCGGGTCGGGGACATCAGCGCGCTGAGCGCTCAAGAGTTGAGGGCCCACGCTGGCGAGAAGCTCGCCTGTATCCTGGAGGTTGCCAGGAAGTCCGGCAACCTCAAGGGCGAGTTTGTCGGCCGCCTGAAGGGGTCGGCGTCCAGTCTGCGGGAGGTGGTCGATGCCCTCGCAGACCGGAGTGAAGCGGAGGAGACGCGGCGCCTGAGGGCAATGAACGGCCGTCTACGGCTGGAGACGGAGGCCCTGAAGGCCGAGGTGAAGTCTCTTCGTCGCGCCTTCACCGAGGCGAAGACGGAGGCCGCCGCCGCCTCTACTGCCGCTGCTGCATCCGCCGCTGCAGGGACCCAGGGGGCCCCCACCATGTTGCAGGTGGGGGCGGAATTGATAGAGGAGCTGAAGCGCTCCTTGACCTCAACGTTCGGGACGATGCTGAACGCCCGAATCGCGGGGATTGAGGAGCGCCTCCTGCCGGCTCCGGTCGTTCGTCCGCCACTGAGGGCGGACACAAAAGAGGTGGCCGCGCCGCTGAGGCCAACGCCACCTCAGCAGGCCCGTGGCCCAGCTTCCGAAGCGGGCAAGAGGGCGGCACCCGCCGTGGCACCTGTGCCAGTCGCGGGTCCCTCGAGGGAGGCTGCTCCGGTCGCTGTCGCCGTTCTCCGGTCTGGGGAGACCTGGGCGACGGTGACGAAGAAGGGAAAGGGGAAGGGGAAGAGTTCTTCTCCCCCCTCTGCACCTGCGCCTGCTCCAGCGGCTCGTCCCGCCGCTTCGGCCCCAAAGCCCAGGGCGGCGCTGAGGTCCCCGAAATCCGCGGCTGTCGTGCTGTCGCTACAGCCCGGGGCTGCGGAAAAAGGGGTGACCTACTCCTCCGTCCTCCAGTTGGCGCAGGAGAAAGTAAGCCTCGAGGAGATGGAAATAGGACGGGTCGGGTTCCGGCGGACTGCCACGGGAGCCAGGATGCTGGAGATCACTGGCTCCCAAAACGGACAAAAGGCCGACAGGCTCGCGGAGAAGCTCCGCGAAGTCCTGTCGGAGGTGGCTAACGTCACCAGGCCCGTGAAGTCCACGGATATCCGTGTCACGGGCCTGGACGACACGGCCACCAAGGAGAAGGTGGCCGCAGCGGTCGCCGATGCGGGCCGCTGTGATGTGCGGCTCGTCAAGGCCGGGGAGATCCGCTCCGGCTTTGGTGGCACCGGGTCAACCCTAGTTTCCTGCCCGATCCCGGCAGCCAAAGTGCTGCTGGAAAAGGGCAGACTGCTGGTGGGGTGGAGCTCGGCACGAGTGGTGGGGCTGGGGGAGCGTCCCATGCGCTGCTACCGGTGCATGGGGCTAGGGCACACGCGCCCCCAGTGCCCCGCGGCGGCGGACAGAGGTGACCTGTGCTTCCGGTGTGGAGGCGAAGGTCACAAGGCAGCCACCTGCGGGAGGGCCGAGCCACACTGCGCTATATGCGCAGAGTCTGGCAGGCCCTCCGGGCATGTAATGGGGGGACGCAGCTGCATTCCCCCGAAGACGAAAGGGAAAACCGCCGGGGCCCGGATCGCCCCCGCTCCCTCTGCCGGAGCTCACGCGGCGTTGAGCCAAGAGGTTGAGATGGCTGACTGATGGATCAGGTCGGCCATCTCAACTTCCTCCAGACGAACCTCAACCACTGCGCCAGGGCTCAGGATCTGCTCATGCAGTCCCTGGCGCAGTGGGAAATTGATTTGTCGGTCGCCGCGGAGCCGTACTACGTCCCCCCCGAAAACCATTGTTGGGCTGGGGACCTGGACGGCTCCGTGGTCATTATAGGGAAGGGAAGTGGCGTCCCCCCCCTCTCAGCCGAGGAGAGGGGTTCGGGGTACGTGGTGGCCAAGTGGGGGGTGTATGCGATAGTCGGCGCATACTTCTCCCCCAATAGAACCGCTGCAGAGCTGGAGGTCTTTATGGACCTCCTAGCCGCGGCGGTGCGTAGGCAGGCGCCACGTCAGGTCCTCATCATGGGGGACCTGAACGCCAAGGCCCGGGACTGGGGCAGCCCCACTACTGACGCTCGAGGGGAGATCGTCAGGGAGTGGGCGCTTGCCACCGGGCTGACCCTTCTTAATAGAGGGTCGGCCCACACGTGCGTGCGACAGCGAGGGGGGTCCGTGGTGGACATAACGTTCGCCACCCCCGCTGTTGCGGCACATGCCCGGGCCTGGAGGGTGATGTCGGAAGTGGAGACTCTCTCGGACCACAAATATATAAGGTTCGAGATATCCACTTCCGACGTCCAAGGGGGGGGCCGTCGTGGGGCGCGGGCGGACTTTCCGCGCTGGACGGTCAGTCGCCTCGACCGCGATCTTGCGGTTGAGGCGGCGATCGTCCAGTCGTGGTTTGCCGCGCCCACGCACCCGGAGGTGGACGTAGAGGCGAGCTACTTCCGGGATGCGGTGACGGCGGTGTGCGACGCCGCCATGCCCAGGGCCCGGCGCCTCCCCGGTCGCCGAGAGGTGTACTGGTGGAGCTCGGAGATCGGGGATCTCCGAGACGCCTGCTCGGCGGCGCGGCGGCCCTACGCCCGCTGCCGGAGGCGGCGTCACGGCCGCACCGACGGAGCGCTGTCAGCGGAGGAGCTGGCAGCCGAGAACCAGCTGTACAACTCCTACCGCGAAGCGAAAAAGGAGCTGCAGCTGGCCGTCGCTCGGGCCAAGACGCGGGCCTGGGAGGAGGCTCTGGAGGGCCTCGATAGGGACCCGTGGGGACGTCCGTATAGGGCTGCCCGGAAAAAGTTCCGGGGCCAGACGTCCCCGATTGCGGAGTCCCTAGAGCCGGAGCTTCTGGGCAGGGTGATGGAGGGGCTCTTCCCCGACATCGACCCCCTCCACACCCCGCCCGCGATGGCGGCGCCGCCCCTCCTCCCCGAGGAGATTGACCCGGCCTCCATCCCACCTGTGTCAGAGGTGGAGATGGAGGTAGCCGTCGGACGCCTGCGTGGCAAAAGGACGGCCCCGGGTCCGGACGGGATCCCAAAGCGGGTCCTGCGGATCGCCTTGGGGGAGATGAGCGAGCGGCTTCGGGAACTGTTCGACGCTTGTCTCACGTCTGGACGGTTCCCGAAGCTTTGGAAGGACGGGCGGTTGTGCCTGTTGCGGAAGGAAGGTCGAGCCGCAGACTCGCCTTCCGCATACAGGCCAATCGTGCTGCTGGATGACACGGGGAAGCTGCTGGAGAGGGTAGTGGCTTCCCGTGTCATCCGGCACCTGGCGGGGACTGGGCCTGACCTGTCCCAGGCCCAGTATGGGTTCAGAGCGGGGCGTTCGACGATAGACGCCCTACTCTGGCTCAAGGGCTGGACCCAAGATGTTGTCAGCCAGGGGGAGAAGGCGTTGGCTGTTTCGCTCGACATTGCCAACGCCTTCAACAGCCTGCCGCACGGAACCATACGGGAGGCGCTCCGTTATCACGGAGTGCCCCTGTACCTGCAGAGGCTGTTGGCGGACTACCTGCAGGACAGGGAGGTCCTGGTCGAGGGACGCGACGGCTTGAGACACCGTCGCGTCGTCCGCGGGGTTCCACAGGGGTCGGTGCTGGGACCGCTCCTGTGGAACATTGGCTACGACTGGGTGCTCCGGGGCACGTTCCCCGCAAGTATGCGAGTGGCGTGCTACGCGGACGATACCCTGGTCGTGGTCAAGGGGAGGGACCTCGGGGAGGCGATGCGGTTGGCCACGATGGCCACTACCCTAGTGGTCGATCGCATCCGCTCCCTGGGATTGGAGGTTGCCCTCTCCAAGACCGAGGCCCTGTTGTTCCACGGGCCTCGGGGAGGGCCTCGTCCAGGAACCAGGGTGGTTCTGGACGGGGTTCAGGTCCGGGTTGGGACCCAGATGAAATATTTGGGTCTCATCCTGGATGGGAGGTGGACTTTTGGGGCCCATTTCGCCCAACTGGCCCCAAGAGTCCTGGGAGCCGCGGCCGCTTTAGGGAGGCTGCTGCCCAACGTGGGCGGCCCGAGCGCCACATGTCGCCGGCTGTACTCCGGGGTCATCCGGAGTATGGCCCTGTACGGGGCACCGGTCTGGGTGGACGCCCTCAGTCGCGCGAACCTGACCCTGCTGCGACGTCCGCAGCGGGTCATCGCGACGAGGGCGATACGCGGTTACCGGACGGTGTCCTGGACAGCAGCATGCGTGCTGGCCGGTGATCCCCCCTGGGCTCTTCAGGCGGAGATCCTCGCCGAAGTGTATCACTTCGTGGCGGCGAGGAGATCTGCCGGGGAGCGCCCAGTGTGGGAGGAGGTCACGCGCATGCGGCGGCTGGCGCGGGACGCCTTGTTGCGGCGGTGGGCGGAGGACCTGGCACCACCGGTCCCTGGTCAGTGGACGGTGGACGCCATCAGGCCGGTCCTCCGAAGGTGGGTGCGGCGGCGGTTCGGGTCGCTGACCTTCCGATTGGTGCAGGTACTTTCCGGGCATGGATGCTTTGGAAAGTATCTGCACCAGATCGCGAGACGGGAGGCGACCCCGGTCTGCCACGAATGTGGGGCGCCGGAGGATACGGCGCTCCACACGCTGGAGGCGTGTGCTGCGTGGGGTCCCATGCGGCACACGCTTTCAGCGTTCCTGGGCCGGGACCTTTCGCTGCCGAGCGTGGTGAGCGCCATGCTCGACGGCGAAAGGGAGTGGCAGGCCATGGTCTCCTTCTGCGAAGAGGTTATGTCGCAGAAGGAGGCCGCTGAGCGGGTCAGGGAGGATGACGCCCAATCTGACCCGCTCCGGCGCAGACGTCCAGGGAGACGAAGGGGGCGGTTCGCCCGCCTCCTTCGTCCCCCGTAGTGGGGCCACTGGTGGAGAGTCGGGGGACTCTCTGCCGGCTAGCACGGCTCCACGCGTCTGAGGGGTGACCCGTGTGAAAGGGTTGCTCCTCCTTGAGGCCGAGGCCCGGACCGGTTCCCGGGCCACCCGCCGGAGCGAGATGGTGAATGCCAACGCGACCCCATCTCGCCCCATGACGGCGGTGGACGTTTCACGGGGGGGTTTTAGTGGGTTCGAGTCCCACATACCCCCTTCCGTCACCCCCATGGCGGAAGGGAAGTGCGAGGGCATTTCCCCCCTCCAAAAAAAAAAAAAAAAAAAAAAAAAAAAAGGTGTGGCTGACGTCGGAGCAGATCTGCGGAACCGCGCGGGGAAAGAGATAGAATTATAGTCAAATCTATGCGTTAGAACAGGCGGTTTCGCTAGTGGTCCGCTTCTCCTACATGCGGACAAGACATGGCGAAATTACTGGCGTTGCCGCTGTTTCGCAGCGGAGGTGTGCTACGGGCGTTAATTTAATTCATTATCAATTTATCAGGCATTCCTGTCATCAGTGAAAAAAACATTATTGTAAGAATATTCCTGTGCCATAGCCACCACGCATAGCAGACGGATAAGTGTTCTCAGCGGGGAGGTGTGAAATAAAGATGCGCGTCTTTGAATGATTTCATTCGAATTATTCGACTTCACAAATCATTCGAACCATTCGAATGACTAGGGCAAATTAGTAACTAATTAATTGGTTAGTAGTGGCAACTGTTCGAGTCGGGCAGTCGAACTCAATTCGTTATTCGACGCCTCTGGCCATTACTAACCAAATTAGTAACTAATTTGATTAGTAATGGTGACTGCCTGAGTCGGGCAGTCGAACTCAATTCGTTATTCGACGCCTCGATCAATTCGTAGAGGCATTAGTAATTACTAATTAGTACTTAGTTGTCATTCGACTTAGAAGATTAGTATATTACTAATATTCAAGTCGAATGAGTAAATTAGTAGTCGTAGATCATTCGACTAGCCAGATCATTCGCAGTCGCGCATCTTTAGTGTGAAATATACGGAGAACAAAGCTGCACCTCTACCACTGGTAGATTCCCTTGATACAGGACATCCTGGAGCTGAATTGGAGCGGTCGATTTTTACGCTGCGACCACCGCTATAGCATGGATGTAAGTAGTGACAGCTGTGTGGTGCCGGCTTAGAATTTGCACCACCCCTACTCTTCCCGCGGGTGTCGTAAGAGGCGACTAAGAGATATCCACCGGGGGCGGGCAGCAGCGCCCCCTGCAGAACAATTCTACCACCGAACTGCGATCCCCAAACCGCATGCCCAGCGTGGGGATTATGGGCACTACCCCCCATGTGATAAAAGCCAATAAGGCGCTTATTAGTAGGCCTGCGTCCAGCAGTGGACCAATACAGGCTGTTGAGGAGGTTGAAGTAGTGACAAAAATAAGCAATAACCTTATTGTAAAAGCATAGCGTATGTTTTCTTAAAAATTCTTAAAAAATAAATTTGGGAAAATTCACAGTAGCAGCGTGCCTCAGAAAGCACGCCGTTGGTCGTGCGCCTGAACTCTCCCCGGTTGTGTCGGTTGCCGCCGTCCCACCGGATTATGAGTGAGAATGTATAGAGTGCACCTGTGCACTTTAATAATATGTCCTACGCACATGGCTAGTTAGTCTCCGTTGAAACTGGCCACTGTTTCCAAAATCCGGACAGTTAGGACATCATCATATCATCAGAATGATGTCCATTTAGAGCAGAATTACTGCACTACAAAACAAATAAATTATTCTTTGAATAAAATAATATCCCAAAAAATTTTCGACTTCGACGGAACTTGCACCCGCACCCTTCTGTCAGTGCCGGAATGTGCTAACAAACTACACCACGAGGTCAAGTGACGTCGGAGTCGAAAATCGCTGGGACTTCCTACGGACTCTAGCGCCGTTAGCGTGGGATATTATTTGATTCCTTAGAAATTACCCAGAGTGTGAGGGCTTACGGACAATAATAACAAAAACCTTAAATTATTTTTTGTTTTGTGTGGTCTTGTTTCTTTGAATATATTTTTTTGTTCTATTATAGTTATTTGTATTGTAAGTAAAATGAAAATTGCCGTAACCAAGAGTGCCTTGAGCTCCTACTGCGAATAAATGTATGATATGCTACGGCTTCACCAGCGTTAGCGTTGATGTTCGTGTTGATGTCCATTAACGCGTTAATGAAGGCGCTAAAATGCACCTTGGGTACTAGTTGCCAAGGTGCATTTTTAGCGTCGTCATTAAATGAACTCATTAAAACCTTGGCCACATCTACGTGACGCCCAAATTAGCGTGTTAATTAACGCGTAGCATTAATAAACTGACCGGCGAATGTTTGGCAGGCGGCGTCTGGTCCCTCACGTCGTCAGCGAAGTCGACAAGCACTCGGCTCTTCTGAGGAATCTCGGTGTCCAGGAATATTGACTTCACTTCCTCTGCCTCATGCTGGAAACATCACGGAAATGCCTTCAAGTGGGATTGGATGATATTTGGCAGTTTGAAAATCTTACCCAGTTTTAATTAGAACTTATTTAGACCTCTTTGGTAGGCAGAGGGAGCGATTTTATTCAGTTTTCAATAGAGGATAGTTTTTAAAGGGCTTTTATAACAATATATCTAGATAAAGTACCAAAGGAATCATAATAATGTAGTTAAAGTTAAATAATATTAAAAGAAAAGAAAGAAAACATTAAAAATACCTCACCTTTTCACATTGAATTTGTTGAAGTCGAGTTAGTATTGGTTAGACAAATTAGTTCTAAATAAAACTGCTAACAATAACAACAACAATTTATTTTATAAAATGCAACAAATAAAATGCATGGAAAAGCTGTTTGTATGTAGGTATTCTACTAAAAAAATACTAATTAGGTTTATTATTTTGAGCAAAATATTGAGCTAAAATGATGGAATGTGCAAAACTAAATAAAATAAGCATCTTTTCAGAAAAATATATTAAGTGTTATTGAGGTAAACAAATAGGTGTTCCATAGTATTTCTACCAAGTGTAGTGATAGATAAATGGAAGGTTACTTTTTAAATACGAAGATAAGGACAGAATAAAGGTAAGTTAGAACAGAATAGAAATCAATTATTTGAGATGTTGGAGAAGACGCAGTAACATTTTCGTTACAAGTACCTATCTAATACCAGCACAAGGGCTAATCACCTTCTTTAGAGGTATGCGAGAGGGCCGAAGGTATGAAAAATAGTACATTGCTTGTAAAGCAAAGACAGAAAATAAAAATCCATTTTTCAAGGAGTTGCATAAAAGAAAATTTAACCGAGTGCACTGTACTGAAAATGCACATTTGAAGATTGACATTTTGTTGATCATACAAAATGCTAAAATTATTATCATCCTATATTAGTCTACAAAACGTTAAGTTTCAAAATTGAAAACGCGCGCTTTATGAACACTGAACGCAACCGAATCGTCACGCTCAGGCCGGTTACGCCTGAATCATATTTAAATTTAACAAGTGTGCATAATCACAAACCACCCTCTCGCCAATCCCATTGCGCTGGAGGTAACTAGCTCTCGAGAGAGGATATAGAAGAAAACCTTCGTTAATCATAAAGTGTCTGGACAATATGCACAGTGCAGTGTGCTCTCACCGGGGTGCGGGGTGCGACTGGCGGCGGTGCGTGGTGCGCGTGCGATTGGGGCGTGGCGTCGTTTTGAGGGGGGAATGCTGCGCCGTCCGCGCTTTCTGCCCGTAGTTCCATGCCTAACACCTAGATGGCAAATGCGAGGTGATGAATGTAGTTTATCACAGGTTTTCTAATTTAATTGACTGATTCGAATTCTAAATTATCTACTTAGTAACTGGTAACTATTAGCCACATGCATGAACCACCAAGATATAGGTTATATTTATTATTCGATATAAGCGACTTCTGTATTTTTCACTAATTTTGACTACATCCTATAATTATCTCGGTATTATCTATAAATATGAATTGGCTCTGTTTGCAAAGCAATAAATAAAATAATCTAAAAATACTTACTACAACTACTTACTACTAAATCTATAATGATTAGGACAATTTCGGCTATGGTTTAACTTAAATGTTGCCTTAGCACACTGTTACTTCACAATAAACACAACATACATATTACAAAACTACAAGTAAGAAACGGTGCCTTCGTAAGTTGTAAACTTACCTTCACACTGGATTTCTCTGGTTCCTCAGGTTCTTCTTCTGATTCTTCTTCTTCTTCGTCTTCGTCATCAAGCGCCTCTTCAAGAAGTTCCTTTGTCTTTTGCTCATCAGCCTTCTTCGCTTCTTCGATAAAATCTTCCGTTACTTTAGATAGGATATCACCATTCTTCTTGATTGGAGCTGACTCAGTCAAATCTACAAGATCTTTGTTTTTGACAAGCTCTTTTGTAATATCTTTCACCAGTTCCGCTTCTTCTGTAACTTTTTCCTCTATTTCTTCTACTTCTACTTCAATGTTTTTGTCCTCTTCCACTAATTCTTTCACAGGTTCATTAACGTCTGTCTCTTTCTCTACTATCTCTTTAATCACTTCTTCCAAAGCTGATTTGAGTTTAGGTTCAGGAGAGGTCTCTTTCGGTTCGGGTGATGCCTCTTTGGGTTCCGGTGAGCCCTCTTTGGGTTCAGGGCTCTTGTCCTTTTGGTATTCGCTAGCGACGATGTGTACGGGGCCAGTATTGTGGAGAACTGTACCATTCGTGTACGGGCGAGTGTGGTTATCCTGCCTTTCCTGTGAAGATACAGTTTACTAGTTAAAACAGGATAAAGCCAGTTGAGTTGCTATGTCACATAGCAAGAACTTAGCCGTGCCATATTGATGTAATAATTTATATGACAGCCATTCCAGTTTCATTTCTTTATCCAGATATCAATAGGCATAGCAAGTAAAGTTAGATTGAAAATAAATTTTATACTAATCTACTTTTATAAGGTAGATACTTTAAGCATTCAAGCAAAAAAATCACACTCAATTGCAGTAGCTAAACACCAAAATTGACAAAATCTAAGCTAGACTAGGTTCTATGTACAACAAACTTTTTTAATTTAAAACTACTTCCAAACAATAACGTTCTATTTAATAAAAATGCTTCATACTATCAAAAACATAATTACCAGAAGCAACACACAGCATTCGTAAAAATACAACCTAAGAAACAATTAAACAAACATAATAAATAAATAAATAACGCTGGACATATTTCAAACATTTATTGCAATCTAGTTATTGTGGTACGAATTAACTCTTTATTTATAGTTAGTTTAATTTTATTTTATTGAGTTTAGTATAGACAGTTATTTACGATAGGCGGGTTAGCGAGGTGCGGAGCAGACGGCAAGGCGATAAAATAAGACACGACAACGATGCAAAACAGCGAATAAACAATAAAACAGTGGCGATATTGAAAGACAAAATCATGAAACACGTGAATAATTATGATCCAATGATAAACAAAGAAAACAAGAGTGAACAGCTACGCATGGGTGATATAATTTTATACTTGACTATTTGGCAAAGATCTCGCTGGTGAACGATTTAATCGGGATGAAATTAATGATCTTTATTTAGGGCTGCATATAAATAAATATGACGCACCTAAGCTGCGTGTAATTTATAAAAAGCATGCATTTCGTCATTGAAGCGACAAGACAACCGGTAACCGCTTACCATTAGGCGACCAGATGCCTTTTGCCACTTTAGTGATAAAATAGAACAAATCATGAGAGCAAAGGATGTAAAAATTGACACGAATTCCGTCAATATAATAACCAAAATCCCGAATCCGAAATTCAAGACAGAGTGCCTATAACCTAAATTTTAACGTAAAGTGCCAAATATATTTCATTCGTGATTTAAAAGATCTCTCAGACTATCGGTGCCAAATGCGTACTTTTTACTTATGTGGTGAATAATAATTTTAGCTACGCAGCTGTAGGTAAATAATGTGGCCTATAAAACTAAAAATAAGTCAGTATTTTGTAGGATACGCACGAATACCTTTCTCACCAGTAGTGATGACGAAGAGAATAAAGGAAAAAAATACGTATGCAAATAAATGTGGTAAAGCACATACAAGTATTTCATGGAGTAACTTTACAAAAGAATACAGCGAATATAGGTTAAAAGCAACTCGCACACAACACAGAAAACAATGTAAGACAAATGAGGACAAAGAGACGAGTGAGCAACATTTTATCAGATCTACAAAATATAGGCAGGAAAACCACATTTACAAAGAAAAACAACAGAGGAAATTAATAAACTTAAAACAGGAGAAAAAAGTAAGAACATTTATAAAACAGAGGAATAATATGAAAATGTCACAAACGAAAAATAGCACAAGGATTGATGGGGCACTAATAATGGTAAACCGAAAACTGGTCTCATTACGATTGTCGGTTCTACTCAGAGAGCTTCACACATATTTTCAACATCTCGAAATATTAACAACACATCACTTTAGAATCAGTTATTGATGTGATCCTGAAAATAACAGCAGGATTTTCTTAACAGTCAAAAGTCAAAATTCGTTATTTCCCTTAGACCTTACAGGACTCTTGGACACGTCAGATATATCAAATTACATAAGTAAAACTGTTTCCTCTACGCCTTTTAGCTTTCCTGTTTGCTATTTTGAATTTCACTGCTAAACCTCAAGCTTGACTCCTGTTTTTTAAATCTATATCAGTTTTCACAACACAGTTCAATTAAATATATCCCTATGATCTCAATCTTACTTTAGTTAAGAAAATAAATAAAGTCTATTAGTTTTCCTGGTTCGTTTCCGGTCTAGATTAGGAGCGAAGTTAACAAGACTTTGAAAACATGTATCAGCCCTATGAAGCACCAATCACGTAAAGAGACAATGGTGGTAAACTCCTAAAGCCATGCAAGGACCTGTGTCTGCTGGTTCTGCTGGTAGGTCGTCTCCATCTGCTGCCGCACCTCTGCTACCAGCCCTGATATGGCCGAGACGACTGTGCGCGACAACATTCACTATTAAATCATCAAGTGGAAGCGTACCTACCTATCTTGGTTGGAAAATTATCATTCTTCAACATTTGCATCAACCTCCTTAGCATAAACTCCCGGGAATAGATTTTTTTAGACAAGGAAAGAGAAAGATGTTTCCATAGCATAAACTATTTAAGTTGCACTCATTTTTTTTATATTATCAAAACGCATTCGATGATATCCTTTCTCTATCCTTTATCGACAAAACCTACGGTAGGTATACGTGCTAGCCCTGCTTGATCGTTTGATGTTTGCTTTGGATTAGTTTGGTTGGATCAATTGGTTCACTTGTTTTGTTTGGCAATTTTGTCAACCACCCTGAATAAGTGGTCCGAATATCGAGGGAATGCTCAGATTAGTCAGAAATACAATTATTATCTGGAACATCAGGAAGACCTCGTACCTACATTATAAAATAAATTCCAGATTTAATTTAATTTCTAATAACTGAGAATCGTTAGAATAGAATTAGTTTAGTGTTAGTTGCTTTTGTTTCCTATTTTTCCTACTGATAACCAAATTCATTGGTATCTCTAGAGATTTTAAGTGATCTTAAATTTTCATTTGTCTGATGTACCATAACTGATTTACGGCTGTTTAATTAGTACAAGTTATACATTATTTGCTATTTTAAATCCCTACAATCCGTTTTAGAATAAAAATCAAACGAAAACACCAACAAATTAAAAATAATTACAAAACCAAAACAAAATAACGAAGGACGCAAAATACTAAAATAGACTGGATGCATCAGGCGATTGGGCATGCTCCCACAGTTGGACCTGAGCCAAGTGATGGTTAGTTACGGTAATACGGTGTTATCTAATGGGGTTTTTCATTTTATAAAGTGAATTTTTGTAAAAGAAAATCTGAAGGAATTAAAAAAGATAATCTTAGATGTCAAACACCTCAGCATACATAGAATAATAAACATACAAGATACACACCTACATCAATCTCCACCAGACCAGAAATTAAAAACGTAACACATTGACTTACTCTCTTGGTATATCACGAGAAACATTTATAGATTAAAGTCTATTCAAGAAAATCTACAGACACAAATGTATATTTTAGGCACATTTCCCACAAAATTATCACAAATACGACACTTCAACTACAAAAATCCACTCTATAATCGAATCATGTCTAAAACCACAATCGTTGGATGCATCATAGGTCTATTAGCATAAATCTGGGCTTTAAAATAACAACAAAAGGGCATAACCGTCACCATGCCTCAAGCTACTAAAACCTCTAAGAAAACCACGCTTGTAAAAGAAGCTATGATGAACTGGCATAGCCAAAATTTGATAATGTTATTTTAGACTACCATAAATTTTCAACTCTTAGGTTTATTTTCTATCAAAACCATTCTGATATTTTTTTTTATCAAAAATAACAAAAAGTTGGGCCACAATTCGGATTCTCGAGAGATTCTCCTCATATAGTGACTAAGCACTTCGGAAAGGTCCATCCACGAAAAGATGTTACTGAAGCAGTCTTTTCTGGTAAGGTTGGTGCCTAGCCAGTTCATCACTTCTCGGCAGATATACTTCGTCCCGACGCTCCAGGTGCCCCAGAATCTTGCCCAGAATGCGCTCTGTCTCCGCCATTCGAGCGCTGAGCGCCTCGAGCTCGAGATCATCTGATACATTTTGAACTTTTACTTTAGGGAATAAGTTGCACTTTCTGATGCACGTCAGACATTTTCGATTCTCTGTTACAAAATGTCAAACCTATAACTATTTATGGTTTGCGTTGTTCTCTCATTGTTTGTTTTTGGTATGTGTTTAATGCAAACAATGGATTACGGGAACTTTTATCTATTTATCGAAGCAAGGGTCACTTATTTCCGATACATGGCTATTTTTAAATTAATTATTTAGTACCTACTATTAATGGGTGTGAATTAATTAATCCTAGGAATTGTTATCGCGACTGTTTCCTGTGCGGCTAAATAATTGATCATTAAAAGAGTTAATACAGTATACTTACTGGTGTCCTTTTCTTTATGTCCTGTGTGCGTGTAAAATATTTCAGTCGTTATAAAACGAATTGTATTTATGTATTCAATTCAAGATGAATAAACCATCTTTATTGACAGTTAATTAGACAATGTTAATTATCATTTAAATGACTATGTTTTCATTTGATAGGATCGACTGTCGGAGTCTATATCAACAATTTTATCACGGATTGAATCATTTGTATCTTGTTTCTGAACTTTTTTAACATCATTGTTTATAAATCCTGAATTTTATTAACTCAAACTATCGTTTGACTCAGGATACCCCCTGAATCTAATGGTGACAGATAACTTACCTAACTTATCCGGCGTTGATCTAGAGTCATCCCTGAACACTCTCCTCCTAAACACCGGGTCTGGAGCCACGCCTTCGTATTGAACTGTGGCACGCTTGAAGAATATCTGGAAATTTATTTATTTATTTTACAATTTTAGGGAAACTAACAGCTAGGTAACTATTATTACAGAGATGGTGGGTAACTTACGGCTAATTAGAAGTTTCCACAAAAAATAACTAAGCTAAATGTTAGTGTCAGTCGAAGAAATGTTAGTAAATAGACGGCAAATTACATGTAGGTTCTTAGATGGAGTGGTCTATTTGCTTAAAATGAAGACTCATTATTAATAATTCATTTTTGATTTAAATGTAATGGTTATTTAGAGTATTTTCGGTGGACAGCAGAGTAACACTATCCATCGAAAATGCGTTTTGATTTTGACAAGAATTACAAAAATCTATTTTCCCTTCTGGTAGCAGAAGTTTAGAGAAAGCAGATTTTGGCGGTTCTCGTTCAGTGCCGCGCGTGTTAAGTAAAAATTCCAATGCAAACTATCAAAAATCTACTCTTGCTCTCAATCTTGTGGCCGGCTAACAACGAACTCTAATAGCATTAGCTTCTGTTAATGCTAATGTCAAAAAGACGAACTGAAATGAAGAGAACAACGCTACGGCGTCATTGTAGCAAACAATTTCTTTAAGGCCAGGTATTCCTGCAGCAATAGACGTAAGGGAAAACGCGCAGAAAGCCGCCGCGCCGCGCTCGTGTTTTTTGTAGTTATTTAAACATGGTGGTTAAGAAAATCATTTTATCAAGTCAAACTCTGCGAATTTGTTTAGAAATATTAAGTGTCTTTAGTTATGTACAAAAAAAAGTAAAAAATCAGTAGTATACGCTAGTCATAATATTGAAAAAACATTAGCCAAAGGGGTAACTTTGGGATTATTTTCTATCGAGTGAAGTTCATTAGATCTTGTAACTGAATGCTACTTTGACTAGACTAGATCCTTAAGTAATATTATATATTTTTTCAGAATTTTAAACACTATTTTCTAAGCCTCAGATGATTTAAAAAATCACAAAAGTGCGGCCTCTGCTGGCCCACCAAGCCTTAAGTACTAAATACTCACCTTGCTCAAAGTATAAGCGAAGAAGATAATGATGCATAGCGTGTAGAGCGGCATCACTAGTCCCATGGACGACTTGGGGGCAGCCTGGGGACCGCCTGGCGAGCCGAGAGGGGGCCTCATCCCGGGGATTGGTGGGGGCTGTGGGGAGATAATGTTAAGAGATAATGTCGTCGTGTTAGCTATTTGCCTTATTTATACATTGATACTTCTTATGTTCTTTGTCACAAACGTAAATGTAACTTTATAAATTTAGACGACCTCCGTGGCGCAGCGGGCGAAGGTCCGCCTGCGACGCAGGAGGTTGCGGGTTCGATTCCCGCCTCGGAACAAATTTGTGTACGATCTGCAGAAATTTGTTCCGTTGGTCTGGGTGTTTTCTATGTATAATAAAAATATCTATATCTATGTAGTATATTGTATTAAGTATATCAGTTATCTAGTACCCATAACACAAGCTCTGCTTAGCTTGGGGCTAGATAATGCTGTGTGAATTGTCCAGCATTATTTATTATTTATTTATTATTTATAAATATTGTTGCGTTTCCAAGGCTTCAAATGTTAGGTGTCTCGAATCTTCACAATGTCAATCATAATTCAGCTCATGTCCATTCTTTGGGTCTTGTCTTGTATGCCTTATTAAATCAGGAATAGTAGAAGTTTTTTTTTTTATCTTAGTTAAGTTAAAAGAACAAGCAAACGAGAGCATAATGTATATACATTTTGTATGTTTCATTTGATGTATGTAAACAAACTGATGAGAAAGAAATGTTTAAAAGAGTTGAGTATTAATAAGCTGATTAAATGTTAGAACTTTTTATCAGACACATGCACATTTAGTTTATTGTAATTTCAAGTCTTGTTTATAGGTAAGTAACCAACCTGGTCATGATCATCCATTGGTATTTAGAAGAAACAAGAGCAAAGTTTCTACTTTGCTACTTGTACTTCTGTACAGCAATTAAAACAGAACACTATACGTCTAGTTCGAATCCACTATCATAAATTCTTTTCGTCCTACCTAACAAAGAGAACATCACAGAAACCATTATTATAAACAACACAAAGAACACTTAAGCGTAAACTAAAACTGGCGTTCCAATAATGACAAAACGAGATTTCAAATTTAAAGGATTTAGTCACAAACTGACATAAGTAGATCCCCCAATGATCGTGGAAGCTCTGGATAAAACTGATCAGCCGACGGATCGAAAGCAACAACAAACTGTATAAACATTCAGAATATCCGCTTTACGACATGCGGCTTGATGGCTTCCGGTGCGCGAAGCTTAGGGCACGCGCAGAATTGAGATTTTTTTAAAGAATCTTTTCCATCCTAGACTAATCCTATTACTTATAAAACTCTCTAAAATTTAAGCAACGGCGAAATAGTTTCACTTTCTGATAAGTCAGAATGGCAGTTGATGAAAACAAACGACTCTCTAAAAGCTATTACTTGAAGTAAGTACGATACATACGATACAAGGGTACCTAAATCGTTTGAAAACAGTTGGAAATATATCTTCTCAAAATGGTCTCAAATGTTCAGCAAGGATATAATAAAATATAAGAGAGAAGAGGCGCTTTATACTTTATGTAACCCTGAAAAATTAAAGACTGTTAATCATAGGTCCTTTAATATTATGGCGAAATTCTATAGAACTAGAGAAAACACTTTCTGAAACAAGTCGCCAACGCGCGCTCCACCTAACCAAGTCATCAATAACATTAAATTATACGTCCACGGATATGCGTAATTTGGGAAAATATCACGTAAATATAAAAACTAGATTTTCGATCTACGTCCACATAAATAAACTGTAATAAAATTATTTTGAAAAAACGAAAACCGACTTCATTCCTTAATATTTACATTGTTTTGAAAGTTTTGTGGGACAAATACCTACTCATCCCTCAGGAATAATTTTTTTATGGGACCACTTCGGGATCATCCGAAATCTTCTATATAGAGAACGCTCTATACAATAGCGAAACATAATTTTAAAATCAGTCCTTAATTGACGGAAATACATTAAAAAAACATACAGCCGAACATATAATCTCCTTTGTTCGAAGACCGTAAAAATTAAGACATTCATAAATAGTCAAGTGTTAGACGTACGTAAATAGTCAATAGTGGCAAATAACATAAAGCTTGAAGCAGCTGATAATAAGATGCTTTTATGTTTTTGTAATACGACAGTTCAAATGCTTAGGTGCAGGTCAGGCATGTCGAAAGCGAAACTGACTGTTTCATTTGACGTCTGCG
This sequence comes from Eupithecia subumbrata, assembly GCA_949316285.1. Lineage (NCBI taxonomy): Eukaryota > Metazoa > Arthropoda > Insecta > Lepidoptera > Geometridae > Eupithecia > Eupithecia subumbrata. The sequence goes on along the minus strand of OX438630.1, from coordinate 10,436,163 downwards.
AGATTTAACTTGCACAGATAAACGGTACAGAAGAGACAAGAAAAGCTATTGTAGGCACAATGAAACCATCACACGTTTATCAATGGAATTTTGATAGTGCCAAGCAAGTAATGTCTTCTGGTCTGGACTAAGACGTTACTTGGCATTACCAAAAGTTTATTGTTATTCCAGCAATTGCTAACCATTCATTCAAAGACATGGATTAAGCTTTCTCAACAGCTCTGTTCTCCAACAACGATAATATACCTAGACAACAAAGATGACTATGCACTGTGTACAATTGGCTTCTGCCATTGATGACACAACACAAGAATATAGTAGGGTTTCAGTTTCGGTAGTTACGATCTTACGATAGAGTGGCGGTTGTAACTACCGTGATAAAAATGATAATTTATTATTATTATTAATTTATTATTGCTAATTTGTAGGATCTGGGGACCTACTCGGAAAAGGAAAATCTAAGTTTCGTTTTCGTTGCCGTGCAAAACCAACTCTTTGTCGCTTGCCTAAGATCGCAAGAGCGCGGGTCAAGAACAGAACGACAAACGAATCTGGTTTCATCGCTACAATAAGTGCCTTTTCAAACGTCCCGGTTCGGGCAGCCGATACCGGGTACTCGGGGCCGCAAAGTGTATGGACATGTACGATAGTTTTCACACATACCGGCATAACTTGCATACAATTCGCCGCCGGGTACCCGGCACCGGCTAATCGGCGACCGGGATATGTGAAAAGGCAGTAATAGTGAGGAGCTAGAGCGATTACAACGACGCTTTTTAACTCTGTATGACGGATCTTTATGTACTTTCTTAAGTTCTGTAGAATGTAGGTAAGGAAATACATTCTCTCATCTATGACCAAGCGTTCGGGATGCGCCTGACCTCCACATTATTGTCGTACGCACCCATTCCGGACTAACTGCTTGTGGGGAAACTACTAAAGGTACTAAACACTTGTGTTTGTTTGTCACGTAATGTTGTAAAACTTGTAAACCTATTTGACGATGTTGAAGAGTCGTAAAACCGAATGGACGATTCCACGCTGTGAATGAAAGAATTAGGTAGGTACAAAGGGAATAAGTTATGCAATCTAGAGAGTTGAGAGTGATTGAAATTTCGAAGGAAGGTGACTTCTGTAGCAGCGAACGTGGAGGAATGTGTTATAGCTGGTAAAATAGGAAAGGAATCAGGTGATTACATGGAAACAGCTAGTGTTAAGATGGAGCTATGGTGTGAATTGGCCCGCAGCCAAAAGTCACGAATAGGGATAAGAAGTTTTAAAAGGAGCTTTAGCTTTAGCTTTACCCGACCCAAATCAGCGCCACCACCTATTTTATCTTACTACTATGTTAAACGAAGGAATTTCTAAAAATCAGTTTGGGATACCTTTAAGATTGTTTTTAATGCCTCTATAAAAGTTTTATTTTGTATAGTGTAGGCAGAGATGCGAAGTTGCTCTTTTTGCTCACCATGGTCAGTGCCTTAAGCTCAACTATCAAAAAGCAATCGTCTAGTTTGCGTACACTGCTAAATCTTTGGAGATGATTTATCCATGATTGAGCATGAGCATAACACCAATATCAGCTCTATAACTACTACTTATTTATTATATAAAGACGTGAATGCAAAACCGAATATCTTTATAAATAAATAATACTGGAAAATTCACACAGCGTTGCTCCAAGCTAAGCAGAGCTTTTGTGAAATGAGCTATAATTGGAAAACTCTGGAACTAGGTGGTTCGTTTTCATAAGTTCATTTTGTAGCAGAACGTTATCCCAGAGAGCTTGTATGTATGTTGTATGTGCAGTAGAGGGTAAAAGCTATGCATTTACAAATACTCAAAGATATCGATTGAGATATCAATCGAACAGAACCAGAACCAGAATTGTAAAACTCTGGAACTAGGTGGTTCGTTTTCATAAGTTCTACAAAATTGTAGCAGAACGTTATCCCAGAGAGCTTGTATGTATGTTGTAAGTGCAGTACAGGGTAAAAGCTATGCATTAACTAATACTTAGAGATATCGATTGAGATATCAATCGAACAGAACCAGAACCAGCAACGAATCATGGCGTAAATGTGGTTAGTATAAATCAAGCTAGATGTAGAGTGATGCGCGTGAGTGTCACTGCTATCTATTTCTGCTGTGTGTCTAGGCCGCGGGATGTGGGACGACCAATGCCACAGCTGTTTACAGACGGGAGCTTGGTATACCTACTCTGGATTGAGTAGATATATTGAGGAAATTCTTTTCTCTGCTTGACAGCTTTTTCTCTTACTCTCACAAAACCTAAAGCCTGCTGAAGAAAAAATAAGAAGAAGATAGAAAAGTAAAGGTCTACAGCGAAGAAAGTCACGAGGAAAAGAAAGTTTATTGTAGGTAGGTACCTAATTAACCCCCGACGCAAAAAGAAAGGGGTGTTATAAGTTTAACGTGTCTGTGTATTTGTCTGTGGTATCGTAGCTCCCAAACATATGAACCGATTTTCGTTTAGTTTTTCTTGTGTCATAGATAATTTTATCCCGAGTGTTCTTAGCCATGTTTCATGAAAATCTGTCTCTTCTGGGGGTTTTTTAAATTTCAATTTTGTTCTTGTTCTCTTACTTGGTACTAGGACACAAAATCTAAAGCCCGCAGGGATAGTATACCTACTGCCTGATGTAAATTACGTCACATCGCCATCGAATCCGTAATATGTTTGAAACTCGTTCCTTCAACTCCAATAATTTACGCAATGTATGACAATGCGATGTCATTCTTCTCTATCCTACCCTTGATAACTACCCCCGTGCTAGGCCTACCTACACATGTATATTTGATACAAAGAAAACCTAAGACAAATAAACTTATCCTCTTTATAGTACATATTAGTATTAAAGATAGAGTGATCGTACCTCAACCTCACCCTCAACAGCCTGTGTTGAACCACTGGACGCAGGCCTCCCCCTGATAAGCGCCTTATTGACCTTTATCACATGGGGGGTTATGCCCATAATCCCCACGCTGAGCGTGCGGGTTTGGGATCAAATCCGCATGCCCAGCCAGTCACGCAAAGCAAAAAACAAATACAAATCGTTTATTTGATACCATATACATACATATTTAAAAACTAACTGACGCTAAAAGTATATGTGCCGCGTTCAGTATCGACCTCCTCTGGACAGGAAGAAAAAGATAAAAAAATTACAGTAACTATTTAGTCTACGATATTCTAAATTAATATTATAGTTAGTTAATACACATAATAGCAGCAATCTAGAACCCTGTATAAATTCATCAAGTATTCATTCGTAGGTACTTCATTATGTTAGCTCACCATAGGTACAGGTACAGTATACCTGGTCTAACTCGTCTAGACGCAAGGTAGTAAAACTACTGTAAAGTAAAACTCAGTGAATTTCCTACCTATTTGCCTCAACTCACGTAATACAAGCCGTTTGAATTTAAAATAGTATTTACGGTAATCGTATTCAAAAGGCGACTATTGACTAGAGCATTTACTTGTATTGTAACAGATCATCGAACATTCTTTAAATAAATAAAATATAGGTGTTTTTAATTTTACTAGATCCACACTTCGAACATGCTTTTGAATGTTTTGTAACCTTTTGGTGTAATATTTTATTGAGCAAAGGCACGAGCGCGGGGGACGGCGGCGGCGCGTCGTCGGGGCGTTACGTGCCCGGGCCTAGGGAAAATGCACGCAAGACACGAAGAAATGTTACAGGTAAATGCTTACTCGCCGTGAGCATTACATCGAACACAGCATCTAGCATTCGCAAGAACGTTACATTAAAATAAATAAGCTGTATAGACTGACTTCCTCATTTGTAAATGAAATTTAACAACGTCCTAAACTATTAATTTATTATTCAGTTAAATAGATATAAGAATTTGATTTTTTATTAATTATTAATTATTGTATTGACTCGAAATTGACATTATGATTGATAATTATTTGTATTCATTGTTTTGTATTGTATTTTGTCCAAGATTTGACTACTTTGCGCCTATTTTTGTTATTCTTATTTATCTGACTCCTGGACGTTTTGGTTTCTACAATAAGTCCATTTTTAAGTAAATAAATAAATAAATTATAAAGTACATGGAAATGCTCTAGGAAACAGAACATATTTTGCTTGTATTGTACCATTCGTAAGACCGTTCCATTACACTGTTATGCTCTAGCAAATGCTCTGGTCTATACTCACCTTAAGACATAACTTGGATGTTAAAAGTTTTTACTATGCAAAGTATCGAACGTTACGAATTGTTTTGTTCGACTCCGTGCTACTGGCTTGTCTTATCTTAGTTTTTGTGTTACCAACAAAACTCATTTGCTTATCGCAGTATGTAGACGTCAACCTGCTGTGATGCTGAAACGTACCTCGGTTTCTTGGAAGTGGTGGCTGACAAGAAACAAAGGTCTAACCCGACTCAGCTGATTTAAGGTCTAGTTTGGCTGAGGGATGATGCACAATTACTACAATATGTTTGCGATGATTTTAGTAAAGATTTCGATATTCTGTCCGGTTAAGTGGAAAAAACGGACACGCCTACGGCATTAATTTCCGATACTAGCTTATATAAATTATATTTAAGTATTAATAACAGAACTCTAGTGTCCAGATAAACCTTTGTTAGGATTTAAGACGCTATTAACGTTAAATTGTAACAGCTTTGAAACAAATAAATATCTATCTATCTATCTACACACAAGCTTCAAACGAGTGGCCCACGAGCTGTCTGCCATCCGATGACGTCGTCAATATGAAATGCATCTAAATGTTACGTGTTAAAGCCCTTAGACGACCTCTGTGGCGCAGCGGGCGAAGGTCCGCCTACGACGCAGGAGGTTGCGGGTTCGATTCCCACCTCGGGAAAAATGTTTGTACAATACGGAGATATTTTTTCAGGGTGTTCTGGATGTTTTCTATGTATAATAAAAAAATATTTATCTATGTTGTGTATTATGAATTATGATGTATATCCATCAGTTATCTAGTACCCATAACACAAGCTCTGCTTAGCTTTGGGCTAGATAACGCAGTAAGAATTGTCTAGCATTATTTAAAAAAAATGCTGGACAAGGCATACAGCGTTATCTAGTCCTAAACCAAGAGCTTGTGTTATGGGTACTAGATAACGAATTTACTGAATGACAGTAGGTACATACATAGATAGATATTTTAGTATACATAGAAAACACCCAGAGCTACATCTGCAGATCGTACAAACTTTTATCCCGCGGGAATCGAACCCCGCAACCTCCAGCATCGGATGCGGAACTTCGACCAAAAATAGGACGAATCTCGTTAGATCCATGATGATGATCTATTGAGATTTGTATTTCTCATTAGATCCAGTTTGGAAGGTGTGGTCTATGGATCTATCGATAACTTTATTTCTCAGTAGTTTCGTGACTCCAGGATGGTTCAAAAGAAAAGGTATAGGTAAGAAAATTAGTCTGTGGGTGGTAATAGAGGAAAACCATGTCTTTGCGTGTTGGCAGCAGAACAAGCCAGGATTTTACATCATCTATTGGAAATGCCGGCGGCTTTTATATCCGAAGTGAGATGTCTTTAATATTTATGTTGGCGACTGGGGTAGAAGCAGCGACCAATATCTCTAGGGTAGCAGAATTCGAATGTAGGTCTATTCTTTTCTGTTCATATAACAAGATCTGATTTCTAAAAAGAAGAAACTGGAAAGAAGGAAGGTAATTGATCCGTTTCAGTTGGTCAGTTTAGTTGGTTGGAGTTTAAATTCGCATAGTCACTAAGATACGATGAAAATTACAATGAAAAATATAAATAAATTAGAACTAATATTTACAATTGAAACAATTGAGCTAACTGCAGACTGTTGCAAACAATCTGCAGGTAGCTCAACTGATCTATATCAATACCCAAGACGCTGGCTGCATTGCCCCGCTGTAGGCTCTGTCGAGACCTGCATATGCCTAATGCCGTACTCGGCCCATTATATAGCCGACCCGCCCTCACGGATGTCCTCGGAAATACGATTGTTTGAATGCAATAAATTAGTCATCTAGTACCTGGATTGTCAAGCATTATTTTCCATCAATAAAATACTGAAATTGCCTACCTGCAACTACAAAACATTACTCCTCAATTCAAAGAAAATACAATAAATAGCTAGGTAACAATTTGGGGCTCAACGAAGTAGGAAAGTACCTACATACTATGGCTAGTATTAAAAAAGTTTGGACATTTAATCTACCAATTGGATAATAAGCTCTGCTTGCAATTGTAGTACATAAACTGTCTCATTCATTGACTAAAAACGGTTACAGAGATGTAGCTGATGTGGACCATATGCCACGAACTAGTTCAAGATTTCAACGCCCAAAAATAATGAGTATGACATCATTTGTAAAACAGTAGACTCTTCACTTGCTTGAAAACGAGTTACGAACTGAGAGCGACATTGTGGAAATAATATTTCTGACTCATTATTATCCTTACAGGGTGCCACGTGACAGTGTACTAGGCGGAAGGGGGGTCATTCTGGACCTCGAAGGAGTTTGGTTCTACGAATAGTTCTAGTTTTTTTTTTAATTAAATACTCATTTCTTCATATTTGTGCTTTTTGGTGTATTGCAAAATATTTCTGCGGAGAGCGACAGTGACAGACATCTTAAAAGTAGATTTAAATTTATAACACACATTACAGATTTACACCAATATCTACTCGTAACTTTTACAAGGTTTTTATTTGATATTTTCATACCTTTTCAACGGTAGCAAATACCAGAATTACTCCGTAAAGAAAAACAAAAACCAGAACAATCAGAACTCAAACCTGAGGTATCGCTGTATCTAATTTTTGTATGGGATTTCCGTAGTTCACTTCGCTGTCAGCAGGATAGAGGCGCTGCACCAAATCCAACCACAGACTTTCAATGCTAAAATGAAGTAAAGAGAACTCACGAAACAAATCTTCAAAATCATAAAAGAAGTCATCATTATCAACATAATTTCAGCCCCTTGTCATCCATGGACGAAAGCTTTGGTCTCAAGTAACTAAATGAAACAAATCTAAGCCAATAATATAAGCTACTATTTTCTGCGCGCTGCTTGTCTAAGTATAATGCTCTAAACGTACGCCAAATTTCATCTTGATCAATTTAGTAGTTTTGGATATCCTAGGTAACAAAAATTCAGATTTTACTTTCGGCTTTTTATTATTAGTAGGATCGCTCGTAACTCGAGCCAGATACTAAAATTCCTCGCAGCTCACGTACCTAACAACTTCAACTAGGACAATACATGCTTAGTGGTTTACCTCCAGTTACGTTGCTTTGCTTGCGAAGATTCCAGCGAAACTAATGTTTAGTCTAATAGATTGTTTACTTAGTTCTAGCTGGTAACTGAGTTGAAACTAGAAACCTAGAACGCTAGCTCGAGTTATGGATGTTTGAGGCTTCACGACAAAGTGTTCTGTTCTGTCTGATGTTCGATCTCTTCGTCGTGGATTAAAGCTGACTCAATACTCAATCATTTATTGTATTCTGTAGGTGTACAAAGGTGTTTATAATTTTTATAATTAAGTATCACTCACTAGTCACTATAGACCCTGCTGGGCACACAATATGTATGGAGAGAGAGGACGTCTTGGTTACTGGTTAGGAATATTTTACTCGTTTGCAAATTTCTTAATTTTAATTTATATATTCGTCAACCGCGTAATATGCTTTTGGGATTATTAAAAGCTTTCATTCTTTTATAATTTTTTTGTAGTTTTTCTCATTTTTCAACGCGTCAGGCAGTTCATTATATAATTTAATGGTCATTTCATTACGTTGGGGCTCGATGACACCTTATTAAATTATCACTTGGTTTCGATCTTACTAATGATAAAATCATTCGTTTACTTATCTATCACATGATCACCTGATGGATAATGTGCTGGCTGATCTGTGTTTTCGATTCATCATCACCAATAAGTTCTTGTCACAGTTGTGCTGTGTCGATGTACAAAGAATTTCTGTTTTTGCCACTCCTTGGTCCGTCAAAAACCGTTATGCAAAAACAAATATTGTGTAACTCTTCCGTTTGATTCATCAAACTTGCAGGGAAATCTTATTGCTGTCACTATACAAGAAATTTAAATATGTGCGCACCTGGTAACCTATTGAAAATACAGAACAAAAATTTACCTACGTGGACACGGAATCACCTTCCCTAAGTTTTGGGAAACCTTAATTATCGACAGTGTTTTCAGAGTTTAATTATTTTATTAAATCTAACTGATTCTAATCTAGATTAGGTACTTACAAAACACGTAGATCCAATCCAAGCTGCACAAGCTTCACTAACTGGCCGTTCTTGTTAGAGTTAAAAATTAATTGAAGCCGGCTGCCAATGGCATTTTGGGCGTTTTTAATTTCTACACAAGTGGTCAAATAAGTGTGGTATTTGATCACTACTGGGTCGTGCGTGTCACACACAAAAGTCGAATAAGTTTCTAGTAAACACTCAAAAGATTGAGATCAGATGATAGAGATAGGTACTTAGCCGATATCCTCAACCTTTAAACCTCACCAGCCTATATTGGTCCACTGCTGGACGCAGGCCTCCCCTGATAAGCGCCTTATTGGTTTTTATCTCATGGGGGTAGTGCCCATAATCTGCACGCTGGGTTTGCTAACCTATGTATATCATCTGATATCAAACTAAAGTCTCATGAAACAAATTCTTATATATTTTGATATTTTGAATAACTACAAGTACAAAATCAGAATTCAGTGGTGTCAGTGCAACTTTAACCCCCAAAACAATTTAATTATAGGTACTCCATCGTAGCCGTCGCCCAAAACACCATTGGAACCTCACCTACCTCGTAAGCCACTCCAATCACACAACCGACCTTTATATCCAGCTGAAAGTACCCTTCTAAAGGAGACCGTACCCTCACGTTAGGCGGCATCTGTATCTGGGAGCTCCTGGCCGGGACCGGAGGGCTAGGAATGGCGCGGCCCCTCTCGCGGAGAGCTGGGTGAGGACCTGCGCCGCGGATCGGAGCGCGTTCTTGCTTCATTGCTGCAAGGGGGTAAGTTATAAGTAAGTTATTGCTTTACAAAGATTGATATATGTAATTAGTTAGATACACTGTGTATTCGGGAAGAGTAGGGATACTCTCCCGCCGCCGCAGTGGTGGTTAACTTATAAACTCATTTATTCATTCATTGTTATATCACAAATGTGCACACGTAAATTGATGTATAGGTTAGTGGTTAGTGCTAGTGCCCAATAGGGTGATAGGTAACAAACCCGATTTCTGAAAATCCTACTGAAAGTGATACCTATTGATCTTTGAAAGGTAGCCTGGAAATTTTACAAAATATTTATTTATTTTCAGCTTGCATTGGCCCACTGCAGGGCCTACCTGCCAAAATATTTAACGTATCAACATTTTCAGCAGTTACATTTTACTCTACTACGGTGTCACCCGCAGCCGTATTTTACCCACTGTGGGTAAAAAAACTTCGTAATGATGATGCCTAATGATGGTAGAGTATTTTGGTTATGAAACAGAACAAACACAGATATTTGAGTCAATAAAAATCATGGTTCGGACGGCTGCCTCGCCTGCTGCCAGCAGTAAATTAATATTTTAGTTAGTATTTGTTACAACGAAAACGATAACAAACAATTCAATAGTAAGCTCTTCGGCAACTTATAGTTAATGTTAGTTTTTTGACGTAAAATTATGACAACTTTCAGAATGAGCAGTACATTACTATTTTAGTAAGTATTTGTTACAACGATAACGTTATCAAACAATTCATTAGTAAGCTCTTCGACAACTTAGTTAATGTTAGTTTTTTGACGTAAAATTATGACAACATCTCATAACATCTTTTCTAAGAACTCAACAAAATGTCGTAATTTCGTGAACTTACTATCTGAGATCTGATTCTGAGAGGTACCTATTTAAGTTGGAAATTCATAAAACATGATGAAGTTTGTTTTATTTGAATTTATCTATGGGCAAACTATTTCGAGTGAATTTTAATCTAGGATGCTGAAAAATAGTAACGGACTAGTTAAATTCCCAGTTATAATCGGCGATGATGAAATTGGCATACAAACTCTTTCTCTCATGTGACACAGTATCGGAAAAGATCAATCGATAAATTAGACCTGTAAGATATAATTTAACTGCCATGACGTATGAGTATCTATTATAGTTTGACCGAAATCGCTGTACCGCTCATTAAGAAAGTGCGGCGAGGTGGGGGGCGAGGAAAAAAGAGCAAGAGTACACATGAAATCGATATTGTCTGGCTGATGGTCTGTTGTGTTGTCTGGCAGACTGATGGATCGGAGCGGCCGATACTTCCCCCGCGTCTCGCCGCGCGCATACCCCATGCGCGGTACAGCGGTTTCGGTCAAACTATAGTAGAAGTCTCTTCAACGTACTTAAGAGGGCACGATACAGCCATTTGTGCGAATAGGATAGGAATAAGATTTTGCGTTCATAAGAGCGGGACAGAGCATATCTTTTTGGAAAGACGTATGCGCAAAAATATTTTTTTTTTTATTACCAGAAAACTACACAACTAATTATACATAGATACACCGTAGAGTTGCTAAGATCTCGACCATTTTATGTGCGCAACATTGAACTTTCATGATTTTTTTACCTATTTTTATTCTCAACTAGCTTCTGCTCGCGGCTTCGCACGCGTATTTTCGTTTTTTTTTTGTAGTACCATAACAGATGCACACAGATCTGACCCCATGTACATATCCGACGATCCTATCCATACCAGGTTGTCTGGCAGAGATCGCTCTTGAGCGATAAGACCGCCAATTGTCACTTAGGTTATAATTGTTTCTTTTTAAATTGTTTCTTAGTTTTAAGTGTGCAATAAAAGTATTTTCTATCTATCTATCTATCTATAATAAGTAGCCTTTTGTTCAAGTAAGCCTACGTTCTCAGTGTATGCCAAATTTCATCTTGATCTGTTCAGTTGTTTTTGAGATCCTAGGTAACATAAATTTGACATTTCACAAACTTTCGTATTTATTATATTACTAGCTTCATCCCGCGGCTTCGCTCGCATATTTTCGGTATATTAAGTACCCTAATAACCAAGCTAGGCTTTGATCTTAACGTACGCCAAATTTCATCTTGATCCGTTCAGTAGTTTTGGAGATCCTAGGTAAAGAAAATTCAGATTTCACAAACTTTCGGTTTTATAATATTAGTGGGATAGTAGGATAACTAAAAAATGGCAGAAGCCTTTATTCACAAAGAAAATTATAATATAATTAGTATTTACAATTGAAACAATTGAGCTAACTGCAGACTGTTGCAAACAATCTACAGGTAGCTCAACTGATCCATATCAATACCAGTCGGAAGCGTCCCCAAGACGCTGGCTGCATTGCATTTAATATTATATTTATTTATTTATTATTTTATTTATTATATTATTTTTATTCATTGTAGGATAACCAAAGACATGATGTTGAATTTTATGTAATTCGAGCTTTTACTATGGGGTCCCGTGAGTACCTACTGAGATCTAGGCCTATTTTGACAAACAAACCCGCTAGGTTCGCCCCTTAAGCCGCCTGTCTTTTGCTCAGATTGAGATATCCAGCAGAAACACGGCGACTGGTGAGACTTCGCAAGGAATGCATGTAAGACACGAGATAAATGTCGTAGGTAAATTACTTGCAGTGTGCCTTCTGTTTAGCGTGCGCCGTCCGAGCTATTTCGTGATTTACCCATTGAAATGAGAAACACGTGCAAACGCAGCCGTCTGTATATTTAATTGTAGCATCTATTACAGTCGGAAAACTGGTCATTTCCTAATTTAGCACATTCCAGTGCGGGGTGATTCATGCAGAATGCGACTAGGATATGATTGACATTGTTAAATGAGTTTACCTTTTTAACGACGAGCTAGTGTTTTCCGTCATACCTACAGAATATTTTAATATTTAAAATTCCTACATCTATAACGAGTCTATTGTGTTTCTATGAGACTTTATAATAGTTTATCTTTGGGCTTCAAACATTGAATAGTGGTAATGACAGTCTGCGAAATCTAAGTACAAGTACCTTAACCTCAACAGCCTATATTAGTCCACTGCTGGACGTAGGCCTCCACTGCTAACCGCCATATTGGCTTTTATCTCATGGGAGGCAATGCCCATAATCCCCACGCTTGGGGATCGCATTTCGGTGGTGTAAGTTCTGTAGGAGGCGTTGCTGCCCGCCCCTGGTGGATATCCCTTAGTCGCCTCTTACGACAACCGCGGAAAGAGTTGGGGTATTGCAAATTCTAAGCCGGCACCACACAGCGTTAAAGTACAGTACAGTACAGCCTATTTCCAAATCAAAATAACGATTATGAAGAGTCTCCTAATCATTTTGGGGGCTTAATTAGGCGATTTGCTAAAGAAATAAGTACAAGAATCTTGAAACAGGGAGTCCTAACTCCGCAAAAGTTTCGACCATCTAAAACGCTACCGCTTTTAACTTCTACCGCCCGTCAGAACAATTTGACCGAGTTCACCAATTGGCACATTACCGAATTTGTTTAAAAAACCCATATGGACACCAAGGCCTATTCCGCTCATACCTAAAACTGGTTAAGCGTAAGTAATGTGTCGTGCAAACATTTCCCATAGACATGCGTTAGGCAGATGTGGTTGCTTAGTTAGAAGCCACCACAAGGGCATATGTTTATAAGGTTTAAAGTAACAGGAACTTGTCTTATTAAAATGAGTCAGAAGAGCCGTTAAAAGCCGTGTATTATGTCCGCAAAGCACTCAGAAATGCAGTAAAGTATTAAAGGATTTTAAGGTTGACGCATCGCCTGATAGCATGTTATATAATAGGCAAAATTCCACCTTTGATCAAGTTATTTCACAAGATGGTCCAAAATAGTCCAAACTCTAGTCGGTGAAAGGTAATAGGGAAACTAAGCTAATTTCTTCAAAGTTCAAATTCTATATGTGATGTTCATAATTGAAAAAGATGTTACCAACCAGTCAAGACATACACCGGCCTAGTGACCTTACCGTGAGGTGACAATGAGCGCTAAAACTTTTGTTCTTGTACCGAGGCCTCTTTCAAACGAGAATTACTTGAAATACCGTGTTCTATTGTGAAAGCCTCCGTTTGTATTTGACGGACAAATGACTTTTTGAGCTCTCAGAGTGTGATGGAGTGTTTCCAGAAAGATGACGCGTTATTTGACTACGAAGTGGTTAGCGGAAAAAACACTTGGAATAACGAAACAATGATAAGAAAGAACGGAAAATAACTTTAACTGCTTATTTTCGCGACGCATTTAAAATGTGCTTTTATCTGCAAGAAAGTAAGGTAGTAAGAACGAAAAAAATACAGGCATCTTCAAGCAGGTTTCCTGGCAAATAGAGGTATTATTACCAACCGGTCATTGGACAGGTTAGCCTGTGTCCCTTATCTCTATTGTTAGGAACCTGGTACCTTCTGTGATATTTTCCTTATATTTTTATCTAGAATCTTAATTTTGACAATGGCCTTTTACAGCAGCTCGAGTAATTAATTTTATAATTATTCTGTTTAACTTGATTATTGAAAATGCCTATTTACAGCAGATCCCTTTATGTATGAATTTTTTTGTTTTGTGATGAGATAAAAATCGTTGTTTTTAGTAAGAAAATTACAGTAACAGAATAAAACATTTGTTTTGTGTTACTATAATTATTTATTTTGTCTTGTTAGTTATTTCTATTATGATGTAAAATGTAAATTGACTTAATCAAGTGTGCACTGTTCTCCTTCGGCGAATAAATATGCGAGTACGAGTATTGAAGCATGCACTACCACTAGAGAACACAGCATTAGGTGTTCTCCTCAACAAATGAATAGGCAATTTAACGAAACGTTACATCGAAGAAAGCCTCTAATTATCCTATTATTTTTAAATAAAAATCTCGAGTTACGGTGTTCGTGGTCACACTCCTCCGAAACGGTAAGAGATGTACCGTTGGTTGTTGGCATCGTGAAGATGTTTGGCCTAACCTACCGACAACGCCAAAACTGCTAAAAGAGCTGAAATTTAGCACACATTATGATCTGAAACCTGGACTTTTTATTCCGATAAAACAAGTGCGAGCGAAGCCGCGGGTAGAAGCTAATGAAAGATCAAACTGCGCTGATTTGATGAGGCGTCAGGTCATCAAAACCATAAGGAACTTTTCAATGAATAAGAAGTATCATGGTGCCAGTTGACCTTGCAAATTAGGATGAATGCGCTTGCGCATTGCAAAACGACTACCCAACCCACGCAGCGTTAACAGATCTTCTTCCTACACAGTGAAATGTACTGGTCCTACTCAAGGAGACTGGTTTTAGTAGGAAGACGCTTGAATTCTGCAGGACAAGAGAAGCGAAAACCTTTTCTGTTGTACAATTAATTTGTTTTTTTTGAAAAAACTAAAACCGACTTCGAGTGCCTTAGTTTTAAACTGGTTTTTAAGTTTTGCGGGATAAATAAAATCCCTCGGGAATAAAAATTTAATGGGATTCGATCCACCTCGGGATTATCTTTTATATCCAAATCAGTCCTTAAGGACGGAGAAATCAATGAATATACATTAAAAACATAAGCTTACCTGTATAGGTATTTTCTTATACCTGTAAGTAAGTACCTATAAGAATAATTAATTTCATTCCTTAAAAAAAACATATATACCTATAGGACACGGGTAAATGGCTGTCAAGGAATAGGTAGTGGATCAGTTGAGCTACCTGTAGATTATTTGCAACAGTCCGCAGTTAGCTCAATTGTTTCAATTGTAAATACTAGTACAGATTTATTTCTATTACTTGATTGTAATTTACTTACATAGGTAGTTGATCAAGATATTTTACTTGGATATATTCAAAAATATCAACGATTTTACTTAGAAACTCAAGGTACCTACAGTGATGAATACCATCACATTACTTCAATTTTGTAACTATGTGCAGCCATTTGGCTGCACATATTTTGATGAACCAGCTAAGAACAGCATCACACTCTCGCTCGACCAATTCACCTTTTAAACAAATAGTTTTTTGAAAAGCTGATAAAGTAATGATGAATTTAATGAACAACCGTACGAACAATCAGGTTTTGTAATTATAATTAAGGTCATCAATATTTAATCAAATTGTGAGTTGGTTCAGATCAAATATTGGTAATTTATGCGCGCATACGGTTTTCGCGTGGTAGAGCGAATATTGAAAATTTTAAATCATGCCTATTCGAAGTTGAGAGTTGCATAATGTATGAAAACAAACTGATGGTTATATTCATAACTCTAAATTTAGAGCTTCAGACGCGGGATTGACAGTGTTTCGAGATCAGACGAAGTCTCGATTGACTGCAAAATGATGATGGTAAACTTTGTACTGATACTCGTATTTTCAGAAAGAAAACGTAATTTACGGAAGAGACAAGGTTTTATAAGATGGCTTTTATCGAGGAATTTATACCAATAGTTTATACCTTACATATTATTAACAATAGCGATTAAAGATGACCAATTGAGTAAACTATGTTAGGTTACGTAGCTAATATACATTATTATACATATCGACTCAATACCTACGTATACGATTAAATACTTAGATACAAAAGCATAAGTACGTATCATATAAATTACAAGCTTCTGCCCGCGGCTTCGCACGCACTTTTCTGCATAAAAGTAGGCCATAAAGCAGCCTATGTTCATCCCCGAGATACCATCTCCTCCCTGCCTTTCGTTAAGATCCGTTCAGCCGTTTAGGTGTGAAAAGTTAACAGACAGACACAGTTACTTTCGAATTTATTATAATGCTAGTTTGTATTTAGGGCAGAAACACATTAATTGAGAGTACTAAAGGTATTCTAAAAATTCAAATACCAACCGCTATCGTCATATAAACAACATTTTCTTTTTTCGTTCAAAGTCGCACTTTAAGGTAAACAAGCACGCACAACATAGCTATTTGTAAGTGACATGGTTATTTACTTAGGTACGTAGATTCTTGTTAAATTATTGTTACATTACAACATTACAAGTAATATCTAGTCATGATCTAGTCA
Source organism: Eupithecia subumbrata (assembly GCA_949316285.1). Lineage (NCBI taxonomy): Eukaryota > Metazoa > Arthropoda > Insecta > Lepidoptera > Geometridae > Eupithecia > Eupithecia subumbrata. The sequence goes on along the minus strand of OX438630.1, from coordinate 10,420,055 downwards.
TAAATCTTCAAGGCCCATTCAATGAAAAAAATCTGAATCCTTGATCTGAATTTTAATAGGTTTTCAGATCGTCAGTTCTATCACGCATGCTGTTAAAATAGGTACTTATTTGTTAGTTTAAATTAGTCAAAGCTTTGCAAAATTGATCACGTGAGTTTTTACCTGACCACGAAAACGGGGGGTTAAGTTTTTAAGCTTAAGAGAACCTTTGATTTTGCACTCTCCAGAAAACAGGGCTTAAAACTCGTTGGAGTTTTCATGCTGTTAGAAAACTAACCAAGCGATAAAACACTGTAGAAACTAACTGTCTGGTAAAGTCAAGGAGTTGTACGCCAAATGGGGTCCCAAACTCAGCGCTGGAACTCCAAAATGCTCCTTCAGGCACGAACTATTACTGCTCTGCATAGTTTGGACTAGCATCTTGGAGGTTTTGCCAATATTATCCGTCCTTTTCAGAAAGGCTGCTAAGTCAACTCCACATGTTTCATTAACTGCCTTCCGGCATTCAGAGGCAGCGTATGGGCTGATCTTGCCATCTATGTGGACAACTGTGCTGCAGACCTCGTTGATCAACTCAAGCACGGCTAGCTCGGAGCCGAACATGACTTCGCAGCATCCTGGTGATAAAGAGGAGTGAACTCCCGTAATGATTATGCATGCATGTACTGTAGGAGTTTTACATGTATACACTGATTTTCTGTTATTGTAAATGTACTCGTGGAAACTTGTTGCTTTAGGATGTAATTTTTTGTACCTATTTCATTTCTCCATAAGTAAGTTTTCCCTGTGTAATCAGCATGAACCTAATTAATTAGTTAGATATATACTATAAATTATTACAGTTTTGCTTGTTTTGTTTTGATTGAGTGATATTCAATAATGTCGAGCTCATAATATATAGGTTTTTATGAATTTATCTTGCTAACAAATGTTTGTTAGAATTATTATAAAATAGTTTGACAAAGAAATTATTTCATAGAAAAAGGAAAACAAAAATATACAAGGTAGCTGTTAGATTTCCTAAAGCTGTAAAACAAAATATAATTTTAATAAACATTCCCTATTTTTATGGTTTTCATTGATAATTTTATGACTTACAAGTTAACTCTTGATCTTAGTGATTAAACTAAGTAGTTGAAGAATTTATCATAGTTGTTTGAATTTATTCTCGCTGTTAAATTCTATCGTACACATTCCAATCAGAAGATCGGCAAACACACTCAGTCAACAACTGGACCAAGCCATACCTATTTGAACAGTATTCTTAAACTTGAGAATAGCAAACATTACGCAAGGAGGTAAAATTTTTGCAATTACTGAAGATATGACCTATTATGATGTAGCACTTAAATATATATAAATTAATGCAACAAATCCTAGCAACTGCCGGCCTATTTTTCCTGTATTGATTTCTATAAGGACCTACCTACATGTTTTACACATTTTGTACGTAATATTGCAGCTACGAGTCGTAATATTTAGATCGTTTGCAAAGAAAGTGCCGCTATAGTCTCGCGACTTGCGCGTTCAACGCTATTGACATTGAGCTTGTGTTATAAATACCGACGTTATGTACCTGCGTCCCGGTCGAACTGGTTCGGCTGGAGCTGCTGCTTGCTAGGCCCCAGGATCAGCGGAGACAGGATCCTGGGCCACAGCACAGCGAAACATCCCACCACAATCACTAATATAATCACCGTCTTTCGCGGCCCTATAACATCGTCGTTCGCCATTCTGCTTTCGTGTTTTCGTATCGTTTTCGTCGCGCACGTTCACAGCCGGTCGCACTTTACGGGAACATCGTCGTGTGTGATAAAAATAAAGATTTTCCTTTTCCTCCCACGGGTTGTTCGTGCCCGTGAAAATGCAAGCAAATGACAGCTGTCAAATAGACAGATGCGCGCGCTCTCCCGGCGCGCATGTTTGCTACGGGAACGATCGGAAACAGCCATTTCTTCATAGGGGAGCGTCCAAGAAAACTTCTTTCTTCAAAAAATTCCCAGGTTCTGATGAAAGCCGGTGGATTGAGCTGGCTCGAAGTGACACAGCCGTGTATAACATCAAACAGCTATGCCGACTTCTTGCCTTCCCAGCCACCGGCTCGGCCTCTTATGGCGGTGAAATCACCCGAACGGTACCGTAGTTCAAATATTGACAGAGTGAATTAACGGTTAGCGAGCGAGCGGCGCTCGGTGCCTCGATGGGCAGACCTCGGAACAATATGCCTGGGCGCGGAGGCGGCACCGGCTAATAACCCGTCCCCACCGCGAAGACACTACACGCGCCCAGTGAATACTAATTACAAACATTGTGTAGTACTGTGGTAGTGAAGTGACTACCCACATAACATAATCTACTCGTGTTTAGGCATTCCATTTTAATAAAACAGTTCCTTGGGATGGGGAAGAGGAGGTCATGCAAAATGCAAGAGCTGAAATTAATATTACTGAACGGAGTCCGAAGTTATAATATTATCTGTTGCTATTAAATACTGTAAAGCCGGCTTTTGACTATGGGATATATATTACATCCCGAGATATAATATTTTATCGCTCACCATACATTTTGTATGGCACCGTTTACACTGTGCTATAATATATATTACATCCCAAACTATAAATATTTTTTCGACCGAGTGAGCGATATTTGAAGGTCATTTGAAGCTGTATATTTTACCTCACGTCCCCGGACACCGCGCCTCCCCCGCTTCGCCCTCCGTTTGAATGTTGGCGTTCGTGTGCAGACGTGTAAACTGATCATTGTGTGCTCTAAAATATATATCTCACAGTGTAAACAGCAACCGCGGGATGTAATATATAGCACAAGATGTAATTTATATTATATCCCATAGTCAAAAGCCGGCTTAAGAACTTCTTGCGCAAAAATGATGATGATGATGCAACGTGGGTGTGACCATGGTGGACCATATACCTAATTGGGTTTTCTTGAAGTTTAGTTTGCTTTTATCCCCCGACACAAAAGGAGAGGGTGTTATATTATTTATTTATAAGTTTACAGTGTCTGTCTGTGTATCTGTGCTTAAGTCTGTGGTATCGTAGCTCCCAAACGGATGAACCGATTTTCGTTTAGTTTTTTTTGTGTCAGATAATTTTATCCCGAGTGTTCTTAGCCATTTAGCCATGTTTCATGAAAATCTGTAGGGGGGTTTTGAAATTTTTTAATTTTGTTCTTGTTCAGTTGGTTATTATTTGATTTTAGTGGGTTTGATTACCGGATAAAAGTGGTAATTTTTCAAAATGCTGTGAATAAAGTTTTACTTAGGTACTTAATTAAAAAAAATAAAGGTAATTATTTTTCCTTTCAATAAAACTTCCTATCTTATTTTATTTAAAACTTTTTTGCACTAAAGGTACCAAGGGTTGGCTTATTTTAATTTTTCTGGTACGGCAAGTACTCTAGTTCGGCTCCATGTCCGTGGGACACCCTGTATAGTAATAAATGACCGACCTAGAGTTGATATGCCGTTGATAAAATCTGCCCGTTCGCTAACATTGTTTGTTCATTGCAGCGAAAAGTAGATAAGCGGCTACAACCTACAAGTGATCCTAATCTCTACCAAAAATAACATTGTCTACTTTTTATTACTTTTTGCTTACGACATAAAGCCCGATTTTGTGGACTGGACCTCCTCAGGGTGCGTTATTGTGTCCAATACCCATTGACCATTGACGAGAAGGTTTGCTTCTCGTCCTATAAACTTACTACTTTACTACTAAAGAACTATGGCACTTTTTTGTTTAACTGTTTTTATTGTATATAAATAAATGTCTTTCTATATAAATAAATGTCTTTCTATTCTATTCTATTTTTTTTTATTCTTTATTAAGGGCTTTGTCGCACATGCGATTATGACGCCCTGGTGAGTTAAACAAAGAAAAACAAAATTAAATCTTATAACCTATAACAAATCAACTTATTTCCCTAACATAGTACAGCGTTCTAGCTGCGTCCGCTTTCTATTCTATTCTGTTTACTACAAAGAAAGGGTAGGTACTACTTATTAACATAAGGTTTCTTCAACCAATGCAGGAGGTACCTATTGTAGATTGAATACTAAATAATAGTACCTACTAGTATAGTATTATAATATCTGTGATAATAGGTAGAATTTTTTTTTCATCCCCCCATCTCGGAAAGAGTATTTTTGCTTTTCGATATCTGAGTGCAAAAGCTGTTTTTATCAGCTAGAGGATAAAGTAAAATTGAATTTAGAACATCGTGTGCACTATTCAAAACCTATTTTACTTCAACCTCCATGGTGTCGAATTTATCATACAACCTTTTTTAATTTGTTAACTCAGACTCGGAACCTTCTTGGTGTACTTTTTATTGAATTTGCTTTGCGCGCGCCATTTTTTTTTATTTAGTAATTTCCTCGCCGAGGTGGGATGAAAAGTTACGTGTTGCACTCGAGTGCAAAGATTTTTTACCTCGTGCTCTTTTGATTCCCTGGCTAACGCTCAGGATTCTAATAACTCGCTGCGCTCGTGATTCAATTTTAGAATCCTTCGCTTGCTCGGTCATCAAAATTGAGCACGCGGTTGAAAAGCAACTTTGCACTCTTGTATAAAAAATAACAATATAATACCTATAGATTGACAGTTTCAAGTTTCTACAGCTACGCTTTTGTATCTCGTTCCATATTAAGTTCCTACACATTAACACAACTCCTAAGATTTCTACTTTGGGCTTCTAGGGCCAGGTATTTTTTATTTGATTCCTACTTATCAGCTTGTCTGTATGCACATCACATACATCCCCTCCTTCGAAACAATAGGTAGCTCTTTTCGTAGCAGGAAACGGCGTACGCGCATCTTTTACAAAATGTTCGTGGCAGCCATTTTGTTTTACAGGAATGGAGTTATAGGTCCGTCTGGATGCAATGGAGACGGCTCTCCATAAGTAGAAAGGATATCCTGGCTGGTTTCCGCTATGATGTTCACGATACGTGATTCAAATAATATTTTAAACTTTTCGCTTCCCTAATCAAAAAGGCGAAAGGTGCTTCCTTTTTAGATATAACTGCCTTATCTTCTTCCGGTAGAATATTAATAAGCTTGGATTAAAAACTTCGTAAAAACTCAGACTGCCTTCGCGTTAATCTTAACAAAAAAAATCATTGTGCGATATTATGCCCTGCCCCTGTTTTTATGTGGTGTCGTTGGAGATAAGTTAGAGAATCATCCTCGATTCGTTTGGTTGGGTTTTGGATGCTACTGGGTGGTATAGGTACCTTACCTACTATACCTACCTACCATTAGCTCTGGGCACTGGCTATCCTCAAAGCAGTACGCTCATAATGGCGATGCACTGCCTTAGACTTATTAGTATGGGTGGTTTTTGCGCAATCGCACAATTGCTCTGCATCCGGCAATGTGGGGGCCATACCTCCATACCTACTACCTAACGTCATGTGGTGATAAACGGTACTAACTACACCTTTCAAATCCTCATTTTCTTCCAAGTTCAAATTGCAACACAGCAATTATATGCTCCTGGAGTTCGTGTTGTGCTAGTACTTCTCTGGACTGAACGGACCTTTTCACTAGGGAGCCCTAGCAACATATTAGAAATTAGAAAAAATATCTTAAATTAGAATCCTGAGCGTTAGCGAGGGAATCAAAAGACCACGAGGTAAAAAATCTTTGCACTCGAGTGCAACACCTTCCTTCTCTGATTTCTCTAATGGAGACATTTCTTGAACCTTTACTGTTCCTCATTAGTATTACCCATAGTAATTACACGATTAGTTATGTAAGTTACATCATTAGCTCATTCATTTGTGACACCCACGGCCACGCAGATGTCGGCCATTGTCTGCCGGAGTTTGGAATAAACCGAAGAAAGACCGACGACGCACTCCTTGCTCGCCCACGGAGATCGCACTGAGTAACACACGTTGAGTAGGTACCTACTACCTACCCATAGCGTAGTTATACAGGGACGGAAAGGGTGTGATTCTGCCGAAAGGCGGTGATTCTGGATACTGAGGGCATCAACTTGTGAAGAATGATTTGTTGATTATCGAATAGTTTTTTATTTCTTAAATAAACAAAAATCCGACATTAACAAAATATTTAAATAAATCACGTCTGTAGTATGTTTTTTTTTTTTTTTTTGCAAATCCAATGTTTTGTCATGCATGACGTTATTACAAAAAAAATTTTAGTCCTTTGAAATTTCAAAAAAATAATAATAATGAAAGAATACACAAATAAGACACAAATACGAAGGAAAACATCGTAAATATTCTTTGATGTCCAGAATCACCCCCTTCGGCTTAGTACACTATTTCCGGGGCACCCTCTATATTCTTTGGTACAGCACAGCTGTTTTTCGAAGGGTTATAAGTACTTGGTTTACTTACTTTTACCCTAACTTAAGTTTCGTAAAAGTATGTTTAGTTCAAGTTCAAAATAATTTGTGTTATGATGTTGGAGTAACATTATTATGACGGCGCAGTGATCCATTTTTTAAAGTTCAAATTATTTATTCTCTTTTCACCTAAATAATTAAAACAAATGAAATACATTACTTATGCAGTAAAGGTACCCACGTAAATAAATTAAAACTTTCTAAACACAATTTAATAGATCGATGTTTCAAAAGTTAGTTTCGTCGGACATTTGGCCGCTTCGTTGCAAAAGACGCGTGCGGCATATCTTCACGTGCCCGGTGCCACCATTGTGAAGCTATCGAACGCGATTTGAATGCGCGTTGTTGTGTAGAAAATTCACGGAACGATAAAAGTACGGGTGCAGCGCGGCGCGGGCGGGTTTGTAGCAAAAAATATTTCGTCGTTGCAATTTTAAATTCTCGTATGTGTAAAATGTAACTAGCCGAAAAAAACGATAAAAACTACCCACCGTTTTTTACAATAAAATCTTAATAATTCATTAAGTGAAATGAAACAAGAAAATTAGTAAAACTTTATGGTACAAAAAAAACTTAGCTATACTTAATAGTTTTCTAATAAAAAGGTCTTTTTTGGAAATAACTACACATAAGTCAGATGTAAGGTAATTTTTCAAGTAATTTCAAGTAATTTATTTTAGTAAAGAATTACATGGTTGTAGTAGGTACCTAACTATTGGAACTCGATGATGCCCGCAGTAGTTTTTAGTAAAACTGTGTCGCAGACACCATCGCCCTCCTCACAGACAGGGTGTTCTATTACTTAATATTAATAAATATAATGTTAATAAAATCTATGTTTATAAATATTCAAAGGTTTGAATATTCAAACCTTGTATGTATGTAATATGTAAATTATTTAGTATCAGTGCGTATGCGAGTGAAATTAGGTGTGTGTGTGTGTGTGTGTGTGTGTGAGGGTGGGTGTGTGTGTGTGCTTGTGTGTATATGTGGTGCTCGTGAGGACACCGGTCTCGTAAGAGTCCGGGCAACAGAAGCTACCAGGTGAGTATCTATGTGTTCATATGCATGTATGTATGTAAGAGCTCCTGAGGAGGTCCAAGGTAAAGAAAGACTATGTACATACACATGAGGCGTTTTGAAGCGTGAACCATTTGGTTCCTTTTATCCGTATAATCCATAAACACACCCGTTTGAATTGTACCTACTGTATGTTAGCTTATTTAAAATTATTGTTCTGATTTTAGATGCCTCGCATACATTTTTATATTTATTTGCCATCATTTTTGTAAATAAGAAGCTGAATTTACTTTTGTAACATTTCTACACTAATACTCCCATAATCAGGTAGTGGAAACAGTCACTGGTTTGACTCAACTGGTTTGCGAGTCGATTGGGCGGAGTCAGAAACCAGTACAGAAAAGTCGTTGGAACAAACGTTTTAAAAAGCCGGAATCCGACCAAAACGGGGTTCAGTCGTTCAAGTAAATTCTTAGGGGTAACTCTGCCCGATAAGGAGAAGTAATGAAATTATAAAATCAGTGAAGTACTAGCTAATTGTTTTATTTAAACAAAATCTATAATACAAAGAAAGTTAGGACAAGTGTGTGTAACAAATCAGAAGCAGGGATGCACCATGGACTTCTGGTGTATTCATACCACCTTGGTGTGACCGTACGCCCACGGCAAACAATGGTATGTAATTTACAATTATAATATGTATTTACGATATAATTTTCAATTGTTAGCTTATTTTGGAGTATAACTTTTTCATGTTACAAAAGACATTATGTTTTCCAAAAAGTTTAGCAAAAGTATGTAGTAGTAATAGTAACTAAAGATAAATTCATTTAAGCTACCTACATTTAATTGCGATAGAAACCTTTTCTTGTGAAATCTTTCCATAATACTGACGGTTTTTTTTCCAAAGAATGATTTTGGCCATTTTAGCAATCGTTTACCTACAAACTGTGAATTTTCAACCATAAGCAATAATAACCACGTTGGAATGCCTACCTTCATATAATCTTTTCTTGTAGGTGAGCATGTTTTTTTCTAATAAGTACCTATTGCCTTAATTGCATTCCTTTTACAAATTAAAAACAGTATTAAAGCACAATTATAGTATCCGGATATAAAAAAAAATACCACGTTGTCTTTCCTTTTTTAAAAAAGTCCTAGTTTAATACTTTTAGTTAGCTCAAGAAATAAGATGGCGTGAGGAATTTTTAGAAATCGGTAGAAATTTAATTTATTTGAACACATAACACGACATATTACAAATAATAGGAAGGTACAGAAAACAAAAATGTACATAAGAAGAATACAGATAGGTAGGTACAAACAGAAACAATTAGACAATTTGTTATATAATGGGGAGAAAAGGTCGGTGTCTCAGCATTATGCCGCTACAAGCCAAAGCTAGTATCAGCGCTGATTTTCAGACAAGAAGTAGTTTAATGGTACATCGAGCATTTTAAATATTATGATGTGGGCTCAAGCCTGTGGCTAAATAATAAACATGTTTTTTCGAATGGTGTACTCGCTGTTGAAAACATTTCAGGTCGATGCACCAACTGAGCCATGCTGTCGACGTTTGCTACAACCACGTAGTCGTCGCTCGCCGCCCGCAGCCACGCAGTCGCCGCTCGCTGCAGCCACGCAGTTGTCGCTCGCCACAGCCACGCAGACATCGCTCGCTGCAGCCACGCAGTTGTCGCTCGCCACAGCCACGCAGACATCGCTCGCCGCAGCCACGCAGTCGTCGCTCGCTGCAGCCACGCAGCCGTCGCTCGCTGCAGCCACGCTGACATCGCTCGCCGCAGCCACGCAGCCGTCGCTCGCTGCAGCCACGCAGACATCGCTCGCCGCAGCCACGCAGCCGTCGCTCGCTGCAGCAACGCAGACATCGCTCGCCGCAGCCACGCAGCCGTCGCTCGCTGCAGCCACGCAGACATCGCTCGCCGCAGCCACGCAGCCGTCGCTCGCTGCAGCCACGCAGACATCGCTCGCCGCAGCCACGCAGCCGTCGCTCGCTGCAGCCACGCAGACATCGCTCGCCGCAGCCACCCAGCCGTCGCTCGCTGCAGCCATGCAGACATCGCTCGCCACGCAGCTGTCGCTCGCTGCAGCCACGCAGACATCGCTCGCCGCAGCCACGCAGCCGTCGCTCGCTGCAGCCACGCAGACATCGCTCGCCGCAGCCACGCAGCCGTCGCTCGCTGCAGCCACGCAGACATCGCTCGCCGCAGCCACGCAGCCGTCGCTCGCTGCAGCCACGCAGACATCGCTCGCCGCAGCCACGCAGTCGTCGCTCGCTGCAGCCACGCAGACATCGCTCGCTACAGCCACGCAGTCGTCGCTCGTTGCAGCTACGCAGTTGTCGCTCGCCACAGCCACGCAGTCGTTGCAGCTACGCAGTTGTCGTTCGCCGCAGCCACGCAGCCGTCGCTCGCTGCAGCCACGCAGACATCGCTCGCTACAGCCACGCAGTCGTCGCTCGTTGCAGCTACGCAGTTGTCGCTCGCCACAGCCACGCAGTCGTTGCAGCTACGCAGTTGTCGTTCGCCACAGCCACGCAGTCATCGCTGGCTGCAGCTACGCAGCCGCCACCGATCAGTAGCACAGCGCAATACCGTCACCCGTCAGGTACTTAATAAGTCTCGACTAGTAACAAACCCATAGAACTATTGATGTTGATAGTAAGGCAGAGGCGTCGCAGTCCGATTCCTTGTAGTAAACGTTCTATTAAAAAAAATAAACAAATCAACGCAATGAGAGACCTCGGTCTGTGACGCCACAGCCTCAGACCACGAATACTATTATTTATGAATTGTTATTAAGTATTCATTATCATACCTTTCGATAATTTAATTAAAAAAGGATGGAGTATTTAATTATTTAGTTATCCATCCTGATCCATGAGGATGTCGTGGTAAGGATCGGTAGTAGGTAACTTGAAAATTCGTGGGTACAAGTACAATATGTAAGAGACGCGCACTCCGTCTTTTGGCCGCCGGGTGCGGGTTATGTTTTTTAACTTCAAAGCCTCTAAACGGTTGAAGCGATTTGAATGAAAGAGATATTTAAATATTTTTCTGGATAGGATTCTATCTCGCGTCGTATCATATTGAAAAAAAAAAGAGTTAAACGCTGGGGACTTAGTTTGGTTTTTTTTTTTCCTTTTAATAAAGTTTCGATTAAAATTTGTTTATACCAATAATTTAATCACTTGTTCAGTGTAAACCTCTCTCTTTCTTACCTACAATGCAATTATTTGAATCACCATGACCGACGGAGGTCGTTCCAACACGTGGGTTTTCAATTTTCATCAGCGCATTCTAGCATTCGTTCACTTTCTAACAACTCCTAGGTTTTTCATTCATTTTATTTTGTCATTTCTAGTTTTAGTTTTAGTTTAGTTAGAATAATACGTCTGTGTAAAATTTAAGACAAACTCCATAATCCAATGCTATAATTACGAGTAACCGTACGAACGAACGTGCAAACAAACTGCACCAATATTGAGGTGTCTGTAGATTGGTATGGTTTATTGTAGGCAGGAATAGGAATGCCGTCAATTGCATTGTTTACGACTTTAAGGAATAGAAGTCAAAACTGTGTAACCGATTTATTTTTATTACCTTTAAAAAAAAAGTTAGTTTCGCGGGTACTTGGCCTAAAATAAACTTTCTTGGTATTAATTATCGAATACAATTTAAAGTACCTATACTTGCCGATTTGAGATCCTTTCTTAAATAAATATTACCAACAGAACAACTTTATCCTTATCTCGACTCGTGTAAATTTTAGTTTTTATTCAGATTTTTTGATATTAATTGCAATTAACTTTTTCGACCAGAATTACGCAACCTCACGTAGTTGCAAAAGGTTTTTTTACATTGGTGTTATTATTAGGCTATTAGAGAGACATGAAACAAGCTGGTGGACATTGAAGAACCATGACGTACTACGTACCTACTTACGACGTACTACTTATATTATTCCAGAAACAAAACGAAAGCAAAGAAAAATAATATTATTGTCCGTAGTGTTATATACTGTCATGAAACAGCTCATTTGCAGGATGTGAAAAGAATTGTAACTGTCCCAATATACCTGATCGCTTAACACATGAAAAATCTCGCTTGTAATATAAACGTTTATAATAGACAGAAGTCACCTGGAGAGATTGTTTTTAGCCTTTTAGCGCATGATTTGGAAGCTCCTTCTATCATTGACGTACCCAGAATAAATTAAATTAGAACACGAATTAGGTACTTTACCTACTTTACACAATACATGTGTAAAAAAATGGCTAATATCGAGTTAAAATTTGAATAACAACTCTTTTTTCTGCTTGATGTGTTTTGTCGCTATAATAGTTATATTCTCAAAAGAGTAGTAGCACTTTTCCAGTAAAGACTGTTTCCAAACTTAAAATTGTTCTGAAGGGAGGTATGAAATACGAAATTCGCATCAACTACCCCGAACTTTAGATCTGTCTCCTAGACGACCTCAGTCGTGGGGCAAGTAGAGGTCCGCCTGCAACCCGGGAAGTTGCGGGTTCGTTTCACGCCTCGTGAGAGGTTTAGTACGATCTGCGGGTATTGTTTCGGGCCTGGGTGTCTACATAATGCTATGTGGGTTGTTCACCATTATTTAGTTATTTGTCTCGAGATACTATGACTAAAACACAATTGAGGGACATTCAGGTTACCAAAACGATTAATAATTATGGGATGTTTTGTCAGCAATATTTGTACATCATATTATCGATAAGGATGTCTCGCCTAGAGCGAATGGTCAAAAGAAAATTACAACTGGACCAATCCAGATGATAGCCTCTCAAAATTTATGGTAAAGATCGTGGGACGACCGACTCTTAGAAGTACAATGAGGGGTCATATCACCATTAACTAGGATACAATTAGCTTCTTCTAAAGATTAAATTGGCCTAAGACCTGTCGGAATAAAAAGGGATAATTTATCTTGCGAAATAGACAAGGTACAGTGTAGTTAAGACGATTTTCTGAAGCTGAAGCTAGTTTTGATCAGCTCGATTAATTGATAGTATTTTGAGTTACCTACATGTCATGTTTTTATGCGAAAAATGAGTATGGTCTTGCAAAAATAATGAACTCTTATAAGAATAAAATAATAATAAAATTATTCATCTTAAATATAACAAAATAAATATATTATAATCCTTATTATAATAACCTGTATTCAGTCAAAAGGCCGATTGGTTTATCTTGCACAGTGTTATGTTATTTGAGTCGCTTTTTGAGTATCTTGTAGGGTTGGATGAGGTAACTTCGAAGTGGTTGTTCGTCTAGAGTAATGGAGGTTTATTGCGTGTACAGTCTTGAAATAATTTTGAAATCTTAGTGGTTCTTAAAATGGGTTGATAAAAAGAGGATAAATGCAAAATGCTCCATTAAAATGTGAGGATTAGTTAGTAAAGCAGACAAAACATAGTTAAGTACCTGAAGAAGTGGGAAATTGTTGCCAGAATGTTGAGGGCATACCCAACCACATATTATGTATACAAATATTGTTCCTTTTGTAAATTGAAAATAAATGTCTTATTTATTATTATTTTTATAATGTCGGCTTGGGGTATAAACCAGTTACAAAAATAAAGAAGTATATGTTTCACTGATAAAATTAGTCAAAGGTTTGTCACCATAGAATCATGACCCTCCTCATTGCGCGGTCGGGTAGCGAAAACGTTGATGACTGGTATGGTAATGAATCATTCATAAGTAGGTATCACAAACACATTGGAATCTTACTTGTTTGTTATTGTACTTAATTCAGATGGTAAATGTACTTGTGAAAAATGTAGTTTATATGATTGTGACTAAAATAATTACGATTGTGAAACCACCTTGAAATGTACAATAAGTTTCCAATGATACTATTGTTGTATGTATTTAATAAACTGGGATGTGCAGTTATTATTTATGTAAGAAATGCTATGTACAAATTGAATATTATGTAGTACTATGAGCACATGAAATCATATAAAATGCACATGATGATTTAGTTTAAGTAAATAACAAAATCACGGTTATGAAACCACCTTGATTATGTACAAAATGTTTTAAATCATACTATCATTTTATTTATAAACTGCGATGTGCAGTTATTATTTATGTAAAAAAATACGATGTACAACTTGAATATTATGTGGTGCTATGTGCACATGAAGTCACACGAGGTGCTATGTGCACTGGACTCGCCTAGTTTTAGAAGTGCTATGTGCACAGGACTCGCCTAGTTTTAGAAGTGCTATGTGCACAGGACTCGCCTAGTTTTAGAAGTGCTATGTGCACAGGACTCGCCTAGTTTTAAGTGCTATGTGCACAGGACTCGCCTAGTTTTAGAAGTGCTATGTGCACAGGACTCGCCTAGTTTTAGAAGTGCTATGTGCACAGGACTCGCCTAGTTTTAGAAGTGCTATGTGCACAGGACTCGCCTAGTTTTAGAAGTGCAGAGTGCACAGGACTCGCCTAGTTTTAGAAGTGCAGAGTGCACAGGACTCGCCTAGTTTTAAAAGTGCAGATTGCACAGGACTCGCCTAGTTTTAGATGTGCAATGTGCACAGGATTCACCTACTTTAGAAGGACAATGTGCACAGGATTCACCTTTTCTAGAGTGCAATGTGCACGGGATTCACATACTTTAGAGGTGCTATGTGCACATTGATCTTGTATAGATTAAGATTTAGACACTAAGAATGTGACTTTTTGTGTTACCTATAATAATGTATTGTTCACGAGGACGCGAACACTTTATCAGGATGGACGAGTTGTTAGCTTATTTAAAATTATTGTTCTGATTTTAGATGCCTCGCATACATTTTTATATTTATTTGCCATCATTTTTGTAAATAAGAAGCTGAATTTACTTTTGTAACATTTCTACACTAATACTCCCATAATCAGGTAGTGGAAACAGTCACTGGTTTGACTCAACTGGTTTGCGAGTCGATTGGGCGGAGTCAGAAACCAGTACAGAAAAGTCGTTGGAACAAACGTTTTAAAAAGCCGGAATCCGACCAAAACGGGGTTCAGTCGTTCAAGTAAATTCTTAGGGGTAACTCTGCCCGTTAAGGAGAAGTAATGAAATTATAAAATCAGTGAAGTACTAGCTAATTGTTTTATTTAAACAAAATCTATAATACAAAGAAAGTTAGGACAAGTGTGTGTAACATGTAACTACGGAAAACTCGCGCCGAACGCAACGCAACGCCAACGCCCAATGTGTACTACGTACGTACCTACTTGTACGTCTTGGGGACGAGCCCATGACTCCTTTTTAGGGTTTCGAGATCGAAGATCGATTTCTAAACCCTATGGTCTCGCTTTGTCTGTCCTTTTTTCAGTACATAATAACTCAGCAACTACTACAGCTATCAACTGGAAATTTAAAATAATAATACATTTCATGAGCCTGTACAGATTTAAAGAAAAATAAATGAAAAATTAATATGAGAATATTTTAGATACAAATTGTGATGCCGAAATTTTAAACTTACAGAGTCATGTGGGGTATCAAATGAAAGGTATCAGTTTGTACATTTCAAAATAGTTTTAGAAACTTTTGTGGGTGTTATACTTTTTAAAATATACCGAAAAAAAGTCGAAAAAATACACCCCCCCCCCCCCCCCCCTATCTCCGAAGATTGCAGCGCGCGCGATCCATGTAAAATGTACGAAGTGTTTATAGATATGGATCTATATTTTACAGGAAAAATATAGAGAAGTTTGTAAAAAAACACTTTTTGAAAAATGGTCAAAATCGGTTTGGACATTTCAAAACAGTTTTTCATTTTACATTGCTGTAGGTTTCATACTATTTGAAATATTTTGAAAAAAATTGGAAAATTGAGGTAGGATCCTTCAGTTCTTAAGAGGCTTGCAGCTATCAAGGAACCAAGACCTATTTATCACTCTGAAGCATATATTGGTACTTACCTACAACATCTTATAATTTTATTTTTATTTAAGAATACCTACTTACCTACTAGTAGGTACCTGGTATTTCGTAATGTTCGTAATCTTAGAATGAAGGTCAATGATTTTAGCGGTTGCATGACAAATAGCCAGTGGAACGTCACTAAATGGTGTCCTATCGCTAAACTGGAGGTCACGCAGATAGCGTCCAACCGTCAACGTTTTCGTGATGTTAATTTATTTACCTTAGGTAGGTTTGTTATTAAACTTGCTCTGGCTCGCACCTTTGAACGCGTTTTTGCGGAATGGACACAATACAAAGTAGCTTTTAAGTTAGTTCAGGTTTAAAACCACATAATACCTACCTATGTAGTTTTAGACCGGGATTACAATTTACTTACTTATACAGGGTGTCCCATAATGAGTGGATAATCTTGAAACGGCTTGTGCGGGGGCCCAAGGCTAATCCGAAACATTTTTTAGATTTTTTTTATCTTGACCCGTTCGGAAAATATTTAACTTTTTGTAAATTTGGAAAAAATTGTACCTTTGTTCACATTTTTAGACTTGGTGCCTACAATTTTTATATTTTTTTTATTTTTGTATTTGGAATATATTAAGAAAATATAGCGTTATTGAACACCGTTTGAATAATTTTGGTAACTAGGAGCAGTAATTTTCAAGACGGTATTAAAGTGGAAAATTGAAATTTTTCATTTAATTTTACTAAGTTTAAGCATCTGTGGTTTAAAAAAAAGGTATGAAAACCTAAAAAGCCATGTACATAAAAAACATGTCCATTTCAAGATGATTCTTAAATTATAAAAAACTACGAAATATTATAGAATGAAACACTGAGATATCGCCACTTTTGTGTAAAAAGGGGCCATTCATACTAGAAATAAAATTGAACCATCACTCATTAATAAAATATCTTTTCGCCACTCTCGTTCTAAAACAGTAAAAAGTATGCTTCGCACACGGAAAACACTTAAATAAACAAATAATAATGTAGCCGAAAGTAAAAGGAGTTAGTGTTATGGGTACAAGATAACTGCTTTTTTTACAATTGCGAACTAAAAATAAAATTAAACCAACATAATTGTAAATAATTTTATATTTTTTTATTACAGTAGATGTTCGAACTGGTGTCCTGCTTCTCTGATGCATGCTCTGCATCTTGTAATAAAGGATTTTTTAGCAAACTTCCGTAGTTGCGTTCGTTAATTTTGTCCGCAGCGTTTTGAACTCGACGTCGAAGTTCCTCTATTGAGGAAATGGGTTTTTTGTACACCAGTTCCTTCAAGTTGCCCCAGTAAAAGAAATCCAATGGATTCAAGTCCGGCGACCGCGCTGGCCACTGGATTGCGCCAGCACGCCCGATCCATCTGTTTGGATACGCTTCGTCTAAATATCGCCGTACCTGTACGGCGTAGTGTGCCGGACACCCGTCATTCTCTAGCCACATTCTATGCCGTGTGGCGAAACGAGAGAGCACTTGTAACTTATGTCGAGTGACGCGTAGAAAAGAATTTTCCACAAATGGCAAAAATTATTCAAAATAGGAATGGTCAAAAGTGAAAATACTCCTTAATTGCACTTTGGATTCACCAAAAAGGTGGAAACCATTGCTTTGAACCTCGTTTGATCGGAGTTCGTATCTCCTTTCCAAATTAAAATACCACCAAATAAGAGGCCACACATAACACAAACTCTGTTTACTTTCGGCTAGATTATTATTTATTTCTTTGAATATAAGAAGCATGTTTAAGAAAAAATAGATTTTATGTGTTTTTAAGTAGAAAAGTTACCGTTTCAGAACGACAGTGGCGTAAAGATATTTTATTAATGTGTGATGGTTCAATTTTATTTCTAGCATGAATGGCCCCTTTTTACACAAAAGTGGCGATATCTCAGTGTTTCATTCTATAATATTTCGTAGTTTTTTATCATTTAAGAATCCTCTTGAAATGGACATGTTTTTTATGTACATGGCTTCTTAGGTTTTCATACCTTTTTTTTAAACCACAGATGCTTAAACTTAGTAAAATTAAATGAAAAATTTCAATTTTCCACTTTAATACCGTCTTGAAAATTACTGCTCCTAGTTACCAAAATTATTCAAACGGTGTTCAATTACGCTATATTTTCTTAATATATTCCAAATACAAAAATAAAAAAAATAAAAAAATTGTAGACACCAAGTCTAAAAATGTGAACAAAGGTACAATTTTTTCCAAATTTACAAAAAGTTAAATATTTTCCGAACGGGTCAAGATAAAAAAAACCAAAAAAATGTTTCGGATTGGCCTTGGGCACCCGCACAAGCCGTTTCAAGATTATCCACTCATTATGGGACACCCTGTATATAAAACTTTCCTTCAAAAGTAAAAGTAAATATGCAGGCAGTTATTGTTTTCTTATAAATCGAAGGTATGACTCCTTGGGTTCGGTTTTGGAACTCTCGTGATTTCCGACTTTTGGACATCACCGCCCTTCTCATAAAACCACTCTGTATAGCTACAATGCTAAATTTCAGCCCGATGTTGAGTAGGTAGTTTTGGCGTTTATATACCTAGTGTGATATGATTACAGTAACTCTTGATGTGCGCATTGAATTAATATTATTACAAAGGTACATTATGGAAAAATAGCAAACCAAATATGTTCAAGCACCCATTGTGACAACAGTTTGGTTCGGACCATTTGTTTTCCATAGCTGAACGTCATTGGTCATCGCACGTCGGCAGTGCCGCCATATTAAAATTAGTATGCAAACAGTGTTTTCCCGCCAAAGACATTCATGCCGCGCCCAACTCCTCGATAGAAAGAATCATGATAATGGAATTTATGTTCAACTTGTTTATGATTCTACATTATTCAACAATATGAAGGAGCTACATTACCTACCTACCTTCCCGGTATTTAGGTATCTACCAACAATAAATAGGTACCTAAGGTGGTTACCTGATTTATTGTTGGTAGATAAATACCTACTTTAACCTCCACTAGCTTTCGCCTACGGCTTCGCGCGCGTGATAAAAGTATTTCGTCTGATCGAAGCGACGCGTGACCCAAGAGCTGGTCAGTAATTTGCGGCTTGTCAAATACTGACCAGCTCTTGGGTCACGCGTCGCTTAGATCAGACGAAAGAATTTTTTCAAAACCCGAAGAGCCTCGGTACCCCACGGACCTAGGGTCTCGACTCTCGACTCGGGAGCAAATGTGTATTTGCGCCTCTTGAGATCCTGGGCCTTGGCCAGCATTCCCATGCAGTGGGGCAATGCAGCCAGCGTCTTGGGGACGCTTCCTGCTAGTATTGATCAGTAGACCTGTAGATCGTTTGTCAGTACACAGTCTGCAGTTAGCTCAATTGTTTCAATTGTAAATACTAGTTCTAATTTAAAGTTTTTGTTTAAATAGTGCGTAAGCCTCACACTCTGGCTAATTTCTAAGAAATTAAATAATATCGCAAAGATTTTCGACTCCAGCGTCACTTGACCTCGTGGTGTAGTTGGTTAGCACATTCCGGTACTGACGACGGAAGGATGCGGGTTCAAGTGCCGCCGAAGTTGAAAATTTTTGCGATATTATTTAATTTAGGTACTAGTTCTAATTTATTTCTATTATTTGACTGTAATTTTCTTTGTCAACTAAATATCCTTTTGGATAGCAAAGTCTCTAACCGGTGTATGTACCTACTGATGGCAGTAAAGCCAATTAGTTAAAAATAAAATGCCTACGCTTCGAAAAGACTTGCCAGGTATTGTACAAATCAGGTACGATTACAAAGGGTCGTACTTTCGAAGTACCACGGGGCGTAGGCAGATTAGAAGCAGGCCATCAATGGTAGAAACAGCAGAAACTATATCTCAAATTAGGTTGGAGAAGGCTTACATACAAGCAACAACTCCCAATAACGAAGGACAAAAGGAAGGAACTACTCAATTTATGTTAAAAAAATATATGCCAGAGGAGCTACACGCATGGTATGAAAAACTACCATCAACAAACAAAGTAGCTACATAATGATCTTATTCAGAGTAAATAACAGTTAATTTAATTATTTACTCTGGCCGTATATTAAAATCTAAAGTTTTATTTATCGTTTTTTTTGGAAGAAATGCCTCTTTTTGTTAAAATATTGTTTATTTTAAATTTATTTTCTTATTTGAATATTTTTACGTCAAACCTAAGTTTTATGTGTTTAATTAGAAGTCTTTAGTCCTCAAACCGTTAAAAATTAAAGGTTTTGCTCAACTTTGAATAATTTCTATGTCCAGTTAAAATCAACCAATCGATAAACGTAAATTATTTTGGAAGAAGAGCCGCTCTTATCTAGAGAGATTTTGACCTCAATGTAATTTCTTGAAGTGGAAGAACTGTAATAACTAACATGGTAGATAACTATACCATAATTTCAAAATCTCATAGAGGTAAAAATAGATAGCTTACTTCTGATCTATTATCAGTTATCTCATAAGTGAAAAGAGTTTGGATCCCAACCAGGTCTTATAATTATAAGGTACCTAGCCATAAAGTTGTTGTAGGTATAAATATCAAAACACCGACGACGACGGTAAATTTTGTGCCATGAAAAAACTTATCGTAGTTTTTGTAGAAAAAAAACACTAAATCGTCATTTTCTCGCCATTTTGGTTCTGTCAATTATCTACTTCTCCACCTACGGCAGCGATATCATTATTGTGATGTGTTGAGTCAGTTGCCTACCTACACCTACAAAGTGCTTTACTTCCTTTAGACCTGACAGGACTCGTCCACTTTTGCCGTCGTCGTTGTGCAGTCGAAATGGAAAACAGGTTTACGTTTACGGAACCCTTTTTGCGAAGTTGTGCACTCGCTTGGCCTGTTTGTCTTTATCAAGCATTATAGTTTAGGCTTGGGTAGCTCATGAGTGAGAGATAAAAAAGATATATATCCTTTCAACTGAGCGAATTTATCACTCGCTCACCTTGGTTTCAACTATATCTTTCGCTCATTTCTGAGCGAATGAGCGAGCGAAGACGACCGAGCGATTCATTCTGATTGATATGATAAAGCGAGATGCACGATGTCAAATACAACGTGAAAAAGAAAGAGATAGCTAGACTCGGTTCAGGCCTATGATTGGGTAGCTCATGAGTGCAAGATAAAGAAGATATATATCCTTTCAACTGAGCTAATGTATCTCTCGCTCACCTTGGTTTCAAAATTAAAATATATCTTAGCTCATTTAAAATAAGATTCATTTTCGAACTTTGAAAATTGCTGAGCGAATGAGCGATTCAATAAGAATGACTTGATAGAGTGAAATGCACGATATCAAATACAACGTGAGAGAGAGAGATAGCGCTACCTACCTAGCCAAGACTACATCAATGTGATCATTGATCCACTGAGCTAAATGAGCGAAAGAGCGAAATGAGTGATATATATCATTAGATCAAAAAGATGTATATCACTCTTTTCATTAAAGTGATATATTATGCGCATCTCTATTATAGTTAGGCACAAGCCATGCATCCTCACCTCAACAATACACCAAGGTAAACCTTGTAACTGTCAGTGTCAGCTTTTGAAACTCAGCCTTATGTCAATTTCACAACTGCCAAGTCAACCAACTGTCAAAACAATGGAAGTTTTGTTTTGTTGCTGTGGGTTTGCGTGTTGTTCAGATATTTTCTGATATTCTGAGCCTCATAGATCTTCATCAGCCTTTCTTCCACCATGAACGAAATCACGAGTCAGAATATAATTTTCATTATTGCAGCTGGTGTGCTAACGTTTGTGATTCTATTCATATTCGCCAAAAGACAGATCACCAGGTTCGCCTTGCGATCTCGGAGAGGACCTCATGTTTCTATCGGGACTGACGCCAAAAAAGTACGAGATCTGAGCTTATCTATTAAAACATATACTCTAGATTAGTAAAAATGCACTAATATTTATTTAAAAAAAAATCTGTACTTCCCATTTATGGCAGGATCGAAAAGAATGGCGCATTAAGGGTCCGGCGACGGATGAATTTCCCATACAAACGTAATACCAAAATGATTTTTAATTTGAGCATATTTTCACTATCGTCTGCTATTATTTGTATTAAAATAGTATTTATCTAGGTTCCTGCCACAATTTTTTTTCAAAATACCTTTCTGAAATGAAATTAAACCTAATCGCATTTTTACATGAAAGAATGAATGTTGTCTTAGTAATTGTGTAGATAAGTATTTTGAAAAAATCTTATGACAGGAACCTGTATAAATACTATTCTCACACAAATAATAGCAAACCATGATGAAAACATTCTCAAATTACAAATCATTTTGGTACTACGTTTGTATGGGAAATTCATCCGTCGCCGGACCCTTAAAGAGTAGGCCTAAACTCAGCGTTGAGTGAATTTAGGCTGAGTAGATAGATATCTAAGTTACCTATCTACCTAATTCGAGTTGGTACTCAAATTACTTCCTGTAAATTATCAAAAAAGCCAAACGTCATTCATTTTTCTTCTAACTTTTGTTCTCATCCAGTGTTTAAAGCGAGAGATTGAGCGCAGAATAGAGGCAGTGCCCCATATAATGCACGAGCCACGGCTGCTGAGCACAGAGCCCTCACACTACATACTGGCTCCCCAGCAGCCATACCACTACAGGTTCCGGGCAGTCGATGATGTGAAGACTCTAGGTAATTGCTTTTAGTTTGTATTCAATGATAAGATATCATATTTGCTTAAAATCAAACATATACATATCATTACTTGGGACAAATGTTTGTACGATCTGCAGATATTTGTTCTGGGTATTTTCTATGAATACTAAAAATATCTATCTATTGTAATGTGTTGTATTAAGTTTAACAGTCATCTAGTACCCATAACACAAGCTCTGCTTACTTCAGGGCTAGATGATGCTGTGTGGATTGTCCAGCATTATTTATTAATACTCAAAGTGTGAGAGTGAGACTTAATGGATTTGTTCAGTGGATCTAGTAACAGGGCAATTATCTATTTAGTAAGTATCTGACTGCTTTGGTCCTGGTTAGGCAGGGGGAGAATCCACAAAATCACAGTTCCCCTACTTAGAATTAAAGGCAGACAAGCAAGTCAACTGTATACAGTTTAAGGAAGTCCACACTTGAAACCCTACCAAAACATGACCCCACAGTGAAGTTTTTCGTAAAAATAGACTGGACAAACTATTTTAATAGCACTTGCACGTATTAAGATTTATACACCAGCTTCTGCCCAGGGTTCACAGACATTTCCTCATTAACACATAAGTCAACTACTAAACATCCCCAAACAAGAAGTGCAAGCCATAATCACCATGCCTGGCAGGCAGAAAAAGAAAGGCCTTTGATTTTCACTCAGCTTGTGTTGTGGGTATGGTACACATAACACAAACTCTTCATGCTATGTGGGTATCCGGTGTGCTGTACATACATCTGCTGCTGAATGTGCCTCTTACAAACAAGGGTATTTGCCATAATTACCACGGTTGGCAGGCAGTGTGATTGCAGTAGAGGTATTGCTTTTGAGGTTTTGCGCGGAACTGTTACTAAATATTGTTTTATCCTAATATTATGCACTGGATTTCCACAAGTAACGCGTTATTTTGCAGTGTTAATCATTTTGTTAATTTTCATGTTTATTTTGTACGTTTTGAGGTTTTAATAATAAACAGATGCAGCTGCCCTGCCTCTGCAAGGTACCCTTAGTCGCCTCCTACTACATCCATGGTCTGATGAGTTGGATAGGTTGATTCTTACGCCACGACCGCTACGGCCGGTTACATTAATACTATAATAGAAATTAGAGTATGTTCAATTTCCAGAAGACGAGATATCCCGTCAAGATCCAGGCCTCCGCCGCCACCCGCGGGAATCTCTCCGATCATTCCTCCTATCTTCCCTCGCGGCGCCTCTGGACGGCCGCGGTCAGAAGCTGGTCCACCAGTTCTGCGATACCTACGAGTATGCCAGGCATCATCCGGGAGAGTTTGGGGACGATGAGTACCAGGCTTACAGTCGACTGCTGCTCAAGTTGCTTGATGCGTAAGTTACAGAATTTTAAGCCATTTTTCCTAATTTTATTAGAAGGACTAATTTCCTTTAATATATGCCATATGCCACAGTAGCATTCCTCTTTTTGCGTCATAAGTTTCACCATCACATCTTTTCTGCCCGACTGCCCAGAATAGAGGGTTATAAAGAGTATCGTTTATTTTAAAGGATGTATCACTTGTACAGAAACTGTAACTTATTATGGCACATATCTTTAATTATTTTCTAGTGCACGTCTCTTATCCCGTGTCGGCACCTGTCGCGGCTCCTCTCCCCGCCCGCAAGCCATGCGGCGGCCGGCAGCGAGGCTGCTCGATGCCGCAAGACTTCGCCCTGGGAATAAACCCGCTACGCTGCATAAACGATACACTGCTTTGGAGGTAAGTTTACTTATAAAGTTGCCTCTCACAAACTGTGAAATCGGTTGCTAAGCCTATTTTGTTCACTCAAGACTGTCAAAAGAGTTTTCTTCCTAACTTATCTACTTATAATTCCTGAAATAAATACACAGCATTGTGTATGTGGTATCTGGTGGGATGACGATCTGCGAAAGAATGCAGGCAGATGCTGGATGCGGCAAGCTGAAGACAGGGCGCTATGGCGCTCATTAGGGAAAGCCTATGTCCAGCTGTGGACTAGGCTGATGGTGATGTGTAAAATAAATCGGCTGAAGCGATGGTCAAATCAAAAGTACTTAAAATAAATACTTGTAAATGGTTAAATACTTGTTCAGACAACGCAGATTAACTAGGTATGTGAAAAAAAATAAATTACTCTGAGTGTGAGGGTTTACGCACAATATATAACAAAAAACAAATATAAATAACAAAAACCTTAGGTATGTAAAGTTACTTTTTACGTAAACACATAATTTACACAAATACCTATCTTTAATACGAATCTTTAATCTTTTCCCAGAACATGCCAGCAGACAATAAGCTAGAGGACGAGATAATCCGCGTCCCGATCAAGAGCCCCACTGAGGCGAAGCCCCCGGCCGATGAAACGGCCGTCTGAGCCAGACTCTCGCACACTCTTTAGTGTGTGCGAGATCAAGAGGCGAGCGCTGTAGAACTGCAGAGCAGGACAGGAGTGGTGCTGCAGCCTTTTCTGTTAAATCGGCGTTTTTATGCAGTGAATGAGACCATCTTGTAAATGTGCTAGTGTTTGATAGACTTGTGCGAGATAAAGAGACGCGCGCTGTAGAAGTTACGATTGATATTATAAAGTGTCTGCTGTGAATGTAAACCAGTGTTGAAAATGTATCATATAAAGAAAAGAGATGCGCGCTGTAGATGTTTAGATAATGTCCTAATGCAGTGAATGAGACGCACTTGTAAATGTGAATTCTAGTGTTGAAAGACGTGCGAGATTAGGGACGCGCGCATGTATACACTTCATGCAATCTAAACGATTGTTGTTATAAAGTGTCTGCTGTGAATGAGACCATCTTGTAAATGTAAATGAATGTTGAAAGTTAAAAAGCTCGTTTTTAAGGGAATGTGTGAAGTGAATGATTTTCCAACACCCCTGATAGATCCTTGGTTGCATTTTCACAATACATTGCTGGTTTTGCATTTCTACTTCAGTAAACCCGACCTGTAGGTCCCTCAACATTAACGTACTCCTAACGAAGCCCGCCCAACCGGCGCGCAGCTTTGTGGCGACTCCGTGACTGAAAGGGGTGTGTATAGTATAAGTGCACCCAGTCATTTGCGACACATGTACACATAACCATAACCAGCAATACATAACACAATACATAACCAGCAATCTATTGTGAAAATGCAACCAGGGGTATCTTTCAGGAGTGCCATGGGTCCGGAATGAAACTAACTATAAAAAGTATTAATTCTTGTCACAGTTAAATGTATGTTTATGGAAAAGAGAGAAAGAAAAAAATAAACATTTATTTATTTTAGTATGTAGAAAACTTTAGTAGAAGTGTAGTACCTAACTACTGTGAATCATTATTAAGAGATTAGAAATTAAGTAGCCAACTTAGAAATAGCAATTTATTCAATCTTACAAAAGTAGATAAATATGTAGTACATTTTCAATAAATAATTAAGAATTATAAGCTCGTGTATTCAGACCTTGTTTGCTTTATTCTGCTATGATGTCCTTGCCGAAATGGCTTTCACTGAAACAAAACAAAATAATATTGTAAGTGGTCCTACAAATCTGATTTAAATAAATAAATAATGCTGGACAGTTCACACAGCATCATCTCCTAGTATCCATAAACTAAAAAAAATATTTTAAAATTATCCGAGCGTCTAGTCGAAGCGACGCGTGACCCGAGAGTTGGTCAGTATCTGGCACAGCGCATTCAGCATTGCCATACAGCGGGGCAATGCAGCCAGCGTCTTGGGGACGCTTCCAACTAGCATTCATATGGATCAGTTGAGCTACCTGTAGATTGTTTGCAACAGTCTGCAGTTAGCTCAATTGTTTCAGTTGTAAAGACTAGTTCTAATTTATTTCTATTATTTTATTGTAATTTTCTTTGTGAATAAAGGCTTCTGCCATATTTGATACTTATTATCCATTTTATTACAAAAAGTCAATAATGATTACCGTACGTCATTCTATCGATAGTATCGAAACTATTGATATTATTTATATAGATTTTATTACAAAACTAGTTTCTGCCCGCGGGTTCGCACGAGTTCTTTCTATGGAAACGTTTAAAGAAGAAATCACTTCTATCCCATGAGTTATGGTTTATAAAGTAGCCTAGTATTGTTCACTCTCGTAATCCGATGGGAATGCAGACCGACACGACCGGGGAGAGGTTAGGCGCAAGACCAAGGTCTTAACTTTTTAATGTACTACTCACAGTCTTGTCCAGATCTTATTGTCGGCGAAAGGTTCCGTATGTCGCAGCGACAACAACGTCTTCTGACAGTAACCAGCCACTTCTTCGCCCAGACTGTCTCTGGTGTGCCACAGCCATTCCAGCACCTGAAATAACTTCTGTTAGCTTCCTGGGTATTTTTCTTTGTACAGTGGCGGTCAGAAGTGGTGACCTAGATTCTGAAAAAATTGTGTTGCAATTACCAAAATAATAATAAATTTAAAAAAGTCATAATTATTATGGTCTTAGGTCAAACCCACAAAAACATTTAGCTTTATACTCGTAATTACCATAATTTTAAGGCTTAATGTATTATCTATTTCATTAGGAAATAAACAGCAAAAATAAATAACATTATTTATTTTAACACCATTATAAATTATAGTTTATTAAATAATTTGTCATACCTAAGTATTCTATAATATTTCGCTTATGCATACCATTAAAAATAAATTTACTAATTTAAACGTAGTAACCTTCAAGCGAGTATGATCTTTAAGGTATGTCACCAATTATAATATGACCGCAACTGTACATGGTCCTTATTCTACTAATAGGTTAGTGCTTCATCATAACAATGGTATTGTCTCAGAATTACACATTTTGGGATGTTACCTTTGATGAAAGCAAATACAGATGGAGGGACGCTGTCAAAAGTATCAAGGTGAGAACCATTCTATCAATCTTTGTGGGAATAGGACCGCACACACTATATGTATAGAGTTTCTTTCGTCTGTAGTTTCGTCTTCGAAACGATTCTTTCGACTCACTCTAGTGGGTCTAACTGGTTCGGGATCGCAGCATGGAGGTATCGGAGGGAGGTTCTTTCCCGACAGTGGGAGACGTCGCTTATAGTAATTTGTAAATAATTTTTGTAAAATTACCTGTCAGTGACCACACCTACACAAACACTTTCAATAAAAATTGGGTTCTAACTGGCTTAGAATCGCAGCATGGAGGGATGGACCAGGATGAGGCTATTTCCAATGGGACATGCCGGGCTCATATTGTAAAATTACCTGTAAAGTACATTCCTTCCAAGACTCCTTAGCCAACAGCGCGGGTGTAGCCGCAGGCAGCAGCGGGTATGTGCCGCTGGAAGAAACCCTCAGCAGCGGCGTTAAGTCCGCCTCGAGCGCCCAGTGACCGCTTAGCGCTGTGACGGCTAACGTGAATACTGTGTAGAGGTAGAGCTTTGATGATTTGTTTTCCATTCTGTAAAATAAGTATTTTTTTTGTAATGTGGTGGCCAGCTGAAGTGGTAATCGGCCGGCCATATCTCGCGAAGAACCGATAACCGCTGGGGGAAAAGTGTTCTTGAGTGGAGACCACGACTCGGCAAACGTGTAGGACGCCATCCAGCAAGGTGGGATGACGACCTGCGAAAGACTGCAGGCAGATGCTGGATGCGGCAAGCTGAAGACAGGGCGCTATGGCGCTCACTAGGGGAGGCCTATGTCCAGTTGTAATTTTTTTATTCTGTTAATGTAATTTTCTATTTAAGCTAAGCAGAGCTTGTATTATGGGTACTAGATAACTGATAGATATACTTAATACAGTACACTACAATGATAGATATTTTTTTAATACTCATATAGAAATACTCACTCATTGAAAGCAACTTGCGTCCTTGCCAATAACTGCAAGAACCATTCCTTGGTCGCTTCTGATTCCGTCGGCGCGTCCCGCAGCGCGGCGAATATGTAGTGAAGGGAGAATTCTTGCTCTCTGTGGAAAAGATCAGATACCTATGGTTTATTTGGTTCACAAACATAGACAGCACAAAACAAAATCAAACATAGACATTAAAGTAGGAAGGTATCGGTAAGAATGAGGTAACTTAGGTATTAGTATGTACCTACAAGGTACAACACACAAACAATTAAAAAAAACAAATATTACCTACAAAAGCACACTTATGAATAAAAAATCATAATTTAAACTTACGAGTTAGTACAAATTATTATTTATAGTTAGGTAGGTACCTAAAGTAGCTGTGTGGTGCCAGCTTAGAATTTGCACCACTTTAACTCTGCCCGTGGGTGTCGTAAGGGGCGACAAGGGATATCCACCAGGGGCGGGCAACAGCGCCCCCTGCAGAACGATTCTACCGCCTAACTGCGATACACAACCCGCATGCCCGGCGCGGCGTGGGGATTATGGGCATTACCCCCAAAAAGCCAATAAGGCGCTTTTCCGGGGGAGGCCTGCGTCCAGCAGTGGACCATCATAGGCTGGAGGTTGAGGAGGTATGTATAGAACTATGATTAGAACCCAGCAACAATAAATTTCAGTAGACAAGAAAAAGTCGAGACACGAGCCTGTATCGTCCAAAAACACTGTACTTTCTTTTTAGTAGAATGGTGACATTTAAGAAAAACAAAAACACCACAAATTATGTAACGTATCCCGAAGTGCTTCTAGTGCCAAAAAGCGTCTAATATCACTCGATGTTACTGACTGACGAAGATTGTTGATACACAAGTTAACAATCTTCTTCAAAAACAAAAAGCTTTAAAGAGATCCATGTATAACAGTAGCAACATTTAGAGCAATATTAAACTCAGCAACAACCAAATACACCACCTATCATACTCACGCATATAATTCCGCCGACAACGCAGTCGGCGAAAGAGATAGGTAAAGCTTCGTGTAGCTCTGTCTCGCTCTTTCATTGTTTGAAACAAATACTTTCAATGAATACCTTGACAGTCTGTCCAGAAGGTAGCCGCCCACCCATTTGGTCTTAGAATTGCGTTCTGCTCATTTTTAGGGTTTCGAGATCTCTGTCCTTTTTTTCCTCCTTAATATCTCGGCAACTACCGCAGCTATTATCTTGAAATTTATTATTATTTTCAACTAGCTGTACCCGCGACTTCGTTCGCGATTGCCTTACCGGCCGACTAATTAAGTTCACATTTGATCATAGTCTCTCATATTTTGAAACGCCGCCGTGCAAAAAATCGTGTAGGTTCTATGGGGGATAGCATGTTGTCATCTTCAATCCCATTCTTTATCCACACGACTTTTAGCTACGACTCGGCCAGCGTCAGTGTTAAGAAGTGTCATACTTTTTTCAATTCTTACTCATGGTTCCGTTCAGCTGGGGCCCTATTCTGCTATTCTAATCGCTTCACTATGACATCGAATGGGTATCGACACAGAATGACACGTTTTGGTATTCCACCTCAGATGAAAGAAATTATGATGAATGCAGATGGAGAGACGTGCGTCAAGTTTGAAACTATTAATTTATTTCGCACGCACTATCTGGAGTTTTAATAATCTAAGGATTCTACGTGATAATTCTGCGACGATTCCACTGTCATACTGAAGCAATTGTATTGCAGAATTGGGCTCCTGATCGATTTGACTGGACCACCGTAATTTTTTTTTCGTTAGTAGGTAGGTACAGTTGGCTGTGTACCACAGTAAAAAATATTTTTCTGTGGTTCAGTTAGTTTAATTGGACCACTTACTCCAACCAAACATCGGTAGTACAGATAACCGGACCAGCTAAACCACCTTATGTCATGTAAGGTAGGAACCTAACTTATTTTTCCAAGACGCACCACCTTATTAGGTCGGAACCTAACTAATGGGTGCGTCTGGGAATAATTAGATAGGAACTTACCTACCCTTTATCTACAATTTTTTTTCTTCAATCTACAGATTATTTCATAAATCTACTGATTTTCTACTCGACTTTCTACTGATTTAGTCAAATTCGATTTTGCAACACTGTTTCTAACAAAAAGAATGCATGATATCGGACGACGCGTAGACGTGTCGGGTTGCGCTGTTTAAGAATTCTACTTTTTCCTCTCTCCTAGGGGAACCTTACTGAATTCCAGGATAAAATGTATTCCATGTTTGAAATTTGTTCCGTTGGTCTGGGTGTTTTCTATGTATAATAAAAAATATCTATCTATGTAGTGTATTGTATTATGTATATCAGTTATCTAGTGCCCATAACACAAGCTCTGCTTAGCTTGGGGCTAGATAATGCTGTGTGAATTGTCCAGCATTATTTATTTATTATTTATTTATTCATGTTCTTCCTTGTAGTATGAAGTCAAAACCTATGTAGTTACGGCGTAATGCGCGGTGAAGGAATTTGACTTTCATCCCCTCTGCCAGGGGAACCTTACTGAATTCCGAGATAAAATGTATCTTTCCTCATAGTACGAACTAAAATTATGCCGAGTTGCATTCGAATTCATTAAGTAGTTCCGTCGTGATGCGTGGTTAAAGAATTTTAGTTTCATCCTCTCTCCCAGAGGAACCTTACTGAATTCCAGGATAAAATGTCCTTCCTTGAACTCAAATCGTACCAATTCAGTCCAACTCATTCATTAGTTTCGGCGTGATGCGCGGTGAAGGAATTTTACTTGTATCCCTTTTCCCAGGGGACCTTACTAAATTCTGGGATAAAATGTATCTTTCCTCGTAGTATCAACTCAAATTATGCCGAGTTCCATTCGAATTCATTCAGTTGTTCCGTCGTGATGCGCGGTTAAAGAATTTTACTTTCATCCTCTCTCCCAGGGGAACATTACTGAATTCCGGGATGAAATGTATCCCATGTCCTTCCTTGTAGTATGAAATCAAATCGTGCTGGGTTTCATTCCCACTCATTCAGCACTTTCGGCGTCATGCGCGGTAAAAAAAAATTACTTTCATCCCCACTCCCAGGGGAACCTGACTGAAATCCGGGATAAAAAGTATCCTATGTCCTTTTTCGTAGTATGACCTAAAATCGTGTCGAGTTTCATTTTGATACCTTCAGTAGTTTCGACGTGATGCGCGTTTAAGAAACAGACAGACAGACAGACAGACAGACAGACAGACAGACAGACAGACAGACAGACATGAATGAAAAAAATTACAGTTTTGGCTTCAGTATCGATAGTAGGGTGTCCTCCAACAAAAATTTTCAAAATATCTTCAATGTACAGAATTGGACCTGTTACAGTTTTATTATAAGTATAGATTCGAAATTTGAATTAAATTTGAAAATTTCCGTACAAATTGTGATGCCGAAATTTTAAGAGATCTACAAAGTAAAGTGGGGTATCAAATGAAAGGTGTATGTACATTTCAAAATAGTTTTTGAAATTTCTGTAGGTTAAAATACCTTTCGAAATATTTTCAAAAAAGTAAAAAAAATATCAATTCGCCCCCCCATCTCCGAAGTTGAGCGATCCATTTGAAATATAAATAGCGTTTGTAGATATGAATTTATATTTTTCAGAAAAATTATAAAGTAGTCTGTAAAAAGAACACTTTTTGAAAAATGGTCAAAAAGGGGGGGTATGGTTTTCAAAAGGGAGGAAACCCCACCAAGTGGGGTATCGAATGAAAGGTATTGGTTTGTACATAACAAAACAGTTTTTTAAATTTCTCGAAGTCTCTAACCGGTACCTTTAGTATACAGGGTGTAACAAAAATGAATGACCAAACTTTCAGGCAAGGTGTGGATTCGAACACTGAATTCAGGTTTTCGAAAAATTAAATAAATAGTTACGAAATTTTCACCACATTAGGCAATAGACTCTAATGCACGTGTCTATTTGGAATAAAAAAAATGGCCTGCGTACCTGTATTCATCTCTTTTGCCCATAACACCCAAACAGTGCATTAACGAGCGGCCGCCGCGGTCATCGACCCGCGCATAGTTAGTATATGTACATTCATTAAGCATGCACCTACCTACCTACTAAAAGATATCACTCCTAGCTTTTATTTTTTCATATCGTTGGCTAACTACCTTCATAATATTAGGATAAGACAATATTTAGTAACAATTCCGCGCAAAACCTCCTCCGACAAGATCCAACAAAATGTGATTTGCGTGTACCGCCCGCCCTCCCACAAATTGTTCCCACTTACAATCAGAGAATGTAAACAACTTTTGACTTTACGCAGGGAGCTAAATAGATTATATAGTACCTATATTATCTACTCACGAAATATTCTCAGCTTGCGCGTCCACGATCTCTGCGAGCCAGCACAGCGGCGCGCGCCCCTCCCCCCGCGCGAGCCGGCCCCGCACCGCTCCCGCGCGCCGCACCCCCCTCGCCTCCACCTCCCACCAGCCAGAGGGGGAAGACATGCGGTCAAGGTGTTTGGAAGAGAGAGATGTGCAGGTTTCTATGAAGGTTGGCCATGCCTGGAAAAGGAGATTATTCGATTAGATATTCAATGAAATTATTTTCTTTTTGGTAGTTCGACTGACAATCAAATAGTCATGTCACAATACTTTACCTACTCGATTTTGTTTATGAAGAGGTTGTAATCAATTTTGTTATTGTTGCAAAAAATTATGTAGGTCCAGGGTGGCTTTTAAAAAAAGACTTTAATATTTAACCCTAATTTATTAGTTAAAATTACAGAGTTGAGACTCGTTCGAAGTGTGAATCGAGAATGGGTAATTCCTTATAATCTAGGTAAAAGAAGACATCGCGATTGACGTCACTAACACGAGTCGTCGACAAAGCATAACACTCGAAGTACGTGCAGTATTAAGGTCGGTGCAAGCGCAGCACTTTCCATAGATCAGCCTTGCGTAACATTGCTCAACATTTTGTATTATTTTACAGACTTTACTCAGGCTTAGACGCTTAGACGCCTGACTTTATTTTTGGAATCAGAATACCAATGAGATTTTACCAATAGAGACGTCATACTCATTAGAAAGAAATAAAAACATGGCGATATTTTACTATAGCTACCTGCATAGGACTATGGAACTTTATTTGTATCACTGAGTACGTTAAAAGATAACAGAGATATATAGGACCCCGTTGTCAGAAAGAGATGAACATACTGTTCACACTTTACACGAGCGGCCAGCGGGCTGACGGCCAATGACAGCCTATGACGTCATCGGCTAGCAGCTAAGGAACGAACTAGGGGAAACGGGGGTAACGAGGCACCACTAAGAAAATAAACAGTAAATTTTAAATAAAAATGTTTGTTTACGAATTATAGAATTACATTCCTAGTATAGGTACATTTATGTGAGCACACTAGAAAAATACTTTTACTTAACTTAAGTGCCTTCTAATCGCTACATAGTATAAAACAAAGTCGCTTCCTGTCGGTGTCTGTCTGTCTGTCTGTCTGTGTCTATGTATGCTTAGATCTTTAAAACGATGCAACGGATTTTGATGCGGTTTTTTTTAATAGATAGAGTGATTCAAGAAGGTTTATATGTATCATACATGCATAATATAGTAGAGGAACACTGATAATTTTAGAGGTTTCTTATGTGATGTCGTAAATAAATACTTTTTTGCGCTTACATTGCAAACGCTGGCTGAACCCTACGAGATAGATCAAAATAATGTACTACAGTATTGTACACCTTAAAAAGGTCTATAAAAAGTCTACGACTCGTACCCATTTCTCCCTAATTAATTCTTCTTTAGGAAATCTAAAACAAAATAGAAGCAAATGTTGAAAGTCAAATCCATCTCTTAATTATCCTACTACGAAAAATAATTGGAAAGTAGTGGTGAAAAATAATTTTGTTGCATTGCGTGATCATATTACCCATATCACCCTAACCTCCCTTAGCGTCGGTCGAACCGACAACACCGCACGCCATTATCTCGTTCTCTCTGTCACTCATGAATGCAACGCACTACGTCTTGTCTCGTTCGTGTAAATGGCAAAGCGGCAACGCCGCGGCAGTGATTTTTTAATATAAAATTAATGATTTTCCATTTTAAATAGACTAAACAGTACTTACAAAATGGAAAGATACATCCTGCCTGTTTTTTACAGCTGTCCCAGTATAATTTTTGCACTTTCGAAACACAAAATGTGGCATTTTCGTTTGTTTTACTTTTCTCTAAAATCCCGCAACGTACGTTCGTATCGCGGCGCGACGCAGAGCGGACTGAGTTCAGTCAAGTGAATTCACCTGGTTTTGTCTTGCCGCGCAGACCTCAGTAAAACGCATCTACCTCAGTTTATATATAATATCATTGCAGAATACTCAATAGAATAAAATAGTAAGTATTATTTTTGTTATTTTATTTGCTACTTGCTTTAGCTGCATAACACGCGTTTTTACGTGAGAAAACGTAAGATAGATTGAGTTACTGTGGTAAACTATATTTTTTACCATGTCGGCTCGATAAAAATCGAAACTTTCGTAAGTCCGTTCGTAAGTCCCCGTATTTTTAGAGTCGAAAGATTGTTACCGTCAGGATGATGCGTCACCTGTCGTATTAAACGTTGCAATGCTATCCAAAAATTGCTTCCCATTTGCTTCTATCTGTTTCCCACAATAAGAAAATTGCTTCCTTTATATTTTAAAAGATATTCAACATTTCAAGGTGACCGTTCATTCTGACGTCAGAATGGCCGGTCACCTGGCCCGTAGACTATGTGCGCTGTTGAATCGCTGAAATTTATATATACCAATAATTGCTTCCTATTTGCTTCCTTCAAAGCCTTCAAACCTAGATCCTGTACTTATCAAGGAAAACAAGATCCGTCAAGTGCGAGTGTAACTCGCGCGCCGAGGGTTTTGAACGTTTGTCAACAAATATGTACCAAAAGTACTGGTTAGAGACTTCGCAATTTAACGAATACCTAAGAATAGTAGGTACCAACCTACATTTCAGATGGATCTCTCTGCATGCTTCGGTTATATTGGTGGTTCGGATAAGGGGGGTAATGGTAAATTATTTGACTTTTTTCGAAATATTTCAAAAAGTATGAAAGCTACAGAAATTTGAATAACTGGTTTGAAATGTCCAAACCAATACCTTTCATTTGATACCCCATTCGGCGGGGTAGCCCCCCTTTTGAAAAATATTCCTTTTTGACCATTTTTCAAAAAGTGTTCTTTTTACAGACTTCTCTATATTTTTCCTGTAAAATATAGATCCATATCTACAAACGCTTCATACATTTTAAATGGATCGCTCGGCAAACTTCGGAGATAGGGGGGGGGGGGGAATGGGTTTTTTTTCGACTTTTTTCAAAATATTTCAAAAACTATGAAACCTACAGAAATTTAAAAAACTGTTTTGAAATGTCCAAACCAATACCTTTTATTTGATACCCCACTCGGTGAGGTAGCTTCCCCTTTTGAAAGTTATTCCCCCCCTTATTGACCATTTTTCAAAACGTGTTCTTTTTTCAAACTTCTCTATATTTTTCCTGTAAAATATAGATCCATGTCTATAAACACTCCATACATTTTACATGGATCGCTCTGCAAACAATGGGTATTTTTTCGACTTTTTTCGAAATATTTTAAAAAGTATGAAACCTACAAAAATTTCAAAAACTATTTTGAAATTAACAAACTTATACCTTTCATTTGATACCCCACATGACCCTGTAGGTATCTTTTAAAATTTCGGCATCACAATTTGTATGGAAAATATCCATTTCATTTTTCATTTATTTTCATTTATTTTTCTCTAAATCTGTACAGGCGAACGAAATGTATTATTATTTTAAATTTCAAGTTGATAGCTGCAGTAGTTTTTGAGTTATTAAGGAGAGAAAAAAGGACAGACAAAGCGAGACCATAAGGGTTTTGAAACCGATCTTCGATCTTCAAAACCCTAAAAAGATATATCGATATAAGATGATTGGGTCAGCCCAGTGCCTGTCAAAAAATGCAGAGCAAAAGTGCAGTCATAGGTAGGTAATTGCATTTAGGTACAGTCAGCGTCAAATTGATATGAGCGTCTAGAGTAGTCAAAATGATCTGAAAAACATAAAAGCAAGCATATACATACAGTTATAAAACCTGACGCTCTGTACTAGATTTAACTGTGTTACGGCACGGTAAGCTTCAAACCTTCTAATATATCACGTAATTATGTCGACGAATACGACGGTACCTTTAATAGAATTCACTTCTAGACACAGTCTTGACAAAATATCAAATTATTTTTGTACTAAACGTGAGCGACAAGTGTAAAATATGTTTTTCGACAAACATTTTGTAGAAAACAGTGAGCTGAGACGGGTTTGGAGGGCTGGATTCGGAAGAATAGAAGAACCCGAGGAAAACACCAGTTTTCCGAATTTCCTTACAAATCTCAACGAATGTGTCAGGAGCGAAGACCCGCATCCAAGAAGTCGACTGTCTCTGAGGACTTCTTCCGTTCTGGTGGAAGGAGCAGCCAGGATCTACAGACAGGAACTGAGCAGGCTGGTGGAAGATTTGTCTGATGTTGACCGACTGATGGCGAATCGGGACAAAAGGAAATCGACGGACTCTGAAAGAGATACTCCTACTGACTCTTCCAATTCTGCTGTGCCTTACGATACCCCTCAACACATGCGGAGACAAATTCCAAGATATTCAGATGTGTCCATTCAAAAACCTCATAATGAGTTCATCGCGTCATTAAAAGCCGACTTTGGTCATTCTTTGAGCTCTGTAAGCAAGTCAACCAATAGTCAACAGAGTTCACGAGATGATGGTCAAAACGGCCAATCAGCGAAGAGACGAAAGATGACAGATGAAACAAACAGAAGCACAGAATACCCTTCATCTCTTGATCTCACAACTGTCATAAACTCTGAAGATCCAATTTCTGATGAGGCTCCTAATCTGGCTGATGATAATCAGAATATTCTTGAGATAACTGAATTCCTCGTTCGGCTCGCGCGGTGTGCACACGCATTTACCTCACTAGTGCGTTAACGCGGCTACCAGTTTTGCATTCACACTAGAGTGGTCCACCGCTCGATAAATCGGATATCGATAAAACTGGACCTTCGTTGAACATGGACCGGTATCTAGTCCGGACTTCGTCAACTGAAAGCCTCCCCAACAAAAGATCTGCCGATGGTGACATTTGGATTAAACCCAAAAGATCTCGAAACAGCGGCAGAACTACCAGTCAGGTAAACATCAGTACGAGCAACCGCTTCAAAGGGCTATCAGATATGTCCGACTGCGATCAAACAGAAGCTTCAAAATCAGTACCTGAATCTCGCACAGGTCGAATCCCAGCTATAGTGGTGGAAATCAAAGAAGAGTGGTCTCATCAAGCGATCACAACCTTGATCACCAAGTTCACAAAAGATTTTTATCTTCAGTATCGTCGCAATGGCAAGGTGGCTATTCATTGCTACACCAATGATAGTCACCGCATGGTAACTGAGGGCCTGCGTGCAGAAAATGTCCTTTTTCATACTTTTTCACGAAAAGAAGAAAGGAGCTACAAGGTCATTGTGCGCGGGATACCAGCAGAAGCCATTTCTCTAGTACGAGATGATCTTGCGGTTCTGGGCTTTGTTAATGCCACAGTGAACCCACTCAAAAGCTCATCTGCGGTGAACACGACGATGGCTTGCCCACCTTTGTTGGTACAACTACCAGCAGGTTCTGACATCGTTAAATTCAGACAAACCAAATACCTTTGCAACTGCGTCATAAAGATCGAAAGATTCAAGCCCAAGTCTTCTTCTGGTACGCAGTGTTACCGTTGCCAAAACTTTGGACATGCATCCAGAAACTGCAACCTTCCTGTTCGATGCGTTAAGTGCATTGGGATGCATGCTACTCAAGATTGCCCTAAAAAAGAGCGTATTAGCCCCGCGCAATGCTGCAATTGCAAGGAAAACCATCCTGCCAATTTTAGGAAGTGCCCCGCTCGTACTGCCTACCTTGAGCGGCTCCAGCAGAAAAAACGTGATCCAAAGACACAGCACAAACCAGCAATTGCAACGGAGAAACGCTTGTTCTCACAAACCACCCCATCAGAGGCACCTAGTCTTTCAAGTGGCCAACCTTGCGTTACGACTAAGACAACTTCAACGACCTCAGCAAAGGCTCCTAGGCAATCAAGTGGCCTACCTCGCGCCTCAGTCTGGACCTGCGCCCCATCAAGGATGACTAAGGATGACGAAGCTGTACACGCATCCCAACCTGAGGCACCACCCCAGCCGGATACTGAAACACAGGAGATGCTTGACATCTTCAACGCTATCAGGCGTATCAAGCACAAATTCTCTTCATGTACTAGTATGATGGATAAGGTCATCCTCATCATGACACATTTGAATCAGTATGTTTGACACAAGTGAACTTCGAATCATGTTTTGGAATGCGGACGGCATACGCACAAAGCTCCTTGAACTCATAGATCTTGCAGTAGATAAATTATCTGCTGACATAATTGCAGTTTGTGAAACAAGACTTGCCAAGCAAATCACTCTACAAATCCCAGGTTTCTGTTGTTATCGACAGGACAAATTGAACTGACGCGGTCAGGGTGTTGCTATTTTTATTAGAAATACAATTCCCCATATGCAAAAATCAGCTCCTAGAACAATGCGACATATGGAAGCTATCGGCGTAGAAGTTGGCATTTTGGGTAAGAGATACTGTATTTATTCTGTCTATCAGTCTCCTAATTTACCACTTATTTATCGGGACTTGAAAGCCCTCTTCGACTCCAGCCGGCATGTCTTACTCGCGGGTGATTTTAACGCACGGCACCCTCATTGGTGTCGACATAGCGCTATGAACCCGCATGGTAAAAACCTTTATAACCTTATGGTCCACAATGAATTCAGCATACATGCTCCCCCAACCCCAACTCTAGTTCATTATAGAGTTGAGCTAAAGCCTTCTACTCCAGATCTGGTTTTGGTGTCAAATATTCACTCCTCAATAACCCCAGCTACCGTTGCAGCTCTATCTTCGAACCACTTACCTGTTCTCTTTAAGCTAGAAGGTACTAACCGACATGAGAATATTAAAATAATGTACAATTATAATCGAGCTGACTGGTCTAGATTTCGCTCAATTTTGAATGATGATATCTCACTCTCTAGTTCCGTTTTTAGCTCTGTTGACGCAATAGACGAGGCTGTACTTACCCTGACTAATGCTCTTAAGAAGGCCAGAGACCTTTGTGTGCCGAAGGTAAACTCCAAAAAAGTAGCTCATCCATTACCAAAATTTTTAAAGAAATTGATACAGCGTAAAAACACCCTTCGCTTTCGTGAGCTCCGTACACCAGAGCTTAGTACTCGTAAACTCATAAGATTCGAAATTAATGACTTACAGGCTAAGATTAAACAGGCTGTAAAAGTATATAATGATAATATCTGGAATAGCAAATTATCAAAAGCCGATAAAGCTCCATCAGACTTGTGGCGTATAGCAAAATCATTACAGAAGAAGTCCATTACTATTCCACACCTTGAAAAGCCTAACAGGGAACTCACATCATCCGTGGTGGAGCAGTGCAACATTCTAGCTTCAGCTTTCAAGGAAAATATGAGCCTTACATTGGATTGGTGTGATGATGAAACTAACCATGAAGTAGCTACTTCTATTAATTGTCTAAAATCATATAACGTCTCTAATCAGGTACGCCTTGCGACTCCACGGGAATTTTTCTAGCATATTCGTACACTAAAAATCCGAAAAGCCCCCGGCGAGGATGATGTTCATAATATACTCTTAAAATATATGCCGCAGAAATGCTTAGTACTTCTGACCAAACTTTTTAACGCATGCCTTAAACTTCAATACTATCCTTCGTCTTGGAAAACTGCTAAAGTTATAGCTCTTCCTAAGCCAGGGAAGGACCACAAACAAGCAGTAAATTACCGTCCAATCAGTCTGCTGTCTACTCTCGATAAGGTATTTGAGCGCGTAATCTATAAAATAAATAAATAAATAAATAAATAATGCTGGACAATTCACACAGCATTATCTAGTCCCAAGCTAAGCAGAGCTTGTGTTATGGGTACTAGATAACTGATATACTTAATACAATACACTACATAGATAGATATTTTTTATTATACATAGAAGACACCCAGACCAACTATGACCGCTTAATGGCATCTCTTGAGCAAAAATTCATTAACGAACAATTCGGTTTTCGCAGGTATCATTCGACCATACAACAACTGGCTAGAGTCAGCGAGCACGCTGCTCATAATCTAAATTTGAGGAATTCGACAGGAATGTTTTTACTTGATATTGAGAGAGCATTCGATACTGTCTGGCACGATGGTCTCCTACATAAACTTTATACGTATGGCATACCAATCGACCTAATAAAACTAATAAAATCTTATTTAGAGACCCGTCACTTTAAAGTGTACATCAATAACGAAATCTCAGACCTTCAAAGTATCCCAGCTGGTGTCCCTCAAGGCTCCGTACTGGGGCCCCTGTTGTATCTAGCCTACATTAATGACATTCCTAAGCAACCGCGAACACACCTTGCATGTTTCGCGGATGATACCGCATCCTACACTTCTAACTCTGACGAGGATCTAATCGTTAGTAGACTGCAACTATCGTTGGATTTACTTTCTACATATTTTCATAAATGGCGACTCAAGTTAAACGAGTCCAAAACAGAAG
The DNA here is from genome assembly GCA_949316285.1 of Eupithecia subumbrata. Lineage (NCBI taxonomy): Eukaryota > Metazoa > Arthropoda > Insecta > Lepidoptera > Geometridae > Eupithecia > Eupithecia subumbrata. Next base: position 10,379,395 of record OX438630.1, on the reverse strand, counting down.
CCATCATGTTCTCTCGTAAACGTAAAGGCCCCATTAAAAGACTAGTTCTAAAAGACTACCAAATACCCTGGAATAAGAATGTGAAATATCTTGGCGTTTACCTTGACAGTAAGCTTAACTGGTCATCTCACGTAGAATATTCTCGAACTAAAGGACTTAAAGCTTTTGGTGCCCTAAGTCCTATAATGAATAGGCATAGTAATCGGAGCCCTACAACTAAAATTAAAATTTACACCACACTGATTCGCCCTTGTCTTTCTTATGCTGCACCGGTTTGGAGTAGCACCTGTGACACAAACTATAAAAAACTGCAAGTTTTGCAAAACAGAGCGTTTAAAATAGCCTACAACACTGCCTTTCGCACAAATATTAACAAATTACACCTAAAATTAAAATTTCCAACCATAAAAAGTTTTATAGTATATTTGGCAAAAACTTTTTATTTACTACGCACTGGTAATCACAAAAATAAACTTGTCTCATCAATCGGAAAAACACGCACATACAATCTTCCGTACATCGATACTTACAACCGATATCGTTTACCACATCACTATTTGCTGGACGAACACAAAGGCGGGCCTGAGCCAATGGCGACTTCATCGTCCAATGGCGGCTCCAATGACTCTAGTTAACCCGTTCGTTGTCACGTGCCAACCAACTGTCTGTCCATGTACTTAATCTTACTTCTTATTGTTAACCATTTTATGCTAAAAACTTAATTCCTATCAATTTTCATATTATATATATTATTATTTTCACTGTAGGATAAATTTAATGTATTTTATTTCAGAGTTAAGTTACCTAAACTTATGTTCAAATTAATTAATGTTCATTATGTTGGAATTAATTTCAATTTTTTATTTTATTGGAAACAATTTACTTTTAACAGATTATAATACTATTATACTTATTCATTAGATTATGCAACTTTATTTATTTAAAGTTATTTAAGTCCCTACTTCATATTTCTCAAAAAAAATGTTAATAGGTACATTTGCAAAAAAAAAAGCATTACCTCTAACTTTGACTAGCATCAAACTGTATCATTCTCTATGAGGTCGCGCAAAGGGTTAAATAATTCTGCAGATAGTGCCACGAACCGCTCGCGCCCACATTCCAGGAGTTTCTGCTGGAAGTTGAGGGTAGGCAGGCCGCCGCCACGCCCGCCAGTGCGTTTGCTGTTCGCATTCAATTTAAACTATTTAAATGAATTAGTTTCGTCTATTCCTTGTATTGCATGATGAGGATTTAGGTACCCGTGAATATGTAGTTGTATACGCATTGTTAAAAACACACTGAGCAAAGTGAATGTACCTTATATGAAATGATTCATAGTTGTTTATTGCCGTGGTTACACCACAAATTATGACCGATTTAATAAGTATTTTAAATATCCATAAATAGATTTCTATTTTATCAAAAAACTGTAAAAAGTGTGTGTAACCTGTTTAGTTATTAAATTCCTTAGTTTGATAAGTAAATCTGAACTGTGTTTGGAAATTGTGCTTGTATAATGTAATCTATATATATAAAAGAAAGTCGTGTTAGTTACACTATTTATAACTCAAGAACGGCTGTACCGATATGGCTGAAAATTGGTGGTTAGGTAGCTTAGAGCCAGGAGATGGACATAGGATACTGTTTATAAAACAAATAAAAAAAAAATTGGCGTACTTTTAAGGCAAAGCCTAACTTAGATAATAGGCTACTTAATATACCGAAAATACGCGTGCGAAGCCGCGGGCGGAAGCTAGTATGTTAATAAAGAACTTTGAAAAACAAAAACAAAACAAAATCAGAATATTCTTGAGATAACTGAACAACCAACAAATAATGCAAACGCAGATTCCGATGATCAAGCTGATAGTAAAACTGATCAAAATGAGACGGAGAAAAGCTCTGAAGAAGAAATATCTCGTGAATCCTTATAGCTCCACATTCACAGATTTTGCTGTTGCGTTACCAAACCATCCAGATACCGAAATTGCTGAAACACACAAAGAAAGAGCGAAATCTACGGCTGATAAAAACTCTGAAGAAATTATAAACGAGGCAGCTACAAGGAACGAATCTGATGGAAATATCAACATAACGAAGAAGACTGAAAAGGAGATTTCAAGTGCTGTAAGATTCTCTCATGATGATGTAGTCAAAGACTCTGACAATGGTAGAGTTTGTCTCTCCTATTTTGCCTTCACGCAAGGTGCGGAACTCAATTCGGAGTACAAAGATCATCAATAGATCCGCATTGAAAAAGGGCAAGCGTCACAGACTGAAGACATCTCTTTTCATCCCCGAACGAGTGAAAGAGAGCAAAGTGTAAATGAAAATCTTCCATTTGGATATTTTTTGATCCATGATACCTATAGGTCGAGGTATCTGAACTTGTAGGTCTGCTTAGATAAATCTGTCCTCTGCTGCTTTTTTAAAGAAGTAGTACCTAATCATAATTTATAATATCTTAATTTGTTTAAAATATCTCCATGATGATGATGATGATACCTATAGGTCGAGGTATCCCTCCAAACTGCCGTGTGGTGCCGGCATAGAATTGCACCACCCCAATTCCTCCCGTGGGTGTCGTAAGAGGCGACTAAGGGACACACGCACCGGGGGGCGGGCAGCAGCGCCCCCTGCAGAACAACTTCACCGAACTGCGATCCCCAACCCGCATGCCCAGAGTGGGGATTATGGGCATTACCCCCCAATGATTAATAAAGCCAAAAAATGGCCCCCAGTTCCCGGCCGCCTCGCTATTCCTGGCCATGGCAGCGGCCATGGTAACGGCGGGGCAGGGGGTGCTAGGAATCACCGGGCTACCTCAGGCTACCATACATTACGCAAACCGACCCTGGCAACGTTCAACGGACGCACTCTGAGGCTTGACCACCATCTAGCGCAGTTGGAAGTTGAGTTAGAGAACATTAAATGGCATGTTCTGGGGTTATGTGAAGTCCGTAGAGAGGGGGAGGACACCATAACAGACCCATCACACTCCTGAGCCACGTCTATAAGCTGTTCTCACGAGTGGTCACAAATCGTCTCGCCAGGAGACTCGACGAGTTCCAGCCACCGGAACAGGCCGGGTTCGGCGGAGGATTTGGCACCATAGACCACATTCACACAGTGAGGCAGATTATACAGAAGTCCGAAGAGTATAATCAGCCTCTGTGTCTGGCCTTTGTGGACTATGAAAAGGCCTTTGACTCTGTCGAAACCTGGGCTGTTCTGGAATCCTTACAGCGATGCCAAGTAGACTATCGTTATATCGAGGTGCTGAGATGCCTCTACGAGGCCGCCACCATGAGTGTCCAAGTACAGGGCCAGCAGTCTAAACCCATCCAACTGCGCAGAGGAGTTAGACAGGGGGATGTTATATCCCCGAAACTGTTCACGAGCGCGTTGGAAGATATGTTTATGACGCTGGACTGGAAAGGTAAGGGCATCAACATAAACGGCGACCACATCTCACACCTGCGATTCGCTGATGACATAGTCTTAATGGCGGAGTCGCTAGAGGAGCTGAACCAAATTATGCTGGACAGCCTAGCCTCAGCCTCGCGACCCGATGCGTCGCGAGGCTGAGGCTAGGCTGTCTTGGCATGAATTTGGATAAAACCAAAGTCATGATCAGTGGCCTCATTGATCCGGGACCGGTCGTCGTACATGGCCACCTTCTCGAAATTGTTTCCGAGTATACTTACCTTGGGCAAATTCTGCAGTTGGGTAAAATATAATTTTGAGAAGGAGGCTAGGAGGAGGATCCAGCTGGGCTGGGCAGCGTTTGGGAAACTACGTCGAGTCTTCTCGTCATCCATACCACAATGCTTGAAAACTAAAGTTTTCAATCAGTGCGTCCTACCCGTCATGACCTACGGAGCTGAGACGTGGACACTCACGGTAGGGCTGATCCACCAGTTCAAAATCGCTCAGCGAGCTATGGAAAGAGCTATGCTCGGAGTCTCTCTGAAGGATAAAATTCGTAACGTATACATCCGACAGAGAACCAAAGTTATCGACATAGCTCAAAGAATTAGCAAGCTGAAGTGGCAGTGGGCCGGCCATATCTCGCGAAGAACCGACAACCGCTGGGGTAAACGTGTTCTTGAGTGGAGACCACGACTCGGCAAACGTAGTGTTGGACGCCCTCCGGCCAGGTGGGATGACGATCTGCGAAAGACTGCAGGCAGATGCTGGATGCGGCAAGCTGAAGACAGGGCGCTATGGCGCTCATTAGGGGAGGCCTATGTCCAACAGTGGACTAATATGGGCTGATTCAGTAATTCAGTAATTCATTTATTTGCTTGTGAATCAGGTAGGTATACAGTCAGTTATTAGGACTTAGTCTAGATCGCTAGATTCTGCCACTTGAGCATACAAACATTCATTAGGTATTACAATAAATTTTGGTTTCAAGAATTTTTAAAATAACATATTATAGGTATATTACTAAATGAAACAGCATGCATTAATTAAACAGATGTCCAACCATCATTGTAAGTAAATAAATGTCAGGTAATTAATGTCAAATTTATACATTTAATATAATTAGTCAAATGAAATTAATACTTCAAAAAAATTATAGATAATGATGATGTCAATAGAAGAATAAAACAGTCAAAATCAAAAACATATTAATTTAAGCAATAGTACGGTCAGTTAAAAAATCATTCACAGTGTAGTAGGCTTTTTCAATTAGAAAATCATTTAGTTTGTCACCAAATTGTTTACTGGACAGCTCACGAATAGATTTTGGTATTTTGTTAAGGATTTTAGGTGCCATACAAAACATACTTGAACGCAACATTTTTACATGGCACATTGCGTAATCTACCCTCTAACCGGCTTCCAATTGCAAACCCTTCAAATAGCTCAGGATTATTTTTTACGAAAACTGCTACCTCGTAAATGTATATTCCTGGAAATGTAAGCAGTTTTAGTCTAGGAAAGTGAGTTTTACAGGAGTCCCGCCTTTGTAAGCCACAAATTGCTCTTAGACAGCGTTTTTGTGCTTTAATAATAATAATTCATTTATTTCAGACCATAGACAAGTTACAGATCTAATTTAACTTATTCTACGGTCCATAGTAATATATACCTTAAAACTAACATACATAAAATATAAAAACTTAATTAATAACACATCGTTTGTGATTACGGCGTCGACGTGTAAGTGACGCAATCAGGCTTTAAATACTCTAAGACTGTCGGTCGAGTTCCCCCAAAACATAATGCCGTATCTCAAAAGGGAGGATACATACCCGTGATAAGAAGTGAGTACGGTGGATATATTAGAAGTTTTACTTAATTTAAAGAGAGCATACGAAAATTGTTTTAGTCTTTTACTAACAGTATCAACGTGTTGCTTCCAATTTAATTTATTGTCGATAGTAAGACCTAAAAACTTGGTAGAGTCTACTTCAGTGACTTTAGTACCAAAGTAGTCAATGCCAAGCCAACATTAAGATTAACATTACCTCTGTGTTTAAAATTCATTAAATAAGTTTTTGTCAGATTTATTTTCAAATTATTCGATGAGAGCCAGTTAATAATAGATGTCAGTGTAGATTTGATGTCCAATTCGAAATTGTGTTTCTTATTGTTAATGAACAACACGGTACTGTCATCGGCAAATAATGTTATAGGATGTTTAGTAACCTCAGGCAAGTCATTAATGTAAGTCAGAAATAGAAGTGGTCCCAAAGCGCTACCTTGGGGTACACCGTGTGACACCATTCTGGGACATGATTCGTATATGGTATCAATGTGAGTTTTCAGGCATATTTTATTGACTCGGGTCACTTGACTTCTATTACTAAGGTATGATTTTATGAGGGCATTTGCTGTACCTCTAACACCGTAAACAATTAGCTTATGAAGTAGTTTATCATGATTAACATGGTCAAACGCTTTGGTCATATCCATGTATAACGCAATTACATTTTGATTGTTGTATTTACTGGTCATTACCTTATTGAGGAAGTCAAAAATAGCTTTATTAATAGACCGAACTCGTCTAAACCCATACTGGTTATTACTTAATATACTATTGTCTTCCAAGTAGTTATAGAGTTTGCTGTAAATAACTTTTTCAATTATCTTGGAGAACACTGGGATTAGAGCTATGGGTCTGTAATTTCCTACACTATCTCGTGATCCTTTTTTGTGTAAAGGTTTTATGATAGTTTTTTTAAGTGTATCTGGAAAAACGCCTTGTTCAACACAGTTATTGACTAAAATACTCATGATAGATGATATGAATGGAGCAACATCTTTAATAATTTTAGTAGAAATACCGTCGAAACCTACACTATTAGTATTTTTCAGTGAGAATATTATTTTTAGGATGTCATGAGGCACTGTAGGTGTCAAAAGATAGAATTAGGTTTATTGTGTCTTAAAATTTTATAATGAATGTCATTTCCATGGTCAAACTGATCTACAATGTCAATAAAATAATTATTAAATTTATTTGCGATATCGTTGGGATTAGAGCGTGTAAACCGATTAATCGATTAATCGAAAAACCGATTAATCGACTGATTTTACGTCGGTCATTCATCGGTTTTTTTTTGTCAAAATAATCGGGTTTTCGGTTTTTTTTAATGATTGATAAATGACAAATTTATTTATAACCTCGCCTAGCCCAGCACACACAGCCTTGATTTTTAAGCGCGTCTTGTGTCCAACTAATTATTTTACAACATTTATTGCGTTAAAATTACAAAAATACAAACAAACACCTTTCAGAAATCTTTTCAAAGTTCAAAGTCAAGCGCGCTGCTTTTGACCGCATAGAAAATGGTTATTGAATGTCGTCGTGCAAATAAACTACTAGAATGACACGTTTTGGTATTCTACCTTAGATGAAAGAAATTATGATGAATGCAGATGGAGAGACGCGCGTTTTATAATAATAATCTAAGGATTCTACGTGATGATTCTGCGACGATTCCATTGTCATAGTGAAGCCATTGTATTACAGAATTGGGCTCCTGATCCATTTGACTGGACCACCGCATTTTTTTTCGTTAGTAGTTAGGTACAGTTGATTGTGTACCACAGTAAAAAATATTTTTCTGTGGTCCAGTTAGTTTAATTGGACCACTTACTCCAACCAAACTTCGGTGGTACAGTTAGCTGGACCAGCTAAACCACCACCTATCATGTTCATGAATATCGCATGGACCATTTGTACATTTTACTTTGCACAAATAGGTATCGACGCACTCATTATTTAGGTTCCTTGACGACTCTCTCAACGCACTTGTGTCTCTTCGGTCTCATTATCAGAACAAAAAGTAGAACTCATTATCTGTGACATAATGTTAACTATGTGTTTCAAGTTTATTTGAGAATAAGAGAGAGTTGAATACTACTAAATAAAAGTAGATTGCTTGAAATAACATAGATTATGTTTTTTCAAATATAAATTGTTGATCAAAATCACGACGTCATTAGTAACTTTTAGATCTGATTTATCATAATGTTTTAGGATTACTATTTTTTGATTTTTATAACTTTATTTGAGCAAGAGTGAGTTGAAAATTACCAAATGTTAAATCCATGTTAAAGGGCAATTATATTGGTGTTAAAAGCAATATTAAAAGTTCATTTTTATTCAAATTTTATGTTATTTCGTCCCTAGATACCCATGTAAAAAAAACTCGAAAAATAACCGAAAAAACCGGTTTAGCCGGTTGTGAAAAAAAAAATAACCGTAAAACCGGTTTTTTTAAACAACCCGGTTTTTACATGCCCTAGTTGGGATCTGAGATGATTCTATCATTTTCCTTTAATTTGTTAATGTTTTCACGTGGTGCATTGGAATTATACCGGTTTATTATGTTCCAAGTCGCTTTTGATTTGTTGGTATTTATGTAGTATTCATTTTGTGATTTTTGTGTCAATTTAATTATTTTGTTATACCGGTTTGTATATGTCATCAGCATTTCTTTGTTATACGTGTTACGGCTAAGCCTATACTTCCACAGTAAGTTCCTCTTTTTCTTACTACAGAGCTTTATGCCGATTGGAGATCCATTTTGGTTTTATTTGTGTAGGAATTTTTAACTTGACAAACGGAAAACACAAATCATAAAATAAAACAAAGGTATCGTGAAATAATTTAAACGCTAAATTAGGGTCATGCATATTTGTGACGTCTGTGAATGAAAGTTTGCTAATACAGTTCTTAAACTTTCCGCGATTTTCGTCACTGTAATCACGTCTAAGAGTGTACCAGTGTTTCAGTGTGCATGTTTTCTTTACTGGTACTTTTATTAGCTGGCCAAAATGATCTGACAGTGCAAGATCCACAATCTCTCCACTGGTGCCTGAAATATTATGAGCGACATTGTCTAAGCCAGAATTGCTATCTGGTCGTGTAACATGTTTAAATTGAAGCCTTAGATTGTATGTCGCTAATTTATTGTAGAGGTCTCTAGCTATTTTGTATTTTTTAAAACGTCAATATTAAAATCACCGCAAATTATAATTTTGTAGTCCAAAGAAAGAGTGTATTTTGATAGTATTATGTCAAGTTTAGAAAAAAAATCGTCGGCCATATATTTATTTTCTCTTGGTGGGCGGTAAATGCAAACTACAATTAATTTGTGCTGCGGTAGGCGTATTGCAGAACATTCCACGATCATGGGTATGGAAAAGTCAACTATATTCTGTATATTTTCAAAGTTGTGGTAATGGTCACGGACTAAAATACATGATCCACCTTTACGTATAGATCTACAGAAAATGATGATGATGATGATGATGTCTCATTTTGCTTAGCTGACCGATATTACCCGACATTACTCTACATCTTTTTACCTAAGGCCCCCTGATGTGCGACACGTTGATCAGCGCACAATATCTTTTTAACTAATATTCATAATTTTTCACCATATCAACCGGAAAAATGTGAAAAAAGCCGGTTTTCAATGCATGAAATAAGTTTAACTTTTTTCAACTGTATCAACTTGAAACTCCGTTTTTGCATAAAAATGCCAAAGTAAAATACAAACTTTTTTGTGTTATTTTGAGAGCTAAAGAACCCATAAAGTTTTTGAAATTAACAACAACTTATCCAGTCAGGGTTATGTATTTTTTTTTTTCAAGTTGAAATCAAGTTAAAAATTCTCTCAAACATAATTTTTTATTTCGTGATTAAAATCTGAGCTACTTGTTGTGAGAACTTTAGTGTTAGTATTTTTACAGACAAACACGTATGCTAGCCATGATACCTATAAACAAAAAAAAATCTCAAAGAATCGCTTCACAGAAAAAATTATAGCTTAAAACGTCAAAAATTAAAAAAAAAAAAAAAAATTAATCAAAAAAGTTATTATCTCGAAAACTACAAAAATCGCGGAACATACTTCTGCTCACCTAATATCCTGTATCGAGTCCTAGGTTTTTTATAGGCCTAGATGGCCCTTAAAATAGTAGCCAATCCTCAGCTGTTAGAGTTATCAAAAAGTAGCTCAACTGATCCATATCAATAAGTCGGAAGCGTCCCCAAGACGCTGGCTGCATTGCCCCGCTGTATATAATATAAATACATATTTATTTTATTTCTATTATTTGATTGTGAGTTTCTTTGTGAATAAAGGTTTTATCAATTAACATTTCTGTATTTCAGGAAATCTAATCAGAGATTTTTCTTTAATTTCTTTTTTCCAGGCGCTTGTCAAATCATTGGTCAACGAATCAGCGATCCAGAAACTGGCCGTTAGGCGTAGTATTCGAGATACTATTGGTAGATTTTACACTTATCCGCTTAGCTCGAAGATACGATGTCAAAAAAAACTTACCACATTGTCATCAGCAATAACAGTAAAGTAATGCTCCATCAACTGGGATATTAACGTTCTATTTGCGTCGTGTATACTCTCGCAGTCCAAGCAATCCTTTATCAGTTTCAACTGTTTTATGAACAGGTATTCGTCTTTGCCAAATTCTGAGGACTCTTTGCCAATTCCTGAGATCTCTTTGCCAACTTCTGAGGACTTTTTGTCAATTTCTGAGTATTCTTTGCCAATTTTAGCGTTTTTGTTATTTTTTGGTGTTGGAGTAAGAAGGGTTTTTTCGTAAGGTACTTTAGCCTTAATTCGAGAAATAGGGGAGTAAGCATCTGCTAACGTGCGTTCTAAAGGAACTCTGAGTGAATTAGGCGGGATGCTACGTGTTAGGGTGGGAAGAAGGGTGTAGAAAAGAATTATGTCGGATTCCTGAAACAAAAAGATTGTTTATTGACTATTTGTGGATTCACTACACGCTTTTTTCGTGTATTGTGTAAGGAAATAAAGCTCATTTTATTTTATTTACTTCAATCTAGTCCCAAAGAACAGAGAATTCGTTTAAGGGCTTTATAATTTTAAAAGTTAATGGTACGATCTAATGTGAATGTGCTATATTTACCTCTGAATCTCCATTTTTAAGACTGTCTACCCAATTTTCCGCAACGGCTCTGGCAGATGGTGATATCTTTAACAATGAAAAAAATATAATGTTTTTTTTATCACAAATATACATATAGAGTGCTTTTCACGAAAGAAGTCTCCTAGACGCAGCGCTGTAGACAGTGAAACCGAATGAATTTAGTGAATTTACCGTTGAAAAAATTTCGTACCACTAATTGCCGCGGGACTTCTATCGTGAAAAGCACTCTACATACTAATTTATAAAAAAACTTTCTGTTAGATACTTTTTGTAATAATATAATAGATTGATTCAATTGTTAGCTCTTACCTACGCACACCTAACAGCTAGCGTAATCGTGCCCCGTTTACATTTCCCCCCTTTATTTCTTTTTTGACTTTTGTAAGGGGGACTTTTATTGGCTTTTTTTAAAAATTGCATGTCCATAGGAGGGTCTGACGATAGATTAAGTGGCCGTGGTGTAAGAATCAACCTCCACAACACCCCCATGTCGTAACAGTCGACTAAGGTAACCTGCTAGATTTAGATTTAAAGTTTATTTGTAACAACACGAGACCAAGCGTGGTGTTTATGGGTAACCCCCACTTGTTTGGGGAAGGCATGATCTGTTCTGATGTGTGCTGAAGAGGAAATAAATAAATAAATAATTTATTAAAAAAATTCTCAAGACTAATGCTTAACTTATGAATAATAATAACTTAAATTCTATAGATTACGTGTGCCTGAACTAGGTAAAACCTGTATCTCAGGCAAAATTGCTTAAAACGAGTACATAGGTATAAATAATTACATAAATAAAGTAAAACAAAGCGTCAGTGCAGATTTTCAAATTAACTAATGCTAACAACACTTAACTAGGCTACAATTTAGGGGTACTTTTAATACGGGTAAATACCAATGCTAAAAAACAAAAACTTTGTATACATATAGAAATACCTATTACTATGTTTACTGTATCGGCACTTTTAGGCACCTCCATAGTCTATCAAATCAAATCAAATCAAATCAAATCAAATCATTTATTCGCAGGAATGTAGGTACAAAAGTTCTTAATAATAATGGTAACTCCAATACATTCTGCCTCGTCAAGGCATGCAAAATTAAAATTTTAGGCTTTATTTAAAGTAACATGTCATAGATTAAAAATATTTAAGCAAGCATTATACATTTCAAAATGTGTGTCAAAAAATATTGTCCTACGTCAAAAAAAAGTTTTAAAGTCAAAATATTCCTTTATGTCATAAAAACATCTCTCCATTAACCACATTTTTAATTTAATTTTAAATAGATTAAATGGCATTGCTTTCAGTTCTTTGGGCAATTTGTTGTAGATTTTTATTGCCTGGTGATAAGCATTATTTGTTACAATTTTTACTCTGTGTTCCGGGACATAGAGCCTGTCTCTATGTCTCGTCCGTCTCTCCATCACATCGGCGTGTGTCTTAAAGTAATGAGGATATTGTTTCACAAACAGGCACATATCCCTTATGTACATGCAGGGCAATGGTAGTATACTAAATTTCTTAAACAAGGGTTTGCAGCTATCCGTATTCCAAACGCCACAGATGGCTCGTACGCATATCGAGTTAATGTACCTATTTTCTGCGATTGTTTTTGCCGGACACTCAGCAGAACCTGTAATGTGCTTACTGGGCTTCTTAAAATGTAGACAAGTAGCACATTTGGGTTCTTCCACCTTTTTCATACATTCCTTAACTGAGTGCCCTTGACCTCCACAGTGGCTGCAGATGTGGGTCGTCTCTCGACAGGACTTGGCAGCGTGTCCATATTGCTGGCACTTGAAGCACCGTGTGACCAAAGTGAAATCCCTCACAGGACACGAGGACCAATTTACGAAAACCCTCTCCTTTGATATACATATATAAATAATCTCCTTTGATAGATATAGATATGTAAATGATCCAATTGTAAAGTCTTACCTTTGAACATCTTGCAGCGAGCGTGATCGCCCCCCGTTTCCACTTTCCCCCTTTCGCGATGACCTCCGGTAAGAAATGCATGTCCATAGGCGGCAGCGGTTTGGATAGGTCTGACGATAGAGCGTCCAGGATGGCTAGTGTTACTACGTCAGGACACTCGTAGGTTGGTGAAGTGACCTGAAATTGTATTTAGTTTTATTACCACGCGGAGTGGTGTTAAATGGTAGGGTGCAGGGTTCCTAAAAGTTCAAATTGAAATTTCTCGCCAGAGATTTATTACCAAAAATCAAACAATTATAACCAAATGCTCCAGCCGAACATAGAACCTCGAGTTAATGGTTTAATCGGGTATTTATCGCGTACCTTTTGTTATTATATCAGTCGCTCCGTGACCACGATCGCTGTAACGCGGTAGAAACGTAGGGGATATAATAACAAAAGGTACGCGATAAATACACGATTAAACCATTAACTATGTTTACAAATCACGAAAGTTTAAAAAGTTTTATAGAACCTCCTTTTTTAGAAGTCGGTTAAAAATAGGTGCAGCCCTTCAAATAGTTTTAGTGCCTGTTCACAACTTTCAAAGTTACATTGTCGGGATTTTAACTTTTTGAAAATTTTTATCCCACGTTTTTATCTTATTAATTTATAATTAACTAGCTTCTGCTCGCGGCTTCGAACACGTATTTTCGGTATGATAAGTAGCCTATTATCTAAATTAAGCTATGTTCTAAATGTACGCCAAATTTCGTCTTTATCTGTTCAGTAGTTTTGGAGATCTTAGGTAACATAAATTCTCATTTCACAAACTTTCGGCTTTATAGTATTAGTAGGAAGTAAAGTAAAAAGTATTTATTCAGTGTCACAAAAATATAAAGTAAATTATTATGATTACTGGCTGTTGCTCGTAGCTTCACTCACATGGCATTAATTTGAGAACACACCTGTTTAGGCTGTCGGAATAGTCTTTCTCCTTGCCAAATTCCTATGGATGAATTTATATTAAGAAATACCTGTTTCCTAAAAAACTCCGTCAGCCCTCTAACAGCGCTGTGCGGAGACAGATGTCCCAACGTCGCGGGTTCGAGTCCTTGCAGCAAATACACTCCGCTACGGTAGTCTCGGACCTCTCGCTCTAACAGCGCGCGCGCCAATAGCACGACGCCCGGCAACGCCGCCTGATTGGTGTATTTGAACACTTCCGGCCAAACTTCACCTGGACATGTAAAAAGTATGTATGTAAGATTCGGAGTAGGTACTCTCTGTAAGCTTTCCACCCTACACCTTTTTATGATACTATTATATGCCCGCGGCTTCGCACGCGTTGTTTCTATAAACGTTTAAAGGTAATTTCTATCCCATGGGAACTGATTTATGGGATAAAAAGTAGCCTATGTTTGATTCCAGGATTAGAATTACCTATATGAAAAAGTTCAGCCCGATCCGTTCAGTAGTTTTGGCGTGAAGAGGTAACAAACATCCATCCATCCATACATCCATCCAAACTTACGCATATAAAATATTAGTGTGGTGTGATTGATAAGATATGATAAGCGATAGAGAGATTGAACTGATAACTTGATTTATTGCTAATTGATAATGATATGAAAACACAGGGCTGCGATCGAACGCGTACTGAATGCTATACCTTAGGTAAGTAAAAATGCACCGCTTGCAAAAGTGCAAATTTTCGGTTTATACATAAATCGTACACTCTCTGTCGGCCTAGGTTACCTAGGTCATCATCATCATCAGCCTAGAATAGACCACAGCTGGACATAGGCCTCCCCTAATGAGCGCCATAGCGCCCTGTCTTCTTGCCGCATCCAGCATCTACCTGCAATCCTTTGCAGGTTATTACCCTATAATTTTTAACCCCCGACGCAAAAAGAGAGGGGTGTTATAGGTAAGTTTAACGTGTCTGTATGTGTATCTGTGGTATCGTAGATAAACCTTTTTGTTATATTTCTAGTCCAAGTTATTTTGAATAAATTATTTTATTTATTTTATTTTTATCGTATCGTAGCTCCCGGATGAACCGATTTTCGATTGGTATTTCTTTGTGTCATAGTTAATTTTATCCCGAGTGTTCATAGCCATGTTTCATGAAAATCTTCCGGGAATTAATTTTTTATTTTGTTCTTGTACTATCTGATTAATCTTTATAACCAAGGCTATAGGTAGACCACACAACTGGCGTATCTCTGTAGAACTTTGTCACAATAAGAAAAAAAACGCCAAACATATTATTAATAACTAGCAGCTGCCGGCGGTTTTGCACGTACTTTTCAAGTAGCCTATGTCCGTCCCAGGGATACCATGTACCTCCCTGCTAAATTTCATTACGATCTTTTCAGCCGTTTAGGCGTGAATAGGTAACAAACATTGTGCCTGCACTTCAAAGGCTATATTCTTACCTCAACCTCAACAGCCTGTATTGGTCCACTGCTGGACGCAGGTCTACCCCTGATAAGCGCCTTGTTGGTTTTTACCTCACGGGGGTAATTCCTATAATCCCCACGCTGGGCATGCGGTTTGGGGATCGCAGTTCGGTGATAGAATTGTTCTGTAGGGGGCGCTGCTGCCCGCCCCCAGTGGATATCCCTGTAGATGGTTTAATAGGTACACAAATGGACAGAAAAAAATCAATCAAATATTCTTACATGGGACATAATCTAATACATCTTCGGGTTTCCTAGCAGCATCGGCGGGGGTTTTGCAGTACGACGACGGAAGTTTCACCGTCTTTCTGTATATCTGTAAGTAAATAATTGGAATTTTTATTTTTCTTAGAATTAATACGTTCTAGCTGGAATAACATATACATTTTATTATGTCGCATGTCGTCCCATCGGATTATGAGAGTGAGGGAATAGAGATTGCACCAGTGTTTGCGCACACACTTGTGCACTATAATATGTCCTGCGCATCTGGCTAGTCCTCGATGCGACTGGCCGCCCTGGTCGAAATTCAGTTAGGAAGACATCATCATCACACTTTTATCCAGAAAAAATGTGCGCGAAGTCAGGTTTTGCAATAATGCGCCACACTTGGCTAGTTAATTGATAAACACAGTGGTGTTAAAATACATAGAAGGAAACTGCTGCCACTCCTCTAATAGGTTCCCTTCGTAGGCTCTTACGACATTCATTCGTCGGATGGAGGGGTCGATTCTAACGCCATGACCGTCACGGCGGCGGCGTAGTCGGGGCTAGTCGACTGTATTCTAGTAACGACGTCCAAAAACGTTATTTACCTCAGGTACGTCCTTCAAAGTGTAACTAGTCATCGGGAACTTGGCTAGGGCTTCGCAGGCGGCCAGCACCAGTGGCGGAGCACCCTCGCTGACGTGCTTCCATAGTACTTCACAAGCGGTGCGAGTCAGTTGACTGTACTCCGGTGATGAGGTCGCTAACGCTGGGAGCTCGCTAAGCAGATGGCATACTCTGAAAAGACATCGGGTATAATGAAAGTTGTTTTTTTTATATTCATCATAAATGCGAAATAATTTCGGTCTGTCTGTCTGGCTGTGTGGTGCCGGCTTAGAATTTGCAACACTCAACTCATACCGCAGATAAGAGTAAGAGGCGACTAAGGAATATCCACCAGGGGCAAGCAGCAGCACCCCCTGCGGAACAATTCTACCACCGAACTGCGATCCCCAACCCGCATGCCCAATACCCAGCGTGGGGATTATGGGCATTACTCCTTCCCCCCTTTTATATCATATAAAAGCCAATAAAGCGGTTATTAGGGGAAGGCCTGCGTCCAGCAGTGGACCAATACAGGCTGTTGAGGTGAGGTGAGGCCTGTCTGGCCGAATCGAGGTTAAACGTGAGGAGATAGATTGTAGGCTACAATCTGTCTTTTAATAAATTTCCTACGTAGGAAAAACAGAGGCTATTTATTGACTGTAAAAAAGACTTGCGTTAGTTGCGAATAGAAGCTAGTTTTTCGTAGAAATACCTGGGCCGCAACATTTATTTCCCGTCAAAATATCCATTGCGGGAAATAAGTCCGCTACCTTCTGAGCTACAGGCAATTCACGGCATATCACGGTATATATAGGTCTTGCTTTTATCTTATATTAGGCCCCTGAGTCCGGCCGTAAACATATGATCTATACTTATATATCTATACTTATAATAAAACTGTAACAGGTCCAATTCTGTACATTGAAGATATTTTGAAAATTTTTTTTGGAGGACACTCTACTATCGATACTGAAGCCAAAACTGTAATTTTTTTCATTCATGTCTGTCTGTCTGTCTGTCTGTCTGTCTGTCTGTTTCTTAAACGCGCATCACGTCGAAACTACTGAAGGTATCGAAATGAAACTCGGCACGATTTTAGGTCATACTACGAGGAAGGACATAGGATACTTTTTATCCCGGATTTCAGTCAGGTTCCCCTGGGAGAGGGGATGAAAGTGAAATTTCTTCACCGCGCATGACGCCGAAAGTGCTGAATGAGTGGGAATGAAACCCAGCACGATTTGATTTCATACTACAAGGAAGGACATGGGATACATTTCATCCCGGAATTCAGTAATGTTCCCCTGGGAGAGAGGATGAAAGTACAATTCTTTAACCGCGCATCACGACGGAACAACTGAATGAATTCGAATGGAACTCGGCATAATTTGAGTTCATACTACGAGGAAATATACATTTTATCCCAGAATTTAGTAAGGTTCCCCTGGGAGAAGGGATGCAAGTAAAATTCCTTCACCGCGCATCACGCCGAAACTACTGAATGAGTTGGACTGAATTGGTACGATTTGAGTTCAAGGAAGGACATGGGATACATTTTATCCTGGAATTCAGTAAGGTTCCCCTGGGAGAGAGGAAAAAGTAGAATTCTTAAACCGCGCAACCCGACGGGTCTACGCGTCGTCCGATATCATGCATTCTTTTTGTTAGAAACAGTGTTGCAAAATCGAATTTGACTAAATCAGTAGAAAGTCGAGTAGAAAATCAGTAGACTGATGAAATAATCTGTAGATTGAAGAAAAAAATTTGTAGATAAAGGGTAGGTAAGTTCCTATCTAATTTTTCCAAGACGCACCCATTAGTTAGGTTCCTACCTACTAAGGTGGTGCGTCTTGGAAAAATAAGTTAGGTTCCTACCTTACATGACATATGGTGGTTTAGCTGGTCCGGATATCTGTACTACCGATGTTTGGTTGGAGTAAGTGGTCCAATTAAACTAACTGGACCACAGAAAAATATTTTTTACTGTGGTACACAGCCAACTGTACCTACCTACTAACGAAAAAAATATTACGGTGGTCCAGTCAAATGGATCAGGAGCCCAATTCTGCAATACAATTGCTTCAGTATGACAGTGCAATCGTCGCAGAATCATCACGTATAATCCTTAGATCAATAAAACTCCAGATAGTGCGTGCGAGATAAATTAATAGTTTCAAACTTGACGCGCGTCTCTCCATCTGCATTCATCATAATTTCTTTCATCTATGGGATTGAAGATGACAACATGCTATCCCCCGTAGAACCTACACGATTTTTTGCACGGCGGCGTTTCATAATATGAGAGACTATGGTTAAATGTGAACTTAATTAGTCGGCCGGTAAGGCAATCGCGAACGAAGTCGCGGGTACAGCTAGTTATAAATAAAACCAGCGGCAATATCTATACTTAGGTATAATAAAACTGTAACAGGTCCAATTCTGTAGGTACCTACATTGAAGATATTTTGAAATTTTTTTTGGAGGGCACTCTATTATCGATACTGAAGCCAAAACTGTATTTTTTTTCATTCATGTCTGTCTGTCTGTCCGTCTGTCTGTCTGTCTGTCTGTCTGTCTGTCTGTTTCTTAAACGCGCATCACGTCGAAACTACTGAAGGTATTGAAATGAAACTCGGCACGATTTTAGGTCATACTACGAGGAAGGACATAGGATACTTTTTATCCCGGAATTCAGTCAGGTTTCCCTGGGAGAGGGGATGAAAGTAAAATTTCTTCACCGCGCATGACGCCGAAAGTGCTGAATGAGTTGGAATGAAACCTTGCACGATTTGATTTCATACTACAAGGAAGGACATGGAATACATTTTATCCTGGAATTCAGTAAGGTTCCCCTGGGAGAGAGGAAAAAGTAGAATTCTTTAACCGCGCATCACGACGGGTCTACGCGTCGTCCGATTTCATGCATTCTTTTTGTTAGAAACAGTGTTGCAAGATCGAATTTGACTAAATCAGTAGAAAGTCGAGTAGAAAATCAGTAGATTGATGAAATAATCTGTAGTTAGAAGAAAAAAATTAGTAGATAGAGGGTAGGTAAGTTCCTATCTATGTATTTTTCCAAGACGCACCCATTAGTTAGGTTCCTACCTACTAAAGCGTCTTGGAAAAATAAGTTAGGTTCCTACCTTACATGATATATGGTGGTTTAGCTGGTCCAGTTAACTGTACTACCGAAGTTTGGTTGCAGTAAGTGGTCCAATTAAACTAACTAGACCACAGAAAAATATTTTTTACTGTGGTACACAACCAACTGTACCTACCTACTAACGAAAAAAAAATTACGGTGGTCCAGTCAATTGTGTCAGCAATTGTATTGCAGAATTGGGCTCCTAATCCATTTATCAGGAGCCCAATTCTGCAATACAATTGCTTCAGTATGACAATGGAATCGTCGCAGAATCATCACGTAGAATCCTTAGATTTATAAAACTCCAGATAGTGCGTGCGAGATAAATGAATAGTTTCAAACTTGACGCACGTCTCTCCATCTGCATTCATCATAATTTCTTTCATCTGAGGTGGAATACCCAAACGTGTCATTCTGTGTCAATACCCCTGTCATAGTGAAGCGATTAGTATAGCAGAATAGGGCCCCAGCTGAACGGAACCATCAGTAAGAAGTGAAACGAGTATGACACTTCTTAACACTGACGCTGGCCGAGTCGTAGCTAAAAGTCGTGTGGATAAAGAATGGGATTGAAGATGATAACATGCTATCCCCCGTAGACACTACACGATTTTTTGCACGGCAGCGTTTCAAATTATGAGAGACCATGGTTAAATGTGAACTTAATTAGTCGGCAGGTGAGGCAATCGCGAACGAAGTCGCGGAAACAGCTAGTGTAATATATACCTGGTGGATATCTGGTGATGTCACCTAGCCGAATTACGGCCACGGTGGCCTAGCTCAACGGAGACAGAGCAGCGTTATGTACTGGAGGGCGACACGAGACGCGAACGCGCCCTCTGCTATGCGGTTCGAGACTATTTGTAGGTATGTTAAATAAATAATAAATAAATAAATAATGCTGGACAATTCACACAGCATTATCTAGCCCCAAGCTAAGCAGAGCTTGTGTTATGGGTACTAGATAACTGATATACTTAATACAATACACTACATAGATAGATATTTTTTATTATACATAGAAAACACCCAGACCAACGGAACAAATTTCTGCAGATCGTACACAAATTTGTTCCGAGGCGGGAATCGAACCCGCAACCGATATGTTATGTTACTCACGATATATTGACAGTGGATCTCTCGTCACGCTGTAGCTTGGGCCGCAGCGCGCGCCAGGCGGAGTGTGCGGAGAGGGCGCCACTGCGCCACAGCAGCGCTATGCACTGGAGGGCGAGACTAGACGCGACCGCGCCCGCAGCGCCACCCATGCGGTTCAGAGTGGACGATACTATTGGGACTAGCTGGAGGCCGTGGGACGATGCTCTGCAGAAAAAATAGCTTTTGAGTAATTCCACCCGGCCCTTTCGAAATGCAAATTCTAATAATATAATCTAATAAATATTTTTTTAGTTAGCCATTACACAATCTACCTCTACCTTTTGGACCTACCTTTATCTACTTGATCATTTAAATTTGATGATCTGAGAAGGCTGCACGAGTCGTCCGATAGAACTCATCAGTGGGCGCAGCCTAAATGTATGCCATCTCATCTGACATAATAGACATTCTCGCGCGCTTGATGAAAGGCAAATAAATTTATTCGTAAAACGGCCGCGTAAAAAAATGCGAAAAGACTTTTAGCACAAGGATTATTTATTATAGAAAAAGTATTGAGCGTATAATTTCAAAATAAATTTATTTCAACTTTTGAATAACTAAACAGTCTGTAGGGGGCTTTATTTTAGAGTTTTCTTTCTCCGTGTGTTATTTATTTTCGCCCAAAGTTGGGCTAAAATCGGTGTTAAAATACGAAAGTGTAGAAGCTTGTATTTTTTAATAAATTCTTTTTTTACGGTTTCGGGTGCATACAGACAGATAATGACGAGATAAATTGATATTATCCTTAGTTTTGGATGGTCAACATCAAACAGCGTTGTAGTTACCCTTCCACGTTTGTATGGAGAGATGAGCGACTCCTTCAGCCTTAAGTCAGTCAGTCATTACTCATTAGTGATATTTCGCTTTACTAAGTACTTCCATACTCATCATATTAGTCCACACACGTCCACGGCTGGATTTAGGTCCCTTATTTCAAGATGCATTTCGTTTACTACCTAAACATTTAATTTAATTAAATCTCGGATGTATCAGCTCATTCAGAGGATCCCTGATTAATATTAGGTACTAACTCCTCTAACTTTAAGCTCACTAATAAAATAGACTAAAGGTGTCATTATGTTGTAACGATAATTTATCGTTGGACGACTATCGTCTCTAGATAAAGATAATTAATTTGCAAAAACACGTGTTAACAAAGATGATAAGTAATTTATGGCACAACATGTTTGGTTTATATCGGTATGCAAAAAATATGAGACTAGATCTAAATTTAACAACTAATGATTTAGGTAAAAATTCATGCAGATTTAATAAATAATCATCACATACAAAGCAGAAATTATGAGAGTATTGCTTATTATTTTTTTAGTATAGTAAAATTCAAATACATAATTTAGAAATTCGTCAATATGATACGAACATTTTTCTCTTATAGGTTTTTTAAAAGAGTTTACATTTAATTCTTTGTAACTCTTTGGTATTTTACTATAAATGTTATGGGTGCCAAGCACACTAAACTCTTTCTTAACATAGCGGTTTTTGAGTCATGTCTAAAAGCTTTTCCATTGTTGACATTGCCTTGACGATTTATATATATCGTCACGACAATAAAAGTGTCTAGGACGACAGGGACGACAGTAAATCGTGTCGTTCTATATGTGAACACCTCCATTTAAATAAAAAACGATTTTTTAAACTGCACTACTACGTCACGACTTATTGGGAACGCGCCCTATGTTGTCTTAATAAACAACATATTAAATAAATAAATAATGCTGAACAATTCACACAGCATTATCTAGCCCCAAGCTAAGCAGAGCTTGTGTTATGGGTACTAGATAACTGATATACTTAATACAATACACTACATAGATAGATATTTTTTATTATACATAGAAAACACCCAGACCAACGGAACAAATTTCTGCAGATCGTACACAAATTTGTTCCGAGGCGGGAATCGAACCTGCAACCTCCTGCGTCGCAGGCGGACCTTCGCCCGCTGCGCCACGGAGGTCGTCATATTTAATTTAGTTATCTAATGATTCTTTAAACTGCACTACTATCTGTCGTCACAACTAAATGGGAACCCGCCTAAAAGTTGCCTAAATAAACAACATATTTAATTTGGTTACCTAAGCTCACAAATCCTCTTCACAGCAGCAATCTTGGCGATATCCATTTCCCACTTCAAGTCATCATGTCTGCCGGCACCCGTGTCCACAAGGAGCTCTTGCAAATACGGGAAACATCGCACCTGTGAAACATCCACACTATAATACATTTTATAAATTTTATCCGTAAGTAACTCTGTCATCATTCTAACCAGCTGGCAACAACTTACAGAACCATCCTATAAAATGAGACTAACGCCCGAATACTCAAACGCAACCTAGATTTAAGCACGTCTCAAGTCGCAATTTTCTTGACAGATTTTCATTGAAACCTTTCAAAAACCTCGACTTGAGATGTACTTAAATCTGAGTTGCGTTTGAGTATTCGGGGGTTAGCAAATCTTAGTGACTTAGCAAGATGAAGAGCGCTTGCCTACAGTGTGAAGAGGAGTGTACTCTACCCGACATAAACCACACAAAAAATCTGCTCATAGTTCAAAACTCAAAGAGACTGATCACAGATAAAACTAAGAATAAAAACAAGTAACTCTGTCAGTTACCACGGCTCAGTCAACTCAGGCAAGTAAGAAAGACTGCAGGCAGATGCTGGATGCGGCAAGCTGAAGACAGGGCACTATGGCGCTCATTAGGGAGGCCTATGTCCAACAGTGGACTAATATAGGCTGATGATGATGATGATGATGATGTGTACGGATGTCGGACCAGTTGGTTTTTAAACGCGCCCATCAAAGCGCCTCACCTCAACAGCCTATGTTGGTCCACTGCTTGACGCAGGCCTCTCGTTAGTTTATTTATTTATTTATTGAGGAATAACTGACGACTACATTAAACTTTTTATTTACTTATTAAACTTTTACAATAATTGTGTTAGTATGTACTTCACTAGTAAAGATGAGCGATATTATCAATGTAGCCAACAGCGATATCCATATTATGTTACATACAAACAGAATTAAAAAATGCGCCCCTTATTGGTTTTTTTTTTCCCATGGGGCTAATGCCCTTAGACCCACGCTGGGCTTGCGGTAAGGGGATCGCAGTTAGAATTGTTCTGCAGGGGGCGCTGCTGCCCGCCTAATATGTACATGATCACATATTTCATCTTATGTCATCCTGAGTGATACTGGCTATATCTTATTATTTTAAATAAATAGGTGTTCTATATTTTCTTTGTAAAATTAACTTGTTACCACAAAATAATAACGATGTCGGAATCCTCCAGGGAAGATATGTCAGCTCCTTTTGCGGCTAACTTAAGGTGAAGTGAGTCCCGAAACCCACGTTTTGACTGTACGGAAAATCAATTTTAAGGCAAGAAACATATTTTTTTTTATAATTTTTTGACAAGAATCAAAAGTATAGGATTCTATTTAGTAAGTTACGGGAGCCGATACACGATTGACAAAACTTGACTCGATACAAAAAATCGCAAATTTTCCTCTAAATCTTCATTTTTGCACAAATACTTCTACGGAAACAGCAGTTTCATTTGCTAGTTACTTATCATATTTCAATTAAATTTCGTCTACGTGTTCCCTAATAAATACTTTAGACGATTGTGCTTTTATTTTTTTGCAAAAGAGTTCTATTTTAGAGCAAAAAACTATTTTTTAAGAAAATACCTGTGAAATTACGCTGGCTATTCCGCGGCTCTCGCCTTCTTTTCTCGCCTTCCCCGCGCGACGTTCGCTCGTCCTTGTCTCGCAAAACCGACCCCACTTCGTCTTAAAAGCGGTCTAGATATATGGAACGAAGTGTACCTGAGTTTCAGCCAAAGTGCAGTAAAGCTCGATGAGGAAAGACGTTGGAACACCTTTCCCTGACTTCAATTTGTTCAGTATTGATACTATAGTTGGCACGTTCTCCTGAAATTTAGTAAAAACTTAAATAAATAAGGTTGCTTTTTCTGGAGTTAAAGTAGTTCATTAAAATATTAGGGTGTTAAATCTCTTTTCGTTAAAAATAACTAGTAAATTCGGTCATGAATTGATATAATAAAATTGATGTCGAGAGACTTTTCAGGAGTTTTCTTTTACTCTAAAGCAGAGGGTTATTCCGTGTGATTGCTGTGCGGTGCCAGCTCAGAATTTGCACCACCCCAACACGTCTGTGGGTGTCGTAAGAGACGACTAAGGGATACCCACCGGGGGCGGGTAGCAGCGCCCCCTGCACAATTTCACCACCGAACTGCGATCCCCAATCCGCATACGCAGCGTGGGGATTATGGACACTATCCCATTAGATAAAAGCCAACAAGGCGCTTATTAGGGGGAGGCCTGCGTCCAGCATTGGACTAATATAGGCTGTTGAGGTGAGGTGAGGTGGGAGGGTAATTTGCCTTAGCTCTCGAAAAATACCTAATACAAATTTTAAAAAACACAGACGAAAGTTCCTTATAATGTAAGCTCGACCGAAACTGAGATTGGTCCAGGAAATCAATAATACCCTAAAAATTTTCGACTTCGACGGAACTTGAACCCGCATCCTTCCGTCAGTACCGGAATGTGCTAACCAACTACACCACGAGGTCAAGTGACGTACGGGTCGAAAATCTCTGGGACTAACTTGTCTTACTAACAAAAAACTTCATATTGGTCTGTTTATATTAGGTTTATATCCAGGAAAATTATTTCAAATAAGTTAAGTCATCACAAAATATCATACCTTAGTTTGAGCCATCAACGGCAGCGCTTTCAAACACTCCAACTTAACAATCGGAGAATTATCATTAGCTATCTTATAGACAAGAATCGGTAATAATGATACAGCCACCTCTTTATATTCAACTAAATCCACCACCATCTTAAGAACTTTCAACACCACTGACTCAAAATCTTTATTCTTCTCCATCAGTAAACCATAGAAAAAGGTTAGAAGCTCAAGTTTGACAGCATTGTCTATGCTTTCTATACCTTCAAGCCAATTCAACAGTTTACTAGGATTATCTTTAAGCTTTTCCCATACAGAAAAGATTTTAACAGTCACTGATAAATGGCTATCAGTGTAGAGAAGCGAGTTGAAAATCTTGTTTGTGAGTAAATTGGGTATGTTTAGTGTGTCGGTTTTGGCACCATCTTGGTATAGGTCTAGAATCTTCGAGGCGGATTTTAAGGCGACTGTCGTGAGGTAGGAAGGTAGGTGCAACCATTGCAGTGATTGAGCAACGAATGAGTTCAGTGCTATTGATGGAACTTGGTGTTTGTTTAGTATGTTCAAACCTGGAACAAACGGGAAGAAATAGAAAAAGAAAATTTAAAATAAAAATTTATTTATTTATTAAGTAATATATTTACTTTGTCATAACAGTGAAGCACCAAATCGACAAAGAAATATAAAAGAGATCATTGAGAAAAACACACATACATATATAAAATAACACCAACAAGCTACTAACTTAATAACTAAGTTATACCTACTTAATACTATTTTTAAATATTCCTATGCGTCTCATCCAAAAAAATTTAAACCGCATCCTCAATTATTTCATGGTCAATACTAAATTTACTGACCTGAGTCAAATTAAGACACAAAGTGTAGATATAATATAGTATCATCATCATCATTAGCCTGTATTCTTCCACAACATAGGCCTCCCTCAAACGACGCTACGAATAGCGGTCCTGAGCCGCCTCTATCCATCGACTTCCTGCGACCGCTACAATATCATTGTAAATATTATTTTATACAAAATAATTGTTGCTCCGGACTGTATTGTACCTATGTATGTCGTCGGTCCATTGGGTTGTAGGTCTTTCCAAACTCCGTTTTGTATAAAATAGTACCTAATCAGTTATGCAAAAATAATATAGTTAAGGGTAGTGGTTAAGATTACAATATAAAAAAAATAAACGCTACAGTAGGTTAGGTACGCTATTTCATCGCTACTATTTCGCATTCTCACTCTAATATTTTCGTATTAAGTATTACCTTAGAGATAGAGTACCTAAGTCGAATTTAAAAAGGCCTATACCCAGAAGTGGGTGACTTTACCCCCGAATCGAACACAACTCTCAACATTTTGAGTTTGTCACGAGTCACGATTTTTTGACAGAATTCAATGAAAATCTGTCAAAAAAATCGCGTCTTGAGATGTTTTCAATTCTGAGATGCGATTGAGTATTCAGGCGTTAGGGACTGAGATGGCTCCAAAGATTTTAAATCGTTAGATAGGCCCTTTCTGTAGTGAAAGCGCGCCGTATTGTTGCCAATCGAAATGAGATAGTTCGCTCATTTAGAATCAGTGTAGTGTGTGTTTTTTCACAAACCTACTTCGTGCAATATGATTTCACAATAAATTGTAATAATTACAGCTAGGTTTATAACTTATATATAACACATGAGAAGTTAAGATTAGCAAAAACACTATTTTTAACTTCTCATTTTGTTAACGCACGCATTCAAAGACAGTGCCACAGATTTTTGTGTCAGGGCGTATCTAATAGCTCATATAAAGCAGATACATAATAGGTATCAATTTCTCTGTTTTGTGTTACTATAATTGTTCACTTTGTCTTATTAGCTATCTCTATTATAATGTGAAATGTAAATTGACTGCCTTATGCTCATACGGCGAAAGAGGCAAACTTTGTAGTTTGTCAGTCTTAGTCAGTTTAAAAATCACTACATAATATAAAACAAAGTCACTTCCTGTCTATCTGTCTCTATGTATGCTTAGATCTTTAAAACTACGCAACCGATTTCGATGCGGTTTTTTTATTAGATAGAATAATTTAAGAGGAAGGTTGATATGTATAATACGTGGATAATTTAGTACAGAAACACTGATAATTTTAGAGGTTTCTAATGTGATGTCGTCAAAACACATTTTTTTGCGCTTACATTGCAAACGCTGGCTGAACCCTACAAGATAGATCAAAATAATGTACTACAGATATTGTACACACTAAAAATGTCTCCAAAAAAATCCACGATGGTATATGTCTATCTCTTAGGGATAACCCACAATAACCATTTTAATCCCTTACTTTTTACGATAAATAATAGCTTATTTATGAAGCGATTTTAAGCAATAGGTAAAGCATTAATCCTTATCCAGATGACCTTAGATACATTGTGCATTAATATAAATCAATGTGGCCCTTTCGAGTCTTCTCGTCATCCATACCACAATGCTTGAAAACTAAAGTTTTCAATCAGTGCGTCCTACCCGTCATGACCTACGGAGCTGAGACGTGGACACTCACGGTAGGGCTGGTCCACCAGTTCAAAGTCGCTCAGCGAGCTATGGAAAGAGCTATGCTCGGAGTCTCTCTGAAGGATAAAATTCGTAACGAATACATCCGACAGAGAACCAAAGTTATCGACATAGCTCAAAGAATTAGCAAGCTGAAGTGGCAGTGGGCCGGCCATATCTCGCGAAGAACCGACAACCGCTGGGGTAAACGTGTTCTTGAGTGGAGACCACGACTCGGCAAACGTAGTGTAGGACGCCCTCCGGCCAGGTGGGATGACGATCTGCGAAAGACTGCAGGCAGATGCTGGATGCGGCAAGCTGAAGACAGGGCGCTATGGCGCTCATTAGGGGAGGCCTATGTCCAACAGTGGACTAATATGGGCTGATGATGATGATGATGAATGTGGCCCTTTACACCATGCAATTTAAATGAATATTTTCGAATATATTACAGATTTAAATGCAGGGACATAGCGGTTGCGGCCGGGGGCCGATTCTGTAGTATATATAGTATCAGCATTGCATCCGTGCGAAGCTGGGGCGGGTCGCTAGTACTTACATAAATTGAATGTATCATGCAGATACAAGGCAGGCGCTCTAGGTAGATTCTCAGCGAGCAGTTGAAGTGTTAAACTGGCCGCTGGTCGAAGCGCAGCGCCGCCGACGCCGAAACCACGTTCTATGAGTGTGTAGCACGGACGGGGGTCACGACTGAAAGTAGGCATTCATATTTGGATTGATTAGTGGGTAGAGGTCAAAATAATCGTACATGATTAAAAAAAATATGTGTCCTCGACCGTTTTCAGCTTATTTAAAGATTAGTTCGGGTCATAACAAGTTATAACCAATTTTGTTTAAAGGACAATTAATTTCTAGTAAAACCAAACATTCTAGAAATGATTAGCATATAATATATACCGAAAAAAATATTAGAAAACTAAAGTCACTAATTTCAGGTCCATACAAAATGAAAGTGTCCTATTGCGTAATGAAAATTTTCATATTATAAAATAATCAATACTAGGCAATTTTTTGCAATATTATGTACTGTTATGTAAAAACCGGTGACTTAAGTTTTGTTTTCATTTAATATAATCGTTAATTTATATGTCTTTAATTATTTAATTACTGTTTATAATAAAATCCCAAAAATCATTCCTGTGAATAACTCCAGGTAGATAACGGTGTTTTAAACGCTACCGAAAAGGAATTCTACCATATCGCAATTTTATTGTATGCTAGCAACACTGTTACATCACATCACCTGACTTTTAGAGCGCCATGTTGTCATTCCAATTCGTTTGTATGTATCTCTACATTATGTAGATAAATAGCAATTACCAATTACATAGAAAAACAATTACTCTCCTCTCGGGACAAATTTGTGTACGATCTCCAGACATTTGTCCTGGGCGTTCTGGGTGTTTTCTATGTATAATAAAAAAATATCTATCTATGTAGTGTATTGTATTAAGTATATCAGTTATCTAGTACCCATAACACAAGCTCTGCTTTGCTTGGGGCTAGATAATGCTGTGTGAATTGTCCAGCGTTATTTATTATTATTTACTCAAAAAAAAATGTTTTTAATCGGCGGCGAGTCAGTAATCGCCGTAGCTTAGCGTAGCTTGATTTGGATTATAAATTAATAAATAATGCTGGACAATTCACACAGCATTATCTAGCCCAACCTCCTGCGTCGCAGGCAGACCTTCGCCCGCTGCGCCACAGAGGTCGTCAAATTGGATTGGATGTATATATCCACCATACCAGTTTCTACCCGCGGCTTTGCACACGTTGTTTCAATGGAAACGTTTAAAGGTTATTTCTATCTCATGGGGACTGTTTTATTGGATAAAAAGTAGCGTAAATGTTTGATTCCGGACTTCGAGCTACATCTATGCAAAATATCAGCCCAATCGGTTCAGTCGTTATGCCGAGAATTAAACCTACGATTTGATTCAACTCAACACGCATCGCGTTTTGTCGGGTTGCCGCGTGGCTTGTCAAATAGTGTGTTTCTGGCTTAATATTCCTTGAGCAGTATTTGTTCAGTAGTGTTAGATGGCACTGACGTTTAGTTAAATTAAGAACCATATTTATTAACAATCATGCTTTGGGGATAATGGTCACTAAAATCAATAAACCCTTACCCATGCTTCACCAGTTCATTAGATATCCTAGCCAGCACCGGCAGGAGAGCCGACACGTATTCTTCATCACGCCGGAAGATGGCGGCGTCAGTCACGGCGGCGTACGCGCTGAATGATTGTTCTATGGCCGATGGGTTGCAGATCTATGAAAAGGTTTAATAGAAGCTTAAACCTGCGGCTTCCCACGCTTTGTTTTCGAATAAATTAGCTTAACATTTCAGGCCAATTCATTCAGTAGTTTTATAGTGAAAAAGTAACGAACTTAATCTGTCTATCCATCGAAACTTTTGGATTTATAGTACAATACCTACATTTTGAATTAAAATATAAAGGGCCGAGAAGAATGGAGTGATAAATAGAGGTCTACAATACAATCATCTGATTGACCAGGTCAATAACACTTAAAATAAGTAACTAAATTGTATAATTAAGGGCTGTGGATTTTTTTGGCCAATAAATAAATGGTCAGGATTATCAAAAATGCAATTTTTACAACAAAACCTTGCAATTGATGGGGCAAAAGACCACCAGAAGTGGCATGATAAAGGCCTTTATACTCGCCTGGCCCATGACTAGCAATCCCTACGTGTGGAGAAAGCCTCTCGCACTGGCACAAGACCAGACACCAGACCAGGTGGCGAGAGCAGAATATATTAAGCATGCCTATAGTTCCGAACCACTTTTTAACCCGAAACAGCATGTGAAAGTAAAAATAAATACAAACAGTGATAGCTACATACCCTCTGACAGCTCAAACAAGCTATAAGCAACGACCTTTGCTGCGGAGTAGGTGGCAGGCTCAGCAGAAGTCTCCAAGGCCTAGCCGATCCTTCTCTCTGCGGATTGCAGGTCAGGTATAAGAACACTGAACGTAGGAGCTCTAGGCTGTTTGATGACACACTGGAAGATAGAGCAAAATCGATTCAATGTCTGATTATTATGTAGCAAACGAGCAGTATTATGTAGCAAACTCACCCTGAAGATGTCCCTCGTTAAAGGATGAAAGTTGGTGTTCTTCCAACACAAATAAAGTTAGTAGCTAACCCGCTTACATCCGTAATGAACTCATCAAACTACAAGTTTTTATAGTTAAATTATGTACAAAGTAAATAGTTTTGCTTGACTAATCCACAATGAGATGTAATTTTCTCTATTTGTCTTTTCCTGTCCTGTATTTCTGTTTTATAGTGTGCAATAAAGAGTTTTTCAACCTGTAAACCCACTTCTGGGCATTAGCCTACTTTAGGATATATGTGCATTAAATGATATTTTCATTTCGCCATTCCAACAAATACATGATATTCCATATTATTAATAGACTAGTATTTTATAAGTGCGCGAGCTGCAAGCAGCTCGCGGCGGAGGGGTGGGCTCTGGGGGGGCAAATCTCAAAAAGTCGGGATTTTCCCCAAGTCACCCCCGACCCCTCTACACGATTCCGCAAAAAAAAACATACCTTCCCATCCACCATCAGGGAGAACAATCGTGTCAATGAGTCAGTCAGTGAGTCAGTCAGTGGTAATCGAGCTTTATATATTATTATTTGTTGTGTAACATACAAAATATTTTTCTACCTTTGTACTTACATATAATCAGCATTGTTGCACATAGCTTCCATCTGCGCTAAGACATTATTTTCAGCATCTTTGTTTCTCTCCAGCACAGTTATGAACGGGTGCTGTGGGGACTTCAGGGAGAACTGGCATTTATAGGTAGTACCGGGGATAAGGCGAGACTTTAGATCCAATATAAGAAGGCCTGCCATGGTCGATATTATAGCTGAGTAGTTGCTGTGAAAGAAAGAAACCATACGTATATACGTATATATAAGAAACCAATAAATAATGTAGAACAATTCACACAGCCTCATCTAGCCCCAAGTAAGCAGAGCTTGAGTTAAGGGTAATAGATGTTTGATATACGAAATACAATAAATAACATAGATATTTATATAGAAAATACCCAGAACACTTGGAAAAATTATTTGTCCCTGGGCGGGCATCGAGCCCGCACCCTCCTGCGTCGCAGGCATTTGGTATTTTATTGTTCGGTAAATTTTTGACTAACAGAGCCACACAGTAGTGTGGCACTTTGAAGTAAAATAAAATAGAAACGTGAGCAAAATATACTTACTGTGCACTTGGTAGCAAAGTGACAATCGTGGACATTGTATGGGCTATCTCCAGCACTCCGAGCTCCACGAGCGCCAAAAGACCCTGACAAGCCGTGAGGCTCACAACTGCCTCCTTTGACGAGCATTTCTCTCGTAAAAGCTTCAGTTCTTCATTCTCTAGCACAAACCGCTGCCGATCCGCTGGCTTGAACTTTTCTTTTATTGCGGAAATCAACTTATCGATGGCGTTCACAACA
Organism: Eupithecia subumbrata; assembly: GCA_949316285.1. Taxonomy (NCBI): domain Eukaryota; kingdom Metazoa; phylum Arthropoda; class Insecta; order Lepidoptera; family Geometridae; genus Eupithecia; species Eupithecia subumbrata. Next base: position 10,347,639 of record OX438630.1, on the reverse strand, counting down.
AGCACGCTATTGTTGGTATTTAATTTGTATTCTATTTCGTCCATCTTCATAGGTTTTCATGTACATTCAAAAATACTGGGATAAACTACGAAAGTACGAACGAATTATGATGTCAACTATGCGAACGACGACGACAAAAATAATAAGGAACAGCTGTGGGAACAGCTGATGCTGCTGAATTTGACAGTTCGAAAAATGGGAAACTTCCAGGGGCTATTTCACCGTAGAAAAAGAATTCGAAAACCATGAATTATGAATACCATGAATCTTTATATTAACATCTCAAAAAAATCTAAAAAAATATCAGAGTAGAAAAACGAGCCGAGTGAGAGGGCTTGAAAGTAGTAGTTCGTCTTTGTCTAGCATGTTGCAAATAATAATGTGTATGGGGTGTATAGATATATACATCGTACTAGAAATAAATAAACTTCTACTTTGGGGCCTCTCGCTCGGCTCGTTTTAAGAAACACGTGCACAGACCAGGTTAGATATAAGTTCATGATGAACAATAATTCGTTTCTCAGCTTTAAAAACAAATAATGAAAATAAAAGGCTTCAAACAAAAAGTAAAATGGTGAACTTTTGTGTCCACAGTCTACAGAGAAAATGGTAGTGAAGTGTGAGATCCTCGAGTTGTGCTCGAGTCACAGTACATAAATATTATGTACTGTGCTCGAGTAGATGATCCCCCTGTTGTGACGGTCTAAAAATGATTCTAAAAAAAATACAAAAAAAACATATAGGTAAACCTAAAAAAAATATATGAAAAAAAAAAAACAAATGCAGCCTAAAAAAAATAATAATGAAACAGCTAAAAAAGAGCATTTTAGCATAACCCAAGGACCGAGGGGTCGTTACCACTCGAGTTGATGCTGGGGTAAAGAGGCTAAGCATCGAGGCCCCCCTCCGTGCCCCCACAAGGGCCGGAAAGAAAGAATATAAAAGGTGCTTCTAAACGGGCTACACTTTTCTGCAATTAGTGGCTGAACTATTGGCAACTTACAAAAATAATCCTCGAACACTGATGATGACCGAGCAATCTATGGCCGGCTGGGAAATATTGCAGTTAAATCGATCGGTCAGCGATCGCCCGGCCATACCAATATATTTTATGCATTATTTTATACTTGTCTTTTAGAGTAATAGCCGAGAAAATGTTCATACAAAATTCTCACCTTTGAAGATGCTTTAAAAAAAATCCTGGAATAAAATATAATTTTTTGATAGGCTTGGTAGAGGACCCCTCCTCAGTTTAAAATAAAACGCCAAGTGTGAGTCAGACTTGCGCACTAAGAGTTCCGTATACTTGTAAGACCTTGTATCTTGCCAAATATAATGATTCTAGGTCAACGGGAAGTTGGTATAGGTATCCTGTAGGTTTTGGTCCATGGCGAGTTTTTTTTGTGACTTAATTCCTTTATGTAACTTCTTTATTTGCTATAAAACCTTGCTTCTTGCCAAATTTCAAGATTCTAAGTCTTCAGGAACTACCCTATAGATTTTGTGTGCATGTGATTCCCTTGGAAATTTCAAAATTTTCGGATATAAACGGCTGTAACTTTTGATTGCGTTATCTTAGAAGTTATATTGGCAGCGCGAGAGCGGCGTGGTGCTGCGAGCTAGCGAAGCTAAGGCACATGATTGATGACTCTTTTCCGTATCTGGCAGTCTTCTTTTCAAGCGCAATAGTGTTGAATCATACATAATGTAAATTAAAATAAATAAGGCGGTCACAGAAATTCTCGGAAGAAAGCCGGTGTTCAATAATAAATACAGGTAGTAGGTAGGTACTTACTTACATAACAATTGTACTGCCCATGACGCACATGCACATGCATAGGTTCACCAGCACGCATATTTGCAGCTACGCTGGTGAACCGGCGGCGGCGCGCCCCTTCTGGTCGTATTCTATGTCGCTATGAATAAAACATTTTAGGTCTAAAAAATTCTGTAAGTACACAAAACAAACACACGTATTTAAACAAAACAAAAGACACTCTGTACTACTTATCTTATAATAAATTTGAAGGCAGGCATGGAATAAGGAAGTATTAGGCATCGTAAATAATTACAGCTCCGCCGCCCAACCCCTGAGATCCTGATAAGAATTTAATAAATAAGCTACTACTAGTATAGTATTATATCTGTGCTACTACACAGGGCACTAACGGTACCATATTTGATAAATAAATAAATAATGCTGGACAATTCACACAGCATTACCTAGCCCCAAGCTAAGCAGAGCTTGTGTTATGGGTACTAGATAACTGATATACAATACATAGATATTTTTATTATACATAGAAAACACCCAGACCAACGGAACAAATTTCTGCAGATCGTACACAAATTTGTTCCGAGGCGGGAATCGAACCCGCAACCTTCTGCGTCGCAGGCGGACCTTCGCCCGCTGCGCCACGGAGGTCGTCGAAATAAGTGGCGTCGTCTCGCCCCGCTAGTTACCCTAGCGAGCGGTACGATTAGGTCGATAGCAGTGTGGGTGGGGACACTAGTTTTTTTAGCTGAGAACTTTATCTTATCACACTACCGAGCTCCGACTCTGCTCGTGGGGTTGTGGGTTGCCAGCGAATATGCAGTTCTTAGTTCAATTACGGAACAAATCAATGAAACAATACTGTATTTTTATTGGATATTTTATTGAATAATAATACGTAACATGAACAAGTTTATTTGAGTCTATAGTGATAAGATAAACACGACATCAAAAATAGAAAGTGTTCGGCACGTTTGTTATTATGGGAACGGGGGTTGGTAGAACTAAGTGCAATCTTGGCATCTTTTTAACCCTGAAAAGCCTCTATACACTCCCAGTTATCATAATGACAAACGTTGTGCCATAAGTATAATATTTTTTTTTGTATAAAAAAAAATATAGTAGTGCATCCATAGTGCGTCCACCGGATCGGAATCAGAGCGTACGCAGCGTAAGGATTTGTTGCAGCTATGGTACAGCGTCCACTGAATTGCTATAATATCTGCCGATACCGATGCCAGAGACCAGTGATTCTACCATTAAACTCAACTCTCGTTCTCGTCTCAACGAACAAACGCAAACAACAAAAAACGCTCGAGTGCTTTGAAGATAATGCCGAAGCAAAGTCCAAAAGTAATACGCTGCGAACGCTCCGATTCCGATGCAGTGGACTCATAACTTAAGCCCTCACTCACACCCAGAGGGGAGCTAGCGGCGATAAAGTCCTACTACGACTACGTCACTTGACCTCGTGCGTGCGTGGTACATTTTGGCAGCGCATCCTGTACTGAGAGAGGTTTCAAGAGGTTTCAGGTATTCAGGAGGTCAAGTCCCGTCGAAGTCGTTTTTTTTTTTGAGATATTTCTAAATTTATTAGAAAAATACATAGATAGATAACACTAGGCAGGTATTACACACATCTAAATGCAATAAGTATACTTACCTTTCAACATCAGCTAAACAGTTAGGTTAGGTATAGGTACGTCTATGAGGTACTTACTACTATTATACATACACACACCCTTTCAGTCACAGAGTCGCCACGAAGCCGCCCCGGCCTCGCGGGGGTGGGACGCCTACAGGTCGGGTCAACTCAAGGTCGAATTGCTTTAGTCGAATTGTTACTAATCGAAATGTTTTAGTCGAATTGTATTAGACGAATTGATTTACTCCAATTTTCCATAAACCAAACGTACAGATCAACTTTTAAAGCTGTCGCGATCCTTTTTTTGGATACTGGAGGTCTGGATTTGTGACGTCACGTTATCATCGTCAGTATGGTAATTGTATGAAAAAACAGAAGACAATCGCGACAGATTTAAAAAAAAATATTACCATAAAATTAACTTTAGCACGCACTGCGTCATCTCACCGCACGTGATTTTTATTAGATAGGTACGTTCAAAAGCGCGAATTTAAATTCACAATGCGGTGAGCGCCCTACAACCTCCATGGAGTGTATACCTACCTATATTTTTTTACCGCGTGGATGTAAAATAGTAGTTATAAGTACATAATATTTAGGTAGGTGTTAAATTGCGAAAAAGAACCGCGTGGTTCTTTTTCGCGACCTCGCTCTAACATCGATTAAACTAAGACAATCTAAACATCGACTTTGTGCTATCTGCTCAAACCTACGTGAACGACATTATAGTAAATTTTCAGTAAACTATAGCAATAATTTCAAACAATTCAATAATTGATTTCATAATAGTTTCATTACATTAGATAAGAACCTAGATAGGTATACGTAGGTTATGTGTATACCTACCTTATGATATTGTACAATAATTTAGAATCTAATAATAATATATAATAATGTATCTATTCTATATAATATAGAACAATCTCACGACAAAAAGACATCAATAAGTGTTCTTAAATTCTTAATAAATGCTTAAAATTGTCTATGAATACATTTCTCGCATAAGAGCATAGCCTATGGGTTGATTGAAGTGTTTCAACTAATTTTTCCCCCTCCCGACGGAACGGAAAATGTATAATTAAATTATCAAGCTTTTATCTTAGGTTGGTTGATGTATGGTGTATTTGTGCCTATGTGCAAACCAACCCCATTTATCCCAGAAGCGGTTGAACCGATCTAAGTTTTTTGTAAGAAATCTATCGTTTCTGGAAGTAAATATCTGAGAAAATCTGATGGTTTTAAACTTATGTATAATCGTCGGCGGTTTTACATTTTTTATGAAATTCGCTTGATTAGAATAATAGGTAAGTAATAATTTAATCTTGGTATATCACAGCACCATCACAAGGCGCAGTGGCAAATAAATACATTGGTACATTTTCTCTTTCGATGTTAAATAGTTTTATGTAAAACTCATTAGTTAAGTAATCAATGAATGCATTAACTTCTTCCTTACGACACAAAGCAACTACACAACCACCCCAACCAGCTCCTGTGAGACGAGCATGAACACCAAACTTCTTGGACAGATTTACCAGTAAATCTAAATTGTCATGAGAGCAGTCGTAAAGATTCTTCAGACTCTCATGGCTCTCAGACATTAATTTTCCCAGAGTTTGAATCACATTATCGGTGCTTGTGGATGTCATGCATATCTTGCGGAATTTTTCAACTCTGTTTGCTTCTTGATAAACGTGCAGTGCCCGCTGCCTGAGTTTGAAGTTTGCCAAACCCTTTGTGTTTCCTGATAACAGCAATTTGCCCAGTGATGCTTCTTCGATCCCTAAAGTACTGCATACATCTTCCAAGGTATAATTATCTTTTGACAATATCTTACGCACCAATTCTATCATCTCTTCAAAAGAACTGTCCTGGGCTTCTTTCACATCTCTTAGATTTATGATTTTACCGCCGGTATCAATCCCTTCGATCGCTGTCATTACATGTGCGGCTGTTCTGCATTCGACAACACGAGTATTAAACTCATTGTTGGCAGCTTTATTAGCTTCAGCTAAACTGTGAGCGACTACAAACACAACATTTTCAGGCAAAGAAACTGGCGATGATTCTAAGGGCCAAAATGAAATATATTGGGCACAGTTCTTTTCAGCAAGAAATGCTATCGCTTGGTCCATTCCTCCCCCGTCAGTTCCAACCAATTCCTCACTAGACGCACAGAGCGAAGCGATGTCGCGTTTAGAGATCTTGGTCCCTTGTGAATGAAGAAATGCCAGGCATGATGCACTTACTAAAGCAGATGAACTAGAAAGTCCTGCAGCTGGTGGAATATTTCCTGCAACCAATATTTTTATCCCACTTTCATATTCATAATTCAAACGTGCAAGCGCGCCTTTAATACCGCACAAGACATAGTTGTACCAAAATGGCTTTCCATCTGCATCGGATTCAATCTTCATTTCTTTGAAGTTTTTTAGTGGCACCTTTATCTTGGAATATTTTTTATCTTGATTTTTGATGTGTACATGTTTGTCCGAAGTAGTAGTGGCGGCGATTAATATATCCTGTTCAATCGCCATCGGCAACACTGAAAAGCCACAGTAATCAATATGCTCTCCGATTATATTCACACGTCCCGGCACTTTAACATAAAACATCGGCTGAGCTTTAAATACACGAGCGAAAACATCATTCACAAGGATAATTCTTTTGTCACGTGGTACTTTTTCTTGAGGGACTGCATCTTTAACCTCCATGTTTAATGGAATGGCAGGAATAGGAACCGAAAAACTAGTAGAAAAACACGACACGGTTACTTCGCAATCGCCCATTGACTAGCCGTCTACTTCCAGCGATAACAATAACTGTTCGTTGAAAAACAAACACGAGCACAGCCGCACGATAATTTCAAGGCAGAGGTTCACGTTTCTTTCTTTAGTGGATATTTGGATAGCTCGCAGCTCGCACGCGTAGCACCGCACCGCACCCACCTCTGCGTTATCGATCCCGCCGATGCACTGTACAACATAGCTATAAACACAAAACAAACTAGGCATGTAGGCCGTTCGTTGTAGACAGGTGAATTATTGTATGAAACTGAGTAAAGCAAACGGGGAAGACATTTTGAAATGAAGAGGCTATTTAATAATGATTATTGGTCGTTTAATAAGTGTTATTGGCTATTTATTAATTATCATCGGTTGGTTGTTATCGTGCTGGCTGGTATCTGACAGGTTTTAGAAAGGTCTTTTCTCGTGACTAGTTGTATGTGTATTAATAATAAGCCAAGATTATTCTGTTTTATGACCAGTTTTGCCTGTTTTGTATTGTAAGAGCTACTTTTACACCTACCAAGGCAATACCTACCTACTTGTAGCTTGTAAAAAGTGCATGAGTTATAAATATATACCTATGCCTAGCGGCAGTATAAATGATGATTGATGTGATGAATGACTAATGCATGCGAACTCTAGGTACCGGTTCTATGATACATAGGTAATAGGTAAGTGCCCTACCTAATCGCGTAGCGGTATCTTGCCTCACGTTTAATTTTATTGATGGATAATGGCAGTACCTACACGTAGCACCAATGAATGAAGTAGGTATTAAAGTTACTCACAAAATAAGTCACAAACGATTTAAAGTCCTAACGCCATCCGGAGTAGGATAAAGGAAATACAATTTTGAATAAGTTCCATAAAAATGCTATACCTAACCTACACGCTGTTTATATTAGGATGCGGCAAACTGAAGACAGGGCGCTATGGCGCACATTAGGGAAGGCCTATGTCCAGCTGTGGGCTAATAGAGGCTGATGATGATGATGGTGTTGATATTAGGTATTCAGTTTATTTTTAAATGTGATTTCTTCAACGCTGTATTGAGTGTTGAACGTCACCGATTTTGCGAAAAGAATGTTGACAAATGGACCTACTTGCCTCTGTTAATCATTTAATATCTAAACAAGATCCGTCAAGTGCGAGTGTAACTCGCGGCGCCGAGGGTTTTGAACGTTTGTCAACAAATATGTACCTACCAAAAGTACCGGTTAGAGACTTCGCAATTTAACGAATACCTAAGAATAGTAGGTACCAACCTACATTTCAGATGGATCTCTCTGCTTGCTTCGGTTAAATCGGTGGTTCGGTTAAAGGTGGTATTGTATTGTAATTATATTATGCGCTGTTTCAGTTGTTCACAAGCTTTGCTTAGCTTGGGACTGGTTAATGCTGATTGTCCAGCATTATTTATTTATTTAGTTTTCCATACCATGGAGCTAGATATTAACTCTAATTGAAATAGGTTCATACTTCGCACGCAAATTAACGTAAAAAAAGTACCTATGATAAAAATTCAAACCACATTAAGACAATATACACAGCTTTACAGGTACATATTACAGCTGTTACTCTGATGGGGCGGACACCCTCTCATAGCGATGGTGGTAGGTAGCGGCGGGCGAAACCAAAATACTTTGCTTGAAGCAATTGGGTCTTCCACCCAAGCATAATATCAAGAGAGACATACAGCGACACACAGCAACACACGGGCATACCAAAGAGAAAATCTCACAGGGTTTTAAATAAAAACTAATTTCATAACACGTCATTCGCGTACTAAATCTGCAGCCCAGCCAGAGTAACTTTTTGTCGAGTAATTTTGGACTGAATAGAAAGCCCCCGCGGAATATTTGATCGAAGGCGAGAATAGACTGATCCCAGTACCACCAATCTAAAGTTAATTAATGGTCTAGGATTTTCTATAGAAAAATCATAAGACCATTTGAATTACTTTTCCTTTATACATTCCAAAAAAACCCATGTTATTGTTTAAATTGTGGGTATGATGCCAAAAACGTGAACAAAGGTACGAATCAATCCAAAAAAAGTTTAATAATTCCCAATCGGGTCAAGTTTCATAAAAACTTTTTTGTTTCTGTTTGGCCTTGAACTCCCCTACAAGCACCTTCAAGGTTATCCACTCATTATGTGATTTCTTTAAAAATTAGCTGCTATGTTGTCAGCCCTTCAGCCCCATGCCAAAATGGAGGTTTTCTTCCGTCCACGGACCAATTGAAATACCTCGGAGGAAAGAAATCAACCTCGCTAGACTGGGCCCGTATTCTAAAAACGAAATCGAGGTTTCAAATTAAAATTCAATTTTTTTATTGCGACCATATTGTACATAAGTTATTAAAGATAATATTCAGTCTCAAATATATTTAGGTATATAGCTATGTGGTGCCTGCTTAGAATTTGCACCATTCCAACTCTTCCCGCGGATGTAGTAAGAGGCGACTACTACGGGATATCGACTCGGGGCGGGCAGCAGCGCCCCCTGCAGAACAATTCTACCACCAAACTGCGATCCCCAACCCGCATGCCCAGCGTGAGGATCATGGGCATTAAACGAGATAAAAGCCAATAAGGCGCTTATCAGGGGGAGGCCTGCGTCCAGCAGTGGACCAATACAGGCTGTTGAGGTTGAGGTTGAGGAGTCTCAAATATAGACCCGGTTAGGGAACAGCAAGATAGTAGGTACTAGGTACTAAATAATAAATTAATAACGCTAGTTATAAAGTTTAAGTTGCCAAAAAGAAAATCTTAAAGATTTTTTGTCAAACATCTTATTATAGGTAGGTAGATGAATAGAATAATTATTATTCTAAAATTATTATTAACTAAAAGATGAATCAGAAACATTTTTATAAAACATCTACCTATGTAATTATTACATAGATGTTTTAGGTATAAAAATGTTTCTGATTCGTTTTCGCATAAACGCGAATCTTAAGCAAGCGACATTACTTTAGAGTTAATCTATCTAAAGGATCTTTGCACAACATGAAAGCAATAAAACATTTGAAACTTGAAGCTTGGTTTTGCACGTTATCGAAAACGAAACTTCGATTTTTCTTTTCCGAATAGGCCTCCTGAATACTAGATAGAATAGACTCAAGGAATTTGTCTTCCACCTAAGCAGGCCTAGCACGCCGTTTCTTGTCTAGGGTAGAATAGATTTATAATGACATAAAAATGACATTTAGATGTAGAGAGTAGAAAGTTTTCTTCGATCGCGAACACGGCGTTCGAAAGAATGAGCGGATAGAAATGTTTTCTAGTCTACCCTAGAGATGAGTCTACCACTGCGAACATGCCGATCAATTTATTCTACTTTTGACATTTGAGAATAGAAACATTTCTTCTAAAATTCTCTACACCTCTCGAGACCTAGAAACACGTTTATCTCGCATCATTTAGAGATTATTTTTCTACGAGAATTATGAACGGGGGTAGAAATTGGCTTCTCAGCCAGTCCGAGGAGAAAAACGAAAGGAGAAAACAAAGAAACGCAGTTCGAGAGCTCACAGCAGCTCTCGATTTGCCGGAGGCCGAGTTTCGGCGCAACTTTTTCGTTTCAAAGGAGATGGTACAATATTTGTGCCAAGAGCTGCAAGAAGAGCTGTCTCCTAGCACAATACAAGGCTACCCACCAATTGTAAAAGTAAGTAGACCTACTATTACTAAAGTAGAGACTTAAGTCAGTACTGCAAACCGCGTATGTAATTAAGGTTATATTCGTGTGTTGACATTTTTTTTTCCAGATTCTTTGCTCCCTCAAAGTTTTGTTTTCTGGCCATTACCAGAGAGGCGTTGGCCAAGAACAAAATATTAGTATTGCCCAAACTACTGTGAGCAAATTCCTCGAACAATTTGTTAGAGGTGTAAACACTAAATAAGTATATGTTCCTACCCTTAGGTACATGTCAAACATACCTATAATTACCTAATTATAGGTAATTATCTACTTTTAAATAAGTACCTACTTACCAACCTACCTCATAATATTTCAGACTTAAGCCCAAATGGATAACCTTCCCCAACACGGAAGCTGGCCGACAACAGGTGGCGGGAACATTTAGGGAAAAATTTAGGTTACCTAATATCTTGGGTTGCATTGACTGCACACACATCAAATTGTTTCCGCCGCCTAAGCCAGGCCAGATACAATATAAGAACCGCCACGGATTCACTTCTGTCAATGTACAGCTGGTATGTATCTACTAAATACTGACATAATAATGTTCTAAAAATATTTAATTAAATATTCTCCTTAATTAAATGAGTATCTGCCTCCACAGATTGCAGATGCAGAGTGCCGGATCCTTAATGTCAACGCTAATTACCCAGGCCGTGTGCACGACCAGTTTATATTTAACAACTCAGTTATAAAAACAGAGCTGCGCAGACTGCACACTGCCAGGATTGGTGATTACCATCTTCTGGGTAAGTAGGTGTAGGTACCTAAAAGCTGTTTATTTTTTTCTTCACTAGCTATTCATAATATTTTCATGCTACTTGCATGAAAATAATTATTATGAAGTATATGAACTTTTTATGTGTAGGTCAATTTATATAATACTAAATATTGTCCTTTTCTAGGAGATTCTGGATACGCCCTTGAGCCATGGCTCATGACACTAATTTTGGATGCTCGGGCAGGAACCCCAGAAGACAAATTCACAAAGTGGCATTGCCAAACAAGGAATGTCATTGAAAGAACCAACGGATACCTAAAAGGTACTTTCCGGTCACTCGGCATAGACCGCAGCCTCCACTATGAGCCTGAGAAGGCTTCAGCATTAATATATGCAAGTTGTACACTATACAACATTATGAAACACTACCGGTAAATTCTCACTTATACCTACCTACTTAATTATACTATGATTGATTACCTACCTTAAGTTTCCTAAGACCCAGCATAATAAAACTTTCTTGTGCTAAAGCATACCCAGTGAAATTAATGTACAAATCAGAATTGCTTATTAATCAGACTTGGATTATTATTAGCTAAGTACTGAACAATTTTTTCAGGGTACCAATGGAGCTGTTGCCCGACTTGGAGGCTGAAAGGAGAGTTGATGTTGATGCCCATGATCAACAAAGCAGTTTGTCTCTGGCACGGAGCAAAAGACAGAGAATAGTGAGGGAATATTTCAGTGACTAGGTATGTACCTATTTCTTCATTGAGAGTGAAATGCAGTTATGTAATTGTATTATATTTTTTTATTATTAGTTATAATTAGTTTCCTAAATTTTTTATTGTGTCCTGCCGGTATTTGCGCAATCTGTAACAACAAATAAGTAATTATTAACTTTGCTTTATTTTTCAGGTACCAAGGACAAGGAATGCCAGCATGATACAAGCAGTATTTTTTGTATATAATTATAACTACCTTTCTGTAACATTTCTCCTCATTTGAATGTCCTCCAAATTATTTTTCCTCTTGAGGTTGTTGTTTATTTCCTGAAAAAAGAAGTTAATACTTAATATAATAATTAAGAAATAGGTATACTTAAATTACACTTGCAGCAAAACTGGTGTATAAAGATAGGAATATTCATATCATCATTACAGGACAGTCACCACTGCTGTGTACAAACCTCTTAGAATAGATAATTTATGACAGCTTAATGGATAGCACAAACAGCCATCATAAATAAATAATACATAAAATACCTACTCTTGAGCAAGCGCTCATTTTTCACAATAACTTACTTGCAAAACACTTCTAGTCCTCTCATCCGAGGCCAGAAAATCATTTTTAGTAGTCTTCGGTGGCCTGAGTCTGGTATTAGGTGTTTGGGAGGGGGGCTGTGGAAAGTTGGGGGAGTCTGGAAGTAGGCTTTGTGGTGGTGGGAATGGGCTAATGCATGGTGGGCTGTGATGTGGTGGCAGGTATGTGCTGAGCTCAGGTGGGCTGTCATGTGGTGGTGGGCATGTGCTGAGGCCCGGTGGGCTGTGATATGGTGGCAGGCATGTGCTGAGGCGGGGTGGGCTGTGATGTGGTGGGGCTACTGTATTTGGTGTATCCTCTATTATTATTACATCGGCAGGAAACTGAAAGTGTTTAAATAATTTATATACATGAACCACTCATGATTATCTACTTTCATCCTAATAATCCTAGCAATGCTACTTTTAACTAATATGCATATATGTTGGTCTAGACCGGAATATCAAACATAATTAAGGCTACTTTTATCCCATAAATCACTTCCAACTAAATAAAAATGTTAGTAGTCCTAAAATAATTTTCTTACAAAAATAATTGTACAGTTGACTTGTTGGAATAATTTATATCCTAGAAACAAAACCATGGGCAGAACAAGTAGTTAATTAAATTGTTAGCAATTACCTCGCCCAGTCCCGTTTCACTGCCTTGTCCAATTCCATAGGCACTCTCGGTGCCTATGATGCTGATTATCTTCCTGCTGGTGCTCGGCACTGGTGGCACATAATCTGGCTTGTTGCCAGTTTTATTAATGGCTTGATTGTGACGAGCACCATCAATACGGGCTTTTTTTTAAGGTCCCTCCAGGTCTGCAAATTTAAATAGTAGAAATCATGACACAGCCAATGTGAACAACTTACTAGCTTCAGGAAGCTTGTAAGACATAGGTGTCTTCCCATTATATGAGATAGATTATCAAATAGGTAGGTATAAGATGGTTATGGATAAAATAGTTTACTGAAGTCTTGCAATGGATAAGGAACATAATATTAGTACAAACATTTTTCCATTGCTCCACAGTCTTATCGGGCCCTAACTCCTTGAGTGCGCCTTGAAGACGCACCCATTCTTCATTGTGGGCCCGACGTCCCAGTGGCCCGGTAAACTCGCCCAAGGCGAACATGCTGTGTGTGGACATATAGTCCACCAAGTATTTTATTTGATCGGGATTGCTTCGGAGACTGTAATTAAGTACGTAATTGTTAGTACATGGATATGACGTATTGTATAAAAGAAATCTTTAGTATAGGGAGGTTCTAAGCTTTGACAAGACTGTCGAAACTTGGCGGCCAAGATCTGCTTTCAGCATTTTGTCATAGTGCACATTATTTTATGGTATCTATAGGTAAGCGTCTTTGATAAAAATTCGATACTTGAATCACTCACTTTTTTCTGGAGACACTGTTCGGCAAAATGTTTTTTGAGCTTGACATATTTAATTTCAACCTTCCCTCACTGTGGTGAAAAAACCGAAAGAAAATTCAATTTTCGCGCGGGAGACCATGGGTAAATGACATTGACATAGGCTATGATATGACAAAAATTGTCGGAACGTCAAGTCAATGTCAAAATTAAAACGTTTCATTTTACGTTTATACTGGATTTCTTGTTTCGTGTTGATATTTTGTGGGTAATGAAACGCAAAGAACGAGCTTTTTACAACATTTTATGTTTTATCTGTGGTTTCGCTCCCGTTGCTATAGAAAGAGCTTGTCTACGAAGAAACTGTTTTCTAGGGTTTGTTTCGAGAAACGGTATGCTCGGGTAATAGAAAGAATAGGAAGACAAGAAACTTTCTTCTCTAGTCTAGTGTAGGTGTAGAGTAGAGATGAAAACGCCGTGCTAGGCCCGCAGATCGAAATTAAATTCCGAGAATGAAGTAGTGTAGGTATACAAGTAGGGTGTCATTCCGTAGAATAGAAAGAGTTAGCTAGAATCTTTCAACGTCGTCTAGTATAATAGTAACTACGTGTCAAGTCAAGCCTTGAATTGATCTATCTGTCAGATACTTGATCAAAGCCACAATCAAAGCAAACAAAATGTTGTTTTTGTTTTGATTTTCTATGATCATCCGGCACTCGGGCGGGTCAATGATTTTGACATCTTTCAATTCTTTCATTTCACTCGGGCTCTGAGTACTTAGTTTCAGTACTCAGAGCACTCGGGTAAATAGCTTGACGTTTTGTTTTGTTTTCGTTCGTGTTGTGTTTCTGAAAAAGATAAGTTGGGGAATTTAGTACGAATTTTCGGAATTCATCAATTCAAATGCCAGAATCACCGAATCTAAACGCAAAAATGTCGCAGCAACTGATAAGTGAAAACAGCAAATACATTTTGGAGTGAGTAAAATCTTGTTGTAAACATAACCTTGCGGCTAAAAAAAAATATAAACATATATTGTTTTTTCAGTTTATTTTCGGAACAAACGATAGAAACACAGACTTTGGAATCTATAAGCATTCAGGTTCAAAAGAAGTTTCCAAGAGCGGAACATTTTAATCGTATGTAACTCACATCTATAGAAATGAATAAAATTTTCTAGAACACTTACTTTATATTCACTAACTTTCCAGTATGTCTCCTGCTCTCATCATTGATCACAGGTGGGGACCTGTCCCTACCTGGTCAGCGAGTGGTGGCCATAGCCCTGCTCTTCGATGTGTACAGAGTGGACAACCCATTCAGTCCTCTATTTCTGCATTTAATTGAAGGAAAGCTGGGTTTGCAGCCGCTGACGCCTCAAGAACGATTATTTCTCGGTCTATTGCATGGTTTTCTGAATAATTCAACTAGAGATGTAAGTTTTTAATCCTTGCATTTATTGTTTACTAAATTCTGCCTGTGCCTGCTTCTCAAGCACTTTTCTGTGTTAAAAAGTAGGCTATGTCTCTGTTCAAGAAATAATCTAGCTCCCTTCCAATATAGTTTAGATCCATTCTGCCGTAGAAGCAAAAAAAGGTAACAGACAGTGAGACAGATAGTTACATTCACATTTTATAATTTAAGTATGAAATGGTTAAGCTAAATACTATAACAACAAAGAATTAACAAGCTGAAGTGGCAGTAGGCTGGTCATATCTAGCAATGAACCAACAACCTCTGGTCTTGAGTATAGACCCCGACTTGGCAACGTAGTGAAAGACACCCTCCGACTAGGTAGAAATGACCACCTGCAAAAGACTGCAGGCAAATGTTGTATGCAGCAAGCTAAAGACAGAGCACTCGTTAGGAAAGGCCTACATATATTCAGCAGTGACCTAGTACAGAAATCAAAAGTATGACTTTATTTCCGTGTCAGTGTTTAATTTTATAATTTGACCTTTTCTAAGTGTATATTTATTATATGTATGGAAAAAAGAGTTATTCATTTTGATATTGATTGAGAACAGGCTGATGATGATGTGTAAAATAGCTATCAGCTGTACCTAAGGTGATCCAAAGTATTTGTAACTAAGTTGCTAGTATGTGCTGCCCATTGCAGAACTGAAGGAACTTTGATAAAATAAATCAAGATTCAATATTTTGTTGAGTAACATGCAGTATAAAGGTCTTAAAATAACAAGCACAACAAGCATGCAGCCTGCTAGTTCACTGGAAAATTATGCATTAGGTGGTTCTTACACTTACACTTGCACTATCAATAAAAAAATTGAATAATTTAGAAATATTTAAGTATCTACGTAGACCTCGGAGAATGTAGATAACCTCAAACACATTTTAAAAAGTCACAATATCATAAATTGGGTAATTATAAGTAACAACATAATTTTCAGGTGATGAAGAAGACAGCTAAGCAGGTGATCCTTACCGAGGTGCAAGCAAAAGACTTAGAGTACGATTACACTCCGCTGCAGGCTGCAGTTGGAGAAACCCTCTTAGATGTCACCTCTTTAACAAAAGCCGCTGCTCCAGCTCTTGTGGCTTTACCTGATGGGTATGTTCAGGCAAGGTTTTGATGTAAAGAACTTTATGCATATTCATAGATTTAATTCATAAAATTTAAAATCCTGGAGATTATAGATAGGTAAGGAAGGCCTTTCGCTGTAGTGAAATACAGGCTCTTCTTACTTAATTTCATAAAGGCAAATATTTGCCATTGAGAAGATGTTTGAGCAGAGGCAACATCAAAACTACTGAATGGATTGAGCTGAAATTTTGCACACATCAAGGTCTGATTCTGAGTCAACATAATATGCTTTTTATTCCAAAAACCAGAAGCTAGGTCACTTAAAAATAGAAATATGAAATATCTCATACATAGGTATGTTATGTATAGTCTAGGTAGACTAATACTTCTAATACATAGACAAGACAAACATACTCATTCAAAGTTTGCAAATCAGAGATGCGTTGTTTCGTGTGCATAACATAGCAAAATCGGAGGGCGACTTGCAGTCAACTCGTAGTCAATGTATTGTACGCGAATGATTTATACGCGTTGCAGGAAACCTGAGTATATGTACGCGTTTAAAACCCTAGTCACCGGTCATAAACGTAGGATAAGGCACTTAAACCAAAACATGATCGCCTGATATAGTAGTATCAGTGGATAGTAAAACCTATACAAATTGTATACCCACATTATAGAGAAGACTGAAAGAAGCGAAAGGATGTCTATACCCAGGAAGTATCGAGTTCCCAGGCGAATAACATAATGATGTTGTAAAGTTCATTTTACAGTAGGTTGGTAATTTTTCACCATTGCCTTATAAATTCAGATGAAAATTTAAAAGATAAGTTTAGCGTTGAATACTTAATTGTATTAGATTTTAGCAACTCTTTTGAATAATCAAGTTTATTTATTTTATTAAAATCTGTTAAAGGCGTATATAAGTGTAACTTAGCTAGCGTTCTAGTTGAGCGACATAAAAACACAATAGTGATGCGACGCTATCTTTCCACAATCCAAAATGCAAAAAAATGACGCTTCGCGTCGTTTCACGTTTCAGCGGTCCTGCACAGCACTTTGAAATTTTAAAATGTTCATAATTTTATGTCGATAACAACCTTTGCGATTTATGTTTTCAGAAGCGCCCCAAACCGGATGGCCATGAAGGAGCTTATAGAGGCGTTGATGTCTCATGAATACATGGCGCTACACCAGACGCTGTCCGCGGCGGGTCCTGTCTCGCCCCCCACATTCTTACTCCATACGCCAGATGCGCTGTCACATGAGGTATGTAGAGGTTATGTTTAAACACAAAGTAATTATAATATAACTAGCTTCTTCCTGCGGCTTCGCGAGCGCTTTTCAAGTAGCCTATGACCGTCCCAGAGATATTTTTTACCTCCCTGCCAAATTTCAATTAGATCTGTTCAGCCGTTTAGACGCGAAAAGGTAACAGACCGAAAGACTGATAGACAGACACACAGTTACTTTCACTTTTATAATATTAGTAAGGATGATGTATGTGGGTTAAGATTAGTGGTGTTCAAACGCGTCGGGATAAGCAAGGAAAAATTTGTCGTGACGAAATGGACATCTTCAGTAGATAGCGAGTCCTACTGATACGATCGTAATGATAGGATAGGATCATCCAGCTCAGACATCGAGCTATGGAAAGAGCTAATTATGCTCGGAGTCTCTCTGAAGGATAGAATTCGTAACGAATACTTTTGACAGAGAACCAAAGTTATCGACTTAGCTCAAAGAATTAGCAAGCTGAAGTGGCAGTGGGCCGGTCATATCTCGCGAAGAACCGACGCTGGGGTAAATGTGTTCTTGAGTGGAGACCACGACTCGGCAAACGGAGTGTAGGACGCCCTCCGGCTAGGTGGGATGACGATCTGCAAAAGACTGCAGGCAGATGCTGGATGCGGTAAGCTGAAGACAGGGCGCTATGGCTCTCATTAGGAAAGACCTATGACCAGCTGTGGACTAATATAGGCTGATGATGATGATATGATGATCCAACTGATAGGAAAGTGACTCATCGAGGGATCAGGGTGCGGCTTTTACCTGGTTCTATAACTTTTATCAAAATCATAATCTACTTGTTGTTACTTGTTGTTTCTGGACTCGTTTCCGCAACTAGGCCATAGTTGGGCCCTTTTTGCGTGTCGGGTGGGGGGCTGCTAGACTAACCACCCGATGTCCTCCAGGAAAGCCAGCAGCTCGCTGACGCCGGTGCATGCCACCCTGGGCGTCCTCGGTGTTCCAAGGTATTTTAGTCCAACGACTACAATACCTTGGAACACCGATATCGATACAGAAGCAACGATATCGCACTCTACAAGTACATGCGCGGCCGTCTCCTCTGCGTTCATGCACCCTCTGCATAGGGGGCTGTCCGTGATACCCAGATTAAATAGGTGTTTGTTAAGCATGCAGTGTCCTGTGACAATGCCGACGATTTGCCGGAGTTTGTCACGCTTCAGATTGAGGAGTTTTCGGGAGAATCTCGGGTTAAGAACCGGGAAGGCCTCCTTCGACTGTCTACGATCTGGAATACTTGCCCAGTAGTCTTGGTGTTGTTTAGATGTACGTTGACGGATCCATGAACGGACTTGAATGAATGGTAGGGGAATTATTGGTTCGGGCCTTGCCGGTTGCGGCTCCGAACCTCTCCTTGCCAGTGCATCAGTTTCGTCGTTTCCTCTCGATCCGCTGTGTCCTTTTATCCACTGTAGAGTGACTCTATTGGACTGACTTACTTAATCATAATCTAACTAAATAATCTATATTTCCAGGCTGTATGGAAGAACCTAGTGAACCGTGGGTCATATGTGCCAATGTTCGACTCTGATCTAGAAGGCCTGGTCGGAATCAAACCTGAGAAGGCGACTGGCAAGCAACAGCACCACAAACCCAATAAGGTACTTTTGCAATTTTACTAATCCAGCCTTTGCTTAGCAGCGTTGGGATCCAAAGTAAACACCTTATGCTGAGAGGTTCCAAGTATCTCAACAAGTACAAACAAGATCCACACATACAAAAAAATACTCACCAACTTTAACTTCTTGTCTGATGAATTCTGCATCTGGTTTGACACAATTCTGCCAATGTCGTCTGTCTCATTTAATTCAATTCAATACTTTATTTGCTGAAATTTAGGTACAGTGTAGGTCTTAGATTAGGTATTAGTTAGCTCACTACATTCTGCCTCAAAGTGCGTGCAACAAGGTATATACAATAAATTAGGTACTGTAGTTTGTCATCTAGAAATTCATTCACATTATAATATGATTTTTCAGTTAATAACTTCGTCAAAGTACTTTTAATTTATTTAAATTATTGATGGCTCGTATAGAATAAATCCCTTATTAAAAATTATTGGTGCCATACAGAACACACCTGCACGTTAGACCCTCGTTCTTGCAGTATTATGATGTAGAGTAGCTGCACGTAGGCTGGGATTTTGCTTTACAAAAGCCGCCGTTTCTAAAATGTACAGAGCTGGTAATGTTAGAATTCTCCATAGTCTGAAAACATCATACATCATGATAGCATCAAAAGCAGTGGAGTGAGCACTAACCTCTATGTATTGTACAGTATTTAATAAAAACTTCACAAAACTACAAAATAAAAGGAAAATAACTCAAAAATGCGGAATAATTGAATTTACAATAAATAAACACATATAAAATACTCACCAAAAGATGTTCAACAGCATGCACCTTTCTGTCAGTTTGAATGACAACCAAATAGTCATGTCCTAATTCTTTACAGATTCTATTTCTTATGATAATAAATTTTGTTTACAAAAAGTTGTAATTGTTACGATAGAAATACAA
Organism: Eupithecia subumbrata; assembly: GCA_949316285.1. Classification (NCBI taxonomy): domain Eukaryota; kingdom Metazoa; phylum Arthropoda; class Insecta; order Lepidoptera; family Geometridae; genus Eupithecia; species Eupithecia subumbrata. The sequence continues at coordinate 10,327,950 of OX438630.1, read as the reverse complement.
TGAGTATAAATATCATAACATTATAATATATAATTATTTTGCAGCCAGCGTCTTGAGGCCGCTTCCGACTGGTATTGATATGTATCAGTTGAGCTACCTGTAGATTGTTTGCAACAGTCTGCAGTTAGCTCAATTGTTTCAATAAAATTGTAAATACTAGTTCTAATTTATTTCTATTATTTGATTGTATTTCTTTGTAACATTATAATGATTACAGGAAGAGAAAAAAGATAAAGCTGAAGACAAGAAGTCGGAAGAGAAAGATTTGGCGACGGCGATCGCCGAGGCCAAAGAACTGACGGCCATGGCGTTGAAAGGCGTACTTAGCGGACACAACGTGCTTCGGCTACGGACGCTCCTAGATATGGACCAAAGCGTGGTCTACGAAGTGGGGGTCACGCCTCAGCAGGTAAGATCAAAGAACATTACAACAACAACAAAACAGAACAACAACAATTTTTTTAAAAACAAGCTTTATCAAGGTGAAGTGAGTCCCAAAACCCACGTTTTGACTATACGGAAAATCAATTTTAAGGCAAAAAAAATATTGAATTTTTTATAATTTTTTCAATAGCATCGAAAGTTTAGGATTCTAGTAAATAAGTTATGGGAGTCGAAACACCGTCTACGTGTTTCCTAAGAAGTACTTTAGACGATTATGGTTTTATTTTTTTGCGAAAGAGTATAATTTTAGAGCAAAAAACAAATTTCTAAAAAACGACCAGTGAAATTGCGCGCGGGCTGGCCATTCCGCGGTTCTCGCCTTCCTTTCTGGCCTACCCCTTGCGATTTTCGCTCGTCCTTGTCTCGCAAATCCGATCCCACCTCGTCTTAAGCTCTGTGCACATAAATCTAATACCGCTACCACATAGCACAAAAATGTGCATTTAAATATAGACTTAAACTAGTTATGTTAAGATACACTTGACAGTGATCAAATGGCTTCCTACAAGCTTATAAATCGAGTGGCCCGCAAGCTGTCCTGTCATCTGATGTCGTCAATCCTACTATCCTACTAGGGAGTAGGATAGTAGGATTGACGACATCAGATGAGGACTGGTAGGAACCAATCGTACTAATATTATCAAAAATATTTAAATATAAAAATTAATTACCAATATTGTAAATTTTCAATTAGTATTATACGACTGTGACTCTACTTATTATGGTTGTCAATAGATAAGTAAGTACCCTATCGCATTAGGTGTGCCAAGTTTGTGAAATCTGAATTTTTGTTACCTAGGATCTCCAAAACTACTGAACAGATCGAGCTGAAATTTGGCGTACGTTTAGAGCATTGCCTAAATTAGATGATAGGCTACTTATCATACCGAAATTACGAGTGCGAAGCCTCGGGCAGAAGCTAGTATAAAATACATCTGAATATGTATTACGAGGTAAAGCCTATATTTGAATGCACTTTTTTCTGCTGTCGTTGCTTGCCAGGTGTGCGACAAGCTTAAATCATCAAATTACTTCACAACTGCAACGGGGCCGTGGCGGCCATGGCGTAAGAATCGAACCCTCTAACGGGAATAAGGGATTAGTGTATTGTCATCAGAAATGGAAAAGATGTTAAGTTCAAAGTCGTTAGGTGTCTTGGTTCACCAATCAATGGGTTTGAAGATTTTTGTATGAAGGTGGCCCTAACATTTTTTTCAATCGCCGCGCACAATATGAGTTATTTGGATAGAGACACGAAAACAAATAAAAATGCCATTTAAAATAATGTCCTAAAGCGTCATGTTTCTGAGATATTCACAGATGAATATAACTATATGTTTTCTTCATACGTGAATATCTCAGACACCTGACAAATTTTTATTTGTAATAGTGTCGTCTATCCAAATATCTAAATTTTACTGTGCGTCGCTATTTAAAAAAAAAAAGCTATATGGTGACCGTTGTTAGGGCCGAATTCTTCAGTCTTAAAACCCCCTTGGCTACAAGATCAGAACAAAACAAAGATACACGTGTAGTTAATTTTATAAGATGTTTGTATATTCTAAATTCCCTTTTCTGTTTCAGCTTCCAGACTTAGTAGAAAACAATCCACTTGTGGCGATCAGTGTACTCCTGAAGCTAATACATTCACAAAATATCACTGAGTACTTCAGTGTACTAGTCAATATGGAAATATCTCTACACTCTATGGAAGTTGTGAACAGGTATGGGAGTTTCAACTGATGATACCTATGATGATGTTAAATTTTTCATCACATCACACTTCACACTAATATTACAAATGCGAAAGTTTGGATGGACGGATAGATGGATGGATGTTTGTTACCTCTTCACGACAAAAATACTGAGCGGATCGGGCTGAAATTTTGCATACAGGTAAGTCTAACCCTGGAATTAAACATAGGCAACTTTTTATCCCATAAATCAGTTCCCATAGGATAGAAATAACCTTAAAACGTTTCTATAGAAACAACGCGGGCGAAGCCGCGGGCATAAACTAGTATATTATAAACTAGCTTCTGCCCGCATAAACTAGTATATTTTAAACTAGCTTCTGCCCGCGGCTTCGCACGCCTATGTTTGATTCCAGGGTTAGACTTACCTGTATGCAAAATTTCAGCCTATTCCGTTCAGTAGGTCCGGCGTGAAGAAGTAACAAACATCCATTCATCTATCCATCCATCCATCCATCCATCCAAACTTTCAAATTTATAATATTAGTGTGATGCATAATTTTGGATGTATAGATGTTTGTTACTGAACTGAACCGATCGCGATCGGGCTGAAATTTTGCATAGAGTAGCTCTGAGCCTGAAACCAAACATAGGCTTTTTATAACTTCCCATGGGATAGTATAACCTTTAAACGTTTCCATAGAAACAACACGTGCGAAGCCGAAGGAAGAAACTAGTAAATAATATGCGTACCTATCTCATACGTTGGTCTGGGTGTTTTCTATGTATAATAAAAAATATATATTTATGTAGTGTATTGTATTAAGTATATCAGTTATCTAGTACCCATAACACAAGCTCTGCTTAGCTTGGGGCTAGATAACTCTGTGTGAATTGTCCAGCATTATTATTATTATTATTATACATAAGTAAAAATAAAGATAACTTAAATTAACCTTTTTGTTCTAGATTAACAATCTCCGTAGATCTTCCAGTGGAATTCGTACACCTCTACATAAGCAACTGTATCTCTACTTGCGAGACGATTCGGGACCGCTACATGCAGAACAGACTCGTGCGGCTTGTCTGTGTGTTCCTACAGTCGCTGATTAGGAACAAAATCATTAATGTCAAGGTGTGTTGTTGAACAAAATCATTAAAATGTAGGGAACAATTATTAACATTACTAGCTGCTGCCCGCGGCTTCGCCTGCGTAGTTCCCGTTCCCGTGGTAATTCCGGGATAAAACATAGCCTATGTCCGTCTCCTGGTTCTAAGCTGCCTCCCCACCAATTTTCAGCCAAATCGGTTCAGCCGTTCTTGAGTTATAAATAGTGTAACTAACACGACTTTCTTTTATATATATAGATTGTTGGTACACGAAGCTACTAAAAGCGATTGTGTGTCGGTAAAGGAACAAAATCATTAATTAAATAAAAGAGATCATCATCATTAATGAGGACGGCGACCTTTGTGGCGTAGCGAGCGAAGGTCCGTCTGCGACGCAGGAGGTTACGGGTTCGATTCCCGCCACAGGACCCCCATAATTTTTTTTCTGCAGATATTTGTTCCGGGTTTTTTTTATATGTATATTATCACAAGCTACCAATATTACAAGCACTGCTTAGCTTGGGTCTATGTGATTTGTCCAGTATTTTTTATTTAATTAATTTTATGAAATGGTAGGGCAATGCCCATAATCTCCATGCTGGACATGCGAGTTAGGGATTGCAGTTCGATACATAATCAGACTGAAATACTAAGCTGCTTTATCCCGAAAAACGTGTGCGAAGAAGCGGGTAGAATCTATACAATAAAGTATAAAATATAAACAATAAAGTAAAGCTTGCAAATCTCAATTTCCAGGAGCTGTTCATAGAAGTGGAAGCATTCTGCGTGGAGTTCAGTCGTATAAGAGAAGCGGCCGCATTATTCCGGCTTCTGAAACAGCTGGATTCTGGCGACGCGCACAAGGAAAAAGATAACTAGCTTACCTTGTAAACCATATCTCGTGAAGAACCGACGACCGCTGCTAAACCTGTTCTCGAGTGGAGACCGCGACTCTGCAAACGTAGTGTGGGACTCCCTCCGACCAGTCTGACTGTCCTAGGTGAATGACAATCGCGGCAACGCGACGCGAAAATATCAAGTAGTCGTATGAATGGCCTACGTTTGTCACGTTAAGTCTTCACCGCACAGCCGCAATTTTGAAGCTGCGTCTTGCGTTTTTCGCGGGGGGCGGCCGATAGCCGAAGGAAGTGTATTACGGCGGGGTCAACATCGCGGTTGTGTGGTGGAGGCTTTAATCAGTCTGCGACGAGACGCGACGACGAAAACTTGAATGACTTGAGGATTGGCAACACAGATAACAGAATTATCGAGATACTCTGTAATCTTTAAACAAACGTGGATTATTTCTTAGTTTGTATATAAACGATGAAAGTCTCCAAATTAACTTCTCTCTAAATGTATGACGACCTCTGTGGCGCAGCGGGCGAAGGTCCGCCTGCGATACAGGAGGTTGCGGGTTCTATTCTCGCCTCGGGACAAATGTTTGTACGATCTGCAGATTTGTTCAGAGTGTTTCAAGTTTCAAGTGTTTTATTGCTTTCATGTTGTACAAAGATCTTAAGAATAGATTACAGCTACCAACATGAGCCCGGGTGGGGCTGCAAAATATATCGTATTTTTGCTCTTGGAGCAAAAAAAAAAATTTACATAGGTACCTAAAGTAAATATTTAAACTTATTTCTAACATTATTAAAATAAAACTATTGAGCCTATAAATAACACAACGTAAAATTATTCATGAAAGTCTTCTGGATGTTTTCTATGTATAACAAAAAATATCTATTGTATAAATATAAAAATATGTAGTGTATTGTATTAAGTATATCAGTTATCTAGTTCCCATAACACAAGCTTTGCTTAGCTTGGGGCTAGATAATGCTGTGTGAATTGTCCAGCATTTTAAGATACTTACTTGTTATCTTCCTTCTTTGTTTACGAGATTTTTGTAGCCCTACAAAAATCTCGTAAAGTATAAATAAAAAGTATTTTAAATATGAAATTTCTAGTAACAACGCTTTGTAAGTATAAAGCGTTGTTACTAGAAAATTCATAAAGAAGGAAGATAACAAGTAGGTATCATTAGTAAGAGAGAAGTTAAATTGGAGACTTTCATATGATAAATATGAATTTTCTAGTAACAACGCTTTGTAAGTATAAAGCGTTGTTACTAGAAAATTCATATGAGAGATATATGCTTAGAGTTATGCAATATAAATATGGGAAAGTGCCCATAGTTAAAACAGTAATTAATTGAGATCGCCGCGTTTGTCGCCCAAAGGTGACTACAAACCGTCGCTCACTTAGGACAACGGGTGACGGTCAGCAAAAGCCTGAGGGAGATGGTGGATGGGGCAAGTTGATAGGGAGCTGCTATATCGCTTATTAAGGACTTTGTCCAGCCGTGGACTACAAGGGATGATTTTTATGGACACCACACAGAACTTTTCTGCGATCACCTATCAGAATGAGAAAGAGTGGTTAACGGACGGCAGGCAGTTATTATGCTAAGTAGGACTAATTTATATAGTTAAATTTATGAAAACTGAGTTAGCATTATATTAATGTCGAATTTAATAAAATAGGTAGTTCTGGACAATCCACACTGCATCTAGCCCCGAGTGTTAGGGCCTTTTATAATACATAGAAAATACCGAGAACATCTGGAACAAATAATTGTAGATCGTGCAAACATTCGTCCCAGCGGGAATTAAACCCGTAGGGGGTTTGATTCCCGCCTCCTGCTTCGCAGGTGGACCTTCGCCCGCCGCCGCGTCACATTGGGCGTCAAATTATTATGCTAAGTGACTTATTTATTTACTTCGTTTACATTTTGTGAAAATTGAGTTTGCTATTCATGTTAAATACGACTCTACATTAAAAAAATAAATAAAGTAAAATGCGTATCATTTCGGGTGACAAACCGCTCAAGGATTAAGAGGCCCGGAGAGGACCAAAACAATTTTTTAAGCGTCAAGGATCAGGCAATTTCTAAACCTTATTTCCAAAAATAAAGGGTGACAATGGCTTGAAGTAAAGTTACCGTCTAATACGTAGGCATTGGTCAAATATAATTCCTTTAAACTACAATCGCTCAGAAAGTTGCTTATTCCTTTTCCAAACATATGGTAGAAAGTACGTCATTGCAGGCGTATTGAAATGCGGGACGGAAAACTCTATGGGATTTCATTTCATTCTCACGCGTTTAGCGGGAGAGAAGTGTATAGAAATCTATTGCTAACGTGTTATATTTTTTAAATTTTCCTAAATATCAGCCAGTAGCTATGGTTCTTTTCATAATAGGTCAAACAACAGAAAGTTTTTACTCCGAATCCGCCATAAGATATCGGCCTCTTCCGTATTCGTAACAATAATTCAGAAAAAGAACCATGCTTGCATGTGTAAATCATACGTGCGCGTATTTATTGCCACATTTGAGTTTACAATTTGAATTTACTCCAGTGATTTGAAGATTCTAAAACGATGATTTTATTCGAAGGTGTAGTATAAAACACATGTATCACTCGGGAGAAAGTGCGATTCCTACCTCGTGTGTTTAAGGCCCTCGGCTGCCCCTCGGGCCCAAAACGACACACTCGGTAGGAATTGATCACTTTCTCGCCTTGGTGTAAAATGCACTATTTTACCCAACAAAATAGTTCCCATGGGATAGAAATTACCCTTTAAACATTTCCATAGAATCAACGCGTGCGAAGCAGTCATATTTATAAAAAAGTTTTTTTTTTCAATAAAGTTACAGGTGTTGATAATAGGACGAATAGCAGTTGTCTTTAAAAACTTCTTTCAACAAGTGATTGATTTGAATAACTAAAATCCTACTTCAAATTCCTTATATTTTCACTGATTTTGAGTTTTGCGGGTCAAAGGCTAATCCGCCGGATACAAAAAAACCCCTAAGAACATTGAACTACTATTACTAGCGTATGGAACGGACAGCATCAACCCTTGGCGAAAACAAAATAGCGTTTTAAACATCCTTCGGATTCGATTCGGAAACGGGTCGGTGAATTAAAATACCCCTGCTGGTTAAGGGTTAACTACTTATACTTACGATAAGTAATTTGAGAAACTGGGATAAATTGAATAAAACATACTTAAGTATACAGATAAAACATTTATTGAGTAACATCATAGGTCATCCTACATTATGAAGAAGTAAACAATACAAATTATGGCAATCATATGGCAATCAGGCTATATAGGTACCTATAGTAATATAGACTATACCTAGGTATAGTCTACGGCAGGGCTTCATATACCGGTAAAATTTTCGTACCGTTACTTCGCCCAACACTAGGTAACGTTACCAAAACAGGTAACGTTATTTTTTTTAACGTTACTTTTGTGGCATGATACCGGTAAATGAATATAGCGTTACATTTACTTTTATCGGTAAATTAAACGTTAATTAACGTTATATTATTATTGATACTAAACAGTTTTCTATCTCTTTCTTTGATTTTCGATGTTCTTTACGAGCAGTTGACCCCAGTTGCAACAAGAAACAGGCGGCGGCGTTTGATGCTTCAGTCAGTATTGAGCGTTTGAGGAGTTTGAGGCGTTTAATTAAAAAAATTACTTGTTACCTTGAGTTGGTTGGATTGTAACACGAGATATTTTGTGAAAAAATGGTAAGTACCTACCTAATTTTGTATACTAAGTCAGTCAGTCAAGCTCAACTATAGTGCTGGAAGTTATATGCAAGTTAGGAGAGTATTTTCGCTTCATAAGTTACTACCTACTTATTTGTGCTAGTGGGAATCATACCAAACTACTAGCTACCACTGTAGTAAATAGGCTTGCTTGGTTTAATAAAGCTGTGGCAATTTGTAAATGTCACTTACCTACCATTTTAACACTATTTGTATAGTAAGTAGGTAGGTACCTACTAGGGATTAGTCCCGGGAATTCCCGTTCCCGAAATTCCCGGGAATTCCCGAAATTTTTGGCCGATTTAAGAACCGGGAAATCCAAAATCATTTCCCGGGAAATTTCGGGAATTTCGGGAAAAATATTTTAACTTTCATAACATTACCGAAATAACATAACTCAATATATTTCACTTCCTCTCATAGCATATCGCATATATCACGCGGTATAAGGCAGGGTTGACATGATCTGTATCACTTGGTTGTTGTCAATTGTTATTTTCACTGCAATGAAAACAGAGAGCAGTCAAAAATGTATGAGAGTGCCCAAAATTGAGCTTCCGTGTACACATGCACAATGTACCTATACCTCCTTTATTGGTTGAGGATTCAGGGCATTAATAATTCTATAAAATTAGATTAATCTGTGTTATTCCAGAACCTAAACTCTCTATCTACACTCCACACACACACAAATTTCAACTAAATCGGTTTCCTAGTTACGGAAATACGCGGTAGCAAACATTCACACAAGCTCTTGCATTTATAATATTAGTAGGAAGCTAGGAAGTGTGATAACCGGACTTCGAACCGAAAAAAAAACTTGAACCAAACATGTAAGACAGAGATGAAAATGTTACAATCTTGGTGTCTTTCCTTTCTGCTAGTACTCCGTGTGATTAAACCTTTGAACCTACCTTTCTTACCAACCTATAAAAACCTTAAAACTGGATAGACCAAATAGATTATGAAAGAAAAAAAACAAAATTATATTAAATAATTCCGATTTAAATCAAATTAATCGTATTTTCTTTTTCAACCATGATTTTTATCAACCCTGGTTTTAGATTATGTAAGTTATAGCTATATTACTTTTGATCTGTAATTAATATAATTTTTTATGTCCATGTCTATTGTCCCCTCGTTCGACAATAAGCCTTAAGGCTTTTCTTGCTATAGAGCCGTGACTGAAGCCAGCTCTACACAGTCGATTGCTGCCATCTTACTCAGCAAAGTACCTTGCTGAGCAACATGACAGCAAAACTCCATAAAGCCGGACTTGAGCTTGGCAAAGAGAAAGTACCAGAGTCAAGTGCATTGCTTCAATTTATTATCCGCTTTGTGCATGCACAATAACATGTTATTCTGATCGGCTCTGACTTCTGAACCTGTAAAGCGCAATGATGTCGTCTGCGTGGCTATTATTAGGTAAAAATACCAGATACCAGAATCTGGTATCAGGTAGGGAATTCAAATGTATTCGAACACTACCGAATACATCTAAATAGACCGTTTACGGGTGGCAGAAATAAATGCGTAGTAAGAAGAGACCTCTGAAGTACCCCGACGACGTTGATCGCCAATTGATTAGACGAACAGTCATCAATGACGACACGAATGGAAGTAACAATACAATTTAATTTATATTATTAATACCGTGGGCTTACAAAGAACACTAAGTCCAATTTTATATTTGTCTTCGTTGAGCTTGGCCACCGTGGCCTAATATTTGGATAGAAGGACATTAATTTGTTTAGTTTATTATGTGGGTACGTAATGAGGTGTTTTTAGATTGATGTTTTCGCTTAGAGGCCTCGAAAAATAACGGGAGCTCCTCGGTGTCACTCTTACAAAAACCCTGAACTTTTGTACTTTCATTGGATTAAAATGAAGAAAAGAATCAAAGCTAAAACGGTGGCCACGAAACGTCTCAAACTATACGAGATCAGGCGATATTTCACACAAGGATAGCTAATTTCTCTTTATCAAGCTCAAGTCCGGCCTCATGGAGCATCAGCAAAGCACTTTGCTGAGAAACATGACATCAAATGAATGTGTTATGCTGGGTTCAGTCACGACTCTATACACCGAAAAACCTTCAGGTTTGTTGTCGAAAGAGGGGACAAAAACATGGACCTAAGAATTTGTTATTCATTTTATTAACATCTCAAAAGAAATACAGCTTTAAGTAACATACCCAATACCGCATAGGTACCTGATATCAGCGAAATGCCTAAAAACGAAGTTAAGTATATTAAATTATCTATTTTCGGTAGTGGTATAACAGAAAAATATTTTTCCCGGGAATTCCCGGGAATTCCCGGTTCCGGCTTTGAAACTTCCCGGGATTCCCGGTTCCTCGAAAAGGGCCCGATTTTGGAATCCCTAGTACCTACAGAGCATTCTAGCTACAATATTATGGTAGATAGCCATGTTTATCTATTATACACATTTAATTAATAATTTTATATCATTTACATGATCTTACTTATGAAAAATGACGGTTTCATTCAATTTTATACTTACAGGCAGATGAGAATGACGAATCTCAATCAATTCTGGCGACGGCAAAAAAACTTAAAAGAGTAAGGACTTGTGAAGAAACAACTGGTAAGAGGCGTAACCTACTAGCAATAAAGTACCTACCTACCTAGTAGGTGATGGATGATGCACCTTCTACTATTTACTAATATAGTAGAAGGTGTATCATCCAATTCATCCATCACCTACTAGGTAGGTACTTTATTGCTACTTGCTAGTACCTATACAGGAGGACCAAATTCCACCTAGCTAGTTAAAACGGGTGCGATGATTATGATAGATACAGCGGCTATACCTAACATAATCATAGTTCCCGTTTTACATAGCTAGGTGGAATATGGTCCTCCTTACCTCTCTTATTGATAATCCTATACAGGGTGAATTTTTGAGACGGGACAGTAAGGTCAGGTACCTTTACCGCTTTAGTAACAGGAAAACGCTTTTAGGAGACTATCCATAATTTTTTAAGATATTCTGAACTGCATTTACAGATTTTGGAAAAAAATTACAGTCAGCAAGAAATTGGTCATTTTACACAAAAACTTTTTTTGATGCCGATCGATCCTGTTTCTTATAAAGATCAAAAGTCTCTATTGGACCGACTGAGGTTTGAGTACTAGGAATGTCAGAAATCGCAAAAAACCATTTTGGAAAAAATTTACAGTCGGCAAGAAAATGTCTTGCCGACTGTAAATTTTTTCCAAAATCTGTAAATGCAGTTCAGTATAATATCTCAAAAATTTATTGATAACCTAAAAGCGTTTTCCTGTTACGGTTAAGGTACCTGCCCTAACTGCCACGTCTCAAAAATTCACCTGTGTATAGTATTTTAAGCAATAGCAGTTTTCCATTAGAGATGGGTATCAACTATTTTTTTTATCATGTAACCTTCATTTATTACATTCTAATAACTATTTTACTATTTCAGAAAATGTCCAGAATCCAAAAACCAAAAAAATACGTTTGGCGGGAAAGGAAACAGGATTAGGTGACTGCCTTTGTTCAAAAAATACGAAAGCGGTGGCATTTCGTTACCTTTTAAATAAAATTCCTATGGAAAGAAGTTTTAGAAGTTTTTAAAAAATACAGTGAATAAAAATTAAATTTAAATTAAATTAATTATAAAAAAGATTTTTGTACGTTTTATTGAGATAAAAAAATATCAATCAAATCACCATTATTCATCATATTAACTTATACTTAACAAAAGCTTAACATATATTTTTTTATAATCCTCTTCTAATCTTTTAAGGCGAAGACTAGGGGCGATAGTGGCGCCACTACATATTTAATTTAATCATTACGTTATACAAAGGAATTATCAAAAATTCGGACCGATCGTAGACGATACCTATCATACGCTTTTTTTTATGTATCAGTAATAGTTTTGTATGGTATTATTTAGGCAGATACATGTTTCAAGAGTTTAGTTCCTATTGGTGGCCACCGCTCTCCAAACAAGGTATCTGACTAAATAACACAAAACAAAACTATTACAGATAGATACATTAAATACGTGCTACGCTACGTGCGTTGTAGGTATGGTACTAATGTCACTGCCAGCGGTGTGTAACACACGGACTGGACCTGACGAACTACACAGGAGACCAACAGTATGTATTTATTTATTTATTTATTTACGTATAAGTATGTATTTAGTAGTAGTAGTAGTTATGTAGTATAAGTTCCTACCTAACCTACTTAAACAAAAATGCTTGGTAAGGTAAGTATCTACCAACCTCCTCTCCTACCTACGAGAATATTAAGGTACATGCCCTTACTGTCCCGTCTCAAAAATTCACCCTGTATAACAGGAGGCGGTGACATCAGTGCCGGTATCACTCACACGGACTGGATCTGACGAAGTACAATGGGTTACTTTACTTCCTTCTGTAACAGAAGGAACCAACCTTTTGTACGTCGTCAGGTCCAGTCCTACCTACCTACCTAGGTATCAAGGAACAGAAGTTCTGTTCAGTTCCCTGCTTGATTGAAACCGAGCGTTGTTGTCTATGTAGATCAGGTAAAGTACCTACCTACCTACCTACTTACCTAAGTATCAAGGAAAGAATTGAAGGGTTGGACTTCTTTGTAGTTCGTCAGGTCCTAATGTCACTGTCCCCGGTGTGTCACACACGGACTGGACCTGAAAAACTACAAAGGAGACCAACCCTTCAGTTTCTTCCTTGATACCTAGGTAGGTACTTTACCTGATCTACATAAACAACAACGAACAACAATTAATAAAAAAAAGATGTTGCACATCAAAAACAACGAGCTAACTAAGTACCTATCTCAGAGACAACACAATATTTTTAAAACTCGGAAATTTAACAAGTAGGTAAGTATATGCCGGAAGAAGAACAAACTCACGCCGCGCCACTTGTATTATAAATATTGTATACTTTTTCAAATAAATTTTACAGTATCCTTGGTCCTTTCTTATATAATAGATTAAATGTGTTAGCCGATATTTATTCCTTAAATTATAATAGTTGTAAGAAAAAACTTAGGGATACACTGCAATGTATGTCATATGATGACACAGAAAATTTATTGACTGTTTCAAAGTAGGCCTAAAAATTGCAAACACCTTTATTTTATATAAACTAGTTTATTGTTAATAGGTAGCTTAGGTAATTATTTTAAAGTATGCACCATCGCCTTGTATAATTGTAAGTTATATGTACCTATTTGATTACTTAATTTATTTGTTGTTAGCACTCATTTTGCCTGAAAAACAGGTTTTTACCTAGTTCAGGCACACGTATTATTTAATACCATTAGAATTTAAGACGAAACTCTTTGTTATCTCTCTTGTCCTAAGTTATTTTGAATAAATTATTTTATTTTATTTTATTTTATTTTATTTTATTTTACTTGTGTGCTGTGGACGCCTAGATAGCCAAAACGCAGCTAAGCAACACTGCGTTCGGAGTTCGGACAAATATCACGTGTTAGGTACGCGAACAGACATACGTTGCCGCTCTTCTCGCCTAGAGCGGCAACATGCATTTTTAACGAAATGAAGTATCGGTATATTGAGGGAATTACCTCTTTAGATGTAACGTTATTATATTTTTCGTTACCTAGGTAACAATACTAACTAAATTACCGTTATATAGGTATCTATATGAAAGTAACGTTATTTACTGTTATTTTTATTGGTAAGTGGTAACGTTATGAAGCCCTGGTCTACGGTACTAGGACGGGGGTACTAGTACCTAGGTCTTTCAATTCAACATTGTTCAACATATATCATGCTTTTGCTTTTACTAGGTAATGTGAATTCAGAGGTAACTTTTATATATATGCAAGGAATTTCCTCAAATAGGTAGGTACCTATGTCCTAAAACAAATACATTAGTATTCTTAAACAACATGGAGTTATTAATTATTATAAATCCCGTAGGTATTAAACCTTACATTTTGTTTGTACCTAAACCTACAAAAAATCTTTCTTATATCTCTAGTAATAGTAATATCCATTTCCGTTTTGTTCTGGCTCGCTGCTGTCGTCGCCTATAAAACGAAACAAAATACTTGTAAGTAGGTACACATGATTACTTACTCATGAAAGTGTCGATGGGGTTGTCACATGACCAGCAAGACCTGCTGCCCATCACACCCATCAGACCGTAGGAAATCCAATGCCAGATCGTTATAATTTTTACCTACTGAAGTGTGTTCAATATGTTTAAATTTAGGCTTATGTTTTTTATGTAGGTTTTTATCTACCTACGCAATTTTTCAGCCACCTAGTTGAGATACTAACGTGCCCAACCCGGGACTAAGTAGGTAGGTAGGTACTTAAGGCGTTAAACCAACCCAAACTAGCGTGCCACTTATTTTATCTTATTATATTGCAATACGACTCACGTCACACAGCAAAGCTAGCGAAGCGAGCCTTGGTGTGTGGTAGCACGTGCGGGGTCGTATTGCGGTGAGCGAAGCGAACCGTAATGCGATTAGAGGGAAAAGCATGGCGAGCGAAGCGAGCCGTGCTGTGACCCCTCACGCCCAGCCCCCTGAACCCCCTCCATCCAAGAATTTGATACGGATATCGTTTTCGACTAACTCGACAGTGTAGAATTTGTTGAATGGCGTCACTGAGCTACATTATACATACACATAGGGTTCGATTCTCGCCTCGGAACAAATTTGTGTACGATCTGCAGAAATTGGTTCCGTTGGTCTGGGTGTTTTTCTATGTATAATAAAAAATATCTATCTATGTAGTGTATTGTATTAAGTATATCAGTTATCTAGTACCCATAACACAAGCTCTGCTTAGCTTGGGGCTAGATAATGCTGTGAATTGTCCTGCAATATTTATTTATTTATTTATAGGTGTTGTATAATGGAGCTCAGTGGATGGCGTGTATCTTTCGCGGTAGAATAGAGGTTGTCATTAGGATGAATGTCATGTCCAGCATGCAAGGTCTATCATAGGTAGAGGTGCCAATTAAGTATTAAAAAAACGCCTCATTCATTATGTACAGGCTGTTACATACTTGATTCATATTCATCAAGCCACTCCTCCCAATCGTCTTCAAACTGCTTGTAAATCATCATGGCTGCGCGCGCATCCCTCACAGAACAGTGGTAGCCATTTTGGATATTCATTCCCGCATATTCTGCCGCCAAATACTTTAGCGAGGGTTTCTGATTGCGATTCTACAAAAAAAATTTAGGTTAGTATATTTCTGTTGATGTGCACAGCTAAAAAAACTCCTCCATCAAACCACGCCAGAACCTTAACTCGTAGGCGTCACACCTATAATCAGGTATTCGTTTCAAATTTTTTTGAAGTTTGAGATCATACTTGCAACCACGGAGTGACCCGCCCCCGCGCTTCGGTCGGAAAGTAAATAACAAGATCCGTCAAGTAGGTACGAGTGTAACTCGCGCGCCGTTGAGGGTTTCGAACATTAGTCAATTATAAAACAAATATGTACTAAAGGTACCTAAACA
Organism: Eupithecia subumbrata; assembly: GCA_949316285.1. Taxonomy (NCBI): domain Eukaryota; kingdom Metazoa; phylum Arthropoda; class Insecta; order Lepidoptera; family Geometridae; genus Eupithecia; species Eupithecia subumbrata. The sequence goes on along the minus strand of OX438630.1, from coordinate 10,312,559 downwards.
ATGAATACCTACCTAAAAATAGTAGGTACGAACCTACATTTCAGATGAATCTCTGCATACCCTTCTAGACCTAACTGGTCTCCGCGATACAGGCTTTGCCTAGTGCGGAGGCCGATGGTTAATAATAATTGTTACCTGGACTCTTTATAAATAATTTTTTTTTTCTTCGGTGGTAGTGGTAAATTTTTCGAATTTTTTCAAAATATTTCGAAAAGTATGAAACTTACAGAAATTTCAAAAACTGTTTTGAAATGTACAAACCGATACCTTTCATTTTATATCCCATTTGGCTTTGTAGATCTCGATTCTTTTTCGGCATTCGAATTTCGGCATCACAATTGAATTTGTATGGAAAATTTTCATTTTTAATTTTTTTCTACCTGTAGGTACATACAGGCGCATAAAATATATTATTATTTAAATTTCAAGTTAATAGCTGCGGTAGTTGCCGAGATATTAAGGAGGGAAAAAAGGACAGACAAAGCGAGACCATATGGGTTTCGAAACCGATCTCCGATCTCGAAACCCTAAAATGTGTAAATCAGACAGCAGAACTTACCGGTCGTATCGGAGGGTAATATGCAGTGTCGCGTACTCTCTCATACGGGTGGCATAGCCCCAAGACCTTTAAATCTCTTTCTACATCATGTCCAACCAAGATGCCACCCCTCAATTGATCAGCTACCACCTTGAGAATGAAAATATCTATTTATTTATTTTCATTAACTCCAGTTGCGTAGATAGAACAAGCAATAATTATGATTATTACGAGATGAATATTTATAAAATCTATGTGTAAGTATCTGAGCTCTGAGTAGGTATACCTACTAACTAGTCTAAGTATGGTTCGGTCAGTGTAAGGATAGTATAGTATCGCATATCGAGACGTCTCATTTATCTATTTATTTATCTATGGGTTTTGTTTCGGTACAGCGCCTCGAGCGTGCGTTTTTTTACTGTTTTTTAAGCTTTGGTGACAAATACCTGTGGAATAAAACTTCTATGGGACCATCTTGGATTATCCTCTATACAATCTCTTCTAAAGATCAACACAAATAAATAAAATAAATAATAAATAATGCTGGACAATTCACACAGCATTATCTAGCCCCAAGCTAAGCAGAGCTTGTGTTATGGGTACTAGATAACTGATATACTTAATACAATATGTATACTACATAGATAGATAGATATTTTTATTATACATAGAAAACACTCAGACAACGGAACAAATTTCTGCAGATTGTACACAAATTTGTTCTGAGGCGGGAATCGAACCCGCAACCTCCTGCGTCGCAGGCGGACCTTCGCCCGCTGCGCCACGGAGGTCGTCAAGGCCCCGGTATCCCGGTATGTCTTGTGGGACGTAATTATATTATGCTTTTATTTATATAAGAATGGTTCGGATATGTATCAGTAGGTAAGTATTAAAATGTACGTTTTTCGTTCTCCGCCTTACTTACTTACCTTCTTTACCTCTGATAAAGGATGTCCAGATTCGAGGTGGTGCTGCTTGATACCGCTTACCGGCGTTCGGTAGTCTGTAACCTGACAAAAACAGAATTCTGAAGATTTTTTTTACTCAACATACCTACCAATGGCTATTTATATAAGTTAGGTACTTTTTGAGTATTTTTTTGTTGTTTTTTTTTATAAGTGTCTTTATAAGATAAGATAATAATAATATTGAGGTTAGTGAGGGTGGTTCTGAATTGATTTGTAATAGTACTAGCTATTAGTAGGTAAGGTACCTATAGATATATAATAATTCTTGAAATAATTAAGTAATAGTCAAAGCCTAACTTTGAAGTCAGAATAAAATTGATAATTTCTGACAAAAAGATTCAGATTAAGTACATAAGATTAAGATAATTTTATATATGTACCTGATTCATTATCCAGCAGTGGGTGGGTAAAATCCAGCTGCGGATGATGATGATGGATACTCTGTCGAATTTAAGCCAAAGGAGTAGGTTTATATTGGTAGGTACCACCAGTGATTAATAATAATAAACAATTATGAAATCAAAGATAAATACAATTAAAATATAAGAACATGATAATCACATGAAATTGGAAATTGATAAAAATTATAAAGAAACAATCTACCTAATTGGTTAAATAAATAAATAATGTTGGGCAATTCACACAGCATCATGTAGCCCCAAGCTAAGAACTTGAACTATGGGCTTATATGGCTTAGATGACCTCAGTGGCGCAGCGGGCGAGAGTCCGCCTGCGATGCAAGAGGTTGCTGGTTCGATTCCTGCCTCGGAACAAATTTGTGTACGATCTCCAGAAATTTGTTCCATTGGTCTGGGTGTTTTCTATGACATGTATCATAAAAAATATCTATCTATGTATATAATGTATTAAATATATCAGTTATCTAGTTCCCATGATACAAGCTTTGAGTAGCTTACTCTGGGGCTAAATGGTGCGGTGTGGATTGTCCAGCATTATTTATTTATTTTATGGGTACTAGACAACTAATATACCTACATAAAACATTACTAGGTACACATAGATATTTTTACATATAAAACACCTAGAAATGTGTTTTCTAAATTTATTAAAAATATCTAGGTTACCTATAGGTATAATTTAGTCATGGTGTTCTCACCATGAACAAATTATAGGTCTATCTGCAGATCGTACAAACATTTGTCCCGAGGCGGGAATCGATCAGGCGGACCTTCGCCTTCGCCCGCTGCGCCACGGAGGTTGTCAATTGATATTTGAACAGCGCGTTCACTCCTCTGCTCACTCACCGGCTTATTAGGTAAAACGTAGGTATCGTAAAGGCAATAATAAAACTCGTTTACAATGGACACTCTCGCCACCATGGAGATGCAACCCCGAGGCCCTGCTCCAACCATTTCACAATCCAAAGCGACGGCATAGGTTAGCGCTTTATTACCACTCATGACTGTCCGTTTCTTACACAAGGGAGGGATAGCTTCACGGGAGATAACTTTATTTGCGTGAACTTACGCAAAGAATCTAAGAAAATAAAGATTTAAGTGACCTTGGTGGCCGTGTTTGCCTGCCGCTGCTGTTTGAATGAAAACTGAATGAAAGAATTGAAAGAAAAGAATGGCAAGACAAACTACCAACAAAAAAAACATACCTTGGTCAAGTTCGTGTAAGTATTAAACTTTCTTAAAGGGTTCTCGAGTCGTTTAAATTTGTTAGCTTTAAGTTTAGGTACCTACCTAAAGCAAGGTTCTTCGTTTCGTGCTGTTACGAGATATTTTTTTTGTGGTTATATTTTTTTTTGCGTCCTACTTACAGGGAATCAAAAAAAATCTAGTAGAAAAGAAATTTGCGCAAAACCAAATTCCTCGCGTTAATTGGAAGATAAACGAATAATAATTAATAACCTACGCCACTACCCCCTCAAGATACGGCGCATATCAGGTCAGGCCTAGGTAGTATGTATGTCCTGCTGTCGACTAGAATTGGCTGTTGTTATGATGTGTGGGATGGATAGAGAATCTAGGTAGATACCTTTCAACTCAAAATAAGTCATATCTAGTACTATAATCTAGCATAAGCAGAATTTTATAAGTTTCGTTTTCTTCTTTTGTTATGGAACCTTAAGAAAACGTCATAAGCATATCTTGTTGTCTATGGTCTAAAAAGTCCCAAAAGTGTTGCCAGGCTCGGCCCGGTTCTATTATAAAAATACTATTGGAGCTTCTTTATAGGATCGCGATTCGATCGGAAGAAAACTGTACCTTTAATAATAATGTAATGTACCTATAAAAGCCTCCACACACAGAAGCCATGGCCGCGCCGCCGCGCGCCGCCGCCGGAGGCACGAAGACGTGCGAGTTGTAGTTGTAATGCGTGAATTTTTATGAGAGACTATAAATAAACCGCCGGGCGGCGTGTGTGCGCGTTATATTTGATTTGTGTCTTTGAATCTGTGCATTAACAAAATGCCGACGCATGCACACTAATGAGTGGTTAAAAATAGTGTTACATTGACTTATTCCAATTAAACTTACTGTACTACTACTTAGGTACTACATAATTACCACATTTTTTGGGCAATCATAATGCACCATGTATGAATGAACCTATCACCATATCTAACCTGGACTGTGCACGTGTTTCATAAAAACGAGTGAGAGGTCCTATAGTTGTAGTTCATCTCTTTCTAGTACGATGTCCATTATATCTGTACTCATGTATGAGTTATATTCGTATCGTCAAAACTGCTTTTCGCCATTACCCAATTTTTGCCAAAGTTATTATATGGTCAAGACACCCTACCTACACCATGTTTCAACGTGCTAGACAAGGACCAACTACTACTTTCCAGCCCTCTCACTCGGCTTGTTTTTCTACTCTGAGAAATCACAAAGAAAAATGAGCCCTAAGTATATCATTATATATAACATACTTTTGAATGAATGAAATATGTTCGTGCACGATCCAGTTTACTCTAAAGATTCATGTATTGCACGAATTTTTGTGACAGAAATAATGTCCTATGGGGAAAAGATAAACTTATGCCATGTCATCATCCATCAGCATAGGCGTCCCATGGGCGTCCCTTATTGAGCGCCTGCCATAGCACCGGCACCGCGCCGCCACCGCGCCGCCGTCTTCAGCTTGCCTCATCCAGCATCGGCCCGCCTGCTGATTTGCGGAAAATTAGTTTTCCGTAAATCGAAATCCATTTTCTATGAACCGTTGTTTCAACAAACTTCGTTAAATTGGTGTCAGTGAAAGCAATATTAGTAATACTAGTTATTTTATTACTTACGACAAGTAATTTGAGAAACTGGGATAAATTGAATAACAAATACTTAGGTACCTAAGCCTAGGTATAAAAACATAACATTTATTGGATAACCATCCATGGTCATCCTACATTTATGAAGAAGTGATCAATACAAATTATGGCAATGGTTAACCTACCTTAGTCTCTCAATTCAACATTGTCATATCTAGGTGCTTTTAAGTAGGTAAGTAATGTGAATTCCGAGATAACGTTTAGGTATATGAAGGTAAGGAATTTTCTCTAATGTCCTTATACAAATAAGTAAGTAAGTACATTAGTATTCTAAAAAAGAATTTAAAGTCCCATTGGTATTAAGGTATAACCTTACATTTTGTTTGTTATCCTACAAAAAATCTTATATCAAGTTTGGCATGCAGGCAGGTACTTTTTTGTTCTAATCGTAGGAGCTAGAGCTATCGTAGTAATATCCATTTCCGTTTTGTTCTGGCTCGCTGCCGCCGCCGTCGCCTATAAAACGAAACAAAATACTTGTAAGTACACATGACTAACTCATGAAGGTGTCGATGGGGCTGGCACAATGACCAGACAGCAGGAAAACCAATGCCAGATCGTTATAATTTGTTGTAGGTATGAAATATAAACAAACAAACAAAATTTATTATTAACCGAAAAATTTACATTATTATTATTTATAATGCTACAACTTACAATAAATATAACAGGCTGTTCGTTCCAGTATTACATATGTATACCTAAGTGTGTTCAATAATTTTAAATTTAGGCCTTTGTTTTTTGTATGTAGGTTTTTATGTAGTAGGTACGTTAGTTATTTTTCAGCTACTTAGTTGAGAATTTGAAATACTAACATTATTGTCGTGCCGTGCCCAACCCTGGCCCATGTTTTAAACTAAGTAGGTAATTTTAAACAACATGGTTGCAATAAATAATTTCAATTATAAGTGTTTGAATGTAATATCAAAATTAGTAATGTAATGATACGTTTTCCAAAATAGAAAAAAACCTGTATTTAGCTTCGAAATCTGATTGGATGGCGCCATTGAGCTACATTATACACGCTTGTATAATGGAGCTCAGTGGATGGCGTGGATCTTTCGCGGTAGAATAGGACGGATGTCATGTGCAGCAATGCAAGGTCTATCATAGGTACTCGCAAAACCCACCCTTAAGAATGGTTCCATTTTGATTTGACAGATCAAAGGTTATAGCGTCCTCTTTTTAAACTGATGGAGTTATTTTTGACCAATAATTAAAAAAAACGCCTCTTTATATACATGCTGACGGCTGTTACATACTTGATTCATCTTCATATTCTTAGCGACTCCTCCCAAACGTCTTCAAACTGCTTGTAAATCATCATGGCTGCGCGCGCATCCCTCTCGGAACTGTAGCCATTTTCGATATTCATGCCTGCATATTTTTCCGCCAAATACTTTAGCGAGGGTTTATATTTGGGATCCTGCAAAAAGAAGTTCGGTAAGTATTCTTCTGCTAATGTCCACTGCTGAACACCTTCTCCTCCATAAAACGACGCCAGAACTTTAACTCCTGCTAGATACCCCAGCCCGCTCCCTGTCATCGGTGGTATAACGAGCTGTATAATGCCCTATGCATGCCCACTGCCACTTCAGTTCGCTAATTCTGAGAGCTATGTCGGTCACTAAGGTTTTTCTACGGATTTCTACATTTCGGGTCTTCTCTAAGGAAAATCGAAATATAGTTCTCTCAAACGTCCTTGCAATTTTTTCTAGTATTTTATTACAGATATCTACCTACATTAACTATTTACTTAGGGCTGCCATCTCTAAAATTTAGCAACCAGGAAAAAGCGCGAGAAAACCCCGGATTTTGGAGCCCAGAACCCGGACATGTCACAGGTTTTTTTTAAATCTAGTATTTTAATAAAACGTCAAGTGCGTGTCGGACTCGTGCACTATTGGGTCCGTATGATTGTAAGACCTTGTGTCTTGCCAAATATCATGATTCTACGTCAATGTGAAGTAGGCAGGTTTTGGTCCATGGCCAGAATCACTACAAATTTACGGTTTTCGGATTTTTGCCTTTATTTGTGATATAAGACTAGGATTCCACCTTGTTTTGAGAAAATAGAGTATAATTTACCTGGTAATAGTTTAAATAAAGTACCTACGATATGTAAAAATGAAATACAAATTTTAAAATATTAAAAGTGTTAGTTATCCTAAACGGCAAAGAAGCAAACTGTAGAGATATAACGGCGAGCGGAGCGAGCCGCGAAAATTTTCAGACACAAGTGACAATTGGCCAAAATGGCAAGAAAACCATAAACATGAGTGATATTGGCAAATTGAAAGAGCTGCAATGCAATGTTTTTTTTTGTGAATAAACGACAAATTTACGGTTATAAAACGTTTTCCTTTACTTGTGCTATAAGACCTTGCTACTCGCCAAATTTCATGATTTTAGGTCTACGGGAAGTACCTAGGTACCTTATAGGTTTTGTGTGCATATGATGCCTTTGGAAATTCAAAATCAAAATACATATTCGGGCATAAACGGCTGTACTTTTGATTGCGTTGACTTAGGTATTATAATGGAGCTCCAAGAGGTTACGGACTTGAGTATTTGATGTTTATTTCATCTCGATACCTCCACGTGTTCCTGAGAAGAGGGGGTTGACAGACGGACAGACCGACAGACGGACAACAAAGTGATCCTACCAGGGTTCCTTTTTCCTTTTGAGGTACGGAACCCTAAAAAACTGTTGAAAATTTAATATAAGTATCAACTTTTTATATATAACTAAACAGAATCTTTATAAATATTACAAATCCATTTTATAATCTTTTTAATATATTTTTTTATTCATTAAATAAAACACAAACTAATATACTCTGTTATGAAAACAAAACCTTTTTAAAATATTAACCCACTTTCAACAAACTTAAATTAAATTTTAAACAAAAATCTTAAAAGTACTACAGTGCATGTTTCACGCTGCCGCATGCCGTCGCGTCGTGCTGTCGTGCAGCGGCGGCCCAAGACTTGAAATTTTTAAACCCGGACTACAAATGAAACCCCGCCCGGACGCTCCCCGGACGCCCTCTAAACTAGGACAAATCCGGGGAAACTCGGACGGATGGCAGCCATACCTAGAAGCTGACCGTAGGACTTGTTCTTCCTGACGGACCCAAGGAAAAAGCCAACGATCGCATTTTTATTCGAGAAGCCCTTACAAAAAATGTGAAATCCCTTTTATACAACGCTAAAGCCAAACTTGGCCCAACATTCCAGTTTGTACCTATGGTGCAAAGATGGCCGAGTATGTGCAAGAAAAACTAGCAATAGCAAGATATTCTCCATTCGATCCATGGAAGACATCAACCTCATCCTAAAACAGTCGAAGGAAACGTCGCCGACGATTACTTTTTCTACGCCCACATATATACCTAGCTTTAGTTAGTTCTAAGTAAGTCGAACATAGTTTTCTTTTATACCTAATTGCTTTTTCGAAAATATGAACACAAAAGTGAATGAAATATTTAATTGTAGCTCTTGTAACAACTTTTTTCAATATCTCCCGGCAAAAAGTCATCTAAATTTGTCATGTATTCATATCAACATAAGGTCAATAATCAAAAATTTTACTAAACTTCTGCAAGAAATTCATAGCTGTAATTTTCCTTTAGATGTAATAGTTGTTACCGAGGCAGGTATTTCAGAAAATATTTCTAACCTCTTTAACATTCCTGGCTATAATATGTACACGCAACTACGCTGCGAGAAAAAAGGAGGAGGAATTATAGTTTACATAAAAAATCATTTAAAATTTACAATAACACAAAAACAAACATTTACATTTGAAAGCCTTTCCGGCACATTAAAAATTAGCCCTAACCAAGATGTAGTTGTGTGTGCTATTTATAGACCACCCTCCACGGTGAAAAACATGTTTGTTATGGAATTAGGTAAGTACATCTCACAGTTTGACTCAAAACCAAACCTTCTCATGATAGGCGACTGCAACATCGATCTAACATCCATTTCATCATACAAAGATAGCTATCTAGAAACACTGAGCGAGCGCGGATTGATGTGTGGAATCTCAGACTACACCAGAATTGAACCGAGGTTAAATAAATTTACTAACACTCTCACTACCACTAAATCATGCATTGATCACGCGTTCGTCCGATTCCCCACAACACATCCGTACTCGGCGGTGCTAGATACCGTACTGGCCGATCACCGAGCGATTGTTATCGCATGCATCAGTTATGCACCTCCGACGCGCATACAAGGTGTAACGAAACATGTTATTGATTACGAAATTTTGCACAAAGAATTAAAAAGTATTAACTGGCTAGATACCATGGACATGAATAACCCTAACGATATTTTTAACTTTATTCGAAACTCTTTTCATAACGCTAACAAATTAGCATCTTCCACTAAAAAAATATACTCGAACAGAAAACTAAATCAAACAAGAGTGCCCTGGATCGACAAAAACGTTACTCGACTATGCGAAAAACGCAATAAACTATACAGGGATTGTAAAAATAACCCAAATGATCCGCAACTGAGACTAGCTTATAACAAAACTCGCAATAAAATACATAAAGTACTAGAAATTAAAAGAAATAAACACTACATCACGGAAATAAATAATAAATTAACAATTCAAAGAAAGTCTACAAAATCTTAAACCAAATGTTGGGTCGCGTATCACTGTCTATCGACGATACAATTTTAAAAGCGTTTGATTCCCAATGCCTCACCGCTAAATTAATAGCTGACAATTTTGCCCATGGTTTCGACAAGGCAGTCAAAGACATTATACCAAAATGTGGTATAAAATTAATAAACCATCCCTACCGCAACCCAACTAACTGTAGCTATCTATTTAAAAAAGCTACGAGCGACGATGTTAACAAGATTATTAAGAAATTAAATGTAAGGAAGGCTCCTGGACATGATAATGTAAGAGTATCGGACATCAAAATAACGGGGAATGATGTAGCTACTGCTATAGCAAATTTAATAAACTGTAGTGTTAAATCAGGCATATATCCAGATAATTTAAAAGTAGGATGCGTCAGACCAGTCTATAAAAAAGGGAAGCATGACGACTACAGTAACTACCGCCCAATAACGCTGCTCTCTTCTATTGATAAAATTGTTGAAAAATATATCAGTGAACAGATTCATGGGTTCTATAAGAAACATGAAGTTTTGTACCGGAACCAGTTTGGGTTTCAACCAGGAAAGGGGACAAATGACCTCCTAACTACTTTCACAGACCAAGTTAACGACAACCTAAATAACAAAAAACACGTGCTGGTCTTGTTAATTGACTTTTCCCGTGCGTTTGATACCCTAGAACACGCCCAGCTAATAAAGAAGCTTGATAACTGCGGAATCAGAGGCCCCCTATTAGAATGGTGTGAAAATTACCTTAACAACCGTAAATATACTGTAAAAATTAATAATATGCATAGCGACTACGTTACAGTAACGGAGGGTACCGCACAAGGGTCCGTTCTAGGACCACTTCACTTCTTGTCGTATGTCAACGAAATGAGCAATTGCATTAGGCATACCACATGCTACCAGTTTGCCGATGATACTTGCCTCGTAGCAGTTGATGATGACCCTAAAAAAGCACGTGACCTCCTACAAATCGATTTTAACAATATAACTAAATGGTGTCACGATGCAGGATTAGTATTGAACGCAAATAAAACTAAAATGTTAGTAGTTAAGTCTCCTTACATAAAAAAGCACCCACTTAACAATTTAGTTGCTCACAACCACAGCTGTCTGCATGGCACGGCAAACTATAATTGCAAATGTCCTACGATAGACATCGTCAGTAGTGAAACGTACCTCGGCATACTTATAGATAGCAAATTCACATGGTCGAATCATATTGAGCGTGTCTGCAATAAACTACGACACTTTCTAGCGAACATGACAATACTCAAGGACCGTATACCCTATAAGGTCAAACTTATGCTTTATAACTCGCTAGCGGAATCATACATTCAATATGGACTAACTAGCTATGGTCGTACTTACACTACTTACCTCAATCAAATATATAATCTTCAATTGAGAATTTTAAAAAAAGTTGTCTCCAATAACGTTAAACAACAATTTATTGATAATGAACTAGGTATCTTTGAGCATTGTAAATTATTGCCCGTCCATACTCAATTTAAATATATGATACTTCGAAATTATTTCTTTGACGAAACCATTCAACAAGTTGTTAGTCACCCTATACATACACGAGCGGTTACTAAAAACCGGCTAGTCACTTCGCGCGCCAATAATGCGTACGGCGAGCGGACAGCCCGTTACCTGGTACCGCGACTAATAAACGAACTTCCCACTGAACTACTTGAAACAATAACACCTAAAAATATAAAATGTAAACTCAGATTGTACTTCTTATCAAACCTACATCTGTATCAAAGAGCTTGATCCCAGTTACTCAACCTAATTCCAAATTATGAAACTATTTTCTTCCAGTATAAATATATTGTATTTTTTACATGTAGTTTCTGCCTATTTTTTATAACTCTTAACACTTAGTACGTTATGTTAGTACATAACGTACTAAGTGTTAGTATAACGTACTAGTATAACTTAGAAATTAAGGTCTTATTTTTTGTCAAACCTATCGGTAGTAACTCGGCTGCGACTCGTTTATGACACTCCCTTACAAACCTCTGTGGTTTTCTTAGTGTCATTATTATAAGTTTTTCAATGTAACATTAGTTTAAGTTGGTAAATAAATAAAAAAAAAAAAAAAAAACCTATACTCTATTATATTATATATCTATACCTACACCTACTCAGACAGGTATTCGTTTTAATTTTTTTTTTTACTTTTGTGATCATACTTGCAAGGACGGGACGGAGTCACCCGCCCCCGCGCTTTAGTAGGAAAGTAAATAAAAAAAGTAGATGTTTAACTCAGTCAGTAGAACTTACCGATCGTAGCGGAGGGTAATATGCCGTGTCGCGTACTCTCTCAAACGGGTGGGATAGCCCCATGACTTTTAAATATTTTTCTACATCATGTCCAACCAAGATGCGGCCCCACAATTTATCAGCTACCACCTTGAAAATAAAAACATCTATTTATTTATTTTTATAAGTCCAGTTGCGTAGATAGATGACTTATTATCACGAGATGAATTTATAAAATAAAATCTATGTGCATCTAAGTTCTGAGTTCGGTCAGTGTAAGGATAGTATCGAGACATACGTGAGACGTACCTCACCTACTCATAATCTTACAGACTTACAGACGTGGATACATCTAGACTTGTTTATTTCAGCTACTTCCATAGTATTATGTCTTATGGTATACTGCTGTGGGGGAACGCTGTTCGTGGAATCTATAAATATAATGACAGTACCATGTCAATTTATTTATGAAAACTTGTTGTACACTCATAGAAATAAAAATCAGTTCCCTAAAAATTGTGATAAACATAACTTTAATACGAGAAATAAACATAAACTCGCTGTGCCCACAACTAGGCTACACAAAATTACAGTATCTTTTAAAGGGCAATGTACCTATAGGTACGCTTCTACAACAAAACTCCTAGTGAGTTGCAAAAATTATCAGTAGGTAAATAAATTCAAACAAATTGTCAAAACCTTGCTGTGCAAAAAGGCTTAGGTACTATAAAATATCAGATTATCTAGAAGATAAAAAAGCTTGGAACGGGTTTTGCTCCAACTCGAAAAATAACAACTAACAGGCTAAAGGTTTCTTCGTCGCTTCTTTACTTTAGTCTACATACGACGAAGCGACAGAAATCAAAAATATCACTTTATTTCCGTGTCAGTGTATAGTTTTATAATTTGACCTTTTCTAAGTGTACATTTATTGTATTTATGGAAATAAAGAGTTTTTGATTTTGATTTTGATTTTTAATAGATCGACACAAGACCCCCTAAAACGACCGATACTGAGTTTTTAGCCGGCTTTTCACTATGGGATATAATATAAATAACATCTTGCTTGATATTAAATCCCGCGATTGCTGTTCACACTGTAAGATTGTAAAATAATATATATTTTGGAACACACATGATCAGTTTACACGTCTGCACACGAACGCCAACATTCAAACTGAGGGCGATGCAGGGGGAGGCGCGGTGTCCGGGGACGTGAACTAAAATATACACCTTCAAATGACCTTCAAATATCGCTCACTCGGTCGAAAAAATATTTATAGTTCGGGATGTAATATATATTATAATATAATATTACATCCCGAACTATAAATATTTTTGACCGTTCACACTGTGCTATGTGTGTGTGAACGGTCTCGTACAAAATGTATGGCGAGCGGTAAAATATTTTATCTCAAGATGTAATAAGTATAAGGTATATTATAATATATCCCTTAGCGAAAAGCCGGCTTTTCATAGACACATTCGAGACGTACCTACACTACCAAACCTACTCATCATAAAAGATCGACACAAGACCCTAAAACGACTGATACTGAGTTGTTCCGCAACTTTCAACGGTTTGTCTGGTCGGGCGTAATTATATGCTAACAATTATAAAAGTAGGTAGGTACCTGTAATCAAATGTAGGTAGGTAGGTACGTTTTTCGTTCTCTGCCTACCTTTACATACCTTCTTTACCTCAGCTATAGGCCGTCCAGATTGGAGGTGGTGCGGCTTGATTCCGCGCGTTCGGTAATCGGTAACCTGACAAAAATAGAATTTTGATGATTTATTTTACTCAACATGATATTACCTGTAATAATTATAAATAGGTACTTCATGTATAAGTTACTTTTTAAGTTTTTTTTCGGTGCTTTTTATAAATAACTTAAGAAGATAGATAAGATAATAATAATATTTAAGTTAATAAGGGTGGTTCTGATTAGTAATAATAACTATTATAGATATAAAATGATTTATTTTACTCAACATGATATTACCTGTAATAATTATAAATAGGTACTTCATGTATAAGTTACTTTTTAAGTTTTTTTTCGGTGCTTTTTATAAATAACTTAAGAAGATAGATAAGATAATAATAATATTTAAGTTAATAAGGGTGGTTCTGATTAGTAATAATAACTATTATAGATATAAAATAATAATAATACCGTATACAGACTTCGACTAGATTAAGATTATATAAGTACCAACGTAGGTAAGTACCTGATTCGAGAACTATACAAACATTAAGAAAATATATTTTATTTGAGACTAGCTGTATCCGCGACTTCATTTGCGATTGCCTTGCTATACCAGCTGACTAATAAAATCAGGTACCTACCTATATTAGTAGGTTGGTATTTAAGTTTGACACTTATGATTACTATTTATATTTAGATCCCTAGTTAAATTTTGTACACTATAAATCGTGTAGATTAAGAATCGGATTGAAAATCAAAATCTATCTAGGTATGGGGGATATTATGCTGTCACGTTGTCATCTTCAATCCCATTCTTTATCAACCTTTTCTTTATCAGCCATTCATTTATTAGTAATAAATAAATGATGCTGGACAATTCACATAGCATCATCTTGCCCGAAGCTAAGAACTTGTGCCACCTATGGGCTTATGGGTATGTACTAGATAACTGATATACATAATTAGTACATTACTACACAGATAGATGTTTTCTAAGTTTAATAAAAAATACCTACTCGTACAAACTTTTGTCCCGAGGCGGGAATCGAACCCGCAACCTGCGTCCTTCGCCCTCCAGTTGGTATAAAAAGTTACTCTATCTATGGCATAGATAGAGTCTACGCCTTCGCCTGCTGCTGCGTCACAGAGGTCGAAATCTATGTAACCTTTGTTAAATTGGTGGATCTGGTACACTTGCGCGAAAGATACTTGCTCGAAGGACACTAGCGCGAAGGACATTTGCGCGAGAAGATATTTGTGCGAGTGGACATTTTCGCGAATGGACACTTGCGCGAGTGGTCATTTGCGTGAATGATACTTGCGCGAAGGACATTTGCGCGAGTAGACATTTGCGTGAATGGACACTTGCGCGAATAGACACTTGCGCGAAAAAATCACAAAACTCCTAATATCTCTCGAAATAGACGTCGCAGAGAGTTGCGGATTTCACCACTGTGTAGGTAATTTTGGTCTCTTTCCTGTGATAAATTTCATTTTCCCCTACCCCTCCCACTTCCTTCCCAATAACGAGAAATCTACTTTTACGTAGACGTTCGTAGCACGCGCAACTATGCTAGGAGGGAATCACAAAACTAATAGTATCTCTTATAATAGTCGTCGCAGAGAATTGCTGATTTCACCACTGTGTAGGGAATTTTACTATCTTTCATGGCTCCATGACTCCTTTTCTCTAACTTACGATTTCAGATTAGGCCATCCACTCCCATTTCAAAAAACCAGAAAAACTTGTATTCGTCGCTTTCTTTGGACGTAAGCAAGATAGATAGATACCGCTGGGGCAAACGTGTTCTTGAGTGGAGATCACGGCTCGGCAAACGTAGTGTAGGACGCCCTCCGGCCAGGTGGGATGACGATCTGCGAAAGACTGCAGGCAGAAGCTGGATGCGACAAGCTGAAGACAGGACGCTTTGGCGCTCATTAGGGGAGGCCTAAGTCCAGCTGTGGACTAATATAGGCTGATGACGATGATGAAGCAAGATAGAATTTGAAGTCTATTGACCTCTCGAAAACTTGATAGTATTCCTTTGTGCAGTGCACACTCATAATAGGCCAGCATATAGCATCGAATATCTCAAATGTCCATTCGCGCAAGTCTTTCGCGCAAGTGTCCTGATACCTAAATTGGTAGGTATAGATAGGTATATTAGTTTAAGGAAGGGACGGGTCGTTTCTGAAGAACGGCCGACTGTAAGTAATAATAATACCTACATGCTGGCGGTAGGCGATTTATATTATAGGTCTATTTGGTGGTATGCAGTGGGGCGCGGGGCGGGCGGGTCATGCGCTGCATGCATGCCTGCCGCCGCGCCGGTGCGCTATTGGTTCGTCGGTTGACATTTTGCTTTCCGCATAGATATAAATCGTTAGATAGGCCCTTATCGCAGTGAGACCGCGCCGTGTTGTTCCACAGTCGAAGTGAGTGAGGCTCACTAACCTGGAGTTAGTGCACATCCTAACACAGTGTGAGCCGGACGTGTTGTAAAGGACGTTTGCGAACTTTGCGAGCAGTTTACTGTCACAAAATGCCATCGTGTGCCTTTCTAAAGTGCAACAAAAATTCTAGAAACACAAATAAAGCCAGAGGTGTAACATTTCACTCGTAAGTATTGCGATTTCATTGAAAAACTTTTATTTTTCTTCCGCACTGTCCGAAAATAACAAATTTGAATAGCGAGTGCACGAAAGAGAAAGTCGTGTTGGCAAATAATCTGGGAGAAAAAGAGATGACACTATTTTCTCGGTACCTACGCTTCAGCGTAGACTGCACCGTTTTACAAATTGCACAGGTTTGTTTAGATAGTCACATTTTCGATTTCAGGGCTTATTAGGCCGTTTTTTTTTCATAGAAGTATGTGCAATACGATTGCACACGAAATAATAATAATAATGATTAGGTTTATTGGCAAAAACACTATTTCTAACTATTTTTGTTCTACACAAATTGCACAGGTTTTTGACACTATGTTGACGCACACATTCAAACATTTTCGATTTCAGGGCATCTAAGGGTATACTTTTTCAGGAAAGTGTGTGCAATGCGATTGCACACGAAATGGTAATAACAACAGATAATTACAATGGCAGAAACACGATTTTTTAACTACTTTTTTGAATGTGTGCGTTAACCGTTAGTGTGCGTGCGTCGGCATTTTGTTAACCCACACATTCAAAAACAATGCCACAGTTTTTGGTGTCGGGGCCTATCTAACGATATAAATCTATGGCTTTCCGCGTTGTATCCACCCACGTCACTTTTCTTGTCAAAATACCATCGCGCACAAAAGTTTACGAAATGGTTTTACATAGAAAAGTGGGAAAAATTAATTAAGACCTAATATTGTTTTATGAAGAGAGACTCAGATAATAATGCTGTTGATAATTTAAAACAGTGTATGAAACGTTTTCTTTCACGTCTCCCAAGACGACTTAATGGATGGAGTTGCTACATTACATGCATTACATATTTTTTTTGTAATTATATTAAACATTCTAAACTGAATCGAACATGTTTTTAATTTTATCTTATATTATTTTCTAATAATAATAACCAATACCAAGCCGCGAGCGAAATATTAGTAAAATAGGCTTAGCAAATTGACATAGTACCTACTCGTAGGTACTACCTACCTATCATCGTGCGCGAACACACACACCCCTTCCACTTTCTTCTTCCAGCGTTATTTTTACGTGACATATCTACGTAGGTACCTAGTGAAAGCCTATCAAAAAAAATAGGTTTAGAGTTGGAAATATTCTGTTAAAAAGATTATAAAATATTTGGAGTGTGCAACACTTTATCTGTCATGGACGCCGTTGTAAAAAAGATATGTTGATTGATTTGGATAAATTGTTAGTTGTAAAAGGAATATACCTAGCCCATGTTAAAACGATGCCCTGTTTTATTTCAGTAACGCAATTGAACTTCTACTAGCTTTCAGTCCGAAGAGGGAAAGACACGCCTACGGTAATGTGAATGTGACCTACCGAAACGTTCAGGGAAACCTATTCCTATGAAAAATCTCAAGTTTCGATGACTTATCCAATGATTTCCTATAAAAATCGGCTGACGACAAAAACAAACGCACATTTGAACCGGAGTGGGTATATTTTCTTTGATTTGAACCATTGATTTTACCTATTTAGGTACAAGTTGCAATTATTATCCTGGCCAAACTTTGGCAAGCGAAATATTAGATTGTGTTGATTGAAAACAATTCGAATTCAATGGTAAATAGTAAAGACTTTCAATAAGAGTTCAAAGTCATCCATAATCATATAATAAATGATAGCGTAGGTACTCCAATATGATAAAGTTACTTTTTCTATTCTTTTCTTGATGGTTTGTTAAAAATGATATTGTGAATTGATCTGAACCAGTAAAATACAAGCTACCAATGAAACCCATTACAGTAATTAAAGTGACCAACAAAATGCATTACAAGTTTACTCCATGTTCATCGAGCAATCTTGCTACAAGAGAAAATATATGATTGGGTTTGTACAAATGCCTTTACATTGCCACATTAAATTAATAGAGATGATTGAGATAACTAAACACATGAATTTTAAACACAAAAACACAGAAATTGTGTAATCAAAGTTAGTTTGGTTAATATCATGGAATTATTTGATTTGTTCACAATTTGTGATAGAAATTTTGCACTAACATTCTGAATAGTGATGGCAGGTACTTATTTATCTGGTAAATTCCTTGAAATCTACAACACATAAAAACAAAATAAAGATGAAAATTCAAAAATCTTCCCGTTGTGAAAATTTGTTTCTTACTTGTTATGCATTACATTTTGCATAAACATTTGCTTGAAGTGAATTGAACTAACTAACAACTAACTATGGATTCTTATACAAGTCTTTAGACATATTAATTATTTCAATGTTAATCACACAGTATTTTCAGAAGGTATCTATAGGTACCAATTGCTATGATGAGCGACCAAACATTATTGAATATTTGATCTAATGATTATGAATAGAATTTATTACCCTTATTCAGGCACAAATAATAAGAAAACAATATTAAGCACCATCCAAATGTAGTACACATAATAATAATAATTTTGCATAGACTGAGAAATGTCGGGTGAGCAAAATATCTATTTTCTTGTTCTCAGTATTTGAAAATAGTGATATCAGTTTTGGAATTAACTTAGTTACTACTAGCTTCACTTTGGCTTGAAAATATACTTATTAGTAGTGAATGAAATAACTTCCTATATAATAACTGGGTTGAACGATGATGATAATCTAAATACTTATTTCAATAACTCGAAATGATGCATTGTTGTCGTACCTATCAGGAATACAATTATGTCAACTATTGGTTTAAGAAATTGTCTTAGATGTTCAATACTAACCTGACAGGGTTGGGAGACAAGAATAAGTAATTACCTTAATAAAATTTTATATAAAATGGAAAATAGTGACATTGCTAATTGGTAGGCATGTGATATAGATGACATTTCATCGGCTTCATGGAAAATAATGACCGGATTATGCCTTTTCTCGGGGTTAACCCTGACATACGTACCCATCGTCTTACAGACACCACTGATATTTAACCCTTAACTACCTACCCATAGTCTCACAGACACTTGCGATATTAATTTTGTGAATAAGAAAAGTATCTCCTGAGGGTTAATGGGTACCTACTTAAACTCAGTTGCAACGTTGTAGATTATAGTTGAATAAATAAATTTAAAAAAAAAAGTATGTTTGCTACCGGTTTGCTGGTATATTGATATTTAGTTAGTGGGTGAACTAATGTGTCATAAGTAGGTCATTGTTGTTTGAATAATTATTCAACTGCGAAATTCGAGTATTTTACTCAATGACGTTATTTATTTATTTAGAATTACCAACAAAATATACACAAGTCACGTGAAATAAAGAGCACAAAAAATAATAATGATGAGTCGCTTTTAAGCAAAAGCTATAGAGAGAAGAGAATCATACCTACAAAGAGAGTAATAATAATAATGATAAAACTAACGTTTCTAGACAAAACGGACGAGTTATTTGCACAGTTAAATAAACAGGATTCCTTTTTGTTATTGTGTGTAAGTGCTTTTTGTTATTGTTAACATAACGAATGATAATAAAAAGGTGCATTTGAGAAATATCCTAACATAATTCAGAGTGTAATATTAAAATAACTGTGTATTAAAATAAATAACAATCATTTAAGGAGAAAGAAATAAACCACTTATTTAAGATTGACAACTCATATGGAATAATAATTTGAAAACGAAATAACAAAGTTTTACTTTAAATTACGTATACCACTTGTTGTGTTAGGTGCATGAAATTATTTAAAAAAAATTGATTCAATAAACTAAAATTTATCTTTAAAGAACAAGACAAGATTCCATAAGATGCCATAAAAAGGGCCTTAGTAAAACAACTCAGACTATTAGTGTGAAGCAAACAAACCTTACTTGGACCTAACTAAGCATAATGTAACAAATCGAATTACTTAAAGAGATAAAATTAAATCGATAAATTTTAAGTTATCTACCCACAATAAACGAAGGCACGATTGAAACTATAAATAATAATAATAATAAAATAGATACTATTTCCACAAAATTAAGATAATTTAAAAACACAATGAATAGAGCAAGAAGTATACTCGTACTTACATTTTTATACAACGATATGTTGCTTACGAAAATATTGATTTTGTCTATTTTGATATTAATAATATTTAGGTTTAGATGAATAAAAATAGCGACTAGTAAAAACGAGATACTGCTTTAAAATACAACGTAAATAAACGCTATAAAGTTATTACAAAGATTACCGACCGTTTAAAGAATAAAACTGTGTTGTGGTCAGGAACGCCACGCGAGAAATGAATAAATTTGGATTTCAAAAACAAAGAAACATTAAATAGAGAATGTGACATATTATATTAAGAATATTGTCAAAAATTTGTCATACTCGAGAACATCTGTTGTGTAAAAGTCAAAGAAATGAATAGGTATCGTACACAGGTACATATTAAGGGAATATGAATCTGAATATCGAGTATGAACAATTATTAATATTATAATACATAACCCAATAAAAAAAAAATTGTAACTAATCTTCAGTTAGTCAGTATTTTTATACGAAAAGCTTAGAACGCAGATTGTTTGAATTTACAATTGTCAAATAATACGCAGAATATTATTTTTAGATAAACTTCATAATATGAGACGTACTTGAAAATGAAAATGTATATATAAACATTAAAAGATAACAAATAAAAGGAGAGATAATAATGTTGACATGATTGTGAAATTTATTTCAGTTATAATACAGATAAACAGTAAAATAAATGACAATAGAGATGATTTAAGTAGTAAGTTTTTGAAGTATTATCACTTAACCTATTAAATGCGAAAATAAAACTCTATGTTTTAAAGTGCTTCAAGGGTATTATATATTACTGAGAAGGAAGTCGATGTATTTGTTTATAGCAGAATATAGACTTCAAATTAAAATTAACTAATTTATAATTATGGTACAAAAAAAAAAAAAAAACGTGGTGATGAATAATTTATATGATTACAGTAATTTTTCTAGTAGAAACGTACTTTCTGTCACTACCCACAAATAACATACATCAAATTAAAAGTGTTGTCAATTCAGAGATTAATAAACAATAAAAATATTGAATAAACGTATATTTACAAAAAAAAAAGTTATTAAAAAGAATAGTAGTAGAATGATAGACATATATTTTTTTATTTAAAGTAAGTTATTAAAGCGAAAAATTATATTTGAGTAATGAGATCCATACATTGATTTCAAGTAAATTTAGTACACATTTACATCGGTATTATCAGTATGTAAATCGATTCCCTAAAAATAGTGATAAACATAACTTTAATACCAGAAATTAACATAAACTCGCTGTGCCCACAACTAGGATACACAAAATTAATGTATCTTTTAAAGGGTACGTATACGCTTCGACAACAAAACTCCTAGTGAGTTGCAAAAATGATCAGTAAATAAATTCAAACAAATTGTCAAAACCTTTTAAAAAAAATATCTGGTTATATAGAAGCTGGAGAGGCTTGGGACGGGTTTTGCTCCAACTCGAGAGATAGCAGGTAGCATGCTAAAGGTTTCCTCGTCGCTTCATTATTTTAGTCTACATACCGAAGCGACAGAAATCGGAAATATCGCTTTATTTTCGTGTCAGTGTTTGGTTTTATAATTTGACCTTTTCTAAGTGTACATTTATTGTATTTATGGAAGTAAGGAGTTTTTGATTTTGATTTTGTACAATGGCATAAGAGAAAAATAACAATTATAATATACGAATTTCTCGAAATTGTGTGATACCGTTTGTTGAATGAAATTATTAGAAAATGTATTATAACAAAAAATAAATAGTCATGGTGAATTAATAGTATTAGAAAATATTACTCTCATCGATTATTACATACATAAATAACTTGATAATTTGTTGATTTAAGCTTTCCAATGTTTTGGTACAGTTGTTGTGTGAATATTGAACGTGAATGATATTAAAGCATCATGATATTATTATGATTCTTATATTCATAAATGTAAATATTGAAAGCGGAAAAAAATAAATATACACAGTAATATTCTATTGTGTCCATAATCCATATGATACGAATAAATTATGTAAGTGTGTTTAGAGAATAAGCATAATAATTTTAAGAGATAATATTATATTAAAGTAATATAAGGGTGATCAAAAAAAGCCAATAATTAAGTAATGTGAAAATAAAAACTTTTAAAAAAAATCCAAAGACCAAAGACAAAGTGATCAACGAAAGCGATAAATTGTGATATTATTTCCTTAAAAGTGAAAATTCAAAGTGATACATTTCAAGAAAAAAAAAAAGTGAAAAAGTGTAATGTGAGAAAAAAAAAGCAAATATAGTGAAATAAATAAAACAAATACATAGTGAAAAATATAAGCGATTAAAACGAAAAAAAAGCGAGTACCGATGAGTACACAGAGAGAGAGAGAGAGAAAGAGAGCGAGAGATATATATATCTCCTAAAGTGAGTACTAATGAGTACATAGATAAATGAGAGACTATATTATAATTATTTTATAACAGTATAATAGTGACCGAAATGATCTGTTGGACGCGACAGTGGTATATAGGTTCTGTTGGACGCAACAGAGAGAGTGATCCGTTGGATTGCAACGGTGTAATTTGTTAATTTTAATTTAAATGTAAGGTGCTATAATTTAAATGATCTGTTGGACGCGACAGTGGTATATAGGTTCTGTTGGACGCAACAGATAGAGTGATCCGTTGAATTGCAACGGTGTAAGTTCTTATTTTTAATTTAAATGTAAGGTGTTAATTATAATTTAAATGATCTGTTGGACGCGACAGAGATAAATAGTTTCTGTTGGACGCAACAGATAAAGTGATCCGTTGGATTGCAACGGTGTAAGTTGTATCACTACATACTATAATAGTTAATAAGACTATTATGTAATAAATTGCAAATTAAATATTAGTCATTTTTATATTATTGTGATTTATCAAGGCTTATGAAATTATGTTTGAATCTTATAATTTTAACTTTTAAAATTTGTTATGTAATATTAAGCATTTTGCTTGCGATATTTACCTACTCACATGCAAATATTTAGATATCGAACGCGAGGTCGCGTATATTATTGAGCAGTATGGCCGAGCGAAAACAGTCTTTGTTATAACTTGTACGCTTATTACAAATTAATGTAAAGTTGAAAAATTATGTAGTTATCATATTTTATGGATAATAGGTAATGTTTATGTTATGATGTACCCTAAATCTTTATTTGCCTCTAGAATCATTGTTTGAAATATCTTTGTGAATCATGATAATTTATACTAAAATGATAACATAATGATAGTGATACTAAAATGAAATGAAAGCTATACGACAATGTTAAAAAAGATATATTTTAATGATAATGGAAACGCTTATCTATAGCAAGATTATAAATAAATTTGTTTTTTTTGTGGTAGACAAGTATTACTGATATTCACACATAAAATTAAGTGTACTGTAATCTACTAATAATTGTATAATTCTGACAAGCCAGGCAGTTTAAGTTATCTGGATTGCTCCCGCCACTAAATGTAGTCAACTGAGACTACGCACTTAACCTTTATATGTATGGAACTAACGTTCTCAGAATAGCTAGTGGTGGTTATAATGTTTTTTTTCTAATCATAAAATAGATTTTATAACAACTGCGGGGTAAAAACAAAAATGTGTTTATTGACTTAGTGTATAACTTAAACGGAGTTATTATAAAAGTATGGTCAATAGTTACCTACTATTGTATATATTGTTATTAAAAAAAAAACCATCTTTTTTATTTAAAAGTAATCAATTGAAAGTTATTCATAATCTATGCTTACTAATATTAATTGTTCAAAAATCAAGAAAAATTTTGGTTATTTTAATAATTCTAACAATAATTATTGTATGTCTGAACAGACAAACTGATTAGTAATTTATATGTTATGTTGAAACAGTAAAGAAATTTTATACTTATGATAAAGCAGAAAGTATAAATGTATTACTTACTTAAATTGTAATTGCCAATTTAATTCCGCTGTAATTTTGACATACCTATAATGTTTAAATTTAACCTAATCTTGGAGCCACGCGAGACGCGTGTTATGTCGAATGGCCGAATGAAAGCCTATCAAAAAAAATAGGTTTAGAGTTGGAAATATTCTGTTAAAAAGATTATAAAATATTTGGAGTGTGCAACACTTTATCTGTCATGGACGCCGTTGTAAAAAAGATATGTTGATTGATTTGGATAAATTGTTAGTTGTAAAAGGAATATACCTAGCCCATGTTAAAACGATGCCCTGTTTTATTTCAGTAACGCAATTGAACTTCTACTAGCTTTCACTAGGTAGGTA
The DNA here is from genome assembly GCA_949316285.1 of Eupithecia subumbrata. NCBI lineage: Eukaryota > Metazoa > Arthropoda > Insecta > Lepidoptera > Geometridae > Eupithecia > Eupithecia subumbrata. The sequence goes on along the minus strand of OX438630.1, from coordinate 10,288,164 downwards.
AGGATGGTTGTTGAGGACGGGCCACAGATGTAATTCCAACATCTATGGGTCGGTCGGGCTCGGGCATAGAAATCATTGAATTGAATGACACTTAAAATCTGTCAATTGACATTTGAACAGCGCGTTCACTCACTTACCGGCTTAGTAGGTAAAACGTAGGTATCGTACAGGCAATAATTAAACTCGTTGACAATGGACACTCTCGCCACCATGGATTTGCAACCCCGAGGCCCTGCTCCAACCATTTCACAATCCAAAGCGACGGCATAGGTTAGCGCTTTATTACCACTCATGACTTTTTTGTGTTTGTTGTTTGTCATGTTTCTTACACAAGGGATAGCTTCGCGGGAATTAACTTTATACCTGAATAAACTTTATCTGCATGAAATTCTACAAATAAACAAATAAAATAATATATAAATAAATGACCGGGTGGCCGTGTGTTAAGCCGGCTTTTGACTATGGGATATAATATAAATTACATCTTGTGCTATATATTACATTCCGCGATTGCTATTCACACTGTAAGATATATATTTTGGAGCACACAATGATCAGTTTACACGTCTGCACACGAACGCCAACATTCAAACGGAGGGCGAAGCGGGGGAGGCGCGGTGTCCGGGGACGTGAGGTAAAATATACACCTTCAAATGACCTTCAAATATCGCTCACTCGGTCGAAAAAATATTTTATAGTTTGGGATGTAATATATATTATAGCACAGTGTAAACGGTGCCATACAAAATGTATGGTGAGCGATAAAATATTATATCTCGGGATGTAATATATATCCCATAGTCAAAAGCCGGCTTTATGTTTGAAAATGAAAACTTGCCCCAGTCGCTGTGCGGTATGAAGACTGAACGAATGAACGAATGAAATGAAAGACAACCTAGGTACCAACAAACAAGATCCGTCAAGTGCGAGTAAAACTCGCGCACCGAGGGTTTCGAACGTTTAATATGTACCTCCTAAAGGTACTGGTTAGAGACTTCGCAATTTAATGAATACCTAAAAATAGTAGGTACCTACATTTCGGATGGATCTCTCTGCATGCTTCGGTGATAGGGAGTTATGGTAATTTTTCGACTTTTTTCCAGATATTTAAAAAAGTATGTAACTTAGGAGGGTAATTTTTCAATTTGATAACCTGCTTGACTTTGTAGGTCTCTTTTAAAATTTTGGATTCAGAATTGTATGGAAAATTCATTTTTTTTTTCTTCAAATCTGTACAGGTGCATAAAATGTATTATTATTTTAAATTTCAAGTTCATAGCTGCGATAGTTTCTGAGATATTAAAGAGGGGAAAAAAGACAGACAAAGCGACACCATATGGGTTTCGAAACCGATTTCCGATCTCGAATATCCTAAAAAACATACCTAGGCCAAGTAGGTACTTGCATCAGAAACTTTATATAGGGGTTCTATTGCACTTTCGTCCTTACGCGTAAGTTCACGCGTCAATTCTGCAGAAATTTGTTCCGTTGGTCTGGGTGTTTTCTATGTATAATAAAAAAAAATATGTATCTATGTAGTGTATTGTATTAAGTATATCAGTTATCTAGTACCCATAACACAAGCTCTGCTTAGCTTGGGGCCAGATAATGCTGTGTGAATTGTCCAACATTAAAAAAAAAAAATAATAATAATTATGGCGTGGCCAAGGTTTTAAAGTGTTCATTTATTAACGGTATTACTAATGGCATTAGACGCTAAGCGATAGCTCAGGTGTCAGTTTTTTCCACACATCAAAGGTTTTTAGCACGTTGTTGTATGTGTCGTGTTGTTTTGCGGACTGCATTTTGACGGCAATCGAATTCAATGACAAGGCATTGGTGTTCCTGGAATAACTCCAAATCGAACCTTCCCTACGGAATCCAAAACTTCAGTCACACAAGAATCGCTCAGCAGTTAGTGATGCATGGTAGCGTATGATCCAGTCTTTATCATTGCCTGTGACATACATACAATTGAAAAAGAAAAAAGATTCCGTAATGGGATACTACCGTATCCGTCTAAACAAATATAATTTTTTTTTGTAGTTTTGTATATTTTTTTGTCGTCCTACAGGGAATAATCCAGTAGAAAAGTAATTTGCCGAAAATAGTAAAACATTTTCTACCAAATTCTTCCGTTTTAATTGTATTTTCGAACTAGAAAAAAGAAGAGAAACGAATAATTACCTACCTTCGCATTAGTATTTCGAGTAGCTTATAATTATCTACTTTAAATACCAGAAGCGATAAAAGTATCTAGGTATTTTCATTTAGGAATCAATTTAGTACTACCAAATGTGCATTTGAAATAAATTATCAAATTTATCAAGTTTTATTCTAGTATGGTTCACTATTTTGGCTTTAATGGCTTACACTTAAGATATAGATATATACTGTGGCGGACTTTTTTGTAAGACTAGGTATTTAAGATAAACATTTCCATCATACATTTACATATTATGTGTAACTCTAGCAGTTTTGGCTGCGCACGCCAGAATAGCTCGCGGATAGTAGATTTTTTCCTACTTACTTGTCACATAACGTCTTATTTTGGACAAGACACACAATATCTTTATAAATTGTAGCCTATGTGTTATTCTGATGTATAAGCTATATTATTGTAAAGTTTCATTAAAATCCATCTTTTAACGTGAAAGAGTAACATACATCCATCCATCCATACTTACAAACTTTCGCGTTTATAATATTAGTAGGATTTCCGTGTCAGTGTTTAGTTTTATAATTTGTGTATAGGTACACCTTTTCTAAGTGTGCATTTATTGTATTTATGGAGTTTTTGATTTTGAAAGGTTCCGTTTTCTCCTTTTGGTATGGAACCCTAAGAAAACGGCGTACGCATATCTTGTTGTCTACGGTCTAAAAGTCCCTGAAAAGTGTTGCCAGGCCCGGCTCCATTATAAAAATAATGAAAAGGAAAATGTACGAACTACATAGATATACCTAGACACCGTTTTTCTTCGTCCACCTATGCCAAAGGCGCAGATTATTGAAAATGTCAGAAAAAAAAATATATAAAACTACCTACTATGTAGCTATAGCTACCCGTACTTCGAGCGTGTTATTCAAGCTTTATGTGCTGTGCACATACCGTAACCAACGAACCAACGTATGTCTTTCCCGGAATATCATTTAGGTACCTACCTCCCTTCGAGACTGCGTTTCATTAAGATCCGTTTAGCCGCTTTCTATGTAGGTAGGTAGGTATTATAAAAAATGTATAACTATGTAGTTATGTATTTGTAAAACCGCACATAGGTATACACTAGCGAAACTACATGTAGAATGTTTGCAAACAAACCGCCGCCCATACATAGGTAGGTACTTATCCTAAATTAAGCGCGTCACACACGGTGAAGATAATATAAAATATATATTATCTTAGAGCATATTTTAGAATATCGCTCACCATAGAAATCCTATGAACCATCACACACGACGAAGTTAATTTATATTTTATCTTCAGTATCTTAAGATACCGAGCGAATACGCAAATATGGAAATATATATTTCGTATACAAGGAATACGTGTGGCACCAACGCAGACTCGTAAGGAAATAAACAGATTTTTTAATATTATCGTATCTTAGCCGTGTGTCATAACCTAAGATACTATAATATTTTATATTAGGGCATCTTAAGATAAAATATTATAGCATGTTCACCGTGTGTGACGCGCTTTATGCATAACATTCACTGTTGCTGCGTCTTTCCTAGGTAGGTAGGTAGGTACTCCTAGCCGAAAATTTGTGAAATGTGAATTTTCTTTTGACTATGTACCTATCTCCAAAACTAGGTACTGAACAGATCAAGATAAAAATATTGGCGTATAGGTATTTGGAACATAGCCTAACTTAGAAAAGTAATATAATACCTACCGAAAATACGTGGCAGAAGCTACTTTTATAATAATTTACATTACTTGTTGACATGAGATCCTTCCTTCAATAAATATTGCTTACAATTATATCTGAAACTTGACAGTAAGCAAGTGAGTTTTAGACTAGTAATAGTAGTTCAATGGTTTTAGATAAGTAAGTATTTGCATTTTGGTATTTTAGTGTATACTGTGTAGGTAGGTAAATATATCAATAAAAACTCAAGTCCAACTGTTTAGCTTGGGGCCTGATGATGCTGTGTGGATTATCCTCACCTCACCTCATCAGCCTATATTATTGGTCCACAGCTGCATGCAGGCCTCCCCCTGATAAGCACCTTACTGGCTTTTATCGTGTGGATTGTCTAGCATTATTTATTATATCTATCAGGGTCGTGTGAAGCTAGGGTGGGTAGCCAGTTACACCATAAATATAAAATACATGGGCATAGTGGATTACAATTTATTCCAATTACTAGGTACATAAATGTGCCAAATAAAACTAATCTACTTCTAACAACCCTTCCAGTATCTTCCTAATTTCATCATTATCAGCTAGATCCAGAGGTGTCTGGCCATCTTCATCCTTTGTCAAAGCAGCTCCAGCAAGAATAAGGATTTTAGAGGATTCAACATGACCGCAAGATGCAGCATAGTGCAAGGCAGTTTGACCTGAGCTATCAACAGCATTCACAGAACATCCTCCCTCTAAAGCAGCTCTCAAAGCATCAGTAGAATTCCGATCTGAAGCCCAGTGTAGAGCTGTTAAGCCATCTTCATCTCTATTATTACAAAGCTCAGGGTTTGCTTGAAGGAGTTGTTTTACACGTTCACCACAGTTTTCTCTTGCGGCTTCAAGTAGAGATAGCTCATTGACAGCTAGCTCAGGTTCGGGAGAGTATTGTAATGAGGACACAGCAACCCACAAGTCTTTTGTGGCAAAATTGTTTGTGGATGTTTGTGCAGTCCATTCTGAGTCATATTCCTGCACAAGTGAGATGTATTTTTCTTTAGCTTTCTCACTGGGCATGGTATCAAGTTTATTCCATGCTTCCCATTTCTTTCTTCCTTTTCCATCATACCAGCTGGGTTTGGGGGTTTCGCACTTGCCCTCTGTGCTTTGTTTGAAGAGTGCATACAGGTCTAGTAGCTTACTGGTGTCAAGTGATCCTGTAATCTTCCTTACATGGTTAGTCGCTTGATTGAATGATATGTCAAGGGGTGACAATTCATCCTCTGAGAAATCAGAATCAGGGTACTCTGGAAGTGCTTCTGCCATTATGAATAGGGAGGTCTACTAGTTATTCTGAACCTGAACAGTAAGATTCAGACCTTCTAAAGTATGTTGTGGCTTATTATTTACTTCTGCCGATGAAGAGGCACTTACAAACTCAATAAAGCCGTAGCCTTTGCTAAGGCCAGTCGAGCGGTCAAACACCACTCGAGCACTCTGAACTGGCCCAAACTGAGCAAAGTATTCTCTTAGTTGACGATGACCTACCGTCCATGGCAGGTTGCCTACATATAGGCGAGCTGCTCTTGCTGCGCTGGCCATAACCTTATACTGCAACTATTTCAAGCAAATGCAATGACCTGTCGCCTATAAGAGCCCTGTAGTCCACTCCGGAGCTCTCGCTGAGAGAATCCAAGTCCAGTAGAGCACCCTTCAGTCCCCACTTCTTCAGCAGAGCTTCAATGGACCAGTCAGCACTCCGTTCCTGATAAGAACACAAAAATCTCGCGTCAGTGCCGTCTAAGAGATAAGCTACTGTAGCAAGTACCTCTTCGAATTGAGATGGTTCGTAAAAACAGTCCGACGCCAGTAGTAAGTCTACCGGGCGTAGGTTATGGACGTCGTTCAGGAAGAGACCCCAAGCAAGGCCTAAGATTTGCACGTCACGGTCGGGGACTAGACCGTTAGCTTCGCAACAGGCCGCTAAGTGTCTTAGCGAGCGGGGCAACGCTACACTATCGGTAAGTGTGACTCGTGCACCGCACTTCGCAGCTAGGATTCCAGGGAGGCCGGTTCCACAGCCCAGCTCTAGGACTCTAAGTCCTCGCAAATGCCGCCGCTGTGTCCACAGGTACCAGGCCAGCAGAGGAGCAGAGGGCCACGTGTAGAAAGAGTAGCCCGCCGTCAACAGCTCCGGTATTACAACCTCAAGATAGTCACCTCGAGTATCACCGTTGGTGGTAGCTTTTCCACGGAATACAAACTTCTTCAACTGTCCACTCACAGGCCTACCATCGCTCATTGCATAAGAATTTTACACGAAAAATTATAAATTTTTAGTGTTTGGTTTCAGAAATTAATGACAGATGACATGACATTGACAGCAGAGCTTGCTGATTGACAAGGACAGAGGGTAGGTAGGTATGTCAGTGAGCTGTCAGATCCTTGTGTTCAGTGTTGCCGTTAACAATTCCTAAATCTTAAAAAAGAAGTCAAAACCACCCGATTCTACCACACCGCCATGCACCCTGCACCGCGCCTCCTTTGCCGCGCCTACTCGGGATGATGTTGCTCATGCTCACGTGTTATCCTGTTGGCCGGCTAACTAATGGCAGTGTGCCCCCCCGGGGCGGCCAACAGGATAACACGTGAGCATGAGCAACATCATCCCGAGTAGGCGCTGCGGCGCGTGGCCGGCGGCGGCGGCGGCGGCGCGGCGGCGCGGGGCGGCCACAACGCGGAAAAGGGTTGCGCGCCACCTTTTACAGTGTTGTCGCGTGACCACACCAAGTTATTTACTTTACAAATATTTGAATGAATAATCTATGAAGCGCCGAGACGCTTGGACGCTATGGCGGCATGGATAACTTTTACGTTTGGACGCTCTTAATTCTACAGTAAATTGATGTGTACCTGATTAATTTTCTACCACATTCGACATAATCCACAACTCTAACTGTGACTCTAACTATAGCTGGCATCCCTAAGTAACAATCATCACAGATTATCTCAAAGTTACAAAAGTTGTTACGAGGCGGACGTGCCGTTGGTCGTCTTGTTGTCGGTGTATTGTATCGAGTTTTACATATTAATAACGTATTCAGTCGTCTATTTCATTCTTCAGTTTACTTTGTGTCGAACAAGTTGTCGTTTTCAAGTTCTAAAATCATAAAGACATGTCTGCAGCAGTAAAAGGTAGGTAAACAGTTTATTCTGCACATGAACAACTTTATATTTTTTCGCTCGGGGTCAAACTCCACTCTGATGAGAAAGTCTTTGAACTCTGAATCTTATGTCTACCTTGTGGTCGTAGAGGTTAAATCTTTTGTATTGTAGGTATTTGTACCTTAATTTATAGATGTACCTACCTATTTCAGTAAGTATTTTTATTGCAAGACAAAAATATTACAAAGTTCTGTAAGTATTCATCAGGTAGGGTATCGGAATAGATAGAACATAGTCTAGGACTTAAACAGGTATGTTGGATAAGCAGTACCTAGATATATTGTAAACCTCTCTTCGAAAAAAGGTCTGAGTGTGCAATACTCGTGTGTAATAGGTAGGTATTTAGGTACTATTTTTACGTATTATAATTAAACATACATACCTATGGTACTTTCACAGGTACACCTTCCTTACCAAGGTACCTAGTCATACCTAGTTCTGGAGGCGATTAGCATAGGACCATGGTGGATGGCCCAAACTATGCGAGGCCTAAATACCATTTTATTATGATTATCATGATGTTGATACTAGGTAGGTAGGTACATTACATACCTTCTACATGAATGTTCTATTGGTGAAAACATGGTAAAAACCATATTTATTAAATTTGTTTCCTTTCTTTAGGAGGAAGGAGTTAGCTTGTAAACAGACATACAAATGCGGAAAGCGACTTTGTGTCACAACTAGCAAAGAAGAAAATACCTAGATACCTACATAGGTACTTTGTTTTGCCTCATACCTACCCTTTTTTCACAGGAATCTACATCGTCGGCGCCAAGCGTACAGCTTTCGGCACATTTGGAGGAGTCTTCAAGAACACCACCGCAACTGAACTGCAGACCATCGCTGCTACGGGCGCGCTGAAGGAAGCTGGAGTGAAGCCTGAGCAGGTGGACTCTGTCGTCGTCGGGCAGGTCATATCGGTAAGTGGTAGACAAGACACAGGATTGAGAAACTCAACAAAATTGACGACCTCCATGGCGCAGCGGGCGAAGGTCCGCCTGCGACGCAGGAGGTTGCGGGTTCGATCCCCGCCTCGAAACAAATTTGTGTACGATCTGCAGAAATTTGTTCCGTTGGTCTGGGTGTTTTCTATTTATAATTTAAAAAATATATGAATCTATGTAGTGTATTGTATTAAGTATATATGGTATTAGTTATCTAGTACCCATAACAGAAGCTCTGCTTAGCTTGGGGCTAGATAATGCTGTGTGAATTGTCCAGCATTATTATTATTATAGTTTATTATCTAAGGTGATTGCTAAAAATATGGTACATACTACTATTTCTAACGTTTCTTCTTTAACGTTTACATCAGCCTTCTCGTTTACTACTTGTTTAACATTAGGTATATTAGAATAAGGTTGTTTAACATTAGGTATATATAGCATAAATCTAATACATTTTGCTTTCGTTTTGTTTGGCAGAAGATTATTGACACTAAACCAATGGACTATTCATATCATCGAAATTTGTGTTTTTTCGTTTCATTTTAAAAATAAATTACCTAAGATTCATCAGCAAACAATACAATCTCGTGATTATTCTTGACAAAATGAGGCAGGTCATTAATATAAACTAAAAATAGGAAAGGAGCGCTGATAGAACCCTGCTGTACACCCATTGTAACTACAGACCCGAAGACCGTTTCCCATTAATGTCAACTTAACACTCAAATAAGATGTAAGAAGATCCAAAGAGGTGTTTTTTATTAGTGATGTAATTTCCTGGTTAATGTTTCATGGTGTACGCAATCGAACGCTTTTGACAAGTCGCAAAAAACACCTAAAGCGTCTTGCGACTTCTCCCAAGCAACAAAAATATGCGATACTAACTCTACACCGGCATCAGTAAACCGCGTACAGTACCGCGAGTAAAGCCGGCTTTTCACTATGGGATATAATATATATATATTACATGTTGAGCTATATATTACATCCCACGATTGCTGTTCACACTGTAAGTTACATATTTTGGAACACACAATGATCAGTTGATACGTCTGCACACGAACGCCAACATTCAAAATGAGGGCGAGGCAGGGGGAGGCGCGGTGACCGGGGACGTGAGGTAAAATATATACCTTCAAATGACCTCTAAATATCGCTCACTCGGTCAAAAAATATTTATAGTGTGGGATGTAATATATTATTATAGCACAGTGTGAACGGTCGCGTACAAAATGTATGACGAGCGATAAAATATTATATCTCAAGATGTTTTATATATTATATCCCATAGTGAAAAGCCGGCTTAAACCAAAATTGCTTACAATCCAGCAGAGGGTGAAACGAGGGGGTTTTGCCATCATCATATATACCTATACACATGGCACGCCTGGCAGGCGGATAGGTGATCGCAGTGGAGGAAAAATACACACAAGGAAGGGCAGCGCCTTCCCCTGGTAGGGTCCCTTAGTCGGCTCTTACGACTTCCACGGGTTGAGTTGAGTTGGATCGGTCGTTTCTTACAGCGCGGTGATATTAATATCCTCTTCCGATTTTCGATCACGGCGGCCAGTCTCATCGGAGATTAGTCAGATGCGCAGGACATATTATAGTAGGTACACAAGTGTGTGCGCAAACACAGGTGCACTCTCTATTCCCTCACTCTCTTAATCCGATGGGACGGCAGACCGAAAGACCGGGGAGAGATCAAGCGCAGGATCAACGGCTTAAAATGCTTTCCGAGACACGGGGGTGTAACACTGCCAACTTCCTGACTCCGGGCTGCTACTGTCAATTTTTTTTGCATTTGAACCCAGGATCTCATAATCAAGCTGACCGCTAGACCAACGAGGCAGACGAGGCGGTGATATTATGAACGATAAATAAATAAATAAATAATGCTGGACAATTCACACAGCATTATCTAGCCCCAAGTTAAGCAGAGCTTGTGTTATGGGTACTAGATAACTGATATACTTAATATAATACATTACATAGGTAGATATTTTTATTATAAATAGAAAACACCCAGACCAACGGAACAAATTTCTGCAGATCGTACACAAATTTGTTTCGAGGCGGGGATCGAACCCGCAACCTCCTGCGTCGCAGGCGGACCTTCGCCCGCTGCGCCACGGAGGTCGTCAACGATGTGTATGTAAATGTAATATTTTGTTGGCAGGCTTCTCAGACCGATGGCATCTACACCCCGCGCCACGCCGCGCTCAAAGCCGGCATCCCCAAGGAGGTTCCCGTGCTCGGCATCAACCGCCTTTGTGGATCTGGCTTTCAGTCCGTCGTCAACAGTGCCCAGGTACTTATTATACTCGGATAAAGAATCCAGGACATTATTTGTAAACAAAGAAATGTAGGTACTTTATACTTTATGTAGGATATCTCAATAACAGTACTTAACTGATAACTAGAACTCATAGTCCACAAAGTTTTGTTGTGGTCTGTTAGTGTTATTGTTGTTGAAGTTTTTGTTGTAAGTCGTAACCACAACTAAGAACAAAAACTTCAACAACGCATAACTTTAATAGGTACTAAATGATGCCCCTGATGATGATGGAAAAAAGAAAGAGAGGTAAACCACAGAGAAGGTGGGATGACGACATTAGACAAGTCGCGGGAATTGACGAAAACGCGGACATATAAAAATGGAACAAAAGAGAAATATATGAATAACAAAGAAATATTGTATTATCTGACTGAAGTATTATATATTATTATATAAAATAATATAAAATTTAATGAAACAGGTAAATAACTTTTTCAAGCTAATTTTTTTTTTTTAATCTTTGTTTTGAGCTTTTTTCCATTGATGCTCCCGGTTGTTACCCCTAACTTTGATGACCGAAGCGAAGGAAAAATACAGCTAACAAGGGTGGTACTATAATCATACTTTATTACAAGATTTTAATTCTTTTTAAATTCTTAAATTCTTTATTGCACACACAAGTTAGTTCATACATAATAGTTTACACATAATGGACATGAACAAAGGCGAGCTTAACCGCAAAAGAGTTTTCTTACAGAAAACCTATGGATATAAAGAAAATTTATGAAAAGAGTGAGCACAGATAATGTGTACATTACAAGACAGAAAACATTATACAGATAATAATCAACAAATTTAATCTTCAACTTTTGTTTTTCCGTTCTACTACAAGATGGGTCTCTTCAAGGCAAGAGTGAATAGGTGTTTTCTAGACCTTCGTGATACATCGTCGTCCACCATCACTTACTGGTGAGATTGTGGTCAAAAGGTCTATTCACGAACACAAAACTTTTTTTCCCAGGATATCCTAACCGGAGCGGCTAAGATCTCCCTAGCCGGCGGTGTAGAAAACATGTCGCAAGCCCCCTTCGCCGTCCGAAACGTCAGATTTGGAACATCCCTTGGATCCAGCTACGTATTCGAAGACACATTATGGAGTGGTCTCTCAGACTCTTACTGCGGACTACCAATGGGAATGACGGCTGAGAAGCTCGGAGCGCAGTTTGGGATAACTAGAGATCAGGTTGACAATTTCGCGCTCCAGTCTCAGCAGAAGTGGAAGAAGGGTAAGTTGGCATTAAGGAATAGGTGCCACTTTTTGAATATACCTCTCACTTGAGAATAAATAGGCGAAACTCCCTTGCAAGATGCATGCGCGGAAAATGCCCGATCAGGCCTTACGAGATTATAGAGATTATTGTAGGTATTCCTACTTAGATATTAGACTTGATATGAGATGACGGCTGACAGAGAGTTGAACAAAAAGACGTGCTGTGTAGGTAGAATCGGTCCGTTTGTGAAATGTCTACTTTGTTTATTAAATACAGCAGCGGGAGGCAGCATTCCCTAAAGTGGGATAAGGGTAGGAAAATAAAGAATAGACTCCATTCTAGGGAATAATTCTATTCTATACTCACTGAAGGGTTGCTACTTGTAAATATCTGATATGATATTTTGTTATTAAACTTTGAACTTGTTTGTTTCAGAAGATAAAGTCGCACTAACATTTGATAAGATAAAAAATACATAATACCCTCTTAGGTAATAAAAATACCTACAATTTATCGAACCAGCTTGCCTAAGTACAAAGTTTAAACGTACCTGTGTAGGTAGATAAAGATGTTAGGAGTGGTCCTATCTCATTAAATATTGCGTCCTTCGAGTGCTAGGTAGGTAGATTTTGATAACATAAGACATTATGAGTTCCCTACTGATAGGTATTTTTACCACCCGCGGATTTGGAAAGCCTTTGTTCCCTATTCCCTTAATTATTTTATTATTGTGCATAGGAAACTACCTTCTGTCCACGACTTTGCATACGTTTCACGGAATAACAAGTAGCATTGAAATATGATATTCCAGGTCCAGAGCTAGGTTTATTTTCTTTATCGAGTGTGCAAAAATTTCGGGTCAATCCATTCAGTAGTTTTGACGATATCCACGCCCAATACAAACATCTTCACAACAACCTGTCGCTGAAGTAACATTACATTTTACATAATCTGTGCTTCCGCCTTTGAATTCAAATTCTTTATTTGTAAACATGGGTCACAAAGATGGAAGAATGGTAATAGTAATAATTTAAAAGAGTAAAAGTAAAAAGTGTTTATTCTGTGTCACAAAAATTACAAGGAAAGTTGAAAACAAACAAATAAAAGTTACAACTGTGACATCAAGAAAGGTCTTCGCTCAGCATGATGCACAGTAACGATGGTGCTACTGTGCGCTGGTTTTATGCGACACCTAGAGGGCGCAGCAACAGCAGCTGTGACACGCAAATTTAATCTTTTATAATATTGTAGGAAACACTGCTTTACCATGTACCTACAGACAGCGTCAGAATTAAGTAACCCCCCCTGCATAACACATGCTGGTTTAAATACAAACCTGTTAATCGTAGGAGTTTTAAAAGTGGAAAATTAATAAATATTTTTATTTAGGTAACATAAAAACAGAACGAATACCTAGATAAAAAAAAAGTCGGATTCTAACCTGCAATGTGTTATACAGGGGGGTTACTCTGACACTGTCTGTACCTATAAATAAATTATTTCTAGCCCATGACGCTGGGGTCTTCAAGGCCGAAATCGTGCCAACAACCCTGACCGTCAGACGCAAGGAAGTGAAGATAGACACAGACGAGCACCCGCGCCCTCAGACCACGCTCGAAGGCCTGCAGAAACTGAAGCCTGTCTTCAAGAAGGACGGACTTGTTACTGCTGGCAGTGCTTCTGTGAGTAGCTAGCTTTTTACCGCGGGACAAATTATGCGAGCACCTTTAATTTTTATGGTTCAAAAGGAAAAAAAGGAACCTTCATAGGATCACTTTGTTGTCCCTCTGCCTGTTAACCCCCTTTCCTCAGGAACGCGTGGAGGTATCGAATTGAAATTAACATCAAATACTCATGTCCGTAACCTCTTGAAGCAGCTTGAAGGGTACTTCCATAGACCAGGATGGAGGCCACTCCTGGACCGCTATTCGTGGCGTTTCGTTTAAGAGAGGCCTATGTTCAGCAGTGCAGACATATGGTCTGAAGATGATGACGATCTTTATGATCGGCAGACATTTTTCCGTTTGTTGCCCGTGGTCCTACTGCAAAGTCCCACTGATAGAACCACGGGCAATATTTTTTTGTCCGTTCTGAATTCTGTTCTGTCTGGGCCAGCCCAGCCGACTCCAGAGTCGGTATGCAGGGAACTATTCCGTTTAATATGCGCATCAGTCATCTGGTACCAGTATAATACAAGCTCTGACACTTTGGGGTCAGATGATGTGTGAAAATGCCCATTTGGTAGAAGTAGACGATATGTAGACAAGTCGCCCAGATCTGTCCTTACGCGAGCGGAGAAATTCGAGTTGTTTTGATTATTCCTAGAGGTATTCTGAATAATATCCCGTCTAAGCGATTTTAATATCAACTTATAATGACTCTCAGGACTCCGAAGCGACATAAATATCACTTTATTTCCGTGTCAGTGTTTAGTTTTATGATTTGACCTTTTCTAAGTGTACATTTATTGTATTTATGGAAATAAAGAGTTTTTGATTTGAGGGAAACATAATCAACTAATCTCTCACTCTCAGGGCATCAGCGACGGCGCCGGCGCAATAGTCCTAGCCAGCGAGGAAGCCGCCAAGAACTTGAAGCCCCTAGCCAGGCTGGTTGGCTGGTCATACGTGGGAGTGGACCCTAGCATCATGGGCATCGGACCGGTGCCCGCTATCGAGGCCCTGCTTAAAGCCACCGGAGTCTCACTCAAGGATGTAGACTTGATTGAGGTGATTTATTCAACTCTTGAACAGATATTTGTCCACCCATACGGCAGGCAGGCAATGCTTTCTCGAAAAAGGCATAACTTTATATATTAGGCATAATTTTATATAGTATATTATTAGCTTTAAGAACAGCTAATAATATTATGCGTCTTTTAAAGACGTCTTTTGAGTATTTCCTAAAATCATCTGGTAAATTTCGCCCATAAATCTTGTGACTTTTATTTCTAATTTTATGGAAATACGGTCTCTGTTTAATGTTGTGTAGGCGGATAGAATGGCACGTGTTAAGTATAGTTATGGAGGAATGTAATAAAGGAAAGGAGGAAGAACAAAAAAAAATTGGATAGATGGTGTGAAAGATGACACGTAAAACAGGTGTAATACTCAGATGACAACGGCTGAGGAGGCGGGAGATTAAAAACACATGTGCCGACCGAATCTAGACTGAAATAAAAACAGAAAGACGAATGTTTTTCTTTCATAGATTGAAGTAAAATCTGTAGATATGGTATGTACGTCTCTCAGCGCTAACTCAACAACTGGCCTGTGTTACAACTACACTCAAACACTCGCTCACAGTAAATTTCCAATCTTGTGCAATAATTATAATGAAGAAACACGAGGGCATTGCTGTAGTCTTTTAGTCAATAAATCATCCACTTTCGAGAGGCTAGTCTAATCTTCCCTTTTTTACTTGGATCGATGTTTTGTTCTGTTTAATGATGTAATTAACATTGATTTCTAAATCAACAGATCAACGAAGCTTTTGCAGCGCAAACCCTGTCTTGTGCCAAAGCCCTAAAGTTGGATGTGGAAAAGCTGAACGTGAACGGAGGCGCTACCGCCCTGGGGCACCCTCTCGGGGCTTCCGGCAGCCGCATCACCGCACACCTTGTTCACGAGCTTAAGTAAACACTCTTTATTTACACACTAGCACTCGCGGCTACGCTCACGAGATGCCTGGATGAAACATAGCCTATGCCACTCAGGGATACTAAAGCTTTTTATTGAAAAAAATATGGAATCACGCACTGGTTGGCCTTGGGATTTTTCCAACCTCAGAGAATGCAAGACACTTTTTATTTTTATTTGTCGAAATACACAAAATAACCTCCTGTTTCTCTATCTAGGTACTACTGCGACGCAAGAGGTTGCGGGTTCGATTCCCGCCTCGGAACAAATTTGTGTACGATCTGCAGAAATTTGTTCCGTTGGTCTGGGTGTTTTCTATGTATAATAAAAAAAAATATCTATCTTTGTATATAATGTATTAATTAAATCAGTTATCTAGCACCCATAACACAAGCTTTGAGTAGCTTACTTTGGGGCTAGATGGTGCTGTGTGGATTGTCCAGCATTATTTATTTATTTATAATCTACCGGATATTATTTTGGATGTTAAAAGTTTTCTTTTCCTCAGACGTCGCGGACTGAAGCGCGGAATCGGTTCAGCCTGCATCGGAGGAGGCCAAGGAATCGCTCTCATGATCGAGTCCCTGTAAACTATAGCTTTAATCCTAAAGAAGACCATATAAGTAAGACTGCTGGAATTTAAAACTAATGAAGAGCAATATAGTTTTACCTACATCGAAATTTTTGAAGAGATCTTTTACAAATGCAATCATTGTTACAAATTGCCAATGTTAAATATTTTAAACAGTTAATATTGTTGCTATATTATCATATTTGAAGGTGCTTAAGTAACAGAACCAGTACCTAACTTTTGTATTAAGTATTTTATTTTTTGATCGTATTTTAAAATGTAAGGCGTTGATGTGATTGTAAATAAATTATTTATAGGAACCAAAATATTATCCAGTTTAAAAAAATCTACGTATTCACATTATTTTTGTTAATAAATACTTAATAGTAGGTAATAAGTATACTTATCAACAATATAAATACTTGTTTTTAATATTTATCTTTAATTTTGAGTCCCTACGTTAAGGGTACTCCGACCCAAATCAGCGCCACCACCACTATACTCTAAGCAGAGATGCAAAGTTGCTGTTTTTGACCATCATGGTGGCAAAAAAGAGCAACTTCGCATCTCTGCCATAAAAAATATAACTTTTACAGAGGCATTAAAAAAAGCATAGGAGAGGTATCACAAACTGGCCAATCGATTTTTGAAAATTCCTTCGTTTAACATAATAATATGATAAAATAGTTGGTGGCGCTGATTTGGGTCGGAACAGTTAGAATTCCTTTTCCTATTTTCCGCGAAGACATGATGTTCTATATTGGATCATTTTTAGTTTCAACCAAACGCGTCGTCTATTTCTTTATTCGACTGATATTAACAATTGCATTTAGTTATTTTTTGTGAAAACTTCTAATTAGCCGTTAGTTACCCACCATTTTTGTTATAATGGTTACCTACCCACCTAGCTGTAAGTTTTCTTAAAATTGTAAAAAAAAACACCGCTTCATGTACAAAAGAGTGAGAAGAGATTGGGAAAAAGAGAAGGCGAGAGAAAGCACAGATTAAACTTTTGCTTCCGAGGAGGTAGCCCAGAAAACTCAGTCATAAATGATCTAAAATCTAGGCGACCAAATCAGTAGGTATTAGGATTTATCCTGTCTATCCCAAATGGCCAGCTAATTCATTATAAAAATATTTATTCTCAGAGATGGTTTTACAAAGTAGGTAGGTACTTACAAACTTGCATATTTTTAATAATGTAGTTAGGTTAATTTAGTGTGTCATTACGTTGAAACCTACTTGTAGGTACTTTTTAGGGTCAAAGATAATGACACCTCGCTATAACTAAGTTTGCACTTGTATTTAGACACGAGGGCTCAATCCTCTGGCTCTTAAAGGTTCACAATTGAGGGCTATTTTCAGAGTTTAAGTATTAAGATTTAAGACGATTAAGAGGTCTGGGATGGGAATCAAGAGATGGTGCGCCGAATGAAAGGCTGAATAGGTAAGTGAAAACATGGCCATTGACTCTGGCTTTAGGGCATTGACCACGACAATGAAAAGCAAGAGGTAGAGTTAGGTGGGTGTAATAGAGTAGGTAGTTAACGTTTCGATGATATTATATTACATCTGCATTCTTTATGACGATGACGACGTTCGGGAATTGTCCTGAACGTCGACATTCTATCATTGGATAGGCCACGGAATTAGTAATTCCGTGGCCTATCTAATAGTGGCATAGGCAGGTATCTGAGTAGGTACAGTAGGTACAGAACATTTTGAGAAGAGAAGAACAAGAGGTGTCCTTGAAATCATTGTCTCTTGACGCCTTGCCTCAGTAGGTACCAATACCTACTTAATGATTGTAAAAACAGCAAGTAAATAAAGTAATAGTAAGTAATATGTAGTAGATATTAAACCTACCTATATCGAAACAATAATCCCCAAACGGCATCACAAGCGGACAAATAATCTTTATCAAAGCAGATAATACATCCACAAGATTACAAATACCTACCTAGGTACCTAACTTACCTATCTGTTGTCAAAGTCAAGAATTATTTTTATCATCCAGCGCGTTTTGGACTCTATAGCCTTGATAAACACAGAGCGTTGTCCAACCGGTTGGGTGCTGACGTGTGTGTAAAACTGTGTTTTGTTAGCTAAAAACATGTCTGTGGCGATAAACAAAGGTAGGTTCCTAAATTAATTGTTGGTGCTGACATTTGACTTGATAAACCTTGCAATTGGAGAGTACCTAGTAGATGAGATATAGCTGGAGAAATTAAGGAGATAATTGGCAGTGTTGGTAGTGAATCTTGTTTTTGTTGAATTGAATAACTTTCTCAACTGAATGATAAAAATAAACGGTAAAGTAAACGCTGTTAGAATGAGTTAAACTAGCCTTGAACTGTTGCGAAAAATAAGAGTAGGTATTAACTTAACACAAGCATTACCTACACATTAGTAGGTACCTCTAAACCTAACCAATTCGACACAGATGACAGAATTATCGTCATCTGTGCGCTTCAAAATTGAACTACTTTCCTACTTCAGCGAGACGAAAGTAATTATTAAAAAAATCGTCAGAATACCTTTTGTTTTTAATGTAAGGAAAAATTTTAAATAAACTGAGAATAATAAATAAATAGTAGGTAGGTGAGTGAAGTACCTCCCTACCAACCTACCTACCTAGTGTCTGATAAGAAGTCCGGAGGTTAAAAAGGAAAGTTCAACGTCCAGAATGGCCATGACTTTGTTATTATAATTCTAAATGGAACAAATCCGTTACATGAGATCAGAATTAACAAGGAAAAAAGGTAACGCTTATGGCAAAGTATGAAACAAAGTTTCAGAAATGATCCCGATAATTGAATTCCCTTGCCTTCTCACTACTACCTAGTCTTAATGCTAAGTCTAACTGGTCAACTCGCTCTTTCCAGGTATTTTTATAGTGGCAGCGAAGCGCACGCCCTTCGGCAAAATGGGTGGCAGACTCCGAGATATTCATCCCTCGGACCTTCTGGCTGCAACTGCCAAGGATGCCTTCAAGGCCGGCAATGTATCACCTGCAATTATTGATACTGCAAACATTGGACAGGTGTACACAGTGAGTACTAAATACTTTTACGATTTACAAATCTATAAACATGATTGCAATAAAAACATAGGTATTGAAAGATTATAGAGTAGGTACCTATCAATATCCCATCCAATATAGTTAATATGGAGTTCTCTAGGGGGTTTAATTTTACAAACAAATCGCATTGGCCTTAAATTATGAGCAGTCTTTTTATTGGTATAGGTACCTACCAATAAAAAGACCAGATTGATACGTACTAAATTTTGGGTTGATATCAAATACATTTTCAGTTTTAACCTTTTGGATATCTGGTCAAAGATTTTCAGCGTCTATTCCTCCCCCCAATATTTTCTTGACTTCATTGAACTTTCAGCTCAGTGTTACATCAGACGGTGGACTATCACCTCGCCACGCTGCACTGAAAGCAGGAGTGCCTCAGGAAAAACCAGTTCTTGGTATAAACAGACTTTGCGGTTCTGGTTTCCAAGCTGTCGTTAACAGTGCACAGGTAACTACTTTTAACTTTATATTTTTGTTGTACTTACGACTACAACGAAAAGATAAACAGAATACATGAGCAGTAACATAACTACTAAGTATAAAGAGGAGAATAGCGTACCTAGTAACATGTTAGTCTTTCGCAGGACATCCTAACAGGAACCGCTCAGGTCTCCCTGGCCGGAGGCACTGAAAACATGTCTGGTGTTCCCTTCCTAGTCAGGAACACCAGGTTTGGAGTATCACTTGGTGCTAATATTCCATTCGAAGACGCTCTGACTGCATCCTCTTTGGACACATCCTGCAACTTCACCATGCCTCAGACAGCTGAGAATTTGGCTGAGAAGTACGACTTGAAGAGGAGTGAGGTGGATCAGTTCGCCATACAATCGCAACAAAAATGGAAAGCCGGTAAGACTCGCACACAATAGCTGCTAACTAGGAATTTTTGAGTCTAGTCATGTTAAAACCTTGTAAAACATTTACAGCTCAGGATAGCGGAGTGTTCAAAGCAGAGATGACCCCGATCACCGTTAAGGTTAAGAAGCAAGAAGTGGTTGTCGACACTGACGAACATCCAAGACCAGATACTAGCACTGAAGCTCTGAGCAAGCTGCCGGCTTTATTCAGGAAAGGAGGAGTTGTTACCGCTGGTAACTCATCTGTAAGTATTGAATGAAGAAAGACTTGTTAAATTGGCTTTGATCCGGGTTGACTAAAAATTTGGCAAGAGTTAGCGTAGAGATTATGCTACCTTGTAAGGATTGAACTGTTACATCTTGTTTTGAACTGCAGATACATTTCCTGGGAATAGGTGATCTGTCTCTAAATGCACTTATTTTTCAGGGAGTAAACGACGGTGCCGGAGCCATAATTCTAGCAAGCGAAGAGGCAGTCAAACAGCATAATTTGACTCCTCTTGCCCGTCTTCTCGGCTGGTCTTTCGTCGGAGTAGACCCTAGCATCATGGGCATCGGGCCGGTACCGGCTATCCAGAACCTTCTCAAGGTCACTGGCTTGAAGCTGGAAGATATTGATCTGGTTGAGGTAAATTTTGGACTAGATTTCTTGAATTTGTAGGCATTTCTGAGGTTTCTTAGCAATCAGATCGTTAATGTTGCCATTGAGCCTGTAGGAAGGTAGGTACCTACTTGCGTTCTTTGTAATTCTTGAGCCATGGTAGGTATAAGTATAATTCTACCATCGACATACATACAAACCAATAGGTACTATCGATAATTTCAGCCCAATAATTGAAGCCCCAAAGCGCGGAGGTGTTTTAGCCCACACACTTGTTTCAAATACCAAACCAACTAAATGAAGGTATACTTCCAATGTCCTTACAAATCCAGGATCAGAAAATGAAGTCTTATTCGACCCTTTATTGTAGATCAACGAGGCGTTTGCGGCACAGACCCTAGCTTGCGCTAAGGCGTTGAAGCTGGACCAAAGCAAATTGAACGTGAATGGAGGTGCCATTGCCATGGGACACCCTGTCGGAGCTTCCGGAGCCAGAATCACCGCGCACTTGGCTCATGAGCTCAGGTGAGTAAAGGATCAAACGACCCACCAAGAGCATTTTGTAGGTAATTGTATAAGTGCTGGCATGATACAACGATCATCAGGTATGGTAAAGGCTAAGTAGGGGCAAGGGTCTCATTTTGGAATTCACATAAGAAGAGCATACCTACCTAACCTAACCTACCTAACTATATAGGGGGCACTATCGGTGTACAATGGAAGTTCTCAATGGAGCAAGTGAAATTTCTTTTGACAAAGTAGAGTTAGTAAATGCATAATGCTAGTTGCAATTGCAACTCTGGGAAAATTGGATTTAGTGACATGCTTTTTTTGCAGGCGGCGAGGACTGAAGAGAGGAATCGGTTCGGCTTGCATTGGAGGAGGACAAGGCATCGCCCTCTTACTTGAGACTGTTTAATTTTAAGATAAGAAAACCAAATGTATTTAAATGAATTATTTTTGTAAATACCTACGATTGCCCAGTAAATTATATTTTTACCTACACATAATTATTTTTTCTTGAAAGTAAACTTATTAATTCCATCCATTAAAACCTCATAGTACCAGGAAAACTGAATAGGATAGATCCCGTTCATGTCCTAAAAAGGCTGCGATTTTTTGGGAGAGATTACATACCTAGATAGGTACGAACGGAACTATGAAAAATGTTTGCAAGCTGTGACTATTAATGCTTTCTACAGACATGCAGCTTAATTAATAACAGTTAGGTACCTACCTTCCTAAATTTTAATTTGATAGGTTTACCTACAATTACCTTACAATTGCTAATGCTCAAGAAAAACATTTACGAAAGCCCCTATTTAAACAAAACATTTTATTTGCCCAGATAAAATTTGATATCACTATTTAGTGCAAGATTACTTGCTCTCATAACCACACGCCTCCATTTTACAACACTGTTTGTGTGATGCCTGTGTCGAGCAAAGGTCAGTGCGCTTATCAAGGACTTTGCCTCTCAATCATATTGATAAACATAATACTTTTAAATTTTGTAACTAGCCCCATATCTGAGTAATATCTGCATAACAACAAGTCGTAAACAATAAGGTATTAAGCCACTTGAGGCGAGTTTTTATGAATTTAAGTAGGTAATACATTTTGTGTTTTAATTGTTTTGTTTTTGTCAAGGGTGACCTCCTTGTCTTCTTAAAGACGAATCGCATTTATTAGGTAACCTAACTAAACATACCTAAATATCTGCGAACAAATGGTTATTTAAATAAAATAGGTAGTACCTACCTAGTTATTGTCGTATGAAATCTGCGTTTGTATTTTACAAGCAAGAGATATTTCCAGGCATTTTTATAATCGGCGCGAAGCGGACGCCATTTTGTCAATATGGCGGACCGTTGCGAGAGTTGCCAGCTTTCCAAGTATTTGCAGCGGCTGCGAAGGATGCAATACATTCTGCCAAAGTAGACCCAGCTCTTATTGATCAAACGTTTATTGGCAATGTTAACTATGTAAGTACTAAGTAATTTGAAATCTACTAAGAATCAGATCAAATGTATAAAGGAATGGGAGGCCGCACAGTTGTGGATCGAACGTATGGATGGAGCAGGCCGGACATAGGAATTTAAACTTTCGAAGTCGTTATTTTATAAATTCTATTATGCCATTCGATAGCTTTTTTTAATTTATGCACTAAATATTATTGCACTTTAGGCCTAGAGTTATAGTTCAGGAGTAAATGGCATAAACTGATTTCAATGTATAGGAAGCAACGTATAAACAGAAATAGTGGTCGTCCTTTTCGTTCTGGGGTCTATTACAGCATGTTCTTGGCACTGTCGTCGTCCCGCAACTTTTCTTCAAACATAATATAATTGTTGTTTTTTTGAGCCGTGAGGGTTATTAGAAAGCTGTGATTCTTTTTGGACGCACCTGGTTTAGAATTCAACAAGCATAGTTTAGGGGACGTAGGTATGTATTGTACCTAAATTACATTGACTTCTTAAAAATAATTGTCTGTTGCAGCTCAGCCAATGCGATGGTGGAAAGACTCCAAGATACTGCGGTTTATACTCGGGTGTGCCGGTTCAGAAACCAGCGCTGGGAGTCAGTAAAGCATGTGGCACTGGACTGCAGGCCATCATCACTAGCGCTGTGGTAAGGATTAAATTCTAATTGATAAATTGTTGTGAAGGTTATATGATCGTGCGAACGTCGTTTGTGTTGGCATTGTATATATATATATATATACTATATATTTTTCTCTTCGTCCTTACAAGGTGTAAAACTAGCGGAAAAGTAGTTTCCTGCAAATCGTAAACCAAACTCGAATCACTGGTATTTTTGGAGCTTTTGGGAAAATAAGAGATTTTGGGCTATAAATCAACATATTCCCAAATGCTCTACGAATACGATTGAATCGAAGTTGTTTTCATCATGGGTTCATAGAGAATGGTTTACGGTTTGCAGCAAATGACTTTTCCCTTAGTTTTATTCCTTGTAGATCGCAGAAACCGCAAAAACATTTGAATCTCGCGTCAACACGAAACGATCGACCGTGTCTATATCTGGACGAACCATTCTTGGTACCTATAGGTAATAGAGCAAGCAAAATAAACTCGCAAAAAAAAACACTCGAATCTTGCCGACGATCACCAGTCGTGCATAGGGGTACCTAAACTGAAAACCAGCGCCGCACATGCTTGATAAGCTTGTCAGCATTATGCTGAGCTTATCCCTATTGCCTGAAAGAAACTATTGCTACTAATGTCATCATAATGGAATAGGTAACTAGATTATTACGTTAATTCTGTACCTATCTACTTAGTTCTTCTTTTATTATATTGTTAGGTCTTTGTAGTATATTGTATATCTATGCATGCAGGTTTCTATAAGCAGTGGAATTATTCAGGCAATAAATGATTTTATTATTATTATTGTTGAATGATTTAAAAAACCATGAGACATTTCAGTTAGATCTGGCTGATGTGTGGGCCTAGGAATGGAGAGCGATGACGAGGACGACAAACATACAAACTTAGATACAAATATACAAATATAGAACTTAGACCAGGAAACGAATCTATGAACACGAGTTTTCTGTTTTTGTACAGGACATTTTATTCGGCACTTCGAACATCACCCTCACAGGCGGCACCGATATAATGTCCTCGCTCCCTATGTTGGTTCGAAATGTCAGATTCGGCACTGCTCTCGGAACTTCATACACATTCGAAGATCATATACAAAGGGAACTGGTGGATAGTTACAGTAAACTGACTTTGACGAAGATAGCTGAGGATTTGGCGAAGAAATATCAAATAGAAAGGAGCGCTGTCGATCAGTTTGCTTTAGACAGCCATATAAGATGGAAAGCAGGTAGGCAACTGTAGAAACTTTTGCTACAGGTATATATTTCTATTGCGTAAAGATATTCATGCAATTATGTTGCTCTATTCATTCTAGCTCATAACTCTGCGATCATTGCTGATGAAATTACAAAGCTGACTGTGAATATCAAGAAGAAAGAGATAGTAGTTGACAAAGATCAACTGCCACAGACAACTCTAGATTTGAAGGAGCTTCAACAGTTAACGGCGTTTGAAGAGGGTGGAGTTATAACAAGCGGTAATTCTTCGGTGAGTAAATTTTGAAAACAAGAACGTAAAAATAACTTCTTAAAACATAAGGTTCTGAAAATTTAAAGGAACTAAGAGAGAAATCTGCTGGTTTTGGTGAATGGTGAATTGTTGCCGAGAGTGACATATATTATGCCTACTTTGCACTAAGAAACATGTATACTGAATGTAATTTTTCCTAGAAATGTATTTTGGAAAAGGAAATTATGGTAAGCTATTTTTCAAAGTAGGAATTAAAGTTCATTATGAAAGTAAGCGGGTTAACTACGAACCTAGTATGTGTTGGAAGAACACCAACGTTTCATCCCTTAACCCGCTTACTTTCATAATGAATTCGTCAAACTACGAAAGTTTTTATAGTAAAATAGGAATAAAAGTGTCGAAGTTTTATTATATTACATCTGTAATTTCAGACAGTAGCTGATGGCGCAGCGGCTTTGCTCCTAGCCAGTGAAGAAGCCATTAAAGGACACAACCTCACTCCACTAGTTAAGCTTACAGCATGGACTTGTGTAGGAGTGGACCCGGCAGATACAGGGATAGCTGCGGCAGCGGCAATACGGAAACTGCTGGACGAAAGGAGGTTGATGGTGAAGGATGTTGACCTATTTGAGGTGAGAAAGCCACAGATTTATTTGAGCGGCCACCTATACATTGTTGGTTACCTATGTCCGGTATTGGTACTGTTTCCATGGAGTCGTTCACGGAGATGAGCAAATATACTGGCCGCAATCAATTTACCCTTTTGAAAAGAAATAACAAGATTCAATCAAAGTAGCCGTGAAGAGTATAGATAGATAGATAGAATATACTTTATTGCACAAAAGTTGTACATGGGCGAGCATAATGCTAGATAGCATTCTCTACCTGCTAACCTTTGGGTAGTGTGGACAACAATTTAGTAGGTAGTGCTAGATTACAAAAATTTATAGAAAAACAAGAAAAATAATAATAATACGTACAATTAATAATTTGTGTTTTTACCATTAACATAAATAAATACACATACAAACATAATAAAAAATAAATACTAGTCAGATTAATACATACTTAGTAGATACACAATAATACATATATATTTTACGTACCGAATTATTCTTGCGAAAGAAAGTGGTTATAGACTCTAGATCTGAAGACATTTATTGAGGATGCCTCGCGATATTCAACAGGAAGACTATTCCACAGCCGAGTGGCCTTAACAGCGAAAGTTTTATGGAGTATCGAGTGGTATAAAATGAGGACCGTCTAACTAAGAGCTATATATGAGATCTGATATAGAAACAAGAAAACTATGCAAAACTGTAGAGGTATTTTAATTCATTCGATTCGATTCTGAATCGAATCAGACGGATCTATAAAACGCTATTTTAATTTCGCCTCGGGTTGATGATCGAATTTTCGAAGCAAATCTGTTGACAAATGGCCATGTCAATGAGGAGGAGCTCCTTATTTCGATCATCAACCCGAGGCGAAATCAAAATAGCGTTTTATAAATTCGTCGGATTCGATTCGGAAACGAATCGAATGAAGTAAAATACTGGACTAGTTTTAATTGACACCTGAGAATAAATAGGTGACACTCCTCTCACTCCTCTCTCTAGGCCACTCGCAGGCGCATGTGCGGAAATCGGCGACGGAAAATGGCCTGATCAGACCTTACAGGAGTAGAGAGACTACGAAATGTTTGTTAAATGTTACAGATAAACGAAACATTCGCAACACAAGTTCTTTCTACGGTCAAGGAGCTGAACATAGACCTTTCTCGTGTGAACGTGAATGGCGGTGCATTAGCGATCGGGAACCCCGTCTCAGCTACTGGCGCTAGAATGACCACGAATCTTGTTTATGAGCTAAGGTAGGGTACACTGGGGTCAATTGAAACATTTTTGAGAAAATTGATCGTGTGACTTCATTCTATAACCCTATTTGTTTAATCATGGGTTTTAATCATAGCCAGACTATCTGGCTATATAATTAACTAAGTAATTTGGCATAATATACGCCTTTAAATTAGATAGAAGCTATTTAGAAACCCTTGGAAAATGTTTCAATTGCCCCCGTGTCAGGGTCAGTTGAAACGGTAACTGGGGTTAGTTGAAACAAGTGTTTCTACAAATGATTTAACTAGCCTTATGTACAGTTGATGTTTTGAGTGAAAAGATAAAGTAGTTTTGTTGTGAGAAAAAGATGTTTTAATCAAAAATAATCAGTTTTATTGTTTTTGTGGTTTAAATCTTATACTTATTCAAGTTTTATCCCCACTAAGTATCAGGCACATTACCTCTTCAACCTCAAATCTCTCTATCAACTTTTAAATGCTAATTTCCTTACTTCATTTTTGGAAAGTCCAAAATAAATGTCAGCACATCTTGTTAAATATTTTTCTAGCGTATTTTTTCTTGGGAGTCAGTAAATACTCTGTTATGTGGTGAATATCCTATTTTCACTGATTCTGCTGTCTCATCGTTGGAATTATCTCTTTTTTTGTATCTGAACAAGGATGTGACATTTATAGCATATTTTTCGGCCGCCTGTCTCAATGGAGTGCCTTTCGTAACGACTTCAGCATATGTTTTATATACTTATCATTACTAGTCTCTCCGCGGTTGGTAGTTTTTGGACAGTTTCTTGGCATCTAAAATATAAATAAAAAATATATCAATAATGCTTTACAAACATTCGTCCCGAAGCTGGAATCGAACCCGCAAATTCTTGCGACGAAGCTGGACCTACGCCCACCGCGCCATAGAGGTCGACAAAAATATGACATAATATGCGTATTATGCTAGAAAAAATATTTAAAAAACGGTTTGGTGTCTATAAAAATACGTTTCAATTGACCCCGAAACGTTTGTTTCAACTGACCCCATCCCATCACTCTAAATATTTTATCGAACAGAAAAAAAACCAGATGTGATAGGTGGGCAGTCACCACGAAGCATTCAACTAGAATATCCATAGAAACAATGATTGTAAACAACACTGCAGAACACTAAATAGTTTCAGTGTAATACACAAAACAAAATTATTAAAAAAACTTACTTTTCGAGTCGAAAAAGCGATGCACCCCCGTAAAAATGTCCAGCGTGCTCGGAGCGGCCATGCGTACTGAGCGACATGTTCCGACTCGCAGCGCGCTTCTTTCCCCCCTCCAGACCTCACCCCTATTACTAACCGTCTAAGAGTTATGTAACTTGTTTCAATTGACCCGTGTTTCAATTGACCCCAGTCTCCCCTACGCTACTTTACTAACTGTATTAAGCCTAGAAATATATTAGGTACGCCAATACACTGAACTATTAGTCCGATTATAATACCAAATGAGGGAACTATGATATTAGCGCAGGAAGTGTACCTACCTACCTATTGCTTTGCTGCGAGGCTGCTCGTCTAGTCTGGACTTGGCTTATACTGGGTTATTTTTAAAACTCACAAACCGGGTTCAGACTGGCCGAGCAGCCTCACAGTCTGAAAATTATATAGGCTGCATTATGAAATTGAATATAAGTGCAGAAAAAGAACCAATGATCGCCGAATAAGCCTGAGCAGGTTACGCACTGAATGTCAGTATTAAGTAGCAGAGTAAGCTTTGCCTTCAACATTGAATAGACAACAAATGGTTCGTGACGTGACAGTAACCATAATATTATTGGTGTAAATTCGAAATACGCGCAGAGAAAGAACCGACGGGTGGCGAATATAGTCTGACTCTGAGCAGGTAACTCACTGAATGTCACAAATTTACCTGTATTAAGTGGCAGAGTAAGCCTTGCCCTCGACTTTGAATAGACAATAATGGTCACTTTGGTTCTTGACATTGCACATAATATAACTGGTGTGTTTGTTATGAAAGAAGGTACAGCTCAGCCTCGCTTTTATTCTATTTATTTTGTTCACGCTGAGCAGCGTGACACCTTCGCATCAGCGCCGAGCGCGGTGCGCCACACCACCGCGGCCGCACCTTGCAATGAGATTCCCCAACGAGACGCGGCGTCGACCGCACGCGCACATTGTTTACCCGCGATCTCTCATTTTAATAACTACAAGCTGTATTGTAATTATCTAATAAACCCTAAAAATAACTGAGTCTTTTCAATACAAGACATATTTATTTTCAGAAGACGCAATGCACGTCGAGCAGTGGCCGCATCCAGCTGTGGCGCGGGCCAAGGAGTGGCTTTAATGCTGGAAACACTGTGATATCATCAGAATTTATGACGAGCCGATTTTGTGTGTTTGAATCAAAGTATCGCAGTTTTTAGCTAATGCGTGTGTCTGCGAGCTAGTTTAGTGTTTACTTTAACTCCTGTTTTTTTAGAATAACTACATTTAGGGAGTTGACGCTATTAACAGGGTATCAAAGCAGGGATAGGCGTATGTAGATGTAGTCACAATTTTATAGCTTTTTAAGATAATAGGCTCATACCCTGCAGGTAACAGCTGTCTTGATTGATTAATACTGTTTAAGTACATCCTGTAAGTATAGGTTCTTACCTTATTCATCAAATAAAAAATATCATTACAAAAGATCTTGAGTATATTTTTTGTAAATTGTGCATTATTTAAAAGGTAAAATATAAAACAAAATATAAATTAAGATGTGCTTTGACAACATGGAAGGTATGTCATTTTCATTTCTTTTTTCCATAACAGATTAATTTTTTTTTGTTGATTCCTCTGCTTAGTAAAATTCATACCATCTAGTAATAAGCACCAGTTATTAATAAGTGTTTATTTTTTAGAGAGATATCACATTCATTACTCTATTGATGGCCAGTAAAATTGAGTGATATTTTCATTCATGAGACCTGACTAAATAAGTTGAATAGGAATGTACACAGGTAATAATAAACCAAACATTTTAAATAATCATAATAAATGGCCTTTTGGCCTTGTTGTTGCATCAATTGTCTTGACAAAAGATAAGACTTGCATAATTTTTCAGCAAATTGTTGATTTTGCCATTATTTTAAAGGATCATAAATAAACAGTCATAAAAAGGACATTTTAGTCATCATATGGTTGGTGATGACTATTCAAGCCATATTATTACTCTAACAACTATCAATATACAAGTAGTAAAAGTATGCAATACTAACATTCATTCCAGTTTTACAGTTATCTGTGTTATGTTAAAGTTTCTCCTTTGGTAACCTGAAAAAAAACAAGAATGCTGTGGTAAGTAGGGTAAGAGAACAACTTTGCACACATTTTTGCAAGATAAAAAGTAGCCTATTTGTGATTCCAGATTTAGATTTTCATCAAATTCAGATTAATTTCGGAGGAGGGTGTTGTCATCTGCGACACAGTTTTTTAAACTTCTGCAGATGACATAGTTTTTCATTTTATAACCATGTAACCATTGTTTTTGTTCCATAATAAACAATTTATTTATTATGTATTAAATGCAAAATTTTAATCCAGCAGCCATCATTTTCTTGTCCAACTCTACCTTTTTCTAGCCCAGCAATATTTATAGACAGCTCAGCCTAGGAGACAGCGCACCCGTCCAGGGTCATACCTACTCTTCAAGGACCTTTTTTTATTGATATTGGTCAAGCATTTAGCCACCGTCTATCTCTTAAGGTAGTGAATATATTATACCCTAAGATGGAGCATGCTTTCCCAGAAGGAATATATTACAAAGTTATTATAAAGTCTTCAATTCCGGAGTGAAGGTAATCAAACCGGAATTGAAGACTCCACACAGATTGAACACGAACGGGAAGACAGATGCAGGAAGCTTATTCCACTCTTTAGCCATGATTATTATATAAGATCAGAATTTTTTGCTTCGTATGGGTATACCAGGTCAATACTACAGTGTACAGTTAACATGGACCTGGAAGTGGCCATGAAAGTGATAACTTTATCAGAGTTAATTTAATATATTATATACTTACACATGCTTCTAAATAGTCAATCTTTCTCTCAAGTGAAGTGAGTTTCTCATTCAATGTGGCAAGTCGGGATCTGCATGACATATCTGTAACAATTGTTTAACCCAAACTTAAGTTTAATCTAAGCTAAGGCTAAGTTGGACTTGTTCTGTTAATCTTTATTGTCTACACAATATAATAAAGCACCTACATACTTGTCTCCTAACTCGTGGTGATCAAATAGACACAACGTCACAAACAATTTTTTTTGAAAAACTGGAATTCACTTGCATCCCTCTACAAATCCTTTTTGAATAGACGAACATTATGTTGATACTACAAACAAGATCGCCCTTTTCAATAACTTTACTATGTATACAAGCACCAAATAGTAGTAACTTATTACTACAAGATTTCTGTAGTGAAAGGTAGAATAACTGAAAGATTTGTGTTTATAGAATGTTTTGCTCACCAAATGAATTGAGGAAATCTGTAATCTTCTTGATACTGCCCGTAATTACTTCGATGTATTCTCTGTTTGCCCAGTCCTGTTGGATTTGTTTTTGGATGGTTTCCCTTGGAGGCGCCGACATTTTGACGACTACACGTGTAACCGAACTGAATTATTATGAATTACAAACGATTTCACTTCCAAAAAGATAAATTCCTTGTTCTTTTTGATGTAATCTAGGATTTGGTTTGCTTTTGGGATGATGCATCCATCCCTCCCCTGTCCGAAATAATAGAGCTATTTCACCGTTTTAATGTGACTTGACTTTGACATTTCCTTCCACCGTCTATTTCACCAGAGAGAGATACCATCTTGATGTGTGGCATAGACGTAAAAAATCACCCTTTTTAAGCAACTATATCCCTCGTCCTACTTCCCTCAAATGTTTATAAATAAAAATAATAAATAACTTAATTCCTAATTTGTACAGTTCATATTATTAACCCCTTGTGTTTGTGCAAGCATCCTACTAACTTTGTGTTGTTTTTTAAGTATAAATCAATGGTGCTATTCAAAGTTATTTTTTGTTGTTTAATTAAAAAAAAAAATATTCAAAGTTTTAAAACTCTACAAAAGTTTATGACTCTTTCGACATGGACACTGGCAGAGTTGTGGCAGCACAGACACAGCGAGCCATGAAATAAGAAGTTGAAGTTGAATACAGTTCTTGGCCACCATAAGGTATTTAGCCACTTTCTCATTGAATCGGAAATGAAGGGCGAAAGCATTCACAACCAATCAATGATATTATATATAAATCTCATTGCAACCAATACCTATGTTTAATTGTATTAAAAAATGCTTTATTATTTAGTATAAACAAATCACTTTAATTTATGATTCCAACATACAAATCAGAATTTACCCGCTCACAAAAAAAACCCTGGAGGAAAAAAATCAGTGTTTGGTCGTCAAAAGTAAGAATTTATCCAAGCTAAAACATAGAAACAAAAAAATAATTTAGTATGGATATTGTTGGTCATATCGATAGAGTTTTTGATAGTATGTGATTCTATTAATATAACAATAACCTACATGTATTATTATTATTAGTCACATCACATCACACTAATATTGTCAATGCGAAAGTTTGGATGGATGGATAGATGTTTGTTGCCTCTTCACGCCAAAACTACACATAGGCCACTTTTTATCCCATAAATCAGTTCCCACGATGAGATACAAATAACCTTAAAACGTGTCCATAGAAACAACGCGTGCTAAGCCGCCTGCAGAAACTAGTATTCTATACAAAATAAGGAGTGGCCAAAACTATAACAAAAATCTGCACTTTTCAGTTGTTGGCATAGGCTTATTATCATACGAGTATCCTACTAACTAATATTATGCATGTTTGTGTGAATGTTTGTTACCTACCACTTATTTCCGTAACTGCTTAACCGATT
The DNA here is from genome assembly GCA_949316285.1 of Eupithecia subumbrata. NCBI lineage: Eukaryota > Metazoa > Arthropoda > Insecta > Lepidoptera > Geometridae > Eupithecia > Eupithecia subumbrata. The sequence goes on along the minus strand of OX438630.1, from coordinate 10,255,932 downwards.
TAGATGAAATTTGGTACGTAGATAGTTTAGATTCTACAATTACACATGGTAAACTAATTTACGACAGTTAACTTCTGAGATGGTTAAACTATTCCTTGGTTCGATTCACTCAAAACTCGGCATAAACAAATTACTTATAAAGTAAGAAATTAATGAAACTTGTTTTTTTACAAAACTACCTACTTTAGGAGCGAAGCCTCGGGGCACAGCTAGAGATAGATAGATAGATAGCTAGATAGACTTTTTATTTGGTACATACACAAACAGCACAGGAAAGATAACAAAAGAACAGTAACATAACATTATTTAAGGTACACATAATTAGGTAGGTAGGTAAGCAGGTACACAATTATAAATTGATATGATAACGATAACACATGAATATTATTATTATTAATTAAAATAAACGCTTTACAACCTTATTTAATATAAATAGGCACCTACCCACCAATAGTACACTCGCCTAATAATGATGGTAGGTAGTCACCGCCCATCCAGGGCGGGGGCATGTACATGCCTACGCGTTTCTGCGCTGTCGTGATAAGCCCAAAAGGGTCAGTCTCAGCTTAATGCTGGTCTGCACCAGGATAGGTACAAACCAGCGCTGGTTTTCAGCTAGTGTTGCATATTTGCTTTATGATATAACTAAATGAAGAGGATATCTGTAGCACAGTAAAATAATATTTAAAAAAACCCTAGGAGGAGAGGAAAATAAATTAAAGATAAAATAAAATCAACCCGTACAGAAAAAGAGCAGGGAACTTTGGAATCAGAAGTACCTAAGAATACCCATGAATGGAGAAGAAACAGGAATACAAAGACCATATAATTTTTGAAACTGCAACTGAAGAACCAACATCCCCCTGAATTGGAAGTAATTAAATGGAAGGAATCTTGAATTGAAAGGATTCTTGTAAAGGTTGCATAATTAAGCGAAGTCTGAATGTTTTGGGTGGAATAATAATGGATTCGACATTTCTTTATAAATTTTATTCGTTGGTTTCTAATCAATGGTATTTTCGCTACCTTGTAAATTGATAGCAAATGCATTTCGAAAATGCACTTAATAACTATCTAACCAAAAATGTCTGAGCCAATTTCCTTATGTGGCCACGAACTATGCCGTTTAGGTACCCTACTTATAGTTAGAATCATAGAGTTAAGATGGTTAGAATACGGTTAGAATCATAGAGCGAGTTAATTGAGGTTAGAATAATACAAAAGCCTATAAGATCCTCCTTCGTTTTTCCTTTGGGTATGAAATTGAACATAGCAGGGCTAGAAAAGGCAAAACTTTCCTCTGAGGTTTTGTACCTAAAAGTTTTTTTTACATTGGGTTGAGAAGGTAAGTTTATGTTTGTACCTGGTACCATGCCTGGTACCTAGTAATGAACCTACATATATAAATAAATAAATAAATAATGCTGGACAACTCACACAGCATTATCTAGCCCCAAGCTAAGCAGAGCTTGTGTTATGGGTACTAGATAACTGATATACTTAATACAATACACTACATAGATAGATATTTTTTTATATACATAGAAAACACCTAGACCAGGGGTCGGCAGACTTATCAACCAAATGAGCCAAATATCAAGTTCGTAGATTTTCCCATACCTTCAAAGAGCCGTAACATGAATTTTATTAGTCTAATAATTAGAGTCTAATTTGCTTCATACTACAAATCTTAATAAAAATATAATGACACTATAACAGTTATAAAACATGTAAGAAATGAAAAATATATTTATTTACATATAGACATTTAAACAAATGAAAAATTAAAATGAACATTTTCCATACAAATTGTGATGTCGAAATTTTAAAAGATACCTTCAGGGTCATGTGGGGTATCAAATGAAAGGTATCGATTTGTACATTTCAAAACAGTTCTCGAAATTTCTGTAGGTTTCATACTTTTTGAAATATTTCGAAAAGAGTCGAAATATTACCCATTCCCACCCCCCTTTCTCCAAAGATTGCAGAGCGATCTTTCTGAAATGGATGTAACGTTTGTAGAAATGGATCTAAATTTTACAGGAAAAATAATAGAGAAGTTTGTAAAATGAATTTTTTTTTGAAAAATGGTCAAAGAGGGGGTTGTTTTTAAAACAGGGGGATACCTACCTCTCTACCTGACCGGTTGGGTTATCAAATAAAAGGTTTGCACGTTTCCTTTTTCAAAAAATGTTTTCATTTTTTGAAATTTCTGTAGAGTACACTTTTGAATTATTTTGAATAAAGTCAATAAATTGGCTTAATCTCGCAGAGCGATCCATCTAAAATGTAGTTTGGTAAGTACCTACTATTTTTAGGTAGGTATTCATCAAATAGCGATCGGCAAACGTTCGAAACTCTCCGCGAGCGAATTACACTCGCACTTGACGTTCTTGTTTTTTAGGTGTTTTATTTGTGCTAAGGCGGCGCAGTTACGCAGTGAGTGAGTCGTAAGAGCCATATAATCCTATGGCAAGAGCCGCATGCGGCTCGCGAGCCGCATGCGGCTCGCGAGCCGCGGTCTGCCGACCCCTGACCTAGTCCAACGGAACAAATTTCTGCAGACCGTACACAAATTTGTTCCGAGGCGGGAATCGAACCCGCAACCTACTGCGTCGCAGGCGGACCTTCGCCCGATGCGTCACGGAGGTCGTCGAGAGGTCGAGAGGAGAGGAGGTCGATATATATCATAAAAGTACCTACCTACACTTACTCATACTGGGTATTGGTATTTCACTGCATTTTCTGCCCATCAACTCGAACATGTTCCTGAAGACGAAAGGTCTTACCTAATTCTTAAAAAAAAAACTCTTCTGATTACAAAATTAAAAACTCGTTTGTCCGGAACCGAATGAATTACTAAAGACCGATCTCCCATTCCCACACTCACAGATAATTCAGGGCAGAGCCGTTATTAAGTTTTGTTTCATATAAGGCCATGGGCAGAACCTGCTGTTCACGCAGTGTCAGTGAATTACCAATAACCCTGTCGGTATATAAAGAAATAATAAAAAAAAGAAGAAAAAAAAATAAGAATAAAATACCTACAAAGACTTCAGTCAAAACGTGCCACAGTGACTGTGGAGAGAAGACGGCGATAATAAAAAAACTAAGGACGAAGACCGGACGGAGCTAGAGTTTCAAAATAAAAAACAGTGTGAAGCTACTCAGCATATTTTCTTTATTCATCATTTATCATCCAAAACCTACCTCTGCCACATAAAAAAACTAAGCTCCTACTATATTTTTACACATCCGTCTTCATACAAACCTACAAGGTATGGAGATAAGCCATTCTAAAAATGCACGCCAATTGTATGACGTTAAGTGGAGGGGGCGTGCATTTTGAGAATGGTTTATCCCTACCTACGTCGGTACTGTTTTTTTTCTACATTCATTAAATCAGGTCTCTTCATTTATAAATTTATAATCTACTTATCTAAAATATTGAGCAATTTGTCTACCTACCTATAAATAACAGGTACTAAAAACATTGAGCATGGTGTCAAATATCAAACTTTACTTCTTTCTCCTACACCATTTTCTTCACCTTCTGTCTCTTTTATCTCTGGTTTCTCCTTTTCCTTTGGCTTTTGTCCTCCCATCACTAGCTTGATGAGCCCAGTGAGGGGGCATTCCACCAGCAGCCACATGGCTGCAGCAGCCATGAATGTCAGGAAGACTGTACCAGATAGGACCATGACCTGCCAACAAAAAGACATCTTTAATCTGAATCAGAGCACCTAAACACCAACAAACAAACAGGATTCCATTCGATTTCTATTTTTGTCCTGAAATGGGAAATTATCATAATCAGCACACGCTGGCTGCTGAACATAAGCCTCAAAAACGAGTGACATAGAGCCGTCTTCAGCTTGCCGCATCCAGCATCTGTCTGCCTGGATCCATACCATCTGGCGGTAGAGCGTTCTACACTACGTTTGCCGAGTCGCCGTCTCCACAGTGATATTGGTTCTCCGGGAGATATCCCACGAAGAATCAAGAACCGTTGGGGTAAAGGAGTTCGTGAGTGGCACTGTGGTGCTCATTTAGGGAGGCCTATATCTAGCCGTGGACTAACAAAATAATCATCATCATCAGTCCGTATACTTCCATTGCTAAACATTGACCTCCCCCAAACGACGCCACAAATAACAGTCCTGAGCCGCCTCTATCCATCGACTCCCTGCGACCACTACAATGTCGTCGATCCATCGAGTAGGGTCTTCCCACACTCCGTTTCGCGTTGCATCGCGGTCGCCATTCTCACTCGCACTAACACAATAATACTGATAGCTGTAATACTGTTAATTTAAGGAATATTGTATAATGTTTGTGCCTTTGTAAAACAAAAAGGCATCAAAGCGAAAATTAAAAATAAACATTGGTTGATAATGATGATGATGAATCCAATGTAACTTCGAAACTTACCACGAAATAGTCGCTGATATAAACAGGCGTCCTCAACATTCCCACAAATCCTCTTTGGAAGAGCGTGTGTAGTAAAAATGCGCTATACGACGTGCGGCCCATCCAGGTGAAGCCGCGCCATTCCACTATAGCTCGGTACACAGCTGGAAGTAAACACCTTATATTGCAAATTGTTGCTTTTCAAGCTAATTTTATACAATTTCAAAAATATTCAACGATTTTATTTTGAACTCTCTTCCATTTATGGTTTTAGTAGAAGATGGTTTCAGCTGTTTCGATTTTTATCAAATACGTTGTTCTATGCTATATGTGTTATATGTGCTCTGTTGTTATATGTGCTTTGCTATGGAACGTAAAATACTCGCAATGACGACACCCTCCAAATAAACATAAACAACATCGGTCCATTTTTTGGAGCTAACATGGCAGAGACAGGCGCAGAGATACACTCGATTAAATTTAACCATAGTGGTGTGGGTGTTAAAGATCACTATATTTTCATACTCTTACACAGTTAACTAATTTCTAAAAACAATTTCGCATTACATTCATTCTATGTATTCATTAGAAATGGATCTACTGAGAAATAAAGTTCTCGATGGATCTAACATGGATCTAGTCAATGGATCTAACGAGAATCATCCGATTTTTTGCATCGAGGGGTTTTAAAATAAACAAAATCAGTTTATTGCAGGCACAAAAAGACCCATATCACATAAAAATAAAAATACAGTGCACACAATATAAAAAGGTTTTAATTCAACTCACTTTCAAACTTGAACACGACGCCAATAATGAGCACGACCACCACGGCTTGAAACACGGGCTTGTAGACACTTGCGTACAGGATCTTGAAGGCTAGAGGCGTGTGCCCTCCATCCGTGTAGAACAGCCCTCCAGATAAGATGACCAGCACACCGATAGGAAACACCAGCCAGTACGCCCAGCGGTAATTCTGGAATCAATGTTACTAAATTATTTACTGGCAGAGAGAGAAGCAGAGGGAGAAAGATAATTTATTTGACCCAAATACACGCTACATAAAATTAGACCTAAATATAAATAAACAAACTACAACAACAAGTCTACATAAACCATCGTTAATGAATGATAAAGGCCAACTATGATGATGATGATTACAACAACCATTGTTGTGAATAAATTCATAAATTATTGCTATACCTATTACGAGTATTCCTACGCCAGCTACGAGAATTGCTACGCCGCCGCGCCGCTAGCTACGATGATTGCTATGGCCGCTACGAACACTAACGAAAACTAATACTTTGCTACGAATAGTGCTACGTCTGCTACGAGTATTGCTACGCCAGCTACGAGAATTGCTACGCGGTTAGCTATGATGATTGCTACGACTGCTACGAAAACTAATGCTTGGCTACGGATAGTGCTACGCCTGCTACGAGTATTGCTACATCGTCCGTCGCCATTTACGATGATTGCTACGACTGCCAGAGCTGCCTGCTAAAAGTGTGCTATGCCTACTCATATTCGATATGCCACGTCTATTTTGAATATTACTGCTTTCCTATACACATTGCTACGCCTGCTACAAGCATATGGGGTCACAAAATATATTGATATCGATGCTTTGGTTAGCCAAAGCATCGATATCAATATTATCTGTGAAAAGCTAATTTATACACGAAAACTTGTACTTAGTCTGTAAGTTAGTACCTACTAGCTGTAACAAGCTAGCTCATAGGTAGTATTAAATATTGTATTATGGTCGTCTGGTAGACATCTCTGCAAGGGATAAGACCGCCATTTGCAGGAAACGGTAGTTAGTTTTTAAGTCCTTCTTCCTATTTTTAACCCCCGACGCAAAAAGAGAGTGGTGTTATAAGTTTAACGTGTTCTGTCTGTGCTATCGTAGCTCCTAAACGGATGAACCGATTTTCGTTTAGTTTTTTTTGTGTGATAGATAATTTTATCCCGAGTGTTCTTAGCTATGTTTCATGAAAATCTGTCTGGGAGTTTTTAACATTTTTAATTTTCTTCTTGTATACTGTAACTCTACCTTAAACTTCTGGAAATCCTTTCTCTGGTTCTGCCAGTGATATGTCAGGAAGCCCCCAGCTAAACCGAGGGAGTAGGTAGATATGTTAGTGTGCCCTCTTGCATACACCAGTCTGAAGGTATCGTCTGTCGCATAGAAGTTACGGTATAATCTGAAATGAATAACAAACATGATTTATTTTGAAACCCCTGGGTACCTATGATAATTAATTCCTGATTACATTTATGCATTTGTATAAGTATTTTTTTATTAATAAAAACTTATTCTATTCTTATTTCTACGATGTTTGTCGAGTGTCGACAGTTACAGCGTGTTGCCATTCATTTGGCATGAAGTTATACATTTATAAACATTATCATAAATATACTAAGGCTACCTCACATTATCAGAGATTTACACAAATATTAGTCGAAGTATGTAGTGTACGGGAATGAGTTACAGAACATAATTAATCGTTACCTTAGTAACTATACTATTTAATTCATTTAATACATCGGTCTGAAAATTTGCATAGATGTAGATATGCGTACTTTTTATTCCGAAAAAACACGTTTAAAGCCACACGTAAAAGCTAGTCACCTAGTTACTCATTGTGAAAGTTTGGAGATTTGTTACTACTTCACGCCAAAACTACTGAACAAATCGGGCTGAAATTTTGAATAATTGTAGCTTTTGTACTTTATATCACATAAATCAGTTTCCATGAGGTGGAGTGGAAATAACCTTTGGCTTGTAGCGGCACAATGCTGAGACAGGGACCTTTTTGGCCCGTATGTTAACACACTTTCTAATTTGTATCTGTTTTCTTTGTTTTTCTTTTCACTATAATACTGTGTTCTTTGTAAGTATATATGATTGTAATGTGCTGTGTTATGTATAGTCCAAATAAATGTATTTTCTTTCTTTTTTTTTATTAGCTTTTTGTGGCTTTTGTATCACTGCGGCCATGATAGGTCTATTGTGATTGCCACTTACACACTTGAAACTTTTTAACAAACTTCCATTGTGTATTCGACTCATAACTTGTGAAAAATCATTTTTAAATAATGTGAAACTTCTTTTGCTCGATAAAACCATTTATACTCTGTAAGTGAATTCCTAGTCAATGACTATAAACAATTTGTAATTCCTCAAAGACGAACCTTTTCCTGATCTCTACATGCCTATTTTAAACTGGGTAATTTAATTGTAATTTAATTTAATTTATATTTAATTTTACCTGACGAGAAACTGATAACACCTTACTTTAGCTTAACATTGAGTTAACCATTGTTATTGTGTATTTCTTTTTCAATAAATGTTTTCATTTCATTTCATTTCACTTTGTGTGTTCCGCCTCAAAGCAGCGGCGTTAATAATTCGCCATTAACCCTTGCAGCTGCTAGGAACTGTAGGATTTTCTTTGGGGTGGAGTCTCTTAGCTCGTCTGGGCTAAGCAGGTGCTTGCCCAGATGGATACTACGTTTTTGCATCAGTGCTCCGCACTCTCCTAGAAGATGGAGAGGCGTTTCCTCTGCCTCCTCACAGAACCTGCAGGATTGAGTGAAGCTTAGCCCCAGTAAAATTTCTTTCTTTCCTTCTTCTTTAAGCGTTTCCATAGAAACAACGCAAAATTACAACAAATCTTCATACTGTTAATACTCACTCCGGCGTCTGTATAACCACAGCGTTCAGGTCCTCGAAGTAGGTGTGCCCGGCCGATATCAGCAGCGAGGCGATGAAGAGTCCCACCAGGCATATGACCTGGGACCGTGGCCGTCGAGCTACCAGGCAGACTAGCAGGCCTAAGCCGAAGAGTTGCGTGTCTGCTGCTAGATACCTGGAAAGAAGAAGTGAAGATACCTGCAATTCAATACAGCAGGACAATCAACACAGCATTATCTAGCCCTAAGCTAAGCAGAGCTTGTGTTATGGGTACTAGATGACTGATATACCTACTTAATACAATACATCACATTATGTAAGGATATATTTTTTTTATATGTACATAGAAACTGCCCAAAACACCCGGAACAAATATTTGTAGATCGTACAAACATTTGTTCCAAGGCGGGAATCGAACCTGCAACCTCAATAATTTCCAACAAGAACTTACAAATTTTACTATAAAAACTATCGCAGTTTGACCAATTCATTATACATTTTAGCGGGTTAACTACAAATCTTGTTTGTGTTGGAAGAACACCAATGTTTCATCCTTTGATCTAAGCGTGGAACAGAGTCAGTGCGAGGATGAGATGTTGGTGTTCTTCCAATACAGGCCAGATTCGTAGCTAACCCACTTTTATTCATCTATACTAATATTATAAACAGGAAAGATTTGATTGTTTGTTTGTATTGAATAGGCTCCGAAACTACTGGACCGATTTGAAAAATTATTTTACCATTAGAAGCCCACATTATTCCTGATAAACATAGGCTACTTTTTACCGCGGGAAAATGCTTCATTCCTACGGGAAAACGGGTAATAGGACAACGGGTAGTAAGAATGCAGCGTGTAATGAATAACTTACCAACTTTGCGGTGCGCACAGTGCGTCGTCGTACACATAGTTGTTGAAGTAGAAGACATGCGCCCACCAGTACTTGCGGCAAGCGTCCGCTTCGCTGGTCACCACCAGGTCCCACATGGGACCAGTGCCGAAGTACCGCATTATTGTGCAGATCGTGGCTATGATTAGTGCGTACGTTGGGGTGAGTCTGAGGAAAAATTACAAAATAGAGCTCGATTTGAGGGAAAATCACAAAAATGGCAACCCCGGGTGGGCCCCGTTTAGATACAGTCAGTGTAGTGTGTCGTGATCGAATTGCGATAGTGAAATCCGTAGATGTGGTAATTTTTATAGCATAAGATAAAAGTACGGGGTGGATAGATATCTGCCAAATAAAACTCACTTGCAGTGATCAACTAGCATGCAACTGTGCCGAAATATTGAAAATCTCAAAATAACACAAATTATGACACGAAATATTCTGTTTTTATGACTAGTGTTATTAATTATGATTTTTAAAATGACAAAACTCAAATATTATATCTGGCTTGGCTTGGTCTGGCAGTCTGGCTCTGGGTAATTCAAAGCTGGTGTGATCGTATTTTGTTTTTTAGTGAAGTGACCACGCTGACGTCACGTGTTGCAATGCTGTCTTTGTACCTTACTATATTAACTTTCAAGGCTATTACCTCAACCACCTCTGCAGCATTCCCTTAGGCCACTGCCACCAGTTGACGGTATTTCTCTCTGCGTGCAGTTGGAAATTATACGCCAGTAAAAAGGCGGACATCACGAAAAAAGTGTGCGTAATAAGACTGCCGTTGAAAAGAAGCTGCTTCAGTGGATCTTCGTAGGACTGAAAGGTTTCAAAGATATTTACAAATTTGTTTGCATATTGCTAAGTCAGATTTAGACAAATTTGTTTGCATATTGCTAAGTCAGATTTAGATGTGTGATTCGATAACAAGGTGTTATGAAAAGCTTTTGAGAGGAAATAAATTAATAAAAATGCTGGAAATTCCACACAGAAGCGTCCAGCCCCAAAGTGAGCGGAGCTTGTTATGTCAAAATATAAAAAAAGTTGCTTTTGCCCGCTGTTTCGCACTATTTTTCCCGGGAAAAAAAGCTTATAATTACGTTAATCTAGGTCTATAACTACATTAATGCAAAGTTTCAGCCTAATCCGTTTAGTGGTTTTGGCGTGAAGACATTACAGACATCAATTTTTGCTTTTAAATATATTTTCGGCTTTGTAATGTTAGAAGTGTGACTTACCGATTCTATATAGTATGGGTTGGCCACATAAGCGTGAGCCATTATAAGGACAGTGTGGGAGAAAAAAACACCCATCATTGTTAGCGTTCTGAAAAATAAAAAAAAAAAACGTTGATATATTTCACACTTCACCATAAAACTCAGAGTGTAAGTACCCACCTACGCATAAAAAATCGGTTCATTGAAGTCGACCGTTTTAGATATTCGTTTGATCTATTTCTTATTGACAAAGAAATATATATCAAACGATTCTACGGGCTCATAAACAATTTTCAAGGTATTTTCTTACCTTAGCCCATGAAACACTTTTAGCCTTTCCAGCCTTGGTTCTGTTGTATCTACAGGTGCCACCAGTCTTGCCCAATTGCGACGAATGGAAAATGACATCAGAAATCGATTTCCTGCAAATAACGATATTTTTTTTATATTTTTTAGTAATTTTTCGCAATTACGTTTGTTATCATGTTATCAATAAAAAATCTCACCTCCTTTTTCATCTTGACTGAAAAATAGGATATCATAAAAGCTTCCGATGACGTTGAGCATGATCAAGATTAAATAAACGACAGCCACAACTATGTCACTCCAGTCTACAGTAATTCTGTCGCTTTGCCTTTTACAATATTTAAGCTGTGCAAGTTTTCCCTCAATTTTGTATTCATTCCAGAGAGATTCGTTCTGGCATGCCTCAAGGGTGTTTGCTAGGTCCGACTCCGTATATTCTTCATGCAAGAAGTGTTTGCACGTAGTGGTGACACATACTCCTCTGTGTATTTGTGTGTGGTTGTAATGTTTAACTGTATGCGCTGAGTAGCCCTGAAATAGAATGGAGACATACATCAATACACACAGTGACGCACCAGTTGCTATTGCATAAAAAAGAATACACGCTTTAAATATTTACTTGGGACTTAATCTAATTACTAGCTTCTACACGCGGCTTCGCACGCGCTTTTCAAGTAGCCGCTAGGGTGTATCTACCGAAGCTGTGCGGAGATGCGTACTGGTTAGACTGGAGTGAAGCTGTGTGCTGGCTAAAGCGGAGATGTGTGCTGGCTAGAGCCCACGCTCTAGCCAGCTCTAGCCATTTGTGTATATCTCAATATCTCAACAAATCATCTCAACAAACATCCATAATAGGTATGTGTGTATCAATAGGTACACTAACGGCGCAAGCCACTGCCGTTCACATCTCTTCTCGTCTTCGCTGCGTCCCGTTGCCAGCTTGCGAGGCACAGCCCACGCTCTAGCCAGCTCTAGCCCTTAGTGTATTGATCTCAACGAACATCCATAATATGTATGTTGAGATCAATAGGTACACTAACGGCGCAGGTCACTGCTGTTCACATCTCTTCTCGCGCAGCGAAGACGCTGCGTGGCGTTGCCAGCTCGCGAGGCACAGTTCACATCTTCGCTTTGTACCGCGCCGCCCAGCTTTATCTTGGCGAAGCACAACTCACATCTTCGCTTCGATCGCACATTACAAATATGATCTCCGCTCGGCGGTATCCACTGAAGCTGAGCGAAGACGATGTGTGAATAACGAGTAACGACGTTCTATTGGTTGTTTTAACACATCTCCTGTTCTCTCGTCTTTTATCCGCTTTGGTGGAGTCCGGACCTTATTAGGTAAAGCGTTTTTCATGTTTCTAACTGCCTATTAAGACATGTTGTCGCTGTAGTTATTCTCGGAACAACTATGTGGTCTTCATAATTATAAGTCAACTGGTTTAAATGGTCATTTCCATCATTATTAAGTGCAAATCTAGTCATGATAGATCATACTGGTTTTTCCGATCGTGTTTACATATTTTCTGGGTTTCAAAATGAAATGCAATAATAATAATAATAATATAATAATAATGCTGGACAATTCACACAGCATTATCTAGCCCCAAGCTAAGCAGAGCTTGTGTTATGGGTACTAGTTAACTGATATACTTAATACAATACACTACATAGATAGATATTTTTATTATAGGTACATAGAAAACACCCAGATCAACGGAACAAATTTCTGCAGATCTTACACAAATTTGTTCCGAGGCGGGAATCGAACCCGCAACCTCCTGCGTCGCAGGCGGACCTTCGCCCGCTGCACCACGGAGGTCGTCTAATACAATCTCATTTGGGGTTTTATCCAAGCCAGCGTCTTGGGTATGCTTCCGACTGGTATTGATGTTGAGCTACCTGTAGATTGTTTGCAAAAGTCTATTTATTTATTTTATTTTTATATTTTAGGAACATCTAGCTCAATTGTTTCAATTTTAAATACCATTTCTTATTTATTTCTAGTATTTGATTGTAATTTTCTTTGACTATAAAGAAGTAATAGTTACTTCAGCAGGTATGGGTAGGTACCTAATCCTTAGAGAAAATAAGTTCCTGGTTGCATATTTCAACTTAAAACTTATCAAATTAAATAAATTGGTGAGGGAACCTAAGTGTGCTGTGCCGTATCTACCTACCTACCTATATTTATTGAGAGTTGGTCTGAAATTAATAAGGAATATCCACGAGTATAAATAATTGATTAAAACATTACTATTTATTTTATTACTAATCAACATGCAAACAGCTATTTTAAATACAGTTCATATAAATAGAAAACAAGCTTCTGCCGCGGCTTCGCACGCTTTTTTCAAGATTAAATAGCCTACAAGTTATTCCAGGCTTTTAACTAAATTTATGAAAAATTTTAACCCGATCCGTTTAGTAGCTTTGGCTTGAAGGAGTCACTATCATTAAAATTTATCCATTCATTCTATCACGATCACCATAATTATTCAATCTATCATTCCTTCGTTAAACCACAGTAAAAGAAAAAGTAGTTTTGGTCAAACGCTCATTGGGATAAAGTTAATTTGATCGAAGTTTCATGTTACAATTTCAACTTCTTTATTGGTACACGTAAATAGGTACATTTTTTCATCATAACACATACTAACAGAACTAGTATTTACAATTGAAACAATTGAGGTAACTGCAGACTGTTGCAAACAATCTACAGGTAGCTCAACTGATCCATATCAAAACCGAAACTTGGGGAAGCGACTCCAAGACGCTGGCTGCATTGCCCCGCTGTATGGCAATGCTGATGCGCTGCGCCAGATACCCACCAGCTCTCGGCTCACGCGTCGCTTCGACCAGACCGAAACCCGAAGAGCCTTGCTTTTTATTATTTATGCAAACAATAATACAAATTAATAGTAAAATGAAATAGGCTAAATACTGTGGAGCAACCTCATCGCCCGCCTCCTTGGTTATTAAATGCAAATAGCTTGACCATAAACAGATCGCAATGGGACATAATTAAGATAGTTGAGCTTAGTTCCTCATTGTCGATATTGCAAGATTGTTGAAGTGTTAAGTTAGGTAGATACTGCCGGAGTGGCGTAGCGATATCAATCATCCGGGTCGATTTATCCACGTAAGTAAATTACGGCTTTGCTTCTCAGGGACCGTTTATAAAGTACTGTGACTGCCCGCGGCTTCGCAAGCGTTGTTTCTATGAAAAAATTAAATGGTTATATCCAATGGGAACTGTTTTATGAGATTAAAAGAAGCCTTTGTTTAGAACTACCTGTATGGAAAATTTCAACCCGATCCGATCAGTAGATAGTTTTGGCGTGAAGAAGTAATCTATCCAAACATCCAAACTTCCATATTTATAATATTGGAGTGATTAGTGTCATCTACCTTCCACTATAACCAGGGTCTTAAGGGTCCGGCGACGGATGAATTTCCTATACAAACGTAATACCAAAATTATTTGTAATTTGAGCATATTTTCGCCATGGTCTGCTATTATTTGTATTAAAATAGTATTTATCTAGGTTCCTGACACATTTTTTTTTCAAAAAACCTTTCTGAAATGAAATTAAACCGAATCGCAATTTTACATTAAAGAATGAGAATGAAAATGTATTCTTAGTTTTTGTGTAGATAAGTATTTTGAAAAAATATTATGGCAGGAACCTAAATAAATACTATTCTAATACAAATAATAGCAAACCATGGTGAAAATATTCTCAAACAAAAAATCATTTTGGTACTACATTTGTATGGGCAATTCATCCGTCGCCGGACCCTTAAGACAAAATCGGATAGGCTATGAATTAGTGACTTCTTCACTGATAATTTTATTCTCATACGTAACATACGAATGGTTCCCTGCCTTCAGTCCAAGTCCGAGTTAGTCGATTACATACATTTATATATACACGGTGTAACTTGAGGGGTGGATCATCTGTGGCTGGAGGGTGGGAGACCCCCAGAACCTATCGATTTATTGTATCGATATGTATGTTCTGCGATATTCAGCGGTTCAAAAGTTATTTGAACTATGTTACAATTTTAGTCAAAATCAGATATCAGCCTGAACTTCGCTATTGCAGAAGTTTTACTTAAAGCGAGGAGTCGATGCATTTTCAGCACTAAGGTTTTAGGGTAGCGTATTACTTAAAGGTGAAGTACTTTAATTTTATACAGTAAGAGATAATTTAATTCGTTTTAAGAACTCTGTTAACCTGTTCTTTAAACCATTTTTGGAAATAAATACTTTAATTATTTTATTAACTTTTGAACCGATGAATATTGCAGAACATTGCTGCTCGTCAATTTCCATTCCAATCGGCCGAACTATATAACTTTATAAATAAAACACAGAATATATTTCCCAAAAGTAGCTATGAATGCAAGAAAATTCTAACAGAATGGTTACTAAACTTAAGCTATGATGAAACAGAAGCACTATTTATTAAATTAAGCTAAACTACATAGGTTTCTATTTTATAGGTCCCGCTACTCTACATAAACACTATTTCTACTACTTACCTACTCTATCAAATAATTATTATGTTAATATACATTTAAATAAATAGCATTCTCACCTCAACTAATACCCAATGCTTCCCCTGTATCACCCAGACTCTTAAGAGACTGAAGTTTTACGGTGGCAGACACACACAAACAAAAGTACACTTAACACCTTTGGGTCTCCGGTTGCCCAGACTCTTATGAGACTGGTGCCTCAGAAGACCCAAACACACACACTAGCACACATACACAACTCAAACACACACAAACATATATATATACACACACACACACACAAACAAACGAGCGCGCGTGCCCGCGCGATCAAAGTTGTGCATTTAGACTTTAAATAATTATAAATTATAATATAACTTTCTTATTTAATACTAGATACTTACTAAAAATAACTTAATCTACTCTACTTATGATATGTAATTTTTTTGGAAGAGCGAGATTCCCTATCACAGGTATTTTCTTTACTTAAAAGGGAATCTCAAACACTGTTACACTACTAGTACATGAAGTTAAAGAAATAAATATTTTTGTATTTTGTATTTTTGAACATACATATCGATACAATAAATCGACGATAACATACAGGGGGGTTAAATCGATAGGTACTGAAGTCACCACCATCACCGATGATTTGGTTGTATTTTCTTGGTCATCATTGAAAAGCATGATTAATGATGTTGTTGTTTGTAATGACGATGCTCTCTGTCTGACTCATGTGAAACTTGAGGCGCTAGGAATAGGCAACGTCCTGAGACGTTGGGAATAGTAATTCCTGAGTTGGAATAACCCCCCCCCCGCACTTACCCTTATGGTTTTCATGAGATCGTTGTCTCCATACAAGTCTATATCCATGACGCAGTAGGTTCCTCCAGGTTCTAGCAGGCAGGAGTCGAAGTCATCCAGGTGGTACAGTGGTGGCATTCTGTTGTACTCGCTCGCTGGAACACAAAGTTTGTTTTATTTCAGTTAAGCAAGTCTCAGTCACTTATAAAAGTTTAAATAGTTTTACGGAGCCGGAAGTTTAACGCATTCACTACCCAGCCTCGGCGGTGCGACCCGCAGTGAATCGAACGTATGGAGCAGGCCGGATATAGGAATTAAAATTTTCGAAGTCGTTATTTTATAAATTTTTATATGACATACGATAGGTTTTTTTAATCTACGCAATAAATATTCTATTGCACTTTAGGCCTAGATATAGTTCAGGAGTAAATGGCATAAAACTGATTTCACTGTATGGGAAGCAAAGCAACATATAAACAGAAATAGTGGGCGTTTTTCGTTCCCCGCAACTTTTCTAGTAAAAAAATCGGTGTAGTCTCAGTAGTCCGGTTACAATTAAATCAACCGGACCACTGAGTCGCTCGATGTATCAGTAGTCCGGTTGAATTAAATAACCGGACTACTGATACCTTTTTTGTAACTGTTATTTCGGTGTTGATGATACATTGCCGGCTCAATGTACTTTTCGAATTTTTTTCTTTTGATCAAGTGATGGCAGATGCTAGACGCGGCAAGCTGAAGACAGCGCGTTATGGCGCTCACTAGGGGAGGCCTTTGTCCAGCGCAGTGGACGAATTCTAGTAAAAAATGGCCTCTGAATTTAATTCGCGGTTCGATAGTTTTATCAAAACTAAGCAAATATAATTCCGTTGCGATTTTGTCGTACCACTAATTGTAATTTCGTATGTTATCTGTTGTTACTTCAGATTTAAAGGCGTTATCTAGAATAGGCAAATATATGTAGGTATATACATATTTCTTTACAGATCAAAGTAGTTAGACCCGCTGACCCCTAGGTAAACAGGCACTAAGATCTAGATAAAATGTCGCAAATAGCGTCATTTCCATTATAAGAGTTGAACTTGAACTTGTGGTCAATGTCGGGTGTGACAATGGCGTTTTCCTGGTGCTTTGCGAATTACCATCGCGTGCCAAGTTTGGTACAGTCGCTACACTAATCACAATAATTAAATTAAAAATTAAATTCATGTATTGATTCAGACAACACAAAGATCAATTGTTTCATGCACTCTTTTTGCCTGAAAAACAGGTTTTTACCTTGTTCAGGCACGCGCATTATTTAACACCATTAGAATTTAAGATGAACCTCTTTGTTATCCGTCTAGTCCTAAGTTATTTTGAATATATATATATATATATAATTGATATGGATCAGTTGAGTTACCTGTAGATTGTTTGCAATAGTCTGCAGTTAGCTCAATTGTTTCAATGGCAAGTACTAGTTCTAATTTATTTTTTTTGTTTGATTGTAATTTTCTTTGTGAATAAAGTTTATATAAGATCCATAGATAAGGGTAGTAAATGTCGCACGGTTTCAAATAATCAAATATTATAATTATAACAGAATTAATTTAAATAATCTCTACATAGTATAAAACAAAGTCGCTTCCCGTTGTCTGTCTGTCCCTATGTATGCTTAGATCTATAAAATTACGCAACGGATTTTGATGCGATTTTTTACTAGATAGAGTGATTCAAGAGAAAGGTTTATAATATGTATAATACATGCAAAATATAGTAGAGAAACACTGATAATTTTAGAGGTTTCTAATGTGATGTCGTAAATAAACACATTTATTGCGCTTACTTTGCAAACGCTGGCTACAGTATTGTACACCTTAAAAATGTCTACAAAAAAATCCACTTTGGTATATGTCTCTTAGGGATAACCCATAATAACCATTTTTTATCTTTTACTTTTTACGAGTTCGCTTGCGTAGGATGTGAGAAGATGACACCGCACTGCGGCTCTATGCGGTCCTGTACGCTGTCTTGGGGATTTTTCATTAATAACCTATAATTAAAAATAACATCACTCAATTTAGGTCGACAAAGGATGATAATGAAACTAACATAAAAACTTGACAGGTTGCGTGATCCAAGATTTTATTGAATAAACATGGAAAGTTTGTTTATTTCTATAATGGTGGCGAGTAAACGGATAATTACTGTAAAAACAATGAAGGGATATGTATGACTAACCTGGGCTTTCCTACTTATTATGTACTTACTACCTATGGATAATTTTCTTAAAAGTTATAAGAAGTGGGATATTTTCTAACAATAGGCAATGAAAATCGTAACTGCTTAAATTAACCAACTATAATTAGGTACTTAGATAAGATTAATTAAAACTTTCACGTTTTTAAGAGGCCCAGATGCTAAAAGAGAGGTTTTCTGTGTATGTATGTTCCATTGTTTATTATTTATTATTATTGTAGTAGTTAAACCCAAAGGGATGTGAAAGCAAAAAGGCACAAAAGGGATTTAAAAGACTGACTCGCATTTGGCCGGTTTTTTTTTCTACCAAATTTTTTATTATACCTTGAATGATATTAATTCAAATAACACTGCAATTAACAGAGAGAAAATACAATCCACTTCCTAAAGCGACGGCTTTAGGAATGTACCAGTACCAAGCTTTGGTGACGACCAAAACACTCAAACACATCAAAGCCGTCACCAAAAACGTCACCAGAAAGCAGAGTGCCCAAAATTCTAGCAGCATTGCCCCGTTGAATGGCAATGCTAATTCGTTGACTGAAATAGAATCCTTTTAATTGCCTAATTAATACGTGCAGTGCGGGGACAAATTGTATTCTATTAGAGTTAGTGCAAAGAAAATGCACCTGTGTGGGTACAAAACCTAACCTAATAAAATCTTGGTAGGTTTGGGTACCTACCCTAAGTATTTAAAACTGCTCATCAAACAAGGAGGTCAGGTATCACTAGGTACGTATGGTACATAAAATGGTGCTTAAAATTGATACTTATGATGAAAGGTGCTTAAAAAACTAGGTTCGATTAAAACTTACCGTTCATTTTGTAGATGATGCCACAACTGCATTTAATAAGCAAAAACAAAACAAACACGTATCGGAACATTTTAGCGATTTTCGTTTTTCACTTGTTTTCGGTAGTAATGCAAAAAAAAATCTTGATAACTGCTCTTTTTTCTTCTGTTATAATTTAAAAAAAATTGTATTGACACTACATAAAAAAATCTTCACCAGGTTTTCAAACGTTTAGCTTCAGTGAAATTTGAAACGTTGCATTTTAATTTTGGCAATGGATTGAATTTTTGGTTGCAAAAATATATCCAGCCTTCACTTATACAGAAGAAAAATTTGTTTGTCCTATAATTTTCCTTCTACGTCCGATTGCCCAGTGTAGTGCGCCGGGCGGTCATGTAGGTTGTAATGTGGTTCTGTATTGTTGATAGGTATCCTTGTATGGTCGGCATCCTAAGGTCTTGGCTTTGTGACGTATTGCTACGCACTATTACACCAGTTATCCATAATTGTTGTACACTATACTTGTTCCTAGTGACTTCTTGACTTATGGCCGGTTACTATAACTTTGCAAAGAATTGTTTTAACCCATGGCCTTACACTGTTTGTTTTGTACTATGCCTTTTTTGTTTTTACGCAGGTAAGGTTGTTTAATAGTTTTATGGCCAATGACGTATGTGTCCAATTGTCCATCTGCAAGTCCTTCCAGCAGTGAATGCGATAAGGAGCAAGCTGCAGCTGGTATCTCGTCTAAGTCCCATTCATACACCAAGATCATTCTAAAAATAATTATACTTAAACCAATGAAGTTACAAGACCAAATACTTAACCCTTTAGCCAAGCTTGCAGATTATATCAGAGGCATATTTTGAGACTTTAATGCAAATCTAGGGGTTTTCGGTGGATAGCAGATGCAAATTTAGGACAGCTTTTCGTAACGTTGCATTGAAAATTTACATAAAATTGGTTCCCGATTCGCTACGTATTCACTCGACGAATATGTACTGGAAGGCCGAAAACGTAGGTACCATAAGTACCACCTTAGGACTAAGAGGTGACTAATTTCTGTAAATTAGTCTGTTATTAGTTTTGTAATTACGGGTTGGTTCATAATTTAGCTAATTTACCTAATTCTATGATCTGGCACGCGAAACACAATTCACCATAAAAATACATTACTTTAATAAAAAGTAAAAGATAAAAAGCTCTCTTGGGAAGCTCATGCATATCAATATTAATTAACTGGTTCCATAAGTGACTAATATACATTTAACTAACCTGTCGGTTAGGTTAGGTCACCCTTTGATAAAAATAACTTTATTTTCAACCAAGATATTTTAGGAACCGGTTGTGTAGGTATCCATTTCGGAGCTTTATATCAAGTTTGATTTCGGCGATCACTCACGCATCCGTTTTTAAGCAATATTTATTTAGAGTATGGCAATAATTTATTAGATTTTAGAGTAATTTACTGTGTTGTTGGTGTTTCGTGGATTGTGTTGGATATTACAATGGCTGAAGATTTCAGGTACCTGCATAAAAGCTCACGCAAAAAAAGATTTTTTGTCCTTAACCTTACTTTGGGGCTAGATTATTATTATTTATTTACTGTGTGGGTTTTCCAGCACTATTATTAACTAATTATTAACTAGCTTCTGGCCATGGCTTCTCACGCTTTTTTCCAGGATAAAAAGTAGCCTTTCTAAAAGTCCAGGTCCAAAACTATGTCTATGCAAAATTTCAGCTCAATAATGTCATTAGTTCTGGCGTGAAGAAGTAACAAACATCTTAACTGGATGTTAACTACTACTTTCGTAGCCTACTAATATTATAAGGCCGAATGTTTGTGAAATGTGAAATTTTTGTTACCTAGGATCTCCAAAACTACTGGACAGATCAAGATGAAATTTAGTGTACATTTAGAACATAGACTAACTTAGATAATAGGCTACTCATTATACCGAAAATAAGCGTGTGAAGCTGCGGGCAGAAGCTAGTATATAATATAATATTTATTTTACTAGAACCAACATAACAAACAACCAGCGTCTTGAGGACGCTTCTGACTGGTATTAATATGGATCAGTTGAGCAGTAAGCTCAATTGTTTCAATTGTACTAGTTCTGATTTATTTATTTTATTTGATAAATAACTTTATAAACAAAGAAAATTACAATCAATTAATAGAAATAAATTAGTATTACTATTTACAATTGAGACAATTACAATTAACCAACAACCAGCGTCTTGGGGACGCTTCCGACAGGTAGGTATTGATATCAACGCATCGTCCCACACAATGGGCCTCCCCAACCCCCATGGGACTAGTGTCATACCGTCGTCATGCCTATTCTGTTCGGGAATAGCTGGTACTTTAGCGGCGACAAAGGCCCGCCGGATGATATCGTGGCGAGATATCCGACCGACGCGCTGGTCGGATATCTCGCCACGCCAGCCAGTGACCAAGCTGTTCGACAGCAGTACCGCACTGGCATTGATGTAGGCACGCAACACCTTGAACCCAACCGAAGACATGTTGAAATTATTTAATTGTAATTTACCCATTCATTACGGATGTAAGCGGGTTAACTTCAAACCTTATTTGTGCTGGAAGAACACCAACTTTGCATCCCTTAACGAGGTTGGTGTTCTTCCAACACAAATAAGGTTCGTAGCTAACCCGCTTACATCCGTAATGAATTCGTCAAACTACGATAGTTTTTATAGTAAAAAAGTAATGTACCTACTTAACAAATCGAATTAAGTTATTTTATTTTAATACTGTTTGTTAGTAACTTCTCTCCAAGAGGCTATGACTTCAATAACCAGACCAAACTACACCTACAAGAGACTGAAATTCCAAAAAGAAGAAGCAAACCTCGACCATTCGCTGATAACATAAAAGATTTTATGTCGAATACTACTCTGCATGGTTTCCGCTATATTTTGGATGAGGAACTGTCATGGATTGAAAGGTAAACTATGTATCCCTATTTTTATTTTAAAACGACTTTGAAAAAAGAAGGCGTTTCTATGTATTCGGCTGTATGTGTGTTATTTTTATATGTATGTTATGTACGTTCGTCGATTTCTACATCAATTATGGATCGACTAGTTTATGCCCGCGGATTCGCACGCGTTCTTTCTATGGAAACGGTCATTTCTAACCCACGGCACAGATATAATAATACTGTACTAGCACGGAAACTGATTTATGGGAAAGTAGCCTATGTTTGATTCCAAGATTAGAATTACCTGTATGCAAAATTTCAGCCCGATCCGTTTAGTAGTTTTGGCGTGAAGAGGTAACAAACATCCATCCATCCATCTATCCAAACTTTCGAATTTATAATATTTGTGTGATGTGATTAGTGTGATGTGATTTTAAAAATACTTTCGTACAGTAAATGATTCCGAGGTGATTCCATAAAAAAATTATGTCTGAAGGATTGTATCAGTCCCACAAAACTAAATAAAACCAGTGTGATTCGAATTCGGTTTTTAGTTTTTTCAAGACTATAAAATTATTTTGTTTTGTATCAAGTAGATTTAAGTAAAACTAGGTTTGCAGCTAGCCCGCTTCCATTCAAAATGGAGATTAAAGTAACCTTAGTTTTCTTGGTTACAAATTTTACCCTAACTCAATTTTGTAGTTTGGCACTCTTGAATGTGAAAAAATCAGGTGACCTTTTGCTCGGTTCCGGTTTAATTTAGCACCGACTTCCAAGTGTATGGTGATAAGAGTATTGAAACTGGAATTGGGTTCAAGAACAACTAAGCAGCTCCAAAGTGGTTTTCAAAAGAAAAATATCAGAAGCAGGAGCTGATTTATACCTTGCTAGGCGAGCTATGTTTTTGACAGTTTTTTTCGTACAAAATTTACAAATCCTTTCATATATTATTTGGTTTTTTTAACGAAAATTGTTAAAATCCATTTTCGCTCTCATATTCCAACAAATAAATTGCTCTATCACCGATTAAATATCTGTGCCCAAGTACTGCTGTGGTAGTTATAAAAATCAAACAGAATTAAGTGTTATTTTAATGATTCAACAGGCTATGGTGGGTGATAATGGTGCTCTGCAGTATAACCGTGTGCGCGTTCTTCATTCGGCAAGTGTACGTGAAGTGGGACGAAACGCCCGTGATCGTCAGCTTTGCCGAAACCTCCAATTCAGTGTGGCATGTTAGTAAACCTACCTTACCGACCTTCTTGCGTCTGTTTTCCCGATATAGTACAATCTAGAACTAACTCGGTGTGGCATGTTAGTAAACCTACCTTACCGACCTTCCTGCGTCTGTTTTCTCGGTAGAGTACAATCTCGGACTAACTCAGTGCGGCATGTTAGTAAACCTACCTTATCGACCTTCCTGCGTCTGTTTTCCCGATAGAGTTCAATCTATAACTAACTCAGAGTGGCATGTTAGTAAACCTACCTTACCGACCTTCCTGCGTCTGTTTTCCCGATATAGTACAATCTACAACTAATTCAGTGTGGCATGTTAGTAAACCTACCATACCGACCTTCTTGCGTCTGTTTTCCCGATATAGTACAATCTAGAACTAACTCGGTGTGGCATGTTAGTAAACCTACCATACCGACCTTCTTGCGTCTGTTTTCCCGATAGAGTACAATTTAGAACTAACTCAGTGTGGCATGTTAGTAAACCTACCTTACCGACCTTCCTGTGTCTGTTTTCCCGATGGAGTACAATCTCGGACTAACTCAGTGTGGCATGTTAGTAAACCTACCTTACCGACCTTCCTGCGTCTGTTTTCCCGATAGATTACAATCTCGGACTAACTTAGTGTGGCATGTTAGTAAACCTACCTTACCGACCTTCTTGCGTCTGTTTTCCCGATAGCGTACAATCTAGAACTAACTCAGTGTGGCATGTTAGTAAACCTACCTTACCGACCTTCTTGAGTCTGTTTTCCCGATAGAGTACAATATCGGACTAACTCAGTGTGGCATGTTAGTAAACCTACCTTACCGACCTTCCTGCGTCTGTTTTCCCGATAGAGTACAATATCGGACTAACTCAGTGTGGCATGTTAGTAAACCTACCTTACCGACCTTCCTGCGTCTGTTTTCCCGATAGAGTACAATCTAGAACTAACTCAGTGTGGCATGTTAGTAAACCTACCTTACCGACCTTCCTGCGTCTGTTTTCCCGATAGAGTACAATCTTGAACTAACTCAGTGTGGCATGTTAGTAAACCTACTTTACCGACCTTCCAGCGTCTGTTTTCCCGATAGAGTACAATCTAGAACTAACTCAGTGTGGCATGTTAGTAAACCTACCTTACCGACCTTCCTGCGTCTGTTTTCTCGATAGAGTACAATCTTGAACTAACTCAGTGTGGCATGTTAGTAAACCTACCTTACCGACCTTCCTGCGTCTGTTTTCCCGATAGAGTACAATCTAGAACTAACTCAGTGTGGCATGTTAGTAAACCTACCTTACCGACCTTCCTGCGTCTGTTTTCCCGATAGAGTACAATCTTGAACTAACTCAGTGTGGCATGTTAGTAAACCTACCTTACCGACCTTCCTGCGTCTGTTTTCCCGATAGAGTACAATCTAGAACTAACTCAGTGTGGCATGTTAGTAAACCTACCTTACCGACCTTCCTGCGTCTGTTTTCCCGATAGAGTACAATCTTGAACTAACTCAGTGTGGCATGTTAGTAAACCTACTTTACCGACCTTCCAGCGTCTGTTTTCCCGATAGAGTACAATCTAGAACTAACTCAGTGTGGCATGTTAGTAAACCTACTTTACCGACCTTCCTGCGTCTGTTTTCCCGATAAAGTACAATCTTGAACTCTTAAAATCCCGAGTGAATAAGTTCCTTCTATAATAATAGGACAGTAAAATTAGGAAAGTAACCTGCCCAATGAGATCTTTTATTTTATTTATTAAATAGGACTCGATCACCAAACATTTTACTAACTAAAACCAAGAATTGTCTTAAAATCTGTGTCCTCTCAGTTAGAGGGGTCCACAACATTTATTTCGAATAGTCTAACTTTTTAATTGCACCAGTTTGTCAGTTTGTGCTCTACAGAAAAAGAGCGATACAACAATAATTGTATATTTTTTATTGCCTATATATATATATGTGTGAAAAATGGATATTTAATTTAATTGTAGCCCTTTGATTCTTCCAGATCCCATTCCCAGCTGTTACACTTTGCAGTGAGACAAAACCCAGACAGAGAGTGTTTAATTTCACAAAAGCCTCTATCGAGAGGTGGAGTGAACCTTCTTCCATCAGCGCAGAAGAGTAAGAATGTTTCTAACAGCTCCGGAATTGAGTCCAGTTTTGAAAATATGTTATTACTAATCTGTACTATTTTACAGCTTAAAAACTTACCAAGACATGTTACTTCTCTGCAACAATGATAAAAGCGACGGACCTGATTTTGCGGATATAAGTAGTGCAATAGAAACTTTACAAAGGGTAAGTTTTAACTATCCCTTGGTAGATAATATTTTTTTCATCCCCCCATCTCGGAAAGAGTATTTTTGCTCTTCGTTATCCGAGTGCAAAAACCGTTTTTATCCGCTAGCTAGAGGATAAAGTAAAATTGAATTTAGAACATCGTGTGCACTACGTTTGTGATTCAAAACCTATTTACTTCAACCTCCATGGTGCCGAATATAACATACAACCTTTTTTAATTTGTTAAAAACTCAGACTCGGAACCTTCTTGGTGTAGGTACTTTTTATTTAATTTTCTTTGCGCGCCACATTTTCTTTTTTTGCATTTAGTCATTTCCTCGCTGAGGTGGGATGAAAAGTTACGTGTTGCACTCGAGTGCAAATATTTTTTACCTCGTGCTCTTTTGATCCCTCGCTAACGCTCAGGATTCTAATTTTTGAATCCTTCGCTTGTTCGGTCATCAAAATTGAGCACGCGGTTAAAAAGCAACTTTGCACTCTTGTATATGAAATAACTAAATTTAGCATATTGCCGTACCGAGGGAAGGATGTGGGTTGAAGTCCCGTCGTAGTCGAAAATTTTTGGGATAGTTTGATTTCATGTTTCCATGTTTTCATGACTTTGGTAAAACTACATCAACATTTCAGTCTAGTATTCTCTAACATGCCATTCATACATCATTCATCGCATGCGACGAGAATGCATGATCTTCGTACATTACTATTTGTAATTTATTTATTGATGTAATTAAAATGCCTTAATTTTCAGCTAGCACCAACTAGAGACGAACTTTTCTACGACTGCCTCTGGGACAATCTCTCTTGCTCACAAATGTTCTACCACACACTGACTAAGGATGGCTACTGCTTCACCTTCAACATGCTTTCTGACGAAGAGATGTTCAGGATGGAGAAGTAAGTGTCTTTCTAATATCTATCTTAAGATAATGATTTCCTAGCCAAATTTCAGCCAAGGAGGAGCCAGTCAACGGAAACAAGCCATGTGCGCACAGGACATTAATTATGTAATAGTATTTAAGTATTGTAGGGGTTCCAAAGACCGATAGTGTGCCCGATAATGGATAGGTACATCGGCTCGACACAGCCGAGGCATTCATCAACTCATGATGATCAGCTCGACCTCCTCCGCAGTCGGCATTTTCGTTCGCCTGTCAACCCGGATTCCCGCCTTCTCGGCTATGTCCGTCTGACAAGTGACAGTTACAGCTGATTCGCAACACCTCGACCTACGAGATGACGTATGTAGACCATGGTTTTACCTGGACATACAGTACAAGTAATTTTCGGTAATTGCTCAATCAAACAAACATAGGTTAGTTTAATTTAAGTAAGGCGGTCCGCCGATTTCGTCCTACCCTCTGTTGATAAATCAGCGAATGAACTGGATGTGACGTGCCATCTTCTGCCGACAGCGAACGAGAAAAAGACCCTCGTTTCGGCCTGATCGATTTCAACCGTCGTCATCGTCGTAAAAGTTGGACAACGTTGAATTTCGGAAAGCTGAATACCAAATTACTTGTGTTATTTGTATTGCCCGTGCAATTCTTGACTAAAAAATTATTATACACTCGCGAGTGAATATCTATTGCTGTGTTCTGGAAGCTGGATGCATGGTTTGGAGAATTCAGTTCAGTGGTCAAGCTATTTTATCTACCCCGTGTAACGAGCAAAGATCTATCCATTTCATTAGGTACTTTCGTCAGGTGGGTACCTACAGCATTAAGTATACATATCGCATCCCTAGAACAAGACAACGCTAAATTAATTTTTTTTTCAGTATCGACGAGAAACTGTTTTCTGTTGTTGTGTATTAGTTATTGCTAAGTTTTTGAATGTTTCATGTAAAGAATCCAGTTTGAATGGTACTAAACAGTTTATTCGCGTTAATAAATGGTTATAAGGAAAATATAAGTTTTCACCTTTTTAAATAAGCTAATTTGAAATAATAAAAAACTTAAACTATTTTGTAATATTAAAAAAGTGTAACATACGTTCGTAAGCAATACTTTATTATTTCTTAATATTCACAAAACGCAGAATCAGAACATATCATCAACACTGAATTCAATCCAGATAAATTGCAAAAATTTTCGTAAGTCATTCACCAACACGAGATTATTACAAAATAATTTACTCTTGTGTAAACGCAACACGTACATTTTCCCATGGAAGACGCAAATTCCAAGTAGCAACCAGAAATAAATTCGTGTTCGTGGTTTGAACTATCTTTATTCCAAATTTCCAAAGAGTGATATAGAGAGCCGCCACTCAGGCATTTTTGCGAATTACGATATTACTGTCTTGTTAGGTGTTAGGTTAGGTACACGTGGTAAAATTTTGCCGATTCAAATATGCAAAAAAGTTGATTTTAAGATTTTTTAACATTATTCCGTCTTGTTCTAGGGGTGCGATATTTCACTCCAAAATCTTCGGTCCTTTCATTTATATTTTTTTATTTGCCACCCCTATAGTTCAGACTCCAAAAGTATGTAGGTATGTTCTTGAAATCCTCTTGGTACCGCTCTCTATTAGCACAAAATTACACATAGGATATGTATTTATGTTAATATGTGATTGTTGTTTGTGGAGGAAGTTAGCGGTGTTACACCCCCGTGCCTCGGAAAGCACGTAAAGCCGTTGGTCCTGCGCCTGACCTCCCCCCGGTCATGTCGGTCTGCCGTCCTATCGGATTATGATAGATAGTGCACCTATGTTTTCGTTCACACTTGAGCACTATAATATGTTCTGCGCACCTGGCTAGTCTCCGTGGAGTTGAGTGAGACTGGCTGCTGTGTCTGAAGATTCGGCTAGGAGGACATCATCATTATCATTTATAAACAAGAATTAATTAAAATTTTTAAACCTCCCGTCAGATTTTCATGACACATGGCTTAGAACACTCGGGATAAAATTATCTATGACACAATAAAAACTAAACGAAAATCGGTTCATCCGTAGCTTACGATACACAGACAGATACACAGACAGACACGTTTTACTTATATATTATATATATGCCCTCTCTTTTTGCGTCGGAGGTTAAAAAGGAGCGCCAACAGCGTATACATCATCTGCAGAAAATAAAATTCTTATCTGTAATAGGTATAAACCTATAATATATTAGGTCAAGGGCGAGTTAGACTCGAGCACTGGGTTCCGAGTCTCAGTTTGTTTAAGAAACTGTAAGATATGATATGATATACAGATATCTATACCGATATAGACCGTTAGTCATGTTTTTATATCCTCAATTTAACTTTGGACCACTGCCAAAGCGTACACTGATAGAGGTCAAAATTTATCGTAGGTTTGTGCAAATTAAGCAGTTTTTACCTGTGTTATAAAATAAAATAATACATATCTCACAGTTTTTTTATCAAACCAAGTAGTTTGTACATCATTTTAATAAGTATGTAAGCACACTCGTACCAAAATATTTAAATTTAAGTACAAGTTTTGTTTTTCTCATTTAAGTTAACTGTATTTATGTTCTTTGAGAAAATAGAGATTCTTTAAACCGAAACTAAAACCCGGAACCCAGATCTCGATTCTAACTCGCCCTTGATAAGTCTTGATTTATTTCCTGCCTTACCATGTTATCATATGCTATGTTGTTTTTAATCTTCATTAATTACAGCCTGCATAAAGACTATTATCATGTGGCCGGGAGGAACCGCAGCGCTTGGACTTTGGGTAAAGGGTACCCATCTGATGCTACTATTAATACTTACCCATTGCGAGGACCGGTAAGTTGTAATTGAGATAGGTATAAACTTTATTCACAAAGAAAATTACAATTAATAAATAATGCTGGACAATTCACACAATATTATCTAGCCCCAAGCTAAGCAGAGCTTCTGTTTTGGGTACTAGATACCTGATATACCTACATAATATAATACACTACATAGTTAGATATTTTTTATTATACATAGAAAAACGTCCAGAACACCCTGAACAAATATCTGCAAATCGTACAAACATTTGTCTCGAGGCGGGAATCGAACCCGCAACCTCCTGCGTCGCAGGCGGACCTTCGCCCGCTGCGCCACAGAGGTCGTCAATAATCCAAAAACAAAAAAGTAATCAAATAATATAAATAAATCAGAACTAGTATTTACAATTGAATTAACTGCAGATTTTTGCAAATAATCTACGCTACCTATATTGTTCACTTGTGTTTTTGTAGGTATGTGTTACTAATTAGTCTTTTATTTTATTTCATTAATAGTGTACTGTAGTGTTTAATAAATAATTTTCTTTCTTTCTTTCTTTCGTTACCTGTACCTGTCAACTGATAATATAATAAATAACCAGTCGGAAGGATCCCCAAGACGCTGGCTGCTTTTCCCCGCTGTATGGCAATGCTGATGCGCTGCGCCAGACACTCAGCATGAGGATTAAACATTTTATTGGTATGAAAAAACTAAAGACTGACATCGAATCCTTTAATTTAACACTGTTTTGCGGGACAAAAACGAATCCGCCGGGATTTTGTTTAAGGGTGCAGTTTGGGATTATTCTCAATACAATAGCGAAAGGATTTTTGGAATCGGTCCATAATTAACGGAGAAATCGACGAAAATACATAAAAAAGACATACATATGGGTGAACATAGACCTCCTCCTTTTTTCGAAGTCGGTTGAAAACAATAATGATCTTGTTTTAATAATAAAGGCCCTACATAATTTAAAATTCCATTCATGCAGGTAGCTACATACGTGGCTATTGAACACATCCTACTAATATTATAAACGCGAAAGCTTGTAAGTATGGATGGATGGATGTATGTTTGTTACTCTTTCACGTCAAAACTACTGAATGGATTTTAATAATACTTTGCAATAATATAGGATCAGAATAACACATAGGCTACAATTTATAAAGATATTGTGTGAATTGTCCAAAATATGACGATAAGTGTCAAGTAAGTAGGAAAAAATCTACCATCTGCGAGCTATTCTGGCGTGCGCTGCCAAAACCGCTAGAGTTACACATAATATGTAATGTATGATGGAAATGTTTATCTTAAGGGTCCGGCGACGGATGAATTTCCCATACAAACGTAGTACCAAAATGATTTGCTATTTGAGAATGTTTTCATTATGGTTTGCTATTATTTGTGTTAGAATAGTATTTATACAGGTTCCTGCCATAAGATTTTTTCAAAATACTTATCTACACAATTACTTAGACAACATTCATTCTTTGATGTAAAAATGCGATTAGGTTTAATTTCATTTCAGAAAGGTATTTTGAAAAAAAATTGTGGCAGGAACCTAGATAAATACTATTTTAATACAAATAATAGCAGATCATACTGAAAATATGCTCAAATTAAAAATCGTTTTGGTATTTTGTTTGTATGGGAAATTCATCCGTCGCCGGACCCTTAAATAGTCCTACAAAATAGCCCGCCACAGTAAATATCTAAATCTTATGTATAAGCCATTATAGCCAAAACGTGTAAGCCATTATAGCCAAAATAGTGAACCATAACTACATTAAAATTTATAATTTATTTCAAATTCACATTTGGTAGTAATAAATTGATGCCTTAATGAAAATAGATACTTCCATCGCATCTGGTATTTAAAGTAGATAATATAAGCTGCTCGAAATACTAATCCTGCGCAGACGAAGTCGCGGGCACCAGCTAGTTCCATATATTTATTTATTTATTGGTTAAAAAAGTCCACAGCCGTTATTTAATACAAGTATGTGACATATCAAGACTTAATAACTTAATCTATATATATAAAATAAAGTCGTGTTAGTTACACTATTTATAACTCAAGAACGGCTGAACCGATTTGGCTGAAAATTGGTGGGGAGGCAGCTTAGAACCAGGAGACGGACATAGGCTATGTTTTATTCCGGAATTACCACGGGAACGGGAACTACGCAGGCGAAGCCGCGGGCAGCAGCTAGTATATAATAAGCCCCTTTACGTTTGAAGCAATAAATTGCTTTGAATCTTTATAAGTGTAAGGCCTAGTTCACCGACTGACCTAGACTTTAGACTTCATCATCGAACGTCAGTTGGTGACCTTGCTTCATGATACGACGTGGATAAATCGATTTGCGGAATGGACAGACTACATTATAATTAAAACGTTTGAGTTAAACGTTTTGCTAATATCTTTATTGACAAAGAAAATAACAATCAAACAAAACTTTTAAATCCATCACGGTTGTTAACACTTAAATATTGGAAAGCTCAAAACTCAAATCATGGTAAATATCCCTTTGTAAATGACTTTAGAACAATCAAATAGTAGAAATAAATAAGAACTAGTACTTACAATTGAAACAATTGAGCTAATGCAGACTGTTGCAAACCAAAGTTATACTCGATACTATAATCATGGATATTTTTTGTAAACAAAAAGTGAATCATGAAAAAATCAATGAAATGGATGACAAAATCAAAGATTCGTGAAAAATATTTTATGACGCTGGTATCCATTACGGATGTACGTGGGTTAACTACGAACCTTATTTGTGTTGGAAGAACACCAACGTGTCATCCGCTTACATCATAAAGTCGTAAATCTACGATAGTTTTATAGTAAGACACTGGTATTATTATTATCGGAGCAAATAGCAGAAGCTCGAAACAAATTTAGGTTTTAAAAATGCTTGTTTATTATTTTATTCGTCTGTCTTCCGTTTCCAAACTCGACATTCAACCTTTTTTGCTGCCCTAGTGCAATTTATGCGTTCTTGAAGTCTGGTTTTTATTTTTAGTGGTCACATCAAAATAAGAGAAAAATGTAAGGTCCGTTTTTATCTCAGTTTTTATCGCTTCTGTCGCTTATTTTGACGTGAATTCGATGAACGTCTCATCGGTCTGGCAAGGAGTCTCATGTTAGAAATAAAATTAAGACAAAAATTATGTACTTTAGAAATGTCATGTCATGGCACGGAGGTTTTGTGAGTTACGGAAATAGTGCTTATGCCGTTTTAGGCATTTTAGCGCCAACATAAATACATATACTAAATCGAGGACCATGACGAGTGGTGGGTAGGTGGGGGCGCACGCAACGCAGTGATTGATATTCGCTGTAGCAATAGAATAGAATAGAATAGAATAGAATAGAATAGAATAGAATAGAATTTTTTTTAAAACATACAAACAAACATCATAAAAAAGTGTTATAAAAATAAATTAAAAAATACCTCTACGTGTAGTCTGATGAAAAAAAAAGTTGGTCTTTCCCTAGTGCGTGGCTAAACAGGTCCAGCCTCAGCTTGATGCCGCTACCGCCCGAGGACGGAAACAACGCTGGTTTTCAGTCTGAACCTCTGGGTGACGTCACATTACGAGTCTATAGCTTACAAAAATCAATGAGCAACAAAGTTTAACAAACGGGAGTTTAGTTAGGTAGGTACCAATATAAATACAAAGAAAAATTAAGCAAGCAGGCACGAGAGCAAATTTATTTGAATCGATCCTCCGAAATTGATGTCCGAGTATCTTTTCGTCTTAGAATTCACGTCAAAAGCTAGCGGTAGAAGTCCGTCTTCTACCGAACCCAATTTTAAAACCAAATTTTCATTCATAAGCCTTTGTTGACACAAATTATCTTGGATTCTAGAACCGAGTATAGATCAAGATAATTCTAAAACCTACGCGCTTGTGAAGACCATTAGCACCCATTAGCATTTAATTTATTATGTCCCTACATATTATAGTAATCACTATTTTGTATTTGTATTTTACTTACTTGAGCATAGAGTCATAGCTTACACGTCTCATGACGATCACGATTTATTCGAGACTAGCTGTTACTTACGACTTCGTCCACATGATTTCTTAACTTATCCATATTATAGACTTTGGAACATAATAATTGTCCCAAAGAGGGGTGTGAGTGATGTCACAGGATCTAGGCTTCAAATTGTTCTCGCAATAAAGTCATGGTTTCACGTGCTGTGCGGCAAGTGGCGCCATCTTATTGGTACTAAATATCCTGGAGATCACGGGCTTTAATTTAAGGTAAAAAATAGTCCGTTATCACGGCATCATAACGTTCGTCGTTGACAGCTCGGACGAATTTCAGTACACGATGACTGAAATGTGTGTTGGTTTTGTATGGGGAATCTACATGTCAAATTCTTTTGTAGTTCTGTTGTTAACGATTGCTGAAAACAGAGCATTTTGTTTAAACTATCAACCCAAATTCTGAACCTTCATCAGGAATAATGTGGGCTTCTAATGGTAACAGAATTTTTCAAATCGGTGCAGTAGTTTCGGAGCCTATTCAATACAAACAAACAATCACATCTTTCCTCTTTATAATATTAGTATAGATAGGATAGACTATTTTGCTCCCTCTACGCTTTGAAGAAAACATTTTTTTCTTTCTTTTCCAGAGTTACGGTGGTGTGGAGTTTGAGGTCATCCTTCTGACGGATACACGGGATCTGGATCAAGTCTGTCGAGGACCAGTTCAAGGGTTCAAGGTAATAGACCTCCCACGTGTATCTCATACCTATTTCCAAGAATTATGATAAGTAACCGGTCTATTATGTAAAAACTTTATAAAGTTACCTATCGTTTTTATTTTACGCACATTATGTTGGAATGTCGATTTATAATAATGTGGTTTAGGTAGAGCAGGAGCGTGTAGGATGGGTTTTTATTATGGCGTTTTAAATTATGTAAAGCATACATAAATAGTGTGCTTTTATGGAGAGCCATAACCAGTGTAGGTAGGTATGTAATTTTTTTTATACTTCTCTAGTTTGGATAAAACCGTTTTGGTCAAGCGTGAGTGCCATAAAACACGTAAGTTGATGAAAAAATTTTTTGATGCCGATCGACTCAGTTTCATGTAAGGATAAAAAAACTAAGCAGCTGAAATAAGTAATTTTTACAAATGTCCTTGATGTTATTCGTTATTTAAATCCTTACTAAAATACGAAGCCACAAGCAGAAGGTTAAGAAAAGTTTACCGGAAGTTTCGCACAGCGCCCGCGCAAGCACGTTTTTATAATCAAATCGTGAGTCATCGATCATAATCATGAGCCTTTAGAAGTCCACTGCTGGATATAGGCCTCCCCTAATGAGCGCCATAGCGCACTATCATCAGCTATGGCTATGTTATGTCTTTAGATATGGCTCCACAATCCAGCAGAGCTGCCGAATATGGGCCAGAACTTCTTCCGGCTCCCGATCCAGTACCAGTCGGCGGCTGCCATCACCCCCCGCGTCATGGATACCTCTGAAGGATTGAGGCATTACCCTCCAAATAAGTAAGGCATCAATCATATCAATCATCATCAACATCATCATCATTGACCTTAACATTCACAATGGATGGTTTATGTAGATTTCGTTTTTCGTTTGTTAATCAATCAATCAATCAAGAATGCTTTATTTACAGTATGCTAATACAAATGACTGTACGTGTGTAGTCACTTAAAAAAGGTCAATTTATTATATATAAATAGACATGGAAATAAAGTGATATTTTTGATTTCTGACGCTTCGGTATGAATACTAAAGTGAAGAAGCGAAGAAAACTTTAGCCTGTTAGTTGTTACTTTTCGAGTTGGAGCAGAACCCGTCCCAAGCTTTTTTATCTTCTAGATAATCTGATATTTTATAGTAAGCCTTTTTGCACAGCAAGGTTTTTACAATTTGTTTGAAAGTTGGGCAAAGACCTCCTCCCTTCCACTCATCTCGATCGTCCCAGCTCTATATTTTTTTTATACCACAGACGGCAATGCTACTTCCCTGAAGAGCGATACCTGCGGTTCTTCCGGACCTACACTCAGAGGAACTGTCAGCTAGAGTGTTCCTCCAACCACACCGCCACACGTTGTGACTGTGTGCCCTTGTACATGCCACGTAAGTGGGATAATTTTCTAACCATTGCTTTTTATTACTTATTTAATAATGTATAATTTCACTTTGTCATTTTTATTTGAACACTAGCTTCTGCCCGCAGCTCCGCACGCGTTGTTATAGTGACGGACGTTTTATGTTAAGTCACACGGGAACGCTGTCGAACGGGATAAACAGTATCCTATGTCCGTCTCCTGGCTCTAAGCTATCTATACCTACCCACCAATTATCAGCCATATCAGTACAGCCGTTCTTGAGTTATAAATAGTGTAACTAACACGACTTTCTTTTATATATATATATATAAATATATACTAGCGACCCGCCCCGGCTTCGCACGGGTGCAAATGCTGATACTAAATATACTACAGAATCGGCCCCCCGGCATCATACATCATCCATACGTCCATTACATAGCTGTCATTTGCGTTTTGTTTTTCCAAGTCTGATTCTTTTTTGTTATACCACGTTTTATAGTGTCTGACGTTTTATGTTAAGTCACACGGGAACGCTGTCGAACGGGATAAACAGTATCCTATGTCCGTCTCCTGGCTCTAAGCTACCTACCCACCAATTTTCAGCCATATCAGTACAGCCGTTCTTGAGTTATAAATAGTGTAACTAACACGACTTTGCTTTTATATGTATATAAATAAATTATATAATTTTTAATTTAATTTTATGTAGTTTTGTAAAATAATTGTTTTGTTAAATATAAATTATAATTAGTTAGTGTAATTGGCAATCGCCGTTCTAATAAATAAATGACTAAATGACTAAATTTTAAGCCATCGTAAGTTGGATAATCTTCTAACCATTTTAAGACATCGCCGTCATATATTTAAAGTCATTTGTCGTGAGAGAGAATTTTGATATCGGGTAACAAATACGGTAAAGTCATCATGACTGTAACAAAATACTGCAGAGATAGAGTGAACTCTTACTATTCTTACTAATATTTTAAAGTCAAAAGCTTGTGAAATTAGAATTTTTGTTTTCTAGGATCTCGAAAACTACTGATCAAGATGAAATTTAGCGTGCGTTTAGAGCAAAACCTGACTTAGATAATAGGCTACATATTATACCGACAATACGCGTGCAAAGCCGCGGGCAGAAGCTAGTAATATTATAAACCGTTTTCAACTTTAAGCTAAGAGTCGTTTGTTTTCTTCTCTTGGCATGTAAGGGCGCATTCATACAGCATCCGTTTAAGGCGGTTGTATGCCGCACACTAGCGCCGCCACCTATTTACAAATACAATACAAATACAATACAACATGTTTATTATCGTTCTCTTAAATTACTTAATACATTGTTCAGTGTTCGTGACCTCCTTTTAAGTATAAAAATACCTGTATTAGGAGGTAACGCTCTTCCTTATCACACATTATGAGTAACAAAATGTTATTTCAAAAACATTTCTCAAAAATAGTTTATATAGGACCATGAATAACTATTTTTAGATTTACTTATTATTTTACTTATTATTTTTACTTATAATAACGTTAAACACAAGAATTTTCTAATATCCAATGTACAGTTTGTGATACCTATCCTAAGCTTCTTTAATCCCTCTGAAATAGTTTAGTTTCGTATAATTTACACAGAGAAGCAAAAACAGAGTTCGGTGGCCACTAAGAGCAACTTCGCTATTCTGTATAAAGGAAATAAAAGTAAACTTTTTCATGGGCATAAAAAAAAGCTCATAAACTGTACGATGGGCTTTTAAAAATTCCTTTGATAAACGTAATTATAAGAAAGGATAGTGGCGTAAGTTTGAGGCATACAACCGCTTTAACAGGATTCGTTTTTAGTGTTTCGAGATCGGTTTCGGAACCCTTATGGTCTCGATTTGTCTGTCCTTTTGTTTCTCTTTAATAACACGGCAACTACCGCAGCCAACAACTAAAAATAGATCCTTTGCGTGAATACGACCTCCGTGGCGCAGCGGGCGAAGGTCCGCCGCGACGCAGGAGGTTGCGGGTTCGATTCCCGCCTTGGAACAAATTTGTGTACGATCTGCAGAAATTTGTTCCGTTGGTCTGGGTGTTTTCTATGTATAATAAAAAATATCTGTCTATGTAGTGTATTGTATTAAGTATATCAGTTATCTAGTACCCATAACACAAGCTCTGCTTAGCTTGAGGCTAGATAATGCTGTGTGAATTGTCCAGCGTTATTTATTTATTTATTTATATTTATTTATAATACGCACTAAGTCAGAGTGAGATAAAACAACGTTGACAGATTTTTTTAAGTAGGGGGAATATTCGTTCTAGGATTCCAGCATTGGATAAATTAACATTACTTTCCCTATATTCACGTCATGGCAACTCAACAATAATTATGCAGGCACTTATGATAGTCCTCAAAAATGTGTGAGCAAACCGATTTGTTGAAGCTAACTGTTGCTCTTTTGTAACTTACAGGCTTATTTTTACTTTAAGGCGGCGCTACCCCGACCCAAAACAGCACCTATGTTTTCTTATTATTCTGTTAAGCAAGGCTTGTTTGTGAATACTATCATAAACTTTTTTTAAAGCCTCTTTAAATGTTTTAGTTTGTATAGTGTAGGCAGAGATGCGAAGTTGCTCTTTTTTGTCACCATGGTGACTAATAAGATAAAATAAGTGGTGGCGCTGTTTTGGGTCGGGTAGGGCCTTAAGAGCGCTATTACATATCGGCGAAACGCTAGTTTAGGTATTTTACGGGGTCCTTAATTACAACGAACATTATTTCAGATGGTCCTGAAACCAAGGTCTGCGGAGGTGGCAAGAAAAAATGTATTGTTGAAGCTCTAGGTAAGATTTGGTTTTAGTCCACGTTAAGGGACATAGCACATACATCCAGCACCGCTGCCGCACAGGACTAAAATAAGCATTCAAATATGGCTTTCAACTAGTATCTTTAGATACATTTCACAGTGACTTAATGGCTTACCTACCGCAAGCTGTAAGCTAGTGGCCTGCAAGTGCCTCTTATGAGATGGTGTCAATATACAAAATTAAAAATTTTAAAAACCCCCCACGACGGATTTTCTTGAAACATGGCTAAGAACACACACTCGGGATAAAATTTTCTTTGACACAAAAAAAAACGAAACGAAAATCGGTTCATCCTTTGGGGAGCTACGATACCACAGACAGATACACAGATACACAGACAGACACATTAAACTTTTAACACCCCTCTCTTTATGCGTCGGGGGTTAAAAATGAATCTAAAAATTTCGAGTTAAAGCATATTTGAACACATTGGTATGTTTGTGCTGTTCGGCAGTGGTCCAAATATGCGACAACCTTAATTTCATGAATGAAAATATCTTATTTCAATGGTTTTCTGCTCATTCCAATAATCTCACGATTTAATTTTTAGTGTTTGGCATAATTTATATTGTTGATTAACGGAAATAAACGATATTCAATTTAATTCACAATTTTTAACATTTCCAGAGGAGCTCTCTCTTTCTAAGTCTTCTCTCACTAAAGACTCCAAAGACAAAGTCCACGACTGCGACTGCCTGCAAGCTTGTACTGAACTCAAGTACGACGCTGAGGTCTCGCAGGCCGTCTACGATCTCACCACCTACCGGCGGAACCCTAATCCTGATATTGCCAAAGGATTGTAAGTAGATTTATAAACTTCACTGTCAACGTAAAAAAGTGCTGGGGACGCTTTCGATTTGTATTGATATAAATCAGTTGAGCTACCTCTATCACAATAGGCCTATCATGGCCGCAGTGACACGAAAGCCACAAAAAGCTAATAAAAAAAAATGAGCTACCTCTAGATTTTTTGCAACAGTCTGCACTTAGCTAAACTGTTTTAATTGTAAATGCTAGTTCTAATTTGTTTCAATTTTTTAATTGTAATAATTTTCTTCACACTATACAGGGTTATTGGAAATTAGGCCAGATCCTTTTAGGGGGTGATGGGGGAGGCCATTTGTAACTATTTTGATCTCTTATTGTATTGTGCAAAATTGAATCATTTTTGAGATATTCACATATTCGTAATTTATTGGGAAAACCCTTTTTATTTCTCCAAAAAAAAAGTGATCTTCCAATTCAAATTTTAGTGACAGGTTTAGATAGCCTACCAAAATCGTATGAATCAGTATATCATGGAATCTAAAGGAGATGTTTATAATAATTGAGTATTATTTGTAAGTAAATTCCTAACAAAACCCTTATTTTTTATAAAAATACCCAAGTGAAGAAATTTGTCCGGAAGTTTTTTAAAAAACATTTACACATCTTTAGCTATCCAACGAGGTACAAGTCACCGAAAAAAAAAATTAAAAAACAATCTACTCTATGTATTTTCCAGACGTCTTCCCTCCGGCCTCGTAGTCTACTTCGCTGAAGAGTTGTTCACCTCTCTCCGTCGGTCGGAGCTGTACGGTGGCACGGACTTCCTCGCCAACTGCGGCGGCATCATGGGCCTGTTCATGGGATTCTCTTTCCTCAGCCTTATCGAGATTATTTATTACTTCACTATGAGGTGAGTTCGAAAACCACATAGCGTTACCTCAACCTTTTGACGACCTCAGTGGTGCAGCGGGCGAGAGTCCGCCTGCGACGCACGAGGTTCGTTTCCCGCCTCGGAACAAATTTGTGTACGATCTGCAGATTTTTTTTCCGTTGGTCTGGGTGTTTTCTTTGCATCATAAAAAATATCTATCTATGTATATAATGTATTAAATATATCAGTTATCTAGTACCATAACACAAGCTTTGAGTAGCTTACTTTGGGGCTAGATGGTGCTGTGTGGATTGTCCAGCATTATTTATTTTATTTATAAAAAAAATCTCAACAGCCTGTATTGGTTCTCTACTGGACGCAGGCCTCCCCCTGATAAGCGCCTTATTGGCTTTTATCACATAGCGTTAATAGTTACAAGATAACTTGATACAAATTAAGATTGGATGCGGCAAGCTGAAGACAGGGCGCTATGGCGCTCATTAGGGGAGGCCTATGTCCAGCAGTGGACTAATGTAGGTTGATGATGATGATGAAATTAAGATTAAGCAAAAAATTGTAATTATCTTTTGTAAGAGAGAATAAATACATTATTCAATTCAAAAGTTAGTTAATTAATGATTTAAACGGGTATTTATCGCGTACCTTCTGTTGTTTTCTGTAACTCCAAGTACATCTAGTCGCCCCGTGACCATGATCGCCGTAACGCGGTAGAAACGTAAGGGAAATAACAACAAAAGGTAAGCGATAAATACCCGAAAAATCATTACTAATATTAACAAATCGTGAAAGATTGAAAAGTTTTGTTAATCTACTGAAAATAGTTTTCTAGATTCTTTAAATTTATTAACAACAACGGCTCGTTTCCACCATCTGACCCAAAAATGGAAACTCTGCCAACGGCCAACGTCACTTCATTCAACGTCACACTACCTACCGGCCTTATTAAAATTAGTAACAATGTCTTGTTTTGACCAACTGTCCCAAAAGGTTAGCATTACCACTAATCCAGTGCCAGAACCCGCGTAGCATACAGAAGATCTACGCGCATTCGTTTTTGTTGGTAGGTAAAAAAATTAACAATTTAAATTCCTCATGACGCTGAAACAAGAAGACTGCAAAAATGCAGTTTTCTTAAAAATACGGATGAGTTTTTTCTCTTTCCTTCAGACAATCTATAATTTTCCCACCTTCCCAATAAATCAATCTTCTATATACATATATAAAAGAAAGTCGTGTACACTATTTATAACTCAAGAACGGCTGAACCGATTTGGCTGAAAATTGGTGGGGAGGCAGCTTAGAACCAGGAGACGGACATAGGCTATGTTTTATCCCGGAATTACCACGGGAACGGGAACTACGCAGGCGAAGCCGCGGGCAGCAGCTAGTATATATATAAAAGAAAGTCGTGTTAG
Source organism: Eupithecia subumbrata (assembly GCA_949316285.1). Lineage (NCBI taxonomy): Eukaryota > Metazoa > Arthropoda > Insecta > Lepidoptera > Geometridae > Eupithecia > Eupithecia subumbrata. The sequence goes on along the minus strand of OX438630.1, from coordinate 10,214,822 downwards.
TTACACTATTTATAACTCAAGAACGGCTGAACCGATTTGGCTGAAAATTGGTGGGGAGGCAGCTTAGAACCAGGAGACGGACATAGGCTATGTTTTATCCCGGAATTACCACGGGAACGGGAACTACGCAGGCGAAGCCGCGGGCAGCAGCTAGTTATGTATATATGTTTGTCGTAGCATTTCGTAGAACGTGCTACGACGCTACGCTGGACCACCGTAGCAAGTAAAAGATTTAAACGCGCACCAGTTCTCTAATTTTAATTTATTCCTAAAATTAGAAGCCATAAATAAATGTGATTTTCCTTTTAAGCTCTTCACTGTGGTGACTTACCAATTGCATACATAGCAAGCCCAACGAGCCATACCTACGCGTGTTAAGATTCACTTTTATACAGTGGACTATTTTTATCCCGAAAAATGAGCAAAAAAAAAGTAAATAATAATATTATAATTTTTTCGGCGGGACTTGAAAAATTTCGACTTGAACCCGCATCCTTCCGTACGGAAGGATGCGGGTTCAAGTCGAAATTTTTTGTGATATTATTTAATTTCTTAGAAATTTGCCAGAGTGTGAGGCTTACGCACTATAAAAACAAAAACTTTAAGAAAGAAGTAGTTGCATATGGGCCCCATACCTTCTCCATAGATATTACTAGCTAGATGCAAGTGTTTTGTGAAGCCTTCCGCATATCTTCGTAGAACGGAACGTGCTACGATATTATGCTGCCTTTTCTATCATACTAAAGATTATAAATTATCTTTGTTTTTCGCAAAATATTTATAAGATGCCTGATAAAAATCACCGAGCTTTACCTATATCGCATTCACTGGCCAGCCTCGGGCGGTGCGATCTCGGCTTACATCTGTGCAAATTTCAGCCTGATCCGTTCAGTACTTTTAGCGTGAATAAGTAACACACATACATCCATGCATACATCCATCCAAACTATCGCATTTATTATTTTGTGATTTTGTTTCTTTGTTTCAGGCTTTGGTGTCGAATTCGCAGGTCATCTACGATTGCAGCTGATTGAACGCGAACACAAAAGAGCTGTACTCATAAATACCTCCTGATATTCCCTTTTACTATCAAACTTAATTCTTTTTAAAACGAGTTTTTTTTTCATTCAAATTAGTTGTTGCCTTACATCATCATCATCAGCTTAAAGAACTCCACTGCTGGACATAGTACCTAATCTCCTATGAGAATGTACTACCTAACTCTAAGGCAAAGTGAAGAGCTTGCCTTACAGTTAGATAGTAGGTACATTTTCTTCAGTACTTTATAATACGCATAAAAATAAATTAAATGACGGACTTTACACATAACTACGACTTTTTTCGATGAGCGACGACCGTTTGGTGTCTTTGTTTGTACCAACTGTGCTTGTAATTTAGTGATTCAGAATAAATACTTTTTCGGATACTTTTTCTTTCTTTTATAACATTAGTGAATATAGGTATATATGTTTATTTTATCTATAAACGTTATTATTGATTACCTATCAATCCTATGCTTAATATAGAGAAGACAAAGATCCAGATCCACCCAGATCACATAGTAAATCCCAAACCTGTTTCTTTATTGCACAACATAGGTATTATAAGTAAAACATATCGCAAGAAAAATAATGGCAAAGGCGAGCTTTACCCTAAAAAGAGTTCTCTTCCAGCAAACCTTATTATTATACCTACCTTATTATTTATAGGATAGAAACCAAGAAAATTTAGATACGGACGAGATGTACCCCTACTCAAAAGTGAAGTGGACATCTCGTCCGCGGATGAGTTTGAGATTCGGACCAGATATACCCTAACCCAGGTCGTTATAGTGGCATTCATCGTTGGCTAACTCCCCTGGCAAGTTTAAAGTCTCGTAATTAGTCGTATTTGTATTATTGTATTTTATTTTATTTATTTTCAAGTTAAAAGTACATTACGTTATAAAGTTTTTGCCAAACTGTACCTACAACAGTTTGTCGGTCGGTAGTAACAGTCGGCAGTACTCGTAGTTTTGGTTTTTATATCATGTATGTTTTGGTTTATGTTTCTTGTATAGAATGGCTTGCTATCTTCATATTACTGAAAGATTCTATTTTTAAAGTAGATAGATAGAATAGATAAAATAAACTTTATATAAAGTGGTTTTTGCACAAAAGTTGTACATGGGCGAGCATAATGCTAGATAGCATTCTCTACCTGCTAACCTTTGGGTAGTGTGGACAACAATTTGGTAGGTTGTGCAAGTAGATTACAAAATTTTTATAGAAAAACAAGAAAAATAATAATAAGTACAATTAATAATTTGTGTTTTTACCATTAACATAAATAAATACACATACAAACATAATAAAAACAAATACTAGTCAGATTAATACATACTTAGTAGATACACAATAATACATATATATTTTACGTACCGAATTATTCTTGCGAAAGAAAGTGGTTATAGACTCTAGATCTGAAGACATTTATTGAGGATGCCTCGCGATATTCAACAGGAAGACTATTCCACAGCCGAGTGGCCTTAACAGCGAAAGTTTTATGGTACCCTACAGTACAGGAGTTAAAGCTGCTAAAGTAGTTCTGTATTCATAGTTAAGTTCTGTATTCAAGTTAAAGCTGCTAAAGTAGTTCTGTATTCATAGTTAAGTTCTGTATTCAAGTTAAAGCTGCTAAAGTAGTTCTGTATTCATAGTTAAGTTCTGTATTCAAATTAAAGCTGCTAAAGTAGTTCTGTATTCATAGAAATTGACTTCAAATGTAACAACCAGCTAACAATGAATGCCGTTCTATTAATCCTATTATTATTATCTATTGTCCTACTAATTATTATATAAGCGAAAGTTTGTGAATTGTGAAATTTTTATTACCTAGGATGTCCAAAACTACTGAACTGCTCAAGATGAAATTTGGCATATACACTTAGAACGTAGCCTAACTTAAACAATAGGCAACTTATTATACCAAAAATACGCGCGCGAAGCCGTGGGCCGAAGCTAGTAATATTATAATGCCGAAAGTTTGTGACATGTAATTTTTGTTACCTAAGATCTCCAAAACGACTGAACAGGTCATAATGAAATTTGGCGTACATTTGGAAAATAGCTTTATATTTAGATAATAGGCTACTTATTATACCGAAAATACACGTGCGAAGCCGCGGGCAGAATCTAGTTGACAATATAACAAGACGCTTCGATCTAGAACTCATACAAACACAACACATAACTACATAAAAACCACATAACAACTTAAGTAGGTAGGTAAGCACATCCAAAACAAATGGTCGGTTAACTTGCGTGACCGGTTACCGAATGAGCCGGTTGCGCTCGCCTCCATTTGCTGACATGGCTCTACGAACGAAACTCCTGTGCAACGGTGAGTCGAAATAAAAGAAAAGGTGCATTTAATAATAAAGAAAGTGATTTCAATGCCTTCTACGGCTTTTGTAATATGATTTTGTGGAAATACAGTGATTTGCAAGATGTTTGTGGTTTGCGGTGAATATTCATTAAAATGGGAAAGTAGTTTCAGTGCCGTCTTCTGTTTTTGCAATATGATTTTGTGGAAATACAGTGAGTTGCAAGATGTTTCGGTGAATTTTCATTGAAATGGTAGAGTAAAAGAAAGTATTTTCAGTGACTTAATGTTCTTGAAAAGGATTTGATAGCAGGACAGTTTTCGTGGTTGAGTGTTTTTCTAAATGTGTGTGTGTGTGTGCGCGCGAAGTATTTTGTGTTGGTTTGGTAGGTATGTGATGTTCTTGATGACCTTGCGCGATCCTTTTTGTCCGTGTTTGGACTAGCAAAACAACTTAACCATATTATTTTGACATTTTTTCGCATATAAGTCCTAAGGACATATTAATAAATGAACCAACCAATAAGTTGCTGGGTTTTTTCAGTAAAATCTAGTTTAGATCCCTAACTTTTGTGTCGATTGAATAACTATAGCGCTGAGTTGTTGTTCTATACTTGTTTACTGACATGGTTGTTAACGTTGTGTGACCTAATTTCTCATTAAATATCGTTATCTGTTGCGCATTAGTATTCATTTAATAATTAATGCTAAATGCAGGTTCCTATGTAAATGAAGGCAATAAATACCCTACCTATAATCTGATAAGTATGAAATGAGAAAACAATAAATCCAGCCAAGTGCGAGTCAACTCACATATCTACGAAGGGTTCGGTACATCGTACAAAACTATTTAGCAAAAGAAACCCGAATACGGATTTATTTGATAGAGCCATGAAAAAGCAAAAGGCCTATATGACGCAGTCACGTATTTAAGAAAGTACTGACCGCACCCAACATTGCTTAACTTCGATCGTGGTATGGACGTTGGCCCTCTTAATTATTAACCTTATTTATTTGGTTTATTCGGTTCAATAGATACAATCTCGACAAACTTACAGCAAAAATAGCCGTTTTTGTATGGGAGTTTCTTTTATTTAAATATTTATTATTTGTTGTTATAGCGACAAGAGAAAACTCTGAAAATTTCTACTGTTTACCTTTTACGGTTCATGAGATAAAGCCCGCTGACAGACGGACAGATAGCGAAGGCTTAGTAATATGGTTCCCGTTTCCAACCTTCGGTTACGGAACCCTAAAAACGATGGTTCCGATTTCAATTTCCTATAAGTCAGGTCCACAGCACACCAAACATGTACTGAACCGAGAAATCATAATGCTAAAGTAGGCAAGTAATAACCTATCTAGAACGCTTTCAATGGTAGTAAACTTATGATACGGCCAAAATCTTAATAGATAGGTTTAGTCACACCAATTTATACGAGTTAATGTTATTTAAGAGGTTTTATGTACCTACCTACGTAAATTTATATTATTTTAAACTACATAAATATTATTATTCTTAATTTTTCATAATTTTCTAAATAGTAGTTCAGTACATTTACCCAAACTTATATCCCAAAAGATCTCTGTAATTTTGTATTAAATACAAAATACTAAAGATATATTGCCATACCCTACTGAAATAGGTACTTAAGATCATATCGTACTTAAGCCATACCCTACCTGACAGGGTGCATGAATAGTACAAAACTCTGTAATATTTTTGTCTTGCATGTAAAATATTGAATAGGTACCTACTGAATCCCTTTTAATAGTATCAACTGCTTTGATGGAAATTACCTTGCAATGTAACAAGGTAGCTCTACTCTCTTGTTGAACACAGCATCTCATTTATATTTTACCTGTTATCTGCATCACCTTGAATAAGGTAATTGCACTTTAGCTAGGTACTATGTAACTAATGCAACTTTTATTCTTTAAAAAATTTCTTTTCATTCTCGCCATGGAGCAAAACCTATAGGGTACTTCCGTTGACATAGACTCATAGCAATTTTGCAAGAAGCAAGGTCTTATAGCACAAATAAATGGAAAAATCCGAAAACCGTAAATTTGTACTTTATTCACAGCAACTGGTATATAAAAGATACATAAAGGAAAATACTGTCTATAATTTACATAGATGTTGCTAACAGACAAAGGAACAAAACCATAAACAGTTCTTTTATTTTAACTATCAAGTGTGAAACTATTTATAAATAAAGAGTTCTTGTCAGCGCATTGACGCAATTTCCTCCACTTTATCTTTCCAACGTTCAGTTCAAGTTGATTTATTAAAAACCATAGGAACACACATGGGATTGGAACACTTGGTAACGTCAAAATTACAGTTTAAATTACATTTAAATTAACGTCAAAAACATATTTAAACAGAGGCTAGTTATATAAACTTACAAAACAAGAACAAAATATATTTTTTTAAGACTCGACCGATTTTCATGAAACATGGCTAAAACTCGTGATAAAATTAACTATGACACAAAAACAAAACTAAACGAAAATCGGTTCATCCGTTTGGGAGCTACGATACCACACACAGATACACAGAACAGACACGTTATATACCTATATAACTCCGCTCTCTTTTTGCGTCGGGGGTTAATAAATAGACAAATACAATAGCAAAACAAGATTATCAGCTTTATAAATGCCTTGTCAGAAAATGAATTTACAGTGACAAAACACAAAAAAATAATAATGTTAAGTTAAACCAATGAATTGCATAAATGCCTCTTAATTACAATCTTTATTTTCTTTGAACTATGTATACTTACTATGTAATAATAATAATTATACTTATGTTTTCAGCTTTCCAAGGTCAAAATGGTCAGAAAATCCGCAAACTGCACGAGCTAAACATCCCCGAGCGAGCTGGAGTGACCAAACTGCGTGAAGTTCTGGACGACAGGTTGCAGGAGATCAAGCGAGCTAAGACCTGGAAGCATGAGCGGGTGTTGTCTTCGCCTCAGGGTACAAAGGTATGTTCTACTTTTTCAAGTTGATGTGGGAACTCAGAGAGGAAAAAGGGTGTGTGTTCATGTGACCTCAAAAAAGCTATTCATTATTTTTTACCTATTCTCTATTAATATTATATTATATTTTGTATTTTTTGATGTTTTTATTGTGAAGTTGAATCATTGAAAAGTAGATATTTTTTTAACTCGCAAAATTTTTAAACGCGACACTATTGGTAAGTACAAACCGTGACGCCACACTTCACATTTTGTATTGTCATGAAGCTTTGACGGGATATCTTTTTGTATTATTTCGCGGTTGTTTGGTGTTTTCTGTAAGTAAAATTTTAGTTTCATCATTTATTTGTATCTAATTTTATTTTTATTGAAATAACAACGAAGAAACAGAAGCACTTTTCAGCGAATTAAATAATGCAATATTTCATAGACTGTTTCTTTTTAAAAATAGTAAAGCGAATCTGCCAACTTGAAATTTATCGGGTGGGAGTAACGAGAGCTTCGATATTTATCAACTTGACAGATTATGAGTCCATGAAATATTGCATTCTTTCAGAAAATAAAGGCTTGGACGAAAAAAAATTTGAGCGAATTATCTTTCAGTGACGTTCGAGGGGTTACAATGGGGGTATATTTCATTTAAAGTAGGTACCTAAATATGACAATTCGAGGTGGTTTAAGGCTACAAATATTGATGATGGATAAATCCTTCTCCATTATTTCAGGTTAAAGTGCAAGGCGCTAAAGGAGAGTTTCTGAACTTCTGCGCAAACAACTACTTGGGTCTTTCTGTAAGTAGAATAGCAACAAGAATGAGAAGAGTTGGATAGTTCCAACATAAATTAGAAATCAATAACTTTATTTTCATCCCCCCATCTCGGAAAGAGTATTTTTCCTCTTCGATATCTGAGTGCAAAAGCCGTTTTTATCCGCTCGGCTAGAGGATAAAGTAAAATTGAATTTAGAACATCGTGTGCACTACTTTTGCGATTCAAAACCTATTTACTTAAACCTCCATGGTGCCGAATATATCATACAACCTTTTTTAATTTGTTGAAAACTCAGACTTGGAACCTTCTTGGTGTACTTTTTTTATTATTTATTTATTTATTTATTTATTTATTATTAAAAAGTACACCTATCCTTACAGGCACACCTAATGCGATAGGGATTTTTTTAGTTTGCTTTGCGCCACAAGAAACTTGAAAACAAGTAAAATTAGTGATTCTAGCGACGAGGAAGTTTATTAGACGCCAACAGAATTGACTGAAACTGTTAAAAATGCACAAATGAGTTTTTTTTGCATTTAGTCATTTCCTCGCTGGTGGGATGAAAAGTTACGTGTTGCACTCGAGTGCAAAGATTTTTTACCTCGTGCTCTTTTGATTCCCTCGCTAACGCTCAGGATTCTAATTTTTGATAACTCGCTACGCTCGTGATTCAATTTTAGGATCCTTCGCTTGCTCGGTCATCAAAATTGAGCACGCGGTTAAAAAGCAACTTTGCACTCTTGTATAAAAAATAACTATTATATTGACTTACAAAATAAGACTAATCGATTTTTTAACAACCAAGGGCAAAATCAGCAGCTTGTCACACGGCCAAACAAGTACCTAGCTTGCTGCCAGCTTCTTGGCCTAATACAAAGCCTTGATTAATACATTCACTGCCCAGCCTTGGCGGTACGACCCAGAGAGGCGCGGCGCTGCCTCAAGGTCCTGGGCCATAAGTCACACTAATTATTATAAATGTGAAAGTTTGGATGGATGGATGGATAGATGGATGGATGGATGGATGTTTGTTACCTCTTCACACCAAAACTACTGAACGGATCGGGCTGAAATTTTGCGTCGATTCTTGCCTAAACATTGTTGTCATTAGATTAACTTTCTTATTTTGTTTTAGAGTCACCCAGAAGTGGTAGAGGCAGCGAGAGAAGCACTTATTAAATATGGCGCCGGTCTCAGCTCAGTTAGATTTATATGCGGGACACAATCCATTCACAAGGTAATTTGTGAATTGTTACAAAGTTGTGTACTTTTTTACGAAGGTTGTATTATGGAAAAAAATAATAATTTCACGTAACAAAGACTATCCCGTATACCCAACGGTTCATATAATCTACTAAAGTCTGAGCAATATGTCCGGTACATATAAATTGGGATTGAAAATGCTGACATTAAAGTCATAAATAACGGGATATTTACCATGATTATTTATGACTTTAGTGTTAATAACCATGATGGATTTAAAAGTTTTAATGCTGACATTCCCAAGTTTTTACTTTTTCGTACAAATCAGTCATCGTATGTAATAGGTACTTGTCAGAATGCGTTATATAAATTATCACAATAAATCTTTTCAAACTTACGCGTTCTGAGCATATAAGTAAATTAAAATAGGTAAGTAAGTAAACGCGATAAATACCCGTCAACAAATATACTAATTATAAATTATAAAATTTCAATTTAACTTAATGATCAATGGATTAACATTTACCATTGAAAAGTTAGGAGTATATCCTCTCAGCTGGAATTTAAATAGTCCAAATTTTGGACGCCTGCCACGGGAGAGGATAAACATATTTTTGCAGCTGACTGTACCTATACACAGCTAATGCTTCGCCTCGCCCGTTTCTATTTCTTTCCGAACTTGGTCAACAATCTATCGCGTTTCTAGAAGAGTTCTAACTGTAGATACGTAGGTACCTACTATTCTCAAGTAGGTACAATGTTATCAATGCAATTACTTATCCAATCCTCTGCAAATATCCAAGTGCAGCTCATATCAGAAATTACTTATCGCAGGAATTAGAGCAGCGATTGTCGCAATTCCACGGCCGTGAGGACACGATACTCTACGGGTCATGCTTCGATGCGAATGCTGGGTTATTCGAGTCTATGCTGACGACAGAGGACGCAGTTTTCTCTGATAGCCTGAACCATGCCTCTATTATTGATGGGATAAGGCTGTGCAAGGCGCAGAAGTTCCGATATCCTCATAGAGATTTAGCTGGTAAGTTTATTGGTCCTACCTTTCTTTTTTATTCGGCAAGGAAATTCGTTTATGAATAAACTGGTCTGGGGGGACCAGAATTATGTGGGACTCGACGCCCTGAGAAGGACGTTATACCCACTTAAACCTCTACGGTGTCCCTTTCTCGATATTTTCGCCGAACCACGGGAACATTTAAAACCTCCGCGGCCCGACTGGCGTCCCCTCTTCCTCCTATACATGGCCGGCGAGCCCACCCAATCCACACTTCGCAGACCGCATATTTATATAAACCTAATATGAAGGATTTTTTTGAAAATTTCAGCCATGTGCCCGTACTTTTAAAAAAGAAATCGAAGTTTCGTTTCCTTTTAGCACAAACGCTAATCATCAGCAACCGATATAAAAGTTAGTTTTGCAAGACAACGAAAACGAAACTTCGATTTTCGTTTTTCGAGTAGGCTCTCTGAATTAGGTTACTCCACGGTATCGAATCGTCGTCAAGTCGATCCGTTTTGTACAAGGCCCGTACTCTTAAAACCGAAATCGAATTTCTGATTCGTTTTCGTGCCAACGCTAATCTTATGCAAGCGACATAGGAGTTGGTTTTGCACAGCGAAAACGAAACTTCGATTTTCCTTTTACGATTAGACCTCCAGGTTTTTTTTAATACTCGTATGTACGGACATAGAACAACGTTGATCCCGTCGAGCCTCGATACTATCGAGAAACCAAACTCAGGGCGGTCATTATTTATTGGGATTCTTATAAACTGTCAACAAAACAAACCATCAACAAGATCAGAGGGGTGAGTCTATTTGACGTTAGTAAAAAGACGTGAACATGTAAAAAGAGTTCCCTTGTTGACCCTGTCCGCACGACAGAGGCCCTGTAGGTACCAAATTACTCACCCCTCAGAAGGACAGACTCAGGTAGCATTCAGCTGGATCCCAGGGAGACAACATCCAGTAGAATCAAATCTAAGGGAGGGAAGCAATCCCTCTTAGATGAGAAGAGAGCAAACCGTATCTTCAAAACCAATAATAACCTATGTAGTTACAGTTTGTATAAAACAAACAATGCTGGTTCTGTAGTGTTAAGTACAACCGAGTTGCATGCATTATCATATCACATGATATGAATACAGATCGTGTTCTGTCTCCTAGGTTCATATTGTGTAGAGTAATGTCCTTTTAAAATACGATGCCAGACTATAACGACCGATCCATTCGATAGGTAGATACGAGGTGGTATAAGAAACGTCGAGGGACCGATATATGTATCTACGCAAACCCAACGAAAATAATGATTTGCAAAACTGAGTTTTAAACTCAGTCATGCGATCACAACAGAAATCTCGGATGGTTGCCTTGTTTGTCCATTATGTATAATCAAAATTTTGTAGGTAGATCTCAACGCAACTAGGTATAATTCTTTCAAGGTTGAAATTCGCATAAAGCTGCAATCAAATATGAATCTTTTCCTTACAGAATTGGAGTACCTTCTAGCACACAGCGAAGCCCGCCTCAAGCTCATAGTGACAGATGGTGTTTTCTCCATGGATGGCACTGTCTCCCCCATCGCTGGTCTTCGAGACATGGCGGATAAGTACCGAGCGTTGCTGGCGGTTGACGATAGCCATGCTACGGGGTTCTTCGGGGAGACAGGGCGGTGAGTAAGACCTTCTTTTCATTCACCATCATCATATCAGATTAAAAACGTCCATCAGCAGTAGGAAATTTGTTTACGATTTGCCAACTAGGTACTATGTTGCCAGTTTTTTAAACGCAGAATATCTAAAACGCAAAAAAAATATGTCGTGGCATCGTAAATTGAACAACCAAGGACTAAAACTAAAAAAAAACAAGGAAAACCAGGCGCGAAATCGTCGAGAGTAAACATATTGAAGAAGTAAGCGATGTGCACAAAGTTGTAGGTCATGCGAGACAGTTTCAAGGTAATGACTGCAGTAATTTATTTTTGTGCAGGCTGGTTTGCCATCATATGGCAAAAAGCAGTCCTTTTTGGTCTTTTGGTCGTTGTTAAATAATTTAATTATAAATTAATTGTTATGTTGTGTCCATTTCATAAAAGAATATTATTATTTTGATGTATTCTTTTTAATGTGATTTTTGTTGTTCTATTGTCTAGAATTAGGATTAGATAATAATTTTCCTGTCATGTTATATCTATAATATTAGGTCCTTACATATGAAATTGGCGTTTTGTATGGGAGGAACAAAAAGTCGAATATTTTTTAATATAATATATTTAATTAATCAAAGTATGAACCATTATTTTCTATGCACTTTTGCCATCTTATAGGTAGTTCATTGATCCCTTTACTAAAAAAAACAGTCGGACGGGAATCAATAAAATCTTTGAAGGCGATTTGGACTGCCCCATCGGAGTTGAATTTTTTCCCTTGCAAGAAGTTATCCAAATTTCGAAAAAAATGGTAATCTGTTGGAGCAAGGTCCGGGGAGTACGGAGGATGTCTTAGACTGAGAATGTAACGCAGCAGTCGACGCGCGTTTGCCGGTTTGCTTCAGTCAATTCGTGAGGTACCCACCTTTCAAGCTTTTTAATCTTCCCAATTTGCTTCAAGTGAATTAAAACAGTTTTATCACTAACACCGCAGCCTGCAGCTAACTCGGACGTGGTTTGCGATGGATCCGCTTCCACAATAGCCTTCAACTCTTCATTATCAACTTGAGTCTCAGGCCGTCCACGGGGCTTGTTCTGCAAGTCGAAATTTCCAGAACGAAAACGTTGGAACCAAAAACGAACTGTGTTTTCTTTTGCAACACGACCGCCATACACATCATTCACCCTTCGAGTTGTTTCCGCAGCACTAGTGCCACGGCGGAACTCGTACTCGTAAATAATGCGATATTTTAAGTTTTCCATTTTGTAAAATGAGTGACGCAAACAGAAAAAAACAGAAGAAAAAAAACAAATGAATGACGATCATCGAAGCACAAATACACGAGTCTATAGCTGTACAAATTTGAATTTGGAATTCCTTACCAAAGAGGAGAAATTTGTGATTAAAGTGGCCAGTACGAAAAACGCCAATTTCATATGTAAGGACCTAATATAATGTCAAATAAATATTTTAATATTTGTAGGTAGTATTTTGAATTCAATTTCATAATTAGTTTGATAGCATATGTCAATGATATTGTATATAGTAAAATCTCATTGGCATATGTGTGTCAAGTAGAACTTTGTGGCAAGAGTAGATATTAAACATAAATAAGTTATATCGTTTGCTGACGATACAGTGCTCTTATTCAGAGATGATACATGGCAAAGGCTTTTTAAACGAGCACAGGATGGATTTAATCAAGTATCAAAACAGCTCTACAGTAATATCCTGACTCTAAATGCGACAAAAACTAAACTTGTTACCTTCTCTCTCCGCAAACCTGGTCAACCACACGTGGATCTTAACCTAAAAGCTCATTCTAATCAATGTCTCTACTCATCAAGTCACAATTGCAATTATAAAACATTAGAAAGAGTCTCTAATATTAAATACCTTGGAGTTACTATCGACCAACACATGACATATGAAAATCACATAAGGGCCGTCACTACTAGAGTACGTAAGTTAATCGCTGTTTTCAAGCTTATTAGACACGCGGCAAATAAAAGCCAACTTAAGTCCACTTTCCTTGCTCTATGTCAATCGCTGATACTCTACTGTATTAGGTCATGGGGCGGTGCTGCAAAAACACACCTTTTGCCACTGGAAAGAGCGCAAAGAGCGGTATTGAAGGTGGCTTTTAACAAGCCTTACAAGTATCCTACTACTGAACTCTACAAAGAACTGCAAGTACTCTCAGTTAGGAAAGTATTCGTACAGCAACTTATCATTAAGCAACATAGAGTTTCACCTCAATTGAACGTTTCCCATAAACCCCGTAAATTTAAAGTGTTCCGTTCAAAATCATGCAAAACATCGTTTGCACATCGCCACGCACAGTTCTTAGGGCCTCACATCTATAATAAACTGAACAAAACTAATGACCTACAACAAAAATTGAGCCTCGACTGTAAACTTCTCGTCACACGGTACTTGCAAGACCTTGAATACGCGCAGGTAGAGCACTTGTTGGAGGTACAATCTTAGTTTTGGGCTGCATCTTGGTGTGTGGTTGTGTTTTTCAGCTTCTTATTCTTTTTCTTTTATTTTTTTACGCGATGTTAAATGTATTTCTTAGTAATGTTAAATTCCTTCTATTTAGTTGTATTGTATAAAGTATTTACTCGGATACCAAATTCGTATTTCTATGGGCATAAAATCATAGTCGCACTTGGTGCTGGTTGAGCTTATTTTGTAGCCGGAGGGAAGAGCCCTCGTGTCTCAATACAAGTTATTTTAACTTAGTTAGAGCGAGGAGTAATTTTCTTTGACCCTAATAGGTTTATATTAAGCATGTTTGTGCTAGATAGTGAACAGTTTAAATGTATATTACTATTAATAATTAGACTAGTACGAATATTGTAAACCTTTCTGTAAATAAATATTATTATTATTATTATTATTATTATTATAAGTAATTTAAAGAGTATTTTTAAGTCACGAAGCTCAAAGCTGTTGTTGAAGTATTTTTGATGAATGAGGTAGGTAGGTAGGTGATTACCAACACTTGCTACACAGTACAGTTTGCGAAAATAAAATCGAATAAGTAGAACATACTAAGAGGGCTTTTCTTGATATAAATTTAGTCGCACAATTCTCTCAACTACTTTCTTGGAGTATTGCTGCGTTAAATCGGGAGGAAAGGACGGATAAAAGCCTCCACACACAGAAACCGTGGCCGGGCCGGAGGCGAAGGCGTGCGAGTTAGAGGTGACTCGCACGCTGTGCGAGAGAGTAGAATGGGAGGCGAAGGCGTGCGAGTTAGAGGTGACTCGCACGCTGTTCGAGAGAGTAGAATGGGAGGCGAAGGCGTGCGAGTTAGAGGTGACTCGCACGCTGTGCGAGAGAGTAGAATGGGAGGCGAAGGCGTGCGAGTTAGAGGTGACTCGCACGCTGTTCGAGAGAGTAGAATGGGAGGCGAAGGCGTGCGAGTTAGAGGTGACTCGCACGCTGTGCGAGAGAGTAGAATGGGAGGCGAAGGCGTGCGAGTTAGAGGTGACTCGCACGCTGTTCGAGAGAGTAGAATGGGAGGCGAAGGCGTGCGAGTTAGAGGTGACTCGCACGCTGTTCGAGAGAGTAGAATGGGAGGCGAAGGCGTGCGAGTTAGAGGTGACTCGCACGCTGTGCGAGAGAGAGGAATGCGAGGAGGCCACGGTTACTGTGTGTGACGACTTTAAAAGGGAGGCCTTTGCCCGGCAGTAGTGGTGCTCCACTGATGGGCAAACACCCCCCATTTATCTAATGTCACCTGTGTTTTTAAATGATAAATGTTTTTACGACTTAAGGAATATTTTAATTTTAAAAATTGACTTTTTATGACATACTAATTTTTTTTTTGTTTGTACTCTCATTTTGAATAATTTAATTTTTTTTTTGTTGTGATAATATCAGTTTTTTTAATTATAATTTTATATAGAGCCCTAGTGACTAATTAATTTTGCACGCCTAGACGAGGCAGAATGTATTGGAGTGATGTTTTATTATTAAGACCTATTCATTGCACCTACATTCCTGCAAATAAATGATTTATGATTTATGATTATGTTTGTTCTTTCAATTCCAGTGGCACAGAAGAATACTGCGGCGTGCTAGGAGCAGCAGATATCATCTGCTCCACGCTGGGCAAGGCGCTGGGCGGCGCGGCGGGCGGCTACGTCACCGGCCCGCGCGAGCTGGTCACACTGCTGAGGAACGTCTCCAGACCTTACCTGTTCTCTAACTCGCCGCCGCCCGCTGTTATTGCTACTGCTTTGAAAGTGAGTAGACAGCTATACCTAGGCAGACCATCTGCTAGACTCTGCATAATATCTATCGTCCTTATCTGTTGTGTTCGACAATGGCGGACCGAGCTCTACGTTTAATGCATTCGATGACCTCACATGTGCAAGTTCAGGTAGGTATCTAGTATATACCCACAACACAAGATCTGCTTAACAAAACAAATAATATCGCAAAATCGCACAGATTTTCGACTCCCACGTCACTTGACCTCGTGGTGTAGTTGGTTAGCACATTCCGGTACCTACTGACGGAAGGATGCGGATTCAAGTCCCGTCGAAGTTGAAAATTTTTGCGATATTATTTGATTTCTTAGAAATTACCCTGAGTGTGGGGTACTATAATAACAAAACACCTAAGATCTGCTTAGTTTAAGGCTAGATGATGCTGTGAATGATCCAGCATTATTTATTTATTGAGTTAAATTTATAAGTACATTGACTAATGACAACTTGCATCGGCTCGGCTCAAAGCTTTTTCTGACCGGTTTGTGCCGATTATGTCATGTTAAATATAATCATCAGACTAATTTCCCTATTTCAATTTAACACATAGCGTGCCGACGACCCTAAAGTCTTTGTTAAACAGAGCGCTCTTGAAGATCGCATAGCTGTAGACTGGCAGTGAAAGCGTTTAAAACAGTACCTACCTACAACTGCTTATTAAAATCTCACTTTTTCAGTCGCTAGACCTTGTAGAAACAAAAGGAGAACTACGTCAGCGATTGAGAGAGAACACTACGCTCTTCCGTGAGGGGGTAAAGGCAGCTGGACTAACTGTGGCAGGGGACGACCATCCCATCTGTCCTGTCATGGTCGGCGACGCGCCGATGGCAGTGGAACTTGCTTCAGGAATGTTGAGTAAGTGTGGAATGATATACCAAACTAAGCGCATACCTTTACTTTTCCGCGAGACCGCAAAGAAAACTGGGCACAAAGTGGCTGCTAGAAGACGACCATCGCATCTGCCCTGTCATGGTCTGAAACGCGCCGTTGGACTGCCATTCCTAAAGCCAGTTCCACTGGGGACTGCCTTTAGGAATGTTGAGTAAGTTTAGAATGCTATACCTACCTATCTAAAGCATAAACTCTTCCGTGAGGGGGTAAAGGCAGCTGGGCAAACAGTTGCAGGGGACGACGATCCCTCTGTCCTGTCATGGTCGGCGACGCGCCGATGGCAGTGGAACTTGCTTCAGGAATGTTGAGTAAGTAGTATTCTATGCTATATCTACAGCATAATGTCTTCCGCGAAAGGGTAAACGCAGCTGGGCTCCCGGTAACAGGAGACGACCATCCTATGTGACCTGTCATGGTCGGCGACGCGCCGATGGCAGAGGAACTTGCTTCAGGAATGTTGAGTAAGTAGTATTCTATGCTATATCTACAGCATAATGTCTTCCGCGAAAGGGTAAACGCAGCTGGGCTCCCGGTAACAGGAGACGACCATCCTATGTGACCTGTCATGGTCGGCGACGCGCCGATGGCAGTGGAACTTGCTTCAGGAATGTTGAGTAAGTAGTATTCTATGCTATATCTACAGCATAATGTCTTCCGCGAAAGGGTAAACGCAGCTGGGCTCCCGGTAACAGGAGACGACCATCCTATGTGACCTGTCATGGTAGGCAATGCACCGATTTCAATGGAACTTGCTTCAGGAATGTTGAGTAAGTAATATTCTATGCTATATCTACAGCATACTTTCTTCCGTGAAAGGGTAAAGACAGCTGGGCTCACGGTAACAGGAGACGACCATCTTATGTGCCCTATCATGGTAGGTGACGCACCGATGGCAATGGAACTTGCTTCAGGAATTTTCAGTTCGTTTTTCGAGCCCCTTTCAAACTTCTCACCTTTTTTTTCGTTAATTGACACATTCACTTAGGTAATTAATCATCAATCAATTTAATCAATTTTCAACTTTTTCAGGACGCGGCATCTACGTCGTAGCATTCAGCTACCCGGTAGTGCCGAAGGGCCAAGCGCGTGTACGCGTCCAACTGAGCGCTGCGCACACGCACGATGACGTCACACGCGCTGTCAACGCATTCGCCGAGGTCGCCAGGGAGATTGGACTGGTTAAGAAATGATTTTATGTGATTTGTAAAGATGAGTTAAACTAATATAAAAAAACAATAACCCCCGACATTGAATTTAGGGAACAGAGAGATGGATAGAACGGCTGCACCGATTTTCAATAAACATAGCATCGAAAAAAGTAAATCGGTTCATCATCCATCGGATTGGGAGCTTTGATGTGACATACAGATAAGCTTAGAATCGATTCTGCTTGTGTCGGGGGTTAAAAACTAATGTCTCTGAGGTTTTAGGCTAGTCACACCGCAGGCGGAACGCTCAGTTCTAGTAATCTCAAAAAATACCGCTTTCGGTGTGACTCACCAACTATGTTTGTTAAATCTTTTGTTTATTATGACTGAAATTATATAAACTTATATTTTTGAAGATTGGTATCATTTCATCAGCCGATTAATAAACTAAAATTCGAATATTGTGTAAATTAATTTTACTTTATGGGATAAGGATAAAAATAAGATAAAACGCACAGATGTGTAATAATTGATCTATTAACAATAATTTATTAAATACTCGACTCACATAATACAAACACGCAGTGCAATGTGCCACGTCGAGTTTTATAAACTTTAAAACTATCATATTTACAATAATACCAAATCTCCTTTTGTTGCGCCAAAATATACTTTAGAATCAACGTTATAAGTTCCAAAATCTGTTAAATCACAATGGTCTCTTTGCTTCTTTAATCTACACACCCAACACAAAATTAAGGAAATTAATATTTACGAATTGAAGAAAAAAAATTGAAATATGATTATTAGCTGCCTTTCCACGACTAACGTTATTATAACGAGATTTATTAAATCAGACGATTGATTTGTGGATTTATTTTACACATTTTTACTGCAAAGGCAACTTTTAAACTTTCAGCACTGCTTTAAAAATTATTAAATATGTATTAATAATGGAATGAAATCCTAAAGGAGAATCTAAGGGACGGTTTTTATACAATAAAACATATGATTTCTAACAAATGGCTACAGAAATGATTGAGCGTTACCTCTACTAACGTGCTTACTCTTAAATGGACAATTAGATAAATTAGGTACAGAAATATAGCGGAATGAAAATATTTTTGCCAAAAATGTAGATTCAAATAGAACGGAATTTTCACTTTGGCACTACAAACATTTAGAATTGTTCGGGACTTGTTCAAAAATAAGGAAATGAAAGTGATCGGAAAACTCAATTTAAACTTTTACAACACGAAACAAAGTTCGTTTTGACACTTATCATTTACCTACTTGGAGGGTTTCCAATTTACCATTACCGGCCCTGGAAGTATTAGATAACTTTCTTGTTACGATTCTTAAGGTCGTTCTGAGTTTATATTGGTCATTTTAACGTTCGCGCCATCTACATGTTATTTGCGATCGGCCGTCAGAATGCATGCTTTGACTTATCCACCAATCAGAGAATTGCATCAAGCCCAATGCTTTTTGATTGCCTCCGATTGGTGAATAATGACGTGATTTTTGTTGCTGCTTCCAATGCGTTTTATTTAAATACTCAATTTAAAATAATGCTTTAAATTAAAAATTTATACATTTATGATTTAGAATGAGCTTTGTCAAGTTACAGAAAGTATCAAATACGTCTCAGGTACAGGTATATAGGGATTCAAAAGTATGTATATTTTGTCGTTGGACGCAACGTTTTTGAGATCACGGGGCTCTGAGCTCATTTAATCCTGTAGCTTAAAACATTATTGTGGTGTGTCGTAGTGCGTACAGCTGATATTGATTATTTAAAATGATCATTAGACTTTAATCAAATATTCAAGATAAAAACTGAAGTTTCTGTAAACCTTACAGCGTTTGTCCATAGAGATAGAGAGAATAGAGAACCATATTATTTCGCACCGAGTTCAAGATGACGTGACGGCGATTGCCACCGACACTGGCACGTCACCGAGAATAAGATATAAATAAAAAAAACCGGGCGAACGGCGCGGTGTGTGGTCAAGTTCAAATATGTTTTGAATTGCCGGCACATCGGTCCGTCACAATCTCAGGCCGAGTTCTAGCGGTCACGCCGAACTACTCCATTTTTCGGCGGCCTGATGACGGCTCTCGGGTGACGGGCGTGCAGTGGAAAGGTGGCCATGTCAATGTAAGTATCGCTTCGGCGGCATCATCTCGTTGTCGGTGACGTCCCGATGACGGTGGTGGACAAACTGAGTATTAATGGTCCGTCCATAAATTCTTAAAGAAATGCGTGTGATGTAATAGTTAAATTTATACATACGACACACAATAACAACGTTACAGCAAGGATCGTCGGTCTAAACCAGTCCTTTACCTCTTGTCGTGATGGTATAGGAACCGGTTTCAGTTTACCTCGGTGAGGTTTTCATAACTAACCCTAGGGACTGTCGGGATCGCTGGTTCATTGTAGAACGCTCGGCTTGGCTGGAGCTGAAATGAGAGAAAAGAGATATTTAATGTCATTTGTGTTTCTCTCTACTCTTGTAAGGCCTGCTCAGGCATTTTCCGTCGTTATTTTCGCATGCGAACAATCAGAAACCTCGATTTTCCTTACGTCTTCCGTCAACTTCGTTCTTTTTTGAAAGTAGACCTCTTTAATCTATTATTTATTTAGGATGGTAAATCTTACCTGGAGGTAACGTGGAGGTGGCGTTTGCATTGAGTAAGGCTATAGCTGCCGTCTGAGCTGGTGCTGTAGGCGGCGGCGGCGCCGGTGGACTTTGTGATTTCTGTTGGTAAAATATTGATATTATTGTAGGTATCGATTGGCCATAAAAATAGCCGATTACTTCCTACTAATATTATAAGTGCGAAAGTTTGTAAAATGTGAAATTTTTGTTGGAGTAAGTGCGCTAATTATGGACTGGCGTTGCATTATGGACTACCGGCGTTTCTCAAAGAACGTTCTTTGTATAGAGCCGTCTGTCAGCGCACGCTAAGCTCCACCCCTCCCACGCCTCTCTAGTCATTCGCAAGCAGGCAGAAAGCGCGTACTTGGAGACATTTTTCGTTTGATACTCAATAATTATTGAACTAATTTAAAATACATACGACTGATGAAACTTGGAAATTCTGAGTCCTATTTGACAAAATCCTTATGGTGGTCCATAATTAACACACTTACTCTAACCTAGGATCTTTAAAACTACTTTGACGACCTCCGTGGCGCAGCGGGCGAAGGTCCGCCTGCGACGCAGGAGGTTGCGGGTTCGATTCCCGCTTCGGAACAAATTTGTGTACGATCTGCAGAAATTTGTTCCGTTGGTCTGGGTGTTTTCTATGTGTAATAAAAAATATCTATCTATGTAGTGTATTGTATATTAAGTATATCAGTTATCTAGTACCCATAACACAAGCTCTGCTTAGCTTGGGGCTAGATAATGCTGTGTGAATTGTCCAGCATTATTTATTTATTTATTATTTATTTACTGAACAGATCAAGATGAAATTTGGCATACACTTAGAACCAGGCTAGGTTCTCTTTAACTTAAACAATAGGCTACTTATTATACCGAAAATACACATGTGAAGCCGCTGGCAGAAGCTTGTATATTATAAAGGCGAAAGTTTGTGCTGTTGTGAAGATGTTTGAACAACGTCAAAACTACTGAATGGAACGAGCAAAAATTTCTGCACACTTAAAGATCTGGACCAAAGGGGAGTCTATTTGACGTTAATAACGAGACGTGATCGTGACGTCGACGGGATTCCTTTTAGTTTGGGATTTGCGTAGTTCTCTGTCCGCACCATAGAGGCGCTGTACCAAATTGTATGGAAAAGCCGAGGCCAGCACCATCTAGCCCTAACCTAAGCGGTGCTTGTGTTATGGGTACTAGATAACTGATATAGGTACAAATTTGCACAGATATTTCACGATTTTCATAATGGTTAATCTCGTGAATACTTTATTTATTTATTTTAATACTTAATTATACACAATTTTAAAAAGTACTCAAATGGTGGGCATAATGCCGATGGCATTTTCTGCCTGTCAATCATACAAGTCGCAAAGTCTCAAGGGCCCTGTCTGAAAACCAGCGCAGTATTGGGCAAATGCTTAAATACTGCGTCATGCTGAGGCAGGGACCCATTTTACCCTTGACCATTACCTATCTATATAAATATAAAGGTACTTATACCTACCTACATATTTAAAAGCTGATATCTGTGTTTTTGTCTTCTGCCTAAAATATGTACTTGTACGTAGACTCGTGTGTGCCTGCTAATGTGTTTTGTTTTGGGTAAAATAAATTATTTCTCTCTCTCTCTCTCTCTCTCTCTCACACACACATACACAAGTAGGTCAACAACGACAAAAGGCGTGCTTAAACTCAGTTATGATAAAAATATAAATTAATTCTAGACCACAGAAAAAAAAACAATCTAAAATGTCTACTGTGAAATACAAAAGATTAAGTACCTAATTAGATACCCACCTAAATCCTAATAGTTACCGACAGTATAAGCTAGGTGAGAACGACAAAAGATATGAAATAGGTAAATAGACATTATAAACCCTAGATAGAATGCTAAGGAAACAGGAAAACGTAATAACCTCAGAATGTCAAAGATTTGTAAGAAGTGAATCTTTAACCTTTAAAAACAAGGCAGCAATCTCTACAATATCCTCATCAATTTCAATCACAAATGTCATTGATTGCCATTTCATGGAAGTTTCCTACAGTCCTTTTGATTTGCAAACTCATTTCCTGTTTCCTTTACATCCTCTTGTCGAGACGTTCCAAGGCGAAGATTTGCTACATTGTTTGCAAATGACTTTTCTTGACTTTTAAACAAAAACGCAACTGAAGAGAGTATATTTTTCGGTTCTGAACGCGTTTTTAATAGACTTTCGAAAGAAGAGGGATTTTTATGAATTACATATATAACCTTAACCTCACCTAAACAGCCTATATTGGTCCACTGCTGGACGGAGGCCTCCTGCGCCTTACTAACTTACTTTTATCTCATGGGGGTAGTGCCCATAATCCCCACGCTGGGTATGCGGGTTGGGTGGGGATCGCAGATCGTTGGTAGAATAGTTCTGCAGAACCTCATACAGCGTACAAAAAAAAACATACATACAGCCTATAATGGAGGATCGTACCTATGTATGTATGTTTGTACCTACTATGTTTTTTTTACACAATGTATGTATTTTTACCGATCTATTTTTACTCTCCGTCAATTGGTGACTGATTTTGAGCATTCTTAAGGCTTTGTATAGCGAAGGATCTCGGGGTGGTCCCATAAAATTTATTATTTATTACCTGGGTATACATGGATGGACCTAAACTGTTAGCATGATTGCATAGATAAAAAGGGCAGAAGCCTTTATTCACAAAGAAAATTACTATCAAATAATAGAAATAAATAAGAACTAGTATTAACAACTGAAACAATTGAGCTAACTGCAGACTGTTGCAAACAATCTACAGGTAGCTCAACTGATCCATATCAATACCAGTCGGAAGCGTCCCCAAGACGCTGGCTGCAATTGTACTAAAATGAATTAACATTTATAAAATTCAGCCCAGATTAAAACTTGTTTTTTTAACGTCGGTTGAAAAACTTCAATTCAACACAAATAAGCTTAATGGTCGATTCGATACAGTAATAAGAATTTAAATGCAAAGCGAACCATTTAAATTCAGCATTAACCTTGACCAAGCAATAAAGAAAGATATAGGTGTGCGAAGTAAGTGATTTTACATATTATACGCGAGCGTGTGCTGCGACCGTGAACTTGTTTTTGTGTTTTGAGACAGTTTTAATCACGGAATATAGTTTTTAAAGTTCTCAGGGTATTTATTATAATATATTATGATATATTATAACAAATACCCTGAGAACTGAGACCGACGCACCTTTTTTTATTCGGTGAGGAAATTCGTTTACGAATAAACTGGTCTGGGGGGGACCAGAATTATGTGGGACTCGACGCCCTGAGAATTACGTAATATCCACTAAAAACCTCTAGGCATTTTCGCCGAACCACGGGAACATTTAAAACCTACCGCGGCCCGACTGGCGTCCCCTCTTCCTCGTATACATACATCGACACAGACAGGATAGACACAGTTGAAACTGCGAATGTCGACCTCTGTGCCCAGATGGGCATTGTCGCCCCATACTACTACTAGGTGTGGGTCGCGCATTAAAAAAACTGACGCTCCTGCCTCCAGCAGAACAATTTTCCAACCGATGAAATCCCTAACTCGCAATCCTAGCGTGGGTATGATTTGTATGCTATGATATTAGCCCTCCCCCATAATAAAAGTCATTAAGGCGCTTATCAGGGGGAAGCCCGTATCCAGGAGTGGACTAATATAGGCTGTAGATGTGATGCTCAGTTTCTGCTAAAACAAAAAGGAGATAATGTTGAACCACCAATAGAATCGCGATTACATTCCGTGATAGTCATGTGACGTATATTGATAACTTGCTATTGGTTTCTTCTTACCCTCGGGGGTATTTATTTTCGCGCGATTCTATGTAACCACTAAGACGGGACGCGGTAATCTGACGCGAGGACCTTTGTAACTCCGAAACAACTTAGATGAATAAGGTATCACTTTACCTTTTGATGAATAAGGTATAAACCCTTGCCTAAATTCCAGGAGTGGTCTAGCTACATTTAGTAGGCCTTTGCCCTCACAAGTTGCGAAATAAAATGAATCTAAAGCACAAAAATTTAAAATGATGACTATGTGACGTATATTGATAACTTGCTATTGGTTTCTTCTTACCCTCGGGGGTATTTATTTTTTTGCGCGATTTTATCTAACCACAAAGAAGACGGGACGCGGTAATCTGACGCGAGGCTCTTTGGAACTTCGAAACAACTTTGATGAATAAGGTATCACTTTACCTTTTGATGAATAAGGTATAAACCCTTGCCTAAATTCCAGGAGTGGTCTAGCTACATTTAGTAGGCCTTTGCCCTCACAAGTTGCGAAATAAAATTAATCTTAAGCACAAAAATTTAAAAAGGCGTAGACCAAATCGAGTTTTGGTGAAAACCGGCCACGAGAGTGAATGCTTTGTGTCGATGCTTAGTATAATCTGCTCTCTATACTTATAATTCCTACAATTTTCTACCACTACCAACTCAAACTCCGTGAATATCGAAGCAAGGTATAAAATAATTTAATTCCAAGATGATAAAGTCGTGCGTATTTGACGGAATGATCTTAATTGAACTGTCTGCCTTACGTTGTGGTAACAGGCTTCTTCAAAAAATATCTTCGTATCGCTTTCAAAGTGCATCGATTGACTCTTAAACGTATATTGTGAACAAAATAATCAACTTACATTATAATTTATTATTTAAACTGACCCGAGAGCTGGTCAATATCTGGCACAGCGCATCAGCATTGCCATAAAACGAGCGGCAATGCTGCCAGCGTCTTGGGGACGCTTTCGACTGGTATTGATATGGATCAGTTGAGCTAACTATAGATTGTTTGCAACAGTCTGCAGTTAGCTCAATTGTTTCAATAGTAAATACTAGTTCTAATTTATTTCTATTATTTTATTGTAATTTATTTGTAAATAAAGGCAAAAAAAAAAACTAACATTTACGAAATTAAATAATATCCCCAAAAATTTACGACCTCGAGGAGACATGAACCCGCAACTTTACACTCACTTCACTTACGTAATCACCATGAATGGAGTTAGATTAATTCGAATAGGTTTAACTTAGATTTTAAATATTACCAATAGTAGTTCGTCGGTCTTTTGTACCTAATGTCTTTGTTCTGGTACTCTAGACTAGACAATAGCACTGGTTTGTGAG
This sequence comes from Eupithecia subumbrata, assembly GCA_949316285.1. Classification (NCBI taxonomy): domain Eukaryota; kingdom Metazoa; phylum Arthropoda; class Insecta; order Lepidoptera; family Geometridae; genus Eupithecia; species Eupithecia subumbrata. Next base: position 10,189,665 of record OX438630.1, on the reverse strand, counting down.
GGCGTTGTCATTTTACGACACAGAATTAAACTTCTGCAGATGACAACGTTTTTCAAAACTATTTCTGTTCCATGTTCTGTATCAATAAATAAATAAATAAATAATGGTGGACAATTCACACAGCATTATCTAGCCCCAAGCTAAGCAGAGCTTGTGTTATGGGTACTAGATAACTGATCAATAAACGATTTTTACTTTTTTTACTTTATAAAATACGGGAACGCACTATCTATTGCGCTGCAAGTTCAAGTAACCGAAAATTCTGTTGGATTCTACGGACTCAACTCACATTTAGCTCCTGTATCCTATTATTCAACTCCTCCACCTTCGAGACTAGAGTTGTATTCAGCGACGTAAGACTGCTCTTGAGATCCTCGTCCAGTTTCGCTGTAGCTGTCACGTTGGCGATGGTTTCGTTGGCCTTCGCGTCTAGCTGATGCAGCAATGTACGCAGTTCTTCTACGCCGGCGACGGCTGACTGGGCTTGCTTCTTTGCTGAGTTTAGTGCGCCGTCGAAGCCGTTTATCTAGAAAGAGAAAGAATTATTGAGTTGGCATTTAAGTGGTAGCCGTTGGCGCGAGACGGGTTTAGACGGTCGGATGATAACGTCGGGGTTTGCGAAAACTAGATGAGGCCGAGTACAGAACCTGAAATGTAACAAAGGAAAGGCATGGGTACTTCACGCTTTCTTTGTAATAATCGGTAGATCATATTTTCAAGCATTAAATGAGATTATGAATGTACCTACTATTAGGACTTATAATATAAGAGATATGACGAGTTAAGTACGAGCATAGGTACTTGTGGTAAGCGAAATGGCTAAAAAAACATATTCTTCTATCATTTTTGATCTAGTTTCACCTATTTTAGGGATTGCAGGTATTCAGGGGACCTCAACCTCAACAGCCTGTATTGGTTCACTGCTGGACGCAGGCCTCCCCCTGATAAGCGCCTTGTTGGCTTTTACCTCATGGGGGTTAATGCCCATAATCCCCACGCCAGGCATGCGGGTTGGGGATCGCAGTTCGGTGATAGAATTGTTTTGCAGGGGGCGCTGCTGCCCGCCCCCGGTGGATATCCCTTATTCGCCTCTTACGACACCCGCGGGAAGAATAGGGGTGGTGCAAATTCTAAGCCGGCACCACACAGCTTCATTCGGAGGACACTGTATTATAATTTACTAGGTGGGCAATGTTCTAGTAAAAATTTGCGTATACCCAGACAATACAAGCCCGCTGTTAACTAAGCCAATCGATTTTAAATGACATTCCTATTATCTGTCACGGTCATCAACACCAATACGCTCTAACTTATAATAATAATCAAACTGGCACCTGATAACCACTAATCTATTTGTTCAATTCATTATCGTACTTCGATGACGCATAGAATTATCAAGTAAAATGCTCTTTCAATTAAATAATGCAAGACATTTCATCTATGTAGACTTCATCTACGAAGGACAACAAGGGGCGATCCTAACGGGTTTGGTTGTCAAACTAGGCCAAGATCTCTGTACTTATGGGATCCCCATGGTAAAAAAAAAACAAATTACGTATAATTCTACATTTTTTTTTGGTTCCTGTAATGTGAAAACACAATTTAAAAAGAAATAACGATAAAAAATCATGAAAGTGTTCACATCATTTGGTCGAGATCTCAGGAACCTTGCAGTCTATTGAAATGACTTATGCTTTGATTCGTAGGTTTTTACTAATTAATTGGTTTGTCTAACCCAGTTTCTTAAATTGTTGCGAAGTTTTCTTGTTATTTTTTTTATTTTATTTTATTTTATTATTTATTTATTTATTGAACTAGCACAGAAATTCCAATTACGCTTTTTGAATCCTGAAAAGCCGGAGGCTTTTCAAATAATTGTTTAAAGTACTTTCGATGTTTTTTTTTCCAAATTTGAACTGTTTAGTGCTGCAATTTTTTTCCTATAAGTACCCACTACAGTGTATCGCCCTATAATTTAATGACTGGCGTACTGAAGATACAATGTTTTTTCCTTTGCTCTCGCAAATGACTATAATAAAGAGCAACGACAAAACGTGCCTGGAAAATTAGCAGTTGTCTTCTCGTGAATACTAAATTGATAGTTGTCATTGAAGAGTTACAAATCACTTCCTTTGGATGAATCTTCGTACTATGACGTTTTTTATGTGGACAAGACAGCTAACAAATTAGCGGTTATTTCATTGTATATGACATTATGTTATTGTAGGTAGTCATTTGTATTTGAACATAAGGTTTTTGTACCGATTAATTTTCAATTTTTTCTAAAGAAACTAGAGTCAATGGAATTTTGTTTTATTATATTCAACTGAACAAAATAAACGCGTGGACCAACGAAGTTACTAATAGTCCGATTATATTTTGTTGAACACCATTCTATTACTATCTAAAATGGTATTATATTGTCTATTAGACGAGTGGCGCGGCGGGCGAATGTCCGCCTGCGGCGCAGGAGGTTGTGGATTCGATTCCCGTCTTGGAACAAATGTTTGTAAATCTATAAACATTTGTTCCGGGTGTTCTGGTCGTTTCTATGTATAATAAAAAATATCTATCTATGTCATATATTATATTATGTATATCAGTCATCTAGTACCCATAACACAAGCTCTGCTTAGCTTAGGGCTAATGCTGTGTGGATTAACCAGCATCATTTATTATTATTATGTATGTGGTTGATATGTACAAAAAAATCTTATAAATAAATAACTGAACTGAACTATTCTATACGGTTTATCAAGGGCAGAAGCTGGTTTTGTTTTAATTTGCTCGTACCCAATTTTATATTGTTTTTGTGCCGAACATAAGACCATTCTGCTAAGTCAGCTCCTTTTCCAAACTCAGATTAGTTTTAGGAATACCGTAATAAAATAAAACAATGTTTTTGTCCTAGCTTATCTCTGATTGCTCCAATAAAACTTCGGTAAGCATCGTTACAAATACTCTTTTCCAAGTTTTGCTATCTGCGCTTATTGTTGACCTCCTTATAGGAAAAGGTTGAGAAACTCGGAAGCTTACCATAGGGTTGCCGCCTCAGAGAAAAATGGTACAGAGCGCGCTTTCTTTCAAATGGATATACAAATGTATATCCACGTGGATAAGGCATAGAAGGTAAGGCGTAGACTGTACCAAAAAAAAATACTAACGTTACTCGTTCAGAATAATACAATAATAATAGAGTTTAAGTATTCACGGGTATTTATCGCGTTGTTTTACTAATTTTTCCCTCTTTTTGGAAGAAAAACAAAGGAGCCTCAAACAGTATTAAAATAAACAATGGACCGCCATTTTTCTATGGGTTGCTTGTTGACGCTATGCATTTGGAGACTGGAGTCATAGAAGTAGAATCGCTCTAGTAAATAAATAAATAAATAATGCTGGACAATTCACACAGCATTATCTAGCCCCAAGCTAAGCAGAGCTTGTGTTATGGGTACTAGGTACTTAATACAATACACTACATAGATAGATAGATATGTTTTATTTATTGTATATAGAAAACACCCAGACCAACGGAACAAATATCTGCAGATCGTACACAAATGTAGTAGTAGTAGATAGGTACCTATTTAAACCAAAGGTTGACGTGTTAACAATACATTTTTTTTAAAGACAACTTCTCAGCACAAATTAACGCAAATTTTCGTTGCGTTCGCAGACGTCACTTTGTGAAAAAATCAGACAAATAAGGTATTAATCAGCCAGCACACTACTTTTATCACAAAACAACTGAAAGGATAGGGCTGGAATTTTGCATATGATAGATACATAGATACACATTCATAGATATACATAGATGTAGGACCTGAATTGACAAAATATATGCCACACTTTTATAGCCCATAAATCTGTTCCCGTAGGATAGAAATAAGTACAAACGTTTCCAAAGAAACAACGCGAAGCCACGGGCAGAAATTAGTTGTTATAAATAAGAATTCGATTAAGTAAGGGGTGTTTAAGGGAATATTTTTAGCGCGCAACCCTGTTGCAAGGCCCCTGGTGGGTTCGTTTCTGGGTCACAAGATATTGTATACAAATGGGTATAGCTGCATAAATTACTTACACTTGATTGAATATTCTGATAAATTGGAGTGCATTGTTCATCTGCAATGCAGTGCTGTTTCCATTTCATTAAGCCAGATTTTAAGTGACGACTACGAATCTATAATTCACTTCCTAGAGTTTTGTAGAAATTATTTATTAAGGTGTTTTCGATATTCATTTGAGAATTATTGTACAACGAAGACTGTAAAGCTTAGGGACTCTAGATTCTAGAATCTATCTAGATTCGATATCGAACGCGTTAGATCGATCAGATACTTGTTTTTAAAACCACTTTTAGCACAAACTTCTGATTTTTTACTTGTTGCGAGCGATGGTCATGGTACTCACTCAACAAACACGTCAGATAAAAATGTTGAATTTGTAAATTTTTTAAAGCTTTAAGCAATACAATATAAATGTTTTATTTTCATTATCAAAGAACATGATTATCTTTAACAATAAAGCCTCCTTTTAAGTAAAGAATAGTTACTCGGAGGTTTAGCTCTTCCTTAGATACATTAGCAGAATTTTAGGAAAACTTTTTACGATACGCAAGTGTAGCGTTCTTGGAGTTTTGTACCCAATTAGCAAAAGGTTATTTGTGAACCCTGTGTCTAAAAATTCATCCAGTATAGCATGGTACAGCTGTAATTTTACAAATCTACTCAATGACGATCTCTGTGGTGGTGCAGCGGGCGGACCTTCGCCTGGCTGCGACGCAGGATTTTTGAGGAGGTTTCGGGTCGAATTGAACCCTATTCCCGGCTCGCGACAATGCAGATATTTGTGCAGGATGTTCTGGTTATTTACTATGTTTAATAAAAACTATCTATCGATGTAGGTGTGTAGGTATGATGTATTAGGCATATCAGTTATCCTGCAACCATAACACAAGCTCTGCTTAGCTAGGGGCTAGATGATGCTGTGTGAATTATCCAGCATTAAGTCCAGCATGAATGAGAAACAACTCACCTGTGAACCAAAAGTAGCCACAGTCATCTGGAGCTCCGCTATCCTCTTCGGCGTATCAGCCAGCTTTGGCGCCTCAGCCAGCTGCCCCGATATAAGTGCTAAACCACTGACGGCTTGCTGCACTTTCTTCACTAGCTCTGCATGGTCCAACTCTAGCTTGGCCAGTCTAGAGTTGAGGCTGCTCGCGTTCGCCCGAAGCTCTTTCGCGGCTGTGTGGCAGATTTGTAATGCATCGCCTACACTGTCGCTGCTTGTGGAAACTGGAACAAAAGGAAATTTTATCTATACAGTTCACTTTTATTGCCCATGACGCCCATGGGCGTATCCCTCCTTTCTCTCCCCCAATTCGGGTGCTCCGCGGAGGATGGGCAGTGCGTTGTGATTGTGACACACTCTGGTTTCTCTGAGTTCGAGAGTGGCATCCTTCGAATTTTTGCGAGAGTTCCTCAATCTTTTAAAGAATGTTGTAGATATGATAGGTTCATATGTATATGTATTAGAATATGACTTTCATAACAATATGTTATACTTAGATAAGATATGAATAAGTATACTGTTGGTGACCCTCAATAAATAAACCTGGTTTATGTTCTAGAGGTCTCTAAACGTTCCAACTCAGCCCAGCCGAAATGATGGGATCATCGTAGACCCATCCTCCACTCACTTCTGTTTGACTGATGATTTCCTGGTACGTATTTTTTCTAAAAACCGAATGGATCCAGCGCTAGACACGCACCTGAATGATAGGACCATAATGCCCAAAACAGACTTGAGCGGAATGGACGTCTTTGACCTGCATTGGAATGAATGAATGAGAATGAGTATATTTTATTTGTAACTCTATCAACAAACATGATTTAAAAATAAATAAAAGAGTACAGCTTCAGTCGATTAGAGTCACAAAACGGTCTCTGTCTCAGCATGAGCTAGTTGTAAACACGTTACAACCAACGCTGGTCTTCCGATAGAGCCGTTTGGTGACGTCACGGAAGATAGCACATAAGACACAATTGGGATATGAAAATGTAAAATCAGATCATGTTGGCCTAGCAGGAGGTGGGAAGCTTGATTAACCGAAGGTCGCGGATTTTAAAATAGTGCATAAAATCCATTCATGGATTCCTATACATCCGGCGGAACTCCCGAAGTTGCTAGATAAAAACGAACTGGCAATATTATCGACTATAAATCCTACGCGTGTTCTTTTTATAGTTTGTAATATCCAGTTATAAGCATATTTATTACAACATAATTTTAGGTAACCTTTTTATGAGCAATTTTGTCAAGGAAACAGGTTGTGCTATGGTTGGGGGGTTCTTAATTACAAAGTAAGCAAAGGTGCCGCCTAAATTATTTTTGTACAGTATTTAGTTAGAGCTTCATAATATTAAAGATGTTATAATTCTAAGAGTAAGTGTTATAATTCTTAAGTTTTAAGAGATCTTCAATTTTCATTTAATTTAATTGATATTATCATTAACATTTAAGGTCACTTTTAAGCAAAAATCGTAAAAACCTGGATATTAATGACTCCAACCATCAAGGAAATATCGCAGATTATTCTGCTCAAGAATATTGTACAAAAAAAATGAAAAAAAAAAAATACCCGATCGAAAAAATACGCATGTTTTTGAAATAGAATCTAAATTATAAACACAGATGTAAACAAATCACAATTATAGTTTTTGTTACTCAAAGTCGTCAACGTTAAACGAAATATTAATCAAAATATAATTTAATTTAAACTTCTTGCTTCCCTTTTAAGTATTAAGGAGTTTGCCTTGCAGTCTAAAACAGGATTAAAAATAGACTAGATTTACACCGCGACCTCGCACGCGACTAGTTCATGAGGACGTTGAATGACGTTCGTTACACGTCATCAAACTCTTTTCAGCGGTTTGTCGCCAACAAGCAGCTGTGCAATTACGCAAAAATTACCCATCCTATAATTGACATTTGAAAGCCCTTTTAATGGCCTTGAAAGCCAATTCAATGGTCATAGCCATACAATAGCAAATATCCATTCAAAGGACTTTCCAATGTCATTATAGGATGCCACCCATCCTTTTGCGTAATCGCAAAGCAGGACCGCGATTCCACTAACTTAATCGCTTCACCAAAATGTGTAATGTGTTTGGGATTCTACCTTGTGTCTTGTGTGACCACGTGTCAAAAGTGTCAAGGGTGAAACCATTATCAATCATATCAATCCCTCCGTGCAAATAGCACCGCACACACTAACCTCAACAGCCTGTATTAGTCCACTACTGGACGCAAGCCTCCCCCTGATAAGCGCCTAATTGGCATTTAACACTTGGGGGATAGTGCCCATAGTCCCCACGCTGGGCATGCGGGTTGGGGATCGCAGTTCGGTGGTAGAATTATTCTACAGGGGGCGCTGCTGCCCGCCCCCGGTAAATATCCCTTAGTCGTTTCTTACGACACCCGCGGGAAGAGTTGGGGTGGTGCAAATTCTAAGCCGGCACCACACAGCTACACACTATACAGGGTGTCATAAATCTATGCGTCATGGAGGGCAAGTAGGTACCATATCGGTGTCGTACAAAGTACAGGATGTTATTTTTCGGATTTTAGTGGGTTCGATTACTGGCTAAGGAGAGTAGTTTCCAAAATTCTGTTAAGGCAGTTTCAATTCTTAAAAATAAAAGTTTCCTTTCAGGAAAAATCCTAATTTCATAATTTCTGGTACGTGCCCTTCATGTCGCATAGATATGGAACGACTGTCCTACGGAATACCGGAAGTCAAAATACCGGATAACGGTATATCGAAAGTACACGAAACCGCAGATCGAAATATCGAAAGTACATGAGGCCGCATCACGGAATGCTGAAAGCACGCAATACCGAAAAACTGTAGACCGGACGAACACAATCTCGAATGCACGCTATACCGAAAGATCGCGAAATCGAAAGTACGCAATCTCGAAATTTTCTTCAGGGTTGTACGTAAGTTTTGTCATACCAATTAAAATCTTTTCAAAACTTTTCAGTGAAAGCAGTAGGTTCATAACGTTACTTCTTTGTCTAACATAATACAATTTTAGAATGTTTTAATAAATAGAAGAAAATAACTTTTATTATAGATTTAGAGTTAATAAAAATATGATAGAAGGTGAATAAAAGTATATTATTTTTTATAAAAAACCAAATAAACACTCACTCGAACTAAAGACCATTATGGGACAATATACACACGTCGAACAATATTTTAAACAAAGTTGTAACTCAAAACAATGTCGCTTTCCACCAAGGCTTCCACCACATAATATAAAGTGGTCTGTGTCTATGGTTGATTGCATACGTGAGATCATAGCCATCACAAAAAATTCTATTGAAAATTGGCACAACCGTTGGTATAGCTCCAAACACTGCAAGAAATTATAAAAGAGCAAAAAAGTTTGCCTTTGTAGGAAACTTAATTTTTCATGTACGCTATATAAACTAGGCCACTCAAAAAGTCTTTGGTGCCCATGGTGCCCCTGTTGGATATCAAATTTTGATTTTTTTTGTATGCTGTGAGGTATTTCTTTTTTCTTCTTCTTATATTTGCAGAAAATCCTTTCAATCTCGATGGCGGTAGGCACTTTTTTGTTCTTTTCCAATTTCTTGCAATGTTTTGTAAATGTTGATTCTTTTTCGATTTAGGAGGCTATTCCAACCGTGTTGTGTCAATTTTCAATTGAATTTTGTGTAATGGGTATGTCCTGAAGTATGCAATCAACCACAGACTACATATTTGGTGGAAATCTTGATGGAAAGCCGACATTGTTTTGGCTTAGTGACCTCACTCCAACATAAAAGGTATCAAACCATTCGATTACTTTTGTACCAGCAGCACTTGTAGCTATTTCTTAAAAAAAATCTTTTAAAATTTCGACACCACAATTTGCATGGTAAATGCTTATTTTCATTTTTTGATTTTTTTGTCTGCACAAGCGCACGTAACGTATTATTATTTTTAATTTCAAGTTAATAGCTGTTGTTGTTGTTGATAGCTGCGGTAAGTAGTTGCTGAGATATTAAAGAATGAAAAAAGGACACACAAAGCGAGACCCTAAGGATTTTGATATTAAGCACAGCATTATTCTAACTTACCCATGATTAACGTTAAAAAACATTTAACTCAAATTGGGTTTGAAAATCGCTTTAAAGCAAAGGACAAAAAAACAACAAAGGACAAGACCAAGTGACTATTGCACTATACAGCCAAAACACCCAAGCTGCCACTGCGATCTTCGTTCGCGTTGCTCACACCGATCAATAGAGCTATTCTTTGACTCTAAGTTTTTCAATGCAGTACGCAAGAAAAACATAAAAAACATAGTTTTCCATTGTCACCGATAGATACGAATCATTAAAATCAAATCTGTATCTGTATCTTAATTATGACAAAACTAACGTACAGCCCTGAAGAAAATTTCGACATTGCGTACTTTCGATTTAGTGATCTTCCGGTATAGCGTGCATTCGAGATTGTGTTCGTCCGGTCTAAAGTTTTCCGGTGTTGTGTGCTTTCGGTATTCCGTGATGCGGCCTCATGAGCTTTCGGTATTTCGATCTGCGGTTTCGTGTACTTTCGATATACCGTGCTCCGGTATTTCGACTGCCGGTATTCCGTAGGACAGTCATATGGAACACCCTGTATAGTTTCTTTCATATATGGACGATTCTGCAACGAAACTATTGTCATCTATTGTCAAACTATTGTCAACATTTGGCCTCTGAACAGACACAAACTTTTGTAACATATAATATGTAAGAAGTCGGGGTTGCCAAAGGACTGAACGACGACGCTCGCATAGGATTGATTACGCTGACTTGTAAAAAAGGTATGTAAAAGAGGTAAAAGAGGCCGATTAGGATAATTCCCTATGCGGAGACACATTAAAGGTCAGCAGTTATTAAATTTATGTTACTATTAAAATTATTAAACTGTTTTAAATTCGTATAAAATTAAACAAAAATAATGAGACTATTAATTTGAAAATAACGTCACGTGTTTTCAAGCTCTTGATGTTCCTCTAAGAGGCTCGTTATCCCCGACAGTATTATATCTGATCGCTCTATCGCGTGGGCACTTTATCTCCTTTCGCGAGATTATCTGCCATCTGAATAATGTCGGATCCTATGTGCAATTATCAACAATGGCTTTCGACACCTACGCACAGCCAGGGTTTTTGAATGGAGGGGGTACGTACTTATATCATTCCCTTTCCACCAATTCTATGAATTAAGACCTGGCGTCTTCACTAACGTGTTTGTGATGATGGGCAGAACCTGCAGCTTACGCAGTGTCAGTGAATTATCAATAACACTGTAAAGGTAACTCGTATAACTTTTAGACTGAAGCCAAACGAGCGTTAGTTTTTAGCTGTGAATCGCGTAAAACGAGTCGCTTTATACAAAATTCGGGTATTTTAAAGGTAGCGTATGAGTGGTACGAATATTCTTTAAGCGAAAGTATGTTACGTCAAATGTATGAATGAATCTTTTTTTGGACAGAATTGGGTAGAAAGGAAATCGATCAGGCAGCACAAAGCGTGCGAAACAATGGGAAGATGCTTATCTAAAGAAGTTACAGGCTGAATAAATACCTTATATCTTATTTGATAAAAAATTATGGTATAAAAATTTGAGAAGTCTAAGTCTTTGTGAGGAAATAAGCTTATTGAACTCCGAAAATCTGTATGTTTACCTAGGTAGTCTATTTTTCATGTAATTTGGCATTTCATAGCCTACAAAGGAGCCGTTTCAGAGCAGTTAAACTTAGTTCAGTTAATTTATTGATAACGTTTTAGAGTTACATGTCATGGAGCACATTAATATAATTAAAACACCGTTTCATACTTCATACTAGATATATACTCCACGATCGATAGAACCTTGAAGCAATATTGTTACTATTCTATTCATAGCACGAAACAGTTTACATGCTTTTTATTTGACTTTTTTGTTTGTCAGTTCGTTTTGTTGAAATGCAACTGTTGCGAGCTAATTGGTGTTACAATTTTTTTTTTGTCTCACAATAATTTCCATCCAAAGGTTGCCTGGAAGAGATCGCTTTCAGCGATAAGGCCGCCGATTGTGCCATACTAGATTTAATTAGTAGTTTGTAAGATATTTCATAAGCATTAAAGGTACGATAAAGCTATTATCTATCTATCTATAATATGTCGTTTAAAATTTACAATAATTTACTTAATAAGTACCAAAAGGTTACAAAATTGTAGAAGTCTTATTGCAATAGATCTTACAAGTTGGACCTTCTCATAACTAACTACTTTTTACAAGTCAATTAATAATCCCTTTAGTTAAAAGGGTTCATATTTATCAAAGCAAGTTCTTTGAAGAGGTTTCGATTTTATGACAAAGGCATCAAGGACACGCCTCCAAAGCTTTCAAGCTTTTAAAAACATCTTGACCCGTCTTTCATAAAGGCTTTAGAATTTTACTCGAGTTCTCGACAAGGTTTTGTGTAAGGCCTTTGGAATTTACTTTGCATCTTGTGAAGGGTTGAGTGAATGCTACTGAGCTCCTTTTCTATACAGGTAAAGGCGCTTAATGTGTCAAATTCATTAGAAGAGCAAGGGAATAAGGCGAATTCGTTTGTAGACACTTGAACATATTTTCCGTGAAATTAAATTGAGCGGGCAAATTAAAATGTTATCTCCTATTATGTAAACTAAACACTAACTATCCGTAAAGAACACGTTTTTGTGAGAATCGTAAAGCAATCTTCACACTTAAAAAACTACTCTAATAAACAAAGTTGCTTTTTTATTGACATTTGTTGACCTGTATCTTAATTTTATAATTTTTCGTTTGACATCATAATACAGCCAACCATTTAATAATAATGCTGTGTGAATTGTCCAGCATTATTTATTTGTTATTTTCTAATTGTGTGTTTAGATAGGAATCACTGTCTGTCTTTTTTTTCTCCGCTCTTGTTCTGCTTACAATCCCTTATAGTGTTTCCTTCCCTCTTAAAAATCCCGTGTGTGTCGTTCATAATTGAATATTATGTTTAATTGTGCAATAATAGTAAATTATTAATAGATTTCCACGACATCAAGTGTATATAAAAACTAGTATTTTATATGTGCGCGAGCTGCAAGCAGCTCGCGGCGGCTGTGTATATTGTTTTTTAGGGTTTTGAAGATCGAAGATCGGTTTCAAAACCCTTATGGTCTCGCTTTGTCTGTCCTTTTTTCCCTCCTTAATAACTCAAAAACTACTGCAGCTATCAACTTGAAATTTAAAATAATAATACATTTCGTGCGCCTGTACAGATTTCGAGAAAAAAAAATGAAAATAAATGAAAAATGAATATGAATATTTTCCATACAAATTGTGATGCCGAAATTTTAAAAGATACCTACAGAGTCATATGGGGTATCAAATGAAAGGTATCATTTTGTACGTTTCAGAACAGTTTTTGAAATTTTTGTAGGTTTCATACTTTTTAAAATATTTCGAAAAAAGTCGAAAAAATACCCATTCCCCCCCCCCTATCTCCGAAGATTGCAGAGTGATCCATGTAAAATGTATGGAGCGTTTATAGACATGGATCTATATTTTACAGGAAAAATATATAGAAGTTTGAAAAAAGAACACTTTTTGAAAAATGGTCAAAAAGGGGGGGAATAATTTTCAAAAGGGGGGTCTACCTCACCGAGTGGGGTATCAAATGAACGGTATCGGTTTGTAGGTTTCAAAACAGTTTTTGGAATTTCTGTAGGTTTCATACTTTTTGAAATATTTTGAAAAAAGTCGAAAAAATACCCATTCCCCCCCCCCCCTATCTCCGAAGTTTGCAGAGCGATCCGTTTAAAATGTATAGAGCGTTTGTAGATATGGATCTATATTTTACAGGAAAAATATAGAGAAGTCTGTAAAAAGAACACTTTTTGAAAAATGGTCAAAAAATAATAATTTTCAAAAGGGGGGCTACCCCGCCGAGTGGGGTATCAAATGAAAGGTATCGGTTTGGACATTTCAAAAAAGTTTTTAAAATTTCTGTAGCTTTCATACTTTTTGAAATATTTCGTAAAAAGTCGAAAAATTTACCATTACCCACCTTAACCGAACAACCCATTAATCCGAAGCATGCAGAGAGATCTATCTGAAATGTAGGTTGGTACCTACTATTCTTAGGTATTCGTTAAATTGCGAAGTCTCTAACCGGTACTTTTGATACATATTTATTGACAAACGTTCAAAACCCTCGGCGCGCGAGTTACACTCGCACTTGACGGATCTTGTTTTTTCATTGTATTCCCCTTTTCGTAACCTACATAATCGATTTCATGGAAATTTATAAGCAAGAGTGGATTTTCAAATGGACATCTTTTTCGTAATCTACACTGTCGAGTTAGTCGAAAACGATATCTATGTCAAATTCTTGGATGGGGGAGGGGGTTCAAGGGGGCTGGGCGTGAGGGGTCACAGCACGGCTCGCTTTGCTCGCCTTGCTGTGTGACGTGAGTCGTATTGCGGTTCGCTTCGCTCAACGCAATCCGACACACGCCCGCCGCCGTCATCAAATTCGTAATCCTCGCCCCCATGTTAGTCGAAAACGATACCCATATCAGATTTTTGATGGGGGCGGGGCTGGGCGCAGGGGGTCACAGCACCCCTGTAGTCCCCGCTCGTGCTGCCACGCGGCAAGGCTCGCTTCGCTCGCCTTGCGGTGTGACGAATTGCGGTTCGCTTCGCTCACCGCAATCCGACACACGCCCGCCGACATCAAATTCGTAATCCTCACCTCAATGTTAGTCGAAAACGATATCCATATCAGATTTTTTGATGGGAGGGGGTTCAGGGAGCCTGGGGGCGTGGGGGTTAACACAGCAAGGCAAGGCTCGCTTCGCTCGCCTTGCTGTGTAATCCTCGCCCCCATGTTAGTCGAAAACGATACCCATATCAGATTTTTTGATGGGGGGGCTGGTCGCAGGGAGTCACAGCACGGCTCGCTTCGCTCGCCGTGCTGTTCCCCTGTAGTCCCCGCTCGTGCTGCGCTCGTGCTCGTGCTGCGCGGCAAGGCTCGCTTCGCTCGCCTTGCGGTGTGACGTATTGCGGTTCGCTTCGCTCACCCCAATCCGACACACGCCCACCGACATCAAATTCGTAATCCTCACCCCAATGTTAGTCAAAAACGATATCCATATCAGATTTTTTGATGGGGGAGGGGGTTCAGGGAGCCTGGGGGCGTGGGGGGTTAACAGCATGGCTCGCTTCGCTCGTCGTGCTGTTTCTCCTTAGTCGCATTGCGGTTCGCTTCGCTCACCGCAATCCGACACACGCCCGCCGACATCAAATTCGTAATCCTCACCTCAATGTTAGTCGAAAACGATATCCATATCAGATTTTTTGATGGGAGGGGGTTCAGGGAGCCTGGGGGCGTGGGGGTTAACACAGCAAGGCAAGGCTCGCTTCGCTCGCCTTGCTGTGTAATCCTCGCCCCCATGTTAGTCGAAAACGATACCCATATCAGATTTTTTGATGGGGGGGCTGGTCGCAGGGAGTCACAGCACGGCTCGCTTCGCTCGCCGTGCTGTTCCCCTGTAGTCCCCGCTCGTGCTGCGCTCGTGCTCGTGCTGCGCGGCAAGGCTCGCTTCGCTCGCCTTGCGGTGTGACGTATTGCGGTTCGCTTCGCTCACCCCAATCCGACACACGCCCACCGACATCAAATTCGTAATCCTCACCCCAATGTTAGTCAAAAACGATATCCATATCAGATTTTTTGATGGGGGAGGGGGTTCAGGGAGCCTGGGGGCGTGGGGGGTTAACAGCATGGCTCGCTTCGCTCGTCGTGCTGTTTCTCCTTAGTCGCATTGCGGTTCGCTTCGCTCACCGCAATACGACCCCGCTCGTGCTGGCACACAGCAAGGCTCGCTTCGCTCGCCTTGCTGTGTGACGTGAGTCGTATTGCGGTTCGCTTCGCTCACCGCAATCCGACACACGCCCGCCGACGACATCAAGTCCGTAATCCTCACCCTAATGTTAGTCAAAAACGATATCCATATCAGATTTTTTGATGGGGGAGGGAGTTCAGGGAGCCTGGGGGCGTGGGGGGGTAACAGCACGGCTCGCTTCGCTCGCCGTGCTGTTTCTCCGAAGTCGCATTGCGGCTCGCTTCGCTCGCCGCAATTATCCACCGGGTTCAGGGGCCCTCCCCCTGAACCTGGTTCTGGGGGGCAAGGGGGGGGTTGCGGTTCGCTTCGCTCACCGCAATCCGACACACGCCCGCCGACATCAAGTTCGTAATCCTCACCCCAATGTTAGTCAAAAACGATATCCATATCAGATTTTTTGATGGGGGAGGGGGTTCAGGGAGCCTGGGGGCGTGAGGGGTAACAGCACGGCTCGCTTCGCTCGCCGTGCTGTTCCTCCGAAGTCGCATTGCGGCGAGCGAAGCGAGCCGCAATGCGACTTCGGGGTTTCGGGTTCTCCACTGGGTTCAGGGGGAGGGGGTTCTGGGGGCAAGGGGGGGGGGGGTCACAGCGCGGCTCGCTTCGCTCGCCTTGCTGTTCCCCGTAGTCGTAGTGCGGCTCGCTTCGCTCGCCGCAATGCTCCACCCTAAAAAGTGGTCAAAATATAGGCTAAAAATGGCCAAATTTCAGTTTTTTTATAAAAAGGGGGGTCTAGAGGGGCTGGGGCGAAAATTTTTTTTTGCAATCCAAATGGTGTTAAGCTCTTCACACGACTGTGAAAAAATTTTTCTTCTAGCTTACTTCGTTTGGGAGATATCAAAAGGGGGGGTGAAAAAGGGGGCGGGAGGGGGGGTGATTTTTTTTTACTTTCAATTGGAGAAGAGACCTTCTATTCGATCCCGCAATCAGAACCCTTCTATCGCGACGGCATCTTGTAGCACTCTCAAAATGGGGGGTCTTGGGGGGCAAGGGGGGGTGAAATTATTTTTGAAATCGAAATCGCTTGACCCCCTCTATACAACCCCCTTAAAATTATTGATCAGTATGACTCCGTTACGAAGCCCCCTTGGGGGGCGGGGGTCCTGGGGGGCAAATCTCAAAAAGTCGGACTTTTCCCTAGGTCTCCTTGACCCCCTCTATACATTTTCGCAAAAAAAAACATACCTCCCCCTCCAACATCAGGGAGAACAATTATGTCAGTCAGTGAGTCAGTGGTAATCGAGCTATATAGTATTATAATTTACCTACGGTGGAATAAATGAAATGAAACAGTGAAATGAACCACAAAATAAAAACAAAACTTATAGTTAAGCCTTATTCACCTCTGTCCATGTCGATCCTGAGTGAAACAATCTGTCTTCTAACATCCACGAAGAGCCACAACACCGTTGCAGCTGAGACCACACAGACGCACAGGGCTAGGGCTGCTGCCAGGCGCACGTACGGCCTGGTCCTGCGACGTCTGGTCGACCGCCTTCCCCAGGGTTCCCCTTCATCACTCGACGCAGATAGGAGTCTCCCACCTCTAGCGCCTAAAGCGTCAAGCTCCCGCCGTTTCCTCATCTTTTTGCCCACTCTCAGCGGCACTGCCGCGTGCACTGCACTTTCCATAACTTTTAACGCTACCGAGCACACATCCGCACTTATCTTGTCACAGAGTTATCACGTCCGTGCGGTACGAAGGCGCGGTGACGATTGAACGGAAGCGATATCCTAATGCCCTAGAGCAGACTAGAGGTAAACCTGTGACAAAATTGACTATAGGAACTGCAGTCTGTTTCTCCTGGTCGGTTCAATGTTACGGATCGACCTTATGGGCTAATTTAAGAAAGTAAAAATGATAAGACAGCCTTATCACGGAATTTGTATCGATTGTCATGCATGAAGCAAGTGTAGTTATGATACAACAATGACGTGATCTTTTGAACAAGTATCAGGTACTTGTAATCATTTCTGAGTGCGTTGATATCTGCTTGAATGAGAATATTAAATAAAAAACAATGAGTTCGGCAAACGTACCAGGTACTTGTAACCATTTCTGAGTGCGTTGATGTCTGCTTGAATGAAAATACATAAAACGTCAAGTGCGAGTCGGACTCGCGCACTAAGGGTTCCATTTAATTGTAAGACCTTGTTTTTAGCCAAATATTGATAATTAATATTATTATCATGATTCATAGTCAACGGGAAGTAAGTACCCTTTATATTTCAGTCCAAGGAGAGAATCAATTTTAGTTGTTATTTAACTACACATTTACGGTTTTAGAATTTTTCCCGTTATTTGTACTACCAGACCTTGCTTCTTGCCAAATTTCATAATTCTAGGTCTACGTGAAGTACCCTATAGGTTTAAATTAACGGCTCTAACTTGTGATTGCGTTGACCTAGAAGTTTAATTTATATCGCGGCTTCAAGAGGTTACGGACTTGAGTATTTGACGTTAATTTCAACTCGATACCTACTGAGAAAAGGGGGTTGACAGACGGATAGTCAGATATACTACCTACAGACAGACAGACAGACGGACAACAAAGTGATCCTATAAGTGTTCCTTTTTTCTTTTTGAGGTACGGAGCCCTAAAAACAATAACTTAGGCAAACAAAATCACTTATTTCTATTTCTTATAAAAATAAAGTATTCTGGTGCACATTTTGCGAATTTCCTGTTTTGAATCTTTTACAATGCACTTGATTATTTTACCATGAAAAATTATGTTTTTCCACTGTTAAGGAATGTATTTACTAAGTACTTCAAGTGATATCAGAAGCTGATCAATTGGTTTCCTATCGTTATCACAATTTCGATTTTTGTACTTATCAGTCATGACCAGAAGGGAAATAACAGTTTAATTTTAAATGCCTAGTCTTGAGGATTAAACAAAACATAATATCTGTAGGTACAATAAACTCGACAGAATAGCGAAGATACAATGGAAATCTATGAAAATGGTTGGTTAAAATATTTAGGCCTGTGCTAGAACAGGCTATGTTCTCTGCTCTCTAGATGCACGGAACATATTATAGTGCACAAGTGTGTGCGCTAACACAGGTACACTCTCTATTCCCTCACTCTCATAATCCGATGAGACGGCAGACCGATACGACCGGGGAGAGGTCAAGCGCAGGACCAACGGCTTAATGTGCTTTCCGAGGCACGGGGGTGTAACACCGCCAATTTCCTGACTCCGGGCTGCTACTGTGAATATTTCTTGCTAGAATAATCACAATAACAACTATTGGCCCGACCCGGGACCTCATAATCAGCGGTTGAACAAGCTGACCGCTGAACCAACGAGGCAGTTGGAAGCTATAACCAATAGCATGACCGTGGCTGCGGCGTAAGAATCGAGCCCTCCAACTAAACCGTGGATATCGAAAGAGACTAAGGGAACCTACCAGGGGCACGATCACACGTAAATGTTGGCATCACGGTTCAAGCCAATGAGCGATATCGAACAATCGAATATCAATCATATCGCTATTACCACACGCTTGTTTATTCGTCCGCTATAAATCATTTCCTTTGTCTGTGACGCGATGAAATCGTTTTCAGTACGGCATCAAAATCATATCAGAATATAAAGGAGCTAAGCTCATAACAATGGTCCCTAAAACCTATTTACATTGGCTTGCTCGTTCAATTTGAATAACTCAATTCTTGGAAAACAATCTTGGAAGTTTTCTTTGTATTTTTTTCCAATGGAAAAACAAAGGAAATTATTTTGTTTTGCTGTAAGATCCAAGTAGGTCAGAAAAAAATATGGTTACAGTAACAACAAAATTTTGATCAGCACACAATTTTTAATTGTGTGTGGCACTGTGAAGATTTCGTAATTGCTTGAGAGAAAACGTTAAAATAATATAATATCAATGTTTTCTGTTATGGTGACAATAAAAAACCATCAAAGCTTGTAAGTATTAAAAGTAAAGTATTGTATTGTGCCTTTGTTGGCCGCTTTTTTCCTCAGCGTATACAATTTATTTATTATTATTTATATATTTATTTATTTACCAACTTAAACTAATGTTACCTAGAAAAACTTATCAACAACTATCTTTGTTTTATTTGTTTTTCAACTATATATTTATACAACTATCTTTGGTTTTGATAATTTAATATATACCAAAGTGCTCCCAATTTTAAGACCGATAAGTACGTCGTATAGGTACTTAGGTAGTTAATTATTCGTGCGTTCAAATAATATCCTAAAAAAATCGTAGAAAACATCGACGGAACTTGAACCTTCAGTACGGGAATGTGCTAACCAACCTTTTAATTTCTTAGTGTCAGTTACCCTGAGTTATTAGTTATTATTATTACCCTGGGCTTACGCACTCTAATAACAAAAACCATATTTTGTGTATTACTATTGCCTCTACCTAAAACACCTTCCTTGTTTAGTTAAAAATGTGAAAAATGCACCTACGTAAATGTTGATTGATTGAATGAATTTTACACTTTAGTTTTTCACATTTTAGTTTTTGATATTTAGCCCATGCTAAAACTATATTTAGCCAAATTGGAATCAGAATATTAAAAAAACTAGACTGTATAAACGTGACATATCTACGAGATACAATAACTTACTATGTGAAAATGCGCAGGTGGTTTTTATCAAAATCGTTAGAACTATACAAATTACTATTGTCCAAAAAACAACAAAACTGTTTCAGCCTAATGTCCTTGCTTATCTAATTTAATCATCATTCACTGTGTGAAATACCCAGGTGGGGTCAGGTCAACAAAGGGACAATTTATGTCCCAGTACTTTTGTTCACAGAACTACTGGGACACAAATTAGGTATCTCAGTTCTGTACAGATGTCAAATAATTGACTTAGGGTCCTGTAACGGGTATACGGGAAGATATTGTTACCTTTTCAAGTTTTAACTGCTGAACGTCTCGTTATACCATTTAAAGAGGGTGATAGATGGTTTTAGTATCCTAGCACCGGACATAAGCTACTTTTTTACCGACTTCGAAAAAAGGGGGAGGTTCTATTTCGGCTGGAGACTTTGTTTTTCAACTTTTTCTTAATGTATGTTCGTCAATTTCTTCGTCAACTATAGGTCGATTTTGACAATTAATTCGCTATTGTATAGAGAATGATCCCGCTGTTGATCCATACTAATTTGATTCCTGAGGAATTAGTATTTGTCCCGTAATACTTAAAAACAGTGTAAAATTAAGGGTTTCGAAGTCTGTATTTAGTTTTTTCAAACCAATCAAATGATTATGCGGAAAACGTGTGCTAAGCCACGGGCAGAAGGTAGATCTAAATACACGAGGTTTCATTGAGGGAGCCGCCGACAAAATCAAAACAAAATCAAAAACTCTTCATTTTCCATAAATACAATAAATGTACACTAAGAAAACGTCAAATTATAAAAGTAAACACTGACACGGAAATAAAGTTATATTTTTGATTTCTGATTTCTGGATAGGTAAACAGCAAACTAACTATTAATTTTGTCCAGTGAACGGAAAAAAACATGGGAAGCCTTCGTTCAAGGAAAATATGTGCGCAATTTGACACAAAATAAGTGGTCATTTCTCTAGCGCTAGGAATACTTCTACGTTTTATCGTTCAGTGATTTTGTCACGATGTTTTATATAACGTACCTTTTAGCACGTGACCTTCCAGCCATTCTAAACAAAGTCACGTGCCGCACCTACCTCAATTAAGATTGTTATTGTTGACATAGACAGAACTATTAAATATCATGTTGTAGTGTTTCCTGATTGATTTAAAGTTCGTTGAATGTTTGTTGTTTGTAAACAATGTGGAATAGATTACTGGTTTATGAATAAGGCGAGGTTAATTATACGTTTAGGTTAGATTTTGCTTTAGAAAGAGATAGCATCTGTGAATCTGTTTCAACACTTTTACGTGTTTTGGTATCGGTATTTAAAGGGAGAAGGATTTATTCTGAGTCTTATACAGGGCTAACTGTCTTTTTACCCGCAGGGCGCGCGAAATGTTTTTCGAAACTGTATGTGCTTGGCGGGCACTATTCATTACCTCTGAGCATCAGAACAGCTGAAGCGATTTTGATAAATGAGGTATCAAAATACTGGTCTGGTTTCCTACTAGTAAATGTTTTTTGGCGAAAAAACGAGAAAAAGCGGGGACCAAGTCAGTTTTTTTATAGTTATCAATTAATTACTACTTGTTGCCTGGTGTACACAATTTGAATTGGACATAAATTGAAACCATTGTTACTAGACACTTGTTTGTATATTTAAAGGAATAAAAAATGCGTTTTATTTTCCACACTTAACTGTTTTGTGCTGTAGTGGTTAACCACACGTAACCTCCTTCTCAATGGTTCAATAGTTTAGACTTAAGTCTTTGACAACTACATATTGCAAGAGAAGGAGGTCTAAAGAATGGCTTCTACGTAGTAAAAACATCGCTCAAGGTATTCTCCTTATTTATTATCGAAGGGAAGTAAACTATTTGAAATTATTTAAAACCTTGAGTTCCAGCACATTCATTAGCAGCCATTAAAAGATCTTGTACAACAATGTCGAACAATATTCCACCTCATTATTATTCGATTATAATATCATTCAATTATAATGTTTTGAACAAGTCTGACCAGTTTTCTCTACGTTGGAGATACTGCTATCGCTTCAGTAATAGAATAGAAGAGATAATGATAGAATAGTAATAGATAGAGTCAATTAAAAAGAGGGTAAAATAAGTCGGCTATGCTGCAGCTATACCTTTCACTAAAACTATAGCCGATATTTGGAAAACTTTAATGGGAATGGGCAGGCCACATAGCCCGCGAAGAGATCATGGTGCAAGAAACTCTTGGAGTGGAGACCATGGAAACAAAGACCGGTTGGACGGCCACAAATAAGATGGAAGGACGACATCAAAAAGATGGCGGGTAGCAACTGGACATTAACTGCCCAAGGCAGAAGGAAATGGAAGAGTTAGAAGGAGGCCACCAGTATACTGGTTTACTGGTTGTTAAAGGCTAGAAAGAAGAAAATATAGCTAAAATATAGCTATAGAAAATGTAGCTCGATTAGAAGCACCTTAACACTTATTGCAAGATTTGACATTATTATACAGGGTTATTGGTAATTCACTGACATTGCGTAAACTGCAGGTTCTGCCCATGATCACGAACACGTTAGTGAAGACGTCAGATGCTAATTCTTATTTTTTTTGTAATCGCCTCACATACAAAAAAATGACTGAAACCTAATTCATTACTAAATATCGATCTCCCACTCCTATTTAAATCCACATCATCATCATTGGCATAATTCACATCTAAGTACGCAAGATGATTTCAGTGGCATTAGCCTGGCTGGGAGACAGCCGAACACACACACACCCACTGATAATTCAGGGCAGAGCCGTTTTTAGGTTTAGTTTCAAAGAAAACTCATACTAATATCATTTCCTTTCTACCAATTTTGAGAATTGAGATCTGGCGTCTTCACGGACGTGTTCAAGATGGTGGGCAGAACCTGCAGTTAACTTAGTGTCAGTGAATTACCAATAGCCCTGTATATTAGAGCTTATTACATGAACCACTTTTCCGTTACCATTACTGGTAATGGTAACGGAAAAGTGGGGTAAGTATCCCTGGGGATAGCCTTATATAAAAAATCTAGGTTTTTGACCGTCGTTAAAAAATCAAAAGCTCTACCACGCGAATTGATAAAGCACTGTTCGTGTTTATATGACGCGTTGATGATAAAGTGCGGTAAGTTCCTCTTATCAAATCAAAAGGGGAATACCTATTTTTAAACTAGTCATCCTGGCCACTTAAGTCTTGTGTTGTAAGTACCTACTGTTATTCCCCTGATAATAAATAATGCTGGACAATCCACACAGCACCATCTAGCCCCAAAGTAAGCTACTCAAAGCTTGTGTTATGGGTACTAGATAACTGATATATTTAATACATTATATACATTGATAGATTTTTTTATTATACATACGAAACACCCAGACCAACAGAACAAATTTCTTCAGATCGTACACAAATTTGTTCCGAGGCGGGAATCGAACCCGCAACCTCTTGCGTTGTAGGCGGACTCTCGCCCGCTGCGCCACTGAGGTCGCCTGATATCTAGGTATTTTGTGATCATGACCGTTAGGCAGATAGCTACCTAGGTAAGGCACAGACCTAGGTTAACACTTTCATTGTCTAAGACGACGTACAGTGACATGTGGTTCAACCTTCAAGTCGCATCGCAGAGGCTGGGCAGTGAAAGCGATAAAGTCATTTAAAACGGGATATTTACCATGATTTTAGTTTTAACCTTAGTGTCAAGAACCACGTTGGTTTTAAAAATCTTATAGTGAAAGCGATGTACCTAAAAAGAAAAAAAAATGTAGCACAAACTTATGTGGATCTGTCAGTGCGAGGCTTTTTCCCAGCTTTGGGACGTGTCGAGTTAATGATTATTCTGAATATTATTAATCTACAAGCTCTGCTTAGCTGAACGTATTGTCCAGCATTATTTATTTATTTCTTTAATAACTGACGTTTTATCGTGCGTTTAAATATAGAGTCACATTTACAATAATGTCATAAGTTATTATGACATTTCAAAGTGATCTTTATAGCGGACGAAATAAAGACTTTTTGGTTTTGTAAGCAAAAACAGAACGTACTATACCTACCTACTTACTGGTACAGTACTAAACACTGTTGGAGCTTCAAACGCCCCCTAGGTTTCCGATGTCACAAATATGACGTCAACAAAATGTACATGGATACCCCACGCTTGCGAGGTTTCTGTGGTAAGAAAACAACGTCAACTAAATGAATATGGATATGGATACCATGTGGATACCCCAATTTATCTCTACGAGAGAGTATTATCGACCACCGAGCGTGGCAAAACGCGGTGAATGAACATTGGCGCATGCGTATCACTGCTGCGACTACGGATTCCGAGAAAAATAGAATATTAAAACGAGATTTTGCTAATCTTTTATCAATTTCTCATACAAAATTCTATAAGCGTAAATAAAATAGAAAGAGCAGCAATATCTCTGTTTGCGTTGATGAATTTCACTACTATTCGTGTAACAGAAATCAGAGTAAAAGCCACGAAAAAAAAAGAGAAACAAAGACTGTATTTACAAGTAATAAACCCTAAATAAGATCGTTGCTAGTTTCCTTTCCCCCCAAAGCTTTACCGTTCGCGAAAACACAGATGTAGAGTACTATGAATAATCACATGGAGTTTATTAACTGTTACCGAGGGACACGACAATCCCAGAGGACGTTCGGACAAGGACTGGGCGTGACGTCATGCAGGCGCGGCGATGGGGCGCACTGCGCATGCGATTTCGGGAGGCCATTGTAGAGATACTAGAACGGGCAGTCTAAGTAAATAAATATAAATTTAAATAAAAAAAAAATAAGACACTCAACCCGTGTCATATGATTGTTTAATAATAATAATAAATAATACAGGAATATACTTAATACATACATACAATCCAAATACAAACATTATACAGATAATTTTCATCATCATCAGCCTATAATAGTCCACAGCTGGACATAGGCCTCCCCTAATGAGCGCCATAGCGCCCTGTCTTCAGTTTGCAGCATCCAGCATCTGCCTGCAGTCTTTCGCAGATCGTCATCCCACCTGGCCGGAGGGCGTCCTACACTACGTTTGCCGAGTCGTGGTCTCCACTCAAGAACACGTTTACCCCAGCGGTTGCCGGTTCTTCGCGAGATATGGACGGCCCACTGCCACTACAGCTTGCTAATTCTTTCAGCTATGTCGATAACTTTGGTTCTCTGTCGGATGTATTCGTTACGAATTCTATCCTTCAGAGAGACTCCGAGCATAGCTCTTTCCATAGCTCGCTGAGCGACTTTGAACTGGTGGACCAGCTCTACCGTGAGTGTCCACGTCTCAGCTCTGTAGGTCATGACGTGTAGGACGCACTGATTGAAAACTTTAGTTTTCAAGCATTGGATGACGAGAATCTTGTCATGCAGATAACTTTACATACATAATATAGCTAAATTAAATTATAATAAATTGATTTTCTTTTCTTTCTTCTTTCTTTCTTAAAACTTAGCTACACTGACTTCAAAAGTGACAGGTTAAGGCGAATTAGAAATAATGAAAGCACAGTTTAAATAGATTTTTGCGTATTTATAACCAGGGGGCCAAGGGGGGTTTCACAGCTGCTGTTTGAGGGAGACATGTTCATTGTTCAGCAGAGGAAGTATATGTGCTAATGAGTAATTGAAATAATGCTGATATAACTAACTTTTCCGGTGAATCTGGATGAGGTTAGCACAGGTAAGAAATTACAAGAGGTTGGTGAAAATATCCAGCAGTGGGTAAAGTTGGGTGGCGGGCGATGGTGATGATGTATATGGTCATTTTTTAATCAGTGTCCGAAATAGGGAGCACTAGAGTCTGGCTACTAAGAGTTGATACTGAAATAGCGCTATGTCCAGTTTTTTTCTTTTGCATCCTACATATTAGCATTTTCTCCAATTTCGTGCTCGTAAAATGGTAACACAAGATCACCACAAAATTTTGCATTGCCAAAGCATCGACAATTTGTTTTGTAGAATTCATGTTGTCATTTATACAATATGGAGAAATTTATAAATATTTATACAACTAGCTGTACCCGCGACTTCGTTCGCGATTGCCTTACCTGCCGACTAATTAAGTTCACATTTAACCATAGTCTCTCATATTATGAAACGCCGCCGTCCAAAAAATCGTGTAGGGTCTACGGGGTATAGCATATTGTCATCTTCAATCCCATTCTTTATCCACACGACTTTTAGCTACGACTCGGCCAGCGTCAGTGTTAAGAAGTGTCCTACTCGTTTGACTTACTCACAGCTGGGGCCCTATTCTGCTATACTAATCGCTTCACTATGACACAGAGCTATCGTCACAGAATGACACTTTTTGGTATTCCACCTTGGATGAAAGAAATTATGATGAATGCAGATGGAGAGACGCGCGTCAAGTTTGAAACTACATATTAATTTATCTCGCGCGCACTATCTGGAATTTTATTAATCTAAGGATTCTACGTGATGATTCTGCGACGATTCCATTGTCATACTGAAGCAATTGTTTTGCAGAATTGGGCTCCTGATCCATTTGACTGGACCACCGTAATTTTTTTTCGTTAGTAGGTAGGTACAAATGGCTGTGTACCACAATAAAAAATATTTTTCTGCGGTCCAGTTAGTTTAAGTGGACCACAATAATTAATTAATTTAATTGTACACGAAGTTTGGTTGGAGTAAGACTCGAACCAAACTTCGCTGGACCAGCTAAACCACCATATATCATGTAAGGCAGGAACCTAACTTATTTTTCCAAGACCCACCACCTTAGTAGGTAGGAACCTAACTAATGGGTGCGTCTTGGAAAAATAAATAGATAGGAACTTACCTACCCTTTATCTACTAATTTTTTTCTTCAATCTACAGATTAATTCATCAATCTACTGATTTTCTACTCGACTTTCTACTGATTTAGTCATATTCGATCTTGCATCTCTGTTTCTAACAAAAAGAATGCATGAAATCGGACGACGCGTAGACCCGTCGTGATGCGCGGTTAAAGAATTCTACTTTTTCCTCTCTCCCAGGGGAACCTTACTGAATTCCAGGATAAAATGTATTCCATGTCCTTTCTTGTAGTATGAACTCAAAACGTGCCAAGTTACATTCCAACTCATTACCTATGTAGTTTCGGCGTGATGAGCGGTGAAGGAATTTAACTTTCATCCCCTCTGCAAGGGCAACCTTACTGAATTCCGGGATAAAATGTATCTTTCCTCATAGTACGAACTAAAATCACGCCGAGTTGCATTCGAATTCATTAAGTAGTTCCGTCGTGGTGCGCGGTTAAAGAATTTTACTTTCATCCTCTCTCCCAGGGGAACCTTACTGAATTCCAGGATAAAATGTATCCCATGTCCTTCCTTGAACTCAAATCGTACCAATTCAGTCCAACTCATTCAGTAGTTTCGGCGTGAACGTGATGCGCGGTGAAGAAATTTTACTTTTATCCCCTCTCCCAGGGGAGCCTGACTGAATTCCGGGATAAAAAGTATCCTATGTCCTTCCTCGTGGTATGACCTAAAATCGTACCGAGTTTTATTTCAATACCTTAAGTAGTTCCGTCGTGATGCGCAGTTAAAGAATTTTACTTTCATCCCCTCTCCCAGGGAAACCTGACTGAATTCCGGGATAAAAAGTATCCTATGTCCTTCCTCGTAGTATGACCTAAAATCGTGCCGAGTTTCATTTCAATACCTTCAGTAGTTTCGGCGTGATGCGCGTTTAACAAACAGACAGACAGACAGACAGACAGACAGACAGACAGACAGACAGACATGAATGAAAAAAATTGCAGTTTTGGCTTCAGTATCGATAATAGAATGCCCTCCAAAAAAAGTTTCAAAATTTCTTCAATGTACAGAATTGGACCTGTTACAGTTTTATTATAAGTATAGATATGGAGAAATTTTAAAAGTTATTTCCAGTGTTAAATAATGTTAATTTTCATTCTCAACATTCGATAGCCAGACTCTGGCAATCTTGCCCCACAAGAAGCAGCTTCTTTTTTAAGCCAGGCTTTCGTAACTGACACTAATCTATCTGATTTCCTTTCCTGGAAGTTTGGTAAAATAAAAACGGGCCTTAGTTTTTTCACTACATAACTAGCAAAATAAAGAGCTTTCGTTCGATTCTGCATAAACCTAAGCATATTGTAGAGTAGGTACTAAAGAGAGTCGTCTGAATGCTTGCGAAAAGGTCTCGCATAATCACAATAATTAATGCGAAGGCACACTCGAGTCAAATGCATTAAAATTTATGCTCAGTGCGTAATGACTTTGCGACTTTCGAGAGGCAGAATTATTCATGGAAGATCTGAGAGTTTGAAGTCCTATTACGTATGAAAATTACGTCTCAGAATTCATAAATAAAATTTTCAGTAGGTGTCACGCACGTCACAGATTCCAGTTACAGTCATGTGGCCCTTTTTTTACGCGGACGCAAAAAGAGAGGGGTGTTATAAGTTTAACGTGTCTGTCTGTGGTATCGTATCTCCCAAACGGATGAACCGATTTTCGTTTAGTTTTTCATGTGTCATAGATAATTCTATACTGAGTGTTCTTAACCATGTTTCATGAAAATCAGTCGGGTTTAAATTTTTAATTTTGTTCTTATGTTTGTATTAGTCTAGACGTTTTGGGTATTGCCTGTGACTATGTTTTGAATTTTTCTTCTCGGAACCAAGCGACTGCTGAGTAAGGGCATGTTTGGTCTTACCCAGAAAATATATCCGCAGATCGCACAAACATTTGTCCCAAGGCGGGAATCGAACCCGCAGGCTCCTGCGTCGCAGGTGTACGTTCGCCGGCTACGCGACAGAGGTGGCGAAATTCATATGAAAGTTGCATTACCCCTTTAAATCCGTGTAGCGTAGTCATTTTCAGCATAACTCTAGATCTGCGATCTTGTAGAACGCAATAATCGTTCGTCCTAATTTGTTATACCTTAATTGCGCGCCCCGTGGAACTGCGAGCATAATTTAATTAGCGAACGTTTTAGGTAAAAACAAGGAAATGAAAATTAATGTTACGATGTAACGCTCTTAGTTACATAAATTTTGCTGTTGGCTTGTTTGTAGACTTTAGTCGTGCGTCGTGCCCACTCCAATAATTTATGTGTTACTGGTACATTTAAGTACATTTTGTACTGTGTAGTGTAGATATTTGTATTTATTTACAGGAACAAGCGAGGTCAAAGTTAGTAAACAATTTGTTTTTGATAGGTTTGATCTGTTTATAAGCTTCAAAACAAAATTTGACCTTGCCTTCCTCCCTCACGTACACAATCAAGTTTTTCGTCCTTATTCTACCGCCTTAGATTTCTCACAGTTTTTTTATACTCAGTGTATTTACGGATAGATAGATGGCTGTGTGGTGCCGGCTTAGAATTTGCACCACCCCAACTCTTCCCGCAGGTGTCGTAAGAGGCGACTAAGGGATATCCGCCAGGGGCGGGCAGCAGCGCCCCCTACAGAACAATTCTACCACACTACCCCATGCCCAGCGTGCAGATTATGGGCATTACCCCCCGTGAGGTAAAAGCCAAAAAGGCGCTTATCAGGGGGAGGCCTGCGTCCAGCTGTGAACCAATATGGGCTATTGAGGTGAGATGAGATAGATATGTATGATAGATAGCTAGGGCATTTTTTTTACAATTTACATTAAGTAAACTGCAACAAAATAGAACCTAGAGATGGAAAATACAGCAAGTTGCTTGACTGGCTATTAAAATTGTAAAGCGTACGCGAAGCTGCGAAATACTAGTTATTAATATTTAATCTACTAGTTGAGCTACCTGTAGATTGTTTGCAACAGTCTATGGTTTAATTGTTTCAATTACTAGTTCTATTTTTTTTACATAAAATTATTTTATTAAATTACTATTGAAAATTACAATTAGATAAAAATAAACAAATTATTAGAACTAGGTATTTACAACTGAAATAATTGAGCTAACTGCAGACTATTGAAAACAATCTACAATATTAATGTATATAGGTAGGGATTAGTAAGTAGGTAATTAATTATGTAATTTTATTTATAATGAAATTGTAATGTAATCATGAAATATTATTGTTTTGTTTTATTTAAGCTAAGGTTTAAGGGTTTAAAGGGTAGGCCTTTTACCATCATCTCGCATAAGGCCACGTGGTTCGAGTGTAGCTGCGACACTGACGCTGGTAAAAGCCCGATGGATTATGTCATTAATTGAACCATGACGGGACACACGTCCTGCACTAGAGACACATGCCAATGCATGGTGACCAAACTTGTCGACGGTTTCACCACATTGACAACGGTGTGCAACTAGGCAAGGAGAACCTAAACGCAAAGAGGTGGCCACCCGAAATGAGTTATTATCTAAAAGCTCTAAAAGGGTACCTAGATTTTTCGAAGGCAGAATAGCCAAAGTCCTGATTCCCACTCGGAAACGGCGAGTAGACGAGCACGTATATGTTATATGTATATGTTGTATCTATTGATTGTATTATTTAACACACATATTATAAATGCGAAAGTTTGGATGGATGGATCGATAGATGGATGGATGGCTGTTTGTTACCTCTTCACGCCAAAACTACTGAACGGATCGGGCTGAAATTTTGTAAACAGTTAATTCTAATCCTGGAATCAAACATAGGCTACTTTTTATCCCATAAATCAGTTCCCATGGGAAAGAAATCACCTTTAAACGTTTCCATAGAAAGAACGCGTGCGAACCG
Organism: Eupithecia subumbrata; assembly: GCA_949316285.1. Classification (NCBI taxonomy): domain Eukaryota; kingdom Metazoa; phylum Arthropoda; class Insecta; order Lepidoptera; family Geometridae; genus Eupithecia; species Eupithecia subumbrata. The sequence goes on along the minus strand of OX438630.1, from coordinate 10,159,347 downwards.
CGGGCATAAACAACTGAAATAAATGAGTTATTAAACTATCCTTATTCAAAAAGTTCTAATTTGTTTCTGTTATTTGATTTTAATTTTCTTTGTTAATAAAGACATTATTCTGTAAAAAAACTCAGAAACTGAGGCTGACCACACTGAGATTGATCTTACAAGCAACATTTAGGTCATGGTTTCAATGTTGGTATTAGATTTCTAACGTAACGCGCAACTAATACGACCTAATAGGTACGCCTTTTGATAACAGGTCGGAGTTATATTTGTTTCTTGTGGGGTTTTCTTAAGTCCTATAGGTCAAATTCAGCCTGATTTATGCGCCAGTCATGGTCAAGTCATGGAAAATTGGATATCTTGCATGCGCTTCACCCAGAGAAGCCGTGGCGGACATTTGAATGATGACATATTCCACCCATTATACATAATAAATAAAATAAATAAATAAATAAATAATGCTGTACAATTCACACAGCATTATCTAGCTCCAAGCTAAGCAGAGCTTGTGTTATGGGTACTAGATAACTGATATACTTAATACAATACACCACATACATAGATATTTTTTATTAGGTATACATAGAAAACACCCAGACCAACGGAACAAATTTCTGCAGACCGTACACAAATTTGTTCCGAGGCGGGAATCGAACCCGCAACCTCCTGCGTCGCAGGCGGACCTTCGCCCGCTGCGCCACGTAGGTCGTCAATGGCATCCCTACATCTTTCAAATACATAAATAATTTCAATAATAATTTCGATAATATCTCACATACACTTTGTTCTATTTAAATGTAAAGATAGGACACGCTTAATGAAAGACCCTTTACTAAGTCGTATTTTGCACGCATGCATTTTATTTTAAGAGGGCGCATTGCTCGCCCTTTTGTGAAAAGGATAGCATCGGATTTCGCGTTCATAGGAGCGGGAATGAGCATAAGTTTTTGGAACGGCGTAAGCGCAAAAATGATGTTGCATTAAGGCACGAAAGAATTAGTAATAATAATAAAATAACCCATGAATAAAAACAAAAATATTTTCTATATAGGTACCGCATGGTTACTGAGATCTCGACCAAATTAGGTGCAAAACAGTGCACTTTCATTTTTTTTCGTAATTTTTTTCGCCTACTTGTTTACCTATTTAGAAACCGAAGAAAAATGTTGAATTTAATGTAATTCTAGTTTTTACTACGGGGATCCCGTGAGTAATGAGATCTAGGCCTATTTTGACAAGCAAACCTGCTAGGTTCGCCCCTTAATGTATAATCTACCTACATGGGTAAGTGCATTTTGCACGAAGAGAATCAGAAACTTCCATTTTCTTTTTCCGAGTAGGCAACCCTGACTAGACGCACTAACCTTTCCACACGGCAACATCGCGACGATAACTTACGACGCAAGAATCAGTCATGAGTATACACTAGCCAAACTCGGATGTAGAATGTTTGTAAACTATTATTATTATTGAGCCCGTATGATTCCACTGCAGGGCAAAGGCCTTTCTTTCAACCTTCCATTCTTTTCTATTGTCAGCCAATTGTGGCCATTTTTGGTTGTAGGCGTCCAGTTCACGTTTCCATCTCCGCCTTATTTAATATTTGTAAACAATACAATACAAAATACTTTATTGTAGACCAACAAAAATACAATACAAGAGACATTACATAAGACAAACCACGACACAAATAACTCAGTCACTTGCTTGACGTCGAGTTTCAGATATATAATTTTTAAGCAATATTTGTGATAGCAAGCATCTCAAATCCACAAGTAATGTAAATTGTAATAAATTATTTGATTTGATTTGATAAAAAACGCAACAAGTGACTGAATGTTAGGGCGGTTTGTTAATAATAATTCTACATCGGCTTTGGCTAGTGTATAGGTAGTTGCAAATTAGGTACCCGTCAATTTCATGTAAATTGTTCTTTAACGCCCGAATAATCAAACGCATCTCAGATTAATGTATGTCGCAAGTCAGTATATTTGGACAAATTTTCATTGATGACTGTAAAAAATCGAGACTTGAGGTCGCGCGACACAAAACGCGCTTCAAAATCGCGCCTGTAGGGTGGAGGCTTAAATCTGAGTTGTGTTTGATCCTATAATATTAAAAAAACAAAAGTTTGTGAATTTAATCAAAAGTTACCACATATCTCCGTAAATACTTACCAATTTAGATGAAATTTGGTATGTAGAGTTTAGGTTTTAGAAAAACACATAGCTTAATCTAATTTTCAAAAATTTACCTCTGAGGGGGTTAAAAAAGGTGGTAAAGTTTCTATGGAAAATTATAATTCCTTGGTTCGATTCACTCAAAACTCGGTAAAAATAAACTAATATACAGTTATTCTTTTCTTATAAATCGAGGGCATGACTCTTTCCACGATTTTTCTGTAACTCGCGCGGTTTCGGATTTGGCCATCACCGTCGCGCCCTTCTCAAAAAACCACCCTGTATAATGAATTACGTATTTTTTATTACCTCCTCCTCAACCTCAACAGCCTGTATTGGTCCACAGCTGGACGCAGACCTCCCCCTGATAAGCAGTAAAAGATAAAAGCAAATAAGGCGCTTGTTTTATTATTAGTTATTATTTTAAATTTGCTATATATTTCTAAAATTTGTATACGCGGGCGAAGTCACGAGGCGCAGTTAGTCCAATATAAATCATGCTGAGACAAAGACCGATTTGTGACTCAATGCAAAAAAAGGTCTGTGTGTCTGTATTAAACTCTCATTTTACAGCATGTTTTTGTATGTGTTGCAAATAAAAATATTCTATTCTATTCTATCCCACCCAATGTTTGTATGATCTGCAGATTTTTGTTCCAGGTGTTCTGGATGTTATCTATGTATTATAAAAAATATGTATGTAAGTATGTAGTGTATTGTATTAAGTATATCAGTTATCTAGTACTCATAACACAAGCTTTGCTTAGCTTGGGGTTAGATAATGCTGAGTGAATTGTCCAGCATTATTTATTTATTTGTCCTATTCTAATAAAAGATCGCGCGCGATATATTTAATAACTAGTAATGAATTTTTAGATATAATTTTTATGTCTTTATTATTATTAGGTACTAGCTGCATTCTTACTACCCGTTTTCCCGTAGGAATGAAGCATTTTCCCGCAGCAAAAAGTAGCCTATGTTCATCAGGAATAATGTGGGCTACTAATGGTAAAAATAATTTTTCAAATTGGTCCACTAGTTTCGGAGCCTATTCAATACAAATAAACAATCAAATCTTTCCTCTTTATAATATTAGTATAGATAAATCATCTAGTCTAGTTTCAGTGTTAACTTTCTGGCCTTAAGGCAAAAAGTTTCTATAGATTTTTCTTTATCTGGAAATTCCACAGTCCATAATTGCAGGCACTAATTAACTTTATCATAATGTTTAGATTGATAAAAATGAGTTGATTAATTTGATTTCTGATAAGGGGTATGTTTAGCCTTTGTTGTTTGGGATATTTTGAATGTATAGTAGTTTGTATATCTATGAGCATAAATTAGACATAAGACAAATCGCGGGAATTACATAGGGTAGAGTGGGCAAATGAGAGGCCAGAATGGAGAAGATTGGAGGAGGCCTTTGCCACCCGGCAAAAGGACATACAAAAATGGAACAAAAGAGAAATATGTGAACAACAAAGAAGTACTGTCTTGTCTGATTAAAGGCTTATTATTATTATAAATTAGAACCATTTAGTATGGTGCTCACTGACTGACATTCTAAAGAGTACTTTTTTCCATATTGTTTACAAAAACTCACCACCTAAGCTGGTGGTGAGTTTTTGTAAACAATAATAATAATAATGTAAGCAATTTAAGACAGTATAATACTCGTATGTCTAAGTTCTCTTATAAAATAACAACTAACCTTTATCAAATTCCAGTCTCATAGTTGACACTTGGTCGTACAATGCTGCACAAATCCAAGTGAGCATGATGAGCCAAAGTATCAGAGTGCCACGGAGGGCCCAGTGTATTGCACATTTCAATTCAGTTGCTACGTTTGGCTCATGGGGATGCGGTACGGGACCTCTACTACGCTCTCTTCTGCAAAGAGTTCTAATATTTATGCATAGTTTTTACAAAACATCAAACAAATTATTAGCCCAGCAGTGGGACACCATAGGTTAGATAAAAAAATTAGGCACCTGGTTATTTTCTTTTTGCGACTGGGAATAATATCTAACTGTAAGTCTTCAGATTCTTCATCGCTGGACAAGTCCAGGAGTCTAAAGTTTTCCTTATTGACTCTAGATGGTGCAGACATTTTTTTGGCTTCATAAACATATGGATTCACTAAGCTAGGTATGTAATTTAGTGCATTCCTGAGGCACTTCAAGTCAGTAGAACCCTCAGACTCAGAGTAAAACAAATTATTATGAAATTGAGGTTAGGTAAATATTTTTAAAACTTGATAACAATTATGTTCAACAAATATCTCCAGTTATTTTCGAAGCAACAGCAGGAAAAGGTTTACACAGAATTGATGTGATAAAACTGAAACATATAAGTCTAACGCAATTAATCAAAAAACAACAACAATCAAATGATTTCAACTTCAACTTTTTGTTAAATGGCTTCTGCAATCAAATGATTTATTGTGATCGAAAGATGACTGACTGACATGACATCAATGACATGCAATGAAATTCAATCAAAGTCATTTTATTTAACGTCTTCTTGACTGGTAATGTCAAAAACAGCAAAAAGCACTTGGACGAGCGAAATAACTCCCATAAAAGCCTCCACACACAAAAACCGTTGCCGGTAAACGAACGATTCGAACTCAAAACCCAACAAACTGTTTACAATACCGTCAATACCTAAATAACATTTGGGGCCCTGGGGATCTGCAAAAATACTGGTAATAATAAAAAAAAATAGGTTTAGTACCTTAACCAGGTTGCAGAGAAAATTAAACATTACACAATAGGTATACCTATTAAGCCATACGACACTACGACTATTCGAGGCACCGCGCTGCCGCCCCGCCGCCGCCGCTCCGCCACCCGTGCCGCTTGCGCGTGACTGAATGATTTATTTTGTAAAAATGCCAATAAAAACTTTATAATTTGTTTACTTACTACTAAGTTTAAAATCACATTTAACCCTTTCTCTGAACTTTGTTAAAACGCCCCCCCCCCCCCCACCCAAATGCAATCTTGGATCCGCCCCTGGCATTACGCATTTTTCTTTGCACTGCAGTGACGAATTGCAATGCAGAACGTTCGTTTTCTGTACGCAAAAGGATAAAGAATTTAAAGAATTTACGTTTCACTAACCGCTAAAATCAACGCGGGTACTAGAGTACCCGGTTTAAAAAACTGCTCAAAAACAACGTGGGTACTATAGTACCCGATTATGAATTTCAACGTCACTTGTCGTAAATTGTTCTATCCTGCTTTTTCTAATAAGAATAACCGTATTAAAGGAGTTCCATCCCATTCGCACTTATTTGAACTTCATTCCAAGTCATGCCAACATAACAAACGGTTCGTAAACGTCACGGAAAAAAATAAACAAAACAGTCCATTTTGCCTGTTGACAATTTTGTATTGGTTTTGAAAGCTTGTAAATAAATATTTTTTTACAATGGAATGTTTTGTTTTGTTTTTTTCTGCTTCAGATTGAATTTATTTATTCATATAAAACATCTAAAACATAATTTATCCCTTCATTTTTAAAATAAAAATAATTGTATACAATATGCTTTTTTTTTTTGAAGTTGAAAGTTCTGATCTATTTTATTTCGTAATACACTTTCACACTCGTACAACTCGTACAAACTATGTGTCATTCAAAGCGCCAACTCAGTCTCAACAAAAAACATACACACAAGAAGGGTCTAATTCCAAGGAGTTGAGTAGTAAATAGCCTCTAAGTGCCAGATGTCGAATCGCGCGCCGGCCGAAAAAATAACGGTCGCCGCGTGTTGATTAGACGCGCGCGAGTCGCGCGGGACTCGTTTACTCCAGCGGTTAGAGAGAAGAACGCTACAACAGCTTAGCTGTTCTGAATGTAGAAGCTGAGTTGACAGACGCTATAAGTTATGACAGCGTCAATGACGATTTTGCTAACCAATTTGTACATAGAAAAAAAACGTAAATATTTACCTAAGTGATAATATGGTTCATTTTTAGGATTTTTTTACATATTATTTCACACTACATACCAGGTTTATATGAAGGGGGCGGCAAAGCTAACTGGCCCGGGGCGCCAAATCCTTAAAAACGCCTCTGCGGACGGTAGCCGAGCCAGGCGTGGCGTTCGCGGTGCAGATGTCTTCACATTTCAGGCGTGCGAGAGCCGTGGCGGGTCGCGGAGGCGTTTTGGATTTGGAGCCTCGTGTGTGTAGGTCACGGGGCGTCACATTATTGTAAAGATGTCCTTTTTTTAATGTAAAGATGTAATTTTTATATTTTTTTACGGCAATCGTGTAAACAACGATGTGGCTGTACTAGTACTATCAATTATTCGGTATAGTCCATTTTATTTAGCGCCTTATTCGGGTCACCAAGCTAAAATTTTTGTAAATAAATACAACTCGTAACTCCGCTAGTAGCATGCCTCCGCACCGCGACGCGTGGCGTGCGCTCTGTGTGAAGACACTCCTTATATTTATATATACTAGCTGAAATACAGCATTAACACGTCACGCCTCCGCCTCGCCACCGCGCCCCCACGGCTCCGCGTCGCGCACGCCGACTGTTTGTGTCGCTGAGCCGGCCCGCCACGGCGGCCGTGCATCGCTTAGTCACCGCCTGCGGTGTGTGTGTAGTCTTTCATATTCAAATAAATTCATATGATAAAACTCGCATGCAAGGAACATTATGCTCGCACGCCTTCGCCTCCGGCTCGGGCACGGCTTCTGTGTGTGGAGGCTTTCAATGGCATTTTTTTTTCAACTCCTGTCATTCTCGGAACACGAAACAGTTTGTACTTCAATTAAATAAACTTCAATTAAGCCAATAAATGTCATTTTCATTTGTCAAATTCACAATACAAAAAAAAAGTTCGGACTTGACAGATTGACTGACAGATAGACAAGACGACAGGAGACAGTTCGAATTTCACCATCGCCATGGATGGATCATGTTAGCAAATTTAATTTATTTTTTCTGCTAATTTTAGTTGTTAAAGTATGCTCAAAATTAACTCTCTAACGAAAGAAAAATGGAGCTTTGTTTTTTATCTAGTGTGGTTTACATTCTTGATTATATCGGCGGTGTCGATGTTCGGTGATGGATTTCTTCTATCCCGCAAAACTCTCAGCGATGTGACTGATTGTGTGCCTTTGGAGAGGTTCGACTGCAACGGGCATGAGAGGGAGAAACCTGGGCTGGACAAGTGTAGTCAAGATGAAAAAATCCGACGCATTTTAGCTGTGCCGGGCGGGCCTTTGGCTTGCACGCCTGTCAGGAACCGGGTGGTGTTCTTACTCGTGGACGCCCTTCGATACGACTTCGTGGAGTACAATGAGAATATCCAAGAGCCGCTGCCTTACCAAAACCGTCTGCCTATAATGCGGCAGACTTTGGACAAATGGCCTGAACGTACGCGTTTGTTTCGGTTCATGGCGGACCCTCCAACCACCACGTTACAGCGCGTTAAAAGTTTGGTCACTGGCTCGCTACCAACGTTTATTGATGCCAGCTCCAACTTTGCTGCTATGGAATTGCAAGAGGATAATGTCATTCACCAGGTTCATATGATTTTTTAATAATAAGTCCTGCTTTTACAAAAACCTGAACTTTATTTATCAAGTTAATAACTTCTATTTCTGACATAACATTGTTATTTTACAGCTAGTGAAAGGAGGAGGCAAGGCAGTGTTACTAGGAGATGACACATGGGGTAAATTGATACCAGGAAAATGGCTACGCTCACATGCAATGTACTCCTTTCATACATGGGATCTTGATACTGTTGATAAAGGTATAGAGACTTAAAAAATATATTACTAACTGAACTGAACTATATCCTACAGGGTAATTATAATTATCCTTGCCAAAATGATAGCTTATGAAACCAGTATATCCTAAGAGAAAGTTGAAGTTCAATTATTGTTAAATAAATAAATAATGCCAGCTAATCCACACAGCGTTATCTAGCCTCAAGCTAAGCAGAGCTTGTGTTATGTGTACTAGAGTGCTTGTTTCTAAGTTCTTACCACCAACTGACCCATAATGAGCATCTGAGCAAAGTCACTAATCAAAGTATTAAATTTCAATGACCTCTAGACATCACTGAGATACTTACTGATTTTTATTATGATTTTAATTTTACAGAAGTGGACTCTAAAATATATGATGAACTCACAAATGATGATTGGGATATCCTTGTGGCCCACTATTTGGGTGTAGATCACGCAGGCCACCGATATGGACCAATCCATAAAGAAATGACTCGGAAACTCGATGAAACAAACTTGCGATTGGAGAAGATTTTACAAATATTACCCCCTGATGTATTGCTTTATGTTGTCGGTGATCATGGCATGACTGAGCATGGTAAGATTATTATAATATTTACAAACCATTCATTGATATTTTAAATTTTCAGCTGGACAGCTCTCACAATAGAGTAAAGTAAGGGCATTGTGAGAAGTTTCTCACAATTATTACTATTAGTTAGCCATTGCTGTTCAAAAGCCTACATTTTAATGTGTGCCACCAATGTGGCATAAAAGCCAACCAATTAATCTCACACAATAAGTAACAAATACTATTCAGTTGACTCTTAAAGTTTCAAATTTTACAAAATAACACCTCCAACTTTGTTCACTATAATTTTATACCACAATTTAGTAGTAATCTATGGTTCACATTGTTTTAGACTCACAAGGGATTCAATCTGGTAGGTGAATGTAGTAGAGCTTTCTTTTTGTAGCTTTAAACTGTGTTTGAAAATCTGCTAATGTGTGTGATTCTAAAGCATAGTGTTTTGTTAATGTTATTTAATTATGTATATGTTTTGCCCTTTACTATAGAAATAAGCTAACAATTTTATATAGTTTAAGTATAGTTTATTCTTACAGAATAAGAATAAATTCAACTTTTGTAAATTGTATTATTGTGTTGAATGGTACCATTAAAATTATTTAATCATGCAATAAAATGCTTAAATACATTATTATTGGTGTTCTGTTGTAAGGTGTCAAAAGCATTTTGATTTCAAAGATGGTTTTCTAGCTTTATGATTGTTCAGAGGTTATTTAACCAAGCCAAACTTTTTCCCGAAAAAAAAAACCAGTAGTTTATTTTACCAGTCCTAACAAGCATCCTATGAAGGTACTCATTTCATTCATGGGATCTTGTAGGTAACTGTTGATAAAGGATCAAGCATGCATCTTAAGGTCATGCGTGAAACAAAAATGGTTTTTACTACTATGTAGGTACTACAAGTAATTTATATAGCAGAGAAGTTTTATGCATCCATTGTAAGTCATTTGCTATGAATTTTTGCTTATTCAAACTTTATCAAATGTAGGTTCTAGTATATCAACATAATGTTGATTTGAGTTATAAATCTGTTAATGTCAATAGACTCCAAAATGGGATCATAGTAAATATACAATGTGCCCAAAACTTCTATCTAAATTACATATAGAAATAAGTAAAAACCAGATATTTTTTCAAGAGTGACCAACCACATTCAGCTTATCAATTACTGTATGATCGTCATCAATAGAGAATAAATCTTTTTATCATCTTATGTGATTCACACTCATCCCTTAATTTTTCTCTAGGTGACCATGGTGGGGAAAGCAAGGCTGAGCGCACAGCAGCTCTCTTCGCCTACAGCGCTGCAGGTCTTGGAGACTCCGACGCCCCGATCGGTATGGAAGTTGGTCAGACAGACCTAGCGCCCACATTAAGCGCAGTATTTGGACGCCCGCCGCCCGCGCCCTCTCTAGGAAACGTACTGTTTTCCGTGCTACCTAAGACCTCTACTATACATAAGCTGCTGCATATTACCAATAATTTGAAACAGGTCAGTCGAGTCTCCTTTTAGTAAAGTAACATCAACAGCTATTTTCCACCTCTTAGCGGACATATGTCTACTGCAGAATGCCTCCCCTAAATGAGGGTTTTACCAATAGCACCACGCGTGGCAGGCGGATTGGTGATAGCGAGGAAGTTTTCACAGAAGGAAGCCTTCCTTCCTGACGACACGAGCTGGACGGGTCGGTTCTTACCCACAGATGGGTAAAGGTTTATGTCTCCCTCTCTCTACGTTTAATATGCGATTCGCCTCGGTTCTGCGCCAGTCTTTGTAACACGCTCCCGCGGTCTTTAGACAATTATATTTTATTTTATTTTCCTTATTAGATTTACTAATGATTTCATACACAGAGTTCTTACATCTTTGAATATTATAAAAATACCAACATGCGAGAACAAGTAGAGTTACATAATAAATAACTATGAATTATTGATATGTGCACAAACTGCTTTTAAGTAAATACCACTTGCATAATATATTAAGGTAGGTAGTAGTCCTTAAATAATGTAGCAGCATATGCAACTCAATTTATATCAATCAATTTAGTTGTATTGTATTTGATTAACATTTACCTTTCTAATTTCAAATAAACTGACAGTCAGTCTATTAAATACCTACCTAAATACTTAATTGTATGTTAAGTATTTAGGTATATCATTTTACATTTGATGACATAGCTTCTACTATGCACATTCATTATGTAGAGGTTGCTTAACCTAACCCAGTTTAACTGTTAAATTCTTACCTCGACGTCATAGTGCTAAAAGGTCTCTAAACGTATTCATTATCATTCACTTTTTCTAAAGCCTGGTACTGACCGGTTGTACTGGGCGTAATGTACCATTCACAGCGAAACGTCACACCGTGTGCTAAAATCTGTACAGGGAAACCCGGTGCTCGCGACGAGCAACGCGACGGCCGGGTTTCCCTGTACAGACTGTATAAACGCCAGTGCCGGATTAGCCTACAAGCAAACTAAGCAATTAAATAAATAAATAATGTTGGACAATTTCACACAGCATTATCAGCCCCAAGCTAAGCAGAGCTTGTGTTATGAGCACTAGATAACTGAGATACTTAATACAATACACTACATAGATAGATATTTTTTATTATACATAGAAAACATCCAGAACACCCTGAACAAATATCTGCAGATCGTACACACATTTGTCCCGAGGCGGGAATCGAACCCGCAATCTCCTGCGTCGCAGGCGGACCTTCGCCCACCGCCACACAGAGGTCGTCAATTCGTCAATTGCTTAGGGCATCACGTGTTGGGGGCACCAGAAATAAATATGCTAAAAACGTTGGACTTAAAAACTATTTTCCGCAAATTTAATGCCAAAACAAAACAAAATTAAAATTTTTAAAAACCTCCCCGACAGATTTTCATGAAACATGGCTAAGAACACTCAGGATAAAATTATATATGACGCAAAAAAACTAAACGTAAATCGGTTCATCCGTTTGGGAGCTACGATACCACAGACAGATACACAGATACACAGACATACACGTTAAACTTATAACACCCCTCTCTTTTTGCGTCTATAAATGATTTGGTTTTCATTGTATGTAATATCTCCATGTATTTTCAATTATGGATAGGCGGGCCCCACAGGCATGGATTGCTTAGGGCATCAAGAAGTTTTAATCCGGCACTGACGAACGCTCGCTGTCTGCCACCGTGTGTGACAGGTTACATTACGCCCCATAACATCGGCCTGTGCCCGGCTATAGACATTAAAGGATCGGCAACACGCGTGTAAAATGTCCCTGATGATGTTGCAGGCGTCCTTACTATGGACGCCTCTGGACTCCATACTCAGAAAAGATGATGACAAAAAAGCATTTAAGAAACATGTTCATAAAAACCTATCAAAAAAAGGTTTAAATTGTATCAATGACTATATTAATTACAAAAAATCCTGGGCTGATTAGTTAACCTTAATTTTTAGTTTTTAAGACAAAGCTACTTTACAGCCGCACTCATTTTAATTTATATTTTGATTATTTAAACTTATTATTATTCATGGTCTTTTTACAGCCATTCATTTTATTTTATTGTTTTATGATTATTATTACTATTAATTGTTGTAACAATATTTTATTTTGTAGCAATTTACTTGACCAATTGTGAATTTACGGTAAATAAATAATTTGATTTGATACTCTGCTATAGGTAACCGTTTTCCATCAGGCGGGCCGCATATTATGCCAATTTGCCACCTTGGTGGTTTAAAAAAATATATAGGTATCTTGTGACAACTTTAAACACAGCATTACTATCAGTTGTGTTAATCTTTAACTAAATAACAGGTGATTACAACAGATCTCTATCATTTCAGATAACACAGTATCTAGTACGGTACGGTGAGGAATCTCAGCAAATATCTCTTGATAGGCTGGCCCAGTTGATAAATGCTACGCGGGATCAACTTGATAAGGCTTCTGTCGTTCAAACGAGTGCTGAGTTGGATGCCTATGCTGCTGACGTTAGGTTGGTATTTTTAAAATCACGTCACATCACACTAATTCTTCTTCCACTCGTGGATAAATAATTTAAGTGAAGAGAAAATCAATAATTAACACTTTATTTCTTATTTGATATTTATGGGTATTTTTTTCGACTTTTTCAAAATATTTCAAAAATTGAATTGAAACCTACAGAAATTTCAGAAATTGTTTTGAAATGTACAAACATTTGATACCCCACTTGTCCGTGAAGATCTCTTTAAATTTCGACATCACAATTTGTACCTACATAAAAATTTTATATTCATTTTGCATAAACTTTTCTTTAAATCTGTACCTATAGGCACACGAAACGTATTATTATTTTAAATTTCAAGTTTATAGCTGCGGTAGTTGCTGAGGTATTAAAGAGAGAAAAAATGACACACAAAGCGAGATCATAAGGGTTTCGCAACCGGTCTCGAATCCCTAAAAAGCAGAGCTAGTGTGGCGTTAGAACCATCATGGATGTATTGAGATTTGTATTTTTCATTAGATCCAGTTTGGAAAGTGTGGGTATATTAATAACTATGGGTACCAGACTCTAAATTAAAATATTTGATACCAGATGACTCATCTTCAAATACATAATACGCCCAGACAAAGAATGAACAAGTAACTCAGCAAAATATATAACATGCAAATAACATGCAAATTCGCAAAGTCACAATGATTGGAATTTGATGAATGTTAGCTTCCTAGGCAAATTCATTACCCTGTAAAGTTGACCCCAATTCTACGACTTAAATTTGCATTGTAAACATTGCCGTCTGTTTCGGAAATGACATAGACACCTTATTAAATACACGCCGTTGCATGCACAAACAAACAACGATTCACATACGAACAAAGACCATAAATTAGGGCATGCATGAGTCATATTAATTACTTGATTTTTGTTCCAGGGCATTAATAGACGACATCCGCGGCATTTTCCGCGAGGTGTGGGTGGAATTTGACTCTCTATCCATGCTCAGAGCATTGCTACTAATGTTCATAGCAATATTCTTCAACTGGCTCATCACAGAAGGCATACCAATGGACAGCCTACCCGCTATATTCGCTAGCACATTCGTATCAACGGGCATAGTTTGCATGGGGTCATGTGTAGTGCTCTGTTCTGTGGCATACCACTTCGAGATAATAGAAAGCTTTAAACATGCCATTTTTCTAAGCATAGGCTTGGTATCGGGGGCTATGACATCGGTGTTAGTTATCCTACACTGGGATGGTATATCGGATAGGTGGTATAACGGTAGATCGCCGTCTCACGAGCGGTTTTCGAGAACTTGCTTAGTTGCGTCCGCGGCCGCTTTGGCATCTAACAGCTTCATCATCGAAGAGGGCGCGTGTCTTTCCTTTCTAGCGTTGACCGTTCTAGGTTTGATGGCGTGGAACATAGCTACGATTAAAGCGGCTGTTTTATGGGTTAGCTGTGGGGTAGTGCTAGCTCTGAGTAGGAACTACCGAGGTTGTAGGGAGGAGCAAGGGGAGTGTTGGACGGCCGGAATGGGGGTTCCTGCAAGGCAAGCTAGCCGAGCAGCTTTGGTGCTGGCTTTGGGTTCTGTAGCGGCGGCAGTGGCGGTCGCTAGGAAGCATTTGGGTTGGAGAGGACACGGGGTAGTCGTAGCTGGGTTGTTGGCTTGCGCGCACTGGGCTACAGGATGGGGAACGCTAGGCTCGCTCAGCAGGTCGCGCCTCCTGGCTAGACTTTCATGGCTAGTTATCGGCACTATGTTCTTGCTACTGTGGAAACGGGATAGTAGTATAACTCTACTTTTGTCGGTGAATAGTCTACTTCTCTTTGTGGGGAATACGTTGGTGCTGGGGGCGGCGTTTGCGCCGTCGGCTGTGCTGGCGGTTGTTGCGGGTTTCTTGGCGCTGAATATGGTTGTGATGCTGAAGAATGATGGGAATTCTAAGTATTGTGAGTATAATTTTGTAACTGCACTAGCTCTTGCACGCGGCTCCGCTTGCGTGGTCCTGGATAAATGTAGTCATAGCGTGAAAAGCACGCTAAGATTTTTTTATGTTATTTATTATGGTGAAAGTGGACGCCTGTTTACAGTTTGTTTAATGACTTCAGGTTGCTATGCATTTCAAAATATGCGCTCTTTTAGTAACTTCAAATCATATTATTTTTGAAAGTGCGTTCATTATTAATATTATCCAAGACAGCACAGAAGACAAGTTTAGTTATTGAACAATTGTGGTCTAGACTTTTTCTGTCTTCTTTAAGCTAGCTATTATTATTTCCTATTCTTAATCAAAAATCTTCCTATTATTCCCTAGAAGTAAGCGCATTAATTTATTTGTCTGCTGTTTCCAACGTTGTCGGCCTTTTCAGCCCGTTGCAACGCGAGCGTGGCCTGCCTATGGGCCCTACTAGCATCCTATCAGTACTACGGCACAGGACATCACGCTACTTTGGGCCATGTGACCTGGAGTCCTGCCTTCCACGCGGGCGATCCTAACTATCTGGGGCCGGAGGTGGCGCCTATAGTAACTGGAGCGCTTGTTTTGATGAACCAGTTCGGTAAGTGGTCTATATTAAAGGCATTCATAGCGTTCTATCAGTACTACGGCACAGGACATCACGCTACTTTGGGCCACGTGACCTGGGGCCCTGCCTTCTACGCGGGCGATCCTAACTATCTGGGCCCGGAGGCCTATAATTAAGGGCGCTTGTTTTGATGAACCAGTTTGGTAGGTATTCGTTATTAGATCCTGGAGTAATAACTAGATGTCGCCACTAGAAATTAGATCGCGCTATCGAAGCGTTCCAGGCTTAAAACGACATTCCAGACCCAATTTTCTGCTACACAGAATTTGAATTTAGTTTTTTAAAACACACCAAATTATTGTAAAAAAACATCCAAATGATTTGTTTGGTTTGTTATTTGGTTGGTTCAGGTTAGTTGACTGTCCTTCAAGTCAACTTGCAAAAGAATAAATTGTGTTTTCAGCTATTTCAGAGAAAAATCTGATTACCCGTTCTTTTGTTATATGGCACTAGCTTCTGCCCGCGGCTTCGCTTGCGTATTTGCGGTATAATTAGTAGCCTATTATCTAAGTTAGGCTTTGCTCTAAACGTACACCGAATTACATCCTGATCTGTTCAGTAGTTTTGGAGATCCTAGGTCACAAAAATTTCACATACTTTCGCATTTATAATATTAGTAGGATTTATCAATCATAAGCTTTCGAAATTTTACCAGTTTACTTAAAAAATGTTTTTTTTTTGTCAACAGGCATGCCGTTGCTATTCGGCGCTTCAGTTCCCCTTCTGGCGCTGTGGAACGACAACGGCGCTTCCAGCCCTCGCACGCAGATGGTAGCCGTATTCTCTCTGTGCCTCAAGTTTGCACTCTGCTTCGCTATTAGGGTAAGTTGGATCTGAGGCTACGGACACGTAGTCAGCGGGCGCTGGGCGGCTGCGGCGACGACGGCGCGTTTCAATGCATAGATTTATATATAGGAACTGGCCCTGAAGGTAGCGGCGCTGGTTGCGTTACCGCGCCGCTCCTCCCGCCGCCGCTCGCGCCGCCGCCCCGGAGTGCAATCGCTGACTTCGAGACCGAGGCCTAAGGCCTTATTGTATACAAACATACCTCAACCTCAACAGCCTGTATTGGGCAACTGCTGGACGGCTTTTATCTCATGGAGGTGCCGGCTTAGAATTTGCACCACCCCAACTCTTCCCGCGGGTGTCGTAAGAGACGAATAAGGGATATCTGCCAGGGGCGGGCAGCAGCGTCACCTGCAGAACATTTCTACCACCGAACTGCGATCCCCAACCCGCATGCCCAGCGTGGGGATTTTGGGCATTACCCCCATGAGATAAAAGCCAACAAGGCGCATATCAGGGGGAGGCCTGCGTCCAGCAGTGAACCAACACAGGCTGTTGAGGTTGAGGTAAACATTGTAGTGGTCGCAGGGAGTCGATGGATAGAGGCGGCTCAGGACTGCTATTTGTGGCGTCGTCTGGGGGAGGCCTATGTTCAGCAGTGGACGTATACGGACTGATGATGATGATGATGATTTTGAAAATAAGCACACTATCATTGCCGATTTCGTCATTTCCAGACGTAAAACCAAATAACCAAACCTTTTCGACCTATTTGACGACCGATGTGGCGCGACGGGCGAAGGTCCGCCTGCGGCGCAGGAGGTTGCGGGTTCGATTCCTGCCTTGGGACAAATGTTTGTACGATCTACAAATATTTGTTTCGGGTGTTCTGGTCGTTTCTATGTATAATAAAAAAATATGTATCTATGTATACTAAAAAAATATCTATCTATGTAATGTATTATATTATGTATATCAGTCATCTAGTACCCATAACACAAGCGCTGCTTAGCTTGGGGCTAGATGATGCTGTGTAGATATTCCAGCATTATATATTTACTAGTATTTTATAAGTGCGCGAGCTGCAAGCAGCTCGCGGCGGTGGCTGTCACAGGGCGGGGTGGGCTCTGGGGGGGCAAATCTCAAAAAGTCGGGATTTTCCCCAAGTCACCCCCGACCCCTCTACACGATTCCGCAAAAAAAAACATACCTTCCCATCCACCATCAGGGAGAACAATCGTGTCAATGAGTCAGTCAGTGAGTCAGTCAGTCAGTCAGTCAGTGGTAATCGAGCTTTATATATTATCATTTTATTTATTCGTTCGTTTACAGATATTCGCCAGCGCCTTCTCAGCTACCATCCACTGCCGGCACCTCATGATCTGGGGAGTATTCACTCCTAAGCTGATCTTCGAGGCTGGAGCCTGCGCCGCCGCCCTCGCTGGTACGATCCTAGGCGCCGCCCTCACCGCATGGCATTTACCGACCACGCATAGATCTAGTTGACGAAGATAGATATTAAAATAGATATTTATTATGACTAGTTACTTAAAGCTCGTCAAAAGTTTCGCATTAATTTAAATAGTATTCGTGAGTGTACTTATTCTAAGTATTTTCGCCGATCTATCGTTCATTTTCTTTTTTTTTAGAGTTCCGTACCAAAAAGGAAAAAAAGGAACCCTGATAGGATTACTTTGGTGTCCGTCTGTCAACCCCTTTTTCTCAGGAATACGTGGAGGTAGTGAGTTGAAATTAACATCGAATACTCAAGTTCGTAACCTAAGTCCGTAGCACAAGTAAAGGGAAAAATTCCAAAACCGTAAATTACTAAAACCTATAGGGTACTTCCCGTTGACCTAGAATCATAAAATTTGGCAAGAAGCAATAAAGGGAAAAATCTGAAAACCGTAAATTTGTTGTTTATTAGCAAAAAACTAATATATTTTGATTCTTCGCTGGACCAAAATATACAGGGTACCTATTTCCTGTTGACCTAAAATCATGATATTTGGCAAGAAACAAGGTCTTACAATAATACCGAATCCTTAGTGCGCGTCCGACTCGCACTTGACGTTTTATTTGCGCAGCCAATGACTAGCGAAAATAGAATGAGTGAAACACACACGAATACATCTGGATCGTTCCGTAGTGCTCTAACCATTTTAGCAACAAGAGCTAAGCCATATTGGCTTGAAACTTTTGATGAACTGGTTTCTTCGAATACATATTAATACTTCTCATGTGACTTAGTTTCTGGTGACAACATCAACAACGCACAAATGCGTGTCAAGATATTTTTTACCGATAACATTGAATTTTCAATGGCAGTTTAGTTCTGAAAACGAATCTTAATGCACCTTCTGCGAGCATTAACAAAGTTTGCCAGAAGCTTAGTTAATTTGTTTGAGATGGTTTAACGATGTTAACCTAATGTTAATTGAAATAAAATAAATTAAAATACAAATGATAAACAAAATGTTGACAAAACTTTTAACGTGCACTGATATTATTATGATTGAAATCGTAAGGTAGCTTGCATGTTTATAGTTTAGCGTCAGAATTTTTCTTTGAGAATCCGAGTTTTCTGTACTTGATATATAGCATAATATTGTGTGAAATAAAATCTGACCAGATATTTTAGTCGTGGTTGAAATTGTAATTCATAAAAGATGTTAACCCACGAAAATTTAAATGCACTGAACACCTTCATTTTTTGTAACTTTTAGAGAATCGGGCGATTATAGATGCGAAGCTAGCGTCTTTTTTATGTCGGCCTATACTGTCCACTTCCGGGCAAAGGCATCTTTAACACTGCTATTACGTTATTGCCCTGTAAGACCCTATTCACACCGGGATAGCAGAGGCGCTGCAGCGCTGCAGGCAGTTGTCTTGCTTAGCAGACAATCCTATTTAGTTTAGTGGCACTAGTATCGCTTCTCTAATATTGGCGCTGACTATGAGAGTATAAAATCTGAGATCTGTACAAATATTTTATGCAACTTATTTATTTATTTTAAATAAATAAAGAATAACCTATACTATTATTCTTAGAACAATTCAACTCTTCTAAAATAATAGAAAAGTAATGTTACTGCTAAGGTAGTTACTATAGGATTATGATGATGTATTGATTGTTTTTAAAATGGATTGTTGGACAAAATCAAATAGTATTTAGTTCAAAATAAATAAGCTTTATGGAAGCTAACCTTATATGTAGCAAAGGCACTTTATCAATAAAATTAAAGCTGCTCTTTCACTTTAGGTTTTTCCATTGATTTGGGAGTAATTTCATATTAGTCTTTTTTAATGAAGCATTGCATTTATGCAGTAAGTTTTTTTATTGCTAACGTGCCTTATATTTATGTAAATTCAGCTTTGTGCTACTATTAATAAAGCTACAAACAGATTGCACCAACTTAAGCGACGCATTATGAGACGAAGCTTGAATTTGTATGAAAACTGAAGGGCATAGAAACGCTTATCTATCGTAAGCCACGCCATCCGACGTTTCCCACATAGCGGCGCGTACGTCGCGTGGCGTAAGGTCAGTCTGTTTCTAGCGTATGTATTAAGATATTGTGAACGAAGTATTAAGTTTGTTGTTGTTTTTAAACGTGCAATTTGTACCCAAAGCATTTTATTAATAAATGTAGTGAGTTGTGGCAAATTAGGTTTGTGAAGATAAGTAGGGAATGTAGTATAACTTAAATGTACACTTTTTGTATAAAAAAGGGTATGTATAGAAAGTGTACAATGAAGTTTATTTTTAGACTTTTCAATAAGCACTGCCATAATTGTCTCAGATTGTAGATATTTATATAGATGTTGCTTAGGTAATACTTCCGAAAATATTGGGCAGAGGTAATTATTACTATCTAGTTAGATGAACAGCCATTCACCAAGCTGCTCGCGCTCGCCTAGTATGTCATCCTCAGTTAACACTCATTGCCCAAGACGCACAAATGTCGGTCTGCGGCAACCCGTGGCGGAGGCGCGCCCCTGCGGGTCGCACCTCCGCGGCTGGGCAGTGAAAGGGTTAAAGAATCTTATTGTGCTAAGCAACATCTATACAGGGTTATTGGTAATTCACTGACACAGCTTGAACTACCACCATCACCACGTTTGTGGAGACGCCAGGTCTTCATTCTTAAATTTGGTGTTGGTTGTATAGGTCTTCATTCAATAATCGTTTTTAGAGGATATTTATTTATTAATGAAACTTAGCTTAAAAACGGCTCTGTCCTGAGTTAACAGTGGCTGTGAAAGATCTGTCTTTAGTACTTCGTTGGGTGTCGGACCAAATGTGTTTTTTCATTTTGTATCAGTGGTGATTACTTAGAAAAAAAATATGGCGTCTTCACGAACGTGTTCATGATGATGGGCAGAACCTACGCAGTGTCAGTGAATAAGCCTCAACCCTTTATATTTTATTCTTGAATAACTGTTGACTTGCTATTTTGTAAATAACTGACACGATTGTTGAAGTATTTTGATATTTGTACAAAATGTTGTTCATTCATGTACATAGTTAAGGTGAGAAAAGTATTAAAATTAAATTTTAAAAAGTTCAAATTATTGGTTATGTTTCATGACGCTTTTGCATTACTTAGAACTATGTGATAGCTACGTAGCTAAAGCCAGACTCAAAGCGTTGACATGATTAGAGTCTGCTCGGACATGGCTCCGACCTAGTGAACTTGTAGTAGTAGCTTCAAAATCAAAATCAAAATCAAAAACTCTTTATTTCCATAAATACAATAAATGTACACTTAGAAAAGGTCAAATTATAAAACTATACACTGACACGGAAATAAAGTGATATTTTTGATTTCTGTCGCTTCGGTATGTAGACCAAAGTAAAGAAGCGACGAAGAAACCTTTAGCCTGTTAGTTGTTATTCTTCGAGTTGGAGCAAAACCCGTTCCAAGCTTTTTTATCTTCTAGATAATCTGATATTTTATAGTAAGCCTTTTTGCACAGCAAGGTTTTGACAATTTGTTTGAATTTATTTACTGATAATTGTTGCAACTCACTAGGAGTTTTGTTGTAGAAGCGTATACATTGCCCTTTAAAAGATACATTAATTTTGTGTAGCCTAGTTGTGGGCACAGCGAGTTTATGTTTATTTCTGGTATTAAAGTTATGTTTATCACAATTTTTAGGGAACAGATTTTTATTTCTATGAGTGTACAACAAGTTTTCATAAATATATTGACATGGTACTGTCATTATGTTTATTTCTTTGAATTTATCACGCAGGGATTCTCTGGGACCCATATTATAGATTGCACGAACAGCTCTCTTCTGCAGCACAAATACGGTGTTAATATCTGCAGCGTTCCCCCACAGCAGTATGCCATAAGACATAACACTATGGAAGTAGCTGAAATAGACTAGTCTAGAAGTATCAACGTCTGTAAGATGACGGATTTTTTTGACTGCATACGCTGCAGAACTAAGTCTCTTCGATAGCTTATCTATGTGTGGGCCCCATTGAAGTTTACTATCTAAGGTTATTCCTAAGAATACTGTACTGTTTACAATTTCTAACGTTTCTCCTTTTACGTTTACATCAATCTTAACGTGTTTTACATTCATACCAGTGTACTAGGATAGATAGCTGTTATAAAGCCGGGTTTTCACTATACGAGTCTTCTCGGACCGAGACGAAACTGTGAACTTTGTGGAGTGAACGAAGACAAAATTAAATGCCACGCTAATTAACTCGTGACGTGTCAACCTAATTCCGAGTGGAGTCAAACGATCTAGCTCGTATGAGCGCACTCGGTACGAGAGTACCCGTAAAGTAAAAACCCGGCTTTACCTATCCATAGCTGATATTAGATATCATAGATCACTCGGATTATATTATTATAATTATTCACGGGTATTTATCGCGTTTATTTAGCTATTTTTTCGACGTTTCAACAGGTTTACACTCTGTCATGGTCACGGGATGACTGAAGACCTTCACAAACGTCGGGAGAAATGGCTAAATAAACGCGATAAATAATTATATTAATGTGTTCTGATCGGATTATATTCTTAGTTAACATCGAAAAATGTCATGAGAAGCTTGGTTGTTGTGAACTATACTAGGCACCATTTTGTTTTCCTACTCTTATACGAGCTAGCTCGGAAAAGTAGAACGCGGTCCGAGTCTACTTGGACGCCGTACTCTCGAGTGTGCTTGGATTAGGGGCTGCCACAATACGAGCGTCCCGAGTAGTTTCCGAGTCCACACTGACCATGTCAACACGGCTTTAGCAGCTGATGCGTCAAATCTATACCTATTGATGGGTATCTATGGGTCAAAGATTTAAATCGTTGGATACGCCCTGAGACCAAAAACTGTGGCATTTGTCTTTGAATGCGTGCGTTAACAAAATCCCGACGCGCGGACATTATGAATAGTTATTTAATAGTGTTTTTACCAATATACCTAACTGTTATTATTGCCATTTACTGTGCAATCATATTGCACGAATATTTGTGAAAAAACACACAATACACTAATTCCAGGGAAAAGAGCGAGCTCACTCATTTCGCTTGGCAACAACACGGCGCCGCGCGCCGTCTCCCTACGGAAAGGGACTATCTAACGATTTAAATCTTTGGTACGGGTATGTTTCTGAGGATCTCCTGATTTTCATAGCGAAACGATCCTATTGCTTAGGACCGAAAGAAAGCTTTAAGACGCATAGCTGACGCAGTTTTTCTTTAATAGCACATAGTTTAGTTTGCAGTGTGCACATTAGGAAAACTGCACCAGGATAAGACCTTAGCAACCTTAACTTTTGTTCTGCAACTCATAATTTAACCCATTATGCATCTAGTTACGTAGCTTTCTAGTGGAAAGCAAGTTATACAATGTTACAATGGAATCGCTCAGTGGAGTTAAGGTTTATTTATTGAGAAAAATAATTTAGTTTGGACTAGAATTGTTTTTTTTATATAATTTATAATAAAGATTTTATTGTGAATTCGAGTTTTTCAATAAAAAGCCGTATAGTATAAATATATTTTATTAATTGGAAGTACATTAACTTTGTGAAAATCAACATAAATATTTGGTAATAGTACATAAACGAAATTTCAGCACTGATATGGGCGAATAAGGAAATTCACTTAACACAAAATCTAAACAACTATATTCTGTAACGTTACGACGTACATTTTAACAGCCATGTTTACTTCCTATATTTCAGAGTTTTAAATCAGTGATACCAAAAGCCATAGCCCTAAAAAAGTTAAATGTGTACTGAAGTATACCCTATTAAACATAATAACAGGGTTGCATTTCAGTCTAACTGGAAGAACTGGAAGTTTGGGGTGGTTTGTATGGATTCAATAATAATTCAGAGAAAGACGTCACTGCCTTTGCCCCTCTCACCTCCTTGTCAAGCAGAGGCAATTTCGTAACATGAAAGTCTTCATACAAGTCCGCGATTTGTTCTAGATACTTGTCTTGGACTTTATGCCTTGCCGCGCAAAGTTCGCAAGGAGCGGACGTGTTGAGAAGAAGTTGATTGACAATTATATTGTGCGTGTCGATGCCGCAGCGCGTGAGTTCTTGGACTAAACGCTCTGTTTCGTACAGAGATAGGAACTCTGCGATACAAACACACACAAATGTGGTCTGGTTAGGATCCTTGAACTGGGTGTTGACTTGTCTGATCACTGAGAGCATTTCGTCCATTTTGCTGCTGAGCATGTCGGAGTTGAAGTCTGTGAGACCGAACAGTGACGCCATTTGGTTTATGAAAGGTGCCACCTGAAACAAATAATTATCAATATTTATTTGTGAAAGTACTTAATCGGCTACCAACTGTTAAAACTACACGAGTCATTTGCATAGATATTAACAGGGTGCTCGAATTACTTAATGCATCAGTTATAATCACAAGGCTGTTATGGTTGACTGGTACTTTGCTTGCGACTTCAATGAAGGAAAAGACATTACTACGAATTAACAGTGGGTGTGGAAGTGGAGATCAGTTTTTAGTCATTCATTGGGTTCAGGACAAGCGCGTTTTTTCATTTTATATCGGAGGTGATTTAAAAAAAAATATTGGGCAGAACTTGAAATTCACGCAGTGTCAGCGAATTGCCAAAAACCTTGTATACACCAGCCAATTAAGGTAAGAGGTTTTGTTAACAAACCGCCCATTGGCGTGTATTTTTTCGCAATCTACATTCCTTGTCGATTTGATATCTTTCCTTCAACAAATAATCTGAAACTTGACATGAAGCATGTGAATTTTAGCTTTTCTTTGTTTATAAACATTTTACATCGAATTTGGCTGGAAGACTGGTATTTAAGTTCAAGATTAAGTAAATAAATAAATAAATAATAATAAATAAATAATGCTGGACAATTCACACAGTAGTATCTAGCCCCAAGCTAAGCAGAGCTTGTGTTATGGGTACTAGATAACTGATATACATAATACAATACACTACATAGATAGATATTTTTTATTATAGGTACATAGAAAACACCCAGACCAACGGAACAAATTTCTGCAGATCGTACACAAATTTGTTCCGAGGCGGGAATCGAACCCGCAACCTCCTGTGTCGCAGGCGGACCTTCGCCCGCTGAGCCACGGAGGTCATCAAAGTGATTTTTACCTTAGACTTCAGCCTCATCAGCTTGCCAAGTCCCTTTTCCACAACCTGAGGGAACGACAGCAGTCGGAGTGTGTGCCCTGTCGGTGCTGTGTCAAAGACAACTGTGCTGAAGTTCATGCTTTTTACTAGTTTCATCACCTGCAATGAATAATCTTCTATTTCAGACAGCTAAATCAAATTCAAAGTCATTTATTTTGGATTATCAAGATGATTGAAAACAGGAAATGTATGTATAAATGGAAAATACCGTGTGAGTCACTGAATCTAAGAAAGTCTCCCAGGAATGTTTTATTTATGCGACTGGCAAATAGATCTATTTGAGCAAATTCCAATTTGTCTGTTATTTTCTTTGAGTAAATTGTACAACTGGGTCAAAAATAGAAGTTCCATTTTTGAATGAGAACACATTTTTGGTCCATCAACACTTTCATGGCACATGACACACATGTCCTCCTCCAGTGCTGTGTAGCAGTGTATATGTTAAGTGTGGCGTTGTAATTGTGCTGGCACAGCCAGTCTAACTCCAACCAGAATAAAATAATCGATATTGCAACACTTTTATAAATAAGTGTTAACCGAGACCAGAATGACAATACCTGTCCCATTCATGCGAGGAGTCAGTAGTGCACCTACATAGACTATTCTGTCGGCACCAAAACCTAAGCTAAGTAATAATTCTGTGCTGAAAACTATAATTTTAGCCTAGGGCCTAAATGGTGCTGATTCTGTTGGCACAAAAATCTAAACTGAGAAATTATAAAGTGCTCTTAACCATAATTTTAGCCTATACATTAGTTAAGCATGTGAGTTTTAGCTATTTGTGTCATGGTTTGTTTACAAACATTCTACATTAGGTTTAAAGAACTTTATTTCTCATACAAAGTATACAGTTCATTTACAAGATAAACATATATTATAATACTTATAAAATTAAATGTGTGGAAACTCTGAGATCTTTGTAAATAACCAAAAATATCTTGCTACATAGTAAAAAAAATTTACATTGAGTTTGGCTAGTGTATAGTTAATGGTGTTATTTATGTTATCTATCACCAAAGCTTAAAATTGTTGCTCACCCTTTATTTGAATTAGTTAAAAGAGTGATAGCAAGATTACTACAAATAGCCTAAATCTAAATATTCTTTGTTACTATGGATGGATAGTTTGTTTATCATGAACTAAGGAAGAAGTATGCTGGATACAGGTGAATATTGAAAAGTGAAGAAATTATACTACTAGCTTCTGCCCGCAGCTTCGCACACACTTTACGCGATAATATATATACTGTCTACCTCCCTGTTAAATTTCATTAAGATCCATTCAGCTGTTTAGGCATGAGAGGATAGAGAGGGTCACTTTAAAATTTATAATATTAGTATGGATATGGCATATGAATAACAATCTAAAATGTCAGCCTCACCTCTGCATAACTCATCGCCTCATCAATACCAGGGAATGCTCCAACTATTTCCTGCATCACACCTTTGCCGAGCCTCATAGCTTCTGTCTCCCCTTCAAAGTACTCCTCCGGCAATTCATTTAAACCAACATTGGGGTCAATTTCCATGGCAAAGAGATTCTCAAAACCCTTCACTTTTGTTGGAACCTGGTAATAAAAATTATGACATGTAAGGTAAGGTGAAATCAACAAAGTTTACGGTGTGCTAAGACTTTACCTTTGAGAACTTTTGATCAAATGCATCAGAGATGTTGTGAGCTGGATCTGTTGAGATGATCAGAACTGACTCTCGAACTTTCGAGAGTTGGACTGCTAAACTACAACTGAAAAAAAAAAATGTGACATGCTAGAAGATTTTACATGTTGGTTACAAATAGGTACATAGGTACACAGCGTTTTTGTAACAAGTACTACCATTGTAGAACATTTTCGAAGATTTATGTTGTTACCTGCAGGTTGTTTTTCCAACACCACCTTTGCCTCCTACGAAAATCCATCGCAAAGATGTTTGCTCGACAACATTTCGCAGAGTGGCTTCCAATGGTTCAAATTCAAGAGCTTTGTTGTCTTCCATTTTACTGTACTTTATTTAATTGAATGTAGCAAGAAAACGGGCGGTTGTGTCTACGTTATTTAGATTTAGACCAAATTAAAATTACTCGTGAAACGGGAATGTGAATTTGTGGTGTAATGTAAATTGTTGACGATCAATTTTTCATTCAAGTGATTTGATTGGGGGATGAGAATGAGTGGATGACTGGACTGCACTGACTGACGGGTCAACGACGTTGACAAATGAAAGGAAGGGTGGATTGTCATCGTGCGTGACAGTAACAGACAGAACGTGCCGGAACGTGCTTATTCTGAGAAAAGGAATAGTATGTAGGCACAGATTAAATATAACCAGATGGTTGGCAAGCGTGCCGATGAGCAAGACCAAAGATTGCAAGGTGGTGGGGGGAAAGTGTTGCCATGCATTTTTATTACCCCGATTTTAGGTTTCTTATTTCATGTCTCTGTTGGTGGATTGGATTTGCGATTTTCCAGTTCCTAAATTTGGGTGTTCAAATTCAGAACAGGAAATTCCACCAAACCTTGGTTGACCTTTTGTAGTGAATGTTTTAAGTACTGGTGTGTTTAGGTCCTTACTTTTTGTTACAGCCTGCAGGTATTCCTCGGTCCGGTAGGTCTTATTTTATTACTTGCGCACTTACAACCTATTGATCCTGTTCTGTTAGGATTTAAAGCAAACTTTTAACTTTATTGTGTATTTGGTTAAGTTTAATCGTTCCAGTTCCAGTAAAGTTATTAGTTTTCTAGTAAATAAATATATAAGTAGGTACTTAAATTAGGTACGAATGTGGGAATAGGTAAACATTTAATTTAACTAAGCCTAGAAAGGAAACAACGTTTAGTTAGATACCTATCAATTTTGTTTTATTATGTAGGTATAGGCACTTATTACGATACGAGTAGAAATAATTTTAAACACTAGAATATAGAAAAATAATATCAATAGTTTTATGTTAATAGTAATTAAATAACATTTTTATTAGGGAATTAAATTCTTACATGTTAACCAGGCTTAGCCAACAGACTTCGAAATCACATTTCTCCTAATAAATTAAATCTTACGGTTTAGATATTGCTAAGGTAACCTTTAATACGAAATGTAATGGCACTTTTAAAATTATTATGCAGCTAAAAAGAAAAAAGTGCAAATACAACAAAATTAAATGACACTTTTACACCACAATATTACCAACATTCCTGCCTACTAATCCAAATATTTATATTCTGTTATAATTAATAAGTATGTATGATCAGTCTTTAAGACGATTATTTCAATATAATCAAATCACATAGTCTTTAGTTAAATAAAATTTATTATTTTTTATACTGGATTGCATTTCTTTTACATTCTCAGATTTAATTTTCTCAAATTAAATCTATATTATGGTATGTAAGAATATTGAATCATAATTATTAATTATGAATAATATACAGGTTGTAACAAAAAGTAAGCAATGGGTGGGTTCCGACTTGATTATAGAACCGAAGAAAAATTCCCGAATAGTTTCGAAAAAAAAGTAAACTAAATGTTGTGCTTGTTTTCAGGTAAAATAAACTAAAAAGGCCTACGTACCTCTATACAACTCCTTTAAAACACAAAACACCTTCGTCGTGGGTCGTTGACCGTGGAGTTCAACGACCCGCGACGTCATCGCAGCGGACAACGCCTCTTAGATGTGATAGGTAGGTCTTACAAATGCATTTTTCCTCGGTTCTATGATAATAAGCAAATGACAACAGTCATTCATTCATTACCCAGTCTAGTGATAATTTCGTTTTTATTTATTTGATTTTAAATTTTCATATTTTCCTGTGTTCTTTGATCGAAGCTAAAGTTTGGTCCTTACTCTTTGTAACACCCTATATAAAAGTAATACTACCCAATATTTAAATATTTTGATTGGTTATTTCTATATTTGTTTGGAAGGTAGATTATAATACAAAGTAGGTATGACAAACTTTTTCCGAGTCTTAAACATACTTTCATTCTTTTTATATATATTACCTACGTACCAGCCTTGAAACAGCATGAGGGAAAAGATAAGTTCGCTGTTTCATTTTTATTAATAAATTTGCATAGAAATGTTTACTACAAATTTTGGACTATATTTTGGGTCCCCAATCTTTGCAACCCGTTGCTTCTTTCCAACGCAAACGTAGATTTTTATCTGCAGGAAATCTGTAACAAATAAAAACATGACACTTAAATAATAAATGCGAAAGTTTGGATGGATGGATGAATGGATGTTTACCTCTTCACGCTACTTACTACTGAAAGGATCGGCTGAAATTTTGCATACAGGTATCTAATTCTAAAATACTTTTTATTCCATAAATCAGTTCCTATGGGATAGAAATCACACCCTTAAACGTTTCCATAGAAACAATGCGTGCGAAGCCGCGGGCATAAACTAGTTTTAAGATAATGTTTCTCGTTATGTACGTATTCAAAAATATTTCAACGCGCCATTTGGGGAATTTTATTGTCGAGTGCAGGCAACCCTAAATTTTCGCAATGTTAGGTTATTATTAATTAAAATTTTCATAAAACATAACTTTTGAGCCTTGTACCTCTTAATTGTTCATGTAAATCTATGGATCTGTAAATTTTGAACCTTTTTGTAGTCAAAAGAACTTGTACTTACGAGTGGAATGATAAATTCGGCACTTTTGCTTCACTGTCACTTGTACATTAGAAAACACAGCGCCGCACCATTGTTGCCTTTAGTTTTTATTGTTTTTAGGTGCGGGAATGTCCACAGGAACACTTTATTCACATTTATACTTAGAAATCAAAATTTTACTACAAATTCTATGATTCTCATGTCGAGCTCCGTCGATGTGTAGGAAATTTGTTTAGCAACTAGAGTTGCTTTTCAATGAAAAAACCGGCACGCGAGAAAGTGATAGCAAGCCATTCGCTCTATCTCATTTCTTCTTAGGTTTAAGGCATAAGTCGTTCTCTCTTTATGTGTGAATGCGATAGCATTTGCGCGTGTTCTATAGCATACTCTTTCTACGTATGTAGGTACTTCTACATTGAGTTCTTTTTAATCTACATTTATTTTGTACCTATAACACAAGCTCTGCTTAGCTTGGGGCTAGATAATGCTGTGTGAATTGTCCAGCATTATTTATTTATTTATTTATTTTAACATGCTCTACTCTACCTCTTGCTCTACCTACATCCTCACATCAGAAACAAGTTGGCTTTGTCGCAGTGCGATTAAGAACGCGCTGTTGCAGTCATTTAAAGCCTCCACACACAGAAGCCATGGCCGGGCCGGAGGCGAAGACGTGCAGGTTGTAATGCGTGAATTTATATGCGAGACTACACATACACCGCCGGGCGGCGGCGGCGGCGGCGGCGCGGCGTGTGTGTAGTCTCTATACAGTGGCGTAGCGTGTCTTGGCGGGGCCCCGTATAAAAATTTGTTTGGGGGCCCTTATTAAGGGTAAAGTTTTCTCATAAAAGATATAAATGTTTGCATAAAATTAAAAGAAATATTTATTCATCTTAATTATTTCATTATTATATGTACAGGGTGTCCCATAATGAGTGGATAATCTTGAAACGGCTTGTGCGGGGGCCCAAGGCCAATCCGAAACATTTTTTTGTTTTTTTTTTATCTTGACCCGTTCGGAAAATATTTAACTTTTTGTAAATTTGGAAAAAATTGTACCTATGTTCACATTTTTAGACTTGGTGCCTACAATTTTTTAATTTTTTTTATTTTTGTATTTGGAATATATTAAGAAAATATAGCGTAATTGAACACCGTTTGAATAATTTTGGTAACTAGGAGCAGTAATTTTCAAGACAGTATTAATGTGGAAAATTGAAATTTCTCATTTAATTTTACTAAGTTTAAGCATCTGTGGTTTAAAAAAAAGGTATGAAAACCTAAGAAGCCATGTACATAAAAAACATGTCCATTTCAAGAGAATTCTTAAATGATAAAAAACTACGAAATATTATAGAATGAAACACTGAGATATCGCCACTTTTGTGTAAAAAGGGGCCATTCATACTAGAAATAAAATTGAACCATCACACATTAATAAAATATCTTTACGCCACTCTCGTTCTGAAACGGTAACTTTTCTACTTAAAAACACAGAAAATCTATTTTTTCTTAAACATGCTTCTTATATTCAAAGAAATAAATAATAATCTAGCCGAAAGTAAACAGAGTTTGTGTTATGTGTGGCCTCTTATTTGGTGGTATTTTAATTTGGAAAGGAGATACGAACTCCGATCAAACGAGGTTCAAAGCAATGGTTTCCACCTTTTTGGTGAAGCCTAAGTGCAATTAAGGAGTATTTTCACTTTTGACCATTCCTATTTTGAATAATTTTTGCCATTTGTGGAAAATTCTTTTCTACGCGTCACTCGACATTAGTTACAAGTGCTCTCTCGTTTCGCCACACGGCATAGAATGTGGCTACAGAATGACGGGTGTCCGGCACACTACGCCGTACAGGTACGGCGATATTTAGACGAAGCGTATCCAAACAGATGGATCGGGCGTGCTGGCGCAATCCAGTGGCCAGCGCGGTCGCCGGACTTGAATCCATTGGATTTCTTTTACTGGGGCAACTTGAAGGAACTGGTGTACAAAAAACCCATTTCCTCAATAGAGGAACTTCGACGTCTAGTTCAAAACGCTGCGGACAAAATTAACGAACGCAACTACGGAAGTTTGCTACAAAAATTCCTTTATTACAAGATGCAGAGCATGCATCAGAGAAGCAGGACACCAGTTCGAACATCTACTGTAATAAAAAAATATAAAATTATTTACAATTATTTTGGTTTAATTTTATTTATAGTTCGCAATTGTAAAAAAAGCAGTTATCTTGTACCCATAACACTAACTCCTTTTACTTTCGGCTACATTATTATTTGTTTATTTAAGTGTTTTCCGTGTGCGAAGCATACTTTTCACCGTTTTAGAACGAGAGTGGCGAAAAATATTTTATTAATGTGTGATGGTTCAATTTTATTTCTAGTATGAATGGCCCCTTTTTACACATAAGTGGCGATATCTCAGTGTTTCATTCTATAATATTTCGTAGTTTTTTATCATTTAAGAATCCTCTTGAAATGGACTTGTTTTTTATGTACATGGCTTCTTAGGTTTTCATACCTTTTTTTTAAACCACAGATGCTTAAACTTAGTAAAATTAAATGAAAAATTTCAATTTTCCACTTTAATACTGTCTTGAAAATTACTGCTCCTAGTTAGTAAAATTATTCAAACGGTGTTCAATTACGCTATATTTTCTTAATATATTCCAAATACAAAAATAAATAAAATAAAAAATTTGTAGGCACCAAGTCTAAAAATGTGAACAAAGGTACAATTTTTTCCAAATTTACAAAAAGTTAAATATTTTCCGAACGGGTCAAGATAAAAAAAAACAAAAAAATGTTTCGGATTGGCCTTGGGCCCCCGCACAAGCCGTTTCAAGATTATCCACTCATTATGGGACACCCTGTATAAATATCTATCTGTCACTTTTTCCAAAATTTTTACAAACTATTCAAATTAAATATTTACACTTTCCTGGCCTTTTTTTCGGCAAACTGATTTATTAAATCATTTATAGCTGATGATGACTTTAGTTTTTCTAAAGTGCCTTCAAGGACAATAGGGACAGGTCTGACAGGCGTTCATGTCCCATCGAACAAAAAGTTATTTATAAGAAAACCGATATTTTTTTTTTACTTTTGTCATTTCTGAAATAAATACAAAATTGAGAAGTTTTTATTAATTTTTGCTTACGCACATCGGGGGCCCCCGTGGCCCGGGGGCCCCGTATAATTGATACGGCAGCTACGGCGGTAGCTACGCCCCTGTCTCTATATAAATTCGAATGATACAACCCGCACGCCCTCGGCCCTCGCCTCCGGATTTGGTTTTAGTGTGTGTCGGTCGGCTTTGAAACCGTGACGAACACGACGATGATAATCAAGAAAAGGTATTGTCAAATTCGTCAATGTCAATGTCAAAATAGCTGTCACATCCTTGGATCGATTAAAAAACATTGAAAATCTTTGAAATTACAAATTTTGCAACAAAATGATTTCACAAAGTAATTATTTTAGGGACTGAAATGCAGAAATTAATGACTAAAAATAATGCTGTATCGTCTCTGCCGTGGTCGTCTCAAGTTCAAAGTGTTTCTATCTCTATTGATTGTAGTTGCAATTTCTTTAACCGGCTATTTATATCCCCAGTTTCGGGATTTCTATCCCATCACCGCTGTTAGTTCTCCAAGTCCACCGCAGCCGAGAGCTACGCGGCATTTATCCAAATTAGTTACTGTTGTATTCCGGCAGTTTGAGGATTTCGAAAATGACGTCGCCGATAGTGTTCAGTCTTTCGTTTCCTGGTACCCGAACATGCCAATTGTCGTTATCAGCGAGAGGCCGCCGTATCCTCCGTTTCCATTCTCTGCTACCAACGAGACTCTTCGCCACGTGAAGGTGCTATCATTAGAGTTTAAACTGAACTCTTTGCCCAATGATTTAAATCCCTTTACTTATATTCTGACTGAGTTTGTTTTATTCGTACCTGATTCGACGCGTGTGTCTAGAAAGACCCTGCAGCAGGCTGCTATAGCGGCCACAGCTAATCCGACTCAAGCTATTGCTATCCCTGTGGGAAATGCTCACATAGTTTGCCAGCATGTTAAGTGGAACTATGCAGATTGGACATTACAATACACCAAAGATGCCTCGGGGAAGTTGTGTGATGCAGTGCATGGGCAGCATGCATTGTTGATACGGACTTCCCTGCTTCGTGAACTACCACTGCCATTTACTCTTCCATTACCTGAGTCCTTGTACTTACAAACTTCAATTAGGAATATCAAAGTGAGTATAAAATTCTATCAATTATCAGAAATCATCTAGGTATCCTAAAATTAGCAAATATCATCACAATATCTATTTGTTAAGCTTAGTGCGTTTACTGCTCATCCTCATGCCATATCTTTCACACACCAATGAAATTGTTAGAGCCTCAAAATTATCACAACATTGTCTTACGCTGATCCAGGTTAAAAATGACTAATACATATATTTCAGATCCAAAAACGCACAAATAAATTTGAAGCAGGTAGAGCAGTACTAAAGAGTCCGGTATCAAGACAGAAAGCCTCTCGGCGAATGAGAGAATACAGAATGGCTCTGTACAAAATGCTGGGAGTCAAGGTTGTGATAAGAGAAGATGGACGAATGCAGTGGTTTGGGTGTAAAAAGGAATCTCAGGTATGTGCTTAAGGTTCTTATGTTTTTCTTTGGTTTTATTTATTATAGCGCTTAAGCCCTTACACTCAGGGTGATACCTAATTTCTGAGAAATCAAATAATATCCAAAAAAAATTTACTTCGCCACAACTAAGTAGGAGTCGAAAAACCTTGGGACTTCCTTCAGACTCTAGCACTCTCATATTTTTCTATTAATTGTTTCAAAAATATGGCTTAAAGGTGGTTTTGCTCTTACTTTGAAAAGGCAGTCGCTTTTTTGACTCATTTAATTTACAATCTAATGCTACGGGTCCACCTGCGTTAGAGTTGACGTTAGTGTTAATATCCAGTCCATTAACGCGTTAGTTAAGGCGCTAAAAATGCACCTTGGCTACATCTGCTTTACAATGCCGTCAAGAGGTAATTCCTAGTGAAGTAACGCATTAACTGCACAACAATGGTATTTTATACTTGTTTCATATATTTTTTGTGGGACTTACATAATTGTTTAGATGGATAGGGTAGTATCACATGAGGGAATCTTTTTTGTTTTTAAATTTTTGTATGTCAAGGAAATGATAAAGACTGGATGATTTTTATGTAATTCAAAGATAATCAATATAAGTACTACCTTATACTTATAAATATATCTTATACCATAGGAAAATAAAAAATTATGGTAACAAATGAATAAAACAATAAGAAATTAAAATTAAAGTCAAAGTAAATATTTAATTTATTAGAGATCTAATTTATCATATTGTATATAATCAAATAAATAGTTCTATCTAGTACCTAACTCGCAAAAAGTCAGACAATTTAATGTCAGCCCATAACAAGCTCTGCTTATCTTGGGGTTAGATGATGCGGTGTGAATAGGTCTAGTATTTATTATTATTTATCAATTCCAGAGATGCTTTCCCTCAGTGCAAGGCACACCATCCTACATTCTATCCGGTCGCAACACGCCGCCATGTTGCCGCCGCAACATGCGACGTACGGCGGCTCACGTGCTGCGCGCCTTGCTGCAAGCCGGGGCTAGGTGCTGGCTCGAAACCACGTCATTACTGGGTGCTGTTGTCAGGTAAAATAGATTACGCTCTTGTAAAAAGTACACCTAAATGACCCAGTTTTAAAGTTACATATGAAAAATAAAATAAAATCGTGTTATTTTTTTGCAAATTTCTAAAAAAAAAATTTTTATCAGACTTGTGTTCGATATTTTATTTTATTAAATTTTCTTTGCTAGGACTTAGCTTTAAAATGAGACTACTTTGGATAATATACACCGTTTAAAAAAAAACAGTCGATATAGTTTTCATTAAAAAATAATTAAATCGGCTTGGTTTATGGAGATAGCTAAACTTATAATTTTTTCTTTCTGATTTTGATCGATAAATATATGTCGCGTATCCGCACATCTTGTTTGATCAAGGTTTGACAATACACATTGTTTATGTGGGTTTGCCAATACGGCAATTGGTGCCCGAATTTTTTTATCATATTGTGCCTTACATTGTAGTGATAGGGGGTCAATTCAATATGCTATCTAAATATTCAAGAATTCTCTTCGATATGCTTTTAACGTGCCTTGACCCGTTGAATATGCATGTCGCCAGTAAGGACCTGCTGCCGTGGGCTGAATATGCAGAGATCGGGATCCACGCAGCCGACGTGGCGCGAGTCTCCTGGCTCACGAGAGGGGGCGCTGACGCCGACGGGTTCGTGTGGGAGAGAGCCACTAAAGGTAAACATGACTATTGAGGAACCGTAACGTTTTTAGTTGAGAATGCAGATTTATAGAGCTAAGAAATCCATAACACACAGTGCAATTTTTTTTCTACGTCATAAATTAAAAAAAATAAATAAATAATGCTAGAAAATTCACACAGCATTATCTAGCTCCAAGCTAAGCAGAGCTTGGGGTACTAGATAACTGATATACTTAATACAATACACTACATAGATAGATATTTTTTATTATACATAGAAAACACCCAGACCAATGGAACACATTTCTGCAGATCTTACACAAATTTGTTCCGAGGCGGGACTTGAACCCGCAACCTCCTGCGTCGCAGGCGGACCTTCGCCCGCTGCGCCACGGAGGTCGTCAATTGACGAAGTTATGAACAAATTACTAGCGAAGTTCACTGAGTGACCGCCGCGGGTGCGTGTGACGTCACTCGCTCGGCCGCCGCTCGTTATCCGTAGGCAGATATCAGTTTTTAGTGATTTACTCCGGAACTATAAGTTTAGGAAAAAAATAACATTACCAGATAGACTCAGTTTTGAGAGACCAATCGAAAGAATTTTTTTTTCAAGTTTTTTCATTCTAATTTGGTTTTACCAGCAGTAACGGCGGCGTAATGTTTATTACTTAAGACGAAGTGAGATCGGTTTTGCGAGACAAGGACGAGCGGATGCCGCGCGAGGAAGGCGAGACCGGAAGGCGAGAGCCGCGAAATGGCCAGCCCGCGCGCAATTTCACTGGTCGTTTTTTAGAAATTTGATTTTTGCTCTAAATTAATACTCTTTCGCGAAAAAATAAAACCATAATTGTCTAAAGTATTTATTAGGGAACACGTAGACGAAATATGATGAAATATTATAAGTAAACAGCAAATGAAACTGCTTTTTCCGTCGAAGTATTTGTGCAAAAATGAAGATTTAGAGGAAACTTTGCGATTTTTTTGTATCGAGTCAAGTTTTATCAATCGTGTTTCGATTCCGATAACTTACTAACTAGTATCCTAAACTTTTGAAGCTTATCAAAAAATTGTAAAAATATCAATGTTTTTTTGCCTTAAAATTGATTTTCCGTATAGTCAAAACGTGGGTTTTGGGACTCACTTCACCTTAATATCTTCGTACGTAGTGGTCCGATTTGGATAATTTAAAAAGATATATCATTCTTATATATAACACAAGCTCTGCTTAGCTTGGGGCTAGATAATGCTGTGTGAATTGTCCAGCATTATTTATTTATTTATGTCAAAAAGATTATGGTGGATACTAGTTCTAGTTGGGGGGGGGGTCGCAGCTAGTCTATTAATATTTACTTTTCTTCTCTCTTTCAGGGCACTACTACCGCGTGGCGTTCTCGGCAACAAACAACGTGTACACTCTGATATTACCGTTCACTCCACGCAACGGTACAATGTGGCCGGCGGATTGGGTGTTAGCGCATCAACGGGAGTTCCCAGAGAGACATCTGCATCCGCTGGCTCAGGTGAATTGAACCTTATTGTTATAGGCATAGCGTTTATATCACAGTAACTTGTCCTCGCAACGGGACAATGTGGCCGGCGGATTGGGTGTTAGCGCATCAACGAGAGTTCCCAGAGAGACATCTGCATCCGCTGGCTCAGGTAAGAGAAATTGATGGCGTGGCGGTCGCGGTGGAAGAATCGACCCCATCAGCTCAGACCGTGTATATCGTAAGAGTCCACTATGGGAACCTATCAGAGAAAGCAGCGTCCTCTGAATTTTTAACTCATGTTCTGCGATCAACTGATTTATCATCATCATCATCAGCCTATATTAGTCCACTGTTGGACATGGGCCTCCCCAAATGAGCGCCATAGCGCCCTGTCTTCAGCTTGCCGCATCCAGCATCTGCCTGCAGTCTTTCGCAGATCGTCATCCCACCTGGCCGGAGGGCGTGCTACACTACGTTTACCGAGTCGTGGTCTCCACTCAAGAACACGTTTACCCCAGCGGTTGTCGGTCAACTGATTGTTTAAGGTAAAAAATAAGTGATGGATCTAGTTTGAAAAATTAAAAAAAATATTTTTTCCGTAATAATAATGTTACAGAAATTTTCCTGCGGTCTCCACACTAGGCAAAACCTGTATCGTGGAGACCAGTAATTTGACTTAATTTAACGAAATTTCGTTTCACCTGTACCTTTGCCATATACTAACAATTTTACAGCCCAAGACCCAAATGGTCCATCTGCAGTTCCTTGATGTGTGCGGCAAGCCCATCCGGGTCGCACCGCCGAGGCTGGGCAGTGAATGTCTTAATAAGGGGCGGAACGTAGTAACAAAAGTCAAGATTTTACTGATAAACTAGCTTCTGCCCGCGGCTTCGCACGCGTTGTTTCTATGGAAACGTTTTAAGGTTATTTCTATCCCTTGGGAACTGATTTATAGGATAAAAAGTCGCCTATGTTTGATTCCAGGGTTAGACTTACCTGTATGCAAAAAATCTATCCATCCATCCATCCATCCAAACTTTCGCATTTATAATATTAGTGTGATGTAAATTTACACGTCAAATATAATTACATTACATGGTCTTCGTTACAATTACGTTAATATAACAGTAATATGTTTTACTTTCAGATTCCGTTCGTGGGTCGCGAGGCGCCCGCTCCGAACGACGCCCGCGCATTCCTAGACCTTAAACTAGGGGCCTTCGCAGTGGAGAGAAACGAGAAGCTAGGACCAAAGCTACTTTATCCATGACCCGCCTTAAAGTAAGACAGTTATGAACACAATCATTATTCATTATTCGCTTGCGACAAAAGTCTCGCGCGACCCGCGCGCAGTTGAGACAAGTCGCGGCGACCGTTTTGTTTTCGCCGCTGGACATCTGGCACTTGAGACGCTATTTATGATTCAACTACTTGGAATCGGACCCTCCTTGTGTTTATATGTGTATGTGAATGTTACCGGGTTAACTACGAACCTTGTTTTATTGGAAGAACACCAACATTTCATCTCTTAACGAGGGACTTCTTCAGGGTGAGGCTTTCAGCGTCCTTGCGAGCTCGGTTCCCGGTCACATTCATAACGAATTCGTCGTTTGTTATTTTAGCATAAAAACTGTTATAGTTTTATAACAGTTTTTATATCAAAATATAAGTTTTGAAACTTGATAGTTGACCTGCTGTAGGCCTAGCACGGGGATTATTGTCTAGAGTAGAATAGAGAAAAATTACGTCACATCGTCATCGAATGCGTAATATGTTTAAAACTTATTCCTTCAACTTCAATAATTTACGCAATGTATGACGATGCGATGTCATTCTTCTCTATTCTACCTTAGACAACTATCCCCGTGCTAGGCCTACAGGGGTATTTTAATTCACCGATTCGTTTCCGAATCGAATCCGACGGATATTTAAAACGCTATTTTGTTATCGCCTCGGGTTGATCACATTCACTTTTATTGTAGAAGAAAGTTCAAAACTTAAAAATCGTACCAGTTTTGTCAATTTTTTTGATGTATAAGAAACCGTTGATCCATAAGAACTGTCGGAATTGTATGGTTGAGTAAACGTTAGTTGTTCATGCTATTTCGAGTTATATTTCGTACAGCGCTTCTATCGTGCGTGAGTACCTACCAATTTTTTATATAAAAATTTACGAAATAGCTCGTTCATTCAACGTTAACTGAACCTTAAGATTCTTATACAGGGCATATGGTACGCAAGCTTGGTTCGAGAAAAAGCGTTACTTAAACTAAAGGGCCAAGTGAAATTGAAAGAAATTTTTAAAACCGAAGCAGTATTCAACTTGTACGATACTAGTGGGATAAGTCAGTACAGTACGGTACAACTACCATCGATGGTACCAGTGGAACAAATCGATGCCCATTGTACCATTAGTCAGTACCGCCTAATGGTACAAGTGGTCCGGCGGCGATTAACACGGCATAAACAACTTTGTGTACTTTGTTTTCATATGTAAAGTGACCAATAGATCACTTAGAATACGATAGACGAATAGCGCCTAAGGAAAAACGCATATTGTCACCTCCATCGAAGCAAACTGCATAGTATTGTTATTAATTTTATTAGTAATAAGTTTATCAGTCTAGTAACCAACACAAGCTCTGCTTAGCTTGGGGCTGGATGGTGCTGTGTGGATTGTTCAGCATTATTATTATTTACTTTTTAAGCTACTAAATGACATCTTTTATCTATGACTTTTTATTGAAAAAAAGTTAACTTCTAGTCAAGAATAGAATAGTACAAACTAAGCAATAATCTCATTGTCATCATAAACTATGCTTAATTCTTCATATTTTATAATCATCACAATCCTAGATAACTCTAGAGAGCACGACTTTTGTATTAAAACTACTATTTATGTAGGAATTGATAATTATATTCTAGTCAACCAACTGTAGCATTTACAATATGCATTTTAATAGATTCATAAGACGTCGATCACAAATTCTCACTTGTTCGAAGATCGAACTAATGAATCGAATAAAGAAAAAAACTTCGTACTAGTTCGATGATCGAACTAATGAATCGAACTAGTGAGAACAAACGCGCAAATCGGCACTCTGGGTTCTTCCTCTTAAGTACAGTTCCGGTATAAATTCAGATGTACCTTTATAGTATACTGTATTAAGTATATCAGTTATCTAGTACCCATAACACAAGCTCCGCTTAGCTTGGGGCTAGATAACGCTGTGTGAATTGTCCAACAATATTTATTTATTTATATTAACCAAAAAATCATCGCTGCAGCGCAGCACAAAAATATGCATTAAAATATGGGCCAACTCCGTAACATTTAAATGCATTTCATATTGACGGCATCATACAACAGACAGTTTACGGGCCACTCGTTTGAAGCTTTTGGGAGATAACGAGAGCCCAAATTTAAATGGAAATTTTTGTGCTATGTGGTAGAGGCGTTGGATTAATGTGCGCAGAGCTTTACTCTTGAGAACGGTTCCAGTATAAACTCCAATGTATTTTGGTGCTGTTGTAAGTTTAGATTCAGACAGAATAAGGTGCATTTTAAGGAGTCTACACACCAAAGTCGGGGAATTGCTGACAAGATGAGCTAGCCTAGAGCTAGCTCCTAGCCGAATTTCGGCCGTCGAATTTTGCACAAATGTGTACAATATTTATACACTAAAATGTTGCACCAACCCACCGGGCTGTGTCGCCGACTTTGGTGACTCCATTAGGTAAATCGGGGGCGGGCCCATGGCACCCCTGAAAGATACCCCTGGTTGCATTTTCACAATACATAACCAGCAATTTATTGTGAAAATCAACCAGGGGTATCTTTCAGGGGTGCCAAGGGTCCGGAATGCATTAAATCTATATTTTGCTCGATTTCGTTCAGATTATTTGGAACCACTAAACTTCGGCCGACGGGTTTTTACGTTGTTGTAATCGTCAATTTCAATGCTACCTGTAGGTATTCAATCATTTGGTGAGATTGAAATTGGAATTGACATTAAAACTGGGGCCAACTCTGTTAACCAATCGCTTCACTATGGCAATGGTATCATCGCAGAATCATCACGTAGAATCCTTATAGAAAGCTAGCTCCTATTAAGCTAGTATTTAAGTAAGATTATTGTATGTACTCATACTCATCAAGTTAACATTGTTCTTTTGGGTAAATAAAATTCGTTAAACTGAAAGTGAACCACACGAAGAGATTGATAAAATTATTTCAATCTGAATACATTTTGTTCATCCTTCGCATTTGTAGTTTCTTTGATCTGAAGACCGATTTACACTTCAATAAGTAAGTTTCTTTTCTCTCACAAATTACGCGATCGTCGCTAAACCAAATTTGAAAATTTCGAGGCTCGCTCCGCTCGGCTATTATTTATTTAGGCAACGAACTTAT
Organism: Eupithecia subumbrata; assembly: GCA_949316285.1. Taxonomy (NCBI): domain Eukaryota; kingdom Metazoa; phylum Arthropoda; class Insecta; order Lepidoptera; family Geometridae; genus Eupithecia; species Eupithecia subumbrata. Next base: position 10,117,917 of record OX438630.1, on the reverse strand, counting down.
TTTAGGGCTCCGTCAAATATTTCGATGTCCAAAAGGGTTGCGTATCTCAAAGAGTTTAAGAACCGCTACCTCAGAGAACTATTTTTTTTTCGACAACGCCGCTCCGCCTCCCACTTCGCCCGCGCGTGGTATTGTGTTTTATTTTCTAAAAATGCTTATAAAAACCTTATTTTTTTGTTTACTTGTGATTTTAACCCTTTCTCTACTTTGTCAAAATGCCCCCCCCCCCAATGAAATCCTGGATCCGCCCCTGGACTACTAGACTAAACCCCGTTTGGACGCTATTTACTACTTATTACTTAACTGACCAATTTCTTAACTCGCTACTGTACTTATTGAAGTGTAAATCGGTCTTAAGGCGCTATGTAGACTGAAAGTTTAGTTGAATCTGTCAACTTTTCAATTTGTAAACATCTAGTAGTGAGTTCCCTATTGCCGCAATAGTTGCTCTGTCTGTATAGCGCCTAAGATAGAATACCTAAACGTGTCATTCTGCAAAGATACCTTTGTCACAGTGAAGCGATTAGTTTAAGGCGCTGTGTGATACCTATCTTAAGGTTATTTTTAATGCCTCTGTAAAAGTTTTATTTTGTATAGTTTAGGTAGAGATGCGAAGTTGCTCTTTTTGCTAACCACCGTGGCCAAAAAGAGCAACATCGCATCTGTGCTTACACTATACAAAATAAAACTTCAGAATAAGACCCCTGATTAGAAGAGTAAGCACCCTGTGTTCCGAGACTTAATCCAAGAACCATGACACTCGATCTTTTATTTATTTTCACTTGTTATATTTATAGATGTTTAGAGTTTATTGCCACATCGGCTTTAAATTAAAACTAGTCATTGATGCTAATAAAACTACCAAAACAATTAAAATTCGTTTTATTTAATGTTTTTACAGTAAAACAACATCCTTTCTAATTATAAACCAGTACCATGGTTTAAGCCAGGGATTCCCAAAGTGGTCCCCAAGTGGACCCCTTGGGGTCGATATCGGTTTCCTAGGGGTCGACATTAGGGATTCCAAAATCGGGTCGTTTTCGAGGAACCGGGAATCCCGGGAAGTTTCAAAGTCGGAACCGGGAATTCCCGGGAATTCCCGGGAAATTTAGAAAAAATATTTTTTATGTTATACCACTACCAAAATATGATAATTTAATATACTTCACGTCCTTTTTAGGCATTTCGCTGATATCAGGTACCTATGCGGTATTAGGTATGTTACTGAAAGCTGTATTTCTTTTGAGATGTTAATAAAATGAATAAAAAATTCTTAGGTCCATGTCTTTTGTCCCCTCGTTCGATAATAAACCTGAAGGCTTTTCGTTCTATAGAGTCGTGACTGAACGCAGCATAACACATTCATTTGCTGTCATGTTGCGCAGCAAAGTGCTTTGCTGATACTCCATGAGGCCGGACTTGAGCTTGATAAAGAGAAAGTAGCTATCCTTGTGTGAAATATCGCCTGATCTCGTAGAGACGCTTAGCTTTGTGGTCACTGTTTTAGCTTTGATTCGTTTCTTCATTTTAATCCAATGAAAGTACAGAAGTTCAGAGTTGTTCTAAGAGTGACACTGAGGAGATCCCGTTGTTTTTCGAGTCCTCTAAGCGAAAACATCAATCTAAAAATACCTTATTACGTACCCACATAATAAACAATATAATGTTCTTCTATCCAAATTCTAGGCCACGGTGGCCAGGCTCAACGGAGACAAATATAAAATTAGACTAAGTGTTCTTTGTTAGCCCACGGTATTAATAAAATAAATTAAATTGGATTGTGACTTCCATTCGTGTCGGTCGTCATTGATGACTGTTCGTCTAGTCAATTGGCGATCAACGTCGTCAGGGTACTTCAGAGGTCTCCTACTATGCATTTGTCGATTCGTTGTGTTCGAATACATTTGAATTCTCTACCTGATACCAGATGCTGGTATCTGGTATTTTTACCTAATAATACCCACGCAGACGATATCATCGCGCTTTACAGGTTCAGAAGTCAGAGCCGATCAGAATAACATGCACAAAGAGGATAATAAATTGCAGCAATGCACTTGACTCTGGTACTTTCTCTTTGCCAAGCTCAAGTTCTTCATGGAGTATTACTGTCATGTGGCAGCAATCGACTATGTAGAGTTGGCTTCAGTCACGGCTCTATAGCAAGAAAAGCCTTAAGGCTTGTTGTCGAACGAGGGGACAATAGACATGGACCTAAAAATTTATACTAATTACAGATCAAAAGTAATAGAAATGTTAGCTATAACTAACATTTCTTATACCAGGTTTGATAAAAATCATGGTTAAAAAAGAAAATACGATTAATTTGATTTATATCGGAATTATTTAATTTAGTATTTTTTTTCGCTTTGGTCTATCCAGTTTTAAGGTTTTTATAGGTTGGTAGGAAAGGTAGGTTCAAAGGTTTAATCACACGAAGTACTAGCAGAAAGGAAAGACACCAAGATTGAAACATTTTCATTTCTGTCTTACATGTTGGGTCCAAGTTTTTTTTTCGGTGTCTAAGTCCGTTTATCACACTTCCTACTAATATTATAAATGCATGAGTTTGTGTGGATGTTTGTTACCACGTTGTGTGAATGTTTGTTACCAGTAACTAGTTAGCCGACTTTTTTGAAATTTGGTGTGAAGATATTTTTTGTTCTGAAATAACACATAGGTTAATCTAATTTGCAAAAAAATTATCTCAGGTGGTTAAAAAGGGTGGTTAAGTTTATATGGATAATATTATTCCTTGGTTAGATTTACTCAAAACTCGGTTTAATAAACTATAAAGTAAATAATGTTAAGTTAATACCCTAAAGTTGTTTTTTGCACCCCAGTTATGCAATAAATAGCTGAAATTTAGACGCGGGCGAAGCCGCAGGGCGCAGTTATTAATATTAATTATAAATATGAAAGTTTGTACCGTTCCTTCTTCACGCCAAAACTACTCAACGGATCGGGCTGAAATATTGCACGTTTCCAATAGCGCGTGCGAAGATGCAGGCAGAACGTTACCGGAGTACTAGTTCTATACAAATTGTAAAACAGATATGACTTGCCGCAAATACGTTGGCTAAGCATCTTTTTTTCGTCAATTCGCATTATTTGAACTTTATGGAATTATTAATTTCGGAGAATTTCCTGAATCCTCAACCAATAAAGCAGGTATAGGTACATTGTGCATGTATATACGGAAGGTAAATTTTGGGCACTCTCATACATATTTGACTGCTCTCTGTTTTCATTGCAGGGAAAATAACAATTGATTTATATCAAGTGATACAAATCATGTCAACCCTGCCTAATACCGCGTAGGTTAGGTACCTGATAATGTGAAATGCTATAAGTGGAAGTGAAATATGTTAAGTTACGTTATTTCGGTAATGCTATAAAAGTTATAATATTTTTCCCGAAATTCCCGAAATTTCCCGGGAAATGATTTTGGATTTCCCGGTTCTTAAAACAGCCAAAAATTTCGGGAATTCCCGGGAATTTCGGGAACGGGAATTCCCGGGACCAATCCCTAGTCGACATAAACGAAAACTGATTTTGGGGGTCGACGAGGTCTAAAAATCGACCCCTGTTAAATTAACACAAGTTCTTATTTAAAACTTCCAAGATTAGGTAGGTACTGTATTGTTTATGTAGTTGTTACCTACGTGTACTAAGAATAATTAATATTTTTGTAGAAAATAGCATTGTTGTGGTAATGTAAAGTCTCAAGTTCGTACAAGATGAAAAAGTCAGTGAGGACAAGTTTGCGCAAGATAATGAGTTCGAGCGTACGTCTTTCAGGCGCGTTTTGACTTGCTCTCTATTTGACGCTTACGCGATTTAACAATAACGAATTCATGATCAAGTTGAAGTCCAAACATGTTCCTGATATTTTACTGGTTAACGAGCTTGCATTTAGGTTGAAAGTTCATTTGCGTTTTGAAATTCGTTGGAGAATGGATAATAAATCCGTACAATGCCACAGCCATAGAAGAAGCCAATGTGATAATGCAAGAAGAGTTGATTACCATCACACACGCACAGACCAAGAGCTTAAGCAGAAGTTCAACCTAGGCTATCAGAAGTTCTCGTTGCAACGCAACATTGAAACACAGTATCCTACATTGTGGAACATTGCTGAAAAATACCTTATCGCTTTTCCATCATCATACCTTGTTGAAAAAAGCTTCAGTGTGGTAACAAACATTTTGACGAAACAAAGAAACCGTTTGAAAATCAACGAACGTGGAGATTTAAGGCTGAAACTCACCAATATTGAACCGGATGTAGCTAGATAGTCACCAGGTTCATCCATCACACTGAATGTTTTATTTTCTCTTTGCAAATTAATATTTTTTTAAATATAATTTCCTATCTACTTAAGATTCTTTAAGTACTTAATTTGTAATATCATTATAAATCAAACTTGATATTTACTGAATTGTATGTCTTTTTATTTTGGTAAATTTTGATGAGAAAATGAAGTCAACTTTACTCACTTAACCAAGTGCAAAGTTTTATAATTGGTACCTTAGTAGCTAGGTATTTTGTATCAATAGGAAAAACCTAAAGATTAGCCCCCTTAGTCTGCTTACTTAAAGCATTGCTAATTCTCACTCTGTCTTTTTCTATTGAACTGAGCCATAATTAAAAATAACACTCTGTAGCAGCTGTTTTAAGTTAGCGGACCATTATGAATAAGCGGGTTGATCTTAAAAGTAGGTAATTTGGTCATGGGGGTCTGAGGTAACAGTTCATTTTGGAAAAGGGGTCACTTGTCAAAATAGTTTGGGGATCCCTGGTTTAAGCTAATGGCTTAACATTTCGGTACAGAAGTTTATAAATAATAAATTCAACATAATTATTTTAATCGTTTAAAAATACTTCGAAACGGCAACAGTAATGAATAACCATCCTAACTCACAAAAATACAAAATAGCCTAATCTTCCTCCACTTTTTCCTCAACAAATGTTTTGAACGGCGGCTCGCGGACCAAACTTAGAAGTTTTTCCAACTTCATAATCTGAAAAATAACGAAATGTTACTTAGGTACAATAAACATGTAAATTTTACAAAAAATCTTATATCTCGTAACCATTAGACATTTTGGACAAAAAACAAAAACAAAAATGCCAAAGACAGTCGAAATCACATGTTGATTTTTTTATATACATATTTAATACTAGTTTCGGCCTGCTGCTTCGCACGCGGTTTTTCTATGGAAACGTTTTCTATCCCATATATGCAAAATTTTAACCCGATCCGTTCAGTAGTTTCGGCGTAAAGAGGTAACAAAATATCCATCCAAACATCCATACATCCAAACTTTCTCATTTATAATATTAGTGTGAAGTGATAATCCAAAATCTGTGATTTGATAATCCAAAATCCTGGTAGTTCCTACATGAAAATTCAAGTAGGTAAGGTACCTATTAGGGAAAAGGCACACTGAAATCGAATTGAAGTGAATTTTTGAGAGCATAAGTATCGCCCACACATTTTTTTTTGAATTTTTTTTCGGTTTTAGTGGGCCTAAACGGCCGTAGGTACTGCAAGATGGAAGGTTGGATCGTCGGTAAGCGGGTTGCTTCGATGGTAGCTAGGCGCGTAGCTTAGACTGCCTGCTCTGAAGACTGTCAAAATTTCGTTCATGATTCCTGAGACATCACCTCGCTACACTGTAAGCGATTAAGCCTTGCAATGTGGCCGGTGCTTTCCATTTTCATACGTTTGTTTTCTCATCTACCATCCAAGCTAACGTCTTGCAGTGCGGCGGTGGCCGAAAGTATCGAATGAGTATTGAAATAGTAACCAATTAATCATCAAAATGCTCTTCAACTACGCCCGTTTGGAAGGGGGGATCGCGGACCAAAGACAATAGTTTGTCCAGCTTCATTATCTGAAAGAAGTATCGATGGAACCATTTGATGCGAACTAACGAAAAACATTGTAGGTATAACAACAAGACACCTTATTAAGTATATTAAAACCACAGCCTTCCTATATGCACACAGTCGTTCGACGAAGGCATTTTGACGTGGTTTTGATAGAGAAATCGTACGGGGGGCAAGGGACGGGACGGGGACGGTCCCGAGTAGAATATACATCACCGCCTTAGTTACTCGGGAGCGTCCTTCCCCCCGACCCGTTCCTTGGCTCCCGCACGATTGCCCTGTCAAAACTTCTTCGTCGAACGACTGTATGCATATAGGTAGGCTGTGTTAATACTATGGTCTGCCAACGACTTTGTTTAATCGCAACTTGTAGAAAATATTCTTGTACTGTTATTATCGGAGCAAATTGTAGAAGTTAAATTTTTTTTTGGGTGGTATTTTAATTGCCTTTCGTCTCTTGTCCGTTTTCAAATTCGAATGTGGTTATTTTTGCGTTGTGTTGTAAGAGTTTTTGCTTTTAGCATTAGGTACATTTCTTTGTTTAAACAAATATTGGATTCTTAAGACAACGTTTTTAAGACAACATCTTTCCGTATATACAGTATGTACAATAGGTAACTAATATAATACCTGTAGAGTTCGTTGATCAAGACCGGCGGGGGCTTTCTTTGGCGGTTTGACCATCACCCTTAAGTTAGGGGATAGCTTCAATACGTGGCATGTGCCCCTGAAATGGAAGCAAGATACTTTAAACAAAAAGCGAAGTTCCAATTATTTGAATAAGGAATTTAGACGCAGGGATGAATCCCATCATAACATTAGTCTATAAACAAAATTTCATTAAATACAGCTAAGAACACTCTAGATTCTTTCAAAGGAAATAAACGAAATCGAAATAGGTTCATCCGTTTTTAAGCGTCGACGTCGGGAGAGATCGCGACTGACACTGCAATAAAGTTAAATAGGCACGTTTAAATTAAAATACCCCACTATTCTCAATGTTATATTTTTAACCCCGGATGCAGACAGCGTCGGGGGCTAAAAATACAAAATTTGATCTTTTTGCCTCCAGAGAGATTTGAACTCTCGACCCCTGGTTTACAAGACCAGTGCTCTAACCCCTGAGCTATGGAGGCGACGAGTAGGTGCGCGAAATAGTAATCAAGTTATTGTATGATCGATATCGATAATGTGACTTTTATTACCACGTTTATTTGTTTGGATGCACCTGTACACTTTATGACTGTACCTAGACATGTTTAGTAGTTAAACGTTATATTAGCTTAGCAAAATAATCCTGTTGTACGTCATTATAAAAATCAAAGTAATAACTGATATATATCTACTAATTGTAGCATCCTTAAAGAAACCTTTACCATTTTCCTTTGCCTTTTAATTTCAGAATCAGAAATATATTTATTATTTATTATTTATTTATTTATTGTTAACTGTTGTACAAAAAAGATCATAAGTATAAAATAGTGTACATTTTCAACAGCTTATCTTTAATAGACATACACTTTGCTACGCTAATATACCTAATATTAGCGAAGCAAAATAATCCTGTTGTACGTCATTATAACAATAAAAGTAAAATAACTGATAGGAACTAGATTACCCTTTTGTATTATGATGTTCAACCCCTTTATTATCTTCCATCATCTTCTAGGATTATAATCAACTTCAGAAAACTAAACAATTATGTTAAAATTAGGCAACTTGATAAGAGAGGTTCTATTCTATCTAGGTGGCAAAACACACCCAATATATATGTTTTTAAATATAAAGGTTTATTATTTAAAACTGTTATTGTATAAGACAGTTACTTATATTAAAGATAAGCTGTTAAAACTACCCCATTGGTGTCAATTCAGATGTCGCCTAAATTAAACTAAACCAATTTGACAGCACTAAAATGTTACCTACCTTTTTATTTCGATCTTTATGAACGGGACGGCGACAGTTTTAGTACTGTCAAATTAGTTTAATTTAGTTTTGGCGACATCTGAAATGACACCATTTTATATTTATGACCTTTTTTTACAACAGTTAACAATAAACATATTTCTGATTCTGAAAAGAAAAGGCAAAGGTTTCTGTATGGATGCTAAAACACTAAAGCACTAGAGCGCGCTCGCCTTGAAAATAGAGAATCGTCGACAAACAAAATATAAGCATCAAACAGTGCTAAATTACATTCCTCCTCGAGATTTGATTAGTTATTTTTTTCGTAGTCATGATATAAAATATAGTAGGTAGGTATGCAACTCTTGAATAAAACGGATTAATATCGAGGACCATGAATCACTCGCTACTCTCGTGATTTAATCATAATGAATCGTTCGTTTACTCGTGATTCATCTATGGCCCTCGCTTTAAACCCGTCCTTTATTCACTAATTGCATAATATACCATTGTATGGTTTGCTGGTAGACGGTGTCAAGGTATTGGGAGAGTGGAGTCATAGAAGCGACGACCTCAGTGGTGCAGCGGGCGAGAGTCCGCCTGCGACTCAAGAGGTTGCGGGTTCGATTTCCGCCTCGGAACAAATTTGTGTACGATCTGCAGAAATTTGTTCCGTTGGTCTGAGTGTTTTCTGTTTGAAAAAAAAAAAATCTATCTATGTATATAATGTATTAAATATATCAGTTATCTAGTACCCATAACATAACACAAGCTTTGAGTAGCTTACTTTGGGGCTAGATGGTGCTGTGTGGATTGTCCAGCATTATTTATTTATTTATTTATTTATTTATTTATTTATTTACAGAAGCGCTAAATGGTAGGGTATCGTAGATACTTATCTATAGCCGTCTCAGACCACCTAAGAGTATTTGGTAATATATTGATTTTCGTTGGTACAAAATCTCTTATAAGTAGGTATTTCTAAACGTAGAACAAAAAATAATAATAAAACAACATAAGAAAAACATCGTGGTCTAACTCAAAGAACTCAATATTTCGTTCTTATCTGAACGTGTCTGGTCGAAGCGACGCGTGACCCGAGAGCTGGTGAGTATCTGGCGCAGCGCATCAGCATTGCCATACAGCGTGGCAATGCAGCCAGCGTCTTGGGGACGCTTCCGACTGGTACTGATATGGATCAGTTGAGCTACCACCCGTTTAAATACTTGTTTCAATTGTTAATATAGTTAAAATTTATTATATTATTTGATTGTAATTTTCTTATTTTAATAAAGAAGAACTTTAGAAGAAAGATGATATCCTACATCTTAAAATCCAATAGGAAGTCACATTACTCACTTAGTATCACCGCAGACTATAACAGGCAGTATCTTATTGAAGTCCAGTCGGGTAAGTTTCTTCGTTTTCTTGGAAACGACTGCTTGCACGCATATCGGTCGGTATTTATTGACATTCAGATCGAACACGAAAACCTGTAACGTAAAACACAGAACTGCATCTTTGCTAAAACAAACTTGGTACCAGTAGAATAGTTTTCAATTCTATCGACGTAATGATAAATGATATTAAAAACTAAAGCGACTGTTGATTCGTAGTCGACGACCTCTGTGGCGCAGCGGGCGAAGGTCCGCCTGCGACGCAGGAGGTTGCGGGTTCGATTCCCGCTTCGGATCAAATTTGTGTACGATCTGCAGAAATTTGTTCCGTTGGTCTGGGTGTTTTCTATGTATACAAAAAAATATCTATATATGTAGTGTATTGTATTAACACAAGCTCTGCATAGCTTGGGGCTAGATAATGCTGTGGGAATTGTCCAGCATTATTTATTTATTTATTTAGTTTGTTTATGGGTGAGTTCATAGCAAATAGGTTACAATGTGCGCAATACTTCTTATCAGCTATCTAAATTACTTGTACAGCCTAGAAAATAGCAGGGGTGGAAAATGGTCAGTAAAGTCAGCAGAAGTCAGTTTTTTTGGCTACAATTAGTAAAAGTCAGTTTTTTTGAAAAATGCTCAGTAAACTCAGTATTTTGAGGATCACTATGTTACCACAAAAGTCTGGGTTCTGTACATTGAGATGAAAAGAATGCCGTTTTAAAGTGGGAGTCCCTTAAAAATTGCATAACATATCGGTTTCTTTTCGGTAGTAGTGCCGTAAACATACCTATAATTATGAATTTATTCTCTCAATCCTTCTTTTTGGATATAAGTACACAGGGGTGGAAAATGGCAACCAACATTCGTATTTTGATGTCAATGACCGATCAAGCGTCAGTATTCTAGAGATTTGGTCAGTAAATGGTCAGTATTTTAAAGTGTTATTGTCAGTAAAATCAGTATTTTTGGCCACGGAATCAGTTTCCACCCCTCAAATAGTAAAAACCCGATTTATTTCACGCTTGACTTGAAGACCTTGAAGGCACTAGTTAAAACTGAGTGTTCAAAGTAGAAATAATAATAATAAAAAGTTCGCCAGGAAATGATAACAGCGCCCTAATTCCGATAGTGTTGAACAATAGTATCGTAATCAAAACGCAAATTAGTATGAATCGTTTTGCACAAGCGCGCTGAAACGAAGAAGGTAAAACGAAGAAGGTACAACGAACTAAGTTTGCTTCGGATTTTTTTACAGAATTTAGGCATGTTGGTTTGAACTCCTTTCAAAAAGAGGTGTCTAACAAAAAGTATTTAGAAACAAGATGTTAGAGTATGGCTAATGTTAGATGTATGGATAATGTTAGATGTATGGTTAATGTTAGATGTTTAGTTACCCTTCCGTCGGCAGTGCAAGCAGCAAACACTGTACTGGAGTACGGAGCCCATTTGACGTCGCCCACTGGAGAACCCAGCTCAAACATGAACAGCGGCTCACTGGTAACAAAACAACGATTTAAACCTTTTGTTATAGCACATTTCAAACTATATAATTTATCTCATACATAAGAAAAGCCCATCTCAAACGCAGAACAAAGATTTGGAAAAAAAACAACAGATACCTACTGTTGTTATTTTGATCTTTATGTGTGTAAAATTTCAGCTCGGTCCATAAGGTAGGTTTGACGTCGTCTTCGGTCAAACATTTTCTCAGCGGCACAAACTTTTGCCTATAAATTAGTAGGAAGTAATTTGCTACTGATCGCTACTTACTCCCTCCCATCCTCACAAACCTTGACCCGCCAATCCCCCGCGCAGGTCGCATAGATGCTATTATTGAAGAAGTTATAGTTGATCCTGTAAACTGGCATGTGTTGGCCATGCACTGAGCTGACTTAGTTTCGGAGCGAGCAGGTTTGGTCCATGCCTTCATCCATGCCCACCATAAAGATCTTTTTCAGATGAAATCACTACACTAATTCAGCACTAAAAATTAAACAATCTCTTTCTTATCGATTGAAATAAATAGAACGGCATCATTTTAAGTGCTGACAAATTAGTTGAGTTTAGATTTGTGCCGTCTAAATTGATACCAATATCCAATATTACTATTTATGATGGTAAGGTACTTACTCCCTCCCATCCTCCCAAATCTTGACCCGCCAATCCCCCGCGCAGGTCGCATAGATGCTATTATTGAAGTAGTTATAGTTGATCCTGTAAACCGGCATGTGATGGCCTTGCACAGAGCGGACATAGTTCCGGTTATATTTGAGCGAGCAGGTGTGGACCATGCCTTCTTCTGTGCCCACCATAAAGATCTCTTCTTTCTCTGGGTGGAAGCAGAAGGCACTGCCGCAACCTAAGAACAAATTTGTTTGAGAATATGAAACAACTAGCATCATAATCAGCCTACGTCAATTTCTCGATCAATAATGAAACAATAAAAAAAAAGTTAAATAAAGATTTTTTGTGTCGTCCATTAACACTGAAATAATGTAAAATTATAATGCATCTTGCTAACAATGGAAACTTCATAAATAGCTTTCAGATAAGTACATGTAATTTACCATTTTTAGAAATTTTCTAGCTGTAAGTTTTCCTAAAACCCGAAAATAAATAAATAAAACTTTGAAAACTCTTTCGCTATTGTATAGAGAATGGATCCCGAACTGGTTCCATAAAAAAATTGTTACCGAGGGATTTGTAATTGTCCCGCAAAACTTAAAAACAGTGTAAAATTAAGGAATTCGAAGTCGTTTTTTAGTTTTTTTTAAAATAATCAGAGAAGTATCTAAGTAAACGGAAGAAAATAGCTCTTTTGAGAGAAACTAAACACCTGTAAACTACAATGCTCGACCTGACTTACGGTAACTGACCAGTAAACGGAGAAAATAGCTCTTTTGAGAGAAATTAAACACCTTTAAACTACAATGCTCGACCTGACTTACGGTAACTGACCAGTAAACGGAAGAAAATAGCTCTTTTGAGAGAAATTAAAAACCTGTAAACTACAATGCTCGACCTGACTTACGATAACTGACCAGTAAACGGAGAAAATAGCTCTTTTGAGAGAAATTAAACACCTGTAAACTACAATGCTCGACCTGACTTATGGTAACTGACCAGTAAACGGAAGAAAATAGCTCTTTTGAGAGAAATTAAACACCTGTAAACTACAAGGCTCGACTTGACTTACGGTAACTGACCAAACAAGCACTAACAGCGGTAGTGTCGTTGTGTCACCGATAGCAAACACCGGATGTGAGGGTGTTTGCACTTCACATATTTGCAGAGTGGATAATGACCACTCCAGACACTCGGTCGGTTTCACTTGAGAACACAATGTGGGGACGTGAATGAACTATGACCAATCAAGCTACAACATAACTAGGTATCAATAAATAGTCTTACGAATTGCGAAACAACAGCTCTGCTCATGTTCAATTGTTTCAATTGTAAATACTAGTCTGCCTGCGACGCAGGAGGTTGCGGGTTCGATTTCCGCCTCGGGACAAATGTTTGTACAATCTGCAGACATTTGTCCAGGGCGTTCTGGATGTTTTCTATGTATAATAAACAATATCTATCTATGTAGTGTATTGTATTAAGTATATCAGTTATCTAGTACCCATAACACAAGCTCTGCTTAGCCATAGATATTATAATACTATACTAGTATATGGCTTAGCTTAGGGTTAGATGAGTGCTGTGTGAATTGTCCAGCATTATTTATTTATTTATAATTTTTTGATTGTAATTTTCTTTGTGAATAAGGAGGTAATTTCGTAACAACATGCATAGTTCGCACAGGTTTGGTTTTTTAATGTAAATAATGCTGGAATTAATTTTAAATCATCAATCATCACGTTTACAAACAGTATTGTCAGGGCCTCAAAATTAAAAGAGCTTGTAAGTAAGGTATTAAGGGAACAAGATACTGAGATTGATTACTTATACAATTTGTTTTGAGCTGCGTCTAGCTGTTTTCTCTGTATTTAGAGAAAACATCCTCGGGTGTTTTCTATTTGTTTTCTACCAATATTTTTTATTAATTTTTAAATATTTGCAAAGGTTTTAGCAAATATTGATGCTGGATCTGGGTTTGTATGATTTAACATACAAACAAATGTACGCGGGGGAATGGAACCGGCATCTTTTTGCTTCAGAGGAATAGATTTAGAATTCTGTCTCCTGTAGTAGGTACAAACATTACTCTTACAGTCTTACATTTTCACTCTGCAAGACTGGGCGCTGTGGCACTCATTAAAGGCCTATGTCCAGCCATGGACTGCCATAAAATAAATTAATAAAATAAATAAATAATGGTGGACAAATCACACAGCATTATCTAGCCCCAAACTAAGCAGAGCTTGTGTTATGGGTACTAGATAACTGATACACTTAATACACTACATAGATAGATATTTTTTACCATACATAGAAAACATCCAGAACGCCCTGGACAAATGTCTGCAGATAGTACAAATATTTGTCCCGAGGCGGGGATCGAACCCGCAACCTCCTGCGTCGCAAGCAGACCTTCGCCCGCTGCGCCACAGAGGTCGTCAAAGCAGTTGATGATGATTAATAATATCTCAGTAACACATACAAAACGACATACCTTCGGGCAAAGGCCGTTATAACTGTTCTATGTAACTTTCGTCATCTGGCCTATCTGAGCCAGGAAAAAAAAACTATTTTAGATCCTAACTGCAAAGCAATAAAGTTGACTTCAGCTCGTACTTCTCCGACGGAGCGCTATTCGTCTGACAGCGGTGTTTTTGCGTTGAAATTGAGGGCATCTCTTTCTACACTATGCAAACTAAGCGAGACTTCAGAGCCATAAAGATGAATAACGAACTGCAAGTGTAAAACTACTATAAGTACTTACTGTTAACCGTAATCAAGGTGCCATCGGGTCCAGGTATAGGGGGCGCGTTGGAAGTCAAGGTGATTATCGTGGTGGCTTGCAGCTCGCTCGGCATTACCGCCCATTGTATGACCTTGCCATCTCCAGAGATGGAGAAGAACGACGCCTCGCCATCTATGAGACGAGGGCCCCAACGCACCTGGACATAATTACCTATTTTAGGGCTTTTCACTAGCGATTACTCCATTAGAACCATTCATTAATTTCATTCATTTCAAGCCTTTTATTCAGAAAAAATATTTACATTTTGTTTCTTAATACTATTGCTTTGTTACGACATCGAAATTTCGTCTGTTTGCCCTCTTTTGGCAAAGGCCTCCTCCAACTCCTTCCACTTTACTCTATCTCTCGCCAACCTTATCCAGGTTTTACCTCCTATGTCTTTTAACTCGTCCTCCCACCTTTTAAATTGTCTCCCTCTTTTACCCTCCATAAGAACCATAGCAACTGTTAAACATAAAGCCAATTCATGAACCATTTGTAAGTACATATGTATATTTTATTTTCTATGAATCTACAATAAAATCAACTTCGCTTCAATTGTTTTTTCTTGAGCATTTGGGAAAATGTTGATTTTAGCCTAAAATCTCCGAAATGCTCCGAAAATACCAGTGAATCGAAGTAATTGTTTTCACAAGTTTCTAGTAAATGGTTTACGTACTTTACGATTTGCGGCAAATTACTTTTACGCCAGTTTTATTCATTGTAGAAAGTAGGAAAAACTAAAAATCACAATATAATTTGAATCTCGACACGATCAAACGGGTTTTTAAGCCTATTTTAAATTGATGGAGTAGTTTAATTGTTTTAAAGTGGAGTTGTGTAGGGAAATCGCCCAATTACATAAGTTGAAATACACACACTAGTTGGTTGGTCCCTGATTGATGGGTCGAATCCTGCATGTTTTTGCTTTTCTGTGCGTCGTCTGTGAGTGGTATAGTAAATAATCTTGGTAAGTATGTAATGTTCTTATGATCGGTTTAAAGAAGTTTATTCTCATAAAACAAAAATGTTCACTTATAATGAGATACAAAGTTCTTAAGAATTATGTTTAAACTAATATTAGTACGCTATAATACCTTATGTTTAGGTTAGGCTATAAATGTATTTTTTTAATTTTGTTTTAAACATGCTTATGCTAGCACATTCCTTGAGCTCGTTAGGCAAGCTATTAAATAACTGCACTCCCTCGTATACAATCGTTTTCCTGCCGTAATCAGTACGTGCTTTAGCTAATTCTAGTTTAGATTTGTTTCTAAATGTGTATTGATTATTCTTTTTGCGTAGTTGTAGGTTCGATTTTTTATTGAGTTAGAATTAATGTTTCTTATCAATATGCAAGTACAGTATGTGTATACATTTGTTTAAGGTTTAATAATTTGGTTTTATTATATAGTTCTTTCGTTGGTGTTAGGTATTTATACAGTGTTTTTATAATTTTGTTTTGTGCCCTTTGGAGAGGATTTAAGTTTGTATTAGCGGCTGATCCCCAAATTTCGATAAGATAATTTAAGTGCGATTTAACTAAGGAATTATAAATAATTGAGCGTGCTTTGGCTGGAATACAGTGTGCTATTTGGCGTAATGATATTAATAAATCCGTTAACTTTGACTTGACGTGATTGATGTGATAATGCATGCTGTGTCGGCCTGTAAGAGGTTGGTGCACTTAGCATTTCACAAGTTTTTTTAAGTATCTACCTTGTAAGTTTTAGTGTACTCGCCATAGGCTAACCTAACTGTATAAATAAATAAAATAAGTGGGTGTGGTCTATAGGGTGGTGTGTATAAAAACCTGTCAATGCCAATGGGTTAACATGAAGAGGACGTTTCGGAGTACCTACATGGTGAATGGTGATTCTAAAAGTTCCTTGTGTCGGGTTACCTACTGTGTTGCGAGAAAATTCTAAGTGAACAAATTTCGTGAGAAAATGGTAAAACTTCGTAAAACCTGCACACAAAAATAGAATTTTACTGTGATGATATGCATCAAGAATAAGGTTCGTGGTACAGGACCTACTTCGCCCCGTTTACACGAACCATTTAAAGACACAAAAGCTCTCAAAATCAGTTCTCGTTTCTACCACGCAAACTGGCGCTTAATATAAGGAAGTGTAGATAAAATTCAGCGAAACAAGTGTTACCTCCCAAACTATATTGCTATGTTTGTCTCGCACGGAATCCGACTTGTATTGGTACGAAGTTTCCAAAGAGAGTTGGGCGTTGTAAACGCACACATTGCCGTCGTAAAGACCTGTGTGAATAAAACAAGTTTTAGTACAATAATTTTTTATATACGGTACCGTATAATATACCGATTGTTATGAGATGTGAGGTGTGTGGTGCCGGCTTAGAATTTGCACCGCCCCACCCTCTTCCTGCGAGTGTCGTAAGAGGCGGGCAGCAGCGCCCCATGCAGAAACATTCTACCACCGAACTGCGATCCCGAATCCGCATGCCTAGCGTGGGGATTATGGGCATTAAATGGGATAAAAGCCAATAAGGTGCTTTTCATGGTGAGGCCTGCGTCCAGCAGTGGATAAATTGGTATAGGCTGTTGAGGTGAGGTGTTAAGCGATGTTAAGCCTTGGTCTCATGTGGGTGGTGATCACTACACAGTACGCTGCGGAATGCGGTATGCGGCGCCGGACACATAATCGTATGAGAAACGTCTAGTGGTCTTTTGTTCCGTCAAAGACCGCGTCAGGGGTGAGGGGAAGTCGCGTTGAAGGCGAATTTGCCTCGTGACGCAGCGTATTGCGTCCCGATCATGATAAAAAAGCTTTAGTCAGCATACCATTATGTTTATTCTTATACTCCGCTAACTGGATTTTTCTATAGTAGATTCATATAAATTATTTTTAACTTTAATGCCGTAGGTAAACATTTTGTAGTAAACACGTACGTCTACGAGCTTTCGTAGAAGCTTACGCCTACGCGGCTACGTGCGTTCGTAGATATTTTAGCTCGTAGCTTAGTAAGTTATGGCTATTATTAATGATAGTTGGGTATGTGAAAATCTTGGGTTTGAATTAAAAATAAATATAAAGTTATATTAATCCCTATTTTATAGGGTGTTCGTCAAATTAAAATGAAAAATTCTACGAAAAACAAATATTCTGCGGCTTAATTTTTCACTGAATTTTATTCTGCGGTAGCAAGTGAATGACCTCCTTCAGTATGATGCACTAATTTGACTAATACCATGTTTAAACTATGTATCTAATTCAAATGGAAAAGTCAAACATATAAAATTCTGTAGAAAAAGTACGTTCTCCCAGCGCTAAATCAACAAATGGCGCGTGTTGTGCTACAACTAAATGCAAAGACACGTTATTTCCAATCTTTTGAAATATACCTACCTAATGAACAATGAAGATGGAAAGACGTACCTGGACCAAAGTGCGACCGAGACAACAACACGCACCCGAAATATGAACGCCATTGGCGCCGCGCTGGTCCGACTATGACTGAGGTGAGTGGACCTAGTTGGACCTAATTTGATCGTTCCTCTTTCGATAAGCTCCAATCTCCCGAATTTGACTTACATCGATGGGAAAAGTATTATCATTTTACTTTAAGAATTTAAACTAGCCATTAACCTGAGTTGTGCCTTCTTAAAGAATGGTATTGAGTCTGACGAAATCTATCGTCTCAATCCTCGTAGGCTCTACGCCTACGAGACTACGAGCGGTCCTAGACATTTTGTATTAAACAGGTGGTACCGAAGTCTACGAGTTTTCGTAGAGGCTCTACGCCGACGAGGCTACGCGCGTTCATAGACATTTTGTATTAAACAGGTGGTACCGAAGTCTACGAGTTTTCGTAGAGGCTCTACGCCGACGAGGCTACGCGCGTTCATAGACATTTTGTATTAAACAGGTGGTACCGAAGTCTACGAGTTTTCGTAGAGGCTCTACGCCGACGAGGCTACGCGCGTTCATAGACATTTTGTATTAAACAGGTGGTACCGAAGTCTACGAGTTTTCGTAGAGGCTCTACGCCGACGAGGCTACGCGCGTTCATAGACATTTTGTAGTAAAAACATAGTACCTAATTATACGAGCTTTCGTAGAGGCTCTACGCCTAAGAGGCTACGAGCGTTCCTAGACATTTTGTAGTAAACACGTAGTACCTAAGTCTACGAGCTTTCATGGAAGCTCTACTCCTAGATTACGTTCGTAGACATTTTAGCTCGTAGCATAATAAGGTACTTGTGGGTTTGTATTAAAAATAAAATATAGCGATTAATAGTGCCTAATCAAAATAACTAGATATAACCTGCGTTGTGCGTACTAAAAAATGGGATTAAGAATGAAAACATCTCTCGTGCTCTCTCTCTTTTCTATAAGTAAGCAGGTCTTAAAAAATTCGATTAGAATGCTTACCAACACAGATCAAATAAGGCACCTCCTTGTAAACGTCCAAGCAGATGATGGGGGAATCCGTGAACACCGAGTACTCAGGATAGGCCGGGTTTTTGATGCTGTACAGACATAGGCAGCCGTTGGGCAGCTGGTTTGTGAAGTCCACTGCAAAATGTGCAAAAATTACAGCAGACGATATGGCGCAGCGAGCGAAGATCCACCTGTGACGCGAAATATTTGCACAATCTGCAGGTATTTGTTCCGGGTGTTCTGGCCGTTTTCTATCGAAACTAATATTATAAATTCGAAAGTAACTCTGTCTGTCTATATGTCTGTCTATCTGTGACCTTTTCACGCTTAAGCGGCTGAACGGATCTTAATGAAAGGGGTGGAAGATATTTGTACGGAGGGTGGGGCCACCCTCCGTACAAATATCTTCCACCCGTTTCCTTCCATTCGATTTTTTTTCGATATCGCCGCGCACAATAATCTTTTTAAATTTGGATAGAAGACACTACAACAAATGAAAAATTACTTTTTAAATAATGTCCTAAAACTTCAGGTTTCTGAGATTTTCAAAGATAAAAATAACTTTTTTTTATATCTCAGGAACCTGACGTTTTAGGACATGATACAGATTTTTTTATTTCTTTTAGTGTCTTCTAAAATAAACAAAATGGTGACCGATAGGCCCACCTTCATGCACCTTTCATGCAAAACTCACAATAAAGGTTATATATTTAGATATATTAAGATAGAAGACACTAAAACAAATAAAAATATTCTATAACCCAATGTCCTAAAGCGTCAAATTTCTGAGATAGTCATATGTTTGTGAAGAAACAATATTGTTATTTTCATCTGTGAATATCTCAGAAACCTGACGCATTAGGACTTTATTTTATGAGACATTTTTATTTGTTTTAGTGTCTTCTATCCAAATACATAAATAACTTTATTGAGCGCGGCAATTTTAAAAAAGAAAAAAAAATGGCAACCGATGTTAGGGCCAAAATCTTCAAACTCCTTCAAACAAACCTTTAGCATGGAGATAGATGTATCCCGGGGACAGGTACAGGTTCCTTTTTATCTCGGAACAAAGTGCGCAAAGCTGCGGGCAGCAGCTAGTGTATTGTAAAAAATATATTATCTATGTAATGTCAATTGTAACTTATCAGGTACTAGTTGCTGCCCGCGGTTTTGCACGATCTTTTCAAGTAGCCTTTGTCAGTCCCTGGGATACTATTTACCTACCTGCCAAATTTCATTAAGATCCATTCAGCCGTTTAGGCGTGAAAAGGTAACAGACAGACAGAGTTGATTTCGAGTTTATAATATTAGTATGGATATCAGTTTAGTTCCAGTCTACATCTTAAAAATCTTTTTCTTAGATTTGTCTGTCAGCCAGAACGACTCATCAACTCTTTCTTACATACCATACAATACAATACTCATAAATTAGTATAGTATGTATGTATTTTATATAGTCAGTTAATTTTGCTTATTGATGTGAAGCGCTTGATGATTACATTATCATTATCATGGAAGTACCTTTGTTTTTGTCCGTAACCAGGCTTTATTGATGCTCTTTATCTATCCAAAACCCTAACACTCAAATTTATTTTACAGTTTATTTTCCTATTCTATGGTTATTTTGATTTCATTTCTTATTCAGCAAATTTAAATGCGTAATTCATACAAAGTACGTAAAGCACGTGTTTATTTCGGTCAAGGCAACACTTCTTATTCATGCAAGAAGATTCCGATCTAAATCAAACTACCATTTTATACTCCGTACCTACTTCTTGCATACAATACATCACAACAAATTAGGTTACGATCCAACAACCTATTGTCATGTGATATTACTATGATTGCCACTCTTATTCAACCGTTATCGAATAGGTAGCACGTAAATGTTTTACGTGGTAAGCATGATTCAATCGATATATTGTGATCTGCTGAGTCGCTTTGATTTATAATAATAAATTCATTTATTTTCTCTTCACAATAGGTTTTTTTGTCAGTTTATTGTTAAGGTTAGGTGTAGACTATAGCGTACGGATACCCGTTTGTGAGAGACTGGTGCCAGTGATAGGTTTAAAATAAACTCAAAGAATACCTTATTTCTAAATGTTACTACTCCGTTGACGAGTTTTTAAATGATAAATCTAAACTATAATTATTTGACTGCCTGCAATTTACATACCTACCTACCCAGTTATATCTTAGTTAGTCTATACTTTTTAACTTCAATGTATAGCATAGATTGTGTAACTACTTATATTATAACAATATTTAGACCAATTGCTGCGCCCTTACAGGGTACATGTACTTACTTTTAAGCTAATTACCATCTAAGCTAAAACTCTGTAATCGTATATGTATGCAATAAATAAATCTGAAATCTGAAATCTAAAACCTGTGTTACTAGTCACCAGTGCCCCCTCCACAGAGTTCGTTAGGTATGATGTTATTTTCTAAGTACCTACAATGAATTGTGCCTTAATGTGACATTATGAGAAATGTTAATAACTTATACCTATACATATGAAAAACAAAAAAGAAAAAAATAACTGAGTATTAAAAGGGTAAGAGAGCTACAGACAGCTTACATTATAATAAGTGCATGTTTTAGTGTGCGAGTGCGTGAATGTAGAGTAGTAGTGCTCACCGCTGCCCTGTTTGCCGCTGCTGCAAGTCTCATAAATTGAGAGAAGAACGCGGCTCGCTCCGCTCGCAGTACATACACAACGTCAGCACAAAATCTGGCCTGTTTATAGCCCTGTTATTTCAGTAGGTTTTGAACCGAAATGTAAGTAAACTCACAAGATCATAGGCCACAGCGAGGAGCTTTTGGTTATGTTGGCTCTACTAGATATCGCAGCAAGCTTTCAAGGTTCGAATTAGACCCCTTTACTTATTGCAACAGACTCTTAACTGTTTCTAAGAGTACCTAGAGTCCTGACTCATAGGATAGGCAACGGCGCAGCGATCATGGAAGTTTGGGGTGCACTGGATATCGCAGCAGGCATGGGCTTCCATTGGCTCAAACTGGAACTTGCACAGGGGCAGCAAAGAACACATCCCATATTGGAACATAATACTAACAGTTGGCATTGTCTAGGGCCGCGATCACAGTGTGGTAAGGCAGGGCATTACGGCTCAAACGTTAGCAGTTGAAACGTTAGGATGCGCGTTCACAGGCCGGCATCGCACAATCCGCACTGGCCCCATCAATGGTTAGACATAAAAGATTCGTACCGCACGAAGCGGACTGTCGGCAATGCCGGTGAGGATTCTTGAAGGCAACTTTTCTATTTAATGCGAATGAAGTCATTCGGATTGCCGATCAGTGAACGCACTTGTCAGCGGATAGTCCGATGTCGGCCTGTGAACGCGCACCCTAACGTTCAACTGCTAACGTTTGAGCCGTAATACCGTGCCTTACCACACCGTGATTGCGGCCTAGGTAGAGTATTCATAGTAGGTAATCGTCACTTCGATCAGGCACAAGACCACGGCCGTACGAACCTTCCAAGCTATTCGAGCGATACTAAGTATTTTTGTAATGGAGATAGAGTTTAAAAAGCTTTGACACTCGAAACTGTTGGCCGCGGATCTGCCCGTCGCTGTAATTTTCGTTGTATGTTGACTCTAAGTGTAAACTCACATGATCCATAGGCCACGGCGAAGAGATCCTGGTAGTGCGGACTCCACTGGATGTCGCAACAGGCGTGAGACTTCATGGGCTCGAACTGAAACTTCCACAGGGGAAGTAGCGAACCCAACCCTTCGCGGAATTCGTCCGAGGGATCGTCCCAATAGCGGTAGTCTTGAGCTAATGGGAATATCAGTAATATGTAGAATTATATAAGTAAGATATTGTGGTTTCAAGATAAGAGACGTTTGGAACAGAGTATAGATTTTATGATTTTCAGTAAAATTCAGTAAAAAATAAGTCAGAGCCTATAATGTACCCAAGACTGACTTTTCAATTTTCTAGGGTCGTCAAGATCCCTTCTCCTCGGATACCTAACTTGACTTTGAGTATCTGGACACGTTGTATAACTCGTCTATTAACTCTTTCTCTACTCTGTAGCTCTTTGTTACTGAACTCAAACTTCGTACCTTAAAATCTATTTCCTTTTAGTCTAAGTTTATCATGTAATCATCTGTGTAAGTATTATACTCGTAATAAATAATATGTTCAATTCTATTTAATCAAATCAAAAACTATATTTCCATAAATACAATAAATGTACACTTAGAATAGGTCAAATTATAAAACTAAACATTGACACGGAAATAAAGTGATATTTTTGATTTCTGTCGCTTTGTTATGTAGACTAAAGTAAAGAAGCGACGAAGAAACCTTTAGTTGTTAGTTGTTATTTTTCGAATTGGAGCCAAACTCGTCCCAAGCTTTTTTACCCCCGACGCAAAAAGAGAGAGGTGTTATATTTTTAACGTGTCTGTCTGTGGTATCGTAGCTCCCAAACGGATGAACCGATTTTCGTTTCGTTTTCTTGTGTCATAGATAATTTTATCCCGAGTGTTCCCATGTTTCATGAATATCTGTCGGGGGGTTTTTAAATTTTTTTTCTTGTCTAGATAATCTGATATTTTGTAGTCAACCTTTTTTACAAAGTTTGCACGACAGAAATACAAACACAGTAGAGATCCTAAGAATAGATATAAGTCAGCAAGTATATATAACTTATTAAGGATTTATTAAAGAAAAGTTTGCTCGCCACCGCGTATAGCCGGGCGGGACAATAATTTGTATAAGTATAGCAGGTTTTTTGAGAAAATTGTGAGTCAGTCAGTCATTCGAACATTGAAAATTAATAAGTCAAGTTGTTACCCACTGACGACCTCCGTGGCGCAGGAGCTTGCGGGTTCGATTCCCGCCTCTGGGTGTTTTCTATGTATAATAAAAAATATCTATCTATGTAGTGTATTGTATTAAGTATATCAGTTATCTAGTACCCATAACACAAGCTCTGCTTAGCTTGGGGCCAGACAATGCTGTGTGAATTGTCCAGCATTATTTATTTATTTTATTTTTATTACTCAGTTAAGTCTTTCAATCCACAACCTAGTATACAGTCCACACCGTAGACCAGAAGGAACACAAAGGTTTATTCTTAATGGTACCTACATCAAGGTAACTTACCAATATCATCATAGATATTTTGGTTGACGAGTCGCTCGAGTATGGACCACGCCTCTCGAATCCTCTGTGCCAGCTTCTCATCATGGATCTGCTGCGCTGATTTCACGTGTTTCGCGACTTTCTTGCGCAACTGTGACAGAAGATTTTTATATTATTTTGTTAATTAGGATCTCCAAAACTACTTAAGGCGGATGTATGTCGCACAGTAGCGCCGCCACCTATTTTTAACCCCCGACGCAAAAAGTGAGGGGTGTTATAAGTTTGACGTGTTTGTCTGTGTATCTGTCTGTGGTATCGTAGAACCGATTTTCGTTTAGTTTTTTTTGTGTCATAGATAATTTTATCCCGAGTGTTCTTAGCTATTCTTCATGAAAATCTGTCAGGGGTTCCTAAAATTTTTAATTTTGTTCTTGTTACTTATAATTACGTTAAGCACAGGATTTTTCAAATATCCAATGGAGAGTTTGTAATACCTATCCTAAGCTTTTTTTAATCCCTCTGAAATAGTTTAGCTTCGTATAATTTAGACAGAGAAGCGAAAACAGAATTCGGTGGCCACCAAGAGCAACTTCGCTATTCTGCATACGGGAAATAAAAGAAATCTATTTTAAGGGCATTAAAATAAAGATTTTTATAAGTATCATAAACAGTGCAATGGACTTTTAAGACTTTTAAAAAATTTTAAGACTTTGATTAACGTAATTATAAGAAAGACAAGGCAGCGGCGTTTAAGGCATAAAAGCGCCTTAACAGATCAAGATGAAATGTGGCGTACGTTAAGAACAAAATAATACTAAAAAAAATAATTTGACACAAGGATAACAACAAAAACAAACAAATGTCTTAATGTTTAATGTGGAGCATTGATTTCTTATGATCTTCGCACAAGGTTAGGCCAGTTTCGCGGGAGACCGAGTGAACAGAAGAGATATTAAGAAAGAAAGAAAATTTATTTATTGGTCCTATGAAGGACTTACAGCTTAAAACTATTATAATATAAATGAGAACATTACGAATAAAAAAAAATACCCAGTTCTTATTAAAATAGCACAACAATAATTTTACTACCTCTGTAGCGCAACGAGCGAAGATCCGGAGGTCCGGTCAGGAGGTTGCAGGTTCGATTCCCATCTCGGGATAAATGTTTGTACAATCTGCAGATATTTGTTCCAGGTGTGTTCCAGGTGTTTTCTATGTATAGATATAAAAATATATTTTTATGTAATGTATTGTATTAAGTATATCAGTTATCTATAGTACCTACCCATATTACAAGCTCTGCTTAGCTCGGGGCTACTAGATGATCCTGTGTGAACAACTTTCCAGCATTATTTAATTACTAAGCACACTATACCTACCCATTGATATATATTTATTACGCATAGAGAAAAACATCTGCAAATCAGTTTAGTATAGTCAAGTAAAAACATTCGTCTCTCGGCGGGAATCGAACCCGCAACCTCTAGCGTCGCAGGTACATACCCTTTTCGGTTTCTCATCTTCCTTCGCCTTCATCAACCTAGCGTAGTCTTCCTGGTAGGAGTCGAAGATGATGCACTGGAGCGCAGTGGCCCCGAAGTTAGCTCGAGGTGGTGGAATCGTCTGGGTTTCCACTGACTAAGGAACCAAACAGAAGGTAAACAGTAAAAAGTGTTCATTTACTATTTTTACTACTATTTACATTATTATTATTACAGCTGATAATGAGGTCCTGGGATCGAATCCCGGGTCGGGCCAAAAGTTGTTATTGGGGTTTTGCTAGCAAGAAATTCACAGTAGCAGCCCGGAGTTAGGAAGTTGGCGGTGTTACACCCGCGTGCCTCGGAAAGCACGTTAAGCCGATGGTCATTCGCGTGACCTCTCCCCGGTCGTGTCGGTCTGTCGTCCCATCGGATTATGAGAGTGAGGGAAAAGAGAGTGCACCTGTGTTTGCACACACACTTGTGCATTATAATATGTCCTTCGGATCTGGCTAGTCTCCGATGAGACTGGCCACCAAATCATCATCATCAGATGATCAGATTATTACTACTATTTTACTCATACTCTTTATTATTATTACTAAGTACTATTTTTATTATTAGGTAGGTACTATTTACATTTTTTAAATTTATTATATGTAGAATTATTTATTATTACTATTTAAATTATATGTAGAAGAGCAATAACAAAAATGGGAAGCGAAATGACCTGCAGACGTAAAAATACTGTGTCGCAGAAAGAAAAAATCTAATTTTCACACAAATAATATAAATGCGAAAGTTAAGATGGAACAAAGTCAACGAAAGATAAGGTAATTCAGTGGCGTTCATAGCTGACCTCCCTGGCAGCTTTGCGGAAAACTCGATTAAAACAATTCTCTAAAACAATTCGACTAAACGATTCGACTAAAACACAATTCGACTAAAACAGTTCGACTAAAAAAACAAGTCAAGAAGAAAGTTTAAAGCTATTGGGGGAGAGTATTTTTCTCCCGCAATGACCAATAAAAAAGATGTTAACATGAAGGTATTGCTCTACCTTCCCGTTAAAGAAAGATTAATTAACAGTTTCTGTTAAGATTTTCAAACATTCTAAGAATTTTAGAAAATAGATGTTTGTTATTTCTTCTCGTCACAAAAACTACGAGATTTTGCTGCCATACCGAAATAGCCAGCAAATTTTAGATCATGTTGAAATATTGCTATCCTCTTAGCTTACAATCATAGACATAAAATTTACGCACTCTCAAAATATTAGAGGTTGAACTAAATGCGGATTTGAAAGTAGGTACATAACACAATCTGAAATTCGTAGTATCTGGCAAGCGGCCAAACATTACAGGTAAGTAAATAATTCAGATTAATGATGTTTATATTGGCTGTAGGAAAATTTAAAACGTCAAAGATCGAACTTACAAAAATGGCAGTCTTTGCTAATAATTTAGTAGAATTAAAGTATATCTCAAATCTACGGAACTTTCACTTTATCTTTGTGTAAAATTTACCTATTCAACATTTTTCCACTGAAAGGACCACATGCGGGTTGAGGATCGCAGATCGGTGGTAGAATTGTTTTGCAGGGGGTGCTGCTCGCCCCCAGTGGATGTCCCTTAGTCGCCTCTTACGACACCCGCGGAAAGAGTTGGCGTGGTGCAAATTCTAAGCCAGCACCACACAGCTATATATATATAATATAATGTGGGCTTATAATGGTAAAATAATTTGTCAAATCGGTAGAGTAGTTTCTGAGCCTGTTCAATACAAACAAACAAACAATCAAATCTTTCCTCTTTATAATATTAGTAAGGATAATTTTTGATGAATTATGTAAAATTTGTTCGCCTGATGGCAGATCAGTGCTCTTAATTATATGTCTGAACATTCCTGTAATACCTGTGTATCATAAATGAATTGAATTTAATTGATTGGATGGTCAGGACAGTATGGACACTAACCCGTCTCGGATTGTTATACGTCAGAGCAGCGCGCTCGCAGAAGTTGAACTGATTGGCCAACTTCTTGATGCGCGGCCTTAAATCCAGGAATTCTTCATCGGCAACGTCTGTTGGCTCTTCCACTTCTATAAAAACAAGAATAATATTAAAAATTTGAATAACCCTTGATATGAAATATGGCTAAGAACACTTGGGATAAAATTATCCATGACACAAAAAAAACTAAACGAAAATCGGTTCATCCGTTTGGGAGCTACGATTCCACAGACAGATAGACACGTTAAACTTATAACAGCCCTCTCTTTTTGCGTCGGGGGTTATTAAAAGTTAGTTGTAAAAACTATAAAAATGAACATTAATAAGTATTGATACAACTCATTTCTAAGCGCAAGCTGTGTTCACGACGAGTTGGTTTTATACTCATTCTAGTTTAAATCATGTTTAAGTTAATCCTTATCTTTGTTTTGTGTAAAATAGTTTGTGAACATATCAATATAAAAAAAAAACATTTACTCTCGGAAGGAATTGACTATTGCTGGTAATTGAAAATTAAAGGTATTTTTCTCTTATTTTATACAATAAAAGACACTTATCGTATTTTGAAAGTTTGCGCAGTCATCTTGATTGAGTAACGATTTTTATGGCACTAAGCGCTTAAGCATAGATCATGCTTGAGTAAAGTAAATAGATCGATAACTGAGTAAGTTATCATAATACCACGGGCTCAAGAGTCCTTTAAGGTCAAAAATGAAAACAAAGCACTTAAAATTTTGAATAAAGGGCCTTAGACTTGCATCGCCATTCATAAGGTTAGTGTTTGATCATCCCACAATGCACTTTTTTAAAAATAAATCCTACTAATATCATACAGCCGAAAGTTCGTGAAATCTGAATTTTTGTTTCCTAGGATCTCCAAAACTACTGAACAGATCAACTACAGATCAAGTTGAAATTTGGATTAAGCTTAGAGCAAAGTCTAAATTAGATAATAGACTACTTATTAAACCGATACGCGTGCGAAGCCGCGGGCAGAAGCTAGTAATAAATCAATAAAAATTATCTTTATTGGAACAAAGCACAGAGAAACATTAAACAAAAAAATTACGGTTAAGGCGCTACCCCGACCCAAATCAGACATTTGTATACTTTAAGCAGAGATACGACATCTCTGCCTACATTATACAAGTTAGATTTTTAAAAAGGCATTAAAAATAAGCTTAGGAAAGGTACCACAAACTGGCCAATCGAATTTTGAATTCCTTCGTTGAACAGAATTATAAGATAAAATGGGTGGGGGCGTTGATTTGGGCGGCAGTTGAAACAGCAACCACAGGAATACATGCGTTACTAATTTCGCCACCAAGTGAACTACGATCTAACTACCAGTCGGTATTTTTCAGGAAATCATTAGGTACTAATTCTTTTATTTATACCCATCAGAAACAGAAATCATAAGTGTATGTCCAGGTAAAACTATGGTCTACATACGTCATCTCGTAGGTCGAGGTGTTGCTAATCAGCTGTCACTGTCACTTGTCAGACGGACATAGCCGAGAAGGCGGGAATCTGGGTTGACAGGCGAACGGATGCGTACTGGAGAGTGAGGTGGAGTATATGCAAAGCCTTGGCTGTGCCGAGCTGAGGTATCCCTTATCGGTATACTATCAGTGTTTGGAACCCCTACACTATAATTTTTCTGTCGTTATCCTACTAATTATAAAGATGAAAGTTTGTGCGGTTATGCTGTTGTACCGTTGTGAAGATGTTTGGCCAAAATATACGCCACAACAGTTTTGGCATATATTTTGGCATGGATCGGGCTGAATGCAAAATGCAAATGCATGTGCAATTATGCACATATAAATCTGGACTGAGAATAATATATGGGCGATATAAATATTCACAAAAGTAAATACTCTTCACTCATTTACTCATAAAATATTATACGCTCTTTTTGAATTTTATTTCATTATTTCTTTTTCATTCTGGCCTGCACGGAAGACCAGCGTAACGGCAGTTTACTCCCACCTGTTCTGTTAAGTAGTTCTGTTGACAGAACTACTGGGACTTTTTCCCATTAGTTCTGTGTATTAAAATTTCGGATACATGGCAGGAGGAAAGTTGCCTCAGTTTCCTCCTGCCATGTATCCGCTGAGTTTACAAAAATGGCCGAAATTAAAGATAAATAAAAGATAAATTATAGATTAAGAAACAAGATCCGTCAAGTGCGAGTGTAACTCGCGCGCCGAGGGTTTTGAACGTTTGTCAACAAATATGTACCAAAAGTACCGGTTAGAGACATCGTAATTTAACGAATACCTAAGAATAGTAGGTACCAACCTACAATTCAGATGTATCTCTCTGCATGCTTCGGTTAAATGGGTGGTTCGGCTAAGGTAAATTTTTCGACTTTTTTCGAAATATTTCAAAAAGTATGAAAGCTACAGAAATTAAAAAAACTGGTTTGAAATGTTCAAACCGATACCTTTCATTTGATACCCCACTCAGTGGGGTAGCCCCCCTTTTGAAAATTATTCCTTTTTGACCATTTTTCAAAAAGTATTCATTTTACAGACTTCTCTATATTTTTCCTGTAAAATATAGATCCATATCTAAAAACGCTTCATACATTTTAAATGGATCGCTCGGCAAACTTCGGAGATAGGGGGGGGGGGGGGGAATGGGTATTTTTTCGACTTTTTTCAAAATATTTCAAAAAATATGAAACCTAAAGAAATTTTAAAAACTGTTTTGAAACGTACAAACCGATACCTTTCATTTGATACCCCACTCGGTGAGGTAGCTCCCCCTTTTAAAAATTATTCCCCCCCTTTTTGACCATTTTTCAAAAAGTGTTCTTTTTTCAAACTTCTCTATATTTTTCCTGTAAAATATAGATCCATGTCTATAAACGCTCCATACATTTTACATGGATCGCTCTGCAATCTTCGGAGATAGGGGGGGGGGAATGGGTATTTTTTCGACTTTTTTCGAAATATTTTGAAAAGTATGAAACCTACAAAAATTTCAAAAAATATTTTGAAATGTACAAAATGATACCTTTCATATGATACCCCATATGACTCTGTAGGTATCTTTTAAAATTTCGGCATCACAATTTGTATGGAAAATATTCATTTTCATTTTTCATTTATTTTCAATTATTTTTCTTAAAATCTGTACAGGCGCACGAAATGTATGATTATTTTAAATTTCAAGTTGATAGCTGCAGTAGTTTTTGAGTTATTAAGGAGGGAAAAAAGGACAGACAAAGCGAGACCATAAGGGTTTTGAAACCGAACCCTAAAAACCGTGCCTATTTCATCTTTATTTTTCATTTGCGCAACGTATTTATGTAAGTATGTATGACGAAATAAACATACCTTCCTTTTTACTTAATCGTACAATTACGTCGTATATTTAATACTGAAGAACTTACTCTCTTCTGCTTCAGCACCGGTTTCCCCTTCGACTTCTTCGGTCGCTGCGGGCTTCTCTACCACTTCTTCTGGTGGTTTCTCAGGTTCAGGTGGCTTCTCTGGTTCTGCTTCCTTCTCTTCTTCCTCTATAGAAAATAAGAATTAGTCATATGAAATTCAATATTACTCCAAAAATGTATAAACTAACCCCGCAACCGTTCTCTCAGTGCGGGAACGCGCTATCAGTTGCGCTATTTAGAAAGAAAGAAAATAAGACGAAAATTATTTATTAAACACTACAATCCTTTTTTTTATGTAACCTATTTTGTCCCACTGCTGGGCAAAGGTAAAATAAAAGGTCAAATAAATAACACTACTAATAAAATAAAATAAAAAGACTACTTAGTAACGTACAAAAACACAAGTGAATATTAATACCGACACAATACGAATATTAACACAAGTACCTAAGCATTGGGTTGGTACTAAGGAGCCCACTCAGAAAGCCGACGAGCGGGTGTGTGTAGGTCTAACAGGAGAGCGATTACGGTGTGGTAAGGCACGGCATTACGGCTCAAACGTTAGCAGTTGAAACGTTAGGGTGCGCGTTCACAGGCCAGCATCCGCCAATCGTTTCAACTGCTAACGTTTGAGCCGTAATGCCGTGCCCTGCCACACCGTGTTCGCAACCCTGATCCTGACTCAGCTTGTTGCTCAAACACAAAAACCTAGGGTGGGTTATTTGTGAAAGATCGCTGGTTTTCAGTCAGGACCAGGTAGGGTAAATGACAAACACGATCTCAGATCAGATACAAAAATATATATATGGTCATTTCAGCATAAAATTTTTTTCCTTACGTGTGGGTAAGTGCAATAAAAACAAAAATCTTAAGAGTCCTAAGGTACCCATGTGCCAATAAGTGTGTGATTAACCGTCGAGTAGTCAGACGCGAATACCTATGACGTCTCAAGACGCGGTTTTTATCAGATTTTCATTGATAACTGTAAAAAATTGCGCCTTGCGAAGAGCTCCAATTTAAATTGCGTTCTTTGATGGGATTAAGATATTCTAACAAAAGTTCAAAGTATATACTATAATCAATAAATTTTCCATAGGAGCATGTAATCCTAAGCCTGGAATACAGGCAGTGTAGTTACAAGGTACTTTTTATACCGGAAAAAAGCGTGCGGAGCACTTCACCTTAACAACGTTTATTTGTCCATAGCAGGCCTCCCCCTGATAAGCGCCTTATTGGCGTTTATCTCATGGGGGTAGTGCCTATAATCCCCACGCTGGCCATGCGGGTTGGGGATCGCAGTTCGGTGGAAGAATTGTTGTGCAGGGGACGCTGCTGCCCCATCTATTACGACAGCCACGGAAAGAATTGGGGTGGTGAAATTTCTAACCCGGCACCACACAGGTTATTTTTTTTGATGATAAAATCAGCCAAACTGTGTAACTAAATGCCAATAATCTTATAATACGTGAGACTTGCCTTCCGCCTTAGCCTCTTCTTTAGGCGCTTCCGGTTCCGGTTCTTCTTCTTCTTCTTCAGCAACCTCAGACTTCTTTAATTTTACTCGTTTCGGTCCAGCGTCGTCGAACCCGATCATGCCTTATAAGAATAACCAGAGTTCAATATCACAGTGTTAAAGTTATTTATTAGTCATTTGATGCCTTAAAAAAAACCGGTACATACATATTCGACGACCTCCGTGGCGCTGCGGGCGAAGGTCTGCCTGCGACGCAGGAGGTTGCGGGTTCGATTTCCGACTCGGAACAAGTTTGTGTACAATCCGCAGAAATTTCTTCGTTGGTCTGGGTGTTTTCTATGTATAATAAAAAAATATGTAGTGTATTGTATTAAGTATATCAGTTATCTAGTACCCATAACACAAGCTCTGCTTAGCTTGGGACTAGATAATGCTGTGTGAATTGTCCAGCATTATTTATTTTATTTTATGTATTTATAAAGTACATAGGGTTCCATACAATCGTACAAGACATTGATGCTAGATGGGCTAGATCAGGGGTCGGCAGACTTACCAACCAAATGAGCCAAATATCAAGTTTGTAGATTTTCCCATGCCTTCAAAGAGCCGTAATAATTATAGAGTCTAATTTGCTTCATACTACAAATCTTAATAAAAATATAATGACACTATTACAGTTAATAAACATGTAAGAAATGAAAAAAATATTTATTTACATATAGACATTTAAACAAATGAAAAATTAAAATGAACATTTTCCATACAAATTGTGATGTCGAAATTTTAAAAGATACCTACAAACAGGGTCATGTGGGGTATCAATTGAAAGGTATCAATTTGTACATTTCAAAACAGTTCTCAAAATTTCTGTAGGTTTCATACTTTTTGAAATATTTCGAAAAGAGTCGAAATATCACCCATTCCCACCCCCCTATCTCCAAAGATTGCAGAGCGATCTTTCTGAAATGGATGTAACGTTTGTAGAAATGGATCTAAATTTTACAGGAAAAATAATAGAGAAGTTTGTAAAACGATTTTTTTTGAAAAAAGGTCAAATGGGGGGGTTGTTTTTAAAACAGGGGGATACCTACCTCACTACCTCACCGGTTGGGTTATCAAATGAAAGGTTTGCACGTTTCAAAAAATTTTTGAAATTTCTGTAGAGTAATTATTTTGATTTTTTTTGAATAAAGTCAATAAATTGGCTTAATCTTGCACAGCGATCCATCTTAAATGTAGTTTGGTAAGTACCTACTATTTTTAGGTAGGTATTCATCAAATAGCGATCGGCAAACGTTCGAAACTCTCCGCGCGCGAGTTACACTCGCACTTGACGTTCTTGTTTTTTAGGTGTTTTATTTGTGCTAAGGCGGCGCAGTTACGCAGTGAGTGAGTTGTAAGAGCCATATAATCCTATGGCAAGAGCCGCATGCGGCTCGCGAGCCGCGGTCTGCCGACCCCTGGGCTAGATGATAGATTTATATATCTATGGGCTAGATGATGTTGTGTGGATTGTCCAGCATTATTTATTATTATCCTACTAATATTATAAAGCTGAAAGTTTGTGAAATCTGAATTTTCGTTACCAATCTATCTCCAAAACTACTGAACAGATCAAGATGAAATTTGGCGTCCATTTAGAGCAGAGCCTAACCCATATAATAGGCTACTTTTTATACCGAAAATAAGCGTGCGAAGCCGCGAGCTGAAGCTAGTTTGATAAGGTCGAGCGAAAAGTCGACCATATCTCGTTTAATTAAGGTATGAGGGGCCCCTTTTTCTTGGTCCCAGGAAGGTTAAAGAAGGAGGTTTTGTCTCTCTCTCCCAATAAGGTTTACTGGAAAAGAACTCTTTCTAGGGTTAAGCTCGCGTTTGCGATTATTTTTCGTGCAAAATGTTTTACTTGTACCTATTTTGTGCAATAAAGAATTATGAAATAATATTCTCCAATTGGCTGTATATTTATTTTGTTATAGCTGCAATATAGGTAAACAAAAACAAACTCTGAAAATCTTACCCAAGGAGGTAAGGATACGTTATGTTTTTAAATAGAAACAAAAACTCACCATAACCATTGGCATTCTGAGCTTTTGCTTCATCAGAGTCCTTCCGAATGGCGGAGCCCTGAATTATAATGAGAGGGTACGCCTTCCCAAACGTGGGCTTGGGTATAAGCACGAAAGCGTGCAGTCCATAGTGATAGGCTACTTCATCGGCTACCCATTGACTATTCATAGTTGTCAGAACGCGGCCCACTTCTTCTTCAAGGTCCTGTAAGTCCAAACTGTGTATTATATTTCGATCTACTAAGTAAGTTCGGAAAGTCTTGAATAATTGTCGTACATCTCGCCCTCTTGCGAACGGAAGAGTTTCATAGCCGTAGGTAGATAGATAACCGCAGAGCAAATTCCCTCACATGAAATAGAATATCTAGAGACAATAAATAACTTCAGATGGTCAACAATTTGAAACACCTCGCGTTTTTTTAAAATCCGTCGTTGTTTGATGAATTCAGTCAAAATGTGAGCTGGTTATAAGAACCTTGTTTGTATTGGAAAAAATTCCTTTCATCATTTTACGAGGGACATCATCAGGGTTTTATCATCAAGAGATCTTTGTGCATTTATAACTCAATTGTTTTTAAAACCAACTTACAGCATCTGGAACATCTTCTTGATCGTCCGGCTTGACCAAAGTCCGTGGTTTCAGCCAGTCCAAAGCTGGGTCGTCTGTTAAGTTATTTTGGGACTTTCCTGAACCAATCTGTTACACGAGGAAAAAAATGGAACTTAACATTTTGTACATAAAACAACACCTTGAGGGCTTTAGAAGATGGGGTTAATTTGTCTTGTGGTTGCAAATACCCCTGTCTCTGCATCGTTTTATTTTATAAAAGTCCACTAATCATTGATTTGTACTATTGTGATGTGAAAATTGACCACATCTTCTAAATCCACTCTTTTACGTACATCCAAGGACTGCAAAGTTTTCGTTAAAAGCGATGTCTCTTCAGTTATGTTCAGAGCACGTTTAACCATAGCCTTCAACATTGCTAAAAAAACTAATTTTCCTCGGAAATTAAAAGAAAAGCACAAGCACGAAAGCTCCGGTAGACAGCAAATGAAACACTGCTTGGTTTCCAACGCTTTGAAACCCCGAAAGGATTTACGGTCTATTCAAGAGACATTTGCATATTGTTTGATGGCTCTTTATTGAACATCATCATGTAACTTGACTATAAATAAATCCAGGTACCTTACAAGCAAGCGTAAACAAACGATTAGACGATTGCGTGTCTAAAGCTTGCTCCAAACGTAAATTAATTTGCAAATGTAAAGAAACTTTCTTCTATTCACAAAAGCGCGTGTGATTTAGGTACTGGTGAGTGTAGGGTTTATACATACATCTACTGTGTTAAGTTGTGTTCTTTTGAGTGGAAACGGTATAAATGGTAAGTATTCCTGCGCAACTTAACACGCACTTCTTTAAAAAAAACCTTTAGCACACCATTGATAGTTGATAGATACTTTATATCGATGTAGCACACTAAGCCGAACGCTCCCTCGTGAATTGGAACTTAATTAATCTTAAATGGTCATGCATGCCAGGCCTTAAATTATTTATCTATTGCTTTGTACTTACGTTAGGTTCATCACTTTCATCTGAAAAATCGCCATCTTGTTCGATAATAATTTCAGTAATCGACATTTTTGTAAGACACCTAGGATAGGTCTAAGATTGTCAAATTTACGATTATTACTCAAGGAACTATATCAGCCTCGTTAGGCTGTTCTAGGTGAACTGAATAAATTAGATCGAAGTGTAAATTGTACTGCATTAGGCGCAGTGTTTACCATGCCATTGTCTGCACAAACGACTGAACACAAATAATTGCTGGTGGTGAAAGGTCAGACGGCAAAATTACTATATTAATCGAAGCTATAAGTGCAGATTTTGCAGGCTTTCAATCAATTCTATTTTCTACATGTAAGAAACTTACCTGTTTTTACGTAGGTACCTATGGTACCTTTACCTTACATAATTTAATGCGAAATTGTGCGTAATCGTTACCAGGATTCAACAATCCCCTAATTATTATATCTAAAAACTATTATATATAATACATATAAACATCACAAAATTATATATAGAACCACTCAACGGATAAAGTAAGCCAGTAACATTTTATAATTGAATTTTGATGGTTCAATGTATTCTTAGATTGCATCCGCTTTGCTTTTAAAAATGTCTTAGTAAAGATGGTTAATTATGGCTGCTTTTAACTTGATTCCTTTATTGGTCTAGTCTAGACTTTCTTCGGTATGACGGCATTACTAGTTATGCTTTTTTATTATACAATGGTCCCATTTACTTGTTCTGTTAGATGATAGAGTCTCGTACACATCCCACCCATTGTATTCCATTGTTACCTTTCTCTGCTTACGTTATTTTCTCAAAAAGCCTACCCACTAAATTACTATTATTGCCAAGTAGATACCAACAAAAATTTACGTAGGTATAGTTTTGTATTTAAGATACAAATAACTGTTTCGATTTCTATTTTTACTTTGATTTAATGTCTCGGTTATTTGCTGACTCTACAAATAAATTTCCTTACCGTAACTAAGGCGTGTCACAAAATTCTAATTAGTCTCCGTGTCTGGTATAAGGTAGCACAGAGCGGTGTAATCACGAATTGGGCGTTGACAATATGGCAGTACAAGGTACCTGATACCTACCAAAATGCAGGGCTGGGGCTTTAAACTTGAGGGCAGGTTCCAAAAGTAGAGCTGACAGTTGCGGAATTTTAGTTTACACTGGACTGGACCCATAATTATTTCGGCACTTAGGGCGCTCCACGGTAAATCGCCCAACACGATCCTCACCTAAAAGTTGAAATTCTTTTGGAAAAATATTAAAGCTGCTCCAATTTTTCCTCAAGGCGCTTTGCAAAAATGAGTTTTTTTGGGGGCTTTATTATATGATTATTGTGTTGAATCTCATAATAATAACGAACATCTTAATAGATTAAAGTAAACATAACAATATTGAAGTGGTTGTTTAGCAGTTTTTTTTCATTTGATGTTTCCTGTTTACTGTGAGGGTTAAAACCTCGAGCTATTGTTTTATATTTTTTACATTAATTTACTAACAAAAATATACAAAATATTGTAAAACGAAATATTTAATCGTGTAGAACAGATATTAGTCATATTTTGTGATTTGTTTCTGTACTCATATAACATAAGTTTTAGAGAAATCTTAAAACGGCGAGGACAGAATTGGGCAATTTACCGCGACTGTACCATTAGTAGTAGTACTAGCAAAGTTTTTTCTTTCTTTGATTGTTGATAGCTCTACTTTTAACTCAATCAGTAGCGACTCGGGCTAAAAAAACTGTTGCTAATAAGCAACAATTTTTTTTATATGAATTCCTGTTGATTGCAGATGAATTCATATTTTGTGCACATTTGGTTGGTAAGTTAGTACTTTATCTTCCTTAACGGTAGCATCAGGTATGAGTACCTAAATATTTCGTAGTGAAATGTCGACCCCTTTCCTTAAGCCCTCCCTGGTATTTCTTATTAGTTAGTTCGTCTCTGTTAGCATACAACTATTTGCCTTTTGACCCGCGCTCGCTACGCCCGCGTCTTCTATTCACCGATTTGCATCACACTCATCTAAAAATAATACTTCGCGCAGTTTATTCACACAGTGCAAACGTATGTGATTTTAATATGTTGAGTTTCGATTTCTTTCGTTCAAATGGAGATCATATCGGTGAGTTTTTTCTGTTATTTTCTTTAGCAAGGACATCTTGGTCATGTTATTTATTGAAGATAATAGTTTTGTTATTGAAAATTATAATTTATCTAGCCTTGGAGTAGTTTACACAATATGTTATTTCACTCTCCTTCAAGAGTTGATAAATTGATCAAACAAAATCTACCGATGGTTTGTTTTTGTATAGTTCTGGGTTATTTTGGAATTCTGTTATTCATTACGTATTTCGTTTTTTGCATCTAGAAGCATTTGTTATACAAATTGGGTTTGCATATTATCTTGTTGAATAAGTCTAGATTTGATAGACGATAGATCGACATTTTTCT
The DNA here is from genome assembly GCA_949316285.1 of Eupithecia subumbrata. NCBI lineage: Eukaryota > Metazoa > Arthropoda > Insecta > Lepidoptera > Geometridae > Eupithecia > Eupithecia subumbrata. The sequence goes on along the minus strand of OX438630.1, from coordinate 10,079,785 downwards.
GATAGTAAGGCTTTGATTACCCAAACATTAATTTATCATTTTTATGATTGTTTAATAACTCAACCATATGTAGCAGTTAGTTTTTAAATTAAAATTTAAACAATATTGATAGACAGACTCTTATTGATAGACAGACAATGCGAAGGTTCTAGAAACCATCAAAATTTAGGTAGGTACCAAAATCATAAACATTTTACGATTTGTAGGGTATTGCGTCTTAGGTGCGTGCTTTGTAAAATGGATTCCCGATCGATGACCATCTTTATCGTTTGCTGATATAGGAATCAACGTGACATCAAACAATTTAATAGCCATTTCCGATTCCTAATTCCCTCTGTGGCTTTCATTATGTGTTTCAACTTTGCGGCAGACATCGCGTTTCAAAGACTCGGTAAGGAATTATTTTCTCTATCCACGTTATTTGATAATTGTTGTAAATCTGGAAGTTATTGTTCGTTCGGTGTTTTAATGGTTGCAGTTTGAAAGTTTTTTCCCCTAAATTTTTATTGCTTCCTCATTTATAAAGATCCATTTCTTACAGACATGCAAAATGCACATAGGGCGAAACAGTAAACACTTGAAAATTGTGAAAATTCAGAATCATCAAAAGCTAAAGTAGTGAAGACATATAAATGCTGTATCATACAAAAACATAAGAGTAAGAACACCGTGGCAAAGCCAAAGGACCAACAACGGGGTCACAGGGCATGCATTGACGTACACTGAGGGTTATTGACGAACACAAACTATGGTAGGTGTTAATGGGGTATTGTACAAATGATTCGACACACACAATATGCACAGATCTGCTCATCTTTGACTATCAGTTCCAACACGTTTTCTAAAGTTTTATTTGTTAGTTATTCATAATATGGGAATGTTCTTTGAATTGTTATTTAAAAATGTTTCCATAAATAATATGTCAAGTTAACCAAAGACACCTCTTACCCCCGAATACTAAAACGCAACTCAGATTGAGGGCCAGACTCCACCAAAGCGGGTACGAGAAAAACGGAGAAGATATGTGTTTTAAACAACCAATAGGTCGTTATTCACACATCTCGCCTCAGCTCTGCTTCAGTGGATACCGCCGAGCGGATATGTTTCATATTTGTATGCGAAGATAATATATAAAAAAACGGAAAGATCGGGGTGGAGATGTGAGCTGTGCCTCACGAGCTGGCAACGTCACGCAGCGGAGACGAGAAGTTTATTATTTGAGCGGCGTGCAGTGAGCGGCGCGGCTAGTGCATTCATCTCAATAAACATCCGACGCTCGCCGCACGCAGCCCAGTTCCGCTCTAGCCAGCACACATATTCGTTTTAGCCAGCATGCATCTCCGCTCCAGTCTAACCAGTACGTATTTCCGCACAGCATCTGTGACACTCCATCTGAAAAACGTCTCTTCTCGTCTCCGCTTCGAACATCTCCGTATATCTCCGCCTTGGTGGAGTTTGCATAAACTTTTATCAATTTTTTTTTGTCCGATCGTGTTTTAGATGAACACCACCATCTGTAGTAGTATTAACTTTTTATACGAAGCTTGAAGCTATTTTTCTAATTGCGCAGTTAATATTGAAGTAAATAAATATTCATATTATTATTTAATGTTGGAACCAATAGCAAAATAGCTGCTGGGACGGACAAATACGCCAAATAGCAGAGACAAACATGGTGGACAGACACAAACATAGAGTTATTTACAATGGCTTGTCATGCCGGCCCTAAGGACCTTTACTCACTCCAAGCCGCTTGAGGAGAATCCCTATGGACTTCTCTGAGGACTTTTTCCGCCAGATATCTGGCAATCTAACCGGCTTACTCATGCCAGGGAGATTTGCCATTACAGGTATCTAAATCAGGTAGTAAAATATTAGAATTACTGTTGAATGTCTTTGGCTGTTTTGTGTGTTGTGTCGCTTTTCATTTACACATGAGTTTCGGGACTCTGAGTACCTTACCTCCTAACATATAGCACCAACTCAAAATCAAAATCAAAAGCTCTTTATTTCCATAAATACAATAAATAAACACTTAGAAAAGGTGCAATACAGGTAACTGTGATAACAGGGTTAAGAATCAACTTTGAATATGCACTTGATAACCTTTTTGAATTACTAGATAATTCTACATTTTCACAGGGCTTAGTGTAATTTTGTGATTTTAAAAAACTGTAGCGAGGTACCTACCTACCTATGGTAACTAAGTAGGTTTCAAAACATACCTTTCAGAGGTTTCAGATGTAAACTGAATTCTCGCGAAGATGTTATCACAAAATCCTAGTACAACATTTTTTATTGAAATAACTGTGCTGTAAAGATTTATGTTGATGCCCATCAGTTCAGAAGAATTTGTTTACTAAAAAAAGGATGCTTTTTTTGTTGCTATGGGTTGTTTGGTCAATGCCCGGGGATTTCTGTTTTATTACATAACATTTAAATTTCATTAGCTTATAAATATTCATGTTATACTAAAATATGAGGACTGTGTGTGTAGGTACACCTGCGTGGTTGTGTCGTGACGGTCTAGAAGTTGTAAAGTAATACACTAGGAACTTACCAAATGATTAAATCTAAGATGCAGTCCAAAAACATCTTTATCATGTGCTGTTTTCCTAATTAATATGAATCTTGTTTTTACAAATAGGTATAAGCAAATTACTCGCCTTCTTAGGAGCCATAACGTCTGCGCAAAATATTCAACAAATAAATAACATTTTACAAAGCGAAAATGAGCGAATACAACTTTCGTAAATAATGACGTCAATTTGACGGTTAGCATGTACGGGGCAGAGCTGCGCGCGCATTCTGCCCGTTGTCATGGTAACGCGGTGGGAGGGCAACTGGCCATCCCAGTAAAGAGGTTCGAATAGTCGAGCATAGAGGTTGTAACGAAGTGCATACGTAGGGTACTTTTTAATTACATCCAAGACACCAAAGTGCTTACGTTTGCAGTTTTTGCACCAAAGATCTAGCTGATATTAATAAGGAGCAAACCCCGGAAAAGGTAGGGTTATCGTTCTATGTTATCATCCAAAATCGATTAAAGTATTGTTTTTGTGTTTGTATAGGCTGCGAGAGAATCAAAATGTGTTCGTGTTCCCACGTTTTTAAACAACCTACGATATTGATATAGATCAGTTGAGCTACCTGTAGATTGTTTGCAACAGTCTGCAGTTAGCTCGATTGTTTCAATTGTAAATACTAGTTCTAATTTATTTCTTTTATTTACAGTAATTTTCTTTGTGAATAAAGGTTTTCCAGCTAAATTGTGCTGTTTATTGAGGATTCTTAAGATCCTAGTATATCAAATCTATGTCAGAGTAGAGTATACTATAAAAGTACCAGTCAGTATACCAGTAGCAGCTGTCCTTAAAAAAATCAGTTTGATATTCTCATTTCTCATTCTCTTCTCTCTCTTCATTGTATCCGTTTTTAAATAGCCCATTCCAATTCGATTCCTTAATCCCTTGTTCTGTTGTCCAGTAGAAGTGTGCTGTTGAATTATTTGCGTGATCTAAGCGTTAATAATCTTTTTAACGCTTACACTGCCCAGCCTCTGCGGTCCGACTCGCAGGGGCGCTATATCCACATGGGCTTAGTGGGCCATGAAAGTGTTAAGAGGAAGGGATATATTGCAATAATGAAATTTGCTATATTCCAGGGTGATTCAAATTTGAGCGGCATACAGCAGTTTGTAAAGCTGGCGGCGGCAGTGGCGGAGGCAGATGATCCCCTGCTGGACTTCCAGGAACCAGATGATAGTGGCATCGATAGCGATGACCCAAGCCCACTGGCTTTGCAGGTAAGTCCCTTTCTCGTAGTTTCTGTCAAGAACGTCATGTAAATACACCGGTTAGAAACCCTTGCAAAACATAAGATCAGAAAAGTTGTCCATCCAGAACGAAATTCGATGTTCTCGTAACCTCTTCACACGTTAGAGACACCGCGTCTATACTAATGCATACCTATCATCAAAGAACGTGTTACCAATCTTCCATAGGGGAACCTGTTTATCAATCTCTACCCAAGCATTAGGTAGGCAGCTGACGCATATCACACTCCCTGCTGAACTTCCAGGAGTCAGATGATAGTGCATTGACAGCAATGATCCAAGCCCGCTGGCTTTGCAGGCAAGTCTGGAAACAATTGCAAAACACCAGGTATGTAAAGCTTTGATGATTATGGAGGTGTTGAATGAAATTCCAAGTTTTTGTAACCTCTTCTCACAACAAAGACACACGGGGATAAGAGACAGATCAGAGTTGACTACTTAACTTAAACTCTACCAGGTCAAGCTTAAGTTTAGCACTCTCTCTCTCACAAGATTGTTGGGTACTTAACACTAATCTAAACCAAGGGAACGTGTCTACCATCTCAAAATAAACGTCCCGTTGGTACACCTAGGCATAGACATAGACTACTTTTAAAACCAAGGGAACGTGTCTACCATCTCAAAATAAACGTCCCGTTGGCCTAGGCATAGACACATAACAATTTACTTTTTAAACCAAGGGAACGTGTTCACCATCTCAGAATAAATGTCCCGTTGATACACCTAGGCAAAGACATAGGCTACTTTTTACCAGGAAAAGCACCCGGGTAAGTTTTCTAAACTACTGATTTTCTTTCATCTTTTACAGGCTAATGCAGACTGCAGCTCCTGCAGTGATGAGGAACTTTCAGACACACCGTGCCCACTCCACGATATGAATACTGCTGCTACAGATCGTGTAAGTACCAACTTTCATCACCATCTGCAGCCTATACCGTCCACTGCTGGACGTAGACCTCCCCCACACGAGACGATTAGCTGCCCTTAGTCGCTTCCATCCATCGACTCCCTGTGACCGATACAATGTCGACCGCATAAATATAATCCAAAGAATGGAAACAAATGAGAACTAGAATTTACATTTGAAAAAAATTGAGACAATTGCCGACTGTTGCAAATAATCTACAGGTAGCTCAACTGATACATATCAATACCAGTCGGAAGCGTCTCCAAGACGCTGGCTGCATTGCCGCGCTGTATGGCAATGCTGATGCGTGGCGCCAGATACTCACCAGCTCTCGGGTCACTTGTTTTTAGCTGAATTTTTTCAATTGTAAATACTAGTTCTCATTTGTTTCTTTACTTTGATTTTTTGTGTCTATTATTCGATTCGTTAGTAAAGACCATAAAAGTACCTAACCAAATAACAAGTTTATGTAGTGAGCATCATTTTCGAATCATGAAAATGGCAAACGCTATGCAAAGCTACTATCAAAAAGTGTAAAATTTGATAAAGATTATAAGCTTGACAATGCATCCAAGCTCTTGTTTTATTGCCTAATTTATTTGTTTGATGCTACTTAATTACCCGCCATTTTGGTAAAATGAGCCATGAGCTCGGTTACTCGATAGCATTGTCTCGAAGACAAGACGCTCCATTTTTGTATGGTATTTCCGTAGTTCCATGTCTGCACAGTGGAGGCGCTGTTCCAAATCTCGTACAAAAATGGAACTAATTATAAGTACTAAAACTTTAACCCCTTGGCAGGCGACATTTTGCAATTTTTGACACAACTGGCAAGCACCCGTTGGCGTTTTTAGCGTTTATTTGCTAGTAGAAGAATTAAACTTAAGTTAATTCCTGTTTCCACCTATCAAGTAACCAAACTTGGAACTCTCAGCAATGTACTCGGAACTCCCACCCGAAAATTATATATTTTTTCAATTATTTCAGCAAGACGCAACCCCCGGTCAACGCGATGCCCTCGACATCTTCATCAAATGGCTGCCAGGCCACCGCCCGGACTCCCCCGACCGATCCTCCCCCCCTCTCTACGAAGTGGAGCTCACGGCTTCTGATGAAGATGACGATACCTCTGTGTTAGAACTGGTGATCCCCATGCAGTCGCGGTACCAGCGGGTACCGACCTCATCTCCCAAGAAAGGGGCGAGGCGGTCGGTTTGGACGAAAATCTTCTGCTGTCGCAAATAGTATATTAGAGTCTAATCTCAGGCCTGTAATACTGTAATAGAGTACGCATTCTAGAAGGAATGACGTCATGTCTTCAACCAATTTCCCACAAGCTAAAGACCTGCAGGTCAATTCAGATGTATTCCTGAGTGTATAATTCATTCTATTTCTGCCGCTCGTTGGTTTATTTTCTTTTGTTTTTTATTCTGAATCGAAATGCAGCAAATGCCAATTTCTTCATTAGCCGTCCCGGCCAGACAAAGATAACAACACTGACATCTGTGGACGCATAATTCTATGAAATTGTATGGCACACTGTCTCAACGGCCCGGCCCGACATGTCGTCGCAGAAAGTCTCCCACTTGTGTCGGGCTGGCATCGTACGTATGTGTTGTGTAGGTACACAAGCTTCTATTTGGGCATGCGTGCAAGGTCTCTGTAGAATTACAAAGCCGTCGTGTCATGTTGGTCAAATGAAGAATTTAGGTGTCAGTATCGGTACCGGGCCGGGCCGGAAATGCAGACGCCCAATGAACGGCGAAAATAGTATGACACACTCGCATTCGTGATTCAGCAGTATTCACTGCTGAATCGACCCGCAAGTCTTTGTCGACAGTCCCTACTAAGTCGACCTCACAGCTTGATACCTCTGTAGAATTGGTGATCCCCATGCGGTCACGGCACCAGCGACTTAATTGCTTAAGAAAGGGTGAGGCGATCTGTTTGGACGAAAATCTTCTGCTTTCGGAAATAGACCTTGTTCAGGTATTACAATTCCATATCCAGATATTTTAAAGGTAAGATGTCATTGATAAGTAAGGAATCTTCTGGAAGATTAGAAGAGAAACCTCTTATCGAATCTGTATGAAGTCGAGCTCATATCATCTGACAAAGACGAAGTAACGTCTGTTAAAGTGGTGATCCCGGTGCAGTCTTTTTACCAGCAGAACCGAAGTCATCGCCTAAGAAGGGGACACGGCGATCCGCATGGACAAATGGAAGAAGCAAAAGATGCACAAATCTGCTGTTTTCGCAAATATAGCCTATGTCTCAGCAAGCTGAAAATCTCGCCATTTTGGTCTGCTCTGTTCAGTTTCTCTTCAGCTTGGTATATCTCGCAGTTCGGCTTCCACTACAATTGAGGAACTAGTTAAAGTAGACCTCAGCTACCGCCTTAACGAAGTATACTTTGCTGTCTTGGCTACTGAAAGAGAAATGGTTTATTGGATTTGGAGGAGATCAAAACTTTCACAACGTCTTTTGTTAAATCGTCGTCGGTTGCCTAAGCCGGGTCTACTTCACGATAGTACGACGGGAGCGTGATGTCTCATTTTCAATAGGATTTGGTACAGCGCCTCTATCGAGTAGAACTACGCTCTCGATCGTTTCACGTTACTAACATAAAGCCTTGGTCCCCTGATCACTACGCAGTACGCTGCGTTATGCGCTATGCGGTGCCGGACACGTGATCGTATGAAAAACGTCTAGAGTGGTCTACCAGTTCCGTCGAAGTCTGCTTCAACGGTAAGGGGCAGTACGCAGGACGTAGCGTACTGCGTGGTAATCAAGAGACCAAAGCCTAAGGAGATGTAAAATCTCTAGGAAAATGACAGATTTTGATATGAATTGCGAGTCCGGATGTATCTAACGTTACTAACGTATAAAAATAATATTTATATTTAAAATCGAGACGTCTGCGTTTCGATAACGCCTTGCCAGACTCACCCCTCTGGTCAAATGCCTATCAAAAAGTCAATTTGAACAGTGTCAAGTACAATTATTGTATTAGTAAGTACCTATTTACGGCCTATGTGCCGATAAAAGGCCTAATCCATATGAGGGAAGACGGAACATAGCGAAACGACAAAGAAATGTGTCAATTTTATCTATAAATTATTTATACTGTGCCTATTAACTAGGTATCTTACTATGGTTATTAGAGATCTACCTATTTTTGGAACCATGTGAAAGAACTAATTCTATTTCAGTTATAAGTACCTACCTTTTTTTTATAACTATCTTGGAATATTGTCTTAAATTATGTTAGTTATAAGAATAATTTTATAAATTATTGTAAGTTTTAAGTTATTATAAAATCATGGCTGATAGAGCTATGAGTGTATCTTACGCAATATCAATTGATGTCTATTTTAAATAAAGTTATATTCTGCAAATCCAAATTCTGTCCAAGTCTTTTATTACACGTTTTCAATGAACACAAAAAAATGGTCAAAGGCAGAGAGGGAAAACACTTTTTAAGTAAAAACTTGAAAGAGATGTATAGTCCCAGAAATAAACAGCAATTTTTTTACAAGGAAAAACAAAAAATAATTGTTTGATATCCTCGTTTTTTGTTTGGTTGGAAGCAAATCCACCTTTCGTTACTACGAGGTTCTCTGGCCACTGAGACAATTGATAGTTTTGCTACTCAACGCTAGATGGCGCTGCAACAAAATTTGTGTAACTTCCATTTTACCTTAGTATTTTTTTGTACTTTTAGGAGTAGTTGTAATGTTGCTTAGGACTGTTTTTTTATAGTTAGGCTTAGACTTTAGAACAACGACTTAGGTAGAATTTTCTATAATTTCTAAAGGCTTAAATCGATGATATGGTGCTTAACTGACCATTTAATTGAGTAGAATCCAAAATTTATTTTTAATAAAGCTTAGTGAAAATGATAGCCAAGTTTTATAAAGTTTAGCTTTAAAGAGAAAAAAATTAGCGTTTATTAAAAAATAACTAAGATCCTATAACTGGACCTGTTGTGTGTACCTTGCACCACCGAAATTAGTTATTTAAGATCTTTGTTTAGTAAAAAAATCTTGAAGCCTCTATTGTTGCACTAAACAGACTATTCATTAATAGCCATATGATTTTTACATTTATTCTGTTCTTCCTGTTTTTTCCTGTGGAAAGTTGGAAACACACCGATCGCTTGGAATTCTTGGACAATATATTAAAAAATACTTTATCATCGGTTTTGAATATCTATTTGGATGACAAGGTATAGTCGCAGGCCTCCCTACCTGTCAAATTGGGAGGCTTAGGCAAAATATCAAGTGTAGCCCTAACGGCGTTCTTGTATGTCTTCCATTCTCTAATTATATTTTTAAAGTCTCATTAGTCTCAGAATACTCATTAGCATTGCCATATAGCGGGGCAATGCAGCCAGCAGCGTCTAGGGGACGCTTCCGACTGGTATTGATATAAATAATAAATAAATAATGCTGGACAATTCACACAGCATTATCTAGCCCCAAGCTAAGCAGAGCTTGTGTTATGGGTACTAGATAACTGATATACTTAATACAATACACTACATAGATACATATTTTTTTATTATACATGAAAACATCCAGAACGCCCACGACAAATGTCTGCAGATCGTACAAATATTTGTCCCGAGGCGGGAATCGAACCCGCAACCTCCTGCGTCGCAGGCATACCTTCGCCCGCTGCGCCATAGAGGTTGTCATATGCGATGATGTGCGTTTGGCAGCAATTAAAGTCAAATTATGTGATAGATGTTTGATGATATTTAGTGTGTACATGCCAACTGACTGTTACGAGAACCTACCGGACTTCACACAGTGCTTAAGCAAAATAACTTCCATCATTGAAGATACTAGAGACACGGACGCTATCTATGTATTGGGTGATTTTAATGCTCATCCAAAGGAACTATTTTGCAATGAGTTATTAGACTTTTGTAAAGACCAAAATTTGACATGTGCGGACATGAATATGCTAGGCGCTGAATCCGGCACCTATACTTTTGTTAGTGAGGCACACGGGTGTGCGAGATGGTTGGACCATTGTGTAGTGACTGGTGCTGCGCTACCATCTATCTGTCGTATATGGGTAGAGCATAGGGTGCAATGGTCTGACCATTTTCCACTTTTTGTTGAATGTGACATAGGTAAATTAAACACTAAGATAGACTTAAGCCCGACCTCGTTTGTAAATAAAATTATATGGGGAGAGCGTACTACTAGTCAAATTGAAAATTATCATCAGCTATGTAACTCTCGACTCAGAGAAATCGATTTTCCGGTACAGCTCTCCCATTGTTGTGATGGAATTTGTACTGACGTAGAGCATAGAATTTTGCTAGATAAAATGTATTTGAACATTGTCACCATCCTAACAGAAGCCGCAGTATCTTCATATGAGCGAGGGAGAACACGGAGGAGAGGTGGTTATGTGGTCGGGTGGAACAAACACGTAGCACCCTTTCACAGAGAGGCCAGGCTGAAATTTTTGGCATGGATTGAAGCTGGTAAGCCGACGAAGACAGAGCGCTGGCGGTCCGGGGAAACATGCTTGCACGCAGGTTTACTCGCTGCTCGAGGGAAGTAAAGATCACTCTTTTCAAGGCTTACTGCCAGTCCTTCTACTCGAGCAGTCTATGGGTAAACTACACCCAGCGGGCTGTCAGATCTCTGCGAGTCCAATATAACAACATTTTCAGGATGCTGATGCGGCTGCCTCGCTTTTGCAGCGCATCTGGGATGTTCGCGGAGGCGCGCACGGACGGCTTTCACGCGATAATTCGCAAAAAAGTCGCTTCCCTACTCCAGCGTGCGCGAGGCAGTAGCAATAGCATCCTGCGGATGATTGTTGCTCGATCAGACTGCCCTATCCAAAACAGGTGGATGCGTATTATGATGGGCTCCGTCTGAACAATATGTAATTTTAATTTAATATTCTTAATTGTGTGAACTGATTTTAATTTTTATATTGTGACATTTCTTGTATTTTATGATTTTTCTTTTTTAATGTATTATTTAGTAATGTGTAATTTTAAGTTCTAATTAATTTGGTTATAATGTGTTATGGATACCTATATTATCTGAAATAAATGAATAATAATAATAATAATAATAATATGGATCAGTTGAGTAGATTGTTTGCAATAGTCTGCAGCTAGCTTAATTGTTCCAATTGTAAATACTAGTTCTAATTTGTTTCTATTATTTGATTGATTGAGTGTTGATAGATTGGGTGCTTGCATCTCTTTTAAGTAATTATAGTGCATGGCCTAACATAGAGTTTTGTACTCATCGGTATCTTCAAGCTGTCTAAGTTATGTAAATATTATGAGTATACCTACCTAATCTAAGTATTTATCTATCCGTGGTACACAGTCAGACTTCAGAAATAAATCGGTGGTGCAGTCAGCGGGACTAGCTAAGCGGGACCACGAGCAAGAAGCGTACCTACGCTTATTGCCCGTGGTCCCGCTTATGCTAGGTACCTACCTAACATAAGTATTTTATACCTATCTAGTAGTATACTCAGTCAATATCAAGGGCGGATCCAGGTTTTTTTCTGGGAGGGGCACAAGGGGAGACGGGCAATATTTTTACCATAATCAACAATAACTGGGGGCCCTTGAATAGCATTACTGTTTCAAATTTAGGATGAAGGTAAATTTAATAATTAAAATTTGTGCGGTGGTGGGCAAAGTTACCTTAAGCCAATACCGGAAACGGGGTCGAACTCGAGACAAAAGCACAAGCAATAAATGTTATCGGCGAGCGGAGCGAGCTGCACAAAATTAAATATTTTGTGGTAGACAGAAAACTTGTATAGCCAACACAATGGCGAGTGTTCACTCATATTTAAGACTGAGCTAAGCAAACTGCACATATTTTAGCCTTTTGCAGCTCTTGGAAAAAAAAGGAGCAACATGATGGCGAGCGAAGCGAGCCTGGAAATTTTGTTTTTAACACTTAAGTGTACGGCGATCGATAAACTAGCTATGGAAGCTAAGACTATGGTAAAAGGAACGACTTGTAGGTACAATTTTTAGAGTGTTGTGGCTGTTGCAAAAATAATAAAGGAAACCTAACATAAAAATCAGGACGGCGACCGGAGCAATCGGCGAATTTATGAGAAGTTTGGGCGAGGCGATCAGCAAATAAAATAGCTAAGATAATGTTGAGCAAAGCGAACTGTACATATTTTTGAGACTTATTCGGCTTTTGGGAAAAACATTTTATTCGCAACCAAGACAAGAACGGTGACCAGCTCTAGCAATAAAAGAAGGAAGGAAGGAATGGTAATCTTTATGTGAAGGTTTTTCAAAAATAACGAAGTAAATTTTATAAATAACTGCCATTGGCCGAGGCACCACGTTACAGCTAGGTATGCATCCAAAAATCAACAATGGTGCATCAAATGATACCGAAACCGACGTACGCTGGATGACGCTAAAAATTCTTTTCCATCAAGTTTTTTTTTTAATGATTGGGGGCCCCTCCTAAATAGCATCCAGAGCATAGGAGGTACATTTTGTATTTAAAAGTTATGATAAAGGAAAATTACTTTTTCAAAGGAAGTTAGGAATTCTATGTGAACCTTGACTAGAATTCCTAACTTCCTTTTTATTTTATTTGTTTTTATAGTTTATTAAAAGCTCCTTAAAGTTACCCTTTATCGAAAAGCTACGATAAATTTTTACTCACAATCAAAGCGGTATCTTTTTCGGATTTAACTCACATCTTCTATTAGATCTCAGTAGTTCTTAATTTTAAATTTTACAACGTTTTTTATTTCTCCTTATTAATAGCACAGTACCATATTGTGCCGTAAAGTGATAACAGCCGGTTTCGGTATAGTATTTACTGCTAGCTGTTAGCAGCAAGCCTAGCGTCTTGGCAGCTAGATTTGGCAACACTCTTGCTATCAATGGCATGGCTCCTAGCCTAGACAATGCCTGTGGGTGTTTACTTAATGTTTGATATTAGGTACTTACAAACTCTATACCTATGTGTACTATATGTAACAAGATATATATGTTCTTAAAGATAGAGCACATGCTAAAATCAACTAAGTAGGTACTTATAAATAAAGTTCTAATTTTATTTTATCCTTTTATTATAATAACTTGTGTACTAAGTTAAAATAGGGTGATTCCGGAACCCAAGGGGATCAACTTGTGTATATATTTTTTTATTTTTTATCTTATTCGTGTTCCTTTACACGCACGCTTGCATTATTTAACATTAAATATTTAACACATGTTTTTTGCTTGCTTTTTTCTGTAAAACCAGTGTTTTGTCATTTTTATTTCAGTTTATTAAAAACACTAAATAACGTAACAGACTACTAATTGAAGCTATTAATTTAAATTATTACATAAAAATTATATATTCTTTGAATAAAAACAAATGTTATTAATGTATGAATACACGTAAAAGAACACATAAATTAAGTCAAAAGGCTCTCATTGTTTTAAAAAAGGTAAAAAAAAATACGAAATTAAAAAAAACGTGCACGTCAGGGTCCAGAATCAGCCCTTTTCGGCCTAGTACATATGTTTCGTGGCACCCTGTATATAAAATAATAATTTTACCTTATAATTTGATTTATAAAATTTAAGAATAAGTCTGAAATGAATTTTAGACCCTCCATTACAATTTCTTAATTTTTCAATCAACAAAAATAACTCCGACTTTCACAATCGCATGCAGTGATTCCCAACAATATTTTTTACGATATGGACGGAAAATCTGTCCCTGAGACGCTTCTATTTCTTGCTTTTTGTAGTATTACCTTAATTTACCGCCTTTTTATTTCAGTTGAGCTACCGCTCTGCAGATATTTGTCCAGGGCGTTCTGGATGTTTTCAATGTATCCTAAAAATATCTAGATATATAGTGTATTTTATTAAGTATATCAGGTATCTAGTACCCATAACACAAGCTCTGCTTAGCTTGGGGCTAGATAATGCTGTGTGAATTGTCCAGCATTATTTATTATTTTTTCATTAGAGTCTCACCCACTACAGAAACATGAAAGGCATACTTAGTTGTTTATACCTAAAGCTTAAAGCGAATCGTTTGTAAGTAAGTAATAGTTTATGTATTACTATACTACCCTCTGCCCGCGGCTTTTGTTTAAGTTAAGCTACGTTCTAAGTTTAGGCAATATTTCGTCTTGATCTGTTCAGTAGTTTTGGAGATCCTAGGTAACAAAAATTTCACCTTTCACAAACTTTCGCATTTATAATATTAGTAGGAAGTGTTAGTCATACGCCACCATACCATTTTAGATGGTATAGGTAAATAATGAATATTAATTACTATAATTAAATTATTAAACACTACATACATAATCTGAACATCGAGTAATCACCAAAATCTAGTAGGTACAGACGAGGTTTATTAGCCTCGCGCTTTTAAAGGCAAGTCGCACACGTGAAGGCTGTTTAATCGCGTCTAGGGGGAAGGAGGCTTCGTGGGGCAGCGGCGGGCTGAATGAGCGCGGGGCGGCGCCCGGCCTCAGTCAGTCGCGCCGAGAGCCCCAGCGGGGCCACACGTGTCTCCCGCCCGCCTCGATACTTATGTAACCATCCGCACGGTGAGTCCGCAGCCTCCGACCCCATCCCATCGACCCCACGCGAGGTGATATCGCCCACCGCGCGCCTATCGACTATAACCTCTCTCGCGCCGACCTGTCAGCTGAGAGGTGACATAATTGATGCAGTAAGTACCGGTGTCGAGTGCGAATATTCTTGGAATGCAGGTGCGTTATGTAACGGGATCGTGAGCCGGCTAACTGCGCTCAGACCTTCGTTCGTGGCAGGATGTCGCCCTGGCTTCCAAGAAGACGTCGCGTGCGAAGCTTACATAAAAAAAATAATCGACGGATACACGACCTTTTTGTACCGCTACCTATCTCTTAATAATAATTCGGCTTCATAGAAGCATATGCCGTGAAAAGGTTAAACCAGCCGTAATAATTAAGCTTATAAAGTGATTTAGCGTGAGGAAAAGATTTCAATACAGGTCTACTGCCTAATTGGAAGGTCGGATTCGCACAAAAACCTATTCAGTTGTGGAAAGCAGAAAATCGCGGTTAGGGAAATGGGGATGAACCTTTTCGAGTTCACATTGCGAGGTTTACATAACGAAACTTTATAATTGTATACATTATGTGCCTATCGATTTAGGGAATGATATTGGATTACTTTTTCATAGCCTGTTCCTTGTTCATGTAGTTCTATGTGTCTATGTCTAAATGGAAAGCAGTATGAAATATAGAGTTCCTAGGCTTTATTTCGTAGAGCTTCTTTTCATAAGGTATATTGTGGTGGTCTGGTTTGTAAAATGAGACAAAACCTTTTTGTTAAATACCTAAAATCGAAGTTACAAAAACTATGGTTTTAATTACTGCTTTTTGATGTTATTCTATCGATTAAGTATCTAGAGCAAATAAAGAATTTTTTTTTAAAAAATTTACCTAATCACAAAACAGATAGGTTCCTAGGTTTAGGTAGTTACAAATTTCTTAAATGAGAGAGACTCTTAATAACTATAAAAATATAATTATATTAAGTAATAAAGAGTAAAGAACCCAAGCTCGATGTTAGTAGCAATAGGCACGGTGTCGGTATTTAAAACGAAAAACAATGTTTTTGTAAACACATAGGGTGGCGTTAGTCCTATTATTTAGGTATTTAAATTATTTATTTTACAATTATGCTAGCTAGCAATTTATAAAGTTAATTTAACAATTTATGACCGAATGCGATTTAAAATCAAATTATAAATCTTTGTACGCTCGAAAGAGTAGATAGTGTAGACCGAAAACTACCTTTATTTAAGACCTGTGGTATTACTTACCACAATCACAATGAATAAATGGTTTCAATGGTTTAGGTATGCCTCTCTGTACGTGTTCTTATCTCAACTAAATTAAGTGGGTTTACAATTAATTATTCTGACGTGAATGCTTCTGAGATTATCTTCCATCCTTAGAAAAGTTTAAACCGTCTTTCCTAAGTACTTAATATTTAATTATAATGTTTTTCAGTACTTTCTTACTACTTATTTTTAATTAGAAGCTGAGGCTTGTGATTACAAAAGTAGGTAATTTATATTAAAATGTTATTATTCGTTTCAATACGGTAACTTTGCTGCGGGGCAAAGAAACGATTAAATGACCAGTTGTAAGTTGAGTAGCCTTAACCTCAGGCTCTACCAATCATTAAAATACGGTAAAGCGAAGTTCTTTTTTACTGTGGCCCATTAATTAACGTTTATGGTTTTTACTGAAGAATAATTAATTACTTGATCTTTATTATTAAATTATAAGCACCTATTAAGCTGCTCAAAGTTTTTTTGCATTAGTCCCAATGAACACGTGAAAAAACCTTGCGAAAAAATTCCAGTGCCAATTTATTTTTAGCTTGCACAACATTTTTAATTAAAAAACAACGACGGCTGATTCGGAACATTTTTGTTAATCAGCGAAAAACCCACGTTTCGACTTAACCGGGCAAAGTTACTATCATGGCAAAGTTACCTGTCGTCTTGACATTTTCATGCAAGTAATAAATCATGCGACGTCTAAAGCGTAACCCAAGGAACGTTTGGCACAAAAGCCTTTTCAAAACTCACTCGTTCGCGATATTACAGCCATTCAATGCTGACAGCCTGCGGCAAATAATCAAACAATATGGTAACTGATTGAGTGATGAGTGTATTGATGTAGCCATGATTCAAATTGAAATGTTTTTGAATGAATGAACCATTGAAAAGAGAAATGGAAATGAAAATGGTTTATGGTTAAAAAGAAGAAACAGCAAAGAGAATGAAAAGATTAAAATAATGACAAGGTACTTATGTGAAGGCATTTGGTTGACAGCGGGAGGCGGCGCTATTTTTGTGTTTTGAATCTTTCGCGGTAGCCAAAAAAGTATTGAAAAAAGTTTTAAAAACATTAAATACTATAAAATACTATACAGGATGGCTTTTTGAGATGGGAGTGGATGGCTAAATCCGAAACCATGAAAGTTAGGGGACTTTGATTTATAAGAAAACCAAACTGCATTCTTATTTTGTAACTATTTTTTAAGGAATTTTGAACGGATTTTTTATTAAAGTTTTCAAAATGACCACCCTGTAGGTATTGCGTGAGTACCCACTTACAAAAATTAACCTATTAAAGTAAGTAGGTATACGGGTAGCACGATTCTCCCAGTTTCCTGGGCTCTATTGTTGATGTGCAGATGTTGAGAATGATCTTCGCGATTTGAATGGATATTGCTGAATTTTACGCTCTCGTGGATAACAGTAGCCCATTATAATCCTTCGTTCACCTATAAAATGTCAAAATCTACTACAAATGTATAGCTTGTCCCTTTTGAATGTAATTCCATTAAATTCTTCTAAATTTTGCACATATTTCTATAGATTTGCTTGGCTCGATGAATCAATGGTTTATTTATTGGTAAAATAAAGTTTTACACGTCAAATAGTAGGTACATAGTCAAAATATACTAAAGTATACATTATAGATGGTACCATTAACAATTAAAATAAGCTCGTTCGTACTAGTTTTACTCACACAATCACATCGATTTTAGAAAAATGTTGGAACACCACGTTGGTTTTTAGTTCGGAGATATTTGTAGTGTAGATAGTATGCACTTAAAATAGAAACTATACAATAAAATAATTGCTCTATAACCTTACTATAACATGAGCGCATTGGTGTTTGACATATCTTTTTTTCAGGGGTGCAAAGTGGCAGTTTGATCCTTTACTGATTCGACTGTTACTTTTCACACCTGAAAAATTATATGACATCACACAACATCTACTGGTACATAGACCTTCTCAAAAAAGAAGTATTTAAAATTGTACTTTTTTATAATAAAGAAATGGCGCTCATTAGGGGAGGCCTATGTCCAGCAGTGGACTAATTTAGGTTGATGATGATGATGATGATGATGATAATAAAGAAAAGCCTTTATTCACAAAGAAAATTACAATCAAATAATAGAAATAAATTAGAACTAGTATTTACAATTGAAACAATTAAGTTAACTGCAGACTGTTGCAAACAATCTACAGGTAGCTCAACTGATCCATATCAATACCAACCGGCAGCGTCCCCAAGACGCTTGATGCATTGCCCCGCTGTATGGCAATGCTGATGCGCTGCGCCAGATACTCACCAGCTCTATTGATCTATTGAACTTGTTCTTATTTGTTTCTATGCTTTAATTGTCTATAAAGATAACTTATTAGTAATTAATTATACACCTTAAAATCAATTTCTTACTATATTTTATTAAGTTATATTACCAACACCACCAAATCTCCAGTCTCAAAATCCTCCGCAATATTTCAAATCTGGAAACGTCCTTCCCCTCTTCATTTCGTAGACGCCATGTTCCTAATTTACATCCTCCGGCAAAAAAGGTTGTTTGGCAGGTTCCGAGAATTAAGGCACTTAGTGGCCGGCCCGCTCCCGACATGGATTGATTCTGCCTATTTTACCCTGTTTGGACTTGTTTGTAGGATGTGTAGCTTATGCTACTGTATAAGTGTTTGGTACCCTGATTGGGATCTCCTCCTTTTGGTAGATGATCTACCAAAAGGTTGGGGAAGATTAGCTCGTGATAGACATGAGGACTGTCGAAAGACATTCAGCAGGGGTTTTTTAATTCACCGTTTCGTTT
Source organism: Eupithecia subumbrata (assembly GCA_949316285.1). Lineage (NCBI taxonomy): Eukaryota > Metazoa > Arthropoda > Insecta > Lepidoptera > Geometridae > Eupithecia > Eupithecia subumbrata. The sequence continues at coordinate 10,061,341 of OX438630.1, read as the reverse complement.
CCGAATCGAATCCGACGGATCTTTCAAACGCTATTTTGTTTTCGCCTCGGGTTGATCAATCATTCAATCATTAGGCATACCTGGATACAGATCATGGATTTGTTCTGGTCGTTGGGTTTGGTTGGTAAACTTCTCAGTACTTACGGGATCCCCGTGGTAAAAAAAAATTATAACATAAAGTTCAAAACTTTTTCTTTGGTTCCTTGAACGTGAAAACACAACTGAGGAAAAAATCGACAAAAAAACATGAAAATGCACTGTTTCGCACATAGTTTGGTCGAGATCTCAGAAACCCTGTGAATGTTTAAAATTACTTATGTTTTGATTATCACTAATTATTTGGTTCCTTGAACCAGTTTCTTCATAAGTTGTGTAGTTTTCTTGTAAATAAACAAAAAAAAAAAAATTTCCGCTAGCGCCGTTCCAACAACTTATGCTCTGTTCCGCTCCTATGAACGCGAAATCCTATGGCTATCTTTATCACAAAATGGTGCGCATAGCGCCCTCTTAAGTCATTGAATTAGACTACAATTTAGATAGTTAATGTTTGACATTCCGTTCAAGTAAGTGTTTTAACTATGACCGGGCCGCGCCCGACGTATTTTATCTGGCTATTTTACCTTGTTTGTAACTGTTTGTAAGATGTGAAGTATATTACCTATTTTGCTACTAGATGCACATTTAGTTGCCAATTCCACCAACCATTGCATACCTGGTTGGAAGAGGTATAAAGAAGGTTGATTTATTCTGGTTGTCTGTCATTGTATTTATTATCTACGTCCAGGTTAGTTATTCTGTGTTCTTACGTGATTTTATAAGAATTTATTGTGAAAAGTTTCGACATATCTGTATTTCATGTTAGGACTCTTTTTCTAAACCAATATTTAATTTTGTTAAATTTCAATTTACCGTTCTGACCCTAATATCTTTGCCGTGTCTGAATTTGGTTTTAATCCATTTTAATTACAAGTGCAATGTTAATTACAAGACTGCAGGCAGGTGCTGAATACGGCGAGCTAAAGACAGTGCGCTATAGCGCCCACTAGAGAAGGCCTACGTCCAGCAGTGGACTAAAATAGGTTGATGATGATCACAATTGGAAATACTAACTGGCCGCAACTTTTCAAGAGATAGTTAGCACCTGTATATATAGTCGATAAAGAACGATTTCTCGAGCTCTTCCTAGCAACTTTACTCCTAAACTTTCTTCATACATTATTCACAGCCACACCGTCCCTTCACGGCAGAAATAGCCCCTACACTTCAAGTTTCTTGACACTAACAATATGGAATTATAAAAGGAAATATGGATTTCTTACTCACCCTTAAAAGCTTAGAATTTACTAGATTTTTCATATAACTTTCTATAGAAAATGAAGTGGTAGATTTTTTATTTTCAAAATTCACTTAGTTTATCATTTGCCTATAACTAAACATCTTTTAACTTAGCTGATAGGATGCCTAAAAACAAGGAGTTTATGGAAAACAAATAGTTTCTTCAAGGAACTAAAACAATCAATTTTTTTTTGTTGGGTGTTTCATATTCTCGTCGTTATACATGGAATAAAGTTGCGGGAAAGTAATTTTCCAAAAATTTACATAATTTTCTATGTTTTAACAAACTTTGATTCATTCAACGCTCCACTGGTTAAATAACATGTTAACAGATTTCCCTGAGTGAGTATTTTATTATAGGTACCAAAGTAGCTATAAAATCGCGTGATTCTCGGGTAACAGACGACGCCTGAAAATAATAAAACATCATAAAACCCTCAGTTGCACAACACGGTATTAATTCAATTTCGAGAAATAATAATAGGTATAGGTACTCAATGTCCTCCTAGCCGAATTCTACCGCAGCGGCCAGTCTCATCAGAGACTAGCCAGATGCGCAGGACATATTATAGTGCACAAATATGTGCACAAACACAGGTGCACTCTCTATTCCCTCACTCTCATATTCCGATGGGACGGCAGACCAACACGACCAGACAGGTCAAGCGCAGGACTTAACGTGCTTTTCGAAGCACTGGGGTGTAACACCGCCAACTTCCTGACTCCGGGCTGCTACTGTGAATGTTTCTTGCTAGAAAACCCCCAATAACAACTATTGGCCCGACCCGGGATTTGTACCCAAGATCTCATAATCAGCGGTTGAACAAGCTGACCGCTAGACCAACGAGACAGTCGAGAAATAGATTCATATTAAAACAAAACAAATTTTCCCCGATAATGTAGTCCTACTGAGGTACAAAAAGACCTTCAATCCTCCATTCAAAATACCTCCTGCAAAATTCATACAGCCATAACGACAGAGTAGTAAAACGTGCGTAACACGGCCGCTCCTGTGAAATCACACCCTAGGCGCAGTATGCGCCTTCCCTACCAATTTGCTCGTAATGTTCTGTTATTGCCAGTTAGAGTTCCTTGATGAACTGGTTTTGTTCACATTTGTTCTAAATAAAGTATGCTTGTGTGAATCAAGCACGAAATGGCGTTTGTAGAACTGTTTAAAATTTGACTTGTCTAAGTTGTTATTTTGTGAGACTGAAAATAAAGTTATTGAAATGTGAAATCTGTTTCAATACGCTTTCTATTATATTATTGTATGCTTAATCCGTTGCTATTCGAGATATAAAATTAGTAGGATCTTGTCGAAAACAAAAACGGGGACAGTTTTGTTTAAAAACTAGACATAAATAAAAATAAATAAATAAAATAAATAATGCTGGACAATTCACACAGCACTATCTAGCCCCAAGTTAAGCAGAGCTTGTGTTATGGGTACTAGATAACTGATATACCTACTTAATACAATACACTATAAAGATAGATATTTTTTTACTATACATAGAAAACATCCAGAACACCCTGAATATCTACAGATCGCGCTAACATTTGTCCCGAGGCGGGAACCGAACCCGCAACCTCCTGCGTCGCAGGCGGACATTCGCCCGCTGCGCCACAGAGGTCGTCAAAACTTCGTACTTACATACGTACCACAATGGATGCAAGACTTCTTATCTGCTACCTAAATTACTAATATTACCTAGATAAAACCTGATTTAATATTTCACGCGTGACGTGCCACCTTAAACTGTTTCTACTTAATTTTTTAGTAAGTATATCAGTCTTATAGCCATACCACAAGCTCTGCTAAGTTTGGGGCTAAACGATGCTTTGTAAATTGTCTAGCATTATTTATTTAAAGTAAGAAATAAAAAACAACCACTCCATCTCATAATTAAATGATATCCGTTAAAACTTGTGCACCGAACCGGTTCAAAGCTTTAAATTAAAATTGCAAATTTATTCCCATAGGTCATTAATCCATTTCAAGGATGGTTGTCTGCGAAATTATTGAATTTAAATCAAAAACTAAGTCAGTTTTTGCTCCATAAGTAACCTACCACAAAGGTTTTTTGTTATTATAGTGCGTAACCCCACACTCAGGGTAAGGGTCGGGTTCGAGTCCCGTCGAAGTCGAAAATTTTTGCGATATTATTTGATTTTTGAGAAACCTACCACCAATTCCATAGATGTACTCGAATCTGGAATCCAAGAGATATTTTATAAACCTTAGTTTATAAGGGTATAATAGGTATTTGGATAATATTTTACAACACTCGTAATAATATTCTAATGCGAAACTATTTTTGGTTTCTCTCGTCCGTTTTTGAATTTTTGTTTTGTCACAGATATTATAATACTATACTAGTTTTGTTTTCATACAATACATTTCTTAGTGTACAAATATGTTTTGTATTCAAGATCCGAGTACTCAGAGACTCGTGGGAAACGTAATAAGGCATTTAAGTGGCAAGGAGAATCGCGGAGAGGAAAATGCTGCAAATAGTAGAGTTCCGGACAGATTACGTAAAACTATAAGCATAAACAGATATATGTCGCCGCAGCGCACCTTCAGTCGACAGATTTTACATCGTTTATTTTAAATTAGCCGCGTTTTTATGATGACCTTAAAAAAGTAGCAAAGTGATATGTTAAAACTTTAAATTATATTTAAACTACGAGTACTTTTCAATAATGTTTTGATATATTTAAAGGTCGGGTAATTTATCAAATTGAGGATTTGTTTAGATTCCACTGCTTTTAAAATTCGTTAAATACAGACAGCCTATTTCTAAATTCCATATGAACATGGAATTACACATTATTTTAAGAAAATTAGGAATGAGTTTGATACTGAATATTATTGGCATTGCGATTCAAAAAATTAATAACGAGTTCGCGGGTGAAATTTTTAAACCTAGGTTTAGCTTGCTTTGTTTCTTTCTCTAAATCATAAAATACTAACTGAATGATTTACTAATAGATTTGAGATTTATCTGAACGATGTTGTAATATTAAAGGTTTTTGTAACAATCTGTCATTACGTCAGAACCATGATTAAAAAGAATAATATTGAATTAAAAATATTAGATAACAATTTTGCTTTTTCTATCTTCCTAGTATCGTGCAGTTTCCTTATGTTTTCTGTACAAATAGTTGAGTTCTATCATACGGCAGGCTCGATTTGTTAGGTTTACGAGGCAGAGAAACATTAAGGCCAATTACTCCGAGTAGACCACGCTAACAGAGAACAATATAACAAATTAATGAGGGAGATATGTGTTAGTATTTAGGTTTGGTTGGTTAATACACTTGCGAGCTTTAAAATGGAATCGCTTCATCGCGAGTTCCTCAAAACAATTTTTTTACAATTTATGTACAATGAACTATAGATTGTGGTATATCATTTGAAAGGTTGTTACCTTTCAAGTGATATCAAGAAGATTTAAAATTAATTGAATTGGCTACCTAAATTTTGGGAATTATTGCAATAGGTCGAAGTTGCATCTATCGGCTTCTATCGGTGCCGGAGCTGGATTAGCTGGATTTCTCCCTCGTATCCGCTGTTTTAGCTCGTCCCACATATGCCAGATTGGGTTCAAGTCAGGAATAAGGGCTGGCCAGTCTAGTGTGGGAATGCCGACATGGAAGACGTCTGTCGGTACTGTCTAGTCACTGCTGAGGTGTGGCAGCGGACATTATCGTGCATTAAATCAAAATTTATAGTCGCCAATAAATCCTGCGTAAGGGAAAACTTAACTTAACTCATGGTTCACTGCAAAGAAATTGTAAAAATTAGTCTTGAACAACCCTTGAAGCGATTTCAGTTTCAAGCTCGCAAGTGTAGTTTTTCTTACGTTTTAAAAGTAAACATTGATTAAAGTGGAGCCGTGGTAGAGCCTAACTATGACAGTTAACTTCCAAATTTTTGGCTGGAGTATTTTGAAGTATGATGTTTGTAACCAAATTTAGGTTGTTTATAGACAGGATTTTCTTTGCGACTTCCTACGGACTCTAGCGCCTATTCTGTAGTTTTGTAGTTGGTTAGCACATTCCGGTACTGACGGAAGGATGCATACAAAAGTCTTGCACTACACGTGCAACTGTGTTTTTAACGACTAGGATAACTTCATGAATACATAGTGCGAGTGAGACAGTTGCGAAATAATGCAAAGACATTTAATTATTATTTTGCTCCCACAAATGGTAAAATTAAACCTCAAAACACAAGAAATGTCGTAAGTCCTCGATCAAACAAACAAAACATCGAACACCGTATAGACGACGCCTTGTCAACATCATTACACAAGCCGTCTGCATCCCGTGCACGTGCCGTACATCCCTTCCATCTGGAACGCAAACCAAACTCACTAGGATGCGGCGGGGTGAGGAGGCTCGTTCAGGTGGGAGGCGAGGAGTGCCCATTCTATACTTAAGCATTATTGTAAATTCGCTGCTTTAGGTCACAACACAATAATTTAAAAATACCTAATGAGTTTGTATAATGTTTTTGTATTACTTATATACCGCCCCTCTCCCTACGACCACGGCTGTCTTTACATTCGACGCCAAGAAAGCTAAATAAAATTACTCGCGGATTGTTTACTACTATTAAACTTTTGCCAAATTTGGCGTGACTATTCATAGGTAGGTAGATATTTATTGGTGGGTTGTCGGAGTCCTCCCACGGCTCCCACACACACAACCAAGCCCATACTTGGTTGTGTGTGTGGGAGGAACATGCTAGAGAATTCGACCTTCAAGTTAAAACGACTCGCGTTCTAAAAATAAAGACGTATGTGCTGCCATCTCGAAAGTTACGAATCTGAGTAAGCTGCGTTTAAAAAGGCTTTTCTGGTAAGCCAGAGAAACAGGACTGCAATTACATTAACAATGAGAACGCATTTACACCGGGGGACAGTCAGCTTGTATCTGATAATACTGCAATAAATTATCCTTATGGCAGCGCTAAGTGCCTGGTGTGAGGCGTGGCCGGAAGGTATAAGCATTAAAAGGTCATCAGTAGATATAAGCGCGATTTATTTGAGTGGAAAGTAAAGGAATTTTACTCGTTTTTTATTGCGATTCTGTTTTTATCCAGATTGTTATCATAGAACTTGAATAATGTAAATACTATCATACGTTCCATTTTATGGGATTTGGTATACCGCCTCTGTTCTCAGCCGTGTGGTACCGGCTTAGAATTTGCACCACCACAACTCTTCCCGCAGGTGTCTTAAGATGCGACTAAGAGATATCCACCTGGGGCGGGCAGTAGCGCCTCCTACAGAAGAATTCTACCACCGAACTGCTATCCCTAACCCGCAAGCTCAGCGTGTTGATTATGGGCATTACCCCCCATGAGATAAAAGCTAAGGCGTTTATCAGAGGGAGGCCTGCATCCAGCAGTGGACGAGTACAGGCTGTTGAGGTTAAGGTTGCCTCTATAATGCGGCTTGCGAAACCAAAAGAATCACCAGAATCGGTTCACAAAGAAACATACATCCGAGCATAGAGCCTCCTCCTCTTTGTACCCAACGGCACAAGAAGGAGGGTTATGTTTTCGAGAGTATGTATTTAGAAGTCGTATAGAGTACGTGGAATAACCCAAACTCGGGGCTCAGCCATGAGACCTACAAAGCTGACGGGTGAACTACGGTATCTCGAGCTATTATCTAATATTGTGGGAAAATGACAGCTGATCTCAAAAGTGGCAACTGACCTCTTAGATAAAGGTAGTTCCATCCTTCAAAATGTGAGAACAATCCACAGACAGCAGCTTGTGTCAAGGCTGCTTCCAAGAAGAAGAGACTGTGGAACACGTTGAACACTGCACGGCCACAGAGGAAGCCTGATACAAGACGGGGCTGAAGACTCTCATTTAGGAATCAACCCCATCCACACCCGCAGAAAAGCTGAAACGAAGCTGTCAATCACCAAAAGTCCTGCTCCGGAACTTCAAGGAGCTGGGCTGGTTAGGACCTGTTTAGGCAGGGGGGTAAAGCACAATACACTCCCATGCGAGATGTCCGTACAGATCTTACTTCGCACTCAGAATTAGAATCAGATTAGATGCTTCAAAATGTGCGTTCTATCTTATACCCAAGGGTTATCTTGTTGATATCACGAATCACTGCACGGTCGAAATGGCCGTGATTTATGGCTATCATCTAAAAAACTTAATAGTGGTCAGTGAGCTTCCCTAAATTCCTATATCGGGACCTTATCCCAACCTACGTCAAACGAATTGTACGTACCTATAGGATGTAGGTACTCTTTTTACGGGCCCTTATGAAATCGCGGCCAAAGATGAATGCTTTGTTCTCGGAGGCTCCAGCCTCGGTAATGATTGCTCAAATGACCCTTGGATTCTCCTTTCTATTTGTGGCGTAAAAAGATGTTTGAGAGAATTTCTCCGCCTTCATAAAACATTGTCGGATAGCGTCGTGATTAAGAAGTCCTGATTCTCAAACAAAAGGGCATCGCTGGTATTTTTACACGTCTTTTGATATCGAAAACAAAAGAACGACGTTTTGTAGAGATATGATTTTGTTTGGAATTTACGTAGGTTGTAGGTACTTATAAACTCTCAAAAGCTGGCGCGATCCCCTTTTGTTAATCTTATACTGGAGGCCTCGATCTGTGACGACGTCACATATCGAGGCCTTAAATAAGAAGGCCTTGTATAAGAAAAACACACAATTGTGGACAATTTTTATTTATATTTTCTATATTCAGCACAAAAAAGAATTGTATAATGCAAACATAATTATGCAATGTTTTTAAATGTAAAACCAATCATATTATGCACAAATTACTACATGGTTGTATAATTTTAGGTTTTTTAAATATTTTAGAGCGGTAATTTGGAGAGTAGTTTAGTTACATTTTTTTATGAAAGAGGTAGAGAAAGGAAAAGGGTTAAAATTGACATAACTGTATGAAAAAATAAAAGACTATCGCACCAGTTTTAAAAACGTATCATATTTATATCTTGATTTTGACCTAAATCTATAGAACGCACCCTGATTTTGCTTCGCTTAAATTCAAGGTTTTCATTCAGCATAAGGCTAAAATAAATGTACTGTCAATTCAATTAGTTCTCTCTTTCCTACCGTCTTATTTATCATAAAATGATGACATCATAATAGGCAAATAGGAGGGGGGGGGGGGGGGGGGTAAAAGCTGACGTCAAATACTGTGACCGGCGATAAATTTTGCACATCGACCTTTGGAAAGAGGCTAATTTCGTAAATATCAAAAGAAGAAAATCATAATTATTTTAACAGCTCCTAAAAGAAACCGGACTGTTAGTATTTCGTACGACAGAGATAACGCTCTACGAAGCCGAAATTATCCGATTGTCTCTATCCAAAAGGTCAATGTGCAATATTTATCGCCGGGTTTTGTAAATAATTGCACACCTTTCCTTTATGACACTGATTTTACGTATTTTATTTCATTTTATATAAATAATATTAAATTTAAATTATACATATATTGTAATAAAGGAAATAAATATCGCATAACTACCAAGACTAGACATTTAGCCAAATTAAAATCTGAGCTAACTCTATGCCTAAGTGCATTCTATAGATGTCGGCCTTGAAAAGCGAAGAAGCCTGGCAATGACATTCATGGTTGATGAACAAGCATTATTATCGACCTGGCAAAAACTTGTAGCTAACACGCTATCTGCTTGTACATATATTTGTTTAAATGGAGTGCTTAATATGCGGAACGACTGGACTGATTTTGTAAATTCTTTTACTTACAGATAGTACCACCATTATCATCATTATATCAGCCCACGTCCACGGCTGGACAAAGGCCTCCTCCATCATCATCATCATCCTCAACCTATATTAGTCCACAGCTGGACATGGCCTACCCTAATGAGCGCCATAGCGTCCTGTCTTCAGCTTATTGCCGCATCCAGCATCTGGCTGCAGTTTTTCGCAGGTCGTCATCCCACCTGGCCGAAAGGCGTCTTACACTACGTTTGCCTAGTCGCGGTCTCCACTCAAGAACACGTTTACCCCATTGGTTGTCGGTTCTGTCACTTCAGCTTGCTAATTCTTTGGGCTATGTCGATAACTTTGGTTCTCTGTCGGATGTATTCCTTACGAATTCTGTTCTTCAGAGAAACTTCGAGCTCTTTCCATTGCTCGCTGAGCGACTCTGAACTGGTGGACCAGCCCTACCATGAGTGTCTACGTCGCAGCTCCGTAGGTCATGACGGGTAGGATTGAACTGAACACTGATTGAAAACTTTCGTTTTCAAGCATTGCGGTATGGATTGCGGTATGGCCTCCTACATATGACGCCACAAATAGCGGTCCCTGAGCCGCCTCTATCCATTGACTTCCTGCAACCGCTAAAATGTCGTCGGTACATCGAGTGGATGGTTTCCCGACCCTCCGTTTCACGTTGCATCGCGGTCGTTACCCGAGAACCTTTACTCCCCCGTAATCAGTTCTGCAACCTCCCTACTGCCAGTTCAGCTTACTAATTCTGAGAGCTATGTCGGTGACTTTGGTTCTTCTACGGATTCTGTATTCCGGATTCATCATCTAGTTTAAGTTAAATCGTTTAAGTTCCGCGGAATCCTTTAAGTTACGCGGAATTCTGGTCCAACTTGATTGTAAAAATAACAGGATAAGTGGTAAAACCCCTTTTTGGGGGTACAAAAAATTGGCTTCATTAGATGCTCGGTCACTGTGTCAACTGAGCGATAATGAAGGGGCTTTTTATGGCATTTAACACATTCACTGCTCAGTCTAGTGAATGCGTTAAATGCCATAAATAGCTCCTGGCACAAATCTGTCTGTCAAAACAGATGACAGATGCAGACGCGCGTGCGTGCTTTATATGCAGCAAGCGAGATGTCCACCTGCGTCATAGGCATTGAAAGTTTTAGCTGATTGAGATTATTAAAAAAAGTCGCTATCCCGTCTTGTCCCATCTTGCACCCTCTTCCCCTTAAGCTCCCTGAAAATCCGATATCCTGGAATCTGAGGGAATCGATTAACCATAATTAGTATCGAGTTCTCGATGCGGTGCCGCTAAATCGAGTGAAATGTAGAGCTTAGCTTGTCTTGGAAATAATTAGGTTAGGCGCGCGACGCCGGAGGGTTTCTTACGAGAGTTGTATTAAGTCTAAAGTTTTTCTTTTTAATAGAATTTTATAATTATGATAATTTTTTTATAATTCCGGGATAAAACATAGCCTATGTCCGTCTCCTGGTTCTAAGCTGCCTCCCCACCAATTTTCAGCCAAATCGGTTCAGCCGTTCTTGAGTTATAAATAGTGTAACTAACACGACTTTCTCTTATATATATAGATTGTTGAGAGCAATTAAAATAATTTAAACAGAAAATTTTTTAATAACAAAATGCGAAAATCTCATTTCATTTCATTGCGAAGCCCCACTTGATTCTACGTTGACATTGCCGTCTCAAAACCACTTATTAAGTTAACACCTTCCAAATTTTAATCTTATTAAAGTAATAGGTAGCTATAATGATGCCTCCCACTGTGTTTGGTTTTAAAACCAATTAGTTTGCAACCTTAGAAGGTATCTACTATGGTTGCAAACTCTGTTGATCGTTTGATACACGACACGATAGGTACCTATTCACCGTAGAACTTAATAGATGGCAGGGGTCTTTCTCGGAAGATTAAAGTTTTGTGGTAGATTGTCATGTCTTTTTGTCAAATTTCAAACTAAGAGCGCCATCTTTTCAGTCTGGTCGAACTATTTTAGGACGAATTGCCTCACAGAGGAGTTATTTACCATTATCGGACAGGGTGTCTTTTGGTATAAAACCGTATGCAATGCAACAGACAGACGCGCCGGGGGACTTTGGAACTTTTTTGGTATATAATACTAGCTGGTGCCCGCTACTTCGTCTGCGCAGGATTAGTATTTCGAGTAGCTTATATTATCTGCTTTAAATACCAGAAGCGATAAAAGTATCTATTTTCATTTAGGAATCAATTTATTACTATCAAATGTGCCTTTGAAATAAATTATCAATTTTTATTGTAGTTATGGTTCACTATTTTAGCTATAATGGCTTACACATAAGATATAGATATATACAGTGCCGGGCTTTTTTGTAGTACTATTTAAGATAAACATTTCCATCATTCATTACATATGTGTAACTCTAGCGGTTTTGGCAGCGCACGCCAGAATAGTTCGCAGATGGTAGATTTTTTCCTACTTACTTGACACTTATCGTCATATTTTGGACGATTCACACAATATCTTCATAAATTGTAGCCTATGTGTTATTCTGATGCTATATTATTGTAAAGTTTCATTAAAATCCTTTCTGTAGTTTTTACGTGACAACGTAACAAACATCCATCCATCCATCCATACATAGTAGGATGTACCTACTTAATTGTTAAACTATAAAGATCATCTCTTTCCCACCGGAAACGTATCTACAATAGAAAATAATATAAACAGTTACATTAGTATAGGTATAAAATAGTAGTCCTATTCCATCACTATAATTCAATGATAACAATCAAAGTCTAAATTACTAAGTGCTTGAACAATGGTGTAACGTTTGCCCTACAAGCATTGTTTCTACCATTGTCGACGCGTAGAATTACAATCACAATAGTTATGTTAATCCTGTTGCCTGCACGATCACTTGAACAGTCAGTGCGATTGACAATTTGATAAAACAAGCCTTACACATATTGTGCTTGGCTTAAAGCTACAAAAAACCCCTTTTTATCGGAATTTAACAGTGGATATGTACAGTTACGGTCATAATTGGAGACATACCTTAAAGATCATACTCGCTTGAAGGTTACTACGATTTAAAATAGTAAATTTCATTTAATTCCAAATTTCAGCTCAAAATTATTACTGTATGCTACACATACACATAATAAGTAATCTATAACATTTCGCTTAAGCATACCGCTTAATCGAAATGTTATAGATTAGTTCTTTTTCAACAAGTTTAATACTATCATTTATTCCACGATTTTGTTCACTGATTTTTGAGCAGCAAAGCCACCGTTTTTGAGCGAGAGTGGTGAAAAAAATATTATTCTATTAAGTCCGTCAGTAAAATTATCAGAAGATATTGGACACATAGTATTTTTTTTGTCAATCTAACAAAAAATACCAAAATAAAGCACGTCAAAGTTTGGGAGTGGGGGCTGACGTCACACCTTGCTAAAAGTGACGCCAGGTGTGACGTCACGCGGAACTTTAACTGGCTATATCTTCGCAAAAAAAATACGTGTGAAATATCTTCTAATAACCATATATCTAACAGACCCGGACTAATTAATTTTTTTTAGGAGACTAGCCTGTTAGAGGGGTTGAATCAGACGCCGCAACTGCTACGGCAATAATGACAAAGCTTATTTGTTATTCATCCTCTTCTTATCCTCACTCTTATCTGGCTTGGGTCGGCCGAACACGTATTATCTCTTCCACTCTCCTATTTCAGTCCTCATTTCTGTTATGAAATGTGCGCGTGAAACCCTGTCTTCGTTCACACAGTCCATCCATCGTACGGATCATGTTTTATCTCTTCGACTCTCCTATTTCAGTCCTCATTTCCGTTAAGAAATGTGCGCGTGAAACCATGTCTTCTTTCACACAGTCCATCCATCATACCGAACTTTTATTATCTCTTCCACTCTCCTACTTCAGTCCTCATTTCCGTTAAGAAAAATGCGCGTGAAACCGTGTCTTCTTTCACACAGTCCATCCATGATACCGAACTTTTATTATCTCTTCGACTCTCCTATTTCAGTCCTCATTTCCGTTAAGAAAGGTGCGCGTGAAACCATGTCTTCTTTCACACAGTCGATCCATCATACCGAACTTTTATTATCTCTTCCACTCTCCTATTTCAGTCCTCATTTCCGTTAAGAAAGGTGCGCGTGAAACCATGTCTTCTTTCACACAGTCCATCCATCTTACCAAACCTGTATTATCTCTTCCACTCTCCTATTTCAGTCCTCATTTCCGTTAAAAAAAGGTGCGCGTGAAACCATGTCTTCTTTCACACAGTCCATCCATCATACCGAACTTTTATTATCTCTTCCACTCTCCTATTTCAGTCCTCATTTCCGTTAAAAATGTGCGCGTGAAACCCTGTCTTCTTTCACACAGTCCATCCATCTTACCGATCATGTTTTAACTCTTCCACTCTCCTATTTCAGTCCTAATTTCCGTTAAAAATGTGCGCGTGAAATCCTGTCTTCTTTCACACAGTCGATCTATTATCATTGTAATGTTGGACAATCCACACAGCATCACCTAGCCCCGAAGCAAGCAGAATTTGTGTTGACTTTAGCAACCTAGCAGTATTGATATTACTGGTCAGCCCATCCGGGCAAACCTTGTGCAAACTGATTTCAATAATCCTAACCACCCCTAAATTCAGATAGCGTATTCATTTATATGTACCACTTAGGTAACAGTGTGTACTAACATGGTGTAGACTGTAGATATACCTACTTCCTACTGTGTCTACATTACTAAGTACTGCGTACTCCACAATGTAACATGTATTTGCATTTTAGGTCAATAGGGGTTTGCAGGCCGAATGAGAATTTGAAATGTAGTTAATACTACTGTTGATAGAACTTGCCGTGCATGCAACTATTGAAAGTATCCTTACTTTCGGTAGTTACATGCACGGCAAGTATGCAGGAGCATGCTTTCGGTAGTTACATGCATGACTTTTTGAGTTGGGAGTGGATGGCAAAATCTGAAACCATGAGAGTTAGAGAAAGACGTGAAAGGAGGTCTTGTGCTCAATTTATGAGAAAGTAAAAACTGCATACTTACTTGTTTTTTTTTAAGGAATTTTTAATTAAAACTTACAAAATTCATTACGAATTAAGGTTTTATCACAGACAAACCCCATTCAAATACAGGCTAAGTATCCTGGCTAGCGGCAAGCACACCAGTTGAACGAAAAGATTATATAAAATTTTTCATATTGATGCTTTATGAAGACAACGAATTTGGCCGTTATTGCAAAAAGACAAATTGTAATATTTTTTGAAAAATCAATCGCTTTGATCTCCTGCAGAAATATAAGATTTATAAAATCGAAAGTGCAGTTTTGATTTCCTCATAATTCACAACTTTTCTCTACCTCAAGGTTTCGGATTTGGCCATCCACTCCAATCACAAAAAGACATCCTGGATACCAAGCCCCACCTAAGCTATACCCACTTTAAAATGACATTGACGATTAATATAATAAAGTATATATAGTTCTTATTATATTATATAGGTATTAAAGTATGTAGTGTAAGTATTATTTTATTTTTTATTTATATTTTTTCGGGTGCCACCGTCTATTTTGTTCTCACATGTCCAGTCCATCCAAAGGTTGCCTGGAAGAGATCGCTCATAGCGATAAGGTCGCCTTTGTACTTCGTCTACTCGTAGCATTTATTTCTGTATTGTTATCTGTCTTTGTGTGGTACAATAAAGTATTATCTATCTATAGTTCAAAAAATCTCATTAAAATAATATTGGCTCATATTTTTATTGGTTAGTACCTATTCAGAATAAAATTTGTTTAGTTTAGTACATTTAAGTCACCCGCTACTGGCTGAGGGAGATAATCTGAGTCTTGGGCCATGAAAATGTTAAACAATTCGCCTTTGGGCATTTCGTCCCAGAATCACAAGACATCACATCTAACTCGAAATAAAATTCTAACCTTAAAATCCGCAAGATCTTTCCAAACTTTCTATCTCAGAGCTCGTTTTCCTCAAATAACTCAACTCGTAAAACCAAATACGTTGATAAAATAATAAAACTTGACACAATTTTGAAGATCGCGTAAGAACCTCTGTCAGCACCTCAGTATTGATTTTCCTCTCCATCTATTATCGCTGTTGGACCAAAACGTGGCATTGTGAAGGTTTCTTAAGTCTAAACAAACTTTTGATTAAACTGTGACTCGTACAGTCACGTTTCTTAGCTGTATCAGAACCCCGAGTTCAAATACTCGATAATATTTGAACTCGAGAAGTATTTGTATCGAGAGGTCAACGAGGCGCTCTATTTTTGTATAGGATTTTTTACAGCGCCTCTACCACGTGAACACTACTTCATGCCCGGTTACCACTAAAGTAGAGAAGTGATATATTTAATAAGCTCATCGCGACCCTAGGTCCGTGGGGTACCGAGGCCCTTCAAGTTTTGAAAAAAAAAAAAAATATCCGAGCGTCTGGTAGAAGCGATGCGTGACCCGAGAGCTGGCGAGTATCTGGCGCAGCGCATCAGCATTGCCATACAGCGGGTCAATGCAGCCAGCGTCTTGGTGACGCTTCCGACTGGTATTGATATGGATCAGTTGAGCTACCTGTAGATTGTTTGCAACAGTCTGTAGGAATTTCTCAATTATTTCAATTGTAAATGCTATTTCAAATTTTGTTCTGCTATTTGATTGTAATTTTCTTTGTGAATAAGCTCATCTCATAAATATCGGTTTTACGGTTCTTTTTCATGTAACCACAGATCAAACTTAGTTACGAACAAACTAAGAATAAGTCAGAAAACAAAAAATTAAACCTTAAACGGTAAAACTGTTTTAGAGTTACTTACAGTGACTTTTTGGGGAAAATATTTTATACTAGCTGCATTCTTACTACCGTTGTCCTATTACCCGTTTTTCGTAGGAATGAAGCATTTTTCCGCGGTAGCCTATGTTGACCAGGAATAATGTGGGGTTCTAATAATAAAAGAATTTTTCAAATCGGTCCAGTAGTTTCAATCAAATCTTTCCTCTTTTTAATATGTATTAGTATAGAGCAAATGTCTTCAACCCGCGGCCCGCGGGCCGCATGCGGCCCGCCGGGTCTTTTCTTGCGGCCCTCGGAGGCTATAGCAAATTATAATATTTTATTTACAGTAATAACTTCTTATTCACGGTTCCCTTTTTCGCGTTTTCTCTATTAGCTGGTAAAAAAATTGTGACTCGTTTCCTGTATTCGCAGCTAAATATTTCGCTATTCGCGGTCCAGTCGATACGCAAACAATTATATCATTTTTTGGGAGCACTTAAGTGTGCGAGCAACTGTTTTCTCGCATGAAAAATGTCAAGTCTAAAACAAGGACAAGAATTACAGACGCACATCTGGAAGGTAGTCTAAGGGTAACTTCAAAAATAAAGCCTGACATCGATACACTCGTCAAAAATAAACAGTGTCAAACATCGCATTGATTCAAGTTCCTGTTCT
Organism: Eupithecia subumbrata; assembly: GCA_949316285.1. Lineage (NCBI taxonomy): Eukaryota > Metazoa > Arthropoda > Insecta > Lepidoptera > Geometridae > Eupithecia > Eupithecia subumbrata. The sequence goes on along the minus strand of OX438630.1, from coordinate 10,044,738 downwards.
TATTTTGTAAAGTTTTTAATAAATAAATAATTTTAATAATAAATAAACCCATAAAGACTATTGTAAATTTTAAACTTGCTTGTTTTATATTCCTTTTTTAGGGTTGATAGTAAAATTATAAAGAGTATTGCAGGTTGCGGCCCTTCGAGCGATGAAAAATGGATTATTGGCCCTTGAACAAAAAAAGGTTGAAGATGCATGGTATAGAGCATAGATATGTACCTATAGACTACCTCTATAAATAGATGCATAAAAAAATCATACATCTACATAGTCCGCAAATACAAAAGTTCTTCTAAAACTTGACAAAAAAAAACACTACTATGGAGTACAAAAGTGACTAAACAATTCAGCCAGCACACTAACACAGCAAAGCTTTGACGGACAGACGGACGGGCAGTTTTCAAAAACAGCCCTCCCGCCGGGCTTGTCCGCTCAAACTGAAAGATTCAGACTTAGCTAGAACAAAGCAGTATATTTGCTGCTAGTTTCTGCCGCGTTGTTTCTATGGAAACGTTTAAAGGTTATTTCTATCCTTTGGGAACTGATTTATAGGATAAAAATGGTTCCATGCTTAGACCTACATCTATGCAAAATTTCAATCCGATCGATTTGGTAGTTATGGCGTGAAGAGGTAACAAACATCCATCCAAACCTTTATACATCCATACATCCCGAGGAACTCGAAGGACGACCTCAGTGGCGCAGCGGGCGAGAGTCCGCCTGCAACGCAAACGGAACAATTTTGTGTACGATCTGCAGAAATTTGTTCCGTTGGTCTGGGTGTTTTCTATGTATGGTAAAAAAAAAATCCATCTATGTATATAATGTATTAAATATATCAGCTAACTAGTACCCATAACACAAGCTTTGAGCTTACTTTGGGGCTAGATGGTGCTGTGTGGATTGTCCAGTATTATTTATTTATTATTATCCAAACTTTCACATTTATGGTATTTGTGTGGTAGGTTAGATATTTATAACTAGGAAGATTTTTATCGATGTCAGAGGCTTTTAAATTGGAGCTATAATTATTCTTGATGATATTGATAGCTAGTTTTTATTGGTTTATTGGTCCTTTGTAAAGCCCAATACGTGTGTCAGTGTTTGTATTGTCAAATGGTGAATTGAATACAGAAGATTCGCCTTATTTATCTACCTAGGTAGAAATCGGTGTCTAGGCAGGTACCTAAGTAAACAAGAACGTCAAGTGCGAGTGTAACTCGCGCGCCGAGGGTTTCGAACGTTTGTCGATTATACATACATGTATTAAAGGTACCCGTTAGAGACATCGCTATTTGATGAATACCTACCTAAAAATAGTAGGTACCAAACCACAATTTAGATGGATCGCTCTCCATAGGTACTTTGGAGAAAAAGTTAAATTATTGACTTTTTTCAAAATATTTAAAAAGTGTTTACTCTACAGAAATTTCAATAACTGTTTTGAAACTTGCAAACCAATACCTTTCATTTGATAACCCACTCGGTGAGGTATCCCCCCTTTTAAAAACAAACCCCTCCTTTTTGACCATTTTTCAAAAAGTTCCTTTTAAAAACTTCTCTATTATTTTTCCTGTAAAATTTAGATCCATATCTAAATTTAAATTATAATAATTATTATTATTTATTTATATTTAACAAACGTTACATACATACTATGTATATTTCGGAGATGGTGGGGGGAAGAATGGTTAAAATTACGACTTTTTTCAAAATATTTCAAAAAGTATGAAACCTATAGAAATTTTGAAAATTGTTTTCAATTGTACAAACCTATACCTTTCATTTGAAAATTATTCCCCCCTTTTTGACCATTTTCAAAATATTTTATGTATACAACCTACGGAAATTTCAAAAACTATTTTGAAATGTACAAACTGATACCTTTCATATGATACCCCACATGACCCTGTAGGTATCTTTTAAAATTTCGACATCACGATTTGTATGGAAAATGTTCATTTTGGTTTTTCATTCATTTTAATATTTTTCCTTCATCTGTACAGGCGCTTGAAATATATTATTATTTAAAATTTCAAGTTTATAGCTGCTGTAGTTGCTGAGTTATTAAGGAGGGAAAAAAGGACAGACAAAGCGAGACCATAAGGGTTTCGAAACCGATCTTCGATCTCGAAACCCTAAAAAGGAAGGCTTATCATGATATTCAAAGATAAAACTTTTAAATCCATCATGGTTATTAACACTAAAGTCATTTATAACGGGATATTTACCATGATTTGAGTTTTGAGCTTTCCAATATTTCGGCACAGCAACTGTGTGCGCCATGATCACGGAATAACTAGTTATTACTAGTTATAACTAGTTATTCCGTGATCATGGCGCATGAAACTGTGCCGAAATATTGGAAAGCTCAAAACTCAAATCATGGTAAATATTCAAAGATGACATGAAAAATGATGATGATCTGGAAGTATTCATATTCATATCATTTATTGTGATTTTATTTATGCATACAGGAATTGCTCTTAGGTGTCGGTAGTCTAAGTGGGTACAAAATGCACAAAAACCCTGCTACAATTATTTTGGGTTCGCTCATGTTAGATTGACAACTTTGATACTTACTTCATATTTATGGATTTAGATAATTTGGGAATGTCATTTTTAACATAAGTAGTAGTTATAAAAGGCATTAATAAATAATAACTGAGTTTTATAAGATCAGGATTTCAATTTAATAGAACAATCGGAAATTAAGGTCAGATTTGGACTAGTCAAATTATATCAATTATCTTTTACAGGTCGATAGGAATCATAAATTATTCCTTTAGGGCTTCGCCTTGCTGAAAATACATTGAGTCCCAACGGTATGACATGTCCCATAGTCCCATGGGAGTTGGGGAGGCCCATTGTGTGGGACGCTACATGCATCGATACACTTGCACCTTCCCATCTTCCGAGGACATCCGAGTCAGGTGCGGCGGCAGATTTGGCCTATAATCTCGACTGGTATTGATATGGATCAGTTGAGCTACCTGTAGATTACTTGCAACAGTCTGCAGTTAGCTCATATGTTTCTGAAAATAGTAGTTCTGATTTATTTATATTATTTTATTGTAATTTTCTTTTTCAATAAAATGCATATGTGAATTTCGTGTCAGATTCCAACGGTTTCTGAATAGCCCTGAAGGTCACACGCCGCTTTTCGGTTACAAATCGCGCGTTCGCTGTGCGACAAAGTTATGTGTGATATTTCTTGATTCACCCCCCCCCCCCCCGTCGAGCCTCACCGTCAAACGTCCCCCTGGCTGTAGGTTCAATTAAAAATAAAAAGAAAATTAACCAATGACGAAAGATCTTTGAGTGATAGACGCACGAATAAATCTGAAGGCACCTTCCGGCGTTAACCTTGGTGCTAGTTTAGTAATATCAATAACTTGGTATCTATCAAAGATAGCTATTATACCTACGTAGTCATAGGATCTTTGGTATCTATAGACTTGACTAATAATGGAAGTAAACTTAGTACCCAAGTTTTTTAATAAGGCACCGTTTCATTCTTAAAACTTTATAAAAGGTAACGATGCTCTCTTATATTTCGTTTTATAGCACACGATTAAATGAAGACTACAAAATTCAGAAGAATGGCACGGCGTAAGAAAAGAAACTTGGGTTCAGTTAAACCGGGTCGACTTTTAAGGAGAATTTTTCCTTAATCTATTATTATCGCTAATCTGGCCAGCTGTCTTGAACACTTGTAAGATTTTTCGAGAATACCTATTTCCTTTGATTCGAAACTTTCTGCTTTGGTGGCTGGATGATCTGAATCAGAGATTTTTTGTCATCATGGCGAAGGAACTGGGTCGCTGGATCGATAGGTGCGTCTTCTTTGATACCTACTGTCGTCTTCAAAAGTTTGAAACTGCTTCCAAAAACATCGAAGCGGCGTCGAATGAATTTTCGTCATCGCTTTTTACCGTACTGCCGTCGGTGAAAACGGCTTGAATATTTTTGTGGTCATAAAAGTATGGGTTAGGGTACATCTGGTCCGAATCTCAAACTCATCCGCGGACGAATGCAGGCATAGGACTTTTTGCCGATTGTTTTCTGTCTGTAAAATTATTACTACGTATAATATTTTGTTGTGTGTTCAGGGTTGTGTTAATAAATGTTTCTATAAAAAATTCTAAAAAAAATGAGGTTGAATTTTGTGGAATTGGATTATGGTGAAATTTAATGATTGCTTTCTGATATGAAGATGTGAATGGTACCCTAATAGTGAAATGATAGAACCTTAGTCATTGGTAATTATTAGTATATATCTTAGTGGAGACTAAACTTAAAATGTTGTGATGGTTATATTGTAAAAAAGGTTTAAATATTTGAATGATCCTGTATACCAAATGAATACCACTACACTATAAAAAATACATTCAAATCAGGTCAAATTGACTCACAAGAGGAATCAAAACATTTTTACACGTAAATCTCCGAAATATTTTATAGATAGATAGAGCTATCTCTATGGTAAGGCTATTTTATATATAACCATAACAATATTTGAAGTTTAGTCTCCACTAAGAAATTTACTAATAATTACCAATGACTAAGGTTCTATCATTCCACTATTAGGTACCCATCTTATCAATCATATACACATCTTCATATCAGAAAGCAATCATTAAATTTCACCCTAATCCAATTCCACAAAATTCATCCTTATTTTTTATCCAATAACGTTCTATTTCTGCTGTGAAGTTAGTCTTGAACTCGGAAAGGCAGGGGTACATAATGTGATTTTCTGCTTGCTTCACTGGGCACATACCCGATCACGATTTTGTACCACACGAAGAGTTTTACTCCAGAAAAACATTATACAATAGCAAGAGATATCGAAATTTATTTATAACACGTGACGGCTCAATTTCGTATGACATAATTACCTATCCAATATGACAAAAAGACTCATACCACATCCTGACATTTCCAATTAAAATCTAAACTCTACACAATAGAGCTCATTTTATTTTGAAAGCTATGACAGGCTCGCGCGCTGATAAAAAAGGGAAATTAGAGCATGACCTTTACCGGTCATCATAACCCGAACCTTTGATAATGACTGTCGACCTGAAGTGGGCATGGGAAGGTAGCACGTGACATTTGGGCTCTTTAGGGTTCCGTACGCAAAGGGTGCCGAAGGAATCTATTACAAGATAAACCTCCGCTGTCTATGCGTCCGTATGTCTGTCAGCGGTTAGTCATGAACCGTAATAGGTACACACTACACAGTTAAAAAATTCACATGGTGGTGTAAGTACGTACTTATTTCTATTACCACTATATTAAGAATTTATAATTAAATAAGAATTAATGACTACGTACTAGTTGTATAAATAAATAAATAATGCTGGACAATTCACACAGCATTATCTTGTATGGGGGCCATTTAAGAACAGTGATTTTTTCGCCAATTTGTTTTTCAACTCAATAATTTTATTGGCATAAATAAATAAATAAAAATAAATAATAATGGAAAATCCACACAGCACCATCTAGCTCCAAAGTAAGCTACTCAAAGCTTGTGTTATGGATACTAGATAACTGATATATTTAATATATTATATACATAGATAGATTTTTTTTTATAATACATAGAAAACACCCAGACCAACGGAACAAATTTCTGCAGATCGTACACAAATTTGTTCCGAGCCGGGAATCGAACCCGCAACCTCTTGCGTCGCAGGCGGAATCTCGCCCGCTGCACCACTGAGATCGTCTATAGGCATAAAACAATGGTCATAGACAAAATAAAACATAAAAATGTGACTAAGTTAATTGCACTTTATTATGAAACACGTTGTGAGCGAGTCGACTCGCACTTGGCAGTTTTTAAATCGCGACAACGTGACCCGGCGGAGGTAGCAGATATACAATGTAGGAGCATTTTATGCGCCCGTTTTGTGCCTCGAAGTGTGCGGATTAGAAGCTTTCAAAGGATTAACTGGGGCAGACCTCCGCATGACCGTTTCATTAAAACTTCCTCCGCGTTTTAACCGCTCTAATTACATTCCGAACGAAAATAATTCCGACTTCGTTTATGTTGTGAATGCATAATTTTTACGAATCGAATCCAGGCCGGCTCCGACCCTGATTACAAGGCACCCGTTAACCCAAAAGTCCTTTCCTCTAGATCGTACGATTTTCACGACCCAGCTGATATTAACCGCGCAGCTACTCAACACGTCTGATACTCGAACCGTTTACGTTACAAATTAATTTTCGACACGCCGATTCGATTACCGCGGCTCGATCAAACCCAATTTCCTTTCAATTCATTGAACCGTCGAACTCATTACGAATTTTAATTTGTTTCAGATCAACCGGAGACACGAGCCGAATATACAGCTAGAAACAAAACAAACGAAGCGCCTTCAATCGATACAATTACGATAGTTAGCATAATTTTGTATAGAGACGCAGCCTTATACAAGGTGATTTTTCACTGGCTGCTTGGGATGCGTAGTATTGTGGGGGGTGCGGTCGCGTAGTGCGGGACAGTTTCGTAGGGGCCAGCAAGATTGAGGTGGTGGGGGGGTGCGGGTGGGGCAGGCGCGCGCGCGTGCGTCCGCTGCAGGCGCTGGGCCGCGCGGCCGGCATGTTGGCCTCGCAGCGATCGCAGTCGTGCAACGAAGAGGGCGCCTTTTTCGGCGCGCGCGCGCTTCGCCGGCCGCGCGGCAAGGGCAGCGGCAGTCCGCCCTGCTAGGGGTACGCCATGTCGCTGCGCAGCCTGCACCGGCGGCTCTCCTCCGCCAATCACACGTAAGTTATTTATTCTATTTGTCCCTTCCATAGTCTAGTCGTGCGGCGACGATTTTGATGACATGCCGACGTGTACGAGACACTGAGATTGTTACTTTGGTAACTATAACACTTCTTTGACCAGCGAGTGCACGCTAGCGCACCCGGACACTCGACCATTTCTCTATGCAAAAAGCGCATCTCGGCACATAGTTAAACGCGCAACTGTGTTGCGTTACACGTGCAACTGTAGGTATGTGTCCGTCCGCGCCGCCGCCGTCTTCATGAACGTATTATGCGAATGAGATAGAAGCAAAATAACTCAAAAACATTTGATTTTTCCATGTGAAATGTGTCATTCACAAAAGGCGAATACCTATAAAACTCAAAATAAAAGAAATTTCGTATTTCCGTGAAAAACGAAATTTCTTAAAAAAACAAACAAAACCTAGAACACCATCGACGTCGTCTATCAAAATCATTACCCGTGCCATCCTACGTCCCTTGCATTTGGATCGCATTAAAACTCGTCTAGGGGCCGGCGACGGCGGCGGCCGGCGGGGTGAGGATGCTCCGTCAGGTGGGAGCCGAAGAGTGTTCATTCTATACGTTACTATTATTATATATTCTCTGACGCTAGCAGCATAGCGGACGCGTGTTATCATTTCTCACTATGTTTGTGTTATCTCTACATAAGTGTTATACCTACCAACATTTCTAAAATGGGTTGAAATCAGCTACCTACCTATTTATCTCGACCTGACAGACGTTGTTCTGTCCAAAAATTCCTTATATTTACTTTTTCCCGAACTTTCCAATCTTTCGGGCAAATTCCCGAAGTATAAAAAATAAACCGAAAAAAATTCTAACGATCAAATAGAAATGAAAGATGAATATTATCACTTTATTCATAATTATCCCCAACCACTGCTACGTCACTGCTACGCCGTAGCAAGCTACGACATACCATACCAGTGTATGTTGTAATAAACTACCGCTCCCCTGTATAGTAGGCATTCTGGGAACCGATAATGATATATGGGTATTACCGCAGAGCATCATGGTATTAACAACGGGTTGGAAACCAAGGCAATAAAGTTTCTGGTGCTTTTACTATGTTTCGGTAAGGCGATAGTGATTATTATTATTCCCACGCAACACTAACTATCTGCAACCTTTTTTATAAGGCGATTAAATAAAAATGTTATCTATTTTCACTTTAAGTAAGTTTGACCGAAACGTTTGAGAATTGAAGGTTAACTTCAATTCTCAAACGTTTCGGTTTTGACATTTGAGAATCTATAGGATAGATAGATGACACTTCTCTGTTCTCTAGATTAAAGTTACGTTAAGTATCCTACAACCTGTTTTATAAGGCGATGAAATCATCGCGAATAGGGAGAACAGAAACGGAATTGGCGGCTTTATAGCCTAAAGCAATTTCTTTCACGCAAGAAAACCTATATAGGAAATCCAGTTCAAATCCAAACTATCACAAATTCTGCTCCATTGGAATTCGAAAGACGAACGGTCCCACTTCAGCAGCCATCAAAACGTCAAATGGCATCACTTTTATTTCATCGCCTAAAAAAACAGGATGTTCTTGCTTAATGTAACTTTATTCTAGAAAACAGCAACGGAATTGGCGACCTTATAGCTTAAAGCGATTTCTTCCATGCAAGAAAATCTATGTAGGAAATCTAGTTCAAATCCAAACGATCAAAAATTCTGCTCCATTGGAATTCGAAAGACGAACGGTCCCACTTCAGCAGCCATCAAAACTTCAGATGGCAACCGGCGGGATGTGAATATTCAATTATCGAAGCTAAATCCAGAACTCAGTGCTAGTATCGCCAGCCAAAAATAGACCTTACGTCGTAGGCACTCCGTGCATTTGAAACTATCCCGGTACGCCGTAGGGCACAATTAGGGCTGCCTAATCGATGTTTAATATATGTAAATTGGAATCAGCATAGCCTTTTGGCCAATGTAAACGAACGATACGTTTTGTTTTGGGGCAAGTCCAAATCTGATCAAAATTTTTGATTTGTTCTTTTAATTTAACCGTGAAAACCTTCAATGGGCTCTCAGATTTATAGATATTTTAAGGTACCAATTGATTTTCACCAATGCTTTTTAATGCACATCTCCGTTTATAATAGGAATAAACTCGAGAAACGTGGAGATGCAAGGAGAGCAGTTGTTTTCGATAGTGCGAAGCGTGCAGTTTCATGATCATGATCCAAATCTATGGATGAGAGATCATCATCCCGATACGATGTCGACTGCTTCAAATGACAATCGGAGGCAAATATCCGAGCGTACATATTTTTTGACAACAGTCAGAGTTTCAATCCCTCAACAGAGAAAATCGAAATAAAATCTTCTCAAAAACCACGATTTCTGATATTTGAAGCTTTAGTATACGTACAGACCGCTAAGGTTTGAAAAACGCTGCCTGTTTTTCTGGTCAATTACAACCTGCAACCTAGTTTTTTAGGTGTGCGCGAGCTGCAAGCAGCTCGCGGCGGCTGTGTTTATTGTTTGTTCGCTTCGCTCGCCTTGCTGTGTAAAGGAAGTCGCATTGCGGCTCGCTTCGCTCAGAGCAGCACTACCCCGCTCGTGCTGCCACAATCCGACCCACGCCATCAGTTTGCGGTCACGAAGCGGACCTGGTTGTAGAACTCGAAAATTATTGGGAGATTATTTGATTTCTTAGAAATTACCCTGAGTGTGAGGGCTTACGCACTTTAATGACATAAACCTAAAGATTCAATATATACCTTCTAGACCTTTGTGATACATCGTCGATCACATCGTCACATTCCATCAACGACGGTCTACTGAATATAAAAAAAACTCAGCAATTTGTGCCGTTGACTGTTATTCACAATAGTGACTACAGTGGCCTTTCGCCATTTTCGCGGTGTATTAATCTTGTTGAGTGACAGTTCGGGGGGCGGTGGTGGGACAGTTGCCTTAAACGATGACAGATGTCGCGGCTCAGCGTGATCCTCGTGACCCTGTATAGTGCGACCACGTTGCTCCCTTCAAAACATGTCAAAGTAATGTCAGAGGTTTTGTTGGATTAGAACCTTCTTCGTCTAGACTGAAATAAATTCCTGCGTCCGAATAATTAAAAAACCAATTACTCTGTACCTACCTATCTGCTAATACTCTCCATCAAATGAAAGAATGAATTAATGATTAAACACTTTATTGTACTTTAAATTAACATAAATAAAAATAATTTAACTAAATAAAAATTAAGCAAAGGGAAAGACGTGATTAGTAGTGATTTTTTTGTAATGTAGCCTCTTCGGGGTGGTAGAGTGTATACCTTGTTAACCTCTCTAGTAACTAAATACAGAGTTTTTCTAGGACTTTCAAGAAATTCAAGATTTGAATCAACTGAACCTACTATCAAGTAACATGCCCAAAGCTACGCTCATTTCACACATCAAACCTTTATAGGTACAGGGCGTTTGGTGGAACAATGTAGACATTGAAGGAACTGAACATGTGAACATTTTAAACAACATATGCTATTATGAAAAGTGTCATGGATTTCACGTTGTTATCAAAAGTTGTTTGTTCAAGTATGGGATTTTTTTCATTTATAGGATATTAAAATACCAGATTGTGCATTAATCACTTTCGATGTGGCTTCTAATTAGTCAGAACAACACAATCTTTTATCACAATAAGCTATACCCAATCATTGAGCAGGAAATCATACACAAAATTAAACAAAACTTTTGGTATTAACTTAAAAATCATAACACTTTTCACTATAGCATATGTGGTTTAAAATGATCACATGGGTACCCTTGATCAGGGGCTCTATTACAATTCTACAAAATCGAAAATGGCGTGCGTCAGTTGTATGTCATTGTGGTCACATTTTGATATTCGACCTAGTAGATAATTATATATTCTCCTTAACACAAATATGCGTAAAAATGTGGTTCTTAGCTCTTACTCGATGGGTGCACTGTTTTTGCAGCCGGATCTGGTATTATTGCTGTCGACAGTGTCGGATGCGGAGAATTGTAATAGATGACCAGCTCCTTCAATCCCTACATCGTTCCACCAAACACCCGGTATATTCCGGATCGTGATATGTTATTCGTTTTTATTTTTTCAATGGGCAATAAAAGTTCTATCACCGTATTCACATGCTCGTGAATCGTGAAATAACGAATTATTAATAGCAGTGACCAGCAACTTCGGTAGTCATGTCATGACTACCGAATTCGTGAACATCAGGACAGGAAAAGTCACTTAAAATATTAGATTTTAGATTTCAGTTATCTTTGATAGCTAAATCTTTTATGCTTTTTATTTTTTATAATCCTGTATGTAGAGTGTGATATGGGCTTAAGTTATCTGAAACAAAACAATATTCATTAATTCACTCATTCACTTGCAAGTCATAACATCAGCTCGAACTTGGAATAAAAAAACTAGGAAATAACAGATTAACGAGTTATTAATATTTGATCGTCAATAACGGTACATGTGATCGCGCCGTCATATTGCCAATCACGAATGCAAACTAATATTCTCTGATCCATAGCTACGTGCGCACTGTTCTACACTATCCATGCATTGTGTTCATAACATTTGCATAGCCTCCGCACTGTGAATCAATTCAATTTATCTTAGTACACAAGTATCTGGTTTTGTACTGATAACCAGTGTACTGATTAAATAGTCTAGCAGCAAGCATTTTGGCCGCTAGTATTTTTAATAAAATTATTGAAAATTGATTTTTGGAAAAAAAATGATTTTTTTAATTTTTTTAATTTAATTTAAACTGGCGGCCACATTGTTATAGGCAACCTAGTGTTATTAAAACTCCAATAAACTCCAATAATACAATATTTATTTTATCACCAGCTATTTTTCCAAAACAATTCAGTCCTCCACTTCTTTTCTTTTCCGCCATCTTTTTCATCCCTCTATTTTTATTTATATCCAACCAAATCAGTTTTCCTAGCGCCATTCGATTAATCCACCAATCCTGTCAAGCCTACCTGCCGCCAAAGTCTCCGTGATTGGTAAACTAATCCATACGGCTATAATACCACCAAATCTGATGACTGAATCTCTGTGTTGACAGCTGAGAACCTTCTATTTTCAACTTTATGTATTACACTAGATTATAAATTATTTTTAAAACTTTGAAATCATGACATTCGGCCATCAGACCTCGTGCTACCTCCTGGTGCACGCACACCGAACCCAGTAGGTATAACTAATTTAAGTTAATTTAAAATAAAACTTAACAGCTTAAATAATTATATGCGAGTAATGAAATATTAACGGTTAATCAAAAGTATACACTAACGAGATATATAGGTACCTAAATCTTATTAGAACATCAATTCAAACAATTATTTTGCACTTTAATATTATCGATCTTACTGTCTACGTATACATTCTAAATTACAAGTTCTACAAAATCATTTTAAAAAAAAGTATAGCTAAACTTAATACAACCGAGTAATTGAATATGAACCGTTAATTAGGAATAAATATTAACGAAATATATAATTATAATTAGAACATAAACTCAAACTTTTCCCACTATAATATTGTCAATCTTACAGTCTAAATATTAGTGCTAACGAATTTTTGGTACCATAAGTATGACATAAAACTTTAAAATCATGACATTCGATCCACTAAGCGAGATTTTACATAAGGTAATCATCCATGTACGACCAGTATTAATATTTTGATATTTCACTGTCGTCACTAGAGGAACATTCATCGGATTCGTGAACTTCTAGTGATTTAATGTGAATCCATGGTCTGATTCTGTCCGCAGAAATTACAGTAGTGTAGGGTTTACCCCTCTTTTTAAAACCAGGTACATCTATTATTTTGTAGCGGTCATTTCCTATACTTTCTGAAATTTTATATGGTCCTATAAACTTTGACAAAAGTTTTGTGCTTTTTCCATTATTGTCGTAATTATTTCGTAATATTTTGACTAGATCTCCTACTATATATTTGGTCGCGGGAACTCTCTTTGAATCGTAGCGTTCTTTATCTTTAATTTGTTTATTTTCGATAGTGTTGCTTATTTTATGTCTAAGTTCCTGTATGTCAACATTTGTAATACTTTCGTTACCAATGGGGTCGAGTTTATTTGATAAAGGGTCTCTCATTTTAAATCCAAACATAGCCTCTGTTGCAGTTTTTTTTGTTGAAGCGTTTACGGTATTATTAATGCCCCACTGAACTTTTCCCAAACACTTGTCCCAGTCGCGTTCATGACCCGAAGAGTTTTGTGAAGCTAACGAGTTCAAAATAGTTTGGTTAAACCTCTCGGCTTGGCCGTTTGCCCTGGGGCAAGCAACTGCGTTAAGCACATGTTTAATACCCATTTTATCACAAAATTGCTTGAATTCTGAAGACGTAAAACTAGTACCACGATCGGATATAATCCTAGCTGGTACTAGACGTGCGCGCCGCGCCGGCGCCGCCACGCCGCGCCGCGGTTGGCCCGCGCCGCCGCCGCCGTCTCTATCAGTCGGCGCGCCGACCAGCGACCACACCAGAGAATCTGTTCAAAATTCGCCAAGAAATATGTCCTTTCCATACTTAATAATGTCGTCTCCTACAAGATTCTGTGGTTGCGGTTACCAAAAATCTCCAGCACTCTTGATTCACTGCGTCAGATTCAAAAACTGAAGTGCCACTAATTGGAGAGCTTTGATAAAATAGATTGTCTGTCTGGTCGCTGGTCGGCATGCCGACTAATAGACATGGGACGGCGCGGGGGCGGCGCGGCGGCGGCGCGACGTGGCGGTGGATAGTTTCCGACCGCGATAAAAAGTTCTCGCTGTTATTTTATTACTAATGTTCTAAGTATATACTTTGAGTACCTACTTATTTATTGTATTCAATTTAACCCGAAAGCAACAAGTATTTTTAGTGACCCGGTTCTTTTCAATCTGTTATTAATGTTATTATCAAAGTTTGCCTTACACAAGCAGATTTTTTCGTAGCTTGCTCCGCTCGAAATAACAAAGTCGGTCGCGTCACATGTTAGCTATCGTCCAGAGCTAGTCTCGCGTATTATTTATTCTGTTCGTAATTTAAGCCAGAGTCCCTTTTTAGGTCACCCACCACTGCAACAAATTACACGAAAATCTAACAAAATATCCACTCGCCGATATTTTGTGGTATTTTCTTCTTATTTTATGATAGGGTCAGGCCTTTAAGGAGTCTACAAACTAGAGTCTCCATCTAGAGACGAGTTGATAAAATACTGTTGGCCAATTTCAATATTCATAAACTAAAATGTCCAATTGATACATAAAATGCACCAACCGGCCGGGCTGTGTCGCCGGCTTTGGTGCATTTTACGTAAATCATATATTTTTCGCGGCTCGCTCCGCTCGTCGTTAAAGTTAAGAGCTGTAAACCTTGTTGGCGATCCCCTTCCCTTTTCTTTCTTTAGTTTACTACCTATTCAAACAGCAATTAATGAATTTATCGTTATGAACTGGTTACAGTAATGTTTTATTTATGGCCTACTCAAAATAAGGATCATAATTTTAGAATGCTAACATAGGTACTAGTAATAGTACTTCAATGCATACTAACTACACCAATACTAACTGAAAATATTGATATCTAATTATGCAGAACGCCATAAAAGCCATATATATACAGTATTTTAAATACTCTAACTTAGAAGAGATAGAAAAAACAAAGCCACGCCGGCGCGGCGCCGCCACGCCGACCGTGGAACACGGCGCGCCGCCGCCGGCAAATGTTAGGTCGGCGCGCACGTCTAGCTGGTACCCCAAAGTCATAAAATATTTTCTCGAGGACCCTTATAGTGGATTTAGTTTTTAAGTCTCTAACCGGTCTTACAAATACGTATTTCGTAAATGCTTCGACTATTGTTAAAACGTGCGTATTTCCATCTTTACTCTTGACAAAAGGTCCGAGGTGATCCATGTGCACTGTATGGAAAGGTATACTTATCTTTTCGATAGGATACAGATACCCTGACTTTTGCTTTGCTGAATTATCCTTGTTGAAGGAGCATTCTAGGCATGCTGCAACATATTTTTTTACAAATTTTCTAAGTTTTGGAAACCAATATTGATTCTGTATTCTTTCAAGTGTCTTAGTATAGCCTAGATGTCCAATATCATCATGGTTGGCCCTACATATTTGCCAACGAGCGCTTCGTGGTACTGCTAGACACAGTCTATCCTCTACCTTCCTGTAAACTGTATGGTTTTTAACGGTAAAATTATGTCGGATGTCTTTAGATTCTTTACTATCTTCAGGTTTAAGAATTTGGTAAATGCGGGATATATCTGGGTCTGCTAATTGTAAGGTCAACAACCAGTTCTCTTTTTCTATAGTGTAAACGTTAACTGACGGATTGTCTTCGGGTTCTATAAGTTGAGTATTACGGCTTAAAGCGTCGACATGGCACATTTGTACACCCGGTCGATATTCTATTTCAAATGTATACTCGCTAATTTGAAGCCACCATCTTGCAATTCGTGGAATTAAGTCTCTTTTAGTGAGGGTCGTTCGAAGCGCAGCACAGTCAGTATATACTTTGAACTGTATACCCAGAAGGTATATTCGAAATTTCTTTAATGAGCATACGACTGCTAATGTCTCTAGTTCGTAGGAGTGTAGATGCCTCTCTTCTGGAGTAGTTTGGCGACTGAAATAAGCGACAGGCTTCAAGACATGTTCGTGCCTCTGCCATTGCATAAGTATGCCTCCTATACCTAAAGAACTGGCGTCTGTATGCAACTCAGTTTCTAGAGCAGAATCATAAAGAGCTAGAAGGGGTCTACTGACTAATTTTTCTTTTAGCATTATGAAAGCTTGCTCTTCGTTTTCGGACCATTGCCAAACGGCCTCCTTTCTTAGCAACGATGTAAGAGGACGAGCAATTTCACCGTACCCCTTTATAAATTTCCGGAAATAACCAGTTAGGCCAAGAAATTGACGAATTTCGTGAACATTTTTGGGATTAGGGAAGTCTTTGACTGCTAATACTTTTGTCTGCCCCGGCTGTATACCCTGAGCAGAAATATCATATCCTAAATAATTTACATTTAAATCGAAGAATCTACATTTTGACAATTTCAATGTTAAACCATTTTCACGCAGGAGATCCAGTACATCTCTTAGTCGTTGAAACATCTCTTCACTGCTTTTGGATGGGATTAGAATATCATCTAGATACGCCAAAGCATATTCAAATCGCCTGTTTCCGAGTATTTTATTTATCATCCTTTGGAAAACAGCTGGGGCATTAGCCAGACCAAAAGGCATTCTTTTAAATTCATAGTGGCCATCGGGAGTAACAAACCCGGTCAGGGGCTGACTTTCCTTGGCCATGGGAATCTGGTAATACCCTGACGCAAGATCGAGGGTGGTGAAGAATACACTTCCGCTCAGGTTAGTAATTTGATCCTCAATAAGTGGTATCGGGAATCGATCTTTAACCGTCTTATTATTAAGAGCCCTGAAATCCACACAAAGCCGTTGTTCTCCAGTCTTCTTCTTCACCATCAAAATAGGACTCGCGTAGTCTGAAGTTGACTCTTGAATTATATCGTTCTGCAATAGTTCATCGATTGTCTCTCGGACCCGTTCGCGTTCGAAATGTGACAACCGATATGGACGGTAAACCACTGGTCTATCGTCCACAAGATTTATCTTCATTTCGACGCTTTTTGTACAGCCAATTTCTTCCAAGTTCAACGCGAAACAGTCTCTGTATTTTTGAAGAAGTTTATAAAGTTCTTCAAATTGGTTATTATCAAGTTCTGACCCGGTTTTTATTTCTGACCTATTCAATGGTGCAAGATCATTAACGCCGGTATCTATTTTATTAACTCTGCAAATCTGACTTTCGACAAAAGGGACCGATCTAGCAACCAACGTTTTCTTGTCGAGGGTCACGGTACGCGGAGACAGATTTGAAACCACCACATTTCCTTTACCCTCTAACATGCTGTATACTCCATGAAGCAGTTTATACTCATTTCCCGATTCCATCCTACAGTGACCCTCAATAAATATATCTCCAGTGTACTTAGAGTCTGCATGAACGGGGACCACGCTTATTTTTGAAACCGTTACAGTATCCGTAACGTAAAGCTTCAATGTATCATTGACACCAAATAGATCTCGGTTGGGAATTTGATAGAATGTTAGACGATCACTATCTTTTAGAACCGTTACTGAAGGGTATTCTGTGAAATTTTGTCCAATGATAAGTGATGTTTGCATGTTCTTATCTTCAATAACTAAAATCTCTATCGTCAGTTCAACTTCATCAACCTTCACACATGCATGGGACTTATAAAGTGGTATAACCGTTGATAACCCAAATCCTTTTACAATTGGTACGCCCTCGTGTTTCTGAACGAGGCCGAGGGTTTCTGCGTCCGTCCTGCGCATAAGAGTGCACTCGCTTCCAAAATCTATGTATGCTTCGAAAGGTTGGTCGTTTACGTTGACCATTTTGAAGAATTTTTCGTTACCCTTGTTATTCGAATTAATTTTCATGGTTTTTTTTTCGATGCCGTTACTAACTTGTTCGGTTTTATTCCTAGTAGATTTATTAGGGTCGTATCTGCATTTGTCAACTTCGTGTCCTAACATATTACAACGTTTGCATTTAATTAACGGCTTATCGCAGTTTTGGTAAGCGTGGCCTTTAGTACGACAATTAAAGCATATCAGAGTCCTATTTTCTTTTGATTTATGACTATCTGAACGTATATGATGTTGATTACTACGGTCTCGGAATTTATTATTGAATGTCTGTGGTTTTTGTGAACCAAGAAAGTGCAGCAGTTCCTCAGGTTCTTTGGCACCAAGTGCTTGCGCCCCGGTCCTAACTGACCTGTCACTAATACCATGTATAATACAGTCAACTGCCTTTTTACCTATTATCTGACACCGGTTTAGCAAACATTGTTTATCATAAAAATATTCGCGTAAACTTTCATCATTCCGCGTGGTACGTGCTAACATATCCTGTAAAATTTGTCCATAGTTTTCCTCGGATGGGAATGCTTTCCTGAGCTTACTTTGCCACTCCTCCCAGCTGTATACTACTGATGGTAAGGCCTCAAACCATTTTTTTGCTAGGCCGACCAGTTTTTGAAGTGAAAAGTGTACGGTTTGTCTCTCATCCCAATCATAAATCAATGCACATTCATTTACCTTTCGCAGCCAGCAATCAATAGTTTGAGTCCTATTCGATGGGTTAAATTCAGGTATTACATTATTCAGGCTACTATTGCTGAAATGATTGTTTTCACTTTTTGAGTCCTTCCTATACTGTTTGATTAGCTTCAGTACCGCGCTCGCAGAGATCCTGCTAGAGGTCTTACGCCCCTTACTACGAGACCTCTCATCATCGGTGTTAGACGAAGATCGTCGCTTCCTCCTGGATCTCTTCTTTTGGCGGGATCTGGGCGGTGTCCCAGGCGGAGTACTAGCTGACTCACCTGTGCGCACCAGCATACTACCATTATCGTCGTCATCGGAGCTAGAAGTCGATCGCTTCCTTTTAGATCTTTTTCGCCTGCGTGACGCTCGTGACGCTTTAGAATTTGTCCCGCCTTCATTGTCGGACGTCATTGCTGAAAAATATTATTCCAACATTATTAATCGATTCGAGACACCTTTATAACCTGACGTTATAGTTACCAACTGCATGATGAAGGATGTGGAATAAAAGATTCGGTATAATCGTGGTCCACAATGACCTCCAGTGGTACTTGCATTTCGGTACACAACTGGTTTAGTATTCAGTACTAACTATCGAAGGTCCACAATGACCGCCAGTAGTACGCGCATTTCCGTACTCGAACTGGGTTAGTACAAATTATCGATGGTCCCCAATGACCAACAGGAGTACGCGCTTATCCTTACTCAAACCGGTTAAGTTAGTTTAGTACAATCTATCAAAGGTCCGCAATGACCACCAGGAGTACGCGCATTTGCGTACTCAAACTGGGTTAGTTAGTACAAACTATCAAAGGTCCACAATGACCACCGGGAGTAGGAGCATTTTCGTACTCAAACTGTTTCATATCTCATCGTTTTTTTCTCATTTACATAGTTATTATATTTTTTTCATATTTACACAGGCACAACTCTAATATAACATGAACAAAATTAAAAAATTTAAAACCCCCCCGTCAGATTTTCATGAAACATGGCTAAGAACACTCGGGATAAAATTATCTAAGACACAAAAAAAAAACTAAACGAAAATCGGTTCATCCGTTTGGGAGCTACGATACGACAGACAGATACACGCAGATACACAGATACACGGACAGACACGTTAAAATTATAATATAACACCCCTCTCGTTTTGCGTCGGGGGTTAAAAATAACTCTGTGGAGGATACACTGGTGACTAGTAACACAGATTTTAAAACCTATCACTGGCACCAGTCTTTCATAAACATGGATCTGTTTTTTCTACATTACATCTAGCTATAACAACTTACTGTAAGAAGACCTTTTGTGAAGAGGAATTATTATTATTATTATATTATTATTATTTGTTCCGTCGAAGTCTAAACAAATAATAATAGACAGCAGATCAGGAGACCAAAGCTTTAGCTTTTTTGCGGGTCTTACGACATCCAAGGTCTGAGTTGGAGTGGTCAATTCTTACGTCATCAGCCATGTCGGCACGGATTTGTAGCACATTGTCTACTAATCGTTCATTGACAGAAAGCCAATGGATACAAACACTGCTTCCCTAACACGCATACATTAAGGTCGGACGAGTAAAGCCATAGGTAACGCATTGATCGTGCCCAACGGGCTGAAAGCGCATCAATATGCATCGGGTACCGGTAGCAGCTATTGGATAACCCATAAAGGTTGTATTACCAATTTAGAATTTGTCACGTTCACGTGTGAATTATAGCCGGTCCTGGGATTTCCCTAAAATCATGATTAAATGAGGAATAAACTAAAGTAGGTAATCGAAGCTTCATCATCATCATCATCATCAACCTAAACTAGTCCACTGCTGGACATAGCCCCCCTAATAAGCACCATAGCTAATAATAATAAATAATAATAATATAATCGAAGCTTAGATCTTGACAAAACTTTGTATAATTGTTTATTGGTCGAGTGGTGATATTGAAAATAGACATATTTTTAATGTCTCGGAGCTAGTTTTCGTCAAAAAGTATTCTGTATTCCAACGGGGCATGTTGGACCTTCTAATCCGAAGGTCAGCAGTGGTTGGTTGAGTATACTTAGGTCCGTAATATGAAAACTTGCTCAGTCATCAACAAATGCTTGAGCAAGGCTTTTCAATGGCATAACGTCAGTCAAGCATAGGTCTGTGACTGAGGAAGCTTTCATAAGGCGTTTGATACATAACATAGACAGACACTCGGTATATAATAAAAATAATATTGCTAGTTTTCTTGAAGTAATGAAATAGTGTGTCAAATGCGCTTGCATTTTCCCACCATAAAATAATTTTATTTGCAATGTTTCCGATAAACCTCTTGCAGGTCTGACTTCATGCTGTGTGTGAAGGGTAAGCTCGCGTAATTTAATATTTACCCATAAATAATCTACACATTCCTTTTTTTATGGGACAATCTGAGAGCATTTACAACGAGCCTTCATTTTTATAGCGGTTCGCAGCGGTCCTCTACATTTGCATAAAGAGTAAGGAACTTTTTACGGACAATAGAAAAGTTTAGGAAACTATTATGGAAAATATGTTTACTTCAGGAAATATCCTGTTTATTGGTACCAATGCGGAAAAAATGTTGCAAAGTTGGAGATGTTGTGCTTACCTGAATAGGGTTAACTTATAGACAGCTGCTCTATTTCTCAACATCGATAAATAGTTTTAAGCCGATGATATCGCATTCGATTTTGGTCTTAATTTTTGCTCGGTCGTTACGATCGAGAAAGAAAAGAAAGAAAAAAGCTACGGTTTAAAAAAATACTAGCTTTTGCCGCGGCTATGCACGCATTTTTCAAGTAGGAACCCTATGTACGTCCCCAGGATAAAGTTTACCTCCCTGCCAAATGTCATTAAAATCCATTTAGGCGTGAAAAGATAACTGACAGATAGACAGAATTAGTTTCGCTTGAATAATCCTACTTAATACGCGAAAGTTTGTATGTATGGATGGATGGATATTTGTTACTCTTTCACGTAAAAACTACTGAATGGATTTTAATGAAACTTTACAATAATATAGCTTAAACATCAGAATAACAATTTATAAATATATTGTGTGAATTTTCTAAAATATGACAATAAGTGTCAAGTAAGTAGGAAAAAACTGCCATCTGAGCTTTTCTGGCGTGCGCTGCCAAAACCGCTAGAGTTATACATTATGTAATGTATGATGGAAATGTTTATCTTTAATAGTCCTATAAAAAAGCCCGCCACAGTATATAAATGTGATAATTTTAATGTCATAATGTTAGTTCTTTTCTACGCCACTCTAATATAAGCTCCTCGAAATACTAATCCTGCGCAGACGTAGTCGCGGGCACCGGCTAGTATTAAAATAAGTGGTTGAATTTTCTGATGCTGTATTTATTTATCCAATTTACGCTGTCCACAGAACTCGTCTACGTTTTCAACAGCCTCGGGTCTATCTCGTCTTTGTGGTTAAGTCTTCACAGCTCGATGGACTTTATTCGTCCCGAGCGGCTTGAGTACTAAGTCTGAGCTAAGCTTGTAATATGTCCTAGCCGGAAATGTAAGTCCATTACCACAAAACGGCCGAGTGACCTGTGCTTTGCCCACCAGTTGTAATACATGCCAGATTTAACCTTTGCGACGCCCAAAGGCAATCCTGCGGTGAGCTCTAACCCGTAGCATACCAAAGCAAGCCTAGTAGAAATTTCACGTACCTCGTTACAATATTCAATTTCCATCCTTACCGCTATGAATAAACGGTTTATTGTTGAATGTTGTGTATAAAGGCTGGGGACTTTGGCGAGCTGAGGTCGGCAAAGTGGATTTGAAACCATTTGAAACCACGTAGAATGTATGGCCGCCTTGCTTTACCTACTCAAGTTAGTATGAAAGTAAATGTGTTTAACCTAGTTAACGTCTAGGTTATACACGGATCGGTTTTATGAGTGTTTCTTTGTGAGTAAGTTTTCAATATAAGTTTGTAGTTGTATTGAACGAGCTGCACTTGACTAAATCGGTCGTTTTGTAGGTATTCGTAGTCAGAGATAAGTCTGTAAGAATAATTTAAATTAGAAAGCTTTTTTCAATCTATACAGGGTTATTAGTAATTCACTGACAATGCGTAAACTGCGGGTCCTGTCCATCATAACGAACACGTTCGTAAAGACGCAATTCTCAAACTAGGTAATGGTAAATAGAGGGGCGTTCTATAGAATAATCTTCCTTTAGAGAGGCTTTATTTGAAACTAAACTTAAAATCGGCTCTTCCCTGAATAAACGGTAGGTGTGGAAGTGGGAGATTGGTCTTTAGTTATTCATTGGGTTCCGGATCAGCGTGATTTTTCATGTTATAAAGAGGTGATTCACAAAAAAAATACACTCAAGACCTAGTGTCTTCTCAAACGTGTTCGTGATGATGAGCAGAACCTGCAATTCATGCAGTGTCAGCAAATTAACAATAACCCTGTATAAGCCGACACAGTGAAATGATGAGTGTGTCTCTCTGAATATACGTAATATAATTATTCTGTAATTCTTTATTGTACACACAATCAATACAAAGCATGAACTTATAAAATAAGATACGTACAAAGGCGAGCTTAACCCTGAAAAAGAGTTTTCTTCCAGCAAACCTTAGAGTTATAGGAGAGGCGATGGCATAAGTAGAGGAAGTGTACAAATAATGAAACTACAATACATATAGGTAATTATTTTCTAATAAACAATTAAAATGACTAGGTACGAAAAACAATTTCACTAAGATCATGCCTATTTATACTGAAATGGAATCCATAGAAATATGACGTCACCAATATAACATCAGAACGAAAAGAATCTGGCACACAGCCTGAGGGATTAGCGAGAGAATATTACAATATTCTGTTGGTACCTACTTGTATTCATTATTATTACACATGTAGGCATATGTCAATATAGGTAGGTAGGTGATGTCGTTGACGACCTCAGTAGTGCAGCGGGCGAGAGTCCGCCTGCGACGCAGGAGTTGTGGGTTCGATTCCCGCCTCGGAACAAATTTGTGTACGATCTGCAGAAATTTGTTCCGTTGGTCTGGGTGTTTTTATTTAACATAAAAAAATATCTATCTATGTATATAATGTATTAAATATATCAGTTATCTAGTACCCATAACACAACCTTTGAGTAGCTTACTTTGGGGCTAGATGATGCTGTGTGGATTGTCCAGCATTATTTATTTATTTTATGTAAAGTATACCTAAAGGAAAGGTAACACGGTTACGAACTGTTTTTGTACAATTAAAACTTTTTAAAACCTGAGCTGGAGTCTATAACAAACATTTGCAAAAAAGTTTAGGTAACAAAAATTTCACATTTCACAAACTTTCGGCTTTATAATATTACTAGCTTCTGCCCGCGGCTTCGCACGCGTATTTTCGGTATAACAAGTAGCTTATTGTTTAAGTTAGGCTACGTTCTAAGTGCATGCCAAATTTCATCTTGATCTGTTTGGTAGTTTTGGAGATCCTTAGTAAGAAAAATTCAGAATTCACAAACTTTTGGCCTTATCATATTAGTAAGATAGGATGTACTAATATCCTGTGATATTAGTATGGATAAGATCTGTGTTAGCCCCAGAAAAGACAATTGCTATTTCCCCAAAAATTGGTTCTCAATATAATATTTTTACCTTGACGACCGATGTGACCAGCAGCGGGCGAAATGTCCGTCTGCGACTGGAAGTTGCGGGTTCCATTCAGACCTTGGGACAAATGTTTGTATGATTTACAAATATTAGTTGAGTGGTTATTATTTTCTATGTAAAGGGTGTCTCAGAATGTTTTTCGTTTTTGCTTTGAGTATACGCGCCAACCATAAACAGCCGCATTAAAAAACGAAAAACATTCTGAGACACCCGTTATGATAAAAAAATTATGTATCTATGTTACGTAATGTAGGTGTAAATTATCTAGTACCCATAACACAAGCTCTGCTTAGCTTGGGGCTAAATGATGCTGTGTGTGTATTGTCCAACATTTTTTTTATAACAAAAGCTCTGCTTAGCTTGGGGCTAGATGATAATTGTGAATTATCCAGCATTATTAATTTATGTAACGACAAAACTAGCGATCACCGAAAATTCAACTCAATCTATTTTTCATTACGTATGTAGGCGGGTTAACTACGAACCTTATTTGTCTTGGAAGAACACCAACGTTAACACAAATAAGGTTCGTTGCTAACCCGCTTACATCCGTAATGAATTCGTCAAATTAAGATAGGTTTTATAATAAAATCAATCTATTTTTTGTTACCAAGAATCTTATATTTATTAAAGCCAAGAATACAGACCTCATTTGATAGAATATTTTTCTTTCATTGCTCTGACTGAAAGGCAAACATCTTGGGGAGATTCGGCTCGAGTTTCAACTGATTTACTTTCACTTATCGCCATTCAGTATTGAGGTAATGCCCACCTGTGCCCATTCGTATGATCCACACATTTTACACCGTCTCACTTTGATTTCGATTCATTTATAAATGTAAGTATATTTTATAAGTATTTTAGTTTATAAGTATTATAAACGTAAAGTATACTTTACGATTCTGAAGCACATTTTAAATCATCATGACGTTGAATTCGATTTATTTGAACTTTACGATTCTGAAGCACATTTAAGATCATCATGACGTTTATTTCAATTCATTTATACTTTACTATTCAAGAAGCACATTTTAAATCATCATGACGTTGATTTCGATTCATTTATACTTTACGATTTTGAAGCCCATTTTAGATCATCATGACTTTGATTTTGATTCATTTATACTTTACTATTCAGAAGCACATTTTAAATCATCATAACGTTGATTTCGATTCATTCATACTTTACGATTCTGAAGCACATTTAAGATCATCATGACGTTGATTTCAATTCATTTATACTTAACGATTCAGAAGAACATTTAAGCTCATCATGACTTTGATTTCGATTCATTCATACTTTACGATTCTGAAGCACATTTAAGATCATCATGACGTTGATTTCGATTTATTTATACTTTACGATTCAGAAGAACATTTAAGATCATCATGACGTTGATTTCGATTCATTTATACTTTACGATTCTGAAGCACATTTAAGATCATCATGACGTTGATTTCGATTCATGTATACTTTACGATTCTGAAGCACATTTAAGATCATCATGACGTTGATTTCGATTCATTTATACTTTACGATTCTGAAGCACATTTAAGATCATCATGACGTTGATTTCGATTCATTTATACTTTACTATTCAGAAGCACATTTTAAATCATCATGACGTTGATTTCGATTTATGTGTACTTTACGATTTTGAAGCCCATTTTAATCATCATGACTTTGATTTCTATTCACTTATACATGGCATTCCCACACTAGACTGGCCAGCCCTTATTCCTGACTTGAACCCAATCTGGCATATGTGGGACGAGCTAAAACAGCGGATACGAGGGAGAAATCCAGCTAATCCAGCTCCGGCGCCGATAGAAGCCGATAGATGCAACTTCGACCTATTGCAATAATTCCCAAAATTTAGGAAGCCAATTTAATAAATTTTAAATCTTCTTGATATCACTTGAAAGGTAACAAAATTACCTTTCAAATGATATACCACAATCTATAGTTCATTGTACATAAATTGTAAAAAAATTGTTTTGATCAACTCGCGATGAAAGCGATTCCATTTTAAAGCTCGCAAGTGTAGATAACTGATATACTTAATATTATATATGATACACTACATAGATAGATATTTTTATTATACATAGAAAACGCCCAGACCAACGGAACAAAGTTCTGCAGATCGTACACAAATTTGTTCCGAAGCGTGAATCGAACCCGCAACCTCCTGCGTCGCAGGCGGACCTTCGCCCGCTGCGCCACGGAGGTCGTCAAATCCTAAATAATTTGATCGTTTTAAAAAACTAAAAGTCGACATCGAATCGATTTTACACTGTTTTTAAGTATTACGGGATGAATACTAATCCCTCAGGTATAAGTACCTCCTCCTTTTTTTCGAAGACGGTTAAAAAATATTAAAGGGAAGAGGTTTACAAGTTTATACCTAAATTATTGTATTTATCCCTACATATTCCTGTATATTTTATTTTTATTATTAGTTCTAATATAATTCTATTATTTGATTGTAATTTTCTTTGTGAATACAGATTTTCTTTACTCTATTTTATCGTAACAAGGTCTTAAGTGTAGTTTCTTAATAGTTATGACGTCATGTGTTTTTTACAAAACAAATCATCATTGATTCGTAAAAAATGCTTTTCTAACCTCCCTGAAAAAAACAATAATTTAGCCAACTTTTTCCTCACTAAGCTTTATTTGGTCGTGTTTGAAAATCCTGAATTGAACTAACCGAGACGCAAAGAGTTAAAAACCTCGTGATTTTCTAAGTCCTAGCTTTAGACTTAAGAGAGCTTTATTTTATGAAGTTCAGAGCTTTTTAAATCGAGTCTACACTTAGCAAAACAAGCCAGTAGCCTTGTGACGTCATTTTGAGGCGACGACTCTTCAAAATAGTCTGCACTGGAAGGCAAAGTAAGGACGCTTGGACACTGGTGTTATCAGAATTCGAGATATGTCATCGCTCCCTAAACTAGGATCAAGTTTCGGAGTTTAACAAGAGCGGTGTGCCAATTTCTTTATCATGTAGATAGGTATATTATGCCTTTTGTAGACAGCTTTTCATCTTTCAGGATAGGTAATGTGATGATTCACCTAACGAACCTCTCTCAATTTTAAACGATAAGAATAATAAATATAAGATAAGAATTGTTTTTGCCATTACTAGGTACCTTATTTTTGCCAATAACCTAAAATTATGAGGGTTAATGTATAATAAAAATTCTTAACTGCTATCGAGTTGTAGCATTCTTTATCGAAAATCGTAGACGCCAATGCCTCCTGTCAGTGTAGTTTACCGATGTATAATAATAATGACAATTTGTTTATTTCCTCTTCACAATAAATGTTACTAAAATAAGGACAATACTTACATCTAAAATAGACTTGTATTATGACTTTAGAAAAACCTGTAACTACAAGTCCCCCCACTCCACGGATTACATGAGATACAAGTTGGATCTTGGAACTAATCATGTTTGACAGTGGTTTTGTACCTATGTTAGTAATATACTAGCATTGTAGGAAAAATCGGTCTTCATCCGCTGTGATCCGATCGCACTAGTGCACAAGCACCTTTACGCCGGAGGGATGTTTCTGACGTCATACCGACTGACGTCACACGCCCTTGACTTTTGGAACTATTATTTAATCTGCGCTTCAGTGCATCTGCCTGGTGAATGACAATCTAAAATATTTATGAACCTAGTAGAATTCAATATTGCAGATTATTATTTGAGATACCTAGATAGGCATTCGAAACGAGATTAGTTTTTTTTTTAATAATAATGCTGGACAATCCACACAGCACCATCTAGCCCCAAAGTAAGCTACTCAAAGCTTTTGTTATGGGTACTAGATAACTGATATATTTAATATATTAAAAGCATAGATAGATTTTTTTTTGATTAAACGTAGAGAAGACCCAGACCAACAGAACAAATTTCTGCAGATCGTACACAAATTTGTTCCGAGGCAGGAATCGAACCCGCAACCTCTTGCGTCGCAGGCGGCCTCTCGCCCGCTGCGCGACTGAGGTCATCAATTTTGTTGCATTTGGTGATTTTGGGTTGTTTTTTGAAGATCTTCGATGACTTTGGCTACTACGAGGTGACTTAAAATATGTCTAGCCGTAAAGCCAAATCAGAAAATATTTTTTATATTTTGTGATTTGGAATCTTCTCAAGTCCTTGAAGAAAATGGAAAGTAAATTCCAGTTTTCCCCCGTATGAGGGAAACTACAATTTAAAAAAATGCGGCTTGACGTTGTTATGTAAATGATAAATAACCAGCATTCATAATAATTTGGCGTGTTTTAAAAACGATAAACCGACTTCAAATTCTTCTAGTGGCGACGTCTAGTTAAAATTCAAGTCTAATTTAGTTTGATGACACATTGAAGTATACCCTATCCAATAAAAAAAGATTTATCAAAATCGGACTACTCTGTAAAATGTTATGCGTGGTCAAACATTACAATCAGTGAGTGAACAATCAATCGTCCCCTGTTTTCCTACCCTAAGGACTGGATTTTTTTTCTAATTTAAATGGACTACCTACGGGGAATACCCTTTCCAATAAAAAATAAATGCGTGATCATTCATAAAAAAAATATACGCTTCGACTTGAGAACCTCGTCAGTTTCTCATCGGTTGAAAAATAAGCAGCAAAAATAAGTTATTTCCTAATTATTTGTACAGATTACCTGTTAAACCAAATAATTCATTAACCTAACACAAGAATGTTCTCTGTAATGCGAACCACCACATGTACCATCCCCTGTGCCAACAAGATTATCCATGATGAGTTTCAGAACGAAGCAAATATAGAGAGAGATGGAAAACACGAGATTGTCTTTGTTAGACAGAGACGAAGCGTGTTATTGCCGGGGTAAACGGGCATCTTGTGGTGAACGGTGTAGGTTTCACTTACCCTGGGGGTTGTTTAATAACGCAGAATGTGTGTAGAATTGTCTATTTTGGCAGTGGAATTAGGCATGCATAACTTTAGTATGTGGTAACATTAATTTCTTTGCAGGACGAACCGTCCAAAAAAAATTTTTCTTTGTTTTACGTGGTAGGTGTATAGAATAGATTTTTTATAGGTACAACACGATTAAAGTAACAGTAAAAAACAAGATATATTAATAGCCTAGGTACTAGGTACATACATAAAGTTGTTATAAAAAGGCCCATACACAGCATAATGCTGGCTAAGGTCTCGTAAGAGGCCTAGCCAGAGCTGGTCTTCCGTTAGAACCAGTACAAATGACATCACTAACGGACCATAAATTCAAACATTAAAAATCAAAAATCAAAATCAAAAACTCTTTATTTCCATAAATACAATAAATGTACACTTAGAAAAGGTCAAATTGTAAAACTAAACACGGACACGGAAATAAAGTGATATTTTTGATTTCTGTCGCTTCGGTATATAGACCAAAGTAAAGAAGCGACGAAGAAACCTTTAGCCTGTTAGTTGTTAATTTTCGAGTTGGAGCAAAACCCGTCCCAAGCTTTTGTATCTTCTAGATAATCTGATATTTTATAGTAAGCCTTTTTGCACAACAAGGTTTTTATAATTTGTTTGAATTTATTTACTGATAATTTTTGCAACTCACTAGGAGTTTTGTTGTAGAAGCGTATACATTGCCCTTTAAAAGATACATTAATTTTGTGTAGCCTAGTTGTGGGCACAGCGAGTTTATCCTTATTTCTAGTATTTATATTATGTATGTCGCTATTTTTAGGGAATAGATTGATATTTCTATGAGTGTACAACAAGTTTTCATAAATATATTGACATGGTACTGTCATTATGTTTATTTCTTTGAATTTATCACGCAGGGATTCTCTGGGACCCATATTATAGATTGCACGAACAGCTCTCTTCTGCAGCACAAATACGGTGTTGATATCCGCAGCGTTCCCCCACAGCAGTATGCCATAAGACATAACACTATGGAAGTAGCTGAAATAGACTAGTCTAGAAGTATCAACGTCTGTAAGATGACGGATTTTTTTGACTGCATACGCTGCAGAACTAAGTCTCTTCGATAGCTTATCTATGTGTGGGCCCCATTGAAGTTTACTATCTAAGGTTATTCCTAAGAATACTGTACTGTTTACAATTTCTAACGTTTCTCCTTTTACGTTTACATCAATCTTAACGTGTTTTACATTAGGTAGAGCAAATTTTATACATTTCGTTTCATAACTTTAATAACATTTATATTATGAAACATACTTCCGGCAATAGTGCTTAGTATTCTAATTAATTAATTTATTATGCTTAACACTTTCACGGCCCTCGACACACTCGCTCATCTGGAGCTCCGTGTAGAGGTGGCGGCGCGCCCCCCTACGAGTCGAACTGCGGAGGCTGGGCAGTGAATGCGTTAACAGATATATACAAATTGTGTGTATGTTTATAATATTTGTGTCTGTGTATGTATAACGTGCGTGGGTATGTGTGTGGTGTAAGGTAATCCTGATGACACCGGTCTCGTAAGAGTCCGAGAAACAAGAGCTACTCAAGTATATATTGTGGATTACAGGTATTTTTTTTTGCAATCACCGTTATCAATAGTACTAAGAAGACCTCCGTGGCGCAGCGGGCAGGTCCTTACCCGAAGTGCCCGTCCTAAACGCTGAAACTAGGCAATAAAGTCTTATCTAACTTTAAATGCTTTGTAAAAACTCACGTGTAAGACTATTATAGAAAAAGATGCCTTAGAACTGAACATCCCTTCATAATATTATTTTTTTTTAACCCCCGACGCAAAAAGAGAAGGATGTTAGAAGTTTAACGTGTGTTGTGTATCTGTGTATCTGTCTGTGGTATCGTAGCTCCCAAACGGATGAACCGATCTTCGTTTAGTTTTTTTTTTGTGTCATAGGTAATTTTATCCCGAGTGTTCTTAGCCGTGTTTCATAAAAATCTGTGGGGTTGTTTTTGAAATTTTCAATTTTGTTCTTGTTCTAAACGACTTTATGTAATGCTTTTGACCGCAGATGGCCATGACAGCGATACCGGACTTTTGACGGGCCCAGAGGGCGCAAAAGGGATCCTTTTATTGTTATGGAACATTAAGTAGGTAGGTATACAACGATAAAAAATGGGAGAAAAATGTTGTAATTTTCCCTTTTTACGTGTTAATTAAAACCTATTTATTAGCACCAGTACCTAAAGCCGGGGTCCAAAACCCCTTGAATGAAACGATAAATTCGCGTAATGTGCGATGACCGTTGCTCGCAAAAGTTAACTGTCCCTTTTATGTACGTTAATTGTGTTTTTCAAACGGGGCTCCGTGGAAATCGAAAAGGTGTTTAGAGAGCAGCCTTTATGCATGGCCATTTGAATGTGTCCTACTGGTAACCCTGTATAATCCATGATTGGATGGAATTTTATTTTTAGTCACACGTATAAAACTTGTGGATTTAGCGGTTTTTAAAGAGCAGTCTTTATGCACGGCCATTTGAATGTTTAATACTGGTAACCCTATAATTGGATGGAATTTAGTCACACTTTTAATACTTGCCGATTTGAATCAATCAAAATCAATATAGTTTATTTCTTTTACTTAATCTAACACATTTCAGTGGAATGGGACCCTCTTTGTGCTAAAGGGTCTCGCTCTGCAGCGCGGCTATAGATAATTACGTATAATTAACAATTTTTATGGTTAATTGTTTAAATTGAAATCTAGCAAAATATTACTTAGTTAAAGTACAAATAGAAACAATTTAAATGAGATTCCATTGTTCATAAAAGTTTAACAAAGATATTATTTTTGATTTGTGAAAATGCTACAAAAATAAAATAAATGTACCTAATATCCACTCTACAAAATTAGTCTAACTATGAGCGTTTTTAAACAAAAAAATTCTAATTAAAAGTATGTATGTATATTGCAGTTACTCTAACTATGAATGAAAGAACCAATGGTTTAAGCGGTCAAAATCAAGATTATATTTCCGTTTTATTATTAAAATCAAAATCAAAAACTCTTTATTTCCATAAATACAATAAATGTACACTTAGAAAAGGTCGACTTATAAAACTAAACACTGACACGGAAATATAGTGAATATTTTGATTTCTGTCGCTTCGGTATGTAGACTAAAGTAAAGAAGCGACGAAGAAACCTTTATTACAATGTGTCATTAACTACCCATGTTTCTAATTCGGTTGATGCACCTAAGTCTGAGTAACAAAAGGTAAGTTTTATATAGGTTATCTTAAACGCCTAGGCGAGAGTTAAATACATAAAGGAGGTTAATTGAAACGTAGGCACTTTGTATAAAACATGACGATAAAATCTTCATCTATAGACAGCAAATCTTCTGGATAAGCACGGAAAATGCAACAACTCGTTAGCAAGACAAACTCAAACACGAGTGCAAAGAATGAAGCAGGCATGAAATGGCACAAGATTTACACTATGTTATACTTATAGAGAAAGAACTTTCTGTTGAATGATTATGACTTTTGCTTCCTTTTCAAGCGACTTCGAAAAAAGGAGGAAGGTTCTATAGAACCTTCCTCCTTTTTATAGCCGAATATATTCGGATGTATTTTTTTTTGCGTGTGTTCGTCGATTTCTTCGTCATTTATGGATCGATTTGGATGATTCTTTTCTAAAACTTTTTAAACTTTCGCGATTTGGTAACATAGTTAATGGTTTAATCGGGTATTTATCGCGTACCTTTTGTTATTATTTCATACCATAACATGTGATTTGGTTGAATTATGGACTAAAACACAATTGAGTTTCTCTGTAATTAAAGTTTTATTCAGTTAGTTTCACATTACCTACAAAGTTCACATAGTAAAAGCGTTTATCAAACCAAGTTTACCTGTAATTTAAGAAACGACATTTAATGCGATTATTCACAATATCGATTCGAAAATCACAATTTGCTATGTATTTTCCCTCGTAATGCTCTGACAGCTAGATTCGAGGACCTTCCTTTGACCACAGATTACTAAGTAATTGGTATTTGTCAGTGTCACAGCCTGACTTTGACAGTTAAACATGATGTGCGGGAATATTTAAATTAAAGATAACTATATTTTTCTTTACATAAATATTATAACAAAAGGTATGCGATTCTTTTATAGTAGTATAGAGGATGATTTCGAGGTGGTTCCATAAAAAATTGATTCAGTTGGATTATAGTACATAACCCGCAAAACTTAAAAAGCAGTTAAATGGAGGTTTCCGGGAAACAAATGTTCAGTAAAACTATTTTCTAAGCAGAAGATTAGGTAACCGTGTTTTTTATAATATATACAAAAATAAACAAAATACTTGCTTATGCTACGTAGTAAGTACATAATACTCGTATGTAAGGGAAAATTAAATATAAGAAAACCTTGAACCAAAAAATTATGAAATCAAACTACCACGTGAATTAACGCATTGCTAACCAAGTTATGTAACGAATTCATTATGAATTAATGATCTGTGATCTATCTATCTATTTAATGCCCGAATACTCAAACGGAACTCAAGTTGAAGAACGTCTCAAATGACGAATTTTTGACAGATATTCATGGTAACTGTCAAAAAATAGCGACTTGCGACGTGCTTTGTGTTTGAGTATTCGGGGGTAAGTAACTTAAAAATCTAAGCGGTCACCAGACGGCAGAGTGAACGAATTCTGGCAGAATTGCTACGTTAAGTATCAGTTATCTAAGAAACTAGACAACCACACTCAAAAAGTCATCTACATTTTAACATCGCCGATTCAAGAGCCCTAAAACTTGAAAGCGATGAGGCAATGCCGACATTCTGCTGACAGTATGCGACAGAAACTAAGCAAATTAAGCATTGTTTGAAGAAACCTTTTAAAATGCAGTCGACCTATGGAATGACCTAAATGTAAGGCTGGCGTCTCGCCAAACATGTTATCTACCAACTATGAAGTGAAACCCGTCCCAAATTTTCACTTTTTAATTATCGAGCACTTCAGTTTGATGTTTGACAATGCTGCATCGTTTTATTAAAAATTTTATCTGTAGCCATGCTGCCAACTTGACCTACTTACGTGATCAACTTTTTCAATCGTGCTTTCATCGGCTTCGTTGTAAAAGTTTTGCACTATGATGTCATGTTCACATTTATTACGCAATCTACGTCACACATAAATAATAAATAGGAAAGTTTGTGTGGATGTATGTATGTTTGCTAATTCTTCACGGCAAAACTACTAAACGGATCGGATGTTGGTCTAGACCTAAAATAGCACGCAGTTCTAGTTTTATTATATACTAGTTTCTGCCTGCGGTTTCGCAGGAGTTGTGTCTTTGTAAACGTTTTATGGTTATTTCTATCCTATGGAAATTGATTTATGGGATAAAAAGTTGCCTATGTTTTATTTCAGGCCTAAAACTAAGTGTATGCTATTCAATTTCAGCCCGATTTGTTCAGTGGTTTTGGCGTGAAGATGGAACAAACACCCATCCATCCATACATCCAAACTTTCGTAATTATAATATTAGTGTAAAGATAAATATAGAATAGATTTCTACAGACCCTAAATAACAAAAAAAAGCATTTTATTTGAAATTGGTATCACTTAGGACAAAATTTGAGATTAATTGATACATTTGGCAAACATTATATCGGCAATCATAATGTCAATAGTAATAAATATGTCAATACTTTGACTAATGTCAACTACTAATGTCAATACTTTTAAAGATCCGGTGTTTAACCTTTCTTCCATCATCATCATCATCATCATCATCATCAGCCTATATAAGTCCACTGTTGGACATAGGCCTCCCCTAATCAGCGCCATAGCGCCCTGTCTTCACTTTTCCTCCATTAATTTAAAATGAAAAGCAAGTGTCCGAAGTCTCAAGCGGTCTATTACGAACAACTAAAGTCAAGATTCTTTATTTAGGTTCGTTTTCTACTTGCTACTGCGAAGTTTTTCGCCCACTATAAGTTGAACTTTACCCAGCTGCCTACATAAAGTAGGTAACTTCGAAGTTTACCTACAATTTTTCCTACTGTGCAAATACCTAGTTACAGTGATTGGCGGTTGAAAAAAAGACAAAGTATATTTGAGACATTCACATTTTGAAGAGGTTTTATTGTTATGGCGTTGGAAAAGTAATAGTAGATTGTTTTACAAGGGACTAAACCATCCCATTATATACGAGGTTGTTATACTATACCTACTATATAGGATGACAAGACCGAGTTATAATGGGTGGTTTTGGCCCGAGTCACTACTTTTGACTTCGATTGCAAGAAAATAAAACAATTAAAAAATAAACAATTTTCAGAAATTTTATTAATCTCTATCTAACCCGCAACGAAACAGTTCGCATTCTACCGTAAAGGGAAGACTCAACCTTCATAAAACATTACCAAGGTTCTATTTTCAAAAACAAAGATTGACGGAGCACCAAGAAGTCGAGTTTTTATGTAAGAGAACGAATGCTTTGTACGGGCTGA
This sequence comes from Eupithecia subumbrata, assembly GCA_949316285.1. NCBI lineage: Eukaryota > Metazoa > Arthropoda > Insecta > Lepidoptera > Geometridae > Eupithecia > Eupithecia subumbrata. The sequence goes on along the minus strand of OX438630.1, from coordinate 10,009,613 downwards.
TGATTTTAGACAAAAATTAAAATGAAAAAATACTTTGTAGCCCTAGGTATTAAACTCGAGTTTTAGGCCCGCTAAGCTACACTATTATGATACACTTTTTGAGCAAGAGAAGTGAAAAATGTTTTAAAAGTTGCGAGAGCCTCACAAAAGAGAGTTTACAAAATTATATGTCAGATCAATCAGACAACCCCACCCTTGGTGCATTTCCGTAGTAAAAATTAGGATTCTTTTCAAACCTTTGCGCAGTGAATTTGAGACATATCTGTATCTCCGAATTCAAACATTTGCAAAACCTACATTTGCATCCACCGTAGAAGCAACATCTGTTGTAGTGGATGTACCTGCCTATAAAATATCCCTACCTACCAGCGTCTTGGGTATGCTTTCAGTTGGTATTGATTTGTATTAGTTGAGCTACCTTTAAATTGTTTACAACAACAGCGGAAAGCTCAACTTTTTCTTGTGTATTTTGTAAATACTTTTGCATTATTTGCCGACCGTAATATCAAATCAAACAATAATACTAATAACATTTGTGAGGATCGCCCAACAATATAGACAGACAAAAGCAAACGGGAGCTCACAGAACAGCTGTTATTCTCATAAGCCAAGAATTCCATTGATACGCCACACCGCGCCGCCGACGTTGTCAACTCCGCACTCTACTACGAGCTGCCTGCTAGCAGTATACGTTGTTGGAAATTCGAATGTTGAATTCACCAAGTGACCCGAAGCCAGCAGTAACTGTACTTTTCTTGTGAATAATAACAGTAAACCATCAATGATTCGTATACAAACTCCGCACAACTCTAGCCAAGACTGTCCCTATTCCGGTCCACATAATTGTTTTCTACTCCAAGTTTGAAAGCAGTTCTAAGTTGCAACTAGTTCGTGTGACCGGCAACAACAATGCTGGCTCTAGTCTATATGGGCTTATGCAATAGGCAGATGGCGAGTCCTGCCTGTATTGATATTAAAATAAACATTACGCTTTGATAGGTAGCTCGGTATGTGTTGTGCAGGTGAGCCAAGAACTCTTCCTTTACTTTACGATTTATCGCTAATAGACCTACGTCCTCAACCTCACTTGATGGTATGACGATGTATCTTGAAGGTCTAGAAGACACCCTATTCACTAATGTCTTGAAGAGATCCAGGATGTAGTTGTTCAGAAAAAACAGAAGCAAGTAGCGAGTTTCAAACCAGCCAGACGCGGTACGAATGATAAAGAAAAATGATAAACAAATAATAATAAAGGTATTGTAGTAAAAATAATGACATACCAAAACCTGGAACAAATGTTATGGATACATTTTAACCACATTGCTAAATATTTTCACAGAGATAAAGTTGATTTGAAGCAGGAAAAGGTCGGAAAATCGCTGTTGATTTATTATTAAATAGAAAGAGAGAAAAGGTTAATTCTCAGTTTCAGGGTAAAATATCCGTTTGTGGTTGCAGGATAACGAAGCGACATTTGAATAAAGTTATTTTGAACTATAAAGGATTGTTTTAAAGTTCGAAATTAGTTTGGGGACTTTCGTTTTGGTCCATTGGCTCTAGATATCACATAACAAATGTGGTAAAGTAGGGATAATCGACGCAGTCGTGATACGTAACCTAACGTCGCAAAGGTTTTCAAAAAGGGATGACTTAGGCTGGATGCTTAACTGCTTACTTAGGTAAATTGTTAGAAGTTAAATAATATCCCAAAAATGTAGGTACGACCTAGGCAGGACCTCCCACGGTTACGGCGTTCCCGCACTGAGTGAAAGATTACGGGTTCAAGTATCGTTGATCGTCGTAAGATCGTAATTTTTCAGGAAATTATTTAATTCCTAAAATTTTATCGAAAAAAAATCTTATATGCTCTGAATTTAAAAAAATAAATCCAAAAATATTTATCTCATTATAAATGTTACGCCTTATCCGTGCTCGAAACCTCCTGTTAAGTATTATATTACCTGGATTAGGAGGCAACGCTGTACCTTATAATACTTTATTATTGTTTCCGAAGCAGCGTGGATATCTCTCTAATATTCACTATGATGTCAACTGATCCGATCACTTTCCTCTAGAAATAACTTGCAACCTGGAAATACTTGGAACAAAATATAGAAGCAGTAACATAGAACGTAACACCGTGATATGGGGGTATAGGAATAATAAACTGAAGGACATAGACTTCCCATTCGAATTTCATGAATGTAGTGATAGACTTTGCACTAACATAGAACATGAGACAATAATCAATGAAATGTATGTTGTTGATATAGTGCGACCGGCAGGGGTGCGCCGCCAGTACACTTGAGGCTGGGCAGTGCATGCGTTAAGTACCTTTGGCTCTGGGTCACCCTCAAGGATGACATGGATATAGAGAGGATAGGAGGGCGTTAACTGTGAGGAGTAACATGTTGATCCACAGGTTTGGAAAATGCTCTGAAAAGGTGAAACTTACATTGTTCAGGGCCTTCTGCCAATCGTTTTACACCTGCAGCCTGTGGATCAACGTTACTCAAGCGACGTAGGTACAACGCACTCCGTGTGCAATACAATAACACGTTCAGGATGCTGGTAGGTAGGCAGGCGGTTACCGCGCTACTGCAGCGCACCAGGTATGTTCGCGAGTGGATGATTTGCATGCCATCACGCAAGCGTGTCGTCTCTTGATGCGGCGGGTGCGCGCCAGCTCCAACAGCCTCCTTCAGGGGTATTTTAATTCACCTAAAATTCGAAGCGAATGTGTTGACTAATGACCATGTCAATGAGGAGGAGCTCCTTATTTCAATCATCAACCCGAGGCGAAAACAAAATAGCCTTTTAAAGATCCGTCGGATTCGATTCGGAAATGAATTGGTGAATTAAAATACCCCTGCTGGTCACGGTTGCTGAGCGGGTGGATGGGACTATACTCAAACACTGGACCGAGACGCATGTTCTGCTCTGCAACTCAATGCGTTGTGCAAAATAAAAATTATTATTCAGTAGGTTACTATTTATTTATTTGTTGACTTTAACATAGTACTTTAATTACATAAATTAATTGGAATTGTTGAAAGCTAGACATTTACATGATTAAGTTTAATCTAGTTATAATTTGTAATTTAAATTTAATTTTGGAATGATAATTTATTGAATGTGTTCTGAAATTTGTGTGAGATGAATAATTGAAATCTGTTTTTGTAACTAACGCATGTAGTATTTATAGGTTGTACTAACATTTATGATGAAAATCCGTTTTTATTTCTAATTTCTTACAATAAACATTTTATTTTACATAGAAAAATAACCAGTAATCTTATTTTCAGCTTACCCACAAACATTCTTGTTTAACTAAGTAGGGTACTTAAAAGTTGCAAAGTCAACGGAAACCGACTCCACAATTTTAACGTAAAAACCGTTAACCGTTTTATCGCAGCTGGTTAGTTGTTAAACTGGCTATTTGTGACGCTTTGTAGGACTAACTTTGTTCAAATATTGGAACATGACCTTGTTTCGTTGTACCAATGAATTGGTTACGTTAATGTTACTGAATCTATTCATTTCATTCAAGCTTTTCAGAAAATATATTTTCATTTTGTTCGTTAAGACGCTGCCCAAACAGCGACACCGTAGAAAGTACACTTTTTCGTCGCACCGTTAGCCGTTCTCCGACATATTACAAGCCCAAAAAAAAAACAGTGTATAGTCAAATGTATGGAAAAAAGACTTATACAAAAATATTTTATAAAACGATCTAGGATCTTGAAAAAAAAAATCACAAGAAAGAACAAGAAAAAAATTTTTCGTCTCGAAATGCTCAATATTTTGAGTGACAACCATTAATTATTTTAATACTATATGAAAGGAAATTTTATCAACTAAAGACATATGTAAAAAGTTTTAAATAAATAAAACCATTAACATAATAAAACCCAAAAAACACATTTTTGTAAGGCGTTTAGCGAAGTAATTGCAAAAATTATAATATTTTGCCAATAGAATTTCAACCTTATTACTCAAACATCCCTTTCAATATATGCTCAAAATAGCTTCCACTAGCTTCATTCGGAGGCTGGATGCCTCCTCGGACGGACGTGAGGTTATGTAACTTTTTTCGCGATGACAGCTGGGTTCGACGGACGAATTACGATTTTCGACAACTTTTGTTTTGCGGGTTAAATGGTTCATTTGTCATTGAAATAAAGTCTATATTTGATTGAAGCTAAGCCAAAAGAAATTTGCAGGAATTTTATTCATTGACAGACCTACCAATTAAGTAGAATAGGTTTATAGTGGTTTTTTCTCTGGTAGCTAGATAGGTAGGTACTACTCAACATGTTTACAGCACGGAAAGTATTGGTCGAGTTAAAATATGTTAAATAGGTAGGGCGATTTTGATGACCTTATTATATAAATAAATAATGCTGAAAAATTAAAATAGGAGCCTACGTCCAGCAGTGGACTTATATAGGCTGATGATGATGAATTCACACATCATCACCAAGGCCGAAGCTAAGCAGAGCTTTGTTATGGGTACTTACTAGATAACTGATTTACTTAGGACCAACCATTTGCATTTTTTTTCTCGTAGTTCTACCAGTAGAACTACAGGCAAATTTAAATTACTCGTAGTTCTATCGGTTTGTTCTCTTAGAGAAGAGAGATTCTCAAAAGGACAGATACTCAAAAATAATAATTTACTTTAAATTTTTAATAACTCATAGAAAAACCTCAACGGAGCGGTTTGTCATAACTTTTTTGTTATTGGCAATATGTGTACATTGACATCAATATAATATATTTTTTTTAGCGTAACAAAGAAGTCAAGTAAAGGAGATGTTTAAAGACGCTAAAAACGTAAATATATAATAATAATAACGTAAATATATAATAATATAATACGTAATTATATCCGTGAAATTCATCATTCAGCATTCCAACATTCACGTATTTTATTTTACGAATATTTTTATAGATATATATTTATATATTTTTATAGTATCGATTTATAGATTATCTTTTAAAGGGAAATGTATACGATTCTACAACAAAACTCCTAAAGAGTTAAAAGTTATCAAAAAATAATTTCAAACAATTTGTAAAACATATCCTTTGTTAAAAAGGCTTACTACAAAATATCAGACTATCTCTAGAGGATAAAAAACTTAGGTACCTATTGCTAATAGTATTGCTCCAGCTCGAAAACTAACACCCTAACAAGGTAAAGGTTTCTTGTTCGCTTCTTTACTTTACCTTAAAAAGATTGAAGTGAACAATAAATTAAAGTAATCACTTTATTTCCCAGTTTTACTCTTGAACCTTATTTGAATTTATTGACGTGTCCAAGACTCCTGTAAGGGGTAAAGGAAATAAATCACTGTTATATTTCATTTTATATCTGATTATTTGATTGACGACCTCTGTAGCGCGGCGGGGAAAGGTCCACCTGCGACACAGGAGGTTACAGTTAGTTTGATTCCCGCCTCAGGACAAATGTTTGTACCATCTGCAGATATTTATTCCAGGTGTTCTGGATGTCTTATGTATATAAAAAATATCTATCTGTGTAGTGTATTTAATAAGTATATCATAACACAAGCTCTAATTACTTTGGGGTTAGATGATGTTGTGTGGCTTGTTCAGCATTATTTATATTTTAATTTTTTTTTTGAGAAAGCCCTCCAAAACCAAATCGAAATATCTTCAACGATTGACACTTTTGTAATCCATTTAGACCTCAGTTGTTTTGACTAAATTAGTATATTTTTTTAATGTATAAAGTATTATCATAATGGTCGGTGATATTGTCGGCACTTTAACATGCATGAAGATGATATTATTTTTTTAAGTGTTTCTGATTTCTATGAATAACTATCGATGAATGTAATTTTTATTATAATTGAGAAGCTTCAAGCGACATAGGTTTTATTAAGGTATTTTACATGCAACGATAGTAAAGCCGCGGGCAAATGTTAGTTAACATTACATTATTACCTTGTGATTGTGCTATCAACCAAAATAAAACAAAAGTTTGCCTCTTCTACAACAGATAAATTTTGCATAAGTCTATGTTAAAAATAAGCGCCTCTGCCGACCACATTTGGTAATATTGACATGCAATCTGACAGTCTTAGTTTTCCATGCACAGCGCCTTAAATACTAATGCTTATACTATTGTTACGACATCGATATTTCGTCTGTTTGCCCTCTTTTGGCAATGGCCTCCGCTATCCCCTTCTACTTTATCTATCAATTGCCAATTATTATATTTTAGAAACCAGTCCATCTGCGTTCTGCTCCATTTGTCTATTCCTCTTGCTGTATGTCCAGTGCAATTCCTTTTCAGTTTCTGCACTTTAAGTGTGGAAGAGTATTTAAACTAAATTTATACAGTTACAAAAAAAAAACAAATTTAAAAGCTTGTTTGACATTAAATAAAAAACATATTTTTACTAATTGCGTATGAAAGTACGCACGGTATAGGTACTTGTAAAATAAATACCTACCAAATTTGTTTTTTTGTCTGCCTGTTTTTTTCCAAACTCCCAAACGTCTTGACCGATTTTGACGATACTTTCACTAACAGAAGTTGCTAATGTAGCGGGCAATTCAAAATACTTTTATTTAAGAAAATAAAATAATAAGCAAAAAATAAGGCGCTTTCTTAAAAAAAAATCGACCAGACTGAAAAAATGGCGCTTGGAAATGATATAGCATTTACCCTGTATAGGTTGACATGACAAACTAGGTACCATAGAAAATGTGACGAACTTACAATAATCAAAATTAATAAACAAAGGAATTTTTCAGAAAAAGATAATTGGGGCGAATTTACACATGCTTATTTTCGAGAAGAATTTACTTTCTGGCAAATGTACAACAACGTCGATATTCTTCCGCAAAAGATCCCTAGCGTCTCATAAATTCTATGGTAAACATTCTTTTTACTTTATGGCAGGCCATCAACCTCATTGTAAATACTAGGCGGGCGAACCCGCGGGCCCAGCTAGTAAGTAAATATTACCGAATGCTATCATTCCAAATGAATCCGTATTGTCAGCTTTATCGCGTTTTGATATTGGCTCAATCGTTATATTTTTGGTGAAATTGGAACAATTGGATTCTTTTAAGCCGCGTTGACACGATCAGAGCCAGCTCGGACCGAGTGAACTCGGATACTTACTCGGACGCAACTCGGATTGTAGCAACCTCTAATCCGAGCCCACTCGAACGACGGCGTTCGATCTAAGTAGACTCGGACCGTGTTCTACTCATCCGAGCTAGCTCGTATCATCATCATCATCATCAGCTTCATCGAGTCATCGTCGATCATCGAGTTGGAAAACAAAATGGCGGCTAATAACAACAACCAAGAGTCTCACAAAAGAGTCAGAGACAGATGTTTCTTATACGAAGCAGGATCTTCATGTTCAATTTCTCGGAGGAAATTGTAAGATGCTCCCTGTTGTCGGCGGCGTAGAATCCAAGAGCGAGTCCAAATTTTTTGCCTTTTGCGAGATGCCTTATCTCTTTCTCGTCTTAGCTCCTCTATCAGCAAGTCTGCGACAATTCTGATGCCACTTCGCACTAAATCCGTCATTTTTCGATGTTGACTGATAAAAATAATTGGAATAATGACGAAAATGATCCGAGTGAACTATGATAATATAAACAGCTATCCTAGTACACTCTTATGAAGCTACTCCTACGAGTCCACTCGGTCCGAGCTTGGTCCGAGCCGGCTCTGATAGTGTCAACGCGGCTTTACTAAGCGAATCTGAATAATCGAATTCGTTTAGGAAATAATACTCAAGGGGACCTATGTAGTTCATCTATCGTACAAAGTACTTAATAGGTAAGGGTGGCATTCTAAATCGTTGCTTGAAACAAAACTATGTAAAGTAAATACGGTTTGATCCTCCATTATTCCCTAAATAGCTTCTGCCCGCAGCTCTGTATGCATTTTTAGAGATAAATAAATTAGATTAGGAAATAATACTTCCTCCAAGGGGCCTATGTAGTTTATCTATCGTATAAAATACGTACCTAATAGGTAAGGGTGGCATTCTAAATCGTTGTTAGAAACAAAGCAATGTAAAGTAAACACGGTTTGCACTAAATAACTTCTGCCCGCTGCTTTGTACGCATTTTATGCTACGGCTCCACCGGCGGCGTTAGCGTCGACGTTAATGTTATGTCCATTAACGCGTTAATTAAGGCGCTAAAAATGTACCTTGGGTACTCCAAGGTGCATTTTTAGCGTCGTCAAAAAATGAACACGTTAAAACCTTGGCCACATCTGCGTGACGCCAAATTAGCGCGTTAATTAACGTGTTAAGACGCAGGTGGAGCCGTAGCATTAGAGATAAATAAATTAACAGTAAAAAAAACTTTTTTAAAACAAGCTTTTGTTTATATGCGCTAAAAAAATAAAAACAAAAGCTTTTAGAATGACGTCACACAGCTAACGAAACTAAACGTGTACACAAAATTTTATCTCAATCGGTTTAAGATATTTGCTTCAAAATTGAGTTGCAAGATTTCACCCGTACAAACATAGTTGCATATATTCCAAGCTAAATAAAAGCTTTTAAAAAAGCCTGTTATTCTATGTCTAGAACTACATACAAGCAACATTTGAGCCCGATTCGACCAGTAGTTATGGCCTGAACAGGTAAGAAACATCTAAACCTTTGCATCACAATCACACTAATACTATAAATACGAAAGTTTGGATGTATGGATGTTTGTTACCTCTTCACGCTAAAACTACTGAACGGATTGGGCTGAAATTGCATACAGACTATGCTTGGAATAAATCATAGGTTAGGTCCTTTTTATCCCATAAATCAGTTACCATGGGAAAGATGATTCTCCCTTTAATGGTTTCCATGGGAACAACGCGTGCCAAGCCGCGGGCAAAATCGAGTAATATTATAAATGCGGGAGTTTCTATGTTTGTAACCTCTTACGACCAAACTTCAGAACGGATTTGAACAAAAAACTTGAAGCATTGTTGAATCCTTGATTATTCTAATATAATAATCAAGGATTCAACAATGCTTCAAGTTGAATCCTTGTTTATTCTATTATAATAATCAAGGATTCAACAATGAATAGCTTTAAGTTTTTTGTCCCTAGACAGGAATTTCTTATCAATCATTTTAGAAGATTGATTGGCAAAGATTGAAGGATTGTCTGTCAGCGTCAATCCCTCTCGTAATAAAACTCAGCACGCAGTAAAAACTCCTTAGACTAGAAACTAGAAACTTTATCTCAGATCTAGCCAGCGGACGTTACGACGTGACCTAAAATACATCTCTCCAATCCAATTTTCAGTACAAAGAATCGAGTTCTGCTTTTAGAACTATAAACTAAGTCGCGCACTGGGTAGATATTGCTTTCTACCAGTGTTAGTTTAGAAACTAAACTAGTTAATCAATTAATTTATAAAATAAACGTTCGTTCTTGAAGTTTTCGGAGATTTCGAATGATCTTTTTTATCTAAGCCTACATGTAAGAGGAGAATTGTCTGTCATATTTTACTCTACTATTAATTTTATTCTAGGTGTCCATCCAAAATTTCAACTAATCATTGTTGAATCCTTGATTATTATATAAGAATTAATAATCAAGGATTCAGCAATGATTAGCTTTGTTCTTTGTCCCTAGACGGGATTTTCTTAACAATCATAGGAGATTGATTGGCAAAGATTGAAGGATTGTCTGTCAGCACATAATCAAAAAGTCAAACATGCATTTTATAGTAAAAATGTTTCACTCTGTTGAATTTATGGACTTACCAACTGAATTGGGAAGGAAATTGAAGATAATTCTGTCTTTCCGTCCAACTACAACCAGGGTCTCTCCAAGACTAGAGTGAATAGATCACACAAGTAATACGCCACTTTCTTTAAATGTACAACTGCTTCGTGTCCATCCCAAGGTTGTCTAAAAGAGATCGCTCTTAAGCTATAAGGCCGGTCAATGTGCAACTCTGTATCTCTCTTTTCCTGTATTTTTATTTTTGTATTTTCGTGGTGTAATATAGTGTAATGTATTGTATTTTACATCGTCAGCCACATCGTCACTTACTAACGTAAGATTGTGGTCAAACGTAGGTCTATTAACGATTTAAAAAAACTTGGTAGGTTCATATAATAATAATAGTAACAATAATGCTGGACAATCCACACAGCACCATCTAGCCCAAAGTAAGCTACTCAAAGCTTGTGTTATGGGTACTAGATAACTGATCTACTTAATACATTATATATACATAGATAGATTTTTTTTTTATTTTATCCTCAAACAAGGGTGATTATAGCCCCTTGTTTGAGGGAAGCATGTGCAGCAATGAACGTGTTTGCTAATGAGGGAAAGGTAATTATTGTGGAATAAAACGTAGACTATATTTTCCAGACATGAATCACACTCTTGTTTCAAATAAAATATATCATTATAAGATATGGAATATTCTGTGACGTTCTAGGAATTCTGTCTAAAGCGAACATTGCGAATTGAGGGCTTGTGTTTCCTTGATTACTTCAATTAAACTTGCGTAGGTATTTCCAGAAAGTTCTTGTGGGGTGTTGAATAGAACTGTTTCTGACGTATTTTCAGTGTAAGTCATAGTTTATTGCGAAAATGATTATTGATTTACAAAGTTTAACATCTTCAAGACTACAACCAAAATGACGACTGTGAATCTAAATGAAATTTAAAGTTTGAGTTCACAAGATTTTTAAATTGTGCGTGTGGGGTGTGGGGGGGAGGATGAGAACAGAAAATTCGGATAGGTGGATGAAACTGGGTAGGAAATACCTACCCAGTTTCATCAAAGACGAGCTTACCTACTGAAAAATAATTATGATTGTTTAAAAAAAAAACAATTCCTAAATATTTAACGTCTTTTCTGGTTAGTCGATAAGGTTCCGGTATGACATCAGCTCGCTCGGTATACGCGGTACCGAAACCGCCATCTCGGGATCATTCTTTATACAATAGCAAACATTCAAATTGGTCCATAATTGATGGAGTAATCTACGAAATATAAATCTAAAAAATCTAATCTGTCGTTCCCGTTCCACGTCTACGTAAGTGCCGAAAAACGAACACTACATAAACCATCCTTCGTGGATGTAAAGGTAAATGTTGATGATGATGAATCTATGAAAATACGTAAAAAAAAAACATACATAACCCTGAACATAGAACCTCCTCTGATTTTGAAGTGGGTTATCAAAACACATGTCCACTACAAAAAAAAACGATATTATTTTTATGTTCTCTGTAGTTTGGTTTTCTGTTCAAGTGTCAAATATTAATGTGGATTATCTGTAGTGCAAGCACGGAGCGTATTGTCTAGGGTAGAATAGATAAAAATTACGTCACTTTGTCATCGAATGCGTAAATTATTTGAAATTCATTCCTTCATCTTTAATAATGTACGCAATGTATGACGATGCGATGCCATTATTTTCTATTCTACTCTAGAGAACACTCCCCGTGCTTGGCCTCCAGCATTGTGTTAAAATTTGCAAAATTTGCTCAACGGTGCGAAGGCCCAAATGGGGCCTCTGTCAAAAACGCTCAACAATGCGGAGGTCCAGAAGGGGCCGTTCGTCACGCACCCACTTCGCCTGCTGCGCAAAAGCCGCTCGACATGTTATATCAAACAGTAAGAACTAGTGAAGTTCTTTGAGAAGGATTAAATTCAGCATTTACGCGACTTTATTCCTCACTAGAAGGATCAAAGGAATTAAATACAACAAACGCTGCGAAACAAGGAGCTTTTGTTCGCTTGCAAATAAAACTTTGACTTTGACTCGAAACTTTTGCGATTGACTTAGATATTATTAAATTTTGTAGTTGTAGTAATAATTTTACTACATATCTTGTAACAGATGAAAATTCAAAGAAAGATTTGGGAGCAAGCAGCGATTTAGAGCTTAAAAGTTAAATTAAGAACAAAAACTTCAACAATTCAATAAACCAAAGTAAAACCAAAAACAACAATTGAACAAGTAAATTGCAGTAGGTTTTCTGAAATAATGTAAAAGGCAATAAACTTATAAGACGGGCCTGGAACAATCTAATTAGGCAAGTTACGGAATATTTTCGAGATTCAGCGAGTTTTTCCGTGAACTCGCTAACTGGGGCTTATTTTGATAGGATTTGAAATTATTTGAGTGGAAGTTTTCATTATTTCTGACGAATTTTCTTCGTGTCGTGTGTGTAGAGCTTCGAAGGTCAGACCAAAGCATAGTTTTTATACCGTTTTTATACAGTTTAAGGCAGAGTTATCAATTACTGATTATTACCAACGTTCAAACCTACATGGGTACCTAAATCAAAAAGAGCTCTTACTTCTATTACATAGTAGAACTTGTAAAACTTTCGCTATTTGTTAACATAGTACAAATAAAATTACGATAGTTTTTAGCTGTGTGGTGCTGGCTCAGAATTTACACCACCCCAATTCTTGACGCGGGTGTCGTAAGAGGCGACTAAGGGATATCAACCGGGAGCGGGCAGCAGCGCCCCCTGCAGAACAATTCTACCACCGAACTGCGATCCCCAATCCGCATGCCCAGCTTGGGGATTATGGGCACTACCGCCCATGTCATAAAAGCTATTAAGGTGCTTATCAGGGGGAGGCCTGCGTCCCGCAGTAGGCTGATAATTTTTATAGTAAGATAAATATTATTTATAATAATTTGAAATTCAATTACGTTCAATTCTAGTTCTAGCTGTAAAAATAACATGTGGTATGTATTTTCCCTCTCTTCTTTACTGAGCTTGATGCAACCTTGCTTAACCGAACTTCATCAGCCTAATTCATTCGGCAGCTCGAATAGCATGACTAACCAATGCCACGCTAGCTGAAACAACGCTTTGTTTAACGCGAAGGCCTTTCCAATGCCGAGTCACTGGTGGCTTTCCTAATTCACTGGAAACTATACAACATTCAGAAATTTATTGCAAACCCCTAGGTGTAGTTTTGTTAAAATAAAAAATACGTGATGCGTTATTTACTGTATAGTTTATTTAAACCCAGTTTTGAGTGAATCGAACCGAGGAATACTGATTTTCCCTAGACACTTTACCACCCTTTATAACCCCTACGTATAATTTTAAAATGATTAGGTTATGTGTTGTTCTAGAAGTAAAACTATATACATACCAAATTTCATCTAAATCGGTTAAGTAGTTAGGTACTTACGGAGGTAAGTGGTAACAAACATTCATACAAATTTTCGAATTATAATAAAGTTTGTAAGTATGGATGGATGGATGGATGTTTGTTACTCTTTCACGTAAAAACTACTAAACGGATCTGAATGAAATTTGGCACAGAGATAGATATATATTTAATTATATAGTCTGGAATAATACATAGGTTATATTTTATCCCGTAATTCCTACGGGAACGGGAACTACGTGGGTGAAATCGCGAGGCACTGCTAGTATATAATAAAGATATAACCAGCGCAAGAGAGAATCAAACAATGATCGAAATCTCCCCATCCTAGCACCTCATATCACTTCATTCTCCCACACTGTATTACGGAGATGAAGCCTCCATTCACGACGCGTCACACCAACGTGAGTCATTATTAGTCAGGGCCTCCGACAAGCAATTAATCAATTATTTCACTTAATTAGTCGACCCCGCACCGTACCGTGGCTCTAAACGTGTTTAAAGCCCCAGCTTTCCTCTGGCCGTGTATTTATAAGGGATCTGAACGTTATTTTAGGTTTGCAGATTATGAAACTGAGCTTTTGGGATATTTGACTTATTTGATTCGGATTGGAAAGGAATTTTTTGTACCTCTGGTATAATAACGTGATTGATGAAGGTATTTTTAAGTCATATAGCGATAAAGAAAGCTTGCTACGACTTTCAAGGACAAAATTCTTGTAAAGGAATCCTGAAATTCCAGGAAAGTTAAGCATAGAGCATAGAAATATTTTACCTTAGCAAGGTTATGAATACTGTCAACGTTGCTATAAAATTGAAGGTATTTATGTAAGTACATTTCTACCAGTTTTCATATATTTAAAACGGTGAAGCGAAAGACTCATGAGCAAAAATTCTTGTTTATCTACAGCTGTACGCAACTTTGGCATATCTTGTCAAGTATTGGTTTAACTTAACACATGTTTTTAACCCAAATGGTTATCTTTATTAACAAAGAAAATTACATGAAAAATTATTAATACTTGATTGTAATTTTGTTTGTTATTAAAGGAATACTAGTAAAGAATATAAACTAGAAATAAAAACAAATTAGAACTAGTATTTGCAATTTAAACAGTTTAGCTAACTGCAGACTGTTTCCAAGAATCTAGAGGTATCACAACTGACCTATATCAGCACCAATCCAAGTTACTGACAAACATAGGTTAATGTGACTTTAGCTTAACCCAATAAACACTCCGTAAGCTCTCATACCCTCTAATATTGACTTATATAAGTGTTAGTAGCTAAGTATTAACTTATACGCTAACAAAGTTATGCAAGATGTCACACAACTTTGGCCTCTTACCTCTTACCATTAGTTTGTTTGCGCTAGAAGCGAATCTATTGACACACCTATGCTTGTTTATGCTGAGCTGTTATTCCGCTAACTGAAACTTAATGACTTATTCATAGATAGAAGTATATTATGTTTTATTTTCAAGCGACGGAGGAGGTACCCAAGTCGACGCGTATACATATTTTTTTATGTATGACCACATTGACCACGCATAACTTTTTACAGAGTAGTCTGACTTTGAAAATTCTTTTTTTATTGGAAATAATACGCCAAAGGTCGCATTTAAATAAAAAAAATCCAATCCTAAGGGTAGGAAAACAGGGGATGATTGATTGTTCACTCACTGATTGTGATGTTTGACCACGCATAACTTTTTGCAGAGAAATCCGACTTTGATATTTCTTTTTTTATTGGATAGGGTATACCTCGATGTGTCATTAAACTAAATTAGACTCGAATTTTAACTAGATGTCACCACTACAATAATTTGAAGCCGGTTTATCGTTTTTTAAAACACGCCAAATTGTTATTTTTGTAGTGTTAACCCGCACTTTGGGAAACTTCTAAGAATTTATATAATACCCCAAAAATGTACGACCTTGACGGAATTTGTGGCGCAAGAGATAGTGTGTTCCCGTACTAAGTGGAAGGTAGCGGGTTTAAGTCCCGTTGGAGATTTTTGGTTGGGTTGTAAAAGAGGTTGCAAATTTTTGAGGTTCTAAGTATTTAATTTCTTTAAAATATACCTATCTAGGTATATTTCTAATACCCAAATAAAAATAATGAAAAATGACAATCAAATGGTAAGAACATCAGCCTTGCTTGGATTACGTAAGTTTTCTCTTTTTACTTTATCAGCCGTGGTATGGCTGATAAAGTAAAAGGAGATTATCTTACAATACCATAGAGTTCTAAGATGTTGAGGCAAACTCTAGAAAGGACGTCAGGGCGCTATTAATTTGTTTTTGTCTATGGATATATCCTAAGCCTACTGGGTATTTTATTTATATCTATAGAGCTGCAAATTTTATAAACTCGTTACTAAACGTTAAGCTCCCCATTTTTACACTTTGAAGTGTAAAAAGGAAAAAGTAGAATTGCACTCTACCATTTATAGTTAAGAGAAGACTAAAACAGATAATGATAATAGTCAACCAATTAAAACTTCTGGCCTCTCAGGCCATCAAGTAATTGCGTTTTGGGATTGGGTTCCCACAAGTTATGACGTCACAGCCTGCGGTTCAGGAGTTTTGAAGGAAATGCCCTCGAGTCATCTAAGTTATTGGGGAACTATTTAATCTACTATTTTATTGTGGAAGGCAACTGACAACCTGGGGGCCAATTCTCCTAACCAGTCGCTTCACTATGACGATGGTATCTTCGCAGAATAGCCACGAGAATTCTTAGATTAAAGAAATTCCACATATTGTGTGCGGTGATATTTGCAAGGAGATTTAGTGGGTTAACTACGAACCTTATTTGTGTTGGAAGACAACACAAATAAGGTTCGTAGTTAACCCGTTTACATCCGTAATTAATTTGTCAAACTACAATAGTTTTTATAGTACAATTTGCAAGGAGATATTGAAAAAAATGGCATTGGTTTCCGCCTCGACACTTCGATTTGCGTCAAAAATTGCGTCAGAAAGAAACTACACATAGAGGATCTGTAGTTTATTTCATCTTAGGTAGAATACCAAAACCTGCTTATGCAATTTTGCGACGACACCATTGATCTATAAAAACGATTAGTTTAGCAGACTAAGGCACCTAGTAGTTAACAACTACGAACGGCCTAGCCCGGGGATAGTTCTCTATGGTAGAATAGAGAAGAATGACATCACATTGTCATACATTGCGTAAATTATTGAAGTTGAAGGAATGAGTTTTAAATATGTTACGCATTTGATGACGATGTGACGTAAGTTTTCTGTATTCTACCCTAGACAACAATTCCCGTCCTAGGCCTACAGGTAGAGAAATTATGTTGCACGTCAACTTTTGTAACAACATTATGTTTAGTGGGGTATGGTTGAGTGGGTTAAGCTGATGTATATAACATTTGTTGCTTTACGCTATCGAGTACAACTTTGTAGTTATATATTGTCTTTTTGAAAGCCAATAAAGTAATTCTCTTTCTTTCTTTCTAGATGTACATACATATTTAACGAACCATTGTTGGAAATACATTTATTTTACTTATTTTACAACTTTTAATAATTATTAAATCCATCATTGTTTTTAACACTAAAGTCATTTACAACGGGATATTTACCATGATTTGAGTTTTGAGCTTTCCAATATTTCTTCTTCTTTCTTTCTTCTTCTTGGGACAAATGTTTGTACGATCTGCAGATATTTGTTCAGGGTGTTCTGGATGTTTTCTTTTTACAATAAAAAATATCTATCTATGTAGAGTATTGTATTAAGTATACCTGTTATATAGTACCCATAACACAAGCTCTGCTTAGCTTGGGGCTAGATAACGCTGTGTGAATGTAACGCAGTGTGAATTTTCCAGTATTATTTATTTATTATTATTATCCCAACCATCCCCTTTGAGGTAAATAATCGTTCAACGGTTGTTAACAATCCATATGTATGTTTAAGCTTCAAGCCCTACCGTCAAGTTTCGCTGACGACGGATCAAGCCGTGTTTTCTTTATTTTAATTTCGTCCATTGTAATTCGTAATTAAATTACCACTAAAAATTAATGCAAATGATATTCGAGTGGTCTTAAAATAAACAAAGTCGAGCTCGACTTTGTTTATTTTAAGACCACTATTGCACCTAACCTAACTATTATATACTGACCTAAGCTATTGCAGCTGCAATAGCTTCAACAAATAACACACACCTTTGCCCACTAACGAATAATCATTCAACGGTTGATAAAAATCCATATAAATCCCTACCGTCAAGTTTCAACGACGACGGATCAAGCCGTTTTGTTTATTTTAATTTCGTTCTTTGTAATTCGTAATTAAAATACCACTAAAAATTAATGCAAATGATATTCAAGTGGTCTTAAAATAAACAAAGTCGAGCTGCAATAGCTTCAACAAATAACACACACCTTCTTTGCCCACTAACGAAGCACTGCGTCCCACTCCGGCATGTCTCTTCAACGAGAGGCACTAATTGCTGCCGACTCAAAGAAATGGATGACTCCCGGAGTTCAAGTTTTGTTACTTTGGACGAAGAATTCTGTGTGAAATATTATAAAACCAGCAAAAACATTAATTTGTAAGAATAACTTCCTTGTAATCGTCGTTGAGTTGTGCGTCTATAAAGTTAAAGTATAAGTTTATATTATTATATTATTATTATTTATATTCTATAAGTTCGTTCTATAAAAAAATATATATATATATATCTACGTTCTATAAAGTATTCGTGTCTACATACAAGTTCATACTTAGAGCGAGGAGTCAATGAGTCTCTACACTTAGTTTTAATACGATATAGGCAAAACTTACTTGTTATTTAAAACACACAGAGCAGAGCACTATGAACGTAGCTGCTCTAAGACTCTTTTACCTCCTTATTTACTTTTTATATAAAGTAGTACCCACTTATTAGTCCCACTCAATTATTTTCTTATTTTTACCATTGTAATTTAAGATAGAAGTTGTATCCTACTTTGTAAAAACCACTCGAAATTAAATTAAATTTTTATTATGTTTTATTATTATTATTATTTAACCTTGAACTAGTAGCAATAAAAGTAGACCGTCTGGTCGAAACGACGCGTGACCTAAGAGCTGGTGAGTATCTGGCACAGCGCATCAGCATTACAGCGGGGAAATGCAGCCATTCAGCGGGGCAATGTATCTCTTGGGGACGCTTCTGATTAGTATTGATATGGATAAGCTTAGCCAATTCTACATTGTTTGCAACAGTCCAAAGTTAGATCAAATGTTTCAATTGTAAATACTAATTTATGGCGTAGGGTAATAAACGTCCCAAAGTAAAGATGTCAATGGATTATTATCCATTGTCCATTGGTATCAGTGTCAAAAATAATTCTTTTCTATTCTTTAGCTGTAATTTATCTTTGTAAATAAAGATTTATTTACTTTGAACAAGTTGTCTTCGTCCATGTTTAACCTTTTACAAAGTTATTAGGTATGACATTAAAACAATCCACAATACAATTTACACTTAAAGTCATATTTTACTATAAATTACCTATCTAAGAAGTGTTTTTTTGTATTTATGTGTCTAATAATTTGCGTGGTAGTTCATTAAGCATAGTAGGGAGGTATTAATTAATCTGTGGTTCGCCTGCCATAACATTTTCATGGCCCATGACGTAGATGTCCTCCTGCGGCTCAGTGGAATAACGACGTGCCCCTGCAGTTCACTCCGCCGAGGCCGGGCAGTGAATGCGTTAAACACAATCTAAGTACGTAACTTCGAAGTGAGTTACAAATTAGGGTCTACTTCGGAAACGTTGTATTGTTTCTGACATGTTAGAGCCCTTTCCTTCCTTCGTTAACTGAATGAACACCATTCAGTTAACGAAGGAAGGAAATTAGCGTGTATTGAATTAAATTTAGCTGTGTAGTGCGGGCTTAAAATTTGCACCACTGCACCAACTCTTCCCGCGGGTGTCGTAAGAGGCGACTATGGGATATCCACCGGGGGCGGAACAATTTTACCACCGAACTGCGATCTCTAACCCGGCATGCCCAGCGTGGGGATTATGGGCGTTACCCCCATGTGGTAAAAGCCAATAAGGCGCTTATCAGGGGGTTATGGTCCGCTTTTGTAAGCGAGACTTTCTTTTACAAAATGTTGCAGTTTTCGATGTCCACACGTGATATTTTTGTTGATTGCTGTCAAAGATAGATGAATGGATAAATGGTGCATTTTCCACTCAACTATCACCATTGAAAGAAAATGCACAATTTAAGTAAGAAGAAGGTAAGAAGAAGTTTCTAACCATGCAGTAAAACTATAGTGAAAGCTATTATGTAGGGCTATACAGACTATCCGCTAGCGAGTCATAGACATGGAATCTGTCACCAATTCGATTTGAAATTTAAATATAAGTAGTATAGTAAAGTAAGCAGATTTTTAAAAATTTTCTGTTCTGCAAGAAATTAAATTACCAGAAAAGTAGTTTTCCATAAATAATAAAACACTTCCTATGAATCCATGTTTTAACAAATTTAGATCTAGCGCTACTTTTGGAGTAATTAATAATATAATAATTTTAATACTAGAACCTACTATATAGCATACACTATTGTAATATGGGTTCATAGAAAATGGTCTACGATTTGTGGAAAACTTCTTTTCTGTTTCCGTATTCACTATTTTTTTTCTTAAATTTCGAATATTTTTTGTTAATACTAAATAGGGCATATACCAATTGCTTCAGCCAGTTTTTGAAGTTTTGGTTTTATTCAATTTCGACTCTATTTTTATATAATTTCGATAAATATTCTTGTTTTTAACTCGGGAGAGTTCTCATTCACCAAAACAGTCTTTATAACTATTAAATAATGTTGGCACAAAATTCAGCATTATTACTGCTGTACCCCGCGGCTAGAGAAAACGCTCTCTTACTCATAATCACAGGCTATTTATCTAATCTCTGTGCGAAAGCGGCCATTGCCGCTGTAATTATATTTCCATACTATATTATTATTCCGTCGTTCCAGTAAGTAAAATGTCCCGTCGTTTTCTGAGATAAATGCCTTGAACGTTGAAAAGCTGGTAGCGTCTACAGAATAAAGGAGCCGTCGATATTAGTCCATTGGAATTTGAATCTTTTCTTGTTGATGTAAAGATTCACTATGCTACGCGGCGATAATTCAGGATTCTGTGTTGCCTGTTTAAACGTTACAGGAAATCCTGTATTTGAGACTTCACAAGTGTAAGAAAGGTATTCTGTGGCGTAACCCAGATAGGTGCCTATAAATTTTGTAGTCTATAGCTAGTAGGTATCGTTGGTTCCTAAATTAAGACAGGAATCAGTAAACACTATGACATTATTTCAGCCTCCGAAACAGAATTCAAAGCCAGGCGATCAAAGGCAATTTTGCTTTGTCAGCTAAATTAAAGTGACACGACTGCCGATGGTTTAATCGCTCGCATTGATGTCGCTGACAAATTGCTGACAAGGGGAGCAATAATATGCCACGGAGTGTCTCGATTTGTCAGCAGGCTTAGCTGATGGAGCGGAAATTTTTGCGTTGTTCTAAAATTGAAATTGTCGAGCCTTTATTTATGGTTGAACTTGATCAATAGCGTGGCACGAATCAATAGATTGTAGAGTGTACGGGCTTGTATCAATCACGGCTTGAAAGTTTGCGCGGTTATTTCTCGAAGTGAAAGTAAAAAACTTACTAAAAATTACATGTTTCCTTGGCACTATCAGCAGTAGTGTAAAACAAAAAACAAATTAATAATACCTATCAAATGGCATTGTTTAGTCTATGAAATTTGGTTTCATACAAAGTAATAGAAAGTAATAGTGGTTTGCAGGACAGTCTTTTCTCACCTAAGAAAGTTTTCGACAGCTTATACCAACACTAAAAACTCTCTCGCATCTCACTGCTTTTATCAAAATATCCTTTAGGTATTTTGATAAAAGCAGTGAAAGTATAAAATTTGTACAAACATTTTAGTGACAGCAAAATTAAAATGTATTTCCGTAAGATCATTTTCTACTTGGCCAAGACGAAACGAGGTCTAAGCGAGGTGTACAAGTACATAAATGATGCGGCACCGGCGGGAAATGAATGCATAATTAATTAATTGGTTGAATAGCTAGACGTTTATTAACTTCTTTTATTTAATTTTCATTACAAACGGCGTCTTGTGTTAATGAGGAAAACGAAAACTCTTGTCTTGTCTTGGAATATTTTACAATAAATGAGAGTGTTTTTTCTTTAAGAAAGTTTTTTTGGTTCAGACAACTCTACGTAGGTTGAGATAAACCATTCTAAAAATGCACGCCGATTGTATGTCGTGTAGTGGAGACATGCATTTTTCGAATGGTTTATCTCTACCTACTAGGTATATACTTAGGTACATAGACGATTATGAGAGTTAAGTGGAGATAAACCATTCTAAAAATGCACGCCCCCTCCACAAAACGGCATAGGTGACACTTGGCGTGCATTTTTAGAATGGTTTATCTCTACGTTTTTTTTTATTTTAGGCTCCTACCACTCTGGGATATTACTATCGCATACTTACTTACGTACCTACATAATAGAGGTTCGAGTAGGTACCTACATATATCAGTCGTCTGGTAGCCACAGCACATGCACACACTGCTTACTTTGAGGTCTAGTAATGCGGTTTGAAAATGTTCAAAATTATTATTGTTAAGTTATTGCTTAGAGGATTTTCCTAAAGCCTCCTCTGATAGTATTTTTTGGGACCAAAATATGCTTATTTACGGCTATTTATAAGGACAAAATGGTCTCTTCTACTTCTTAGTCGCTAAACTCTTGATAGAGTGGTTGAAGATCGTGGAAGGTGTACTTCACAATCCGGGACCATTCTTCTCGCGCCGCTGCGTACAAAATTGTAACCTCTGTCTATCTAATCTACTGGGTAGATAGTAGATAGGTACGGTAAAAACACTCCAGGCATGTTTACTGGCAGATTTATGGCAAAACTTGCGGACACGGAGCCTCCTTTCGGCATGCAAAGCATTCCAAGAATTTGTGAATTCCCGTCAAAGTCTAGTGAAGTTGGATGGCTGATGGGAAACCACCTTTAATTTAATCTTATCTATACAATGTTAACATAAAATAAGTGGACAATCCAGAAATTGTTATACCTACCTATTTGGCTAAGGTCAACTTCAACTTCTGTCTTAATGGCGCCGCTTGCTTTTCGCCACGATTCTGCCAGCGTCTGTGTAGGAGTGTCATAAACTTCGAACACAGATTATGATCACATTAACGAACCTAGATCTTAATATTTACCATCAAAATGATTTTGCTATTGGCTAAGGTTAAGAGAAAAATAAAAGCGACTTTTGTTCGACTGCAACTATGCCGAGGTTTCATTTTAGAGACAGTCATTTTCGTTGCAATGTCAAAATATTAACGTACATAAACGCACACTGTGTGCAAGCATCCCACTAACTTTGTGTTGCTTTTTTAGGTAAAAATTAATGGTACTATTCAAAGAGTTTTTTGTTTGAATTTAATAAAAAGAAAATTCCATTCTATGTTAAAAACTACAAAAGTGTATGACTCTTTTGACATGGACTCTAGCAGAGTTGTGGCAGCACAGACACAGCGAGCCATGAAATAAGAAGTTGAAGTTGAAACACACACTGAGTTTCATTTTGTAAACTCTTCAGATTCCATTGTAAACGACGAGGAAAATATAACGCTACAATGTAAAAATGTCTCCATTTTAATCTCAGTGACTTCGGCTAAGCTTCAATTTGAAAAGAAACGTTACTTTTCTCACCATTCCCCTATCCTGGTGAGCGAGATAGAAGAATTGAGCTATAATGTTTACTGGTAGAGTGACAGGGACAGTTTTAAACAAACTGAAAATACGTAGACGGAGAAAATGAAAGAAAAATAACGACCTTTGATGCGAGTAATTGTTGGTATCGGCTTTATTAAAGTGGTACGTAACAGGCTTAGAAGCAATGAAGAATATTTAAGTACCTACTAAAATAACTTAAGAGCTTGCGTGATCTTTGATATGTATCAAACACTTCAAATAAAGACCTCATGAACTAGTAAACCTTATGTAAACTAGTAAATAATTATATTCTCTGAAAAATAGGCCGGAAGAAAGAAAAATGCAGCAATAACTAGCAAAAATTCCCTTTAGCCCTAGCTGATCTTTGATAACCAGCTACGAACATGGAATTTTTTTCTTACTTGATATCCAGTTACGAGTACGGAATTTACTTGCCGTTTTCGTAGCCATCATGTTTCGTAGCCAGCTACGAAAGTGGTTTTTTTTATCTCTGTCCATTTTTCAAAACTTTTCATAACTACATAAAAAGTTATGGTGTATGGAAAATTTAAAATAAATAATTTCTGCTTACCGTTTTCACTGACCTCTAAAATAGATTTCATTCCTATTTTATAAGTTCATGCTTTGTATTAATTGCTAAAAAATTACAGAAAAACCTAGTGTTTTGAAACAACAAACTGCACTATCATTTCTCCCAGCATAACCTACAACATTTCCAAAACTAGGCCAACATAAACCGTCACGGTTCTCATTTTTCTCGACCGCTACCTCTTCCAGATTCAGTATTCCAGAATACCCGGCATCAGGTATTCGGAGCGTGTCGACATTGACTGATGGTCCTCATAAAGCTCCGTAATATGCGCTTTTAAACAGGATATTGCAATTTATACGTGGAGCCAGTGCCCTCTGAAATGATGAGTTTTGGTCTGTTTCATGGTTCGATTTTTTTATGCAACGGCTTCCCCTTGTATATTCTTTGCATAGATTAGGCATATGACTTATCTATGTTTTACGTTAGTAAAATCCATGTCTTACGTTGATAACCGAACCGAAAAGCTAATTACATAAAACTCAAACAAATTGTAGTAAAAGAAAGTCGTTAAACGTAACGCCTAACGTGCTACGCCCTTTTAGCAAAGAATAGAATCTGCTATATAATGTTCTCAAGAAGTCAAACTTTTTTTGTCAGTTATTAGCTAGCACCTATAGGTAGACCACACAACTGGCGGATCTCTGTAGAACCATGTCACAGTAACAAACGCCAAAACTGGCGTTTGTTACGGTGTTTGGCGTTTGTTTTCTTATTGTGACAAGGTTCTACAGAGATACGCCATTTGTGTGGTCTACCTATAGCAAGCGCCTGTTAGCATCTACATCTATGCCACCACGTATCAATTTTTATTGTGGTGAGTATTTACTAAGGAATTATTTTTTTGTGCGTCAGGGAGATTTAAGTATCTTTGGAACGTCTAGACCGAGTTTGAACCTACTCAAAAATTATGTCACTATTAACGGAATTTGTATCAAACAAACGGTATGGCCGTGACAGTCGCAACAAAAGAATCGACCCCACCAATTCGGCCGTGGATGTTGTACAAGCTGACTAAGGTAACCTAACAGAGGAAGGGCGGCAGCTTATTTCTTTGTATTTTTACCACCTCTTCTGCACCGCCAAGAGTGTGAATGAGTCACCAATATGCCTGCCAAGAGTGGTGATTATGGCAAAGCCCCTTTGTTTTAGGGAGGCCAGTTCAGCAGTGTACGTACTACATCATCATCATCAGCCTATATTAGTCCATTGCTGGACATAGGCCTCCCCTAATGGGCGCCATAGCACCCTGTCTTCAGCTTGCCGCATCCAGCATCTGTATGCAGTCTTTCGCAAATTTATTCTATAAAATTTATTATACTGTAGTTAACATTCAATCCTACAACAATACAAGTAATCCTGCGTTAGTAGATAGGTTACTAACTACTCGTAACTAATTTTACCTAATACGTCGATTAAATATAAATTATCTAGGTATACAATATTATAAAGAGGAAAGATTTGATTGTTTGTTTGTATTGAATAGGCACCGAAACTACTGGACCGATTTGAAAAATACTTACCATTAGAAGCCCACATTATTCCTGGTGAACAAAGGCTTCTTTTTACCGCGGAAAAATGCTTCATTCCTACGGGAAAACGCGTAATAGGACAACGAGTAGTAAGAATGCAGCTAGTTTTAAATATTATACAAACCATGTAAATACCACGTATGTGTGCTGATGAAATGTAATCATCTTCCGTGTTAAAAGCTAACAAAATAAATAAGCATTACGTTCAATGACGTGACAATCTAATAATAGATATGGACTTGCACAATGCTCTCTAAATACCAGCAAAAGGCCAGGACCCACGGGACCAAGACCTTTTTTACCGTAATTGCTATTTTGTTCGCTGTATTGGCTATTTGAGCTCGAACTACAAAGCTGCACTTTATTTAGAAACACTGGTATTATTTCAAATATATCTACTGTACTAGATGTCTTTACCGGTCTTTGGATGAGAAGGTGTCAAGGCGGGGCGCATAAAAAATTCAATACAAAATGGCGGCCAGATTTCCAGAAATTTCACATTTAATTTATAACGTTTCTTCAATTGCTAGTTTGGGCAGTTAAGTAATATTGTTGTTGATGAGTATTTTATTAAGAACTATCAAAAAAACGTTACCAAAAATCTTTATGTCACCAAAATTGTTCTCACAAGCCAATTTTCCACATTTCGTCTACAAAAAGAACGCAGTTGAGATTGGATTTCCACCTGAATAGAGCAGCGTTTTTAACCCGAAAACTGCCGCCTCGCTTTTATAACCGTAAAAGCGTTCATAAAACGGCTAAGTGGGTGTTTGACCACGCTTGTGTAGCGTAGAGTTAAGAGCTGGTAGGATTCCTCGTAGGTTCGAGATGATTGACAGAGTTTTGCCAATGATGCTCAGAAAGGCAACATCACTGGCAGGACTCTGTCGTTGTTTCTTGGCGGTCTCAGTGTCAAAGTCGAGTATTGTTATAGTGTCCTGATGATGTCTCGTGGAGAGCCGAAACTAGTTGACGACTTACTTTTGATGAGTTTGTTCATTGACGACCTCCGTGGCGCAGTCGGCGAAGGTACGCCTGCGACGCAGGAGGTTGCGGGTTCGATTCCCGTCTCGGAACCAATTTGTGTACGATCTACAGAAATTTGTTCCGTTGGTCTGGGTGTTTTCTATGTATAATAAAAAAAAATATGTATGTATGTAGTGTATTGTATTAAGTTTATCAGTTATCTAGTACCCATAACACAAGCTCTGCTTAGCTTGGGGCTAGATAATGCTGTGTGAATTGTCCAGCATTATTTATTATTATTTATTTATTTATTTATTATTGTGTAGTTGGTGTGGTCTTTTCTTTTGCAAATTGAGTTGTGTTCGTGCTTAAAGTTGGAGGGTAATTTACTTGGCAATTTTATATTGCTTATGTCTGTTGTTTACCTTCTCTGATTGCAAGTGGGAGCAATTTGTGGGACCGCGCCGGTGCGTTTGCTGTTCGCATTCTATTTAAACTATTTAAATGAATAAGTTTCGTCTATTCTTTGTATTGCATGATGCGGATTTAGGTACCCGTGATTATGTAGTTGTATACGCATTGTTAAAAACATACACTGAGCAAAGTGAATGTACCTAATATGAAATGATTCATAGCTGTTTATTGCCGTGGTTACACTACAAATTATGACCGATTTAATAAGTATTTTAAATGTCCATAAATAGATTTCTATTTTATCAAAAAACTGTAAAAGGTGTGTGTAACCTGTTTAGTTATTAAATTCCTTAGTTTGTTAAGTAAATCTAAACTGTGTTTGGAAATTGTGCTTGTATAATGTAATAATGTTAATAAAGAACTTTGAAAAACAAAAACAAAACAAATTTGTGGGAGGGGCGGGTGTTACCGTTAATCCTGCATCTGATATCTGGTCGGTGTTGGTCTGCCGTCCCATTGAGAGTGAGGGAATTGTGACTGCACAATGTACATGTGTTGCGCACACAATTTTGCACCAAATAACGTCCTGCGTATAGGACCGGCCGCCATAGCCGAAATAATTTTAATAATTAATGAATTTTCCTTTGTGGCTAAGTAATTCATATTAATGTAGTCCCCTTAAATATGTCGTGTTGAAAATCGTTAAAACTGTCGTGATCGTTTTTATACTCCTGTGAACAAAACAGGTTGTAAACTTGATAATACAATTTCGCGGACACATCTGGGGAGCTTTAAAACTTATTACGGAGGTCGCAAGTTTGTCCCGGAATTAAAGTTTGATCTTTGAGGGGTTACGTTAGAATTCTTGTGATTCAAAAGCCCGCCTTTTACCCGCGAGGCGTGGGTTATGCTTCTCGAGGAAAAAAGTAAAAAGCGGGGAACCAAGTTGTTTTTTTAGTTTTTGACTGTCGTATTGTATCATTTCAACTATACATATGTATATAGGTATTTTATAAGAGGGTATTATTATATTTGAAGTTTATATGGTGTTAGTAATATTAATGTTACATTTTTCAGCTACAAAAAAAGTTTACCTTATCTCATCTTTTTATTTCTTTAATTTGAAACTTTATAAAATTATTTAATTAGGTAAGTATTTGCAGAAAAACGTTTCCTATTGCTATATTAAACCAAAAAAAGTTTAGTGTGAACCATAAATATTAAACACAAGAACAAAATAAAAAATTTATAAGCCTACCGACAGATTTTCATAAAACATAGCTAAGAACACTTGGGATAAAATTATGTATGACACAAAAATTTCATCCGTTTGGGAGCTACGATACCACAGACAGATACACAGATACACAGACAGACACGTTAAACTTATAACACCTCTCTCTTTTTGCGTCGGAGGTTAATAAAACTGACTGGTGTTACAGGACGTAATGTAACGTGTCACCTGTCACACCGAACGTTCGTGCAGTCAGGCCTAGCACGGGGATTGTTGTCTAGAGTACAATTGAGAAAAACTACGTCACATCGTCATCGAATGCGTAATATGTTTGAAACTCATTTCTTCAACGTCAATAATTTACGCAATGTATGACAATGCGATATCATTCTTCTCTATTCTATCCCCGTGCGAGGTCTACAGTACGGGGAAAGGAGGCGCTCGCAAGGAGCAGTAAAGTGGATTTTTGACGTTTAATACTCGCTGCGAATGGTATTACGCTCCGCAATCCCGGTCAATACTCCCCTTAATAGGAACTTGTTCCATGCCAGAGTCCATAGTAAAGTCAGACAATTCTAACAAAACGTTCTCACAAATCGATTCCCATGTTTAAATTACTGAACCATCGTTTGATCGGTCCCGTTCAGTTTTACCGCGTAGTCGTGCTACAGTGTTACCAACTTGCCAGTGACATACTTGTTTACTAAATTTAATATAACTTGCGAATTTACTGATAAGCCTAAGGACAATAGAATTATACACAATCTGGGCAGAAGAATCAAAAATTAGGAAAATAATTCGGTGCAAGGAAAGTATATGAAAAACAAACACACGACAAAAATGACACTTCCGAGGTTTGTTCGAGGATTAATGACTTTCTTTGAACATTCCTAGTCATATGGTAAACTTGTATAGCATTCTCATTTCAGCAAACTATAATTCAAAAAACTACACTCTCTGGACTGCTCCATTACCAATGTTTTCATTAAAGTTTTGTTTTTATAATCTTATTTTAATTTTATAGTAATTTATTCAAACATAGATAATAATTGTGTTTAAAATAGGTACATAATAGAAATAAAGATCAAAATTAAATTATCAATTTTGTATAATAAATAGATAGGTACTTTACTGTCACTACACACAATAACATCATTACCATACAAGTCACATTTAAAACAAAGTATTTTTTTACCTCCGGTTAAGTCAAATTGTAGGTTTTACCGTGTAGTTTGGAAGGGTGCGGGGGAGGCCTTTGCCCAGCAGTGGGACAAAATAGGCTAAATAAAAAACAATAAAAGAAGTCAAAAATAAAAATAAATAAAAACGGAGAAAAAAACTGCACTAAAATAGTTGCTAATGTGTTGGTATCACAGAGTTCGTAGCACTGTAGCAGTGCTACGCTGCTACGGCGCTACGGTGCTACGGCGTAGGCAATTACCCGTGTTTGTTCGAGCTGACGCGAGCGGTTTGCGTAGACACCTGCTCACAGGAATTTGTTTTAAAACTATTTAAATACAAATTCTATTTTATGAGAAAATAAAGATAAATTTTGAATGAGAGAAAATGGTTCGGTAAAATAAATACGTCGACTTTAACTTTGATATCACATCACACAATATTATAAATGCAAAAGTTTGGATGTTTGGATGGATGTTTGTTACCATTTCACGCCATAGCGGCTAAACCGATCGGTACGGGAATGTGCTAACCAACTACACCACGAAGGCAGGAAGGAAGATGGAAGGCTACCTTTTTATCCCAGAACAGTTCCCATGGGATAGAAATAACCTTTAAACGTTTCCGTAGAACTAACGAGTGCAAAGCGGCGGACAGTAGTTAATGGTAATAGGTATTTTGTGTAAAATTACTTTTCCGTTGGTTTTATTCCTAATTGCGTAAGGATTATTGCACTATTTCATTGCATTTATAACGGCAAATAAACAGCTTATTCGGGGAGACCTATGTAAGTCCTACTATTCGATACATCGATCACAAGGTAGGTTAATCAGCATCATCAGCAGTTTGAACTAAGGAGGTTACTCGTGCCGCGAGCGCGGACCGGGTGCCTACGGAGGTGCATCAGCAGCGATCATTTAAACCGCACTCCACTCATTAACTTCACATTAGTCGTAGCTATATATAATACAGCTATTGTTCCATATACTCGACTTTTATATCATCGTCCCGGGAAAAGCTAACCGCGATTCCTACACCTACAATGATCTGTAGGCCGGTGTTGAAATTTAATTCGTTGCAGAACGCAAAAAAAACAAAAGTAATTAAATTTTACCCGCCACGTATTTTGTACCACCTTAAAAAAGAAAACTAACTTTTATGATAAAGCTAGTAAAACGGCTCCGCTTCTAATTAAATTTCCACAAGAAAGCACCCTCGCGAAGTGCTTTGCTTTAGTATAAGATTTACATATTTAAGCGGTCAAGAAGCTTGTTTTTCTCTATTATTTAGAGTGGGTGTCAAATTGTGATGTACCTATTGTAGGTCTTTGAACTTACAACAAGGATACAAAATACATTTATTTTTCAAAGAGTTCTAATTTGAAATAAAACACTTATAGTTTTTTGTTTCCGACTCTTTAAGTAAATTCTAAGAATTTATAATAATTATTCCAAAAATTTTATACCTAGACGGGACTCGAACTCGCGATCTTTCACTCAATAGCAAACGTGCCACAAGGTACTTGTTATTAATATCAGTTTTTTTTTCACTGCCCTTATTTATTACATTTGTTTACAATAAATGTCTTAGATTCCAGTTACAAAGTTTGCTGTCCAACCAATTTTGGAATAATCTTTTGTAATCTTGATTGTGAATCAACCCGACGACGTTCTAGTCTAAAATCCACGTATCGAAAATAAATTCAAGGAAGACGTATCGATGTAATAATCGAATAGAACAAAACGAGAAAACTTGAAACTCCATCGCCATATTTATCGGCTTCAGTTTCATATTTCTTAAAGCAAAAGTTATTGCATAAATTGATACTGGAAGTTTGAATAAAATCCATTTTACTGCGCCAAGATGCAAACGAAACTTGAAGCAGAGGAAATGAATAGTGCCTGCCTTTAAGCCCCAGAGGATTTTATTCAGTACAAAGCTTTTATTAAGAAACTAGTTTGTACCCGCGGCTTCGCACCCGTTATTTCTGTAGAAACTCTTACGGGTTATTTCTATATCATGAGAACTGATTTATGAGATAACAATTAACTTATGTGTTATTCCAGGTACTACCTAACCTACACCTATGGAAAAGAGTTTAAATATGTTAGCCCTAACATCGGTTACCTTTTTGTTTTTTTTTAATCGGCGTGCATAGTAAATGTTATATATTTGGATAGAAGACACTTAAACAAATAAAAAGTCATGAAGCGTCGGGTTTCTGAGATATTCACAAATGAAAATTAGAAACCAGAAGTTTTAGGACATTATTTTACGGACATTTTTTATTTCTTTTAGTGTCTTCAATCCAAATATTTAAGTTTTATTGTGCGTGGCGATTTTAAAAATAAACAAAATCATAAAGCCACCCTCCATACAAAAATCATCAAATTTCTGCCCAATCCGCTATCTAGTTTTGGCTTGAAGAAGTAACAAACATGCATTCATCTGTTCATCCAAATTTCGCATTTATAACATTAGTTCGTTAACCTTAATCTGATTTCATTTCATTTATTTTCAACTATGAACGCAAAGGAGCACTTATTTATGTAAACAGATTACATGTATGCCTAGTGTCTAAATAATATTAAATTTTAATTAAATCACACATAAAACGACCATCCGACGACCTCCGTGGCGCAGCGGGCGAAGGTCCGCCTGCGACGCAGGAGGTTGCGGGTTCGATTCCCGCCTCGTAACAAATTTGTGTACGATCTGCAGAAATTTGTTCCGTTGGTCTGGGTGTTTTCTATGTATAATAAAAAATATCTATCTATGTAGTGTATTATATTAAGTATATCAGTTATCTAGTACCCATAACACAAGCTTTGAATAGCTTACTTTGGGGCTAGATGGTGCTGTGTGGATTGTCTAGCATTATTTATTTATTATTATTATTATTATAAAAGTAGGTACAAACTTGACTAAATATTCAGCTGTACAGAGGCTACATCATACAGGAACAGTGGAAACAATAAACATGAAAATAAACTAAGTGATTTCAAATTCAATAAGACTCAAATAGTTAAAAAAGTGAAACGAAATTTTGTTAAGCAGGTTGTGGCTGTAAAGAGGCCGATGTCAAACCAAATCACTTGTTTTAAAAAATAATAACAATAAAACATAGGTACTAAAATAGACGAAAACCTACCATAAACCACAATATCCTTACGAAACTTATCAGTGAATGGAAATGTAACAAATAAGCCATGAATACATTGATACGTGCGCTATTTTCTTTTGGCTCTGTGTTATTTCTTTTTCGATTGTGACAAATCCTTTGAGATAACACAGTGATTTAAAAATACTAGCGTCGAGTCCCATGAGTTGAAAAGCTTTTGGAAATACGATGTTTTCGATCTTCATAGATCAAATATTCAAATATTCTTACTGGAGTACCTACAACCTAATTTTATACTTAATCCATAGTTGTTCGGCGTTCGTTCATGTAGGTAATACCAGCTTTGCATCGGAAGGAAATTTAAATAAAAGTCAAAATCTGAAATCAACAGGGTTCTATTTACCTTAGCTAAAACAACGTGACCTCTGTATACCATGGTTTAAAAACAAAACCTTACTCAGACGAGAGATCACATACGTATTTGACTAGGACACGGCTTTCCAAATCGGTCGTTTTCGTACCACTCCCCTTTTTGATTTTACTCACTTACTCTTTTATGCTATTACCCAAAACTGCTTTATTAAAAACGCTTCTGCCCAAGGAGTAGCCAATACATATTATAACAACAAAAAGAACTAAAATTCCAATGGTAAGTAGTTCGAATTTGTTTCATTTCCTTAATTGCAATTTTCATTGTTAATATTCATAAAAATAGATACATAATATATTCCCGATCTAATACTTCTGACCCTAGAGCTGGTCAGTATCTGGCTGGCGCATCAGCATTGCCATACAGCGGGGCAATGCAGCCAGCGTCTTGCGGACGCTTCCGACTGGTATTGATATGGATCAGTTGAGCTACCTGTAAATTGTTTACAACAGTCTGCAGTTAGCTCAATTGTTTCAATTGTAAATACTAGTTCTAATTTATTTCTATTATTTTATTGTAATTTTCTTTGTGAATGTAATTTTCTGCCCAATACTTCAACCCTGCAAAATATTATATTAACTCGATCGGTCTTGCATCTGGGTGTTGTTTTCAAACATCAACACTTTCATCTCTATAATAATTAGTAGGATTATTACCCAATTCTACGAACGAACAACCTCTTTTTCATCTCAATGTGACTTCCTTCAGTACGCCTGCATTTTAATGAGGTCGTAGGGCATCGTTAGTCTACAGAAAACGATTCACCGTATTTCACGATACGATTATTATTATGATACCTACAGCCAACGACTAGGAACTGTGAGGTGATTGGTGATTCAGAAATCAAAAGTTTTTGAAAGACATTCTTGTTTAGAATAATTTGGCGTGTTTTAAAAAACGATAAACCGACTTCAAATTTTCTAGTGGCGACATCTAGTTAAAATTAGTGTCTAAATTAGTTTAATGACACATCGAGGTATACCCATCCAATAAAAAAAGAATTATCAAAATCGGACTACTCTGCAAAAACTTATGCGTGGTCAAATATTAAAATCAGTGAGTGAACAATCAATTATATACCCATATATATAGGTATATATAGATATACCCTATCCAATAAAAAAATAATTAACAAAATCAGACTACTCTGCAAAAACTTATGCGTGGTCAAACATTACAATCAGTGAGTGAACAATCAATCATCTCCTGTTTTCCTACCTTTAGGATTGGATTTTTTTTTCAAATTTAAATCGGATCACCTTCAAGGTATCCTTCCTTTCCCTTCCCAAAAAAAAATATTATCAGAATCAGACTCTTCTGTAAAAGGTTGTGCATGGTCATACATAAAAAAAATATATACGCGTCGACTTGAGTATCTCCTCCGTTTTTCGTTGGTTGAAAGGGCTTCGTATGATTGTTGTAGAGGGCGGATCTTTCGCACCGAGGAGAGAATGTCCTGTCAAGCTATGTAAGGTCTATGCAGGGTCTATGCCATTTTAATTTGTAGATTACCCTACCCTGCTGTGTAAAAAGTATTTTGCTTTTAATTTTTGTCTGAAATTATCAGCCAGCAAAATCCTCTCACATAAAGGCCCGATTTTTAGGTACTTCTTTTACAAAGAACAAACATTTTTTTTTTAATATGGAACTGGAAGCGTCTTCTAGGTGATTTTTGGATAAACATCCCATTATAAACATCATCACATTAGAAACCTATGATGGGTCTTCTTCCTCGGTAGAATGCCTAGGTTCGTATTTGCGTTACGCGTAACAAAAACATAAAAAAGAAGTTGGTTTGGTATTAATGCGAGATCTCTGGAATGTTTAGTTTACTACAAACTGAACTGAAGTTAAACGTAGCTTATTCAATTGAGAATGTCAGTAAGCGAATAAACAGTAACTCGTACTTACACTTTTATATATTTCTTAAAAATCTAAGCCGTCACCAGAAGGCAGAGTGTCTAGAATGCTGCCAGCATTGCCACGTTGAATGGCATTGCTAATTCTTTGACCAAAATAGAAGCCAGCATTCCGATCACCTGTGGATTATTAACATAAGATATATATATACTACTTAGTAGTCATTATTGTATTCTGCACCAATTTAATCGTAAACAAATCGTATCTTATAAAGACCACCTCTTTTACATATTTGTATATAGTAAATACCGATATCGCCCCTAATACCTCGACTCAACGTTCATTATTCTTTGTCGAGATCTCTCAGAGGAAATGGCATCGGAGAATCTGCTACAGATCTTTGAATATTTATCTGTGTCCTTGTTTTGCTCGTTCTTTTCCAATGATTTTAATGTGTTTGTTTTTTTTGTTACAGGTAAGTTTGCTGGGTTCTAGAGTAAGTTCATAGAAACTTAAAAAGACAGTAACTACCTACAAGTACCTAGGTACTACAGGTACCGTAACCGCCTAAAAGAGCTATACTTACAGATGAAGACAAAAAAAACCTGTGTTCACAGAAAACCTCAGAATTTTTTGAACTACATCCCTAAAACTGTCTGTGTGTATTCCATAAACTGCTAAACCCGCAGGACAACAGAAAGCGCTGCACTTTCGATGAGTAGGAACGCTAATTTTGCAATGACTAAATGGTTGTGTCTAGTGTGGTCGATTTTATTCAGACGTTTCTGGTTAGTTAACTTTGTTAGACACCATACTTTTCGCTTTTTAATTTACTTGCGTCCAATTTGTTCAGCGCTTTCTGTTATCTCGCGGGTTTAGCGGTTTTAGGAATGGTGTACTTAAGCGGTTTCTGTGTATTTTGAAGTCTTCATCTGTTCAACTCTTTAAGGCGGTTTCGCTTCCTGGATATAATAATATCCAGAAAGAGAAACCGCCATAAAGAGTAATTTAAATAAAAACGTAGGTTAAAAAAACGTTGACGAGTAAGTAAGTTTATAAGCATTAGGCCAAGTTAAAGAAACAAATTACTTTCTTGCATTTTGTAACTTGGAGATCTTGAAGCATTCAACAAAAACAAAAGACGACCTCAGTGGCGCAGCGGGCGAGAGTCCGCCTGCGACGCAAGAGGTTGCGGGTTCGATTCCCGCCTCGGAACAAATTTGTGTACGATCTGCAGAAATTTGTTCCGTTGTTCTGGGTGTTTTCTATGTATAATAAAAAAAATATCTATCTATGTACATAATGTATTAAATAAATCAGTTATCTAGTAGTACCCATAACACAAGCTTTGAGTAGCTTACTTTGGGGCTAGATGGTACTGTGTGGATTGTCCAGCATTATTTATTTATTTAAAAGAAAATCAAAACAGTTACATTTTTAACGTTCTTAACGTTAATATGGCAATTTTAGTAAGAAAGCCTAAAAAATCGAACATCATCCGTTCAAAATTCAAATCAATCGAAACAAATCGTGATCAAGGTTCATCCACCCATTCCAAATTCAAATCACTTTGATCGAGCATCGTTCAAGCCTGTTCCCACTTCGGCCCTCACACGTTTTAATGGCCACTTTGATTTAATAATCGGATAGTGAAAACATGTTTACCGTACTGAAACTGTGCGAAAACACGTTGCAATTATGTGTTTCATAGTGCTTGGGACGCGAAGCGCGCTAAAGTGTAGGGTTTCATTTATACAGAAATATCATTTATAGAATTAAATGTATCCAGAAATTATTTTTGCTTAGTTATTCAGGTAGGTATACTCGCTTCTGGAATCCTAGATATGTAAACAAAGACATATTGTATGAAAACTTAACAGAAACTGATAACAATAATAGAAAACTAAGAACAGCAAGATTACTACTAAAAACAAGAGCAAACACAATTAAAGCATAATTGCAATCCCGCAGCGAATGAGGTGCAAATAAATTAACTAGTTAAAAAAATGGACGAAAGACAAATAAAATGATGAATAAAAGCTCAGAACCTAAAATTATTTCGAGATTCATCTTTTTTCTTTGATGATGCCTGCCTGCGCACCAATTTTTTCAGTTTCGTCAATCCTTTGCTTGTGAAATATATCTTTATAAACCGAGTATGGGTAGGTACCTACCTACATACTAGAATGGACTAGACATGAATTTCATCACTTTGATCCAGAGACCATGAAAAATTCTTAAAAAAACCTTTAGGCGTCCAAAAAGATTACTTAAAACGGCAAGAGAAGAATATGACGAAAAATTTATTAAGAATTCTTCCATTCAAAACTCTTGGCTATTAAAAAAAGCCTTGAAATCGGGCATCGTGCGAGGAATACGATATTTTCCGGGAGCCAACCCCAGAATCAAAATGGTCACTTCC
Source organism: Eupithecia subumbrata (assembly GCA_949316285.1). Classification (NCBI taxonomy): domain Eukaryota; kingdom Metazoa; phylum Arthropoda; class Insecta; order Lepidoptera; family Geometridae; genus Eupithecia; species Eupithecia subumbrata. The sequence continues at coordinate 9,972,865 of OX438630.1, read as the reverse complement.
GTCACCGAAACAAACCCAATGCAAAAAACATAAACCGAAGTGCAGTGACACCCGTCTCACTGATGCAGTATAGGCCAATTTGGCACCTAGCCAATGGGAACACGCTCTCGATAACTGAATATGCAAGTGGACAGTAGGGTTGTGCGGTGAAAACCAACGTTTTTCACGAAATCGCTTTCGCTGGACTTTTTATACTTTCTCTAGCGTTTTGTTGCACTGTTCTTACTTCATACTAGCAGAGGTGACAATTGTGTAATAAATAAATCAAATAATGCTGGCAATTGTAATTTTAGCCAACATTTTGTACTTTGGGGCTTGAAGATGATCTACTAGCCCCAAAGTACCGGTGATCTTGTGCTGTTTGGCTAAGTACCTTAGCAGGTAAAAATATCAGGTCAGGTGGATTTTCGCTCTTGTTCCACTGAGATAAAGATTCAGAATTAAATGTCTAATATTAGCAACCTACATAAGTTAAAACGGAAATCTAGGGGCGCCCTGCCGCGACACGCTGGCGATACTGGACATGTTCGTGGAAAAATTATAAGTCAAAAAATCTCTAAATAATGCAAATTCACGATGATCAAACATTTCGGCACAGTTTCATGCCTCATGATCACGGAATCCGGATCCCATTGTAAGTTACTTTAGTGTTAATAGCCATGATAGTTTTTAAAGTTACGTACTAAGGTACAAAATCTATGCAGGGTACAAAATGGCTTATTCGAACGACTGTATGCATATATATGCATACAGTCGTTCGACGAAGGCATTTTGACAGGGCAATCGACGCAAGGGACGGGAAGGGGGAGGGACGCTCCCGAGTTGCATACATCACCGCCTTAGTAACTCGGGAGCGTCCCCCCCGACCCGTCCCTTGACCCCCGCACGATTGCCCTGTCAAAACGCCTTCGTCGAACGACTATATGCATATAGGTAGGCTGTGGTACACACATACAAAGGTGTGCTCTCAAATAACATTTTCTATTTCTATTCAAATTATTTTCCACGAGCTTAAAATTTACCCCTAGCTTGCATTTTGCTTAGCAATCCAAGCAACATCAAGCTGCGGTCACATTCGTTGCATCCACCGCCACCCAACCCGGCTGCAACCTAGTTTACCTACATATCATCAAATATTCACACCACAATACGTATATTTCTCTGATCTTATTTCGCAGTCAAAGTTGGAACGGAAACACAAATGCATTTAACTTTTGTACCTACACCTACAGTTTAGCTATAGGGTAAAGTAGGGATAGTTGCCACAAGAGGGAAACGCCTACGTGCTCCAATTGAACGCAATGGATCAATCGAATACGGAGCGGTTGGTTCTCAATGCAAAGTCCTTGGAGATACATTAGTCCTATAACAGAGAACAAACAAGACAAACAAGGAAGTAAATGTTCGCAAGTGAAAAGGTTTTTCAAGCAATACACCATCAAAAAAAATTACACTTCTAAAGCAAAAAACGTTAATATCAATCAAGTATTGATAGGTTAATGCTGTTACCTAAAGGTAAAAGTCTGCCACTTTGTGACCTACTTGACTACGATTATATTTTGTTAGGTTTATGAGCTGGAGCTCGTATTCTGCTTGCGGCTTACGGCTAACTAATCAAGCTGGTAGCTTTTTTTCTTTATATAACTTAAAAAGATTAAATTAAAATAATCACAACCTTTTTTAATGTCGATAGACCTTCGTTTGACCACAATTTCACCCGATACTTTATTTCCCTGCTCTGAGAGAATCACAGTTTCATTCAATTTTATATGATTTTGGTAACATAAAATTGACCTTTTCAGCGCTTTTTGTAAACTTACGAATATAAACGTTGAATCTGAATCACAAAATGCGTCGGATATCCCTACTTTACCCTATTTTCTCCTAGTTCGTAAACTTCATTTGAATCGTATTTTCAGTGAATAGTATTCAAATTGGCTTGCGGTTGACACCTGCGTGTTCCTCTGATTAGAATTGGCTTGTGTTACGAATGAACAGTTTGCCCTGTGAGTTTTGAATTGGAGCGCGGGTTGAAAAACCGGACTTTGGATAGAGGTGTTTTATTTGTAGATCAATTTATACGCCGTCAGAATATTTTACTAGGTACTATGGTTCAGTGTCCCGGAGGCCAAGACACACTGTCTTTGACGTTACCTTAGAGGTCTCTCCAACAGCATAACGTGAGAAGTTACATCTCAGAAGAAGAACAGCCCGCGTCTTATTGACCAGCTCCTAAGTCTCTGCCGTATTTTGCGTGGTACGACTGATTGCCCTACTCTGTTGACCGAAGGAAGCAGGCTCTGCGTCCCACAAAATCGCGCGCGATTCCGCCCAGGCCGTGTACGTCTTTTCGAGCCCCTTCGTGCTCGCACTCTGCATCGTCAGCAGTCTCCCATCATCCGCGCTCAGCGCAATCTCAACGCGCTCATCACCAACCACCCTCAGTTAGATGTGTTTGCGGATGGCTGGGAGAAGATTGAAAGAGTGTGCCTACAGTTTTGTGAGAGCGTATAAAATGTATTTTTTCTAACAATTTTATTACTTTTGATAATGTAAGCATAACGTTTGATGATTTTTACCATTTCTTATTAATTTTTGTTGTGTTTTTAGATTATACTTGTGTGTGTACTGCATATGTATTTTATTGTTTGTTTATGTGAATTATTTTCTAATATTAAGATTGTTTATTTATCCCATGTACTAGACATAACGCTTTAGATAAATTCTGTAATGTTGTAGTCTTGTTTTTTCAATAAATAATAATTAATAATTTGTCTTGGGGACGCTTCCGACTAGTATTGATATGGATCAGTTGAGCTGCCTGTAGATTGTCTGCAGTTAGCTCAATTGTTTCAATTGTATAATAATACTGTTGTAAAATAATACAGTTCTAATTTATTTATATTATGGTTGTAATTTTCTTTGTGAATAAAGGTTTTACTTCAGAAGGAATAAGAGATTGTAATGCTTCAGGGTCAATTACTTTATGGTTGGATTAGAAAAAACAGACTTGAGGAAGGTTCTCACTTAAAATCTGAGCCGATCGGTTTTCAACTCCCTCAGCGTATTCGGTTCGAAACGGTTTATTTTATTTTTCTTAGTTACAAATTTAGTTATAGAAAATTTCGAGATTTTTCCGTAAATCTTAAACTTTAGCTTGCAACATTTTTATCGCTTGTTATGTTTGCATATTTGGGTAAAATCTAGTTCGTAACAACAATGTATCTACCTATTGTATTTTCTTTGATCTTACTCTGTTTTGTGAACTAATAAATAAATAAATAAATAAACGCTTTTCTTTGAAGGAAATATTGCTAGTAGAGTTAAAGTCCGTATAGAAAACAGTAAAAAACCAACATCCGCTGCCGTTGCCTACCTCAACTGCACCCTAAAAGTGAGTATAGACTAGAGCATTTACTTGTAACAGAACACTAAACAATCGTTGATTTTAAATTTACTCGAACCACACTTCGATCATGACGCTCAATGTTTTGCTGCAACCTGATTTTCAACCGACGAAAAACGGTGGAGGTTTTAATTTTTTTTTTATGTATATCACGCATAACTTTTTACAGAGTATTTCGATTTCGAACGATAATTCTTTTTTTTTTAAAAAGGCCAGATGGTCTCATTAAAATTTAAAAAAAAATCCAATCCTAAGGGTAGTATGTATGTTTGACCACGCATTACCTTTTACAGAGTAGTCGGATTTTGATTAGGTATTGGATAGTATAATTTACCTCAATGTGTCATTAAACTAAATTAGAAATCGAATTTTAACTAGATGGTGCCACTAGAAGAATTTGAAATCGGTTTATCGTTTTTTAAAACATGCCATATTTTACAATCCAATGACGTTTGGTGTAACATTTTACCGAGCAAAGGCACGAACGCGGGTAACGGGGGACGGAGGGGCGTGACGTGCGCGGGCCGAGGGAAAATGTACGTAAGTTACAAAGAAATGTTACATGTAAATGCTCACTCACCGTGAGCATTTCGTCGAACACAGCGTCCAGCATTCACAAACACGTTACATTCCATGGAAATGCTTTAGGAAAATGTACATTCGTCTATATTGTATCATTCATAAGAACGTTACATTACATTGAAATGCTTTAGCAACTGCTCTAGTCTATAGGAACTCACTTTTAGCGTAGGATTCTACTAGGCGAGCCAGGTAAAGAACAATATTCAAATGTTTGGGAGTTACTGAACAAGTGACCCTAGGCGGTTTTAATGAACACTAAATTTACTCTTTGAGACATTTACTACATTTAAATACTTACATACACAAATTATATTTTAAAAATTCGCGTTACAAAATATAATTACTAACGGGCTAACTAAAGGTTTCTTCGTCGCTTCTTTACGTTAGTCTACATACCGAAGCGACAGAAATAAAATAAATCACTTTATTTACGTGTACATTTATTATATTTATGGAAATAAAGAGATTTTGATTTTGATTGATTAAAACGTGATGATTACGGAAAAAAGCCCTTGTACAAATTAGAATGAGTTCAAGCATAGTCGAAAAAAATGTTGTGAATCCTCCGCACTTTGCAACTTGGATTTAGTTGAAACAGAACTGTATTAAACTGTATTATGTAGTCAAGCTGTTACTAAGTCTGGAAATGCAACTTAGCTCCAGGAAATAAAGCATTCAATATCCGCTTGGTTGTTTTATTAAACGGCAATAAAGAGAAGGTTTTCACAGTAGATTTATCACTGTAAGCGCCACTGTCCTTAGCGAGCAGATGGTTGATCTTATTTTGTTGCTGTTTTGGGGATGATCAGCATCAAAAAGATACTCGAAACGCTGGAAATAGTCATAGGTACTTGAGACGTTGGGAATAGTCATTATTGAGACGTTGGAAATAGACGCATTTCAAGTAAAACACTGAGAATAACTCAAAAGCTTTATATTTTGACAAAAGTTCGGAAAAGTGTGAAAGTATTTTTTTTTACATGGCAGAAGCTTTTATTCGCAAAGAAAATTGCAATAAAATGATAGAAATAAATTAGAACTAGTATTTACAATAGGAGAAAGTAAATTAGATCCATTAAGTCCACTAAGTAGGTACTGTAGGTATCTCGTCTCGATCTTTCCACATTTTTATTCCATAACATATTTCAAGAGTAGGTTACGTACCTACTCTTGAAATATCATATGGTAGTATGAATAAAATATACGTTTTGGCCATTTCCATGGTTACCTATTAATTATGAGGATAAACTCTATTAACAAAGAAAATGACAATGAAATAATAGAAACAAATTAGCACTAGCAATAAAAATTGAGTTAGCTGTAGACTGTTCAATCAGTTCAACTGTGCAATCAGTCTACAGGTAGCTCAACTGATCCATATCAATACCAGTCGAAGCGTCCCCAAGACGCTGGCTGCATTGCCCCGCTGTATGGCAGTATGTATGAAGTTATTTATTGGTAACAGTTACAAAAAAAGAAAGCATTTTAGCCATCTTCTTAGCAGTCCTGAGTATACTCTCGTTTGTTTCCTGCTTCTCTCATATTTAATGAACATTATCCCAAAAACAACAGCACACATTACCCAAAACAAAATGGACTACATTTTAAGCGGGAAACATTAAACAAAGCATTACGCTCTAAATTACGCAATCAACAAACACTTTGCAGACAATGGACGGTGCAAAGCACAAAATAATGCAAGTGCTGGATAATGAACCTTTTCGACTACAGAATAAAGCATTCCAAATAATTCAGGGAACTGTATAATGTAGGTAAATAAACTAAAAATAACAGTTCAACTTCAACTGCTACCGGGAAAGTTGGTCTAAGGAGCTAAACGGTCAGCAATGGAATTGTAATTGGGTTGTTGAGATTCAGTTGGATTTATGCATAAAATAAACTTAATTTTGAATTTCAGTAGATAATTTAATAACGTTCTGTTTGTGACGTGGTAGAAACGTTTATTGGTAGCCTAGTAAGTATCCTATAACCTGTCAATCTATTTTTAATCAGCCGTAGCGCCTTAGCTTACCCTCTTTATGGCACAAAAAACTTGTAGCAGGTAATCACAGTTAACCTAACGTTGTCCTGGGTCACCTGCCATCTATCTGTCAACATGATTAATAAACGTACGTAGGAATTTGTAACGTATATATCCGACAAATAACCAAAGTTATCGACATAGCTCAAATAGAAAGCAAGCTGAAGTGGCAGTGGGCCGGCCATATCTCTCGAAAAACTGTCAACCGATGGGGTAAACGTGTTCAAGAGTGGATACCACGACGGAAAACGTAGTGTAGGATGCCCTTCGGCAAGGTGAGATGACGACCTTCTAAAGACTGCAGACGGATGCTGGATGCGGCAAACTGAAGACAGGGCGCTATGGCGCTCATTAGGGGAGGCCTATGTTGATGATAATGATGACGTAGAAATATGAGTACTGAGGCATCAACGGGCTGTAGCGGCTGCCGCAGACACACCACCGGGATGTTAATACTGCAGCCGCATCTGTCGTTCCCGTATAGGCCAATTCATCTACGAAAGTGCCGCAAAACGAACACTACATAAACCATCCTTCATTTAAGTAAAGCCAGTAGTGTTGACGATGATGACGTAGGAACACAGAGTGGGTGGTTGGTTCTCAATGCAAAATTTCATGGGTGCAAAACGTTCCCAATTTTAAAGGTAATACTGTTACAAAGCAAAATGTTGTCAAACATCTGCAGTTTTAATGGTAACGTGAGCAAAATGTTCTCAATTTAATCCATCTTCAACTAAAGGTGAGAATTTTGTATAAGTTAATACCTAGAAAATACGGTGCGGTAACCAAAAGCCACGATAAAAATAAACCGAATAGATGTTATTGAATCCTACCACATTTTTACAAACCACATCTGACAAATAGCAGACTACAAACCAAAACTAAACGTCAAGTGCAAGTCGGACTCGCCACCAAGGGGTCATCATGATTCTAGGTCTACGGGATGTACCCTATAGGTTTTAGTCCATGGCAAGAATCAAAAGTAATGGTTTTAGTGAATAAACTACAAAGTTACAAAATTCGGATTTCTTTTTTTTGCCCTTTGAGCTTGGTTCTTAACAAATTTCATGATTCTAGGTCTACGGGAAGTACCCCTGGTTTTGTGTGCATGTGATTCCCTTGGAAATTTCAAAATATTCGAACATAAACGGATGTAACTTTTGATTGCGTTGACTTAGAAGTTATATTTATCTCACGGCTTCAAGAAATTCCGGACTTGAGTATCTGATATTAATTTCAAATTGATACTTTCGCGCGTTCCTGAGAAAAGGGGGTTGACAGACGGACAGACAGACAGACAGACGAATAACAAAGTGATGATGATCCTATAAGGTTTCCTGTTTTCCTTTTGAGGTACGGATCCCTAAAAACCAAACATAACAATTATAAATTTTACGTTTCAAATTCCGTGGCTATTAAAAACCATAGAGCACTCCAGAAAAGCTGCCCTTAACCGGAATGGCCAACGGTTCCCCACAATACAATTTTTGCAGAATAATGGCAATGGCACACTGTCTGTGAATAAATAAGTCGAATGGCGCGCCACTGGCGGATTGCGGCTGCATAATAAAAGCCACCGAGTTGAAAAGCACACGAAATTCGTTTCAGTGTTTTCGAAAATAAATGACGGAATGAGAAGCCACGGGGCGCGGAAATGAACTAATTGACTTTATAGGAGAGATTACTTTTGCACGAGCACAGTTGAAATGGGAACAAGTTTTTTGTCAACGGTTTTGGTTAGTAAAAGCGGTTCAAATTGTTGAAAAAATAAAATCAAGTAGGACCATTTTTAACACACTTAGAAATAGGATAAGGTTCCCTTTTTTGCTATCATACAGAAATGATTCCAAAATTGTTCCATAAAATTTATTTCCGACGGATTTGTATTTTTCTCGCAAAACTTAAAAAACAGTGAAATTATTAAGGACTTTGAAGTTAACTTATAGTTTTTTCAAAAAATTCTAAATATCAAAACCATAACATTGGACTTACAACATTTTTTTACATCTTTATTTAAAAAGCTTAGTCACAATTTAAAGAGCTTAATCACGACTAACATTATAAAGTATCAGATATGTTGTTTGAAAAATGTGCCTGCGTGATTTCCTAACTCATGGTCATGATAAAATTATCGTAGCACGTACAAAAGTGCTACGAAGCTACGAAACTTCGTAGACCCTGTCGTAGCACTGCTACGCAAACAATTTAGTCCAAAATTTCTATAGCTACTTTTTCAGCTCCACATAAGCACTGAACACATATCTCATCTCTAACCAATATTCAAAGCTTCATAAAACTACCATCGGAATAGAGAGCCGAAGGACCTTACTCTAGTCTCCAGTAGTTTCTTTTGGATAACTGCCTGGTTCGAATCCTGGGTCGAGCCGATAGTTGTTGTTGGCATTTTTCTAGCAAGAAAAATCACAGTAGCAGCCCGGAGTCAGGAAGTTGGCGGTGTAACACCCCCGTGCCTAGGTCCCCCGGTCGTGTCGGTCTGTCATCCCATCGGATTATGAGGGTGAAGGTATAGAGAGTGCACCTGTGTTTGCGAACACACTTGTGCACTTTAATATGTCCTGCGAACAAGGCTGTCTCTTGTTCTAGGAGCATATCATTACTACCATCGTATTAATAAAAAAAAATCGTTATATTTTTGCCTCTACATAAGCACAGAGCCCTGTAGCTCATCTCTGCGGCTGACCCGAATACAATTGATGCAAAATAATGGACCACTCGCGGTGGATAAGCGGCCGTCACTCCGCACGATCCGACCGGCGCGCGTGGTTTGTGGTTATCACCGTCGTATAGCCTTTATATCTATAGGTACATATAAAGGTGGTCCCTCACCAGGACCATTTGCCTGTAATGTATAACAATCCAACAAGATTCTTTCAAGTGTTTAGGAGCCCTGTAAGGTCTAAAGGAAATTAAGTACATTTTTTCGTTCTGATTTTGAGCATGCGACATAATGTACCAATCAGTTGTTTTTTGTACAATGTTAGACGAACTGCTGAGCACGGAATTACATTACAAATCGTATCAAGGGACGAAACAACGACAGACGACGTTGTGGGTTCGATTCCCGCCTCGGGACAAATGTTTGTACGATCTGCAGATATTTGTTCAGCGTACTGGATGATTTTCTATATATAGTAAAAAATAACTATCCATGTAGTGTATTCTATTATGTAAATCAGTTATCTAGTACTCATAACACAAGCTCTGCTTAGCTTGGGGATAGATAATGCCGTGTGAATTGTCCAGCATTATTTATATTTTTATTATTACATTATTATTATTATGACACATTGTATAATTACGGTTTATGTACCAGGTCATGGTGTAGCAGCTTTAGAAGATGTGATGAAGGGTGAAGTTGATTTTAAATTATTTACTGTCACATTAGTCTTATTATCATCAAAAAATTTAATAAGTGTATATAAACATTTTGAAGTAGGATATTTTTTAGTAGTTTATTAAAATCAATGTCGAATTTATATCTTTTAAATCGTCAGGTATCTTATAGTAAATTTATGCCGCCATTTTATTTGAGCATGTGTTATGAATATTTAGTTTTTAGTCAGGTATTACAAGTTCATTATTTTCTGTCTGTTTACGTATCATCTAGTCTAGGTATATCAATTACATTACAGACGAATGCTCCCCAGTGAGTGACCGCCTTAAGGCATAGATACCTACAATACAATGTAGGTATACAAAAGCTATCGCCACATTTCGTTGCAGAAACACTAACTGTAAAACTATAATGCATAAAGTATAAATTGCACTGGCTGTAATTTCACAATGTCACGGTATAAAGTTCGCCACAGTTTGGTATTGGCGTGAATTGTGGCTGGGGTCAGCTGATGAATGTAAAGTTTATTTTCATTCATAGGCAGTTTTATTTTCACAGCATTTTACTAACATCTGTGGTTTGTATGATAGCTTTTGCATCCTTTTTTTTGGTTTTTCCGCCTTTTGGCCTCTGATATGGATCGGAGATAGCTTCGAGAGATCGGATGGTAGCTTTTGCATGATAGCTTTTTCTGTGTGTTTTAAACATCTCTAATGCGAACACCAATCTTTTTGCCAAGCGTGGTTATTATGCCAAAACCAGCAAAGGTTTTGGCATAATCACCACCATTTGGAAGAAGTAAAAAAGCTGTGGAGGATACATTATTACGACTGAAATTTTTTGCTCACTGATTATTGATTTCTTTGCTTATTGACATTTGTATATAATTATATTGCTTATTGTTTTATTGATATTTTATTATTTTTGCTTTATGACATTTGTATTTAATAATTTACCTGGTTGATTTACATTTTTAAATTAATTACCTATTTAGATGACTACTCTATTGTATTAGGTCTGACCTGTAATAATAGATGTAATGTTTTAAATAAAATACAAAATATACCTACTTGGCCAGTGATTGGTAGGCTTATCATCATCCCAGCAGCAATAAACTTTAATATTTTTCTCTTGGGTTGAAGAGCAATAGCGAATCTTTCTCGAAACCAGACAATAAATCGAAATGCGGCAGCGTGTTGCGGACACTAATGCAGCCATTATTTTGGTCTTTCTGCTGACAATTCGTGTGATTCCGGGCTATTTCTTAGGAAATATTTTTAATTCATTCGGTTTATAAAAATACTTTTTGACCCCCGAATATTCAAACTTCAATTCACAATTTTTTGACAGTTTTCTATAAAAATCTGTCAAAAATTCGTCTTTATATCGTTTGAACGTTTGAGATATCGGGGAAAAGTAATATTAATGTTGATCAGTTATTGACTTTAACAAATAGTATTAAGCAAATCAAACAAGTACCTTACCATTTTGAAAATACTTCTGTCACAAATTCACACTAGTTCTTTTTTTTTCGATCCCAAACTCTTTTTGATAAAAGCAGACTGGATCAATTTCAAAACGACTTTTAAAACATTAACATTATTTTATTATTTACTTGTTTAAGAGCTTATTTCGTAATGATATAAAGAAAGATATAAAAGCTATATATTGAATAAATTTTAGGTATGATCGCGTGAGGTAATTCTACGATTCTGGCAAACCAATTCTACCCAATTGTGTACCGATCGCATAAATATAAAAGGATTCGTTGTTGTTATTATCAACCGATTTCGATGAATTTAAACTCGATTCGTGGCGCTTTTCCGCCCGAACCAATATTTTTGGCGGAAAAAATGGAGCAAATAAAATTTTGATGCGTTTAAAAAGCACTCTGCATCCGCAATAGTATTATTTTTGAATTCTCAATGTCGCCGTGATATTTCGGAGCTTTCACAATTTTCCACGCTGTTTCGGTATTCTACTTTAGTTGCCATCTTAGCTTCGGCTTTAATTCGGTTCTGTGGAATAAAGGTAATTTTATCTCTGCCCTGTCTGTCATAGTACAGCAGAGAAATGGTAAAATACGTGATTTCATTCGAATTTTTAAGGTATTTTATCAAAATACAAAATCAATCTGTTTATTGTTTGCAACAGTTTGCAGTTAGCTCAATTGTTCCTTCCTGTCAGAATAAGCCTAACAGTTTTGCTCACCTACGGCAATTTGATCTTGGTATCGCACTAGATTTGATTTTACCATTTCCCTGCGATTTACCATCTTTTTATAAATATTCACGGGTGTTTATCGCTTTTATTTACCCTTTTCCCCAACGTTTCAACAGGTTTACGCTCTTGAACTACATAAACCGCAAGTTATCTGTAATGAAAGGCATTACTACTTGTATGAATGGTTCGGTTAGCGATTTAAATTAAGAAATATCCTAATTTCAATCGAGAAGACGTTTTCAGACTCGCTGCCTCGTGGAATCCAGTTATAGCTAAGTGTACTTGTTTGAACCAGTTTCTCAATGCGTCGTGGACTCGGTTAGTGTTGTGTGGCATGAGTGTGCATGGACATTCCTATTTCCGAAGAACAAGTGAGGGTAGTTGCAAAAAATGCTGTCCCCGCTTCGCAGAGTCGGGGTAGTTGAAGTACTCCAGTCATCCCGTGACCACGACAGAGTGTAAACATGTTGAAACTTCGGGAAAAAAGGTAAATAACGCCGTGAATATAGATAACAATGAGTTCTGATCACGTAATTTAAAAAAAAAGATAGATCAAGGTAAGAAACCCATACCTAAACCTGGGTCTCTTCAAGACATGAGTGAATAGAATAGTCTTCTAGACCTCATGATACATCGTAGGCCACATCGTCACTTTCCATGGTCAGGTTAAGTCCAAACTAAGGTTTATTAACGAAAAAAACCTACATATTCTCACAGCTGACTGTACACTTCGCCCTGAAAATCGTGGGCAGTAAGTAGAATAGAGTCTGACATATTTCTTTCTGCCGGCCGCACTTCACGAGCCGCTTATCTGCCTCATCAAGAAGCCTACGTAACGGTCTCACTGCTCATTTACAACGTCTTGTTTTGTTGTTTTTCATCTTTACCCCAAATCTTGTAGGTGGTTGCTCCAACTTTGATTGAGTTGGTTTGATCTTTGATATGAAAGAGATGGAACCATTTCCAATCGCGATTTAATATCGATATAAGAAATCATACAAATTTCAGAAATTTATTGCACTCCCCTAGGGGTAGTTTTGTAGAAATAAAAATACGTGGCTCAATATTTATTTTATAGTTTATTTATACCGATTTTTGAGCGAATCGAACCAAGGGATAAAAAAAATCCATAGAAACTTTACAACCCTTTTTAAGCCCCTCAAGGTTAATTTATGAAAATTAGATCTATCTGATATTCTAAGACCTAAACTATCTACATACCAAATTTCATCTAAATCGGTTAAGTAGTTACGGAGAAACGTGGTAACATTCACACAATCGTTCGCATATATAATATTATTAGTAAGATTAGTAGGAAGTAGGATAAGAGGTTGTCTTCTTTAGTTTTAAAAGGTTACATCCCAGTTTGCCTGGTAACTAATTTTATTTTTTTCCTAGTTAACTAACTGCATTTACGATTAATATCTCACAACCAACTTTCAAAAACGCACCAAATATGTAGGTTATCAAAAGCTGGCACGATGCCTTACATATCATTAGTTTAATTTAATTAATGTTAAGTTTAGTTTAATTAATGGTCATGATTGAGCATAATCCAGTACTCACAGGTAGGTAATTGTATTAAATTTTAGTGATATGGACCTGGGCCCTAATTCTGATAAACTAGCGCTTGAGAGATCATTTATTCATTAAAAAATCCTAACATAACTTAGTTAGTGCCTTAAAGCCATAGGTTTTGTCTAAGCGCTGAGTTCTCATCTAATTTATGGCATAAATTACGTCACAGACCTCGTAGAATATTATTTATTTATTGACCCACCAACGACAGATACCTACCTACCCCATAAATTACAAAAAACAGGAAGAATAAGTTCTTAAAGGTTAAAGTTCCCTCAATATCATAGGTGGCTACAAATTACACAAAAAAACTTATATGAAAGAAAATCCACATAGTGTGTGCGGTACATACACATAAGAGTGAGTCCGATTTTTTTTTTCTAAGCAAACTTGATATCATAATGAAAAAACTACCTCTATGTGTTAAACAATCCAGTCCAATCGTATATCAGTAACAAACTGGATATTCTAAAACATCAATCAGGTTTCAACCTATGTACATTATAATCACATTACAAACGTTGTAAAATCGACCTTAAATGCAATATCATCCGTGTAATGACGACGTAAAACAGGTTGTTATGTTCTTAAAGCTCACTTTGGAACAGTTCAACTTCGGTGGCGTTTTTCGAGATTTTTTTCAAGTCTTTGCTCTTAGATGAGGGCACTTATGTTCCCCTCTTTATAATAATAGACCCATTGTTAAAGAAAACCCAGAGAATGCTTAGGATATAAATAGTATCACGTCTGTAGATACTGCCTACGCATTTTAGCTTTCATCTTCAAGTTTTTTATACTAACACTAGCTGACCCGCCGCGATTACATTCGCTTGGACTTTAGTAATACTAATACCCCAAGTCATTTTGTTTTCCATGTAAACTATCAACGCCAAAGTTTTACAGCCAATCCTTTATAATTTTAAAGTTACTCGTATTATGAGAAAACCTATAAATCCCATTTCATCCTTCTAAGAATGCTTGTTTAAAAAATTACTTTTGCGATTACGACCCCTATATTAACTACCTTAGTTAGTTACGAATTTCCAAAAATCCGTTCTTTGTGGGTGCCTACGTCCTGAAAGGAACCTCCATGCAAAATTTCAGCTTCATAGCTCTTGTAGTTTCAGAGATCTCTTCGTGAGTCAAGTTTTCCCTTCTCTTTTATTTAAATAGATTATTATTATAAAGAGTTTTTGTTGATTGGTTACGAGTAGATGGTAACCTCCGGACCTGCTGGTCAGATTTTAAGCATGCCTTTACTAACAGAAATCTACATTAGTACTGACTGAATTGGGCTATGTTTTATCCAGCTACTACGCGAGTAAAGCCGTGAGCCGTGGTTAGTCAAATAGATAGGTGGAGTCTGAGAACAAATCTGAGTGTTTCTACTGTCCATGAAGTTAAGTCTGAAAAGTTCCAAATAATACTGAAATATGTAGAAAGGTAGCTTGACTTTATGATTCTTTATTCCTTATTTCATATCCATATCGTTATCAGCGGAGTGTGGTCTACCACACTCCGCTGCTAGAAATAGACCTCCATAAAGACCATTAGGACCAATAGGTATTTAGCTTGTCGCATCAAGCATCTTCACACAGTATAAAACAAAGTCGCCCCCGCTGTCTCTCTGTCTGTCCCTATAATATATATAATAATATAATCTATAATCCTTAAGTATGTATTAGATCTTTAAAACTACGCAACGGGTTTTGATGCGGTTTTATTTAATAGACAGAGTGATTTAAGAGAAAGGTTTATTTGTATAATACATGAATAATATGGTAGAGAAACACTGATAGTTTTAGAGGTTTCTAATGTGATGTCGTAAATAAACACATTTTTTTGCGCGTACATTGCAAACGTTGGCTAAACTCTACGACATAGATCAATATAATGTACTGCAGCATTGTACACCTTAAATACGTCTACAAAAAAATTCGCGATGGTATAATATGTCTATCTCTTAGGGATAACCCAAAATAACCATTTTTTATCCTTTACTTTTACGAGAAATAATGGTTTAATTACGAAACGATTAGTTGCAAAATAGCATTAATCCTTATCTAATTAAGTACCTTAAATACATTGTGCATTCAATATAAATCACCCTTTACAGCATGTAAAAATATGAAGATTTTCGAAGAAATTACAGATTTGAAATGCAGGGACATAGCGGATGCGGGGCGCTACCGGCCGGGGGGCCGATTCTGTAGTATATTTAGTATCAGCATTGCACCCGTGCGAAGCCGGGGCGGGTCGCTAGTCTGTTATAGTCAGTCTATTTCATCCTATAAACATAAATAATCGCTTAGCTTTCCCTTTGCAATACTAACAAGGCGCTAGTTTTCCTCAAGTATCATTGTTCATAACGCTTTAACGTTTCAAACGGGCTATTATTAACACTACGAATAACATAATACTCCCCTATGAGCCATTATATGTTACTGCAGAATTGAGTGAATATAAACGGGTATTGTATGGCAGAGTAAGTTTACTTCATTTCTTGGAAAACCATTCTCTAAGAACTAGTTTCGCCTGCTTTACCGTCATCTGTTTTACCTACTCATGGATAAAAAGAAGCGTTGTTTTTCCAAGTTCAGAGCTAAACATAATTACAGGCTGATCCGTTCTGTAGCTATCTCGTAAACCTAATATCCTTAACACTGTGGGTGCCGATTTCGCACATGGCAAAGTAAGAAAGCGGTTTGTCGCGGCGGCAGCGTGTACTTTAGGGTCGCACGACGAGCCTGGGCATAGACTGCCCAGGCAAGGCTTGGTAGGCCAGCAGAGGCCGCATTTTTGTGATTTTTAAAACCATCTGAGACTTAGAAAATAGTGTTAACAATTTTGAAAAAAAGATATAATATATTACTTCAGAATCTAGTCTAGTCAAAGTCGCATTCAGTTATTAAATCTAATGAACTTCACTCGAAAGAAAAAAATCCTAAAGTTACCCCCTTTTCTAATGTTTTTTCAATACTATGACTAGCGAACTACTGATATCACACTTTTTTTTGTACTCAACTAAACAAAAACTTCTAAACAAATTCGCAGAGTTTGACTTGATAAAATGATTTCCTTAATCACCATGTTTAAATAACTACAAAAAACACGAGCGCGGCGGCTAGGCATTCGAGCGATTTCCCTTACGCCTGCTGCTGCGGGAATACCTGGCCTTAAATACTTTTTTTGTAAACCTATACGCTAACCCCGTGACACAAACGCACAACGAATTAGTGCCTTTTGAAAATTTTCTATCCCTATTTTCCCGTCACGCTGCGATATAAACTTAAAATTTCGTAGCAAGTACGGCGCTCAAAAACTTTCTGTTTTTAAATTAGTCCTCGTGCACATATCTCGTGCATACTCAACATAAACGTAAAGCACCACTCCCTCAAGTCCAATGCTGTGAAAACTGTTGATTTTTCGCTCCCTGGGCGAAAGTGCTGTGCAAACTGAATGAAAACGCAACGCGACCGCGTTAACAAAGTACTGCTCACGCGACATCACGTGAGACCTCCCCCTTCGTCAACAGGAAGCCTATTTGGGTATGAGTGAAGCGTTTCTAACACTTAGTTCGACGATATCTCAAAAGTATAAGCATTGGAAAATTGCCGTTTTTCGCTTTGTAGCCTAGTTTCTACAAGCTTTTTGTTACTAATTCTCCGACCATCCTAAAACCCCCAAGCTGAAAATCACGCAAATCGGCCATTATTTTAATATAAGTATGTTTATTATAAGTATATGTACATACATATATACAATAGGCACATATCTATTGTAGATTTGTACACTTCCTCTACCTATTGCATCGCCTCTATTATAACTCTAAGGTTAGCTGGAAGAAAACTCTTTTTCAGGGTTAAGCTCGCCTATGTACATATCCTATTATATAAGTTCATTATTTGTATTGATTGTGTACAATAAAGAATTAAAGATGTACTTAATAAACCACGAAAGGATCTCTTTCAAATATTATATATAAGCGATAGAATCATTAAAATCTGTCCGTCAATACAGTGGATGGAGTAAGCGATGAACTTACAAAAAACATAGTCCTTTTTTTTTAAGTCGTTGTAAAAATGGAGAAACGGAAAAAGCCATTGTAAGTAATTGCTTTTAAAAGAATTACGTAGTTATTGGTTTTCCGGTTCCCTAAACCACTTGGGACTTCTAAATCGCTGAAAGTTCTAGTCGCTTCCGCAAGTATCCAGTGCTCAGCCTACCATTTAATTCAGTCGCAAAATGGCTGCAGTGAAAGTTCAAACACAGAAAGGCATGTTTCAGCTTTTTATTTTCTACACGTACTCGTTGAAAATTCATTTCGTACAATATACGCTTAAAACATTCACGTTTTATGAAATGTAGCCCATAGTAACTCTCAAGCGAAGTAGGTAGTTTAAGCGGTACGGTAGTTTAAACTGAATTCAAACGTAATTTCATTTGAATTTTAACAGCTACGTTTTAGAAATATGAGCTTGTCCACCGCTGAAAATACCTCACCCAAACATGGAAGATTTTTGTCATTATATAAATCTATCTATGTAGTGTATTGTATTAAGTATATCAGTTATCTAGTACCCATAACACCAGCTCTGCTTAGATTGGGGCTAGATAACGCTGAGTGAATTGTCCAGCATTATTTATTATTTTTACACACATATCATTTATTCTTCAATCTCGTTTATAAAAACCATTTTTTACTAAATAAAATAAAATGTTATAAAACTATTCTACAGTTAAAAATATATCAAAACGGTGAATCACCGGCCGCGAAGCTAGGCTCAAGCGGCCGGTGACTAGGGCTGCAGCGAGAGGAACTATTATTATAAAAATTATTATTATTATCACCACGCTCGGCAGGGGGATTGGTAATATCTGTGGAGGTGTCAAAAGTGTACAGAAAGAAGGTGCTGCCTTCTCCTATAAGGTTTCCTTAGTCAGTTCTTACGACATCCACATGCTAACTGGAGAGGACGATTCTTAAACCGTCAGGGCCAAATGAGAATCTAAAACACTTTTCCAGTTTTACATTATCAGGCTAGTAGACAAACTGTACTTACCATGAAGGAAACACGTAAATCAGCCAACATTTAGGGCAAGGTTATCGAAATCAACGCGGATTGGCTGAAACCAAACGAGGGTAGTGTCACCTGTAGGCCAGTACTGTCGCAGGGAAACGTGCTTTTGCAAACTTTAGAGTAATTCTTGAACTGTTTTAGTGTCCTATTTTCCTGAGAACCTTGAGATAGGGTTTAGGTAGGTATAGTTGACGCCATTTTAGGTATTTGAAAGGACATGTTTTTAGAGAGCAACAAATATTTACAGAAATTCAAATAAAACTTAATTGATACTATCGTCATTGAAAGGCAGTGTGTCCAGAACGCTGGATATGCTTTAAAGTAAAAACCAGCCTGCAACTGTCACCTTTGGATAGTTTATGTAGAGAGTTTATGTAGGTGTGATATGATTTATATTAGTTCTATTAGATCAAATCATTTTTATTTTTTCCTATTAGTTTAGAAGATAATCAAGGCAACTTGAAGCAGTAGGTAGCACCGATTTGTAAAGACATAACTTCAGTCGAAAAATTCTTCATATATAAGAATATTTCAACTTTTGAGAAGTACTATCTTCGTTTGGACATAGAAGATACCGTGTGAATTGTCCACCATTATTTATTGTGCTAAAAAAAGGTCACAATTGAACTAAAATTTTGTTTATCACTTTTCCTGGCAGCTGTCCTTATTGCCAAAAGGTTTCTTTAGAAAGGTTGGATGAATAGGTTCCTGTTTCTATACTCTATTTGTTTACCATTGATTTATTTGAGGGTCAGATCGGCTCGCCGATTGTGGTTGTTCCAACAGCTACTATTTTGAATGCTTTATTTTAAAGAATAAAAGCGTGGCTTTACTGTTAAACTGATTTTGGATAGGGGTTTCATGAGATTCGTATCAGTTTATAGATATTTTATGCGGTACGAAACGAATTCACGAAATATCCTACCAATATTGGCGAAAGTTTGTACCGTTTTATCGTTAAAACTTTTAAATCCATCATGGTTATTAACACTAAAGTCATTTAAATATTTATTGTTAATTGGGGAGGCCCATTGTTGTGGGACGCTACATGCGTCGACACACTTGCGCCTTCCCATCTTCCGAGGACATCCGTGAGGGCTAGAGGTGGTCGTTTTTACTAACATCGTTGTTGACCAACGATGTCAGTGTACGATGTTCCCATCGGATGGCGAATAGGTGAACAACGGATGCCTGCGACAACGAGATGCCGAACCGAGTAATGCCGATCGCCACCGACAACAAACGAACGTCACACCGAGACATCGGAATAGCGGGGAGGTTAGTGGCGCGGCATCGGATGGCGAACAACGAAGTCAGCCGAGTAATGCCGATTGCCAAACCTAAGCAACGAACATCCATCCATACCTCACCGCCCGCATGCCTGCGTGTGTGTGAGCGAGAGGATGCTAGAACATGGAACTGAACGTTGTATTATAACTAACTAGATATGGCATGAACCATGTACCAATGTTATTTATTATTAAAAAAATACGATATCATTTTTTTTTATCAAATGTCTCGTTTTAATATAAGTATTATGGTTTTTAGATTTACCCTACTACTGGGAACCAAGTTAGATATTGAATTATTTTTATTTGTTCAAATTCCGTATTTTAGGACCTACCCGTCTAAAACGCTCATGTCACTTCCAGTAAGTTTCATATGCTCGTTATTCTTGTCGTTTGTTTGGATTTTTTCATTACCTACGCAAATTACGATGATGTGCGCACCGCAACGCGGCCGACATCGTTGGCGGCAACATCGACACCCTAGTGTCAGTGTTGTGTTAGCAACCCGGCCGACATCGTTGGCGGCAACATCGACACCCTAGTGTCAGTGTTGTGTTAGCAACCCGGCCGACATCGTTGGCGGCAACATCGTTGTTCACAACGGATGCCATTCTGACAAAAACGATGCGCATCGTTGTGGAAATTCAACGACAACGCCCATCTCTAGTGAGGGCAGGCGCGGCGGCAGATTTGGCCGAAGATCTCAAGAGGCGCAAATATGCAGGTCTCGACAAAGCCTACACATTTGCTCCTCTTGGAGTCGAGACCCTAGGTCCGTGGGGTACCGAGGCTCTTCGGGTTTTCAAAAAATTATCTGAGCGTCTGGTCGAAGCGACGCGTGACCCGAGAGCTGGTCAGTATCTGGCACAGCGCATCAGCATTGCCATACAGCGGGGCAATGCAGTCTTGGGGACGCTTCCGACTGGTATTGATATGGATCAGTTGAGCTACCTGTAGATTGTTTGCAACAGTCTGCAGTTGGCTCAATTGTTTCAATTGTAAATACTAATTATATTATAATTTTCTTTGTGAATAAAGGCTTCTGCCTTTTAAATATTGGAAAGCTCAAAACTCAAATCATGGTAAATATCCCGTTATTCCACCACTAGCGTTTTATCGTTGCTTGTGAAGATTTTTGGCCAAAGTAAACGCCAAAACAACTGAATGGATCGGGCTGAAATTTTACACACATAAAGATCTAGACCTAGAATAACATACCAGGCTACGCTAATTATTCTAAAAAATGCATGCGAAGCCGCGGGCAGAAGCTAGTATTACATTATTCCTACCTACTAAGGAAAGCCCGTGATTATACCGCACCGGGTATTCCCCGAATGCATCAACCGAATAAAAGAATTAACTAATATAAGTAACTAATACTAATAACAAACTAATCTGTCCCGGAAAAGTAGATGATACAACGGTCCTTTAAATTTGCTTTTGTGATTTTTAGTATTCATCCCGCAAAACTAAAAAAACACTGTGTTTTGATTTGAAACATTTCCTGAAAGTTTATCCATAAATGCCGTTCCATTGAACGTCCAAGCACAGAGCAGCGTCAATGAAGCAGAAACGTCGAACATGAGACATCCTCGTAGCGAAGTCCTCAGTCCGTGACCCGGAAACACATTCTGGGATGACATTGCCTTCTTTTAGGAGTGTTTTGTAAATGAGAGTTAAGATTTACTCTGTAAAACTTTGAAAACAATAATTTTTATTTAACTTCTTAACACTGAAGTCATTTTACTATAAAAACTATCGTAGTTTGACGAATGGGTGAACTACAAACCTTATTTGTTCAGAGAGATGCGGAACGCGCTCGTCTAGAACCGCACTCACCCTGAAGATGTCCCTCGTTAAGGGATGAAACGTTGGTGTTCTTCCAACTAAAGTCATTCATTATTCGTTAATAATGAATGACTTTAGTTTTTTTTTACTAAATTTCCGTTGAATACTATGAATTATAAAGATTATGCTGTGTGGATTGCCCAGCACAATTTATTATTTATTTATATTTAATACAAATTAGCGAAATACACATGATTTGTGTTATTTTGAGTTTTCCAATATTTCGACACAGTAGCATACGCTATGATCACGAAATAACTGAAATCACTACGAGTAAGTTTATTAGTTTGTCAGATATCGATATATGTACCTGCCATTAAAAACTGTCGTCTGCTACGAAAATTACCACTTTGGGTAAAATCTCAACATAACATAAATCATGGTAAATATTCCTATTATTATTATTAATGACTTCAGTGATTTCCTTGGTGTTTTAAGGGTTAAATAAGGTTTAATGGCACAAATACCTAATATGAAAAGGAAAATATATATTGTTCCTACCATCGCAAACTCATTTTCACTGGAATGATTCTAAGCGATAAAGCCTCCCATGGTACTCGTGTCCTAGGTAATGTTTTTTGTAATGTTAAAATCATAAATTATAAAAATGATCGTGTATTTATAAAATTAGTTGAGATTTGTTTCCATTTTCTGAAAGTCTTATGCAAAAACAATTAAATTACAAATAGATGTAGTGAGGTTATTCTTTCTTAATAATCGTAGTTCAATAGGTTTAAAAGATTCTATCGAACTTCGATTTTAACAGGTCACTTTATGGCACTAATAGATATATCCAGTTTGTAAAATCAGGAAACCGTTTTAAAATTTCGCGATAAAGTCAAAACCTTGCACTGAAAGCCATAAAGCTCGAATTGCATGGACTAGATAGATAGAGCGATGTAAATTAAGTAGAAAGGGGACTGCAAAGACTCACTTCTGTGTAGGGCCCTTCGCTCGAGGGCTGTCTAATTAGAAGGCCGGAAAAAATAACATTTAGCAAGCCTAGGGAGGTTTTTTCTGAGTATCTTTCATGGTGCAATGTGAAACTGAGCGAAATTGTATGTTTGTGTCTTTCTTTATGAGAATAGTCAATTAGCTTTTAAATCCATCATGGTTATTAACACTAAAGTCACTTATAACGGGATATTTACCTCCCATCCCGTTATAAGTGACTTTAGTCAATTAGCATGTTTCTAGGCAAGAGAACTCAAAAGTCTCATCGCTTGCGATTGTTTTTCAATCAGGCGAGGCGAAGTAAAACAGGGTTTGGGTAAAAATGTCACTGGACCATTTTTTGTGCTAGTTGTAAGTTCCATACTTTGAGGGTAAAAATGTCACCGACATTTGGAAAATAAAAATAAGAACAATTTCAATAAACTTATACACAAAACTCAAATATTACCCAAGCTACCAGTTTTCTTTGTAAAAAACAACTTCATTTGTTTTTTGTTCAATGCCCCTACTTTAGAAAGAAAACCTAGAAATACAACCGCAGTCTTATTTAGTTTTCAAGTCATGATTTACTTTAACCCCTTACATCTCAGGGGTACTGATAATGCGATAACACTGAGCGACCCATTATCGGCTCGGGCTTTACGATAGTCTTGCTTTCTACTTGGCAACTACAATAAAATCTAGAAGAATATCACTACGACCTATCTTCTAGGTAAGTTTACCTGACACACAGGACATGATAAATTTTAGGTAAGCCTTTGGTTCCTCCTGCCTCGAAACAAATGTTTGTACATTTTCCGGGTGTTCTAGGTGTTTATTTATATATTAATTTAGTAAGGGCAACCAACTAGAAGTAACACAAGAGATCACAAAATTAATATGACAAAACTTTAAAACTAGTGCACTTTAAATTACAGGTAGCCACAACATACTCAAAAAACAAGGCAACTCAACTAAACATCTAATCGTAACATGTATGTAAAAAATTCATAATATTTGTAAATCAATGTAATTTATATAAATTTATATAGGCAGGAGTACCTATGATACCTGGATATGTGGATCGCAGGTTGTACAAGTTAGGTATAAGTACAAGTTAGATTGTGTGTTTCAATGCATTAAAATATCTACAATCTTTACAATGTGGTATTAAGTATCTATATCAGTTATCTGGTACCCATAACACAAGCTCTGCTTAGCTTCGTGCTAGATGGTGCTGTGTGAATTGTTCAACATTTTTTTTATTGTTACTCTAAACTCGCCCTGTAAGTACTACTGATTTTTGAACTTTCTTCCCTTGACCTGAAATTCCAAGCTCTGTCTCTTATCGGGCAGGTAATCCGTTACCGAGTCTTCCAGTGTGGAAATGGGATGGTTTTAGCTATAAACCAGGCGCTAATAAAAATGCGCGAATAAACAGCGGGATGTGCAAATTTCCAAGCAATCTCCTTTGGGTTTTATAGTTTAGGTCAGTGCACGCGCGTATTCAATGATAGCGACCACAGGTGTAAAACGTCGGTAAAGCATTACCTGCTCATTAAGTGACAGAGCTTGGAATATCAGGTCAAGGGAAGAAAGTTTAAAAATCAGTAGTAATACTTACAGGGCGAGTTTAGAGTAACAATAAAAAAATTCTCAACAATTCACACAACATCATCTAGCCCCAAGCTAAGCAGAGCTTGTGTTATGGATACTAGACATCTGATATAGGTACTTAATACAACACATAACATAGATATTTTAATGCATTAAAACACCCAGAACACCCGGAAACTGCAGTCCTTACAAACATTTTGACGACCTCAGTGGTGCAGTGGGTGAAGGTCCGCCCACTTTCGGTTGTGGGTTCGATTCCCGCCTCGGGACAAATGTTTGTAAGATCTGCAGATATTTGTCCAGGGTGATCTGGATGTTTTTCTATGTATAATAAAAAAATTCTATCTTTGAGTGTATTGTATTTATTAAGTATATCAGTTATCTTGTACCCATAACAAAAGCTCTGCCTACCTTGGGGCTGTCTGTAATGTCGTGTAGTCCAGCATTATTTATTTATTTATCTAATATTTTCTGTAATACTTTCTACTATATCGCCGTCAAAACGAAGGAAGACTATTTTAAAACTTAGATAGGTATATCTAGTATCATAATCAGATAGAGAATCTAGCCACCCCTCCCGAACTCGTCAATCATTTCATCTGAGGGTTAAACGTTTTTCCGTCATTGTTTCCACGAAGAGTAAATGGATGATTGTTACTCCGACTAAAGAAAGGGTAATCTATTGTTATCTTCTATGAAAGCTAATGTGCATTGTCGTTTTATTAGTGGAAAAATTATTTTGGTATTGTACTAATTTCTCCCAGTACTTTCGTTTTGAGACTGAGAAGCGATAGTATAGTACATACTCAGAAGCGAGAGCAGCGCTTACGGCTGCGTCACCAAGACTAACCAAGCGTCTACTAAACCTGACCAGAGCGGACTTACGCGTCCTAGTGGGGACACTCACAGGACACTGCCCACTGAACAAACACCTCTTCACCATCGGTGCAACAGACAGCCCTCTCTGCAGGGGGTGCCTCAGCGACGAAGAATCAGCTGCCCACGTAGTCCTGGAATGCGAGGGAGTAACAGCGCAACGACACGAAATCCTCGACCACCCGAGGTCGCTCCGCGAAGCCTGCGAAGATCCCAGGAAGATTCTGCGCTTCTGGACGGAGTTAGGCTGGTTACACTAGCAAAACAAACACGCACAATGGACCAACCTGAGTCTCAATGCGGAAACAAGAGTACACACACAACAACAACAACAACAACAACAGTACATACTCTACCAGATGAGGAATTATTTCATCCATAATTGTGTTTCACGTGATTTCACTTGTTATTTTTTTGTGTACACAATAAAGGTGTCTAGAACTATTCTGAGATATTTTTTCTGTAAAGTGATATTAAGTGCATTGAGCATCATTATCATAATTGAAGTCAAAAGACGTCCACACCTGGACATAGGCCACCCCAAAGGATCGCCACAATTCCAAAAAAAAACAAACAAAAACGTACCATACACATTGAGCGTTCTTACTTACCTATCTAAATTAGCATGAGTAGATTACTTGCAATAAACTCTATTAATCTATTAAGATTAGGTAAATGCGTTTAGAGTAAAAGGTTATTTGTTTGTGTTTTTGTAAAAAAAAACAATTTTCCTACTACCCATTTTATCTCTTTACGGAGGAACCGATTAAGATGTAGTTTTTGTTTAAATAAATATAATATTTCTAGCAATATTTAGTAAAATTAGCACAGGCGCTCTAACGTTATTGTGGTTAATGTAAAATCGTTGGGGGTAATTTTTTTATAATTCACTTATGTATATAATTAACAATGTATGTAATATAATTTTATGTTATATGTATGTAATATAATTGTATGTTTTTTTTAATTCACTTATGTATGTGTAATACTTACTCTACTTACTTATACTTACCACGTTATGTAGACTGTTCCAAGCAGTGTTGGTGTGCGTAGTTCCGAACTTTTTTCCTTTTATCCTAATCGGATTACGTAAGAACTTGCTTATTTTCTCTATAAATCCTACAAAACTGCTTATCTTACTTTGACCTGTAAGGTAGGTCAATCTTGATTTATTACTTTTCCATTAAAAGATTTTACTGATTCAGAATAATCTGGTACATTTAGAAAAGTCAACTTATTGGGGTCAATTCAGATGTCACTCTACCATCTACCTACTCTTCTAAGATATTTCCCAAATGTGCTACATTTACACTAAAAGTCCGGGAATCGTAGAACTTTAGTGTTATGTGCCTATCTGAAACCAAAATCCAAATCCACACAATTTTACAAGACGGCATTAAAAAACTCAGTGACTTGAAAAAATCAAAATATCCTTAATTTACTAACTTTTACTCGTTAATTAAAGTACATAAATATCTAAGTACTTGTAATTTTGACAAGCTTTTGTTTAACTTGCAATGTAATGTTTGTACGGGTGGAATCTTGCAACTCAATTTTGAAGCAGATATCTTCAACCGATTGAGCTGAAATTTTGTATACACGTTTAGTTTGGATGACAATACAAGCTTGTTTATAAAAAAGGTTTAGATTTGAGATTAAAATTTATTTAACTGATTGTTGACTACGGTTGAAGTTTTTATATGGAATCTTTTAGCTCATATGATATGATCTGGAACGAACATAATTATTAGCAGATTTAAGACGCTGATAAATATAAAAACTACAATGCAATTTTATCTGCATCGGGGCTCCTATTCCAAGTAGTTTTACCGAGTAATCTCACAAAGGTATAAATTAAAATACAATATTAATTTATTTCACGATCGTGACACAATCCCTCTGGTCTTCACAGAAAATCAGCGCTGGATGGACACACCAGTGTCACATCCAGAACAACGCTGAGTGAAGGGCCATATTTGCCATAAACGCTGCTACAAATCATCAAAACAAATCTATTTTGTAACTGTTTGGTAGCATTAATTAATTTAGTCCTAAGGCTGTGTGTATAATAGTTTTTAAGGTTAATAAAAATATTCTCTCTCTCTCATTTATAAGACAGGTTGTCCTTTGAGCCATGCCTCAAATGACTTACGAACTTACAACTACTAGTAGAACTGTTGCCAACATTGTCTTGTGCCCTTTTATCCTAAAAAAGCTCTCATCACGGGATTAGGTACCTTGCAAATACAATTTGGTACATTAAAGGATTGTGGTGAACCTTGAGGGCCATCTAACGGAACCTGAATAAATAATGAAAAACGCCTTTTATGAAATTTAAAAGGGATTCATTACTGACGAATATTTTTTATTAGACCTGTTTAAGAGCTTTTGTTTAGGCCAACAACAACAAGAAAATCGAATGAACTTGGAGGAACCATTTGTTCCTATCAATGAGAACGTCCAATTAAGAGGTACCTTTAATATTTGTTAATTCGAATGACATATTATTTTTTTACTCTAGCTGGGGTAGCGAGAAATGTTCTCAGAAAGTTCTTATAAAATCCAACGCCCCGTAAAAGTGTTTAGGTATTTTTTAGCGATGACTTCAGCCACTCTTTAAACTCTTTTTCTTTTTTTATGATAAGGAAACTTCAGAATTAAGATCCTCATTTAAGTAGTCATAATGTTTTAGTTAGTATAAAAAACCGTCGTAGTTTGACGAATTCATTGTGAATGTTAGTCGGTTTACTACGAACCTTGTTTGTATTTGAAAAACACCTCGCATTTTCTCTATCCTCGTCGATGATCATCTGCGAATGTCCGCCACTTATGGCTCTTCCATATTCTTTTATACTATTTGTGTAAACTTTTAAATGGCCGTCCTTATATTTATTCTGCTAAAATAAATTAATTAATTAAGCATTGACAAATATAAAATACATTACAAACATAGATATTTTTACTATACATAGTAAATACCCAGAACATCCGGAACAAATATTTGCAGATCGTACAAACATAAGTCCCAAGGCGGGAATCGAACCCACAACCTCCTGCGTCACAGGCGGACCTTCGCCCGCCGCGCCACAACCTCAACCACCACAGCCTGTATTGGTCCACTGCTGGACGCAGGCCTCCCCCTGATAAGCGCCTTATTGGCTTTTATCTCATGAAGGTAATGCCCGTAATCCCCACGCTGGGCATGCGGGTTAGGGATCGCAGTTTGGTGGTAGAATTCTTCTACAGGCGGCGCTGCTGCTCACCCCCACCCGGTGGAAATCCCTTAGTCGCCTCTTACGACACCCGCGGTTAGAGTTGGAGTGGTGCAAATTGTAAGCCGGCGCCACATTAGTCGTCAATTATTATAAATATTGTAGTATTGTATGTGTAATAAATGTTAGATTGTTATTAAATCACCCACTCGTGCGTATAGGCCGGTTCTATTCTCTGCGAGCGAAGTTTTATCGCGGTATTTTGATCGATAGATTGTAGCTTATCGATGGTTATCATAGTAGTATTATAACGACGGAAACATGTTAAATGTGAAGAGGTTAGTGACTAATGATTCACCATATTTACATATTATAGTGTGTCCCACGGCCATAGGACATGGAGGCAAGTAGGTACTTACAAGTATCGGAGTTAAGGAGAAACCAGTCGGAAGCGTCCCCAAGAGCTGGCTGCATTGCCCCGCTGTATGGCAATGCTGATGCGCTGTGCCAGATACTGACCAGCTCTCGGGTCACGCGTCGCTTCGACCAGACGCTCAGATAATTTTTTGAAAACCCGAAGAGCCTCGGTACCCACGGACCTAGGGTCTCGACTCCAAGAGGAGCAAATGTGTATGCTCTGTCGAGACCTGCATATTATTTTTAAGTAACTGCAATCACAGATTATTTTTAATTACTGGTCTGATTTATTTATCATATCAATCTATAACTGTCAAATAAGAGTATACTCAAATTTATGATTATAATATAAAGGTACATAGATACATAGGTATCCGTCGGTTGGTCAATGTACGTAGCAAAGAAAACAGCGCAGGTTCCACAAAGAACTCGAGCGAATAGCCCCCGTGGTGTCATTAGCACAGAGCGCCACTTTGCAACAATGGGTGGGCCAAGCGCTGCTTAAATCTATGCAGTCAGTCATTATGTACGTATCTATCATAGTCTACGCTTATAGGGCAGGACTCCACCAAAGCGGAGACGAGATAATAATAATAATAATAAATAAATAATGCTGGACAATTCATACAGCATTATCTAGCCCCAAGCTAAGCAGAGCTTGTGTTATGGGTACTAGATAACTGATATACTTAATACAATATACTACATAGATAGATATTTTTATTATACATAGAAAACACCCAGACCAACGATACAGATGAGAGGAGAGATATGTTTTTAACCCCCGACGCAAAAAGAGAGGGCTGTTATAAGTTTAACGTGTCTGTCTGTGTATCTGTCTGTGGTATCCTAGCTCCCAAACGGATGAAACGATTTTCGTTTAGTTTTTTTTGTGTCAGAGATAATTTTATTTAGAGTGTAAAATAGCCATGTTTTATGAAAATCATTAGGAGTGTTTTTAAAATTTAAAATTACTTAAGTTACGATACACAGATACACAGACAGACACGTAAAACTTATAACACCCCTCTGTCTTTGCGTCGGGGGTGTAAAATATACATAATAGGATAATACCTACCTTACTCATGTACGTACTCATTAGAATGAAGATAAGCTCAAAAAAATGTTAAGATACATAAAGGTATTTATTTTATTGTGTAAAGTGTTTTTTTTTTATTCAACGTGAGCAACTAGGTATTCAGAATTTCAGCGCAATTTTTCATAAAAGTTGGTGTTGGTTTACCCTTACAAACTCTACCTATTATAATATTATTAGAAAGACCTGCCAAAACAACATACAACAACGAATAAAATTATCAAAAAAGTAATAAAATTACCTATCCATAAAAGAAATTATGCATAGCAAATTTAAACCAACAAACAGCATTTTTTCCGTGCCAACAAAAAGATAATCAGAAAATAAATTACAAGTAAACAAATCGACGATTCCAAAGTTCCAAAGGTTCCAAGCAATCCC
Organism: Eupithecia subumbrata; assembly: GCA_949316285.1. Lineage (NCBI taxonomy): Eukaryota > Metazoa > Arthropoda > Insecta > Lepidoptera > Geometridae > Eupithecia > Eupithecia subumbrata. The sequence goes on along the minus strand of OX438630.1, from coordinate 9,942,930 downwards.
AAGTTGGTGGATTCCAGCTGAGACTTTGGATTACTTCCTCGATCGACTGTTACAAGTCGACAAAGGATTACATGAACGCCCACGTGTACCCGTAACACGCTTTGTCTAACCCTGTTAGGTAACTAAACTACATAGATAGACTCGTATAAATATGCGTTGTATTGTATTGTAGAATTAGAATTGTAGAAAACGATTTACGCTTGTGAACCTTACCTTAGTTAGTAAATCACGTATAATTTTTCTGTAAAACTTTAAATATAATATAACAAGTAGTTCAGGAATTTTTACTAACTTAATCCATGGTTATGTAAAGAAAACTTACCTTGGGCAGAGATACCATAATACTATGCTAGAACCCTGGGTAAATAGTCTATTTTGTTGAAGTATGAAAAATTTCCAGAGTAAAAGCTGTCACGTTTAAAAAAAAATTGTTTTTGGTGTACAACTTTAGTAATCGAAAATGTCTATGCATTTGTGTCGAATACGAATTACCAAGGAAAGTCTCATTCCTTGCCAAAAAATATCAATAGTAAAGATAACAACGTCAAAAGCACAGCGCCATCTAGTGTTGAGTAGCAAGAAGTAAATCACTTTTTATTTGCGCTCTTGTGGATGATTTCATTTTTTAACGGAGCGAGCCCTGAGTCCGGCTGGCGATTGTATCGAGACGATCGTTTCGTCTCATTTTTTTTTATTTGCGTGGTTTCGAGATTGATAGAGGCTCTGTAAGAAATCCCATAGAAAAAGGAGACGCATCCAGAGATCGTCAACCGAAAACAGGGATGTCCGGGGCAAAAATAAAATTATAGACTGTGGACAATATCATTTAGACGTTATGTAGATAAAGAAGCCAGAAATCCCACATTTATTCCTAAATTACCTACCACTTATCTCATTTGAACAGCATGAAATGCTTACTCTACAATCCTAATGTTCACTAAAAACCCATTTCGTTTTGTTAACTAAATGTTTTAAGTACGTGCTTACCTTAAACCCCATCGACACGCCTACCTGCTCAAGAAACAAAATTTTATAAGCCGCACTACTTATATTCGTGCTACAAAGACCACTCTCTTTTGTCTCCGTCACAAAGGGCAGTGGCCCAAGGTCAGGTCAAAGCCTGGCTTCGTCCGATATTGCAGATTAGCCAGTTTGATACCACGTGATACCACCTACCCTACCTGTGTCCTCGACGAAAATACAATGTCTGAAGTACGAGGAAAACTCAAGTTACCTTTTGTTGTAGTTCAGCTAGTCGCCGGGGGATGGCGCTGTTTTGAAGCATTCACTAGTAGAAAAGCTATAATTATTCACAACGATATTATGAAGTTTTGTGTTTCTAAAACAATTAGAAACTGATTCTATTATTGATGAAATACAGTGTTCTATGAGTAGAGAACATAGAATATTTTCACTCATACGTCACACTCATGTCGTATTGAGACGTCATAAACATCGTAGGCACTCCTTGTGCCTGGAAGTTTTGGGTCAGCCTCACTGATATGCTGGCTAATTACTGCCAAAAACAGACATGCTCGTAGAAATGATAAGACTTCAACAATTTATTTAACGCCTTGGTGCAGAACATTTTAACGACTTGAGCGATTCTTCTATTAATATCTAACCGACAACTGACAGACTAGACGGTTTTGCTTTAGTTAAGAAGTAACAAAAAGTATGCGCGCACACAAGGTACCTACTACTAGTATCTAGGTAATAATTTGGGCATTTTTTATGAGTAATTCGTTTAGCAGAAGTTATTGTAACGTAGTTTGTATGCCTCAAACTAGCGCTACTGCCTTTTCTTTCTTATAATTACTTTAATCAAAGGAATTTTCAAAAGTCCATGGTACAGTTTATGATACCTACCATGAGCTTTTTTTAATGCCAATAACATATTTTTCTTTTATTTTCTTTATGCAGATTAACGAAGTTGCTCTTGGTGGCCACAGAGCTCTGTTTTCCCTTCTCTGTCTAACTTATACGAAACTAAACTATTTCAGAAGGATTAAAAAAATGCTTAGGATATCACAAACTGTACAATGGAAATTTGAAAGTTCTTGTGTTTAACGTAATTATGAGTAAAAATAGGTGGCGGCGCTAGTGTGCTGCATACAACCGCCTTAGTCTTGGGGATTTTGTTCCTCATTTATGATGTTACTCAAACAATAGATTTAGTTCTGCGGAGATTGCCATACATTTAATAATTTTATTAGAGTACACGCCATAGCTTGCTACGGCGTAGCAAGTGCTACGGCGTAGCAAGTGCTACGCCGTAGCAAGTGCTACGCCGTAGCAAGCTACGTAGCAGTAACGAATAGAATACTATAAAATACAGGGTAATAATAACGGAAAAAAATACAGCCTCATAGATGATTTCCTAGTTATGGATATGTAACGGTGGTGCACTTTATCAATATTAAATTCCGACAAACTCGATGATCCAATATCCACAACTGTAAATATGTTAGTTGTTTGTGAATGGATTTGGAAAAAATATTATAAAACCTCACGGAAATGTAAGTTGATTATTATGAAAACTACAAGCCAGATTTTACTTAAAAGTTTCCTCTAGAACTTTGTAGACTTGCGATTTATTAAAAGCGCGCAGGTAGAGCCGTACCCAACCCACAGATTATGTGAGTATCAGTTCGAAAAAAGAGGACGAAAAAAGCAAACTTTGCCATTTGGGTGGTATTTAAAATTGCTTTTATGAAAGAGAGAGAGCAAAGATACATAAAACTTTTAGTATCTTATAAGACTGCGTTTTTTGTTGCCAGGTTTTATTTTTTACTGTCTTCAAAGGAATTTCAAACCTTACCGCTGAAAAACCTGCTTCGGCATTCCCAATACACCTTAAAACTTTCACTGATAGCCTATGCCTATGCAGCTAGTTCGTCTGCAAAATCCACATGTGTGTCATGGGCCTAAAGCCGCTTCCCCAACCTAAATCAGCGCCCCCACCTATTTTATCATATTATTAAAAATCGATTAGCTAGTTTATGGTACCTTTCCTAAGTTTAGTTTTAGTGCCTCTTTAAAAGTCTTAATTAGTATAGTGTAGACAGAGATGCAAAGTTGCTCTTTTTTGCCACCATGGTGGTCAAAAAGAGCAACTTCGTATCTTTTCTTTAAATACATACATACATACAAAATAAAACTTTTACAGAGGCATTAAAAATAAGCTTATGATAGATATCACAAACTGGCCAATCGCTTTTTGAAAATTCCTTAATTTAGCAGAATAATATGATAAATAGGTGGGGCGCTGACTTCGTTCGGGGTGGCGCCTTTAGTGTTAAACGCACCCTAATGCCCGTTTTACCACCATTGTCTCCAGATGACTGTGGACTCTGTGGGAGGCAGCTCTAATGCACAAATACAAATCAGAGCCAACCAAAGAATTTCACTAACCTTATAACCAAAAAAAAACCCATAAAAAAACAAAACTTGTCCTTCCAAAATAACCATAGCTTTGTTGTATGGGTACAAGACACGACATGACTTTATGTACGCACAATCAAAGTTTGAATGTGAGGACAAAAAGTCATCTCGTAAATCTTGTACGGTAAAGCTCGCAGAACAAAATAATTGTGTCATACAGACATTTTTCTCCCGACAATAATCGCACTCCACGACCTCTCATTCTAAGCTAGACGAACCATCACCCAATACGCCATAGAGGTCGTGAAATCGAATAATTCGAATTTAATAGCTTCTCGCACATTTCTGGTTCCACAGCTGGCAATATAAAGCTATAAAATAGTAGCGGAGTGGAGTTATTTAACGTAGACAGAACTCTCATCTCCCATTCTTACCTGGCTTTAAAATAACCAAAATAGGATACTTTCTTCGTCAGTGCAAGTTTACCCTAAGTGGCGGGGTCACAGGCGAGCGAGGGGGTGCGGGGTGCGGCGAGCGGCGCGGCTCCCGGCGCGACAGTACTCAACCGGCCCCCCTTCCGCGCGCATGTCCTTTACGTCCTATCTCACACAAACGCGGCTCCGTTACATAACAACTGAAAAATTTATCCTACAGTGATAGAATAAGGCTTATTTCTGTGATTCGAATTTTTGCACGTTTACAATCATTAGTTAGGTTATTACGTAAGCGTCGCCGTCCACAAAGCTTGCTTGCCACCGCTTGTGATATTCGGTTGTGATATTCGTTTAGGCTGAGCTTTTGCGAGTAGTGAACGTAGGTTAGTAAGTTTAAATTAGATTTGAAGAGTGCTAAGTTGAAAACAAAGTAATAAACGTATCGTGTTGTAAAGTAACGGAGAAGCGTCGTCAAGGCCGCCATTGACGTGTGTGTTCCTGAGCCCTTTCCCCTCACTTGTTGATCAGCTGACTCCTAATCCCTGTCTCCTGTCCCACTGACTTTGGTCCTGTCTTTGTCTCCCTGTATTTTATCCCCCTGTCTGCTGTTCCCTGTCTCCTGTTTCCTTCTCCTCCCGGCTGGTGAGTGTCGCGAGACTTGTTGAGCGGTGGGGATGCGCGCCTAGCGCTCCCGAGTGTGGCTCGACACGGCTTCGCACGGCTGGTGGCGGCTCGCCACGCCATCTGGCGGCTGCGGCGCTCTGGCTCCCAGCCTGCCCAAGACTCCAATGACCATGAACACACCAATCATCTGTACGTCTTCCTCTATTCTATCTGTTGTCTTGCTTCTGTCTGCGTTTAAAACAACTGTTATCTGGCTTCTATCTGTTGTGTGCTTCCAAACAAACACTGACTTATCAAGTCCCGCAAAATTTCTAAAACTTCTCATTGCTTTTCTGTGTGCCAACATTCCCAACGCCAAGTCCATTCGCTTTCACTGACCCAAAATAGCAGCCAATTTTCACAAAGAAACGGAAAGTCTGGTTCTGAAACAAGCAGGCTAAACTAAGCGGCGAAAATAGGTTGAGCTGCGCAGAGTCCAGTCCAATCTATTTTCGGCGTTGCCCTTTTCGTGTTAAGGTCCACTTACCATTGAAGCGCCGGGAGCATGGCCAGTTAGCGTTTATTGGCGTCGATACTGTGTCCAGCCAGTCCGTTCTTTGGAATGGCATGTTCAACCAATTCATTTTAAGCAATCTGCTGTTCTAGTTTCAGTAAAAACAACAGATTGTTGGCAGTTTAGCGAGTACTGAGGACGCATGCGTATTGATTCAGTGGAAAGTGGACTTTATCTTGTTTTCCCTACGCTTGCCAGCTGCTTACCGCTTTTCATTTCCAGTTTTCATTTCCCCGTTCGATGGAGCCAGCTGTTTGCAATGTTTGCATCGACCATTATGCTTGCAATAAATGTTACCCACTAACCGTTGCATAAATAAAGCAAGCTCTACCAAAAAGACAAAAATATCACAATCAATAATCACAGACGAAATATTGAAACTTTATGAACTAAGACACCAACTAAGACACAAATCAAACAAAACCAAACATGAAAAACTACAACTCAGTAAAATATATAGAGAAATAAATAAGAAAACAAAAGAAAACTTACGAAGTTACAGAACTCAGACCCTACAAGTTCATTTAGACAAAACAGGCGGAGTGAAACAAGCATACAAAAAACTGGACACAACAAAACAGTTAATGACTCACCTCTGTAACTCATCTGGAAACACAGTTACAAACAGAAGAGATGTACTAAACATAGCTACCCAATTCTACCAACAACTTTATAGCAACAAAGACGCAGCCGATGAGGTACATAGCACAAACTATGAAAACAATACTGATCCAGCACCACCATTCCTAGAGAGCGAAATAGAACTATCCATAAAAAGACTCAAAACAGGAAAATGCCCTGGCCCAGATGGAATTACTAACGATATGATACTAGCAGGTAAAAATGTTCTGATTAAACCCCTTACTCAGTTATTTAACTTTATCCTCAAAGACAACAAGATACCTCATCAGTGGACTACTTCAGAGATAACACTAATCTACAAAAAAGGAGACCCAAAACAAATCACGAACTATAGACCTATCAGCTTAATGTCATGTGTATATAAAATATTTGCCTCAGTGCTGCTCCGCAGAATCTCAAACACAATCGAGGAAAACCAGCCGGTAGAGCAAGCAGGATTTAGGAAAAGTTACTCTACAGTGGACCACATACATACCTTGAAACAAGTGATTGAAAAGCACGTAGAATATGACCAACCACTTTATATTTGCTTTATCGACTACTGTAAAGCTTTTGACTCTATATCCCATTCATACATCTGGTTGGCACTCGAAAAACAAGGCATGAACCAAAATTACATAAACCTAATCAAAGAAATTTACAGTAAAAGCACTGCAAAGGTAAAACTGGAGACAGCAGGTACAACTTTCCGCATCGAACGTGGCGTAAAACAGGGAGACCCGCTTTCGCCGAATATTTTTATTTCAATCTTAGAAAATATATTCAGGTCACTAGATTGGACGGGGCTAGGAGTAAAAATCGATGGAAATCATCTAACCCACCTTAGATTCGCGGACGATATTGTACTGCTCTCTGAAAACCCAACGGAACTACAATATATGATAGAGACTCTGACAGAACAAAGTAAAAAAGCTGGATTGGCGTTAAATCAAACGAAAACTAAGGTAATGACAAATAAAACAAAAATACCTATCACGGCCAGTTTAACAAACCTAGAATACGTCGATGAATATGTATACCTTGGACACCTTATTGCATTTGACTACTGTACGGAAAAAGAAATTAACAGACGGATAAAAGCGACATGGAACAAGTACTGGAAAATGAAAGAAATCTTCAAGAGCAATCTTCCCATCAAACTGAAAAGCAAAGCCATGGACATATGCTTAACACCCTGCCTGACCTATGCCTGCCAAACCTGGAACATAACAAAGAAAACGCTAGAAAGACTTAGAATATGTCAGAGAGGCATGGAAAGAAGTTTGTTAGGAATCAAACTCAGGGACAGAGTCAAAAACCAAACAATTAGAGGGAAAACCAAAACAAAAGACGTGGTCAAAAGAATATTGGGCTTAAAATGGAAATGGGCAGGACACATTCAAAGGCTAAAACCAAATAGATGGCCATACATAGTCACAAACTGGACACCACTTGACCAAAAAAGGAAAAAAGGGAGACCTTTCAAAAGATGGAATGACGACATCATAAAAGTGGCAGGAAAAATGTGGCCACGTAAAGCCAGAGACCGAAACTACTGGAGATCCTTGGAGGAGGCGTACACCGCCGTAGGCGGTCCATATCAAGAAGAACATCACAATGACGATAATACAAAATTATAAATACGCATGAATATTTTCTTTGTAATCAATACTTTTATAACATTTTAAAATTATGTAATATGGAATATAGCTCTTTTTATTTTTTTTATTTATTTAACCGTTGTTTTATTCCACCCTGTATCGATGTAACGCTTACACAACCCGTACTTAAATGAATGTTTGTTAATCTTGCTTACAGTGTGTAGTTAATAAACAACATTGGTAATAATTGAACCCAAAACCCTCTATTCCCCAGCCTATCAGTTCAGAGTTCGCCGATCAATAAATTTTGTACGTTGTACGCGACCGAAGCTTGTAGTTACATAGTCGATCGATGTTATAGATACATGCACGAGCTGTTTGCGATTATGGTTGAATATTAAGTATGATTGTAAGGTACAAATCACCTGATACAATAAGCTGAAACCTTGAAGCCATTAGTTACATAATGGCGTACAACGTGGGGTACCTAGCGAGAGCCTTGAAGTTAGGTTTCAAATTGCTCAAGACGAGATTGGTAATCGGTAAATAAAGCTTTTGTGTTAATGAGGTTTGGTAATTTATCTATTTATGGTTGAATAAGTAAACGTTTTTGCTATTTTAAAGATATTTAGTAGACTGTCGCCCAACACGGGGCTAGTTTGAAGTGCGCTGATTTAGCGATTTTGGTTGTTTTGGTGGAGATCATTAATATATTTATTTGAAATCAGGTTACATCAAATTATTGTCTTTTAGTAAAACGTTTTGTTCACTTACTACTAAACCAGTTTACTACTTAACACTTTAAGCCTAAAACCTATAATTATGTATGACACCAAACGTGGGGGCACAAACTTTATGTTTTTTTTAGTCGAGTAGTTTCTGAATACTATTAAAATTCCCCTTTTTATTGGCTCATGGACGAGTTCAGTAACATGGCACCCAACATGGGGCAACTTTATATTGGAAAGGAAAATGGGTGAATAATTAATGAATAGACTATTAAAAGCTATATAATAGCCTTCACAAATTGTCTAATATGATTTAATAACTGATTTAGATTTTATCAATCTCACATCCGGTAAAATAATGGATACAGTCAGTGATTGTATCTTATTACAAAGCTATAAAGTAGAAACAGTTTCAAAATAAAAGTCTCTACTTACTGTATTAAATTTTTATGTTTTGAATTCACAACATAATTATCTAATCTTGTAGATTGGTTCTCAAACCGCGAACTGTAATGGTATGTGCTTCCAACATTTCGGTCCCGACCCGTCCTTGGCCGAATTGGGAGCTGAAAGTTTACAAATTGTTCTTCATTTACTAAATCTACATTTATCTATCTAGATGCTGTAAACTTTAACATTTCTTTTACGTACGGCCCGCGCGGGCTTGCTTTTGTACCTAAACAATTAATGAAGTCAGAAGTTAATAACTTTAGTTTTTTAATAAACGAGTTAGACGAATTCATTACGGATGTGATGTTCTAAATAAGGTCCAACACTAAATAAGGTTCATAGTTAACCCGCTTAAATCCGTAATGAACTTTATTTCTTATGCTTACAAAATAAGCACTTAGAGAAGACACATATTAAACTATAAACTAATAACTCTTATTCATAATGCTCTGCTAACTTAAAGCATTACTATTTCTCACTCTGTTTTCTTCTATTTACATAAGTCAGAGTGAAATATAACACTGCTTAGCAACTGTTTTAAGTTAGCAGAGAAATATGAGTAACGGGGTAAGTTATTAAGAAATAAGTCATCCCGGCCTATAGGCTTATAGGTACAAAAGTACCCACCTATAATTAAGTTGTACATTCGATTTGATTAGCTTTCAATTAGTGGATACTCCAGAACGAGAAAATAATGAAGCAAATGGAGGCCTAGATAGGCAACGGCAAAACTTTCAACGGTATAATTTTTGTATAGTGCGGCAGTAGGGTCGGACGTTTGAGCGGCAACCTAAAGTTGGTAGTACCTAGGTAGTTAGGCTGATTCCCATGAGTAAAATTGCCTAGCACTTTCTACGAAGCAAGCCGTGACCTTTATACAGCACTTTGTACTCACCTAATCACACAATATGACAAGGACATGCAATTTCTATAGTTCATGGAAAACCTCGCCGACGGCGGTTGAATAAATTTATTACGTATTCAATCTAGATTGCCTCGATACAAAGCTATCGATTTTACGATTAAGGGGTAGGAAAATGGATTATTTTGAAATTACTTATTCCAAAATGAAACATAACAAAAAGGCATTTTTAATGTCGAAAAAATTGCTTGGCCGGACTGAGAAGATGGCGCTTTGAGGCCAAGAAGTTGAAGTTGAAGTATAGGCCCGTTAAATTAAAATGGCATGGACCGTGTTTATTTTATTTATTTATTTATTTACATTTGTGTTGACATGATATCCCAATGACTACATCTATTTTTTTGCAAAAGATCATTGCCCTCTATTGAGTTCTAAGATTTAATGGGTTTTTTATCTTTTTTGGAATAAGCCTATTTAATCCTGACGTCGAAGTGGCTTTGTAGGTAGGTAAATTTCTTTGAAGATCATTGATTAACTGTAGTATGTACCTTGTTATGAATAACATGGCAAAATTTTGGCTAATCGTGAGTTTTGACTCTTTTTGTTTTATGACAAGTAATAAAACAAAAAGGTGCTGAATCCGTGTTGGCCTGTTTTCCTTGAGTGCTATGAAGCTCTAAAGTTGCATTCACACCAAAGACTTAAGGTAGGTAACTAGTTTTTTGTGAAACAAATTCTTCAGCTCTGCAAAGGATTCAGTGTGGATGCTTTAGGATGCGTTTGGTGGACAGTGGGAACGGATTTATGGCAGTTGATAGTACAACTTTAGCCACAGATTGGCTATACAGGGACGGGGCAGTAAGGGCAGGTTCTCTTTGCAGGCAAACTCAAATTTTCTATTCAACCAAGTATTTTTGCCATTCAACCTACGGTTACAAAAAGTTCTAAAATGTAAAAAATAAAATTAATTTCCTACAAATTGTGTAGGAAAAGTGTTCTGATTTTTTTTTTGCACCTTAGTTGGTTCCAAAGATCTTTTTGATCATTATAAGAAACAGGATCGATTGACATAATTTTTTTTTTTTTTTTTAAACACCCATTTTCTCGAAGACTTTTAATGGGGATGATAATTTATCTAAAAGGGATGGGTAGTTTTCTAAGACTTTTTCATGTAGCTTCAAAGGGGTACCTGCCCTTACTGCCTCGTCCAAAACATCCAACCTGTTAAAGTAGTTAAAGTAGCTTTAGCCCACTGCTTGCGAAGTTTCATTTAAGGTAAAACGTGAGCAGCACAAATAAAAAAAAATCTGGATGTATGGGCTTTCCGGGTTCTATAAATAATATTTCTACTACAAGGAAAGTCCAATTAAGATTTGTTTGAGCATAAGTTCATAACAAATGGCTTCCAAGGGTCGCAAAACTACTTTTCTGCTAGATAGATTTCTTTAAGAACAAAGAATATAAAAAAAACATACATGCTAGCTACTCACAAACGTTCCACCTTAATAATTTGATTGCTAAAAAAACTAAATACTGAGTTCGATCCCTTAATTTTATACTTTTTAAGTTTTGTGGGTTTGCTCAGAGAATACATTTTTTTTGGAAAACCTTGGGATTATTTTCAAAATCGATCATAACATAACTGACGGAGAAATCAACGAAAATATTTTTAAAAAAACATACGTACTTATATAGTTTTTATACTTATATAGTATTTATACTTATATAGTACTTTACTTTATATATACCTACTTGTATAGTACTTGTATAGATAAATCCTCCTCCATTTTTCGAGGTCGATTAATAACCGCTTCCGCTCCTGCTGCCCACTATGTCTACAGCCTTAGTCCAATCAGCACAACCAATCTGTTATTCAAGGCCGCACCAATCCACCGACCAGTAGTTAACAATACAGTTCAGCAGTGCTGATGAGTCATTCGCTCCGTCATTATTATAATGTCGTAAGCTTCGTTGGAAGTCCAGATATTTATTGTGTGATATTACTCATACAGCGGTGTAATAAGGCTGTATTAATAAAATGGACAAGCGTGAGGAGATTTATGGCCGGGGTTCCGAAGCCAAATAAATGATGCTGGAAAATTCACAAGGCAACATCTAGCCCCAAGCTATGCAGAGGTTATTATGGGTACTAGATAATTGATATGCTGAATACAATACAGTTTATAGATCGTTTGGTTTTTACCCAGAACGCCCTAAACAAATGTCTGCTGATCGTACAAACATTCGTCAAGAGGCGGGAAAATCTTTGAATCAATTCGGTTCCGACTATGTTGGTAGACCATTTGCTTTAGTGCTCTATTGAATGCAAGTTGTCGTCTGTGATCCATTTTAAATCAACAATATAAGAACAAATAGTTAACGGTCTTAAAATATACTTAAAAAAAGGCGTATTCTTAAAAAAATTACAAAAATAGTTCCACAAGGCTGTAAAGAGGGCGCCATGACTTTGGATCTGTCAAATTTAAATGGCATAGACCCTGAGTAGACCGTGCATAGCTAGACATGACATCCCAATGACTACCTTCTATTCTTCTGGGAAATATCCTCGCCATCATTTGAGGTTTAAGGTAAATTAAATATGATTTTTTATTTTTTGGAAAACGCCACATTGCTGTAGGGCAAGCATGGGGATTGTTGTCTAGGGTAGAATAGATAAAAATTATGTAACTTTGTCATCGAATGCGTAAAATGTTTGAAATTCATTCCCTCAACTTCATTATTATACGCAATGTATGATGATACTATGTTATTATTGTCTATTCTACCGTAGAGAACAATCCCCGTGTTTTAATAAATAATAATAATAATCTATACTTATAATAAAACTGTAACAGGTCCAATTCTGTACATTGAAGATATTTTGAAATTTTTTTTTGGAGGGCACTCTATTAACGATACTGAAGCCAAAACTGTAATTTTTTTCATTCATGTCTGTCTGTCTGTCTGTCTGTCTGTCTGTCTGTCTGTCTGTCTGTCTGTTTGTTAAACGCGCATCACGCCGAAACTACTGAAGGTATTGCAATGAAACTCAGAATGTTTTTTGGTCATACTACGAGGAAGGACATAGGATACTTTTTATCCCGGAATTCAGTCAGGTTCCCCTGGGAGAGGGGATGAAAGTAAAATTTCTTCACCGCGCATGACGCCGAAACTGCGGATGGAGTTGGAATGAAACCTGGCACGATTTGAGTTCATACTACAAGGAAGGACATGGAATACATGTTATCTTGGAATTCAGTAAGGTTCCCCTGGGAGAGAGGAAAAAGTAAAATTCTTTAACCGCGCATCACGACGGAACTACTGAATGAATTCGAATGGAAGTCGGCACGATTTGAGTTCATACTACGGGGAAAGATCATCGTCATCACGCCGAAAGTACAGAATGTATTCAAATGAGCAATACGATTTATCCCGGAATCAGTGCTGTTCCCTTGGGAGGGAGGATGAAAGTAAAAATATGCTACTGAATGAATTCAAATGAAACTTGGCATGATTTGAGCTCATACTACGAGGGAACATAGGATGCATTTTATCTGGGATATCAGTAGGCACGGTTCTCTTGGGAGAGGGGATAAAAGTCAAAATGTGTTCTTATTAAGAATTCATTAACGCGTCGTCCGATTTCATGCATTCTTTTTGTTAGTAACAGTGTTGCAAGATCGAATTTGACTAAATCAGTAGACAGTCAAGTAGAAAATTAATAGATTGAAGAAATAATCTGTAGATTGAAGAAAAATATTGGTAGATAAAGGGTAGGCAAGTTCCTATCTATATATTTTTCCAAGACGCACCCATTAGTAAAGTTCCTACCTAAGTAGGTAGGAACCTAACTAATGAGTGCGTCAATGCCTATTTCAGGCAAAGTAGGTAAAATGTGCAGATGGTCCATGCGATATTCATGGACATGATATTTGGTGGTTTAGCTGGTACAGTTAACTGTACCACCAAAGTTTGGTTGGAGTAAGTGGTCCAATTAAACTAACTAGACCACATAAAAATATTTTTTTCTGTGGTAAACAACCAACTGAGCCTACCTACTAACGAAAAAAAAATTACGGTGGTCCAGTCAAATGGATCAAGAGCCCAATTCTGTAATAAAATGGCTTCACGATGACAATGCAATCGTCGCAGAATCATCACATAGAATCCTCAATCATAGAATGGGATTGAAGATGACAACATACTATCCCCCGTAGACTCTACACGATTTATACGCAATTTAACTAGGTACCTAAATAAAGATAACTTATGTTAGAAGTGTAACAGGTCCAATTCTGGGCATCGAAGTTTTTTTGCACGGCGTTTCATAACATGAGAGAAACTGTGTTTAAATGTGAACCTAATTAGTCGCCAGGTATGTCAATCGCGAACGAAGTCGCGGGTACAGCTAGTAATAAATAATGCTGGACAATCCACACAGCATTATCTAGCCCCAAGCTAAGCAGAGCTTGTGTTATGGGTACTAGATAACTGATATACTTAATACAATACACTACATAGATAGATATTTTTTATTATACATAGAAAACACCCAGACCAACGGAACAAATTTCTGCAGATCGTACACAAATTTGTTCCGTGGCGGGAATCGAACCCGCAACCTCCTGCGTCGCAGGCGGACCTTCGCCCGCTGCGCCACGGAGGTCGCCCTCAAAGTTTTTACAGCAAAGCTTAAATGTTGCCATCCGTCAAACGAAAGGTATTTCTTCTTCGTCAAACCATAAAGGATGCTATTTTTATACCAAATTATGCTCCTGTAGTTTAATAAAGCTCGTAACAGAATAATTTCATCACAATTCAACAGGAAAACGATTACCATAAACTAACAAGTCTGCGCAAGAAACAATATCCATATAAAAGTGTTTCACTTATCCATAATTCAGGAGGCTCCGACATAATTTCAGGGATGCGTAGGTACCTACTGCCGAGGGAACAATCCATTTCTTAGACTCTTATGAATTTATTACCGTCTTTAGTATTTACGTGCGGAACCCTAAAATTATTAAAGACGGGGAGTCTTTAACCCCCCAGGGGGATTGTGGGGGTTAATTCGCAACCAACTCACGTCGACAACATGGCTCTGGCTTTCTAGGCTTCTAGGTATTGAGTCTGCGAAACTTTTATTTCTCTCTGTGAAGTTGGGCAATAAACAAAGTTGTTGGTGTACATACTTCCGTAGCGTAATATTAGCGTTGTATTGTTATTACTTTGTTCGCAAATTAGTTGATGTGTTGTGTGTATATCGAACAAAATATTGGAGCATAGAAATACGTTGGCAATCGCTAGGTTCTTTTATGATCGTATTGTACCTAGATAGAACGGAGTATAAAGCGTCTAACAGACAGGCGCGGCCTGTGGTCGGTGGTGGCCAGCACAATCTGCAAATGAATAGTACGGACCACCACCGCAGCTGTTTGCTGCGGTGGTGGCCCGTACTATTCATTTTCGATTTAGATGTATTGGTAAGTGTGTAATATACTTTATCTACACTAATGTTATAACATTCTACTTATGTTTCCAATACTTGACTTATAATTATTACTGTTATAGCGCAGATAACAAAACACTCAATTTAAGCAATTTCACATGATGGTATAATATCCACATCGATATCGTAAAATCTCATTATAACATCAATAAAACGCGACCAATTAACCTGGCGAGCCTTATGTCAAAATCCTCATACAAGTTGTATAAAATTTTGATATTAGGCTGACTTTTGAAAACAGTTGGGTTATACGTGAAAACTTCGTCGAAACTACTTTTGAATCTGCCTAACCCAGCGTTGCACACGGGGCATTGCTTCCGGCGCACCTCGGCGACCCTTCTCATAGATAGCGGTGGTGATTTGACCGCACTGAAACGACACGGGGGGTGGAAGTCTTCTACTGTGGCTGAAAGCTACATTGATGAGAATAGAGATCATGTAACACCTTTTCTAGTTAAAAATAAAATACTAAATATGAAACTTAGAAGAGAACTTCACATCGCGTGTACCACTCACCGAATTATTTGGAACAAAAAACCTGATTATTTATTCGAAAAGCTTATATGGATTAAAGACATACAGGCTGCTAACACGCGATCTAAAGCACTTAATAAGCTGGTTGTTTATAAACACAAAACTGTAGGGTTTAAAGGAAGCTTCAAATATAGTTCATCGAAAATTTGGAATAATTTACCACCACCGCTTCGCCATAAAATATGTACAGCTACTTTTAAAACTAAATACAAGAAATTACTTCTTCAAAGACAACTCAATACATTTGAAACTTTCTTTAAAATTAAAGCGGCTCCTAAGAAAAGGAGTAGCAGAAAAAAGCCTGTAAAGTAAAACAGACAAGAGCCCAAGTTTATCTGTTAGTTAAACTATTTACCTATATTATTATATTATGTTATGATTTATGAATGACCCATTCAACCTAATAATTCAAACACATTATTTTTAGTAACTATAATACTTAATTGCATTCCTGTATGTAATTCATTGTGCACTTACCTACCTTAACAGACCAATCCTGTACTGTACGCACACATTTACACACCCTCACACATGTGTGCTCTCAGGTTGCCCAAACTCTTACGAGACTGGTGCCTCAGGAGAGCTCACACATACGCAAACTGTCCCACAAACACACACAGACACCTTATCTGGACGCACCATTCTTGGTATAATAGAGCAAGCAAAATAAACTCGCAAAAAAAATACACTCAAATCTTGCCGACGATCACCAGTCGCGCATAGGGGTAAACTGAAAACCAGCGCCGCACATGCTTGATAAGCTTGTCGGCATTATGCTGAGCTTATCCCTATTGCCTGAAAGAAGCTATTGCTACTAATGTCATTATAATGGAATAACTAGATTATTACGTTAATTATGTGCCCACATACTTAGTTCTACTTTTATTATATTGTTAGTTCTTTGTAGTAAATTGTATACCTATGCATGCAGGTTTTTAAATATAAGCAGTGGAATTATTCAGGCAATAAATGATTTTATTATTATTTATTATTTATTTATTTATTTATTTTATTTATGAGTCTTTAATGAATAAAATTCAAGTCTCAAATACGATCTTGAACAGTATAGAAAACAAGACGAATGAAGTAAT
Organism: Eupithecia subumbrata; assembly: GCA_949316285.1. Taxonomy (NCBI): domain Eukaryota; kingdom Metazoa; phylum Arthropoda; class Insecta; order Lepidoptera; family Geometridae; genus Eupithecia; species Eupithecia subumbrata. The sequence goes on along the minus strand of OX438630.1, from coordinate 9,926,539 downwards.
TATAAATATTCCGACTCCGTCTACGAGCTCTACTGCTTGCCCCGCGGCCGCTACAGCTGCTGGATCAATAATTAACATTAACTTTCAAAATTGTACCATCCAAAATTTTAACAATTATTATAAATAAACTATTGGCAGCCAACAGTTGCATAAACTACTATTATTATACTAGTTTCGCCGCTTAATGGCAGATTTACAACTATTTTAAAAACAATTTTTTATTCAAAAATGTACCTAGTCCAAAATCGATGACATAACGTCGTTTCGTTTAGTAGTTTCTATGGCCTCTCTCCAGCTCCATCATCAGGATCTTGGTCATCATCTAGAACCAAAGTACTTGGGAAGACAAATCCAATGAACCTAAACTCGCCGGAGTTACGTCGTTTCGTTTAGAATTTCCTATGGCCACCTCTGTGTCCATCATCAGACCAGCTGGATGGTACCTTAACATACACTGTCACCGAAATGCACTATCGGTTAAGGATAACTGGGTCAAAACTCAGTTGCAAGATTTTTCCTACGCATTCATTCATTACATACAGACCGATGAACACGAAATTAAATAACATCGCAAAAATTTACGACTTCGGCGGGACTTGAACTTAATTTCTTAGAAATTTGCTAGAGTGGCTTACGCACTATAAAAACAAAAACTTTAGATTTCGATGAACACGATCCAGGAATGTAGGATCCTCTGCGCTTCTCGCGTGTTGAAATACAAATTAGAATAGTTTTGGGTGCTCAACATTTTATTTTAGTTCATTAGCGGTTGTCGGTTCTTCGCACGATACGGCCGGCCCACTGACTGCCACTTCAGCTGATTTGTTAGCGGTTCGTCTAAAACGCGATTCCTCCAGTTACAAAATAAACGCGATTCGTCCAATAAGCGGTTCGTCAGGAATCCATGCACAGTTCGTCCAATTCTTAATAATTATGTAAATATGTGTTTTACTTTAGAAAAAAAAATTTTACGTTTCATATTTATTATTTCATTCATACGTTTTTGAAAAATGACAGTGAATGCCAAATAAGACAGATGATGTCAAAAATGACAGCTTGCTAGTTCTTTGAGCAATGTCAAAAAGTTTGGTTCTGGTCGGTCGCGGGGCAAGTTCAATAAAAGCTTGTAAGTAATAAGTAAATTGGAAGCTGCCTACGTATTTATAATACTAACTTACCAAAATTTATAATAATAAAAAACTTTCGCTCAGTGAATAAAGCTTTTAGTTAGTGTGATAAATAAGCTCTGAAGCAATTGAAAAGTCCCCAAGCAGCGCTTAAAGCGCTTTTACTTTTATATTCGTTTTGCTATCGCTAATGACAAATCAGGATCATAAACTGTAGGTACGTGCCTTGGAGATACGGAATTCGGGGAAAAATATTGTTTTCTTTATTTAGACTTTATTTTAACTTCTCCGACACATTTCTTACTTACTTACCTACCTTACCACGCCTTGCTTTAGCACGTGTTTTTTTTTGTTGAGTTTTTTTACTCAAATACGTTCAACATTTGATAATTAATCTTGTACCCAGATTAACATAGTAATTATTAATAGTAATGGTATAAATAGTACTTAATAGATAAATTATTAAAAACAAATAAATTCCAGACTTCATCGTATAGCCGTATCATCGTAGGTAGTAAGTACTCAAGCCACTAGCTTCCGACTGCGGGTTCACACACATTTTGTCCGGGATTAAAAATAGCCTATCCCCGAATACAATCTACATTCTTGTCAGATTTAATAAGGATCCTCTATATTTCCTCTATGTCCTTGCTTTCTGTCTTTGTGTGGTATAATAAAGTGTTTTCTATCTACTTATTCAGCCTTTTCGGCGTGAAAACTTTCCTACATATTTTCGAATTCATAATATCTATTAGTAATGTCCTCCTAGCCGAATTTCGGGTATTGCGGCGAGTCTCTCTTAACGAAGACTAGCTATATGCGCAAACACAGGTGCTCTATACAGATAAAATATTAGCATGGAATTATGGGTGGATGCAGTGGCAAAAAAACTTTTTTTATTTTATTTATTTGGGAAACATACAGTTATTATAAACTAAAAAATATATACTTAACTAACACTTAAACCAGCAAAGTTTCCACCATTAAATGCAACAATAACAAAAAACACACAGTTCAGAGCTCAACATGCAATTTAAAACAATTACCTATCTGAAATAAGAGAAGAAGAATTAATCTTCGAAAGAGAAAAAGGTAAGAAAAAACTAAAATTAAATATAAACACAATAATAATAATAAAGGGTTAAACAAATACAGAGTAACATTAACGGTTGGCAATGCTTAACATAATATCTTTACGGAATTAAAACAATGAAGAATTGAAAATATCAATGTCACAGAAGGAGTCAGTGTGAATTGATGAAAGAACTTTTCCAAAAAAGAGCCAGAGATAAAATTATAAAACTAATAAGAGAGCTACGCCGCGTCGTAGACGCCTACGCGCTACGTGTTCGTAGCCATCGTAGCGCCGTAACGCCTACGTCTTATGGTCCGTCTTATTTCCGTTCGAAACTCAAAAGTTTCCTGTCAAAACAATTACTTTTTAAATTTAAACTCTGGTTTTAAATTGTAAAAATTGTAAAAATTGAAATTTAAACCAGAGTTTAAATTTAAATTACTTTTTAAATTAAACCAGAGTTTAAATTTAAAAAGTTATTGTTTTGACAATTTAAAAATTAATTTAAATTTAAACTCTGGTTTAAATTTAAATTAAACCAGATTAGTAATATAAATTTAAACTCTGGTTTAAATTTAAATTACTTGTTAAATATAAACCAGAGTTTAAATTTAAAAAGTTATTGTTATGACAATTTTTAAAATTTAAAACCAGAGTTTAAATTTAAAAAGTAATAGTTTTGACAGGAAACTTTTGAGTTTCGAACGGAAATAAGACGGACCATAACAACAACCGAGCTCAAAAACGGAATAGTTTATATTTGTTATGAAAACTAAATACCAAACTCAAATTCCTGAATATTTACACTGTTTTGTTTGTTTTTTTTTTTTTGTTTAGTTTTCCGTGACAAGAATAGCTTGAGAATTTAACTGTATGGGACCGTTAAAGATCTTTTTCTGTACAAACACAAATCAATCATCAAAATATTAAATTTATTTTATTTTCGATGGAAACCAAACATCTTGCATAACTTAAATGAGTAGAGACATTGGTGGTTTAACTAAAGCTTATCAGTTTTCACTTATAAAATATAGTAAAGATAAGGGGAGATCGCGAGTTACAAACAAACATTTAAGTAAAACCGGCCAAGTGGGAGTCAACTCGGACATGGAGAGTTCCGTACCATCGTAACTATTTCGCAAAAGGCTCAAGTAGGATTCAAGTACTGACATACTTGGATGGTCGATGTTGCTTAACTTCAGTGATCAGTGCTCAACTTGGTATGGACGTTGGATCCCTTATTTATTAAATTTATCTTTATAATATTTGTTGTTATAGGGGCTGTATACACACTCAAGATTTCATCTATATACCTTTTAAGGTTTAAAAGATACAGCCCGCTGACGGACGGTCGGACGGACAGACAGCGGATTAGTAATAGAGTCCCGTTTTCACCTTTCGGGTAAGAAACCCTAAAAAACATAAACCGATTTGAAATAGGCCAACAAGAACAAAATTAAAATTTTTAAAGACCCCCGACAGATTTTCATGAAACATGGCTAAGAACACTCGGGATTAAATTATCTATGACACAATAAAACTAAACGAAAATCGGTTCATCCGTTTGGGAGCTACGATACCTCAGACAGATACACAGATACACAGGTACACAGATACATAGACAGACACGTTAAACTTATAACACCCCTCTCTTTTTGCGTTGGTGGTTAAAAATATGATTTGTCATAATAATTCAATCGCTCATTTATGTTGTTTGTGTAGCTTGGTACAAAAATATTTTTAAAACATCACGTATTTAACAGGAATGGAAGAAAATTACAATAATCACCGACTAGTGTGTCGGCACTTCATAGACTACGTGCTCCGCCTACGTCACGTAGAACGTACAGCCTGAGAACATTTTCCACTGGACCACAATTTATGAGATCAATGTTATTATAGCTCCCACGCTTGCACAGCTTTGTGTGGGATGGGATCACGGCAGCCGAGAATTAGCAATTTTCATAATATAATACGGACGTAGGGGACAGACCCTAAGACAGGGGGTCTTAGGAGGTCTTGGGGTCTGTCAATTAGGGCATCCTAAAGCATTTACGGGATCGGCAGTGCGTGAGCATTTCTGATGTTGCAGGCGTTCATGCAGGCGAGCCACACACGTGTGTGACACGTTTGTGATGTCAAAAAATTATAAAATAAACACCACCATTGCTTAGCAACAGAATGGAACGGAATATCGCAAAAAAAAATTATAATATACTAAATTGACATCACATTCCTGATGCAATCCGTGCGTTGTCAAATGCAATAGAACCTTTTCAAGGTATAGGAGCGACCGTTTTTGTTTCAGTTTGAAGTGGTTCTATCCCGGTCTAATCGTGTGCGGATTATATTGTTGTTTAATAAACCTTTATGAAACAAAAGTTATACTTATCATATACCTTCATTAGGTTGTGATCTTTTCAAGATTCCGAGATATTCATTGCTTCAAACATCTATACGAATATTATAAATACGAAAGTATCTATGTCTCTGACCTTTTCACGACGTCGTTTGAACGTAATAAAGGATGCGGGTTCAAGACCCGTCGAAGTCAAAAAATTTTGCCATATTATTTAATTCATTTATTTTTCTCATTTAATGGTAATTTTCTTTGTAAATAAAGTTCCCTTATAAATCAAATCAGAATTGGACACATTAAGTATTTTTATCCTTTTCTCTTTTTCAACAAAACCTAAACCAATCAACATTTCACAGTAGGTAAAGTACAAAAGTTATTGAACCAATCCATTGATTGGTCGCACGTACGTCCAGTGCCTAACATCTCATTCTCTCAGCTCGCGCGTAGCATTTCAATTTCTATAGGAATTTGCAGGAGGTACTTTCATTAAGATATTCTCGCTCTCGCAAACATGTTTGCGAAGCTTTTCAAAGCTGATGTACAGTTTGTTAGATTATTCCACTAAGTAAGGACTGAATCTATTAAAGATAGATAGATAATATCTTTATTGTACCATCAATGCTTATAAAATATCTTACAAACGACTAATTAAATCTAGTATGGCACAATCGGTGGCCTTATCGCTGAAAGCGATCTCTTGCAGGCAACCTTTGAATGGACAGGATCGGTTACTGTAGAACTTGACGGTGGTGTATATGATACTACAAAAATACCTAAATAAATGTTTTGGCTATAATTAGAAATATTAGATATTATTTAATACTTGTCAAATAGAATAGAATAGCATTTATTTCGACACACACGTAGGTACATAGAATACATAATAACTAAACAAAGAACAAGGAGGATTATACTGAACTAGTTTATGCCCGCGGCTTCACACGCGTTGTTTCTATGGAAACTTTTAAAGGTGATTTATATCCCATGGGAACTGATTTATGAGATAAAAATAGCCTATGTTTGATTCCAGGATTAGAATTACCTGTATGCAAAAATTTCAGCCTGATCCGTTCAGTAGTTTTGGCGTGAAGAGGTAACAAACATCCACCCAAACATCCATCCAAACTTTCGCATTTATAATATTAGTGTGATTAAACAAATGATAGACGTCAAATCGAGTTTTTCCCCCATGACCCTGAGCCGAAATAGGTGTTAACTCAACTTGTGCTGAGCGATTGCCACTCAGCGCTGTTTTTCAGCCAAAAACCTTTCTGTTCTTGTGTATAATAGATTCAGGCTTTACTTTGTGGAAATCTATAGGAAAATAAATATTTAGTAACAATTCCGCGTAAGTAAAACATTCTCTGATGAGATTTAACAAAATACAATACGCAGCGCCCGCCCTCCTAATTAAGGGCGGGCGGCGGACGCGAATTTCATTTTGTGCTACTAAATATTTTTTAACCTAATATTTAACCGATTAAGGATTATGAAGCTAGGAGGGGGCCAAACATTTATTATACTGATGTCGATTCTGTTGTTTTAGGAATCCTAACTTAAATTTTACGATTTCTAATTTTCTAAGTTAGGTTGACCTAAAATTATGGTATTCTCTGTACAGATCCTAAAAATACCATTCACTTTTTTCAAAAGAATCTGCCCGTTTTTCACTAGAATAAATTTTAATCATGACCAAATTAGATGCCTGGTAAAATTAGATATGTAGATGTTTCTAATCATAGCTAAAATGCAATGTAAGCAATAGGGTTATAACTATTTAAATTAGGTTGAGTTGTTTTAGACTTGTCAACCTAATTTAAAAACTGACAGTCTAATTTTTCAAACATAGAATAGCTTTCGTCTATTTGACATTCCTAAATCCTAATTTAAGCTAATTCTAAAACAACAGAATCGACACCACCGTCAGGGATTACGGGCCCGCTCCGGGCCAGACGCGCTAGGCCAATATAAACTTAATTCCTAAATGATACAGGTCACAATGGTTTTATGTCTATGTCTCATTTGATAGAGATTGAACAAAATATTTTAATTGTCAAAGAAGTTTTGAATTTGAGAAATAGAGAAATCGTCAGTCTTGCGTCAAAGTTGGATGGGCTCCTCGTGTAGTTTTACGAAGTGTTTGTTTTGTGAAAAAAAAAATAACTTGGATATTCAAGGTAAATGGTGCTTTTGTTACTTTGTTTTATGTATTTTCTCAACAGTTATGTAATAATAACATGTGTACAATCCGTGGAATTAACAATTATTTCTCTGTATTAACATCTAGCTTCTGCCTGTGGCATCGCACGTGCTTTTCTGGAATAAAAAGTCGCCTATGTTCGTCCCCGGGATATCTATCTCTCTGACAAATTTCATCAATATCCGTTCAGCCGTTTAGCCGTGAAAAGGTAACTGACAGACATGTTTCCACTTCGATCATGTATGGATAAAAAATGCATACAATTGAAGAATAGAAAAAAAAATTGATGGAATGTATTCCTTCTTTGATTTCAATTGTATATACTAGTTGTATTTACAATTGAAACAGTTGAGTTTACTGCAGACTGTTGTAAAAAATCTAGCTAGAGGTAGCTCAAATATCAATATTAATTGGAAGCGTCCCCAAGATGTTTTAGCTACCAACAACAAGTTTTAAGTGACAAAAGAAGTAGATATAAGTCATGTAAATAAAGATAAAGAAAGACAAATAATGAATATGACGATCTCTCTGCAGCGGCTATGCTGTTCCGCTTACATCATCTATACTAATTATAAAGAGGAAAGATTTGATTGTTGAAAGTACTGGACCGATTTGAAAAATTATTTTACCATCAGAAGTCCACATTATTCCTGATGAACATAGGCTACTTTTTACCGCGGGAAAATGCTTCATTCCTACGGGAAAACGGTTAAAAGAACAACGGGTAGTAAGAATGCAGCTAGTATTATATCAAACACGATCTAAGCGAGACAGTATGTGAGAAGCCACCACTTTCAATCCCAATCTATATCCACGTGACTAATACCTATAGCTTATTACATAACCGTAGCATGTTTCCTAATACATAATTACGCATTTCTCCAAATCAAACAAAATATCAGTACCATATCGTGTCGATTTGACCTCATATAACCTTACGCATGAGGGGTTCGAAAGTACTTAGTCATTATCAGTAAATCAATGTAAACCTCAAGGAAATTAGTATAAGTAATTACTTAATAGAAGGGTCGGGTTAAGGCACATAAGAATACAAAAATAGTAGGTTTTTAAATAAATAAATAATCCTGGTCAATTCACACAGCATTACCTAGCCCCAAGCTAAGCAGAGCTTGTGTTATGGGTACTAGATAACTGATATACTTAATACAATACACTACATAGATAGATATTTTTTATTATACATAGAAAACACCCGGACCAACGGAACAAATTTCTGCAGATCGTACACAAATTTGTTTCGAGGCGGGAATCGAACCTGCAACCTCCTGCGTCGCAGGCGGACCTTCGCCCGCTGCGCCACGGAGGTCGTCAAAAATGAATAATGTAATTAAACAAAATTAAAGATTTAATTTCAGCATCATCTTTCTACATGAAAATCATCTTTTGAAGGTCACGAATACCAAATATCGCAAATGTACCGACACGTAAAGGCACGAGCAGACGCGGCTGGTCGCCTACATTATTGACCCGTCTATATTTAGCCTTAATGCCGTAGGTATTCTGCGAAACGGCTCCGAAGTGAACCTTTTACGCTAAAGGAGCAAAAACAAACCTTAGGGTGGTGTGAGAAGGTATACATTCAATTGTGTACTCAGCATCGCAAGCGATCATTTTTTAAATAATTCATTATCATCACTAGTACATACTATGAACCTTTTACGTAAGCAGGGACGCTAAAGGAGCAAGTAATAACAAACCTTAGAGTATTGTGAGAAGGTATACATTCCATTGCACGGTCGCAAGCCATCTGTTAGTGTTATTCATCATCAATTCATTCTTAAATTCTTAAATTCTTTATTGTACACACAAGATAATTCATACATAAAAGTTTACACATCATCATCATCATCAGCACATACTAGTCCACTGCTGGTCGTATATTTTCCGTAATGACCGCTATGGCGCCCTGTCTTCAGCTTGCCGCATCCAGCATCGGCCAGTAGAATTAATTATAATTAATGGTTTGCATGAATGCAAAATTTCAACTTATTTATGATTGGCGAATACAATACCCAATAAAATAAATTTAGGTAAGTATTCCCGCTCATTGTAAATAAATCCACCATCCAAGCTTCTAAACTTTCCCAAAACTACCGGTAAGTTAGATTTTGACGGTAAGCTCAAGAGTACGGTCAAAATGGCACCATGGGAATTTTTAATCCCGCTATGATTAAAACTCTTACAGAAAACGGACCTAAGTTTAAAAAATCCCAGACGGGTAAAGAAAGTCCAACTAACCCAAAGTTTAAGACCTTCCTGGCCTAATCTTAGCTCACTGTGTAGGCAAGGGCCGTAATTGGGCAGCTTTGTTGCCGCTTACCAAGTTTATTATACGTTTTATGCGAATCCCCACCATTTTCCCTAAATAAGAGGGTATTGAAAGTTATTCATGACAACTTATTTTTCGGTTACTTTGATTAGAATGATAAACACTAAACGAAACTTTTTAAAGTTCGTTTTTTCTTTTTTGATGTTTTATATGTATAATAAAAAATATCTATCTATGTAGTGTATTGTATTAAGTATATCAGTTATCTAGTACCCATAACACAAGCGCTGCTTAGCTTGGGGTTAGATAACGCTGTGTGAATTGTCCAGCATTATTTATTTTTTTAAACTATCGGTAAAAATCATGGAAAATCTCATAAAATTATTTCTTCACTCCTTTTGAATATAATGTTCAGTAGATTTTCCTTAGTGGCTCCACAAGCTGCACACAGTGAAATTATGAACCTATAGTATTTGCTGAAACACACAGATGGCGCACAATTTTCCTTTCGCTACTCGCTGGTAGATGGCGGTGGTAAAATGTTAATTCTGTCTGACTCGTACAGTCAGAGTTATTAAAATTTATTTTTGCAATAACTCATACGGATTAAATAAAAGCTTCGAAATGTTTACAAATGATAACGTGTAAATATAAATCTGATACAATTAAATTTCATTCGTGATTTTATTTTACAGCTAGTTTCTGCCCGCGGCTTAACGAGTTGTTTCTAGTCTATGGAAATGTTTATAGCTTTTTTATGTCCTATGGGAACTTATTTATGGGATGGGATACAAAATTTCAGCCCAATCTGCCCAAAACCCAGGCATAGGTTACCTTTCACACAAAAAATCGAGATTATTCACTTACCTATTCAAAAACTACGATTGGTGTATAGAGAATTCAAAATCGGCTTAGAAAACAATTTCAAACCCATACAAACGAATTATCTCACCTGAAAAGTGCTGACGTAACACAGGGTGTTCACAGAACTCATCGATGCAAGATAGGCGCCACCTTGACCCCGCACGCAAGGTCGCGTGCCCGCCTGAACATCAAGGGTTAACCCAATAGATACTACTGTATACAGGGTGATTCCAACGCTTTAAAGGCTTAATGCATCCAAAAATCGAGGTCACCGAATTTAAACCTAAGTTTAATACCAAAGTTTTTGAAACTTCGCGATGAACATTTATATTGTGTATAACTATTTCACGGGTATTTATCGCGATATTTCAGCATGCAACATATTGACACACTGTCGTGGTGTAAAAATACGTAAATAAAACCAATAGAGACTACTGGTTATAGGGTGTTTTCAACATCGTGTGCCCACTAGAATATCAGAATTAAACCAATGGATGCCAGTCAGTAGGTATACAGGACAATCAAACGCTTTTAGGCTTGGCCATAGAGACGTGGTTACCGCGTTTTGTTGAATAAAGTGTGTCAGAGATTCATTACAGATGTAAGCGGGTTAACTACGAACCTTATTTGTGTCAGATATATAAATTAGCAGATCTTCAAAGTGTGATTAAGATTTGGTGAGGCGATAGTAGTCGTACAGTCGATAGTTTCGTCAAGTCGAAAGTAGTCGTACTGTCGATAGTAGTCGTACAGTGGATAGAAGTAGTCGAGGCGATAATAGACGTCAAGTACATAGTAGTCGAAGAGGCGATACTAGTCGTTAGGGCGATTGTAACATCGAGTCAGTAGTAGATCTCGTGTCGACAGTGGTCGTCGAGGAAATTATAGTCTTCGAGGCCATAGTAGTCGTTGATGCGATAGTACTCGTCGAGGCGATAATAGTCTTCGAGGCGATAGTAGTCGTGGAGCGACTCGACGATACTATTATCGATCGATAGTATTTTCACAGTTAAAGGCACATTAGGTGCTGTTTATTTTGACTGAGATTGAATATCACCCTGTATACGATTAGCTAAGATAGATAGGCTAAAGGTTTCTATGGATGGTTGAAATGAGGTCGGTAGGTGGTCTTACCTCGTAGATTGTATCGCACGGTAGCAAGTTTGTAAGACCTTGAATAGAATGGTACCCCATTTATTTATACCAACTTAGCAATGTAATTTCAGAAGTTTGTTTTATTTCTTTATGCATTGGCTACTTACTATCTTCAGTCTTTTTTTTATTTTTAACCCTCGGCGCAAAAAGAGAGGGGTGTTATAAGTTTAACGTGTTTGTCTGTATACGTATCTGTGTATCTGTCTGTGGTATCGTAGCTCTCAAACGGATGAACCGATTTTCGTTTAGTTTTTTTTTTGTGTCATAGATAATTTTAACCCGAGTGTTCTTTGCCATGTTTCATGAAAATCTGTCGGGGGTTTTTAATTTGTTTTTTGTTCTTGTTATGAAATAAAGTTGTAATTTAAAAATGCTTTTATTCTATCTGATCAAACTAACTAGAAAGGTGATTTGCTTCCACGAACCTTTTTATTTATTTATACATACTTATTTGTACTTTTGAATCCGAGACATGGGGTGAATCGCTTTAAAATAAGCATAAAATTATCTATGACACAAAAAAAAACTAACCGAAAATTGGTTCGTCCGTTTGGGAGCTACGTTACCACAGACAGATACACAGACAGACACGTTAAACTTATAACACCCCTCTCTTTTTGCGTCGGGTTTTAAAAAAGACATTATTATTATGAAAATAAAACTAGTCTGTGGGCTACTTTTATGTCAGTCAGTTACCTATCTACATTCTGCATTGCAGCTGTTCTTCCTCGTAGAAATTAATATACCTAATGGACCATTGGGTTCCAACTCCTCTGTTTTGAGAGCTAATTCGATCTCTTTCATGTTTACCTCCTCAGCGCTATTCAGTTTAAAATTTAATCCATTTACGTCGGCAAACAAGATTTAGGTACTTTATGTTCAAGGTATATTTGGAGTGGAGTTTCAGGGGTGAAATATATTTACAGAAGGCTTTTTGAAAACGTTACAAAATGCAACGTTAGGTAGATTAGATAGATCAGTTTCAATTAAATTAAAATATATAAAAATAAGAAAAAAATCCGTTTGGTTTTAAAAGGGACACCTACCTAGAAAATAAAAACTAATTCAGAATATTAAATATACTTAAACACTGATATTCGTAGCAAATAATTCAAAATTAACACTAACTTACAATATATATTAAATAAATAAATAATAAATAATGCTGGACAATTCACACAGCATTATCTAGCCCCAAGCTAAGCAGAGCTTGTGTTATGGGTACTAGATAACTGATATACTTAATACAATACACTACATAGATAGATATTTTTTATTATACATAGGAAACACCCAGACCAACGGAACAAAGTTCTGCAGATCGTACACAAATTTGTTCCGAGGCGGGAATCGATCCCGCAACCTCCTGCGTCGCAGGCGGACCTTCGTCCGCTGCGCTACGGAGGTCGTCGACTTGTACAATGTACCTATTCATTACAATGTAGTTTTGAAAGCACAAGCTCGAAATAACTAGCTCTACATGTTTTTCTTTTAAATTTGTTTCCTCTGTACCTACAATTAAGAATAGTTGTTAATTGGTTATGTTGCTTTGATATAATTATCTGTTAATATTAATTGAATGGCTCCTGAAACAGTTTTAAAATAGTTCAGGGGCCTATGGACTCTTAATGTCTGTTACACTAGTTATTATGTCAATAAAAAATACGTTTACATTACTTTACTTTATTTCATTATTATATGCAACAAGTTTTATCTGCTCTATAGTGTGAGTCTATTTGACGTTAGTAACCGGACGTGATCGTGAGCGTCTCCTTTTTCCATACAATTTGGTACAGCGCACTATGGGTCAGGCGCGTGATTATCGTGTTAAAAATCTGTAACTTTCTCAGTTTTCAAAATATCTTAATGAACCTTTCGCAATTATAATCTTCGATATATGAACTATTAATGAAATAAAAATAAATAAATGAAATTTTTTTATTAGTATAAAAATATTGCCACTAAAGTTAAAAAATATTTTTTTTTCAATTTCTTGCGGATTTTAACTAATCCAATGGACATAATTTAAACAAAATTCTTCATTTACCTACATAATAGAAAATAATACTTATACATTAATAAATAAATTATGATTAAAAAATTACATTTATTTAAAACTTACCTACTTTTGAATGTACAAGTAATAAAAAACCTATTACAAACATTACAAAAGATAAATTGAAAACTAATAAATAATTATTATAACAGAAGTACTTTTATAAATATAAAATAGAATAATAATATTGTATAATAAAAAATCTAATAATCGTAAAAAAGTAAATAAAAGGTTTTGTTGGTTAAGAATCTAAAAGATTTATAGCTTCCTGCCACAGTTCTTTCGGAACAGTTTCGCTTAGTCTCCTTAGGCTAGAGATATACGAATCAGATGAATAATTTATAGCAATTATTTATAGCTAACCTATAGCATTTTCTGGAATGCTCCCATCGATTTTTTGTAAATTCGAGGTCGTTCGAGTCGCGTTTATTTACCTATTTTTCCTTACGTTTCAACGGGTTTACACTCTATGGTGGTCACGGGATGACCACATGATGATTTTGTGAAAAATGGGTAAATAAACTATATTAATACCCTTGAATATTTATTATAAGGATATGTTTTATGCAAATCAAAAAACTATTTCCCATTAATAAATATTGACCAACTCGGAATAGGAAGCAATTGTCGATGTCCACTTAGTCTTGCAATCTAAGGTTAAACGTCTAGGGCACTCTATCTAAGTTAATTTCAAAATGAAGTTACCTACGTAAGAACTAACATACGGCCTTGTGAATAGGTAACTCATTACTAGATGACTAAATAAAACCAGGATACCTACACGAGAATATTAAAGTAGGTAGGTACTTACATCTACAAAACAGCAACTATCAAAACAACGAAAAAACTGAGGTTTTCTATTCTATACTATAATAATATTATTAAAAGGAAAGATTTGATTGTTTGTTTGTTTGTATTGAATAGGCTCCGAAACTACTGGACCGATCATTTCATTTTCATTAATTTTTCATTTTTTCCGATTTGAAAAGTACTTTTACCATTAGAAGCCCACATTATTCCTGATGAACATAGGCTACTTTTTAACGCGGGAAAATGCTTCATTCCTACGGGAAAACGCGTAATAGGACAACGGGTAGTAAGAATGCAGCTAGAATTGTATAAATCGCTAGATGGCATTTTTGTAAATCGGTACTTTGAATAGTATAGTATCCACGGACGTAATCCACGATTTTTTTGATAATTTTATATCCACGAACAGTTGAGAGGATAAAACGTCTCCAATACAATTTCATTTATGTGGTGTATTGTATTAAGTATATCAGTTATCTAGTACCCATCACACAAGCTCTGCTTAGCTTGGGGCTGTAAATTGTCCGACATTATTTATTTATTTATCTTTGACCGAGAAAACTTTTTTATGTTCTCTTACAAAAAATTAAAACCCGAAATTTTAAGAGTAAATTCTCTGAAAAGTACATAATGTAAGTTTCCACCATCATCAGATGATCATGGTGTCTTCCTAGCCGAATTTCGGTCACGGCGGCCAGTCTGTGCGCAAACACAAGTACCTACCTATCTACTCGTGTTTGCGCACAAGTAGGTGTACCTACACTCTCTATGACACGACCGGGGAGAAGTCAGACGCAGAACCAACGACTTTACTTGTTTCTGGACTGGTTTCCGCAACTAGGCCACTGGTGGGCCCCCAATGACTTTATGTTCTTTCCGAGGCACGGGAGTGTGACACCGCCTTTTCCTAGTTTTTCTACTTACCTACTCTACTTAACCAATCCTACAAATATTATAAACACGAAAGTTTCTAAGTATGGATGGATGGATGGATGGATGGATGTTTGTTACGCTTTCACGTAAAAACTATTAAATGGATTTTAATGAAACTTTACAATAATATAGCTCATACATCAGAATAACACATATGCTACAATTTATAAAGATATTGTGTGAATTGTCCAAAATATGACGATAAGTGTCAAGGAAAGCGCCCTACTCACACATATGCCGCAGGTGCAATCTAGGGTGCATGGCGGTTGTGGCGATATCGGGAGTATCTCTACACACTTGCCTGCCGTGCAGTGTTTCCGAGTAAGCTGAGCTGAGCACACGTATTGAGAATGGCACCCGTATTATCGACCAATCAAAAGATTGGAGTAGCGTTGGCGCTTTCTGTGGTGCTACCTCAAAAAAAAAGGAAAAGGAGATACTGGGTGAAGAAATGGCTACTGAAAAGAAGTGAGTTATGCCACATGAATATTATAAAAGAACTGGAAGTAGACGACTTCAATAACTTTAACTTTTTTTAACTTCATTTTGATTGTACGCTATGTATACGTGCACTCCGTGTGACAGATACTGACAAACTGGCTGAGAAATTGCCCCAATCGCGCTACACACGCAGCGACGGCAGGGACGACTTAGGGATCAAGGATGGTCTCGCGCCCCTGCCGCCCTGCCGCAGGGCCAATCCAATCCTCCAAATTGCGCCTGCATGCCTACACACATCACAATTAAGAATGCAATTAAGGGTCATCCCCACTCCTACACCCTAGATTGCCCCTGCGGCAGATGTGTGAGTAGGGCGCTAAGTAGGAAAAATACAACCATCTGCGAGCTATTCTGGCGTGCGCTGCCAAAACCGCTAGAGTAACACACATGTAATGTATGATGGAAATGTTTATTTTAAATAGTCGTACAAAAAAGCCCGCCACAGTATATATCTATATCTTATATGTAAGCCATTATAGCCATAATGTGTAAGCCATTATAACCAAAATAGTAAACCATAAGTATAATAAAAATTGATAATTTATTTCAAATGCACATTTGGTAGTAATAAATTGATTCCTAAATGAAAATAGATACTTTTATCGCTTCAGGTATTTAAAGTAGATGATATGAGCTACTCGAAATACTAATCCTGCGAAGACGAAGTCGCGGGCACCAGCTAGTAAAATATAAATAAGTATTTCGATTAACTAGCTGATAAATAATTAACTAATTAAATAAGTATTCAGTTTAGCTAAATTCAATCGATATTCTACACGTTAAGAAAGCGTTTTTAGTACACCTTTATAGCAGTCTCAAAAATGAAACCGCTACAACACAAGCTCAACCTGTATTAATTGTACACTTTTTCAATTAAAACGAAACAACACAAACCAACAATAAAAACAATGTTGGAACCGCAGTTTCACTCTGCAAACATATTATACAATTTATGTAAGCGTCCATTTCAGTAACCAGTGGAACTCGGCCTCCGGTAGTCGATTAGATCCGTGTTTTTGTTCGGGAAATGACTCGGTTTCGGGGTCAGGGTAGGCTGGAGATTTGCCTGAGCCTCCCTCGTCGGGTTCATAATACATGGCACGGTTCGACACGTAACAGAAAGGTCAATATCAATATAAGACGAGAAAACACAAGAGGTAAACAAAATCATGAGTTTATACTCCTGATATTGTCGATTCTTGGTGAAATTTGGTAGGTTTTATTAGTTACCTACTTTTATAAACTTACTCTAAAATACATAGAGTAACTTACCTTTGTGTACGATAAGATAAAATAATAAATAATACTGAACAATTCACACAGCTATTATTTTTAGCGATTACCTAGCCCGAAGCTTAGCAGAGCTTGTGTTATGGGTACTACATAACTGATATACATATTACAATACACTACATAGATAGATGTTTTTTTAGTATACATAGAAAACATCCAGTACACCCTGAACAAATATCTGCAGATCGTACAAACATTTGCCCCGAGGCGGGAATCGAACCCGCAACCTCCTGCGTCGCAGGCGGACCTTCACCCGCTGCGGCACTGTGGTCGTCCTAAAAAAAGTCTGTAAAATAAAGTTTATTTCAGACAACAACAACGATCGTTTAATACAGACCAAAATAAATGAAAGAGTTCATATTTGAGATAAATACTGAGATTAATTAAAAATAGCCCAGTAACACTGGTCAAGAGGGTATAATGTATGCGCTCTTGTCCAGTGTTCCATAAGTTACATAGTTACATATGTACTTAAAACCTTATTACTGCGAAAATTAAAAAAAAAAACAGTTTTCAAATGTAAGTATCTACCCCATGTTAAGACCCGACTATGAATTTGAAAATATCTTCTGTTTGAGCTGTTTATATTTTTATAGTTGGGTAAGATTTTTTACTATAGATTTAATTGGTCCGAAAACCGCATTAGTGATTTTTTAAAGATGCTCATACTAGGTAAATAAAAAAAACCATGGCCGGTTCCAATCAGCAGATGATTATAAAAACGCTTACAATTTTATTTCTAAACTAAATTCTTTTTTTAAATTGGTTAGACCAGAAACAAAAACACATCAATTAAAAAAACACAATTCTAAAATTCAAATTCATTTTCCCGGCCAGTTTCCCCGATCCAAATTGATAGAACGGCAAGCGGGTACGATATGTCATGTTCCGACTCCCCTGCTCCCCGAGGTAAGGTGGAAACACCAGCCAATATCGCTAACCTTGATGCTGAAGGCCTTCATGCTCCTCTGGGATAATGAATTGAGAAATGTCTTAGTTCTGAACTAATGTGGTTAGTTTCTGCTGTTTCATGGTTGGTAATTAGCCTATTTTCCAATGGACGTGTAGAGTAATTTGTTAATTTTAGGGTTTAAAGGGTGGCGAAGGCTTGGTTCGTTGGAATTTTGGAGGGAAACCCAGTTTTGTGGCTTAATTTTTTTTTATTTTTTCAAATAAGTGAATTTTAAGTTAGGTAAGGTGACAATTTCTAAGAAATCAAATAAAATCGCAAAAAAATACGTGTGGGGTTACGCACTAAAATAACAAAAATCTTTAAAGTGACAATTAAGATAATAATTCGATTAAGTTGGATAAACTAAAAATCGACTTAAAAATCCCTTAATTTTACACTGTTTTAAGTTTTACGGGACAATTACAAACCATTAGTATTAATTTTTATGGGACTATTCTCTAAACAAGAGCGAAGGAATTTTCAAAATCCTACTAATATTATAAACGCGAAAGTTTGTAAGTATGGATGGATGGATGGATGGATGCTTGTTGTTGATGAAACTACTGAACGGATCTGTATGAAATTTGGCACAGAGATAGGTTATAATCTGGAATAGCACATAGGCTATATTTACCCTGGAATTCCTACGAGAACGGGCACTATGTGGGTGAAATCGCGAGGCACTGCTAGTAGGTCTATAATTGACGAAGAAATCGACGGACATACATAAAAAAACACATACAACCTCCTCCTCCTCCTTTTTTCGACGTCGGTTAAAAATATGTTTTTTTTGCACCTCATTCCTGATTGTAGAACATCCATTACGTAATGTAACCTTAACTAATAGTGTAATGTAACCTAATTGCAATTTCCATGCTTTTTCCATCTGTTACGACTGTGCGTTACAAATTGGAGTTTTGCCTACTAACTTCTTATACAACTTTGCAGACAGTCATAACTCCTAAACCGTTATTTCCTTTGGTTCGGAAAGTTAAACTTCTGAATGGCAATGAACTAAATTATACCTTGTGAAAAGTTCAGATATTTATCAGTTAGTATGAAAAACCTACTGAATTAGTCACGGTAGGGCTGGTCCATCATTTCAAAGTCGCTCAGCGAGCTATGGAAAGAGCTATGCTCGGAGTCTCTCTGAAGGATAGGATTCGTAACGAATACATCCGACAGAGAACCAAAGTTTTCGACATAGCTCTAAGAATTAGCAAGCTGAAGTGGCAGTGAACCGGCCATATCTCGCGAAGAACCGATAACCGCTGGGGTAAACGTGTTCTTGAGTGGAGACCAGGACCCGGCAAACGTAGTGTAGGACGCTCTCCGGCAAGGTGGGATCGCATCCTGCGAAACACTGCAGGCTGGTGCTGGATGCGGCAAGCTGAAGACAGGGCGCTATGGCGCTCATTAGTGGAGGCCTATGTCCAGCTGTGGACTAATTTACGCTGATGAAGATTGAAAACCTACTGAAGGCCGTAAGAATTTCTAGTTCACACGATAAGCAGTTGTAACCTATGTAAAACTTATTTCTTATGAGGTCGTATGATGTTTTTATTTATGGCTGTAATATCTTATAAAACTATTAATTTTGACATGGAAACTAGGCTTTGGGGAGAGAATAATCCATTTACAAATTTCAGCTGCCATAATTTTTAGCTGCACCAAAGTTCAAGTTCTCCCTAAAGAGTTTTTAGTGTTCCTCTCGTAAGCTATGTCTTAGCATGAGTAATGTTCGCTACGGGTCCGTGCAAGCAAATGTATGCTTTATGGTTTAGCAGACTGTTTTATGGCGCGAAAATATTTCCTTGAATGTAGAGACAAATGTGGGTATCTTGTATTTTTGAGGGCGGGGGATTTTCAAATATCGACTCTGCTTGCTTATGGCTGCCGAGCAAGGAAATTAGGTCGAGGAGAAAATGAAAATTCGGTCGTCTCGATAAAATTCAGGTTACATGTTCTTTCAATAATAGCAAGTACTTATTATCTTTACATGTTTACATCTTCTTAATTATCATAGACACGTAAAAACATCGAATTAAAAAAAAAAAAAGTAAAAGAATGCGGATTGTATTGTGGACAATATTTTTGTAGTAGAGTCACTGCTAGTTTTTTTTATCTCTCATTATCTGTTTACTTCGCTTGTTCACACTTTTTATGTATCTACTATTCTTCTTAGTCGTGAAAACCTCTAAATAGCCTTCTGTTTCTATTTTTGTAATTTTTCACATTTTTTTAAGTGCTGCTGGTTCTGTCAGTGATATTTTAAGGAAATTAAATAAATAAATAAAAAATCTTATAAGTAAACTTAAAGAGCCCGTAGACAAATTACTAAGTAAACTACGTAATTCATATTTCAGTTGCTCCGTTTCGAAATACTAATGAAGTGTTTTACGACTCCCAGCAGTATGTATATTTGCAGTCGTAAGACATTTCTAGATTCCAGCGTTATTTTAATGACTTTGAGCAAAATGCAGACATTTTAATTCTATTTTTAGTGCAAGGTTTATAACATTTTTAATTGTTTTACTTCTTTTCTCAGCACAAATTACAGTTAGTACCAAGTTTACTTTAATCAAAGCTTTCTAATAACTTTTTTGTGGTTTTAATCTTAATCAACAAAGAATGTTACAATTAAAGAATAGAAAATTATGTATGGTGATATGGATCAGTTGAGCTACCTATAGATTGTTTGCAACAGTCAGCAGTTATTTTTCTATAAAAGCTATCGTAGTTTGACAAATTCATTACGGATATAAGCGGGGATGTCCTTCATTAAGGGATGAAACGTTGGTGTTCTTCCAACACAAATAAAGTTCGTAGTTAACCCGCTTACATCCGTAATGAGTCTGCAGTTAGCTCAATTGTTTCAATTGTAAATACTAATTTATTTCTATTATTTGATTGTAATTTTCTTTGTCAATAAAGGTTTTTACAGCTGTTCTAAGAAAGACATATTAGAACTAGTATTTACAACTGAAACAGTTGAGCTACTGCAGACTGTTGCAAAGTTGCAATCAATCTAGCTCAAATGGTCCATATCAATACCAATTGCAATAACTGTAGAGAACCACTATTGTAAGTCCTAATGATTGATAAATTTGATACTCTCAATTCCTGTATTTTACTCTGAAGGTTTTCGCAAATTATGAATATTTCAAGGAACTTTTAGATGAAAAGTAGATCTTATATTCACAGAAACTCACGTTTTTGTTTGTAGAAACAAATATTATCGCAACTGCAACCGCTAAGAATACCGTGTGTCCCCATTTCGGTCGTAACTTTTATGCATTTTTCCGTATATTTTCACGAAGCAAAACTATACATTGATAATGCCCATGTTTACTAAGTAACTGTTCAGTTACTTAACCAAAACAAATAATAAATAAATAATGCTGGACAATCCAAACAGCATCACCTAAATCCCTAAAGCAAGCAGAGCTTGTGTAATGGGTAGGTAAGGGACTTACTGAATATCTATGTAGTACACGGACTAAATATCTGTAGATCGAGCGATTCGATTCCCACCTCGGGGCAAATGTTTGTATGATCTGCAGATATTTGTTCAGGGTGTTCTGGATGTTTTGTATAATAAAAAAATATCTATCTATGTAGTGTATTGTATTAAGTAATCAGTCATCTAGTTCCCATAACACAAACTCTGCTTAGCTTGGGGCTAGATGCTGTGTGGATTGTCTAGCATTGTTATTAAATTATAGTTTTTATTATAGACCAGCTCTAGGTATATAGAATTCTGAGATCCATTGTAATAGCCAGATATTTTATACCTACTACCGGATGATATGATCTAAGAACATAAGTAATAGCCGAAACCAGCTAAGTAAATTCAGCTGCAAAGCACCAACAATCTATCTTCAGCTTAGCACAGAGGAATACAGTAAGATTATGCATCGTGGGATGGGCAGTCACATAAAGCAATCTCTTGTTTTTAGGGTGTTTGTGCCATAAATTGTTAGAACTCCCGTTTTATCGCTAGATTCTTGCAATATCGTATGCTGGAGATAGATGAGATATATGAAGTTTTTGTTAGAGCTGGCACAGCAGGAAGATGTTTTATAGGTATCTTTGACCATAAAACTAGAGGTAAAATTAGAAATAATGATTCTACGCCACTCTCACCATGCAAGGATCAATGGCGAACGGTTGATAGAACCTTTCTTCTTATGTGGCGATCTGATTTAGCTGTTGTCGATTTGTTAACCCTGGGCAAGGTAGCCACGTTTGTATCGAAATTTCTAAGTTCTTGGTCTCATCGTAATATCGTAGTAAATTGGTTTTGAACCCAAGATTTTTTTCTTCCAAATTTTCATGGAGTAGAGACCACATTAAGGTGGTCCACAGTAACGTGGGTTCATAGCAAATGGCTTACACTGTGCGCGAAACATATCTGCTACCTAAATTAATTGTACTTTTTCACTGTTACCAATTAAAATGGTAATAAGCTAGGTACCTACAAGTCAAAATGGATTTTCGAAATAATTACATAAAGTACAGTTGGCACAGATTTGGCAGTCTATATCATAAACAAGACTGCGAGTCACAACGCGCCATGCCATGACTAGGCCAATATCTTACTTAACCATTATAATGGTAACATACCTATCGTTAAAGACCATCATTACTGATTAAGACCGATACTAACCCTATCTAACCTTGACTCCCCTTTTCAGATGCGAGGATGGTGGAGGCGGCGCGGCGACAGGTACCGGAGGGCGGACGGCGTCGCTGCGGCTCGCGAACGGGCGAGTTGCAACGCAGTCAGCCGAGCAGCTGCCTCACTCGCCGGCGGACTGCGCTTCTGTGCGGATCTCCATCGACAACACCAACACATGCTGCACGGATTCGCTGGTCACTGCGCTGGACGACGAGACGTTGCTGCTCGGCGAGTGGCGTAAGTACCGCTTTGTTACTAAATCTTAATCATAATGGTAGCTTTAAGATCAACTACAAAAGCATTCTCACTGGATAGCTTGTCGCTGTGTGGATTTCCATCGACAACACCAACACATGCTGCACGGATTCGCTAGTCACTGCGCTGGACGACGAGACGTTGCTGCTGGGTGAGTGGCGTAAGAACTGCTTTGTCACTGTCGGTAGGCTTAGGATCAACTCCAACAGCATTCTCACTGGATGGCTTGTCGCTGTGTGGATTTCCATCGACAACACCAACACATGCTGCACGGATTCGCTAGTCACTGAGCTGGACGACGAGACGTTGCTGCTGGGTGAGTGGCGTAAGAACTGCTTTGTCACTGTCGGTAGGTTTAGGATCAACTCCAACAGCATTCTCACTAGAGAGCTTGTCTCTGTGTGGATTTCCATCGACAACACCAACACATGCTGCACTGATTCGCTGGTCACTGCGCTGGATAGACAAGACATTGCTACTTGGTTTCATGTTCGCCTGTAACGATAAAAAGTCACCTGTCAATGGTTTGTCTCTGTGCGGATAACCATCGAAACACTTACACTGTACTGACTGCCTCGTCACTTTGCTTGAGGATGAGATGTTGGTGCTCGGTCGGAAAGTCGCGCTTTGTCACTATTTGTAGCTATAGTATACCATTCAATGATTTATCTCTGTGCAAAAAACTAAAAACTTCCAGGTATACCCTGATAATACCAAGAAGTATTCTAGCCAACGTTAGTATAAATATAAAGATGGTGTTGAGTCATCCATTCCATAGCTTTACGGATGCTATAACTCGGCGGTATCTAGAAAAAGTAGATACAGAAACGCAATCAATTGATATCTTAGAAAATAAGACGTAACGTGTCAGTCTTGTTTTTCAAGGACAGGTAAAAAAATTACCGGTTAACCACATCACATCAGACACAGCACGCGCCGGGGATTTATTTTTCGTCACCTGATTTTCTTAGAAACCGTTTGTTGAAATACCGTTGCTGACGAAAGTGCCTATTTATTAAACGTTTTGTGGTTTGAGGTTGCTTTTGCTGGTGCTTCATTATTTGCCGACAGAGATAATATATTGCCAGAGATATTCTATAATCAATGTCTATTGTGTTTTAATCTTGTAATAGACACTGATCGACGTCAGCCATGATCCAGTAGTTAGAAATGAACAAATAACCTAACTAGGTACCTAAACAATTTCTAAAAACATATGTAAAATTTATGATCTTGAGTATGTCAAAATTGAACGAATTGTCGAAAAATATAAGATCTATCAATATCGAAATTGTGTTTGTATGAATCATATTACGAACAGATTCTCGTACATAAATATCTAAAGGGATTCATTTTATTACGAAATATGAATACCATAATGTCATGGAGCGTTAAATGGGTCACAAGCATAAAATATTGCGATTTTTGAGCCAGAAATCTTAAATATGCCAACAGGGTATTGTCATTGACAATAAAATATACCATATCGAATCATTAAAAGCGAAATTAACCACAGAAATACTAGCTTGTATTTTTAAACTTTCTAGGTTAGGTACTCTAAGCACTAATGATTAATAACATTTTGTTGTAAAGTTGTCAATATATATTTTGCTCACATGAGGGGTTCCAATTTTTATTTTATTTTATCGGCCACCTCTTTTATTTGTGTCATGTATCTATATTAAGTAATACAAGAACAAAATTAAAAATTTTAAAAACCCACCGACAGATTTTCATGAAACACGGCTAAGAACACGAGATAAAATTATCTACTCGTATGTCACAAAAAAACTAAACAAAAATATGTTTGGGAGCTACGATACCACAGACAGATACACAGATACACAGACAGACACGTTAAACTTATAACAGCCCTCTCTTTTTGCGTCGGGGGTTAAAAATAAGGCCATTATTACCCAGAAACTTTAACCTCTGTTAGAACGTAAGTACCAACTTAGGCTTTAAACAAGTACCTCAAGAAGATTAAAGCCTGAAGTCACCCAAATGTCCCCAACTCTGTTTGACACGGTCCAAACGTCTGGAAACTTTCTTCACCGTACGTGGCCGTGGCCGATTCTGAAAACAATTAAGCCACACACATTAAACTTGCAGAGTTGACGCCACTCCGTTCAGCCGCTAAAATATTTACAGCAATAGCTGCCTCCGTCTATCTCAAGGAGATAAAAAGAGATGCAAAATTCAGCACCACGAAAGCTTTGTAGAGCCAAGTAAAGCTGAAGTAATTATTAGCATTAATATTTCTTGTGGATCGGCCTTTAAGATTACAAGGCGTACACACGAGAAATTGCTTCTAATTTAATATTACCCTTAGCTGTTAATCTCTGAACTAATCTATCTCCTTGATAACTTCCGTAGCGTGAATATGGCTTACATTAGATTCCATCATACATTACGTTTAGTTCCTGACTTTTCTTGTCCTTATGAGAAATGTTTTCTCTCGCTAAAATAACATCGTCATTTTTAGGTGAAAAATCGGATTGTACTTCTTTCCTCAAACCTCAATAGCACACACACGTCCACTTCTGATCGTGCCTCCGCCAAACGAAGAGGATTTTTAGGCAGTCATCGTTTGCTTCCTGACTTTTCCTGACCATAATTTTTTTTTTTTTATTCTCTAGCTAAATAACATTTTTTTAAGTAAAAACCTGATTCTTCTTTTCCCTCATTAGCAGCACATAGCGTCCACTGCTGATGGTGCCTCCCCAAACAAAGAGGCTTTTGCTATAATCACCACGCTTGGTAGTAGGTATCATTTAGTTCCTGACTTTTCTTGTATATAAAAGAACCATTTTGCTCTCACTAAAGTAACATCATGGTTTTTAAGTGAAAAAACTCATTCTACTTCTTTTCCCTGATTAGTATCATAGGTATCGTTTAGTTCCTAGTCAGGAAATGATTTATAAAAATAGAAAAAAAAATAATTCTTTTTCTTAATTCTTTTATGGACAGGTAGTCTACCAGTCCATAAAAGAAACATATGTCTCTCTAAAATATTTTTCCATAAGCACCACGCTTGGCAGGTATCGTTTAATTCCTGACTTTTGCTATCCATAAAAGAAACATTTTCACTCGCTAAAATAACATCATCATTTTATGTTATAAAACTGATTCTACTTCTTTTCCCTCATTAGCAGCATAACGTCCACTGCTGATCCTGCCTCCCCCAAACAAGGGGGATTTTGTCTTAATCACCACGCTTGGCAGGTATCGTTTAGTTCCTGACTTTTCCTGTACATAATAGAAACTTTATCTCTAGCTTAATAACATCACCTTTAAGGCAAAAAAAACTGAGTCTTCTTTCCCCTCATAAGCAGCACACAGACGTTCACGATCGTGATCGTGCATCCCCCAAAAAAGGAGACTTTTACCCCACGCTTGGCAGGCATCGTTTAGTTCCTGAATTTTCCTGTTCATAAAAAAAACTTTATCTCTAGCTTAATAACATCACCTTTTAAGATAAACAACTGAGTCTTCTTTCCCCTCATTAGCAGAACACAAACGTTCACGACCGTGATCGTTCATCCCCCAAACAAGGAAGCTTTTGCCATAATAACCACGCTTTGGCAGGTGGATTGGTGACCGCAGTGGAGGTGTTAAAAGTACACAGAAGGAAGCTTCTTTCCTTCTTCGGGTTCCCTTAGTCAGCTCTTATAACATCCACGAACTGAGTTGGAGGGGTCGATTCTTACGCCGACAGCCACGTCTTACTCCTCTTCTTATGAAATTCATACCTTTTGTTGTTGCTCGGATGACTGGTCATGCAAGACCTATTATTAAAATATGGATTCACAAAAGAAAAAGTCATGCTTTAAAAACCTATAGCGTAACAAATGGTAGCTGACCCACTTACCTATCTGTTATGAACAGGTAAGTAGATGGAACGTGGGTAAAATAATAGATGCCGCAAAAAATTTATCGAAGTTCGATATTGCCAAAAAATAAATTATACATTTGTTTGCTGATATCGACTCTAGAAATTTTTATTTCATTTCTCTTAGCTGGGTTATACAAGATAACAAAATGTCTGGCGCAGAACTAACATAAATACAAACACATTTGTTGTGTAGGTAGGTACAATGCTCAATTTATTTGTTTCTGATATTTTTCCACGTGGTTTTACCTCTTGCGGTTTTTTAATAAAATGTAGAGTTGTTGTTGTTTATCTTTGGTTCAAACACCCAATGGAATTTCAGCAGCGTTATTAATAGTTATTTTGCACCGTCTTGGTTACTACACAAAAGTTTATAAACGCTACATTTTGAAATGAGACACTGATTCCCAGAGTAAATTTGTAAAACAAAAGAACAACATAATAAAACAAATTGTAAATATAACGAAGAATGACTTCCTCAATAGGTATACACTAATTTTGTGAATCTACCGAGACATCCGCCATTTTCCAATTTAAAACTATTCATTGAGAAAATTGCCAATGTAACTCGAATTTTAGGACAAACGTTAAATAAATGGCTGACCTTGCTCGCTAACTACTTATCGAAGTAGTAAATTCTATTTTAATTCGGCGAGTAGGTTCATAGACTATTATCTAAATTACCTAACTACATAAACCAACTGTCTAAAATCGAGTAAGCAGAAATGTTAACTCGATTTTACGTTACACTAATTCTACTCGATCCTACAAAACGAATGCTTGTTTTTGAATGCATTATTTATCTAAACGTTTCTGTTTTTTTTCACATACTAAGCTTATGCATATTTACGTACCTGGCTTGTTTGCTGGTATTTTATAAGTAGTACAAGACGCAAATCGTTCAGATATGACGCCTGAAATACCGCAATTATAATTAAATATTCCCTGAAAATGTTTTAGTCGAAATTAAACAGGATTAAATTAGTATTTCTTTGTTTAAATTAATCAGCTCTCCACGTACGTTTCGCTATGGCCATGTAGATTGTAGATGATAAGTAACAAAGGTGAAGAATTGACGGTCCGCGCATGGTCGCTTCCGCCGCCTTACGGGCCGCCACCGCCGCCGCCGCCGCCTCCATGCAGTAACAAAACGCGCGCCCGCGTGGTGGTCGTCCCACGCAAAGCTCGAACGAAGCTCACGAACTAAATTCAAATTTCAAAAAGAGAATCGCGAGTGTTGTGAAACAGTTTGTTTGTTTAATTCTATTTTTTGTTTTTAATTCGAACGTGATTTGACAGCTGCAAAATGAAACGAAAAGGATTCTGCCACGTTCGTAAAATGTGTCAAAGCTTATATATGTTGTAAATGTTTGGGTTGCAACGTCTAGCTTTGGGACTAACAATGCATTGTTTTTGAAAATACAAGGAAGTACATTAGGTAATTTGTTTTTATTAGCTATGTAAAATAAAATGCCATAATAGGTTCCCACACAGTTCACTCGAACCGAAATGCTGAAAATTCATGTTTAATAAAATTTTACATTAACTACTTATCATATGCAGAATATTAAAGAGACAATCTACTCTAAAGGCTAGATAGCCATAAAATTTAATTTTACTGAAGATTCAGTAAAATTAAATTTTGACTCGATATAAAAATATTTAGAACATTTGGAATACATATCTATTGCAATATACAATATACACGTAGGTACCTAAGAATTACAATATTCCTTCACAATTTCAGTACCTATAATAAGTTAGCACAGGATCGAGACGAATGGCATAAATATAGAGAGGCCTATGCCCAGCAGTGGGTCGACAAAGGCTGATGATGATGATTATTATAAAAAATCTACCTATTAAATTACTAACAAAACTTAAATGTGAGTGTCGTAGCTTTTGCTAAAGCTGATGTTTTATGTGAATGTTTAGTACATAAAAACGTGCCTGCTAACTATTTTCAGTATTTTTATTTATTGCAGTCATACAATTGGATCTTATTGACTTAAACTCATATATCATATTTTAAACTCACCTAGAGTTTAAATTTATGTTCACTGTATGTACATACATAGATATACCCATTTAGGTTGTTCCAATGAAAGACTGGCCCGGTACATTTCATGTAGAAAGGCATGAGCCTTTCTACATGAAATGAACATACTTACTTAGTTTTTTCTGCGCTGTAAAGAAAGTTTCCTCAAAGGTTATCTAAACTTTGTTAACCATACGTTTTATTTTATTACATATTTTCAGCGAACATGGTACGTTTGTAAGTACCTACTGAACTTAAGCATGCTATGTTTTCACATGAAAGTGAAAAAACTACAGTGTTATTATTTTAACTTTATCAGATTTTTCCAATTCGAAATGGATATTATTTTTAAAACGCAATTACGTTACTGGCAACATTTGATACTGGCTGGTGTAATTCCATTATTGAATAAACCATTTCAGCTCAGCCAATAGAGCACAATTTGCTTACGGGCCGATGTTTTTCAGCACATAAATGTTGTAGGTATTTGGCTGATTTTCTTATACGCTCATTTTACTGGGTTGTTGTACATTTGCCACTAAGTAAATTCGTCACATTTTTGTAAACTGCATACATTGAAAGTAAATTCGTCACATGCGTTAAAAAAAACAAGTGAAGATTTTGTAAATTTTTCCTAAACTCTCACTTTACATAATTTTTTTAATAAAGTAGGGTTAGCAAGTAAAGTTAATGGTGTTATAATCCATGTACTCATTATAGAGTACAAGACATACTTGGATACGTCAATTTATAAATATAGGCCGTAACTGGTGCTCTAATTATAATTCAAAGCCATAAAACAGACGAGATAGAAAAATAGACAGATAGATAGGTAGATAATACTTTATTGCACCACAGAAATACAGAAATAAATGCCAAGAGTAGACGAAATACAAAGGCGGTCTTATCGCTATGAGTGAACTCTTCCAGGCAATCAAAATAATCAAGGAACTTAGGAATAATGGTACAAAAATTGGTTAATTATTAAATAGATCAGCTGTAAATAAGCATCGTTAACCTGACAATAATAAAAAAAGTGAAACAAAAGGCAAGATCTTTATGAGACTTCATATAATCGCTAAAACGTATAATACTGAACAATAAAATGTTTCCGATCCATATTGTCAACGGCCAGGTGTGCCTCGCTCTCCCGATCCAAATATTCTTCGATTTTACCGTCGCATATTCGCGTATTACCCATACCCATACCCATACTGTGTACTCAATTTTATGATATTAAATATTTGTGTTTTAAGAGATCTGTATATTTTTATAAGATGTATTGTGATAATTATATATTACATAATTCTAGAACACACTAATATTATAAATGCGAAAGTTTGGATCGATGTATGGATGGAAGTTTGTTACCTCTTCACGCCAAAAGTACTAAACGGATCTGGCTGAAATTTTGCATACAGGTAATTATAATTCTGGAATCAAACACAGGATCCCATTTTCATAATGACACTTTTTATCATTTCAATATCATGGAATCATACTTTTTACACCATAAATCAGTTCCCATGGGATAGAAATAACCTTTAATCGTTTCCATAGAAACAACGCGTGCGACGCCGCGGGCTGAAACTAGTTATGTATATAATATATAGATAATATTATATAAATCATTCTAGAAACTGGCATAATAATCGCTTGAGGACTTGGTTAATTGCTGAAAGATCACCATTTTTCGAACTTCGATCTCATTGGAGGCAATTCTTTTGTATAAATTAACACCTTCCAGCCCCGGCGGTACGACCGCTATCTGGGGGTGGCGGTTGCCATCTACGTCTTCGGCCATGAAAGTGTTAATCACCATTACGCACTCGTGAGTCGGTGTCGTGTAGTGCTGGCTTAGAATTTGCACCACGCCAACTCTTCCCGCGGGTGTCGTAAGAGGCGACTAAGGGATATCAACCGGGGGCGGGCAGCAGAGCCTCCTTCAGAACAATTGTACCACCGAACTGCGACTCCCAACCTACATACCCAGCGTGGGAATTATGGGCACTACCCCCATGATATAAAAGCCAATAAGGCGCTTATCATGGGGAGGCCTGCTGCCAGCCGTGGACCATAGGCTGTTGATGTGAGGTGAGGTGAGGTCTCGATCAGAGCAAACAAAAAAAAAAATTCAATCAAATATGGTTCATCACTTCCTGAGTAACCGAGTGGTGCACAATTGGAACCGGCTTCCTGACGAAATTGTAACAGCTCCGTCTGTGAACAGCTTCAAAAATAGACTCGACCACTGGTTGCGAACGCACAATATGACCACTACAAGAGACAAAAATAGTAGTGAATAACTTTAAAAGCACTGTGATATAGACATATCAGCTCTCAGCCGCTCGTCTATAAATCAATAATAATAAATATGTAGTCGAGATACGTTTTACCTAATGTTTACAGTATTACAATATGCGGTTATGTGTTGATATATCGCGACTGTTAGTAATCAAACTGAATATAAACAATGAGCCAAACAATAATCAGTATATCATGTAATGTCAGAGTGATAAAAACAAAAGAAGTCTTATAACTATCTGCTACTACTTCATAAACAAAGCTCATTAAGATCCGAGTTTACCAACAGATGGTTAAATTTTTAACAGTTGTTTTAAAGTTTTTGACACAAGTTTCGTTAACCCACGAAGCAGCCTATTATCTATTGGTGTTGTCCGATTATCTATTGGTGAACACAGACGTAAGAAAGGTTTAGAAGCAATTTTTCATTAAAACGGAGACATTATTTGTGTATAAAGTTTTTGTTTTTATAGTGCGTAAGCCTCACACTCTCGAAGTCGTAAATTTTTGCAATGTTATTTAATTTCTTAGATTATTTGTGTATGTTTAGAAAAAACTTAAAACCGAGTGCGAATCCCTTGGTTTAAAACTGTTTTTTTAAGTTTTGCGGGGAAAATACTATCTAATCCCTCGAAAATAAAATATTCATGGGATTACGTTGGGATAAACCTCTATACCACTGCAAAAGAATCATCCAAATCAGTCCATTAATGACGGAGTAGTCGAGGGACATAATCACATATAAAAGTATACATACAGCCGAACATAACTACTCCTTTTCTTGGGAATTGATGTAGTATTTTAGTTACTAAAGTACGTCGGAGGAAGTACGCGTAACACGAACACCGCCGCGCCGGTCCGACTATGACTGAGTTGGCTGGACCTAATTGCACCTAATTTGAGCCTTCCACTTTCGAGAAGTTAGTACCGCATCTTCCCTTTTTTAACCCCCGACGCAAAAAGAGAGGGGTGTTATAAGTTTAACGTGTCTGTCTGTGTATCTGTGTATCTGTCTGTGGTATCGTAGCTCCCAAACGGATGAACCGATTTTCGTTTAGTTTAATTTGTGTCATAGATAATTTTATCCCGAGTGTTCTTAGCCATTTTTCATGAAAATCTGTAGGAGGGTTTTATAAATTTTTAGTTTTGTTCTAGTTACTTATACCTATGCTTAATGTACTTATATATATTTTTTTAATTTTGGACAATTCACACAGCATTATCTAGCCCCAAGCTAACCAGAGCATGTGTTTATTTATTTATATTTATTGAGGTAAACCACAGCGTTACAATTTCCATATAAATACTTAAAATATATATAACACTAAGGCCAAAAAGTGTTATGGGTACTAGATAACTGATATACATAATATAACACACTACAAAGATAGATATTTTTTATTATACATAGAACAACATCCAGAACACCCTGAACAAATATCTGCAGATCGTACAAACATTTGTCCTGGCAATCGAACCCGCAACCTCCTGCGTCGCAGGCAAACATTTGTTTTTATTATGTAACTACAAATCCAAATTCACAGAATCTGTCAGTGTCATGGACAAGTGACATATAATCCGAGCCACACAAGTATTGTTTACGTCCACTTGAGTTTTAACTCTACAATTGTAATTCACCATTGAACTATCACGTGGCCAGTGGCGATTAATTCATGTTTATTATATCTTATGAACTAATGAAAACAACTATTTTCTTGCGGTTTTACTTCACTTGATAAGTTGCAAGTGTTGCAATTCAAGCATACCACTGTAACAAATTCTCAGAAATAAAACGGAATAAAAGTCTTCTCTTGTTGGTCACTCGTGGTCGTAGTATTTAGTTATGATGGAGTGTTGATGAACTGATCGTGCATCGTTTCTTGTTTGATGTGTTATGGAAGTAGTCGGTCATTGTGGCAGAGAGGTGATTTATTTTATTTATTTATTTATAAGGCAATGCCAACAATACATATAATAAAACGTTATTTTAAAACAATTAGGTATAAAGTTTCTTAGTATAGAATGTGTGCTTCTAACAGGCATGCACAATATTTACTAAAGGGTGCACAAACAACAGCTAAAAATAATACCCTGAAGGGGTTACATTAGGTGATGATGGAAAGCGACCACAGACCTCTTGCCCTCCATTCTACTCTGGATCACGAGACAATCCATCGAGTTTTCTCTCTCTCTAGAATTTAGAGAAATTTTATTCGAATATCTAGAGTCAAGTAGAGTTTAATCTTGAATTAAATTACCCATGATCGAAAATATATTTGCATTTAAAAAATATTTTTACAATAGTCAAATTTAAAATACTAATAAGGAATACCTACTTTGATCGGCAACAATATTATAGATTTACTTCTTTACACGTCAACAAACAAACCAAACTTATACAATATTTATACACATACATACATGTATTGCACATGTATGTATGTGTATAAATATTGCACAATACAAAACACATGTGTGTGTGTGTGTCATTATCATTAGCTACTTATTCTTGCAATTGCGTAGAAGGTTTACCAATTAATGTATCGATCAGCAAGGAAATAATTATATTACATTTGTATTATTCAACTACATATTCATCATTAATACCATCATACATACCTATACATATAATAGTTCTACGCTAAGCTTGATAGTTCAAATTTTCTTCAAAGCTAGCACTAGATTTAGTATTTCTGTTTTGGAAAATAGAAAATCAGATGAAAAACCGTAATAAATATATATTCGAAAATAAATAAAAACTAAAAAACTAAGTAAAAAAGTCAAAAACTACGAAAGTACTCAACGGGAATAAAAAAGCTTTGTGAAAAAATATAATTCGTTGTGCAAAAAGAAATCATCCAGAGACAAAATAGACCACACGCATCTAAATTCACAATCGCAGCCAACTAACCCCATAGAAAATAAAACCATAGTTGCATCGCAGTATGCTTGCAATTTCTGTTTCAAGGACAAGATCGATTGGGTCTGGTTTCACTGTTACCATAACATCTCAGGGTGAGCGTGCAATGCCAAGTAGGTCATGTTCTGGGGTATTATCTAGTTTAACAAGTGAATACAATAAAGGCCAAAGTTCTCCAGTGTTACCATTTGAAACCAAAGGTAAATAATCTAACCTCATGCATGTTTTGTAACGGTGGGACACGAGAACGGAGTTCAAGCTGTATTTTATGCAGCGCGACACGAAGTCGTGTTTTCTTTTGTCGTTTCGTTTTATGTTTTGTCTGGTAGTCCATTTTTAAACTACAATTTCATGGTAATATATCTCTGAATTAAAACATGCGCCATTTATAAATCTTACTAATATTATAAAGGCGAAAGTTTGTGCCGCTGCTGCGTCGCTATGAATATTTTTGGCCAGAGACAACAACAAAACTACTGAAAGGATCGGGTTGAAATTATGCAAAAAATCTGGAATAACATAATATGGGATACTTTCTATGGCAAAAAACGCGAAGCCATGGGTAAAAGCTATGTATCAATATAATGAAATAATACTCATGTGCTCTCAGTTTTAAACACGTGCATGTGGTATCATCATCATCATCATCATCAGCCTAGATTAGTCCACTGCTGGACATAGGCCTCCCCTAATGAGCGCCATAGCGCCCTGTCTTAAACTTGCCGCATCCAGCATCTGCCTGCAGTCTTTCGCAGATCGTCATCCCACCTGGCCGGAGGGCGTCCTACACTACGTTTGCCGAGTCGTGGTCTCCACTCAAGAACACGTTTGCCCCAACGGTTGTCGGTTCTTCGCGAGATATGGCCGGCCCACTGCCACTTCAGCTTGCTAATTCTTTGAGCTATGTCGATAACTTTGGTTCTCTGTCGGATGTATTCGTTACGAATTCTGTCCTTCAGAGAGACTCCGAGCATGTGGTATATCGCATATAAACTGAAAGTAGATAGCTGAAAGTTAAGTAAGAAAGGCGTGAAAATCGATTACGATAAGGACAAGTAGGTTATCTAGTCCGTAATGGAATGGATCTAATTACAAGTTTTTAATTGCATCTCAATGCTTTCGTTTCACGCAGATCAAAAACTCTAAACATAATCGACATAAATATATTGGAAAAAAATGCAAAACGGAGTGTGGGAAGATCTCCCAGTCGATGCACTGACGACATTGTAGTGGTCGCATGGATTCGATGGATATAGGCGGCTCAAGACCGTTATTTGTGGCGTCGTTTGGTGGAGGCCTATGTTCAGCAGTGAATGTATACGGGCTGATGATGATGATAATGATGATGATACAAATATTTGATTCGAAATGCTATTTGACAACACCGTTCTGAACTTTTAACTTTTTATTATAAGTGCGTAAACCCTAGCACTCGGGGCAATTCCCGTACTGAAGGAAGGTTGCGGGTTCAAGTCCCGTCGAAGTCGATTTTTTTGAGATATTATTTGATTTATTCAACTTGTGTTTTGTTTGTTTCCTCATTCTGTTACGTCGAACCATCGATATAAGTAAAATTCGGGAGATTGGGTACTGGCTTCTCGAAAGTGGAACGCTCAAATTAGGTCCAATGAGGTCCCACTTCAGTCATAGTCGGACCGCACCGCCGGCGTTCGTGTTTCGCGTGCGTATTTTTATCTCGGTCCAGACACGTCTTTCCATTTTTGTTATTCATTAGGTAGGAATATAGCACAAAATTGGAAATAGCGTATCTTTGAGTTTAGTTGTACCACAACACAGGCCATTCGTTGAATTAGCGCGGGCAGAACGTACCAAATCTACAGAATTTTTCTTATATCTATGCGTCTAACCGATCAAACCGCTAATTTTCGCGATAATACAGCATAATTAATTATATTTACCTTCACTAGAGCCTTGCTCTACTTGCCTAGTCGGAAGGTATCTGTATCTAATACATTGACAATTTTATTACTCCTAATAACACCTTTCGAAATAATAACCTTGTTTAGGTACTATTATTACTACGCGAGATAACTACGCCCTCAGTGGCGCAGCGGGCGAGAGTCCGGCTGCGACGCAAGAGGTTGCGGGTTCGATTCCCGCCTCGGAACAAATTTGTATCCAATCTGCAGAAATTTGTCCCGTTGGTCTGGGTGTTTTCTTTTAATAATAAAAAAAATATCTATCTATGTATACAATGTATTACATATATCAGTTATCTAGTACCCATATCACAAGCTTTGAGTAGCTTACTTTGGGGATAGATGGTGCTGTGTGGATTGTCCAGCATTATTATTAATATTATTAACTACATATCGTTTGTCTATTCTGCTTATGCTTCCTTCCCTTTTCAAAGAAGTTTCTATAAATATTTGGGATCACTGACTATTTATTTGATAGGGAGTCGTATATTTACAAAGCAAAGTAATTCAATAATAGAGACAAATTGCGCAGTGCATCAGCATTGCCATACCCGGTGTATGGCAATACGTGGCAATGCAGCCAGCGTCTTGGGAACACTTCTGACTGGTATTGATATGG
Source organism: Eupithecia subumbrata (assembly GCA_949316285.1). Lineage (NCBI taxonomy): Eukaryota > Metazoa > Arthropoda > Insecta > Lepidoptera > Geometridae > Eupithecia > Eupithecia subumbrata. The sequence goes on along the minus strand of OX438630.1, from coordinate 9,890,275 downwards.
ATCAGCTAAGCTACCCCTAGATTGTTTGCAGCAGTCTGCAGTTACCTCAACTGTTTCAATTGTAAATACTAGTTCCAATTTGTTTAGATTCTCTGATTGTAGAGGCAAATTCCAACAAGTATTTACACTTATATTGATCTCCTAAAAATCTAAACCGTACCAGAAGGTACAGAGTGCCCAGAATGCTGGCAGCATTGCCACATTGAATGGTAATGCTAAATCAGAAGGACCAGGACTCCGATTACCTGTAGGCTCACTTACTTCTTGTGCAGATAATGTGTTTTTGACTCATTCTGTATTCGCAAAGCTCCCTTTTAAAAGTTTTAAAAAGTATTTTTATCGGGACTGGGACGAAATATTTACTTGTTGTTCCAGTGCGATGCGATAATTATATAAAATAAAATATTGATTGTATAGTTGACTAATTATACATTTTTTTTATTTGGGGTTCTGGGGCACACGCAATTTATCATCTTCCCAAACTTCTTAAAGAGCCCACAGGTGATCGGAATGCTGGCTTCTATTTCGGTCAACGAATTAGCATTGCCATTCAACGTGGCAATGCTGCCAGCATACTGGGCACTCTGCCTTATGATGGTGACAGCTTAGATTTTTATGAAATAGATAAATAAATAAATAAATAATGCTGGACAATTCACACAGCATTATCTAGCCCCAAGCTAAGATATGTATAAGTGTATATACTAGTTGTAATTGTTTTATTCTGTTAATGTAATTTACTATGTGCTAAATAAAAATATTACGCGTTGACGAATTACTTATAACAAAAGTTGGTATGCCATGTTCAAGCTCAAAGATTGGCAAACTCTAATTGCAAAAATATCTTTTAAAATCTACAGCGAATAGAAACTTGAAGACGTACTTATTATACTAATGTCATTTAACTTGACTACCCGACAGACTATTTAGCATGCCAATATCAGTTAACGCGGAACATGTTGCCTGTGTCACTCTATTGTGTATCACCTAATCTTAAACTACGTGTATCTTTAGCTAGTATTCTCGCTACATGATTGGTTTTGCTTGTAAAAACATAGATATAAGTAAAATTCTGTAGATATGGAACGGTCTCCCAGCGCTAACTCAACAAATAGTTTGTGTTGTGTTACAACTAAACGCAAAGATACGCTCTTTCCAATATTTTGCAATATAAATATGGAAAGACGTTCCTAGACCAAACCGCGGCCCCTCGGCGGCGCCGCCGCGCCGGTCCGACTTTGACTGAGGTGGTTGGACCTAATTGGACCTAATAAGCATTTCACTTTCGAGAATCTGTTTGTAATTTTACTTGCATGTGTAAAAGTTTCGGTATCATCATTAGCTCTAGTTCTCTGTTTGATACCGCCTTTGGCCTTTACATTCCCGAAAGATAGAAGTCTAATCATAGTATTAGTTTGGTGGTCTGTGAGACCTCTAGTCTTTTCTCTGGTGAACATAATGAGCACCATAGTCTGATCTTCAATTATTTTTTATCTAACCTCTATGTTTGTTACGCTGAGCTATTTCATCAGGAAGCTTGATGATCAAAAGAAGAGATGCTGCTATCGTAAGTCAAATTTGGTTCAGCTATATCATATTGGTCGAACCTTATTTTCAATTACTTACTACGTTCCATAATGGAACTTCCTAAGCACAACTATTCCTAACTCTGTGATAAATACATTTGCGTGATTAGGTAAATTATGTCCATCTTTAACAATTCAATCTTTATTTCCACCTATTTTTGTTACTAAGTTCACAAAGAAAATTACAATCAAATAATAGAAATAAATTAGAACTTGTTTTTACTTAGTGGATCTTCTATAACACCGAACTGTTTATAGTTCTGTGGAACTGTAGGTATTTGACATTTGCAAACACCGTAACGTGGTAACGAATTCAATGAGGCTTCGTGGTGGCACTAATTTGTGAAATGACAGACATCCAGCACCGCACACATTAGAGAATAATTATGTTATGAGGTGATTCTACAGAGCCTTGTGAATTTTAACTACTTAATTTAACTCGAGTCATAGAGCTAAAATGGAGTTGAGCTGCAGAGGTATTTTAATTCATTCGATTCGTGTCCAAATCGAATCCGACGGATCTTTATAACGCTATTTTGATTTCGCCCCGGGTTGATAATTGATGACACGTTACATTACGCACCGTAACGCTGGTCAGTACCCAACTTTAGAGTCAGCTAAATTTTGTTTCTTGCAACATTATGCGCTTGAGTACCACAACAACTTATTTAAGAGGGCGCATTGCGCACCATTTTGTGAAAAGGATTGGTTCATAGGAGCGGGACGGAGCATACGTTTTTGGAACGGCGTAAGTGCAAAAACGATGTTTTTGCGTATTTACAAGAAAACTACACAATTTTTAAGAAACTAGATACAAATCAAAACAAAATCATTTCTATAGACCGTAAGGTTCCTGAGATATCGACCAAATTAGGTGCAAAACAGTGCACTTTCATGATCTTTTTTCGTATTTTTTTTTCTGAATCGTATTTTCACAATTAAGGAACCGAAGAAAAAATTTTAAATTTTATGTAACTCTAGTTTTTTACCAAGGGGCTCCTGTGAGTACTGAGATCTAGACCAACCCGCTATGTTCGCCCCCTTAGTTTTGATAGAATATGAATTTCTTATTGCCTAGAACAAGTTAATCAACATTTGTAAATGCGGTCATACTAAACACCTCGGTCAGCTCCACGTGCCTAATGTTTCCTAATCTTATTTAAATTTATTCATTAATCATCATTAAATTGCATTAACTAACATTCTATTAACATCAGTATGTTATAAGATTTTGATTGCATATGACGCGTTCTCAATTTTCTTCGAAAAAATTCCATATGATCGGTGTTGTGTATAGATTTTATATTTATTGCTGGAAAATCCCTGATTGAAACATGGGTATATTTAGAAGTGCCGCGTCAGTTACTTTTGGGATGAAAAGGACTTTAACAATTACGAGCTTGGTAAAGGAGTCTCAAGATTTTTGTAAGTAGATTTTTAGTATTTTATTTATTACATTTATACAATCAGGTCTTAGTGATTAGGTGAGTTAAGATCACTGTATGTACCCATTTAGGGTGTTGCAATGGAAAACTGGCAGGTATCGTGCCTTTCTATTGAAAATGAACTACACATGGCACCTATACTAATTTATAATTTAACTAGCTGCTGCCCGCGGCTTCGCTTGCGTAGTTCCCGTTCCCGTGGTAATTCCGGGATAAAACATAGCCTATGTCCATCTCCTGGTTCTAAGCTGCCTCCCCACCAATTTTCAGCCAAATCGGTTCAGCCGTTCTTGAGTTATAAATGGTGTAACTAACACGACTTTCTTTTATATACATATATAGATTTGCGAGTCGCTAAAAGAATCGTCGAAGAAGTCAGAAGAAAGCTTATTTACATACCTGCAAAATTATATTAAACATATCAACAGTCTAAATAATTTTACTTTAATAAACTATCGTAGTTTGACGAATTCATTACGGATGTAAGCGGGTTAACTACGAACCTTATTTGTGTTGGAAGAACACCAACATTTCATTAGTTAACCCGCTTACATCCGTAATGAAGTCTAGATAAAATTTTCGACCGCCTTCTATCTAAAAGCGCCATAAGAGCTATGTTCATTAGCTATGCATTAGATAGGGTCTACCAGAAATCCCAAGAAAATAAATCTAGTTCGAACAAAAAACCTTAGCACACATGTCTGGGACCCGCAAAAACAGGAACGTTTCTACTTACATTATTGTTTGTTCAAAAGAAGTGCCAGTTTTGAAAGTTATGACACATGTTGGATGGTGCTTTGAATTATGGAGAACATTAATTTGTAACGGAACACGTCATTATTTGTATTTGTATTTATTTATTCCATCGTAGGTACACTTGATGTTACACTTGATGTCGTTACATTCTATATTTTATTCAACAATAACACACATGTTTTTCGCTGTAGGAAACACCATAAGGTACAAAGAAAAAAAACCGACAGACATGACTGAAAAAAATAATAAAAATAATTTGTTGAAATCAAATACTTAAATAATAAATTAATTAACATAATCATTTATTCGAAGTAAGACTTCGTGCGCGTCGCACGAGTGCATTATCCCAACTGAACTTCCTGTTCAAGCGAGTGAACGAATGAAACAATGAATGAAAGGAAGTGCACCCTACAAAATCAAATAATAGAAATAAATTTGAACTAATAAACCTGTGCTTGAATTTTTAAAAATGACTTAGATTGTAGTTGCAACAATTCCACCGAACGAACAATTCCACCACCAAACTGCGATACCCAACCCGCATGCCCAGCGTGGGTATTATGGGCACTACCCCCCATGAGATAAAAGCCAATAAGGTAATTGTCAAGGGATGCCTGCGTCCAGCATTGGACCAATATAGGCTTTTGAGGTTGAGATACCTGCTGATATACTTTTGTTACCACATTGTTGCTTAACCTTTGTACCGATGTACCTACCTATAACTTCTGAACAACTACATATTTATATTTCTAGATATATTTGACATACATTTAGTTTACATAAATATTTGATGTTATAAGAAAAAACAGAAGTCGGCTGCATATACCAAACGTAAACGATGCGAATAGAGGAAAATCGCCCTATCTAACATTTTACTACACCAATAAGTAACTATATAGTTGTAGAATTTATGGTGAGTTTGGGTTATATCTATATATATAATATGTAACTAATGTAATTGGTTAATTTAATCGTATTAGTTGCTAAATAATTATATACAAAATACAAAATAGAATCAGCTTATTTTGTGTCAAAATGATGTTATTACCTATGCATTGACATCAGCTTGCAACACATTTATCTTCTGTAATGCGAATTCAAATACAATGCGCTAATGAAGCTGTGTGATGCATCATGATTGATGAGCTTACGGCATTCGTTGCAGTCAATTTGTGTCATGAGGATTTAGGTCAATATAAAGATGTAATACTTAGGATCTAATGTCCGAGAACGCGTTTCAAGGATAACAGAACCACACAACGAGAGTGCGAACCAAATGCATTTTTTTTTTATTGTTTGTTCCGCCTTTTTTTCCCTCCGATACCGATTGGAGACATTTTTAGGCTAACATTTTGCTTAAACCAGCTGTTTAATTTAATACATAAGCGATCAGTGCAACTTCGCGTCTGGTCGTGTCGTTGTTTTGTTATATATGTAGTTATATATATACATATTTAGGTTATGATCTTTTAAATTTCTTCCTTTTTTTTCGTATTTTTCTTTTGTTTTATCGAGTCTTTTTTTGTTTCTATTTTATTTTATTTTTTCTTGTTTTTTTTCTCTTTTATATACAAATGTTTGCTTAGATATAAACTTAAATATAAAAATAATATAACTAAATATAGCACAAACCACACCAAATGCATATTGAAGTTTGAGCAGGAAAACGACACCATGTAGGTAGGCTTGCCAGATGGTCGGGATTCGTCGGGATATTCCCGAATTTTCGTGTGATATCCCGACTCCCGACAAAATACAAAATATCCCGACTTTTTATAAACTTTTAGTTTTAGACTCGTGTATCTGCCTGCGCCCAAATACTGTGAGAGAGTCTTTAGCCTTCTCAAAAGCTTGCATTTGAAAGAACGAAACCGCATGGCATTCAATCTAATTAAAGCCGAGCTAGTTTTCCGATTAAATTTTGATAATAATTGCTTAAATTTTAAGTAATTTTTAGGCAAACAAGGAATTAAATTAGTAGAGTCTGTGAAATCAAACTCTAGGTATATGTGGCTACATAAAAATAAGTAGAATGCAGTTCTAAAGTAAAAAATAAAATGTGTTAATTAGTTTTTTATTTATCCCGATAAAAACACCAAAATCCCGACATTTTGTTAACTTATCCAAAGATTTCAATTTTCTGATCTGGCAACCCTACATGTAGGTACGGCATGTGTGTCTGCATCATAGGTGAGCAGTCATACTATTAATAATAGATTACCTATTAGATTTGAGATATGTGAGGTCTCTGTAGTATAAATATGGAGATGTCTGCTTCATATATGTTTACTACGCTAGCCTATTTTAGTATCTGTTATAAGTTCATATTCATATTCATATTCATATTCATATCATTTATTGTGATTTTATGCATACAAATATTGTTCTTAAGTGTAGGTAGTCTTAGTGGGTACACAATGCATAAAAACCCTGTCAGGGCGCTACAATTATTTTGGGTCAAATAAATTCTCATAAAATAGGTGTATGTCATGATTAGGTAGGTAGGTACTTACTTTCTAACTTAATCTATAGGTGATAGTATGTCAGCTAGTACACTTTTGGTTATTCGCTTTAAACTATCATCGGAGAAGAATTCGTGAACTGAATAGTAACATTTTTGTAATAAAATAGTTTTGAGGTGTTTCATAAAAATATTATCTTTTGGTTCGCATTTTAGGTTTTCAGGTAGTTGGTTAAATATTTTTATTAAGTTATAATTCATTGACGCTACCTGAGGACCGTATAGAGATTTACCCTTTATGAAAAGTTTGAAGAATTAAAAAATAATGCATTTACTAAATTGCAACGAGTATCAGTCACTCTGACAGGCATGCTGTCTATCTCGCCCAAACCTGTAGTCTATTTCGCTCTATTGACATGAAGAGTCTTCATCGACAGCAAGCAGGACCACGATCATGGTGTGGCTAAATAAAGAAATACCTTCTTGTATTTTTGTTACTGACTGTACGTTAGTTAAATCTCATGGACCCGTTGGGAATTCATGTATGAACATTTAAAATTTTAGTTATATTTTTCATGGACCCGCTGGGAAATAGAGAACAATAGAACCTTTGGGAATCAGCCTTTTCCGCGGTTTTAGTTTTAATTATACAGGTAAGTTTTCATTTAAAATTTTGCATGCCAATATAAACATGGCAGAGCACAATTGAACTTTCATTTAGATTAAGGTACATACTCTTCAAGCAAATAAATTCTAATAAACTAATTAGGTTTTTGTTATTAAAGTGCGTAAGCCCTCACATTAAGGGTAATTTCTAAAAAAATCAAATAATATAGTATCTTTTTTTTGCACTTCGACGGGACTTGGACCCGCATCCTGCCCTCAGTTTATTATCCCTCAAATATTATTTAAAATCTATGACTTTCCATGGCCGAACGGGTGTAACGACAAGAACAAAATTAATAATTTTAAAACCCCGACAGATTTTCATGAAACATGGCTAAGAACACTCGGGATAAAATTATCTATGACACAAAAAAACTAAACCAAAAAATCGGTTCATCCGTTTGGGAGCTACGATACCACGTACAGATACACAGATAAACAGATAGACACGTTAAACTTATAAAGTTATAACACCCCTCTCTTTTTGCATCGGGGGTTAAAAACGACGCGTATGCGGTGGCTGGCCTAGCGAAACTGGGTTACTTTATCCTGCCTGGTAAAACACGTGCAAACCCGCGCGCTACAACTTGTTGTCTGTACATCTTATTCATATTCATATTCATATACATATATTTATTGCAATCATTGTGTAAATTTTTAGGTCTTAGTATTTATGTAATGTTTATGAGGCACAATGGTACTACTACCTACTATCCGACTAATATTTAAATAAATTAAATAACTTAGAAATTTGCCAGAGTGTGAGGCTTACGCACTGTAAAAAAAAAACTTTAATATTTTAAAGCCGAAAATTTGTGAAATCTGAATTTTTGTAAAAACGATCTCCAAAACTACTGAACAGATTAAAATGAAATTTGGCATACGTTTAGAGCAAAGCCTAACTTAGATAATAGGCTATTTATTATACCGAAAATACGCGAGCAAAGCCACGGGAAGAAGCTAGTATATGTATAAATAAACACTTATCACCTTAACACCACTGTATCAACTTACCAGACGCGGATCAGTGCACTGTAGAGCACATTCTTAGCTTAGTTATATACTACTTAACTTAAATCCTTATCATACTTAACTTAACTTAAACTTAAATCCAGGTTTCAACCGCGAAAGGGATGAGCGGGAAATGGTAGGCGGGACGGACTCTTTTTAAATGAAATCGGTTTGGCTTGGTCTAAAAATCCCCTTAGACAATCCCCTGCGAAGGGGATTATTACACTTTTTGTCTAAAAATCCCCTCAGTATCTCATTTTAGTGGCGGAAGGGGATTATTAGACAGACACAATCTAAAAATCCCCTTTACCACTTAAATTATTTGGGCTGAAGGGGATTAGGTTTTTTGTTATTATAGTGCGTAACCCCACACTCAAGGTAATTTCTAAAGAATCAAATAATATCGCAAAATATTTCGACTTCGACTTGAAGGGGATTATTAGACAAAAATCTAAAAATCCCCTTTTACATTTCTAACACCAAAGAGTTTTGTCTGTTGATTTCCACCGCAAAAGGAAAATGAAAGAGATGAGTTAGCGGAGCGTCATTTCCACGTTTTCTGCTCGCTCAATCCTTTCCGCTGGACTATTTGGTGGCGGTAATACAGGAATATGTATATAAATATAACAGGAATATATATATGCAATGCAGTTGACTCTTGAGAGTTGAACAGAGCCTTTAATGGGTCCGCTCGCAGTGAAAACCGGATTTATTGGGTCATCTGATTGTTCCTTGAAATTAGTGATACACAAGTCAAAAGCCCAAAATATAAATGTAGGTATAATGTATGTGAATAAGAATAGTATATGTACATACTAGCTTCTGTCCGCGGCTTCGCACGCGTATTTTCGGTATAATAAGTAGCCTATTATCTAAGTTAGGCTTTGCTCTAAACATACACTAAATTTCTTGATCTGTTCAGTAGTTTTGGAGATCCTAGGTAACAAAATTTCAGATTTGATAAACTTTCGGCTTTATAATAGGTATTAGTAGGATAGATATTTTGCAATTACTAAAAAACCTGGCAATGTTAAATAAAATAAAAACAAAAAAATTCTATAAAACTTTTAAATCCATTATGGTTATTATCACTAAAGTCATTTACAACGGGATATTTACAATGAGTTTTGAGCTTTCCAATATTTCGGCACAGTTAACATGCGCCATGATCACGGAATAACTGAAAAGAAAAGGAAAAAAATCAGTTTAAATTTGGGGAAAATGTTATATATTTTTACAGTGAAAACCTGGCAATATTGAAGCGTTAATTAATCTCTTTCACAAGAGAAGTGTTCCAGTCTGTGAGCTCTGATCAGCTGATCATTGGATCTGCGATTACCATCGCGCAAACAAAGCGCCCTCCGCCTCATTAGCAGCAACCAGCTCTGCTCTTTTTCATAAAAAATTACCTGGGTGGGTAACATAGATCTATGTTACCCATACACCACTAATTAAATTCTGTACATGTATAGTAGTATTATAATATATGTATAGTACATATGGAGTATTTATATTAATATTTATATATGTATAGGAATAGGTATAGGTTGTATATGTAGGTATGTATTTTTGTAATTTTATTGAAGTATGTTATTATTTATTTTTGAGTAGTGACCCAAGTACCTACTACCTAGTAATCATTTTTTTTTAAGTAGTACCACAGATGCTCACAGGTCTGACCCCATGTACATATCCGACGATCCTATCCATACCAGGTTGTCTGGAAGAGATCGCTCTTGAGCGATAAGACCGCCAATTGTCACTTAGGTTATAATTATTTCTTTTTAAATTGTTTCTTAGTTTTAAGTGTGCAATAAAAGTATTTTCTATCTATCTATCTAGTTAAATTCTGTAGATATGGTATGTTCTCCCAGCGCTAACTCAACAAATGGCCTGTGTTGTGTTACAACCTAAACGCAAAGACACGCTATTTCCAATCTTTTGCGATATACCTCATGAGCAACAAATATGGAAAGACGTACCTAGAAGTGCGACTGAGATAAAAATACGCACGCGAAACACGAAGTAGAACAAGCGCATATCAAAAATGGTTTCAAAAAATATCATAATTTATCTAATATTCTGATTTTACAATACTCGAATAGTCAAATTATGTTATTTAATAGGGTTTTGTCATACATGCAATTATATTATTTTTCATAGTCAGAAGTACGTTAGAGACCGTGGTGCCAAACTGAAGCCCTTGTATATCATGTTTCTATGCAATATTGTAAAATAAATATTCATCAGAGATATTCAGTATATGTAATTCATTTTAGAAAGGTTTTTTGTGTATTTTACGAAAAGCTATTTAATTTTCATAATATTTTATTATTTTTGAGTAAGTGCTTAAAACGTCACATACCTTATTTTTCACCCATTTTTAGGGTTTCGAAGATCGAAGATCGGTTTCGAAACCCTTAGGGTCTCGCTTTGTCTGTCCTTTTTTCCCTCCTTAATAATTCTGCAACTACTGCAGCTATCAACTTGAAATTTAAATAATAATACATTTCGTGCGCGTGTACAGATTTAAAGAAAAATAAATGAAAATAACTGAAAAATTAAAATGAATTTTTCCATACAAATTGTGATGTCGAAATTTTAAAAGATACCTACAGGGTCATGTGGGGTATCAAATGAAAGGTATCGGTTTGTACAATTCAAAACAGTTTTTAAAATTTCTGTAGGTTTCATACTTTTTGAAATATATCGAAAAAATAACCATCCCCTCCTATCTCCGAAGTTTGCAGAGCGATCCATTTGAAATGTATGGAACGTTTGTAGATATGGATCTATTTTTTACAAGAAAATATAGAGAAGTCTGTAAAAAGAAAACTTTTGAAAAATGGTCAAAAAGGGGGGGGGGAATAATTTTCCAAAAGTTTTTAAAATTTCTATAGGTAGCAAACTTTTTGAAATATTTTGAATAAAGTCGAAAAATTTAACATTTACTTTAACCGTACCTACTATTTTTAGGTATTCATTAAATTGCGAAGTCTCTAACCGGTACTTTTGGTACATATTTGTTGACAAACGTTCGAAACCCTCGGCGCGCGAGTTACACTCGCACTTGACGGATCTTGTTGTTTTCGTTGACGATTTTCAATGGACGGTATTAACATTATGCGAATTCAACTTTCTGTTCCTGAAGGTCACCCACGTATCCCGCTATTTTTTGTGTTTTTTTATAATCTTAATTAGATTATAAAAAAACACAAAAAAATAGCGGGATACGTGGGTGACCTTCCTACACATTATGCCAAAAAAATCAGCTGCGGAAGTGCGCATTAAAATTTAGAAGATTATGAGAAAAAATATGATAAAAGTCGGAGCAGGAAATCTGTTATCTTTTGTGGTTTACCACAGAGACTATACCGGATGAACATAACGACATTATCTGTATTTTTTATAATTCATTAATTTTGCGTGAGGATGTAAGTGATAATAATATGTATGTAGGTGGGTAACTATACTATTTTACAATACTGTCCTCGAGTACACCCAGTGCTGCGCGGTCGCATCCATCAGCGCCGACCGCCCCTCAAGTTTCTAACGCGTCCGCGGTATCGGATACATCGATCGATTTGCGACCCCCCCCTTTTTTCGTACCCCACACACAACCCCGGAGAATCAAGTCAAACCAGCCCCTGTGGAAGACAAGTGTCCCAGGGAAACCAGCAGTGGATCCATCTAGTTTGGACGGCTCAAGCCACCACCGACGTGAGATAGTAGGTGAGTGCCATCCAGACAGCCACTTCTTTTCCCTAACATATTTTTGGTCCTCGACTACACCCAGTGCTGCGCGGTCGCATCCAACAGCAAAAAATATGTTATAAAATAGTATACGGAGGTAAAAATTATTCAGTCATTCACATTAGCGTAACTTCAAGTGAAGTAAAGCTCATCTACGCGTGTAATTTCCGCAGATTGAAGTTCTAAAATGTCTTCCTTCAGCTGAACTAAACGAGATTTAATACTTCCCTACATCGAGAGTGGCAACACCTTGGAATCATTGTCCAAAGACATACTAGAAAAATTTAATGTTTCAGAAAACAAGCTGTGTTTTACAGAAAGTGAGATACAAATGCACATTTTTCCTACGTTTAAAATAATAATAACGCTACATGCGTCGACACACTTGCGCCTTCCCATCTTCCGAGGACATCAGGCAGGCGCGGCGGCAGATTTGGCCGAAGATCTCAAGAGGCGCAAATATGCAGGTCTCGACAGAGCCTTCACATTTGCTCCTCTTGGAGTCGAGACCCTAGGTCCGTGGGGTACCGAGGCTCTTCGGGTTTTTAAGCGAAGTCTCTAACCGGTACCGAAACTGACCTCCATTTTCCATAGTGCGCCGGTCCGACTATGACTGAGTGGACCTAATTGGACCTAATTTAAGCATTCTACTTTCGAGAAGCTAGTAGTAACTTTACTTCATCGATGTGTAAAAGTTTCGCTATCGTAACTAGCATATTACTTCTCTGTTAGATTAGATAACGCCTTTGGCTTTACATTCCCGAAAAATAGAAGTCTAATTAGTGTTCGTTTGGTGGTCTGTGAGACCTAGTCTTCTCTATAGTGAACATAATAAGCACCACCAATTTGAGCGTTCCACTTTCAAGAAGCGTTCCGCTTTCAAGAGGACCCAATCTACCGAATTTTGCTTACATCGATGGTGGGTAACGGTAAAAAAGTCTGAACATGTTTAGTTGCAAAAATTGTAATACGAAACGTAAACTGAAATTATGATTTTATTTCTAGTTAAGCTAAAATTTTGTATGGTTAACAAATAATCAGGATTTGATCAGATTCCAATTAGGTTACTTAATTAACTTTAGCAAATCAAAAGTATAGTTTTCCCTAACCAGTTAGACAGGTCCAGATACTTCTATCGATGTAAAATGACCAGCAATATAAAAATTATCCAACGGCCATGGAACGTAAAGGGCATAAATATTAAACATAGCAAGTCTGAAAGGAAAAATTTCTACAATTGAAAAAATAAGTAAACCCGCATGTTGAACAATTATTTGCCTTAGTACTTGCCTTCCATGTTTTATGAGTGTCGAAAATACTGTATAATACCTACATATAGTGTACGTATATTTCTACAAGTTGTTCGAATTATATCAAAATAAATCTATGCATAACTAAAGCCTACAAAAGTTTGTCAGCTATATTAGAAACCTACGTGCATCAAGTTTACCAGCAAACTAAACTTGGCCTACGGTTATTGGTATTTGATAACACAAGGCTTTCCCGGATGGCGTAACAGCTGTCATGTTACAAACCACTTGGCAGTCGTGACAAATTTGACAAATGCTTTCGTTCCATTTTACGTAACTTGCCTCTCGGATTTTGCCATAATTTTTTATCAAATGAATCGTTGCAGAGTAGCTATAAGCTCTTTGGTCTAAAATCATTATGACTAAAAATATTTTTATCTGGGCCTTTATGGGACTTTATCAAACGATGTTTGGACAGGATATTTTATTAAGAACATAACTATACAGGGTGCCACGGAAAGGGTGTACTAAGCCAGTCGTGTAGGTTTCTTGAAATAAGCAAAAATATCATTTTTGCGCTTACGCCGTTCCAAAAACGTATGCTCCGTCCCACTCCTATGAAAATAAATCCTATGCCTATGTTTTCCACAACATGGCGCGCAATGCGCCTGATAGCTATTTAAGTAGGTATGTAGCTAACTTCAAAGTACTTATTACATTTTAATTATCAAGCAGAAATGACCTTTCGTAGCCTTGATTACCGGAACGATAAGAACTTATTTAGGTACCTAATTAATCTTTTTCTTTACCTACTTTGCTCATTTAATTTATTATCGAAACCCTGGGGGGCAGATGACAACGTGATGATATCTACTTACTTAATTGTTTTAGTTTTGATAACACTAATGTTCGATAGTTATGTGGCTCATCTGAAAAACTACTTATATTGAATTTCCTTAAATTTTTTGACCGAGCCTATATTTGCAGTTAATTGCCTTTTCTGATTACTCAGTAAGGTTTCGGTACGACATCAGGAGGTTACGATTACGGTTACGGTGTGGTAAGGCACGTTTTTACGGCTCAAACGTTAGCAGTTGAAACGTTTGGCGGCGCGTTCACAGGCCGGCATCGGAAAATCCGCACTAGGGCCCATCAATGGATTGACTAACGTTTCAACTTATTTTTAGACAAATCAAATTAAAATTTGACTTGTCCATAAGCTTATATTTTGTAAAGCTACAGAAATAACATATAATTGTCATTGATTTCTTCAGTCTTATCGAAAGGCCGATTTTATGACATTAGGTTCAATCAATTAATACTATTTTTGTTTTTTGAACAAAAAATACGTTAAAATTGAAGTACCTACTTGAAAGTTATTTTCAGACATGCCAAATTAAAATTTGACTTGTCTATTAGCATATATTTATTTTCGATTCGTTACCGTTAGGCTTAAAAGTTGATTTGAACCCAACAACCTAAGCACTCTTAAACTGTAAGTTAAACTAGGACGGCACTATTTGCCAACAACCGCGAAGGCAGAAGGTCGAAGCAAGCCCATAACTTTACGAAAGTATTGATCTTACCTAGTCGCATTGGGGCAATCTGAAATACTTTTACCACTTCAATTTTGGTGGGTTTAATATCGACTATATTCCAGCCAGATTGGATGTAAAATGTTGGTTAACAAACCACCCACAATTATAAAAAAATATCTATCTATCTAAGTAGTGCAATGTATTAAGTTCATCAGATATCTAGTACACGGGTACTAGATAACTGATGTAACACAGGCTTAGCTTACCTTAGGACTAGGTTATGAAGAATATGAATAACTAGCTTCTGCCCGCGGCTTCGCCCGCGTTGTTTCTATGGAAACGTTTTAAGGTTATTTCTATCCCATGGGAACTGATTTATGGGATAAAAAGTCGCCTTTGTTTGATTCCAGGGTTAGACTTACCTGTATGCAAAATTTCAGGATGATCCGTTTATTAATTTTGGCGTGAAGAGGTAACAAACATCCATCCATCCATCCATTCATCCATACAAACTTTCGCATTTATAATATTAGTGTGATATGATATCAGTCAAGTCAAATTTAAATTTGACTTGTCAATTAGCTTATATTTTGTAAAGCTGAAAAAATAATTGTTACTGATATGTTCAGTCATATAAAAAGACAATATTTATGGCATAGATTCAAACTTTTGTTGAATCGAAGGAGTTTCACCAGATTCAGCGATATTCAGTTACACGAAGTGAAACTAACAATAAGCCAAGCATTTTTGCATTGCAAACGTTCACATGAAATAACTAAACCAAATAAATAACAGAAAATATAATACTTTGGGGACGTCTGGACATTTTAAAGCTTCGTAAAGTTTGTTTGTTTATTTGCAGTTCTACGTGACAGTTTTTTTTAAATTCTGGAGACATTTTGAAACATTCCGTTTGGACGCAAACTTATATTTTACTAGCTTCTGAACGCGGCTTCGCTATTCCCATATAAATTTAATTTTAATTAATTTTAACCCAGAAAAAACGATATAAAATGTCGCACGTATCAGATTTCAATTTTAAATTTACGATTTTTTTTTATTTCTTCTAAACTTGGTTACTTTATGGTCTTGACGTCAGCTTGAAACTGTCAGTCAACTTTTGAGACATTGACACGGCTCAAAACTTAACTCTCCGTACCCAAACTTCGACGAAACAAAAGACAAGCCGAAAATCGCGAAAATCGGCCACTATTTGGTCGCTTGCCACTCAAGGGTATTTTTTGACAGGCCACATTATGGCCTCCTGCCAAGGGAGTGCATAAACTTTAATTCCCTACCCCCTTCATGAATATTTTTAGGCAAAAGGTAAGGCCTTGTTTGGCGATATTATATATCTTCTTGCCAAATTTCATTAAGATTAGTTAAGACTTTTACAGCCTTACCACAAAATATATAGACACGTGTTTCGCAAAAGTGATACCACAAAACATGCTTAGCCGTTGTTTAAGGTTAAACATAGTTTAAGCAGTGTTTAAATTTAAACAACACCAGCAGGGTTAAAAATGCGAGTTCAACACGCGTTTAACCCTCGTCATATTGCTTTCTCTCAGTACTTAAATAGCTATGAGTCGTAAAAAGCATGTAACAGACCGACAGAGGGACATACATAATTATTTTCGCATTTTTATTGATAGTTTAGATTGTATTGATCAGTTAATAATACCAGTTCAATGTCAAATTGCATAGGTAGTTATTTTAATAAAAAACAATTTATATTGCGAAAATGCCACTGAAATCATTACGAGCACTGCTCGGATAGATGCGGAACGCGCGCGTCTAGAACCGCACTTACCCTGAAGATGTCCCTCGTTAAAGGATGAAACGTTGGTGTTCTTCCAACACAAATAAGGTTCGTAGTTAACCCGCTTACATCCGTAATGAATTTGTCAAACTTCGATAGTTTTTATAGCCACTGAAATCAGATTAAAAACAAACATTTCAGTCATTAAATCAGTATCATGCTCAACCGTTTTTGATAAACGTCCATAATGTTGTACGTGACACGTAGCATAAACTGCATCGCTTTCATGCACTTAGAACTGAATAGAGAGTGGTGTTCAGCTGAATGTAGAGTGGGGTACGAACCACGGATAATATAAAATTTTACTTGCTACCAACTTACTACTACCTGGGTCTCTTCAAGGCAAGATTGAATAGGGGTCTTCTAGACCTTCATGATATATCGTCAGTCACATCGTCATTTACTATCAGGTGAGATTGTGGTCAAACTAAGGGTTATTTACGCTTGATTATTTTGCTCAGCAATATATTTTATCTCAAGAAAGAATACCTATGAAATAATGATTTTATCGTTCGCACACAATTGTATCTTCAGCATGGTTATAAGGATAATTTAACATTACAACTAGAAGATATTTTCAGTTACAACTGATTTAATATAAAAAAATCATTGCGGCTTCATTTGTGCGTTATATATCACATAGAAATATTTTTTTTTTATTAGGGTACACTTTTACTCCCAACAAATATTTTAAAAATGATTTATTTATTAATGATTTTCTAATAAATCGTAGCTATGTCACAGAATAACTATACACTATATAAAATAAATACATATTATAATAAAAACTATAACAACGTAGCAGTGAGTTGATATCTGATGCCCACAAAGAAATTCAGTAAAATTTTTATAATTTTTTGCACATTAAACATCCGTAGCCAAATTTATAACTCCTTAAGCCATCTATTGTTCAGTGATTAAACCAATTACAATGTAGCCATAAATAGTTATTTCGATTCCCTTCGATCAGACGTGAATAGAGGATCCGAAGGTCGGTCCAATATAGAACGTGGGTTGTTGCAAGATCTATGACCGGAAATCGAGATTCCCCAAGAAATATAGTCCATCTGAAGGATACTTATAGTGAAATATGGTACAGTTTTGCAGGGTTGAGTAATACCCTCTTTTACTTTGGATCACTTCCCTACTAAAAATAGTAAATATACGAATCCATGTCTGATACATGGACGACCTCTGTGGCGCAGCGGGCGAAGGTCCGCCTGCGACGCAGGAGGTTGCGGGTTCGATTCCCGCCTTGGAACAAATTTGTTTACGATCTGCAGAATTGTGTTCCGTTGGTCTGGGTGTTTTCTATGTATAATAAAAAAATATCTATTTATGTAGTGTATTGTATTAAGTGTATCAGTTATCTAGTACCCATAACACAAGCTCTGCTTAGCTTGGGGCTAGATAATGCTGTGTGAATTGTCCAGCATTATTTATTTATTTATTTATTATTTATTTATACATACATTACATATCAGAAGTACATAGATTTATCAGAAGTGGGATTGGGTGAAACTTAAATAGTTAAGTGATACTAGTCTATGATAAATTTGCGGGTTAACTATGAACCTTATTTGTATTAGAAAAGCACCAGCGAGGATATCACCGTGAGGGTGCACTGGTTAGTTAATAAAATAAAGCATTGAATGGCACATGCAGTAGAAAATATTATGAGAATCGATAATTCTAAAACAATTATATTAATTGATACGTACAAAAGCGATTTAGTATGCCTAAGGCATAATAGTTATATGAACCATCTGGCTATTTTCACACTGTGCTCCGTATTCTGAGAATACTACTATGTATAAAGCATCATTTGTTGTTAAACATATGTTTTCCTAACAAAGATATCTAACAGCTTTTCACACGAGATTCTATATAGTTTTCCCTATAAGATACTTACTTCTAATTCACTTTGGAACCGCTAAATAAAGGGTTATTCCAGTTTTTCCCCTTGAACTCCACTCTGAGGGGTAAAATTGAACTTAAAAAAATTAATTCCAGTTTTCCCCCTTGAGGATTATCCTTGAGGCGGGAAACTGGAATTATTTTTTTTCGAGTCCTAATTAGAGCACCTTAAAACACTAAACCATGCCGCTTGGACTTCTATTAACAAAGTTCACAATCACTGTGTTTTTATAACGTAGGTCTTTGTTAGTAAAGAATGAATTAATGAAAAACGACGACCTCCGTGGCGCAGCGGGCGAAGGTCCGCCTGCGACCCAGGAGGTTGCGGGTTCGATTCCCGCCTCGGAACAAATTTGTGTACGATCTGCAGAAATTTGTTCCGTTGTTTATTTTTATTTTTATTATATATAAAAATATCTATCTATGTAGTATATTGTATTAAGTATATCAGTTATCTAGTACCCATAACACAAGCTCTGCTTAGCTTGGGGCTAGATAATGCTGTGTGAGTTCGGGTTTTAGTAGTCCAGCATTATTTATTTATATATATATATAACGTAGGTCTTTGTTAGTAAAGAATGAATTATTGTATAGTATTATCTTCTTTTTCTTGCCAAAACCCAAAATCCTTCGTTTAAGATGATACAATCACTGATACCTAGAACTGTACGATAAAGAACATTATTTTAGCCATTGAAACGTTCGCTAAGACAAACTGCCTCAGATAATCTTACTTGAGTTATGACAGTTAAGTCATTTATACTATCTGAAACCTGAATATAGACGAGCTTTGTAAATCTTATTCGAAACATACGACACAATGTGTAATTGTTGAACTGGCATTATTGGCAGAGAAATTGGCAAATTATTTGAGGTACATGTACATGATGAAATTAAATAATTTTCAACACACTTGCTCATAAAGTGGCTATAGGGTCACCGCAATTAGGCACAGAATGACACCCATAATCAAACTGTGACTTTTTCATTGCTATAACTCACTAGTGAGTTATAGATTTCTTAAAAATTTTATTGGTTGAGTTGCTTTGTTCTTAAAAAAGTTTTTATTCAAGAAAAAGATCGTGTTCAATAGAACAAACAAATTAATGTTCCTATTGCTTGCTCATTTCATGCAACTTCTTATTTAAATAGATAATTTTAACTTGTACGTGTTTAATAAAGAAAACTTTCACTCAAATATAACTTTTGTTTTCTCTGTAATAAAAGAAAACTTTAAATTCCCCATTTCGTACGTGAAAGAATAGGCGCAAACCTTATGCGCGGAAAATAAAAAAACCTCATCCCATTAGTTTACTAACTTTTTACCTACTAAATAAAATGAGTTTTTATTGTTATTTTATTCACAAGTGATTCTTGACGGCAACTGTTCCATTTAATGCGAATGACGTCATTCTGATTGCCGATCAGTGGACGCAGTTGTCAGCGGATTGTCCGATGCCGGCCTTTGAACGCACACCCTAACGTTTCAACTGGTAACGTTAATGTAACCGTAATGCCGTGCCTTACCAAACCGTGATCCGGCTCGGAAAAGGAATAACGAAGTTTCGTTTTCGTTCTTGTCCAAAACCAACTTCTATGTAGCTTCAATAAGATTGGCGTTAGCACGAAAACTAATAAGAAACTTCGATTTAGTTTTTAAGAGTAGGCAGGCGGCTGATCCCGCTATGACTAATAGAAAGCAAACGTTACTTTTTGTGATAACTAGTAGAGCTTTCTATAAAGTTTTTTTTAATGCTTTCTTCGTTTTATCGAAGAAACCATAATTATTATCTTTGGTCTCAATATCGGAACGTGAGACAAAACAAAACAATTGTCCCTCAAAGGTTCAGAGGGCGGTCACTGACAAGGCAAGAATAAGAATCGACAAAAGGCCACGGTCAATCGACGCGTGCGCAAGGTTTCTTCTCCTGCTGTTTTTAATTAAAAATGCATTTCACTATACGTTCATTTGTTGGTAGATGTTGTTGACAAAATGACCCCGATACAAAGACAAGAAGTTTTCCAGAGTAAACTCTAACTCAAATCGTTTATGCAAACATGAGTTACATAAAGATAGATCCAACATGTACTTTGTAAGAGCACGGCAATATAAAATACTTACTTGTAATGGTTCTAGGTGGCTTCTTTTTAAAATTATTTAAATAATAACAAATATCTACTTAATTAAAGACACAAAAAAAACTAACTAAGTACTGGCACAAACCACACAGAGAAACATCAAAGAATAGATAAACAAAGATTTCTCCTTAACTTAAACTCCCAGACCAAAGGGCGGCAACAGCAAAGCCAGTAGAGGTCACTGTTATCATTCTTCCGCAAAGCAACGTGATGGCAACCAGTTGCAACCGGTTTGGCTGTCAAAGTGCTAATGATCATAAAATAATTATTATTGAATCACCTAATCATTTATCATGCTTTGTCTCGATCTTCATTTGCTGAGATACTTTTAAAACGATAAATCATTGCAACTCCGAACTTTATTGCAAAGCCGTAAAATTTATAACATAGTAATGGCTCCTTTTCAAGCTTTATTGAAGTGATATTTTAAAGAAGAGTGGAGACAAATTGCGCTTGATGGTCAATGGATCCGGTTGCCATAAATATTTGGTTTGTGGAAACATTGTTTATGATAACGAGCTTACCAGGCTATTGAAAGGTTTTCTTCCACAGTAGTGTTATCAACAGTAGGTACTAAGTACTTTTGAAAATATGGCAGGTGCTGAAAATTTTCAGCATTCACCAATTTCAAAATTTTCAGCATATACCCATCTCAAAATTTTCAGTACACTTTTCGCCCATCATGGTAATGGTGAAATAATGAAACAGTGAAAAAAGATGTTTTTTTATTTTAATAAAAAGAAGAGGTATTTTGTGAGCTTCATGACTCTTGACAGTTGACTCATGCACAAAAGTTTGCAAATTTGCTTTGATCCGAGGTTTGCCTACCTCTGCCTGACTTCCAACAACGAACAACTCAAGTAAATTGAATTTGAGAATCTAGAGGCGGAAAATGCAGTTATAGTTTGAATGCTTTGCTGCTATAAATGCCTAAACCTAAAGTGGTTCTGGAATTTAGAGTGCAAAAGCGTACCTATAGTTTTACAGGTTTATTTATTCATGTTTCTGCAAATAGTTTCTTGTGCAACGTACCTAAGCCCTAAAGGATTGTTTAAAAAAAACTAAAAACGACTTCAAATAATTATCAAATTCAAAAAGTTAGATAAGAAAGTGACTAGTTATCATTAGTGAGAAACAATTTTGTCTAACAACATCACAGTAAGATATTTTGGCATACCCTCCTCAACCTCAACAGCTGGACGCAGGCCTCCCCCTGATAAGCGCATTATTGGCTTTTATCACATGGGGGTAGTGCCCATTATCCCTACGCTAGGCATGCGGGTTGGAGATCGCAGTTCGGTGGTAGAATTGTTCTGCAGGGGGAGTTAGTCGCCTCTTACGACACCCGCGGGAAGAGTTAGGTTGGTGGTAATTCTAAGCCGGCACCACACAGCTGGCATAGGTCATTAGAATGATGGTTTGTTTTGTTCACACTTAGAATACTTTATTGGAAACTTTATGGAAAGACAATAGAAGTACCCTGAACTGGTTTGCTTAAAATGCTTTTAGATTTCGAAAGCCACGTGGAAACCAAAAGGCTGGCGCGGTCCCAACAGCTGGAGATAGATACTGGGATATTTAATCTATGAAGCACCTGATACATAGTTCTTGCGTCAATGTTTTAGGCACAGGAACAATGCCAAATGGTATCCGTAAAGCTATTTGGAATAGAGTGCTTGACTTAGCGTCGCGTCGTTTGCGCTATTGTGCCAGAACTATCGAACTGAGATACTGAAACCATTTATTTCTTTGTCATTGAGGTATTTAATAATTATTGTCTTAAATTTAGTTTTAGGTCAGCTTAATCTACTCTTCCCAGCGTACAAAAATATTACATGTGTTTGGAGGCAGAGAGCACAACGAATTATTGCTTAGTTAAATTATCATGAAGTATAAAATCATTTGTATTTAAAATAAAATTAAAACCAATCCATATCTTATGAAATTATGAAAGCTTAATAAATAATAATCTAGAGTAAATAGTCATGTCACAATCATAAAAAATCTATGGTAATATTCCATTCACATAATACTTAATTCAATTTCAAAAATCTGTTGAGCTACCTGTAGTTTGTTGGCAACAGTCTTGCAGTTTGCTCAATTATTTAAATTGTCAATACTAGTTCCAATTTATTTTTATTATTTCAATGTAATTTTCTAAAGTAATTTCTTTTTTTTTTTGGACGTCATAAAGACTCCAGAAGCCATGAAAAATGTTTAGTCACTGAAATACAATTAAAAGATTTCTTGACGACATTCCAAGTCGCGCGGCGCCAATCGCATCTTCATCTTTCATGCGTCTCATAGGACAAAATAATATACATCACTGATCACAAAACAAACAAATACTTCAAACTAGACATCTCAAGATTTGAACGCCGGACTGTAATATAATATGTGTGAACATTGTAGCGTGCAAAATATTCTCTACTTAAAACTAACCAATGACGCCCGGAACGAATTCAGAGTCAATTGAAATGTTATTCGTATTATAATTTGCTTATATTCCATTTTATAGTTTGTCCGTGGGATTTTAAAACTTTATTATTTTTGCAAGACCTTGTTTGTGACGCTTACTTCAAATAATAAGATCGTCAAGCTGTAGTTTCAAAGAATTATGTGAAAATTTACTTGTTTTGCTTCTGTCCCTAGTTGTTTGATGCTTACCTGCCTCGATAGAGTCTGTTCACACGTTATCTAAACTATTATGGACTACTGTATACTTTTTCTAATTTATATCTATTATTTGATTGTAATTTTCTTTGTGTTTTTCACTATTGTATTCTATTGTTGTTTGCTATCCGATTGTTCCCTACCAAGAACATAAAAACATGGATTTTCTTCTACTCTGTTGTATAAAAAACTGAAATACCAGTATTTACATATTTGCACATCATCAATGCGTTGATTTCCTCGTGGCCAAGTCGGATTTACATCTGAATACATCCACTACACACTAGAATCATCTAGTTAAATCCTCGTTCAATCCAGATTAATTATCTTTATAGCATGTCTGGAATCCCTGATAGCAGACTAATTACCACTAGTATGTATATCAAAGCTATGATAAAATTGACTATTAAAATCATTAAAATATAAACAATCTTCAATATCCGTAACCATGCCCATAATGGTTTCAAGTAAATTGACTTATTATTATTACGTTTAAATGGCTTCAAAAATACATGGATACGAGTATTTAAACTAAGTATTCATGAATATTTTTACCAGTTTTCCTTTACACTGTGTTATCATTGTTGCCAATTAATAGCTTTGACTTCTCCATTTGATTAACCTACCCGATTAGAAAATAACTACATAAACTCCAAAGACATTTTAACCTCCTTTTAGCTACATCATCACAACTATTATAAATAGTTATAGCAGATCAACCATAATATAAACATAGTTGAATCTTTACATAGAAAATTATTGAAACACACAACTAGCTAGGCATATTTATGAATTCAAATCAAACTATATAAAACTGCATGAATCTAGTTAATTTCTATACGACAGCTACGAACCCTTCGATTTGATAATTATGCTTCAGTTAAATTGGAATCGGCCTTAATATAACCCGTTAGAGGGCCTAGGAAGTCCAGGAAGACATCGATCAAACTGTGATTTGTCATAATCGGTACCTGAGATGGCCGATTTAATGTACTCCGCTTACGTACATCGTCAAATTCAATATAGGTATAATCGTGTCACTAATATCTTTGATACTAATTTTCCTATGTTTGATCCTCTTTCCGATTTTTTACTCGCGACGGAACGGAGACGGTAATCATCTCATGTATATATAGGTGTTATAACTGCTTTATTATCAGAAATCATAGAAAATAACAGTAACAGATTAAAACAATTACAACTAATATATACATTATATCTTTATGCAGGTGTTTAACGATCTCTTTCACCTTCTTCCTCTTTTTGTTCAAATATATTGCATGTTTCATGATATCATTTAAAATAGAATTAAGAGTATCTATTCTTAATTCGGACGTATGTATTATGATACCAATCGTATCATAATTTCTTCAAACCCTTCTTACCTATGTTTAGATTTACTAGACAGAATTCCGGGAAGTAGCTTCATATTCCATCACAGTCCTGTCCTTTGTCTTGGTCAATGGAAGGTGTCTTATTCTCGTGCTAGTCTTGTTTCAATCGTTCAAGTCATTGGAATTCGGAACTTGAGCAGTCCGGCTTTAAGGCCAGCCTCTACCATTAAATAATAAATAATGCTGGACAATCCACACAGCACCATATAGCCCCAAAGTAAGCTACTCAAAGCTTGTGTTATGGGTACTAGATAACTGATATATTTAATACATTATATACATAGATAGATATTTTTTTATTACCCATAGAAAACACCCAGACCAACGGATCAAATTTCTGCAGGTCGTACACAAATTTGTTTCGAGGCGGGAATCGAACCCGCAACCTCTTGCGTCGCAGGTGGACTCTAGCCCGCTGCGCCACTGAGTGCGTAGTTGTGTATCAGAGTCAAATGCATGGTGTAAAAATGAAGCGTCACGTGACCATCATGAACTGCAGGGCTATTCTAATTCGATCGAAATCAGGATTCAAAATCTCAGGACAGATACGGATTCGTGAAATTCATAAAATATTGAATTACACGCGAATTCGTGTCATATTCTGATTCTTCGACTCGGAAACCTGGTTTCTTTTCTATCGAGTAAGAACAGCCCTGCTGGACATTTTATAATATAGCTTAAACTTCTGCCTCGATCTAAAACGCTAGTAAATCCCGCAGTGGGTTTCTGGGGTTCCCATCTCACTTATCTTTACCAAACATAATCTTGGAAAGTTCTCTGATTAAGTAGGTAGTTCCCCTGATGAATAACATTTTTAGGTATTCTGTTTTGGGTTTTTTCACTGTTATGGTGTCAATTCCAGGTAAAATAAAACAAGAAAGAATGTGGGTAATCTAATCAATATTTAAGCCAGTGTGGTGTACCAATACAGGAAAAAGGAAGGCCTCCCTTTCTTCAACCTCACCTCACCTCAACAGCCTGTATTGGTCC
This sequence comes from Eupithecia subumbrata, assembly GCA_949316285.1. Classification (NCBI taxonomy): domain Eukaryota; kingdom Metazoa; phylum Arthropoda; class Insecta; order Lepidoptera; family Geometridae; genus Eupithecia; species Eupithecia subumbrata. The sequence goes on along the minus strand of OX438630.1, from coordinate 9,864,874 downwards.
ACTACTATACGCAGGCCTCCCCCGATAAGCACCTTGTTGGTTTTTATCTCATGGGGGTAATGCCCTTAATCCTCACGCTGGGCATGCGGGTTGGGGATTGCAGTTCGGTGGTAGAATTGTTTTGCAGGGGGCGCTGCCCGCCCCCGGTGGATATCCCTTAGTCGCCTCCTGCGACACCCGCGGGAGGCGTGCAAATTCTAAGCCGCATCACACAGCTCCCTGTTTTATACGACGACCTCTGTGGCGCAGCGGGCGAAGGTCCGCCTGCGACGCAGGAGGTTGCGGGTACGATTCCTGCCTCTGAACAAATTTGTGTACGAACTGCAGAAATTTGTTCGGTTGGTCTGGTTGTTTTCTATGTATAATAAAAAATATGTATCCATGTAGTGTATTGTATTAAGTATATCAGTTATCTAGTACCCATAACACAAGCTCTGCTTAGCTTGGGGCTAGATAATGCTGTGTGAATTGTCCAGCATTATTTATTATTTATTTATTTATTTAAATTCAGTATACAGGGTGCCACGTAACATGTGTACTAAGCTGAAACGGGGTGATTCAGGACCCGAGACAAGCAACTTGTAAATAACGGTTTTTGGAATTTCGTAATTCCAAAAACAAATAAACTTGACGGATAATCATGTTGTTAGATCGTCCTTCATTCTGGCGAGAAAAGAAATGCCTTACCATTACTAATTGCGAAAAACAAAAGAAACCAAATTGATGAGCTAATCTGGATAGCGAGACGCAATTAGAGCCGGTGCTAATAGGTATTATCTAAAGGTAGTTTATCACGCGTGAAAAAAATCGAGTTTTTCTATTATCTAGGTTCTACAAGTAATTTAGATACCAGATAAGAAGTTTTGCTACATAACATTGTAATTATTTTTTTCACGCATGATCAACCTTTACAACAGTTATCTTAGGCATTAGCTATTGAGGTGAATTGTCCGCTATCGTTTGATGACCATCATTACCATTGACTCCGACTCTAACTAATCCAGCCTTTTTGAGTTATCATCGACTAGTTTCTGCCGGTGTCTTCGCATCCGTTTTTTCCGGAATAACAAGTAGCCTATAGATACGTTATTCTACTTATCCTAGTAATAAGTACGATCCGTTCTGTAGTTTTGTCGTGAAGAGGTAACAATCCAAAAATCAAAGAAACTATGTTATCTTGTCGTTTGTTTTTTTCTTAATTAGAACGGCACAATACCAATTACTCTTATTACTTATACTACAAACAATGACGAGTTAATATAAAAGTAACATCAAATTAATTTAGGAATGATAAACGCTGCAATAAAAATGTCAGGGTAAAATTATATTAAAAAAAAATGATCTCATTATTTTATACTGGAAGAATAGTCTAACAATATCGCAAAACAACTGACATTCGATCCTTCCATTCATCCGCAAATATGTCGCAGTCAGGAAAGGCCTATAGTATCCCGTTGAATCCGTCGAGTGACACAGAGTAGCCTGCATGTTAATTCAGGCCAATAACTACATCTATGCAAAATTTCGGCCCGATATGTTCAGAAGTTTTAGTGTTACAGTAACATACATCCAAAAATCTAAGCATCCAAACTTTCGCTATTGGGTATGTTTGTCTGAAGTGTGATTACTGATAAGGCAGTAAAAGAACTTACGTTTGTAAATTTTATTGGCGGGCTTATCTGATTGCTATTTCCTATTCTAGTAGGTTAAGGCCGCAAAGAAAATATAAGTATTAACCTGTGTTATATATATTAAGTTTAAGGTATCGACATAGCTCAAAGAATTAGCAAGTTGATTGACGTGGCAGTGTCAAATCTGTGCCATATCTCGCAAAGAATAGGCAACCGCTGGGGTAAACGTGTGCTTGAGAGGCGACCACGATCCAGCAAAAGTAGTGTAGGACGACCTCCGTCCAGGTGGAGTGACGACCTACGAAAGACTGCAGGCGGATGCTGGATGCGGCAAGCTGAAGAGGGCGCTATGGCGTTAATTAGTGGAGGCCTTAGTCCAGCCCACGATGATGATGTTGATGACATATTTAATATAAATATATTATAATATAAATAATAAATAATGCTTTGACAATTCACACAGCATTAACTAGCCCCAAGCTAAGCAGAGCTTGTGTTATGGGTACTAGATAACTGATATACTTAATACAATACATTAAATAGATAGATATTTTTATTATACATAGAAAACACCCTACTTATTATATTAATTTGTGTAATTCATATGTCTTGCTCATTATGTGCGACACCAAAACTCGGCATGTTTTTCATCAGAGTTTGTTATGAGAATTTCTTCTCAAAATATTTAAATTCCCGCGCTCATATATGTCTATTGTTTTGTATTTGTATTATGCCAAATGCCAATACGTTCTCATTCCTTACCAATGACATAAGATTTGATTGGAGAACATTCTTGGCCCTCCCAAGCTTGAGAAAAGAGAGAACTAAATTCAAATCATTACGAGTTCGGAGAAGTATGAGGAGAAGCAAGATATGGTTTCCATGAAGCCATACCTAGGTGTCCTCCTCATATATCTAAGACTTATATCTCTTACAGTTATATTTTTCAACACAAAGAAGATAAATATATTGTGTGCGAAGAAATAATAATGGTTTTGGAACGTTTTACTGAAATGGAAGTGGCAGAGTAGATCACAGGATTGATCCGAATGCCGCTGGTTTGTATCTTCTCAATTAATAGTCGCTCAATCTATTTTATTATTATTATATCCAGTACCTATGTTTATTAGGGTTACTTCCATTAGACCTTACTTTCGATGGTATAATATTAAATAATGTAGCAAACAATCCATAGCATCCTTCAAGTTTAAATTTAAGAAATGGCTATCAGCCGTAGTTCAATTGATATATCTATAAATAGTACTCTAATTATTCAATTTTATTTTAGGAATGGTGTATGTCCATTCACTAGAATGGAAATATAAATATAAATTATAATAAAAAATATAAATATTACCATAAAATATTAATAATAAAAAAATATAACCAAATATAAATTACCTAATGTTAAGGTTACATTAGGTAATTTATATTTGGTGACCTGTGACATAATTGTTATGAATAAATGAACTATGAAGTAATGAAATAGGTTCCTATGCTAAGTGATTTCCTATACATTGTGATGGACCTTGCGGTTGAAGGACCTAATAGGTATAGGTACGTACTGTAGGTAGGTTAGTAATATGAGATTGCATTCATTGCAAAACCTAAATGGAGCGAATCATGCCACTGTGGACTCCGAGCTGGTGACTCAAACGATTGTTATTGCATTGAGAACGGATTAATGATGTAGTACCTACTCGAGTGCAATGCCGTAGACAACTACGAATTGGGAAAGACGGTAGATACCCAAGCTAAAGATCCTACTGCGTAAACATTTCAACTGGGTATACCGAGTATAATTAATACGATACCCATTGACCTACTCGTAAATAATCAAGCTGTTGAGTCATAAATCAAACAAATCAAATTCGCGCGATATGTACTCGACACAAAAACTCAAAGTCAACACTGAGCTCGTAAAACTATCAGTCCATAAACAAGCGATGTATTGATTGAGGAACACCAGCTCTTCTGGTTTCGTCAGTCATTGACATTAATTGGTCTCTGGTAATGAAAAAAACAGCATAGTCAGTGCATGTCTGCGTGCGGCGTCGGCCAGCCGCCTGTCAAGTGAAGCTTTGTTGTATTTCGGGGGCGAAGTGTTCGCATCAGCCCTGCCCTGCAAGGCGCAATGGTTGACTAGTGTAATATGTGCGTTGACTCGTTGCGCTCGTGTCAGCGCTCGCGCTTTCCCTCCACAAAAATGATACTACTCTGAATTTCGCGTAATTTACCACCATGTGCTGTGCAAGGTTCACCAACTACCTGTTTCGGAGTGTCGTTAAATACACATGTGGGCTCGCCAGCCGAGAAAGTAAGTGATATATTAGCTCCGTACCCTCTGATCCCGGTTCTAAATTTAACAACAACTGTTACATTATTATTATGACTACCGCTTGCGGCTTATCAAGGGAAACAATGTTTTATAAACAATTAGCACCGACATACAACAGTTTATTGGTAAAATCGTTGTGAATCTAGCATGTCCTGGAAATAACTTTCTAGAAAGATTCTGAGAACTTTAACACGTCTACGACTTGTGTTCGCTCATCTGTAAGTGATACCTAAGCTCAGAACAATCGTTAGTAGTCATTTGTTTTGCAAATAAGACACGGTAGGCGCAACTGATTAGAAGAAAAATGCGTGGCGAGATTCGTGATTAGAAACGCGGCAGTTCTGGCAAACTGAAGTGAATCACTTGAACTTCAAAGTGGAGATTGTGTAAAATATTGTGCTACTTTAAAGCTCTTATGTTCCCAACAATACGGTTTGACCTTATTAGTAAGTTTCAATTTGTGGACATTGACATTTGGATCAACTTTATTTGAGAAAGCTCTCGTTGTTCATGTTTTATGAGTTGGATAACTAAATTATCGGAATTCCTACTATGTGTGTTATCAGTTAACGATAAAATTGTCTCTTTTATCGACATACCTACGGATATTGGTCAGAAGCTCCGGGCTATATTTTTTGATAGGAGATGCTAAATAATTTTGAATGAATGAAAACATATATTTTGTGTACTTATACGTTTTTGGTCTTAAGTCTGGCGGGGAGGTGGGGTTAAATTAAACAAACCATGAATTCATGACTAAAATAGTAAATGACAAACTATTCAAAATTATGAGACGATTATTATTTTAAAAACTAAAACATAATTTTGAATAGTAATAACAATAACACAATATTAATAACAGCGGCAAGTTTTTAAACTTGCCACTCTTATTAATATTGTGTCTTTAATATACATATTTTTTTGTTATAGTATTTTGTTACAATATTCATCAGAGAAGGAACTTTAAGCAGAAATACTCACTATTTGCTCGTCTCACTCACTAGTCCAAAGAGCCATACTATGCAGTAGATTTCAAAAAGATCTCTTAAAATAGGTATACACACTTTATACAGTCAACTTTATCTTAAAATTTATCAAAAATGATTTCACAACCCTGTGAAAAATCATACAAATGAGTAAAAAGAGAAGGAACTTTAAGCAGAAATACTCACTATTTGCTCGTCTCACTCAATAGTTCCAAAGAGCCATACTATGCAGTAGATTTCAAAAAGACCTCTTAAAATAGGTATACAGTCAACTTTATCTTAAAATTTATCAAAAATGATTTCACAGCCGTGTGAATAATCATGCAAATGAGTAAAAACTCTACCGTATTATTATTAAAAGATTTGCACTCGAGGTCAAGTTCATACAGTAAATGCATTTAATATCAAACATAGATAATTATGAGTGCTTAATGGTCAAAGATGTACCCAGTTTTGCATATATTATTGTTAAACTCCAATTAACTTCGACAGCGCCTACACATTTGCTCCCCTCGGAGTCGAGACCCTAGGTCATTGGGGTACCGAGGCTCTTCGGGTTTTTGAAAATTATCTGAGCATCGGGTCGAAGCGACGCATGACCCGAGAGCTGGTGAGTATCTGGCGCAGTGCATCGGCATTGCCATACAGTGGGGCAAGCAGCCAGCGTCTTGGGGATGCTTCCGACTGGTATTGATATGGATCATTTGAGCTATCTGTAGATTGTTTGCAACAGTCAGTGCTGTTAGCTCAATTGTTTTAATTGTTAACAGTAGTTCTAATTTGTTTCTATCATGTGATTGTAATTTTCTCTGTGAACACAGTTCATTCAAAAAAAATACTTCATATTTCATCAACCAGCTAAATTAAGTAGGTATATCTAACATTAATTTCTAGTTTTATGGCAAGATAGAATTACAAACATTATACATTTATATTAAACATTAATGCTTTCACCTGACAAAAAAATATGTCGCAATGACTTTGCTTATGAATTTGAAAGCTGGTTGATGAAGTGTGAAGTTAATTGAAGTTTTACAATACTCAAAACTAGGTTCCTCTTTGCCCATTAAGCACTCATATTTATCTATGTTCGATATTAATTGTATTCACTGGATATAATAAATTAGATAAATATTGATCAGAAATGTCGTAAACGACGTATCTATTAAATGAAAGAAATCAGAACTTCAATCTCAAAGTTCATAGTGAATAAGAAGGCGAATGTGGTTGCAACACGGAACTTGCAAAGGGAAATAACCTACTAAGTATACATTTTGCTAAATCTCTTACAAGCGTCATCATCAGAGGTGCAATTCCTAAAGCAAGTGTGAATTGTCTTAGAATAGAACAGAAGATGTTCCGGCAATTACCGACCAATTGAGACAAGAGGATAATGTTTGGCCGAGTCAAGGTCAGCTTGACTCAGCCTAACTGTATAAACCTCAATTGGAAATAAAATTGGCGCACTTGATTTATTAATGAAAGGAAAGCGAACACATAGAGTAAAGATCTATGTATCTGTAGAAAAGACAACAATATTGTCTTTTCTACAGATATCCAATATTATTGGATGTATCAAAACGTAGACGAGAGACATCAAAGGGGAGCAAAAAGGCTAGTGCAATTTTAACGCCAGCATTAGAGTTGCATTCTAGCACAGAGATAGTTTGATCGCAAGCTTAACCGTCACCGACATAGTCTGAATCAATCCACGTGGCTGATATATTTATAACTAACTGCTAACCGCTAAGGCCATCTGGGGTTTTAAAAAATGCCAAAATGTAGTTCCAGTTTCCAGCTGAGTCACACCTGACGGTTTTTCAAGAACACATGCGTAAAATTTTAAACGACATTCAACTAAATTATGCACAATACTATACGCGTACTATTAATGTTTTGTAAATTGTTTGAAATGTTTTTAGCTTGGCAAAAATTTATTCTATTATACCTAAGCAGTTAAGCAGCAGCTTCAGACCGTCTTTCCAATCAATAACACTTTTATATGCGAAATTCTTTAAAAATTATGTGAAATAACAAAAATTTGTTATTAAATACAACATAGACAAAGTTTCCTATGGTCATTCGCTCGGCCCGCTCCTTTGAAATAGCTCACATTTCGTAATCCAATTACAGCTCACGTGCCAACATATCGTGACATCGGTATGGTCAATTTCAAGGTCGACGTAATCAGCGAACGCAGATCGAATCACCATAAAATAATAATCAATCACATGCCGCATTCGCTACGGATTGCACTGACGGTTAACTGCGATTATGCTAAGGAACTGAATCGTTAAACTGCAGTTCCGGATCAACTGACCAACTTTACTCTAGTCTATTTCCATTATCGAACTTTGCGGTCGAACCACGTGGCCAAAAGTGGCGTCTTCACAAGATAAGAGCTAAAAATTTAAAGAAAAGAAGCAAATACCATTATAAAATAGCAGAAAGAAGATAAACACGATGATAATAGAAAAGTGGCGAAAGCTTCGGTTCAGACATTTATCGATGCACTTAAGGAAGGATTACTCTAGTAATGGTATTCAAAAACACCAATAAAGAAACAATTTGATAAAAGTAGCTCTTTACTATTAAATCATATATTCATTATACATATACATATTGACTGAACTGAAACTGTATTGAATCATACAATTGCATCCGAAGCAGCACCTGCTACTATAATTATTTCCAAGCGTATCTGGATGTTTAGTTAAAGTTCCATCTAAATAACTCGTGCATATACTGGTAACTTCACACTGTTGCGCGGAGAAGATCTATTTACATCCAGACAAATTCTAGAGCATGTTTAAACATATTTCGCAGAATGTTTATTTCTCTCATTCTGTTTTCAAATAACTCTAAACTTTATTTGATGTCCTATCGGTCTACATTTGTACTGAATATACCATATAAAAATTTTTCATTATATAACCCGCGCAAAGTTGCCCATAATGCTTGCAGCATTAATTCCAAACATTACTAGCTATTATAAAATATTCAATGGAAACTGAGAAATGACTTTGTAAGACATTTTGTTCGCTGATTCATATTTCCTACACGCGAGTCAATCAAGACTCCATGTCTTGAAGATCAGTACAACATTGCTGCTACGTAGTGCGTCTGATTGGCGTTCTCCAGTTACAAGACGCCACTTGAATCAATGAGGTGCCATTGGCTCATTGTTTAATCGTGTTTTATCAGCTGTAATGAAGACGACTCATTAGACAATGTCCCATACAAGTATCATGTTTGGGTGTCTGTTTTCTTCTGTTTTAGTGTTTGTAGACCTCGTATTCTGCCATTCAAGTCTACATACGGGTCCGTCTTTATATTGGCCGCGGCATGAAGTATCTCAAAGGACGTTTACGATGACTTTGACTACATACATACATACATGGATGGACATTCTCACCAATGACAGTGTAATTTCTGTAGTAAAAGCACTCAGAAATTACACTCAGGACATACTAGAAAGCATACCTGGAATTATCAGCGCGCAATTTAAATTAACTGAGAGTAATTTATGGCTAAGAACAATGAATTAACGAATCAAAATACCATTTTCAACGAAGCACATCTCATACCCGAGAAATGCACTAAGTTTACAAACCCAACAAATGTTTAAACATCAACTCAACTGTGTTCGTAAAGGAACAATAACATTGTCGGTACTGCGGCTGGCATTGTGAGTTTCACTTGTGTCACAGAATTCATAGCAGTCTGTAGGTACTATTGATTTTGGAACAATTGAGTTGGTCTAGCAGCCCGACCCTGGCGTATTGTGCTTCGTGAACTATGACTGGTGATTCGGTCTTGTATACTAAGCCGAGTCTATTAAGCGAGATTGTTGTCAAAAGGACAACAAACTATCCAACGGAGCCCCTCTTTATCATTATTATGTGGTTAGGAACCAGCAGGTACCGACCAAAATCAATTGCTCTCAGAAACAAAATCTCTATTTGAAAAACGTTACGAGTAATCCCTCCCTGTGGTTGGGTTCATGTGATTGAATAGCAGACTGTGATTTCATATTTCTGTAACAGATTTCCACGTGCCTTGAATATAACGGTCTACTTTGACGCAACATTTTTCGATTAGATTCCTAACTGATCACCCGAAGAAAGTAAATAGTTTATAAGTATTTTAACGAGACGCCTTTGGCAATACAGTCAAATTAGGTTACCTATGCAAATAACGTGACCAGCATTAGGACATAATCATGAACCAGGAAGTTTTGCTTGCATGCAATCAATTATCGCATTTGAACCATCATCGTTTATCCCATTAGATCCTAATATATCATTGGAAGATTGCGTTGTGAACGTTTTGGGTTTCAGTCAGCCTAAAATGATCTCTAAGTGGTTAAAGCACGCGAGCATCTGGCATTTGTAATGCTCAGAATATTTGGTGTTAGTTTTTCGGCTTACCTACATGTGTCTGCATATTAAGGTCTTCATCGACCTGTTTTCTTGTCTGTATGTGATTACAAATTGCTAGCCTAATCTTAAAAACTTGCATGAAAAATGTGTTGTCCTTCAGTGTCAGTGATTTATGTTATTTATTGTTTGTCAAACTTCTCGTCTCTTCAGTATTTTTCAACAACCTTTTATATAGATCTGTTACAATAGTTTTAATTCCTTTGTTTTTTCTATCCTATGTCCAATATTAATGACCGTTTGTCTTCCGAACAATCTGACATTCTCATTACGAGAACGATGTTTTTACCAACATCCTAATCTATTATACGCTACCGCCCATTATTTTTTACAACAATTTATGTAACTTGATGGTCTATCCACATGTTGGCCTGTTCATAACAAAATGACGTTTCTTTAGTTTAATTGGAGAGCATGTCAAGAGAGAGGAGGTCGCTGTAACTCGGTTGCGTTCAATTTGCAAATGGTTTAAAGTATCAAAATTTTTAAACTGACTTTTTGTTGCAGGCGACGCCGACATGTCGCTAAAGCAGGGCAGCGGCACCGGCAAAGTCCACTTCGGCGGCTTAGACGATGTGTCCCTATACGGCACGCCCGTGGAGCCAGCCCCGCCCGCGACGGACGCCAAGTCCGGCTTCCTCCGAAACCAGCTACAAGCCCTGTTCCAACCGACGGACAACAAGCTAGCCATGAAACTCTTTGGCTCGAAGAAAGCGCTGATGAAGGAGAGGATCCGGCAGAAGGCAGCGGGCCACTGGGTTATTCATCCATGCAGTAGTTTCAGGTGAGTTTAGAGCTAATGCATCCGCTGCTCAGCTTCGGCGGTACGACCAGCAGGGGCGCACCGCCATGCCACCGCCTGGAGGACCACCAGTTACAAGGTACATGGGCGTCGTGGGCTATGAAAATGCTAAACGGAGAAGAAAACGAAACACAGCTTAACACGATCTGTTTCATAGATGCGTTCAATGACGGCATACACTAGAATATGTTCCAGAGATCCCTTTCAAGCTGGAATTTTACTTACGAAAACATAAGAGAAGCCTAAAACCCAACACACGTTACGTCACTCATAAGCCTGTTATCCTAAAAGACGACAATTTATGCAAAATAAACATTATTACGACGATTCTCACAAGTACGTTCTCATCAGAGGGTTTACTCGTTGACGTAACACCCATACATAGTCGTGTGGTCGTGTCTAATGACTGGAACAATTCAGTTAGGGATCTTGGTCACAAGGATTATGTTATCGCGCTGAGTGATGATAAAACTCAATTTAATAGTGATGTTTATGTATCATGGCAAAGAATATTTTTAAAATAAAACCACTGAAAACTGTTTATTATCATTAATTCACAATGTAGGTTGCCTATTACACAAAAAATTAAAAATAGCTTGATCCAAATTTCAAACATTTCTCACATCAAATGAAATCTCAGTTGAACAAAAATAACCTAAATCCATGAAGATCCATGAAGATCATGACCACCCGAAACAGAATACCAAAACAAAAATCAGCTGACAAACAGAATAACCTGCAACCTTGATCCAAGTTATTACACAGTCAAATTATAAAGTCTCATTCAGCTAATTGAATATGAATGAGCGAGAGAAACCACAAAAATAAAGAGTATAAGTTGGGTTTGAGACCACGTCACAGTGTTTGTGTTTTTTAACCGAAATAACTTTACTACGGTTTCGTTTATTTTTGAAGTTTCCATGCATTCGTGATCAGAGTTCATTTACAATGGGGGATGTATTTTTAGATTGGTCTTTCGCGTGAGAAACGGTTCTAACTGCAGATTTACATTCTTTGATCAGGTTTTCAGTTCAATAGATGGAGTAGGCTTTACAGTTACTTAGGTACTTAGCTTTAGTTTAGTTTTTAGTAAGTAGTAGGTAGGTATAATTACTTGAGCTGCCATTTGGGAAAACAATACTAGAGGGTTCTTTAAGAAACAATTACCTACTTAATTTGGCACTTAGTAAAACATCCATCATATTTGTTACGAACTCTCCTCATTCTTTTAAAATTACGAGTGAAAGTGAAAAGGTTATTGCGCAAACCTATGATAAATTATGTTCATTCGTCAGTCAGCTAATAAATATTCCTTCTTAGTTTACGCCACTCTTGAGTGCCTAATTTGTTTCCGTAAATATGAAGCCATTGAAAAAGTTTCGAAAGATCCTTTGTTTTTTTTACATAATAATAATAAAAAAAATAAAATAAAATCCGTTTAATTCAGGCAAAAAACCCATATCACATTGGCAAAATAACAGTTAAAAATATACAAAAATAAAATTACAATTAAAATAAACTAAAATATAAATAAAACGGCGCTAAAGTTACCGCACGTCACTTTCTATTTCCCTCCATACCATATCCTACATAAGTAAGTGAAGATGTGGCCTAACATGGAGCACGCTTTCCCGGAAGGAACTTATTAACTCTGGATAATAATTTGCTTTGATATTGTGTGTCTGGAGATTTTATAAAACTAACTTATCTCACTAGAGCAGTGTCATGGTATTTTTCATCATCACGTATAGGGTCGTTATGCTCCTTACGATCATCATCAAGAAAAGGAACTACATCAATTTTTATATCAAACAAAAAGTTCCACTACCGCGCCAAATTGCCATTTTATTTTAATTTTTTCTTAAATGATTCTGGATTTTCTACCCCTTCGTCAATCTTCTTTTTGCAAAATCAGCAACGTCTTAAGGTGCAGTTTGTTTGTGATGCAGTTACATGTTTACCAATAATGACAAGCGACGTTTATGATGACAAAATTGACAGCCTTTATAAGCTTTGTGTGAAAATTGACTGTGGCAAACAAAGTGTCAAACTATAGGTAATCACTAATCAACTAATAGAAAGTATCTTAGGCGCTACGATCTTTGAGTATAGGCCCGCCATTACCTACTCGGTTAACAGGCGGAAGGCCCTGCGCGCCGCAACCGCCGTCTTCAGGAACCTAAATATTGCAAATCAACGTGAACAGTGCGGTAGGTACTCGAAATAGTTGACAACTTTCCTTTGGTATACAAGTTACAACTGTGTCGCCAGCATTAACTCCCTCTTGCGAATACAAGATTAAGGGTTCCCAATTGTAGTTTAATGTCTAAGTCTTTATCATATAGCATCTTCAATAGTCTAAAATTTAGACTATTGGAGATGCTAAATGATAAAATAGCTACAACAAAGGATTGTGCACTAAATTCCTTGTCTATTACTCATCTGTCGATCACAATATCCAGCGGAGCATGTAGTATGTATGTTGAGCATGTAATTATGGGTTTGCAGCTCATTGTCACCGCATGTCATAGCATGTCACCGTTTAGCAGTAATCGCTGGGAGGTGCGAATGCTGGCGGCCAAATTGGACTGTGACATGGTGGCTATGTATAGTGGGTTAGGTTAAATGATCTTTTGATACCTTCATTTATCTTTGTCGAGATTTTTTATAAGAATATCTTATTACAATATTTTTTAATCAACTGGACCTTTCACGCGTCATCTAGCAACAACTGGTGTACAATGCGTCTGCCTGCAATGGTTTTTGTCTGCCTATTTCATTATTTTGTTTATTGTAAACTATTAACTGATAAAGGTAGATTTTGGTAAAAGATTATTAGGATATTTATACAACTTAGATTTCATGATACATTATGCAAGATTTTCGATGTAACATTATGATAGATTCCATGTAATATTATGCAAGATTAAAATACGTTGGAGAATCATGTCATTAGGTACTTGGAGTTAAAATTGCTTGACCATTAGAACAAACCTAGGGTTTACAAAAACACTTTCAAACGCCAGTAGATGTACGGTTCTTGTTTGATGATATCAATTAGTGAAACAGCATGGAAAATACCGAACATTTTGATAACTTAATCACTAGTCCCTTTGACCACCCCATACCTGTCCACCGCACGACCAAAATACATTAGTAATTTACCTAAAACTGAAATTTATTTATGAATTCCTAAATTAGCATAGAGCCCGCTCTGACCTTTATCCGGCGGCTTCAATCGTTCTTTGACCAGATTACAAATTGTTTATGCAACAGTGAAAATGAAAATGTAAGCAAATGTTTCTGTGAATAGTTTTTTCTTTTATTTTAGTAACACCCAAGGCAACCTATATTCTTAATTGGGCATCCATTGTGAATGCAAAAGTTTGTGAAAAGCTGAAATTATGGTTGATTAAGTGTGTAAGTAATTTTTTTTTTCTTACAATTTGTTACCGTGAAATGAAACGTAGCCTAGCCTAGCCTAGCCTTATAAGTAAATTAAATAGGTACTTTATTGACAAAAAATATAACAAAAACGGAATAAAAACAAATTAGAACTAGTATTTATAATTGAAACATTTGAGCGAACTGCAGACTGTTGCAAACAATCCTAGAAAAAGCTGATCCGATCCAGGCAGTTTCTTGTTTATTGATCAAGCTGAATTTCCATCAGCTATTGCCATACAGCGAGGCAATGCAGGTACATATCCCCGCTGTATGGCAATGCTGATACACTGCGCCAGATACTCACCAGCTCTCGGGTCTCGCTTTTTATTTAAGTAGTACACAAGGATAATCTGGCTGACAGTGAAAGAATTTACAAAATCGGATCAGTCATTCCTTTACAAACTTACAAAACCTACCTATTCATAGATAATACCTAGAAATTGCTTGTTACAAGAATATTATTCCAATAAGTGAAAAACTAAGATTGATAATATAGATAAATAAATAATTAAAAAAAAAAAATTTTTCACAAAGTGGTGGAAAAACTAGCTGCGCCCCGTGGCTGCGCTCGTGTGGAAATTTATGTTTCCAACTTTCTTATTTTTTATTTCATAAGAACCTTCTCCTGACAATAACAAACACAACAAAAAAAGAATAAGCGGAATTGGTCCAGCCGTGAAAAATGTCTGTCAAGCCACGCGTGATGCCGTGACCAAGGGAAATAGGGATTCATTTTTAAATATAAGATGATAGACTAAGATTAAGGATTTTACCAGGTTAATATTGACAAACCCTGCTTTGTGAAGACTGGTGCCTGAAGTAAGTTTTAAGAACCTGTGTTACATACAGGTCACCAGATCTGCACTCCACGGACCCATAAAACTGACCTGCACAATATATAAGTAGGTTGACCGAGCGACGAAGTGAGCGAAGCGTCTCTGCATCAAGTCTAGCAAAATTAGCGTATCTGTCAGTTTGTCCGTACTCCTCTACAGCTCGTATTTTACAATCGATCAAAACGAAACTTGGTGTAGTACAGATTCTACGATTTTATCGATTTTTTTTTTTGTAGTCTGAGGCGTACTTCCTCCAAAAAAGGCAAATAAGGGGCTTTAGAATATCTCCGCCTTAAGATATTTGATTTCAATGATTATATTTTTAATTAAAAGGTAGTTATTTTAAATTTTTCTGGTTACAATTTGGTAATAACTTGTAAATTAACTAATTGGTGAGAAACAGTGAGTGCTCGCGACGTCTACTGCTCGTAGAAGTATTTCAGTTAACTATCCAGTACCCCTAACACAAGCTCTGACTGACCTGGGGCTAGATGAATAGATAGATAGATAACACTCTTCTTATTATTGAAGGTGATTAAACTAGTCGAAAGATCTAGAATAATTTATTTTCTGCAGCAAATTATTTACCTATGTAATTTAAAAACACAAACACTGCTCGCAGCTTTAAGCCACATTAATAACAACGCTTCCGGGGCAGCGATATGACATGTACCAGCAAATAAATTAGCTTAGCAGCCTAGCTTAACATAGCAATGGCCTAGTGTAAAGCTAATTTTGGCGTGAAACACCTAATTAGAACACAGGCGTATTCATAGCTTCATTGTTTTGTAATTTATTTTAAGCCATTATTAGATGCATATCAACAATTACAATAACAAGTATATAAATGATGGGGTTTCATTTTAATCGAATAACAAAAGTTCGAATTCAGATATATTTGAATCACTCAGAAAACTAGGTTTTGTATATAATTTTTAAATGCGTCTTTAATAAAATAACAACATGGAAAATAATATTGCTGGACAATCCACACAAACCCCATAGTAGGCAGAGCTTGTTTTAAGGTTAAGTACTAATAAAAATACTTAATAGATTACACAGATAGATTGAAAGGAGTTAACAATAATTTGAATCATTACGGATGTAAGTGGGCTAACTACGAACCTTATTTGTGTTGGAAGAACACCAACGTTTCATCCCTTAACGAGGGACATCTTCAGGGTGACTGCTGTTCTAGACGCGCGCGTTCCTCGATATGGGGTAAAACGTTGGTGTTCTTGCAACTCAAATAAGGTTCTTATTTAACCCACTTACATCCATAATGAATTCATCAAACTACGATAGTTTTTATAGTTAAATATTTTGATTGTTTTAAAAAACTAGAAACCAAATTCAAATTACTTCATTTTAGACTGTTTTTAAGATTTGCGGGACTTAGGGAATAAAAATTTTATGGGACCACATCATTCTCTATACAATAGCAAAAGAATTTTCAAAATCGATCCATAATTGGCGAAGAAATCGACGAACACACACAAAAAAACGTACTTACATAGATCCGAACATATAACCTTCTCCTTTTTTCGAAGTAGATTAAAAAAACACATTAACCGAAATAAGTACATCAATGCTGAAAAGGGATCCAGCTCGAAGGACCATGAATAGGGATCCGGCTCGAAGTACCATGAAAAGGGTTATAGTTGGGGGTTGTGGTAGATGGTGATGGTGATGGTGCTGGTTGATCCCCAAACTACCCTTTGAGATTGGTATTTGGTGTGGTCGTCAAGGAAAGTCACTGGTATGGTATGGTACGGACTATATTCACAAGATACACATTTATTTATTTATTTATTAAGTAATATATTTACTTTATCATAACAGTGAAGCAACAAATCGACAAAGAAATATAAAAGAGATACATTGAGAAAAACACACATTAGTAAAATTACACCAACAAGCTACTAATCTATACTTATAATAAAACTGTAACAGGTCCAATTCTGTACATTGAAGATATTTTGAAAATTTTTTTTGGAGGGCACTCTATTATCAATACTGAAGCCAAAACTGCAATTTTTTTCATTCATGTCTGTCTGTCTGTCTGTCTGTCTGTCTGTCTGTTTGTTAAACGCGCATCACGCCGAAACTACTGAAGGTATTGAAATGAAACTCGGCACGATTTTAGGTCATACTACGAGAAAGGACATAGAATACTTTTTATCCCGGAATTCAGTCAGGTTTCCCTGGGAGAGGGGATGAAAGTAAAATTCTTTAACTGCGCATCACGACGGAACTACTTAAGGTATTGAAATAAAACTCGGTACAATTTTAGGTCATACCACGAGGAAGGACAAAGGATACTTTTTATCCCGGAATTCAGTCAGGTTCCCCTGGGAGAGGGGATAAAATAAAATTTCTTCACCGCGCATCACGTTCACGCTGAAACTACTGAATGAGTTGGACTGAATTGGTACGATTTGAGTTCAAGGAAGGACATGGGATACATTTTATCCTGGAATTCAGTAAGGTTCCCCTGGGAGAGAGGATGAAAGAAAAATTCTTTAATCGCGCATCACGACGGAACTACTTAATGAATTCGAATGCAACTCGGCGTGATTTTAGTTCGTACTATGAGGAAAGATACATTTTATCCCGGAATTCAGTAAGGTTGCCCTGGCAGAGGGGATGAAAGTTAAATTCCTTCACCGCTCATCACGCCGAAACTACATAGGTAATGAGTTGGAATGTAACTTGGCACGTTTTGAGTTCATACTACAAGAAAGGACATGGAATACATTTTATCCTGGAATTCAGTAAGGTTCCCCTGGGATAGAGGAAAAAGTAGAATTCTTAAACCGCGCATCACGACGGGTCTACGCGTCGTCCGATTTCATGCATTCTTTTTGTTAGAAACAGAGATGCAAGATCGAATATGACTAAATCAGTAGAAAGTCGAGTAGAAAATCAGTAGATTGATGAAATAATCTGTAGATTGAAGAAAAAATTAGTAGATAAAGGGTAGGTAAGTTCCTATCTATTTATTTTTCCAAGACGCACCCATTAGTTAGGTTCCTACCTACTAAGGTGGTGGGTCTTGGAAAAATAAGTTAGGTTCCTGCCTTACATGATATATGGTGGTTTAGCTGGTCCACCAAACTTCGTGTACAATTAAATTAATTAATTATTGTGGTCCACTTAAACTAACTGGACCGCAGAAAAATATTTTTTATTGTGGTACACAGCCAACTGTACCTACCTACTAACGAAAAAAAATTACGGTGGTCCAGTCAAATGGATCAGGAGCCCAATTCTGCAAAACAATTGCTTCAGTATGACAATGGAATCGTCGCAGAATCATCACGTAGAATCCTTAGATTAATAAAATTCCAGATAGTGCGCGCGAGATAAATTAATATGTAGTTTCAAACTTGACGCGCGTTCTCCATCTGCATTCATCATAATTTCTTTCATCCAAGGTGGAATACCAAAAAGTGTCATTCTGTGACGATAGCCCTGTCATAGTGAAGCGATTAGTATAGCAGAATAGGGCCCCAGCTGTGAGTAAGTCAAACGAGTAGGACACTTCTTAACACTGACGCTGGCCGAGTCGTAGCTAAAAGTCGTGTGGATAAAGAATGGGATTGA
Organism: Eupithecia subumbrata; assembly: GCA_949316285.1. Lineage (NCBI taxonomy): Eukaryota > Metazoa > Arthropoda > Insecta > Lepidoptera > Geometridae > Eupithecia > Eupithecia subumbrata. The sequence continues at coordinate 9,846,789 of OX438630.1, read as the reverse complement.
AGATGACAATATGCTATCCCCCGTAGACCCTACACGATTTTTTGGACGGCGGCGTTTCATAATATGAGAGACTATGGTTAAATGTGAACTTAATTAGTCGGCAGGTAAAGCAATCGCGAACGAAGTCGCGGGTACAGCTAGTATAACATAATTCTATTTTAAATATTCCTATGCGTCCTATCCAAAAAAATTAAAACCGCATCCCTGAAATTTGGCAAGGACATAGAGAATATATCAACATCCTCATCTGCACATAAACAATTAATATCCCGAAGGGCCCGTGTGAACGGGGGCTGGCTCAGGATGTTTTATAGATAAAATTAAACTACTACCGCCAACTTATTGTGTAAATGGTATGAATGGTTGAAATAGTAATATGTATTGATTTGAACCCGCGACGATGGTGGTCGATCGCGAACTGAGTAAATTTAGGTAAATGCGAGCGAATACGCATTCAACTGCAAGCGCAGCTAATGCATGCATCTCTGCTGCGTGGTCGGTGTACCCAAACAAATACATTTTACCTTTAATAACTCTGTGGGTAAACACTGAATATTTAAAGGTTCTTAAAATAAATTTCAAGTTCAACAATAGATTGTTGATACCAAAGCATCTTTTATAGCTGCTAGTCTATTCTCAGCCAGCGAAAGCGCTATTAAATCTGTTAACGAGTTTTCTGTCCAAATCTGTCTTGTTAATCCCCGGCACAACGGATCTCAAAGCCCTTTGTTGCTTGATGTATTATTTAGATCGTCTTACCTTCCTATTAAATATTAATTTGATAATCATTGAACGAGGAAACAAAAGCTGAATATTGTGTTAAATTTCCTCGTACCCGTTACAATAATTACTTATAAAACTTGGCTCATATAATGTGTGTTGGTTTGTACGGACGTTTTGTACATTTGAAGTAAAGTTAGTTAAGTAAGTTAATGAGTGCAAAGTTAAATCACTGATCACCTTTCAAAAGTTTATTGAAGTAATTACACGTAAAAAACCATACAAAGTAAACGTTCCTTCATAGGGTTATATCGCGTCGCGGTCAATGTCGCACTAGCTAGTTAATATGGGCGTAAATATGCCGATTCAGTAAAAAGCTGAACTCCCACGAATGATTGTTTTGAAATAATATATTGATATGAAAAAACTAGAAACCAACTTCAAATTCTTTAATATTTACACTGTTTTCAAGTTTTGCGGAACAAATTCTAATCCATTGGGTATGACACTAGTCCCATGGAAGTTGGGGAGGCCCATTGTGTGGAACGCTACATGCGTCGACACACTTGCGCCTTTCCATCTTCCGAGGACATCCGTGAGGGCGGGTGCGGTGGCAGCAAAGAAATTTTAATTTGGGCGGCAGATTTGGTTGAGGATCTCAAGAGGCTCAAATATGCAGGTCTCGACAGAGCCTTCACATTTGCTTGGAGTCGAGACCCTAGGTCCGTGGAGTACCCAAGCTCTTCGGGTTTTTAAAAAAATATCTGAGCGTCTGGTCGAAACGACACGTGACCCGAGAGCTGGTGAGTATCTGGCGCAGCGCATCAGCATTGCCATACAACGGGGCAATGCAGCCAGCATCTTGGGGACGCTTCCGACTGGTATTTATATGATCAGTTGAGCTACCTGTAGATTGTTTGCAACAGTCTGCAGTTAGCTCAATTGTTTCAATTGTAAATACTAGTTCTTATTGATTTCTTTTATTTGATTGTAATTTTCTTTGTTCTTTTGTAAATCCATTGGGCATAAAATAGAAACTCCTCCTTATTTGAAGTCGGTTAAAAAGTTGTTAAAACCTTGAATTTACTTATAATGCTTGTAAGGTGACAGTTATTTTCAACGTCGTACCCCTGGTATACATACCTATACGGCGAGAGAGGATTAACACCAACCGTCTTCGAGATAAAAGTCTTGCAGTGTCTGTACCTATTCCCTTGATATCGAGACTTCACAATTTTCCTACGTCTACGTAAATCGGTCGACTATCTAATCGCGTTGCAAGTCGAGAGGAAACCGTCAAGCGGACACTATCGATAAACTAGCGGACAGGTTATGGACAGCGCTGGATTTACTGGTGCAACACTGGTTTAATAGCTTTATTTTCATTTTTACTTAGCTGCTTATAAGACAAGAGATACTGTCCATCTGCTGTGAAAAGGCCCTCCATTCACATACCTTTGTTCTGCGCCATTGAGATCTATTTCTCCAGGTTCGCGTCTAGCTCGCGTTGTTGGTAGATTTTTTGTTCTGCTATTTTGAGGTATTCGTGGAGCACAGATGACAGAGTTATATTTGTCATCTGTGTCCTCAGAAGCAGAACAAAACACAACAATTTATTTTATACCTAAAGTTTCAAGTATTCTTGAAGCTGTAGGTATTAAGTTAAGTTATAAAGACACACTGCTATTGCGTCGCCCGGCGCCCGTTTCTTTCCAAATTTGGCTGACGGTCTGTCGCGCGTCTCAATTGGAGGCTAGGTTCCCAAAATTCTACAGTTAGGACTATATAGGTAACTAATAACCGTCCACCCACTTCTCTGGGTGGACACATCCCACCCAGAGAAATCCTTACTAAGTAAAACATATCGATGTCCTCCTTAGCCGAATTTAAACCACGACGATGCGAAGGCTATCTCAACGGAGACATGTACTGTACATGTATAAGGATGAAAATGATTTCAGCGGAGACATTCAATAAAGATGATCTCTAAAACATGCGTCTTTACACGACAAACCTAAAAATAGCATACAGCAGCACACCTCCATTAATAAAATCAACAAAGTAGCGTGTTCATCAAAAGCCATTGACGAACAATGGACGTCCGACGGGCCGTAATCATCGTACAATACGCACTGTAACTATCTGGAGTAGGGTTCTATTTGTGTGACCACTGGTTCTCTACACTGTGGAATGTTTTGTGGTCGTAAAATCATATCCGTGTCATCATAAACGTCGTTGGTCTCGTTTGATTTGACAGCTTGAAGGCAAATCAAGATTTGCCATAACTAGAGCAGGGTACTCACTGGTGCTATGGGGCGTAATGTAACGGGTTACACAGCGCGCGTTCGTACAGTTAAACAGATAAACAGATAAGATAAACACATAAACATTTTATTTATAATTTGTCAAATTTTATATAAAATGTTTTTATACAGTCAGTATGGAGAAAGAAGGCGCTCGCAACGATCAATGGTGGGTTTTTAGCACACGGTGTAACATATCATGCTCGCTGCGAATGGTACATTACGCAACGTAAGACCGGTTAGTATCCGGCATTATGGACCATATGTGATGCACTAGGAACATGATGATTTAATATCCAAAGAATGACGTACTCCATGGCATGCTTGTGTATGAGCAACTAGTCTGTATTTTTGGTCTTTAATCCCGATATTCCGTAATCTGTGTCCCGATAGCAAATACCCTACTAGGTACCTAGGTAGTACATAAAGATCGAAAGACGGGGATTGTTCTCTAGGGTAGAATAGACAATAATGACATCGCATTGTCATACATTGCGTACATTATTAAAGTTCAAGGAATGAATTTCAAATAGTTGACGAATTCGATGACAAAGTTACGTAATTTTTCTCCCTAGACAACAATGCCCGTGTTTGGCCTACAGGTGAAACGTTTTATTTTGAGTCACATAGTTTGGAATTTTAAGATATAAATTTATTTATTATACTGACTATGTTTGTAAAACATCTGTTGACATGTCCGAGTTCTGGGCTCCGCGTCTGGTCCTAGTTGCCAAATGTCAGACATGGCAACCCTACGTGAAACCTACCCAAAGACTCGTTTTTACAAGCACTGTCTCTATGGCCTTAACCCCGCTTGTCTTTTTTCGAGGTAAGCACGACTACGTAAGCAATGCAGCCACAAATTTCTCATTCCCAGATTCAATCCTAAATACAGACACCGACCAAAAACCTCATTAAAGTCTTTAAAATACTATTTCATCTAGATCCCGATTATGATTTATTGTTATACATTCTATCATAATTCCATACATTTCATACTGTCAATTAAGAATGAAAAGTTTTAAGGTTATCCAAAACAATAAACATTCTATGTTAGCTTTTGAACTCATTAATAAAATACTGAGTAGATAAATTAAATACTTACATTTGTATGGTTGTATGGTAGGTAGGTAGGAACCCAGGTACTTTAGAAATTCGGAAATACTTAAATAATTATATTATTTAAATATTTAAATTAATTCTTGGTTTCCTGTTTTGGGTGTGCACGTTTATCCGTATTCACTTTACGGCTTTTCGTCAAAAGTTTGTTGTGAGGATCAGTTCGGAATTTACCTATTGCTATGGTTTTTTTTGTTGTAAAGAAAGCAACATTAATCGCTGAACAAGATTAAAATTCCAACAGCGTTTTTAAATTTTTTTTAATATACATTATTCAGCATTATGTACTATGGAAAGAGCTATGCTCGGAGTCTCTCTGAAGGATAGAATTCGTAACGAATACATCCGACAGAGAACCAAAGTTATCGACATAGCTCAAAGAATCAGCAAGCTGAAGTGGCAGTGGGCCGGCCATATCTCGCGAAGAACCGACAACCACTGGGGCAAACGTGGTCTAGACCACGAATCGGCAAACGTAGTGTAGGACACCCTCCGGCCAGGTGGGATGACGATCTGTGAAAGACTGCAGGCAGATGCTGGATGCGGCAAGCTGAAGACAGGGCGCTATGGCGCTCATTAGGGGAGGCCTATGTCCAGCAGTGGACTAATATAGGCTGATGATGGTGATGATGTAACGGCAAAAGACAGAAATTGTACTGGTAGAAGTAGCAAAGCTAGAGCTTAGCAGTATGTCAAGTCAAAAGAATAGAAAAAAAAAAACAAAAAAAAAAAAAAGTACCGGCCTGTAAATGCGCACCCTGACGTTTCAACTGCTAACGTTTGAGCCGTAATGCCGTGCCCTATACCGTGATCGCGGCCCAGGAAATTACAATTTCCTAGGAGGCAGATTGAAAGGTGATTTAACTAGTATCGTTCCAGGAAGGACGGATAATTCTAAATGGCAAGGGGTCGTAAGTAGGTACTCGTAGTGACATTAGCATACCAATAGGTATACCATCCAATGGCCTGGTATACTTAGTTCTAGTACGACAAGATCCCGCTTGGACTTTTAACCCTCGAGGTTTGAAAGCTGGATGTTATTAGTTTGAAGTGGAATCGCGATCGTAAAACGGATGAACCGATTTGGAATTTTTTTTCACCCACGGGGCGTGGTGGGTTAGGATTTCGATTGTTTTTATGCGGTTGGCGGACACTCTTTTACCTCCAAGCATCAAAATGGCTAAAGTGATTTTAGTGAAGGGTGAAAGCATTCGTCTGAATTCCGGGATTTTTCTAAGCTTTTGAATTTTTGCCCCCTCATTATGCGAAAAAAATTAAAAAGTGAGACCTAGGTTAAGGTGACTTAATTGAGAGTGTTTGGAGCAGTCTTTTAAAGATTATGATGGTCGAAACCTTTCGAAGTAGGTAAAATTATTTCGGAGGTCCTATATTTTTTGTCAATGTCCGTCGTATAGTGCTTGCATGAATTTAGTTCCAACGTACACGGATGCATTATTCGAAGCTGGGTGGAGAATTGATGATTCATATCACTTCTGAAATCGATTTGAATCCGGCAATTCGATGTCACTTTAACCTCTATATTGTTGCGTTGAATAAATTGACTTCCTGTAGGTAAATTCAGGGGTTTCTTAATGAGAAAAATTATTTTAAATTGAGTGTAATCGTCGGTAAGTACACTTATTTACCTAACTACTATATATATATATATCGCACATATGACTTTATTTCTGTCATACTCACTGGCATTCATTAATTCGCAATTTTATCGAACATTTCAATTGTAAATACTAGTCCTATTTTTTTCTATTATATGATTGTAATTTTCTTTGTGAATAAAGATATGCTTATATACTCGAACAATTAAAAATTCAATTCGAATTTCAAAGTTCGAACGCTATCTGCAGGGGTATTCAGAAACTCCGTTTCCGATTCTTCGACAAGGTATTCGACACAGATTCGCGCGACATATGTATTTTAGCGGCTCTTAATATTTTCTGCGTCATGCTAGAAATAAAACTAACAGATTAGTAGTTTTCCACAAATCGTAGACCTTTTTATGAAAACCTACATGTGAATAAACTATGATTTAATGGACTTTTGGTAATAATATGTTGATTACTATAAGGATGAAACAATATTTAGTAACAATTCCGCGCAGAACCTCTTCCGATAAGATTTAACAAAATGTGATTTGTGTGTACCGCCCGCCCTCCCACAAATTGTTCCTACTTACAATAAGAGATTGTAAATAATAGACTTAAAATTAATTAAATTAAGTAAATTATTCCTACTTACAATCAGAGAAAGTAAACAATAGACTTAAATTTAATTAAATTAAGTAAATTACCCTCCTACCTAACTTAATTTACGAAAGAAAAGACCACACCAACCACACAATGAAAAAACTCATCAAAAGTAAGTCGTCAACTAGTTTCGTCTCTCCACGAGACATCATCAGGACACCTCAACAATACTCGACCTTGACACAGAGAGCGCTAAGCAACAACGACAGAGTCCTACCAGAGGTGTTGCCTCTCTGAGCTCCCTGCGTGAAGTAGACAGGAGGACAGGTTCGTAGACTTCACGCAGGGAGCTCAGAGAGGCAACACCTCTGGTAGGACTCTGTCGTTGTTGCTTAGCGCTCTCTGTGTCAAGGTCGAGTATTGTTGAGGTGTCCTGATGATGTCTCGTGGAGAGACGAAACTAGTTGACGACTTACTTTTGATGAGTTTTTTCATTGTGTGGTTGGTGTGGTCTTTTCTTTCGTAAATTAAGTTAGGTAGGAGGGTAATTTACTTCATTTAATTAATTTAATTAAATTTAAGTCTATTGTTTACTTTCTCTGATTGTAAGTAGGAATAATTTACTTAATTTAATTAATTTTAAGTCTATTATTTACAATCTCTTATTGTAAGTAGGAACAATTTGTGGGAGGGCGGGCGGTACACACAAATCACATTTTGTTAAATCTTATCGGAAGAGGTTCTGCGCGGAATTGTTACTAAATATTGTTTCATCCTTATAGTATACAATGGATTTCCGCAAAGTAACGCCTGAATCTATTATTTAAATATGTTGATTTTTAAAGTAACTAATAATAAATCTTTATAAACATATTTAAAAAAACAATTCTTGTTCCTTAGTCTCTAAAACTTATCGGCTTAATATTTTTTTTTGTTTTATTGTCTCTAATACATATAGGTTTAAAAGAAAACATCAGGGAAAAAAACAAATTGCAGGTGATACGAAGTTCACGTGGCCATCTTGTCTCTTAAACTATTAATTGCATTACTTAAATCGAAACTTTTTATAACATGGGTTCATAGACAATGGTCTATGATTAGTGGAAAACTCTTATTCTACTTGTTTTATTTCTTACAGAACGCAAAAAAAAACCGATCAAATATTTGAATTTCTCATGAATGTCTCTCTGTGTCAGACACGGAAATGGAGTTTCTGAATAGCCCTGCTGGAATCCCTATAGAAACCTGGAAAACTATGTTAACCAGTCACGTGCCAACCACGCCATTATCAACGTAACAAAACATGCCAAGGTTTATTGCAAACAAATTGTGAACTAATTTACACTAAGGTGGGAATTTATTATTTGCAACGCCTGTAGTAATAACCATTAATTATCATGGCTAATCGATGCCATGTTCATAGACTACCATCTACCGTTGCTAAAGCAAAGTTGTTTTTATTATTTTCAAACTTGTGAAGTACAGTGGCGGTCAGAAGTGGTGACCAAGATTCTAAAAATATTATTCTGCAGCCGTGCATTCGTGGTACTTACGACCTTATTAAAATTTATTAATATTTCAAACCCACACAGTCATTTAAGTACACTTAATACTCGTGATTGCCATAATTTTGAGGCTTAATATATTATCTATTTCATTAGGAAATAAAACAGCAAAAATAAGAAGCATAGTTTATTTTAACACCATTAAAATTATATGTTAAGACAATCTGTCTTAAGCATTCGATAATATATCGCTTATGCATACCGTGTAGCTGAAATTTGGAATACGAGAAAAAATTACTATTTTAAATCGTAGTAACCTTCAAGCGAGTATGATCTTTAAGATATGTCTACAATTATGACCGCAACTGTAGGTAAATTTGGAAAAAATAATTATATTCGAAACCAATCAATTTTTTTTGTTATTTTCCAATATCTACGTAGGTATTCTAAGAAAAAAGACGAACCATTTTCTCAACCAATGAATAATAAATAATATCAAATAAATAATGGAAGGATCGAGTCGAAATTTTGGATAGATTTTGTTCTAGGCATATAGAAATAAAATTACGGCTACTTTCAATCCTGCCGCGGGCAAAAGCTAGTAAAAATAATTTCGTACAAATTCACGCCAAAACAAAACAAAAAATCATTTTACATAGTCATATTAATAGTAGGTAGTAGTAGAAAAACCCCAATAACAACTATTGGTCCGACCAGGGATTCGAACCCAGGACCTCATAATCAGCGGTTGAACAAGCTGACCGCTAGACCGACGAGGCATTCACAGTAGCAGCCCGGAGTCAGGAAGTTGGCGGTGTTACACCCCCGTGCCTCGGAAAGCACGTTAAGCCGTTGGTCTTGCGCCTTACCTCTCCCCGATCGTGTCGATCTGTCGTCCCATCGGATTATGAGAGCGAAGGAACAGAGAGTTCACCTGTGTTTGCGCTCACACTTGTGCACTATAATATGTCATGCGCATCTGGCTAGTCTCCGACAGACTGGCCGCCGTAGTCGAAATTCGGCTAGGAGGACATTATTATTTATTATTATTAGGTAGTAGTATTTAATAGCAAGTTAATCAATCTTGCGTTACATGCATTAGCTTAGCAAAGCATATAGGCCAATGCTATCAGCTCTAGGAAGTGCACTGAAATTTCTTATCGATATTCACTATGGTATGTTTATAAACACTAGCGGTCCACTAATTAGCTTCATTTATTTGTAAATTATACCTACTGGCCACTGTGACGCAAATATGCCCACTATAACTATCTAAGAATCTACTAATTATGTTATGTAGTAAAAAAGTAGATACCTATATTGAATACTTAGGCGGTACCTATTAAATAGGTATATAATGTCCTAAAAGTATCCTAAAAAGATGATCTCTATTTGGTAGACTATAACACATAGACAATCATTTATGCTACTTACACAGTACAAAACAGACATAAAAAATTATTATAAAAATTAATTATAGTTTCCGATCGTATGTTATTCCAATTACATTCTCTTTGTGTTGTTCAGAGAATGATCTCATAAAAATTGTATTCCCGATGGATTTGTTTATGTACCGCCAAATAATGTAATATTTCTTCATAATTTAATTTAGAAACCATGTGTGGATGGTTATCTGTAATACAGTTTAAACTAAACTAAAACAGAAAATATTATCCTAAGTAGATACTTAAATATCATAAGCAATAATATATAAATTAAAATAATATGTTAAATATCATAAAGCACAAGATTTGTTTTTCCCATTAAGTGAACTGTATTTTTATGTTCTTTAAGAAAATAAAGATTCTTTAAACCGAAACCAGGGACAACCGCCACTTGTTTCGTATATTTAATTTTGAAATAAATGATTTTGTATATGTATTTTTATATTTCGAAAAAAAGTGTAAATGTAGAAACTGGAGTCGCTTTTTAGTTTTCAAAATAATCAAATTATCCACGTTCTCCTAACTCTCAACCTTCAATATCCCTGCCGATACTAAACAGATTATCTATACAAACAATCACCCACATTGCATTGTTTGTGCCGATACTGTAAACACTGTATAGCTATTTGTGTGCTATTGATAAATAGTGCCTTGTGATTTACATTATGAAACATAATTACGCATTGTGAACCCGTAGAGGACGATTAAAATGACATTCCGAGTTCATATCTTCGTAGGCATGTTATGTGTTAAATGAAACAGTTTATTATGTTTTTTGAATTAACATTATACAGGGTGCCAACCTCATAACAGTTAAAATATAACCCTCCTCTGTTAGTAATCGGGTAAAATAGTGTTAAATATTAAAAAGGTAATAAATTGATTGTAATTTTCCTTGTGAATAAAGGCTTCTGCCGTTAAAAAAAAGGTAATAAAAGGTAAATTGTTTGTTCATAAACTTTCTACATGCAGGAAATAAATAAAGTAGAGCAATAAATTTATAGAAAGGTACAATTAAAATCAAAACTTCTGTTTTTATAACTATTAACAGTGCACTAGTTAATGTTTTTATAACTTCTGCTTAACTGTAGAAAAACCGATATTTTTCTTAGTTGTAGGATGAGCTATGTAACTCGGATATGGTACACTTGCGCGAAAGATTCTTGCGCGAGAAGACATTTACGCAAGTGACACATGCGCGAAGGACATTTGCGCGAGTGAACACTTGCGCGAAAATCACAATATTCCTAGTATCTCGCGAAATTGACGTGGCATAGAGTTGCGGTATTGTGTAGAGGATTTAGCTTTCATTCTTCAGATATATCCAACCTTCCCTATCTTCCCCTGTCTTTCTCATAGCGATAAACATTTTAACTAAGATCTTCGTAGCACGAGCTACGATGCTACGACGGACCGGCGGCGTAGCATACAAAAGACTTCAACGCGCACTCACTTATCTACTACAAACTTACTAACTTCCTCTTAGCTCCAAAACTAGTAAACCGAGTCCCGAGTTGCGGTGTTCAGTGTGATAATAGAATAAAATAGAAAAGAATATACTTTATTGCACAAAAGTTGTAGGTATATATATAATATGGGCGAGCATAATGCTAGATAGCATTCTCTACCTGCTAACCTTTGGGTAGTGTGGACAACAATTTAGTAGGTAGTGCATGCTAGATTACAAAATTCAATTAATAATGCTTGTCTTTACCATTAACATAAATAAATACACATACAAACATAATAAAATATAAATATTAGTCACATTAGTATTATATAAGTAACCAACCTATGTGATGATTTTTTACGAATAAATGATATAGCTATCTATCTATCCTGTAAAATATAAATTCATATCTACAAACGCTTCATACATTTTAAATGAACAAAATTGTGTGATTATTTCTACTAAAGACGGTATCAGTAAATTACAATACAACTCCTACACAAATGTTCATAGTATCTTAGCTGGAAATAGAATAGAAGACTAATTTCGACACTTCAATCATCTGATGCATTGGTGTAGCGGTTGTGAACGCGGTATAACACCAACTGTACGCTTAGTACCTAGGATCAAACCTTATCAAGTGGGACACTTTTTGCGGTCAAAAAGTTTTCGACTAGACTTACTAATAAAATTAAAGCGAACATTTAAGTTGTATCCGCAAGAGAAGAGGGCGCCAGGGGATCGTACAAAATCAAAGATCAATTAAAGATTGTAGCAGCCTACGCTCCGTACAGATGGAAGAAATTAGAGAAATGTTTCGTAAACTTCAAACGGATGTCAACGAAACTAAAACGTCACTCAGAGATATGGAAACCAACATAACCAAAAATATTACTACGAACTTGCAAGAAATTTTTGGAAATATACAAATGAAGCTCCAAGATCTGGAAGAAAAAAACAAAGCACAAGAACGAAGGCTGGATGTTATTGAAAGAACCCAGAGACAGCGAAATGTTGTCATTTTTGGACTGGAAGAAGAAGAACGGTCGTACAATGATCTATCCAATAAAATAATCTACGTAATTAATGAAATCATGGAAATAAAATGTGAAATATTTGAAATACAAGCGTTAAGACGAATTGGTAAGAGAGGAGAGAAAACTAGACCAGTGGTACTAACTCTAACAACCTTAGGAAGAAAAATTGAAATACAAAAGAAATGGAAAGCACTGCAAAATACGCAATATTCAATTTCAGAGGATTTTCCTCCAAAGATACTGGAAATAAGAAAAGTTCTTTATGAACAAGCTAAAAAGGAAAAAGAGAACGGAAATAGAGTCATCATTAAGTACGATAAGCTGGTGGTATTGCCTCCCTATGCAAATGACCCAAAAATACCAAATGTTCAAACATTTACTCGAAAGAGGACTCTACCTCCAACACCGCCACAAGAATACCAACCACAGAAAAATAAAGAAAATAATAACGCTAACACTCGAAAACACAAGAAAAATAAGATATCATCTTATTATACCCCCTCTTCACGCTACATTTCATTAGCGTCGGCCGCAGGTGAAAATCAAAACAATAAAAATCAAAAGAAACTGATTAATGAGGACACATTCTGTCCCTCTCAACCTCTCCCACAACGGGTGGTCGCCGAGGGAGAAAATGACCAAAACCCTTCATCTCAAATCGACTAAAACTAGGAAGGTACTCAAATAATAAACAAAATATTTTAAGAACAAAGTCATTATGTCATCACAAGACCAAACGTGTTTCTTATTTATCATATAATTTATAGAAACAAAGCACAAGAACGACTTTCACGTTTTGTTTGATAAGACACCTCACAATAAATGAATGAACAAGCCTACCTAATCACGGCCAAGGAACATAAATAGAAAGAAAGATCTACAAAACCCCGTGGAAAACACTAGTAAGAGATGGAGGAGGCCTTTATCCAGCAAATGGATAAACTCCTCAAAAATGAATACCTATTATTATTTCTATCTTATTAAGTTACTTCATTATTTTAATAATTTTTATTTGTAATTAATCTCAAATATGAATATTCACAAAAATCCAATTAGTTTATGATAGATACTTACTAATTTATAAATTATTCTTGTTAAATTGTTATTTAAGGGGAATAAAGGCTATTTTTATTTTATTTTATTTTATTATCTACAAACGCTTCATACATTTTAAATGGATCGCTCTGCAAACTTCGGAGATGGGAGGGAATGGGTAATTTTTCGACTATTTTCAAAATATTTCAAAAAGTATGATACCTACAGAAATTTGAAATACTGTTTTGAAATTTCCAAACCGATACCTTTCATTTGATACCCCTTTAGCCCCCCCCCCCCCCTTTGAAAATTATCCCCCTCTTTTTGTCCATTTTTCAAAAAGTGTTATTTTTATAGACTTTTCTATTTTTTTCCTGTAAAATACAGATTCATATCTACAAAAGTTTCATACATTTAAATGGATTGCTCTTCAAACTTCGGAGATAGGGGGGGATAGGTATTTTTTAGACTTTTCTCAAAGTTTTCGAAAAGTACAAAACCAACAGAAATCTCAAAAACAACTTTGAAATGTACAAACTAATACCTTTCATTTGATACCCCACTTGACTTTGTAGGTCTCTGTTAAAAACAGACATAGCGAGGCTATAAGGGTTTCGAAACCGATCTCCGATCTCGAAACCCGAATAATCCTATAAAGAGGTTCCAATCTTTGAAATTTAAGATCGCGAAAGGAGATGAAAGCCAAACTTCTTGTGATTTATTTGTTACTAGCTGCTGTCCACGGCTTCGCACGCGCCGCTTAAGTAGCCTAATGTCCGTCCCCGGGATACCATTTACCTACCTGCCAAATTTAATTGACAGCTCAGCCGTTTAGGCGTATAAAGGTAACAGACAGACAGACAGATAAACAGACAGAGCTACTTTTGTTTATTTATTATATTGAGTATGGATTAGTTAGGGGAATCGTTTTCAACTAGCTCGAGGGTGCAGATTGCGAATATCATTTTTCAAATCTAAGTTGGCGCACATTTCTCAAGAAAAAAAACTATTTCACCTAATTTTCAGGCACAATTCACGATTCAGCAAAATATTTTTCATACAAAAAATATTTTCTCCAAAAAAGAGCTGATATTTCTTAAGAAAGTGTACTTGTACTTCTTCTGGTTACGGGTGCCCCCATACTGTCCCAGTAAAAAAAACACACTGTATATGCCAAAAAGAATACTGAAATTTTCCGATAAGCTGAAAAAATAGTAGGTAGGTAACTTCTTAACTGATTTATTTCAACATCGGACTCGTACTGCCAAACTTGATATTCAATATTGTACTAGCCTTCTGAATCCACTTCACTTCCGCTGGCTTTGTTTTAGTATTTGAACATACAGGCTGGCTTTTTTGAGATGGGATTGGATGAAATCATGAGAGTTAGAGTAAAGTTGGGAAGGAGTCATGGCCTCAATTCATGAGGAAATAACAACTCCATGATTATTTTTTAATTTCTCAGTAATTTTTACAAAATTCATTATGAATAGATGTTTTTGCGAGGATGAAACCCCATTTAAATACAGGCTTTATTTATCCTGGCTAGCACCAAGCACACCAGTTGTTCGGAAAGATTTTTAAAATTTTCACATTGACGCTTAGTATTTAAATAAAATTGTAAAAAAAGTCATTCCCTTTCATTTTCAGTAATGCCTTTCTTTGGAAAGATTGATCCTTGAAGATTGATTGTTCAGCAACCAAATCGGTTGGCGCATAAATACACATTGTATATATACAGTTTTTGTTTTCTCATAAATTGAGGTCATGACTCCTTTCACGACTTTTCTCTAACTTTCATCAACAACACTACCACCTCAAAAAGCCACCCTGTACAATACAAATACCTTCTACATTATTTTACTTCCGTTTTAAAAGTTTCATATTGCTTCCACAGGGAATTTAGTTGGAGATGGTGGATATTGCGCTGAACGGGTTTATAAATCCGTGATAAATACATTCTTCTAACAATTTTAGACTATTTACAGCGATACTATAAAAAAGATAGACATCTGTTGAGCTCGTGTTTAACAAAAGCGTTACCACAAAACTGCGTTTTACGACGGTTTACAGTTACACACGGCTTAGACATAGTTTAAACGAGAGTTAAACTCTTGTCAAACCCATGACGACCTCTGTGACGCAGCGGGCGCAGGTTCGATTCCCGCCTCGGGACAAATGGCTGCAGATCGTGCAAGATCTGCAGACATTTGTCCAGGGCGTTCTGGTTGTTTTCTTTGCATAGTAAAAATATCTATCTATGTAGTGTATTGTATTAAGTATATCAGTTATCTAGTACCCATAACACAAGCTCTGCTTAGCTTGGGGCTAGAAAATTCTGTGTGAATTGTCCAACATTATTATTATTATAATATATTATGTCTAACTGTTAGGATACTGTTTAGCTAAACGCTCGTTAGACATTGCATACGTTGGTTTTTGTTGTATCGCTGTTTAGGTTTTTTAAAAATAATATTCGTTTTAGCAAATATCTACTAGCCGCTGCCCGCTTCAATTACCCTATGTCCGTCCCCGGGATACCATATACCTCCTATCCGAGTTTCATTATGATCCCTTCAGCCGTTTAGGCGTGGAAAGGTAACAAACAGACACGAGTTACTTTCGAATTTAGAATACTAGCTTCTGCCCGCGGCTTCGCACGCGTTGTTTCTATAAACGTTTAAAGGTGATTTCTATCCCATGGGATGATTTATGGGATAAAAAGTAGCCTATGTTTGATTCCAGGATTAGAATTACCTGTATGAAAATTTCCGATCCTTTCAGTACCTAGTTTTGGCGTGAAGAAGTAACAAACATCCATCCATCCATCTATCCATCCAAACATTCGTAGGTATATAAAATATTAGTGTGATGTGATAGCAAGTATTTCCCCCAAGATTTCTCGTTTCCGTTCGGAAACGCCTACCTACAATTACAAGACGAAGTTACAATACCTATAATATAATCCCATAGACGTATTTAATTAAAACTTTTCCCGTTCTTATTGTATGATACAATGTCCGCTACATTTTGTTTTACGGCTGTTCTCGTATTGTTACAAAGAATGGGTTTATTGCACTGCCTGGTATTTTATCATTGACTCTATACCTACCTATATATTCTACCTATATATATGTACAATAAACTGGCAACATACAATATGGCTCGGTGCCTGGTGAATTGTTTTATGACTTGTTTTGATGCGTTACATAAATTATCTAGGTTTATGTTGAAATATCGACTTAATAAGATATAAATAATTGGCTTTTGTATTCATTTGATTCTACCTCTACCTTACCAATTTTGTTCAGTTATAGATAAACTTTTACACGCTACTAGCGCGATTCTTTCTTGTTTTTCGTATACAGGAAGCCTGGATTTGTGACGTCAGCGTATATAATTGTAAATATTATAAATGCGAAAGTTTGGATGAATGGATGGATGGATGGATGGATGGATGGATGTTGGTACTTTTTATCCCATAAATCAGTTCCCATGGGATAGAAATCACCTTTAAACGTTTCTGTAGAAAAGATGCGTGCGAAGCCGCGGGCATAAACTAGTTGTATTATAAAACCAAATTATAGGTACCTACTTCACTCACAGTCACATGAACAGCAAGCCATCGCATTATAAACACCGTTCACCCTAACTACTACCAAATTAATTTGACAGCGCTAAAAACGTTGCCTTCCCTTTCACATCGATAATAAAATAATGCTGTAACCACCGCCAATTGAAACCATCGTAAATAAATACCGAACTAACTCAACTTTCTCAAAACGACTATCTTACCCAACTCAGCCCATGTCTCGATGTGTTTTCATACCTACTGACTTCATCAAACCTGTCTTCCTCCTTCCTAGGCCAATAAATCTCACAATAATCTACCTTGATCAATGTGTCATCTTTGACCTACCTTTGCCTTTGACCCTAGAGGGGCGCTGTCGGGTGCCGCCGAGCCATCTTGTAGCTAATATAACAAGCTGATCTAGCTTAATTAGAATACCACTGAGGATTTGCATTGATATAGCATTACCGGAAGCTGGAATTGAATTAGTGACTTATTTTTCGTTACGTTGCTGTTATGTTACATAATTATTATGAAAAAAAAGCCAACAATCCAATATAAAATTCAATGTAGGTTAGGTATCGTTGGCTATTGGTTTGAATTAGAACCTATGTTCATAAGTATCCTTTCTTTTAATGAAACTTTGGTGCTTCACTGTTATGATAAAGTAAATATATTACTTAATAAATAAATAAAATAAAAAAAAATAAAATAAAACTTTTGAATTCAATGACGACGAAATTCGATAGTTTAATTAGTCATCATCATCATCATCATCAGGCTAATTAGTCCACTGCTGGACATAGGCCCTCCCCTAATGAGCGCCATAGCGCCCTGTCTTCAACTTGCCGCATCCAGCATCTGCCTGCAGTCTTTCGTAGATCGTCATCCCACCTGGCCGGTCTTCGCGAGACATGGCCGGCTCACTGCCACTTCAGCTTGCTGATTCTTTGAGCTATGTCGATAACTTTGGTTCTCTGTCGGATGTATTCGTTACTAATTCTGTCCTTCAGAGAGACTCCGAGCATGGCTCTTTCCATAGCTCACTGAGCGACTTTGAACTGGTGGACCAGCCCTACCGTGAGTGTCCACGTCTCAGCTCCGTAGGTCATGACGGGTAGGACGCACTGATTGAAACTTTAGTTTTCTAGCCGAGAAGACTCGACGTAGTTTCCCAAACGCTGCCCAGCCTAGCTGGATCCTCCTCCTGGCTCTTTCTCCTCAAAATTATTTTACCTAAGTGCAGAATTTTCCCAAGGTAAGTATACTCGGAAACAATTTCGAGAAGGTGACCATGTACGACGACCGGTCCCGGATCAATGAGGCTATTGATCATGGTTTTTTCCAAATTCATGCCAAGACCGATGCCTCGCGAGGCTGAGGCTAGGCCGTCCAGCATCTGGTTCAGATCTAGAGGATCCTCCGCCATTAAGACTAAATTTAACAAAGTTTAATTATCGATTCATAACAAATATAAAAAACATGTGGAGGCAAAAAACCTATTGAAATTACTTCAAATTGATAAAAGATGTAATGCCAGTAAAGCGGCCTAGCATAAGAACCATATTAGAAACTGTTTTATGTGTGCCATATATTTGAAGACATACTTATATTACACATAAAAATAACTATTCATTTTCCTACCTTCAGTTTATGAAATCTTGAGCCAGCTACACAGAAACTTCCGTTTCAGCTACTTATAAGATGTCTACACAAAGAACTCTGTTCAAAGAAAATACAGATTAAAGATCTGGTTCCGCCTCCAAAAGATAATATCGTAAGAAAGTCGAGGGCGCTAAATTTTATCAGCAAAGTAACTTCCGTTTGATATATCATCCAAGGGCAGATATTACGTGTTTTTCCGGGAGGCTGAGCTTTCCACTTCAAAAATTACAGGTTGAAAGAAATTTAGGTCTTTACTAAATTTACAGTCTGATAATGAGTCTTGGTTCTCAACGACAGCGGTGATGGTTTTGATAGTTTCTCATTTTACTTTGGAACCTTGTAACTAGTTGTTACTAGGCAGTAACAACAGTAACATTTTAAAGATTACAGTTTATAAGCCAAAAAGGCTTTTGGCTTATAAACTGTAATCTTTTAAATACATAAGCATTGAGCAGTGCTTTGTTTTTCGGACTTGCGTCAGAAGATGAAAACAAAACACTTCGCATAACAGAATGTTGGTGGAACCAACTTCTGTTGCCGCTGTCATTTCTTGTAATAAGTTCAATTAATAGTCTTTATAAACTCAGAATCAAAAAGCTGCTTACTGAAATATTTAATTTAAAAAGACGACATCTTCTAAGCTTCTCATCACTCGTAAACTTTAAGCGTTTCCATAGAAACATCGCGTGCAAAGCCGTTGGCAGAACATACGTAAATAAAAAAGTCGTCAACTACCAAATTAATTCCAAAAGCTTAACCTACTGGAGCAATCAGCCAACCTGACTTCCTAACGTCAGACTCACTTCTAGTCTGGTCATTAATCGTATCACACGCTACTTATTCAAAGGGAACCGTAATTCATCTCGTAACATGAATGATCCATGAGGTATACTGTGGAATGGCACAGTACATTTATTGATACAGTAAGAGATCTGATGATGCATTTTCCGGTGTGTCATTGCGTTTCTAACCAAACGGATTTGGTTGTCAATCTAGGCCTAGATCTCAGTTCTCATAGCCTCAAATTTTTGGTCGAGATCTCAGGAACTCTGGGGTCTATTGAAATGTCTTAAATTTTATTCGAAGGTTATTTTATTACTAACTAGCTGCTGCCCGCGGCTTCGCCTGCGTAGTTCCCGTTCCCGTGGTAATTCCGGGATAAAACATAGCCTATATCCGTCTCCTGGTTCTAAGCTGCCTCCCCACCAATTTTCAGCCAAATCGGTTCAGCCGTTCTTGAGTTATAAATAGTGTAACTAACACGACTTTCTTTTATATATATAGATTATTTGCTTCCTCAAAGCGAGTTTCTTAATATGTTGTGTAGTTTCCTGGGAATTAACAATAATTTAATAGACACTTGCAGACCTAACCTACAAAGCCTCGATCACAGACGGCTCGTCGCCAGACTGTCAGTGTTCTAGTACCACTTTTGTGATTTTTCGCACCCATTGCACAACCTTATCCCATCTTCTCCTTCCACCATAGGACCAGCAGAAGCACAGATAAATACCACCCGTACCACCCGTTTAAAGGTCTGTTTTTGTCAGCTCATGTTTTTTTAAGACAACAACCAGATCACTTTGTCCCATGGGAGCCCAGAGGACAGATAAAAGTTGTGTGGTTAATTGTGGTGATAAAAGAGTTCGGTTTAGGTTATTGGTATCGAAAAGGCCGTAAAAGTTGCGGCGTAAGAATGGTCTCCTCCGACTCAACCCGTGGATGTCGTAAGCTTTCACTAAGGGAATCTTCCAGCACAGCAGCTTCCTGTGTATTTTTAACATCTCCACGCAATCGCCAATCCACCTGTCAAGCGTGATGATGATGGGTAAAGTCCTCTTGCTTGTTCCCTCTTGGAAGGCATGTTTAACAGAGAACGTAGATATGTGCTGATGAGGATCCCGGAAAAGGGTCATCTTTTTCAGGGTCAGGGTTTTTTTTTCTCAGGGACTTGTCAGTATTTTTCATGTCATTTGTTAGCCAGCGTCTTGGGGACGCTACCGACAGGTATTGATATGGATCACTTGAGCTACCTGTAGATTGTTTGCAACAGTCTGAGTAAGCTCAAATGTTTCAATTGTAAATACCAGAGTGATAATTTATTTTTATTATTTGATTGTAATTTGTTTTGTGAATCAAGATTTTTTAAAGATTGTTTTAATTTTCATTTTCCATTATCTCAAAAATACTTATTTAACGAAACACCGCTACTTTACTAAAATGTAGATAAGTATATCCTAAAATGTAGGTTCAGTTTATTTATAAACTAGTTACGGTCCCACAAAAAGAAACGACGTAGTTAATTTACTGTTTCAAGTTTATCGTGGCAAAGGTCAGGGCGCGGGATGCCGGCGGGCTTAAATATTGACACTGCAATCCGCCTTTGAAAGCCTCTTTCTATAACGCATTAGCGTCTAGAATGTAGGCTTTTTCCATTTTTGCTGCTTAAGCCGAGCTTTCGGGTCTTGTTTTCAGGGATTTCGAGGTTAGTTTATGTAAATGATAAAAGTTTTTGTGTTCTAGCTTAATTTTTGAGCAGTAATCAACATTGGAAGGCACTTCTTACATTGAATTAGCGTTTAGTTTAATAAAATGCTCTTGATCAGCTTAGCAACTTTAGCTCGCGTTTTTTTCAGGGATTTGAAATCAAAACCATGTTTTTATTTTTGTTGAATCATATCTATGACTACTTACACTTGTTACACCCATTTTTGTTTCGAATTCGCAATGAAAAAGTAGGAATAGGTACTTTTATATTCGGTACCTACCTATATTATGTTGTTTTAGCTAAGTTTTTCTCTAACTTCCGGCACTTTGTGACCAGGAGAATGTCTACATAAATTTACTGAATTGCATTAACAAAGTGCAGAGTCAGGACAAAACAAACAAAAGCACTGGTTAATTTTTAAGTAAAGCAAAAGGTAACTTGGCCATTGTTTTCCGAGCGTTGTTGTCCAAAGTTGTTTGTTTGTTAAACCTAGGCAGTTTGCTACGTTTGTTTTACGGTGAGAATAGGTGAGCAACTTTAATAAATGTTTGCTTACTGGTACTTACTTACATTCTCTGATTGATTCTCGTGGCCATAAGCTACAGCGATCTATTGGTAAGTACCTAGTAATATAGACAGTTAAGTAAGTATGCTAAAGCTTTGCGCACATTAATCCAATGCCGCTACCGCACAGCTAAAAAAATATGCATCCGAATATGGCCTTAAACTCGTTTTCTTTAGATACATTTTACAGAGACAAAATGGCTTACCACAAGCTTCAAACAAGTGAGACCGCGAGCTGTCTGTCATCTAATGCCTTCAATATGAAATGCATCTAAGTGTTACGAGATAAAGCCTATATTTGAATGCACATTTTGTGCTGTGCGGTAGCGCTGTGCTTCTGATCTGCGACAACCTTTAGCTGAACCTAAATAGTTAGACCCCAACCGAAAATTTTAAACGCATAAAAGTATTGAAAATTACTTACCCCGTAAAAACCTGTTTATTGAACCTATCAAATACATTTACTAAATCTTGAAATGGTTCACGTAACATTTTCTCATTTGAACGCTCCGTTTTTGTTGTGAGAATTGTAAACTGATCGAAAATAAATCGTCCGTGTAACGACGGCTAGAGCTAGACATCGATGATAAACGATGCCGGGCTCGATGAATCTACTGAGTGAACGCGAAGGAGGTGTCTACTTAGTAACTGCAGAGAAATAAATCCTCCATGGTTTCTCTAAGAAAACTTTTTGGTCTTTGATATGAGAATAAAAACTCCTTGATGTCTGATGGATGTCTGAATGGCTTAGCATAGTGAAAAAATCGAAATCTATGGTCTGAATATTCAGATAGATAGATAGAAAATGTAGTATAAAGGGCCTGAGAGCGATCTCTTCCAGTAACCTTAGGAAACTTGATTTTCGAAAACATTAATCAAATGGTTGATTCTGTGTTCAAAAATATTTGGATTTTTGTTTGATTTTAGAACGCTAAAAAAGTTTTACTGGCTCGCTCACTTAGTAATAAGTAGGTACCTTTTGATTTTCATTCTGATCTGAGGTTATACAAAAAGCGTTAAGTACTCACCAAATTATTTACTTACAGAGAATTTATGACCGCAATATTAATAATTTTATTGTTACCACCAGATTTAACGCAATAAATAAAACCTTTGACGAAACACAATTTGCATTCTACCAGCCAATAGTTAGCATATTGCGCTCGGTTCGACAAAGCAATAAGGTTTTATTGACAGCACTATAACATGTGGTACCACCCGGTACTCGCTTTGAATCCAATTCAAACGTGCACTGTATCTAAAACATAAATTAATGAAATGGCTAGCATTCAAACACGTAGAAAAATTGTAATGGAACGAAACGTAAGTTAGGATGCTTAGAATTTAAAACAACTTTTTTACCCTGTAAAATTGTGCAAGCTCGCCATACAAGATGACTGCTTTTGAATTTCAAGCACGATTACGGATAGTACGGAATTTTTCGGTTTGAAATCACGACCACCTCAGACTGATTGAAATCAGTTTTTGTATGCTACGACACTGCTACGTGATGCTACGAACTTCAAACATTCACAATAAGTAATAGTTTAAATAACTTAGTTCATCTTGGATTCAACAAAGAACTATTTCATTTTTTTTAATAAAATGGTATGTGGTTGCGCGCATATTCGACGTTTAGATATTACCAGCGTAAGTTGAACGTTATTTGTGGCAACACACACCCTTATTCCTAGTTGCATATCCCATCCTGTTCCCTCGCACATAAACCGCTACGAGTGAGTGAGACGCATACACTCCCCGCGACTTACCACTGCCACCTAGGCAAGAGGGACGTTGTCTCCGTGTGCAAGCAATCGGTCGGTGTCGCTCTGCATCCCGAATTTGTATCCCGCTCTCCTGAAGTATCCCGCTGTGTCCCTGCCACTGCCATAGTGTGCTGCGCGCGCGCCGCGAGTGTCGCTAGTGTCAAATTGGAGGAAGTCCCGGAAACAAGGTATGTGCGATTCCCTCCTTATAGACGGCTGACTCATACCAACCCCGTTGAACCCCACAGCCGGCATTTTCCAACCCTTAGCCACAAATAACGCAGAAAGGCTATTTGGCGTATCCAGTATGAACATTGTGAAACCTTCTTTAATAGGTAAAAATCTCTCGTTGTTTCTGACCTGTCCTATGTCATTGAAGCTGCCGATAAAAACCGTATAACAACGCGATGATTTTGATTGATTTTACGATCGACGTTGACGATACTGGAATATATGTGACTATGATTATTCCAAGACAAAAATCGCACGCTTGAAGAATTCCAAATGCGTTTCCGTCTACTCGAGTGGAATGATTCGTGTAGCGTTCGCTCGTTCTGCAGATTTTATTGTAATTCCCGACTTTTCCGGAACGTATGAAAATGTTCACTCTAGTGTTTTATCTTATACCCGTGCTTCTATTTTATTTCAATGTTGGTAACATATGTAGCTACCTACTACAAAGTTACCTACCTCTTCAAGACGATATCACACTAATATTGAATGTGAAAGTTAGGATGTATGGACGGATAGATGGATGGATGGATGGATGGATGGATGTTGGTTACCTCTTGACACCAAAACTACTGAACGGATCGGGCTGAAATTTTGCGTACAGGTAATACTATAATAACAGAATAAATTCTACTTTACATTTTACTCATTAAGTAGGTACAGCTACTAATATGTTTTTATAGAGCTCTTCACAATGCGAATATATGTATTATGTCGCTTTGTTTTCTTGCTTTCAAGATAATCACTCAAACATGATTGGTAGAAGTTTGATTCGGTGGATCGCTGGATGTATGATTTTTACTTCTTCGCGCATTTCTTTCTTAGCGTATCGAGCTTAAACTTTGCACAAATGTAGGTCTAGATCTGGAATAACAAAGCTTTTTATCCCATAAATCAGTTCCCGTGGGATAGAAATACCCTTTAAACGTATCCATAGACACGACGAGAGCGAAGCCGCAGGCAAAAACGAGTTATTAAAAACAAGTTACGAGTAAAATAAAATATACTTGCGTCTCTGATCTCTATCATTCATGTTTCATTGTCCGTTCGATTTTTAATACTTAGGTACATACTGAAATATACTCAACCATAGAGTAAAAACTCGCTGCCTTCTTCTTCTTCTAATTACTCAACTATGCCGGTTATAAACACAAATAAGGTAACTACGTAAGCTTCCGAAAATTGCCTGTCTCTACGTACTATTATATGTTGCGATAAAAAATCCTAAATAATAGTAGTTAATAATATATATAATAGTACCTAGGTACAACAAAACAAGCAATAGGTATAATAATAACCTACCTACCTACCCAAGTCATTGCACGCGTATAATCTGATGCACGTATCTAATATCTGACAAAGTTAAGTCCCTGGCACATTTCAATTATTTTCAGTCCACTTGGCCGTTTTACAAGCTCTATCTAACGACAAAATCACGACACCTGCGACAAAATACGCCAATGTTGACATATGTCGCAATTGTGACAGATGTCATTGTACTTTCTGAATTATCGGGTTCTTATTAAAAACCGGATAACTCTGTAATTCTTCAAAATAGCGTGTCAATAATAAGTACTGATCTTGTGTGAAATACAAAAAATATTCCAACACACTACAATATAAAACGTTTAGCGCAGGATTGTTGGCACAAAAATTTTAAATGATAACAGGAAATCTGTGTCAATTCGATTGACTAGGCACTTTACGTGCTAATGGTACGGTCAGCTACAAAACATCGTAATGCTTTAACAATAAAGACTTAAGGGTGCGAAGTCGTGTTTCCGAACTAAGTGCGCCTTTGTGTTCGTTAATAGCAATTACTTTTGTAGCTGACTGTAGGTAGGTATATTTAATGCTAGGAAAATAACTTATTTATGCTAGTGGCCTAGCCTGGGCACTTTGCAATTACTTTTAGAATAGGAACCAGATTTACTAGAAAACTCTACATAGACGAAACGTAAGCCAATCCCCATGAACAGTAAGATAACATTTCAAATTAAGAACAGATGTGTGTTTATGAGACAAACAATGCAAATATCCAGATCCTCATTTTCACACAAATGCTGACTTTACGAAGCGGAAACCTTCTGAAAACACCAAATCCTTATCCAATACGTATTGAAACAAATTGACCTTTCCCAAAGTATAAACGTAAAATCACAAGCGTAGCATCCAGTGCCCGACAATGGTTCTACAATCTTTAAAAAGGCGGGTGGGCACGTTCCACCTGACACAAGGGGGCTTCAGGGGGCTTCGGGGACTGAAGCCCCCTTGAACCCCTGCCGACGTCGACGTCTAAACTTCCCACCCGTACCCCCACTCAATACCCAAGGTGAGATTATTGGTAGTGTCATCTTGGGATGACAGTCAGGCAATATTGTATTGCTACCGAAGGGTTTTGATACGGAATATTTTTGCACCTAGTTTTAGTCGAAGAACTTTAAACCTTTTTAGGACACTAGTCTTAATAAATTTTGGTGGGTAATTTAATTAGTTACTAGTAGACCTAATTGAGGATTATTGGTATGCAGAGCAAAACATACGTAATAAATGTTGTCTTGAGTAGGGACTGATGACAGGCGAATGGACATGACGCAACTTCACGGGTTCCTTATTTGACTACGAAGCCCTAAAACTACAAAATTAGGGTTTCTCCTATCTCAAGAGGCCAGTTCAGTGATTCCAGATTGTCTTTAGGCCTTCAATTACAAACCTTTCAACTGAAATGAAGAACGGAACCCTTCAAGAATTCCATTGTAACTTTCTAGACCTTGTATATTCGTAGTTTGTGAGATGAAATTGTGTTTCGGAAACTTATCTAAAAGTTTCGTGGTGACGATTGAAGGGATGCTAATACTTTAAGTAAAAGGGTTAGTTCTTTGAAGTTTCGCTTGGTGTTCAGACTTTCAGGATAATGTCGGGATATTTATTTATTATGTCGGATATCAAGAATGTAAGAAATAGTAAACAGAATATATTCGAAACCGAACCTTAGTTTGAAAGCAAATTTTTGCCACTTAGTTTCAAAGAACTTGTAAGGAAAAAAAATAAAGTATCGTCACGCTAAAATGACATGTGACATTGTAATTTTTTCGAGACATGTTCGAATCGAAAAAAAAAAGATTTAGACATTCATGATTATTTTATGTCTATTTAACATTATTATTTTTGTTTTATTTTTCTGCTATCATTTGACAGTGCTCCGGAAAGAAAATAATGTAATTCTCACGCCAAAACCTTCAGCGAAAATGATTTTAATTGTTGAAAATTCAGCAACCGAAGAAACTTTAACATTGAGTATGTCTTTGATCTTGTCGAGGCAGCACTTTCTTTTTCGTTGAGTAGGCTTGTAGCACCTCTCCAAATCTTTACAAAAGTACCCTCAAGTGCCTACTTAGGTGCTAAACTCTAGACCTTAGCACTCAGACTTAAGAATCGAACTGCGGTATCGGGATTGAAAGCAAAGTTTCATCCGGAAAAGTAAATTGTTCATGTAAATTGTATGGCCGTAACTTTATCACAGGCTCGTGTAGAGTCGGGGAGAGAAAGTAGAATTCCATAGCATAAAACTAAGTATAATAAATAGATTGTTTGCAACGGTCTGCAGTTAGCTCAATTGTTTCAATTGTAAATACCAATTATATTATAATTTTCTTTGTGAATAAAGGCTTCTGCCCTGTTAAAAAAAAAGTATATTAAATGTATATTATTCAGAGGCTTTATTTCGCAGCTTCTACGGCGTGCTTTAATAGAAACATTTCTAGGTAAGAAAAGTACATTTTTAAAATTCATTAGGTTTAAATTTATTCAGTTTTGAAGTTGTTCTAGATTTTAGTTCTCAGTCCATTTATCCGGGGCCAAACGTAGGCTGCAAAAAAATTGGCCCGGACAAATATATAGTATCTTTGTGCGGGTGATTTGTTTTTTCTCATTAGTCTGTTGCTTTTTAATTTTTTTTAACTAGGTAGATTAGTTTTGCGTTCCCATTCAATTCTTAAATTTTTATTCATATTCTTCTGTATAACATAACATTGACTTTTTTTCAAACCGTAAATATACCAAGCTACAAGATTTCACTTTGTCCGTCTGCCCATATCCCTGGCTTCAGTTGGCTTTCTTCTTTGATTCAAGGACTGCTGGCATAACACTGAATAAGTAATGAGTTACCTACTTTCCTAAATAATGAAGGGACCCGAAGCCAACTCTACTTTGAGTGCACTGAGCTTTGTAACTTGATATTAGGTACTCAGTCGGACCTTGGTATATACCCTAGCCAAACTCGATGTAAAATATTTGTGAACAAACCACGACACGATTAACTAAAACTCACGCGCTTGGCGTTGAGTTCCAGATATCATTGAAAGCAATATTTATTGAAGGAAGGATCTCAAATCAACATGTAATGTAATTGCTATGAAAAAAAAGGCGACAGCAGAGTGAATTTTATGTTAATTATGGGTGGCTTGTTTACAAACATTCGATATTGAGTTTTGCTATCATCATTATCAGCCTATATTAGTCCACTACTGGATATTGGCTCAGTTTTAAAATTCCATTCTTCAAAACATCCGCAAGATTCAGAGTTTTCGAAGTTCGATTCACGTATTTTTCTGGATCCTCTTCTCTTTCTTGATTCCCGTTAACAGCGATTTGCTAGTGCATAGATAATGTATCTTCCTACAGTTGAATGCATTTCTGTTATGCTAATCGAGGTTATATTTTAATGGGTAGAGTAGAAGTTGCTTACGATAGATTTCTAGAATTTATTTTAACATTTTCCCTAACCCACGATAAATAAAGATGAAAACTGCAACGAAAAATTCAAATACACTTTTCCAACTGCAATCCCTTGTATAGGAAATGTCAGTGAGAGATTAGCCTATTATACAGAAGCGGCCGGCTGAAGTAACTCAATTTCGCTGAACTACTTTCCATCCCTCTTACTCGAACGTGGTTTTGTCACAACTGAAAAGGATAGAATTCTCTCAAAAGTCTCGACGTGATGCAAATTCGGAAAGCGAATACAAAGGATTTATTATCTTGGTACTTGTTCCATTTCTTTTACTTTTTAATGCGGTTGCAAATGCAAACGAGATTGGTTAGGTTGAGGTTTTATTCTGAAACTTTTACATGCTCTTTACCTACCTTTGGTCTAATGCAATTTCTGGAATGAATCCTTATTTTGAAAATGAAAATTGACTTTTTTATTTTTGAGAAAGGTCGATTTGGTGAATGTTCAAGTTAACAAACGTAATCTGACTGACATCTGAAAAAATTTGAATTTCTGAATTTATTTTTCTGCTTGATTTTTCACCCATAAGGCGCTAACCGCTAACTTTTTGGACACGATGGTGAGCAATTTCGCATTCCTGCCAACACTATACAAAATATTTTTTTTACAGTGGCATTAAAAATAAGCTTATATCAGAATATATCACAAACTGCAAAATTGATTTTTGAATATTCCTTCGTTTAACATAATATACATAAAATAGGTGGTGGCGCTGATTTGGGTCGGTTTAGCGCCTTAAAGGGTCTTCCTTGAACATCAAGTATCGAAAGCTCACCTCCAATCGTCCTAAAGATCAAAGTATCGCGTTTTTTTATAGAATACAATTCGTCAACATTTGCATATTTTCAAAGCCAATATTGGTGACAGTGTAAAGGTCAATACCTACTTCCTTGACTTTTTGTTGTTACTGTGATTTATTTTGTGCCTGTCGAGCCCTAAATGTGAGGGACGAATATTGAATATTATTTTCGGTTTCGCAACGAAAATGATCAGACCTTAGTCAAATATTTACGACGCTACAGTTACTGAGTTCATAAAGGCAACGTCGTTACAATATCTAAGCACGGCCGAAAGCACAAACTCGAACAATAGCCTATGGATTTTACCAGATTTCATCATCATCAGTCTATGTAAGTCCACAGCTGGACATCGGCCTCCACTAATGAGCGCCATAGCGCCCTGTCTTCAGCTTGCCGCATCCAGCATCTGCCTGTAGTCTTTCGCAGGTCGTCATCCCACCTTGCCGGAGGGCTACACTTCGTTTGCCGAGTCGTGGTACCGATTGCGGCCTAATTTATTTATTATCTTTCTTGTAATGTAAGGTATCTAGAATTTGACCTCTAAACTTGTTATGAAAACACGTCACTTACCAGATATTAAGTTTGCGAGGGTAGCTAAATACCAACAGGGGTGCCTCGTCTCATTATGAAAACATCTAATTAACCTACTCAGCAACATTTTATATCTGAGAGTTTTGCTTACCTAATAGGCAAATTTTCATTCCGTTCAAAATAACAAGTTTAGGTCGTAATATGATTATTAAACACAATTTATGTAAATCGTGCGTTTGTTCCCAAGGGTGAAACAATGTTAAAGTCAGGTTTTAGAGCGCTTAGGTGCTTTACATAACAAACAAGGCTTACACACGCATTTAATGTTTAGAGACAATCTGTATTAGTATTACTAGGTCTATTTTTGGCACGGGAGATTTTTTCGATAAAACTCATCTCCGCATCTTCCAATACATTTTCTCTTAGTCGTAAAACTTGCAGCAAATTGCTGCGATTTCCCAGGGCACGGCAGCGCCTACAATATTGCGGAACTACCTTGAACCGATCTTTATCCATGACGCTATTTCATTTTTGCTTTTCTATACCATCTTCAATTGCTTTTTATATCTAAGTACAAAAGATTATTTAGGTGGCATTTAGTTCAGTTGGGAGTCAAACCTACAAAGGGATAAGTAGGCCTTTTGTAGGTTACCTTTACGGGCAGGTTCAAAAAGCAGCCGATGCTAGCTGCCTCTTCCAAATAGGTACCTAGTTTCTATGCTTTACAATCTATATGTTATAATCTATAGCTCTACAATTAGGTATCAAACATAGAGCGAAATATAATCTGGTCGTTACAATGACGCGAGATAACGCAGCATGACGTAATTAGCAATATTCTAATTTTCACGGGTCACCGGACACGATATCTCTACACACCTGCCTGAATCCAATTTGACGGATGCATTGAATACATGAGTAATTACCTAATTCTAAAAGCCAAATCTCCTATCTGTGATGGAAATGTTGATAAGTGTGAGAGTTAATATGGCACCCTGAGGGTTGATAGCAAGCACAAGCGATTTATCATGTTAGCGTGAGAACTATTAATTAATGTAATTGGTTAATTTAATCGTGTTAGTTGCTAAATAAATAAATACAAATAAATAAAATAAAAAAAAAACTAAAAGTAAGGTTTTAGGCAGTCTGTAGGCCCTCTGAAAAATTGAAATAAATAATTTCTTACCTTAATACAAAAAACATCGTTTTTTGTCATTTTTTATTCAAACGTAGGTACTAGATGTTATTGACGATGGAATTAAAAGCTTCCGTTAGATCAAAGTACCTCATCTTATTAAACTTTCATCGGTTCAATATGTCAGCACTCCGAAGTAATACCCATTAATTACGGTAGTAAGCATTGTGGGATCTTACTAAAACCCTGTGACATATACAAATCCCACTTCTGACTTGACTGACGCCGAAATACCGCCTAGACATGTGCAATTTGATTCTATGCCAGTATTTATCATGCCTTCTTGAATATTAAATATTATTCAGGTATTCTGTATAAACCTGCCTAAATTAATTGATAATCCAACACTTTCATATGCGATGTATGCGGTGCGGGTCTAAGCGGATTGCACTAATTGATATTCAGTTATTCGAATCTATGTTGTTCTAATTCTGTATGCTACGGTGAATCGAACCGTGATTGATAATCCTGATATTCTCGATGATTCTCTGATTATCTTCTATCTGCATTAATTCGTACAAATTGGGTGGTAAACCATCTTATTTATAGAATTAGTGCGTCTATATTAACATCACATTCTACTAGAGGTTTGAATTTGGTTTTGACTTTGAGGTAGATAACACATTTACTCCAGAGGTTTCTATTGAGATTTCTATTGGTATGTTTCTTCTTCAAAGTGTGTGACAAGTCGAAAGCCACAGGTGTCAAAACTTACGACTATATCACCATTTGCACCTACCTAATCTAGAGAGAAAGCTCATTACACGTTCATTATGTTTGGTAATACTCACAGTTCATAGGTCATAAACACTCCAAATCCATGCCGCGTTCTGAGCTTTATAGCATAAACCTGAATGTCAGTTGGGTACTTATACGGAAGCACCACACAAATAAGCTATTCGCTTTATGTATCATTACGAGATGGGTCGTTTCACTTAATGACTCCTAAACAGCCTCGGTCTCTGTAAATTTGAAATATCGAATTCAATCCCAAATTGCTTTTTTTACTTCCAGCTGTAAAGTTTTCTTTTAAGGATTTAATCTGCTTTATTGGTATGTTGATGGAAAAGCTCAATAAAATAAATATTTACCTAGCTTGAAGTCGTTTCGTTCACTTTTTTTGTCGAAATTATTGGTTTCATTTAGCTTTGACTAGGTATTTGAAATTATAAAATAGCTACAATTAGCAGATTTTCGGTTATCGACACGATCCGGTTTTTATACCTATGTAATTATTACGAATTTATGAAATATTTGATCTAATCGATTAGATATCTTACCAACTAGGTGGTAAAAATGTTCAAGAGCACAATAAAGCCATGAAATCTGTAACAGTCATTTAGTCCTGCCATGTGATTGCTCTGCACTACAATAGGTGAATGCATCGAATTAAGGTTAATTAAAGCAATGAGTATTTATGTTGAATGCACATTACTATTGTGCAAACCAATTTCAGCTTTATCGTAATAGTAATAACGACTACGCCGATTACACCTGTGGAAGCAGAGCCATCACAATCACATAAATTGATAGCAGCGTAATGGCTTTCCGTAAAATCCAGTGTTGTGTTGTTATTTTCTTGTTTTTCTGTCGATATATCACTACGTGTAATCGTGATATACCGCTTTCATATTTCATGATTTTTTTGAAAATTTGTACCTTGCTATTAATAGTAAATAAGTATTCGATAAATTTTGGGCGTCTACTTCGAAAAAAGACTTCAACGTACTGCTTGAACAAAAAAACGAATTGGCATTCGATAACAAAGTCTAGGTCGACGAATGAAAATAAACTATGAACGATAGTACATTGAATTTGGTGACTTTACAGCTCTGTTGTTGTTTCCAAAAACATTGCAATGGTTTTATGGATAGAAATAGGGTGGATACTAAGGTGTATTCGACCATGAAAAATCCAGAAAGGTGATAGTAGATATATTTAAATTAATGACCGGAATAGAAAAATTTATTGCGCATGTTTTATTTTTACAATTCGGATTCATAATGTATAACTAATATTTTAACAAATAAGATATGTGAGCCGGCCATTATAAAACAAAATGAATGCATGAAAGACAAAAGCATAAAGGCTCGTTTACGCCGAGGCAACAACGTGCAACAGTGCCGCATGCTACATATTGTGGCATGCGGCACCTTGTGGCATGCTACAAATAGAAAGCATTTGCGGCATATGTGGCATACGGCAGCCTATTTTACGCCGAGGCAACATCGTGCCTGGATATCGTGCTGTTTGCTGGGACTGGTCTACTTGTTTGATCGAGGGGATACATACACCATAGAATATGGCTGATCAAGTAACTTTAGCAGCAGCTTACTACTAAGCCATGCAGCTAAACAGAAGAAGAAACGTTGGTGGTAAAGAAGATTACTTCAGAATGGCCCACGGACTAGTTTACTAACAAAAATTAAGGCAGACGATGGTGCCTTATTTAAAAATTATACCAGAATGTCAACTGAGGACTTTGAACATTTACTACAACTAATTGCACCATATATTCAAAGAGAGGACACCAACTACCAAGATAGCATTTCACCGAGAATGCGCCTGCTAATCACATTAAGATTTTTAGCCACCGGTGATTCATACAAGTCTCTAATGTACTTATTTCAAGTATCATGTTCTACGCTTTTACGTTTTGACGCACGAAAAATGTCGCATGAAATCCATTGTGCCCGGATACAAGTTACGACAGTCTGCCACATGACGCAAGGTGTTTCCATGCCGCACGGTTCTTGCCACAATGTGCGACATTTTTGACTTTGTAGCATGCGGCCTTGTGGCATGCCGCAATGCCGCACAGTGTTGCCCCGGTGTAATATAGCCTTAACTGTATAACCATAATAGTTCAGTTAATTTAGGACTAAAACGTTTTGTTTCCAATGTTTTGTCAGTTAAACAATAGGTTGAAGATAATGCTTGTGAAACAATAATGCCTTTTCTGGGTACTAATTGAAGGCATAATGCATCACCATAACATAGGTATGCTTAGCATACATACAATAAGTTGGTACGAATTATTGTCTTAGGAATGATCTACCTAGGCTATAGCCGGTACTTATGTATACTGCCTTTACTAACCTACCTTTAACTTTACTAAAGTTTCTTACCCTACAGGGTAAGAAACTTAGGTTTACTTTAGGTTTAAGAAATCATAGGTACACCTATGATTATACAAAATACTAAAAAACGTCTGTTTATCTCAAAAAAATATCATAAAATGTTGTGTAAAAATTCGGAATTTTTCTCATCAAAGTTTTTATAGATGTGTATTCTCCACGTTTATGTTCAACATTTCCACGCATTTTCGTTGATTTTTCCTGTTCTGTTTCAATTTCAATGTGGGTTTTGTTATTTTAATAACCGCAAAACCGGAAAGATTTTATCATTCACCTGGTATTCACTCAATTGATGATAAACATCTATTCTAAATTAGATTACTACATACCTACATTATAACAGGTGAATGGAAGAAAACGAGGGGGGTACAGCATGAAGTGCCGAATCTCAAAAAGC
The DNA here is from genome assembly GCA_949316285.1 of Eupithecia subumbrata. Lineage (NCBI taxonomy): Eukaryota > Metazoa > Arthropoda > Insecta > Lepidoptera > Geometridae > Eupithecia > Eupithecia subumbrata. The sequence goes on along the minus strand of OX438630.1, from coordinate 9,812,834 downwards.
GTGGGAATTCTTTCTGGGAGATAGAAGGTACTTACTAATGAGATAATAATGATCTCAAAGAGCAAGAGACCTCGAAATTTGATCGCGTTGCTGACACAGAAGATATATCAACCACTCAGACTGTCCATCTGCACACATTTCTTATTTAAGCATCAATCCAACCCCCAAAATCACTGTACAAAAGCCGCCCATATAAAACAAACAGTTTCGCAAATGTTTCACATTCGGCTGGCGCAATCGCGACGACTTATTGTGTAGATTTTTCTGGCTTACTGTGTGGAATTACTGTCATTTACCTCTTTATGTTTCCACATCGGGTAAAGGACTTGTGGGAAGTGGGACTTTGAGTTAATAATGTCGCTCTTGAGCGTAGAGCCCTTGGTGATGGTACTAGAAAAACTTTAGCTCGTTCAGCTTAGCTTATAGGTCACTTGTGTGTCACATGTCATGTTTGTAAAGCTCCTGAAATATGGGAAGGAGTTTCATCATGCTTTTAAAAGATTATTTGAACTAAGAGTTTGATTTGGGAGAGTCATAAAATTTCTGGCCTATACTAGATAATTATACAATCATATTGTCATTGAAACTTTCAGGAACTGCCACGTATAGTTAACTTAACAAAATTCTATAAATATGGGCCTAATAATTCCCTAGTACACCTTTGTTCTCATAACAAACTTGTTCTAGTTCTCAGTAGGTGGTAGTAGGTTCGTTTGAATTTATCATGAGTCGAGTAGGTAATGTGGAAGGTAATTGTGAGTACAGGATATATAGTGTCGTAGGCACAATTACCTAATAAAGTGCGATTGAGTCTGCAATTGCAAAAATGATCTCATGTCATTTGAAATTACTAAACGGCGATTCAGATCTGGGTAGTCCTTAGGAATTTTAAAATATTAGTGTCGAAAAAACATTCATACAAAGAAAAATTTATTTTAAACTCATCTCTCATAATTTGTCAAAACACGGAGCCAAAAACTGCAAAAGCACTTCTTAACTCATATTTTACATAGTACTTAAAGTAAAGTTTAATTAAGTGTATGAATAATAGGACCTCGTAAACTACTATGTTATCGTGTTGCCAGACTTTCTGACTATTTGTAACATATTTTTATTGCAAATTCCTCAACAGCTCGAGTTCACCTTTATTGTAATTACTAGTTGAAAAGTAGTTCACAATGTTACTTAAAAAGTTTGCTGGAAAATTTCATCCAATCGGTGGAAAGTGAAATTGAATCCATAATGGAATCTTTCTTTTTGGGCCAATTTTAGAATGAATGAATGCTGGACAATTTCACACAGCATGATCTATCCCCAAGCTAAGCAGAGTTTGCGTTATGGGTACTAGATAACCAATATATTACATAGATATATTTTTATTGTACGTAGAAAATACCCCGAATAATAATAGGTTTATATATAAATAGGTATAATAGTATAGGTCCTATTACAGTGGAAAGGTAGCTTTTACAACTCCTGACATGTCTGATAGGCAGGTAGGTACCTACACTACACTTTCAATTTCCAATGTTGCAGTCAGGCATACATTTAATAGAATTTCCCAGTAGTAAGTCGACCTTCACCTATTTGCTATTGATTTCATTGTTATGGGTAATCTATTTCGAGCTCAAGCGGATTAGTAGGTAAGTCGAGTGTTTCAAAGGTTTGGTTATGCGGTTTTTGCTGTTTATCGCGGCTTTGTATAGAAAATTCGCTACAAACTTATCAAATATTACACAGTTTGTAGTGTTTCAGGGCTGAAGCGGGTACAAATATGTACTTACCATAAAGTTTCCCCAACTTTACATGTTGTATTTTCTGTCCGTACCGAAAATATTAACCCTATTTTGTATATGACTTGTATTGACCCACCTTTATCAAACACTGTTTAGAGGCCAAACATTTCGGCTTATTTTTAATCCCTATGTTTTATCCCTAAGTTTTTATTTTGTTACAGACGTCTGTCTAAACATAGGTATAAACTGAATACTCTCTTGCTTTTATTTTCGATTTTGACAAATGTTTTTAAATCTTTTTTTTTTTCTTTGTTACAGATTCTACTGGGACCTGTGCATGTTATTACTTCTAGTGGCTAACCTCATCATTCTGCCAGTTGCCATCTCTTTCTTCAATGATGACCTCAGCACACGTTGGATTGCCTTCAATTGTCTATCGGACACTATATTTCTTATAGATATCGTTGTTAATTTTAGAACAGGTAAGATATATTTTCACCCGGTGTAATTACCGATGAATTAAACATGGGACCGTCTTTTGTAATTTTTTTTGCTTTTAACAATGTATCTAATAAAATAACTATTTATTTTAAAGCATTTATTTATATTATTATTCGAATTATAGGAAAATTAAATTCACGGGTAGCAATATAGATGATAATTGATCATGAGCAATATCTCTCGATCTCGGCAAACGTAGTGTAGGACGCCCTCCGGCCAGGTAGGATGACGATCTGCAAAAGACTCCTGGATGCGGCAAGCTGAAGATAGGGCGCTATGGCTCATTAGGGGAGGCTTATGTCCAGCAGTGGACTAATATAGTCTGATGATGATGATAATGATGAATATCGACTTAATTAAAATTGTATAAATTATTATTTTCTTGCTTTCTGGAACCAAAACAAAGAAAATAAAAATTATGATCAATTGATTAAAAAAATTCAAGGGAACTGTGCCAGATTACTACATAATTTATATTTCTCTTACAGGAATAATGCAGCAAGATAATGCAGAACAAGTGATATTAGATCCCAAGTTAATAGCGAAGCACTATTTGAGGACATGGTTCTTCCTAGACCTCATCTCTAGTATACCACTAGATTATATATTTTTGATCTTCAATCAGGTAAACGTACGTTGCAATTTGGCCGTGTTGTTCTATTACTAGTTTAATCTATCTTTATGTTGTTGATATTCTGTTTCAGCTTGGGTGTTCATTTGTTTTAGACTTTCGTTATTGTTAGATTTATTTTTTGTTTGTCATTGTGAACTCTTGTTGAACTCTGCGAGAGCCTCTACGTTATCAACGATTTATTTAGGGTCAGAAACGTGTGAAGGTTTGATAGCAATAGTATTCTTACATTCTTCATGTTTATGTATGGTTTAGTTTAAGCACATTTTATCTCTTTTTGCACGTATCAGTACAGTAGACCACTGTCTCTTGATATCTTCTTTGGTTATTTCTTTCTCAGTCCTGCATTCTTTCTACAAATGGCCGTTCGATCTTTTTGGATAATCTTGTCTATTTTTGGGAAAACTTAAAATGTTAAAAAGCACTTTTCAACTAAAAGCACCGGCTGTACTAAAATCAGAACTAAATAACACAAAAATGCACAATTATTTATAGCTCTCCTCGTATGTCACATTCGCTGGTGGTTAAGCTTCTAAAAATGTTGAGATGCACGTCGATCCTACTTTTCTTTATTATATTTTCAAACGTCCTGTATTTTCTTTTGGTCGGGCATAGCATGGTCTTTCCTATGCTTTCCGCATATTACTTACCTATACAATATAAATAATATATATCTATGTATCTAGCAACCCATCTCAGTGTACTGCACATAGAACAGAATTTTGTTTGGTTTTATTAATTTTATATTGTTTTGAATTTTAACAATACGCAACACGACCAAATTGTAAATAAATTAATGCTGATCTATTTTCAGTATAAATTACACTAACATACAAAGCAAAATAAAGTGCAGTTATATTATATATTATGACTTATGTTATGCAATAACAAAAAAGCTTTTATGATCAATATGTTAAAGCTAACTCTGTTATTAAATGGCAATATCTACAGAGCTTTCACAAAAGTGATTCCAACTGGATATTGCTAAGATGTAAATGGCCAAAACATAATTATAACATGTTCGTAATGCTTCAGCACTTTTCTTTGGCTGAAACTTTCGGATGCAGTTTGCATGCCTTTAACACCTTCCTTATCGACATCCTTGAGCATGATGGCTCGGTCGCTAGGACAGCTAGCCCTGGTGATTTGAGTGCATCGCGTTTTATGCTTAGATTGACCTAATATGTTTTGTTTTATGTTGACAGGATTTTAGTGAAAGCTTTCAAATTCTCCACGCGGGCCGCGCACTGAGGATACTTCGGTTAGCGAAGCTGCTATCGTTAGTACGTCTGCTGCGACTGTCCAGGCTCGTGCGATACGTCTCACAATGGGAGGAAGTATATGTAAGCCATCACATCTTCAAACCCACTCTATACACTGGGATACATTACATTATATACTTTACCTAACTCCTTCACTAACATTGCCCTAACTACATTACGCTCACATCACTAACATGACGAACTAACACTTAACAATATTGGAATAATAATTGGTTTAAAAGAACGATTAGATGGAGAATGAAGAACTAGAATGATTGGCAAGTGAATGTTAAAATGAGATGTATAATAATGAATTTACTGTTTTAGATAGTAGTGGTCCTTACTACGTGGAATTTTGTTGTACTTAATCCTGTAATAAATTCCCGCCCCTACTGTATGTGAGCCACACCTCCCGCTCTGCACTTCTCTACTGCTACTCTGCAAGCTTCTTTCTGCCTGAGCACGCTCACTCGTGTCGTCTTCTCTTCTGTGCGCCCGCGCCGCGACCTACCGCTCAACCGCGTCCGACCCGTGCCGATTTTGTTAAACACAAAATATTATTTGCAAATTACCAATATTATGTTGCCGCTTTTAAAAGCCTCTAGTCATGATGCGCTGACGCCGAATTATCGGAGATAATCGCTATAGATATTGTTATATAATAACTACACCCGAATTCGGAAGCCACTCCTATCGGTAACTACGACATATCAACAGTCATTACGTATCGCATAGAAAGTGAGCACCCAGCACATAGCATACCTAGCAACCTTTCACAATCAAAAAGTTAATGACAAGTCCTTAAACTTAATAACACAGACAAAGAAACAAAGTCCTAACTTTAATGATTCGATGAAGAAACACAATCAAAGTAAAGCATTGCATCACTGTAGAAAGTAAAATATGAATTAGAGGAGACGGTAGCGTCTCGAGGCGGTCGTTTTCCTTCGCGCGAGAGAGTCAGTGAGAAGTGGAGCACAAGGGCGGTGGTGGCGACAACGCAGTGACGTTGTTGTGTGCAGATGAGCCCCGCTCCGAAGCCGCGCGGCGAGCCGGGCGACGCCGACGGCGGCGGATCGCGCGACCTCGCCTCGCAGGTGCAGCATGCCGCGCCCAGCGCTGTAGGCGTAGGGGCCTAGCCCGCTCCACTCGGTGTTAGTGCATCCCGTGTGTGTCCGCAGCCTGCACCCGCACGCCCGCCCCCGCCCCCGTGCCCGCACCCGCGCGTCTCCGCCCGCCGACCCCGCCCCAGACACGGGCGCGCCTCTGCTCTCTTCCTACTATCTCGTGTTTCTCGCTTGTTTTCTAGATCTTGCAGAATCTTCAAAAAAAACGCACGGAACGCAGGGGACGTCTGGGCTCGGACATCCAAAAAAAGAAGGGTGCCACCAAAAGCAATCTGATCTTCAAGGTAACCAGGGTCGGCACGAGCCGGCGCGCATGTCCTCGTTCGCCCGCTTCGCATGTTGCCGGCGGCGCCACCCGGCTCCTTTAGATCGCTGCGTTCGCTTCGCTTCCTCTCGTTTGACGTTTCTGTTTCCGACCCTTGTCCCGCCGGCGGGCGCGCGCCCTGCGCGGTGCGGGCGCGGGTCGCGTGGCCGTGCGGCGGCCTCGACCGCGCGACTCTCGTTACGCACCCACCACGCATGCTCGTTTGAAGACTCGATTCACGCGTAAACATTTTTTTCTCACTTCTTTACGATTGATCATCGGTAGAGAATCATCGCGATGCTTCAACTCGAGCGTCCTTGTCGCGCAGTCCGCACGGCTACCTTTAGAGGCGACGCTCAAACATATCCTGATGGGGCCTGATTGCGTGCCTGTCTTTACAGTTCCTGAACATGGCATCCGTGTTCATGCGGATATTCAACCTGATCTGCATGATGCTGCTCATCGGCCACTGGTCCGGCTGCCTGCAGTTCCTCGTTCCTATGCTGCAAGGTTTTCCACCCAACTCCTGGGTAGCAATAAATGAATTACAGGTAAGCGAGTTTGATTCAGTAAAATTTTATTTTTTTACATTTTAAAGTAGGTACAAATAAATTTGTGGCGCAACTTGCAAGCCTATAGAAAGCACTGAAAACAAAATCAATTACAAAGCAATAGAAGATTGATCATAGAATAGGATTTAATTTTTGGCAATGCTATTTGGATCGAACAACGCACAAGCAAAACATCAATCCCAAATTCGGAAATTTAACGTTTCAGGAAGCATTCTGGCTGGAGCAGTATTCATGGGCGTTATTCAAGGCCATGTCCCATATGCTGTGCATCGGATACGGCAGGTTTCCACCACAATCCCTCACCGACATGTGGCTAACGATGCTGTCCATGATATCGGGAGCAACTTGTTACGCGCTGTTTCTCGGTCACGCAACCAACCTCATCCAATCACTCGACTCTTCACGAAGACAGTACCGAGAAAAGGTAAAATAGACTATCAAAGTTAGCTGGTAGAGTCGAAACTGTATCAATAGGGTTTCAGTGACTTTCCTCAATCATTAGCTATGCAATCTTCATTATTTACTAGAACGTTAATTCGTTAGTATTTGGGTCAGTCTGATTTAAATGTTCATACCAATACCTATGTATATCGGCGCACATGGTTTCCAAGCTCCAATAGATGCATTGTTACTTTGGTTTCCCCTAAAATTACACTACTGTGTGTGTTCATGAAATATTTGACTTTAACGTCTTGGAGTTTCAACTGTGCACGTAGGCCATTATAACCATACGGATTCGTAAAAAGTTATGAACACCTTACTATATTATAGGCTATATTGTAGATCACAGTCAAATTTACACATTAGATTAGGATACTTGGTAGGTACATAAACCACAGCAGTCTACACCTCAAGTTGCATTTGAAGCCTGCACTTACAAACCTAATTTTCACTAAAACTCCATTGCCTGTTTCAGAGATTAGACGTGAGTACAGAGCGAATGTTTGTCATTGGTGTTTTCACTGTTTTATAGACTGTACAGAACTTCATCCGCACCAACTTTCATGTGTTCACATAACAACAAATTCCATAAAATAGTGGGTGTTCATAACAGTTTACTATCCATTTTAGCACTAACTTTGATGGGGTTAGGAAGTGTGCCGTTTTAGGTGTAGATAGTAACTTCTTTCTTCTCTATACGATGTACTTTATTCATGTGCATGATCTATTTTAGCACAAGTGCGTTTGCCTCGAGTCGCTGCACACTTGAAATTTTGTATATCGATGTTTTACTTGTTGTTATACTTTTTTGAAGATTTGGTTCCTTAAAAACTGCAAAAACGATGTTAAGAGACCAAAATTTAGGAAAATGTTAACCAATGTCGTAATTTTTATGGGAGAAAGATTCTTCAGAATCGATATAAACATATTGATTTGAAATTCCAGGTGAAACAAGTAGAAGAATACATGGCATACCGCAAGCTGCCTCGAGAGATGCGACAACGCATCACGGAATACTTCGAACACCGATACCAGGGCAAGTTCTTTGACGAGGAGCTGATCTTAGGAGAGCTCAGCGAGAAGCTGAGAGAAGATGTCATCAACTACAACTGCAGATCACTCGTCGCTTCGGTTCCCTTCTTTGCGAACGCAGACTCCAATTTTGTCTCCGACGTTGTCACTAAGTTACGATATGAAGTCTTCCAACCTGGTATGTTGATTATCGTCTTGTATTCTATATTTTCTTTCACAGTGTTGTCTATGTTATTAATTTTATTCATTTAATTTCTATTCCAGGTGATATCATCATAAAGGAAGGTACCATCGGCAGTAAAATGTATTTCATCCAAGAGGGTATCGTCGACATCGTCATGGCTAACGGCGAGGTTGCGACCAGTCTCTCGGACGGCTCCTACTTCGGCGAGATCTGCCTCCTGACCAACGCTCGCCGCGTGGCGTCGGTCCGAGCCGAGACTTACTGCAACCTGTTCTCTCTCTCCGTGGACCACTTCAACGCCGTCCTCGATCAGTACCCGCTCATGCGGCGCACCATGGAAAGCGTGGCCGCCGAGAGGCTCAACAAGATCGGGAAGAACCCGAACCTCGTGGCGCACCGCGAGGACGACACGACATCCGAAGGGAACACTATCAACGCAGTGGTGAACGCGCTGGCGGCCGAGGCGGAGCACGTCAGCCTGTCGGACGACAGCGTGGCGCGGCTGTCGGAGCGCTCGCTGGGGTTAGCGCTGCAGCCGCTGCAGGCCGCGTCGTGCCGCATGGCGGGCGTGGCGCTGCCGGGGCTCGGCGTGGCGGCGGCCTCGCTGCCTCGACCCAAGTCCGAACACGACTTCAGCTCGGCGGGCGCGCAGGCGGCGCCGCTCTCGAGCGCCGGCGCCACATTCCACAAGTCGGACGCGGGCATCGCGCCCTGACGGCACTCGGCCCGCTAGCCGCGACACATAGCAATACTAGGCTTAGTGCGAGGGGCCACCCGCCCCGGCCGCTCGCTAGTGGTAGCGTAGACACGAGTATTATAGCTGCGACTTCGCCGGGCGCGCCTCGCGCCGCCCGATGAATCTCATTTTGTGATCTTATACTTAATTCTCCTGTGTTATAATTTAGGTTAAATTTTATATCATTGACGCTGTGAGGAATTGGATACGTGACGTATTCCGATTGTATAGATATACCTGTTATATATTGAAGAATACTATTGAATCTTTATAGAGATACCTTGCCATTAATGAAAAAAATAATTATATAGACTAGACTGAATTGTAAAGATATCACTATTTTATGCTTTGTTGGCGTATGAAATAGACCTCTATTGTTGAAGCGGAATATTCGATCGCTGTATAATTATTCGAAATATATAAACGTTCCTGATAATCACAATTCCGAGATATTATGTATTCAAAGTTCTTTATATAAAATGTTTATAAATGTTGGATCGTGAGAGAGTTTAGAGCGAGGCTGCCGGCGCCTGCGCTGCGCCTGCCTCCGCGGCGCTGCAGAGGCGGAGGCGAGGGGCTGCGGTGGAGCGGAGGCGCCGCCGCGCCCGCTCACGACTGCACAAGCGACGCACAACCGACGAGCCTCACACGCAACTCCAATAGCACACAGTTTGCTTTCGTTTTAATTATAAGTAGTCATATCCGATAAATCGGCATTATTAGCGCAAAACAATTCTCTCGGTTTCCTATTTAGAGATGGATCAGTAGCGCTTGAAAGAGTTTATGTAAATATTGTAATAACTCGAGGATTCGCATTAGCGCGGCTCGGGCCTCTGAGTGGTAGCGGGCGCTCGTTAGGCGATCCAGTCAATTACCCGCGCTGGCGGGCGTCTTCTTCTCGACACACTGCACTTCATACCTTGTTTTAATTGTAGGACTAAATAATTTATTATAGTGATCATTTCGTAGGAGTAAGTAGGTCAGTGCGTTAACAAATTTGGACGAATATGTGATAACAGCGGTGACAGCGTACGCCCGGCCGCCGGCTCGACGGCTTCGTTGTAGAACGATTAGGAACCTAAGTAGTCTAATTTATGTATGCATGAGTCCACATGCTTTTCTCATGTCTTTCGTTCGGTACTTAGTCCGTTCATTTGAATTTGTTTCATCTGGTTACTTGAATGTGTTATTGAAGGATGGCTTTGCAAGCGCTTGTCGAGAATAGAAGTAAATCGTAGGTAACAAGGAGCGACATATCTTAGCGAGGCTCGAGAGTTTAGCGCCGACGAGCCGGCCGCCGCGCCACCGCTACGCCACGAACGTCGTTGACTATTCTTAGGGTCAGGACAATTTGTAAAGATGGTTTTGCAAAAGTTGACTTTTTAGCCAAAATATAGGTAATGAAAGACGAACCAATTCGCAGTAGCTTATGTGTAGATGAATGCTGCCTAGTTCTCAGTTCGGCGACTAACACCAATAGTACTTTAGATTCTTAAGATATTTATACAATAAAATTGATCTTAGCAGAGTGACTATCTGTCAATTTATCTATAAAGAGATACATTATTTATTGTTGCGTTTCATTCCCAGAGGCATTTAGATTTTGTTGTTGTTTTCACTTCCTAACAACTTATTAATTAATGCTATTTGAAATATATAAATTTTATAGAAGAGATCTATTTTTATTGTAAAGTCGTGAGTGAATATATTTACGAATTGTTTGTTTTCGATCAGAACTAGGTATATTAAAATATTATATTTTACTAATTTCTGGTATCTATCTATTTTCACCAAAAGTGCTCATCGCTGTCAAGAAAATTAGAGAAAATGCATTAAATGAATGAAGAAAATGATTTATTTGTTATTATTTACCAAACCAAACCAAATATTAAAAAATAAAATGAGAGTATATTCGTTCTCCTATTATATCAATCAAATTTTCAATAGAATAGGTACCTGTATGGAAATAATGTTAAATATAGTTCCTTAGACATGCCCCTGCAGGGCAACTCCGTTAGGAACCTCCGAATACTGGATATAAAAGCCTAGGTATCTTACCATAGTAGGTAAAAAAATTGCAGTTATAAGTAACTTTAAAGGAACCTGCTAGCCCAACTAGATATAAAATGTTTGTAAACAAACCCCGACACAAATAAATAAAACTCGCTTGGCGTCGAGTTTCAGATATAATTTTACATAAAGCAATATTTACTGAAGGAAGGATCTCAACTCGTAGGTAATGTTCCGTATAAAAAGACGCGGCAACAGAGTGAATTTTAGGCAGTTTGTTTACAAATATTCTATAACAAGTTTGGCTAGTGTATCCACACCTCACGTCACCTTAACAGCCTATATAGGTCCACTGCTGGACGCAGGCCTCCCCCTGATAAGCGCCTTATTGGCTTTTATCTCACGAGGGTAATGTCCATAATCCCCACGCTTGGCATGCGGGTTGGGCTAGTGTATAATACCTACCAGACAAGGAAGAGACGAAGAGATCAAAATCAAAAACTCTTTATTTCCATAAATACAATAAATGTACACTTAGAAAAGGTCAAATTATAAAACTAAGCACTGACACGGAAATAAAGTGTTATTTCTGTCGCTTCGGTATGTTGACTAAAGTAAAGAAGCGACGACGAAGAAAACTTCAGCCTGTCAGTTGTTATTTTTCGAGTTGGAGCAAAACCCCTCCCAAGCTTTTTTATCCTCTAGTTAATCTGATATTTTGTGCAAGCAAAAAGACCTAAAATACCCACTAATGCTGCTGTGGTCTCTACCACAGTCCACAATAACCTGCAATACATTGTTACCTCCATGATCGTTATTTGGAATCAGTGGACGGTTAAGGTAGGTAGACGTATTGATGATGATTAGGTAGTAGTACCTTGCCTATTCTGTAATTCTTTATTGTACACAATTAATACAAAGCATGAACCTAATTATTAGTTTATGTACTTAGGTGAGCTCAACCCTGAATTATGTGGCAACATAAAAATAAGTAGAATGCAGTTCTAAAGTAAAATAATAAAATGTTAATTAGTTTTTTATTTATCCCGATAAAAACACCAAAATCCCGACATTTTGTTAATTTATCCAGAGATTTTCTAATCTGGCAACCCTAGTGCCCACTGCCCACCAGTGGCGCATCAGGCCCTCTGTCTGTGGGCACACAGGCAGGGGCGCACAGCGTCCAGCGCTGTGCGCCTAAAAGGACCTAACAGAAAGCCCACGTTCATGTCTACCTACGAGCGACCTACACACAACTACCCACAAGTATACAATGATGGTACGTCAATGGGTCGTTTTCCAAAAAAGAAAAAAAAATACTTTGGGATCTCTCGCGGATTAATCGTGGCTGTCATTGGGATCATTTGACGACCTCCGTGGCGCAGCGGGCGAAGGTCCGCCTGCGACGCAGGAGGTTGCGGGTTCGAATCCCGCCTCGGAACAAATTTGTGTACGATCTGCAGAAATTTGTTCCGTTGGTCTGGGTGTTTTCTATGTATAATAAAAAATATCTATCTATGTAGTGTATTGTATTATGTATATCAGTTATCTAGTACCCATAACACAAGCTCTGCTTAGCTTGGGGCTAGATAATGCTGTGTGAATTGTCCAGCATTATTTATTATTATTTTATTATCCCAGGGGGAATGCCTTGTCAAAAATTATAACATCGTATTTGCTAGTAGCTCCATCTCTGTGTCGTTTTAGGATATAGGTATTGTTCTGTGGTGTCGTTTTACGATCCCTAACCCACTTAACCAGCGTGGGGATTATGGGCATTACCCACCCCCCCATGAGATAAAAGCCAATAAGGCGCTTATCTGGGGGAGGCCTGCGTCCAGCAGTGGACCAATATAGGCTGTTGCGGTGAGGTGAGAAGGTAATTTAATGAAACATTCCAACACCTTGCATAATATTCACAGATATAATATGTAACGGCATAGTTCCTCTATAAAAACCATAGACGTCACGGTAGGTTGCTTAGAGCATTAAACCAGACCGGAGGCGACACTCTTGAGCGTACCCTTCTGCCAAAGGTACGAGAGCGGCGGTCATACACGTTATATAAAACTAGTTGCCGCGCGTCAGCCGCCAGATAACAGATTGCAATGCGCGCAGAATGAGCTCTGGTGAAAGTGCCGAGTTGCAGTGTTTTTTGGTGCAAAAATAGGTCAGAAACTTCAAACCTACAAAAGGATAATATTACCTTTCATCTGTAAGTATTATTTTGTCCAAATGCTATTAAATAATGCCCTTATCTAAAGAAAATATATATTTTTTCTTTCGTACCAAGGTGTTGCCAGTAAGTTATACAGTGTAATAATCTGGAGAAGTTTCGTAGTTGAGATAATACTAAAACTGAATATTTTATTTACAATCATTATTAAAATTTCCCTATTGTATTATTAAATTATTATCCTCCGCTGTTTCGGCAATAGGGCAAAAATTATCAAGTGTTTCTGGTAAACTTTAGAATTCATCGATAGTGGAATATCGATGTCAAGAACTAGCATATTTCATTATTGCTGCAATTGTTTTGTATACTGATAGACACAATTACGTGTGCGACGTGTGAGTATGAGATTGTGTGCGTGTAGTTTAAGATTGTGTGCGATAATAATGTTGTGTGCGTTTGTAGCGACGTGATTGAAAAGTCTCGTGTGCTACCTCACCCCCCCCCCCCCCCCCCCCCCTGAAAATGGCAGATTTTTTTGCGTAGGAATTGTTGCGCGTTTCGCCTCCGGTCTGGTTTAATGCTCTAAGGTAGGTTGGCAAAACTTGGGGCGTGCCAGGTGTTAGCAGGTGGCTCAGAAGAACGATCCTATGGAACTGCCCTAAGCATGTACTTTTCCTGGATACCTAAGTAAACAAATCGGTTGACAAACATGGCGGATTAGGGATGTTCACTTGTTCGTCTAGTCGATAACATTATGTCGATGAACGAGCTTGTCTTTTTAATCGAGGGCTACCGTTTTTGTGCTCATCAGTTGGCGCCACTGTAAAGTAAGGTCAGGACAAAATACAAATAGGCGACGGGAAAATATATTTACATTTATATCATACCAGCGACCCGCCCCGGCTTCGCACGGAAACCTCTAAAATTGGCAGTGTGCCTCTAATTATACATGTAATATACCTACAAATAAACCTTCCTCTGGAATCACTCTATCTATTTAAAAAAAACCGCATCAAAATCCGTTGCGTAGTTTTAAAGATTTAAGCACACATAGGGAAGGACAGACAGACAGACAGCGGGAAGCGACTTTGTTTTATACTATGTTATGAAGAGCGCATTTCTGAGATAGTGCCATTGAACCAAGTCAGGATCGGATAGTGGAATCCCGGAGAAATCGAAGGAAACCCTCATTTTCAGAATCAGAGCTGGATCCGAGGGTTTACCGGAGGTGAAGCAAGAGCAGAACATGTTTTAATAACTATCATAGGTAAACAACAAACACAATAAATTTTTATACAATCATTTATTTTCAAAGATATAATTTAAAAAAACAATCATACTTTTTTTCTGAAAAAAGTAAGGTAAGGTACCAGATAATACATTTTAAATTTCGTGACAGTTTCCTTGCAACAAACCCTGCAATTATATGTCACTACAGACCTTATATAATTTATCGATAACGTTCGATGGTCGATGATGTTCGACACTAGCACCGGTTTTTATGTCTTCGATGTGAATGAAATATTGAGACTATTGCGGGTTTCTACAGCTCACAACAAAGATGATTCAAAATAACAGGTTTTTATAAACTTTATATCAAATTCATTATACAATAGACAACAGTTTAACGAAATGTTAGCCACTTGCCGGTGAAAGGTCAGATTCGGCCTGTTTTTGCTTTGACATAGGCCACAGCATGCTACAGAACACTTCATGGTACCTCATCTATATGATTTTCAATTAATATCACAGCTTGGCTCAATAAATAAGTCGAAAACACTGGGAAAACTTATATTTCTCACAATGACATCTCCTCACATGTAAACAAAACCGTAGACTAAAATGGCGTCCGTGACAGCAAAAGTACATCGAAACCAGGAAGAGGGCGCTGATAAAAAGAGTGTGTATGCTTTTTCCTAACGTAAAACCACTGTTGTGAGAAAGAGACTGGTAGTCCATTATTGCTTCCGTGTCAAATTGAAGAATAAGGCAGTTCCATAGGATCGTTCTTCTGAGGCAGGTGGCCATGCATTGCATTATGTGCCAACCGATAATGTCATAGGTACCTTTTTGTGGAGCCATGTTCCTATGTTTTCAATAAATCAAAGATTCTATGACTACGTACGTTCCGTTACAATAATCTTTGATAAAAATCTCGCCTATGGGAGTGACTGACGGAGTGACCATAGAGTAAGGATCTGAGGTAAGGATCCTGTCACTGTGTGGCAAACATTAAAAAAGTAAAGATGGGAAAAGAGTTTTTGGAAATAATAATTGTTCATTATGTTGATTTCGTGTTAAATTATTTTATTGTAGTCTATTTCAATTCAAACATCCATGATGCAGCTATGAATATTTCTAGGTTCATGGATTCAGCACAGCATCATGTAATTGTGGGTGACATAAACGTGTGTGGAGTACATTTAACGACAAAATAGCTTTTTCCAAACATCTAAATGACATTGACACTGATTTTGACATAGAGTGGAAATAGCTCTTGGTAATTTGGTTTTTGTGAAGTGAGTGAAGGTCGTCGGCACAAAGTACTTTGTTTCACTGGAAAGTCGTCGGACGGAAGCGAAGTGTGGTATTTTTTAGTCTGGTGATTCAATTGTATTTCTCGTCCACTCTGCCAAATACTCTAATATTTTGGTTCTCTGTTATTTTCATTCCGAGCACTTACAAGAAAATAATTCTACAACACACAGAAACAAGCGCAGCAGTAATTATTTTTAAAAAATGGAAGTGCCGTAACATCAGTGTTTTTACGCACTAAATCCACGTTGCTAAATCACGCGCTATGTCGACTAGACGCGCACGAATCAAGGCTGTTACTGCTTTACCACCTAGAAGACGAAACGTTGATAATGTTGAGAATAAAAAGAATCAAATCGTAAAGAAAGAAGAGTTGGAATCTGGTATTAAAGATGAGGAATCAAAACCATCATCAGAAGATGTAAAGAAACACAGCGAAGCCACTGCTCAAGAACAAGTAAAAGATGGATATGAAGCGGAAGCATCGCCTTCCAAGCACCATTTATCTGTGGATAAAACAGATAAAGAAGGATATGAGGAAGGGATAAGGAAAACTCCAATTGTTCGTCGGTTGTCTATCCAAAAACCAGCAAGAAACCGCCTTTCCACAGACAGAAGTCCTAAGATACGCCGATTGTCACTTGATAAAACACCAAACCATACATCAACAGCAAATACCCGGAGAATTGATCAAAACTCTCCTGAAATAAGCCGCACATCTTTTGATAAAACACCAATTCAGGTATCTACTGAAACTACCACAAAAACTACACCTGGAAACTCTCATAATAAGACTGAAACACTGACTGAATCTAAAAGCAATGAAAATAATGTTCCTACCTCAAACATATTGAAAAGTCTTCTAGCTGCTCCTAGAACCCCACTTTTTAATAAACCAACTGTTGAAAGCAAATATATTGAAAATAGGCCTTCAACAAGCAAAGATGACAGCTGGGAAAAGAGACCCTATGTTCCAGTTTTTGCATCTCCCTTAGCACGAGCAAGCCCACGCAGACCTTCACCGATCGTCAGGACTCCGGTCATTGAAGTAGACCTTACAGCTGAGAAGTTCATAGCCCCGCATAAAGGCCCTAACTCTGTCAAGACAAGTTATATTGATAAGCATGGAGATATTCAAAGAGACTTTGTAAACCAGGATATTGAAGTAGTTGTTGAGAGAATCATTGATAAAAATGAATTTGAAAAATTGAAAGGTAAGGCTTTAAATAGTAATGAGTATTTCTTCCATGTGCAAAAAAAAGTCAATCAGAATGCCTTAAGTACCTATTAGTTTTAGCTCATAAAAAATATTTTATTTCAGAATTTGCCTCAACATCTGAAGCAGGTATAATGGATGGCATTGTTCCACTCCAGCAAGTCAGTAAAGCTCCCAAACCAATAGACTTGTTGAAGAATGAGATAATATCTGAGAATGCAGAAGTCTTTTTCGACCCAATTGTGCCTCTGCCTTCGCCCAGTAAAGTGCGGCCTAAGCTTCGTCCTATGCCTAGGCTGGGACCTAGGAGAAATAGTTTTCAGCAGGTGAGGATGCCAACCTCTTTATCTAAAGTCAAAAAATCATTATTTCCGTAAATATAGATGTACCTATGTATGTTCTGCACTTAGAAAAAGTCATCTTCATTCTCATTAGATTATAGACTTGGTTCGGATAGATGTGTGCAAATGTAGTTCTAAAATACTTACTTAATTAACATTCATATTATGTACCTATTTATTTATATGCAACTTTTTCTGAAAAATGCATTCGAATGCAGGAACTATTTATTTATAAGTTACATAAAAATAGCGGCGCCCTGCGGCTTCGCCCATGTGGAAATTTATGTACCAAAGTTTTTTTTTCATAAAAAACTTCTGACAAAAACAAACTCAAAAAGAGAATTAGCAAAATCGGTCGTTCACGCGTGATGCCGTGACCAAGGGAAAAAGGGATTTATTTTATATAGATAGATAAAAATTATCAAATTGATGATTAGTGATTTATTCATGTGGTAAAAAGTAGCATTGTAGCTTCTATTATTTCAGCCCGATCGGTTCAGTCTATAAGGCTTGAAGAGGTAACAAACATCCAAACTTTTGTTTATTTATGTAAAATTCATGACAATTTGTCCAACAAAGTATTTAATGATATCTAAAACTTTGTTTCCCTATCATTTAGATAGAGCACAGGAAATGGGTACTCAACTCAGTCATGGCACAAAAGGACACTTGAATATTGAGTTCAAAAATTATCTTTTAGTTACACAGTTGTTCTTTGTTATCAAAACAGATTGTTACATACAAAAGTTTATGAACTTTCATTACACAACGCTTCTTTTATTTGTAATGTTGGGCTATTTATTTATCATGTTTTCTGATAAATATTGAGCTTCTGGTCAAGTAAATTTCAAGTTATAAATAGTGCTGGTTGAAAAGTAATGTACCTACCACACAGAATTACTTATCTTTGTTGATGGCAAGACACTCAGGATACCAATGTGCCAATATTCATAGGGGTTGACAGATATTTATTTATTTATTTATTTATTTATTTATTATAGACGAGCAGCCTGTGGCTGATGTGTCTATATCACACAGTGTTGAATTGAGTCATTGCGTCACTTTTTTTAGTTTGTTTTTGTCGTCTCGTAACCAGTTGTCAAGTTTATTCTTGAAGGTGTTTGTTGATGTGGCTGATATAATGTCTTCTGGTAGTAGGTTCCAATTGTGAACCACTCTATTGCTTATAAAATGGTGCGCTGCAAGGGCTTGAGTAGAGTCACGGGCCAATCTAAGGTGGTGTCCACGGGTTGAACGTCCTTCTTTCTTTATGTAGATGTCTTGTAGGGATGGCAGGTTGTATTGGTGAGTGAGTATCTTGTAGGTTTCAATGAGGTCACCTCGAAGACGTCGTTCTTCTAGAGTAGTGAGGCGTAGTGCGCGTAACCTATCTTCATAGGATTTCCGTCGTAAAGACCATGGGATCTTGGTAGCCTTTCTCTGAACACTTTCAAGCAGGTTTATGTCTTTATGAAAGTAGGGGCACCAAGCTTGGAATCCATATTCGAGCAGTGGTCTGATGTATGTCTTGTATATCTTCCGGAAGACTTCCACTGTCATTGATTGAAAGGATCTACGTATCACATAAATAAACGAATTTGCTTTCTTGGCTATGGCGCAGATGTGTTGTTCCCACTTTAAATTGCTAGTTATTGTGACTCCGAGATCCTTTTGACTGTCAACTGTAGCAATAGCTTTTCCACCCAGAATGTACGGTGTATTGGGGTTGTTGTTGCCTAGGTGAAGAATGTTGCATTTTTCTGTGTTTAGCTTTATTACCCAATCTTTGGTCCAGCTTTGTATACGATTAAGGTCATCTTGAAGTTTTCCTGAGTCAATTATGGGATTAGCAAAAAACTTTCCATCATCCGCAAAGAAGGCAGACTGGGACTCGAGGAGCTCTATCAGGTCTGTAATGAAAATTCCGAATAGATGGGGAGCAAGGACTGATCCCTGCGGCACCCCGCTTGCTACCAGCTTATGTTGAGAGAGAGAGTCACCGACGCGGACCTGGAAAGTTCTGTTCTTCAGGTAATTTTCAATCCACTTGAGCAGGGATCCACGGACTCCGAAGTGTTCCAGTTTCTTAATGAGGCGTTTGTGAGGAACTTTGTCAAATGCTCTTTCGAAGTCTAGGTATACCACGTCAACAGGATTCTTATTGTCAAGTTCTTTGCTCCATGTGCGTAAACAGGTCATCAGGTTAGTAACGGTTGATCGTTTTCTTAGAAAACCGTGTTGCTTCGCTGATGTTATATTTTCTTTGTTTAAAAAGGTCGTTAGTTCGTCACAGATGATTCTCTCCATTATTTTGACAACAACACTGGTGAGGCTAATAGGGCGAAAATTCGCTGCTTGTGTTTTATCTCCCTTTTTGTAGATCGGGGTGACAATTGCATGCTTCCAGTCCTGTGGTAAACATCCTGTTTGAAAAGATTTGTTCATCAGTTCAGCTAGGGCTGGAGCTAGTAGCCTCACACAGTTTTTGATAATGAAACATGTTAGTTTGTCTGGGCCCGGAGAGGATTCTGCATTTAATTTATTAACAACTTTTTCAATGTCTTTTTCGGTGAAAGAAATGTCAGTTAGGCTGTTCACTACCCGAGCACACCCAGTTATGTCTGTGTTTTGGTCGAGTGCAGGCTCTTCTGAATATGCTTTGAGGAATTCCTCAGCAAAAACTTCGGCTATTTTCTGTGGATTTATGACTAGATCGCCGTTGTGACTCCTGATTGCCGGAGGTATGCTGACTTTAGTGGTGGTGTTGCGGCGTATGTGGGAATAGAAGGCTTTGTCCCCATAGCTGAGTATTTTTGTTTCATATATACTTCTTTGCCTTCTTGAAGATGCTACACATTGGTTGTTGACGTCACGGAATTTAAGATAGTCGTCGTTTGATCCACTTGATCTGTATTTGTCCCACAGCAGTTTCTTTTCTGCAACTAGCTTAAGAATTCTGTCATCTATCCAGGGTTTATTCTTGATTTTGATTTTGATTCTTTTTTCCGGGGCATGCTTGTCAGTAGTAGTGTTGATTGCTTCCAAAATCTCGCTCCAAAGTTGTTCGGTGTCACTGAAAGGGTTGACTAGCTCAAGTTTTTCAGCTAGGTCCAAATTGAATTCACTAAAGTTAATAGTGTGGTAGTGTCGTCTAATCTTTGCTGTATCTTTTAGTGGTTGTATGTGGCATTGCAAACTGTACTCCAACACACAATGGTCGCTCTTACCTATTGGTGCTTTATAGTCAATATATTTTATTGAGTTCTTGTCATTTACTAGTATTAAATCCAGCAGTGAAGGAGTTTGATTTTGTCTAAATCGCGTGGGTTTGTCAACTAGTTGTATGAGATTACTGTTAATATATTTATCTTTAAAGATGTCCGCTGACCCTGTTTGACTCTCATCGTTCCGGAACGGCCAACTTATTGTGGGATAGTTAAAGTCTCCTGCTATAATAATATTGTTATGTTCCGAGGCTTCTACCAGGTTTTCTATAAGTTTAGTATCCCGAGGCCGCCATGCATTTTCCTCAGACTCATCTGACCGGTAAACTCCTACTACGAGGAAGTGGTAAGTATTAAACTGGATATCTAGATATAAAGCTTCCACACCATCGAACATGTATCTAAGATATGCTTTTAATATGTATTCTGTCTGTACTATTTGCCAAAGAAATTCTTTGCTCTTTAGGAAAAATGCTCAATGCGAATTTAGAATCTTAGAATTTAGAAGGAGTTATGTTATAGGGCAGTGCCAGTGAATCCGAAGATGAGAATCGACGCTTGCTCGGCCGTCCTGCGACGCCTGCGACGCCGGGGCCGGTGCGGCAGCGGCACGACTCACATTCTACTACTGCGTCTATGATCCCTAGGTATAACCAAGCTTAACACAAAGAGTGCTATCATAGCCTGCAGCTGTGCATAACTAATCTTTGGTTATTCAATAGTCCTAGTATTATATAACTCATTATTGTTCCTCACTAAGACAAAATACAATACAGAAAGACAAAGAGCATCCTGATGTCTTCCAGGCACCCTTGGGATGAACTGGACATAAAAGAACAATGTTATGATGATGCTGTATGGCAGCATTATTTATTTATATATATTTTATTATAATTAATAATAATTATACATAAAAATTTGGCTTTTGTGTACCCTAAAAAAAATAAAACAATACTTATCTAACAATACCTACGCCGCATACTATGATACCTAACCTGAATGATACCTAACCTGATTAACTTACATAAACATAAAACTAATTATCGAATACTTTACACGAATAAACAATGCTGATGTATTGTTCTGCCCGCGGCTTCGCACGCGTTGTTTCTATGGATATGTTAATTTCTATCCCATGGGATCTGTTTTATGGGATAAAAAATAGCCTATGTTTGATTCCAGGCCTAGAGTTTAATACATCTATGCAATTTCAGCCTGATCGGTTCAGTCGTTTTAGCGGCGTGAAAAGGTAACAAACATCCATCCAAACATCCATACATCCAAACTTTCGCATTTATAATATTAATGTGATTTCAGAGAGGTGGCTCGGGTTCGCAACGACTCCGTCTGCTCAACAGTGAGTCAGGCACCATCACAGGCACCAATCGTAGGATCACCACTGAGGGAACGAGAGAAAACTCATAAGTGGGTATTGTCAAAGTTTATTTTAATGAGGCATTTATATATATAACAGGCTTCAGCCCGCGGCTTCGCACTCGCTTTTCAAGTAGCGTATGTGCGTTCCCAGTATACCGTTTATCTCCCTGCCAAATTTTATTGAGATCCGTTCAGCCGTTTAGGCGTGAAAAGGTAACAAACTGACAGAATTACTTTCACTTTTATAAAATATTTCAGTTGAAATATTTTAGTATCCGTACTAATAAAAAACGCTTTTAAATGAGTCTGTCAAATTAAAGCTTGGCAAATGACTGACAAATAATGGTATGATTAAGCACAGTCTAGTGCTTAATCGTACCAACATTTGTCCCGACGCGGGAATCGATTCCGTAACCTCTGCGTCGCAGACGGACCTTCCCCCGATTCCCCCATCAATAATTACCATAATTATTTCAAAAGTATCCTAGTTTCGAAATGTCATGCTAAAGTTTTCAGGCATCCTAATTTATACCCTTTGCATTGATATACAGGGTTACTATTATTATTATGTTCGATAAATCGATCACATACAGTGCGACCGAAAAGAGTAGAAAATAAATGAGGGCGCTGCTGTCGTTTAGATGGCAACACGAATACTACGACGCAAACGGTCTTGATCCTTGCGTTTAGCAATAAAATTTTGTTGAAAACGTGGATGTCAATAGGTACAAGGTAAATCCGACCAAAAATAGTAGAAATTAATGATCAAGGAACGAAAATTTACTGTAGCTGGCAACTCCTTATGAATGTTGTTTCTAGACTAAATTAATTTACGATTATAAAAGTAATCTCATATTTTTATCCCTTAGGCGTCAAAATGTAACAGACTGAAAGAGTTACTTTCTAATTTAGAATAGAATAGCATTTATTTCGACACACACATACAAAACTTACAAAACCAAACAAAGAGCAAGGAAGATAAACCTCCTAAATTAACCAAAAGTTGGGCGTCAAATCAAGTTTTGCCCCCATGACCCTGTGCCGAAATAGGTGTTGGCTCAGCATAATGCTGAGCGATTGCCGCTCATACAAATTTATAATATTAGTATGGATCCGCTGACACTGTGTGAACTGTAGGTTCTACCCATCGTCGTGGCGTCTTCACAAACATGTTCGTGATGAATTGATGATGGACAGAACTTCCGATACGCTGTCTCAGCAAATTACCAATAGATAACCCTGTATAATGTAGGTCTTTATTAACAAAGAAAATTAAAATCAAATAATAGAAACAAATTATAGAACTAGTATCACACTAATATTATAAATGCGAAAGTTTGGATGGATGGATGGATGTTTGTTACCTCTTCACGCCAAAACTACTGAACGGATTAGGCTGAAATTTTGCATACAGGTAAGTCTAATCCTGGAATCAAACATAGACTTTTTATCCCATAAATCAGTTCCCATGAGATAGAAATAACCTTAAAACGTTTCCATAGAAACAACGCGTGCGAAGCCGCGGGAAGAAGCTAGTTTACAATAAAAACAATTGAGCTAACTGCAGGCTGTTGCAAATAAAACAATCTACAGGTAGCTCAACTCATCCATATCAATACCAGTCGGAAGCGTCCCCAAGACGCTGGCTGCAATGGATCTCAAGAGGCGTAAATATTCAGTTCTCGACAGAGCCCACGAATTTGCTCCCCTTGGAGTCGAGACCCTAGGTCAACAGGGTACCGAGGCTTACCGGGTTTTTAAAAAATATTTGAGCGTCTGGTCGAAACGACGCGTGACCCGAGAGTTGGTGAGTATCTGGCGCAGCACATCGGTTTTGTATAATGTTATTCTCATAAATATTTGTTTATTTTCAGCAACAAAGCCCGCCGGGAAGAAATGACGGCGCGTCGCAACGCGGCGTTGCGGAAGCGGCAGATGGATGTGAAGCGGGAAAAACTCACCATGTACGATTTAATATTCTACAACCCCAAGTCAAATCCTATCATGTAAGTACCTAAATCAATTACACTTAACTATATAAAAAACATGTGGCTCAGGGAGCAAAGCAAAGTCGCCGACGTTAAAAAGTGGCAATGGCAATGGGATGGCAAAAAAAAAAACTTTTTTCAATCCAGACGCAGAGCTATAAATCAGGAAGTTGAATTGAATTACAGACCGCAAGTTTTCTTTATTTCGAATGCGAACAAACGGACGATGACATTTAGAAACATTCATTATTAAAATCGTACTTACATTTTTCACACCTTGTTCGCCTCTCAGCTCAGCGCCGCAACATCAGCGCGTGGCATGCCGAGCGTCCACGCGGAAATGGGATATATACTCGTAATAATAATTAATATTAATAATAATTAGTACCAAAGTTATCGACAAAGCTCAAAGAATTAGCAAGCTGAAGTGGCAGTGGACCGGCCATATCTCGCGAAGAACCGACAACCGCTGGGGTAAACGTGTTCTTGAGTGGAGACCACGACTCGGCAAACGTAGTGTAGAACGTCCTCCGGCCAGGTGGGATGACGATCTGCGAAAGACTGCAGGCAGATGCTGGATGCGGCAAGCTGAGGACAGGGCGCTATGGCGCTCATTAGGGGAGGCCTATGTCCAACAGTGGACTAATATAGGGTGATGATGATGATGATGATGATGAATAATTAGTATGTAGGAATGCCTAGTAACATCATCAGTTTAAGATTCTAGCAAATAAAGTTTATTATTTACTAGTTTCTGCCCGCGGCTTCGCACGCGTTGTTTCTATGGAAACGTTCAAAGGTTATTTCTATCCCATGGGAACTGTTTGGGATAAAAGTAGCCTATGTTTGATTCCAGGCTTATCTGTTTAGTAGTTTTGGCGTGGAGACGTAACAAACATCCATCCATCCATCCAAACTTTCGCATTTATAATATTAGTGTGATTATCATAATAATAAATTTTGGCATTGGAAGAATTGTGTCAAACTACGAGTCCAATTCTACTAAATTAATCGCTTGACAAAGACAATGGTAACATCGTCGCAGAATCGCCGTTTTGGTATTCTACCTTAGAATCAAACTACAGATGGAGGGATGCATGTCAAAAGTGGCGAGGTTGAAACCATTCTATCAATCTCTGTGTGCAAATAAATAAATAATGTTGGACAATTCACACAGCATTATCTAGCCCCAAGCTAAGCAGAGCTTGTGTTATGGGTACTAGATAACTGATATACTTAATGCAATACACTACATAGATATTGTTTATTATACATAGAAAACATCCAGAACACCCTGATCAAATATCTGTAGATCTTACAAACATTTGTCCCAAGGCGGGAATCGAACCCGCAACCTCCTGCGTCGCAGGCGGACTTTCGCCAGCGGCGCCACGGAGGTCGTCAAATAATAATAGAACCAAACACACTATCTAGAGTTCCATTCTACGGCCCGTGTTGATGCCCATGATTGTTCTGTCATTTGGTACTGAGGCTTGAGTAACGCTTTTCTATGACATAAACGTCACTCAAGTATTATAATGACTGAGTAAGCTTTCATAATACGGGCCTAATGGCGATTCTGCGACTATGACACTGTCATAATCAAGCGATTTTTTGCAGAACGGCCCACCAATTACAGTAGCAAATGGCAATGGGGAACGCAACAATGGGGATCATTTTGGCAGCCTTAGTGCTGTCCAAATCTTTTGAAACTTGAAAGAAAGAATATTTAAGCCAAAAAGTTTCCCCTATTCATTCCACTATGGCTGGGCCCCAGATGACATAATACGATGCAATAGCCTACCGAGAAATTGAACACTAATGAAGTTGTATCTCATTTCAGTCCAGACCAAGACGAGATAAAAGCGAAAGAGGCCACCAAAAAAGAAGACGAAGAACGTAAAGCCGAAGCCAACAAACAAGAATCCAAGCCGGAATCGAAGCAAGAGCCTGAGACGCTCACGGCCGTCCCGCAAATTAAACTTGGACCAGATGGGGAGCTTGTGATCGATGAACAGAGCTTAGTAAGTAAACTACCACGGGAAAGCTTAATACGCACGTATGGGACAATGTTTGTACATTCTGCAAATGTTTGTTCCGGGTGTTCTGCGTATTTTGTTAATCCAATTGCAATATCCGCATTAAATGCAATAGCGCAATAGTGGCCAATCGCGCGTTGCCTAAGACTTCTTGTAACTTTGACACATTTCAAGCTACAATGCTAACCTCTGGCAGAAAAGCAAATTTATGTCAAAATTTTGATTCTAACCAAGAACGGTCTTTCCAGGTGGTGAACCAATCCGGCCAGCGGAAGATAGATACGTCGATAGTCCGCGAGGGCAAGTGGGGCGGCGCCGGCAGCCGTGCCTACCGACGCACGCCGAAGACTGCCGATTGGAGCGATGCGGAAACTGTCAGGTACGTAGAACACTAGAACCAATCGCACCAAACTTTAGAACCTATCGCACCAAGGTCTAGAATCAATCAGACCAGCATAAGTCTATAGTCCGCGAGGGCGCGTGGGGCAGCTCGAACCGACGCACGCCGAAGACTGCCGATTGGAGCGATGCGGAAACTGTCAGGTACGTAGAACACTAGAACCAATCGCACCAAACTTTAGAACCTATCGCACCAAGTTCTAGAATCAATCAGACCATCATAAGTATATAGTCCGCGAGGGCGCGTGGGGCAGCTCGAACCGACGCACGCCGAAGACTGCCGATTGGAGCGATGCGGAAACTGTCAGGTACGGAAAACACTCTTGAACCAATCGCACCAAACTATAGAAACCACGAAACCGAGGTGTCGTTTAAGGAAAATATGTATTCCCTAGTGACTAGTTATGAAAGAAAAATAATATTTCTTTTACCGTAACCAGTTACGAACTTGCGGTTCCGTACGCGGCCGAAGGGAAATCATCGCACCAAACTCTAGAATCAATCAGACCAGCATAAATTGATAGTCCGCGAGGGCGCGTGGCGTCGCTCCGGCAGTAATTATAAATATTCGGAAGAACTAAGAATCTGAAAAGTCTGTAGTTGCGAACCGCAATACGACTGTAGGATACGTGCTGTGACCCCCACTCCCCCCTAAACACCCTCCCCCATCCAAGAATTTGATATGGGTATCGTTTTAGACTAACATGGGGGTGAGGATTACGAATTTGATGACGGCGGGCGTGTGTCGGATTGCGGTTCGCAAGTCGTGTAGATAAAGATTGGGATTGAAAACGTCATGCTGTCCCACTCTGATAACTTTTGTCAATTTTGATTTAAGCGGGACAGCATGACATATGGTACTTTTACCTTCGTGAGTGAAGCGCACGGATGTGCACGGTGGTTAGATCACTGCTTAGTCACTAGATCTGCTTTATCGACAGTAAAACGTGTGTGGGTAGAGCACGATGTGCAGTGGTCTGACCATTACCCTTTGATTGTTGAATGTGACCTAGGTAGAGTAATTTCTAGAATTGACTCAGATTTGAATTTAGTGCACAATTTGGCTACCTGGGGCGATCGTACAAGTAGCCAGATTGAGCAATATCAACAGCTTTGTCATTCTAAGTTAAGAGAAATTAATTTTCCAGTACAGTTCGCCCATTGTTGTGACGGAACATGTGTTGACGAGGGACATAAAGTAGTGTTAAGTAATATGTTTGACAATATTGTAAATATACTGACAGAAGCCGCACAAATTACCTATACTCGAGCTAAGCCGCAGAGGAGAAAGGGTTACATTGCTGGGTGGAATAAACACGTAGCATGTCACCACAGAAAGGCCAGGCTTAAGTTTATGGTGTGGGTTGAGTGCGGTAAACCAAAACGTGGTCCAATCTATGTTGATATGTGCGAAAGCAGGTCGATATTTAAAGCAAAGTTGAAGTGGTGTCAAAACCAACAAGAGCAAATAAAGATGGATGCTCTTGCTAGTCAACATAACGCCAGAGACTTCAAGCATTTTTGGAAGAACACAAATAAAATGAATGCTAAGCCTGGCCTCCCTGTGACAGTAAATGAAGCAGGTAACCCAAACTCTATCGCCGATCTCTTCAAGGACCATTTTAAGGTGGTACCCAAGCCGGACTCGTCTGTCTGTGAGCGGGTCAAGGCTGAGGTTGTCATGCAAAGAAGATCGGTATGTTTTACAGCGAGAGATGTACGAAAAGTCATTCAGACCATGCAAAGGGGTAAGTCTCCGGGGCATGACGGCCTCAGTATTGAACATCTGAGGTATGCGGGCGTTCACCTACCCAATGTGCTCTCTATGCTCTTTAACTTATGCCTATGCCATGGCTACTTACCTGACACGTTGACCAAAACCATTGTTGTACCTATTGTGAAATGTAAAACGGGAGATGTGTCAGATAAGAACAACTACCGGCCCATCTCACTAGCAACCATCATCGCAAAGGTGCTTGACAGCTTGCTTAATAACATTCTCTTGCAGCATGTCAAGCTTCACGATGCTCAGTTTGGTTTTAGGGCCGGGCTATCTACAGAGAGTGCGATATTATCTCTTAAGCAAGCTGTCAGGTACTATACGGAAAGGAAGACCCCTGTTTACGCCTGTTTCCTGGATTTATCCAAGGCCTTTGATACAGTTCTGTATCACAGGCTTTGGGAAAAACTGGTAAGCGAGGGTGTACCGGGTGAAGTTGTTTCCATCATGAAGTATTGGTACAAACGTCAAAAAAACCAAGTGAGATGGGCGGGTGCTCTATCCGAGGAGTATGGCTTGGAGTGCGGAGTTCGGCAGGGTGGAAGTACTTCGGGGCTGTTATTTAATTTGTATATAAATGAACTTATCGTTGAGCTCAGCAATACCCATACAGGCTGTTTTGTTGATAATGTTTGTGTAAACAACATAAGTTACGCTGACGATATGGTATTGCTGGGTCCATCGGTGGGTTCTATTCAAAAGCTTGTTAATATTTGTGAGAGCTACGCGGCTGGACATGGACTCACATACAACTCAAAAAAGAGTGAAAACCTCGTATTTAAGAGTGGAAATGTAATGCCAGCCTATGTTCCGCCCATAGTTCTCAATGGTGCGGCTCTGAAGGTAGTTAGTACGTTTAGATACTTAGGACATGTCGTCAACGACTCCTTATGTGATGATGCGGATGTTGAGAGGGAGCGTAGAGCTTTGGCTGTACGGGGGAACATGCTCGCGCGTAGGTTCGCACGCTGCTCGAGAGAAGTGAAAGTGACGCTATTTAAGGCATACTGCCAGTCGTTCTACTCGAGCAGCCTCTGGCTGAAATGTTCCCGCCGCGCAGCCAGCGCTCTACGCGTTCAGTACAACAACATTTTCAGGATGTTGATGCGGCTGCCTCGCTTTTGCAGCGCATCTGGTATGTTCGCGGAGGCGCGAACGGACGACTTTTACGCGATTATTCGCAAAAAAGTCGCTTCCCTATCTCAGCGAGCGCGAGCCAGCAGCAACAGCATCCTGCAAATGATTATGTCCCGTCTGGACTGTCCCATCCAAAATAAGTGGATGAGGATAATGATGGGGAGTAACTCCATTTGACATTTAATTTAGGTTAGTAGGTAAGTAGGTTATTATGTTTTGTTATTTATTATGTAATTCCAATGTTAACATGAAATAATTATTGTTTTGTATACTATCTAATTTAATCACTATTATTATTTATGCTATAATTTTATGTAATTTGATTTTATTGTGAATTTTTATATGTTGTGTTGTGTCTATGGATTGTATTACC
Source organism: Eupithecia subumbrata (assembly GCA_949316285.1). Taxonomy (NCBI): domain Eukaryota; kingdom Metazoa; phylum Arthropoda; class Insecta; order Lepidoptera; family Geometridae; genus Eupithecia; species Eupithecia subumbrata. Next base: position 9,783,713 of record OX438630.1, on the reverse strand, counting down.
GAATCTGAAATAAATGAGTTAATAATAATAATAATAAATAATAATAATATTCAATAACAATATATATCTACACGACTATAATATGTATTCTAATTACACAAGTCACACAGGTTAAATTACAATTCTATTCAAAATGCTATTACAATAAAATAACTAAAATTAGATGTAAGGATATATTAGTCATGTTTGTCAATGTCAATTTAATATATAATAGTATGTAATAGCAATTATCTAGAAATTTAAAACAAAAATGATAATAAAAGTAGCAAAAAAACTCAATTCAAAATAAAAAAGAAAATAAATAGGCAACTGCATATTGCACGGACCACAGTGAAATCAAATCAAATCATATATTTGCAGACAACGGGTTACAAGTGGGTATGCTTATTTTAAAATGTCCCTTGCGATGACTGACTACCGAAACAGCTTTGGTGTGCAAAATTATATAAAAATAGCAACAAATCGACATGCAGATCGGAAAATTAATAAAAATAATGTCAAACTATTCAAACTTATAGTATAAAAAATATGCAAAAAAATTTGCAAACTTCAATTGGGTGTACAAATGTCAAATACTAAAATTATAAGTCAATAGATAAATAAATAATGATTTTGACAATAGATTTGATTAAGACAATAGATAATAATTTAGTCTTTATATGTTTGCAGGTTCTACAGAGCACTTGCAGCTATGGGAACTGACTTTACGTTGATGCAACCGTTGTTTCCAACACGTTCAAGAAGGGATCTCAAACTGAAGGTAAACTCTCTCTTTTCTATGTTAAACGTTTGAGCGCCACGCCACAAACGCATTCCCGTGTCCTACTCGCCAAGGCACAAAGTGAACAAAAATATCTATGCGCTGAGGACCCGCAAGTACTGTAGACCTAGCACTGGGATTGTTATCTAGGGTAGAATAGAGAAAAATTACGTCACATCGTCATCGAATGCGTAATATGTTTGAAACTCATTCCTTCAACGTCAATAATTTACGCAATGTATGACAATGGTCATTCTTCTCTATTCTACCCTAGACAACTATCCCCGTGCTAGGCCTACTGGTCATGTAATTCTTTCCACCCAAAGGTTGCCTGGAAGCGATCGCTTCTAAGCGATAAGGCCACCCATTGTACTTGTGTCTTATGTCATATCTCTTGTATTGTATTTTTGTTGGTGTACAATAAAGTATTTTTGTATTGTATAGGCGTGGCATTCAAAAGTTTAAATACATTATATTATACACCGAGGGCGTAAAGCAATTTCTTACGTCACGGGCGTCAGTGAATCCTGAACGCAACTTAGGATTCTAGACGACCCCTGTGGCGCAGCGGGCGAAGGTCTGCCTGCGACATAGGAGGTTGCGGGTTCGATTTCCGCCTCGGGACAAATGTTTGTACGATCTGCAGACATTTGTCCAGGGCTTATAGGATGTTTTCTATGTATAAATAATCTATCTATGTAGGTAGTATTGTATTAAGTATATCAGTTATCTAGTACCCATAACACAAGCTCTGCTTAGCTTGGGGCTAGATAATGCTGTGTGAATTGTCTAGCATTATTAATTTATTTAGAACGACTGATGAGCAAAGCAAAGGAGTTGACTAGAACCCTGAGTGCGTGAGGGATTTATATAATCACGCCCAAGACGATGATAGCTCTATGCACTCTACTTTTAACTTTCAAGACGATGATAGCTCTATGCACTCTACTTTTAACTTTCAAGACGATGATAGCTCTATGCACTCTACTTTTAACTTTCAAGACGATGATAGCTCTATGCACTCTACTTTTAACTTTCAAGACGATGATAGCTCTATGCACTCTACTTTTAACTTTCAAGACGATGATAGCTCTATGCACTCTACTTTTAACTTTCAAGACGATGATAGCTCTATGCACTCTACTTTTAACTTTGTCTATGGTAAAAGACAAAGTTATTGGTAAAGGTAAAATTTTGATAACGTGTTTCATGGCATTACATTTTATTCCGCCTCCTGAACAGAGGTTAGTTCGAATTTCGGAGAAGATCTCATTCTACGATGCCTCTTCATTTTTTTATCCATTATTGTAAGAAGTGAAAAAGCAACCACTAGTACATTTATGTATCCACTTATGTCACATAAGTGGATATATACATAAATGTACTAGTGGTTTATATTATATTTAGATGTATATGACACATAACTTATGTGTCATATACATCTAAATATTTAGCATTATATTTGGATGTATATGACACATAACTTATGTGTCATATACATCTAAATATAATGCGATTTTAGATCCATGTAATTGATTTTTTTTATTGCCTGTCAATAAGTTACCATAAAAGTTTAAACTATTCAAATCTTAATTATTTTATTTCCAGTTCAAAAAGGAAGAGCGTTGCAACTTAGCACAAATCGATTTGGCCCTACGGTCCGGGTCCGAGTGGAACCCTTTACGACTCGAGACAGAGTTCGCTGAGGAACGGAAAAAGGCGAAAGAAGAAGAAGAGAAGGCGAAAGAACAACGGTTGCGAGAAAAGGAGAAAAAGAAAGAGATGTCGAAGGATATGAAGCTCTTTGGAGTGCGAAGGAGTGAGTAGATTACTTTATCTTTGAGTAAAACAGCATGGAAATATAAGGTCCAATTTCACTTGTTAAATGAAGTTCGCCTTGTGGTGCCAGCTTGGAATTTGCACCACCCCTACTCTTCCCGCGGGTGTCGTAAGAGGCGACTGAGGGATATCCACCGGGGGCGGGCAGCAGCGCCCCATGTAGAAACATTCTACCACCGAACTACGATCCCCAACCCGCATGCCCAGCGTGGGGATTTTGGGCAGGTTGAGGTCAACTTAGTTCAGATTGAACCGGATCAGCGTGCGCTATCCCCTGAACTCGTTTACGAGCGCTAAATAAATGAATGAATACTTTCTTGTACTTACAAGATAAGTAAAGTAACATATCTAAATAAAATAAAAATAAAACGTACAATAGGCGGCCTTATTGCTTCAAACGATTTCTTCCAGGAAACCCTATTATTAACAAAAGATATAAGTAAATAGAGAGTCGGTAGTGCACATATTACAAGAAGTTTTATCAATATAATACATACAAATCCATACAAACATTATACAGATAATTTTACATACATAATATACCTACGGAAGATTTACATAAAACAAATTATTATAGTAAAAATAGTGCCCGCCTCCGGCGGATATCCCTTAGTCGCCTCTTACGAGACTTGCGTGCGAGAAGAGTTGGGATGGTGCAAATTCTAAGCCGGTGGCGCCACAAAGCTCATTTCATGATAAATCATGGATAACAAACTAAACAAACCTTTCTCTGCGATCTGAGTACGGTTTGACGGTAGTATCGAGACGATATCGTAACGTTTCATTTTTGTATGGAATTAACATTAAATGTCCGCACAATATAGACGCTGTCCCAAGCCCATAGAAAAATTATACTTAGTACGCCACGATGACTACTCGATTATCGTCAAACTTTTCGGATTTCAAGCATTGAATTGTTTTGTGGTATATACATATGTATTCTGTATAACACGCCACCGTCTATACTTAATCTATCATTTACTGTCTATCCAAAGATTGTCTGGAAGAGATCGCTCAAGGCGATAAGGCCGCTCATTGTGCAACGAACGATTTCCTGTCCTAGGTTTCTGTTTTATTTGGTGTATGGCAGTATAGAGTATTTTATTGTATGTATGATAAGATTAATAAATTATTCTAAATTGTGATCTATACTTACTTCAATTTCCTGTTATCCATTTAACTTATCAGTTTAATTTAACTTTGAAAATATACAAACCTATTCCTATTACAGGCAGAGGTACCAGACTTCTGGGTGAATCAGCGATGCCAAAGAGGATAGGCGGCTTCAAAGACCCGTCCACTTTCGACGAATACATCAAATGCCAGGAGGACATAGCGAAAAGCGCTGAACTTAAAAAGCAAGCAAGAAATAGAAAGAAGAAAGATTTATCACCCGCCACACTAACTCCGATAGGACACAATTCAATCCCACCACGCGCCACAACTCCCAGCCCAACTTTCGCCACCCTAACATTGCTTAACAAGCTACAACCTATCGCCCCAAAACCATTGCCTAAAGTCCCGCCTAAGGAAACCCCACCACCAGCAGTAGTACCCCGTAACATAGAAAAAGGATCTCTAGTTGTCTTAACGGTCAACGACCCGAAATCACCTACCAGGAAGATGTTACAAACATATATAGCCCAGGGCCCGGGGAATTTGACGCCAGTATCGCTTCCGTCTAATTTCTTGAACTCTGTCGTGGGTTTTATGAAGAACGGATCTCCTAAACCTTCGGTAATGTCTCCTACGGTGACCTTAGAGAGGATTAAAACTCCTTATGTTAATTCGCCAAGGCAAAGAAAGAGTTCGTATACCATCACGCAGCTTTAGCAATAGATTTATTACATACTAGCTTCTGCCCGCGGCTTCGCTCGCGTATTTTCGGCATAATAAGTAGCCTATTTTATTTTATTGTCTCTCTCACCTCTCTGAGCTCCCTGCGTAAAGTGGAGGGAGCTCAGAGAGGCAACAAAACTGGCGGGACTCTCGTTGTTGCTTGGCGATCTCAGTGTCGAGTATTGTTGTGGTGTCCTGATGATGTCTCGTGGAGAGACGAAACTAGTTGACGACTTACTTTTGATGAGTTTTTTCATTGTGTAGTTGGTGTGGTCTTTTCTTTTATAAATTAAGTTGTGTTCGTGCTTAAAGTTGGAGGGTAATTTACTTGGCAATTTTATATTGCGTAAGTCTGTCGTTTACCTTCTCTGATTGCAAGTGGGAGCAATTTGTGGGAGGGCGGGCGGTACACGCAAATCACATTTTGTTGGATCTTGTCGGAGGAGGTTTGGCACGGAAATGTTACTAAATATTGTTTTATCCTAATATTATACAATGGATTTCCGCAAAGTAACGCCGGAATCTATTATTTACGTTCTAAGTGTATGCCAAATTTCATCTTGATATGTTCAGTAGTTTTGGAGATTTCACATTTCACAAATTTCGTAATTATAATATTAGTAGGATTCAGCTCGTGACAACATTGCTGGAAAATATCAATTAACTTATTATGGTCCTCTTATCGTATTCACTTCCGAGTCTCGGCGGGCCGCGGCCGTGTCGCCGCTCCACCGGGCTTAGGCTTCCATTCCACCAGAGAAGTGCTACGTGGCTTTGTTTCCAGCTGACCAATAGGATCGCTTCTATACCGCGTCATTTTTGTCAGCTATGGCGTGATGATGGAGCGTTCCTATTCGTCGGCTGGAAACTTAGCAACGTATCACATCTCTGGTGGAATGGCAGCTTGAAGGTGATTTTGGAGTGAGGCTGGTGTCAATTCAGATGTCGCCAAAACTAGACTAATTTAACGGCACAAAAATTGGGGCCGTCCCTTTCTTGGCGATCGGAATAAAAAGGATGACATCATTTTTAGTGCTTAACGCATTCGCTGCCCAGCCTCGGCCCACAGAGCGCGCAGCCCCGCTACACGAGACTGGTCCGATCTTCTCTTGAAGTCTTGGGCCATGAAAGTGAAGGGGGCAACAATTTTAGTTCTGTCGGATTAGTATATTTTTGGCGACGACGTCCGAGTTGACACCAATATTGAGCGATGTTGTCGTTGACTGAAAAAAATGCACGCTATTTCAAAACCATTATTTATTGTTTTAGTTTTAATTTAGCATATGTCGATAAGTAATTTAGATATATTTTTAAGGTATTGAGAATAGTAGGAAAGGTAAAAAGTCAATTCGATAAATTAGAATGAAATAATTTATAAAAATAAATCATTTAATTCTAATTTATTCGTATTTGTATAAAAATAGGTGAGTGAATATACGACCTCCGTGGCGCAGCGGGCGAAGGTCCGCCTGCGACGCAGGAGGTTGCGGGTTCAATTCCCGCCTCGGAACAAATTTGTGTACGATCTGCAGAAATTTGTTCCGTTGGTCTGGGTGTTTTCTATGTATAATAAAAAAATATCTATCTATGTAGTGCATTGTATTAAGTATATCAGTTATCTAGTACCCATAACACAAGCTCTGCTTAGCTTGGGGCTAGATAATGCTGTGTGTTATTGTCCAGCAATATTTATTTATTTATTTAATATTGTACCCCTACCATTATAACTTGTGTAATTATTTTTAACTTAAGCTTAATAAAAATATTTAAGTATAGCTGTATTAAGTCACGCATTTTATCGCTATTTGAAAAAACATTACCTCAGTCGTTCAGTAATTTTACTTTCATTTGATTTTAAAGCTCATTATTTTTACTTATGAATAGTTATGAATAACAGAGTACAATTAATATTGCCTTTAAACCACAGAAACGAAAGAATAAGCAATTTAAACAGTGATACATGTATTGTTAGCTATTTCCTTTTGGAAATACTAGAAATTAAGCAAATGTTAATAATATTTATAATTATTGTGTACATACAAATTCTACAATTATTGTGCTGCTGTGCTTAGCTATTTTATTTTAATAGGACCCTATTATTTCCTGAACACGAATAAAACACCAATATTACTTATTATTACATAGTTTTATTTACAATTAAACTTAAAGAACAAATCTTTTGCAAGGTCCTCGGGCAATAAATTGTGCATTTTGCAATATGTATGTCAAAATTATATATTGGCACGATTAAAATTTATTTGCTTGTAGGTGTGGATTTTCGCTCGAAGAAAAACTTAAATAGGTAATCTATTTAGTGACACTCCACAATTTCGTGCGGGAACCATTGCGAGGCCTCTAAACTGTCCCATAGAGAGAGCTCAGGGTCTAAAAACTCTTCGTTCATCTGGTCCACGTCGTAGGATTTCTTGTGATCTGCGAACATGATGAAGACATTATAAAGTTAACGTAGGTACAGAGATCAGTTTTGATCTGTGTGTTGTGTGGACTAAGGGTCAACCTGGGATGGCAAGGAAGCGACAGCTGCGCGACAATATTTAGCTTTTTAGCGATACTGCGCTTTCGTGTATCAATAAAGTTTCAAACTGTTTGACGCCAGATTATGACACTGAAAGTGCTTGCCTGCCACTGTCAGATGCGCGTTGACTGAATGCCAATAATGGTCAGACCACGGCATATTTAAATGTACTCGCCAACAAGCGCCAACTGGCCCTGCTATCGCAGGCCACGCTGAGTAATTTAAGACCTGCTGGTCTTTTTAATAGGATAGTGATGCTAAATATACCGACAAGCGCCAACTCATCCACCTGCGCTACCGCCTGCGCGGGGTCCACTGCCGGCGTCGGCGGCGCACTCTCGCCCTGCCCATAGTAGCCAGAACACGCTGAGTAATTTGAATAGACCAGCAGATAGTGACGCTTAAAGTACTCACCGACAAGCGCCAACTCATCCACCTGCGCCACCGCCTGCGCGGGGTCCACCGCCGGCGTCGTCAGCGCCGCAATCTCGCCCTGCCCTTAATAGCCAGACCACGCTGAGTAATTTTGAATAGACCAGCAGATAGTAATGGTAAAGGTACTCACCGACAAGCGCCAACTCATCCACCTGCGCCTTCTGCGCCGCCGCCTGCGCGGGGTCCACCGCCGGCGTCGGCGGCGCACTCTCGCCCTGCCCATAGTAGCCAGACCACGCTGAGTAATTTTGCCAATAGGCTGACGGATCATAATATTGGTTGTACTCCTACAATTATAACCGCTCGTCAGTAACACCCATCTTGTAATGTTCTCATGCGGCTATAAAGCGGCTCTAAGCGTTCACAAGCTTTGCTATTATAATGCAGCAGGGCCTCGATTATACTAATCCTTGTGTACCTTAGCCAACGAAAGCGTCGTCAAAGCGTAACTCTCCCATAATACATTGCTGTCTTTTATTGTTTAAGTTAGAAGAATATTAGGGTATAAGGTTTTGGTTTGCGTTTAGCATAGCTTTGGGCCATGAAAGTGTTAGGTAATCGAAACAAAACACGTAGATGATCTCCCCCAGCCCCGTGTAGCGGCGGCGCGCCCCTGCTGGTCGCACCGCTGAGGTTGGGCAGTGAATGCGATGTACTAGAAAGTCTAAGACCATCCGACGACCTCCGTGGCGCAGCGGGCGAAGGTCCGCCTGCGACGCAGGAGGTTGCGGGTTCGATTCCCGCCTCGGAACAAATTTGTATACGATCTGCAGAAATTTGTTCCGTTGGTCTGGGTGTTTTCTATGTATAATAAAAAATATCTATCTGTGTAGTGTATTGTATTAAGTATATCAGATATCTAGTACCCATAACACAAGCTCTGCTTAGCTTGGGGCTAGATAATGCTGTGTGAATTGTCCAGCATTATTTATTTATTTATTTATATTTATTAACCCATTTACACAATCCGCCTGCCAATCGTGGTGATTGTGACAAAACCCCCCTTGTTTTGGAGAGTCAAATTCAAGGTGTGAGTGGGTGTATGTGTTCTGCTAAGGATGTACACAAACATTCGTTTAATCGAGGCTCATAAAAAGGTTGCGACAGGTTTTTACGGTACAGCAGTTTTTTTTGTCTGAGCGGTAGGTACTGGTGCGGTGCAGTTATTTTGAAGCGAGCGTTTATGAGCTTAGCTGAGTATTGTTAAGCGCACACGTTTATACACAAAACATCAATATTTTGTAAATTTATGATCTTTTGGCACCATGTTATTGCAAACAATATTTTTTATATTACTATGTATATATTTATTTAGAATTATGATACCTCATGATTAAGAAGCATTACAGTGTAAACAAGTTTTCACATTACCTACATACATGGCATGACATGACCATTTTCTAAGAGGGAAGCATCACAAACTACAAACAAGGTCCAAATTCAAAGCCCCGAATCCGAGCAAAGATTTCAATTATATTTAAAAATATACTATTGGGACTCTAATCCCAAAATAGGCGAGCGGATTCGTGCCATTTTAAAACGCGCGGCTTTTTATTTTCATTGAAATGTATCTAAGTTCGTGTAGAAGTCAATGCTTTAAAAAAAATCCAAAAATTCCCTTTAATTCGCTTTCAGTGTGCCTCGAGCCTTAAATTAGGTACTGAAAGTTTGGTTCCCAAGACATCGAAATCTTTGCTCAGAGTTGCGGTTTATCTAAAGACCTCCATGTAATACGAAAACTTGAAACTATACTCAAGCCATTCTCAAGAAATAATGTTTGTAAACAACTCGCAAGACTAAAATCCAAAATTCTTGTTTAAGGGTCAAGTTTGAAATATAACTGATATCACTAGGCATTTTAGGAAAGATCTTAAATCGACGATTAGTACAAATTCTGTCAAAATTTTAACATTTGATAGTGATTTTTAGGTAAATTATGGAGGCGACGTTTACCCACATTGTATCTTAAGTTAGCCCGAATATAGAAAATTTAATTACTTAAATCTGTCAACCTTTCCCAAGCAACCATACCTGTCCGTTATAACCATTAGAATTTCCGCCCGCGTTCTGCGTAAGTGCACTCTTAGGTTTGGGCACCGCAGTGCAAATCTTCAGCGGCTTGGATCCAAGGCCAGTATAACCATTCATGGCGTACAGAGCGTTACGTTGCTCGTCCTCAGAACCGAATCGCACAAACCCATAGCCTTTTGTGTAGCCCGAACTGTCTAATATGACTGGAATAAGAGAAGCAGTGAGACATTTATTGTATTTATGGAAATAAAGAGGTTTTAAGAAATCAAATAATATCGCAAAAATGGTCGAAAATTTTAATAACAAAAAACCTTAGAGGTTTTGATTTGATTTGATTTGCCTGACTTCGACTAATCCTTTCCACTATCATCGGCCGATCCCATCGATCGTTTAGGATTATCTGTGACAATGGTGTATCATTTAAAAGCATGCATACAATACCATACCATCCATTCTTTTGGAATTTTAATTGACTGTGTAGGTGATATGAATCCGTTCTTAATTAAACAGGTTTTTTTTTTTAATTGAATATGAGGATCATCTTTGACAATGGCATTACATTTAAAAGCATTGGTTGCATGGAATACCATACCATTCCATTCAGTTATTTTGAAATTACAAGGAGGTTTTAATTTAGGGAGTTTTTAGTTATATAGAAGTTTGCTATAATAGAGACACTGGTATGCCTCGTTGGTCTAGCGCTCAGCTTGTTCAACCACTGATAATGAGGTCCTGAGTTCGAATCCCGGGTCGGGTCAAAAGTTGTTATTGGGGTTTTTCTAGTAAGGAAAAATCACAGTAGCAGCCCGGAGTCAGGAAGTTAGTGGTGTTACACCCCCGAGCCTCGGATAGCACGTTAAGCCGTTTGTCCTGCGCCTGACCTCTCCCCGTTCGTGTCAATCTGTCGTTCCATCGGATTATGAGAGTGAGGGAATAGAGAGTGCACCTGTGTTTGCGCCCACACTATAATATGTTCTGCGCATCTGGCTAGTCTCCGATGAGACTGGCCAGGAGGACATTATTATTACGAATAACGATTTTTTAAATTTGGAATTTTATTTTTGGTATTTTTTTTTCTTTTTCGTGTTCTGTTACGCACTCTTGCATTATTTAACATTACAAAATATTTCCCGAATGTTTTTTGCTTGTTTTTTCAGATAAACCGTTTTGCCATTAAAATTATTACAAAATATGATGTAAATCCGTTAAAATTTCTAAACAATAATAATAATTTAAGAATACACGTAAAAGAACACGAATATGAAGAAAAATATTCTTTAATTTTTTTTTAAAAAAGTAAAAATGTACGAAATTCAAAAAATCGTAGAACAAACGTTGACCCTCTCGATGTCCAGAATCACCCCCTTTCGGCTTAGTACACCCTTTCCGTGGCACCCTGTATACATGCGAATGTTTGGATGGATGTTTGTTAACTCTTCACGCCAAAACTACTGAACGGATCGGACTGAAATTTTGCATATAGGTAGTTCTAGGCCTCGAATAAAACATAGGCTAGATTTGCTCCCATAGCCATGGACATAAACAAGTAGTAGATACAGTGTAAACTCTGTATAACGAACTTCTATTTAACGGAAGCAACCTTACCTTTAGCAGTCTTTATAGAAAAATACTTTGATGCAAACACTCTATAAAGAGAATAATCATCCACTTCAGGGCTCAAGTCTCCAACCCATACTGAGAACTCCCTCTCACTTTGTATATTAGCCCGAGCCTCTCTTGATGCAGTATTCAGCCTGAATCTGACTACCGGGAAGGTTCCAGGGATGGGTTTACCATTGAGTTTATGCATTGTGTCTATTGCTTCTTCGTCGGTCTGTAAGAGGTACACATAATCATATATACAGTTTAAATAGGACAGTGAATATATAGATTGCAATACCCACTACGACGAGATCTCTGTGAGAAGTTGGCTCTCCTACTTAACAGCATCTACAAGCAGCGTGCCCCACACCACCCCCGCCCTCGGCGCCTACGACCCGTGCACTGCGTGCGTTAGCCCGTAGTGCGCACAAGGACGTAGTACAGGTGTGACGCGATTTACCCGCTTACATTCATAATGAGGACAGAGAATCGTAAAATCAAAAGGAGGTCTAATATACCCAACAACAACACCAGCCTTTAGTGGTCTACTGCTGGACCGAGGCCTGCCCTGACAAGGATCTTATTGGCTCTTACTAGGATAATGCTATAACACGCGCGCCAGGCATGCGGATTGGGTATTGCAGGACACTATTATAACCAACAGTGGAAAAACTAGCGCTGGAAGTGCACACCACTGTTTATTCAGCAGAAGATTATGATATGATGAAGATAGCAAAAGATAAGTCTTTCTTGCTATCTTTTTACTGCTATTATAAGATGCAATACTGATCTGGTATTATTAAAAAATAATGAAAAACCTGAAAATGAACAAAAGCATATCCAGCTGGTTCTCCCGTGAACTTGTTCCTCATAACTTTCACAGCGAGGGGCTTCTGTCCCAATCTATTAAAGGCTGCCATGATGAAACTCTCCGTCATGTTCGGCTCCAACTATAATAGATAAAATAAGATAATTTATTGGTTCACAACTCACAAGAAATTCAAATACATTGACCATAATATCATAACAAAAATACAAAAACCTTTATTTCTCTAACATAATGTAACATTAAGCCAAACCATTATACAATGTATCACATTTCATATTACAGAGATAATTATCATGCGTGAACTGGAGACAGTCTCATCCAAACTTTTAAACTATTTTATGCTATGCCTGTTGCTTAGAGGCCAGCAATAACTTCATATGTAGTAGGTACAAAAATATTACTGAACACAGAAGTTGAAAAATTAAGATTGTGTTTAATGTGTACACACTATTGCATGGATATCATTTTACTGTTGTATGATGCTTGAGGAAAATTGTTGCCATGAGTGTTGAATACAGGTACTCAAAAGTATGTACTGAGCACGGACCATAACTTATTATATCATCAACCTCAACTACAACAGCCTGTATTGGTTCATTACTGGACGCAGGCCTCCCCCTGATAAGCACCATAATGGCTTTTTTCACATAGGGAGTAGTGCCCATAATCCCCACGCTAGCATGCGGGTTGGGGAACAAATTACAGTTAACTGCGATGTACATTCCTAACGTAGAGCTTAAAAAGGTCCGTGTTATCTGTTTTAGTTATTGGATTTTCTAAATATCTAAACTGTGTCTGGAAATTGTACTTGTTTGTTGTAAAACTTAACGAACTCTATAGAAATCAAAGCATGGTGATAAAGTTGGATGGAATAGGTGGAAGGTTATTACTACTTGCGAACTACATCCTAATTTTACAACGGCAGATTTAGAGAAGGAAGGGAAACTATAAACAGCAGTCCTTTTGAAAAATAATAAAACAATTTAACCAAAATTTAGCGATACGTGTGTGAAAATATTTAATTTTCTACTTACGCTGCCCATCCATAATTGGCACTGCATGGTGCTTTATTTTTATCAGAAACTTTGGATTGTTTTTTCCAAAATGTAATGTACCAACAAGCACCTAAATCCCAAAACAACACAATGAAAATGAAACTAACTGTAGTGTGAATGTGAAAGAATGAATGAACTGTGAATGTGAAAGAATGAATGAATGAATGAATTTGTTATTGGTATTGAACGATTGAAGGCACAGATTAAAATTGAAGGTTATGAGAACGAATACAAATTGAAGGTAACAGTGCTGCCAACAAATAACTTAAATTACGTGTGTTTGTCTAATATTTTCGCAGATAATCTTTAATTTGCAAGCATTAGGCATTTGCCCAGCAGTGAAATGAACAGAGTTGATAAAATAAATATATCTCATGTCCTACACATCAATCAATAAATAATATTTTAGTTAGTTCTAGAACATTGGACAATACATCCTTTTCCTTTTGGGAAGTCATTTTTGCACGCAAGGCTCGCTGATGCACGTCCGCTCACAATAAACGCCTCGCGCGACTGAGCGGCCGGTCTCTCTCAGCGATTACATTTGCCGGTGCACCGGCAATTAGGAAGTTGGGACGGCCGGGAGCGCACGGTCTTCCGGTATCAGCATCCTTTCTTCCTAACATTACACCTTCCATTTTAAGCTTCTTATCTCTTACCGTTGACGGTGAACCGTAAAGTGTAATCGAGCTTATAGGCGGGCGGCGGCATCCTGGGATGACTAGGGTGTCCAGCGAAGAAATAAATTATGAAAATCCATCGAAACTAGGTACCTAATTATCTATTATTTTTAAATGACTTGTATACTTTTATTTTAGGGTTAAACATTCGTGGTTAAAGTAACAACAGTGCTCACAATAACACCCTGTACAGCTACTTTTTTATAGAACATGATCCTAACAAAATATTAGGTCCTTACATATGAAATTGGCGTTTTGTATGGGAGGAACAAAAAGTCGAATATTTTTTAATATAATATATTTAATTAATCAAAGTATGAACCATTATTTTCTATGCACTTTTGCCATCTTATAGGTAGTTCATTGATCCCTTTACTAAAAAAACCAGTCGGACGGGAATCAATAAAATCTTTGAAGGCGATTTGGACTGCCCCATCGGAGTTGAATTTTTTCCCTTGCAAGAAGTTATTAAGTTATTGTTAGAAGGTATTTTAAACCGAATCATTACCTGTGATGAAAAATGGGTTCTTTACGATAATCGGAAGCGCTCAGCGCAATGGTTGGATCCTGGCCAGCCAGCCAAATCCTGCCCCAAGCGAAAATTAACCCCAAAAAAGTTACTTGTAAGCGTTTGGTGGACTAGTGCCGGTATTGTTCATTACAGTTTTCTCAAATCTGGCCAGACTATTACGGCTGATGTCTATTGTCAGCAATTGCAAACCATGATGGAAAAGCTAGCGGCTAAACAACCGAGGCTGGTCAATCGCTCCACGCCACTGCTGCTTCACGACAACGCTAGACCACACACTGCGCAACAGACGGCTACTAAATTAGAAGAGCTTCAATTGGAAAGTCTAAGACATCCTCCGTACTCCCCGGACCTTGCTCCAACAGATTACCATTTTTTTCGAAATTTGGATAACTTCTTGCAAGGGAAAAAATTCAACTCCGATGGGGCAGTCCAAATCGCCTTCAAAGATTTTATTGATTCCCGTCCGACTGGTTTTTTTAGTAAAGGGATCAATGAACTACCTATAAGATGGCAAAAGTGCATAGAAAATAATGGTTCATACTTTGATTAATTAAATATATTATATAAAAAAATATTCGACTTTTTGTTCCTCCCATACAAAACGCCAATTTCATATGTAAGGACCTAATATGAAGTGTTTTAGAAAAAAATGTGAATTACTATGAATTTTCTAAAAAATTAAGTTGTTTAGAAAAAAATGTGAATTACTATGAATTTTCTCTTTTATTTATTAGTTAGTAGATTAGTAATAGATAGCCAAAAAGTTTAATGGATGGCGTTCAGCAATAAGACTTAGGTATGTTATGATCAAGTTTATGAAATTAGCATGGATGGCCATGGACGAACATTAACAAATAGTCGAAAGCTCTTCATAAAAAGGTTTCAGTTTCGAGGAATTGGTGCTCATGGGCTCAACAAGATCTATTTGATAACTGCCAGTGTCCATTCTTTGCTATCTATCGAGCTACTTGGAACTTGCTTGGAACTAAATATCATAGATTATTTAATAGTTCATATTTACAATACCGACGAAGACTTAAACAAAACATCAGTCAAATTCATTATTTCTTTTGCTGGTTCTGACACGAATTCTGTAGGGTTGGAAACACTATTTCTTTGATAAAAGAATGAACAAAAATGAAAAAGAAGTCTTGGGTAGTGATTTCAATAATCAATCACTGAAAATCCTATAAATTCCACTCGATTCGATTTTGCAATAAGATCGACTAAGTTCCCTCGTGACGTCATGACGCATGAGATGACATGACGTATCGATGTGTCATACAATAATTATTTGTGTCAGAGACTAGTTCGTCAGACATTAGTTTCAACAAAGTTTGCAAAATAAAACTAGGAGTTTTGGAGATTTTATAATTGTGATCACCACACATACGTTCACTACATCCGGCGATAGCTGTGAGGTACTCAAGATAACATTATTCTAACAATAAAACAATAACAATTTCTCTCACTCTCACATCTGTTATTGTCATAAGATGGCACGTTTGGATAACATTGAGGCATTAGAAAAACAACTAGCTGAGCTCCAAATGACCATGGATAGTATGGATATGAATATGCCAAATAAAGTGAAAAAGGTACCACCTATCGTACCCCCTAAAAAGAAAGCGCAACCGCAAGTGCCACATAGCTTCTCCATAAACAATTTACGAGAACCTTCATACTCAACAAAGATTTCACCTGTTATTAATACGAATAATACTACATACAGTAATCTACCACGTGCTGCAATTCATCCAACCCATATGGAATACGCAAATATAAGTCACATAAATGCACCTTCATACAGTAACCAAACTAAACAAAATGTGCCAATGTTACCGAAAAGTTATACGGTAACCTATGGTAATGTGGCACCATACGAGAATACTGATGACTTACCACTGCCACTACCACCTCCTCCACCACCATTGCCTGACACAAGTACCTTTGAATATAACCATGACCATGAGGAATATCTACCACCACCTTCACCTGTAAGTTCCAACTACAGTGAGTTGGTGAGGGCCACAGCAAACTTGAATTATAATCAGGATAGATCGACATTTCCTCCTATATATCAAAACGAGTTTCAGGATTATGGAACACCACACTCATCAACTTTCGAGCCACTGTACGAGCCTATCAGTTCTCAATCAAGTAAAACTTATTCACCAAATCCAAACTCGCTTCAAAATTATACCAATAAATCCCCAATCCAAAAGAAATCACCTACACAAAAAGAAGAGGAAGTCGACGCACTGACGAACTTGCTTGTTCAATCAATTTCTGATAGCCAAGATTTAGATATATTTGGGAAATGCATAAAATGCGATGGTAAAGTAGTAGGTGAAAACTCAGGATGCACTGCAATGGGACACATGTATCATATCAGTTGCTTCTGTTGCTATCGATGCAATATGAATTTACAAGGTAAACCATTCTATGCGGTAGAAGGTCAACCATACTGCGAGATTGATTACTACGAGACACTTGAGAAATGTTCTGTTTGCGAAAAACACATCCTGGACAGAATCATTCGCGCCACTGGAAAGCCTTATCATCCTAATTGTTTTACGTGTGTTGAGTGCGGTAAAAGTTTGGATGGCATCCCATTTACCGTAGATGCCATGAATCAGATTCACTGTATTGAAGATTTTCATAAAAAATTCGCTCCGCGATGCTGTGTATGTGAGCTCCCAATAATGCCAGAAGAAGGTGAGGAAGAAACTGTTCGTGTGGTTGCCTTAGATCGCAGTTTCCATGTGCGATGTTACCGATGTGAAGATTGTGGGCTTTTGCTTACTTCAGAAGCAGAGGGTCGCGGTTGCTACCCACTAGATGGTCATATACTTTGCCAAGAATGCAATGCCCATCGCATACGTATCATAACTAATGTCATGACGACAGACCTTTAACTAAAATATTTAAAAGTTATTGTTTCAGATTTGTTATGTGATGATGTGAGTTATGCCAATAAACTAAGCTTATTTTTATCGTGATAACATTGGCGACGTTGGATACGTCTGAATTCACGTAACAGGTTCTTATAAATCTATAGGTATTCATTCTGTAAAAGTTTAAAGGACAGGGAACAGTAAAGGATTGAGTAAAAAGAAAAACCTGTAAATAAGATTTGCTTAATTCGTCAATTTAAGACAAAAACTAACAATGGAAATGAGGTGCCTTATTATAAATAACTATAGATTAGACTAATAAAGAGCAGCTCTTTATCTAAATTATACAAAATGTGATAAAATATTTTTGGATACTACCTATTTATTGAAATTAGCATTAAGAATGCAACTAAATTTAATTTAAAGAGTGCCACATACATAACATAATTATTATTGTTTGATAAGTAACAATGCTTTGAAAAATAAATTGCCTACGTTTAACAAATTGTGTTTTTTGTGATCATTTGAATAAAAACAGCACTGTAGGTAAGCTTTTATAACGAAGCAGTTTATTAGGAAACATAATTATTAGACATTTTACCTAATTCTAAATACTGGCTAAAATTTACTTACAGGCACAGACATCACAGAGTCAAAAAGTTTACCTAGTTTTTATTGACAATCAACCTAACACAATAGGTGCTTAGCTCATACTCCTCAGCTTATACCTACCTACGAAGTATTTTATTGAAGTTAGAGATTGCTTACTGTTATAAATTTTTTGAAACTGACTAAAACATGGTTGGAGATCAATAATTTAGATAATATTGACTTTATACTTTTCTATCAAAACATCACAGTTGTTTTAATTATATTTAATAAACTTAACGCTACCTAATTATTAAACAAAATCCTTTTCTCGTTTTTGATACATCAAGTTTCATTCGCCTTTGTCCGTCATGATTTATGTTTAAGCTTGGTGTTAAACTTAGGTGGGCTTAACACTTGTTTTAGGAACAGAGATCTTTTCTCTTTCACATCTTTAGAGATCGGGTTGGTGAACGGTGATACGCCTTCGAATGTATGTTGCTGTTGAAGGACGTTTATTTCTTTTTCAGGGTGTATGGAGTTCACTTCAGTCGAAAGCTTATTTTTAACGTTTATAATATTTAAGTCAGTTGAATTTAAATTGAGTATACTCTCAGCAGACTGAAATAGTACTTCTTCATCGGAATTAAGTCTGGGTTCAAAACGTTCTCTAAGAATTGAAAACTTCCTCCTTGGTCGATTTCTTGTGCCTTTTCTGGTATTAGAAACTTTTGCCGTTGCTGTATTTGAATGTGTAGGAATATCTTTTCTCAAACAAACATCAAGAGTTGGATTACCATCGATATCACTTTCACTTGATACCAATTGCCATAACAGATTCATATCATTATTCGGATCTACATTGTCTTGTAACTTGCGATCGGATTTGCTGTTATTTCTTTTTACTTGTGACTTACTGGTGCTACAGTTACTGCTGATTGACTTATGACGTCGCTTTGTGTTTTTGCAGATATTACGGGTATTATTTTCATCATTTACTTTATTTAATGTTGGTCGGAAATCGGGAATATTTAAGTTCATTTGTTTTTTATTAACCTTTGAGTCATTAATATCGATATCGAAGTTTTCTTTTTCATGCAAAGAATGCATTATATTACTTGAATCAAATTTCGAAGGCTCTTTCCACAGTGCGTGTCTCAAATTATCATCAATTTTATCGTAAGTGTGAAATTGCGGCGAATCCCAGCAATGATCTCTACGATGATGATACAAAACTCTTGGAGAATTATTTATTGTTGACTTCCGAATTTCATCGATTGTAGCAACGAGTGAACTTTCAGAGTTAAGCCTCTTTTTTATTGATGGATCCACATCTCCTAGATCATCCAATTCTTCCATGATGGGTTCTAAATGATTTGGATCTTTACCTAAATCCGTTACACATGGTTTTGCTAAAAATGTATCTTCCTGGCAAATAACAGTGTTAACGTATTGATCTTGTTCAGATCGATCAAATTTCACAAACACATTTGAATATGTATGTGATTTTTTTGGAAATGATGGAGCAGTCAATATGGCATTTTTCAAATCCTGAGATATGCAGCTACTAACTTCTGAGCTTCCCGAAGTAAGCGTATCTCGACGCCTGTCTCTTACGACACTTCCATCATGTACCCAGTTTTCAATATCAGTGTATCCTTTCCAAGACCTTAAGCCCCAAGCTTCCCTCGCAATGTTTACTGCGCACATATTTTCATAGTCATGAACTGATAAAATTTCTGTTGGAGTATCTGTATCACGTTGTTTTGATAGGAACGACTTATTTTTACTCTTATCCTTTTTGGTATACATTTCTTTCAGAATATCTAAAGCTATTCTCTGTATGTTTTCAATATCAGCGTCTTGATTCCCTACTTTTATATTCTTAAGAGCACTTAGACATAATTTTTGTACAATATTTTCATTGAATGTATTTATGTCAGAACTGTTAATGTCACTCAAACTTAAATCTAAGTCCATGTCAATTGAGTCAGATGAAGTTTTTTTATTAGATCCTTCAGTTTCTTGGCTTATTACCGAACTTCGATCATTAATTCTTAAAAGTTTCATGAAATCTTCATTAATAATGTTACGCACATCAAGATTCAAGTTATTGAGCTCATCTCGTAACTCATCCGGTGAACAAATACCCCGTCTTCGATGTAAATTTAAATTACTAGACGTAATTTCATCAATAGAACTCTCGATATTATCTAAGCAAGATAATTTCAAGGTTAACTCTGTTGGTGCACATATTTTCTTTTTGAATATTTTTGACTTCCCTGAAGTATTAGACTTAAAATCTTCAATTGACTGTGGTGTATTTTCAACAGTGTACACTTCAATACTGGATGAATCCACACTAGCATTACCGACTGGAGCAGAAGTAAACATAGGCGTTCCAGATCTGGCAATCCAATGATCTAATAAAAGTTTTTTGTCAGTTGTTTCTCCATCCATCTTCTTAGGTTCTTCCAATGTGTTGCTAAAACAGTAAAAATTTAAATCATTAGATGATAGATATGGTTTTGATTTTGGAAAACGACAGAGTGAATGTGACGTTAATTTACTTCTGATTATTCTTAGCAGTCTGCGGTCTTTGTGAGTTCTTAAATGATCGGACTTGTTTAAGAGTCGTTTTATTTGGCTGCCTTATAGATTTGTTATTCAATTCGATATCTTCTTGAGACATCTTCCAAGAAATTGGACCCGCAGAATGAAAAAATCGGTAGTACAATATCATAGCTCCCATGCCTGTAATTGAAAAGAAAGATAATTTACTGATTTTTAAAATTTAATTTCAAGAAACATAATTAAATCATTGTTTGAACGCGTAGGTACCTACACAAATTACATCGAAATAATACAATTAATATCTTACCGATAACTGTTCCCAAAAGTATGCAAATGGTCAAAGCAATGGACCAGGGCTTTCTTTGTAGTTCTGAATCGGTTAGCAAAACGTACAAAAAGAGGCTCCCAAAGTTTTCTGTGACTGTTAAAGTATAAAACAAGAGTAAGCGATATCGAGTGTGACCTTCCTTCAAATTGATGTAAAAGAAACAATAAACAAATCCCATAACAACATTGTACATAGCCTCCTCAAATTTGTTGGGGCAAAATGCAGTGTTTTGTAATATAATCCACACCGTCATTGCAGACCAATGCAATCCTGAAATAAATAAACATTAAGTTTGTTAAAGAAGACATTGTACCGTTTTAAGGCGACCTCCGTGGCGCAGTGGGCGAAGGTCCACCTGCGACGCAGGAGGTTGCGGGTTCGATTCCCGCCCCGGAACAAATTTGTGTACGATCTGCAGAAATTTGTTCCGTTATTCTGGGTGTTTTCTATGTATATTAAAAAATATCTATATATGTAGTGTATTGTATTAAGTATATCAATTAACTAGTACCCATAACACAAGATCTGCTTAGCTTGGGACTAGATAATGCTGTGTGAATTGTCCAGCATTATTTTTTTTTAAGAAGTTTAACATTGTCTTTTACGTACCCAGAGGAAGTAAGGTCCAAATGTCAAACACTATAGTGAATAACAATAGACCTTGTATTCTACTCATCAACATACAGAAGTGCCATAACAGTTTCAAGAGCAGAGAGTTCCAATTGAAATTTTCGTTTGAAAAAACTGTTATGTTGTAAATATAAGTTGAGCATCCCCAAACCACTGAGGCTATAGATGCACTTAGAGCGAATACTGAAAAAAAGGGTACAAAAGTAAAATTAGAGTACCAAGCAGAAGTGAAGTAATAAACATGTTACACGTAGTAGGTAGGAAATTAGAAATTGTTTTTAATACCTTTTGTATGATAATTTTCTTCTAGAGTAATGACTGCATAAAACTGCAGTATTATTTGAGGAACAGTTCCCGTAAATATGTACAAAAAATGCAACAAGCACACATCGTTCCTCTGTGACATAATTTTTTGTGTTTCCAAAGGTTCCAAGTTCTTGCAAACAAATACCTTATGTAAAAAGTGTATGTATCTAAAAAAGGGGAAAAAAGTCAATAATAAGTAGTAGGTATACATTTAGGACGTAACACGTAAATCAAATTTATTTACTAAACATGACATCACACACCGCAAGTTAGTAACTACCTAGTAGGTATATAATACAGTTCTAAAATCTATGTGTTTCTATAATATAATAGGAATCAGGAAAGACTATCTTTTGTCGCGTGCTCAGTATAAGGTAAGTAGGTACTTACTTATACTGTAATAGAAATCATAGAATTATAGAAATCAAGAAAGACAAATTTGTCGCATGCTCGGTATGAGGTAAGTAGGTAGGTACTTATACCTTACCTTTCCAGTAGGCCCACAAGACATCCATGGCTTATCCAGTATCTTATACTTGATTTTTGGTCCGTTACATGCCACCGTAAAGAAAAAACGTTGACTAATACATTCGGCGTGAGTATGAAGATACAGCTTGCTAATGCCCAGTGTAGCTGTCCATTTTTACAATATTCAGCAAAAACAATCATATCTGTAATAAAATATTAATTTTAGGTAGGTATTATACTTAGTTTTTATTAAAAATTAAATATTGATTACCAATACTAGAATACTAGGCACTTTTAATGTTTTTTACATACCTGTAGTTACATCAGCCAAAATCGAAATAAGTGAAATGAATACACACAGAACATTGAAAACACAAAAGTTTTCATTTTGATTGTTTGATATTTTGATCTTTAAATCATGATTTCCCAGCCGACAAGATTCCGCCATTCTTATAATATTTTTTTACCTATCCAGGTATGTAAATTAAATTCAACTTCTACTTAACATTGCATTTTAGACATTAGATTAATAGATCTGTTTTATTTCAGTTAAAAACATTCTAAGAAAGTTTGTGACCAGTCAGTGTATGTTACAAGTTTATAATAAACAATACAAAAGCTTGGTTGAAGTTCGAATAAACAGGCGGCGTGGGCGCAGCAGCGCAGGCAGTGTCATAGAATACAATAAAGTTTATACACTTCGACCCGTCAAACAGGTTCAGGTTCATTCATTTTTTACTGTAGGCCGGTTTTTTGCAGTTTTCTGGCATCGGAGGCAATCGATAAATGATCGAGACTGAATCGATTATTGTGCATATTATCGAAGTTGTACAATCGACTAAAATTATTGGATCATCGGTACAAATTTATAAAATGTTCCATCCTTATTACAAGCAACCAGCCAATAGCAGCACTGCAAGCCATTAATGACTTGACTCAAGAGTGGTCATTACTGCATGAACCACAGATTAAATATAACCTAAATCCCCTATATCCCTGATGGATGACGCCGTAGAAAGAGTATGCTAAATCTGTGGATGACGCAATGGAAATGAACGACCTTTTTGAACAATGAACGATTCATTCGATTTATTCCAGCCAGGGTTGCCAACCGTATGATTTAAATCGTATTTAAACTACCTTTTTGCGATACGATACAGATTTACGGTTATGTTTTCGAAATCTTACGCAAAATATACGATCTTTTATATTTTATAATCTTCTTAACGAAATAAATTATTATCAAGTTGATTTTGTGGATAAAAAAACATACAACTAACTTGAACGCACCGTAAACTTCTCCAATGGAGCAGGTGCTTCTAAACGGGCTATACTTTTCTGCAATTAGTGGCTGCACTATTGGCAACTAATTGCCCGGCCATTATAAAAATATTGCTCGAACACTGATGTCCGAGCAATCAATGGCCGGGCCATGTGTTGCGTTCAAAAACAAACAACAAGGCACAGAAAATGAAGCAATTAGTCAAAGCATCACTCATAATCATAACAAACTTCATGTCGTCGGTAGAAAAAGATGCACTATGCCATTACAATAGGGAGCGACTGAAACAACAATAGAACTGGCTGGGCAATATTGCAGTTAAATCGATTGGTCAGCGATCGCCCGGCCATACCGGCTATACAAGCCACACCGAAAATGTTTGGCAATTATTGCCGGGCCATTACTGGAATCTTGCCTAATCTGGCTGGTATTGCGAGCAATGTTGCCGGCCATTGTATTGCAGCCACATATTGCAGAAAAGTGTAGCCCGTCTAGAAGCACCTTAATGAAAAACAAAATCGAAATAAATGAATGACGGAGACAGTGAATGGGTTGCGACATTGTTGGCTGCGCAACTTTTTAAGATCGTGGAACTGGTGTAAACTTTAAGCCATATTACGAAATTTTGTGCAAATTAAATTTAATATTATAAGTACAATTTAATAAATACTTGACTGCCGCGCCTAGGTCATTGACTCTGACAGTGAGATAATATCAATTAGTCTTATCAGTAACTATGACAAATATTGATTCTAATTCATATAATACACATTGCGTATTTCAATCATACCTTTGCTATAATGTTTTATTTATTTAGATGTGTTATTTTTCTAGAACTCCAAGCAAAATACGATATTTTCTAGTCTGTGGTACGATCCCCACAAAAATAAGGTTGGCAACCCTTAATCATTCATTTGTTTCATCAATCTTAGCAATCCAACCAATCCAATCAATCCAAACAAACATGCAAAACAATAAAGATTAAATAAACAAACAGTTGATTTTGTGTGTTTGCCATGAATTAAAGTAGTTAGTATTTTTATAGTTGTTTTCATGTGTAATAAACATGTTGCACGATGCTCTATTGATATTATGGGATTGCTCTCAAGCGACCGCTAAAGAAGACGAAGTAAGTGGAAAACAAATCTTCAGCAATGACCGGCCACCAGTATTTCGATTGTTATTTGCAACAAAATTAACATATTGTTTCAGGAAACTGTCGTCATTACGTATGCCAATGAAGGGGATAAAGAGATTTTGGGCAGAATTTACGATATAGCCAAAAGTCACCACAGAATCAACTACTATGTAGAATCCACTGGTTTTAGAGCCAGAAACGTGCATTCAGCTGGTAATTTTCATAATTTATTTCTTCTAAATAATATCTTGGTGTCATAATGTCCAGGAAACATAATGTCACTTCAAAAATCTTAAAACTTTTCACAATGAAATGAATATACCTACCAAAAAATATTTTAGGTAAAATGTTCTTTTACAGGAAAAACCCACAAAATGTGCGGCCTCTACACTCAAGCTTTCAGTGAAGGCATATCTGAAGTTCTCCAAGAATATAAAAAGACCCTAGTTGAAGTTGAAGGTCTAGTTATAGGCAATCCAAACTACACACTCTCATTTGTGTACAGTTATGTCGAGAAATATCATGGGATATTCAATACATTAAATCGGGCTATATCAACAGTTAAAGAGAGAAGGCTGACTGGATGCCAGCTTTTGAGCCTTGTTCATCGTTACATACTGAATGGAAATGAACAGGTGCATAAAGCTATTGTTCAGTAAGTTTTGACTTATATTATGATAACAGAGTCTTATGCAGGAATACTCAAAAGCAACTCAGATTAAGTGACCGTTTTAATTGAAAATTTGTTAAAATTTTTGACAGATTTTTAATGAAACTGAAAACTGTCAAAAAATTGTGACTTGAGATGTACCCATAAGTAAGTTGTATTTGAAAATTTGTACCATTTTCTTGCTGACTGTACATTTTTTCCTATATCTGTGAATGCAGTTCAGAATATCTCAAAAAGTTAGGGATGGTCTCCTAGGAATGTTTCTTATTACCTATTAATAATAAATAAATAAATAACGCTAGACAATTTCACAGCATTATCTAGTCCCAAGCTATGCAGAGCTTGTGTTATGGGTACTAGATAACTGATATACTTAATACAATACTAATACTATATAATATAATACTACATAGATAGATATTTTTTATTATACATAGAAAACATCCAGAACACCCTGGACAAATGTCTGCAGATCGTACAAAGATTTGTCCCGAGGCAGGAATCGAACACGCAACCTCCTGTATAGCAGACAGACCTTTGACCGCTGCGCCACAGAGGTCATCATTATATTCGATAGATAAGATCCATTCAGCTGTTTAGGCGTGAAAGCGACAGAGGTACTTTCGAATTTATAATATCAGTATTAGATAAATCTAAGCTTAACCACATCTTTTTTAGTTTATAAACTTTTTTAGTTTAACATTATTATGAATGTAAGCAGGGTATTTACTACATTTTATTCACAGGATATTTGCATACATCAACAAAGTGTTCATAAACCAGCTATGCACCTGGCTGCTGTATGGTGAACTGAGGGATCCTTACCAGGAATTCTTCATATTCAGAAATATGAAGGAGATATCATCATCAGAAACTTTATTGTCTTCTCCGTCAACCACCACTTGTGACAAATCTTTGGTTTCTACTGTGAGTTCAATTAATATATTATTTTTAAAAAACGATAACTTTACCAATATGCTTATTTATACAATAATAATGTATTAACTAGTTTCTGCCCGCGGCTTCGCACGCAATTTTTTCTAGAAAATGTGTAAAGTTTATTTCTTTTATATGTATGGTATACCATGGGAACTGTATTAAGGGATAAAAAGTAACCTATGTTTTGTTCCAGGCCAAGAACTAACTACCTGTATACAAAATTTCAGCCCGATCCATTAAATAGTTTCGGCGTGAAGGATTCGCACGCGTTGTTTCAATGGGAACGTTTAAAAAATATTTGTATCCCATGGGAACTGATTTATAAAATAAAACGTAGCCTATGTATTACTCCAGCCTATGCAAAATTTCAACCCGATTTGTTCAAAAGTTTTGGCGTGAAAAAGTTTCAAAAATCCCAACTTCGCATTTTTAATATTAGTGTGATAAGAGCTATTTATTGCCCATGGCTTTACTCACTTTGTACCTGTATAAAATTAGGCCTTTAAGAGTTACTGTAGCTATCTATTCATACAATAATTTTCAAAATCGGACAAGTGCGTCTGAGAGATCGTCCCCTTTCCGAGATTACCATAGCATGCAGTTAGGAAGCTGGCAGCTTTGCCACTTTAAACATGGTTGTGATGTTGTCATTCAGTTTTTTGGAATCTTATCTCATCATCTCACGCGGCGATCAAGGGCGCGTTCCCATTATGTCGTGACTACAGTTGTGTAGTAATTATATTTTTTTCGGTAATATATTAACCTAAATTATCGATTTAAAACTAAAAAAAATATATGTTTATCCTATTATATGAAGGCACAATTAATGTCGTCCACGACACTTTTGTCGTGGACGACATTAATTTTGGCGATAGATTGTCAAGACAATGTCAACAGTAGGAACAGCTAGAGACGATAGTCGTCAACGATAAATTATCGTTACGACATAATGGGCACGCGCCCTAAGCCTATCATGGCTGCAATGACACGTAGAGCAAACAGAGAAATAAAAACCCTATTCCATGTACTTTAAGATCTCTTATATTCCAGCTCCAAGATACATCAATAGACTGCGGCTTCAATCTCAACCCATACATGATTCCTTACTTCGTGCCACTTTCTCTGGCCCAAGAGATACTCTTCATTGGCAAAACGGTCATTCTGTTCGGCTTCGACCCTAAGAAGGTAAGAATACAAGAACAAAATTAAAAATTTTGAAACCCCCCCTGACAAATTTTCATAAAACATAGCTAAGAACAATCAGTTCTTCCATTTGGGAGGTGATACCACAGCCAGATACACAGACAGACACGGTAAAGTTATAACACCCTTCTCATTTTGCGTCGGGGGTTAAAAAAGACGTTCAATAGTAGATTGTGTCACAAGGGACCAAAATAATGTATTTAGAACAAGAGCGATTTTTTGAATCCAGAGCGGAGTGAAGGTTTCTAAAGTAGTAAGCGTAGCGAGGGATGAAATTTGCCAGGGAGGTAAATGGTATCCTAGGGAAGGACATAGGCTTCTTAAAAAGCGTGCGAAGCCGCTGGCAGCAGCTAGTTAGTATATAAAAGCAGTATAGTATATAATAATATATAGTCTTCGGATGCAGCGACTAGTGTAATTATGGTCAAAGTTCACTTAGGTAAGTTTGTTTAACCTTCAAATAATCACAAGTCATTTATTTCATTTCCTTCCAGGTGAAAAGGAATAGCAGTTTTACGGTGAACAGGACAATAGTACCACTACGCAAATGTGGCTTAGATTCTAGAAGGTACAAACTCTTGACTCGTCATAATAAAATCACTAATTCGAATAAAAATTAATTTCAGAGTGAACGCCAAAAGTTAATTTATTTCAGTGCTTTTCCGTTTTATTGTGCAATGTTGTCTTAAGGCGGTTAATACACTGCCACGCACCACGCTGCATGTTGCGTGTCGATGCACCTACGCGCGTACTTGCGGGAGTGCAGATCTGCATCATCGTGCGGGTTTTTAACGCACTCACGCGCGTAGTTACGTTTTGTGGATTCACAGCGGCTCTGACTCATTTCATTCTCTTTCATTCAGCCCTTCCGAAATCACGCACGGCACTACGGAACTCTGTGTGCCATACCTTGCGTCTCGCCCGGGTGCATTTTTCTCCGCGCTTGAGCGCGTGATCTGCATGAACGCGCGTGGATGCATTTTCTGTGTGTTGGACTGTGTGTGTTTTCTATACAACCGGAGATACTTACAAGCAACGTTAGAACACGCATTCACGCAAGATGCAGCGTGGTGCGTGGCAGTGTGTTGATCGCTTAACGTTTAGTGGAGGCCTATGTTATGGCCTATGATGTATAGGCTGATGACGTACCCACCTACGTGTTGCTACTTATGAAACTAAGTTGCCAGTGTAGGCAGCACAGTTCTGTAATGTGAAAATAATGATGGGCAATCCACACAGCATCATCTAAGTAACGGCTAAACAAAGCTTGCAGTGAAATTGAGTTCAAAACCCATTTGTGTTAAAAAATTTCAGATTTACGATTTGGGAAGAAAAAGAAGCAGTTTTCCACGAGAAGCTACAACAACTGAAGAGTTCAGAGATGATTGAAGTCTGCAGTGTAAGGACTGTTGTCAGGGAGATAAAGGAGTGCGTCACTAAGGTAAACTAAAAAACTAAATAAAAACGAACTCGGAATTTAGGTGGTTTGATTCACGTTGCCCGAAAAATTTTTTTTTTTGCGGTTCTTAATTTTAAATTCGTTATACAAGAAAAAAAAAACAAGCTGAAAAGTAATTAAGTAAAAGGATCTCAAATCGACAAGTATAAAAACCTTAAATTGTGTTTTAAAATCAACAACAAGAAAGTTGATTTTAGGTTAAGTAGGTACTGTGGGGATTATGGACTTTACATAACCCCCCATGAGATAAAACTCAATATGGCGCTTATCAGGGGGAGGCCTGTGTCCAGCTGTGGAACAATATAGGCTGTTGAGGTTGAGGCGGGAAGTACTGTAGGTTCGTTTATCTTTTTCGCAGATAATAAGACAATCTAGCATAATAATATATCATCTAAACAATATTCAATCAGTGCGTCCTACCCGTTATGAGTTATGTTATGACCTACGGATCTGGGACACTCACGGTAGGGCTGGTCCACCATGGATCTATGGAAAGTGCTATGATCGGACTTTCTCTGAAGGATGGGATTCCTAACAAATACTTCCAACAGAGAACCAAAGTTACAGCTCAGCTCAAAGAATTAGCAAGCTGAAATGGCAGTGGGCCGGCAATATCTCGCAAAGAACCGACAACCGCTGGGGTAAACGTTTGCATGAGTAGAGACCGCGACTCGGCAAACGTAGTGTAGGACGCCCTCCGACCAGGTGGGATGACGATCTGCGAAATACTATAGGCAGATGCTGTATGCGGCAAGCTGAAGATAGGGCACTATGGTGCTCATTAAGGGATGCCAGCTGTGGAAAAATATAGGCTTATGATGATGAATATTATCATATACACAATATTTAATTGTTTTCAGCATTTATGGACAGTAGCAGTAGAAGAGGCCGAGCTATTTCACGAGTTGAAGCTTATGAAGGACTTCTATCTAATCGGAAGAGGAGAATTATTTCTGGAGTTGCTTCGTCTCACGGCGTATATGCTTGATAAACCCACTACTAGGACTTCCACTAGAGGTATTACAATCATTAATCATTTATTCTCAGGAATGTAGGTACTTAAAGCTCTTAATAATAATGGTAACTCCAATACATTCTGCCTCGTCGAGGCGAGCAAAATTAAAATGTTAGGCTTTATTAAAGTAACATGTGAAAGATTAATACTATTCGATTATCTAAAGCTAGCATTATACAATTCAAAATGTTTGTAAAAAAATTGTTAGTTTAAGTTCTTTACGAGTACGTCTAAAAAAAATTTTGTAGTCAAAATTTTCCTTGATGTCATAAAAACATCGCTCCATTAACCACACTTTTAATTTAACTTTGAATATATTAAATGGCATAGCTTTAAGTTCAATTATTACAATAAATCGTCACTAATATAACAAATGCGAAAGTATGGATGTTCAGATGTTTGGATGGATGGATGTTTGTTACCTCTTCAGGCCAAAACTGAACTGAACGGACCGGGCTGCAAACAACGCTTACGAAGCCTTTCAATAGCACAATTATATCTTTATTAGAGATGGGCGTTGTCCTTGAATTTCCACAACGATGCGCATCGTTTTTGTCAGAATGGCATCCGTTGTGAACAACGATGCTGCCGCCAACGATGTCGGCCGGGTTGCTAACACAACACTGACACTAGGGTGTCGATGTTGCCGCCAACGATGTCGGCCGGGTTGCTAACACAATACTGACACTAGGGTGTCGATGTTGCCGCCAACGATGTCGGCCGCGTTGCGGTGCGCACATCATCGTAATTTGCGTAGGTAATGAAAAAATCCAAACAAACGACAAGAATAACGAGCATATGAAACTTACTGGAAGTGACATGAGCGTTTTATACGGGTAGGTCCTAAAATACGGAATTTGAACGAATAAAAATAATTCAATATCTAACTTGGTTCCTAGTAGTAGGGTAAATATAAAAACCATAATACTTATATTAATAATAATAATAATAATGCTGGACAATTCACACATCATTATCTAGCCCCAAGCTAAGCAGAGCTTGTGTTATGGGTACTAGATAACTGATTATACTTAATAAGTACAATACACTACATAGATAGGTATTTTTTATTATACATAGAAAACACCCAGACCAACGGAACAAATTTCTGCAGATCATACACAAATTTGTTCCGAGGCGGAAATCGAACCCGCAACCTCCTGCGTCGCAGGCGGACCTTCGCCCGCTGCGCCACGGAGATCGTCTATATATTAAAACGAGACATTTGATAAAATAATTAAATATCGTATTTTTTTAATAATAAATAACATTGGTACATGGTTCATGCCATATCTAGTTAGTTATAATACAACGTTCAGTTCTATGTTCTAGCATCCTCTCCTCTCGCTCACACACACGCAGGCATGCGGGCGGTGAGGTATGGATGGATGTTCGTTGCTTAGGTTTGGCAATCGGCATTACTCGGCTGACGTCGTTGTTCGCCATCCGATGCCGCGCCACTAACCTCCCCGCTCTTCCGATGTCGGTGTGACGTTCGTTTCTTGTCGGTGGCGATCGGCATTACTCGGTTCGGCATCTCGTTGTCGCAGGCATCCGTTGTCCACCTATTCGCCATCCGATGGGAACATCGTACACTGACATCGTTGGTAAACAACGATGTTAGTAAAAACGACCACCTCTAATCTTTATTATCTTGGAATCTTCTTCATATAGTGTCTCTCCATTACTGAAGGTCGGCGGTCGTCCTCTTGAATTTATCCTTATCCAGAAATAGTCTAAATAAATAAGTCTTCAGAAGACCTATTTATTTAGACTATTCCTGTCTATCCCCTATTCCTATACATAAGGCAGTGGACTGGCATTAAGAAGGCAGATTCTGCCTTCTTAATAAATAAATAAATAAATAAATAATGCTGGACAATTCACACAGCATTATCTAGCCCCAAGCTAAGCAGAGCTTGTGTTATGGGTACTAGCCTATAGCCTTCGATACGGTATCTATCCCACTACTACTGGACAAACTGGAATTCCTGGGAATTCGTGGTTGTGAACTACAATTATTTAAAAACTACCTGACAAACCGAAAACAGAGAGTGAACATATTTAACCATCAAAGCAATGAGCTTAACCTGACACAATTTGGAATACCGCAAGGTAGTATACTCGGACCAACGCTCTTTTTGATCTACGTAAATCAAATTTGTAAGCTAGAGCTAACAAACGGCAAACTATTAGCGTTTGCTGACGATACTGCTCTTTTGTTCCGAGGTCGCAACTGGGACATTGTCTTTAAATATGCGCAGATAGGATTCAATCAGGTGTCCATTCTTTTAAATCACAACCTACTTACACTAAATACGGACAAAACCAAATACATGTCATTTACACTCCGCAAAAATAAATTACCGGAAACACGCTTATTTATCAAAGCCCACACAATGGCCTGTCAATCTGCTCATCCAACAACCTGCCTTTGTCCTGCACTTGATACTTGTGAGACGATTAAGTACCTAGGGATAGTCATCGATAACAAGTTAAATTATGCTAGTCATATTAAACAACTAACATCTAGAGTTCGCAAACTCATTGCCGTTTTCCGTAAGGTTCGACACGCCGCAAATGTATCACAACTAACATTACTGTACCAAACCCTCTGTCACTCCCTTCTTACCTACTGTGTAACGTCGTGGGGTGGGGCCGCAAAGTCTCACCTACTACCACTAGAGAGAGCACAAAGGGCTGTCTTAAAAGTTGCCTTTTCTCTCCCATACAGATACTCGACGTCTCAACTATATAGTGAGAGCAAAATCCTCACCTGCAGACAAATCTTTACGCAACATTTAATTTTAAAACAACATCTTTTACCAAAACTTCAAAACGAGAGCAAGCGTAGAGATAAAGCTTTCCAAACTCTTAGCTCTAGAACTAGTTTTGCACAAAAACATAGCTCTTTTCTAGCTCCTTACATCTACAACAAAATAAATAAAACCGTCTCTATAAGAGACCTGTCGTACAACGATTGTAAATCAAAGCTCAACGATTACCTTAAATCTCTAACCTATGATCAGACTGAGGAGTTATTTCGTAGAATATCCTGAAAATCCACATAATCCCTATCACATAATATCTACCTAGTAACTTAAGTGACTTAGCATACCTTTCTTCCATTTTTTAGGGTAAATAGTAGTCTTTTTATGTATATACTAAATTAGATATATTTTCTAATGTCATTGATCTCTATATTGAACTTGTATATGTATTTTGTGTTCTCTTCATTTCAATATACACCATTGTGAGAAAAATAAGCCCGATGTTAGCCAGAGCAGGAGCCCTCGCTTCTTAATACAAGTTTCGACTTAGCAAGAGCGAGGAACTCACTAGCGAGGCCTTAAAATGGGTCTTTTTCACACATCAGTTACCAACTATCTTAAGACTATATCTATAAGTTCATTTATTTAGAAATATTGATGTGTAACTTAAGACGAAATAAACATTTTTATCTTATCTTTTTTTTTATCTTACTAGATAACTGATATACTTAATACAATACACTACATTGATAGATATTTTTTATTATAGATAGAAAACACCCAGATCAACGGAACAAATTTCTGCAGATCATATACAAATTTGTTCCGAGGTGGGAATCGAACCCGCAACCTCCAGCGTCGCAGGCGGACCTTCGCCCGCTGCGCCACGGAGGTCGTCGGAGGTAATGCCAGTCCACTGCCGTTGCGCAGCCAGGAAGTCTTCCTCCGACCAACTGCTCTTTTACCCTGTACTTCCCCATCATGATCACTTGCAGCAGTTGGTATCGATCATGCCGTAAGACATGTACGAGATCTTGGAATAACTGCTACTTTTTATCCAGGAAACAATGCGTGCAAAGCAGTAAAAATACTTATTAATTTCAGATATGAATCACGCATTCCAGTTAGCAGCCAGGGCGATATTCCTAAGCAACAACTCTGATGTGGATAAGTTCAGTTTTGAATTGCCGTACGTGAAGCCAAACGTGTCTGCGAACAGTACAAACTCTTCTCAAGACGACGATGACAGTTCAGGTATTATTTATCAGAATTAGTATGAACTCTGGGAGGACTTTGTCCAGCAGTGGACTAGTATAGGAGCTGATGAGTATTTAATCGCAGAGTCGCTGAACCAGATGCTTTAGCCTCGTTAGTTGCGATGCATCGGTTTTGATTGGAGACTGTGACTCGGCCAACGTAGTGTAAAACGCCGTGGAATCATAGCTTCTAGCTCTTAGTAAATAAATAATGCTGGACAATTCACACAACATCATCTAGCCGAGTTAAAAGCTAAGCCGAGTTGTTGTTATGGGTACTAGTAGTTTCTGTGTGTAGCGAGGCCAACAAAAAACAGACCAACAAAATTAATAAAAAAATAACAGTTCTGGCTTCAGGTTCGATTATAGAGCCATCTAAAAAAAAAAAAAATATTTAGATACATAATATTTAAGGGAATACCAAAATTACAAATTGATAAATACCAGAAAGCTTATTGAAGGTTTTCACGGATATGTTGTTTAAAATACAGAATAGGACCTGTTTTATTATAAACATACATAGAAAACACCCAGAACATCCTTTGTGTATCAAAAACATGATACCTTAATAATATTCCTCATATCCAAGTTGTCACTAAAATACAAACCTCAACCTCAAAACCCTGTATTGGTCCACTACTGGCCGCAGGCCTTCCCCTGATAAGCGCCTTATTGGCTTTTATCACATGGGGGTAATGCCCATAATCCACACGCTGGGCATGCGGGTTGGGGAGCGCAGTTCGGTGGTAGAATTGTCCTGTAGGGGGCGCTGCTGCCCGCCCCCGGTGGATATCCCTTAGTGGCCTCTTATGACACCCGCGGGAAGATTGGGGTGGTGCAAATTCTAAGCCGGCACCACACAGACCTTCGCTTTTATAAATACAAACATTACATAGTTATTTTTGTTTTCAGTGTCTGACGGCTGGTCCAGTATAATCCTGAAATACGACTTCAAATGGCCACTTCACCTGCTATTTACTCCAGAAGTCCTGGCACGGTATAATGACATGTTTCGTCTTCTGCTGCGGTTGAAGAAGACACAACATGACCTGCATGCCCTGTGGAAGACTTATAAGCAGTCTGCTAGGTATGTATTAAGCTTGTCTTAGAGCCTTATCTTATCATATTACACTGGCGTATAGCTAGCGATTTCAATGCGAGTGCACAGCAAGCTCGCTACGTGCCGGCGACGTCGTCGCGGCGTGCTCGCTGCGCACTCGCCTCGCTTTGAAATCTCTTTCGATTCGCATCACTATTCTTATAAATAAATACATATTGCTGGAGAATCCACACAGCATCATCTAGCCCCAAGCTAAGCAGATCTTGTGTTCTGGGTGCTGGATGACTGATATGCTTAATAGATACATTACATAGATAGATATTTTTTATTATACATATAAAATACCCAGAACACCCGGACCAAATATTTATAGATCGTACAAATATTTGTCCCAGGGCGGGAATCGAACCCGCAAACTCCTGTGTCGCAGGCGGACCTTGACTATGAAAGCGTTCTTTCATTCAGTCAAAGAAAATACTGAGACTGAGTAAAAGTATCATTCAAATAACTATAACTATTCAGGCCACAGTGTGTTTGGGGGTTCCAATCCAATCTACGTAGATCCCCATGTATGTTTTGCGAAGAGAGTTTTATTACCAAAAGAGCAACCGGTGTATAAAAATGGTCAAAAATAACGAACGGATTTAACTCATTAGAACAATGTTATGTTTTTTCCTAAACTTATAGTTTCGGAGTAAATCACTAAAAACTGATATCTCCCTACGGTTAACGGGCGGCGACCGAGCGAGTGACGTCACACGCACCCGCGGCGGTCACTCGGTGAACTTCTCTAGTAATTTAGTCATAACTTCGTACGTAA
Organism: Eupithecia subumbrata; assembly: GCA_949316285.1. Classification (NCBI taxonomy): domain Eukaryota; kingdom Metazoa; phylum Arthropoda; class Insecta; order Lepidoptera; family Geometridae; genus Eupithecia; species Eupithecia subumbrata. The sequence goes on along the minus strand of OX438630.1, from coordinate 9,748,171 downwards.
TGGTCCGATTTGGATAATTTAAAAGATAAATCATTCTTATGTCATAAAGAATAACGTGGATACTAGTTCTACTGAATTAGCTATAACTTTACTGATCCTCATTGTGTTATTATTGTGTTATTTATTATTATTTATTTATTTATTATTTATGCTATCGCTAAAGTCATAGCGGCGACGGCGGGGCACCGGGGGAAGTAAGTTTCCAGTCAGGTGCCATGTAAATTTTCTCGGAATACTCCTATTTCTGTACACCAGACTTCGTTTACCTCTAAGAAAATAGAAAATGTAGTGTTTTCTTAAGTTACGTAATAATTTTCTTCGATGCCAAGTCTACAAACATGTGTTTTCGAGTGGAGACCACGACTCGGCTAACGTAGTGTAGGACGCCCTCCGACAAGGTGTGATGACGACCTGCAAAATACGGCAGGCATATGCTGGATAAGAAAAGCTGAAGACAGGGCGCTATGGCGCACATTAAGACGACGCATTGAAGATATTGGCGTCAGGGATTTCAACTTTTTTCAGCAATTATAAGACATTCGGAATTTATTTTTTATGTTTTGAATTTTTCATGTTTTTTACTTTAAATTGGTAGTAGGGTTTCACGATTGGTTAACTTTCATAGCAGAAAAAAAAATCCCGAAAACTGGTCTATAAAAACATGGTTTTTAACTTTACAGGCAAACGGAACCGATTTATGCCTCTAAATTTTCTGTACAAATAAGTTTATACACCCTCTTCAAAATGGTGGTAGGATTTTTCATAATTACCAATAGTTTTTATTTTAAACGAGAATTACTGTTTTGGCGTTTACGCCTTTTCGTTTCAAGCTAGTTCTCGCCTCTGTTTGTATGCAGGCGGCCCCCTTCAGTCCGCTTTTGACCATTGTCAGCGTCGGACGTGTGCCAATCGAGCTCGCCTCCCGCGCACAAGTTGCTCTCGATTGACACATCATCAATATTATCTTCAGAGTAAAAAAAATCTTATAAATTATTTAAAATGGGAAGAAAGATGATTAAAGTTTCAAAAATAAAGATGAAAGGTCTGTATGTTGAAAAATGTAAGGAAATGGAAGGTAGTAGTAGAAGTAAACGTTAAATATTTTTTCCCTAGCACTAGATAGGTACCTACCTAGTGTATCGATAGCCCTGAATCAATATTATCTTGCGAGTAAAATCATAAGCAACACCTTGAAAACATCGTGAAGAAACGTCAAATATTTTGCCTAGGTACTGCCTCTGCCTACCTATCTATAAGATATAAGTACATAGTATTATAATAATTATAAAGTTTATTTTGTTTTTTGTTCTTAGAAAATAAAAACCTAAACTTTACTACTTACTAATTGTCCGAACATAGAAAACCATGGAGTCGTCTTAGTCCGGTCAAATTAGACCAAAAATTAGGGGTGAGGTTACAATAATTCGCACCCAGCTGAAAATTGGTAGGATTATTCAAAAGCCCATTATAAATGAATTGTGAAAAGTAATCATCGATCCGACACCTGAAAAAAAAATTACTCGGGGTCAAAGATCACAAAAACGGGTGTTTCGCGATTTTTAGCAAAACGGTAAGTTTTATCATAAAATTATCGCGGTCAAAAATTGTAGATCAGATAATTATCTATAAAAAATGTCTTAATACTTTTTTTCCTAAGAGGCGCCGTTTTTGAGATATAACGATTTACTTGTTTTACTTTAAAAACTTTTAACTCAACGCAATCAAAAATACTCAACCTCAACAGCCTGTATAGGTCCACTACGGGACGCAGGCCTCCCCCTGATAAGCGCCTTATTGGCTTTTATCTCAGGGGGGTAATGCCCATAATCCCCACGCTGGGCATGCGGGTTGGGGATCGCAGTTTGGTGGTAGAATTGTTCTGCAGGGGGTGCTGCTGCCCACCCCCGGTGGATATCCCTTAGTCGCCTCTTACGACACCCGCGGGAAGAGTTGGGGTGGTGCAAATTCTAAGCCGGCACAACACAGCTCAAAAATCAAAGCCGTTTATCTCCGAATATAATCTAATATAATATCACCACCGAATCCTTCCACCCATTTAGGGCATGCAAAATCGGAAGAATACCCAAATCCGGTTTTTTTTCGATTTTAGATTTTTAAAATAGTTTTTTTCGGTTTTTTAGATTTTTTCGATTTTTATTGTTTCAATACAAATAAAAATGCTTGATTATTTTTGTAGTCATTTAATAAAACATGAAATCTAACCCCGCGCTTGCTGAAAATACGATCTCAAAAAGCTCTTGATTAGACAAATTGTCAAATCGAATATCGCTCTCCAAATCTTCATCTATGATTTTTTTGCACTTATCAACCACATTTTTCCAGTCTTCTGGCGTGACATTTTCGCAGGCATTGTGCAGTAATGTGAGCTTTTTATTTGCCGTAAAAGGAGGTTTAGTATTATTTCTGTCTGCGTGACCTTTGACGTAGGCCCATATCAGTTCGCTCGCTCGCTCCGCTCTCCGTTCATTCTATATTGTATGTGATCTTCCTATGTTGTTGTTAGTCTTTAAAAAAACATAAATTGGTTCTATCTTAGCTACCTTGTCATTGCCAAGAATGCCACTGCTACACCAATTACAAAATAATCTGCGGTTTATTACAAGCGCCGATATTTATTTTGTTATTTAGTTTCTCAACAATTTTTTAGCTGCAGCCGCCAAAAACTCCGAAATTTTCAGAGCCCACTCCACTCACAGTTATTTATTTTATACAGGGGTATTGGTACCCCCCGCCATTCAATAGCTCTTCTTTTAAGAGGCTTTATTTGAAAATAAACTTACTACTTCATGGGTTCCGGACAATCGTATATTTTAGTAGAAGTGATTTAAAAAAATTAAGAATTTGAACCTGGCGTCTTCACGAACGTGTTCGTGATGATGGACAGAAACTGCACTTCACGCAGTCAGTGACCTAAGCCTATACAGGTTTAGGTTAAAATAAATAACTTCGAGCGGAGTGGGCTCTGAAAATTTTTAAAATTCTCCTCTACCTTTTTTGTCACCACCCCGTGAACCACTCCATACCATAGAGTAACAAACATTTTGGAGACTCGATCCGTCGTTATTTATTTTTTCGTATTTTTATTGTTTAATTAATTGTATTATTAATAATGTTATTCGAATAAGTAGTTAATAAGCTATCGAAGAGACTTAGTTCTGCAGCGTACGCAGTCAAAAAAATTCGTCATCTTACAGACGTAGATACATCTAGAATTATTTATTTCAGCTACTTCCATAGTATTATCTTTTATGGTATATTGCTGTGGGAAACGCTGCAGATATTAACACCGTATTTGTGCTGCAGAAGCTCTCTTCTGACGAACAGCTCTCTGTTCGTCCAATGTATAATATGGGATCCAGAGACGAGATACGTGATATATTCAAAGAAATAAACATAATGACAGTACCATGTCAATTATATTCATGAAAACTTGTTATACACTCATAGAAATATAAAACAGTTCCCTAAAAATAGCGATAAACATAATTTTGATACCAGAAATAAACGTAAACTAGCTGTGTCCACAACTAGGCTACACAAAATTAATGAATCTTTTAAAGGGCAATGTATACGCTTCTACAGCTAAACTCCTAGGGAGTTGCAAAAACTATCCGTAAATAAATTGAAAAACATTGTCAAAACCTTGTTGTTGCTATAAAATATCAGATAGATAGATAGATAGATAGATAGAAAACACTTTATTATACTCGTACCACACAAATACAGGAAACAATACAAAGAAAATGCTTAGAAAAAATGAAGTATAAAGGGCGGCCTTATCGCTAAGAGCGATCTCTTCAGATTATCCAGCTAGTACAAAGGCTTGGGACGGGTTTTTCTCTAACTCGAAAAATAACAATTAACAGGCTAAAGGTTACTTTGTCGCTTTTTTACTTTAGTCTACATACCGAAGCGACAGAAATAAAAAATATCACTTTATATCCTTAACAGTGGTTAATTTTGTAATTTGACCTTTTCTAAGTGTACTTTTATTGTACTTATGGAAATAAAGAGCTTTGACTTTGATTTTGCGCACTCAATAGACCGAGGTACTGGAGTGAAAGTAACCTCAGCAGTGGTCCAATCTCCCCATAGTGCACAGGCATGCGACCACTGGCGAGTTTTTTTTTTTTAATTTCCAAGAATAGATAGCGAAATGGGCAGCTCCTATACCGTAAACATGTACTTAGAGGTCGTACGCGTTTTATGGAAACTATCTGCTTTCTCGCTCGGGCAAGACAACGTTTTTAAAGATTTTTAGTTTAAGTGTGTTACTGAACATGTGATTCGCCCATTATTCTAATAATATTAAATATATAAATAACACATTTTGAAATACACTTTTGAACTTATCGTGATCTTTGTAAAGATAAAAGCCAAATACCTTTCGTTTTTAAAATTATAAGTTATGTTATGTCTAGTCGCAAACTTTAGGTACCTAAACATAGACCAGCTACTTATTCGAATAAAATTATTTTTTAATGTACCTGAGTAATGTCCGGAATTTCGGAAAAAATATTTTCGGAAGGAAGTCTCCGATTCTTTTCACTGTTCCTCGAAGTTTAGGTAAATAAGCCCTACCTATTCCTATCACTGCTTATTACCCTACTTTTAGTTAAGTAACCTAACCTACCTACCTACCACGCTAACGAAGTTGCAGGTAGTATCCGTGCCGTCAAATTATGTTTTTTTATCGATATACTACCGCCAAAAAAAGCTTGCCTATATTGTAAAATATTCAAATGGATATAAATAAATAAATAAAGGTAATGCGACTCCATGACGTCTTGTCCCAGCGCGGCAACGCACGACTGAGAAGCGCGCTAGTTACGGCGGCGCGGCCCGACCGACGACGGCACGATTGCAAACCGCGTAAAATTACCGCGGGGTATGTGCTGCTTGCGGGGAGCTCATGGGGGGCGTGGCGCCCGATTTCAAATTATTGTTTATCAATGCGTCGCCTTAAGCAAGCGCTATAATGCTGAGGCCTATGTCCAGCAGTGGACTAACAGAGGCTGATGATGATGATGAAGACTACAAACAGGCTACCATGAGAACATTGCAACATAAAACATAAAATGCTTTTTTCGTTCTTTCAGTTTTCCCATGTGCCAGCTCCACAACAAGCTCATGTTCCTGATGGATAACCTGCAGCATTATCTACAATGTGATGTGTTGGAAACCAATTTCTCACGTCTCATGGATGCTATTAACAAAACCAACGACTTTGACAAACTGAAGACAGCGCACGCTAATTTCCTAGCTGATGTCCTGACGCAAAGCTTTTTGACGGTCACTACGGTATGATATTTTCGGTTCTAGAATTCAAGATTTTTTATAAACACAAATGTATGAAAACTTATTACAAGCTGATAACAACGCCTAATAGCACAAGCGCGCTTGTACAATAGCGCATAGAGATAAAGGTACAAATTCGAGTTAAAAACGGATAGGTATATAAGACAAATGAATTCATGAATGAAAGCGGTCAAAACCAAAAATTGTTTCAATCTTCTGTAATTTGCTCCAGTGTTGTAAAATTATTCCACCAAATTTTCTTTCGTATTTTATCTCTTTTTTTTTTACAAAAAATATTTTAACTTCTAAATTGGAATAATTAACTCGTTGATTTGGCCTAATAGCATCAACTCGCGCCTTTGCTCATGGATAAGCGACTCCGTGACTGAAAGGGGTGTGTATAATGTCACCGTCGCAGTCATTTGCGACACATTGCAGTGTGATATAACCATAACCAGCAATGTATTGTGAAAAAGCTGTGAAAACTAGGGGTATCTTTCTGGGGTGCCATGGGTCCGGAATGGTTTTAACGTGCTGACATGTTCGTTTAGTTTTATTTTTATCTCGATCGAAAAGGGACGACATGGTTTTTAGTACCGTCAAATTAGTAGGTATAATTTTAGTGCTGTCTGAATTGACATCGATGTAGCTTTTTTATGGAAAGAACTATTGAAATCAGACTGGTAGTTCCAGAGATTACCAGAGGAAGCACAAAATCAAACACTTACTTCTAGAGATAGCCCCGTCACAAACAAACGTTACCTCTCCTTAAAATACCTAGGAGTAGATAAACGTGCTATCAGAATCGTAAATATAACCTGCATACTACAAGAATGCGATTTAGAATGACGTTCTAAATCGATCTGAGTCGGACAGCATAACAGATGACGTCATTCTCAATCCCATTATTTTAGTACGCAGGTTACATTTACGATAGTACCTAAGTGTTATCACACCATATACCTACAGTAATACCGTTTTTTTCTATTTTCAGTCGTCCGATACCAATACATCCAGCGATACAACCGATTCACTGAACAACCCAATGTTTTGCAACATAATGGAGCTGCTAAAACTGTGCCATTCCTTCTGCAGCATGAGTGAAGCTGTTTCTGATAAGGAAGCCGAGGATTACTACATTAGAGGGTATTCGGACCGGTACGTTTGCTTTAAGGATCAAAACACACTGAAAGAGATCAAAAATGTCCCAATAATTATCGACTTCGTCGGGACATAAGTTTCCCCTGTAGGTGGAGCTAAAGGCGCTAGAGTCCGTAGGAAGTCCCAGAGATTTTGGACTCTTACGTCACATAACCTCGTGGTCTAGTTGGTTAGCACAATCCCATATTTCCTCAGGAAGGATGCGGGTTCAAGTCCCGTCGGAGTCGATTTTTTTTTGGAATATTACTTGATTTCTTAGAATTTACCCCTAGTGTGAGAGCTTAGTAATAATAATAATAAATCATGCTGGACAATTCACACAGCGTTATCTAGCCCCAAGCTAAGCAGAGCTTGTGTTATGGGATGGTTACTAGATAAGATAACTGATGTACTTAATACAATACACTACACGGAAATATATTTATTATACATAGAAAACATCCAGAACACCCTGAACAAATATCCGCAGATCGTACAAACATTTGTCCCGAGGCGGGAATTGAACCCGCAACGTCGTCACTTTCGCACAATAAGAAAAACCTTACACTGAAAGAGAACCGAATTTCCATTACCATACATTTCAGTTAATAAAAAAAATCGGTCATTTGACCGAAAGCGCGCACCGTTTTTTCACTTTCAATGTGTCTTGACGCTTACAACGCTTATCATCAGGCATAATTATATGTACAATCAAATATTTTCCAATTTACTCCGAAAATCACCCAGTGATAGCTTAATCCGAAGAAATACAATAAACAAAAATTGTTATTAGCTTCAGCCCGTGGTTTCGCACGCGCTTTTCTCTGATAGGGATACAATTTAACCCCCTGTCAAATTGTATAACCGTTAAGCCGGGTTTAGGCGTGAAAATATAACAGAGAGACAAGAGAGATTACTTTCGAATTTATAATATAAGTATGAACTCCGATAATAACCTATTGATTCGTTTAAACAACCCCCAAATTTCTGCCCATGGCGGTAAAATTTTTTAATTAACTCCCAAAGAACATAAAAGCCTCGAAAAAAATTACATGTTTGAAAAGAAACTGAACAAGCTGTCGTACAAAAACTATTTTACGAACTCTACAACTTTTACAATAATTATTTTTGCTACTCGTAATAATTATTAAGTATGTTTATTTTTTTAATGTATAAAGGCATGATTCCTGGCCAGTCTTCCATTGCAACATCCTAAATGGGTACATACAGTGACCATAATTTTACTCACCTAGTCAATAACATCTACTTGTATGACTGCAATCAATGAAAATACTCTCCAAAATTCTACAACAATAAACCTTATTTTGTTTGCAGATTCAACAGGCTTGTAAAACAAATGATGCAGTTGCTGGTATCACTGAGGGACCGGCCATGTGGCTTGTTTCTAGCGCGACTCCTGATGAGGTTGGACTACAATAGATGGCTCAGTGGCGAAGCGCAGCTTACACAATCTGTAACTAATATGTTGCGTTACTGAAACAATTGATGCAGTTGCTGGTATCACTGAGAGACCGTCCATGTGGCTTGCTTCTAGCGCGACTCCTGATGAGGTTGGACTACAATAGATGGCTCAGTGGCGAAGCGCAGCTTACACAATCTGTCACTAATATGTTGCGGTACTGAAACAAATGATGCAGTTACTGGTATCACTGAGAGACCGGCCATGTGGCTTGTTTCTAGCGCAACTACTGATGAGATTGGACTACAATAGATGGCTCAGTGGCGAAGCGCAGATTACACAATCTGTAACTAATATGTTGCGGGGCTAAAACAAATGATGCAATTGCTGGTATCACTGAGGGACCGGCCTGTGACTTGTTTCTAGCGCGACTTCTGATGAGGTTGGACTACAATAGATGGCTCAGTGGCGAAGCGCAGCTTACACAATCTGGAACTAATATGTTGCGGTACTGAAGTACCGCAACATATTAGTTACAGATAACAGCAACTGCATCATTATTAGTTTCAACTAATAATGATGCAGTTGCTGTTATCACTGAGAGACCGGCCATGTGTCTTGCTTCTAGCGCGACTACTGTTGAGGTTTGACTACAATAGATGGCTTAGTCACTCCGAAAATATTTACCTCTATTCTGTAACCTGAGTTGCACCTGAGAGTCATGAAAGTCAAGTTTTGCGTTATAGTCATGTGGTTTTTTCGTATCTGGCAGCACTGGCTTCGAAAAAGTAATGGTTTTTAACTTTCTAACTACACATGATGAAATTATTATCATAAATCAATTTTAATGGAAATAAAAATAATTTTGGAATACGGTACTTTTATAATTTATATCATTAGTATCAGGAATGGTGCTCTGAACCTCGCTCTTCAAAACCTTGAGTGTAAAAACACCGCGCTAGTTTACGCCGCGCGAGAGTAAAGTGAGCGATTTTGATTCGAGCTATACAAAACAGCGTGCTCACGGAAGTGAGGATTGGAACGGTGCGCTATTTGAAGTCGACTCTGAGAACGTCGCGCTTGTTCAATTCACCTGCAGTTGCTGTGACACTGAGCGAGATTTTTTGGAGTTTGAAGCACCGTTCAAATTTAAAAAGCAAATTTATTACGTTGCGGATGGTGCAATCTATTTATTTTTATTGTATTGTGTATCTATCAGCACTTGCACATCCACTGCTGAATGGTTTTGCCTCACCACGCTTGGCAGGTGGATTGGTGGTCGCAGTAAACATGTTAAAATACACAGAAGAAAGCTGCTGGCCGCCTCGTGGGGCCTACTCGGTTACCAAAACTCCAAGAAAGATTCTAAAAATCAAGGCCCTACCTACTTAATTTATATTTAGCCTATACCTACAATAAGAGTAAGTATCAAATAATAAAGCAGGTAGGTGGGTTGCTGCTAGCAACTCAAATAATTAAAATGTTTAACCTACCTAGGTAGGTTAAACATTTTAATTATTTGAGACAGAAAAAAAGTAACAGCACTAAAGAGTTCAAATACTCACCTCTAATTCCCTGAATCATGAAAGTCATGTTGTCCGAATCACATGAATTTTTTTCGTATCTAGCATCTGGCAGCACAGGCTCGGCAAAACAAAAACAATAGTTTTCAACTTTACATGATTAAATTATTATCATAAAATCTATTCTATTGTTCCTATATCTCTACATAGTATAAAACAAGGTCGCTTCCCGCTATCTGTCTGTCCCTATGTATGCTTAGATCTTTAAAATTACGCAACGGATTTTGATGCGGTTATTTTTAATAGAGTTATTCAAGAGGAAGGTGTTTATATGAATAATAAATGCATAATTTAGTAGGGAAACACTGATAATTTTAGAGGTTTCTGATGTGATGTCGTAAATAAACACATTTTTTGTGCTAACATTGCAAACGCTGGCTGAACCCTACGAGATAGATCAAAATAATATAGGTACTACAGTACATATTTTAAACCTTATAAAAAAGTCTACAAAAAAGTCCGTATCAGCATTGCACCCGTGCGAAGCCGGGGAGGGTCGCTAGTCTATATATATAAAAGAAAGTCGTGTTAGTTACACTATTTATAACTCAAGAACGGCTGAACCGATTTGGCTGAAAATTGGTGGGGAGGCAGCTTAGAACCAGGAGACGGACATAGGCTATGTTTTATCTCGGAATTACCACGGGAACGGGAACTACGCAAGCGAAGCCGCGGGCAGCAGCTAGTTGTAAATAAAACTCACTTTGGAATACGTCATTTATGGAAATACATTTAATTCGAATACTAATGTAAGAAAGGGGTGTTTTCGGTTGTAATCTAGCTTACTATACCCGGTTTTAGAATCCTATATATTTTTTGTAAACAAAGGGGTTACAAAACCAAATAAATATCCAGAATATATTATAAGCTTAAAGTTTGATTAAATATACAGGGTTATTGGTAATTCGCTGACACTGCGTGAACTGCTGGTTTTGCCCATCATCACGAACACGTTTGTGAAGACGCCAGTAGGCCTAGCACGGGGACAGCTGTCTAGGGTAGAATAGAGAAGAATGACATCGCATTGTCATACATTGCGTAAATTATTGAAGTTGAAGGAACGATTTTCAAACATAATACGCATTCGATGACGATGTGACGTAATTTTTCTCTATTCTACCCTAGACAACAATCCCCGTGCTAGGTAGGCAGGTCTTATTTCTTACGCACGCTTCATCCTCTGTCAGTGAATAACCAAGAACCCTGCATCTAAGTATAGTTAGTTATTAGCAGACTTACGTTGAAAAAAATCCAATCATGGAAAACTACAGTATGCTATTATAATGCGGTTATGTACCTACTGATAAAGATTAGGTACCTACATAAAAAAAAATTGTAGGTACTTCTACCGAAGTCTTGGAACACAAAATGCTATGTCTTTATAAAAAAAATAACAAACAAACAAACGACTCGTATTTTAACAATAACAAAGCACTTAAATCAAAGATAAGTAAAATAAGAAAAAGGAAACTTAGGTACAGTCAGCGTCAAATTGATATGTGCGTCTAGAGTACCTAGTCAAAATGATCTAAAAAACATAAAAGCAATTTGATATACGCAGTTCGAATCATCACATTGTTGTTCGGACCCAAGGTGTTCAAAATATCTTACTACTAACATTATTCTTATTTATATGAGCAGTCAGTCACCCTGACTGCTCATAATATAATTGTGAAACAAGGATATTTTGAACACCTTGGGTGCTTACAACATTATGGTGTATCGAACTGCGTATATCAAATTGCTTTTATGTTTTTCAGATCATTTTGACTACTCTCTAGACGCTCATATCAATTTGACGCTGACTGTACTCCAACGAATGTAGAACATTACATATCCAAATACTTACTTTTAACATACATTCTTAAAATATCACATCGATTAGTTACAAATTCTAAATACTTTTCAAAAATTCTACTCTTATTCTAATGAAACCTCCATACATACATTCCTTTATTCTCATATTTAATATTAGCTGAAGAATAGAGACAAAAAATTATATATAGCTTCATAATTCCATTCAAAATCATACACAAGCTCTTGTCGATTTTATCGGTTAGATGTATAAGTAGACTAGATATTATTATGTTATAAGTTTGAGCTACAAATAGGGTAATTTTTTTTTAATCTAAAATATTGAACAATTTGATATAATTTTTGATTCAAGTCAAGATTTTAAATCAAGTGATTTAAAATCTTGACTTGAGGTCAGGTTGAGAGGAGGGTTGAGATGATTAATCTCAACCCTGGCTACTAAAGAATAACTTAACTTAAATTAAGTACTTAAACTATAAGATTTTTAAATAACTATTTAAAAACCTACAAAATTACGTCTTTGGTCAGAAAAGAGGGCTCCAGGCGGTTATAATTTTTATCCAACGATCGTAGACGACGTGATTTCCGATTGTTTTTCTATTATTTATTGAAGTTATATAGATTTCAGGGTGGACTTTAAAAAAGTTTTAATTCGATACCAGTTACCCTGCTAAGTAATATAAAAATACGAATTTTAGAAAAATTTATTATAAAAAATTATAAATACCTAGGTAGGTACTTCGCAAAATAACGTAAACTAGCTGTCCGAGTTCCAACGAATAAATTGCTCTATGAGGTCAACTTCTTAATTTACGCATTACCATTACTGGTTTCCATATCTTCTGTAATATCAGTAATATCTTCCTCTTCTAATTCATTGTCGACAGCATTGTTCTGCATTTCAGCGAGGAATGCCTTCGCGAGGAGGCAGGTTGTTTTGTAACAGTTGCACGGTATAGGATGCGTGATCTTATCGGGGTCTTCCATATAGTATTCGATTTTGTAGCTGAAATAAATGTTTGACACATTTTAACCTGTGAGGGATTCTTCTTAATAGCTTTCATCCCTCAAGGATTAGGGGTGGCGTGCGGGCCCCTTTTGTCTGTTGACGCCTCAGTTTTATTACGTATTTACTCTAATTCCATGGATTGTGAGAATAATGAAGAAAAGCTAATTTAATAAATAATGCTAGACAATCCACACAGCACCATCTAGCCCCAAAATAAACTACTCAAATCTTGTTATGGGTACAAGATAACTGATATACTTAATACATTATAATACATAGATATTTTTTTTTTATTATATACATAGAAAACACCAAGACCAACGGAACTAATTTCTGCAGATCTTACACAAATTTGTTCCGAGGCGGGAATCGAACCCGCAACCTCTTGCGTCGCAGGCGCAGGCGTCGTAATTGTGTGGATTCATTATTATTGTAGTGGACTATTATAGACTCGTACAAGGAAGGCCTTCATTTCGAGAACCAAATGAAATCTCATAAGGACCTTTAGGGCTAAGGCACACTGAAAGCAAATTGAAGGAAATTTTGGAGGATAACAAGCTATTTAACAAAATTTTGGTGGAATAAAGGAACTCGTACACGTGTTTCATGACAATCCTTTTTTGAGCAATCGATTTTTACATAAAAAGGCGGCATTTTGTCGGAATCACGCGACTTTTTCATTTCATAAAAATGTGTGCTTTACTCAGGGTCAAATTTGCAATCACAAACTTCAATATCTCTGGCATTTACATACCATCTCTTTTCTCCCTTCCCTCTATACATATTGAATTCAAAAGCGATTGGCTCGTCTTGTTCAACCTCCACACTGTAAGGAAGCACCAGCACACACTAATTCCAATGGGTCTCGGGGTCTCTGGGGCTGGTGCTCAGCACTACTGGGGAGACGTCCCCTAGGCAGGGAAATGTGCATTTCCACCATATGCAGAGGCCTTGGTACTTGCCGTCGCGGGTTGCAGCTAGAAATTAATTTAAAAAAATTAGTACAATACAATTAAGATTATGAAAAATTTGGTATCTGAGAGTCTGCTCAAAGCGATGCGTGACCCGAGAGCTGGTGAATATCCGGCGCAGCGCATCAGAATTGCCAATCGGTATTAATATGGATCAGTTGGGCTACCTGTAGATTGTTTCCTACAGTCTGCAGTTAGCTCAATTGTTTCAATTGTAAATACTAGTTCTTTTGTTTCTATTATTGGATTGTAATTTACTTTATCAATTTGGGTACTAATATTTGATGAAAGGATGTAAGGTGGAGTCTTGTAATTGAACTGTCTGGTTATTGCAACTAACTTATACAACTTCCTCTATGATAACTGTTTTGAACAACGACAGGCGTGATATGGTTCTTCTATACTATGTCTCACTAACAAAATATAGATGGTGCTGAGTACCTATAGAAGAATCATATCACCTGTCGTTGTTCAAAACAGTGATCATAGAGGAAATTGTTTAAGTTAGTTGCAATAACCAGACAGTTGCAATTACAAGACTCCACCATATGCGAGACAGCATGAGAGGAAGAGAGGCTGTCATTTTCAAATCCCAATCTTTATATACGTAACTTAAAGGTCGCGCCGTGCCATGTTTTTTTTTTTTACTTACGTGTAACTGTCTTAAAAGTGATCCGGTTCAGTTCCTCACATTTTACAGTTTTCAGATTGAAAGAGGCAATTTCTAATTCTGCGCCAATCAGTTCCCTTTCCGGAACAATATCAATAATTGGTTTCTGGGTGTTATTGTGGATCAATTTCTTAGCAAATGGGATCATTACGAGGCCATAGAACTCATCCCATTGATCATGTGATGATGGGACGCTGAAATAAGCAGAGAAATAAAAGGAAACATACAGATGAATTGTGAACCTCCTTTAAGTTGGTTAAAAATGACATAATTTTTAAAATCAAGAATATGCTGATAATTTTATGTCACATTTCTTACTGAAAATAACTTCTGGTCAAAACTCCTGGCAGGTTATGCCAGCACTGTACATAATATTCTTATATCACATCACACTAATAATATTATAAATTCGAAAGTTTGGATGGATGGATGGATGTTTGTTACCTCTTCACGCCAAACTACTGAATGGATCGGACTGAAATTTGCATATAGGTATTTCTAATCCTGGAATCAAACATAGGCTACTTTCTATCCCATGAATCAGTTCCCATGGGATAGAAATCACCTTTAAACGTTTACATAGAAACAACGCGTGCGAAGCCGCGGGCATAAACTAGTATTTTTTATATTTTACATTACAGACAGGACTTGCCGAAGAAGCGGCCACAGACGTACTTGAATGCTCTTAATAATGTCCTTATCAGTTTACTGACATGAATAACAAATTCACATAGTCATCATTATTCTATGTTATGTTTTCTATGTAGGTATAATAAAAATATCTATCTATGTAATATATTGTATTAAGTATATCAGTTATCTAGTACCCATAACACAAGCTTTGCTTAGCTTGGGGCTAGATAATGTTGTGTGAATTGTCCAGCATTATTTATTTATTTATTTATTCCAGTAGGTTCCAGATATTTGCCTCACAGTACCAGATATTTGCCTCATCATCACCAGCCTATGTTAGTCCGCTGCTGGACATGGGCTTCCCTTAATGAGCGCCATAGCGCCCTGTCTTGTACCTTGCCGCGTCCTAGACATAATATACCTCTCACCATTTATACATATTAAAAAATGACCTGCAAAATATTTTGTAGTAATTTTGTTGTAGGTAAAATAAAAGTTAAAACTAACCTGCATGGTGCTGCATACATAGTAGCAAGTTCAGGAAACATCCTCCCATCCTCTTTTAGAAACATATCTCTAGCTCTGATCACAGAATCCAGCATTCCCTCATGAAGAAGGTAAAAGCCCATCCATTCAGATACAATGACATCAACTTTAATGTTGTCTGGTAAAGTCAGGTCTTCTACTGCACTGTGTATCACCTTCCAATTTAATACATGCAATTCTTGATTAGAAATGGGTACAACCATTCTGAAGGACTAGATAAGTTACTATGGCTGTTCTTCACCAAAAGATAATACGACAATTAAAGGTAAACTTTTTAAAGCTGGCGTGATCCCCATTTGTTTTTCGTATAATGGAGGTCAGGATTTGTAACGTCAGCGATTCGCACCAGCTTTTAAAAATTCATCTATAGCAGCTACATTGGTTAACTTTGATGTATAATGTATTCAGGATGGATTTTTGAGAAGGAACAGTAAGGGCAGGTACGTTAACTGTCATAGTTACAGGAAAATGTTCCTAGTAGACCTTCCATAACTTTTTGAGATATTTTGAACTGCATTCACCAATTTTGGAATAAATGTACAGTCAGCAAGAAAATGGCAAGTTTACACAAAAACTTTTTTAGATGCCAATCAATCCTGTTTCAGGATCAAAAGTCTCTAATGGACCGACTGAGGTTTGAGGTTTGTACTAGAAATGTCAGAAATCGCAAAAACCTTTTTCCATACATTTTAAAAACGATTTACCAACTTGAAATATTCTTCTACAACCAGTGTTCAGGAGCTGAACACAAGATGAATTTACAAGTTATCTCAAAAAGTTATGGAAGGTTTCCTAGGACCGTTTTCCTGTAAAAATAACGGCTAAGGTACCTGCCCTTACTGACCCGTCTCAAAAATCCACCCAGTA
This sequence comes from Eupithecia subumbrata, assembly GCA_949316285.1. NCBI lineage: Eukaryota > Metazoa > Arthropoda > Insecta > Lepidoptera > Geometridae > Eupithecia > Eupithecia subumbrata. The sequence continues at coordinate 9,732,198 of OX438630.1, read as the reverse complement.
TAAGGTTGTTGTGAAGAGATCACTCTCAGTGATTCTGCCCTTTATACTTAATCTATTCAAAGCATTTCTGTCTGTATTGTTTCCTATCTATGTTTTGTGTATTAGAGATTCTTTCATTCTATCTATCTATAATGTATGAAAACTTCTGTAAATTTTGTTTCCGTAAGTGTAAGTTACATTGATACCTTTACCTACCAAAAATGAACATAAACTTATATATATTCTCACCTCAATAATGTGTTCATAATTGTTTGCTTTTACAATATCCTTAGCGAGGTCTGTAATATAGCTTCCATCCACTGCGTAGACCTTTTTAGCACCAGCTTTCGCACAGAATAGAGAGAGGATGCCTGTACCGCATCCAACATCCAAGACAATCTTATCTTTGAAGAACTCTTCTTGGCCTATAATAGCATTATAATATGCACCAGTTCTCACTTTATCATTGAGCATTAGTTTATGGACCTGTAATGTATGGTTTAGACGATTCATTTATTTTATTTCAATTTAATACAATTTATATATTTAACCTGCAGATTCACCATTCGTTTTTTTGGATAGACCATTTCATGTAACTATGCTCACACTCAGATCTGTCCTGAGGTGAGAACAGAAATTAATAAGTCTATTTTGGTACATACATCTTTAAACATGCATTAATAATAGTAATACCTTCTGAAACCCTCAAAAACAATTAATCTGTTGACTATCATGCCCTGGTGCCCATACCATGGGCCTAGAGTGGGGTCGTAGCCAATCTTTAAGACTTAGCTAATCATATGATTAGCTTTTATGTAATAATTAAGTGTTAATTATTGTATTGTATTATTTACCATTGAAGGTGCCTCATGCAAGAAACTACACAGAAGATAAAAGACACACCGAGCGAGGTTTTGACTACTTTTATATGGGCTAAGAATACAATGTGCGTTTTTTATCCAAGTTATGACGAGGCAGAACGTATGTATGCTTGCTTGCCATTACCATCATGAAATAGTTGTACCTCAATTGAAAAGGAATGCACAGATTTGTTTGGTCATAGGTGTCTATTCCCTTCCGAGTGAATAATAACATATGTCAAGATATACTATAAGGTGCCTGGCATGAGAAAGTTTTCTTCTAAATAAGACATTGAGATTTTTCAACAATGCAAAAAGTATTTTTCAAGATTAATTTCGTGACTTATGGACAGGACTCATATAGGTAAGTACTACTTGAAGATAGAATTCGCTTTGTACCTACATTAAGATTGGTATAATCGGCAAAGTAGGAACTCAATTTAGCTGTTTCTGAATTGACTGCATTTTCAGCTTGTTCTTCTTCCGTGTAAGGCGCAGGCGCATCTTGCACTGCCAGATTTTGCGAGCTCATTTTGATAAACTTATTTTTCTTGAGGATAAGAGCACGGTTTCCAATAAAAAAATTATACCAGCGGTTACCACGTTACTCAGCAGCCGCTTTCACGAACTATGGTGTATTTTTGTAGTGTAACACAAAAAACACATGGAGTTATTCTATGACAACATTTCGCATAATATTTGTCGGCGCAAGGGAAACAAACAAACAATCAGCCATGCGCTGCGATGGCATGGCGGCATGAGCATGAAATAAGAATGGAATGAATGAATGAATTGAACATTATGAATACAAATATGATACGCGGGACATTGACGTTGACATACACGTAGTGATCACGCGAATGAAGTTCCATATTTTTATTCCGTTCCCAGACAATAACATACTATAATGGAGGTGTGGTAGGGGTATCGGGTATCCCTCTGAGTACTTAAACGTTATATTTAATCTGTGACTGAAACTAATGGAGAGGGCATATTGTTCTATATGAACCATAGGTTATACAAATATGATCTAAATCGACATTGTACTCATTAACTTGTAGCTATCTCGTTTTAACTTACCTACAATACCACATGTAAAAAGAGACAACAATATATTTGCTTTACCTATTTTTGGCAACATTAAAATGTGACGTCATAGCAATGCATGTTTGAGGCCGGTTCGCCATTTTAGTTTCCCAATGTTTATGGTATGTTAGCTGTCAACGCGAGATGCATTTGCTGTGTTTTGTGAAAAAAATATTTGAATTCGTGATTTATCTAGTGAATACTTATCTAATAAGTGAAAGAAAGCAACAAGGAACATGCCTAAATGCAGTGTGGTAGGTTGCGGGATCAGAAAAAGCGAAAATCGTCCAAACATTACATTACACCGGTATGTATTATTATTTTGCAAAAATACCACAAATGCCTCATCTTTTGGCTTTCTTATGAATAGTATACATAAAATTAATACCGAATGAAACCTGTACTACCTATTTTTGTGGGTTTTGATAGCGTTTTTCAATAAAATATAAAAATGTTTGTTTGGCGATAGTGTTGTCCTTCAAGGCATTTTTCATATCGATGTTTTCAAGTGTAAATTGTAGTGTACTAATTTTTAAATGGTATTTTTCGTTTTAGGCTGCCCAAAAATGAACGTAGAAGAAAAATGTGACTGGATACAACAGGCGTGGAAAATTTAACGTCTCGTACGAAAACGATTTTCGTTTGCTCTCTTCATTTTGACGAACCAATCGTGTTTCAATAGAACTTTAAATATCACGACATTGCGAAAGGATACCATACCATCACGAATCTTTTTAGTAAGTATTTTACTTGACTCGTACTCCCATAAACTTCATCGTGTATATTTACAAACTTTACCACCTTCATTTTTCCAAAGGGGTTAAATTTAACTATTAATGAATATTAAGTTAGTAAATAAATCTGACCCAAAGTAATATTATAGCCCATACTTCAAATCCCTTTTAACATGTATTTTTACAAAAACCTCTCCCAGCAAATTATTTCCTTGCAAAATAAACTTATTTACTTCCTAAACGTCAGCTTTCTAGAGTCTATTAGTTTTGGCTGACAAATAATGTTTTATTTTATACTTATTCTTCCGTCATGATGTTTCAGCCTCCAGCCCGATCGAGTACATCCAGGACTTTATCAGAAATAGACCCAAACCAGACTCCATCTACTTATAAAATACCTATGTGATGCGTCAGATGAGGTGAATATCTTTATTTATTACTCGCTTTACTCCTTACCTATTTATGTTATACTATAAAATAAACCGTAGTTATTATACAGGGTGTTCGGCAGACCGTGTGCCATACTGTAACTTGGTGTAGGTGGAATCGAGTGCAAGAGCTTGCGGCTTTTTTTGTTTTTTCAAGATTTGGATTTTTTCGGAATTTTGAACTATTTAGTGATGTAAAATTTTAGTTCGAAATTATTTTACAATTAGTTTTTTTTTATTTAATCCTAAGTTGAACGCTAAACTTTTAATTTATATATTTCAACACTTTGAATGAATAGCTACTTTATTTACCTAGAACTCATGTAAATATTGATATGAATAGTACGGGCTAACATGCTAGATGTCTTAAAAACATGCAATACATGTTATTTCCTAAAAAAAAAGGTACAGCTAAATAGTTAAAATTTCGGAAAAAATCTAAAGAAACTTAAAAATTCTTAAAACAGCCGAGCGGCTTACCGGGTTTAAAAAATCCACCAAGCTGTTGCACTTGGTTTCACCTACCCCAGTTACCTTATGGCACACGGTCTGCGTATATTGTTTATTTTTTAGCTTGTACAAATAAAAGCAGCTGGCCCAAGTACTCCATCTCAATTTCAATATAAAACAATTAAACCTATGATGGAAAAATCTAGAAACAATTATTATGCTAAAAACCTTCTTAATTTTCAGGTTAAAAATGTGAGTTCACACATTAATTGTCAAGATCGAATCCCCAGTACGTCCAATGAGAGTATCTCAAATTTACCGGTATGTATATGAAATGACAATGGTTTATATTTTATTTTATTCCAGGCTTGAACTACCTGTATGAAAATTTTAGCTCGATCCGTTATGTAGTTTTGTTGTGAAGAGGTAACAAGCATCCATCCAAACTTTCGCATTATTAGAGTGATAATAAAAAAAAACACTTCTTGACTTCGTAAGAGTTCGGTTAGGAATTCATTGCACTGCAGACATGCAGAAAATGCAATCACTCAGTCAAATATAATTTCATGCTCTGATTCTTTTAAGAAGACAACTGATAACCAGCTTTGGTGATGATGTCCCAAGTTGTGAATAATGTCAAAAAATATTGTAATTCCCCAGTCGATTTATATTATAAGACATGACGACTTGAATGAAAAGCTGTATAGAACATTCTTGGTTCTTATTTTTGTCCTCAATATATTAGCACTGGGATATTTATGTATAATTTTGATTTACAGGTACCGGATGCAACACTAGAAACTATTAAACAATTAAATTTAAAATCTGAAAACTACAACAAAAAACATTAAATGAAAAAGTAAGAAGACAAAAAAAAGAAAATTGTAGATTTTTCAAATATTATCAAAGATTTAAAACAATCGCATTGGGTGAATGCAGAAGATTTTAATATCTTCTGCATTCACCAAATGCGCTTGTTTAAGGTTTTGTGATTGTAAATTAATGCGACTGATTGAATTGTTTGGAAAATTGTATGAAAACATAAGCGATTGTGTATCTGAGATTTGTATTGTGAAGGTTTTACAAGTGTGTTATTCAAAATTATATCATTTAAACTTTTTATGGTCACTACATAGGTACCTACTTAGTAAAACGGGTTCAATATTGTCATTAAAATCTTTGTTGTATAAAAATAATATATTATCGCAATCATGTAGCTTTTTGTTTTATTTCAGTACCTATTTTATTAAATAAACATTGATAAAATTGCACTTTCTTAGTAACAAGTTGATGCGTCTCACGAGCGCGGTCGAGCCATGGTTGGGTGCATGTATGCACGTACACATTGTCTCTGTAATTTGTGCATAATTTTTTTTTATACTATACAATTCCGTTTCACATGATCGAGGTGAAAATTAAATCAAAATAAGATAAAGTATGGTCACCAAAGTATGTGTCGATGAATATATCGATATACAATAGGGCAGCACTACGGAAAGGAGCCATTTTTGTTTCCTCTGAACTTTAGGTATACACGTTTTTTTCGTAGGTATGCCATCTCCATTGGTTTCAGTACTCAGAGGGGTATCCACTGCGTCATCTTCACCACAGACTATAATGAATCGATTATGAAAAGGTGAAAATCGAAGCAATGTGATTTAACTAGGTACTTAATTATTTAAAGGTAAAATAAATGGTAGGAGTGAAAATTATTCTTTTCGAAAATAACGGTGAAAAAAGCCACTACCTAAATATCGTATATAAATATCTATTTAATATACCTCCGACCTCCATCGAAGCTGAACGTGCTTTTTCTGCGGCGGGATATCTTTCAAAGCTTATACGTAGTTCGCTTAGCGATGAAAGCTTAGATTCACTTTGCTTTTTGAGATCGTATTTTCAGCAAGCGCGGGGTTAGATTTCATGTTTAATTAAATGACTACAAAAATAATCAAGCATTTTTATTTGTATTGAAACAATAAAAATCGACAAAATCGTAAAAACCGATTTTAAAAATAAATAATCGAACAAAAATCGGTTTTGTGTATTCTTCCGATTCTCCATACCCTACCTTCAGGGGTGGGACTCGGTCATAAATACGTCTGAACCACCACTGAAGGTTTGGTCCTTACTTTTTGTTACACCTGTACCTACCTATGCTAAACGCATTTCAAGAAAAGAGTAATGATTAACATTTATTATTTTTTAACATTCAGATATCACATACCTAATTTATAAATAAATCTAAACTGGATTTATACATAGGTACCTACCTACCTAATTAAATGTCAGTTATGTACAATATTATAATTACGTTAAATAACGTTATAAAACTGGTTTATAACTACAAGACAGTTAGGTTCTATAAAATATTAGGTGATGGATAAAATTTATTTCCAGAAACCTTTTCTACTTAAACAAAATTTAACATTTTAATAGGTATAAAACTAGCAGCGCCTCGCGGTTTCACCCGCGTAATTCCCGTTCCCGTGGGAATTCCAGGATCATCCAGATCAGTTCAGTAGTTTTTGCGTGAGAGTCACAAACATCCATCCATCCATAAAAACTTTCGCGTTTATAATATGAGTAGGATTTGTAGGTTGTTTTGCATCATCATTTCATTTGAACTGTTTTTTAAGTTTTGCGGGAGTATAATCCCTTAGGAATACAATTCTTATCGGACCGACTCTGGCTCAACCTCAACAAAACACAAGCGAAATAATTGGACGACATAATTGATGACGAAATTGGTCAATATACCTACATAAAAATAACTTGGTTCCTCCTTTTTTATGTCTGTTAAAATAAACATTAAATAGGTTAGGTAGGTAATAAAACTAAAATTGCAAAGAAATTAGTTTTTAGGGTTCCGTACCTCAAAAGGAAAAAAGGAACCCTTAGAGGTAACTTACATTTTGAGCACATCTCAAATGATTTTTTATGACAGATTTTCTTTGAAAACTGTCAAAAAATTGCGACTTGAGACGTGCTTAAATCAGAGTTGCGTCATACCCCGAATACTCAATGGCAACTCAGATTTAATAACGACGAATAATTCACAATTTTCATGGAAAACTGACAAAAACTCGCAACTTGAGACCTGTTTAAATAAAAAGCTCTGATTTGCGTTTGAATATTCGGGGGTGAGTATTTGGGGGTGGGGTTAATACATCACCAATTTAAATATTCTGCTCATTATAAAACATCATGAAAAAGCTGCTCGAATGACGGGGTTCATTAAGCGTAATACTAATCTTAAAAAATCTAGTAGTTACTAAGATATTATTCAACACACTTGTTAAGATAATACAAGAATAGAATATGCATGCATTATCTGTCCAGATACAGAATTCATACTAAAATAATTTAAAGCATACAACGATAATTTACAAGACACATATAGTATTTTTTTCTCCAGATAATACACATAGATCCTTATGTTTAAAGCACTTCAGCATCAAATCCCTATATTCCAGTCGTAGAGTAATGGAACTTTCCTTTATGTATAAATTATTATTATGGTAAAATTGACAGCATTTCTATTGTAAAATAGCCTAGCTGTGCCCATTAGAAACCCTCGATATTCTACATCTACATCTTTTTGTAACAGTAACACACGTTTACATTTACAGGCAGGCACCATTGAACTAATATTAGTAGCGTAGGCACTAGATTTAGTGGTTAGACTTATGTAATCAGTACAATTTTATAAGTACTAGGTTGGTGCCAAAATTTAGACATATTTTATGAAAATTCTATTGTGCTGGAATATTTTCAGCAGACCTCATTAGAGATTGTTTACGGTAAAGCCGGCTTTTTACTATGGGATATAATATTATATTACATCTTGAGATATAATATTTTATCGCTCGTCATACATTTTGTATGAGACCGTTTAAACTTAGCTATAATATATATTACATCCCTATAAATATTTTTTCGACCATATTTAGAGGTCATTTGAAGGTGTATATTTTACCTCACGTCCCCACCCGCACACCGCGCCACCCCCTGCCTCGCCCTCAATTTTAATGTTGGCGTTCGTGTGCAGACGTATCTACTGATCATTGTGTGTTCCAAAATATATATCTTACAGTGTGAAAGGCAATCGCGGGATGTAATGCTCAACATGTAATTTATATTACATCCCATACTGAAAAGCCGGCTTCGGACTTATGTAATCAGTACAATTTTATAAATACCAAAATAATTTAGACGTACGTAGGTATTTGAAAATCCTGTTTTTTAAAATAAGCTCCTGGGATATTTTCAGCAGACCTCATTAGAGATATGACGAGAGTTAAAAGACTGACTTAAAACTAAAAAATATAATTAAAAATAAAAGATACCTCAAAAAACGTTTGAGACTTGGTTTGTTCATTGAATATTAATCTGTGGTAGCAGGTGAATGACCTCCTTCGGTACGGCGGCGCACTGATTTGACTAACACCCTGTGTATGCCACTTAAGCGAAGAATGTACAGAATGGGACTCATGTTGAGAATTTGCTAAATTAATAATTAATGAAAAAAATTAAAAATGTCAGTCTTTCTTTTACCTATTTAGATCGCTTTGTTATTAGAAAATATAATCCTTACGAAAAGCCTTTAATTGATCGGTATCGTAAAATTACGTTTTTTTTTTTACAAATTGGCGGATTGGATTCCCTATTCAGACGGGCAATTATTCAAAAATATTTAAATGCAGTTTAAATTGTTTTTAAAATCAAATCTACAATATTTAAGATACTTTCACTCCATGTGGCATAGCCGTGGGACGCCCTGTATTATTTTGTTATACTGTTGGTGAACCTTATTATATAGGTTTAGTTAGACCTACGGTGTAACAAGAGAGGTGGATCATCGGTGGCTGGGAGGTGGGGGACCTCAGTACCTTTCGATTTTACCCCATGGCTGTTCTGCGCTATTCAGCAGTTCAAAAGTTATTTGGAGTTTGGTAATTTTTTTTTTAGTAAAAATTACATTTCAGCCTGAACTTTGCATTTGTAGCCAAACTACCTATCAGGTTTGCAACCTGTCTTTTTATTTTTAACAAGCTCAATAGCTCAATAGCTGAGCCTTTGTACCCCTATAACAACTGTTATATTGTCTTAGATTTTTACAAATCCAAATAAGATTATTAGTACATTTTTTTTAAATCTAATATTTATATTAGCTTTCAATACTTCAAAATAAAATACATATTTCGCTTGTAATTTTTTTCTATAACCTATCTAAAAACAAACCCTGAAAATTTAATTTGGCTAGAACTAGGGCATAATGTTGAAAAATGTACTTAAATAGTACAAGTACTAATAAAAAATTCGCATAAGGACATGAATATACTGACTTTGAAAACACTGATTGATTTGGCTCCAGTACTAAGTTATGAGTGTGGTGTGCACACAGATTTTTAATACTTCTTATTATAAAAAAACTTCTTTCAACACTATCCCACCATGGGCATAGCTGGGTTTATGATAAATGTATCCCTTCAATAAAGAAAAAGAACCGCCACAACTCAGCATGTGGTAGTTTTAAGGACACCTCCACCTCAAAGGGTATGCACTGACTGCACCGAGTAGGTATGCACCATCTTTTACCTTTTCACACCTAAATGGCTGAACATAATCATAATTAAATTTGACAGGGTGGTAGACGGTATCCTGGGAAAGGACACAGGCTATTTTCTATCCCGGTAAAACGCGTGCGTAGCCACGGGCTGAAGATAGTTGCTAGATAAATGGAATGCACTTTTTATAGATCTGCCCACAACTTCACACACACTTTTCCAGCAGCCTAAGTTCATACCCGGGATGCTATTTATCTCCATTCCAAATTTCGATCTGTTTAGCCAGTTCTTGGTAACATCTTGAACATTCATTAAAAAGACTAGGTCTTAAAAATTTAAGTAATAACATAGAGCAAACAAACCTATGTAGAAAGCAAGCAAAAACATTATTTGCAGTTTATTGCTTTTCATCAGATTGAGCAATCTGTTTCTCTGCTTCTTTTAAGCTCTTTGCCCTGGTAATAGCTTCCTGCATCTCTCTCACGAGATCAAAATCTGTGAAGTAAATACAGTCGCAGTCACTAACCCCCAGCTTCAAGGGCCGCTCAATTTTAGGCATCTGTAAAGCACTTTTGCATGAGCTATGAACAATTTTGCAACCAATGTTAATGAAAGTGGCTACATTTTCACTGGTGATTCCTCCTCCAGGCATTATGACCAGCTGGTCAAAGCCATGGCTGTACTTGCTTGTTAAGTAAGCAATGTTATCTACAGCACCTTCTTCAGACACATTGGCACGGTGTCCAGAGGTCAAAAGCCTGTGGAAGCCCAGACCAACGATTATAGCAGCCGATCTCTTAAATTCCCTTGTGTGGTCAAACGCACGGCTGAATGTAACTTTGTTGGGTGCAGAGGCATTGAGGAACTGCATGCTTCTGGTTTCGTCAACCTCAGAGGCAGGTGTGAGCGCTCCAAAAACGAATCCATCTACACCCATCTCCTTGAAATATTTCATGTCACAGAGCATGTGATCCATCTCATAATCAGAGTAGCAGAAGTCATCTCCTCCGCGGCAGCGAAGCATCACATTTAGTTTAGGTCGGTTGGCTGCAGGTAGCTTTTTAGACTGAAAAGAAAGCAGATTTTGGTATGGCATGTCTTACTTTTGAGCTAGCCCTCTATAGATTTTTAATGTTTTTAAAAAGACAAATGGAATTATATAAGTAACATTTGATCCATACCAGTGCTAGAACTTCAACTACAAGCCCTAAGGACGGTGTGAGTCCTCCAGAATACAGGGAACTGCAAATCTCAATCTCATTAGCACCTGCACTTATGGCATTCTTGGCAGATTCCAAACTGTCTATGCAAACCTCCAGCATTTTCTGTAAATAAAGTCATTTCTTTAGTCTATACGGCAGAGTCTGACAACAATACATTATGTGTCGGGTGGGGTTCTGCATGCGGGAATGATACTGTTAGTGGTCCAGAGCTGCTCGCTGCACTCATTTACCTTTAAAGTATTCGCCAAAAACAGTTAAGATTGTCAAATTTTGATATGGGGGTATCCAATTTTTACACTTAAGCCGGCTTTTCACTATGGGATATAATATAAATTACATCTTGAGCTGTATTGCGCATACTGCTTGAGCATCCCGCGATTGCTGTTCACACTGTAAGATATATATTTTGGAACACTCATGATCAGTTTGCACGTCTGCACACGAACGCCAACATTCAAACTGAGGGCGAGGCAGGGGGAGGCGCGCTGTCCGGGGACGTGAGGTAAATTATACACCTTCAAATGACCTTCAAATATCACTCACACGGTCGAAAAAATATTTATAGTTTGGGATGTAATATATATTATAGCACAGTGTGAACGCTCTCGTACAAAATGTATGGCGAGCGATATAATATTATATCTCAAGATGTAATATATATTATATTATATCCCATAGTGAAAAGCCGGCTTTAAAGGTATGAATATTTTTGTAATAATGTGTCTATTTCACGTAAGAATATAATTATTTTGCAGTATTAACAGTAGTAACAGAGAAGTAATTTTAAAGTTAGAATATTAGACTATGGAGACAAAGCTTTTTATTCTCACATCCGCCGCTGTACAACCTGCAAAGTTAGCATACCACCGGCAGTAAGAACTATCAATGGTGACCTCGTCACAAAACCTGAAGACATTGCAAATACCTTCGCTGATGAGTTTGAAGGAGCCTACTCAAGGGAACCACCACTAATTGACCAGCAAGCAAACATATTTCTTGACAATAGCCTGAGTGATATCAAGTTCACGGCAGAAGAAGTGGAAAAAATTCTTTCCAGCCTGAAAACTCAATCCTCCCCAGGCCCAGACCAAATACCAAACTGCATCCTGAAGAACTGTGCGAAGACACTCTCCTCCCCCCTTGCTGTACTCATGCAAAAATCATTTGACTCAGGTTACATACCCCAAGGCTGGAAGCATGCAGTAGTGACTCCAGTTTACAAAAAAGGTGACAAAATGGACCCTAGCAATTTCAGGCCAATCAGTCTCACCAACACAACTGTGAAAATCATGGAGAAAATTATCAGCAAATATCTTACTACGTACCTCAATAGACAATGCATAATATCCCACAAACAGCATGGATTTGTAGAGAAGAGATCAACCGCCACTAACCTTATATCATGTGTGCACTCTTGGACCAAAGACCTTGACAATCGAACCCCGGTGGACATCATCTACCTAGATTTTGAGCGCGCCTTTGACAAAGTTCCACACTAACGGCTACTATTAAAACTAAACCAGTTTGGGATCCGTGGCAAACTTCTCCAATGGATTGCGAACTACCTCAGTGGCAGGACCTTTCAAGTAAGAGTAGGTAACACACTATCTAGGCAAAAACAGGTCCTGAGTGGTGTACCTCAAGGATCGGTCCTTTCGGCTCATCTGTTTGGGATTTACATTACTGATCTTATTGAATGCCTAGAATCTGAATCAGTCTTCTTTGCTGATGATGGGAAATTCTTTGCCAACCCAATTACTCACTCAAGTCAACTACAAGAAGACTTAAACCGTATCCAAACATGGACTAAAGACTGGATTATCAAACTTAATGTATCCAAATGCAGTGTTCTACATCTGGGGCAAACAAACCCCAAGATTACATACACTTTGAACACCCCTATCCCTTCAGTTAACCAACAAAAAGACCTAGGCGTTACTGTTACTACTAACCTCAAATGGGAAGAACACATCACAGGAATAGTAAAGAAAGCTAATTCCTTTATCTATGTTATAAGAAGAGCTTTCCAGACAATGACGGTGGAAATATTCCTAAAAATCTATAAAACTTATATTAGACCTCTGTTAGAATATGGCTTTCAAATTTGGAGCCCCTACTTACAAAAAGACATAAACCTACTAGAGAGTGTACAAAGGAAAGCCACAAAAATTCCCAAAAGCCTTCGCCGGATGTCCTACCCAGAGAGACTAGCCACCCTACGCCTCACTACCCTAGAGGATAGACGCCTCCGTGGTGATCTAATAGAAACATTCAAAATTCTATCCCACACCTACAACCTGCCCGACATACACAGAATATATACCCCCAAGGTGCCATTCAAAACAGCTAGAGGCCATAGTCTCAGAGTGATCCGCTCACCATCAAACTCTAACATTGCTCATCACTTCCTGAGTAACCGAGTGGTGCACAATTGGAACGGGCTTCCTGAAGAAGTTGTAACAGCCCCCTCTGTGAACAGCTTCAAAAACAGACTCGACCACTGGTTACGAACGCATAATCTGACCACAACAAAGACAAACTAGTGTAGTGAAAAACTTTAAAAGCACTATGATATAGACATATCAGCTCTCAGCTGCTCGTCTATAATCCAAATAATAATAATAATAATAAGTATTATTTTAATTGTTCTATTTTCTGGAGTACCTATACATAATGGTTTAGATTATGATTTGACAAGAGCTGTGATGATATTAGGAACGAAATATCAATTAGGTACTTACAATAATTTATATTTACACAACATGTACCATTTATATTTACCTCTTGAAATTGAAACTCACCGCACCAACTGATTTCAAGTCATCTGTGTTTCAAGCTAAGCTTTTACTTTCCCGTGAGACAAAGTAGGTACTTTGTACCTGTTACTGCTCAATTGCATGGTCCAAGAAAACGAGAGCGCAGTATATTATTATAACACGCTTATTTGGAACAGGAAGAAAGGCAAGAGGTGTAGAAACAAAGTTAGGGACTTTGTTTGTTGATCTCTCAGAGGGTAGTTATGTAGGTAGAGGTTATGTTTTTAGGTCACCCACCCAAACATTAACAAAATCTAGAGGAAAGATCCAAGTAACACTCACTAAGATTAGATTCCACGTAGACTCGCAAACAATAGGTACAAACAGGAACGAAACAAATAATAAAATCAAGTACAATGGGGCGTTTGGGGCATTCGTTTGTTTTCGTTTTACTTTTAAGCCGGCTTTTCACTATGGGATATAAAGCCGGCTTTTGACTATGGGATATATATTACATCCCGAGATATAATATTTTATCGCTCACCATACATTTTGTATGGCACCGTTTACACTGTGCTATAATATATATTACATCCCAAACTATAAATATTTTTTCGACCGAGTGAGCGATATTTGAAGGTCATTTGAAGGTGTATATTTTACCTCACGTCCCCGGACACCGCGCCTCCCCCGCTTCGCCCTCCGTTTGAATGTTGGCGTTCGTGTGCAGACGTGTAAACTGATCATTGTGTGCTCCAAAATATATATCTCACAGTGTAAACAGCAACCGCGGGATGTAATATATAGCACAAGATGTAATTTATATTATATCCCATAGTCAAAAGCCGGCTTTATATAATATATATTACATCCTGAGATATAAGATTTTATCGCTCACCATACATTTTGTATGGCACCGTTTACACTGTGCTATAATATATATTACATCCCAAACTATAAATATTTTTTCGACCGAGTGAAGCCGGCTTTTGACTATGGGATATATATTACATCCCGAGATATAATATTTTATCGCTCACCATACATTTTGTATGGCACCGTTTACACTGTGCTATAATATATATTACATCCCAAACTATAAATATTTTTTCGACCGAGTGAGCGATATTTGAAGGTCATTTGAAGGTGTATATTTTACCTCACGTCCCCGGACACCGCGCCTCCCCCGCTTCGCCCGCCGTTTGAATGTTGGCGTTTGTGTGCAGACGTGTAAACTGATCATTGTGTGCTCCAAAATATATATCTCACAGTGTGAATAGCAATCGCGGGATGTAATATATAGCACAAGATGTAATTTATATTATATCCCATAGTCAAAAGCCGGCTTTACTGATGTTTGTTTTAGTACTAAACGGCCGGCTGCGTTCCGTTTCTTGTAGCGCTCAGGCCACAGATTAAACTCAGGCACTGCACGAGCGTTATATTTAATCTGTGGCACGAGCCATAGATTTGTTAGCGTTTGTGCCTCAGAAGAACGATCCTATGGAACTGCCGTTAATGTTCAATTTGACACGGAAGCAATAATGGACTACCAGTCTCTTTCTCACAACAGTGGTTTTACGTTAGGAAAACGCATACACACTCTTTTTATCAGCGCCCTCTTCCTGGTTTCGATGTACTTTTGCTGTCACGGACGCCATTTTAGTCTACGGTTTTGTTTACATGTCAGGAGATGTCATTCTGAGATAAATAAGTTTTCCCCGTGTTTTCGACTTATTTATTGAGCCAAACTGTGATATTAATTGAAAATCATATAGATAAGGTACCATGAAGTGTTCTGTAGCATGCTGTGGCTTTATGCCAAAGCAAAAACAGGCCGAATCTGACCTTTCACCGGCAAGTGGCTAACATTTCGTTAAACTGTTGTCTATTGTATAGTGTATTTGATATAAAGTGTATAAAAACCTGTTATTTTGAATCATCTTTGTTGTGAGCTGTAGAAACCCGCAATATTCTCAATATTTCATTCACATCGAAGACATAAAAACCGGTGCTAGTGTCGAACATCATCGACCATCGAACGTTATCGATAAATTAGGTAAGGTCTGTAGTCACATGTAATTGCAGTGATTGTGACAAATGATTGTATAAAAATTTATTGTGTTTGTTGTTTACCTATGATAGTTATAAAAAAATATTATTAAAACATATTCTGCTCTTGCTTCACCTCCGGTATACCCTCGGATCCCGCTCTGATTCTGAAAATGAGGGTTTCCTTCGATTTCTCCGGGATTCCACTATCCGATCCCGACTTGGTTCAATGGCACTACCTCAGAAATGCGCTCTTCATAACATAGTATAAAACAAAGTCGCTTCCCGCTGTCTGTCTGTCTGTCCTTCCCTATGTATGCTTAAATCTTTAAAACTACGCAACGGATTTTGATGGTGTTTTTTTAAATAGATAGAGTGATTCAAGAGGAGGGTTTATATGTAGGTATATTACATGTATAATATAGTAGAGGAACACTGACAATTTTAGAGGTTTCCGTGCGAAGCCGGGGCGGGTCGCTGGTATGATATAAATGTAAATATATTTTCCCGTCGCCTATTAGTAGTTTGTCCTGACCTTACTTTACAGTGGCGCCAACTGATGAGCACAAAAACGGTAGCCCTCGATTTAAAAGACAAGCTCGTCCATCGATATAATGTTATCGACTAGACGAACAAGTGAACATCCCTAATCCGCCATGTTTGTCAACCGATTTGTTTACATAGGTATCCAGGAAAAGTACATGCTTAGGGCAGTTCCATAGGATGGTTCTTCTGAGGTTTGTGCTAGACTTTAAACGTCACTTGCCCGTCACCGTCAGTCAGCCAATCAAATCAACTCAAGCAAGTCAAAGTCAGTCAGTCAATTGACAAGACAATTTTATTTCGATTTTCGCATTGCTGTGCGTGCGCTATTGTTTGTGTTCGTGGATTTTCCACATTTCTGTTAGTTTCTGAAAATTTGGACAAAATAACAATATTGCGGCAATAAACTTAGAAATGGCTAAAGACGGGGACATGTCCCTATTCAACGATGTTTTGGAGCCGTTTCGCAGGGTCATCAATACCGACCCGCCAAAAGACAAGTTGTCGGCGTCTTCTAAGCTGAATTTTTCGGATAGTAACCAATCTCTGAAAGAAGGTATTAAGTTTAATTAAATATATGACTATTTTACCCTATGAAAACATGTGTTGCAAAGTTTTTTCGGTTATTTTGTAGGTATAGTTGAATTCACTGCTGGCTCCAAGAGAAGGTCTAGTATTGCGAGTGATGCTACCCCCGACAAACGAATGCGGCGCGACTCAGAGAGCTCAAACAGGTCAAACATGCCGCCTCCATCCCCGTGGGAAGCTAAAAGAATGAAAATTGATTTGATTGGTGCTAAAGCTCAGGTATGACAGACTATACAGACCGTGCTCAACACCGTGCTCGTCTTGTGGTCACTTCTTATAAAATGGAAGGCATGGCTATAAAATGAGATATGTGTCATCAATCTTTTTCTAACTCATCTTCAGATCACAAAGCTTGAAGCCCGTGTGAACCACCAGCACACAATCCGCAAAGAAATGCAGATACTGTTTGAGGAAGAGAAAGCATGTTTGTTGGAACAACGGAAGAGAGATGAACGTGCTCTGGCTGATATGGAGGACCGAATTGCAGTCTTCAGGAGGAGGGAACAGGAGCTCCGGGATGAATATAATGAGGTGAGTTTGTTTGACTTGATTTAAGTGGATTAAAATACAAAACACTCATGACCTCAGAGTACCTATGCAAAATATTACACGCTTGGTTTAAATACAAATCGGAAAATTCTTTTCTTCTATCTAGATATATATCTGTGTTTTCATGCCTAAACAGCTGAACCGATCTAAATGAAATTTGGCAGGGAGGACAGCGCAAACATCCATCCATACATCTTAACATCCAAACTTTGTCATTTATAATAATTATCAGTTGAGCTATCTGTAGATTGTTTGCAACAGTCTGCAGTTAGCTCAATTATTTCAATTTAAGTATTTAAATTGAAACAATTTAGCTAACTGCAGTAGTTCTAATATAATTCTAGTATTTGATTGTAATATTTATATTCATGTGATTATAATTATAAGTAATTTAAAAAGACTGCTATTGACAAAACTAGGCAAAAAAACACCATAATGAACCTCCCCATGTTATTTATTAATATGATTTTATTACATACCTACACAAAAAGTAAGCTAGTAATAATTTTATACAAAAGGTGAAATATGAACTGTCTTGACTTGTACCATATGTGCACATAGCAAATATTTAGTCATACGTTAGTGAATCAGACTGATAGACATAGCTATGAAAAAATATGTTAAAGACTAGTTCATGCCTGCGGCTTCGCACGCGTTGTTTCTATGGAAACGTTTAAAGGTTATTAGAAATCACTAGAGACCGGATTATATGCAACATAAAAAGCCCAAAATATGTATGCAAATATGCATGAAAAATGCTAGGAATATGCATGAAAACTAATGAAATGTGTCAAAATATGCAACATTAAAAAAAAAAAAATGTAAATTATTTTCAATACTACGTGTACTAGCTACTCTCGTTTAGTCATGAAAAGGCCGTTTTCAGACGAATTTTAAGACGCGTGACTTTTTAGTGCATTTTTACTTAAAAATCAAGAATTGAAATTTCAGTGTCAAATAAAATTAAAAATTACGGTCTACTTTCATCATTTCAAAATGAAAAGGCAACAAAGGCTTCGTACGAAATTTTAGTTTTCGTTCACTTATAGTACCGACAGAAAACGAATCGAAATTTCGTAATAAAGGAGGCCTCCAGTTAACGAAAAACAAAAGACGATCGTGTCAACTTCTAGAAACAGAGCTATACGACGTAAAGACGAAACGAAAGAATCATTTTAAATAGCTTATTAAATTGAACAGGATAATACTAATTCCTCTTTTAATGATGGGACCACCTCGGGATCATTATGTAAACAATAGTGAAATAATCAGTAAAATCGGTTAAGCATACGCGGAGATATCTTAGTAACATACATACCTACCTACATAAAAAATAAAATAAGCAGACGAATTGAAAACCTCCTCCTTTTTTGAAGTCGGTTAAAAAGAGAGATGTACGGATTTGCCTATTCTGTGATGACAGCTGTTAGTTATTTTGTTAAACTAACATTTTCATAGCCTAAGACGCAGATGTCCTCCTTAGGCTGGGCAGTTAATGTGTAAAATTTTTTTCGTAGGTTATCTTATTCATAATTAATTTTTGCAATAATTAAACCTTTCTTTCATTTCGACCGCTAAACACCATTAACTTTACTTGCTTACTCTACTTTATTTAAAAAATTAAGTAAAGTGAGAGTTTGGGAAAAAATTACAATAACTACACTTGTTTTTTTAACGCATGTGACGAATTTACTTTCAATGTATGGAGTTTACATAAATGTGACGAATTTACTTGGTGGCAAATGTACAACAACCCAGATTTAATTCGTTAATTTCATAATAATTGACTATTTCACCCAGAAATATTGCAATATAGCGAAAATATGCATCATCACAAGGTTTTAGGTAAAATATGCAACTACTGATGAAAATGGGCTAAATATGCAAATGTATATGCAAATATGCAATGGCATATAGTCCGGTCTCTAGAAATCACCTTTAAATGTCCCATGGGAACTTATTTATGGGATAAAAATATTGGCGTGAAGAGGCAACACACATCCATCCATACATCCATCCAAACTTTCGACTGTCTTCTTTGTTCTTTGTTTATTTATCAGGTATTAATCACATACCTTTTGTTTTTATTTCCCTATCTTTCCATTGCTTAAAGGGAAATAAAACGAAAGGTATGTGATTTGATTACACATCGGCCCCAGGCTACTCATCTAGTAACTAAATGAGTAATCATCTATTATAATAAACCCAATGTTATATGTTTTCTTCTAGGCAACAAAGAATCTAAAAGAAGGTAAAATGGCATGGGACAGAGAGAAGACAGACCTGCACAAGCAGTTAGCAGATCTCAAAGACAAGCTGCTTGAAGCGACTGTCAGTGCAAAGGACCAGCTCTCGGAGATGAAGAAAGATATGGATGAATTGCTACAGGTAAGGAGTTTGCACCTTTTTTCCTCTAAGGTTCATGACCATTATCATCATCAGACTATGTAAATGCACTGTTGTACAAGAACCTTGCCCTACATGATGCCAACTCCAACTAACTAAGCCTCTAAGGTTATATATAATTTCAGTAAGGTTCTCTAAGGTTATATATAATTTCAGTATAAGGTTATTATACTGAAATATCAACAGATTTGCTTTGCTTGCATGGTAGGAAATTAGGAAATCTACATTTTGTTTTATAGATACACATTTTCATGTGAAAATTTAGTATTTTATCACTTTACTTTAATTTTTTACTGTCATCAAAGTTCAACTTTGATGTTGTTGTGAGTTAAAAAAGAAAAAATGGTCACAATCAATAATTATATTCCCTTAGCTAACATTAAATTTCTATACACCTATTAATACCACCCTAACAAGAACAAAATAAAAAAGTTTAATAACCCCCCCGACAGATTTTCATGAAACATGGCTAAGAACACTCGGGATAAAATTATCTATGACATAAAAAAAAAACTATAAAAAAATCGGTTCATCCGTTTGGGAGCTACAATACCACAGACAGATACACAGACAGAACTTATAACACCCATCTCCTTTTGCGTCATGGGGTAAAAACAACTCTAAACCTAAACCCGATTTTTTTTTTGTTCCAGGCACTAGAAGCAGCCCAGTCTGAGGTAGAGATCCTCAAAATGGAACTATCTAAACAAACTCAGAAGGCTGAACAGTACATCTTGTTGAGGAACCAGCATGAGAAACAAACATTCGAGTTCCAACAACTGACCAATAAGATGAAAGAGTTGGAGTATGAAAAGGACTCATATAAAGACTGGCAGACACAAGCTAAGGTAGAGTTCGAAATTCTTCAACAAGAGTTCACCTATTCACTCTTGTCTTGAAGAGACTCTGAGACATTTGTAACGAAAGTCTAGAACACACCTGTGTTCTAGACCTTCGTGGTGTATCACGTCGGCCACATCGTCACTTACAATCAGGTGAAAATGTGGTGTGTGAATTGTCCAGCATTATTTATTTATTTATTTATACAAACTTACTCAGGCATTGATTTGTCCTTGAGTGACGTTTATGCCCTAGAAAAGCGATACTCAAGGATAGATCGATGACTGAGAAACATTTCATAATACAGACGACCTTAGAATTACATTTTATATATAGAGCCCAACACAATGATTTTTTTATTTCAGACAGCACAAAAACGTCTAACCAATATGGCGGAACTAGAAAAGGAGGTGACACGCCTTCGTGCCACAGAACGTTCCCTTCGAGATGGTATTAGCAGCAAACTACTATTAGAAGAACAAGTCCATTTGCTGACCTCGAGAGTGGATGCCCTGCAGCCAGTGCAGCAGGAGTTACATGAGGCTAAGGTATGCTAGTTTTACCTTGTTTGAATACGACGGAAAAAGATGGCGTTTGATAAATATGGCCACTAACAAACATGGCTCCTGACGAAAATGGGGGTAGTAGAGAAGGAGCGTTCCCTTCGAGATGGTATCAGCGGTAAGCTACTGTAAGAAGTGTAGGTCCACTTGCTGACCTCCAGAGGCAAAGGCTTCCAGCCTTAAAACAGGTGCAGCAGGACAGACATGAGGCTAGGGTATGTTTGGGGACACATGTTCTTGAGTGGAGACCGCGAATCGGCAAACGTAGTGTAGGATGCCCTCCGGCATGGCCACCTGCTAAAGCTCTCCCCTCGAGGTCGCATAAAAGTAAAGTTTTATTGCCATTACAGTACAAAAACCGTACATACAGTAAACTTAAAAAAAAATAATGACATTCAGGAATTTAAAGTCGCTTTTCCGTTTTAGGCATCTATCATCTCATCTGCAGCCTATACCAACTGCTGGACCCCGCCCCCCCCCCCCTCCATGAACACCTTAGTGGCCTTTGTAACATGGGGGGTAGTGCCCATTGTAGCGGTGGCCTGCTTGGGGTTGATGTATTATTTATGTAAACACTGATTTTAGTGAACAGAATTTATTTTTCCACAGCACAGTACAGTATAGATCGAGAGACAGACATCTTGGAAGTCTTTTCTTGTTATAACAAAGACAGGAAGTCAACTATATCCATAAACAATTTAAATGTGACATAGACGACCATCATTTACAGATAATAAAAATCTAGACATCATAGATAATTTTGTTGCATGCCAACATGCTGGGGGCGGCGGTGAAAGCCGAATAATATAGGTTATATAGAATAATCAAGGTTATAGGAATCTTAATAAAAATTTGCTTAAATTCTATACTCATCTTAACAGGTGGATTTTTAAAGGTACAATATCATCACAATAATATTGGACTTACACTTATACTTATTTCTAGGCATACTACATCTTATTCTACAGACAGTACGCTCTGAAAGCTTATCTAGGCATTTTACATTAAGAAACTTATTCTATAGTAATCTTACATTGCTTTAAAAAAGCTTAACTTAAAACAAAAACAACTTTATTACGAGCTCTTAAAATCAAAATCTTATTCTAAAGGCAAAATGCTTATAGTGCTTAGAGATCTTCTAAACACTTTTTTATTGGGAGTAATGACATCTACAACCCGGACCTTGTTGTCCTTGCCTGGGTATACTTTAAGGATTCTGGCCATCGGCCATGACAATGGTGGAGAGTTAGGCTCTCTTAGTATGACTAAGCTCCCTTCTTTTACATTTGGCATGGTATCACGCCATTTTTGTCTACATTGTAAGGTATTAAGGTAATATTTGTGCCAAATATTCCAAAAATGTGTTTTTATTTTGTTACAAAGTTCCCAAAATTTTATTCTATTGGTAGGTAGATCTACCACATTTTTCTCAGGGAAAGAAGTTAATGCAGTACCAATTAGCCAGTGTCCTGGCGTCAAATAACCAAAGTCATTTACATCATCAGCTGTTACAGGTAAAAGCGGCCTGGAGTTTAATACAGCTTCTATTTGGCACAAAATTGTGTTAAATTGTTCATATGTCAGTACATAGTTTTGCATTATGCGCTTAAGATGAAACTTCATGCTTTTTACAGCAGCTTCAGCAAGTCCAGCAAACACAGGTGAGTAACTAGGTGTGAAGTGAAACGTAATACCTTGTTGAGCTGCAAAGTTTTGCACCTGTGCTTGGTGGGCTTGTGAAACCTGAAGTTCATACAGACGAGTCAATTCGTTCCGTGCCCCCCTGAAACAACCGCCATTGTCGCAGAAAATATCTGTGGGTAAGCCACGTCGCGCTATAAAGCGTTTGAAACATGCAAGGAAACTAGCTGTGCTAATATCTGAGGTCAGCTCTAAATGAACCGCCTTTGTGACGAAGCAGACGAATACACCTACGTATCCTTTGCTCTGTACTGCTCGTCTTATAGTTGAGTTTTTTACTTGAAAGGGACCGGCAAAATCCATTCCTACTTTCTGAAAACTTCGACAGGCGGTTATTCTTTCAGGCGGCAAGGACCCCATTAACTGCTTGGCGCAGTCCGCTTTCATTCTAAAACAAAGTAAGCATTTATGAACAAGTTTTTTCACATGTTTATATGCATTTACTATCCAGTATTTTTGGTTAAGGCTAGATAACAATAACCTAGGTGCAGCATGAAGCAATCTAAGATGCTCATGGTTTATAATGAGATCTGTGATCCGAGAGTTTTTGGGGAGTACGATTGGGTGCTTTTGTGAGAACTTAACAGTAGAGTTCTCGATTCGCCCACCTACTCTTAAAATACCTTCACCATCTAGGAAAGGGTGCAATGGCTTTAATGAGCCATTGACGTTTTCGTTATTTTTTAATGAATTTATTTCGCTCGTGAAATGAATGCTCTGCTCATATCGTAATAGCCTATTTAATGCGTTTGTTAATTCTGAAGGTGATAGCGCGGTACCAGATTTTCGTTCTGTTTTGTTATTTAAATTGTGGCAAAACCTAAGAATGTATGCCATCGTTCGTGTCATTTTATTAAGGTCGGAAAAACCATCTGTGAAGCTGAAAAAATCGTCCTTACGAGTGAGAAGAGAAACCTTGGCAGTAGAGAGCGCCGCGGTCTTTTTTACCTCTGGCAAGTCATCTGTGGCGGGTGGCGGCGTGTACTGAAAATCATAATCACTTTCACCTAAAAATTGGGGGCCTAACCACCACAACTCGCAGTCAATCAGCTCGTCCGGATCAGCTCCTCTGCTAACTAAGTCAGCAGGATTCTCCTTTGTGTGCACGTACAACCAGCGCCATCTATTGGTCAAGTCTCGAATCAACTTAACTCTGTTTGCAACATACGCATTAAGCTTCACACATTCGGTGGCTATCCATGCAAGAGCAATTTGTGAATCAGAAAATAGATACACATGATTTATCGTTATTTTCAGCTTTAGAGTATCATACACTCGGGTTGTAAGCTTTGTTAATAATAGCATTGCATTAAGTTCTAGACGGGGTATAGTTAAGGCCTTATTATCGCGGGGGTTGATTCGAGACTTTGAGCAGAGTAAAGAAGTCGTCGCCTTCCCTGAGTCGCCTACCACCCGAAGGTAAAGACAGCAACCATAACCAGTCGTGCTTGAAGCATCAGCAAAGCCAATAAGTTGTACAGCAGTGACACTGCTTGGAATGTGAATATTTCTCTCAATAGTGAGAGGTTTCATATTTGTTAATTTTTTGGCAAAAGAAAGCCATTCAGATTTTAAGGGTTGCGGCGGGACTTGATCCCAGCCACAATTTTCGCACCAAACCTTTTGCATGAAGGATTTTGCCTTCATTATAACAGGCGACATGAAGCCTAGCGGATCATAGAACTTTGAGATGTAGCTCAATATTTCCCTTTTGGTTGGCGATTCAATTTGAAATGGTTCTGGACATGAAAACACAAAGCAATCGTTTGCAACATTAAGTGTTAGCCCTAAAGTTTTTAAGAATAAATCATTCTTTTGAAAATCTAAATCGTCAAACTGCTGTTTGTCTAGAGGAATACCTACTAAAATATCGTTGCAGTTTGAAGCCCACTTGTGGGTATAAAAGCTTCCTTTTTCGAGTAGCTCACACATCTGCCGTTTCGCCTCAATCACTACATGTTTGTCAGAGTGCGCATAGCAAGCGTCATCCACATAAGTGCAATTTCTTAAAATATAAGAAGCTAGAGGAAATTCTGTTTCGTATTTTGTCGCAAGCTCGTGTAGACAGCGGGTTGCAAGATAGCTACTGCTTTTTTGACCGTAAGTTACTGTATTCAAACGTATACATTTGATATGCTCATTAACATCAGCCCTCCACAAAATATTCTGCAAGCTAGTATGCGCCGGGTTTACCGCAACACAGCGGAACATGCGACGAATGTCGGTAGAAAAGGTGTATTCACCCAGACGGAATAAAAGCATTATATCAAATAGCTCTTTCTGCACGGGAGGACCGTTTAATAACAAATCGTTAAGCGAGACTTTCTTATCGGTCTGCATAGAAGCATCGAAAACTACGCGCGTTTTTGTACTCTTACTATTTTCGTTTACGACGGCATGGTGCGGCATGAAATAAAGTGCCTCATTGTCAAAATCTATTGCATTAAAATCTATATATTGCCCATGCCCTAAGTCTACATATTCGTTTATGAATTTTTTATATTCTGAAAGCAAGTTAGGATTTTTATGTAACTTCCGTTCAAGACTGAGGAACCTATAGAAGGCATATTCGAATGAGTTACCAAGAGAATTGTTTATTTCGTTCAGTGGTAATTTTAGAGGCAGGTCAACCTGAAATTTGTTATCTTTGTGCACAGTAGTGCTTTGAAAATTATTTTCACATAAATCGTTTTCTGATATTTTTTCAGAAAATATTTCAGGGACTTTTTCAGTTTTGAAGAACTGTTGCAAGGTATTATCGAGGTCTGCCTTACAATGATCTAAACATAGAAGCGAGACCTTACTTGAGTTACTTTGTGTGTGCTGTGGTAAAGCCCCAGCGATGACATGGCCAAACCTAGTGTTGATGAAGCGTGGCTGCTGCTGCTTAGTAGATCGCGAAGCTCGTTGCTCTATAGAAGCTCGTTGCTCCGACAACAGTGCCTGGAAGAATACATCGGCTCCAATCAACATATTGATCTCTGATGGTAGATAAAAATCATCATCGGCCAGCGTCATCTCCTTTGGTATGTTTATTTCTGTCATGTCTACTTTGAACTGTGGAATTTTACAAGTTATTTTATCCAGGACATGACAGTTTATGGTCACCCTATAATTTGTGGCTAGTGAGAACACTTCGAGGGGGACAGAATATTTGGCAATGTTGCTTGCATTGCTGACTCCTACAATATTTGTTTCATCTTTGTTTGGAGTTTTCCCTAACACATCTAACACCTTACTTGTTACTAGGGATACCTGGGATGCAGAGTCCAAAATCGCCTTCACATGTACTTCAGTGCCGTTCTGAGAATAAAGCTTTATTTTTACAGTTGGTAATAAGACCCTATCTGTCTGTGTGTTTGAAATCAATGTGACCGGGCTTGATGATGATGATGATTCATCATGCAGTATTGTGTGGTGAGCCTCCTTGCAAATGTTGCATTTGAAGTGGAACCTGCATTTCCCCTTGTGGTTGTTGAGGCACACATTGCACAGACTTTTTTCCTTTACTAACTTCATTCTTTCTGCATAAGGCAAGGTTTTAAATTCGTTACATGCATATAATTTATGATCGGACTTACAATGGGCACAGGTGTTGGGTCCGGCTGTCGTAGTGATGTTCACCACTGCTCTCTGCTCTCTGGCTGGTCGGCTCGTAGCTGGTCGCAGCGGCGGCTCAGCATTCTCCATTGCCAAGGCTCTCCGCTCCAGAAAGTGCAAGAAGTCAAGTACCATTGGATCTGAGTCGGTGCTTCGTTCAAGCTGGTATGCTCGCAGGGTGTAAAGATCTAATTTGCGGAACAAAATAGACAGTAAGATTGGATCCCAAGTCTCTGTATTTATCTGCAGGTTTTTTAGGCTAGCCAGGCATTGTTTTACAATGGAAATAAATTCCCTCAAGTTTGACGGTGTAGATTTGGACAGAGCATTCAAGTCGAGCAAAGAGTTTATGTGCTCATTTACAATTTTAAACCTATGATTGTACCTATCGTTGAGAAGTTTGAGCGCTTCATCATAACTACCTGGTTCCAGAGGAAGATTCTTTATGAGGTCAAAAGGTTCGCCTTCTAAGAAGGTTCGCAGGTAGTACAACCTTTGAATATTGTCAAATGCCCTATCTTTGTGTATGATTGCATTGAACAAATTTATGAATGGGTTATATTCGCTATATTTACCATTAAATGGTTTTATCTCTATTTTAGGCAATTTTGTCCTAAAAGAATTACTAACACCCTCAGAAACTGGGGTAGATTTTGCCTTTATCGCCTCGTTCAACGAGGACAAGATTGTATAGAATGTTGATTCTATCTCTTCTACATTTTCGCAATCCTGTTCATCTAGGGCTAAAATCTTTTTATTATAATCTTCGTACTCACCGAAAACCACGGACACTCGATCTCGTTTTGCTTGTATTGACGACAATGTCGACTCGTTTACCTCTTCGAGGTTCGTAGCAAAATTGTAAAGCCTAGTCAAGGCACCTTTAGCGTAACCACGAGAGGCTTTGAGGGCCTTTAGGGCTTTTTCGTCTGACATTTTTATGATTGGAGCAAACACAGTAATACGAAGCACACACAAAACTTAAATATTACGCTTACTTTACGTTATTATTGTCTATAAAAACTCTTAGAACTTAGTTAAAATCTACGACGGCGTTTGCGCACTTTTCTAAACGAAAGGATGAAATAAGATGGCGGACCGTTTGATATTTGTGTTGTGTCACAGGAATTGACAGGAAACAAAAATCCAAAACCGCGGTCCAGTCGCGCGCGTCGTTCGTTGTCGCTGCTCGCCGCTGTGGCGCCGCTGTTACCGATCATAGACAAGTGAAAGAACCAATGATGTGGCTTGCTGAAGTAGCGTGGCGCTCGATGTTGTCCAATCCTGGTGTATTTCCGGGGACGCTAAAATTTTGACACCAAATTTGAAATCGCTTCGAAGTTGTACCTATCCTTTTCGAGGTATTTTGCGTCTCAAGCAATTTCTCGATGACGAACTTCGAAGATCTTGATGACTTCCTTCTAGGGAAATTTTCTGTTGTAGCTCGATGTAGAAGTTGTGAGCTGTATCGTCGTCGAAGTTGTACCTATATGTATCGAGGTATATCGCGTCAATCAAGCGTTTCTCGTTGACGAACTTCGACGATAATGACTTCTTTATTTGTTTGCTCTCTTGTAACTCGCTGTACGGGATCGTGTGCTAGATCGATGTTTGAGCCCAACCAAACCCGCGCTTGGCCGTGTATCCGGCTCGAAGGACCATTTGTAGCGGTGGCCTGCTTGGGGTTGATGTATTATTTATGTAAACACTGATTTTAGTGAACAGAATTTATTTTTTCACAGCACAGTACAGTTTAGATCGGAGAGACAGACATCTTGGAAGTCTTTTCTTGTTGTAACAAAGACAGGAAGTCAACTATATCCATAAACAATTTAAATGTGACATAGACGACCATCATTTACAGATAATAAAAATCTAGACATCATAGATAATTTTGTTGCATGCCAACACCCATAATCCCCACCCTGGGCATGCGTTCGGGGATAGCACTTTGGTGGTTAAAATTGTTCTGCAGTAGCCGATGGTGCCCACCCCCTGGTGGATATCCCTTAGTCGCCTCTTACGACACCCGCGGGAAGAGTTGGGGTGGTGCTAAGTCACGGCGCTAGGTTAGTTTACGGTTAGTTTAAGTAAATCACATCAATTAATATTTATTTTACTTCGTTTTCAGGTTAAAATAGCCGGCCTAGAATCAGCCCTCCAAGAATGGCAGCAAGCGGCTCGCTCGCACGGCGTAGAAAACGCACGCGCTCTGTCTAACGCGTTGGACGCAGCACTCAACTCTCAACTCAGCGCTACGGCTGAGAACTCACAGGCACAGTCTCAGCTTAGCGAAGTCACTGAGGTATGTATTTTTACTACAATAATACGTAAGGCAAAACTCTGCTTTCCAAGGGCCAAAGAAAGCTATCAAACTCGTGTTTAAACTATTGAAACAATCATAGTACCTAACAACTAAAGTAGAAAACGTATGCGCTCTGTCCAGGGTTCGAAATTATCAAGATAATTACGCCGCTTGATAATTATCAGATAATTATCACCAGTGTAAGAAATTCATTTGTTATATTGTTTCATAACAAATGCATTATAATTTGGGAAATTCTAAAAAATATATGATTTTTAATTACAATCCAACACAAATTAACATGAATTAAAGTTAGATTGAGTAAAAATCAGTGTCCGTCAGATTCGACATTATAAATAAATTAAATTTGATTGATCAAAAAAGCCATAGGAATATCTTCATCCGATAATGATTCTATTTCCATTGGCTTTGTTGCTGCTGTAGCTGCAATAGAACTTATAGCCCAACTTATCTTGTATGTAAGGGGAATCCCCACGGCGCGGCACGTTGACACTTCGTGCTTTCGGATATATGCAAGTGCAGAAACACGTTCGAATACAGTTCACTTTCACGAGCACAATTTTTTGTTATTATCATGATAATTATCCTTTCGAACCCTGGCTCTGTCAAACGCGTTGGAAGCAGCACTCAACTCTATGTAGACTAAAGTAAAGAAGCGACGAAGAAACCTTTAGCCTGTTAGTTGTTATTTTTCGAGTTGGAGCAAAACCCGTCCCAAGCTTTTTTATCCTTTAGATAATCTGATATTTTATAGTAAGCCTTTTTGCACAGCAAGGTTTTGATAATTTGTTTGGTGGAAAGTAGCGATGACGCTACTCAGCGCTGGTTTTATGCGAGAATTCACACAGCATTATCTATCCCCAAGCTAAGCAGAGCTTGTTTAGCACTACATAGATAGATATTTCTTATAACAAGAAAACATTCAGAACACCTATAACAAATCTCTGCAGATCATTCAAAATTATCCATTTAAGAAATAATTCCATTGATCTAAATAAAACCTAATTTATTTTTCAGGAGCTAGCAACACTGAAGTACGAGCGAGACAGAGCGACAAGGAAGTTAACGGACCTCCTAGTAGTACGAAAGAATCAAGACAACCTTGTACATAGACTGCAGAAGCGATTGTTGCTCGTCACGAGGGAAAGGGATAGCTATAGGTTAGTAAACACTTCTGCGAATAGAAATTGGAGCTTATATCACCATAAAATGAAAATACTCGACGAATGTACCTTAGATTGAGTATTAAGATGTATACACAAACTTTCATCAATTCTAGCCATTTGAGAGCCACGTTGCCACAGATGACACACAAATATACACTTAAAACTTATAAAATCTCTGATTTCTGTTAGAGGTAAAAAAAAACAACAGAAAAACAAAAAATCCACAATTTCGCTTCATACTTCATGCGATAAATGCAAATATTTTAGCTTGAAAAAGTAACAAACATCCATACAAGTGTTCGGCATTGTGACCTAATTTTACCTCTTTAATGTGTTTATTTGATAGTGACAAAGTCATTTCAAATGAAACGAAATTCACTCGTTAACTAACCAACAATAACCATGTTTACCATGTTAACTCATGTTTTACAGTGAAGCCCAGGAAAGTTTGCGCTTCTGGACGGAGTCAAGCTGGTTACACTACGAAAACATAACCACATATAAAACATAAAACAAACTCTTGGTCTTTCCACAGGCAACAACTAGATTGCTACGAGAAAGAGCTAACAGTGACCGGTCTGACGGCAGAGGGCGCGGCCGGCGGCGCCCTGCTCGCGGCCAGAGTGCAGCAGTTGGAGAAGTCTCTCCAGCAGTACAGGGACCTACTGGCGGCGCAAGACACGCAGGCTGATACCAAAGGTACAGCTCAGCTGACAGACGTCAACTTCTGGACATGTCTTCCACAAAGGTCAATCGGGGGGTTTTTGGCAGGAGGGTTGGCGATCGCAGTTCTGTGTTGGGTCTGTTTTACTAGTGGGTGCTGCTACCCGCCCTTCGTGGAGATCCCTTAGTCGCCTATTACGACAACCGCGGGATGAGTTTGGGGTGGTGTAAATTTCAAGCCGACACGGCATACTAAAGGTAATAATAATAACAACTCAAAGGCGTCCCAGGCACAATAAATAAATAGTACAGTACAATGACTCAGCCGTCTCCTTGAACTTTATACCTATAGTTGAGCGGAGCGCTAGGGTTGGTACCTACAAAAAGTAAAAAAGAGGTGTGTATATTTTTATTGAAAGTGTGTGGTGTGACACTGGATAGATTTGTCTTGCGAAGATTGGTTAGCGGCCGTGTAAATGACGCTTATGTGTGTGTGCGTCGATTCGGGCGCTCTAGTATGGAGTCGGAGTACTGTACTATTTATTTATTGTGTCCCAGGCGCTTGACCAGTAAGCTGATAGTGAACAGGCTCATGGCAGAGGGCACTAAAGGTAACATACTAGTCCACAGGTGGACAATAGGCGTCCCCTAATGAGCGCCAGAGGCACTTCAGCTTGCTGCAGCCAGCACTTTTTAGCTTTCACAGGTCGTCATCCCACCTGGCTGGAGGCCTACACTGAGTTTCGGTATCTGAAAAGAAGCTTGATTTTTTTTTAAAACATCTATTCACAATTATTGACGGAATATCTACTAAAATCCATACTTCCATACAATATTATCAATTCGAAAATAATTCTGTCTCTCTCTGTTTGTAACCTTTTCACGCTTAAATAAACGGATCTTAATGAAATTCGGCAGAGACCGATACGCTGCGGACGGACGAGGGCTACTTTTTATCCCGGAAAAGGACGTGTGAAACCGCGGCCAAAAACTAGTACTTACATAAAAAAACATACAGTCGAACATAGAACTTTCCTTTTTTGAAGTCTGTTAAGAAGGAGCTAATATGTATAATATTCGTTTCAGTGCTAGAAAATTTACGCGCGGAGGTGAACAAATGGCGCGACGAAGCGGAGAATGCGCGGCGCGACGCGCTCAAAGCGCGCGCGCAACGGGATACCTTACAAGCGCACTTTGAGAAACTAGGCTCTTCGCAATCGACTAAGGTAATAGAAAATAATGTCCTCCTAGCCGAATTACGACCACAGCGGCTAGTCTCATCAGAGACTAGCCAGATGCACAGGACATATTATTATAGTGCAAAAATGTGTGCACAAACACAGGTGCACTCTCTGTTACCTCATTCTCATAATCAGATCGGACGGTAGACCGACACGACCCGGGAAAGGTCAAGCGCAGGACCAATGGCGACAACGGCGAGGCACGGGGGTGTAACACCGCCAACTTCCTGACTCTGGGCTGCTTTTAAAATGTATCTAGTATCTTAATTATCTTCGCCAGCTTTTAAAATGTATCTATAGCAAAGGTGGCAATATATTGACTGCGGCGGTGGATATCCCTTAGTCGCGTCTTACGACACCCGCGGGGCAAATTATAAGCCGCGGCACCACCCAGCTATGTAAATGTATGGCATTGATGAAGTACCTAATTTTATTAAAAAAACCACTGCCACAGATGGTCGTGACGTCACCTGTCTTGGGGCCTGCACTGAAAACCAGCGCTAGGTAGACACACTAGGTCTACCCAGCATTACGCTGAGTGTAGGCCATATTTGCCCTAAACGGCACTAAAACAGTTGTTGTGTTGTGTAGTAAATTTAAGGCAAATAAAATTATTTTCCTGCTCTTTGCATTATTTATTTATTGTATTTTGTTTAAGGTGCTACATCTGGTCGACAACCCCAATGCAGCAGCTCAGAAACAAATTCAGGCAGATTTGGTGGCTGCTCAAGAAGAGGTAACATGCATTTTTATATCCATCATGGTTATTAACACTAAAGTCACTTATAACGGGATATTTACCAATATTTCGGCGCAGTTACATGCGCCATGATCACGGAATAACTGATCATGATCATGGCGCATGTAACTGCGCCGAAATATTGGAAAGCTCAAAACTCAAATCATGGTAAATATCCCGTTATAAGTGACTTTAGGTAACATGCAATTTGTAAACTGACCAGCGTTACGGGTCGAAATGTAACGTGCTACTTATACAGGGTGGTTTTTTGAGAAGGACGGTGATGGCCAAGTCCGAAACCACGTGAGTTAGAGAAAAGACGTGAAAGGAGTCATGCCCTCGATTTATAAGAAAACAACAACTGCATATTTAGTTTTTTTTTAATCTTTTTTTTACGAAGGAAATCGAGATAAGTATAAATTAGTTGTAAAAATGAACATCCGCTAACACTTTGCCAGACGATCCTTAACCAACCTTCATTACAATCATAAAATGATTTAAAACAGTAGTACGGTATTTATATTCCATCATTATAAAATGTGCCGTCCTGTGAACGCATTGCTATTATTTGCTATATTTTGTAAAACTATGGACTTGTCCGAAATAAAGATTTATTATTATTATTGCTAGAGTCGGTGCAAAAAGAGAACAGTCGTGGCGTTACGGTGAACTAACATTGAGATTACTGATGACCCGAGTACTGATGAAAACAGTTGGTGTCTACAATGTCTCAACCTCCACGGCCTGTATTGTCCACTACTGGAAGCA
The DNA here is from genome assembly GCA_949316285.1 of Eupithecia subumbrata. Classification (NCBI taxonomy): domain Eukaryota; kingdom Metazoa; phylum Arthropoda; class Insecta; order Lepidoptera; family Geometridae; genus Eupithecia; species Eupithecia subumbrata. The sequence continues at coordinate 9,699,367 of OX438630.1, read as the reverse complement.
GGCCTCTCCCTGATAAGCGCCTTGTTGGCTTTTATAACATGGTCGGGTAATGCCCATAATCCCCACGCTGGGCATGCGGGTTGGGGATCGCAATTCGGTGGTAGAATTGTTCTGCAGGGGGCGCTGCTGCCCGCCCCCGGTGGATATCCCTTAGTCCCCTCTTACGACACCCGCGGGAAGAGTTGGGGTGGTGCAAATTCTAAGCCGGCAACACACACATACAGCTTCAATGTCTACCAAGTATCAAACACTTTTAGTCGTACTGGCAATTTCAGAGGAGTTGTCAACGCAACAAAATTAGTAAATAGGCACACGTGCGACCTCTATTCCTAACACGCTTCTCTTTTGGCAAAAACATTAGACGATTCTCAACCTTATACACTCTTCCGCAGACTTTAAATTACTTTATATATATTGTGACGTTTTAGATAAAAAGACTGAACGCACTACTCCGCGAAGGCGGCGGTTCCAGCGGATCGTCAGAAGAGACTGAGCAATTGAAGCAGCAGCTTGAAAACAGCGTCAAGAAGCTAAAAAGGTAACGTTATAAGCCGTATTGTCTAAGTCATAAGGATCACATTCTCTAAAATATTTCGATTTGCGAACAAGTTGACCAGATGGCCGAGTTTGGTGAGACTATAGTAACGTCTCGACGACGAGTCTATTTTTGCATGGTATTTGGTACAGCGCCGACATGGATGTAAGTAAAATTCTGTAGATGTGGTACGTTCTACCAGCGCTAACAAATGGCCTGTGTTGTGTTATAACTAAACGCAAAGACACGCTATTTCCAATCTTTTGCAATTTACCTACCTAATGAACAACAAAGATGGAAAGACGTACCTTACCGAAGAGCGACTGAGACAACAATACGCACGCGAAATACGACTATGACTTAGGTGGTGGACCTAATTTGAGCGTACCTAATTTGCGTTTGGTAATTTGAGCGTTCCACATTCAAGAACAGTAGTACCCAATCTCCCGAATTTTACTTACTTCGATGAGCGCCGATATTGAAGTAATATAGGTACTGTAGGAATCCCATACAAAACTTTTTGGTAGTTTAGGTTTTGGTGCCAACAGAACCAATTGCAATTTATATATCTTTCGTATATTATTTACTAGTTTATGCCCGCGGCTTCGCACGCGTTGTTCCTATGGAAACGTTTAAAGGTGATTTCTATCCCATGAGAACTGATTCATGGGATAAAAAGTAAGTAGCCTATGTTTGATTCCAGGATTAGAATTACCTGTGTGCAAAATTTCAGCCCGATCCGTTCAGTAGTTTTGGCGTGAAGAGGTAACAAACATCCATCCATCCATCCATATATCCATACTTTCGATTTATAATATTATATAGTGTATTTATAATTTTATATGTTTGAATCGAAAATGCTCGTCAAAAGTTTCGCTTCCAACGAGACTCGAACCCGCACACCTGCCATGTAGGATACTCTTCCTAGCTAGCTAGTAATTAGGGTACCTACTTAATATTTTTTTAAAACCAAATATACGATTGTTTCTTTTCCTGTTTTTAGCTTCACTGAAGTCCACAGTGATAAATGAAACGAGTGAGTTACGATACGACCTTACTAAAACATATTTATGTAATATACTACCTTCTCCCCGCGGCTTCTCACGCGTTTTTCCTGATAAAAAGCAGCCCAATATTATACCTAAGTAGTTTTGGCGTTACCATGTGATTAACATATCTTTTCACATATCTCAAACTTTCACACTAGAAAATGAATAGGTTTTGTAGTAGATAGTACTAGGTATAGTATTTTAATGTCTGTGGTAGAGTGATCACAAAACTTAATGAGCTCTGTGAACTTAGGCACGGAAGCAAAAGTGCGCAAGTACAATCAAATAGAAAAGTGATATTTACCAACTAGCGACCCACCCCGACTTCGCGCCCGTGCGAAAGATAGACCTTGAAAGTGCTGATGTCACACAACGTTAAGTCTGTGGTCTTGTAGTTTTGAGTAATGTATAGTTACTATGAGAAATGCTAAATTTATTGAATTTTTTTATAAACAAGAAACTATGCTTTATTTTCACCCAGATCTCATGAGTACAAACTAAATACCTAACGTTTTTGTGGTACATTTAAGAGCCCTGTCACATATCGGAGAAATGCAAGTTTAGGTATTTTACGCACCGAGTGGGCGGCGACCTGCACAAGCGTGCTTTCTTTTGCGAATAAATGATCTTGATCCACCGTAATACAAGTTTTCTTAGGATGGAGTTCGATGGATTGTTTTTTTATGTGAAGTATTAATTTTGTTCATAATAGAGGTACCTAATTTGTTTTGATATATTTTTCATTATTTTACGCAGTAATCGATTGCTTACCGACATCCGCAGCATATATAAACAGGGTGGAATTTTGAGACGGTTCAGTAAGGGCAGGTACCTTAACCGTTGAAGCTACATGAAAATGGTCTGAGGAAACTAAATTCCTTTTTAGAAAAAAATATCTTCCCCTTTCATAGATTTTCAAAAAAGTTACTTTGAGATTTTTTGAACTTTTTTTGATGCCAATCAATCCAATTATCATACTTAACATAATTGTTTTTTAACTTGAATAAATAGGACTCAGCTTATTCCCCCGCCCAATAAACATAATAATACATAAAATGGTACATATTAGTCTCTCACCATGTCCATTGTTTCGACGAGGTTGCTGTTGTAACAACAATATTCTCCGAATTATCTTGTTTTTTCATTCTAAAATAACAACAAATCACGAATATCTATTTAAATACTAGTTTTTTATACGTCACACAGCAAGGCTCGCTTCGCTCACCGCAACCCAATACACACCCGCCGTCATAAAATTCGTAATCCTCACCCCCATATTAGTCAAAACGATACCCATGTCAGATTTTTGATGGGTGAGGGGGTTCAGGGGGCCTGGGGCGTGAGGGGTTCACAGTCAAGGTACCGCTACAGTGGCATTGGGGCTCCCTTCGCTCGCCGCAATGCTTCTCAGGGTTCAGGGGGAGGGGGTTCTGAGGGGGCACGGGGGGGTCATAGCACAGCTCGATTCGCTCGCCGTATTGTTTTCCGTAGTCGCATCGTGGCTTGCTTCGCTCGCCGCAATGATCCACCCTAAAAAGTGGTCAAAATATAGGCTAAAAATGGCCAAATTTCAGTTTTTTAATAAAAAGGGGGTCTAGAGGGGCGGGGGCAAAAATATTTTTTTTTTGCAATTGAAATGGTATTAAACCTTCTAAACGACCGAGAATTTTTTTTTTTCTTCTAGCTTCGTTCGTTTGGGAGATTTCAAAAGCTGAAAAGGGGGCGAGAGGAGGGGTGAATTTATTTGTTTTCAATTACAAAAGTACCTTCTATACGATTCCGCAATTAGAACCCCTCTTTCACGACGACATCTTATAGCAATCTCAAAAGGTCCTGGGGGCAAAGGGGGATGAATTTAAATTTTGACAGCTGTCATCCGAAATGTAGATCTCGACGAGTACTACAATTTCACTTTAGAAACTGGTGCTCTGCGATGGTCAGTTCCCGAGATATCGTGATTTGTAGTTTGACAGCTGTCATCAAAAATGTAGATCTCGACGAGTATTACAATTTCACTTTAGAAACTGGTGCTCTGCGATGGTCAGTTCCCGAGATATCGTGATTTGAAGTTTGACAGCTGTCATCAAAAATGTAGATCTCGACGAGTATTACAATTTCACTTTAGAAACTGGTGCTCTGAGATGGTCAGTTCCCGAGATATCGTGATTTGTAGTTTGACAGCTGTCATCAAAAATGTAGATCTCGACGAGTATTACAATTTCACTTTAGAAACTGGTGCTCTGCGATTGTCAGTTCCCGAGATATCGTGATTTGAAGTTTGACAGCTGTCATCAAAAATGTAGATCTCGACGAGTACTACTATTTCACTTCAGAAACTGGTGCTCTGAGATGGTCAGTTCCCGAGATATCGTGATTTGTAGTTTGACAGCTGTCATCAAAAATGTAGATCTCGACGAGTATTACAATTTCACTTTAGAAACTGGTGCTCTGCGATGGTCAGTTCCCGAGATATAGTGATTTGAAGTTTGACAGCTGTCATCAAAAATGTAGATCTCGACGAGTACTACAATTTCACTCTGGAAACTGGTGCTCTGCGATGGTCAGTTCCCGAGATATAGTGATTTGAAGTTTGACAGCTGTCATCAAAAATGTAGATCTCGACGAGTACTACAATTTCACTTTATAAACTGGTGCTCTGGGATGGTCAGTTCCTGAGATATCGTGATTTGAGGATAGCTGTCATCCTAAATGTAGATCTTGACAAGTACTATAATTTACCATTAGAAATCTGGCAGCATTTGTGCTGGATGTATTTCGATTCAGAAACCTTGAAAAGTAACGAAGAGATTCGGACGAGATGTCCCTTTCACTTTTGATTGAGGGTACAACTGATCCGAATCTAAAATCAAGAGAATTTAGATTCGGACCAGATGTACCCCAACACAAAATTGAAGTGGACATCTCGTCCGCGGATCAGTTTGAGATTCGGACCAGATGTACTCTAACCCCTTACTGTGTTGGGATAACTATAATGAGTTATCTATCACGACTATAATATATAATACTGTACGAATGTAAATACTTACAACGATCAAAAACTTTGGTCGTAGTTTACGATGTTCTAGCACGCACACTCTGACGCAGTGCGTGAAAAAAACTGACAGGTCCGACCTCGACAAGCGCTCGCGCGGTACTGAGGGCAGATGGCCGGCGCAATGAAATATATAGCACTTTTAATAAATTCATAAAAAAATAATGGTAGTGATTTAATAAATAAAATTAATATTGTAGTTTAAGCAAATGTTGAGGATTATTTAGGTATAAAAATTATATCAAAATGACGTAGAACTTCGGAGATATTGGGGTTTGTTTTGAAGCCTTTTCGGTCGATAATTGAATTCGGTTCAGGTTTTTTTTTGTTTACATAGAGGCCTATAACAAAAATGTATTCTATTATTATTGAAGAATAGGATATTTGCAATCTAAAAAAAATTATTTTATTTATCTATATTCAATAGAATCTACAAATTAGATCAAATTAGATAGGTCTCGCGAGAGTTTTTGCGTAAACATGCATCGGTAGAATGATTATTATAAAATAAATAAATAAGTTTTCTAAAATTTGTTCTATTATTATTGAAGAAGAGAAAACGAACTATTATTAACAAGTAATTGTTATTTCAATCAACGAACGAAAACCATAGAATTTGGACGAAATAAGCGTGGAATTTCTGGTTTATTTGTGAATTCCCTCTTAACGTTTAAGAGAAACAGCTAATATCAGGGAATACTCCACAAAATCGTAAGAACAAACTATCAAATCAACAGAACTCTATTGTATTAGGTCTGACCTGTAATAATAGTTGTAATGTTTTAAATAAAATACAAATTAAAAAAAATTAAAAAAAAAAAACGAACACTGAAGAACCGTCTAAGAATTTGCTGCGTCATTGTACTCAAAAGCGTTCATTCGACAGTATTGCCAACTAGATTATAAATATATTTGCTACATTGTAATTGTTTTATTTTCAAACTTGGGTTAGTTGCGTTACATAAAAAATTTAATTTATTCTATCATTTTAGGTTTTAAATACAATAAACCACATTGATGCATCATTGTGGTTTTCATACATTCTATAAATATTGAATTGAAAAATTAAATTAATGCAGAACAAATGAGCTATACAAAATAAAAATACGCCAAAATTCTTGCTGGCAACCCTGGTTTGACAGACCGATCCCCTCTCACCCCGTTCTTTCCCCTCAACGCCTTATTTACGGATTTGTGCGCAGCCGTTGAAGCCAACTTCACAGAGCTCATAAAGATTTGCCCGTAATATACTAGGATTTTTATAAATTTATCGTGTGTTTGCTTTCTTACTTTTCTATCGCAAAAGAGGTACTTACTAAGTCATTCTTTTATATTACAGAATGAAGGAGGAGTTCACATCATCTGCGCAAGAGTTTAGAGAGGCTTGCTTTACGCTATTAGGATATAAAATAGACAGAACTGGATACAAGATTTACAAGTAAGTTTTTCTGATATGCTTACTCAACCACAGCACGATAGTGTGTAAAAAAATAGTAGTCAATATATTGCCATCTTTATATAGCTATAGATAAATTTTAATACTGGCGAGATTGTCTTTTGTTTTGCATACAATTATTCACGCTGACGTCACAAATCCAGGCCTCTAGTATACGAAAATCAAAAGGGGATCGCGCCAGCTTTTAATAACCTATACATATGACAAAATCGCTTACCGCAAGCTTTGAGCAAGTGGCCCGCGAGCTGTCTGTTATCTGATGCTAATAATATAAAATGCATCTTCACATTACGAGTTAAAGCCTATATTTGAATACACATTTTTGTGCTCTGCGTGTAGTGGCGCAGTCTATGTATAGTTTGTATGAGAAATAAAGTTCTTTAAACCTTAATCTGCTCTTTCTTTCAGATTAACAAACATGTACGCAGATTCAAACGATGACTACCTAACCTTTACACTAAACAACGACGGAGTAGAAATGGTCCACACCGACTATTCAACAACACTGGGCGACCTGGTCGAGCTGCATTTACACCAAAACCGGTCCATACCTTTATTCCTAAGTGCGTTGACTATGGAACTGTTTACTAGACAAACTATGCAGCAAGATGATGAAGATGATTAGCCATGTAAGTTAGAACTCTTTTGTATAGTAGAATAGAGTTGAGAATAGCGGAAATTAAATTGTACCACAATCACAATAAGGCTGTGCGTACACCGGATCGGAATCGCAGCGTATGTGGCGTCGGTATTTACAATATGCCTGGCATCGGTATCCGCAGTTATACAGATCTAGTGGTAGCTGTACTTTAGAAATTAATAGAAAGAAACAAATCCTTACGCAGCGTACGTTCCGATACCGATCCGGTGGACGAACAGCTTTACAGTGTGTTGTGTCTCTGTAAAAATGGTCCGATCTGCTTCTGACGCGTCACGACAACATAACAAGACACAATAGTGTGCTTCTACCTTTAGCATGGACAACCTAGACTTTTCCTTGTTTAGGGTAGAATAGACGAAAATACATCGAATCGTTTTCGTATGCGTAATATGAGTGCACCTGTGTTGCCGCACACACTTGTGCACTATCATATAACACGCGCATATGGATAGTCTTCGTTGAAACTGTCTGCCGTGGCCGAAATCCGGCTACAAGGACTTGATTGTTTGTAAAACCTCCATACTTAAGGCCACTCCGCGATAAATTGCACAAATACCGTCCTCACCGTTTTAAATATTTCTCTGAAACGAATCTATTCAAAGTAATGAAACGAATCACGATATAACCAAAATCAGATCAATATATGACCAATAAAGTTAAAATTATTTTGGAAAAATATTAAATTTACTCCAATTTTTCAGCAAGGCGCTTTACAAAAAACGAGTTTATTTGGGGTTTTATTATTATTGTATTGAATCTAATAATTATGGGAATGATATAATGTTGAAGTAGTAGTTTCAAAGTTTTTTTTCCTGTTTACTGTGAGGGTTAAAACCCCGCGCAATTTTTTTGTATGTTCTACAGTAATTTATTACTTATAAAACTGTACAAAATATTGTAAAACGAAATATTTTATCGTGTAGATCAGATATTGGTCATATTTTGTGATTTCTTTCAGTACTTAAATTAGATAAATTTTAGAGAAACCTTTAAAACGGTGAGGACAGAATTGGGAAATTTACCGCGGAGCTCTCTTAAAGAAGGGGATGACGTCATACCTCATGTTGTTCCTCTCAGATTAGATTCGAACTGAGAAGGACAGCATGAGAGAAGCCTAAGTAGCATTTTTCTCCATTCTAGCTTAGGTAAAACCTGTCTAGGCTGTCCATACATGAACATAGGCGAAAGAGCTGGGTAATATAAGTCTTATTTATAATAGTATACCGTTCAAAGTTCTTTGAACCGATCAACTTCAGTCTGATTTTGGTTTGATTTTAAGAGGCGCTGATTGAGTTTGTAAATAATGTATGTTACTTATTACGCACATTAGTAAATGTCTATATAGTTTAAGTTACCGATATATTAAAGAACTTTACAGCATTATTCACTTAAAACTTACTAAACACTTAATTAAATAACACTTAGTACTTACGTAAAGTTTTTTTTTGCATCGTAATGGTGTAAATTCAGATGTCGCTAAAACTAAACTAATGTGACAGGACTTAAAAAAATTCCATCCCTTTCCAAACGATCGAAATAAAAAGGATGACTTCATTACGGATGTAAGCGGGTTAACTATGAAACGTTGGTGTTCTTCCAACACAAATAAGGTTCGTAGTTAACCCGCTTACATCCGTAATGAATTCGTCAAACTACGATAGTTTTTATAGTAAAAAAAAAAAGGATGACATCATTTTCAGTGCTGTCAAATTGGTTTAGTTTAGTTTAGGCGACATCTGAATTGACACCAATGGTGTCGATTCTTCTAAACTACTAAAGTCGAACTAAACAAGTTATTTGACTTATTCAACGTAATTATATAACCAATATAATAATTCGTATTAACGTAATTTCGGCGATAAAATATTATTAGTATAAAAAAGGCCGGTGAAATTTTTAGACTGTTTTTTTTGGAATTTATTTGTACCAAGAGAATCGACACCATTGTCGGGTGATCGTTTCGCTTTGGCGCGAAATTATTTTTTTGTGGTTTTAAATTTTATATGCTTTTTACAAGGAATAAAACTAAATGAAAATTAATTGCCGCAAATTGTAAACCATTTTCTATGAATCCATGAGAAAACCACCTTCGATTGTATTTTGGGAGCAGTTGGGTAAACGTTGATTTTTAGCCTAAAATATCTTATATTCCCAAATGCTACGAAAATACCAGGTATACGAAGTAATTGCGATTTTAATAACCAATTACGATTTGCAGCAAATCACTTTTCCACTAGTTTTATTCATTGCAAAACGAAGACGAAACTAAAAACCACATATTTGAATCTCGCGGCAACTCGAAACGATCAATTATACGAGTCCATCAAATTAATATCAAACCAAACGTAGTGCTGCTCCACTGAATGTTATAATCATTATAAATTATAGTTTAATAATTAGAAAATATAATTAATAACAGCGAGCTATGGAAAGAGTTATACTCGGAGTCTCTCTGAAGGATATATAGAATTCGTAACGAATACATCCGACAGAGAACCAAAGTTATCGACATAGCTCAAAAAATTAGCAAGCTGGAGTGGCAGTGGGCCGGTCATATCTCACGAAGAACCGACAACCGCTGGGGTAAACGTGTTCTTGAGTGGACTCGACTCGGCAAACGTAGTGTAGAACTAGAAACCCTCCGGCCAGTTGCTGGAAGCGGCAAGCTGGAGAGGGCGCTATGGCGCTCATTAGGGGTGGCCTATGTCCAGCAGTGGACTAATGAATATGATGATGGTGATGAATTCGAAAATATAATTAATTCTATTGTGAATTGACATTCCTTCACAATCTCATTATAAGAATAAAGTGTATATGACATTTTGTATATGAAAAAGGTTTTCTCGAAATAAGAAATTTTGTAATAGTGCAGTAATTCAGTATTGTAAGCCAATTTGAATATAATTAATACTTGAAATATTTGCATCTTTTAATTGTACAGAGTCCCTTAAAACCCAAGTAAGTATCATGCATGATCCTAAACCTCAACAGCTTATATTGGTCCAATGCTGGACGTAGGCCTCCCTCCTGATAAGCGCCTTATTGGCTTGGATCTCATGTGGGATAATGCCCATAATCCCCACGCTGGGCATGCGGGTTGGGGATCGCAGTTAGGTGGTAGAATTGTTCTGCAGGAAGCGCTGCTGCCCGCCCCCATACCTTAGCCGCCTCTTACGACACACAGTGTTTTATGAGAGCCGATTTTGTGACATCTCTTTTTTAATGCAGATTCCTATAGTTTGAATCAATTCAAATGCGAGAGTAAAACTCCCGCGTGTCTATAAATCATAGTTACTGAGAAATTAATTTTTGAAAATTATAATTTTTTTACTAGATAAATACTTAAAAAAATCAAAACTTCTAAAATCTAAAAACAATAATCAAATCGATAATGATGGTAGATAAAACCATCGACGGCGCACATTTTAGTGCAATAAGAAAATACCTAAGTTCAACCGTTACGAAATTATTAGATTTTTTTTTCATTTTTTGTTTTTATTTTTTTACTAGATAATCCGCCGTATTAGGACGAGATATTTCACCAAATGGTTGCTTAAGGTGTCTTACATGTGCCCTAATAATATCACGACCTAATTCCATGGATTATTGGAATTATCGCAGAAATACGAATATCCAGATTTTTCCGACGTTAGGGTGTGTCTGTGCGACACCCGCGGGAAGAGTTGGGGTGGTTGGTGCTAATTCTAAGCCGGCACCCATACGTCATCCCACACGTGTGCCTTCAAAATGTATGACTTACCTAGCTTCTGCCCGGGGCTTCGCACGTGTTTCCCCGGGATAAAAATAAATGTTTATCCAGTTCAACAACCTATGCAAAATTTCAGCCTGATCCATACTGTAGTTTTTGCGTGAAGAGGTAAACGTATAAACATCCAAACTTTCGCATTTATAATATTAGTGTGATGGGGTTTTATTAGATCGGTCTTTATGTAATTCTGGCTTCTGTCCGCGGCTTCGCACGCGTCTTTAAAGCCTATTACTTATCTAATTATGTAAATTAAATGAAGGTTAGGTCTAATAAATAAAAATCAAACATGACTGTAAAATATTTATGAAGAAACAAGGACAATATATTATACGCAATCTAGTTCGCAATGAGTTTAACTAAGTACAACAATTACGTTAGAGATAGTTAACAATGTTAAAACTAGGAAATTGACAATATTATATTTAAAATTTAAGAAAATTAGGCAAAATTTGAGCCTTATGCAGGTTATTGGTATCAATTCAGATGTCGTAAAACGAGTAGAAGTAGAAGTAAAACTAAACTACACTTATTTGACAGCACTAATACTAATGCCATCCTTATTATTTCGAACATCATCAAAGTGACGGCGCCATTTTTAGTGCTGTCAAATTAGTTTAGTTTTGTTTATGCGACATCTGAATTGATACCTGACCCTCGAAAAAAAAAGGTTTTTACTAATTTAAAGGTTCTATAAATAATTTAGGTAGCACATAAGTTTTGCGCACATTTTAAGCCATTTGCTATGAACCCCTGCTAAAACAAATCTACGGAATAATTCTCGTTTTGGAGTCATGATTAAGATTTTTTTTCTAAAATCAACATTATGACGATTGACTCAGTAATTCGGTAACATTTATTCACACAAGACATGGTACAAAAAAATTGTTGGAATAATACAGTATAGCTGCATAACTCGCCCGAGTACAGGCACGTGCATATTTTAAGAGTCAATAGTATTAAACTAGTTAAAGAAATTATAAACATCAAAATTAGATGTCATTGAATTAATTGTATTATTGGAATAAATAAATATAAATAATCTTGGACAAGTCACACAGCATTATCTAGCCCCAAGCTAAGCAGAGCTTGTGATATGGGTACTAGATAACTGATATACTTAATACAATACACTACTAGATATTTTTTATTATAGGTACATAGAAAATATCCAGAACACCCTGAACTGATCAGTAGATCTTACAAACATTTGTCCCGAGGTGGGAATCGAACCCGCAACCTCCTGCGTCGCAGGCGGACCTTCGCCCGCCGCGCCTCGTAGGTCGGCGATTATATATAAACGCAAATATTAATAAAATTGCTCCAAAAACAATTGATTCAAAGAGCAAAGATTCATAGCAAATGGTTTACAATGTGCGTAATTTTTTTATCTGATGACTAAATTACTTGTAAAACTAGAAAATATTAAAAACTCGTTTTTTTTCTAGCGTCACTAACCACCTTAAAACAGTGACAGTGAGTGAATTCACTGTACAAATTTCTAAGTACACAGTAACAGTAACAAATCACAGTTGTTCTCTTAAAACAACCTTTGAGTAGGTAATATTATTAATTACTATCAAATACATTGATGTAACTAGAATATATATTGATACTAGCTTCTGTCCGCGGCTTCGCACGCGTATTTTCGGTATAATAAGTCGGTATAATAAGTACATTAAGTAGCCTTGTTTAATTGTATGTATGCCAAATTTCATCTTGATCTGTTCAGTAGTTTTGGTGAACCTAGGTACCTAAAAGAATTTCACATTTCACAAACTTTCGCATTTATAATATAAGTAGGATAGTAAGATTCGTAGGATGGATCAATAAGGCTACTTGTAGATTGTTTGCAACAGTCTGCAGTTAGCTCAATTATTTCAACTGTAACTAGTTCTAATTTGTTTCTATCATTTGATTGTATTTTTCTTTGTTAATAAAGATTGTATAGTTTTTTCACTAAAATATTGATCATATTAAGTTTATGCTTATAATGAAACAGACTTTTAAGAAATTTACCTACTGACTGATGAAAAATTTACAATTCAATATCAAAATGATTAAGACTTTTTAAAAATCGTAATATTTTTCTAAATTCAGTTAACTACGATAATACACACTGACCTCAAATTTTAAAGAAATCTTTGGATACATCAGACAGAATAAAATTTTTCCTAAAATGTAAAATTTCCTAGGCCAGTCCTCTACCTAAATTCAAATTACTTGGCCTAATTAATAACAATAAACTAAGTATAAGTTATTATCAAATGTGATTTTGAGCGATAAAAAGTAAACAAATAAAACTGCATTAACAATTAAAAATGTGCATTTACGTTAGAGACTCGAAATATTATTATATTTTATATTATGAAAAATGTAGAAAAACTTTTCTATCTACAGATTATTTCTGGACTTTAGAAGTAAAATACGAAGAGTTTTAAATTATTTAAAGCTAATTTAAAAGGACGCCAAGAAAGATTTAATATTCCATATGATCATGTTTTTTATATTTACTTATTCTTGGAATCGTATTGGAAATAATTTAAAGTAACAATAAATTACTTTTTATTCTACAGTCTATAAAAATCACTTGTTCAATTTAAAATGTTTCGAAAATATCGTAATAACTTACGTACACATAATACTGCAACCTTATCAACACTAAATTGTCAGATTTACATTTTCGATTCACTCGTATAAACAAAACAAAGAAAAATAACAAATTTCATACAATTTTCAATAATTATTGCACTAAACTTCATACATTCATAACTTAATGATAAATATTAGCGTAAGCGTTAAAATAAATCGAAATAAAGAGTCTTATAAGTAATATTCAAGAGCTCTCAATCAGAATCAGTCTGCCGAAATTTAAAATATGAGAAAATAGCGAATTTCAACAAGACGAAAATCAAATGACCTAGTCGAAATTTTGCGCTAACTACGTCCCTATGTATTACATTTGACTAAATATTAAGTACAATTTGGTGCTCAAATAATGTAAGTGTCTTATCACTAATATAATTATTTATCTACAAAGGAGTGCGTTCAAATATTTAACTAGACTATTTGAATCTTGAGAATGCATGATGAATCTACGATTAATCGACTCCAAAAGACAAAATCAGAAAATTTATTTTACCAATCTCAATATGTCACAACGACGCGTTTTCTTCAAAAAAAGCAAATATAGGTAGTAAATTGTTCGATCAGGGCTGAAAAGAAGGCGCTGTAGCGTTTCGTACCGATGTCATGTCAAACCAAAGGAAAGTTTGACATGATTCGGTACGCCACGGGCGCCCTCAATTGAGTAAAATGGTAAACAGAGTATTTCCATTTTCGGAAAATGCGAGACCAAACTAGCTTCTTTTATCACACAGAAGCATAACTCACTAACCAAGCCTTCCCAACTCCTCTTTCTAATAGTTTAAGTTGTTAATCTACAAGTCTATGACTATAGGACGTGCTTGCCCACACCGCTCACTCTCTTCTGAGTTACACTATTGTCCGTTACATTTTTGGGACCTGTAATGATAAAAAATCTTATTAGTGAGTCTACTTAGATCATTTGTAATATTTGTGTAATGTAATTTGCATTTGTCTGTCCGATGCTATCCTTATTTCCATGCCCGTCGAATTACAGGCCCATGAGGCTTCAAATTATAGAACCCGAAGGGTATTTCTGACGTGCTTTGCTTTACATGCGAGACGATGCTTTGTCGCAGGCGTTTGTTCCCAATATCTCAATAGAGGCCACTTTATCTTGAAAAGCCATTTACATAATACCTTTACAAGAGCCAGTTTGCACCGGATTGACCATCTTCCTCCTTCACGACACGTAGCCAAATGAAGTCGACACCAAAACCCCTTAACGTTCGAAACCGCACAGTGGTCGTCTCGCTCCCGTGTCCATATTACTACTATTGGTACTGTTAATTCTATCTCTAAGAAAAAAAACCCTTGAAAAGTCATACCTTTACAAGATCCAGTATGCACCGGATCGACCACCCTGCCTTCACGGCACGTAGCCTTATGCAGTCGACACCAAGACCCGTAGGTCTTAGCGTCGGAACCGCACAGTTGTCGCCTCGCTCCCGCACCGCACGCCCCGCACGAAACGCACCGCGCGCCGCTCGCTCCGCCGTGGACACACCGCTGCGTCGCACCGCATGTTATTGACGCGCATGTTGCGTTCGCTGTGAACAAAATTAAATCCGCATGAATACACGTTTAAGTCGGACAAAGATTTAGCGATTTCCATATTTTAGTGTCTAGCTAAAATGTTCAGTCAAAACAAAATGTTAAAAATGCAACTACTTATTGGCGTGGCAAGAGAATCTCTCCATTACATTACACATGAATTAAATAACTGGATAAGCCGTGGTGATCAATGGTTACAAATCCGTCGCGAGCCGCTCGCCGCCACGCGCACGCTCCCGCTCCGCATTTGAATTCCCGCCCATCGCACAAACTTGCGATCCGGCGACGAGGTGCGTGCCGCGTCATGACCGCACCGGACGCAATACAGGCTCATAAACAACCGTTATAAGTTGGTTCATGATGAAACAAACGTACCTTTATATGCCAGCGGTAAAACCCGCCTCCGTTCGTAAAATCCGCGCCGCAACGCGTACGTTCCCGCATACGTTTACCCCTTCACCGCACAATCGGGCAATCCGGCCACGACGCAGTGACCGCACCGCACGCCATACAAGCCTAAGGGCCCTTAAATCATTAACCAACTTGTAAAAGTGGTTAAAGAACCACCGTTACAAGTTGGTTAATGATAAAACAAACGTACCTTTACAAGGTCCTTTATACGCCAGCGGTAAAGCTCGACCTCGTTCGCAAGCCGCTCGTCGCAACGCGCACGCTCCCGCATACGTTTTCCCGTCCACCGCACAAACGGGCGATCCGGCGACGACGCAGTGACCGCACCGCACGCAATGCGGGCCCAGCTCTGAGTCCAGGACGCAACGCTTGTCGCCGCCGCACCGGACGCCTTCGCACGAACCTTCTGAAAGGACACATTTTTTATTGTTAGATTGTGTAAATCATACATTAGTAAAGGTCTTAAATCGAATTAGGGCAGGTATCATCAACTTCCTCCAATTTGGGCATACAATTTTTTTTTCCGTAATTTTGTAAGCCTTTTTTAATCCTGTAATTATCAAGCTCTATGATTTAATAAGACGACGCTATATACCTAACATTTAGGAAAGAAATCTGTGGTTAGGTAGTCACCTAATTTATGGTCAAGCCGGGTGACCGCGTTCATTGCCAGGATGTTGCCTGGTCGTCGCTACATGCTTTCTTAGAAGAACGCCGCCAGCGCTCTACGTGTTTAAACACTAATATAATCGCGCGTTGAAGTCTTTTGTCTAGAAATGTCGGGGGATATCTCTTTTAAGCAGTATATTTTGTAATATTCCATAAAAAAATTGTTGACATAACATAAAATCGTATTAATGGTTTCAAAGACGTAAGTACCTAAAAGTTTTGATTGTGCTGTAACGGGCTAACGGCTTACTTTAAGCTGCTAACAAAGCTTTTTCTCGTTACTTAGTACCTACAGTACAAAATCGAAACAGGAGATCGAAGTGTAAGTAAAGTGTGCCTAGACGCAGGCATTTAGATACTGTTAACTGTAAGTGAACGGTCCTGTGCAATAAAAATTAAGTAAAACCTTGCATTCGCCATTATACTGCCAATTACAAATTGAACGCATTGCGGAAATGTGCTGTTACCTTTGCCGCTTTCCCAGTGCCAAGGTTTACTTTTGTGAGATAAAACAAGCTATCCATATTAAAAATTCTAAAACTGCTTACAGATAGGTCCTACCTGTTAGCAGTTTTAGAAATATGGCGTGGTTTGCACCTGATGTCAGGTGCAAACCACCCCATAACGATATTCTATCTAGCTAGTGTATTCACAGCATAGCTATTCATATATCTGGAATATATCCATTTGCTCTAGAAATGCAAAAACAAGGTACCTAACAACCTAAAACCCGTTAGAGTCATATCTATGGCTTGAAAAGGCTATAATAGCTACAGAATTTTATTTTATTTGAGTGGTCCTGGGGGTAAACCCAAAGAATTTAAGGCGCCACCCCGAGCCAAATCAGCGTCACCACCTATTTTATCTTATTATTCTGTTCAACGAAGGAATTTTCAAAAATCGATTCGCCGGTTTGATCTATCATAAGCTTATTTTTATTGCCTCTTTAAAAGTTTTAGTTTGGATAGTGTAGGCAGAGCAACATCGCATCTCTGCTTAAAGTTTAGGTTAGGATTAGATTAGACGGATTAGTGCTTGCGATTCGATTAAGTAGGTTGTATTTTCTTATATCCATTGAAGATCTTATTCTAACATTGTCGCGTAGCGTGCGCCGCACTAATATGTTCGGGCTAGTTACCGATTGTATCGTACTGGGGTTTATAGGCGTTGTTCTAGTCGAGACTAGACAGCTATCAAGTGCCATTGCTTAGAGCCTATACCCGGGAAAATCGAAGTATGCCGCCGGCAAGACCTGTCTGCTTTCGTAAGTGTATTGGCAGGAATGGAAATGTTAGTAGGGAAACAAACTTTGTTGAAACTAGCGATGGACCGAGGCGAAAAGCTCAAACATTAGCCTCTACGATACCACACTCCCGACACTAGCTCATTTCTCCATACCACAGTCGCGTCTCAGCACAAACGGACATCTAGGGTCACTTAATGAATATATCGTGTGAGTGAGACAGTTGCGCAATAACTCATTTAAGAAAAAAAAAAACCTAGCACAAAAGGTGAAATTAAACCTCAATATAGAAGAAATTTCGTATGTCCATGATCAAACGAACAAAATATCGAACACCATCGGCGTCGTTGTCAAAATCATTACACATGCCATCTGCGACCCGTGCGTGCGCTACATCCCTTGTATTTGGAACGCTAACCGAATTCGCTAGGACGCGGCGGGGTGAGGAAGCTCGGTCAGGTCGGAGGTGAACATTCTATACCTTTTTTTTATTCGGCGAGGAAATTCGTTTACGAAAAACTGTGGGACTCGACGTGCTGAAAAGAACGTAATACCCACTAAAACCTCACCGGTGTCTCTGTCTCGCTATTTTCGCCGAACCACGGGAACATTTAAAAACCTCCGCGGCCCGACTGGCGTCCCCTCTACCTCCTATACATGGCCGGCGAGCCCACCGATCCACACACTCGCCGACCCCATTTTTCCGTCAAACCCATTCTATACCTACGTTCTTATTATTAGGTATAGCTCTAGCAGCTTACCACGGTCACATGTCTTCTACCCTGAGCTTTGGTTTGTTGCTCTGGGGAAACTCTGTCGATGCTGAAAGGGTCTTTAGAGTACAGAAGAGATGTCTTAGAGTTATTAACAAGGCTTGGGTTCGTGACTCTTGTAAGCCTCTGTTTAAGATCTGTAATATTATGTCTCTACCTTGCATGTACATTAGAGACATATGCATGTTTGTAAAATCTTACCCCCAACACTTTACCAAACGTAAGGTTCACTCGACAAAAAAGAGCGAAATTCAATAATCTGTTATACAATTCACAATGCCATAAGCGGATCTATGAGAAAAATGTATTTAATATGTGCATCATTATCTTTAATATGTTACCAGAATCTATTAAAAAACTCAACGGTAATTTATTTAAACAAAAATTTAATAAGTGGTTGCTTGACAAAATGTTTCTATAGTGTAAATGGATATATTAATTTTAAATAGAATAATTTATTATGTTTTGACCACGATTGTTAATTAATTTTCTGATTGTTACCTATCTATTTATCTTCGATTGTATCCTTGATTATTTTCAATATTGATTATTATAACGATTTGAATCACTGTGATTTAATATTTGCACACCTGCTTGCGGGTTGAATACATTTGACATCACTCTAGTCATAAGATCTGACATGTACCTGTAATAATGTATTCTGCTAATAAATGATTTGATTTGATTTGATATATTCTCTGACAATACCCAGCAGTTGGTCGAAAAGGACGGATGGCGAGATAAAATATCAGTTGTGTACTAGGTATCCATAACATAAGCTCTACTTATCTTGGGGCTAGATGATGTTGTGTGAAATTGCCCAGCATTATTTATTTATTTGGAGTTCCTTTATAGACAATAATAAGTACCGACGAGTACATAAAGCTGCGGTTGAGCCGTGGTTTTGCCTACGCTCGTAAAATAGTTTACGACTTAAACGGCGAGGCGTGATAAAAGGTTAGGTTACTTTCGATATTTCAAAAGTTAGGATAATTAACAAAACATGAAGTATATTATCAAGTAGTGTTTTAACTAAATAAATAATGCTGGACGCTAAGCAAGAGCTTGTATTATTGGTGCCTGCCATTAATAGAATATAGAATATAATATATATAATACATAGATATATTTAATACTTACCTACTCCATCCAGGTCAACACCTGGTTACTTTCAGAGATATCCAAATAATACAATTAGATCAAGCTAATAACTTTATATTCATGTGAAAGAACTACTTTTTAAAAAATAACTATACCTACTTTTAGAATAATTAGGTTCATGACGCGAGACAGTTTCTCGATCAGTTACAGCCAAGGAATGAATTGTCGTTCTACCCGCAAATACCATGATAGATTATCAGCAACGTCTTAGCGATTCCCAAAGCTGCGGTACTCGCATTTTGGCCTGAATATATAAAAATAGTCAAACGGTAGTTAAAGAATGACGATCAATTTCCAGCATCGATTATTTTTTATTTTAGATAGAAAGCACCCGAAACACATTTCTGCAGATCGTACAAACATTTTCACCGAGGCGGGAATCGAACCTGCAACCTTCTGCGACGCAGACAGACCTTCAGGAGATCGTCATTTTCAAATTCGTAACTTGCCTTGTATTTTCCCGAAAAGACGGCTTACTCCATTGATATGGTAACCCTAAGCGGACTTTACGGCAATGTTATCGCAAATTATTCATAACATGAAACGAGGACGTCTGGGTCGCAGGGCCTATTGCGGTTATGACACCTTTGAAGAACATGAAGGTGACTGGCTGTTGCTAACGGCTCAATCGGCCTTACAATGTTGCTTTACATCGATAATAAACTACATAAAACTTTTAAATCCATCATGGTTATTAACACTAAAGTCATAAATGACGGGATATTTGCCATGATTTGAGTTTTGAGCTTTCCAATATTTCGGCACAGTTTTATGCGCCATGACGTTATTCCGTGATCATGGCGCATAAAACTGTGCCGAAATATTGGAAAGCTCAAAACTCAAATTATGGTAAATATATCGTTATTTATGACTTTAGTGAATAAACTACATTGTTAACAAAGAAAGTTTACAAGCAATTATCTAAAAGTAACTCGGAATACTGAAAATCAGTGTTTGCTCTTCGAGCAAAAGTATGCGCTTAGTTCTTACCTTTTTGCTGGGCTACCTGTTTTCATAAGCTGTGTCCTTATATAAGGACACAGCTTATGAAAACAGGTAGCACAAAATACTTTTATGCAACACCGTGTAAAGTACCTATTTTTAAAATTAACATTTTATTTGAACTAAAAATAAATCGTTGCAAAATTTCAGCTCGATCCGAAATTTCGCCTCAAATCTGGGAACGAAAAACAAAAAACGTAATAATACACTTTACGCAATTCATTGCCAACGACGCACATGTTGTTCTGGTGGTAGGTACTCGTAAAAAGGATAATCGAAGTTTCTGATTCGCTTTCGCGTAAACGCTATCTTTTGCAAAAAAAATAAAATAAATAAATAATGCTGGACAACCCACACAGCATCATCTGGCCCTAAGGTAAGCAGAGCTTGTGTTATGGGTAGTAGATGGCTCATATAGCTACTTAATACAATACATTACATAGATATATATTTTTTATTATACGTAGAAAATACCCATAGTCATCATAAGAGTTGGTTTTGCTTGAAAACGAATCACAAATTTCGATTTTCGTTTTCCGTAGACCCGTGACCCGTTTTTCATGAGAGTTCTACCAGCAGCTGCATCCGCCCAGGCCCGCCGCGTCGCCGCCCGCCCTTGCGGGTCGCGCCGCAGAGGCTGGGCGTGGGCAGTGAACGCGTTGAACTAAATAAATAGCAGTCATGTTAAATGAAAAACAAAATATGATCCCACTCTTAGGCCCGGTTTGTAGTGGTGTAGGTAATGCTCAGTCATCGATATACGCTTGCGTAACGCTTTTCTATGGAATAAACGTTTCCCAATTCGTTCATTCATTCCAAGCATCTATGAGACTATGACAGCAAACTTTCTTATAACGGGCGTTAAATAATTGGAGACAGGAGGTATGTAAGGTACAGGATGCTCCTATTAAAATATTAACTTATTAGTTATTATAGTTTTATAACAGTTAAACGTTATTCTAATCATTTTAAGATCAACGTTACAATTATTTTTATTAAGTACTCGCTTTTTTAATTGGAATCATGTGAACAGGTAGTTATTCCAAACCTTACGATGTATTAAATATTAATTAATTTAGAACATAGTATGTTTTATTATTATTAAATAATAATAATGTTTTATATACCTACCTATCTGCGTTATATTTAATTTTTATTTTACTACAGTAAGTTCCTCAGATATTATAAAATCTACTTAAGCGCTTATTTAAATTATTTTTTAACTGTTTCCCCAGAATGAGAGTAGCTTCTGTTACTTACACAGGTTTATACCTACTAAATAATACCTGGTAACCGTTCGAAGATAATTTGCATGTAGCATGTTATAAGTCGCGAACTCCTTATGCAGAACATAAAGGTGGACACGCATTTAAAGCTGAGATTTACCCCTAATGAGACTGCGTAATCGGCTCTTCATTTGCACTTCATATAAGTTCAGTTATAATGAACCTGCAGTTTGCACAACAGCCTGTATCACAAATCTGTTCTCACTGCGTAATGTCTCCTTTATGTACAAAATGGCTAAAATAACCGAATTTGCATACAATGCGTTATGGACTAGATTTACACAAATTTTTAGCAGAAAACTTGACTACTTAAATACAGAACAGAAAATAAAAAAAATATTCAATCAAATGTGGGACTAGATTTATACAAATTTTTAACAAAAAACTTGACTACTTAAAAACAACAGAAAATGAAAAATATATTCAATCAAATGTGGGAAAGATTGGAAACGAATAGGTACCCTTAGGTATTCGTTTCCTAAAAACGATATTTATTACCCTCGACTCGGCAAGCGTGGCGTAGGATAGGACCACAGAAATATTTTCGAGTAGGACGCCTTCCGAACACGTGGGATGACGACCTGCGAAAGACTACAGGCAGATGCTGGATGCGGTAAGCTGAAGACAGGGAGCTCATGAGGGAAGACCTATGTCTATCGTGGACGAACATTAGGCTGATAAATGATCATGAATGAGATTTAGTAGAGAGTGGACGGTACCTACCTTAAGTTGCGTTTTTGCTCTTGTCTTCTTTCTTTGTGTGTCCGACAAACTATCGTGTCGGGTAAAGTAAGGGCACAGCTACGCTACTGGCCAAACTGATGCGTGGCCCGAGCGGTCAATTTGCCGTTACATACATTACACTGAATGTGAGCTGTTCAATGTGTGATTGTGGTCAATGGTAGACCTGGCTTTGGCTTTTACATTAGCTAATTAGAGGTTTCAGAGATAGTGTAAAACTATCGTGTCGGGTAACTAAGGCCACAGCTACGCTACTGGCCAAACTGATGCGTGGCCCGAGCCGTCAATTTGCCGTTACATACATTACACTGAATGTGAGCTGTTCAATGTGTGATAGTGGTCAATGGTAGACCTGGCTTTGGCTTTTACATTAGCTAATTAGAGGTTTCAGAGATAGTGTAAAACTATCGTGTCGGGTAACTAAGGGCACAGCTACGCTACTAGCCAAACCGGTGGCCCGAGCGGTCATTCTGCCGTTACATACTATTTTAAACTGAATGGGAGCTGTTCAATGTGTCATCATCATCATCATCATCATCAGCCCATATTAGTCCACTGTTGGTCATAGGCCTCCCCTAATGAGCGCCATAGCGCCCTGTCTTCAGCTTGCCGCATCCAGCATCTGCCTGCAGTCTTTCGCAGATCGTCATCCCACCTGGCCGGAGGGCGTCCTACACTACGTTTGCCGAGTCGTGGTCTCCACTCAAGAACACGTTTACCCCAGCGGTTGTCGGTTCTTCGCGAGATATGGCCGGCCCACTGCCACTTCAGCTTGCTAATTCTTTGAGCTATGTCGATAACTTTGGTTCTCTGTCGGATGTATTCGTTACGAATTTTATCCTTCAGAGAGACTCCGAGCATAGCTCTTTCCATAGTTCAATGTGTGATAGTGGTCAATGGTGTCTGGTTTTAGTGTTAACATTCGCTAATTAGAGGTTTCAGAGATAGAGTAAAACTATCGTGTCGGATAAACTAAGGGCACAGCTACATTACTGGCCAAACTGGCGGGAGCGGTCACTCTGCAGTTACATACATCAAACCGAATGCTGTTTAATGTGTGATAGTGGTCAATGGTGGCTGGTTTTAGCTTTTACAGTAGCTAATTAGAGGTTTCAGAGATAGTGTATAAACTATCGTGTCGGGTAAACTAAGGGCACATCTACATTACTGGCCAAACCGGCCGGAGCGGTCACTCTGCCGTTACATACCTACATTTGACTGAATGGGAGCTGTTCAATGTGTGATGATAATGGTCAATGGTGGCTGGCTTTAGCTTTTATTTATTTTGTTTTAAATTTAAATTAACTAAATAAACATTTTAGAGCTAGAATACGAACTACTAAAGTATTAAAAATGAAACGTTAGGTGCGAGTCCAACTACAATTATACAATTGTAGTTTCTTGCCAAATAACATCATTCTAGGTCAACGGGAAGTAGGTCCCCTATAGGTTTTGGTCCATAGCGAGATTAAAAACTATTTATTTTTGAATAATTTACAAATTTACGTTTTTTGGATTTTTCCCTTTATTTGTGCTAAAAGACCATTTCTCTTTCCAAATTTTATGATTCTAAGTCAACGAGAAGTACCCTATTATTTTGGTCCATAGCAAGAATCGAAGGAAATCAATTTTTTGGTAAATAAACTACAAATTTATGGTTTTCCGATTTTTTTCCTTTACTTGTGTTTTTTTACCTTTACTGTGCCGAGGGGTCAACTTTACATAAATGTTCTTTCTGGGAAAGCGGGCTCTATCGTGGCCACATCTTCACTGTCTTAAGTTATATGGTGGTCAAATGGTAAAACCATAAAATAAATAAAAAAACTTGTGCAATAATTTTTCTATTTCAAATTAGTAATTATTAACCTGGGGAGTGGGGATTATGGGCATTACCCGCAAAAGTCAATAAGGCGCTTATCAGGGGGACCAATAAAGGCCGTTGAGGAGGGTTGAGGAATTATTTACCTACATTTTAATTTTTTGACTTAGTGCACATATTACGTAGGACCTTGTGTAAGTAATAATAATAATAATAACGCTGGAAAATTCACACAGCATTATCTAGCTCCAAGCTAAGCAGAGCTTGTGTTATGAGTACTAGGTAACTGATATACCTAATACAATACACTAGTACATAGATAGATATTTTTTATTATACATAGAAAACAGCCAGACCAACGGAACAAATTACTGCAGATCGTACACAAATTTGTTCCGAGGCGGGAATCGAACCCGCAACCTCCTACGTCGCAAGCGGACCTTCGCCCGCTGCACCACGGAGGTCGTCGTAGTAATAGTAGAGAAGTAATTGTCTTTTTTTTTAATTTATTATTAAAGCAATCATGTGTTTTCAAGGTCCTGTTTTCTAATCGCTTAGGAAAATGGTCTTGCTGCATAAACATAAACATAATATTCAAATTTTATTCAAACTAAGTAGCATTTATGGTAATTGTCTCCTACATGTTTTATTTAGTTTCAATAAATTGCAATTTGCAGTACAATCCGAATTGCAGTATATTGAGTTATGGCTTGTTAAAATATGGTCTTGCGAGCAATGTAGGTAGCAAGGGAAGTGAGGTAAGGTGAGGAAGCTATAGGGAACGGCGTAGATAAAGGTTGTGATTAAAAATGACATGCTGCCACGCTTAGATCCTATTTGATCCCTATGCATTAAAGTGCGATAATGTTTGCTCCCAATCTTTTTCTACGCGACCTAAGCTACCATCTGATTGAGATGTGTATGAACGCCACAAAATTAAATAGAATAACTTTTTAATAAACTAAATCACTGACTTAAAACTAAATCTAACCGTACAGGGTTAAAACTATTCAATCAAAATATTCCACTTCAATTATTTCTGAAATACCTAGAATTAAAAAACTATACTCATCTACTTAGTAAGCCTGCGTTTTTTCCGGTTTCTTACTCTTAATTTAAATCCAAGGAACTTGAGTTTAAATTAAGTGGATCAGGGGATTTCTGGAACTAAAAGAAAGAAGAAGTCTACAAATCCGCGCTCTCTCTGAGCCGGCTGGGGATTTCTGGACAAAAAGTCCCGAAACTCCCTGGCAAATGGAATGGCATTATTGGAGGCCAATAAGTATTTTCTTTACTAGAATTGAACTGAGTGCATTATTTCTATTATATGTTTCAGACCTAATTAATCAATATCAGGAATAGATTCTGAAGACGAATTGAGGGTAGTCGTGGATACTGCCGCCAATTCTCGGCTGTAACTCCGAGTACCTACATCTAGTCGCCCCGTGACAACGATCGTTGTAACGCGGTAGAAACGTAGGGGAAATAATAACAAAACGGTACGCGATGAATACCCGATAAAATCATTAATTATATTAACAAACCGCGGAAGTTTAAAGTGTTTTAGACCTCTCACGTTGAAAATTCAAATTACCTACATAACTGCTCAGTTAGCTCTACCTTACCTTTTATGCCTCTAAGTAAGTAAGTTGAGTTGTGTTTTGAAAATTATAGAGTAAATAAACATGCAGCTAGTATTCGTGGTGTAATTTACGTATGAATATCTACTTCATACTTCGATTGGCCCCGGGTCTTGCTATTTACTACTGGGCGAGTACGAGCAAAAACGCCAAGTTGTAGCTTATCTACCGACGTAGGTAGATAATAAGGTGGTTTAGAAGCGAAACTCTGGTTAAAATTCATGAGGCGCATCGGGCTGCTCGGCTGTCTATTTCCAAAAATAAAAACAACAACGCAGACACCAAGGCAGGGTTGTAAATGGTGGTTACAACCTTTGTAGCTTATAGACTCTAGAAAAGATGCTGCGATGAGATACTGCGAAAGTACTACCTGCCTCGATAAGCTGGTAATAATAGACTTTAGAACCTACCTATTTTGCAAAGTAGAAAACGAAATATTTGATTTTAGAAAAAGGTTGGCCTATTGTCAGCCCAGGTTCTTTTATGGTAGACTACTACGTGCCTAGATGATGCTGTGTAAAAATCTGTCGTTTTATTAATTGCAAATTGCAAGTTTTGTTTTTCACTCCATTACTATGAGACGGTAGCTTCGTCCGCAGAAGTTAGGTAACGGAAACATTTCCTGAGTTCCTTATCTTTTCCATTAAAAATTAAATGCTCAGTTCTACTAAATTTACTAACCTGCAGGCTATCACCATTTTCTACGAGTTACAATCGAAGCGTAACTGATGGTTCTCGTAAATAACATAAACGTTGGTTTACGATTTTTTGATAGTTTCAAAACGAGTTTGAAATTTGTATTTTGGTGGAACTGGTTTGGTTTTTTCTTGGTTTATTTTTATCTGAAGCCAACATTCTTTCAACTTTGCGCATAGCAACGTTAGAGATATAAACAGATGTTTCTACTAGCCTAGTAGGATTCCATTTAAATTCGTCTCAGTACCTGTACCTACCTACAGTGATCGAACTTCACGGAAATTTCAACAATGAAATTCTGCGTTATCGTCAAATGTAACTGAAGAAAGCTACGTTTTAGTAAGATTTGTTGTTTTATTAAATCGTAAAGACAAGAGCTTGTGAGATAGCAAATTATTTAAAAAAATCAAAGCCTTTTTTTAATTCTGTTATTTTGACTTGGACTTTATTCGCCGAGTGAATGAACCTTTCAAAAATCTAAAAATATTTGTTTCCTTAAAATCCTTACCTTGAATATATCAAGTTCGTAAATTAGTTTTTTTAATTATATTGAACATTATAATAATAATAAAAAGTATTTATTTCCAAAAATGGTTTGAACAGGTTAACAGAGTACTTAACACTAATTAAATTATCTCTTAATGTGTATATATAACAATAAATTAAAATCTCCCTTAAGTATAGTACTCTACCCTAAAACCTAAGTGCTGTAAATGCAATTATTCCCAACTTTGGAAGGCAAGAGTATTAAAAACACCAATAAGAAGCGCCTTTTAGAAATTTGACAACCAATCGAGTCTGTATCGAGTTCCAACAGTAACGCCTCATCCAAATGCACCCCGGGCAAGACGTATCGCGCATCGCAAGAAGCCATTGAGCTGCAGCGTGTGCAATGGAGATGTATGCAACGAGAGGTTCTAGAACAAACGATCAATTTACTAGCGATAGCAGGGGAGTGGTCGTCATTACTGGATTAATCTGCACTGCACTGAAACTTGAGACTTGCGTGGTACAAGAAGTACCTATAGTAAATCGCTAGGAGCCATTGAGCTGCACCGAGCGTGTGCAATGGAGATTTGTATGCAACGAGACAAAAGATTAATTTACTAGCAATAGTAGGGCGTATCGCAAGGAGCCATTGAGCTGTAACGAGCGTTTGCAATGGAAATGTACGTAACGGAGAGGTTCTAGAGCAAACGATCAATTTACTAGCGATAGCAGGGGAGTGGTCGTCATTACTGGATTAATCTGCTCTGCACTGAAACTTGAAACTCGTGCGATACAAGACGTATCAATGGAAATGTACGTAACGGAGAGGTTCTAGAACAAACGATCAATTTACTAGCGATAGTAGGGGAGTGGTCGTCATTACTGGATTAATCTATAATGAAACTTGAAACATGCGCGATACATGACGTTACGCGTATCGCAAGGAGCCATTCAGCTGTACCGAGCGTTTGCAATGGATACGTACGTAACGGAGAGGTTCTAGAACAAACGATCAATTTACTAGCGATAGTAGAAGAGTGGTCGTCATTACTGGATTAATCTATAATGAAAGTTGAAACATGCGCGATACAGCACGTTTCCGTAACGCAAGGAGCCATTGAGCTGTACCGAGCGTTTGCAATGGAAATGTACGTAACGGAGAGGTTCTAGAACAAACGATCAATTTCCTAGCGATAGCAGGGGAGTGGTCGTCATTACTGGATTAATCTACACTGCACTGAAACTTGAAACTTCGCAAGGAGCCCTGAGCTGCACCGAGCATCTGCGATGGATATGACACTTTTTAGTCAAATTAAAAACTCGGCAGGTGATAAATATTTTCGCAGCTGACTGGTACGCAACGGAGAGAACAAACGATCAATTTACTAGCGATAGCAGGGGAGTGGTCGTCATTACTGGATTAATCTACACTGTAATTTTAATTGAGATGGTAAAAATATTGCTACAGAATTTATCAAAATGATGTAAAAGTTAAACACTTGTAAAGCTGATTTTCAATCAGACAGCTTTACATTAAAATCACTTAAAAACTAGAATGAAAAACGAGGAAGGATATGAATAACTTCATACGCGTTTCTAGTATGATTGATAAAAAATATATCTATGTAGCCAGTGTTTTTTTTTAATTTTATCTGTCATAGGCACATTACATTGCACTAAAGGTTTTGAAAGAGGTATCTACAACCCATCACAAGCTCTACTTAGCTTGAGCCTAGCTAGATGGTGCTGTCTAGATGAATTGTCCAGCATATTTACAGTTGCAGTTTTATCCGGAACCAAAAAACTATAGAATTTCTTCAGGATCTATCATTTCTTCTTATCTAAGTCTCCGTGACTATTAAGTTTATTATTCAATACGGTACCTCGGGCCGATCTATTTATAATCTAGACCAGACCAGACTGCACTGACTGAGATGATATCAGACCAGACGTCCATGTCTAGATACATTTAGTCCACTTAGCAACTGACGCTGTTTCCATACAAACGTTCTAGTGAACGGGGAATTTATTCTATAGCTTCGTAAGCGGTTTGATTCGAAATAGTTACAATTAAATGCTAGAGTCTACTCTATCAACTGTAATTTTAGAGAGCGAAGATGCTTCGCTAGAAATGCCTATTTAATGTTTTAGAAACTTTGGCACATCAACATCATGAAACAACCGAATTTGTACTGTCAGTTTTATAAATCAAATTATTATTCAAGCTTTTCTCTCTAAAATTACAGTTGGTAGAGTAGACTCTACTTTTTAATGATGATTCGAAAAAGGATTTCGTATCAAACCGTTTACAAAGCTATAGAAGCAATTCCTCGTTAACTTAGAGTCTATTTTAGATAAAAAGAAATGGTCCATTTAAGATAAACATAAGTTACGTGCAAAAAAGTAACAATAACAGCAAATGTGAATGTTCCATCCAAATCTTCGTGTAATGTACCTATACTCAATCGCTATAGGTACTTTTCTACGATACTTGATCACCATACCACGATTTATGTAGAATGATATAGTATCAATTATTCGGTTGTTTCATGTTGTGACAAAGGATCTAGAATTCGAGTTCAAGAAAACCAACACCTTAACGAGGTAAAGGTTTCTTTTTCGCTTCTTTGCTCTAGGTACCTTAAAAAGATTGAAGTGAACAAAAAATCAAAGTGATCACTTTATTTCCTAGTTTTACTTATGTTATTTGAATTTTTGTGACGTGTCCAAGAGTCCTGTAAGGTCTAAAGGAAATAAAGCACACGGAAGGATGCGGGTTCAAGTCCCGTCGAAGTCAAAATTTCTTGCGATATTATTTTGATTTCTTAAAAATTAGCCAGAGTGTGAGGCTTTAGAAATAAAACACTTTGATATTTGATATAAATTCAATCGAGGTAGTAAATTTTTGAGATATAATTATATATTTGTTGGTAAGCACAATAAAACAAAACATGTTTAAAAAGTTCTTAGGCTAAAAAAAATTGGTATTAACATGAGCGTTACGCGAGTAACACTTTTCATGGTATAGGCTGAAAACCTTTCAGCTTACGGTTTTCACCGATATAGGTAAGTATTAGAAATACGATTGTAAGAAAACGGCGTGGAACATAAGCACTTAAGGGCCCGCTCCACCTGTTGCAATATTTCTGTTAAATATACTGCAGATTAAAAGCTTGATTTAAGGGCTCGTTCGCTATTTAATTGAGAGGATGTCATTTATCAGGTTAAGGTTCTCGTAATAAACTTTAAGCGACCGTGTTTTTATTTATTACAACTTAGTAGAGGCACCTAGGCTTAGGCCAGTGGGTAAAAGTATGCACTTATATATTTTTTTACTAGCTAGTACGTAAGTTATCAAAATAAGTGCATACTTTTACCCACTGGCCTAGCATGCAGTTAGCTTTTAGGACTTAGATTTTTAGAAGTAAGTACCGATGCATTTATTTAGAAGTTTCTTCTAGTTGGGGTGCAGTTGTGATTCGCTTCAAGATATCTTGCTATCGGTATTTAGAAGTAAGTAATATAAAACAATGGGATTTTTTTATACCTACATAACATCATACCATCTATTAATTACCTACTTGCACCGAAAAGTTATTAGGATCTGAAGATTCTATAATACGGTAGGTAAGTACCTAAATGTTTATTAATTTTCGAGGTTGACAGTACAAGGTTAGGTATCTATCGGGCTAAGAAAATAAATGACCAAATCCAATATCTAAATAATAAAATAAATTAATGTGCACATAACTAAATACACACCTAGAATCCAGTGCAATTAACAGTACAAATACCAAATACCTTACTGCTAATCACCGTTCAATTAATATCGAGGTACAATCAACGGGCTGCATATTAATTTATTATTGCTGCATGGTATTATTATCTCTACAGATATTAATTAGAATTTTATGTCTACCTGTCTGTTTGAACAACGTTAAAACAAGAAAATATTACCTATCATTTACTGGCTTTTCCATCGGCTTCGAAATAATTTAATGTCTTTTTAAAAAATTAAACCGTCTTCTTTTACAATTTAGTAGGTACACTGTTTTAAAGTTATGCAGGATAAAAAGTAGGTAATCCCTCGTAAATATTTTTGCACTCTCGCTTGAAAACGGTGACTTTGCTACTCAAAAACAGTGAGCAAAATCGGGTTTTGCTCACATGTGGAATAAATAATATTATTCAACTTGTTGAAAATAGTAATTTGAATTCGGAACAATGCAACCTTCACAGAAAAATATATTTTGTCCGTTTGTGGTTTGAAAGAGGTTTGTAGCATTCTTACCCTCCAAGGTTGTTGACTAAAATGAGTTTCTGACATTCGACCTTTTTTTTAAACTACGAAATATTTTCTCGCTAGTCGTGGTGAAAAATTGTATATTTAACTCGAAGGCAAATATTTTTCGTTTCGTGCCTTTTAAATCCCTCGCTACCGCAAAAGTCTACTTTAGAGCCACTCGCTACGCTCGTGACTCTATTCTAGACTGCTTCGCTAGCTCGGGATTTAATATCGGCACGCTCAACAAAAACTCGTTTTGCCCACTTGTTGAACAAATAACTGTTTATCAGAACATCGCCCTAGTTTTCCGTAATTTTTGGACCGATTTTGATGCTTTTATATAGATAATAATCCGGAGAGCAATAAATAAATAAATAATGCTGGACAATTCAATCAATGCAATCTCTCTGGATTCTCTCTATTTGTCCTGGGAAACATAAAAAACTGTTTACTTAGATGTAAGGATTCCGAAGTAGCTTTTTCGTTTTTTTTAAGCACTCACTTGTGTGTAAAATAATACACAGTCAATCCGATCCGCGGAGAAACGCTAGTCATGGCTATGATTCATCGACCGCATAGCAACAGTGATCCATCATTCTAGGTATAGGAACCTTCATTACCTACTTTATAGGCACTAAACTAACGGCGAGATGTAAGGAAACAGTAACTTAGGTGTTTCTGCTATATGAACACAAAGATCTTAGGGTAGGTATAGATTGTGTTGAATGTTTTATCGATAGATTTGTTTTATTTATTTTTGCTTGCATGTACGTTCATTCTTAGGTCTAAGTGAATGGTTAGTTAAGTTGTCACTAGCTAGGTACATGCAGCCTGGAAAGGCACTGCGAAAAACTGAGTTCGACTTTATTTACATAAGTCAAACAGAGTTTAAAATACTTATCTAATTAAAACATTAACATTAATGTCATACGGAAAAATAATTTTCAAACTAACAGAATTAATTACCTAAATTGAGTCTAGAATTTGCGGAACTAAGCTACAGTACCTTATTGACAAAGAAAATTACAATCAAATATTATAAGTAAAATAGAACTAGCATTTACAATTGAAACAATTGAGCTAACAGCAGACTGTGAGAGAGCTGGTGAGTATCTGGCGCAGCGCATCAGCATTATTGCCTTGCCATACAGCGGGGGAATGCAGCCAGCGTATTGGGGACGCTTCCGACTAAGCTACATGACAAGCTCTTGGGATTTTGTTTGTATTAAAATCAGCGTAAGGTATACTTCAAATATCAGATTATCTAGCCAGAGGATAAAAAGGGCGGGTTTTGGTGAAATGAAACTCGAAAACTAACAACTTTAAGGTAAAGGTTTCTTGTTCACTTCTTTGCTTACCGTAAAATCGAACTAGTCGAAGTGAATAAAAAAAGCAAAGTGACTACGTTATTTCTTAGTTATGCTTGTATAATTTGAAATTTTTGACGTGTCCAAGAATTTAGGTATAGGGTCTGAACTCGAAAGGAAATGAAGCACCTCGAATTTTAAAGTTTTGAATTATTAATATTAATCATTATCGAAATCAAGCTAGTTCTTTTAGTTATCCCGAATATATGTACCTATACCCGAAGTCATGGAACTATTTATCAAAAAGTTAGAATTTTTTTTCAATAAGTTTTTTCCGAACGTTTTACCAACCAACTAGGTAGTTTTACGGAGAAATTTCGAAGTTGCGATACTGAAAGAATCCAAACTCGTGCCATGAAAGCGCCTAGCAACTGCGAAGTCTACTAAAATATAGTTAAGTGTAAGTAAGTACAAGCTGTTTATGGCCCGTCAAAGTACAGGCTCATTATCGACGCTTTATAGTGTGACCAGCCTTAATGTTAACGTGAAAATGTATAAATTTTAATATTAGCTATACTTAGGTAAGGCTTTCTTTACGGAAGTGTTTTACAGTTAGTTGTCAAAAGAAAACAGAGAATTTTTTAATACTCCTGTGAAAGCCAATAGGAATAAAGCTTTCACAGTAGATTTTAAACGATAAAATTTCCTCCCGATATTATAATTTTTACTAGATCTAAACTCGTCGTCTAGGTAAAAATCGTCTACCAGAACATCTTACTACATCTATGCCTAAACACATATTCACCTCTCTTATCGAAAAAAAGAAAGCTTAAATCGAAGGTAAGCTATGTATGTTTAAACCTGAGCATTGTATTGTGGCTTGCTCAAAATCAGGTCAAGCCTCAAGCTGGCAGCTTTTGAAATGGCTTGAAAAGTGGCCTTTATGACGCGGCTCTTGCAAAATTAGCGCTTTAAAAATCTGAAATGATTTATCACCCACTAGGTACCTACCTATGTGCTGATCAGAACGAACTGGATACTTTGAATTATAAAAAAAAAATAACATATTAGATTAGTGAATCTGTGATGTTATTATTGTGCTAAAAAAGTGAATTGAATTCAATTTTCAAAAAAAACCGGTATCTCTCAGGGGGATACATCAGTGGATGGACAACGGGAATAATCATCACAAACTTTTAAACCTTGGACTGAGTACATTTTCTTTGAGTAGGTACATTTTCTGGTAGTTTGACTAAGGAGTAGTTAAAGTACCAGAAAATGTACTGAAAGTCAACGGTTTACGAAAAACGTAAATATTCCAACCAAGCAAGACAGATTACCATCAAAACTTGCTTCCAGACTCATGATTATGAGGCAAAAATATTTTAAATTTTGCTGTAGCCGCTCGTCTGATATAATGGAAATCTAATTCTATCCGAAAGATTAAAAAAATCCTGTATATTGCCTTAGGCACGTGTCTTAGCGATGGATCCTGTTAGACGGATTTTGTAAGATAGGTTTCCATCTACTCGATGGACCGACGACATTATAGCACTCGTTGGAAGTCGATGGATGGTGGCGGCTCAGAACCGCTATTTGTGGCGTCGTATAGGGGAAGACTATATTCAGCAGTAGACGTGTGTGGGTTATGATGATGACAAGTGCCTAACCTGGACAAGGCCCTGGGTAGTCCAGCATAAATAAATGCTTTGCCGGTCGCCGACAGGCCTTCCGTCGCAGTCGACAGAGCGAGCTGTACATCTTGCTGTCGCTACCGCAGACGGTGCCTACCCGTCGACAAGTTGTAGCACAGAATAACCTACGCCTTACCTTGACAAGGCCCAGGGTAGTCCAGCACTAAATGCTTCGCCGGTCGCCGACAGGCCTTCCGTCGCAGTCGACAAAGCGAGGTGTACGTCTTGCCGTCGCTGCCGCAGACGGTGCCGACCCGCCGACAAGCTGCTGCGCAGACGCAGCGAGCTCGGCCGCCGCGGACCACGCAGCGGCGTCCTGGACCGCAAGAGACTCCCGCGCAGGATTCTGGAAGAGAGGTATTGTAAGATTGATTTTGTAAGGTTGGTTTCTTAAGAGGGGGCGGTACCGAGGCTCACCAGGTATAAAAAAAAATTAGAGCGTCTTGTCGAAGTGACGCATGGCCTGAGAGCTGATTATCTGGCGCAGCGCATCAGCATTGCCTTACAACGGAGCAATGCAACCATCGTCTTGGGGAGGCTTCCGACTGGTATTGCAAATGCAAATGCATAGCAAATGTATAGGCTCTGTCAAGACCTGCATATTTGCGCCTCTTGAGAGATTCGTAACAAGTGAAGTCCAGTCCCTCAAGAAAACAGGAAATTTTCTTGAAGGTTCATCATGTCCGTCTGGTCCAAGAACACTCGGATGTTACCCATCTTCATGCTTCGTTAGAACAAGTGGAGTAAAGACAAAGAAGCGGAGCAAAGCAAAGAGAAGAGCTGGCGGAAACCTAACCTTAAATGTAAAGATGCCGATAGAAGTAAGCCCTCATAGATAAGATAAGTGCCTTTAACTTACTATAAAGATAAAGCAGACAATACACGAAGAACAGGATTAGTCGAGCAAACAAATAAATTGCAAGTGTCGATATGAGATTCCAAGCCTCTAAGCCGTTTGCAGTAATAATTAGGGCAGGTGCATTGCCCGATAGCGTCGACTTCGGATATGAAACAATAATTCAGAAATGCTCGTTGTTGGCACAAAGACAAATAATTGGATAATTTCTGTTGTTAACACATAAATTTAACGTATTCGTGTAAATATAAAATGTTGTTTGGCAGAGATCTGAAGTTATTTAAGACATGTAATGACTAAAGCGGTAAAAAATTATGGATATCTAGGAAAGCAAATTATAAATAAAACAAAAATTGATAAATTCAAGTATGTGACTCATAAGATTACCTACATTTAAACTACACAATAATATTAAAATACAATACAGTGACAAACTAATTTAAATGTGAAGTAAAATATGATATTCGAAGTAAATTATATTGGATGCATCGTTTCTGAAGACAGCCTGATTCACCAGGGCTTTTTTAAAAAGGAAGGTATTATTTTTCGTCAAAGCGAGAATGATATTCATTGGAAACTAATGAAATGAATGAATTTCGACCGCCCAGGTCAGCGATTGTTGTCCTCTCATTTACTCGACTTATCAAAGCTATATAGGTAATGTGGTTTACATTCTTCAATCTCACATCGTTTATCGGCCCTCTACCTAGATGTTAAAAATTACCTCCGCAAACGTTATAAGGAACACCTACCTACGGCTTCTTATTAAAAGAATATCCCCCCGCTATCCAGGTTACGCAGTGACCAGGCGGCCGGATATCACCGGCTTAGAATTTTGGCATAGTTACCTCCAAGCACTCTCCAGTACGTGCAAACTCATCTGTGCAAGCAGTACGAGCAACACCTTCCGACAGCGCAGCGCCAAAAAGATGCAGTAATCCAAGTCGCGCGGCGACCAGGCGGCACTTATGTATTTCCTTCCAATCTTTCCTCTGGGCCACAGAAAGCTTTTGGAGCATAGAAAGGGGCTCTTGAAAGTACCTATGAGCAAACTCACCTGCGCAAGCTATCTCCCAGCTATCCAGGTCAGGCGACCAATCGACGAGTTAACGCTGGTATTGACTCGCATATCTTAGTCACCTCCAGACCTCCTTACAGACAAGACATAGCACACGAAAGGGAAAGGAAGTTTAAGACCTTGGTCTATTTCTTGCCACTCGTTCCTATGTACCTACTCTTCTTATTGTAGGAATAGATATAGGATAGAATTAGTAAATTACCTGCGCAAGCCGTACAAGGGACGCCTCCTGACAGCGCCTTGTAAAAGAATATCTCCCCGCTGTCCAAGTCGCGCGGCGACCAGGCGGCGGGTGCGCGTGCGCCGCCCGCGCAGCACTCCGCGCGGCCCACGCGCAGGGCCGCCACCGAGCTGCAGCGCCCGCCGCGGTCCATACCCGTCCAGCAGATCCCGCCTGTAGTAACAACAGACGTATTCATTATGAACGTAAGTGGGTTTACTATGGACCTTGTTTGTGTTGGAAGAACACCAATATTTCATCCCTTAAAGAGAGATTTCTTCATGGTGAGTGCGCTTCGATACGACAACAACAGACGTGTCTAAAAAGATTTTATATATTTATGTGGAAAACAAACAGCTTTTAAAAACTTTAATGTGTAAAAACAGTGTTAGAAACAATTTTCACAATTTAAATAATTAAAAAAGCTAAAACAAGTAAATTAAATGAGTTAATAAACCTTGTTAAGTGGGTTACCTGTTCGTTAACAAATACCAGTTAGGAAGGAAAATATTGGTCTGAAGAGTCATATACATTCACACATATATGTACATCCTTTTTATTATAAAAAAAACTATATAAAACTACATATTTTGATCTCATTGTGAAAGGGCTGGCCAGAGGAAGTCCGGGAACCACAACCACCCCAATCGGGAACCACAACCACCCCAATCGGGCGCCACAAGCAGCATTGCTGGTATTATTAGATTTAACGGGTTGCTGGATTATGAATTAATAATAATTAATAGTAATTTAGCCTTTATTCAGACCTTAAATAATAAAATTATAACTTAATTAAAATTAGATTAAACTTAACCTAGTATTTGTAATTTATTTATTTTTTGCAGATCTGTTTGCCATTCGGCAAAGGCCTCCTCCAACCTTTTCCATTCAGATCTTTCTTGAGCCACTCTGTTCCACATCACTCCTGCGACTAGCCTTATGTCCTCGTCCCACCTCTTCAGAGGCCGGCCTCTTCTCCTTTTGTCTTCTCTGGGGTACCATCTTGTAATGATTTTGCTCCACTTGTCTTTACCTCTTGTCATTGTGAATTAACCTATACTTATTAATTGATGTCCATGTGATGACACTAGACTCGATAGGCATACATAACTTTAATTGAGACTGGAAAATACTTAACCTCGTTACGATAGCGTGATGTTATTTATGAATCACACGCGCCTGTCGTTAATTCTTAGGTTATCGTGTTGGATTCTATTTGTGAATGAACTGTTATCGGAAAGTATTGGCACAGGTTAGGTAATGTTACTTCGGTATTGGCGATTCGATTTTCATAACTTTTTTGCTAAAAACAAACTTATTTTTTATTATACTAGCTAGCGCATAGGTAGCCTTAAATGTAGGAAATCGGGTTCCTTTAATTATGGTCGTCTGGAAGAAATCTCTGCAAGAGATAAGACCGCCAATTGCAGGATACAATATTTAGTATTTAAGAACTTCCTGTACCTACCTTGCAATAAAGCTTTGTATTATTTTTCTTTGCTAAAATAAAGTTTTATAAAATTTTTATAAAACTTTAGCATTAAGGGTAAATTACGCCTCTTCATACTGACCTCTTTAATGCCTTTTGCTACGCGTTCCAAGTCCAACAGACATTGAGCGTATTTGTTCGCAAGTGGCTGGTACAAAGTATTGTTTTTACTATACACCTTTAAACTGGCCTTTCCCGTTTCCCAGACTAAACACAAATACAGATGTGCGAAGTTCGTGAACTAGACTCTGACTGGGTTAGGGTTACCATACTTCTGGTAACACTCATAATACTTGGATACCTATGTCAATTTACAATAGTCCACAATAAAATGTTCAAAGCCATAAAACAGACAAATATTAATAAAATTAAGGAGCTTAGGAACACTTCAGTAGTTACGTATTAAATATTTTATTGCCTTAGAAAAGTATAAAAGAGCTTAAGTATTAATGTAGGTTCTCTGTCTGATAGGGTTTGGGAACAGGCTTATTTCAGTTTTCCCCTTGAAAATTCTCCCACAAGGATTTAAACTACACTCGGATCTTAATCTAGGACTAAAGAACTTCCCAGTTACCAAAAGTGATCAGCTAAATGGTTTGTAAAACAAGGAGGCTTTAGTAGGTAGGGACTCCTTGCACCAAATAATGTCCTCTAGTTTCTGGCCGCTCGCTATTCTTGGCCATGGTAGCGGCCATCAATAATTATCATAAAAGCGCCTATTTTATGCTGAGACTTTTTTTTGTTGTAGAAATCTGATAGCGTTGGACAGCCCTACACCCAAGCCCAGAGAAAGCTCAGCGTACAACCTCCTGCATGCTCTGTGGCGGATTCCATCGTGACTCACGCGCCAGGCAGACAAACGCCAGACATATACATCGATTCCAATCTAAATCGATACAGGATCGAATCTAAAATCGATAAAATCTAAGATTGTTTTGGTGGGGACAATCGGAACCTACTGGCTCGATTTTCTTTTCATCACAAAGCAGTTCATAGATAGGGGACAACACGGAATATATTATATTTTGTCCACGAATTACTTAGTAGGATCCTTTAGATCACGTCCTGTGCGTAGCGCACGATTTAATGTGCAAAGATAGCTCGCTATGGGCATTCTGTCATAGGCCCTAG
Organism: Eupithecia subumbrata; assembly: GCA_949316285.1. Taxonomy (NCBI): domain Eukaryota; kingdom Metazoa; phylum Arthropoda; class Insecta; order Lepidoptera; family Geometridae; genus Eupithecia; species Eupithecia subumbrata. Next base: position 9,660,658 of record OX438630.1, on the reverse strand, counting down.
AATGTGACGCACTTACAATATTCAAAATTAATAAACAAAGGAATTTTTCAGAAAAATTGAACTGTGGCGAATTTACACATGCTTTTTTTCATGACGAATTTACTTTGTGGCAAATGTACAACAACCCGATCAGACCAGGTAGAGATAAACCATTCTAACTATGCACGCCAAAATGCACGCCCCCTTCGTTAAACAAACGTCACACAATCGGCGTTCATTTTTAGAATGGTTTATCTCTACCTACCTAGACATTGAGGCTAACTATTGAGCAAAAACACAGTCTAACTAAATTGTTAATTTAGTCAAAGAACCCGACTATTGGATATCTTAGAAGATGACCTAAAATTGACACAATCTCTGGTTACTTTCTGGATAAACCTGGACAAGTGTACAGTTGATTTTTTTTTCAAAGTTAATAGTTATAGGTTATTTATAGGTATCCTACGAGTTATTTTTGGTCCCGCGGCGTCCATGTGACGAAAAGTGTGGAATTTATGCCTGTTTTATGATCGTGGTGACATAACTCTAGTCATGAGTCTTATGAGGATGACTCATAAGCCCTAGACGCGCACCAGACTATATCCCGGCAAAGACAAGCTGCCATAAAAGGCTTGACACTGCAGCAGGTAGCTTTTTTTAAAAGATTGCATACAAACGTTTATGGCAAGTGTCTTCAAGCCAGTATTACTGCTTTGTGTTAAGACGAATGAAGAACCAACCATTTCCTTTTTGAAAGTCGGTTGAAAATGAAGCCAAAATACGATAACCATACCGACTGATTTATCCGACGGGCTAAATTTTCAGACGCTGACGTCATAGATGCGCGTACACAAATTAAAATAGTTCAACGTGTTGTTTTGTTCGAATTTCGAATCGGGGCATTTACTCATTAGAACGTTCAATGAAAAAAAAACCTATAGATCTTTGATAAAGATTGCGATATAATAGGAACAAAACCGATAGAGCTGTCAAACCATTCGAAATTTCGACTTGACTTTTTTTGTATTATTTCACTAAAACTATTTATTTATTCAGACAATTTTAGCTAAAGCGCATGTTTTTCAAGAAAATGTGGACCTACTAAAAGTATCATTCGATGTAATTTCCCGAGACTTTACCACATTCCTCCGTCTAATACCTACATTCGATATCGTTTGGCAAAGTCACCACTTTCTGTTTTCGAATCAGTAATGCCATAAACACTTATTTTATTCCGTGGTTTTCGGTTAATCCAGTGGCAGTACATTACACCAACATGCAAATAAAGACGAATAGGTATGATTTTATTGTCGGACGACGCTCGGCCGTTGACACCGAATGATATGAACACTGTATATTTCTGGTTCCTTAAAACTTCATTAAAAATACCAAACGATTCGTCAGTGGCGCCACGATTTAGAGGTCGGAATCAGATCCGGCTAGATGCCAACACATTATGAACATTCAGAAAAAAGTTAGGTAAATGATGAAATGACCATTCTAAAATTATTTACGCCTACAGCATTCATTTGATATCACAATTTGTTAGTAATAAATGTCGTGTCTCTGATTCTCGGAAATGACAGCCAAAAACACGTGTTAATTTTCTTAATAATGTTTCTTCGTCGATAACAGAAACAACTTTATATTAACAGGTAGGATATCATAAATTATGTTACCTACTCTGTGTGGACGGTTTCCCCTCAGACAGTACTATGAAATGTCAAATGAGTGTAATCAATTTCAAAAACGCAAAAAAAAATTAACAATTACAAAGATCTGTAGATCAAATAAATATTTAACCTACACTAACCTTTCGTCTAACCACTACCTACCATGTCTCTCATATTATATCTACACATTCGTTATTGACAAAGCAATTATCGAACTGTTTCAAAACTGAGGCGAAAAGTAAACAACACTGTCGGCCACGACTTAAATAGACGGCCATCACAAATATTTGTGGCCACATGAATGACACGAAAATAGTCTTTTCTAAAACGGTCAATCTAATTTTATGCATCGCTTATTTTGATACGGGAGTGATTCATGACATTAGCTATGTTGAATGACTACGTACGTAAGACGTAGATACCTAAGTCGCATGTTTTCATCGATGAAAAAGATATTGGTAGAGAGATGTAGAGTTGGTTGAGTTTTGAGTTTTTCTGACATAAAAACCTTATGAAAGTTTTTATTCATAAAATGGTTAAAGTGGTATCCCAAAAGTTTATCTACAGCCTGTAGAAACATGCCATGCATCAATAAACAAAGTCGTACCTATGTGAGATAGTTCTTAAAATATTTAAATGAAAGTCGCATGCGAGATGGGCCTTAAAATATTTAATTAATAGTCCCCGAGAGAGATAATTATATGCATTTATAATATTGTTAATTCTGTCTGGCTTTTAGGGCCTCATTTGAAATTTTGATTGTCTGTCCCTCCGGTGACCTAGTTACGGTAAATGAAGGACAAATTTATGCAGTTGTCTGGTGTTTTTGCATAAGCCTTCGTCTAGCCAAGATTATTATATTACGCCGTAAATCAAAGCCTTTTGTGGAAATAATATAAGGGTTTATGAATTTTCAGGCTGCTAGGTAGTGTCTGTAATGGTAATTTTTGTCGACACGAGTTACTAAGGGGATTTATTGTGGAAATTTTCGGGGAAATTTATGTGGGTTAAATTACTTATTTGGTATACTTAATGAATGAATGTATACTTACTGATACTGAATGTATACTTAATGAATGAATTTAAGTATACTTAATGAAAACCCTACCAAATTGCTGAAAGTTTTATCAAATAAATCAAGTAGAATTAGTACTTATTCAATTAAGCAGAAGTAGTTAGTAGTATTACTACAAATTAGTACTTTTTAGTAATTATCTTTTTTTACCGAGAGTACTTTTAATTTTTACCTAACTATATCTACCCAATTATCACATACCTTACTGTCTATGTATTTTTAAATTGAAATATGAGAAACATAAAATTTTATTGCAACAATTTTCCCAATTAGGAAATAGTTTGGGCCAGTAACGCGTAATAACTTAGGTACATAGGTATTTTTAATTATAAGCTCATAATTAGTGCATTAACAGCAATCTAGAAACAATTCAGGTAAAGTCCAAGGCTATTAGTACGTCTAGTTAAATAATGTTTTAAAAGGTTTTAGTTTTTTACAAATTCGTAATAACTTGTTCATTCAGTTCCCTCTTAAAACCATAAACCAAGAAGATCGTCAAAACAATAGTGCATTGGAACACCGAATGCACATGCACTCGTTCGTTGTATTCGGGTAGTGATGGGATAACGTTCACTCGAAAATATCGATAGAATTTAACCATCAAAAAACAGAGCATAAAAAATCGATGTTTTTTGTGCTGACAAGCCGTTAAAATATACTATCGCGGACATGATTTATAATTTGATGTAGGAACTAAATACCTATATTTTTTATCATTTTGACCACTGCAGAATACATAGCTAGATTATCTACCTACATACGCATGGTGCAAAATGATAACAAGAGGTAGACAATTTAAATCGCATAAAAAAAGAATCGGGGACAAGTGCGAGCTTCTCACGTCTTATTTCATGGAAATATTTGTACCTATGTGTCCAGCAGGCGGGACACACATAAATCTCGAGAGTCGATTGAATGCAGACGCGTAAGCGTGCCCGTGCGCATAATTCAAAGGGGCGATCACCAGGAATCGCCGTTTGGCATGCAGACGGCTGCGTTCATTCCAAACCAATAAACCCGTTAGTGGCGACGTAATGTGCATATTCGAAAACAATAACGAGACTGAACTATGTATAAGTATCTAAGAAGGCAATCTGCAGACAATCTTGGTAACGCTACGCTTCAGTTAAAATTCTCACGTGTGCTTGGGCCGTTCGTCTAGTAGAGCATTGTCTTTCTTGGAAGCAGGCATTAGTAGGTAAGCAGAATTGTCATCTTAATTAAATACGTTCTCAGTTTACGTTGTATTGTGAATTGACGCATTAGGTAGTCTAATATAGATAAAGATTGCTTCGATGATTTACCTACCCCTAAAGAAAAGCTAATTTGAAAGGGAAATTTTTCGGGAGGAATTTTTCAGGAATTATTATTTTTCAGTCTATCCATCATGCTAAAAAGTCGATAAATAATGATCTTTATCGATATCAAAATACTCGACAGGTTACATCCCCAGCAGCAGGTGCTGGTGCACTCTCCGTCCTCTGTGACTCTACCATGAGTTTTGTCCCTAATCAATCACGTATCGAGTCGCGATTTTTCGACAGTTTTCAATAAAAATCTAACAAAAGAGAGATCTGGGGGTTATAGAAACGTTCTTACGTGAGTTTTTATTTTTTAAAATGCTTTTATTTAGCTTGCAATGTATGCAAGTTTGGTTGTCTGGGCGGAACAAACCATGTGAACTATGTTTGTACGAGTGAAATCGTGCAAATCAATTTTGGAGCTGATATCTTCAACTGATTGAGCTGAAATTTTGTATACACGTTTAGTTTGGATGACAATCCATTAAAAGCATGTTAAAAAAAAGGATTTAAAATATGAAAACTTATTAAGTACATATTAATATTCGAAACTTATTTATCTTATGAAGTGCGTGAAGTAAAGTACTTGAAGAATATCACGATGGGTTCATTTGATGCAGTATTGAACACTCGACTTCATTTGATTTTAAATAGAACGACTCGAGTTTAAAGTACAAACTCGCTAGTGAGTTATATGTGGAAAGGTGGAAACTCGTGATAAGGGTATACCGGCAACCAGACGACTGGCCAATATTTATTTACATATGCAAATAACTGCGGCCAAAAAACTTTTACGGTTATATGAGTTCGCATTGATGTGTAGGTGTAAACTTATGTGGAGCCTACTCAGTTGCATTTTGTTTTTTTTTATCAGAAATTTGCATTTTTATGGCAACGTCTGGATTTTTAAAAAGGGCTTACCTCGTTATAAAACCTGTAGGACGAAGTTTTATTCAGTTTGGAATAATATACTTTTGGAGCACAAACTTATGAAATAAAATATACTTATTGATCGAATACCTATTTAAAAATTGTTTCTAGCTAAAACTTGTGTTGATAAAGTATAGTTTTCATAAAATCGTTTAAGTAATGGCGTTTGACTAAACTAGTCACAATCTTACTCAACTGGGTGGCAAAGATAACAACAAATTAGAACTAGAATTTATAATGAAACAGTTGAGATAACTGCTGACTGTTGCAAACAATCTAGAGGAAGCTCAACTCATAAATATAATACCAATCAGAGGCGTCCCCAAGACGGTGGCTGCATTGCCCCGCTATTTGTCAATGTTGATGCGCTGTCTAGGCAGAGAAGATGTATCTTATATATTTGGTCTAGGCAGAGAAGATGTATCTTATATATTTGGTCTAGACAGAGAAGATGTATCTTACACATTTGGTCTAGGCAGAGAAGATGTATCTTACACATTTGGTCTAGGCAGAGAAGATGTATCTTACACATTTGGTCTAGGCAGAGAAGATGTATCTTACACATTTGGTCTAGGCGGAGAAGATGTATCATAAATATTTGGTCTAGGCAGAGAAGATGTATCATATATATTATTTGGTCTAGGCATGATAACAACGCCTTCTGTTCACAACAGTCGGCCTTATGCTGAGCCTGGGTCAATTTGCTACTGCAGTACACGTTGGTTACCTACTTATGTATTTTTTAAAATGTTATTTCATTTTTTCGACGTATTATTCCTATGTTTCTATTGTGTAACTGATGATTATGTTTTTAATTTTCATTTCAAAATTGTTAATTAACATTTTGTGGTTAATGGTTTAATCCGACGACGACGACCTCCGTGGCGCAGCGGGCGAAGGTCTGCCTGCGACGCAGGAGGTTGCGGGTTCGATCCCCGCCTCGGAACAAATTTGTGTACGATCTGCAGAAATTTGTTCCGTTGGTCTGGGTGTTTTCTATGTATAATAAAAATATCTATCTATGTAATGTATTGTATTAAGTATATCAGTTATCTAGTACCCATAACACAAGCTCTGCTTAGCTTGGGGCTAGATAATGCTGTGTGAATTGTCCACCATTATATATTTATATATATATTTAAAAAAAAAAAAAAAAAAATCGGGTATTTATCGCGTACCTTTTGTTATTATCTTGTCTTTTGTTATTGTCGCCCCGTGACCACGATCGCTGTAACGCGGTAGAAACGTAGGGGAAATAATAACAAAAGGTAGGTACGCGATAAATACCCTATTAAACCATTAACTATGTTAACAAATCGCGAAAGTTTCAAAAGTTTTATATTGTGTGTATTGTGGTGGCAAATAAAATGATATGTCTATATATATGGAAGGTTTAGACGCCACCTGTTCACTCTCTTCTTGAAGAGACTAGGGTTGCAGTTGGTTGGAGTTGATTATTTAAACGAAATGCTCATCAGATTAACTATTTTTTTACTTTTGTATTCGTGGACACGTTAAAGGATGTTAGTTTTAAATTATTTGATACGTTGTAAGAATTAAATACCTAATTTTAAAACCATTTCTCAAATGAACTACGTGATTTGAATTTTTAAATGTTTTCTTTTGGTCATAAAGCTCCTTATTTTCCTCTCTATAAATTACATAGTCGTTTGACTAACCATATACTCCATTAATTTTATTTAAATAATCTACAAGACACCTCTTAAGTAGAATTTTAATGGAGTCATCAAGTTTTAATACCCTCCTGCCTCATATTTTAAATCATTAAAATTAAATTTAAACTTCATACCAGCACTGCATTTAACATGCAATTTTAGTAAATTACGATGATTTCCCAACCATATTGATAAAACCTGCTCCTTGAATTTGGTTTTTCGATAGATAGGTAGGTACAGATACAGAGTTCATCGAAAAGTTCCAGTTTTGTATACGATTTGGCACAGATCGCCTCTATCATGTTGTGGACATGGATCTACGCAAATCCCATACAACTAGTAATTAATCGAAGTCGAAGCGACGCGTGACCCGAGAGCTGGTCAGTATCTGGCGCAGCGCATCATTGCCATGCAGCGGGGCAATGCAGCCAGCGTCTTGGGGACGCTTCCGACTGGTATTGATATGGTTCAGTTGGGCTACCTGTAGATTGTTTGCAGCAGTCTGCAGTTAGCTTAATTGTTTTCGATTGTAAATACTAGTTCTAATTATTTCTATAATTTGATTTTCTTTGTGAATAGAGTAATTAGTTTAAAACTAAGATAAATACCTACTTATCTTAGTTTTAAACTAATTACTCTACTATAATAAAACCCAACTTGGTGCCCGTTTTTTCACTTTTATTTTGCAAACACATATACACATTTTGGCGAATTTTTCTACCTCGTGTCGTTGACGTCTCGATACTATCGTGAAACCAGACTTAGGGTTTCGTCGCTAGACTAGGCTGTAAGACAGGATATGGGTGGCCGTTTCCAATGAAAATGACTGGAGGTGGTGAAAGAAGTGAATATCTAATGAGGCGCCGGAAATGTGCCAGTCTGGGTGATAAACTGATAAAGCTAACTAGCTAACTGGGTACCCACATAAATGTCTACTGGGTCCTAGGTACTAACTTGTTACTAGATAGGTACTTTATGTTTCTTTAAATTAGGATAGGAATAGGAACCTGAGGTCCAGCTTTTTAAATGATTGACTCTAGCTTAGTACCTGCCATTCCATATTCATCATCCATCTAGCTAAATCGATCCAATAAAAAAATCTTACTAATATTATAAACGCGAAACGAAAGTTTGTAAGTATGGATGGATGGATGTTTGTTACTCTTTCACGTAAAAACTACTGAACGGATCTGGATGAAAATTGGCACAGAGATAGATTATAGTCTGGAATAGTACAAAGACTATCTTTTATCCCGGAATTCTCACGGGAACGGGAATTACGCGGGTGAAACTGCAAGGCGCTTCTAGTTGTAAAATAAAAATTACTCTATAAATCTATATATATAAAAGAAAGTCGTGTTAGTTACACTATTTATAACTCAGTACAGCTGAACCGATATGGCTGAAAATTGGTGGGGAGGCAGCTTAGAACCAGGAGACGGACATAGGCTATGTTTTATCCCGGAATTACCACGGGAACGGGAACTACGCAGGCGAAGCCGCGGGCAGCAGCTAGTTTTTCTATAATTAAGTCTATGAGTTTGTGAGTAAAGGCTAAATCTCCTGGTTCAGGTACTCCTAGGCTCGCGTATCGATCGGATTTTGAAATTGCAGAGTAGTAAACCAGCAAATACGAAGCCAAAAGTTAAGAAGAACCTTATATTTGCACGGGGTTAGCAAACAACTTTGTTGCAGTTAATCTCTGAATTAAATTAAATAACTACACTTTATAAGGTCAATTCATTATTTGGTAGAAGGAGCTATTACGATTTAACTAAGTTCTCATAGTCACAGAAGACAAGATCTTATCAGGCTCATATGGATTCATGACGCGGATCAAGGACAAGATCTTAATCAATGTAAACAATTTATTTTTTTCAGTGTGTGGGTCTGCCATCACTCGTGCACTACAATATGTCCTGTCACCTGTGCATCTGGCTAGCCTACGATGAGGCACGCCGAGACTGGGCAGTGAATGTGTTAAACCTAACCTTGTTGCGGTAAAAAGTCGTCTTATCTGACATACCAGACATTGCACTATCTTGTAAATATCCACTTAGCTGCGCTAAATACGTCTAGGTAGGCGCTACGCTAACTGCCTCTAATTTCACTTAAAACCACATTAATATCCGGTCATAAGAACTTAATGCGGACAGCCATACGAGGCGGATTTAATATCTATGAACTGCTAGCTTTCGCCCGCGGCTTTGTATGCTTTTTTCCGGGATATTAAAAGTAGCCTAGGTATGTCCCGGGAAACTTTCTATGACCTCACTCAATTTCATAAAGATCCGTTAACCTGTTAAGGCTTGCAAAAGGTAATAACAGAGAGGCAGAATTACTTCGAATTCATTAAAATTAGTAAGTACCGATAGGTATTTTTTATTCTTTTTTTTTCATACGATTATCCACGCTGACTGACGTCACAAATTCAGGCGGAAAAAAAAACTAAATCACTTCAGCCCTTTGGATGGTTTGAGGTTATAAAGAGTATCAGTAGATAAGCACATAAAAACACTCAAAAAACATAACTTCGTTACGTTCATCGCTCTGCATGGTGGAAAGTAGCGATGACGCTATTAAGCGCTGTTTTTATGCGACACCATAGATAAATAAATAATGCTGGACAATCCATACAGAATCATCTAGCCCCAACCTAAGCAGAGCTAGTGTTACGGGTACTAGATGACTGATATACTCTACAAAAAAATCTTTATTCACAAAGAAAATTACAATTAAATAATAGAAATAAATTAGAACTAGTATTTACAATTGAAACAATTGAGCTAACTGCAGGCTGTTGCAAACAATCTACGGGTAGCTCAACTAATCCATATCAATATCAGTCGGAAGCGTCCCCAAGACGCTGGCTGCATTGACCCGCTGTATGGCAATGCTGATGCGCTGCGCCAGATACTCACCAGCTCTCGGGTCAAGCGTCGCTTCAACCAGACGCTCAGAAAAATTTTTAAACTCCCGAAGAGCCTCGTTACCCCACGGAAACATTTGCTCCAAATGTGTAGGCTCTGTCGAGACCTGCATATTTGCGCCTCTTGAGATCTTCTGCCAACTGATATAGGTAATTAATTCAATGAATGTAGAGACGTTACAAATTTAAGTGATTGTGTGCAATAAAACCAAAATAGTTTTATGATTATCTTGTTTTCTTACTACTCGACACTCGTGTTGTCGTTGTCATTATTAAAAGTTCATTTGGACAAGAGCCAGAACTCCAATTCTTCCAATGGAATCCCGATTTGCCTTTTGGTAGAAGAAAATATCGAATTCGATATTTTCTCAGATATCACTGTCACCGGAATCGGACAAAACGAATAAAAACCCGAGTAGGATTGTTGAATAAAATAATTACCAGCGAACGTTTTCATGTTTCCGACTTTACCTGCGACATTCTTCTGTTGCCAAGAGATTTATTCGTTCCTGTTTCTGTAATTTGTCAGCTCATTTTTAGAACAGCTACATTTTTCAAATTTTTCAACAAACTATCAGAGAATTCGAATTTCCTGTCTTGAAATATATTGTTTGGACGCGTTATTGATTGGTTCCTGTAGTTGATTCTTTCGCAAAACAGATTCTTCTTACAAATGCAGGCATGCCAAGATATATTCCGAGCTTTAATCTTTGGACAGGAATGAAGACTGTAGAATGCCGGAGACGCAAACACCAAAAGCACGAGCCAAATCTCCACACAGAACAATTGGTTCATCTGAATTCGAGACCTGACAGGCATGCAAAAATAAACGCGTCTCACCGAGAAAGGGCAGAAACTTCCGAGAAATGTGGACATCTCCAAACGGAAGCCACGGGGCGAGATCACGTATTTTCGTCAATTATAATTGATTACCTGTGACTGAGATACGATAACCACCGCATAACCTGATCTCGTGCGGTACCAATTACGCAAGTCGATTTTTTGGAATTCAATCTTCAGGTCCTACTAATATTATACTATGCGAAAGTTTGTGTAAATCTTTGTTACCACGTATCGCCGTAACTACATAACTGATAAATTTTCTAAATTGACCTCTGAGGGGTTTAAAAAGTTTCTATGGAAAATTATTATCTATATATATAAAAGAAAGTCGTGTTAGTTACACTATTTATAACTCAAGAACGGCTGAACCGATTTGGCTGAAAATTGGTGGGGAGGCAGCTTAGAACCAGGAGACGGACATAGGCTATGTTTTATCCCGGAATTACCACGGGAACGGGAACTACGCAGGCGAAGCCGCGGGCAGCAGCTAGTTATTAATATTCACTCAAAACTCGGTATAAATCGGTTTTAAATTAAATAATGAATTACGTATTTTCTTTAACAACGTGCAATACATTTTTGTAATTTGTATGATTTTCACGCGGGCGAAGCCGCTGGGCGTAGCTAGTAGGTACTTAAAAATGTTTCGTGACTGGCTGACTGACTATAGATATTTTTATATTTATAATACTTTCAGATTTATTATCTGTGAGTAATTTGTCTAAGACAAAAGCTTAATTAAGTAGGTGCACAATAATAATATGGCATTAATTTTAAGAGATATCTGATGGAGAGAATAGATAAAATAGAGATATTTTAAATTTTTATTCGACTAAGTATACCTACTTGGTGGATGTAAACTATGATGAAAATGAGATAAAGTAGGCACACTTTTTATTTCAGGGCTTCTGAAATCGTATTTTCAGTACATATTTTGCAAAAACATTTTTTGCAAATTTGTATGGAGTTAGAGCTCTTTTTCTTGTGGCCAATGTGAAATAGATAACGAGATGCAAAGAAATAAAATATTGTTATTTCAAGGAAAGAATTTGGTATTGAATGGAATTTCCAAACTTGTTGTGAATTTAAACTGACGCCGCTTGAAAACAAACGAGTTTTGGACTTGCCAATTGACATTGTTGCAAAATAGGACAGTGCCGATTCGTGAACTTGTAAAAACTTTAATTGTATGTCAGTGTTTACACAGTACATTAAACTAAATGCCAGTATTCTAATATGTGATTATTTTATCTAATAATAAGCACTCTTGTCGCCTGAAACACAGGATTAGGTAATCCTGTGTTTTTTAAGGCTAATTTGTTATACTTAGCTGTACCGATTTATTTGTTTAGTGCACTTCTGTATTGTCTATTTAGGAGTTTCTTTGAATATATTTTTTAATGAAGAAACCAAACTTATGGTTACAGTCAAAACTTCGAAAATTGATGTATAAACGATAAGCTTTTCTGATCGCAACCAAAGTTATTAATTCGTTATGTAGAGGATTTGCGTATCCAACGATTGAAATCGTTTGATAAGAAGTCGAAATCTCAAAAATAATTGCAACTTTACGGTAGGTAATTTTTGAGATCGACGACCCTAAAATTTTGGATATACCTTTCCAGCTTCCATCTTTTGATAAATTTAAATTTATGAAAAGGGAGAAAGGACGTATTTAAGGACTTTTTTTTTGATGAATTTAAATTTATCAAAAGGGGCTAACGATGGCAAAAGGGGCAAGCTTGCGAGCTACTAATCAGTGAACGATTACCCTAGTACGGAGGGCCGATTCAACATCGATAGCTGTCATTAATTGTTTTTTTTTACTAAAAACGTCATCTAATCTAACCTATCTGAAACAACTGTTCAATTTTTTTAAATTCCCCATGGGCAATTTTTCATACAGGTACCGCGTGAGCAAAGCCTTGAGCATCAATCAACCCGATATTGGTCATGATGAAATGAAATGGTAAGTTGGAGTAATCACGTAGGGGTTATTCAAAAGGTAAGTAGGGGTAAGTGTCTCACCTGCCACGGGGCGCGCGAGCACGAGCGGCAGAATCAGCAGCGGCAGGAGCGGCAGCCGCATGCTCCCGCTAGCCTCGCATGCCGGCGCGTGCGCCGCCCTCAGCACGCGCGCGCATCCAGCGCAACCTGCACCGGGGTTGCCAACTTGGTACCACCCTGTTGTGTCACCCGGTTCTCGCTGGTATCACTGCCACCTGCACCGGGGTTCTCAACTTAGTACCACCCTGTTCTGTCACCCGGTTCTCGCTGGTATCGCTGCCACCTGCACCGGGGTTCTTAGTACCACTCTGTTCTCGATGGTCGGATAAACACAGCCGCGGTTTTATAAACTAAAATTTTCGAAGAGGTTCAAACTTTTCAGAACTAAACTATATGCGCTCTGTTTTTCTTGCCGGGCAAGCACGAGAGTACTTATCGGAAGATAGCTTTAGATTTTTTTTTAAGAACGTGCTTCTAATTTTTCAAAGAAAAATTTTAGACTGAGATTGTAAGTTAAATATTAAATTGTAACCACAACAAAGTCGTTATCAAATTATTACGTATATTTTAAAGACCGTTCTTGATTTTTTAATAAATTGCTATTCACCAATAAATATAATAATTTCGCCTTACAATTTTCAGGAACACATTTTCAAAATCCAAATATTAGAAATTTTCTCATAACTTTTCACAAACTTGTCAACTGCGTGAACTTTCAAAACTTCATACAAATAATACTTCTCACCTAACTTCAAAAAATATTTTCGTTTAGATTCTAAACTTTTCAGTCAAAATATTAAAAAAATCGAATTCCAAAATCGCGACTTTAGTTTAAAAAAAATATAATTTTCTTTTTAACCTCGTATTTTAGTTTCGATTAGTTTTCGTGGGGGTGGTTGGTAACCCTGACCTGACGTAAGGCACGCACGGCTTGGGCGCGGGCGTCCGTGCTGCCGTAGCGGAGAGCCGACGCGGACTGACGCGCTCTCGGGACATGCAAGTGCAGCGGTCGGTGACTTGTCTTCCGCCTTGCAGGCGCGCGCCAAACATCTGTCTGACTTTCCACTATTTAAACTATAGCTAAGCGGATACCTTAAGTTTTCCATCCTATCCTATCCTAATAATTAATATTATAAAGCCGAAAGTTTGTGAAATCTTAATTTTTGTTACCTAGGATCTCCGAAACTACAAAACAGATCAAGATCAAATTTGGCGTACGTTTAGAACAAAGCCTAACTTAGATAATTTGACGACCTCCGTGGCGCAGCGGGCGAAGGTCCGCCTGCGACGCAGAAGGTTGTGGGTTCGATTCCCGCCTCGGAACAAGTTTGTGTACGATCTGCAGAAATTAGTTTCGTTGGTCTGGGTGTTTTCTATGTATAATAAAAAATATCTATCTATGTAGTGTATTGTATTAAGTATATCAGTTATCTAGTACCCATAACACAAGCTCTGCTTAACTTGGGGCTAGATAATGCTGTGTGAATTGTCCAAGCATTATTATTATTATTATAATAGGCTACTTTTTATACCGAAAATATGCGGGCGAACCTGCGGCCAGAAGCTAGCCATTAATAAAACTTTATTTCAATAAGTTGTCTTATGTACGTGACGAATGAAAAAAAAGGTTTTATGGTATTTTTAAGTTTTTTATTTATGTCCGTCGATTTGAATGATTCTTTTGCAGTTGTATAGAAAATGTTCCGATCTAAAGATTATCGAAAGAACCTCCTGTTTTCGATAATCTTTAAATCGGAACAGTGTTCAGCTGTATGGGTGAGGGTGGTGTTGGGTGAGTGCTGGACCCTGAAGATGTCCCTCGTTAAGGGTGTTCTTCCAACACAAATAAGGTTCGTAGATAACCCGCTTACATCCGTAATGCATTCGTCAAACTAAGATAGTTTTTATAGTAAATAAGAAAATAGAAAAAAAGTTTTTTTAGTCTCAATAAAATTAAAGTAGTATTACCAAATCTGTGCCAATACTATTAAAAATCAACAGCATCTGAACACGTGTTGCGCCAATAATAGGTACACATTGTTCTTATGATAACGGTTGCCTAGCTTCTTTCTTACAAATGATAAAGTGATAAGTCCATACCTATTCGTCAATAAAATCATCTATGTAAGGCCTTTTTCACAAATTCACAAAGAAATTAAAATCAAATAATATAAATAAATTAAAACATTGGATATAATAGGCCAGAAGCCTTTATTCACAAAGAAAATTATAATATAATTAGTATTTACAATTGAAACAATTGTGCTAACTGCAGGCTGTTGCAAACAATCTACAGGTAGCTCAACTGATCCATATCAATACCAGTCGGAAGCGTCCCCAAGTCGCTGGCTGCATTGCCCCGCTGTATGGCAATGCTGTAGCGCTGTGCCAGATACTGACCAGCTCTCGGGTCACGCGTATGTATGTATCTCATTCTAGCTGAAATCTTCCTATACCTATTTTTACTGAAAAAAATCCTCAATTTCACTCAATTATAAATTGTGCTAATATCAAGCCGTATGTAACCGTTTATTATCATCAGAATCGATGAACTCTGTGGCGCGGCGCGCGAAAGTCCGCCTGCGAGGCAGGAGGTTGCGGGTTCGATTACCGCCCTGGGACAAATTTTTGTACCATCTGCAGATGTATATTCCGGTTGTTCTGGGTGTTTCTATGTATAAAAACATAATATATTTGAATTGTATCAGTTATCTAATGCACCCATAAAACAAGCTCTGCTAAGCTTGGGGGCTAGATTCCATGTGAATTGACGAGCATGATTTGTTTATATTTTCAATCTGTTGCAGATTCGATTCCCGCCTTGGAACAAATGTTTGTACGATCTGCAAATATATGTTCCGGATGTTCTGGGTATTTTCTATGTGTAATAAAAATATATATCTATGGAATGTATTATTATTATGTATTTCAGTTATCAAGTACCTATAACACAATAAAACTTTTAAATCCATCATGGTTATTAACACTAAAGTCATTTATAACGGGATATTTACCATGATTTGAGTTTTGAGCTTTCCAATATTTCGGCACAGTTTCATGCGCCATGATCACGGAATAACTGACGGCACTGCGAGTGAGTTGTTATTGGCAGACATATCGATCTACCCTCATTTTTCGTCTTTTGCTACGAACGTTACTACTACCACCGGTTACATTATCGAACGCAACTCGATCACGACACACAACACTGACGGTATCAGAACGCGGCGCGGTTGGTATATCACTTCTTCGGTTTTTGCACATTCTCACAACAGGATTCCAGGTTCCCGATAATTGGAAACCTTCTTCTCGGTTGAAGTTCCTGTGTTTGGTAATCTCAATGGCCTCTTGTACCAATCTTGGTATGTAATGTCGCTCTGTTGAGATTACTTGTGGATTGTGTAACTCGATCCAGTGGTTTGAACCACACTCCAGAAGATGCTCCGCTATGGCAGACTTCTCTGTTGCCCGATTCTTTACCGCTCGTATGTGTTCCTTGACTCTGCAGGCAATAGAGCGCTTCGTCTGGCCTATATACAGCCAGACGAAGCGCTCTATTGCCTGCAGAGTCAAGGAACACATACGAGCGGTAAAGAATCGGGCAACAGAGAAGTCTGCCATAGCGGAGCATCTTCTGGAGTGTGGTTCAAACCACTGGATCGAGTTACACAATCCACAAGTAATCTCAACAGAGCGACATTACATACCAAGATTGGTACAAGAGGCCATTGAGATTACCAAACACAGGAACTTCAACCGAGAAGAAGGTTTCCAATTATCGGGAACCTGGAATCCTGTTGTGAGAATGTGCAAAAACCGAAGAAGTGATATACCAACCGCGCCGCGTTCTGATACCGTCAGTGTTGTGTGTCGTGATCGAGTTGCGTTCGATAATGTAACCGGTGGTAGTAGTAACGTTCGTAGCAAAAGACGAAAAATGAGGGTAGATCGATATGTCTGCCAATAACAACTCACTCGCAGTGCCGTCAGTTATTCCGTGATCATGGCGCATGAAACTGTGCCGAAATATTGGAAAGCTCAAAACTCAAATCATGGTAAATATCCCGTTATAAATGACTTTAGACCTATAACACAAGCTGCTTAGCTTGGGGCTAGATGATGCTGTTGATTGTCTAGTACGCCAGCACTAGGATTGTTGTCTAGTGTAGAATAGAGATAAATTACGTTACATCGTCATCGAATGCTTAATATTAGGTCCTTACATATGAAATTGGCGTTTTGTATGGGAGGAACAAAAAGTCGAATATTTTTTAATATAATATATTTAATTAATCAAAGTATGAACCATTATTTTCTATGCACTTTTGCCATCTTATAGGTAGTTCATTGATCCCTTTACTAAAAAAACCAGTCGGACGGGAATCAATAAAATCTTTGAAGGCGATTTGGACTGCCCCATCGGAGTTGAATTTTTTCCCTTGCAAGAAGTTATCCAAATTTCGAAAAAAATGGTAATCTGTTGGAGCAAGGTCCGGGGAGTACGGAGGATGTCTTAGACTGAGAATGTAACGCAGCAGTCGACGCGCGTTTGCCGGTTTGCTTCAGTCAATTCGTGAGGTTACCTTTCAAGCTTTTTAATCTTCCCAATTTGCTTCAAGTGAATTAAAACAGTTTTATCACTAACACCGCAGCCTGCAGCTAACTCGGACGTGGTTTGCGATGGATCCGCTTCCACAATAGCCTTCAACTCTTCATTATCAACTTGAGTCTCAGGCCGTCCACGGGGCTTGTTCTGCAAGTCGAAATTTCCAGAACGAAAACGTTGGAACCAAAAACGAACTGTGTTTTCTTTTGCAACACGACCGCCATACACATCATTCACCCTTCGAGTTGTTTCCGCAGCACTAGTGCCACGGCGGAACTCGTACTCGTAAATAATGCGATATTTTAAGTTTTCCATTTTGTAAAATGAGTGACGCAAACAGAAAAAAACAGAAGAAAAAAAACAAATGAATGACGATCATCGAAGCACAAATATACGAGTCTATAGCTGTACAAATTTGAATTTGGAATTCCTTACCAAAGAGGAGAAATTTGTGATTAAAGTGGCCAGTACGAAAAACGCCAATTTCATATGTAAGGACCTAATATATTTGAAACTCGTTCCTTCAACTTCAATAATTTACGCAATGTATGACAATGCGATGTCATTCTTTTCTATTCTACCCTAGACAACTATCCCCGTGCTTGGCCTACAAAATTATTTATTTATTAGAACCAGTACGAAAATTGCATCTCACCAAATTATAAAATAAGGACGAGATTCACCAAACACGTTACATAAGCATCGTCACACTGTAGATAATCTGATTACCTACAAGTTGAATAACATAGAAGAAATAATAACATGTTAATAGATACCTGGGTCATTGAACCGTCTTGTTAAGCGATGAAGTGTTGTCAAGGGCACACGCTTTCAAAAACTAGTTTGGAGATGGGTTATCTAATTATTGGCATAGTAATTCAAATGTAGATAGATAGAAAACCATTTATTAAACCCCACAAATACAATAAAATATACAGAGAAATGAAAAAAAAGACCGTCAAGTGCGAATGTTACTCGCGCGCCGAAGGTTTCGATCGTTTGTCGATTATACATCGTCTCTCACCGGTACAAAGGTACCGGTTAGAGACATCACTATTTGATGAATACCAACCTAAAAATAGTAGGTACTTACCAAACTACATTTTAGATGGATCGCTCAGCATAGGTACTCGTACTTTGGATATTAAGTCAATATATTGACTTTATTCAAAATAATTCAAAAAGTGTTTTGAAATGTGCAAACCAATACCTTTCATTTGATAACCCATTCGGTGAGGTATCCCCCCTTTTAAAAATCAAACCCCCCTTTCAAAAAGAGTTCGTTTTACAATTTCCATTATTTTTCCTGTATAATTTAGATTTGAAGATAGGGCATGGGTAAAATTTCGACTTTCTTCGAAATATTTGAAAAAGCATGAGACCTACAGAAATTTCGAAAACTGTTTTGAAATGTACAAACCGATACCTTTCATTTGATAACCTACTCGCGATGATGGTGAGTTAGCCCCCCCATTTCAAAATTATTCTAGATTATAAAAACAATTTATAATAAATTGTAAATAAATTGTAGAAAATTTATAGAAATGGCTTAGAAAAAAAGGAAGTATAAAGGGCGGTATTATCGCTGAGAGCGATCTCTTCCAGGCCACCTTGGGATTGACTGGAAATAAAAATGTAATTCAAAAAGCTTTTATATTAAATGTCTCCTTTGGACCTGCTGTATTAGTTTATCATTATTATTATTATTATTTTCTTTTTTCTATGTTAGTAGATAGTATAGGTAATTTTGTATTGTAACATGTATGACTGTATGTATATATAAGCTCTGTTATTTACTGTCAGTGCATATTCAAGCCTTTTTTTTCTTATACCTTTTCTTTATCCCAAGGTTGCATGGGCGAAATCGGTCTCAGCGATAAGGCCGCCTTTTGTACTTTGTTTATTTTAGATAAAAGACTTTTATTTATGTTAATAAGGTACAATAGAGTGTTCATTCATTCACTCATTCAAAGCCTAATTTGAAGTCACTTATGTAGGTAGAATTAATGTTTCAGTAGGTTCATACCTTTTAAATGTTTTGGTTTCTTAGCTATCTATAAATCCAATGAAAACATAGAGTGGTGCGAGTTGCAGAATGAATATAATATTATTTTTACGATTCGTCAACTCACACCAGTCGGGCCAAGATTCGTTTTATTTATGTTGAAGTTGACGAACGACTCTACCTTTCTCGCCAACCATTTCAAATCAAATCAAATCAAAAACTCTTTGTTTTCATATATGTATTCTTATTATTTATTTCCATAAAGTACACTATCAAATTATAAAACTAAACACTGATACGAAAATAAAGTGATATTTTTAATTTCTGTCGCTTCGGTATGTAGACTAAAGTAAAGAAGCGACGAACTTATGGGGAAATCTTTTCGTTTTAAATTGAAATTATCTCCGCTTAAAGAAATCTCCTTACTTTCGGGATAAAAAGAAGCCTTTATGTTAATACAGGCCTAAAACTATCTCTCAGCAAAATTTCAGCCCGATCCGTTCAGAAGTTTTAGCCTGTAGAGGTAACAAACATCCAAACATCCAATTTTTGCATTATAATATGAGTGAGATAAGAAATAAGATGTTAATTGATTCAATTATTTGTCCACCAGTGGAAGAACAGAAACATCAACTGATACATCATCACCATCAGCCTATATTAGGTCACTGCTGGACATATGCCTCCCCTATAATTAGCGCCAATGCCGCCTGGCTTCAGCTTGCCGCATTCAGCATCTGGCCGGAGGGCGTCCTACACAACGTTTTCCGAGTCTCGGTCTCCACTCAAGAAAACCGACTACCGCGGTGGTCGGTTCTTCGTCAACAGAATCAGTTTGTGTTGGAAGAACACCAACGTTTCATCCCATAACGAGGGACTTCATCAGGGTGAGTGCGGTTCGCGTCGCGCCTGTACTGCGTCCTTGCGTGCACTGATGATGGGAATTGGGTGGGATGAAACGTTGGTGTTCTTCTAACACAAACTAGGTTCGTAGTTAACCCGCCTACATTCGTATTGTATTCGTCAAACTACGAAAGTTTTTTATAGTAACAAGAACAAAAATAAAAATATAAAAAACCCCCGACAGATTTTCATGAAACATGGCTAAGAACACTCAGAATAAAATTATCCATGACACAAAAAAAACTAAACGAAAATCGGTTCATACGTTTGGGATCTACGATACCACAGACATATACACAGATACACAGACAGAAACGTTAAACTTAAAACACCCCTCTCTTTTTGCGTCTGGGGATAAAAAAGATACATCATAGCATTTACTACTAGACGGGCAACTTACAGTGGCGGCTATTTCGCCGATTGCTAACGAGTAACTTGCCCGTTCACTTCACTAAGATAATGAGGACACAGAGAACATTGATTGACACAGAAAGGGGGTTATTATCCAGGTACAGTCATAAAGGATTTTGGCAGTCATTTCTTGGGCTAATGAGTTTGAAAATGGTCGGTAGCCGACGCTGATTGCAGTTAATGGTCAGGCTTGACTTCAACTCAAATAATGACCGCAAAACTGCATAATATTGAAAGTTTAAGTTGAGCAGAGGTTTTGAAAGGTGAGCATTGGAGCGTTATTTGTATTTATATCTAAATAGCTTTATATATTGTCATAATAATCTATAAATATATCAATCAATAATTTGCCATACAGCGGGGCAATGCAGCCAGCGTTTTGAGGACGCTTCCGACTGGTATTGATGTGGATCAGTTGAGCTACCTGTAGATTGTTTGCAACAGTCTGCAGTTAGCTAAATTGTTTCAATTGTAAAATTCTAATTTATTTGATTGTTATTTTCAGGACTTCATCAGGGTGAGTGCGGTTCGCACTTCGCACTATATATAAAGGAATAAAGGATAAAGGTTTTTTTTTAATAAATATTGTATTTTATTTATTAAATCCATGTATTTGTATAGAAGAGCAGGACATCCTGGCACAAGTACTTTCATACCCAAAAGGATGTCCTAAATATTTATTAGTATGTAGAGTAATATTTTATACGAAAAAACAATTTACCTAAATTGGTGAAGAATCAACTACCTAAGCGTTCCGATTGTGTTCTAATCAAATCAAATATTTTATTTCGGACAACTAGAATCCATAATTTGTTAGTAAAGGTAGGACTTATTATGGTTAGATAAAACTAATATCTACTAAAAATGGATACAAAATTAACTCAATTTATATAAAAAAATAATATCACTCTCCCCATGAAGCATTTCCACAGGGGTGAGATGATTCTACCAGCTATAGTTTTTAGGATGGTGTTGGAGCTGTCACGTACCCTGCGCATCAGGGATGCTGTCTTTTTACGGAGGATGGAAGCAAAGCCATCGATCTGGTATTCCGGAAACATCCCCGATGCACTGCAAAATCGAGGCTGTCCCAACATCATCCTAAATATATTATGTACCTACTGTACACTTAGGGTCTCCACCGGCCGTTTGGTGTAGTTGATCCATAAGTTCCCGGTGTAGAAAACCTGACAATAGGCTTTAAAAAGCGTTATTTTGGTCTTATGGTCGAAAATAAATGAAATAAAATTGCAAGAGGCTGGTACCCTAGAACTGTTTATGTAGGTATTCACTAAATTATAAGAAAATCAGAAATTCAACAAGTTTAATGCCGTGGAATCTAGATAGTGATAATAATCATTTGTTGGAATAATATTAAACATAAATAGATCTAAACTGACGTTTAGACAATAATCCGAGGACCAGATATCGATATTGTTATTTATGAATCAATTCGCTTAAGATAATGTGAAAGATTAGATTTAGAGAGATAGGCTTCGAGTAACGGGTGTTTCGAAAATACCTTTCAAAGGTTTTCTAGAGGGGCTAGGTGCCTATTTTATGTCCTTTGCACGACTAATGTCCAAAATACAAAATGTCCAACTAAGATTAAGGCGCTGCATTCCCTCACACTTGCGCCGCCACCTATTTTATCTAATTATTACGTTTAAGAAAGGAATTTCCAAAAATTACGTTAGCCAGTTTGTGGTACCTATTATAAGCTTTTAATGTCTCTGTTATAGTTTTATTTTGTATAGTTTAGGTAGAGAAACGAAGTTGCCCTTGGTGGCCACCAAACTCTATTTTCGATTCTCTGTCTGAACTGAACTACACAAAAAAAATACTAACTAACCTAGGATCTCCAAAACTACAGAACAGATTAAGATGAATTTGGCATACCCTTAGAACGTAACCTAACTTAAACAATAGGCTACATAATATACGGCGGGCAGAAGTTGTCAAATATATAAACAAATTTAAAATTAACTACATATAATATAAACGTATTCCTTCAATCAACACTCGACTTTGTAGTAACGGAATAGGATATTGCCGCAGTAAACTTTCCGTTACACTTCACGTGAGAAAGACCAGTTGATGGCCTGATGATGTCTTTATTATCCTGGCCTGATGCTATCTCCAAGTCCTGTCCACCCACATGGCTTCTATTTTTAGACAAATCTCAGTCACGACTCAAGCATTTCCTTGAATGTTGATAAACGTAACAGTTTCCACGAAAATGGTGGGGAAAATATACCGGAAAATATACTGGATATCTTGTTTTGCTTTCGAAAAGATCCCATAGCTATTTGGTAATTCATAGAAGGGATTTTATGCTTCATGGTGTTCAGTAAATTATTTCTGTGATTTACTTATAATCGCTTTTCGAAAATGAGTCCTGCTACTCAGTTTTGTGTTTCACATAATAACACCAAAATCAACTTTTTTGACTATTGAGATTACATTCAAACAACGGCGCAATCGAAAGTTTGTGTCGTTGTTTGTGCGAATACAACGCTAACGATCGGGCTGATTTTTTCACTGATGAAGTTGTGTGCCTAGAATAACATATAATGGTACTTATCGAAAAAACACGTGCGAAACCACGGACAAGCTAGTGTTATATAGGTAGGTGCGTTCCAGCGGTTTAGGTATAGTTAGTCCGCTAAGGAACGGAACTCGCTTCCTGCTTCCGTTTTTCAGGCCAATTACCACATAGGTCTCTTCAAGACAAAGTGTCTTCTAGACCTTCGTCTTAGGTACATTGTCGGCCATATCTTCACTTTCCTCAGGTAAGATTGCGGTAAAATGAAAGTCTATTAAAATGAAAGACTATAAAAAATAGTTTCAATTTCAACTAATCTACAAATCTCATAATCATCATCATCGTCAACCTATAAGTCCACTGATGGATATAGGCCTCTCCTAATGAGCGCCATAGCGCCCTGTCTTCAGCTTGCCGCATCTGCAACCGCCTGCAGTCTTTCGTTAGTGTTTTAAAAGTACGTTCCGGTTGCAGTTGTAGTTGTAGTTCCAGTTGTAAGTGTTAACTAATCGACAAACCTGATAATGAATCACAATTAAATCAGTAGGTTGATTCGTAGGCTGACGGTGGGCGTGCCAATTGCGCATTCATAGGCTGTTGACTGCAGGACCACCGGACAACTCGCTGATGAGCTGAATTGACAATTGACCACACCTTGGTGTGGGTGGGGATTTTAGCTTGCGGTTTCTTTATTTGAACTGAACGTAGTTTCACTAAAGGAAAGTTAGTATGCGTTCTTATCTTGGTAGTTCTAGTATAGGGTCTCCCTTCTCTGCATTTGGGAAATCCAGGAAAATCCAAATCGTCTTTAAATCCAGGGCGAATAGGTTCCTTCTGGGAAAGAGCGCTCCATCTTAGCTTCAGACGCTTGACTATAAGGTAAATCAATAAAATAAATTGGGCTCAAAATCCAATGCTCAATTAAGCTAGTAGATCTCTATAACCAGTTAAACTCTGTCTGACCAAAACAGCAGAATCTTGCAGTAGTTATTCTTTTAGGTGTTTGTAGGCGTAGTAGAAAGAGGACTTTCTGCAGGGTTTGAAAAAAATTACAATATTCAATTTCTATGTTACGTTGCTCTCTATAAACGAAAGCTTCTATTGACGAGTTAAATACTCGATGTGAATGAAGCCTGTGAAAATATCGGAATCTCTTCTCCCTCTAGTTACGCAAAGAAACAGTCTTTGTTATGAAAGGGGAACATAAATCTAGAGCATTAGGTACATATTTCCGCTAGTCCACGCTCAAGATTTCATAATAAAACCCAATAAATTTAGAACGAAACGTAACGTCAGGTGACCGTGTGCAACGGAAGCAGCCATCATACTTGGCAGTGCATGCAGCAAGATGGCGTCATACCATTGAGCACTTTACCTATTATTACACTAGTTTTTGCAAACAGATTTGAAAATTTTCCCGGAAATATTTGTCAAGTTTTTCTATTGGAAAAAATGTCGTTCATGGCGATATGAATCTACGTGTCCAATGCTTTGTAACCCTCAATAATTTGATCATTGATTTATTTTACACGAACTCTTATGCTACGGCTCCACCTGCTTTAGCGTTGACGTTAGTGTTAATGTCCATTAACGCGTTAATTAAGGCACTAAAAATGCAACTTGGGTCTTAGTGGCCACGGTGCATTTTTAGCGTCATCAATAAATGAACACGTTAAAAGCTTGGCCACATCTACGTGACGCCCAAATTAGCGCGTTAATTAACGCATTAGGACGCAGGTGGAGCCGTGGCATTACATTATGCATAGATACCTACGAGGAATAATATTTTGCAATTGGCGCAAATATGCAGTTCTCAATAGAGCCGACGCATTTGCTCCCCTTGAAGTCGAGACCGAGTCCGTGGGGTATCCGATCTCCGCGTTTTTAAAAAAATATCTGAGTGTCTGGTGGAAGCGACGCGTGACCCAAAAGCTGGTGAGTATCTGGCGCAACGCATCAGCATTACCATACAGCAGGGCAATGCAGCCAGCAGCGTCTTGGGGACGCTTCCGACTGGTATTGATATGGATCAGTTTGCTCAATTGATTTGATTAAAATAAAATAAATAAAATAGTAAATACTACTTCTAATTTGATTGTATTTTTTTAACCCCCAACGCAAAAAGAGAGAGGAGTTATAAAGTGCTATAAGTTTAACGTGTCTGTCTGTGTATCTGTCTGTGGTATCGTAGCTCCCAAACGGATGAACCGATTTTTGTTTAATTTTTTTTGTGTCATAGATAATTTTATCCCGAGTGTTCTAAGCTACGTTTCATGAAAATCTGTCAGGGGTTTTTTAAAATTTAAGTTCTTTTTTGCACTTGGTTCACTAAGTTAATTAAAGGAGACCTTACACGCAATAACCATCTTTTAAATTTTTGACCGCCATTTTTTTAGCGTTGGAACCTCATTTGTTTCTTTCGTCTGTTTACAAATTTCTTAATGGGCAAAGTGTCAAAAGTCCAACAGAGCATGCTGTAAAGTGTCGTTCAAGTAAATCAACAGTACCCCTAGCCGGTTCCACCGTTCACCACTAACTCACTGCCGACCGACCATTAACAAATTCCATCGACAAGACCACTTACCACCTTAGCAGGGCTGTAGTCAGCATGTTTTGGGGGCCAGAACTTCCCGATCACTTTCAGGTGACACTGTCATGTTGCTTGCAAGATGCATTACTTGCAAGGTAAATAAACATACAGACGAATTGATGACCTCCTTCTTTTTGACTTCTTAAAGTCGGTTAAAAGGCAAATCATTAAACTTAATATACGGCAAAAATGTTTCGTGATATTTGTGAGCGGGCTAAGAAGCTTTTGATCAGTATAAGAAACAGGATCGATTGGTATCAAAAAAGTTTTTGTGTTAAATGCCCATTTTCTTGCTACCTGTAGGTACATATCTTTGAAAATCCGTAAATGGGATGTAAATTTCTCTAAAAATTATGGATATACCCTAAGACCATTTTCCTGTAACAACACGAGTTACTGTACCTCTTTACTGCACCGCCGAAAAAATCCACCAAATAAATGGTCTAATTTATAGCAAAATTGTTATCAGACTACAAGTAATGTGTTAATTGATTCAATAAATGTTTTTGACCACTTGTAGTAAAAGTTATTAATTCGTACTTAATTCTCCAATTTTCTAGATTTTAACCTTAGTCCAGCCCTGGTTAGGCTTAGCAAATATACGCGCGGCAAAGCGCTAAGAATTCGGCCGATTCGGCAACTTTGCATAGCTCTGTCCGCTGGTTTACCTCGCGGCGACAGCTATTCCTGAACCGAGAGTTTACGACGATGCCGGAATAGTACCGTTTATTCGCGACTTACCTAAGCTTTGGAGCCTAAGGATTAGGCTCGAATATTCTGCTGAGATACAGACGGTGGTTCGTACGCTGAACATGTCCATTTATTACTAATTAATGATCTCTTGTCAACGTCAATTCCTCGAGATTTGAGCATTGATAAGGTAGCTCATGATTTAAAAAATTCCTGTCGTCACTTTATTGCAACAAAACATGGAGGTTGGGGAACAAATATAATAATCGTTTAAAAAAATATTAAAAAATGCTAAACAAATTTTATTTGTTTGTCAGTCAAAAAAGTTTTAGTTAAAGACGAGATAATGTGATATATAAGTAATTAGTTCATACTAGTACACAAACGCATAATTAAAAAAAAAAATGTTTACATTGATTAACATCTTGTTTAATGTGGTCGATCACGCATCATGAATCCATAAGAGCCTGATAAGATCTTACCTTCTGTGAGTATGAGAACTTAGTTAAATCGTAATAGCTCCTTCTACCAAGTAATGAATTGGCCTTAAAAAGTGTAGTTATTTAATTTAAATCAGAGATTAAATGCAACAAAGTGGTTTGCTAACCCCGTGCAAATAAATGTTTAATCTGACAAAGTGAATATTTATTTAGAGCATTGATATGTCAATGATTTGACTATTTTTTGTTTTAAACAAATTCGATATGTTGCAGTTACCATGCATTCTTTTTTGTATATAATGAGATATTTATCATTCCAACTATTTTGACGTCAACTAAGATAAATACGTCTTAGTTGGACCATTTATTTTTCAGGGTAGGTAGTTATAAAAGATTTGTACAGGGAATTATAACCTCTCCCGTGGGAGCTCGGGAAGTTACGATTTTACGTTACTGGTAACACCAGAAAGCTGATTCGTCTTCTCATTCGTTCATTTCGTCATTGACGTAGGCTTGTGTCACCGACGTGCCTGTTGCCTCTCGGATGTCATACTCATACCTGGCGAAGAATATGAATATACCATGCGTTAGCAAATCAGTGTACGAACAACCGGCTTTAAGTTTGTAAATTTAACTAGCCATTGCATGATTATAGACAATTCACCACTTTAATGCAAGTAACCACCTACCTATAAAAAAAAAATTGAGTTGGTACGCATAACTGTACACGCGCAGAGAAAAAGATACAAAATAGAGCTCGAAAACGGACGAGAAACTAATGAAATCATGAATGAAAACTGTCAAAACCAAAAAAAGATTCAGACTTGCGATTTGTTATTGCGATTTGCTTCGATGATATCAGTTTCATAAAATATTTTCCAGTAATATTAAAATAATATTGCTTTGGCTTAACCTCTTTGTTTACAAAAAATATCTAGGATTGGATTTTACTAAAATGTGGATCCTTCGGCGTGGATAGGTGCGCAATGTTGCCATACTATTTCATATAAAGATTAATAAAATGCGATAATTGCGGCTCCTACGGTGCGGACAGGTGCGCGTTCAGCTAAAAGCACTCGTGCTAACATCTATCAAGTCTAAGAAATCAAATAATATCGCAAAAATTTTCGGCTTCGACTGGACTTGAACCCCCTTCGACGGGTTCAAGTCCTGTCGAAGTCGAAATTTTTTGCGATATTATTTGATTTCTTAGAAATGAATAAATGATGCTGTACAATTCACACAGCATTATCTAACTCCAAGCTAAGCAGAGCTTGTGTTATGGGTACTAGATAACTGATATACTTAATACAATACACTACATACATAGATATTTTTTATTATACATAGAAAACACCCAGACCAACGGAACAAATTTCTGCAGACCGTACACAAATTTGTTCCGAGGCGGGAATCGAACCCGCAACCTCCTGCGTCGCAGGCGGACCTTCGCCCGCTGCGCCACGTAGGTCGTCAGAAATTACCTTGAGTGTGGGGTTACGCACTATAATAACAAAAACTTATCTATCAAGGCATTCGCTGACCCCCATGCTAACTAACAAATAGATTCTGTTATCTAGTTAAGATCTATTCCACCTGTAGCGGTGGATATATCACACATCCTGTGCAGTTAAGTTTAGATCTAAAGGGCCGTTACGGATTCGGTCCGGTGGTTCTTGTGGCGAACTGACGACGCGCGATCTATGGTTGGATAAACCTAGGAATAAAATACAGGACGCGACTAAAAGTCGCACTGAGTACATGCCTAGTTGTACAACTCGCAATTGTTTTGTAGATTTCTGTGGTGCAGAAGGCCAAGGTCCACCTGCGCCGCAGGAGGTTGCAAGTTCGATTCCCGCCTCGGGACAAATGTTTGTACGATCGGCAGAACCTATTAAGTAAGCTCTGCTTAGCTTGGGGCTATCTCCATCATCTTGCTAGATGATGCTGTGTGAATTGTCATGTGGCCGGCATTTTTTTCTAAAATCTAAAATCTTAGTACCTTTAGGAAAAAAAAAAAAATGCCGGCCCCATTTTTTTTTTTTTTCCTAAAGGTACTAAGATTTTATTTTCGGATTGCCATCAGCTTAATACAATATAAATTAAAATAGATACAGAAAGCTAATCGTGACGACCTCCGTGGCGCAGCGGGCGAAGGTCCGCCTGCGACGCAGGAGGTTGCGGGTTCGATTCCCGCCTCGGAACAAATTGTGTACGATCTGCAGAAATTTGTTCCGTTGGTCTGGGTGTTTTCTATGTATAATAAAGATATCTATCTATGTAGTATATTGTATTAAGTATATAAGTTATCTAGTACCCATAACACAAGCTCTGCTAGCTTAGCTTGGGGCTAGATAATGCTGTGTGAATTGTCCAGCAATATTTATTTATTTATTATATTTATTTTAATAATAGGCATATATTTAAATATGCTATAAAAGGTATTTATTACGTTTATTTAGTCATTATTAATTTTATTTATATATGTTTATTAGAAGCATATTATGTATTGTCAATTCGTCCACTTGCGACGACAGTGTGACATCTTAAAAATCGTTACTTTACAGAAAACGACTTTTAAACTTTTAAATGAACATAGTTCTTAAATTGTTGTCAAAATAGCCTTATAATGTATGAAGTGAATAGAGTTTAACTAATAATGAAATGAAATATCAGAAAGAAAAAACATATTCAGACATAAATTAACTTTTTTTAAGAGTTTGAAAAAAAAAAGGAAAACTTATTACGTTGTCCTAGAAAAAAATCAAGTTTTTAGAGTGGTAAGTTTAGTTGTTACGTTGAAGATGATGTAAACGTTTACGTTTAACTAGGTTATAATATAAGTAAAACATTATTCTTGAAAATTAGTTTTTTATTGTACGAATAATCTAATCATTCAATATAGTGGTAACTATTTTAATAATAAATTCTGTAACCTTCAATTACATATTGAATTAAAAAAAAGTTAAGTATGAAGACAATACTGTATTTTTCACATGCTGTGCTATGCTAACAGTTCTTTTACTTATTCTAAAAAAATATTTTTACTAAAGCAAACGTTAAAATGTAACATATTTTACTGCAAATAACAATTTCGTAAACTATTACTTGAAAATATTACGGAAAACCTATCAAGTAGAGACTTAGTGACTAATTCCTTAAAGAAATGACGCGCTTTGGTGCTATTGTTCCGTCAGAATCAATTCTGACATATCGCTGGGGTGGTTTTACCTCTTCCATTGACTGAATTATAAATAACCACTGTCTTTCAATTTCACCCAAATCCCAGTACTCTTTTAAAAGTTGTTGTCGTTGAATCTCCGTTATATTTGCGTGGCATTTAAATTTACAGGTTTCTTTACAGGGGGGCTTAAGTCTTCGTTCTGGAATATCCTTATGAGTTTTTGCAGATTTATAGGATTTCCAACTATTTCTCAATTTTTTTGCAATATACTTCTTCCAATTTGTTTCTTGTCTTGGCCTTTTTTTCCCTTTTTAATGGGAGTTTCAACGATAGTTGGAGGATTGTCAGATTCTGTCACGGTGACGACTCTAGCTTCGATTGAAGGCGATTGATTTTCGGTCCTTATAGCATTAGGTACATCGATTAGTATTTAATCGCAAGTAAAAAATACTGATTCGATGACCTTTCTCCTTAATCGCAAGTAAAAAATACTGATTCGATGACCTTTCTCCTTGGTTTGTCCTTTGCTGGCTTGTCACAGCTGTAGGAACATCATGACTTACATCAGTGACGACGCGAGCTTCAATTTGAGGCGGTTGATTTTCGGTATTCATAGCATTAGGTGCATTTATTGGTATTTCATCAGAAGTAAAAATTACTGAGTCGTTGTCTGACCTTCCTGCTTGGTTTGTTGTTTGCTGACTCGTCATAGCTGTAGGGGCATCATCAAATAAATCATTGAGTGAAAATACGCGTCGGCGTTTTTCTTGAACTTCTTTATAGTTAGGGTCTTGTACGGAATCATCACTGTCCTCGGAAAAAGATGAAGAACTTGAAGAGCTGCTACATGAGGAACTTGAAGAAGAACTCTTCAAAATACTGCGATGACAATGAGTTTGTGTTGTTTGTTGATCATCTACTGTTTCATTTTCGTCAACAGTTTTTAAGTCCGGGTTTATTACGAGCTACTGTGGTACTTAAAACGATGAACTCGTCGATTCACTGAGATTGGAATGAGTTTGTGTCGTTTCGTGGTCATCAACTATTTCAACTTCGTTAACAGTTCTTGAATTTGGGTTTTCACGAGTAACTAGGTTGCCACTAGACAAACCTTCGTCCATTTTTGATTGTGCTAGCCGCATTATTATTTTAGACCTTGTCCCCATCTGTAAAGATAACTGAAGTTTCATATTGCTGCTTAGTTCATACAACGTGACAAGTATACATAATCATTAAATTTTATCAATAGGTATTCTGCAACAACAGGACATCAATAAATGACCCACAACATATTTCCAGTATAATAAAAACGTGTATCATCTTCAACGTTACAATTCAAGATGACGCAGTGATACTGTGAATTTCTTACAAGAAAAACGTGACATTAAACACATGTCTCGTTAGCTTCGCTTTATGTTTTACAAGAACATTGTGATAAGTATGACGTGCCACATTGTCGAAAAAAGAAAATTATTAAAAGAGACTTACCATTATCAACTAAATCGTGGTATCCTCGTGATGTCACGTTCTTCATGAAAACCGAGAGCACTTCAAACCTCAAAGACCAGGTGACAACTGAACTGTCACTGTGTTGAAGCCAACTAGATCACCAAACGAGACAGCGCTATATAGTGATAGGTTGTCTCTTTCTCTCAATAACTCTGTTGTTTTTGTAGTAAAAAATATCCCGTTTTTGTAGATAATAGAACGAGAGATCGCGATTCAGAATATCAGTAAAAAAAAAAATCGTATATTTCGAGATGTCACACTGTCGTCGCAAGTGGACGAATTCATTATTGATACCTACACTTCCTCTACCTATTACCTTTATTCCATAGCCTCTCCTATTTACTCTAATTTGCTGGAAGAAAACTCTTTTTCAGGGTTAAGCTCGCCTATGTGCATATCCTATGACCCGAGTTGATCAACAGATAGTTACATTTTTAACAGTTTTTTAACGTTTTTGACACAAATTTTCACAAGTTGTCAACGTTAACCGACGAAGCGGCGTGATTGTCCGATTACCTATCTATTACTAAACACTCCTTATGTATTATTGTATAGATACAATAAAGAATTACATAATGATACTTATCTGCATTAGCTTATGCATGTATGGTATCTGTTTCAATGATTTTTCTGGTCTTGCACAGCGGGTTCCACAACGACCCGCCGATCCTTTAAATAATAAATAATAAATAAATAAATGCTCATTCGTAAATAAATGTGGCCACAAAGCTTATGTGGCCGGGATATCTAATCATGTAAATTTAGTTATTTCTCGACTACAGTGGGTACAGTGGGTTGCTAGGGCAACAAGCTATTATTTTAGAAAAGAAAGTAACCAACCCGACTTAAGTTCTTATTTTGCAATTCTTTCAAGTAGGAATAAAGTATCTAAGTAACTTAATTAGTTTTCGACTAAAATGTTTTAGGCCAAATGTAGAGTTAGTGAATTTTAGCAGATCCTAAAATGAAAACTGTGGTAGCTAGGGATATGGTTGTAGTAAGACTGAAAAATGCAGAAAAAATCGGTGATTTTGATGGCATATCTAACTCGATTTTGGCCATATAGCGAGTTAATGACTTTTCGCCCTACGGCGACGATATGCGGTTACAGCGGATACTGAGTTGTAAAAGAATTAAACATTTAGTCAATCGAGACACCGAGGAAGCGTCTTGGTCGACGAAGTAGACTTCGTCGACCAAAACGCTTTCTCGGTGTGTGTGGTCAATCCTCTAGGATTGACCTCCTTTCAAGACTTAAAACCGCGTCTGGTGTATAGTTTCATTGTGCTCAAAAACGCAATGTTGCTATTTCCACGTAAATGCTGCAGCAGGTGTCAGTCAAAAGTAAGAGACTGACTCAATATCTCATGCCTTGAGATATAAAATCGCGTCTGACCAAGTCTAGGTGTGATTGAGGGAACACTACAGTGCGCACGATTATGTTGCTTCATCCACATTAGTGTGTGACCGTCTAAAGAAAGTTACCATGTGGACTGTCTCTTTATCTCTTTAGACTAATGTCGCGTCTGCCATTAGTGATCGAGGGGACACTGCGGCGCGTGCGACAATGTCGGAAATTCCTTGTTAATACGTGTCCGTCTCAAGTGACGACTTGGTTGGACTGTCTCCATATCTATAAGAATAAAGTCGCGTCTGCCATTAGTGATCGAGGGGACACTGCGGTGCGCGACAATGTTGGCAATGCTTGACCGTCTCAAGTGAGTGACAACTTGGTTGGACTGCCTCCATATTTATAAGACTAAAGTCGCGTCTGCCATTAGTGATCGAGGGGACACTGCGGTGCGCGACAATGTTGCTAATTCCACGCTAAGGCAACAGGTGACAAGGGGAGTCGCAAGTAAGTGACCAATTAGACTGTCTCCATTAGGGTGCCTGAAGTATTGCTGGGGTTGTGCCGCTTTCACACTAGCCTATGGATGTCACGGAATATCTATATATATAAAAGAAAGTCGTGTTAGTTACACTATTTATAACTCAAGAACGGCTGAACCGATTTGGCTGAAAATTGGTGGGGAGGCAGCTTAGAACCAGGAGACGGACATAGGCTATGTTTTATCCCGGAATTACCACGGGAACGGGAACTACGCAGGCGAAGCCGCGGGCAGCAGCTAGTATACAATAAAATAAACATTCTTTATCGTATACAATGTGCTATACCACATTGTGTGGTATACCACAAATAAAATAAGCATAGATATTCATATATAACAAATTTAAAAAATTTAAAACCCCTCGACAGATTTTCATGAAACATGTCTAAGAACACTCGGGTAAAGTTATCTATGACACAAAAAAACTAAACGAAAATCGGTTCATCCGTTTGGGAGCTGCGATACCACAGACAGACACGTTAAACTTATAACGTCTTTCACACAAATGTAATCAACAATAAAATTAACAAGCTACAAATGCTTTTATTATATACGGGCACAAAGTAGCGACTCGAAACTAGATGTAATAGATAAAAGTAGAGATATGCAATCTAAAATATAAAAAAAAACTGATTTAAGAAATGGAAATCGACAAAGCCGACTGGAAACTGATCTTCGCAAGAATAAACAAAATAATTATAAAAATACTTAATAAAATGTATAATATAAGAACCGAGATTCGTGGAAAAGTCTTGTATCGCAGGCCAAGATACACTTTGGGTTACTGTCACATTAGTACCTAATTAAAGAAATACTTACAAAGAAATAACTAAGAAAGAAAGAAATAATATTTATTCAAAAAAACTCCTTAATAGACTATACATAAGTGTACTAAACGAAAAAATAAACCTAAGTATAACATTTTAGCCTGAAATAAGGTACGCCGGACTTCCTTAGGCCAACTGTTATTATTATTATTATTTTGTGATTTACATGATATGAATCAGGAGTTATTAGGGATTATGGGCATTACACCCCAGGAGATAAAAGTCAATAAGGCGCTTATCTTATAAAAGTAGCCAGAGGTTTGAGCCCTCGCGTCTAAATACAAGTTTAATGTAAACTTAGTTAGAGCGAGGTGTCACTATCTTTGACCATGATAGGTTTAACACAAGTATGTTTGTACTACAAAGATATATCCGGATATTAATTAAAATAGTCTATAAGTACCAACTTTGTAAACCTACCTTTTGTGAATAAACATTTATTATTATTATTATTATTATTATCAGGGGGAGGGTGAACCAATACCGGCTGTTGAGGTGAGGTGAGGTTGAGGAGTCCAATGTAAACTCACACTAATAACCTGTCCTTTTATTTCCGTGATGATGGATTGCCAGATTAGCGACTCTTGAGGTTATGACTAACGACTCCACTTCTATGAAGTTCTGTTCTACGCAATAATTATGTTGGGCTTATAAATATGCGTTTAGAAATAGACGCCAGCCAGACAAACTATTCGGTAGGTATAAGGTACTTGTATGGTACCTATTTGTATCATTGTATCGCACAGGAGGTTAGGGATTCGATTCCCGCTTCGGGACAGAAGTCTGTACGATCTGCAGATATTTGTGCCGGGTGTTCTAGGTGTTTTCTATGCATACTAAAAAATGTATCTTAGTGTGTAATTTATTATATTGTATATCATTTATCTAGTACCCATGTATAACACAAGCTCTGCTTAGCTTGGGGCTTTTCATTATAATTATGTACCTAAATAAGAAAATTATAGGTACCTAAGTCATGCAGTCATATCAGAGACTCTATCCTTTAATTACTAATTGATTATCCATTAAGTACATTATTTACCGTAAGTACCCATAGGACACTTTTAGAAAGGTCAAATATTTTAAACTAAATAATACGTTTCATAGGCATAGACATCAACTACTTTGTAATTGTTAAATTGAAAACTATACCTCTAATAATAATAATAGCTTTCTTAAATCCTGAGTTTCGGCGCTGAGAGGTGCAACTTGCTCGTTTTCCCGGATTTGATTGTATTTTAGGTTAGATCTTTAATATTTTTGTTCATAACAAATTATATCACACTATTATTATAAATGCGAAAGTTTGGATGTACCTACTTATAGATGTTTGGATGGATGTTTGTTACCTTATCACGCCGAAACTACTGAACGGATGGGGCTGTAATTTTGCATACCTACAGACAGTTTCAGGCCTGGAATAAAACATAGTCATACTTTTTTCCCATAAATCAGTTCCCATGTGATAGAAAACATTTCCATAGAAACAACGCGTGCGAAGCAGCGGACAGAAACGAATACCTACCTAACAAATAAATATTTTATCCAATAAGCTACAAAAGAGGTTCTGGACTCCTTCTCTATCAGTTCAATCTAAGTAGTTTCACATAGATACGTCCACCACGCCGGTGCTAATTTGCAAGAATTAGCGACCGACAGAACGTGGATTGATTTATCTATCGTGTTTCAAGAACCATGAATCATATACGATAATAATCCAGGTTAATTGATACCTAACTCTCGAGTTAAATCTATTGGTGGGCTAGCTGGTCTACGGATTGAAAGGCCAGAAAACGTAATGTCTAACGGACTTAAGTGACGCCTTAGATAAGCTTATTTTAAGAATGTTACAGTGATGGAAAAACCTTGTAGTACCTAGGTAAATGTTATACGTATAAATAGTAATTATTTAGTGCCTCAGGTGATTTAGTGTGATTTTACCGAAACTGTGAATTTTAATGCTTATGTCTATTTAGATTGATTTATTCGATGTTTTTTTAATATTTTTTGTGATCCAAGAAAGATTCCTGATTTATTTACACATTGTCTTTTATTTCATAACGAAAAAAATATTTGTCCTATCTTATCGAAGCTTTTATTGCTAACTGTACCAAACAAATCCATGGATCATGGACATGGAAAGAAAATATTTTAAAATGCCGTGGACCCGTTGGGAATCAATGTATGAAACCTAAGTTTTAGCGGTCTGTCGTCCCGTTGGATTATGAAAGTGAGGGAATAGAGAGTGCACCTGTGTTTGCGCACACACTTGTGCACTGTAATATGTTCTGCGCATCTGGCTGTTCTCCGATGAGACTTGTCGCCGTGGTCGAAATTCGGCTAGGAGGACATCATCATCATCATGCTGGCGAACTGACGAATATTTGATAACTAAATGTCCTGTTACCGATCGAAAGTTAGGAAATCATTTCTCTTTTAGAAAAAAAAATCAAGTGCATTGTCAGCATTCTAGAACTTACGATAAAAAATGAAAAAGTCAAATCGAATCGATCGTTTATTTGCAAGGATACAAAATTTCGAAACATCATAATGCGAAAGTTTGGATGGATGGATGGATGGATGTTTGTTACCTCTTCACGCCAAAACTACTGAACGGATCTGGCTGAAATTTTGCATACAGGTATTTCTAATCCTGGAATCAAACATGGCTACTTTTTATCCCATAAATCAGTTCCCATGGGATAGAAATAACCTTTAAACGTGTCCAAAGAAACAACGCGTGCGAAGCCGCGGGCAGTAACTAGTACAATAGGTATGTGATCTTATAACTATTTTAGTAATTGTATTCAGCCTGCTCGCAGGCGTGCAAATATTATGTGAGTCATATTATTATAATTATATTAGTCATTATACCTAAGTTACAATTAAAATTTCCAAATAATCGTTCACCGTATAAAAACATTTTTCAAGTAGGTAGCCATCCTCCTAA
Organism: Eupithecia subumbrata; assembly: GCA_949316285.1. Classification (NCBI taxonomy): domain Eukaryota; kingdom Metazoa; phylum Arthropoda; class Insecta; order Lepidoptera; family Geometridae; genus Eupithecia; species Eupithecia subumbrata. Next base: position 9,623,693 of record OX438630.1, on the reverse strand, counting down.
TTTTTGCCTAAACATATTTCCGTTTAGTTGTTTCTTTCGGTAATTTATTCTAAACAGTGATGCACATGTTATAAATATTTCTTTTATAGATATCTTTAAGGCACTGTTTGTAGAACAAATTGTTAAACTTACGCCTTTTTTGCCGGGTTATCACATCGCTACGTTTTTGAAAGTAGTTTCGATGTAATTTTACAAATAGACAAATTTCGTTGACCTAGAATCATATTTGGCAAGAAGCAAGGTCTTATAGGACAAAGTAAAGGGAAAAATTAGAAAAACGTAAATTTGTAAATGTGTGTGTTTGTGTTCCGCAAAAAAATCATTTTCGATTCTCGCCATGGAACACACCCTATATGTTCCTACTTTCCATTGACCTAGAATTATATTATATTTGTCAAGTCAAATACAAGTCTAGTGTATAATTATACGAAAGCATTGGTGCGCGAGTCCAATTAGCATTAGACATTTTATTCGTATTGAATAAAATATCTATCTATCTACGGATATATATAATATGGGGTTTGATGGTTGCAGTAACCTAGCCACAACACATTCATCATGAACCAAGCCATGGATCTACTGGAAAATAAAGTAAGGTATCGATAGATTCACACCTTCCAAACTGGATCTAATTCAAAATACAAATCTCAATGGTTCAATCATGGATGGTCAATGGATCTTACGAGATCCATACTAACTAGCTCTACCTGTTAAATTAAATAAATAAATAATGCTGGACAATTCACACAGCATTATCTAACCCCAAGCTAAGCAGAGCTTGTGTTATGGGTACTAGATAACTGACATACTTAATACAATATACTACATAGATAGATATTTTTTATTATACATAGAAAACACCCAGAACAATTGACTGTGTATAATATTCATCCATATAATCATTTATATCGATGTGTAGAATCCATGCTTTCTCAATACCAAATTTCGAGTTATTTGTCTATTTCACTCTGAATATTAGAAAAGCGGTGTTTTTAATTAAAGTTTGGAAAATTAAAAACCATAAAAATGCCAGCGAAAATGCAAAGTTCAAACACCGAAAAAACCTGAATTAAAGATTAAACTCATTAATTTTTAACTAAATGTTGTCTGATCTCGCAAAAGGATTAAACAATAATATTGACTCTGTCGGGCAAAGCACCGCTTCAGCGGCGGACGCTGCAGGCGTCATTGAGACACATTATGTCATCCGTCTAGACAGGCACATGACGGCGCAGGGGTGGACCTAGGACACTGATAAATGATAGAATCTAGGACATCAGCCCCCTAATTATATACAGGGTTATTGGTAATTCACTGACACTGCGTGAACTGCAGGTTCTGCTCATCATCACGAACACGTTGGTGAAGACGCCAGGTTTTAATTCTTAATTTTTTGGTAAATCGCCTTACATACAAAATAATGTCCGAAACCTAATTAATAACTAAATAAAGATCTACTAAATATCGACCTTTTTAAATCCAGATCATCATCATTGGCGTATTTAACATCTACGCAAGATGATTTAAGTGGCATTAGCCTGGCTGGGAGACAGCAGAACAAACAAACACCCACTGATAATTCAGGGCAGAGCCGTTTTTAGGTTTGGTTTCGAAGAAAACTCCTATAATGAAAGATTTTCGAATGGAGGGGGGTACATACTAATATCATTCCCTTTCCACCAATTTTAAGAATTGACATCTGGCGTCTTCACGGACGTGTTCATGAAGGTTCAGGGTGGGCAGAACCTGCAGTTAACATAGTTTCAGTGAATTACCAATAACCCTATATGACTGTCAACTTTTAACAGCCGCTTAGCAGTGTTTCTTCTAACTCTGACTTGTAAACAGAAGAAAACTCTTAGCTGTAGCATATATAGCAGTTTCATATGTTAAGAGAGATTATAAGTAAGAAGGTTAAGATTAGGAGATGTTATAGAAAAGAACTCGACTTAGTAGGATTTCTACAGTGCCCCCTGATAGTGCAGAATATCGGATGTGGCTAAGTATTGTTTAGGTTAGTAGGTACATTTTAGGAAATTAGGTCATAGGAATTGGTCCTGGAATTGGATTTAACAAACCAGTTTTTTTTCTTTAATACTTCTCTAGGGCTAGTATCCACACCGCGACAAAATTTTTCGACTGTTTTGCCTCGCTCTTTTTTGTGCGTGTTATACGAAACACATCCACGTCTAAATTTTATCTCAGCGTTTAAATGGTGCGGTGCTGAGGTAGAGTCGGAAAGACGTGATTTTTTTATTCTCTGTTATCTGATTCGTCACAATTTTGGCTACCCCCTTTTCTGTCCCTAGATACGACCACACAAACAAACATGGTCCGATGTTTACACACAATTTTGTCCGTAATTTCGACGATCATTTCAGAAACTTGCTCTTTTTTGCCCCCACAGTACTCTTGTATTTTTTGTCCAGGTATGAATTAGATCCAAAACTCATCAGTCCCCGATTTAGTGGGGACATAAAGAAATAAGACGAACTCTTTACATGACTCTTAGGAATTTTTATTATGCACTCAAAAGATTTATTATGTCAGGTTTTTATGTTTTGTAGAAATTTGCACATCGCAGCGACAGAGGTGCCATAAAAATAAGCAATTAATAAATGTTTGTTTTATTTGTATCAGATTTTGGCAATTGGAACCCTGTTTTCTCACCTTGCTCCTTTTGACCGTGGTATCCTGCTAAACTGATCGCTTCACTATGACAATATTTCGTCATAGAATTACACATTTAGGCATTCTTCTTCTTCTTTTGTATTTGGCTCTGCATCATGGTTTGACACAATTCTGCTAATGTCAGTTTTCAATTGCACATTAAACGATTTTAAAATTTAAGGAGGTAGAGTTTACAAAATAAAAAGAATATAATTTAATCTCAATCAAGTTCATAAATTAAAAAAGCAAACATAATATAGAATAAAATGCTATTCAAAAAGCACTAAAAAAACTATCATTCTGAGTATGAAGAAACTATTTTGGCATTCTACCTTAAGTGAAAGAAACTAGATACCTACAAATGAAGGGACATCCGTCAAAAATGTCAATGTTGAAACCTAGAATGGTTCAATCAAATCTCTTCGTGCAAACAGCACCGCACTAGCTCTCTGCGTAGGAGTGAATCTCCATACGATTTTGAAGATTCAAAATCTTTTATGTGCATTCAATACCAGGGGTGCCACCATAGGTGTAATACCTACCGCCGAAACATACATAATTATATTCCTGAACAAGTTGGCAAAAGCTTTATTGTTTATTTTATGTTTTAAATGTCGTGTGACCTATTTTTGATTTAATTATTTGTTATTTTCTTAGTATTTTGGGTTTGCATAAGTAATAAATTTTTGAGTTTAATTTGATTAATTACTAATGACTATTATTATTAATATTATTATTTTAATAAATTACTTTAAAAATGACCAATATTGAAGATTTTCTGATTTCTTGACTGTGACTCTACTTATTATGGTTGTAAATAGATAAGTACCCTATCGCATTAGGTGTGCCTGTAATGGTAGGTATATACAATATTTTTAACAAATATTATTATTATTTTAATAAATTACTTTAAAAATGACCAATATTGAAGATTTTCTGATTTATTTACTTGATTCTGATTTCTTGAGCTCTACTTATTATGGTTGTAAATAGATAAGTACCCATAGATTTATATCGATTTATATCTATGTAAGTACCCTATCGCATTAGGTGTGCCTGTAATGGTAGGTATATACAATATTTTTAACAAATATAGAAAATATTTTTTTACAGTCGAAAGCTAGTTTTTCGACAGCAGGAACCTTTTCAAAAATTCGAAGGTAACCTTAACAAAACCAAAACGCTTTTGGCACAGTACATTAATTTGTGTTTTTGACAGTCTACCTACCTACAGTACCTTACCTACCCATGATATCTGGCTCTGGTGTTCCTCTACATTTTGCTGAGTAACTGTGCGGAAAGGCAGACGTGTGGGAAGGTCAGCTTCGGACCCGAACACCGAACAGGATATCGGTCATACATAATCATCGCTTTGGAATTCAGTGAAGCATTTTCTGGAAATTTTATGTCCCTACAAATTAAATGTATGGACTCTACTTATTAAAATGAATGTATGCTGAACATTTTATTGTAAATACAAAAGAAATAGAATTACTTGTATATATATAAGTCATTCATATTTATTTTATTTAATAATATTATAATTTATGTTTTAAAAGTGTTTTTAAAAGGGGATTTAGGCAAATACTTTTCGGAAGTGTAAAATAATTATTTATTCAAGTAGAATTACTCTTTCACGTACTTATTTGACCCTACATTTTTCCGTCAAACAAGTAGATAGATAATTAGATAGGTACCTAAATATAGAGGTGCAATTGAACCGACTATAATATTTTCTGAAAAACATTGATTGAGTATGAAATAAAACTTTAGAGAACTCTTTTTTAAATAATTTACCAACCCTTATTACAAATAAAAGTCCAAAATAAATAAAGCGTGTAAAAATATAAATTAAGAACTGTGGTTTCAAGCTAAAACTGGTAGCAAACACGATTCCATTTTCCGTGGAATAAGTAACAACCACTTCACAGAATACAAGATAAGTACGATATTATAAATCCATTATGCACTTATTAAGCAAACATGTGCCGAAGCACTTATAAAATAAGTTAGGTTTAGCCTGTGACTTCAGTCAAGTTAAACTCGCGCGGTTGAAGAATTCGTCCCGCGCGAGTTCTCCAAGCGATTCGGAATTACATAATATGTCCAACTTATTAATGTACTTGTAACTAAAAAGCAAGTGACGACTCCGTGGCGCAGCGGGCGAAGGTCCGCCTGCGACGCAGGAGGTTGCTGGTTCGATTCCCGCCTCGGAAATTTGAAGCAGAAATTTGTTCCGTTGGTCTGGATGTTTTCTATGTATAATAAAAAATATCTATGTATGTAGTATTAAGTATGTCAGTTATCTAGTACCCATAACACAAGCTCTGCTTAGCTTGGGGCAAGATAATTCTGTGTGAATTGTCCAGCATTATTTATTTATAAGTTCGACCTTCTCGACTTACAGTAGGCAACACAATAAAAAGGGTCATTAAATAAAATCCACCGAGTAGGTACCAAGTCGAGAAAATACCAGCTCTACAAACCTACCAACCTATTCTAAGTTTTATCAATAAAATTGTAAGACCATCATTTTTTGCCGACATAACTCGTAATGTTGCGAAATTACTGTCGATGTATCGTTTTAAAGCTCATAAATAAAGTAAATTAAGAAATAGATTAGCATTGGGCGAGACAGGTATTGTTATTATAATTTATGGAGTCTGTAATAATAGGGTATGAGATACATTACTTATCTCCGATGAAAATGTTCACTTATGATCAGATTAAATTTAAGATTCAATAAAGTTTTTATACTCAGTAAGTAGTTAAGGTTCACTTACACCGACCGGCATGTGGGAAAAATAGGTTTATTGTTTACACATAAAAAAATCAAGAATTGGAATTATTGTTTAATTATTGTATTCGAGTTTATCAATGATCTATAGTAAATTCAATAAAACGGTCACAGAAGCCGTCAAGCCGACTTTATAAAACTTTCTCGAGAGACCGGCTGAAAAATTCAATATTTTGAAACTATTTATCTAGTAGAGTAACCTCAGTTGGTAAAAAGAGCCCGAGTTCCACTTTAGGTTATTTGTCTTCCTACCGACGAGATCATTTTGTCTAGAGAAAACAATCGAAAGAGGAATTCAACAAAATTGTGTTTAGGCTTTCTTTCTACACGTGTCCGATCGAGACGGCTACGCGATACCTTTGTATTTGTAATCTACCGACAAATCCTGGAAAACCACCTTGTCTGGGTCTGTAAAACTGTCTGCTGTTCTGGGACACCGTTTGTTATCGATAGTTGTCAAATACCATTGTTCTTGATTGTGAGAATATTGTTATGTCGCTGGGAGTGGCAGTTGTCATAACAATGTAGACATCTATGGTTTGGTTACGTAAGAAACTGAGTTGAGGTAGAGCACCGATTTTTCATCAATGGTTACAAGTTACAACTTCCTGAGATAAAACAGGCAACATCCATCTAGACATTAAAATACTTTTAACACTTTGACTGCCACAGACGCACACGACCATGTACGAGAGCTCCTTGCACATCGGTGACATGCTCCTCCGGGTCGCATCGCTGAAGGTTGGCAGTGAACACGTTAAGGCTATGAAAGAGAGTACCTAAGGTTTTTGTTATTTGAGTTCTTAAGCCACACTTTATTACACTCAAGTCAATTAATTTCTAAGAAATTAAATAATATCCAAAAAAATCTATTTCGACGGGACTTCAACCCGCACCCTTCCTCAGTACGGGAATGCTCTACCAATTGCGCTATGAGGTCAAGTAACCGTCAAGTCGAAAATCTTCGGGACTTTCTACAGACTCTAGCGCCGCCGTTAGCTCCAGGGGAAACTTAAAATCTTTATTTATTTATTAAAAAAGAACGCCAACAGCGTATAAATAAAGCATTCTTAAAGTTAACTTATTTAAGCTGGTTCTAATATATACGTTATAAAATTTAGGTTAGGTTTCGGGATATCATTTAATTTCTTACGTTTACCTATGTATATAAAGACGATCGGAACCACACTTATTTGGCATTTGGTGCCAGATCATTTTGCAATCTGGGGCCACAAGAGCATGATACCTCTTCGACGTCTGATTTCAATGATGACAAGTCAATGCCAAATAAGAAATGATAAAAAATCACATAGCAACTAAGAAATACAAATACCTACGTCAATACGATGCTTAGAAGGTATGAGTTGAGTTTTTATTGGAATGTCGAGCAAAAAAGGGTACGTAAAAAGTTCTTGATAAAAATATGTCGGATGAATTTGAAGGTAGCCGAATCAGTACCTATAACTTCTACCTACTTAACCCTTGAAGGCAACATGTGGGCTGCAAAATAATTTATAATTATGAAACTTTCATGTGCACACAGATCTCTTAGCCTATCCAATAATCCTATCCATACACGGTTGTCTTGAGCGATAAGACTACCATTTGTCACCTAGATTTTAAGTAGTTTTAAGTAGGTAGTAGTTTTTTTTGAGTTGTTTCTATCGATTTAAGTGTGCAATAAAGAATTTCCCATCTATATTTATCTATCTGCCTTTGCTCTAGAATCCAAGATTTTTTATATAAACAAAGAAGGTAATGGATGAAAACTTAACAAAAACGGAAAACAACAAGGCAACATCAAGGTAACAGTAAAACCTAGAATATCTAGGTAGGTACTAACTTCAAGAAAGCAAAAAAAAATTTACGCGCTGCGTAAATGTTTTAATGATTGAAAACCGGACAAGGACGAATGAAATTATGAAATTGCTTTTTAAACCAATACCTAATTGTTTCGAACTTCCACGATTTGCTCCGTTTCAAGTTTCCTAAAATATTTTCCTTCGATTTTCTTTGGTTTTGCACCTATCCCATCTGTTTACAAAAACTACCTATCTAGAATTCCAGAACCGAGTATAAAAGTAGTATTAGGTACCTACATCAGGTTTTTTTGTTTAGTATCTCAATAAGGTAGAGATATAGTAGGTAGAGTCCTTACAATATTGCGCAGACCAAAGACGATAAGATTAATTTAAACTTCAAACATTACTAAGTTATTTCAAACATTACTAAGTTAGGGGGGGGGGGACGCTTCCGAGTTGCATACATCACCGCCTTGTAACACGGGATCCTCCCCCCACCCGACCCGACCCTTGGCCCCAGCATGCTTGTCCTGTCAAAACGACTTCGTCGAACGACTGTATGCATACAGGTGGGCTGTGGTTACATTGCACGTTTGACTTTAAAACTGCAGTCTTCAACTTTTTCTTAAAACGCAATGCAACCTACACGCAACAAAATAACGCTGACAAGTCTCCAATGCATACAACCTCTTTTGTAAAACGACATGACCTTGCAGGTGAGACGCCTCTCAGACGGTTTATGACACATCATGTGATATTTGTTCTTTTTCGCAGAACGTCCTCTAGATCGACAAAGGTTACCTACACTGATTTAGCACTGCACCCGGAATTGCATAATTTATTGGAATCCATTAGAGATGAGAGCATAATGAAGGTGTTTTGGTAGTGATTAGGTACCTACCTACTCTTCTTATTGAAATAAGTTAATAGAATTAGGTACCTAGGTAAATAATTTTGTTCGTTTTGGGCCATGAAAAGACCTCAGCGAAAGACATTTTATGGCTAATATTTTTACACCTTGGGTTACATTATTGAAGTTTTAGTAGGGATCCCTAATTTTTTCAACTAATAAATATAGCCTATGTTACTCGGGAATAATGAAACATTCTAATGGTGAAAGAATGTGTGAAATCGGTCCAGTAGTTTTTGAGTTTATTCGTTCCAAAAATACAAATCTTTCCTCTGTATAATACTAGTGTCGATAAACTTTGTTGGCAAAGAGTCAGTGTTCAAATGCTTCATCGAAGGCTGAGGTAGGTAGGTAGGTACCCACATAGCTTACTTGCAGCTGTACCTACCTATCTACCTAGGTAAATCAGGCACTTAAACTTAAGGCCAGGTATTCCTGCAGCAGTAGGCGTAAGGGAAAACGCGCGCCTGCCAAGCCGCCGCGCTCGTGTTTCATGCAATCTATATATATAAAAGAAAGTCGTGTTAGTTACACCATTTATAACTCAAGAACGGCTGAACCGATTTGGCTGAAAATTGGTGGGGAGGCAGCTTAGAACCAGGAGACGGACATAGGCTATGTTTTATCCCGGAATTACCACGGGAACGGGAACTACGCAGGCGAAGCCGCGGGCAGCAGCTAGTTATTTATACATGCTGATTAAGAAAATCATTTTATCAAGTCAAACTCTGCGAGTTTGTTTAGAAATATTAAGTGTCTTTAGTTGAGTACAAATAAAGTGTGATATCAGTAGGTGGTTCGCTAGTTATACATACATAATATTGAAAAAACATTTAAAAAACACAAAAAGTCTCAGATGGTTTTAAAAATCACTAAAATGCGGCCTCTGCTGGCCTACCAAGCCTTAAGATTAGCTAATCTAGCTTTAATCTCGATGATATAAACTTACTACATTAGGTGCCTACTTAGTGATATTTATTAGTGATATAAGTACGAAATTAATTAACGGGAGGTAATCCTTTTGACTAAGCCCTTAAGAGGCTAGTGCAAAGGCGACTTTGTGGAAACTTAAAATACTAATAAATTGTTTGATAAGATGTACCTACCTAATGGAATTTAGAAGCCAGAACGGTCAGTTATTTATTGTTTCATGATAGGTTAATGTCATTTTAGTTTTTCTATAGAAATTAGGTCAACAGTATAGTACCATTTTCCCATTGAAATACTATTAAATTTCCTAATATTTTTTTTACAAAAGGTGTATCTTTTTCTTAATTTCTTAAATAGGTATTCAGGTATTTTATTGTAAATTTAAATTCAAGTTAAGAGTTTGAAGGAAGCCTTAAATGAATCTTCTTTTTTCAAGTTTCCATCATCTTTGATAATTAATTTTGTAATTATTCTGTTTACCTTGATTATTGGCAATGATACCCATTTACAACATATACCTATAGGTATTAATTTCTTTGTTTTTAACCCCCGACGCAAAAACAGAGGGGTGTTATAAGTTTAATGTGTCTGTCTGTGTATCTGTCTGTGGTATCGTAGCTCCCAAACGGATGAACCGATTTTCGTTTAATTTTTTTTGTGTCATAAATAATTTTATCCCGAGTGTTCTTAGCTATGTTTCATGAAAATCTGTCGGGTGGGTTTTTAAAATTTTTAATTTTGTTCTTGTTTCTATCTCTCTTATGTAAAAGTGGAATGTAAATTGACTTAACCAAGTGTGCCTTGTGCTCCTACGGTGAATAAAAATCAGCGTCCACTGCTGAACGTGCGTCCTCCAGACAAAGGATTTTTTCCATAATCACCACGCATAGCAGGCGGATGGTAATCACAGTAAATCCGTTAAAAACACATACATAGTTCAAAGTTCATAGTATTTATTCATAACATAACAAGTTACACAGAAGAAAGCTGTCTCCTTTCTCTGGAATGTTTCCATAATCGGCTTTTGTCCACGGGCTGAGTTGCAAGGGTTGATTCTGACACGGGCGGCAGAATATTAAATAAATAAATAATGCTGGACAATTCACACAGAGTTATCTAGCCCCAAGCTAAGCAGAGCTTGTGTTATGGGTAGGTACTAGATAGCTGATATACTTAATACAATCCACTAGGTACATATGTACATAGATAGATATTTTTTATAATACATACATAGGTACATAGAAAACATCCAGAACACCTTGATCGTACAAACATTTGTCCCGAGGCGGGAATCGAACCCGCAACCTCCTGCGTCGCATGCGGACCTTTGCCAGCTACGCCACAGGGGTGGGCAAATAAGTCAAAAGATTCAATCTATAATGCGGGATAAGGTGCTCATAGATCTTTATTTTATACTAAAGTAAATTTTTCGCATTCTCAACAAATACACCATAAATCAAACATTTCGAAGGCTCGTTAAAACAGTACAAAGCCGCTATTTTCTAGCAAATTGATATTAACAAGGGAACAATGGTCTGGGTATTGCACACAATGTTATCTGAGCGGGCCGCAATCATCTGTCTAGGCCTCCGGCGGCCTATGTGCCAGTCATTCGATAGTCCGACTGTACACGGAGTTGCGGTGATTCACACGGTTCGAACTAGATGTGGCTGGATTGAGCTATTGATTTGCGTAGATTATTTCATATTTCATTTATTGCGTCCATAATTATAGGTAGGTACATGAATATTTCACTATTCTAACACTCTTAGTTGGTATCTTATAATTATGTACCCGGTCAGGGTGTAGCAAATTGAGAAGATGTGTACTAAAGTTAACATTCAATTAATTACTGTCACATTGTTAAAGATTATCATTAAAAAATTTAATAAGTGTATAATAACATTTTTTTCGTAGCATATTCTTTAGTTGTCTATTAAAATTAATGTCGGATGTATCTTTTAAATCGTCAGGTATCTTATTATAAATTTTTTTATAAATTTATAATTTAGATATAATAATTAGATTAAGACGGTTGTATGCCGCACGCTAGCGCTGCCACCTGTTTTAGGGTTTCGAAGATCGAAAATCGGTTTCGAAATGGATACGATTGTTGATACTCACCCAAATTGAATTTAAGACCTGATGTACACAATTTTTACAGTAAAAATATTCTTATTCTTATTCTTATACCCTTATGGTCTCGCTTTGTCTGTCCTTTTTCACCTCCTTAATAATAACTCAGCAACTACTGCAGCAATCAACTTGAAATTTAATATAATAATACATTTCATGTGCCCAGATTTAAAGAAAAATAAATGAAAAATTAAAATGAATATTTTCCATACAAATTGTGATGCCGAAATTTTAAAAGATACCTACAGGGTCATGTGGGGTATCAAATGAAGGGTATCAGTTTGTACATTTCAAAATAGTTTTTGAAATTTTTGTAGTTTAAAATATTTCGAAATAAGTCGAAAAAATACCCATCCCCCCCATCCCATCCCATCCCCTATCTCCGAAATTTGCAGAGCGATCCGTTTAAAATGTATGGAGCGTTTGTAGATATGAATCTATATTTTGCACGAAAAATATAGAGAAGTCTGTAAAAAGAACACTTTTTGAAAAATGGTCAAAACGGGGCGGAATAATTTTCAAAAGGGGGGCTACCTCACCGAGTGGAGTATCAAATGAAAGGTATTAATTTGGACATTTCAAAACAGTTTTTTGAATTTCTGTAGGTTTCATACTTTTTGAAATATTAAAAAAAATAGTTGAAAAAATACCCATTCCCCCCCATCTCCAAAGTTTGCAGAGCGATCCATTTGAAATGTATGGACCGTTTGTAGATATGGATCAATATTTTACGGGAAAAATATAGAGAAGTCTGTAAAAGAACACTTTTTGAAAAATAGTGAAAAAGGAATAATTTTCTACCCCCCCGAGTGGGGTATCAAATAAAAGGTATCGGTAAAGGTATTGTAATCGGTATGACACATTTCAAAAAAATTTTTCAAATTTCTGTAGGTTTCATACTTTTAGAAAAAATTCCATCACCCACTTTAACCGAAGCATGCAGAAAGATCTACCTGAAATGTAGGTTGGTACCGACTATTCTTAGGTATCCGTTAAATTGCGAAGTCTCTAACCGGTACTTTTGGTACATATTTGTTGACAAACGTTCGAAACCCTCGGCGCGCGAGTTACACTCGCACTTGACGGATCTTGTTTTTAATGCCCATAAAATAGTTTTCTTTTATTTCCTTTGTGCAGAATATTGAAGTTAAAAAAGATAAAGTTTGTGGTGCTTTCATCCCTACCACAACAAAACTCCGTCGCCTGCCCGATTTATTGAATACTAATGCAATTAAAAATCCCCAAAAATTTATTGCCGTTCGTTGAAGTATTTTATTTTTAACTTGTTTCACTTAATTCGGTACGTAAAATGTCCGATCCAGCGTAGTTACCTCCGGCAGTCATACCCAGACGTGCACTTAGCATGCTCGCTCGGTGGAAACGTGATCTCGCACGTTGCAACGGCTGTCTAGACGGCCGGAGGCTCACTGTCTAGCGCAGACCGATGTCCATACAAAGCCACCAATTATGCCTATACTTGTTTCGAGAAACATAGGTATTTTTTGTTAACAAAAAGATAACAAAATCCATGAAATACTGGTAGGAAATATTTTAAGACGAAGTAATATTATTTACTAGCTTCAGCCCGCAGCTTCGCACGCGTATTTTGGTATAATAAGTAGCCTATTATCTAAGTTAACCCTTATTTAGTGGCGGCCATTTTGCAGCAAAATGCGCTTGTGTGACGGCACTTGTGGCGCTTGATTACGGCGCGTGTGGTTAAAATGACGATATCTCTACCTACACCATCATGTCCTGGAGATGATTCAACTTCACAAGGGTTAAGCTTTGTTCTAAATGTACGCCAAATTTCATCATAAACTATTCAGTAGTTTTGGAGATCTTAGGTAACAAAAATTCACATTTCGCAAACTTTAGGCTTTATTATATTAGTATAGCACATAGAAAATTACATTAACAGAATAAAACAATTACAACAGTAACTAGTACAAACACTTATATCTGTCTATTTCTTAAAAAATTAAGTTAGTAAGTACATAACATTTTTTACTTTATTTTTTTATTTAAATTCTTCACTTTATTCGTCTGTCGTCCATTTTAGAATTGAGTTCGATCTTTTTCAAGTTCAAGTTTCTTTATTGTACATAATAAATGTACTCGGCTAGGGCTCAGCAAAATAAGTACTAGGTAGTACCTAGTGCCTAATGAGTAGGTACTAAGTAATAATGCTAATCAACGAAGATAAGGTTAACATTAAAATTTAGCTTTGTAAGCTAACTACAGAATCTTAAAGATTCTTTAACCGAATTATACCTAACAGTAATTGAACACTTAAATTAAATAAATATTTTTAATAAAATAAGATTTATATCAGATTTTTCGCTGCACTAAGCGCTTTAGCGATGATGCGTTGTTGAAGTTAGTGTCATCGTTTTAAGTGATAACCTTGCTTTTTACTTTGTTGTTTTCTATTATTGGCATTCGTTTTTGTGAAGCTTTCATACATAATCCTTTGTTGACATAAAATATCTTGTATTCTAGAACCGAGCATAGTCTTCACTCGGTTCAATGCTGCACCTACGTACAATAAATATGAGAGGATTAAAAGTTTATGTTGGAGTTATATTTTACCCGGAGTAAATGTTAGTTTATTCGTCGGCCTTTTCGATCTGAAACAAAAGCGACAAAAGAGGTCGGAAATTTACTTTGACAGAGTCCGATCCCATTTGGAATCCGCGCGGATCGTATGAGAAATATGACGTTAAATATTTCAGGTGTTTTATAGTGCGTTAAGCTCTGTGCTCATTAATAAAATATAGCCAACACACAGCACACAAGAGCTCTTTAGATAAATTTTACAGAAAAAATCGCTTCCAACAAACTTCGAACGACTGATCCGCGAGGTGTGTCATCTTTCTGATGCCTTCAACATAAAATTCATCTCAATGAATGAATATATTTTTATTTCACACAACAAAGTCCATATTACAAAAATTAATAAATAATAACAAACTTTAACATTACAGTGCAGGTGCTTACAAATTATAATAAAAGTATATACAACTTTAACTTTACATAAAGGAACTTATTTTTCTTACATTATTTTGTCTCAAAATGGAATGGCCTTACATTTATTGCTTAAATTCTTGCTACTAGTTTTAATCCAAAAATGTATAATGGTGGAATCGAATTTTGAACTTATTAAGTTCAGAATGATATTTTGACTCTCTCATACGGTGCATGAAAGAGACAATGTGTTTTCGAAAAAGCCCATATTGGAATGCACGTATTTTGCTGTGCTGCAGCGGTGCTTTTCAGGCGTGCGAAAACCTTAAGCGCTCACACAGACTAATTTATAACTAAAAAAAGTTAAATACTATTTAATTATCAAGGCGCCGCGCTCGATCTGAATTGTACGAAACCTTGTGTTAAAGTGTCTATATGTCAATGGGCACATAGAAACTCTAGTCTTTTCTTGTACCGTTGAAAAAAAATAGAATTGGAATGTTCAATTCATACCGCGTAAAGAGCACTAACGCAAAACGGTTGTAGCGAATTAGGTACCTCTAATCTAACCCAATGAAGAAAGAAAACCCTGTTTATAACCTAACTTTAGTCGTTGTTTCTTGACTTTATGTCAAAAAGCGACAAGTTAAATGCTAACCTTAGCTTATGTAGTAGGTATATAGCTTAGTGCAGCTGACTGTATAAGCCCACTCCGAAATAGCCCAAGAATACTCAGGCAGGTGCCTTCAGTTATAGCTTGTTTTTGCAGCGACGTCTGAAATGCATGACGTTAAAGCCGCTGCCCCACCGCTGCGCACGTAGAGGCTACGCACGTGTGTCTAGCTTCGCTTTGCAAGAAAATGTATGTGGAATTGATAACGTCCACAAATTGGATTCCTCGAGACGTCAAACGCAGACGAGGTCGACCAACAAAGAGGTGGTGTGACGACATCAAGGAAGTAGCGGGAAGCACCTGGACCAGAATAGCAAGGAACAGGAGTGAATGGAAAAGCGTGGAGGAGGCTTTCACCGCCAAAGGCGGTCCTTACCGGACAACAACTGCTGCTCCGTTATTGTAAATAATTTAGTTATAGTAAAATTTTGATAAAGATTTATATAGTTACCTATTTTGTACTAGCTGGTAAGAAAACATAAAGCTCTTTTTATTTTATAATTTAATTTAATGATAACGTCCACTGCAACCTACGAACATGCTATGCACGAAGACGAGATTAAGACGACGCATTGAAGATATTGGCGTCAGGGATTTCAACTTTTTTCAGCAATTATAAGACATTCGGAATTTATTTTTTATGTTTTGAATTTTTCATGTTTTTTACTTTAAATTGGTAGTAGGGTTTCACGATTGGTTAACTTTCATAGCAGAAAAAAAAATCCCGAAAACTGGTCTATAAAAACATGGTTTTTAACTTTACAGGCAAACGGAACCGATTTATGCCTCTAAATTTTCTGTACAAATAAGTTTATACACCCTCTTCAAAATGGTGGTAGGATTTTTCATAATTACCAATAGTTTTTATTTTAAACGAGAATTACTGTTTTGGCGTTTACGCCTTTTCGTTTCAAGCTAGTTCTCGCCTCTGTTTGTATGCAGGCGGCCCCCTTCAGTCCGCTTTTGACCATTGTCAGCGTCGGACGTGTGCCAATCGAGCTCGCCTCCCGCGCACAAGTTGCTCTCGATTGACACATCATCAATATTATCTTGAGAGTAAAAAAATCTTATAAATTATTAAAAATGGGAAGAAAGATGATTAAAGTTTCAAAAATAAAGATGAAAGGTCTGTATGTTGAAAAATGGAAGGTAGTAGTAGAAGTAAACGTTAAATATTTTTTCCCTAGCACTAGATAGGTACCTACCTAGTGTATCGATAGCCGTGAATCAATATTATCTTGCGAGTAAAATCATAAGCAACACCTTGAAAACATCGTGAAGAAACGTCAAATATTTTGCCTAGGTACTGCCTCTGCCTACCTATCTATAAGATATAAGTGGGTATTATAATAATTATAAAGTTTATTTTCTTTTTTGTTCTTAGAAAATAAAAACCTAAACTTTACTACTTACTAATTGTCCGAACATAGAAAACCATGGAGTCGTCTTAGTCCGGTCAAATTAGACCAAAAATTAGGGGTGAGGTTACAATAATTCGCACCCAGCTGAAAATTGGTAGGATTATTCAAAAGCCCATTGTAAATGAATTGTGAAAAGTAATCATCGATCCGACACCTGAAAAAAATATTACTCGGGGTCAAAGATCACAAAAACGGGTGTTTCGCGATTTTCAGCAAAACGGTAAGTTTTATCATAAAATTATCGCGGTCAAAAATTGTAGATCAGATAATTATCTATAAAAAATGTCTTAATACTTTTTTTCCTAAGAGGCGCCGTTTTTGAGATATAACGATTTACTTGTTTTACTTTAAAAACTTTTAACTCAACGCAATCAAAAATACTCAACCTCAACAGCCTGTATAGGTCCACTACGGGACGCAGGCCTCCCCCTGATAAGCGCCTTATTGGCTTTTATCTCAGGGGGGTAATGCCCATAATCCCCACGCTGGGCATGCGGGTTGGGGATCGCAGTTTGGTGGTAGAATTGTTCTGCAAGGGGTGCTGCTGCCCACCCCCGGTGGATATCCCTTAGTCGCCTCTTACGACACCCGCGGGAAGAGTTGGGGTGGTGCAAATTCTAAGCCGGCACAACACAGCTCAAAAATCAAAGCCGTTTATCTCCGAATATAATCTAATATAATATCACCACCGAATCCTTCCACCCATTTAGGGCATGCAAAATCGGAAGAATACCCAAATCCGGTTTTTGTTCGATTTTAGATTTTTAAAATAGTTTTTTTCGGTTTTTTCGATTTTTTCGATTTTTATTGTTTCAATACAAATAAAAATGCTTGATTATTTTTGTAGTCATTTAATAAAACATGAAATCTAACCCCGCGCTTGCTGAAAATACGATCTCAAAAAGCTCTTGATCAGACAAATTGTCAAATCGAATATCGCTCTCCAAATCTTCATCTATGATTTTTTTGCACTTATCAACCACATTTTTCCAGTCCTCTGGCGTGACATTTTCGCAGGCATTGTGCAGTAATGTGAGCTTTTTATTTGCCGTAAAAGGAGGTTTAGTATTATTTCTGGCTGCGTGACCTTTGACGTTGGCCCATATCAGTTCGCTCGCTCGCTCCGCTCTCCGTTCATTCTATATTGTATGTGATATATTTTATACAGGGGTATTGGTACCCCCCGCCATTCAATAACTCTTCTTTTAAGAGGCTTTATTTGAAAATAAACTTATTACTTCATGGGTTCCGGACAATCGTATATTTTAGTAGAAGTGATTAAAAAAAAATTAAGAATTTGAACCTGGCGTCTTCACGAACGTGTTCGTGATGATGGGCAGAAACTGCACTTCACGCAGTCAGTGACCTAAGCCTATACAGGTTTAGGTTAAAATAAATAACTTCGAGCGGAGTGGGCTCTGAAAATTTTTAAATTCTCCTCTACCTTTTTTGTCACCACCCCGTGAACCACTCCATACCATAGGGCATAGAGTAACAAACATTTTGGAGACTCGATCCGTCGTTATATATTTTTTCGTATTTTTATTGTTTAATTAATTGTATTATTAATAATGTTATTCGAATAAGTAGTTAATAAGCTAACGAAGAGACTTAGTTCTGCAGCGTACGCAGTCAAAAAAATTCGTCATCTTACAGACGTAGATACATCTAGAATTATTTATTTCAGCTACTTCCATAGTATTATCTTTTATGGTATATTGCTGTGGGAAACGCTGCAGATATTAACACCGTATTTGTGCTGCAGAAGCTCTCTTCTGACGAACAGCTCTCTGTTCGTCCAATGTATAATATGGGATCCAGAGACGAGATACGTGATAAATTCAAAGAAATAAACATAATGACAGTACCATGTCAATTATATTCATGAAAACTTGTTATACTCTCATAGAAATATAAAACAGTTCCCTAAAAATAGCAATAAACATAATTTTGATACCAGAAATAAACGTAAACTAGCTGTGTCCACAACTAGGCTACACAAAATTAATGAATCTTTTAAAGGGCAATGTATACGCTTCTACAGCTAAACTCCTAGGGAGTTGCAAAAACTATCCGTAAATAAATTGAAAAACATTGTCAAAACCTTGTTGTTGCTATAAAATATCAGATAGATAGATAGAAAACACTTTATTATACCACACAAATACAGGAAACAATACAAAGAAAATGCTTAGAAAAATGAAGTATAAATGGCGGCCTTATCGCTAAGAGCGATCTCTTCAGATTATCCAGCTAGAGGATACAAAGGCTTGGGACGGGTTTTTCTCTAACTCGAAAAATAACAATTAACAGGCTAAAGGTTACTTTGTCGCTTTTTTACTTTAGTCTACATACCGAAGCGACAGAAATAAAAAATATCACTTTATATCCTTAACAGTGGTTAATTTTGTAATTTGACCTTTTCTAAGTGTACTTTTATTGTACTTATGGAAATAAAGAGCTTTGACTTTGATTTTGCGCACTCAATAGACCGAG
The DNA here is from genome assembly GCA_949316285.1 of Eupithecia subumbrata. Classification (NCBI taxonomy): domain Eukaryota; kingdom Metazoa; phylum Arthropoda; class Insecta; order Lepidoptera; family Geometridae; genus Eupithecia; species Eupithecia subumbrata. The sequence goes on along the minus strand of OX438630.1, from coordinate 9,604,891 downwards.
GTACTGGAGTGAAAGTAACCTCAGCAGTGGTCCAATCTCCCCATAGTGCACAGGCATGCGACCACTGGCGAGTTTTTTTTTTAATTTCCAAGAATAGATAGCGAAATGGGCAGCTCCTATACCGTAAACATGTACTTTGAGGTCGTTCGCGTTTTATGGAAACTATCTGCTTTCTCGCTCGCGCAAGACGACGTTTTTAAAGATTTTTAGTTTAAGTGTGTTACTGAACATGTGATTCGCCCATTATTTTAATAATATTAAATATATAAATAACACATTTTGAAATAAACTTTTGAACTTATCGTGATCTTTGTAAAGATAAAAGCCAAATACCTTTCGTTTTTAAAATGATAAGTTATGTTATGTCTAGTCGCAAACTTAGGTACCTAAACATAGACCAGCTACTTATTCGAATAAAATTATTTTTTAATGTACCTGAGTAATGTCCGGAATTTCGGAAAAAATATTTTCGGAAGGAAGTCTCCGATTCTTTTCACTGTTCCTCGAAGTTTAGGTAAATAAGCCCTACCTATTCCTGTCACTGCTTATTACCCTACTTTTAGTTAGGTAACCTAACCTACCTACCTACCACGCTAACGAAGTTGCAGGTAGTATCCGTGCCGTCAAATTATGTTTTTTTATCGATATACTACCGCCAAAAAAAGCTTGCCTATAATTATATTGTAAAATATTCAAATGGATATAAATAAATAAATAAAGGTAATGCGACTCCATGACGTCTTGTCCCAGCGCGGCAACGCACGACTGAGAAGCGCGCTAGTTACGGCGGCGCGGCCCGACGGCACGATTGCAAACCGCGTAAAATTACCGCGGGGTATGTGCTGCTTGCGGGGAGCTCATGGGGGGCGTGGCGCCCGATTTCAAATTATTGTTTATCAATGCGTCGCCTTAATGACATTGCTACACGCGTGGTTTACTCGAATATGGCACCCTAGTAGCTCAATGCTGTCAACGCTATGCACGCGTTACACGCTTGCGTAGCTTCACTGCGTCAAATGGGACGTCAAAACTGTGCTGCGCTAGTCGTGCGTTTATTTTCATGTATAGTGTGTGCTGTGCTTTAGTGAAAACGTAGACCTACGTTGTCAAACGAACAAACCCACGAAGCTATATTGCGACGCGTGACCGTCCACAGCGTGCGCCGCGGTGGGGCAGCGGCTTTATGTGGATAACGCATAATTGATTACAGGAACCGACTCGTTTTATGACTGGATGTGGATGCAGCTTGAATGGAGGATTAATGTAGTGCAGAAGTCTTAAATATAAAAATACTTAATTTTATTTATTTGTTACGTACAGGTAATAAGGACAGACTTTTCTTTTGATATCTGCAGGTGCAGAAGGCAAAGCATGAGTGTTCGATTGCTAGATTTATGAAATGGTGGATAAATGGACTGTAGATTTTTTGTTAATGAATGTTTGTGTGACTCCGAAATTGCGAGACACGAATGCAACGAAAGTGATTACAATCTTGGAGCGAGAATATGAGAGTAGGCGTGAATTGCGTGAATGAGGTGTATCGAGGGTGTTACGAAAAACCACTAACCTTTGAATCAGAGGCGCGTAGCAGTATTCAGCTCTTTCCAGAGTTCCTCGGGGCGTCACGGCTAAAACTATACCTTGGAGATCTGTACTTCACTGGGCGGGCAAGCTTAGCGTTAGCTTAGAGGGGCCGGTCGGAGCAGTAGAGCTAATATGTGGAATCTCGTACAGCGTCGAAATTCACGTCAAACGCAAACAATTACACGCACCGCACAAATCCGTATCGTATTCTTATGATAATTACAACAACGACAATAAATTATAAATACACCGAAAATAATAACGTAAAAATGTGTACTTTCAACTCGACTTTCCAAGAAGGAATGACATTATTTATTTCAAATCGCGGGAAAACCTAACGGTCATAAATGTACGCGGCGTGAGAAATGTCAGAGTCACGAATGTCAGATACGTCAATGACAAGTCGCAGCGTTACCTATAAAAAGGTGATAGCCAATTCTGAACATTCCGACCACCAAAATGCGCAGTATTTTCCGCAACTTAATAAAAAAAAAGTATAATTAATCAATTTATAGAATTATGATACGAAACAATTTATCAACAAAAAAAAAACAAATTTACAATTAACATAGCTAGATTTACCTAATCCTTTCAGCTAGAATTAGGTGGACTGGGCATCAGGTTCGATGTCCTCGTTCATGGGAAGGACACACAATTTGACCACAGGCCGTTTGCATTCTCCTGAAGCCGTCCTTAGAGTAACTACTCGGCAAACATTATCGGCTCCAAGATGGAGCTGCGTTACCCGACCGAGTTTCCACTTCATCGGACTGCATTGCTCGTTGGCAATGAGAACCAGAGTTCCAAGGACTATATTTTCTCGCGCATCCACCCATTTATGTCTCTGCTGCAGCGTGTGCACATACTCGAGGTGCCATCTCTGCCAGAAGTCCTGGTGCATTCGTTGGATGAGCCTCCATCGACGAAGAGGACTTACGTGCTTTTCTAGGATTGGTTCCTCAGGCAGAAGAGTCAAAGGCTCAAGTGTAAGAAAATGACCTGGGGTCAACGCCGAAAAATCATTTGGGTCGGAGCTTAGTGGTGAAAGTGGCCGTGAGTTTAACAAGGCCTCGATTTGAATCAGCAGCGTGTTAAACTCCTCATAAGTCAGGCGTTGCAAACCAACGACACGAGCGAGGTGAGTCTTAACCGATTTAACTCCTGCCTCGACTAGCCCCGAAAAATGTGGGCTACCAGGAGGGTTAAACGTGAACTCCACCTTCTCGGCCTGCGTCGCCTGCGACATTAAGTCTTTTAACAGGTTACTTGCTCCGACAAAGTTCGTCCCTTGATCAGATACCAATCTAGAGCAACGACCTCTACGAGCTATAAATCGCTTCAAACATGCCAAATATGCCTCCGAAGTGAGTTCTGATGCGAGCTCCAAATGGATTGCTTTGGTGGCTGTGCAAACAAAAACACATACATACGCTTTGTATGTTCTGACGCCACGACCACGACCAAGGGCTATGTCAAACGGCCCTGCGTAGTCCACTGAAGCCGATGAAAACGGTTTCAGTTGACTTAGACGATAACACGGTAAATTTCCCATCCGGGGAGGTGCGGACAGTCGTGGTTTTGCACGGAAGCATTTGACGCAGGATGACACCACGGAACGAATTGCTCGCTTTGACGAGAGGATCCAAAAATCCTGTGCGAGAAGACTCTGTAATGTCTGCGGTCCTGGATGTAAAAATTTCCTATGGTACTCGTCGATTAGTAGATAGGTCAGACGGTGAGTTCGAGGAAGCAGCAGCGGATGCTTCTGGCTATAACTCAGATCGCTATGCACGAGGCGGCCGCCCACCCTGAGCAACCCATTGGCATCTACGAAAGGACATAATTTTCTTAAGACTTTGGGGAGCAAATTTGGGTTGCCTTTATTTAGCGCACGAAATTCTGAAGCAAACACGACTTCCTGTACATGCTTCACTAAGAACTGCAACGCATGGTTAGTTTCGACAGCCGATAAGGCGCCAGTTGATTTCACCGATGCCTTTAAATTTTTAGAGAATCGGTAACAGTAGGCGACGATATTCACTATACGCGAAAGTGACGAGAACTTGTTTAAAAGTCCGTCGACAAAACCAATATTGTTTTCTGTCATAAAAGTCAATATTCTTCGCTCCTCGAGTGCGGACTCATTGTTTGCAGCGTACGAACTTTGCGGCCATTCTTCACGAGGGTTCAACAACCAGTTCGGACCCGACCACCATGACTGACACCGGATTAAATCTTCGGGCAGTAAACCTCGCGAACCGTGATCGGCTGGATTATCGGCTGTAGGAACATGTTGCCAGAATTCGGAGGGTATACCGTCTTGGATTTCCGTAACACGGTTGGCAACAAAAGTTTTCCAACGCGACGGACAGGAATTGATCCAGGTTAATGCAACGCTGGAATCTGACCAAGCGAAGAGGGCACCGACACGATGAAGACCATCTAGGGCGAGGGTTAACGAAGACATAAGCTCAGTCAGCAAGACAGCTGCCATCAACTCCAAACGAGGGATCGAGCGTTTGCGGAGGGGGGCAACTTTCGACTTGGCACAACAAAGTCGGACCTCAGTTGTCCCGTCACTGCACGACGCGCGGCAGTAGACAACAGCGCAATAACCTCGCTCAGAAGCATCACAAAAGCCATGAAGTTGAAGAGATGCAAACGAAGGAACCATTCTCCGAGGCAGTGCCACAGCACTCAGCGACGACAGTTGGTTCTTGACCTTAAGCCATTCAGACGAAATGAATTGAGGAGCATCCTCATCCCAGTCAACACCAGACAGCCACAATAGCTGCATTATATATTTGGCAAGGAATACGACAGGAGACAAAAGGCCTAACGGATCGAAGATCCGAGCTATGTCTGACAAGATGGACCGCTTTGTACACCTCTTTTCGAGCGCAGCTGTTCTGAATGTGAGCTGGTCTGCGGTGGGAATCCATAACATTCCGAGGATTTTCAAGGACAAATCCTGAAGGTCTTCAAAGTTGCACATCTTTTCCGAGTACAACTCGGACGGCGGCAAGTCGCGGAGGAACTCTTTAGAGTTCGAAGTCCATTTTCTCAAGTGTAGACCGGCGGATGACAGAATTAGCGTAAGATCACGACGAATTTGAATCGCATTCTCCACCGAGTCTGCTCCCGAGACAACATCATCCACATAAGTGTCCCGCTGTAACACCGATGCTCCAAGGGGAAAACGGGGTGCAAACTCGGACGCCAGACGAGACATGCACCAAAGAGCCTGGTACGGCGCACATGAAACCCCATATGTGACCGTAAGTAGCCTGAAATCGCGAATAGGTAAATCAGCAGATTCGCGCCATACTACTCGTTGGTAATCAGCATCATCAGGGGTTACCAGGAATTGACGATACATTTTTTTTATATCTCCCGTGAAGACCACTTCGTGCCATCGAAAACGTATCAAAATATCAAAGATGCTTTTTTGGAGTTTGGGACCTGGCAACAACACGTCATTCAACGACCTACCCTCAGCATCTTTGGCGCTAGCATCGAACACTGTTCTTAGTGGCGTGGTGACTGATTCTGGGCGCAGGATACCATGGTGAGGGATATAGTAGAAAGGACCGACATTGGTGGTAGGAGGCTCCACTTCCTCCATATGACCACTCTCCAGATAATCTTTCATAAAGTCGACGTACGCTGACTGGAACTGGGCGTTCACTTTAAATTTACGCTCTAAGTGAAGGAACCGTTTCACAGCAATATCGCGAGAGTTAGAGAAGACTGGTTTAAGTTGAGGATCAGCAAAGGTCAGCGGGACAACCAATCTTCCCTCAGAATTTCGATAACTATTTGCTTCCATAAGCCTATCGCAAGCCACTTCAGTTTTCGAAAAGGCTACTGGTCTGGGCGGCTCGACACTTTCCAATTCCCAGAACCTTTTTATTGAGTTGTCTAGTGACAGGTTGGACACAAAAAAACAATTTTTACGACTATTGGCATTGTTGCCAAGGCGAGCGAATCCGGTGCCAATAGTGCACTCGCCCATCACTATCCACCCGAAGATAGTGGGGATAGCGACGGGTTGACCTGATGCACCCTTAACCAAACCAGGTCTGAGTGCCGACGCCAAAATGTTGACACTTACAAGCATGTCAACAGGCCCTGGTTTATAAAAACTAGGGTCGGCAAGATCCAAGCCATCTAAATGCTCCCATGATGAGGTATCAATAAAACCAGGTGGCATGTCGTGACAAATAGTCTGTAGCACAGCAGCTTCCACAACCAAATTGCTTGAGAAGTCCTGACTCTTGGGACTCAATTCACACATAACCGATCCAAGTGTTCTGGTAGAAGCTCTGCCAATTCCATCGACAGATTGGGCTTTTGGGCTCAGCTCTAGTCCCAGCCGGCGTGCGCACGACAAGGTCATAAAATTACAAGCGCTGGCGCTATCCAGCAAGATTCTAATTTCAACAAATTCATTACTATTATTTTTTGCCAAAATCACAGCGGTAGAAAATAATGAATCGGTACTGGATGAATATGCGGCCAGAGCCACTGGCGGTGCCAATTCTTGGGATGTAGTGGAGATAGGAGCAGCTTCATCAAAATGCAACAAAGTATGGTGCCGTTGGCTACATTTTCCGCATGTTACTTTAGAGCTGCATTTTTTGACCGAATGTGCAGGCTTTAGGCACAAAATACACAGTCTCCTTACCTTCACATCCCGGAACCTATTTGCTGGGTTCAATTTCAGAAACTCCGGACAATTTTCTGGACCATGGCCTTCATTGGGGCAGAACTCACAAGTGGAGTCGGGGGATACAATTAATGATGTTCGATTTTTTGGTGCTGGCTTAGAGGTTGCGGGTGGCCCATGGCAGTTTTCTAGAGCCCGAGCACGTTTGTCCAAAAACTCCATGATGTCTTCGAACAGCGGAATGTCAATATCCGGGCTAAGTTGAAGCTCGAACGCTTCCCGAGTAGCCCCATCCAGCTTTGACCATACCAACTGAAACAGCATGAAATCCTGACTTGGAAGGGTGTACCTTGACAGTATGGCCAAATTCTCTGTGAATGTCCGATGAACCCGTTCCAACTCCGAGGCACTTTTATTCTTCACCAACTCACATTTTAATAACTTTTCATAGTAGGTGTTGGCAATGGTTCTCTTCCTATCATAGTATTTGTGCAGTGCATTGTATGCTGCCATATAGTTGCTGCCTGTCAGTGGATAATTCTTTATAAGATCAAAGGCAGCACCCTGTACACTTGACAGCAAATAATGTAGCTTCTCTACATCTGGCAACTCCCTACTGTGTATGAGCGAGTCGTATAGCTCCTTAAAAGACACCCAGTTCTCAAACCTTCCATCAAATGGCTTTAAAACTATCTTGGGCAATTTTGCCAACATACTGCCATTCTGGATAGTTGGTTTGTTTATCTGCTCACGTATTTTTGACAACCTTGACTTGAGACCTAATAATTTCTTATCAAAAGAAATGGTGTGCGAAAATTCATTGCTACGATCTGCCTTAGACGTACCTGACAATACGTAGATTTGCGCCGAGTGAAACTCTTTACTAATTATGTTGAGATCTTCTTCTGTTACCCCTTCGAGATCCGAGGACTCCAGAAGTTCGATCCGCATATAGGAATAATCTCGAGCGATCCTGTATTTATCTCCGCCTTCGGTTTCCATTATTATTGAGTTGAGATTTCAAAAAAGTATTCTTTAACAAATGTAAACAAAACAAATACAAAGCTACGGCTATTTTGCCGTTTCCACTTCTTTTTTAGTGGCTACAACTGACGCCTATTTGTCAACCGAGCTTAGCAATACAAATAGATAAAACGAAAAAGAACATTTATGACCGTTGGATTGTTTTAAATACGTACCCTCAATATTTTTAGCGAATCTAAATAATATTGTCGGAACGGTAACAAACGACAAATTTACCGATTCCGATACTATCTTATAAACAAAACAATGATGCGAAATGAAATGATAAAGCGAAAATGAAAGCTAGTTAAATCCGGCTCGAAGGACCAAATGTTCGATTGCTAGATTTATGAAATGGTGGATAAATGGACTGTAGATTTTTTGTTAATGAATGTTTGTGTGACTCCGAAATTGCGAGACACGAATGCAACGAAAGTGATTACAATCTTGGAGCGAGAATATGAGAGTAGGCGTGAATTGCGTGAATGAGGTGTATCGAGGGTGTTACGAAAAACCACTAACCTTTGAATCAGAGGCGCGTAGCAGTATTCAGCTCTTTCCAGAGTTCCTCGGGGCGTCACGGCTAAAACTATACCTTGGAGATCTGTACTTCACTGGGCGGGCAAGCTTAGCGTTAGCTTAGAGGGGCCGGTCGGAGCAGTAGAGCTAATATGTGGAATCTCGTACAGCGTCGAAATTCACGTCAAACGCAAACAATTACACGCACCGCACAAATCCGTATCGTATTCTTATGATAATTACAACAACGACAATAAATTATAAATACACCGAAAATAATAACGTAAAAATGTGTACTTTCAACTCGACTTTCCAAGAAGGAATGACATTATTTATTTCAAATCGCGGGAAAACCTAACGGTCATAAATGTACGCGGCGTGAGAAATGTCAGAGTCACGAATGTCAGATACGTCAATGACAAGTCGCAGCGTTACCTATAAAAAGGTGATAGCCAATTCTGAACAATGAGTTTAAAAAAAATTACGATGTTTAGTGTGTGTTTTTTTATGCCTGCCTACCACAAAACCACAAAACAGACAAGCGCCCACCTTTTCATTGTAGGTGCTAACAATGTTCGTTGTCATCCGAAAGTGCGTTGGGTCGACAACAATACTAAAGTCACTGGGTATTTAGTTTATTACGGCAAAGGTATCTTTATTCGCAGAATCGCCACTTGCTACCTATAGAATCTTTACATGAAAGAAAAATGCGGAAGGCACAAGACATAAGAGACTTGGAAAAATTAGAAGAGGCCTACACCTACAACCAGCAGTGAATTCATTGAGGGCTTTGAATGATGAATGATGATTGTCGGATAGGGAAATCTTATTTTCACTCCTCTTGCTCAAAAAGTGTGTCATTTTAGCCTAGCTTAGCGGGAATGAAAGTCGACTTGAAGCCTCTACCTACCCCACCAGCCACGATTTTGAACGCGTCTTGTATCACGCGATTTGTTGCGATTTTGTAGCGCGGTTCCTTACACACAGATGCGTTTTTGCAGGAGCGATTTCTAGACGCCGCCGTGCACCGCCGCCGCCGCCGCGCCGCCCCCCGCAGTACGTACGCAGCTGTGTGAAAGATGGCATGCGTCCTTATAAAAAATGTTCCGTAAACAATTATCGCAAAATCGCAGGACGCGGAAATGCGTCGTCCAACTTCTATCGCGTCGATAAAATCGCAGCAGTGTGTAAGATCGTATGCGTGTTAGTACAAAATGTACTGCAAACAAACATCGCAACAAATCGCGCAACACAAGACGCGCTTCAAAATCGCAGCTGTGGGGTAGAGGCTTTAAGCTCTATAAGGCAAAAAAGCATTTTTTTTTTATCATCAGCCAGTAAGTACAAGACATTCGTCTTCTTACATAAAGACTCGACTTTTTGGTATTCCATTTCCATCAACAATTGTACTTTTTATTTAAATGTATTTTGAAAATGGAACTGAGAGCGCCTTCTTGTTCTTGTAGGGTGTTTAGGTCAGCAAGAAGTACGAAGACATTAAAAAAGTTTAAGACGAATTGAAGGTGAACGTAGCTTAGATGTACTCGTAGGTATTTAAATTAATTGAAAATGTCATCAAGCGAAGACGAAGAACAATAATATGCTAATGAAACAGAAGGACAAAGAAATAATTAATATGAATCTGTTGCGGTCGAAATCACGTGAAATTATATTTAAAGATTTACGACAAATTCGTGAAGCACGGAAGTGAAGACGTGTGCATTATTTTCCTGCAGGTAAGTTTTGATTGTTTTATTTTCTCGGAATCTAAGTGAAAAGTAGAGTGTTTAACTCGGGCCAATACCACCCATTATAACTCGGTCTTATCATCCCTCGCTGCGCTCGGGAGGATAAAAACCTATTGGGGCAATGATAATTGTATTGGGGTGGTTTAGTTTCTCGTAATATAATATTCTATTTACCATGCAACAATTTGTCATCATCATCATCATCAGCCTATATTAGTCCACAGCTGTACATAGGCCTCCCCTATTGAGCGCCATAGCGCCCTGTCTTCAGCTAGCCGCATCCAGCATCTGCCTGCAGTCTTGCGCAGATAGTCATCCCACCTGGCCGGAGGGCGTCCTACACTACATTTGCCAAGTCGTGGTCTCCACTCAAGAACACGTTTACCCCAGCGGTCGCCGGTTCTTCGCAAGATATGGCCGGCCCACTGCCACTTTAGCTTGCTAATTCTTTGAGCTATGTCGATAACTTTGGTTTTCTGTCGGATGTGTTCGATACGAATCCTATCCTTCAGAGAGACTTCGAGCATGGCTCTTTCCACAGCTCGCTGAGCGACTTTGAACTGGTGGACCAGCCCTACCGTGAGTGTCCACGTCTCAGCTCCGTAGGTCATGACGGGTAGGTAGGACGCACTGATTGAAAACTTTGGTTTTCAAGCATTGCGGTATGGCAACAATTTATAGGTACTACTAACTAAATGGATTGCCTTTCAAACTAACTACTGAGGTAAAGGAAACGTGGGATGAATATTCGAATAAGTACCTACCTACCTACCTACTTATTCTGGCCAGCTCAATAACTTTATAGCAAGACATGGAATTTAAATTCACATCGCAAACTCGCCTACATGAAGCCAAAAACAAAATTATCCATAATTTTTTCCGGCTACCGAGATACGCAACACGCTAGATTGCACCCGTGGAGCTATTACTACTGGACTTTACTTAGCAGTGATTTGTGTATTTAAAAAGCAATGCCAAGCAGACTTTTCACTATGGGATATAATGTATGTATGTAAAAAACAACCCGAATCACATTTGCAAGGCTCACTCGCTTGACGGTTCGGTACAGTTTTTGAAAATTTACAAAGTTCAATGCATTTGGTGGTTGACTAACAAAATTCACGGGAATTCCTGTGTCACGGCTTTTCAAAGCGAACACGGCTTCACTCGTGGTAATAAAATAAAGATCACGCAATGAGATGAGATAGATCTTAAATTTTTGTACCCACCTACATCTCACCTCAACCTCAACAGTCTGTATTGGTCCACTACTGGACGCAGGCCACCCCCTGATAAGCGTCTTATTGGCTTTTCTCACATGGGGGTAGTACCCACAATCCCCACGCTGGGCATGCGGGTTCGGGATCGCAGGTTGGTGGTAGAATCGCAGCTGCCCGCCCCCAGTGGATATCCCTTAGTCGCCTCTTACGACACCCGCGGGAAGAGTTGGGGTGGTGCAAATTCTTAGCCGGCACCACACAGCTGCGCTCTCGGATATACCTTCCGGTCGAAATATCGGACTATTTTGCGGTCCAATCGTGAGTCAGTCCCCGATTGTATCGGTAAACACAGACAGTCGGTAGACGGGCATCGGATAGAAAAACGCGTCGTTATAAAAACTAGCTCAGAAGCGGATGTGAGCCATGCAAAAAGTACTTGCATTCACTGACGCGCTGCATAGCTTTAACATAGCTATAGGTACGAGGACCTATTAGAAAACTATGTACTTCTGCCAGTGGCTTCACACGAGCTTTTCCGAGGTAAAAAGTATCCTATTAAACATCAACATATAGGTACAACATATAGGACAAATAAATAATATAAATAAATAATGCAGGACAATTCACACAGCATCATCGAGTCCTAAGCTAAGCAGAGCTTGTGTTATGGGTACTGATATAATTAATACAATACACTGCATAGATAGATATTTTTTTATTATACATAGAAAACATCCAGAACACCCTGAACAAATAACAATGTCAGCCAAGTTTCGTTGTTCATTCCCCAGAGGTTGCCAGTCCCAGGTGTTGAAAATATTACTGAATTGCATTTAAACTCGTCTAAATATGAGTTTAGCTAGAAAATTCTAAAGGCCGCGCAAAATATGTACAGTACATCGAATTTTCATCAAATAAAAGGACAATCATTTAATACGTTCCTACCTAACCACATTTTATAAGAATACCAGCGCTATAGCGTGATCCGCTCTACCCCGCAGATTGTGAGTATTTCTGTAATCTGTGATCTACACATGCACCAAGAAATGGTCTACCATACCGCATTTCGATCAATCTATGTTGACGAGATGTTGAATCGATGTTGACTTGTTTGCTGACAGGTGGAATAATTAATTGAAAGATAAAGAAAAAAATGCCAACTGGTACTTTACTTACATTGTATTGCAAGTTAATAATATTATAGCCATTTATTTTCCATTCTAATCATACTTTAACGCATTCCCTGCCCAGAATCAGCAGTGCGACCCGGGGCGCGCCGCAGCTCTACTACCAGGAAAACGTCCATGTCGAGTCATATCAAACTGTTAGATTATTTAAAAAAAATAGAAAACTAAAAACTTAAAAAATTTAATATTGCATGCATTTAATACTCTTTTCATCCATACCGCAATGCTTGAAACTAAAGTTTTCTATCAGTGCGTCCTACCCGTCATGACCTACGGAGCTGAGACGTTGGTCCACGTCTCAGCTCCGTAGGGTCTCACGGTAGGGCTGGCCCAGCATGTAGGAAAGAGCTATGCTCGGAGTTTCTCTGAAGGATAGGATTCGTAACGAATACATCCGACAGAGAACCAAAGTTATCGACATAACCCAACGAATCAGCAAGCTGAAGTGGCAGTGGACGGGCCATGTCTTGCGAAGAACCGACAACCGATGGGGTAAACGTGTTCTTGAGTGGAGACCGCGACTAGGCAAACGTAGTGTAGGACGCCCTCCAGCCAGGTGGGATGACGACCTGCGAAAAACTGCAGACAGATGCTGGATGCGGCAAGGTGAAGACAGGGTGCTATGGAGCTCATTAGGGGAGGCCTATGTCCAGCCGTGGACTAATATAGGTTGATGATGATGATGCATTAATATGTACCATTATCTTTAAATTATAAAGAATAAGTACCAAGACACCTTCTTTATCCAAGTTTACTAAGCTTTTGAACAACTAAAACCTCTACTTTTTAATTTTGCGTGCGGCGCGGCGGCGGCGGCGGTTAGTACCTGATTAAAAAGTCTCATGCACCCTTACATTGTAGACACAGACAGCAGACAGGGTAACAGACCGAAGGTCAGACGGTAGCAGTACAGAATACGTGCTAGTCGCGAGCCAGCCTGTCTGGCGACCTTGACATGCACCTGTTGTCTGCCGTTTTAAGGTAGAGGCACAGAGGATCCGCCACACGGTTTAATTATGTATGGAAATTAGGACGGACTTATGAAAATGAATAGATAAATAGTTGTTTCTTACTAATTTCTGCTCGCTATGCACGTGTATTTTCGGTTTAATAAGTGGCCTATTATCTAAGGTAGGCTATGTTCAGGTACGCCAAATTTCATCTTGATCTGTTAAATAGTTTTGGAGATCTTAGGTAACAAAAAATTCACGTTTCGCAAACATTTGGCTTTATAATACCTACTATCTGCATTCTTACTACCCGTTGTCCTATTACCCGTTTTTCCGTAGGAATGAAGCATTTTCCCACGGTAAAAAGTAGCTTATGTTCATCAGGAATAATGTGGGCTTCTAATGGTTAAATAATTTTTCAAATCGGTCCAGTATTCTCGGAACCTATTCAATACAAACAAACAATCAAATCTTTCCTCTTTCTAATATTAAATTATAATACCTTTATAGGATCTAGCTCCAAGGTTATTGATAGATAATAAAATAACAAAAGAAAATCAAAACCATGGAGTAAAAATGTTGTAAAATCCAGCTCATGGGTTCCCTTTTCTGAAATAGAGGTTGGTTAAACGCTGGACCATAGAATAAAATCTCGGCTTTTGAGCCGAAGCCCTAAAATCAGTACCAAAGTTTAAAAGCAAGTTTAAAATAGATACATAGGTCTCATCCCCATATCTGGGGGATACCTATTCCAATCTAATTAGTAAATTGAAAAGTTCTATCAACGATCCTAAATTGAAGTGAAGAAAAAATCAATTAACATTTTATTTCTTATTTGACAGTAATTCATAGTTTATTTGAATTTTTGATAAGCTGACTTTGTAAGTCTTACTAAAGTAATAAACGTCATTGATTTCAAATTTATGTCGTCTTGTTATGCGATTTGAAGGGTATCGAGATGTTTCAAGACTACAGGACTCGGTGTGCCCCAACCTTTACCAACTTTGTTGCAGTTTTTTTTTCGTTTTATTATGGTATGCAACTCAGCTTCCATGGAACATAATATTCATATTATTGCAATTTGAAATTTCTTTTTTTTCTACGCAGGACATTTTAGTTACCTACAATAAATAAAACAAGACCCGTAGGAACTCATCTTCAAGTATGAAATGTTATTAATTCGAAGGTCATGGTAAACGGTCGTTCCACGACTACTTTAACAGACACACACACTCTTAGTACTTAAGATAATATTATATTATATTTTACATAGTACTTATACATAGAAAAAAATATGTTGTAAACTCCTAGGCAAATTTTCGAACACGGGGCAAGGCGGGGCGTCGCGCCGGCGAGCGAGTCTCAACGGCGAAAAGCCATTTACAAAAAAAATATAGCCAATATTTAGATGGCTTCGCTACTGAAGTCATCAATCAAATGAAAATAGTCTCTTCTGTAACAATGACTCGTAAACTTTGCCTGTCTCTGCAACTGGTTAAGGGCAGTAAACCCGCTGCCCCACCGCTGCGCAGGGACACGATACGCACGTGTGCCTACCTTCGCTTTGTAAGAAAATGTATGTGATAATGTCCACTGCACTGCATCCCACGAATACGAGATTAACGACGTCATTGCACACAGACGTGTGCTCGAATATGGCACCCACGCAGCTCAACGTTGCCAAATGCTATGCACGCGGTACACGCTAGTGTTGCTTCACTGCGTGCAGTGGGACGTCAAAACTGTGCTGCGCAACAGTTGTACATAGTCGTGGGTTAATTTTCACACAAAATGTGTGCAGAGGAAACGTAGACCCACTTTGTCAAACAAACGAACCTACGCAGCTAAAATACGTCGCGTGGCCGTGCAAAGCGTTCGCCGCGGTGGGACAGCGGCTTAACGCATCCTTAGGTAGTATGTCTGCCCTTCAGACTGTTACCATGTGGGTACCATGCACCTATTGCACCATTCATACATAATATTATTCATTTAGAACGTACGCTTAACTTTATGTCTGCGTCAGAATAACGTTTTCGTTTTTGAATGTTGAATATTTTACATGAGTTAAAAGAATCCTAGGTCCCTCTTAGTCTTTGCCCTAGCACTAAGGGAAAGTGCAGATTATCCAAATTAAAATCTTCTTTAACATAAATCCAGTTAATATAAGAAATGCCTTCTTTTTAAGGCCGCTTAAAAGAATAAGTACTTCCTACTAATATATAAATGCGAAAGATTGTGAAATGTGAAATTTTTGTTACCTAGGATTTTCAAAAATACTGGATAGATCAAGATGAAATTTGGCATACACTTAGAACGTAGTAGGCTTGAGTTAGGACTCAAACAATAGGATACTTATTATACCAAAATTCACTTGCGAAGCAGTGGGCAGACGCTAGTACCTAGTAAATGCTTATTGCAACTAATTATTTCAATCTGAAACTCTCGTTGAGAAATTACTGTACACACCGAAAGTAGCTTCCTGATTTAAATTGGACTGAAGAAGTTCTTTTAGCTCATTCAAAGCCTTGATGGTGTACCTCTTTAATCTTTATGAACAAACCTAATAATTTCATTAATTTCTTTTTTAAACAAGTTTTATCATCTAGAACCAAAGTGCTTGGGAAGGCAAATCCCACAAACCCAAACCTCGTTTAGGAGTTCCTATGTCCACCTTCTGTTTCCGTCATCAGACCAGCTCGATGGTACCATGACATTGTATTGTCACCGAACTTATATACATGAGGATGCCAAATTTCAACTCAATCGGTTCAGGATTAAACTGGTCTAAAATTCAGTTACAAGATGTGTCCCACATTTACTAACAGGACAAGTTAGTTTAAAGTCATTCACAACGGGATATTTACCATGATTAAACCTTTCCGATATGTATATAGCTAACTCGCCTCGTAGTGGCTTCTTCAGTTAGAATAGAATAGAATAGAATCGTTTATTCACAGAATATACCTATGTCAAATATTACAATGCTGTTGTTGAATCAGTGGTATCAATGTAATACTACCAGTAATCTTGGACTGGTGTGTGAATTTTAATAAACCTACCTACGTAAATAATAACAATGAATAAGAATTAAATCAAAAATATCTGATCTGCCCAAAATTAACATATCCTCCACGCTATAAAAACAATGAGTCAGTAACCATTTATTGAGTCTATTTTTAAACAATGGCAATGGCAAGTCCTTTAATTCCCTTGGTAACTTAATTGCCATGCAAAACGAATTTCGTGCAAAAAAAAGAGTTGAGTGTTGATTTGGCATAAAAAACTTATTTTTATGTCTAGTATGCCTAGATAAAACTTCTTCCGTGATCATGGCTCATGAAACTGTGCCGAAATATTGGAAAGCTCAAAACTCAAATCAAGGTGAATATCCCGCTGTAAATGACTTTAGTGTTAATAAACATGATGGTTTTAAAAGTTTTAGGCCAAGTTAAATTAAAGATTGTTAAAACCCAGACAATTATTATTATCATTAACAACGAAAACATGTAAATGTAACTTTCGACCTTCATTTAAACATTCCGTATGTTCGCCGCTCATTATAAATGCGCCGGCGCCGGGTGGTGTCTGCGCCGCTTCCGCCACCCCCAGGCTTTGCTCATTAACCTTTAGGGGATGGCTTTGAGCTATCATTATAAAGCCTAGGTTCTGCCCGCGGTTACGCGCGCGTTAATCCTGTGTAAATGGTAGATTATATATTATTAAGCCTATGTTATTTTACGCTCACTCGATACTAACTTTATTAGTGCAAAATTTCAGCACGATCCATTCAGTACCTACCTAACTTTGGCGTTGTCTTCGCAAAAACATTTCTTAACACAAACTTTCGCCTTTATAATACTTAATAGTGGATGTTTTGGATCTACCGAGAGCTCTACCTAAATTGAGCTTTGGCTTTGGCTTTTTAAGGCAACATCCGGAGCTCAGGTATGGCTATTTAATTCAACTTCCGGAGCTTAGGTAGGTCACCAAGATCAGCCGAAGACTAACTAAAGCCTGTAAAACCAAACGCGGGTTTTCCAAACAGGTTATAAGTACATTATGTACCTAGTAGAGTTATTTCTCTATGTGTCGGATTTCAAGTAATCGTTTAATTACATACTAGTTTCTTCCAGCGGCTTCGCTTGCGTTGTTTCTATAGAAACGTTTAAAGGTGATTTCTATCCCATGGGAACTGATTTATGGTATAAAAGTGGCCTATGTTTGATTCCATGTTTAGACTTACCTGTATGCAAAATTTCAATCCGTTAGTAGTTTTGGCGTGAAGAGGTTACAAACATCCAACCATCCCAACTTTCGCATTTATAATATTAGTGTGATGTGATGTGAAGTACTTTTGTTGTCAAAGCGAAAAACCCGTCCTTGAAAGACTGAGTGGGATCTGGAATAAAAAAATAAATGGACACTGGGCAAATGTTCGATTCTATTGTAAACGGCCATGGGATAACAGCTCTACCTAATCTTAAAGATTTAATTAAATTTTCCTAAAATTCAACTCCGCTCTGCATTACACTCGCTCCGCTCCGGACAGATGCGTCCTAGTAGCGAAAAGGTTACAGGATTCACTGTCGCTAAATCAAAGACGCAAAGACCATGAAAGACCGCCAAGGAATTCAAAAAATTTGTCGCACGTTTGGAGACTTTAATTAAATAAATGTTATGTAGAATTCGCCCCGGTGCGGTATAAAGTTGGTTTGTTTACGAGCGAGATATTTGCGAGTGTTTGGGCACAGCTTGATAAAGAATACCTGTTTTATTTGTGGATTTGGTCTGGTAGGTACATGGTATCACCTAAGATTGGTATGTGTGGACTTAGGTCTGGAGGGTGACACGTAGAGGGTTTGGCGTGGACCAAATACATTACTACTATACACTAGCCAAACTCGACGTTTGTTAACAAACCACGACGTACACGACACAATTAATTAAAACTCACCTCCCCACGTAGTATGGGTACCCATACCCACCTGTGGGTGATCCTGGGCCAGAATGATGATGAAATTAATGAGATCTTTATGGAACGGAAACCTTCTGATACCGGCGACTGTTACATGACATTTATTACAAGTTGTAAGAATTCGATACATTTTCAGAGAAAATTAACACTACACTCATTTATTTCGTCCAAAACTACACTATTAAAATTTAGAACAATTACTCAAAACAAATCAATGGTTTTAGAAGTACTCTTAAAATCTCAAAGGACTTTAAATCTTCGGAAACAAATCTAACAGTACCAAGAATTATGAACAAACTAGTAGTAAGCAACTGGTAGGTATTACCTATTAGTTTCCAAAGGTTTTTTTTTCAGAATAGATTCTGTCTATAAACTTCTAGAGATACATATCTAAAGTTATACCCACTGATAAAGGACCTATTCAGAATTGAAGGTTAAACAAACTTACCTACTTAAGTGAAGTTTGACCATAATTACACGAGTCGTTGCATTAGGAGATTTAACTTTGAGCGAATGAATAGAACTTCGAAATTTTCGGACCGAAACGTCTAGGTACCTATGTAAAAATATCTTGTCATTGTGACCAATGCCAAATTATGTGTTTGACAAACCGTAAAACTTGACTCACCGTTGCCCAGAGCCCACAGAATAAAAGAAATACTTCTTAGGTATACTTACCTAGTCTTTTTTCCTAAGAAGGAAGGCACTTACTTGTCTCAAAACGCAATAGTGCAATTTTAACAGTACCAAAGTACGTAGACATAAAATTGTAGAGGCATTATGGGTTTTTAGCATGTGCTGGCCATTTGCGTGGTCGCATGCCGCTGTCGAAAGCTGACCGCTCCGAGCCCATAATCACTTGCATGCTCTATGAATGTGCACGCCCGGCCGAGGACTAGGGATGCCACTAGTCTTACTTATACTCAAGCTTTTCTCAAGAACGAATGTAAACAACTCACAACACAAAAATCTAAAATTCTCGTAGTGGCGTCGGGTTTGAATATTAATAATACTAATTGTCAGCACTAATAAGCATTGTAGGAATAAGCCGAAATCGAGCTTTCCTCCATGCCCAAACTTTCAGTTGACCCGCAGGGGTATTTTAATTCATTCGATTCGTTTCCGAATCGAATCGTTTCCGACGGATTTATAAAACGCTATTTTGATTTCGCCTCGGGTTGATCGAAATAAGGAGCTCCTCCTCATTGACATGGCCAATAGTCAACAGATTCGCTTGGAATATTCGATCATCAACCCTAGGCGAAATCAAAATAGCGTTTTATAGATCCGTCGGATTCGATTCGGAATCGAATCGAATGAATTGAAATACCCCTGCTGAGTAGAGGTAGATATCTGCCTATAGGTTGTAGGTACGTCTCTTGCGATTTATTGATAGATTTCAACGAAAATGCTAATAAAATTCTTCATTTGAGGCTAGCTTGATGCGTGGTTAAACCCGAGTTTTTCAGGGGTTCTTGGATAATTTGATAAACATCTACTATTGGGAACCTCCTCCTCGCAGTAAATGTTTCCTTTCCTTACCCTGGAAAGTCCCTCAACCCATCCCATATTGAGATCCCTAAATTGCCTACTAAAGATCAAGTAGGGGGTTCTATTTTCGAGTAACATAATACCAAAATAAGAAACAGACGGAAGGACGAAGTGGAAAAGAACCTTCGTTCACCTCAAGTCTTCGCACCGGACTGGATGCAGGCTGCGAAAGACAGAAGTCGGTGGCTATCTATTGTATCGGCGGCCAAAAACACTTCGGGGTGGGTGTGCCAGGATAGTAAGTAAAACTACTACAAAGAACGCCTTAAAAGCCTAGTAACTCCGCTCATACGTACAACCCTACAAGGCACACATAAAGCCTCGAACACACGCAAGTCTGCACTACATCCCGTCTGATTTCCCTAATCGCAAGTCTTGCCTATTCCAGAACAGCAAAAGAATTGTCGGCCACACTGAGTAGGTAGTTAAGTAGGTATTTAGAGAGTTGATTAGGAAAATGAGGGCCAATCAGCATTCGATCTAGGTTTTTTACCATAGAGGTCTACTTTTTACCTTGTATCAAGTATCGCTGTAAAAACTATGGGGAAATCTAGGGCTGAGATTTACATTGACAACCTCCGTGGCGTAGCGGGTGAAGGTCCGCCTGCGACGCAGGAGGTTGCGGGTTCGATTCCCGCCTCGGAACAAATTTGTGTACGATCTGCAAAAATTTGTTCCGTTGGTCTGGGAGTTTTCTATGTATAATAAAAAAATATCTATCTATGTAGTGTATTGTATTAAGTATATCAGTTATCTAGTACACATAACACTAGCTTTGCTTAGCTTGGGGCTAGATAATGCTGTGTGAATTGTCCAGCATTATTTATTTATTTTTATTTTTTACATAGGCAGCTTTACGGGTGTCGTGATTTTAGATGGGAGGTAAAGTTGGTACTAGTATTTTAACAAAGTGGTTGTTACTTTGTGTAACTAGGTAAATGCCTTGCTTAGGCCGCCGCTGGGAGACTGAAACGATGAATGAACAAGGTGGTAACATCTGCCCCTTCCTCATCAGCACATGTGTAAGTTCCCATGTAGTATGTAGTGGACGTAGGTAGAACTATACCCAAAAGCGCAATTTTACCTTACATGCAAATTTTTACCCCAATGACTGCGTATTTTTACCCACTTTTAGGAGTAAAGGTACGCAATCCGACCAATTAGTTTTCTTAAAATATAAAAAGTGTTTTAATTTTAGGTTTAATTTTATGCGCTTTGAAAGTATAATAAATGTGCTAGGTACTTATATAAAAAGCATAAATGTGTTCCTAATATCGTGACAGTTTAAGTGTTATTATTATCAACAAAAGACAAAAAGTGCAGCTTTTTTCCCCGAATGACTCTAAGTAGGTAATTCCGTCCACAGCTGGACGTGCGTCTCCCCAAACAAGAGGGGTTAGCTAATCTTAAAAATTGGTGATTGGAGTGGAAGTGTTAAAAATATACAGAAGGAAGGCCTGCCCTCACTCTGCCCTCCCTCAGTCAGCTCTTACGACATCCACAGGCCAAATAATTCATTCGTTAACTTTCTCTCCTTATTTCAATACCTATTCATAGCAAAAGCCACGTTAAGAAATCGCTTTATAACAGTTCTAAACTTAACCCTTTGACTAAGTTAACAATGCATAAAACATGCTCTTCAATTGAAATAAAACGTCAAGTGCGAATTCGCGCATCAAGGGTTCTGTGTAGGTAGTTGTAAGACCTTGTTTCTTGCCAAATATCATGATAGACTCATGATATTTGGCAAGAAACAAGGTGAACGGGAAGTAGGGTACCCTATAGGTTTTGGTCCATGGCGAGAATCATATATTTATATTTTTTTGTGAATAAACTAGAAATTTACGGTTTTCGGATTTTTGCCTTTCAAATTATATGGACATAAACGGCTGTTACTGTAGATTGCATTGACTTAGAAGTTTTATTTATATCACGGCTCCAAGAGCTTACGGACTTGAGTATTTGATGTTAATTTCATCTCGATACCTTTACGCGTTCCTGATATAGGGGATTGACAGACGGACAGACAGGCAGACAGACGGACAACAAAGTGATCCTCTAAGGGTTCCTTTTTACATTTTGAGGTACGGAACCCTAAGAATTGCTCAAACATATCATTTAGGTACTTCAAGTACAGTCCCTAAGGCGAATACGGTAGCTGATATGTCCATAAAATGGTAGGTAGGTAAGGTAGTACAATTATTGTTTTACACGATCTCGTTTTTTGTATTTCCTCCGGCTCCTACAATTAGTTTGAATGTTACATGCCATGCCACTGATTGCTTGACGATTGAATAACGCTTAGGGTACGGTTGTAAAATAAAATAAATTCTGGCCGACCGGATAGCGGATCAGTAACAGAGGATCCATGGTTCTTGCTAGACACAATCGATATCAAAATCAGTAAAATACACTAACTGACAAGAAAATTCTTATAAAATTATACGGAACCAATCGAAATACCGACACAATCATGCGAAAAATTGTAGTAGGTATTACAATTTTTCGCATAGTATTTTTTTCACATAGTTTTGGTTGCCAGGAAGAAATCGCTTTAACCGATAAGGCCGCCAGGTCTATTGCTTTTCTCTATACCTAATTAAGTTTAACTATATAAAAATTGTTGTATAAGGTGATGAATAAAAGTATTATCTATCTATCTATAGTAAAAACGACGAGAGCAAAAATATTATTAAAATTCGACGCGGTCGGCGTAAGAAACGTCGGTAGGACGAACCCAACTTTATAGGAAATGCGAGTAAAAAGTATTTGTCAGTACCTCTAAAAAGTAAGTTAAAAAATTTATAGGTAGGTATATATTTACTTGCAGCAAATAAGAACAGATAGACTTAATCTAAAACACATGTCATGATACTTTTGGGTAGGTACCTAATTTTGTACATAATTTGCTGAGCGAATTTTAACAGAGATTTTCGTCGACTTCTTCACTAGGCCGGGCGTGTATCGAGGAAGCCAAACTACACCATTCGTAATTCACAGAGATTTTGGGCTCGGCTTACTTACACAAACAGTTTATAATACTCCAAGCCAAATGAAGTACTGTAGTTACTAAATTCATTGCTTTGTACAGAACCGTCTGCAAAAAAGTTTCTCAACCTTTCCCAGGTAAATTACTAAAGTGCGGACAGCTAACCCCAACATGAACGGACGACCTCAGTGGCGCAGCGGGCGAGAGTCCGCCTGCGACGCAAGAGGTTGCGGGTTCGATTCCCGCCTCGGAACAAATTTGTGTACGATCTGCAGAAATTTGTTCCGTTGGTCTGGGTTTTTTCTATGTATAATAAAAAAAAAAATCTATCTATGTATATAATGTATTAAATATATCAGTTATCTAGTACCCATAACACAAGCTTTGAGTAGCTTACTTTGGGGCTAGATAGTGCTGTGTGGAGTGTCCAGCATTATTTTTATTTTATAATTTATAAAATGAAGTACTGTAGTTACTAAACTCATTGCTTTGTACAGAACCGTCTGCAAAAAAGTTTCTCAACCTTTCCCAGGTAAATTACTAAAGTGCGGACAGCCGGACAGCTAACCCCAACATTTGCTGGTTCTAGGAAAATCCAGCAGTGTCATTTGCGATTCCTCGAGCCATAGATTAATTGTTACCTTTCGACCATTAGTCCTCAGTAATGTTTTACTTCCTCAATCAACTTCTGGGCGTTTTGTACAGGATTTTTTAATCGTCTGTGGTTTTACTGGCTGGTTTTTAAACCAGCGAACGTCACGACGTGAACATGGGAGATCTTTTTATCGTGGATAGGAATAAGAACTGGAGGTTTATAATTTTATTAATTAGCTAAATAAAGGTAAGTATCACACTTATATTATAAATGCGAAAGTTTGAATGGAGGGATATTTGTAACTTCTTCAGGCCAAAACTACTGAAAAGATCAGGCTGAAATTATGTAAAGATGTTGTAGGGCTTAGAACCTGGATAAAACATAGGCTACTTTTTGTCCCATAAATCAGTTGGGATATAAACAACTTTTAAACGTTTCCATAGAAACAACGTGTGCGAAGCCATGGGCAAAGACAAAAAATTCAAACAAAGGTTAAAATGTATTAATTTGTTTATTTACATTTAAGAATAAAATTCAGATGTCGCCACAACTAAACTTATTTGACACTACTAAAAAAGGTTACCGTCTATTTCTTAGCGATCGAAATAATAATAAAGGTTGCCGTCTATTTCTTAACGATTGAAATAATAATTTGATTGTTTTGACACACAGCCGAACATCAGAAGTCAGTTTACAAGAACAAAATTAAAAATTTTAAAAACCCCCGACATATTTTCATGAAATAAATGGCTAAGAACACTCGCTATAAAATTATCTATGACACACGAAAATCGGTTCATCTGTTTGGGAGCTACGATACCACAGACAGATACACAGACAGACACGTTAAACTTATAACACTGCTCTCTTTTTGCGTCGGGAGTTAAAAAGGATGGCATCATTTTAAGTCCTGTAAGATTAGTTTAGTTTATTTATCTCGACATCTGAATTCATACTAATTTCTAACTAAACTAACTTAGGCGTTAAATATATTCAAGTTAATCGTGTCTCCTACTAAATTGTAGGGACCTCCCTAAAAATAGGTAATAACATAAAACTTTAAACATATGTAAATCATAATAATGGTTGATAATAAATATGCACCTAGCGTCTTGGGGACGCTTCCGATTGGTATTGATCATTTGAGCTACCTCTAGATTGTTTGCAACAGTCTGCAATTAGCTCAACTGTTTAGATTATAAATAATACTTCTAATTTGTTGATATTTCAATAATAGATTACTAACGATATCCCTGAGAGTTCTATTTGTTTTAATTGAATTGTTTTTTTTTTATTGTTTGAAGAATAAATACAAATAAAAAAATATTTTGCTACGAAGTGAATGACGCCGGCAGATACATCTTCATGGACATAATAAAGTATACGTAATAAATCAGCATACTGATAAGATTCGACATGATAAAACCTCAGTCAAAAATCATGGCACCCTAATTTAAAATCATTTCTTACAAGGAGTGAATCACGCACGTTCTTTCAAAAGGATACAATACATACTTTTAGTGGCTATTTTTGAAAAAAAAAAATCAAAGATCCCAGTTACAATTTCATTAAAAGCTAAAAAGGTTTCTGAACCGAGAGAAGTGTGAAATTTCGATAACGTTTCATAAAATTCAATCACAATCCGATCCTAAAGTTGCGCGTGCACAGCATCGGAATCGGAGTGTACGTAGCGTAAGGATTTGTTACTTTGTATTAATTCTATGGTATAACGTGACCGACATATCTGCCGATACCGATGCTAGGAACCGGTATTTCTGCCTATGAAGTCATCCGCAACAATATTCTCGTCACTACTGGATATTCTTGCGGATTACGTCATCCGCAAACTCGAGCGCTTTGACAATATATTGCCGATGAAAAATCCGAAAGTGGTGCACACAGCCTATCGGGATATCGCATATACCGAAGAAGTTGTACCTAAGTAAGTAGGTACTAACTTTAAAGCGCGTTAGCTTAGCTTAGAGTGCGAAATTCTACACAATCGTGTTAACAATATAAATTCATACAAATACTAATCACTTATTTGTAAATATTGGAACTGTTTCACGAGTAATCACAAAGTGCACAGAAACAATGCAGGCGAATATTTACCAACATTTTTATAACATGACTAACATATTAAACTACTTATATTAATCCAAGAATTAATAAATCGAGAACGTAGACTCATGATAATCCCAACCTTCCGATCTGCTGCGATTACGCAAAAACCACCCATCCTTTAACGACATTTAATGTATACTATTAAGTATATTAGTGATCTAGTACCCATAACACAAGCTCTGCTTAGCTTGGGACTAGATGATGCCGTGTGGATTGTCCAGCATTATTTATTTGAAAGTCCTATAAATGTCCTTTGAAATTTGAAATTGTATAGCGGAGGCCTTAAAGGCCATTGAAATGGCTTTTTAAGGATGGGTGGTTTTTGCGTAATTTCACAGCCGTACCTACTCGTAAAAACGAAAATTTAAGTTTCTAATTCCGTTTCTTATAAGAGTAGGTTTTGCACATAAACTAATCAGAAAGTAGTACCTAAACGAAACTTTGGTTTTCGTTTTCCGAATAGGACCCCTGAGCGCTGTTAACCGTTCATGTCTTATTTAACCGAAATAATCGACCTGATAAAGTTACCAGATTTGATAAAATGACTTTACATGACACGTGCACGGCTAACCTATTCATCTAAATCCTCATCATCTTCCGACTGAAAAGCCTTAGCTGGCGGCTGCAGCATCTTGGTCCGAGCCGCCAGTCGCATAGTGGCGGATGCCAGGGTGTTCTTAGGTCGGGGTTTGGATACTAGCGGTGGGGCAGACACAGCTCCGGTGGTGCCGAGACCGGCCTTACCTTCGTTACTGACAAGCGGTACCTGGAACAAGAGATTTGCGACTTTAATGAGAACACAAAAGCTAGTAAATAGATGAAGGTATTTAATTCTCACTATGTGGTGCCGGCTTACAATTTGCACTACTCTTCCCGCGGTTGTCGTAAGAGGCGACTGATAAATCGCTTCACTATGACAATGAAAAATTTGGTCGCCGAATCCTTAGATTGAATAAAGGTAGTGCAGTGTATAATGTGTGTGGTGTTATTTGCATAAAGATATCTATTTGCGTAGATAATGTTGTGTGAATTATCCAGCATTATTTTATTATTTATTTATATTTTTGACGTGCGTCCCTCGATCTTAGTTAACAAATATATCCTTTGTAAAAAGGTTTAGTGTATGTACTACAAAATATCTAAATAAAAAAGCTTGGAACGAGTTTTGCTCCAGCTCGAAAACTAACACCCTTACATGGTAAAGGTTTCTTGTTCGCTTCTTTACTTTACCTAAAACAGATTGAAGTGAACAAAAAATAAAAGTGATCACTTTATTTCCTAGTTTTACTTATGTTATTTGAATTTTTGCGACGTGTCCAAGAGTCTTGTACGATCTAAAGGAAATAAAGCAAATTGATATTTGATATTTGTTTAGCAGAATAAGGTCCAAAGACGGCGGAAAGCGACTTTGTTTTATACTAAGTATGCAAAGATAAAGAATATTAAAAATACTAGTATTTCGTTGAGCCTGTCCTAGCAGCCGGAAAGACCACGTGCCACGCACCTGATCCACATCACCCTATAAGTACGTACAATGTTGCAAAGCGATCCATAATTACAGATAGGCGAAGGCAAGAAATACTTCTTCCTTGACGGTTCCGTACAAACGAAAGTATTTGCGCTTAGAAAATTTAACTTGAAATTTTTTAAGATCACTTTAATTTTTAAGTTCTTTTCATCCCTGACCGAACGGAGTAACTTTAATTATACGTTTGGATGAAAGGTAACTCAGATTCGGATGAAGCGATTTCGATTTCGTTTTTGTAAGAAAGTTAATATTTCTGGCAGTTCTAAGCTATGTTTGATGAAAATCAATGCCGCCGTTCTAGAGTTATGATGCTTTAAAGTAAAATCGACGTTTTTTTATAAGAGAATTCGTAAAACTAATCATTTTCCTGATGCCAAGTTCCATCATAATGCGAAAATTCCCAAACCCAGACTCTTTCTGCAAATGAAGTTAATCACAATAAAAGCCATATGTTATTTGGTGCAAATTTGAAGTGTTATATTCCCCTAATTCTGACCATAACTTTATATTTAACTATTTTTCAAGAATATGATCGTTTCTGATGTTTTTACAACGGGATATTTACCATGATTTAAGTTTTGAGCTTTGCAATATTTCGGCACAGATACATGCGCCATGATCACGGAATTACTTAGCCGAAATATTTGAAATCTCATAACTCAAATCATGGTATATATCCCGTTGTAAATGACTTTAGTGTTAATAACCATGATGGATTTAAAAGTTTTAATTTTTCTGATGTGTTATTGATTACATCAGAGGGAAGATAAAACCTTCAATAGAGTCAATCGTTTATTGCATTCTATAATGTTGTTACAAAGGTTAGTTTTATATTAAATTATTTGCATTATGTATGTGATCTGATATTTATTTATTATTTATAGGTGCTTCAACCTTTTCTACTCCGTTTCTGCATAGAACCCTAATACAGCACCATAGGCCCAGTAGACCATAACTGACGGGCAGTAGACATCAATTACATTTAACGACAGACAGACGAGACAATGCGTTATTAGCGATTCATCGTCTAGCCGGGTGAATATCCTAGACGGGCGGAAGTCCAGATTTCCTGTGCCATAGTCGCGGCCGTGGCCTGTGCTGTGGACACAGTGTGGTGGAATGGAGTCAAACAACTTTATATGATTGTGGAAACTTGTAATTAGCCTTCAGCAGGATATAATATACTTGTAAATTTATATACGCGTAACAGGGGACATCCTGGCACAAGTATATTTACATACTTTAAAGGATGTCCTACCAACTCTTTTGCATGTAGAGTAACATATTTTTATACAAATAAACAATTTTCTACACTTCTTGCAGATTTATGCCATATTCGTCCCTAATTTTCGGCCCACGCCATTAAAGTCTTTATTCGTCGCGCACGATAACATTTACATATAGGTACATAAGCAAACACTGTATTGTAAAAGCATATCTATACGTTTCCTAAACAGTCGTAAAACAACTCACGTTATGGAATTGTATGGTAGGCAGTATGTATGTACTTACTTCTGAACAATGTTTGGAACATTAAACGTCTTCAAATAATTTTAGAGGGCATGATAGAAATTAGATAATTAAAATTTAAAAAAAATGTGTTACAGATGCGTTGTGAGCTGAGTATTGTTTGAAAACTTGTTAGTAATGCAAAAATTTATAACCAAAAGGATTCATTTGCTAGTTTAACAAAACACCCGGCTAATGAAAGAAGCGGCTATAAAGCCTTCACTGCCCAGCCTCTGCGGTCCGACACGAATGTGCCCACCTGCCGGTGTACAGGTGCATGGAGACGCAGCTCAGCACTTACGTCGTGGGCACTGAAAGTGCTGTTTAAAGTTGTATTGCATCCTCATAATCGTGTTATCAGTTAATTTAAATAAACTGTACTAGTTTGAGTAAAAAAATCGAACTTAATTTAAAAACAATGCCATTTTTTTCGGTCGAAGTTGAATTGGTTTTTTTTTAAAGTCATGTCACAAAGTACGAAGGTATTTTATAAGCTTTAGCAGCATTGTAGATGATCAACTCAATATGAGTCATGTACTTGAAATAAACAATTTTTATTTTATTTAATATTCAATACATTTATTACTAGTCATGCCCGCGGCTTCGCACGCGTTGTTTCTATGGACACGTTAAAAGGTGATTTCTTTCTATCCCATTGGAACTGATTTATGGGATAAAAGGTAGCCTATGTTTGATTCCAAGATTAAAATTACTTGTATGCAAAATTTCAGCCCGATGCGATCCGTAGTTTTGGCGTGAAGAGGTAACAAACATCCATCCATCCATCCAAACTTTCGCATTTATAATATTAGTATGATAGTGTGATGTGATGTGATGATTGTCAAAAATTGCTATAGGTCTACCTATACCACACAACTGGCGGATCGCTGTAGAACCATGTCACAGTAACAAACGCCAAAAGTCGCGTTTGATACTGTGTTTGGCGTTTGTTTTCTTATTGTGACAAGGTTCTGCAGAGATCCGCCAGTTGTGTGGTCTACTTAAAGGCTCAATAGGTAATTAAATATCACAATGTGAACCCTATTGGGCGTAACAACAAGTGGGAAGCAGTCCGAGGTTGTTTTGGTAAATAGGTCCTCAAAAAGTTGAATAAGTCCTACTGTCTCCGACAATTTCATGAACTGTGTCCCAAGTTCTATGGAGATCAGCGTCGGGCAACGGCATGGATCAAAACAACTCCTTGTATAGCTACCTCAATGCCACCACACGCAACGCAGTACGGCTGGTGGCTAGACTATTACAAAGTACGTTTGCGATAATCTTGTAACAATGCTCTGGTTTTTTTTTCTTTCCATTTATAAATTAATTTGTTAAGGGTCCGGCGACGGATGAATTTCCCATACAAACGTAGTACCAAAATGATTTGTTGTTTGAGAATATTTTCACCATGGTTTGCTATTATTTGTATTAGAATAGTATTTATTTAGGTTCCTGCCACAATCTTTTTTCAAAATACTTATCTACACAAATACTAAGAAAACATTCATTCTTTAATGTAAAAATGCGATTCGGTTTAAATTCATTTCAGAAAGGTATTTTGAAAAAAAATTGTGACAGGAACCTAGGTAAATACTATTTTAATACATATAATAGCAGACCATGGTGAAAATATGCTTAAATTACAAATCATTTTGGTATTACGTTTGTATAGGAAATTCATCCGTCGCCGGACCCTTAAGTGTTAGTCTTGCATTGTTCTTTTATGATAAAAAGTTACATATAAATTTCTAAGTAAGAAAATTATACCATAGCTGCATTCTTACTACTCGTTGTCCTATTGCCCGTTTTCCTGTAGTAATGAAGCATTTTCCCGCGGTAAAAAGTAGCCTATGTTCATCAGGAATAATGTGGGCTTCTAATGGTAAAAAAAAAATTCAAATCGGTCTAGTAGTTTCGGAGCCTATTCAATAAAAACAAACAAATAATCAAATCTTTCCTCTTTATAATATTATAAGTATATGTAGATTTCTATGTGGTTTATTTTTAAACGGGTATCTAGAATGGGACATGTTTTTCTGGAAACTTCTTGCCCACATCTCATAATAATTCTACTAACAACATCCTTTATAACTTTTCCAACTTTTAAAATATTTTCATCCGAAACTCGATTTTGTAGAATTTGGTACTCCTGAATGCTAGGAATGAAGAAAGCGCGAGCAAGTTTATTGTTGACCGCCGCGCCGGCGCTATGGCCGACAGGTCAGCAGGGTACACGATCTGTCAGCACCTTTTGCATTAATGCGAAGTCACCTTTCTTTTATCTGTCTATGGTCAGAGGAAAAACAGACAGTTTACCTGAAGCCGTGGAGCCGGTTTGGCCTTTGCGCTGAAGGCGCTTGGGTCAAATCTTGGGAAACTATATAAATAAATAAATAAATAATGCTGGACAAGCACCATCTAGCCCCAAAGTCCTACTCAAAGCTTGTTATGGGTTCTAGATAACTGATATATTTAATACATTAAATACATAGATAGATGATGATATATATATATGAATGGACTTGATGCGTTATTACGACCATAACATGTAATGTTGAACATTTGGTCTGTGTACTTTTCTACTATTATTCTACTATTATGTTGATTATTTATCGTTCTACTTTTCTACAATTATTTCTGTAAATACTTCCTTGGAATCGAAGATAGGCCTTTCCCTTCTTCTACCTACATACATCCGATCACTGAGGCTGGGCAGTGAGATTTATTTGATCAAACCTTAAAGTTGAATTAGTCGAGTTGTATATGTAATACATATACAACTCATACATATTATGTATAGTCCCTACTAGTGAGGTCATTATTTAATCAAGGATATTTAATCTACTTGGAGGATTAATAAAGCAGCACGCCAACAAAAAACCAACTAACATTAGCCACGTGGCTAGCAACACGAGCTTAAGAATGCCACGGTCAAAGAAACCAGCAGTTATCACTTATAAATCGAATAACATCAAGTTTTTGTATAGAAAAACTAGCCGTGCCCTTTTTGAAATTCACATGGATCAATGGGTAAGTTCTGTTCTGAGTTAGGTGATTTGAACCACCTTTCGTATTATCACTCGATTGGTATTACTTTCCTTACTTAATGGGCCGTCATGTTGGATATAGCAAAAACGATTCAACTTATCGACCTCCGTGTAAGACGTAGGAGGTTTTGTGGTGTGGGTTCGATACCCGCCTTGGGACAAAGGTTTGTACGATCTGCAGATAATTTAGATAATTGTTCCAGGCCATCTGGGTGTTTTAAGTTAAGTAAAAATATCTATCTATGTGTAATTTGTTAAGTTTAAGTTATTTAGTACCTTTAACACAAGCTCTGCTTAGCTTAGACAATGCTGTGTGTATTGTACTGGGTTATTTATCTATTTTATTTTCTTTACTCACTACGAATTTAGAAAAGGCGTTTAGAGATATAGCTAAATACCTTTGGGAGTTTGGGGTAACTTTTGATAAATTGTACCGAAGTTTTTGAAACGTCTGTCGTCTACCTACAAGCATCTGCAGAAATTTGTTCCGTTGGTCTGGGTGTTTTATCTATCTATGTAGTGTATTGTATGAAGTATAACAGTTATCTAATACCCATAACGCAAGCTCTGATTAGCTTGGGGCTAGATGATGCTGTGTGAATTGTCCAGCATTATTTATATTTATTTTATTTCCGCTGAGTTTTCGCTAAAGTGGAGGTAGGGTTGAATAAGAAAGAATAATCAAGTAAAGTAACATTCAAATAAATTTCTCTATCCAAATCGGGTCATCCGTTTGGGAGCAATTGGGCTACTTCCTCTCGGTCTAAAGAGACAAAGATGAAGGAGCCCAATAATTCGCTATTTTATTAACCCTATAGGTACTGATCCCAACAAAATAGCGTGATGCATCGGACGCTATTTTAACCCCATGCAATTTTTTTAACATATCTCCGTTTTGCTTTCCTTTAAAGACATGTTCAAATATCCAGAAGCAACGTAATTTATATTTATAGAGCAACATGCCGAAGTAATACTGAGCTCAATTACCATTAATTGCTGTGGAATTGACTGGAAATCATTTTATCACGTCAAATAGCAGATATTAAATGCTGTTTAGTTATTCAGTGCTGCCGCCTGTCACTCTAAAGAGGTCAGTGTTGAAACCTGACGAGATCCTTGTATTTCGAATCTTGGTCCATTAAAAGCAGATAGTCCTTTATTGGTCGCGGTGATCTCGGCGTAAGAATCGATTCCTCGTGCTCAGTCCGTGGAAGTTTTAAGAGGCAACTAAGGTAGAGTTGCCATCTATAAAATTTGGCAACCAGGACAAAACGCGTGAAAAACCCGGATATTGAAGCTCAGAACCCGGACATGTCAACACAGGGTCTTATGGAAAATGATTCCAAAGCGTATCTGCAAGGCTGTGCCAAGATTTGCACATGCAACTTGGAAGTAAAACTAGTAGGTATTTTAATAATACGCTTCTTTAAAATAAAAAGCAACATTTATATATCCCACTCGTCACGACTCACATAACATAAACTGCAACGGAGACAACAATTCAAAGACAAAGAGAATCTCATCTTTATGACATGCCAGGATAAGGAAGTCAAATGCGCATTTAATGCCCACAAAACGCTTAATATGGGCATTAAAGATAATTTTTGCGTGATAATGCAGTGGGACGCAGCGGTTTGAGAGATGCAGTTAAGATAGCCCCGGCCGATGCGGCGGTGCACTGAAAATGTGGTTCAACGAGGAGGGAGGAGGCACTGGACTCTAAATTTGCAAGATGAGATGCCTCAATCTCGAACTCTGAATCCGCTTGGTTTTAACTTTGTGGTGTGTTTTTCGAGTGTTTTTATGTGGTTAGTGGGCAGTAATTTTTTCAAATTCAATTTTTTTATGGAGTAATAACATAACAGAACTTAGTATATAACATAATAGAAACTTAGCCAAGCGTTACATCTCTCATACAAGAGAACGTCGTCTCTATACCATACAACAACACTTTCACAATAAAAATTACACAGCAGAACACTATTCAAATAAAACACTCGGGATAAAATTATCTATTATACAAAAAAAAACTATACGCAAATCGGTTCATCCGTTTGGGAGCTACGATACCTACTACAGACAGAAACACAGACAGACACGTTAAACTTATAACACCCCTATCTTTTTGCGTCGCGACGCAAAATAATTGCAATGCAATAATTTATCTAATAAATGTATTAATTTGATTTTATAATGCTACAGCTCCACCTGCGTTAGCGTTGACGTTAGTATTAATATCCATTAACGCGTTAATTACGGCGTTAAAAATGCACCTTGGGTACTAGTAGCAAAGATGCATTTTTAGCGTCATCAATAAATGAACACGTTAAAACCTTGGCCACATCTACGAGACGCCCAAATTAGAGCGTTAATTAGCGCGTTAGGATGCAGGTGGAGCCGTAGCATAACAATAATACAATTTTAATCCTAATTTTCATTCTGGGACGTCCATTTATGAACTAGGCGTAGGCCTCCTCCATCCTGTTGCAGATAAGGGATAGGTTTTTTTAACTTGCATTCATCCACATTTCTGAAAACCCAATCCACCCATTTTTAAACCCCGACGCAAAAAGAGAGGGGTGTTATAAGTTTAATGTGTTTGTCGGTGTATCTGTCTGTAGTATCGTAGCTCCCAAATGGATGAACCGATTTTCGTTTAGTTTTTTTTGTGTCATAGATAATTTTATCCCGAGTGTTCTTAGCCATGCATGTCCCATGAAAATCAGTCGTGGGCGTTTTTAAAATTTATAATTTTCTTCTTGTTGTATCAAATTCTTGTGTCTAGAAGTGTTAACCCTCAGTGCGATCCGTCTGTCGCTGTGCGATTGTGAAATCTGACAAAAGGTAATTGACTTGTAAATGCAGTCTACAGAATCGAACGCATCGCTTCGATCGCCGTCAGGACTCAGGACGTCAGATGCAGAACAATAAACTGACACTGTTGTTGAATGAATTGTGTTTTTGGTGCAATCGATTTATTTTCAACTAGTTCTGCCC
This sequence comes from Eupithecia subumbrata, assembly GCA_949316285.1. NCBI lineage: Eukaryota > Metazoa > Arthropoda > Insecta > Lepidoptera > Geometridae > Eupithecia > Eupithecia subumbrata. The sequence continues at coordinate 9,570,676 of OX438630.1, read as the reverse complement.
GTGGCTTCGCACGCGTCGTTTATGTGGACACATTTTATGGTGATTTCTATCTCATGGGAGGGAACTGATTTATGGGATAATAAGGAGCCTATGTTTTATTCCAGGCTTAAATTTCATGTATGCAAAATTTTAGCCCGATCAGACAGAAGAGGTAGCAAACATCCTTCCATCCATCAATACATCTAAATATCGATACTTTAACATTTATAATAATAAATAAATCGTTTATTATGGAACAAAACAATGGTTATCTACATGGTTATAAAATGAAACGATGAATATTTTTGCATAGTGTGTGTGTAATGATTCTAATTTTCAATATTTTTGCACCGTAAAAAATCAAGAAACAGCTGATTTCGTGGAGCTCAATTATATTGCACATGTTACACACGTGTGCAAGGGTCTTAAAATTAGAGAAGTCCAACCTGCAAGGGCACAGTTAAATTAAAAAGTAATTAATTGAAAACTCTAAAAAAATCCGATACGGTCCGCGTTTTTAATTTTTTTTCGCTAAAAGAGGAAGCAAATGCCTACAAAATGTTTGTCTAAGACGCATAAGGGACGAGTATTTAAATACCTTTATTTATCAAAATCATTTCAGAAGTTTGCATCCTTCCGAGGAAACAAAGTGACTCAGTAATCGATTTCTCTTCGAAAATAAAATAACCACATTGAAACACTTAAAACACAACCCCCGTGATTAAAATAGCGAGATTTTTTATTCTGAATAATAAAAAAATAGTATTTATGGCTTGACTTTTTCAAACAGTATCTAGCCTCGAACTAAGAAATAATTGTTAGGTCTTAACCTAGCATCATCAGGGTTAAGACTTTCTCGGGGCATAAATAGCTGATCTTGATGCATGAGCATAATATACATGAAGGCATCAGTTAGCCCGAATAACTCTAGGTACAATAGGATATTTGATACACGCCCGAGATACGGTTTGATGTATGTGCAGCAATTTAAATTAGACTGTTAAGGAATACTTATAGTTGACTGTCTTTTGCCAGGAACTTCACCTGGCTAGTAAGAAAATTAAGCTATTAATTAAATCGCTTTAAGCGATAAGGCCGCCAGTTCCATTGCTGTTCTCTACATGTTTATATGTAAAATTAGTTTTATATGGTGATGAATAAAGTATTATCTATCTATCTATCTATCTAAAATTTGTCATAAAACCAAAAACGTATAGATAGAAACTATATTGTAAATCTGGCGCAGCGCATCAACATTGTTATACAGCGGGGTAATGAAGCCAGGAGCGTCTTGGAGACGCCTCCGATTGGGTTCTGTTCCCGCCTTGGGACAAATGTTTGTAAATCTACAAATGTTTGTTCCGGGTGTTCTGGTCGTTTCTATGTATAATAAAAAATATATACAGGGTGTAACAAAAATAAGTAACCAAACTTTCAGGTGGGGTGTAGAATCGAACACTGAATTCAGGAAAAATATTGAAAAAAAATCCCGCCCTTTAGTTTTCGAAAAATTTAATAAATAGGTACGAAATTTTCACAACATTAGGCAATAGACTATAATACACGTGTCTATTTGGAATTAAAAAAAATGGCCTAAGTACCTGTATTCATCTCTTTTATAAGCCCATAACACCTAAACGGTGCCCTAATGAGCGGCCACCGCGGTCATCGACCCGCGACATCATTGCAGCGGAAGCGAACAGGCTGCACGGCGTGCTTAGATATGGAGCCTACGTACAACAAATACATTCCAATTTTCCACTATGAATAAAAAAAAAAATATTTTAAGTCTTTACACACGTTCTATCGCGAAAATGCATAGTTAGTAGCTACATTCATTAAGCATGCACCTTCCTACTAAAAGATATTCACTACTAGCTTTTATTTTTTCATATCGTTGACTACCTAAGTACCTACCTTCACATTGACCTTTAAAAACACGGTGAGTAACTTACAATGAACCCCATAAAAGGTTGTTACAATTTGCATTTCCGAAGCACCAGATTGAGACAAGGCACAAACTTTTAGCGCGCGAGAGCGAGATAGGTATACAAACTTAGTTCATCCGAATGTTCACCCAATGCTAGGCTTATTGTTAGTTTTCTCAAACTGTCATACCACAGAAATGTTATCATAGGGTCAATGGCCGTTTAGTTGCATCATTGCAAGCGCAAGGTGAAGGTCGCGGCGGCGCTTATCGGTTTTTTGTGCGTAAAAATGGCTCGTATGCGTTATTCAGATATTGAATACCACGAGATGAAAATTGAAATGGGAAAATTGGAATGCATTGGCTAGCTTCCTACATAACTACAACACGTGCAGCCCGCCGCCGCGCGCGCTGCTGCGATATCGCGTGTCCGGTCGTGGGTACCCCCGTAAAAAGATGTTTATCTGCTAAAAAGGTGTACACAAGGTACGTAGACCTTTTAATCATATTTTAATGTCAAATAAACACGTGCATCAGTCGTTTGCGTAATGTAGTGAAAATTCCGTATTTATTTTATTTTTCGAAAACTAAAGGGCGGGATTTTTTTTTAATATTTTTCCTGAATTCAGTGTTCGATTCTACACCCCACCTGAAAGTTTGGTTACTTATTTTTGTTACACCCTGTATAGATGTAATGTATTATATTATGTATATCAGTCATCTGGTAGTAGTTTGTAAGATATTTTATAAGCATTAATGGTACAATAAAGATATTATCTACCTATCTATCTAGTACCCATAACACAAGCTCTGCTTAGCTTGGGGCTAGATGATGCTGTGTGGATTTTCCAGCATTATTATTTTTATTGGTATTAATCAGTTGAGCTACATCTTCATTGTCTGCAACAGTCTGCAGTTATCTGAACTGTTTTAATTGTAAATACTAGTTCTCATTATATAGTTATTTATGTTAAACATAATCTCACTTTGCCCACAACTTGGAGACACAAAATTTATGTATCTTTTAAAGGCCACTGTAGCTATACGCTTCTACAACAAACAAAACTCCTAGTGAGTTGCAAAAATTATCAGTAAATAAATTCAAACAATTTGTCAAAACCTTGCTGTGCAAAAATGCTTACTATAAAATAACCTTTTCTAAGTGTATATTTATTGTATTTATGGACAAGAAGAGTTTTTGATTTTTATTCTTTAATTGTACTTTTCTTTGGTATTAAATAAAAGCAAATGCACTGTACGATTCGTGCTTCAGTTCCTGTTTGTGTTGTTTATGTAAGCGTATCATCTGTTGAGACTATTTCAAACGCTGCTGACCGAAAATTGGAACAAAATTTGAATGTCAAAAATGAACAAGTGACCAAAATTATAACTTTCTGAGATTTTTCGTATTAGTGTGTGATTGAAATCCGACTGTTAATGATAATGGTGTCTATTTAGATATCACAAAAACTTTTGAGAGCACTAAAAATATTGCCGTCCCTTTCTTAACATTCGAAATAAAAAAGTTTTGTTTTGGCGACATTTGAATTGATGTTGAATAATACGCCTGATATTTTTGATGCAATAGCTCTATATTTCGCTCTTAATAAAGTCAGACAGTCAGTTGCATAAAATTGTATGTACACTCCAATTGATCGTATCTTTACTTATCAGGACTCAGGCCATCTGCAAGTTCTACGCGTAACTTATTTTCTGCTTTATATACTTGGTGCGTCAAGGTCCATGATTTTGCACTCAGGTATCTGTAGGTACCTTCATTACAGTCTACACTACAACGTAAGTGAACCTTGGTGCATAAAGAACTTAAAGTCACGCGCTTAGTTATAAATGGCGTTTTAAAACGACAATTGATTATAAGTTGTTTTATGTATGTATGTATCTTTATAAAAATTATTTATTACCTGAATAATTCAACAGCTTATGTATATAAACATGGGTTCATAGCAAATGGCTAACAATGTTCGCAAAACTATTTGCTAGCCAAATACTTGACAACTCAAGAAAATACAAAACATTTGACTATTTTCCAGCGCCGCGGGGCTATCATCACGAACTACCTTAATGAGGAATACAAAAAATATCTCAAAGCAAATTTAAGTGATGCAAGACGGTCAATTCGAAGAAGTTGGCGACGAGTTGACAAATTGCAGCAAAATTTACGTAGAATTTTAGAATAAGAGGTACCTATTCAAAATCGTACAAAAATAACAAAATACAAAATAACAACGATGTGAAACAGTCAGATTAGTTTTAGGAAGTCATCGAGTTAATGAGCTAAAAATATATGTCGTTAAAATGCTGAAAAGCTAAATGTATGGACCTGTGGTCTGACCCCCATAATTTGTAAGCCAAAACAGTCTTTCTTCGGCATATTTGGCTTCTTTAAAGTACAGGTTAAAAAGCAAATAATAGGAGTACGAAAATGTTCAGCAAAAACACATAAATCCTATAATTTACTTGAAAACAATATGTTCATTGTTCGTCACAGACAGTCGACTTTAGCTTAATCTTAATCACATTTCGTCTGTTCAAACTTGAGCTGTGGTTGCTGTCGCATACATTATGTATATACTCGTACCTCTATATGTAATGTAATTCTATGCAGGTATAACAGGTGGACGTCTGGTAAAAAGCATTACTGACTGGCACCGTCTCGTTGCAATCACTGGGTGCAAGTTTTTGCATAGTATAGCTGAGCAGCGTAGCAACTAAATTATATTTTTATTCTAAATTGAAAAGACTAGTTCTATTTTGTTTCTATTATAAATTATACAATAACATTTATTTTGTATCTAAAGAATATTATTTTTATTCTAATGAAGCCGATGACTACTTCGAAGCAAGTAGAGTATCTATTCATCTCTGTACCCTGTATGTGTAATCGTCGGGTATTAAGAACATTAAATTTTTTCCTAAAATAAATAAAATAAATAAATAAATAATGCTGGACCATTCACACAGCATTATCTAGCCCCAAGCTAAGCAGTGCTTGTGTTATGGGTACTAGATAACTGATATACTTAATACAATACACTACCATAGATATTTTTTTTTATTATACATAGAAAACACCCAGACCAACGGAACATATTTCTGCAGATCGTACACAAATTTGTTCCGAGGCGGGATTCGAACCCGCAACCTCCTGCGTCGCAGGCGGACCTTCGCCCGCTGCGCCACGGAGGTCGTCAAAATTGGCTTGTTTGCGTAAGCACGAAATGGCTTAATATGGGTGGTGGTCATGGGCTAAATAGATGGATAAATTTTCTCTACATTCATTTTTTTTCTACCTTTAATTCCACTTTTAGGCATAGCTTGTTCTATTGTGGTTTCCACGGTATAATATTAAAACTTGTATAACGATAATTTCTATTTTACGAAAATTGTGATGACGTCTTTGTGGTTTGGAAAACGTATGACTGTCCAAACATGCACTATGCTATTTGCATGTCTGTCATCGCTGGGTTATGTGCGACGTCGTAAACACTCATTGCAGCCACAATTCGTATGCATATGGAAATGCAAAGAACCTTCTATGTTCGACACTTATTACATCAGTCGAGAATTAGCAAGTCCTCGAAATGTAAAGGAACGTCATGCAAATAGATGTCTAATTCTCATTGGGATAAACATTTGCACAGTAAAGGCAGTTGCATCCGGTAATACAGAACTGTTTCAAAATATTCTTCGAACTTTCGCAATTTGAAAGGATCGCGATAACCAGTTTGCTTGTGTAGAGATAAAATCCAAAACCTTACGGTCCTATGTTAACCTTAGCGGTATAAAATAAGGTGGATCAAATTAAAATATATGCTGTATCACAGTAGATTCTAGAAAACATTTCTTGCGGCGAGCATAAGCACTGCCATACAGCGCCCCGGGGCAAATCAGTCAGCATCTTAGACTGAATTGATTTGAATTAGTTGAACTACCTGTAGATTGTTTGCAACATTTCACAGTTAGCTCAATTGTTAGCATTTTAAATACAAGTTCTAATTTGTTCTTTAATTTAATTATCTTTGTTAACAAAGTATTTCTTGTGCTCAGAAGTTAAATAGACTATTGGAGTTGATTTTGATAAAAACTACCTACCCAGAGAAGAACCAACTATTTTGTATCATAATCACGAACTGTAGAGTCTGGTGGCCACTTTATTACCTTTAAGGACACTAAATTATTTGACGAAATATCTGCGGACTATGTTGCAGCCAGATTACAAAATCTGTGGGATGTTTCTGTTGTTTTAAAACTGCAGGCACTTAATCTGAGTTTATATTTACTTTAATGGAAAAGTTTTTATGATCTTTTATCCGAATCAACATCAAATCGTCTTGTAAAAGGAATATTTAATTTAATAAGTATCGGAGATTGTACAAATTTAATCCACGTTATAAAATTGAGGTTTATGATAAGAACTAAAAAACTGTGATTGGGAAGTAGGTTCACTAACGAAATTTTTTTTTGACGATGCATTTCAATATACGAACCATTTAAAACTGAAGATGACAATGTTTTTATTAAAACGAAGATTAAAACGAGATATCCAATAGCATGATATCAAAATAACGTCATAATGACCATCACGACATGAATTCGATTCTAACTAAATTACAAGAGTCGTAGTAATCTAATTAAAAGAGAGCTATTGACTAAAAATTACCGAAAACAGATTTCAAAGAAAAATTCTCAGCAACCACCATTGGGCACTCTGCCTTCTAGACGGCTTTGATTTTTAGGAAATTGATATGCTAAAAATGTACATAGAAGTAGTAATTGGTATATTATTTTATAATTTGACCTTTTCTAAGTGTACGTTTATTGTATTTATAATGAGTAAATAAAGAGTATTTGATTTGATCTTTAAGTTGAAATTTTATCATTGTATTAAAATAATATATAAAAACCCCAGAAAACATTCGAGCTCTGTTGTAGAAACAGTGCAAGCAAACACAAATACACACACAGGTGTGATAAAAAACCGAGCGATAAAATGCTAGATGCAGAACGAGTGTAGGCCATATCGTTGTTTTACATTAACATCAATAGCATCAGCAAGAGATGCAATAAAGTTTGGACTTTAGTGTTAACAGGCCTGGCTTCGTACCATTTCGGACGCCATTCACAGTAAAAGCTCCACTAAATGGGTGCCACCTAGTAGGTGTTCGTTTAATAACACGGGCAAGGGTGAGTTGGGCTCACCGATTGAAAATCACGAGGAAGAAAAGCTATTATAATACAGGGTTATTGGTTATTCACTGACACTACGTGAACTGCAAGTTCTGCTCATCATCACGAACACACATACACACATTGATAATTCAGGGCGGAGCCGTTTTTAGGTTTCGTTTCAAAGAAAACCTCTATAATGAACGATTTTTGAATGGTTGGGGGTACATACTAATATCATTCCCTTTCCTCAAATTTTAAGAATTGAGACCTGGCGTCTTCACGGACGTGTTCATGATGCTGGGCAGAACCTGCAGATAACATAGTGTCAGTGAATTACCAATAACCCTGTATATAGTTGACATAAGTATGTATCTCATTTTTATTTTCAATTGACACATCATACTCAAGTTGTCATTGTAATATTTCAGATTGACATTATAGTTCCCGGGCTGACATTTTAATAATCAAGTTGACATTGTATTAAAATAATAATACCATTCGTTTTCACTGATTATCATTATTATTTTTCATAAGAACTTTTTACGACGCTATTACTTTGTGTTTCCTATTTGAATTGTTTTCAAAATTGATTTGATTGTGCAATTAGTTTTTTGTAAACTCAGGAGTTTTTTAAGTTTTTCACACACAATGTATTTTGTTTATAAAGGAAATAAATGAATTGAAATGAAATAATATATACGAGTTGTTCTATGCAATAAATATGAGATTTTTCAGGGTGAACGTGGCTAGGAGGAATCTGCTCCAAGACGTGTTGATTCTCACGGTGGGCCATTTTCTATAATGAAGTCGAAGACTGTCAGAGGTTTGCCGAAGAAGCAACAGAAACCACTTTAAATTTCAACACCTTTGACTGTGACACTCAAAACTTTATTGTAAAAGGATACCGGTTTCACTCGATCAGCGCAGAACCCAAAAATCTTAAAATACACTCGCACTAAAAAGATAATGGTCTCGAATCTGATAATGTTCGCTTTTTTACGGTTGAGTAGGAAATCGCGAAGGCGGAATCTATACAAAATGCTAATCAGAACAAGTTTACCCTTATTTTCTCCTGATACAACTGTCATTGTTAATACTAACTTAAAGGCCTGAGTAAACATAAGCCTGACTCCACAAATAACATAATGGAGCAGCTTAGAATGGAATTGATTGCGTTTAAACCAGCTTTGAGTATCAAATGCTTCTGTGCAGCATGACAATTTGTGGATCAGATAAAGTTGGTACTAGAATGGTAAGAGCAAAAGTTTGTTTATTGATTTGTCGTGGGCGAAGACGGACAATTTTTTTGCCGAATTCTGACAAAGATATGCTACCTAAGGCTACTGCACATCTCCCTCTGAGAACCCTAAATCCCCTTCTACGCTATTCATGGGCTGAGTATACCTCACCTCAACAGCCTATATTAATCCACTGCTGGACGCAGACCTCCCCCTGATGAGCGCCTTATTGGATTTTATCTCATGAGGGGTCATGCCCTTGATCCTCACGCTGGGCATGCGGGTTGGGAATAGCAGTTCGCTGGTAGAATTGTTCTGTAAGAGGCGAAGCTGCCCGCCCCCGGTGGATATCTCTTAGTCGCCTCTCACGACACCCGCGGGAAGAGCAGGGGTTGTGCAAATTCTAATGGGTATATGTATATTTCTTTATGAAAATTGTTAATGATTTATGTTTTTCGATTTGTTTCTGACTTTTGTTATAAGTCCTACTGTCCTACTATTAATGCGAAAGTTTGTGTGAATGTTTGTTACCATGTATCTTCGTGAATCTTAACCGATTTATATGAAATTTGGTGTGTAGATAATAGGCTAATCACATTGTCAATGTTTACCTGGTAAAATCCCTAGCTAAGTCTATCCTTTGTTAAATAGTCAACCACCTTTTTGAAGAAAATAAATAAAAAAAATCTTTTTTTATTATTTATAATCTAATTTCCCTCCTCTGACCTCTGAGGGGGTGGGTTTTAAAAGGGTGGTGAAGAATCTATGGAAAATTATGATACCTTGGTTCGACTCACTCAAAACTCGGTATAACTAACCATAAAGTAAATCATGAATCACTTATTTTTACTCTTACAAAACTACCCCTAGGGGGTGTACAGTAAATTTCTGAAAATTCGGCGAAGCCGCGGGGCGCAGCTAGTGGTAAGTAAATAAATACAAGCCCCACCAATATTTCTTATTTCTGATTCTCCAATACGTGTTGTAACGGTTATCATAAAAGAGATATACATATATATATATATTGATGAGGAAAACAACTTCCGAATTTCAGAAAACGATGACTGAAATGTGTTTTCTTTTTGTAAGGGAAGTCTACATGTATAATTTTGTAGTTATATTGCAAACGGTTGCTAAGATATTAGATACAGAGCATTTTTGGTATAACAGGAAAATACCGTCATAATTTCAGAGAACGATGAATCAAATGTGTGATCGTTATAAAAGGTGAATCTACATGTAAAATATTTTTGTACTAAGTAAAAAATATTAGTAGCGTTAGCAATAGCTAACGCTTGCTGTGACACGGAGCATTTGCGTTTAAACTTTAGTTTTTTCGTTAAAACTTGGATATAGGAAAACACCGTCAGAATTTCAAAAACAATGAATGAATCGTGTAATCGTAATGAAAGGGGAATCTACAAGTAAAATTTTGTAGTTCTATCGCTTACGGTTATTGAAATACAGAGCATTTTTGTTTCAACTTTACACTCCTATTTTATAGTGCGAATTATCAAAATTCCTTTCTTAGTACACCCCTACACCCAAAGTTTCAAGCTTCTAGAACCAGTGGTTCAGACTGTGCGTTGTCAGTGAGTCAGGTTCCTTTATAATACATATACATATTATAAGGATTACTAATTCCATTTAATTTTCTCGTTACATGTAAAATATGTAAATAATTGGTCTAGAAGACGTATGCAGGTACTTATTAGTATGTATTATTACATTTAGCTTGATTGTGCGAAGGTACATCATTATCTATAGCCTTCCAGAGATTGCCTTGCAACATTGTTGTGCTTGACACCCGATGTCGTGGGCCCTTGCCAGTTTCCTTGGGTTTTATAGGAATACTGGCTTTGTAGGATTGTAAATAGGTGTGGTAATAGCCTGAATGGTAGTTTTATAGATAAATCGGGGAGATTACTGTTTGGTTTCGAATATCGCTTTGCTTGCTTGTGTCTGGTAAAAGTTTAGTAACTTTAATATATACTTCATTGGCTGGCAGTATCTAGCAAATCTACACTTTTTTTCAATCATCTCGATCGAATCTAAGGCCTTTTGCCTCATAGTCTAGTCTAGGCAATAGGTGCAAAATTGTTCCCGCTCCCGCCATCTCTAGCTTCTAAAAGCTTTATTACGAAATGAACAAGGACTCTGTTTTAGACAAACGGTTTTGATTCAACTAGCTCCGGTTGTTCTTGCATAGTCAGTCACAGATTCACTAAGAGTTTAATGTTGTAATTATACCAGTGAAAATTATATTTACGTGCTGCGGTAACTAAAGATCTAGGAAACGAATAATAGCAGGGTACAATAATGGCCGACAGCTAAAGAAAATTATGTGTAATTGTGTACAGCCCCGTAATTTACACTTAGAAGTCGTGCCCACATCCTTTGGATTGATGTGATCATCATCATCATCATCATCAGCCGTTGTTGACCCACTGCTGGGTATAGGCCTCTCATGTTTATGGTATTCGCCTCGGTCCTGTGATAGTCTGGGCCAGGAGTAGTCTACGGCCTTTTGGATATCGTTGATCCATCGAGTCGGCGGCGGCGGACGATGGAATGATGGTAGTATAAGCATAGAGTATAGTTTGACCACAATCATACCTGATGGGCGTTTCTTCATTGGTCGGCCCGGCCCGCCACCGATACCAACAGCGACATCGGTGGATACATAATTCTTTGAAATTGTATGGCTCACTGTCTTATTGGCCAGGCCAGACACCGACATGCCGGCGCCGGCGCCGCCAGTATGCCATACAATTTCATAGTCTCGATGATGATGATGATGCCGGCGCCGGCGCCGACATGTCGTCGCAGCAAGTCTCTCACTTATCCGACTGGCAGCGTACGTATGTGTTGTATACCTACGCAAGCTTCTATGTGAGCGTGCGTGCGAGGTCTCTTTTTTATTTATTTATTTTATTTTATTTTAACAAAATCCACAGTCCTTATTCTACCTAAACTTAATATATGTTTTTCTTACGACCAATAACGGATTTACGTCTCTGTAGAATTACAAAGCCGTCGTGTCGGTCAAATGAAGAATGTATCTGTCGATGCAGTGTCGTTGAGTACTGTCCGTGTCGGTATCGGTGCTGGGCCGGGCCGGCCAATGAAGAAACGTCCGATGGAAAAGGACGATGTGGCCGACGGGGTATATCACGAAGGGTTTTATGTATTTTTAATATTTTCGACCGGTCGCGAGGCAGTTAAGGGGGAAACACAACGCACAAGCCAACAAAAGATTTTCTATTTTGTTTGATATAAAATAACTTTAAAATATACATCTAAATCACAATATTGTGCAATCATAATAAAAACTCAACAGGGAGTCATTGATTTTTATTGATAATATTTATATCGTTATTAGCAAGTCTTTTTACGCAAATTGAACAAAACACTATCTCCCTCGTAAATGCAAGAAAAATCTACAGAACTTTATACCTAAATGTTAATAATTTTAAGACATCGCATAAACAGATCCTCAAAATAAAATATACTGTCTGGCTGCGTGCAGTCGACCTTTTTTGAACAAAACATAAACGATCACTTCATTCGCCTCGACCACTTTTCATAATACTTTGCAAAGGTCTGTCAGCCAACGCAACATTGTTGCAAAGATTGGTAAAATTGCAAAAAGTTGCAAGGAGGTTACATCGGACACATAAAGTGATTTTATGGTGAACTTAATATACAAATTGATAGCCGTTTAATTCTTTGAATTAAAAGTTTACGGTTATTTTATGCAATTTATTTTTTTAATAATACATTTAATATGGATGTTCAGCTCACGTTTTGCAATTTGTATTTAAAGAAATAAAGATAGGTAGGTACTGTTCTTTTCTGACGTTTGACTATTGACTCCTTGGTTTTACACGAGCACCATAGTCAAAAAAACAAAACTACAAGATTAAATTAAAAATTTTAAAAACCCGCCGACGTTTATTGGCTGGACAGATTTTCATGAAACGTGGCTAAGAACACTCGGGATAAAATTTATCAATGACAAAAAAAACTTAACGAAAATCGGTTCATCCGTTTGGGAGCTACGATACCACAGACAGATACACAGATACACAGACAGACACGTTAAACTTATAACACCCCTCTCTTTTTGCTTCGGGGATTAAAAATCGGAGGAAACGTACTACCGTGTTGGCAGATTATCAGAAAATAGAAACTATTGACACAGCTCTTGCAAAGGGAAGAAAACGACTCACTTTGGCATGCACTGTGACAAACAACAAGACAACATACAAGGAAATTGTGGAGTGTGAAAAGGTACTAAGCAAATGTGTATCGTTAATGTTACCGCCATACAAACAAATCACTAAAAGTGTAAATTTTAGAAATCCAGAACACCCGAAACATAAAGGCCTGGTTATGCTGGGGGACAATGCACAATAGGAGTGTATTGCTTATTTGCGAGATGTCAGTGTAGATTCAGAATTAGAATTAGACCCGGAACCAATTTCGTACAAACATTTGTCCCGAGACAGGAGTCGAACCCGCAACGTCCTGCGTCGAAGGCGGACCCTTAAATCTTAAACTTCAGACTTCAGATTTTTTAGTTTTTACACAATTTTTTCAGTTTTAAGACGAATACTAATCCATCTGGAATAAAAAATTTATTGGACAACTTTGAGATCATTCTCCATACAGTAGCGTAAAAATTTTACAAAACGGTTCAAAATTAACGGAAAAATCGACGAAGATACATAAAAAATACAAATACAAAATAAAAAAATATTTATTAGGAACAAAATAAATAGTATAGAGTACAAATTATGGGCTGACTTCCACAAAAGTTAAAACTGTGTAGCAGAGTCAGCGGCCTCCGTTAACAAAATAATTATGTTCCAGAAAATAACTGATCTAGTAATATACATAACAAGGTTACCTATGTGTGTGTGTGTATAATGTGTTAAAAAAAACAGCTGAACATAAAACCTCCTCCTTTTTTGAAGTCGGTTAAAAATTGTAAAACACAGAATATACGATGGTCTCTTCCACTGCCGAGGTTATTTCAAAAGCAGCTTTTAAACACTCTACAATACTTAACTTGACATAGAAAAGACTACTCTACTGTAAAGGGATATTGACAGAGCTCTCACGTGCGCGTCAGTTGACATGGGAACAGGGAATGCGCAAGGGCATATCGTTTTGGCATACACTGTGACGGACTACTTTAGATAAGGTTCTCGAAGCCACCTGTGTGAAAAAGAAACCTTTATACTTTTCAAAAGGCTTTCTCATCTTGACGCTCGCGGCTGCTCACTCATTTTTTTGGAATAAAAGTAGCCTATTGTTTTTTGCCAAGCAGGTTGCGGAATTTACTAGGTAGGTACTTACTATTTTAATTTTAAGGTTTCTAACAATCTGGTGATTTTTGTTTCCTTATGCAGCTAACCGTTTTATACTTCACCTATAGTACTGATAATTGCATTCCTAGTTAATATTTTTTCCACAAACATTTAGTTTTTTAATGTGTCGTGTCAAATAAACTATTTTATTTCATTTCATTTCAGGTCTAGAGCTGTATTTATGAAAAATTTCAGACCAATCCGTTTAGTAGTTTGCCGTCAAGACTTAACAAAAATCTAAACATCACAACTATCGTATTTATAATATAAGTGTCATAATTGTGATTAACCTTCTTAGACAATGATTTGTGACTTCTACTTACCAGTCGTGGCTTATTCAGTGCCTATGGCAAGCCCAGTCCAAATTTTACCGATTTCACCAGACCACAACAGTCTTCTCGTGTTATTATCTAACCACAACATTAAATCATATTGGCAGCAAGCAACGATAATAATGAACAATAATATAAAAGATACTAATAAAATCAAGAATAAACTGGCTGACTGTCAGTCAGTCATTAGGTACCATATCTACTGCGGCATCAGAGTCCTGTCTTTATGCCGCATTTACCCAATGTATTTTACAAACATAAGAATATCTTTCACGTTTAAGATCCCTAGGTAAAAGTAATGTGATATTATTGGTTGTAATTTCAATCATCCGCAGCTTAGAAACATAATAAATATATAAAATAATATAAAATAGTTCATACTTATTCTTCCTGGTTTTTTGTAATTTATGGTGAAAGTATATCTTTCTTAGATAAATGAATAAAGAGCAGGTCTAAATAATAACATAAAATACCTTTCCATATGTCTATATAGTTGTGTTTAACATGTATAAAGGCATTCTAAATAACGTTATTGAACGAAAACATAAAGAAGTTTTTTTTTATATCGACGCGTTTTTTTTTTAAGTGTGTAGGTAAGTAGTAAAACTTCGAAGGGCGAAACCCATCTGGGAATGTATAGGAGTTTACTGGCAATACATAGATGTAAGTAAAATCTTATCCATCACTAAAATCCCTTTTTTACTTATATCGATGTGGAAATACAAATGGTTTGCAAAGCTACCGTGAGTCACCGAGAACCCTGAACGCACAACGAACGCATTTCTCGTGTAATTTTAAAGTAAAAGAAAACAAATCGGAATTTCTCGGATGCAAATTCAAAGCTCGTCAAAGCCACGGACAAAACCCAGGTTGGGTCTACAATAAAACGTCTACCGTTATTACCACGGGCGCTGTAGTCATTTGTCGGCGGTGGCAGACGATGCAACAATGTTGCAGCAGACACCTCGTATTTCATACAAGGATCGCTCGAGTTACATGGCTGACAAGATATCTGTAGCCAGAGGCTTCATGTGGTAGGAAATACCACTTTGACCACCAGTTTGTATTTTTTTAAAAGAAACATGGAACAAAGTTGAACGCTTTCTAAGGTCCACTAGGATGAAAATTTGAAAATTGAAATTTATTTACTTTTAATTCCAATATAGCACAATACTTATTAAGACAAACTATAGGTACCAGACGTATGTACTTAATGATTAAAATACAAACTACTACTTCCTATCAGTAACTTATTATACGTTAAAATAATACATGTAGTAAAGAAATTTAATAGCTCAGCTTAATGCAAAAAATTTGGTGAAAATGGTAGGGACACTCCATTTAACACTATTTTACGCACAAAATACCCACGCAGCAAATTTATCGCGTAATCTCTATGTTGGTAGAGCAGGACCAAGCCGTATTTCAGCTGGACGAAATTAAGCCAGCATTCGTTCCAAATAATTTACTGATAATATGATGAGGAGAGTGGAAAGATATACATATATACCTACATGTTGTGCAAACCCCACCAAGCGTGGGAAAAGGACCGTTAAAGAAGACTTGACTAAGATATTTGTTTGTAAGGGGTACAATTTACAAACAAAAAATTAAAAATTAAATTGAAGTGGCAGAATGATCAGAACTTTTTCCTACAAGACGTCTATCCTACATGATTATATCAGCATCTGTTGATGGGCGTGTCTTTATCATAGACTAGCTGCATTCTTACTACACGTTGTTCTATTACCCGTTTTCCCGTAGGAATGAAGTATTTTACCGCGGTAAAAGTAGCCTATGTTCTTCAGGAATAATGTGGGCTTCTAATGGTAAAAGAATTTTTCAAATAGGCAATAGTTTCGAAGCCTATTCAATACAAACAAACAATCAAATCTTGCCTCTTTAAAATATTAGTTTAGAATTTTTTTTATTGGGTCCTGTGCATGCCTCAGCCAGAGTTTTACAACGATGTCGAAAATGTCGAGTGCATTATTATTATTAGCCTGGAGCGATGGGTCGATTCGTCAGCCAAGTTACGAGACGTGGCAACAATGTTGCACCAGACAGACTCTCGTATGTATGTAGTTCATACAACGAGCTTATCGCTCGATTTACCAGACGTAGCGACACAAAATGATCACGATTCGCATATATTAGGGTCGACAGTGCTTTCAATCCTGGTAAGTATGTATTCTGATTATCGTCATCGTATATAGGACGTCTTTTTGTGATATCTGAATTTGAATATCAGATTTTAGGCTGACGCAATTTCAGTAGTCGGATAAATAATGATATATAATGCTGTAGAGTTTACACAGCAATATCTAGCCACAAGCTAAGCAGAGCTTGTGTTATGGGTATTTGATGAATGATATTACACATCGGTCGTCTAGGATAGAGTTTTAGCTTTCAAGGGAAATATCGTCGTGGAAGAAGTCATAAAACAATAATCAAAATTTGCCTAGGTATACTAACAGAAATACTACTTGTATTCAAGTCATAAAAACAGTAAGAGGAATTAAAACTCTATACTAACCTACAAAAAATTTACCTATACATACCTACTTGTAGAAAAACTAATTTTTATTCCAATTCATATTTATACAAGATATAGAGGTACAAATATAAAAATAAATGAATGCCTCTGTGTGAAAAATTGGCTGAAAAATTTTAATAGTATAGAAATTTAGCAAAACCACCACAAATTCGTTTTGAAAATTCGAAAGATTTAGGTATTAGCATAAGAATAGACAAAAACTATTTTTATGGTATTAGCTTGTACCTATTTGGCTTGTAAGGTTTATAATAGCAATTCGAGCAGAAGTAAGAAAATGCAGAACCATTGGGATAAGCATTGGAATAGCCATAATCGCGATACGCGTCCCGAATTTTACTCCAGTATTACCTAATGCAATAATAATGCGCGTTGCACCGCGAAAAAAAGCGCAAATTGTTTTAAATGCGCAGGTAGGCGCGCGTCTGACCTACAGACTGCCTGGCGGAAAAACAAACAAGTGCACACGGGTTTTAGTGTTCCGCAACACGCGAGGGTTTCGATTCAAATACGGAGTAGGTAGGTACTTAAGATTTTTAGATCTGTTTCCAAAATTACGAGATTAGAACACCTTACACCGTGATACACTATCGGCAGCTTTGCGGAAAATTCGACTAAAATAATTAGTCTAAAACACAATTCGACGACTAGTAACGACTAAAACAACTCGTTTCAACAACAAAAAAAATTGTGTTAATATATGGCCCTGGGTCTTCGTTAGGAGTAAGGTAATTTTGACCGCTTCGCTTCGGGGGTGGGACGCCTACAGGTAGGGTTAGCTCAAGGTGTATTTGCTTTAGTCGAATTGTTACTAGTCGAAATGTTTTTAGTCGAATTGTTTTTTAGTCGAACTGTTTTAGTCGAATTGTACTAGACCTATTGTTTTAGTCGAATTTTCAGTAGAAACATCGTTCACATCGTCACTTTCCATCAGTTGATATTGTGTTTAAACGAGGTCAATCAAATATAACAAAAAAATAGAACGATTGCCTAACAATACAAAAAACTATTCATCGACTAAGCCTGTGAGCACCCACTGCAGTGCCACTGCTGTGTAGATTGTTCTCTGTAGAGATCATTCAGGTCGAGATAAGAAAATCAAACGATTCTATTGGTGGATATCACGCGATGCTTCCTTGCACATTAATGCACATTTCCGGCGATAGTGTAGCTTTAAAACTCTTAAGTATTTCACATTTGCTTGTCATTTATGTGTTGATTCGACAGGTTTTTACAAGCTTTTGATACTGAGTATAAGCTTTTATTTAACCTCCTATGTTTTTATGAATGTTTTGATAAAATCTTGTGAGTCAAAATTTAACCCAGAAATTTTACATGTTTGTTCTGTTCTGATGACTAAATACTATACGAGCAAAATAACGTCTATTTCGAGCAAATGTCAGTGTTAACTTTATATGTAATAACAATCTATAGGTATGTAGAATGAGGCACTCGGACATTTTTTGATGGTTGTCAGTTAGAGATTGTTACTCTATAGTATAAGATTGTAGCTCAATGATCAAATTGAACAAAATACAGAAGAACCCTTTCACCCCTTCTCAACTCGCACTTGCCCAAATATTTTCGGCATTACGACCGCAAGGTCAGACATATTAGCCCGCCAAAACTTATTAGTCACGTCAAAAGCAAATGGAGATGTAATTCATATTAGTTTTTTGCAAAAAGCGTGATCGACGACGCTCCTTTAAGAAGTGACTGTTTCAAATTGCATGAGATTATTCGTTGCATTAGGAACGTTTTATTTAAAACGCATTTGTTAGCGTTGAGGTAGGATAACTTAAATTCTATTATTGTGAATAATAAATTACTGTGAAATACGAAGTCGTTTGTTACGAGTGGTTTTTGTAGGGCAAAGTTAGGTTGCATTTTGGGATGTAAACACATTGCATAGGCAGCTATAGCTACCAATAATTCGGAACCAAAGAACAATCTACTGACAGACAGAACAAGTGTAAAATAAGGTGATCACGTTTAGCACATTAGTCACAAGTAGTCACAACCTTCCTCTCTTTAACTTTTCCTTTCTTTAACTCGTGTTACACTATCGCATTGACTGATAAAAGAAATGGATTTCCTTAGAATTTTTACTCCCGCTTAGTGAGTTATTAATGGATTTTCATACTAAAAGGGTATGAACCCGGATTTTCCTCAGGGATATTAGAACGACATTAATGACTATAGACGGGAACTGGGCGGAACCTATGCATCAGCTACATTGAGCGGCCGCTAGAGACCCTATGTGAATTTCATCATCATTTTTCAGCATCATCGATAATGTTGTGGATATTTTTGTCAAAATAAAAGAGGCAGGTGTCGTCTGCATAAAGTGTTAGTTGGCCTGTTAGTCCTATTGAGTATATATTATTTATGTAGATTAGAAATATTAGTGGACCAATAATTGATCCTTGTGGAATACAATAAGTGACATTTCTTATACAACTGGTAAAGTTATCAATTTTTACCACTTGCCTCCGATTTGATAGGTAAGACATGAATATGTCTAGGGCTCTGTCTCTGACTCTTATGTTGTTTAGTTTCTGGAGAAGCTATTGATGACTAACAGTATCAAAAGCTTTCCTAATATCTACAAAAATATCTAGCACATAGTTTTTCTGGTCAGTGTAGGTTTTAATTTTGGTTACCAAATCTATCTATATAATCATCAATTTATAAAAAAAAAAATAAAAAAATGCTGGACAATTCACACAGCATTATCTAGCCCCAAGTTAAGCAGAGTTAAGTTAATTTAAACAATTAGGACCAGAAACTTTACTTACCGGTTCGATGTCACCTTGACTCTCCTTGCCCAGTCCTTCGCCTTTGGACCAGCCCATCTTCTGAAGCAGTTTGAATCCTTTGTTCTCGGTGGGTATCGACCTGTTTCAGAATATTTTGTTTTAGACAAGCCAAACACCCAGGAGACATTATACAGGGTTAAATTTAAAACACCAGCAACCTTCCGTGACCGGGTTCCTAGCATCATCAGCAACGTTTGTTCTACGACTTTTGAAATAACTCAATAGGTACATTAATTAGAAATTATTTAAGTTTTTATTGAACTGCCGTGACTTTTGTAGGTCTATGTTGCATTAAGGACGACGCATGCTTGCGAGCGCATGTGCGCGCGCTGGCGATAATAATAAATAACACTTCTACGTTTCGCAGACCAATAGTAGATGTATAATAAAATTTACCTTATCGTGACTAAAATAAGACTCAACTTACGTTTCTAAACTAGCACTCTCAGTCTTAACAGAGTGATGCGAAGATCCAACAGTCTCTCGTCTCGCCTGCGCCCGGTCGTTGTAAGGCTTTTCCTCGATTTCTAGAAGCTTCGGTGCGTAGATATTTTTCAGTCTGGCTAATTCGAGCTCGTGTTGCTTCTTCACGCTGCATGTTCGTGTGTACGCAGCTTTCATTCCTTTTTCTTCCGCTGTTGGAATATCCAATGGTTAATTTTTCGAACGACGAGGAAATTTTATGCCAGGTATTACGAGAGGCCGTGCTTTTTTGATTTTTAAAATTATCTGAGACTTAGAAAATAGTGTATAATATTCTGAAAAAAAAAATGATCTCTGCTCCTAAGTGGCAGCCTGCTACAGGAATACCTGGCCTTACAACTATTTTAGAATTGGTAGAATATTATGTATAGTTTATAGTTTATTGGTAATTCACTGACACTATGTGAACTACAGGTTCCGCCCACCATCATGAACACGTCCGTGAAGACGCCAGGTCTCAATTCGCAAAATTGGTGGTAAGGGAATGATATTAGTATGTACCTCCCCCATTCAAACATCTTTCATTATAGGAGTTTACTTTAGAGGTAAACCTAAAAACGGCTCTGCCCTGAATTATCAGCGGGTGTGTGTGTGTGTTCGGCTGTCTCCCAGCCAGGCTAATGCCACTTAAATCATCTTGCGTAGATGTAAAATACTCCAATGATGATGATGTGGATTTAAATAGGAGTGGGAGATCGATATTAACCTTTTGACCGCCACCGTCGTCTATACTCGACATTTCAAATTGTGCTTACTACGCCAGTGTCGTTATTAGACGACCAAAACTGCTCCAAGAAAAAAACGAAATACACAATCTTTTAACTGTTAGTTCTGCGTTTTATTTATCCTAAAAGGAACATTGTTTTAGTTATTATACATCTATATTAAAGGTTTATAAGAAAAACCCCTAGTTGTATAAAAATTTTGATGATGAAACATTGAAATAAAATCCCGTCAGCAGGCTTGATTCGCACGCCATTGTCGGCAGGAGACGACCGCTAGTGTTGTGGTATACAGCTACCAAGCGAAGGTGATAAAAAATAGACAATTTACATTTAAACAAGATATTTATTATTTATTTCATGTTCATTCTCATGATATAAATAATAAATATCTATTATGATATCATAATAAACCCAAACTTTAACTCTGCAAACGCATAATGAAAATAAAAATGATCCATGAGCAGGATCGATAATTCATAATCCCCACCAAAGCACATCACTGGTTCATCATCCCTTAGCAGTGTAGCGTACGCCACGGTCGGGACTACACGACCGTAAGTGACGTCATCAGCGTAACAAGACAATGGTAGTGACGTGCAAGTGCATTCCAAGTATGTCCGATCTGCTATTGATTTTGGATTTTATCTGCTATTGATTTTGGATTCATAGGTAAAATGTAGGTATTTGTAGGTTCATAGATCTCTTGTTTAAATATGCAATAGATTATAAGTACCTACTTTGTAAACCCATTTCTGAGAATAATTTTTTTTATTATTATTATTACTTAATGTGCTAAGAAACATTTTTTTACAGTGACTTATGTCAACAGAACTAAATCATGGGTCTCTTCAAGACGAGAGCGAATAAATATAAACTTTCGGGATTAATAGGTAGGTATACATATAATAAATAAATAATGCTGGACAATTCACACTGCATTATCTAGCCCCAAGCTAAGCAGAGCTTGTGTTATGGGTACTATATAACTGATATACTTAAGTAATTAATTAGGTTTCGGACATTATTTTGTAAGTGAGGCGATTTCCAAAAAAAAAAAAAAGGGCCAGGCGTCGTGATAATGGGCAAAACCTGCATTTTACGCAGTGTCAGTGAATTACCAATAACCCCGTATGTATAAAGCGAAATGTCTCGATGAGGTATCTTCTATCGGCTATTTTGCCAGCTGCAGACGTTTCAAGTAATGCCTGTTTCTATACTCGAGCCATTCGCCAGGTACGATGTTTATAAACAACTTGTAACACCAATGTAGAAAATTTAATTTTCAGCGTCGAGTTTGATAATTGTAAAGCAAATCGAGAAGTAGTGCAAATTCTGTCAAAAAATCAACACACTGAAAGTGATTTTTAG
The DNA here is from genome assembly GCA_949316285.1 of Eupithecia subumbrata. NCBI lineage: Eukaryota > Metazoa > Arthropoda > Insecta > Lepidoptera > Geometridae > Eupithecia > Eupithecia subumbrata. The sequence goes on along the minus strand of OX438630.1, from coordinate 9,548,686 downwards.
GATAAGTACCTTGTTTACAGACATCTTCAGTTTGGCCAAAGTATAGATTTGGCATTCTTTTGAGTCAGCCACTCAATAGAATGCCAAAGTAAAGCACTATGCGCTAACGTAGGGTAGGATAGTAAAGCTTCATAAAAAGAATGTCAACGTAAAAGCACTATGAGCGAACGTAGGGCCCACCCTGCGTTCGCGATATTCCCAATAGTAAAGCCTCCACCGCACAGCCGCAATTTGGAAGGGCGCCTTGTGTCGCGCGCCTCCACTCCCCGCCGTAATACACTGTCTCCGGCTACCGGCCGCCACAAAATCACAAGACGCATCTTCAAAAACGCGGCTGTGTGTTGGAGGCTTTAAGCTTGATAAAATAAACTTACATTCCATAATAAGTCCCGGCTCGCAATGCCCACAGGTATCGTTCCCAGGATGTATGTGACACAGCAGCTTTGTCTCGCCCAGTTGAATCGTACTGCCATGGAGGATCTACAATGAACATCAAAAGATTTATTTAAAGGTTCTGTCTATTGCTAATAAATTAACACTATAGAATGATTTAAAATTTGACTTGTGTATTGTCGCTTATTTTGTAAGCCTGAAGTAATATCTCCGATAGTTATTTGAACGCATTAAAAACAAACTTAGCAAGCTATTGGAGGAAAAAGTTTATAATAACCTTGATGAATTTCTGAATGACAAGTTTTAATATCCTTTACTTTAAAATCGAATACCTACTTTCTTCTGTGTTTAAATTTAATTTTTATATTTTGACATGCATCTGTTGTCATTTTATTTTGAACTGACTCTGTATTGACATATTTTGTACTAGTTGTGTGATAAAAATTTAATTTCTTAATTGGATTTATTAGGTACTAGCTGTACCCGCGACTTCGTTCGCGATTGCCTTACCGGCCGACTAATTAAGTTCACATTTAACCATAGTCTCTCATATTATGAAACGCCGCCGTGCAAAAAATCGTGTAGGTTCTACGGGGGATAGCATGTTGTCATCTTCAATCCCATAGATGAAAGAAATTATGATGAATGCAGATGGAGAGACGCGCGTCAAGTTTGAAACTAATAATTTATCTCGCACGCACTATCTGGAGTTTTATTAATCTAAGGATTCTACGTGATGATTCTGCGACGATTGCACTGTCATACTGAAGCAATTGTATTGCAGAATTGCCAAGTTTCATACCAACTCATTACCTATGTAGTTTCGGCGTGATGCGCGGTGAAGGAATTTGACTATCATCCCCTCTGCCAGAGGAACCTTACTGAATTCCGGGATAAAATGTATCTTTCCTCATAGTACGAACTAAAATCATGCCGAGTTGCATTCGAATTCATTAAGTAGTTCCGTCGTGATGCGTGGTTAAAGAATTGTACTTTCATCCTCTTTCCCAGGGGAACCTTACTGAATTCCAGGATAAAATGTATCCCATGTCCTTCCTTGAACTCAAATCGTACCAATTCAGTCCAACTCATTCAGTAGTATCGGCGTGATGCGCGGTGAAGGAATTTTACTTGCATCCCTTCTCCCAGGGGAACCTTACTAAATTCTGGGATAAAATGTATCTTTCCTCGTAGTATGAACTCAAATTATGCCGAGTTCCATTCCAATTCATTCAGTTGTTCCGTCGTGATGCGCGGTTAAAGAATTTTGCTTTCATCCTCTCTCCCAGGGGAACATTACTGAATTCCGGGATGAAATGTATCCCATGTCCTTCCATGTAGTATGAAATCAAATCGTGCTGGGTTTCATTTCCACTCATTCAGCACTTTCGGCGTCATGCGCGGTGAAGAAATTTTACTTTCATCCCCTCTCCCAGGGGAACCTGACTGAAATCCGGGATAAAAAGTATCCTATGTCCTTCCTCGTAGTATGACCTAAAATCGTGCCGAGTTTCATTTCGATACCTTCAGTAGTTTCGACGTGATGCGCGTTTAAGAAACAGACAGACAGACAGACAGACATGAATGAAAAAAATTACAGTTTTGGCTTCAGTATCGATAGTAGAGTGTCCTCCAAAAAAAAAAGGTTCCCCTGGGAGAAGGGATGCAAGTAAAATTCCTTCACCGCGCATCACGCCGATACTACTGAATGAGTTGGACTGAATTTGTACGATTTGAGTTCAAGGAAGGACATGGGATACATTTTATCCTGGAATTCAGTAAGGTTCCCCTAGGAGAGAGGAAAAAGTAGAATTCTTAAACCGCGCAACCCGACGGGTCTACGCGTCGTCCGATATCATGCATTCTTTTTGTTAGAAACAGTGTTGCAAAATCGAATTTGACTAAATCAGTAGAAAGTCGAGTAGAAAATAAGTAGACTGATGAAATAATCTGTAGATTGAAGAAAAAAAATTGTAGATAAAGGGTAGGTAAGTTCCTATTTAATTTTTCCAAGACGCACCCATTAGTTAGGTTCCTACCTACTAAGGTGGTGCGTCTTGGAAAAATAAGTTAGGTTCCTACCTTACATGACATATGGTGGTTTAGCTGGTCCGGTTATCTGTACTACCGATGTTTGGTTGGAGTAAGTGGTCCAATTAAACTAACTGGACCACAGAAAAATATTTTTTACTGTGGTACACAGCCAACTGTACCTACCTACTAACGAAAAAAATATTACGGTGGTCCAGTCAAATGGATCAGGAGCCCAATTCTGCAATACAATTGCTTCAGTATGACAGTGCAATCGTCGCAGAATCATCACGTAGAATCCTTAGATTATTAACACTCCAGATAGTGCGTGCGAGATAAATGAATAGTTTCAAACTTGACGCGCGTCTCTCCATCTGCATTCATCATAATTTCTTTCATCTATGGGATTGAAGATGACAACATGCTATCCCCCGTAGAACCTACACGATTTTTTGCACGGCGGCGTTTCATAATATGAGAGACTATGGTTAAATGTGAACTTAATTAGTCGGCCGGTAAGGCAATCGCGAACGAAGTCGCGGGTACAGCTAGTTATGATATAAGACCAATGTAATGTTACCACCTAGTTATACAACAATAAATTAATTTATCATTTATAGAAAGTGTTTTTGATTTCCGATTTGAACAAGATGGTGCTGCAAGATTTGAACTAGAATTGTACAAAAAGAAACAAACCAGATATTCTTTATTTCCACATAAAATGTACGGCAATATGATACTTAGAAACGTCAATTATTTCAAACTAAATAATACTTAGGAAATCATCGTCATTTAAGTCCGAGATCTCGCACCCCTAGATATAAGGTTCCTTTCGCTTTTGCCGGGAAAAGTAGGTAGTAACTAAAGTAAATTTTTAAAATCAATTGAATTATTTTAAACCACATTAAAGAAGAGATAATATTCCTCTAGCTTGTTTGTGGTTATATTTGATGTTAAAGAGTTAAGAGTTTAACCGTTTTTGAAACAAGGATGTTCGGCTGTAGGTTATGTGTTTTTTAATGCATGTTCACTGATTTCCTGTCAATAAGTATGTCTGTATGTTTCTTTTTTGTAAAAATATCAAATAGGCTAGTGTCCTAAACCATTTTAATTAGCCCGTCAGTTAGAGATATCAGAAGTTATTGGACACGTATTTTTTCTTTTGTTGAATTAACAAAAAAATATGAAGATATAGCCAGTAAAGTTCCGCGTGACGTCACACCTTGTGACACTTTTTAGCAAGGTGTGACGTCACTAGGCCCCACTCCTAAACTTTGACGCGCTCTTTATTTTTGTGATTTTATTGTTTGATTGACATAAGAAAAAATTTATTATATGTGTCAAATTTTTTTTTTCTTTGCCCAGCAGTGGGATGAACTTGGCTGATAATAATAATAATAATAATGTGTCAAATTTCTTCTGATAATTTAACTGACGGATTAAATAGAATACCTAATATTTTTGTTTTTACCCAGGACACTACCCTACCATTGGACTAAAATTATTATCTTACATCCATAGCAAGGCTGACTTCACTGCTCTCCGACATGCGATTCCCGTTGAGAATAGTCCCGTTCTTAGATCCCAGGTCTGTCGCCACGTAAGTTCTTTTCTGCATGTCGTATCGTACGTCTAAGTGGGTCTGTAACGAAATTGTTTATTACTAGCTTATGTCCGGGGCTTCCCTTTCGTGGTATCTAGATAAAATGTAGCTTTTTATACAATTTTTTTTTGAAACGACTTTTGTTATATAAATTAACATGTAAACGCTATTGTAGTTATACACAACAAAAAACTTTAGCAAAATGAAAATATAACAAAAAAAAATTTTACGTGTGCAGGGATCATCATGATCATCATAGGATATACTGGTCCACTGCTGGGAGGTGGTTCTTTAATCACGTGATGTTTTTTAGCATTTTTTAATCAGTTGAGCTACTTGTAGATTGTTTGCCACAGTCTGCATTTGGCTCAATTGTTTTATTTCTATGGTATTTGATTGTAATTTTTTTAATAAAGATCTTAAAGAAATAAAATTTAAACTTTTATATTTTGTTAGCATAAAATACAATAATCGCGCATCCATCGAAAAAATAAATACGTGATATCTCACTACACCCTTGTGATATTTCGTGATTTTTTTCCGTAGCCCCTCCCCCTTTAGAACCTCACGTGAATAATGAACAACCCTTAAACGCAGGCCTCTCCCTGAATACAGAGATAATGTAGCTTTAATACCCGCGTGGCGTGGGTTATGTATGTTTTTCGAGTGTTTCTTTTACTACCTCCAAGCATTTTGATGCTTGGAGGTAGTAAAGAGTGTCCGCCAACCTAAACAACGGATAAAGATTTTGATAAATGAGGCAAATAGGCCTACTTTCTATTACCTGATTGTCTATGAGGACTTTTTCCAAACAATAGCATATCGTTAGCACAAAGCAAAATAAACCTTACCCTAGAAACATTCTGGTCCTTCAATAATATAACGTGATGCTCTCCCTCTCTGCCGATGGTGCCGCCATCTTTCGTGATGAGGTACAAACTGCCTACTTTCAGCTTTGGCAGCTCTGTTTCACGGACAATCACGCGCATGCACGGTGGTAGATGCTTTGCTATTGAATCTGCGAATAACCAACTTATTTGAGTAAAACCAATCTTATTAAAATCTATAATATTACCGTCATCATATCAGCTTACAAAACGCCCACTGCTGGACATAGGCCTTGCATACGACACCATAAATAGCGGTCCTGAGCCGCCTTTATCCATCGGCTCGCTGCGACCGCTACAATATCGTCGGTCCGTCAATGTTGTGAGACCATCCACTCGATGGTCTTCGAACTAATGTTCGAAGACCATCGAGTAACGTAAACGTAATCGTTTTGCGTGGCATCGCGGCCGCCACCCTACAACTTTACAATAATTTTAGAAGGGTAAAATTTGGTTTTTTCTGCTTAAGCGAGTAAGGGCGTAACGTCTAGAAATACTAGTCCTATAATCAAAATTCTTTGACTGATATAATGTAGCTTGAAAATAGGCTTCCTGACTTCCCGGCTTTTTGTTCTATCCAGGTACCGCGTCAACGAAGCAACGAGATGCAGCTAGTCACACTAGTAGAATAAATTCGAAAGTTTGGTTGTTTAAGTATATGTCTGGATGTTTGTTACCTCTGTACGCCAAAACTAGAACGGATTGGGCTGAAATTTTGCATAGGTACAGGTAATTCTAGTCATGGAATCAAACATAGGCTACTTTTTATCGCATAAATCAGTTCCTAAGGGATATAAATCACCTCTAAACGTTTCCATAGAACCAACGCGTGCGAAGCCGCGGCCAGAAACTAGTAAGGAATAAAGTAAACCTGATTTAATAGGTGATAAATTGCACATTTTGAAAGCGGAAAATCTAGCAGATAATGGTATAAATTCAGATATCGCCATACCTTGACCAATTTCCAGCACAAAAATTATACTGTCCTTTTTATTTAGATCGTTATGAAAGGGACAGCTACATTTTTTGTGCTTTTTAGCCTATTTGAGTCATTATTAGTGTTAAATTAGTCTTGTTTTGGCCACATCTGAATAAAAACCAATGCCTCTTAAATCTAGTAGTTAACTCCTTACTGGTAACTTATTACATAGTTATATACAAATAGAGGTTATACAACTGGTATTATAAAATACACATAATGTATTACTACAAAATCTGTATAAAAAGCAAGACTTATCAGAAAATCTGAATTATAATTTCCATTGCCTGAATTAAAAGTACTAAATGTTTCGTAGGCTATGAAATAAAACATTATACAGGGTGTTTGATATTGCGTCCAACACAATTTTTTTGGGTGTTGGGGGGGGGCATGGGCTAAATTTCTCCGGTAGAATGAATGTCTTAAGTTTCACGGTTGCACAGATATAATTTTTTAACGAATTTTTTATAAATCTATATATCTACACTAATGAAGAGGAAAGATTTGTATTTTTGTATGTTTGTAACGAATAAACTGAAAAAGTACTGGACCGATTTAAAAAATTCTATTAGAATGCTACGTTATCCCTGAGTAACATAGGCTATATTTATATGTTTATAGAATAAATGTCTACCCGTGCGAAGCAGTGACGGGCCGCTAGTGTTTTATAAGGCTATGAAATAAAGCATTGTTTATAAAATTTAGGTAAAAAGAAACTGTCGGTTTATTGTTTACCCTCATCGTCGACAGTAGCCGTGCTAGCGTTAGAAGAACTATCGTCATCGACAGCATCTTCATCACTAGCAGAGTCACTGCATTCTCCATCTTCCAATTCAACCTCCATTTTGTTATCTCCATTATCTTCATTTTCCTTGCTCACTTCCTCATTTCCCCCTTCCTCTTTTGAACCCTCAGTTTGACTACCCTCTTTGTTTTCAAACATATAGCTTGATTCTGTTATGTCTTCTCTTAATTCTGTCTTGTCTTTTCCTATTTCTGGTTTGTCTTTAGCATCATTGTTCTTATTTTCATCTCTATTCTCTTCAACGGTAGGTTCAGTCTTCTTCGACTTCGTCTTCTTTCGTTTTGCCTTCTTGTCTTCTTTATCCTGTAAAACGATATTGCAGTTTGATATTGGGGAGTAACTGTGTACCATAGTATTTACCTAAGGCGTTTTGGCCTCGGAGGGAGACCTTCGATAGAGTTTTCGTCAGGTTTTCAATGTCTTCTTCCTTAGCTTGTTCCTGAAAAAGAAATTGATACATTAGTTTGTATAAGTGTAATTATACTAATATTGTAGGTAAAGGAGAAAGAAGTTTGGGCAATAACAACGCCAAAACTACTGAATGGATGGAGCTGGACCTGGAATAACTTATAAGTTATTATTATAGTTTGACGAACTCAGTGGCGCAGCGGGCGAAGGTCCGCCTGCGACGCAGGAGATTCCGGGTTCGATTCCCGTCTCGGGACAAATGCTTGTACGATCTGCAGACATTTGTCCAGTGTGTTCTGGGTGTTTTCTATGTATAATAAAAAATATCTACATATGTAGTGTATTGTATTAAGTATATCAGTTATCTAGTACCCATAACACAAGCTCTGCTTAACTTGGAGCTATTAGATAATGCTGTGTGAATTGTCCAGCATTATTTATTATATTATTTATTTATTCCAGGTCCAGCTAATAAAAATTTAAGAATTTAATGGGAACGCAAGACTAACCTACCTACTTAAAATTTAAAGCAACAGACTAATGAGAAAAAAAAAATTGACCCGCACAAAGACACTATATCTTTGTTTTGATCCTGTTCCTTCTATCAATCATTAGTAATAGAAGGAACAGGCATAGCAGAAGCTAGTTGAATTTTAATAACTTTTAGCTTGATGGTAGCAGCTGTGTGAAAGCCATTTCTTATATAAGAAATGGCTTTCACACAACTGAAGACTGTGACTGAGGCCCAAAATTTGGGCCACTCATGCCAGTTTTTGCCTGGAAGGATATCAATATATGAAATGCTTGTTCCTTCTATAATAATAATCCTTCTATTACTATTGATCTTTCACTTATTTCACTTTAAGCATTGACATCCAGGTCACATCACACATCTACAGCTTATAGGACATAGGTCTCCCTTAATAAATGCCTTATTGTTTATTTATTGGTTATAATAATATTGTTATTAATTATATATTATTTATGTTTATTTATTGATAATAGATGAGCAGTCTGTGACTAATGTGTCTTTATCACACAGTGTTGTTGAATTTAGTCATTGTGTCACTTTTTTAGTTTGTTTTGGTCGTTTCGTAACCAGTTGGTTAGTTGTATTGGTTCTTATTTTGATCTTGGAGATGGTGATTAATGAACAGAGCTATAATTTGTTATAATTGATAGATTACTAAAAAAACAGTGATTTGAAAGCCCACTGCACCATCTGTTTTGCAAGAATGCTTTAAGTTTGTAAAAATAATTCACAAAATTCAAATTCAGGAAACAACCTTACGCTAGACCAAACCTTCAATGGAACTAGACGCGCATTAATTACCACCTCAGTGGCGGAAATGCTTGGGACAGTTAAGGCTAATAAAACATATTGAACCTGTTGCTTCCTTTTGAGTTCTTTCCGTGCCTTCTTCTTCTGGTGGGCCACGAGGTTAGCATTGACGGCACTTGTATCAGGGTAGGAGTGGAACATAAATTGTTGTTTCTCGTCAGAGAAGTAGTAGTAGCAGTTTGTATCTGTGTGGTAGTACAGACCAAGTTCCTAGAAAGGAAATGTATTTCATTAATAAGTTTGGCTGTAAGTGAATTTAACCCGCAGAAAAGCCATTTTTTTCATAGACACATGTGAAGATGAGTCACCCAGATCTGTCATTCATTATGCAATTATGCAATTGAGCAAAATGTGCATAAACACAATCTTCTTTTTTGGGTTTTCCAAGACAGAGAATGTACCCAAAACCATAAAAACTCAAAACTTTATTTCCTTTAGACTCTTGGATACTTATAAACTTGGAATAAAGCTTATTATTTGATATTATTAACAAAGAAAATAATAATAAAAACTAGTAACTAATATGAACAAGTTTTTACAATAAAAACAGTTGAGTTGACTGCAGATTGTTGCAAAAAATATAGAGGAAGCTCTTGTTGTAAATGAGGCCACATACTCACAGAATTATAATAATATCCAGTCTTATAATCATAGTACATGCCGGCAGACTCCACATAAACCATGCCCGATTGCTGCATTGCATTTTGAGCAGCCTCTTTCACCTGATCAGCAATGCTCTTCTCACTATCTCCATGATCATTTACATTCCAGCCTGCTTTGTTCTCAAACTCTGTTAGAGCATTCAATGCTGCTTCTTTGACTTGATCAGCAATGCTTTTTGCATTATCACCTGATTCCCAAGCTTTTGTTGATTGCTCAGTGTCTTGAGGACCCTTCACTGCTTCTGTAGCTTCTGTAGCATATTTAGTGGTGAACTTTTGTTCATCTTTAGAAGTATCTCTAGACTTCTTCGTTTTAGTAGAACATGATTCTGAGATTTCGATAGTTTGTGTTGATGAATGTTTGAATTTTTTTTGAGACTTATGGACCAAACTCAATAGAAGCTGAAAATTAGGCAATAGAGAGGAATAAACACAATATCACAACATTTTTGTAGGTAATTTAGTAAACAGATTAGTTATTGGGTCGTTATCTATTTGCAAAAGTTACTTACATCTTCTTTCAGAAGTTGCAACATTTTGATCATAGATGTTTTTCGACGTATGTTCTGGCGCATGTTGAGTATCTTCTGCCAAAGTTTAGGTCTATATTTCAATGACAAACGCAGGTGTTTCCATTTCTTTCTCCTGGCTGCGTTTCTAGCGGCGGTGGCTACAGCCTCAGCCTGCGCTGCAGCAGCAGTACAAGATATCTCAGCCATGATGATGTGATGATTGAGTGAGTGATCACTAAGACCACTGGATCATTTAATAACTCAAAAAAAAGTATCAGAGCTCAAGTAGTAGCAAGTACAAAAGAAAGGAAATTGATTGTTCCAGTTTCCGTTTTCTCAATATATTTCCACTTTTCCAGTGATAAATTCTCGTGACTTTCTTCAATTCAAACCCCTTGATTTAAAACATTCAAACCAAATTCTAAATCTAAACAGCAAAGCAACATGACGGATGAGGGAGACAATAATGTACGACAAAATATTGTACGTCACGATAATTGGTGACCAAATTTGTACACCCAAATAATTCGTGTACATGGCTTCCGATTATCGTGGTGTGCATTATAATGAGCGTACAATATCAGGCCGTGCTTTATTAACACGTGACGAGCTTCCAAACTCAATTTTGTACGGCCCATATTAACCACCCTAATAATTCGAAGCCATGACACGGTTTATTGGGGTGTACAATATCGGGGCATGCATTATCAGCACGTGTTGCTATTGTACGCATAATAAAACGAATCCACTAGAAGACAGCAGCTGTCAAATCGATGCTTCCTTTACACCCATGGCGTGATAACGATTGAAAATCGTGCACCAGGTGGCAGCACTGGCAGACAGTTTTATTTATCTATGCCTCTATGGTCAGTGCTTTCGTTCCCGCCAGTAGCAAGGAACATTATACTCTATGCCAGCGATGCCAGTAGTATTGTTCTGTGCCGCCAGGGCTCCACTCCGTCCAGTTAAATAGTAAACATGTTAATTAATTGTGAATAACTTTCACTAGCAAACATGTTAATTAATTGTGAATAACTTTCACTAGTCCATATTCTTACCATTAGCACCCATAATATGTATGATGTACACTGTACATTGTACAGTGTCTATCTATGTGAAACGGAAAATGGGAGGTCAATAATGCTCTACAGGAAATGTGGTCAAAATGGCTTGTATTGTAGCCATTCGTAGAAGACAAGGCCAACAAGGACTTCAAGACGATTACAAACAGATGAATCGATCGTAAGCATTTACAAATTTTATTTGTTAATTTAGTTTTCTAGTGTTGTGTCCAACCTAGCCTACGTTCTTATATATACCTATAATGCAAGTATACTTAAATGTATACACAGCCTTTGAAAAAACCTTTTCTTATCTCATGAAATCAATTTATTCCTACTCTAGCCAAACTCAAGATACCTACAAAAACTGTTGTGCAACAGAATCTCCTCATCATAGTTCAATAAAAACTTTAAAAAGTTTCAGTTTCAAAGTAATATATTAATTTCTGGGATATGGCAACTACTTATTATTCAATCGGTTACATACCTATTTCGTGGCCTTGTAAACTTCAAGCTAATGATTTATAAAATTTAATAACGTACCTATTTCTTATCTTCTATTTCAGAGGCAATCAAGAAACATGTTGCCAATCAACGTGATACAAGACAAAAATCATTTTGCCAGAGAAGAAGAAAGAAGTCAGTCAGGCATCTTTTATCTAAACAGGTAATCATTTTGTATCTATTTTGTCTAATGATTCATTGAATTGTTAATTACAACTGAGATAAAAACAACGGGATGACATTGTTTGTTATCTTCTGAAAGCAGTTCAATGACTAAATGCTGATCCATTACTTGAACCCTCATCAATCTTCCATCATAGTATTGTAGTTTCAAAAACTTAAAGTTATGTCATACTCATAAAGTTTTTACGTTTACCTACTAGTATTTAGTAATAAGTAGTAGAATAGTTATCTGAACCAACTACACACTAAAAACATACTTTATTTTTCATTTATTATTTCTTTTTTATTTATTAATTCCTGTTTCAGCCGGGTAAATGTGGAAAGAAATGCAGTGCCTACCAATCGATTAAACTCCTGTGGAAATTCAAAGAAATAATGAAAACCTAGGAAAATACATCAACATAAAATGGAAACTGTTATCAATACATACACATACAGTACTCCCAGTGCTAACATGGTGATGCTAATTTTTGAGATCTTACTAAGGCACACAATATCATAAAGCTTGAAGTCTGCCAAAGATTGAGGAAGATGAGCATGTTAGTTTTTAGAAAGCTAGATAAAGTTAAGAAAGATAAACAAATGGAATCGAATAACATGTTGTGCCAACCCCACCCAGAGTGGGATGTGGGCAAGGCAAGGGCAGATGAGATTCAATCATGAGGAGCAAAACGAAACTAAATGATGTCTACAAAATCCTCAAGAACAAAATGATGGGTGATGGGCAGGACAAACAATACAAGGAACAGAGAAATGTTTCTGTCTAAGTTACAGTACTCCCAGTGCTAACATGGTGATGCTAATTTTTGAGATCTTACTAAGGCACACAATATCATAAAGCTTGAAGTCTGCCAAAGATTGAGGAAGATGAACATGTTAGTTTTTAGAAAGCTAGATAAAATTAAGAAAGATAAACAAATGGAATCGAATAACATGCCAACCCCACCCAGAGTGGGATGTGGGCAAGGCAATGGCAGATGAGATTCAATCATGAGGAGCAAAACGAAACTAAATGATGTCTACAAAATCCTCAAGAACAAAATGATGGGTGATGGGCAGGACAAACAATACAAGGAACAGAGAAATGTTTCTGTCTAAGTTTATTTTGCATTGGTCCCATAAGGATTACAAATCAAAATATAATAATAATAATAAAAACGAAAAGATGAACTTAATTCAGGCATGGTCTGGTCATCACAAAAAACATGGAAGCGGCTTTTGTCAAAAGGCAAACAGAAGACATAAACGACACAAAAGTTTCAAATTCAAAATTCAAATTCATTTATTTTGCAAAACATGGGTAATAGTTTTAAATAGATATTATTATTAGTATTATGGTTAAAGAAAGTGCATTTTTTGTTGTTAGTTCATATTTTATTAAAGATTTTATCTTAGCATGGTTCTAAAATTTTTGTTACTACTAATTATACCTAATAAATAACTGTCTGAATAAAAGGCTTATATTATTATTATTAATTCAACCTTATTCTACCGATTTCTACCCTAGACTTCGCATGTATTGTTCGGGAGTAAAAAGTAGCTTTTATGTAAATCCAGAACTACATCTTTGCAAAATTTAAGCCGAATTAGTTCAGTCGTTCATGAAGAGAGAACATACCTAATGAACATTATCTAAACATCCAAACTTATGCTATTATATTAAGTTCATAGTCATGTAGGTCTCCAGGACCATTTTATTGAATGTTTGAAGGTATTTATAGGTACAGTCTAGTTTTTTGGATTAAAAATACGGTTAACTGAAATGTTTACTGGGAGTTTAAAAAATAAGCAATTTTATAGATTTCGGGAGAGACAATTCACTAACATGTGATGACCTGCAAAATATGTGCAGGTAGATGCTGGATGTGGCAAGCTTGAAAACATTGTAACAGAGATGGAACATCCTTCTTTTTTTGAAGTCGGTTAAAGCCTACATAGAATAATTCCTTAATTTTACACTGTATTTAAGTTACAAATACTAATGCCTCACGGGAATATATTTTAATGGAACTATCTCGGGATTATTCTTATTAGACCTAAATGCAATGCCGAGAGCACCAGCAAAGAGAAATGAACGGTGAACGTATACAATAGACTTAAAAAACCTACGCTTTACCTACCAATCTCCGATATACCTAGATACCTCATTGATCCATAAATGGGTAATCCTAGTAATAGCTAGCATGACTTCGATTTCATAACCTTCCGTTATACCTAATCTGTGATTTAGCGGAGGTAGGTAATCGCACAACAGGGTGTGCGTGCAAGAACTGACAAATTGTATATATCTCAATTTTGTATTCTTGAAAATAAATGATTGATTTGAATTGAAACTTAGTAACTTACCAAGCGTGCATACGCGCGAATGCAGAACTGCAGACAGATTCGCGCACAAGTTACCAAGCGCGTGCTGTATGGTAACTTGTTGATTTATATATTCCTACGTATCTTATATTATTAAGAGATTTTTTACACGTAGCGCCTTAGCTAAGCAAATTGTGCCGAGCAGCTGGTTAGTTAGAATTACTTAAGTACGCAGGTAGGTTCGCGTGGGGGTCCCGCCAAGTCTCGCTCAGTTTGCATAGTCTAGAACGAGATGCCCTCTATTTTGACGCAGAAAGGCAGCTGTTAGCTATTTAACGTTCTGGCGGAAAGCTGAAAAGAACTTTTTGAGTTTAACTGAGAATCTAAAATATATCTTTTCTTAGCCCAGAAAGAATTCTAATAATAATGTGGTTAAGATATGGATGTAGGTAATTAAAAATATGAAACTAAAGTGACGACCTCCGTGGCGCTGCGGCAGAAGTTCCGCCTGCGACGCAAGAGGTTGCTGATTCGATTCCCGCCTCGGAACAAATTTGTGTACGATTTGCAGAAATTTGTTCCATTGGTCTGGGTGTTTTTTATGTACTATAAAAAAAAACTATCTATGTACCTATATTATGTATTATATACATATCAGTATGGAGCTGAGACGTGGACACTCACGGTAGGGCTGGTCCACCAGTTCAAAGTCGCTCAGCGAGCTATGGAAAGAGCTATGCTCGGAGTCTCTCTGAAGGATAAAATTCGTAACGAATACATCCGACAGAGAACCAAAGTTATCGACATAGCTCAAAGAATTAGCAAGCTGAAGTGGCAGTGGGCCGGCCATATCTCGCGAAGAACCGACAACCGCTGGGGTAAACGTGTTCTTGAGTGGAGACCACGACTCGGCAAACGTAGTGTAGGACTCCGGCCAGGTGGGATGACGATCTGCGAAAGACTGCAGGCAGATGCTGGATGCGGCAAGCTGAAGACAGGGCGCTATGGCGCTCATTAGGGGAGGCCTATGTCCAACAGTGGACTAATATGGGCTGATGATGATGATGATGATACATATCAGTTATCTAGTACCCATAACACAAGCTTTGAGTAGCTTACTTTGGGGCTAGATGGTGCTGTGTGGATTGTCTAGCATTATTTATTTATTTATTTAAAATAAATCAGCCGTCATCATCTAGCCTAGCCCAAGATAAATAGAACTTGTTATTTATAGGTACTGATATACCTACTCAATACAAAACAATAAAAACACTTTGCCCGAGGCGGGAATCGACCCTGCAGCCAATCGCAGGCGGACCTTGGCGAAGGTAAGTCGAATCAGTTGTCAAGTACCTACCTAGCTACTTGACTTACTTTGCATAGTAAAATAATGTATGTATCTACTTACTTATCTAAACAATGCCACAATTTAACAACAGTGATTCTCTATATATATAGTATAAAACATAGTCGCTTCCCCTGTGTATGCTGAGATCTTTAAAACTACGCAACGGATTTTGATGTGGTTTTTTCAATAGATAGAATGATTCAAGAGAAAGGTTTGTATGTATAATACATGAATAATATAGTAGACAAACGCTGATAATTTTTGCGCTTACATTGCAAATGCTGGCTGAGCTGAACCCTACGAGGTAGATCAAAATAATGTACTACAGTATTTAATTGTACACCTTAATAAGGCCTAAAAAAATCCGCGATGGTATTATGTCTATCTCTTAGGGATAATCCACAATAATATTTTTTATCCTTTATTTTCTCGAAGAAATTACAGATTTCAAATGCAGGGACGTAGCGGTTGCGGGGTTGGTACCGACTGGGGGGCCGCACCGTATTGCACCAGTGCAAAGCCGGGGCAGGTCGCTGTCGCTAGTATAGTATAAAGTAGGTAGGGTAGGTATCAGCTATGATAATTATGTACCAACGTAATATCAGTACCTACGAAATGAAGGAAGGTACCGAGGCTCTTCGGGTTTTCAAAAAATTATCTGAGCGTCTAGTCGAAGCGACGCGACGCGTGAAACGAGAGCTGGTCAGTATCTGGCACAGCGCATCAGCATTGCCATACAGCGGGGCAATGCAGCCAGCGTCTTGGGGACGCTTCCGACTGGTATTGATATGGATCAGTTGAGCTACCTGTAGATTGTTTGCAACGGTCTGCAGTCAGCTCAATTGTTTCAATTGTAAATACCAATTATATTATAATTTTCTTTGTGAATAAAGGCTATTTAATTTAAGAATTACATGTACAAGTAGAACCTAGGTAATTATTTTCTGTAGGTTAGGTGCCTACAAGTTAAACTGTTTTAGCATTATTAGTAGGTAGGTAAGCTAGCTACCTACTTCATCAAGCACAAATAATGGGCTATCACGGAGAGGCGCGGCGGCGCGGCGGCGGCGGCGCGGCGTCGGCGGCGATGGATGGCACTATACCCACTTATGAATGAATGAATGAATTAACACTTTATTGCAAAGTATTAATAAAATAACTTATATCTAAATAAAGTAAAAACGTACAATAGGCGGCCTTATTGCTTAAAGCAATTTCTTCCAGGCAACCTTATTAGGTACTACCAAAAGGTACAAGTCACTGACTAGTTGGTAGTGCACATAATACAGGAATATACTTAATACATACATACAATACAAATACAAACATACCTACCTACAGAAAATTTCACATACTTACATAATATAGCTAATAACCAAGCTACACTGACATCAAAATGACAGGTAAAGGCGAATTAGAAATAATGAAACTTTATATGGCTGAAGATAGGAAATGTGACTTAAGTTGGGATTTGAAAGAGTTGATGGAAGGAGCAAGTTTGATAGCGACAGGCAGTTTGTTCCAGAGACGTACTGCCAGTACACTAAAAGAGTTACCATAATGGATTGGGAATGGGTAGGAAACTTGAGAAGTAAGTTATCTGATGACCTAAGATTGAGGGAGTTTGAAGAATGAAGGAACTCAAATCAATTTTTGAGGTACGCAGAAAAAAATGGATTAAAGAGAATAGAATAGAGAAGAGAAAGAACATGCATGTCCCGGCGAAGTCGAATAGGGAGCCACTTGAGCATGGTGCGAAAAGGAGAGACATATTATTTGCGTAAACCAAATATGAACTGCAAAAATTTTGGAGACGCTCAAGTTTATCTATACTAATATTATAAAGAGGAAAGATTTGATTGTTTGTTTGTATTGAATAGGCTCCGAAACTACTGGACTGATTTGAAAAATTATTTTACCATTTGCATAAAAAGCCTTAATTATTCTTAATGAACATAGGCTACTTTTTACCGCGGGAAAATGCTTCATTCCTACGGGAAAACGGGTAATAGGACAACGGGTAGTAAGAATGCAGCTAGTGTGCGTACGTTCGCAGACATTTAGTCATTTGCCTCGCAGGTTTGGAACCCGCACAACACATCTATAATTCCAGAATTGAAGGTATTCAAAAACGTTTTTTACGCTACTTGCAGTTTAGAGCAAAAATTTATCTGTCAGATTATACTGAACGCTGTCGCAAATTCCACTTCCTAACCCTTATTGAACGAAGGAACATTGCAGACTTATGCTATCTCATGAACATAGCGAACGGAATGGTTGACTGTCCAGAGCTGTAAGAGCTGATAGGTTTGCGCACGAACATAGGCTCACTTCGCAAGCCTAATCTCTTGTACGAGCCAATGGTTCTCGTTCATTCATCGTTTATCTTAAGGGCATGCAAATTCTTTAATAATCTAATGGCAATCTTTAATCAAACTTTGTGTAACAATAGGAACAATGAAGTAGATATAGATTTATTTAATACCTCAACCAAGCATCTTAAACGCTTGTTGAGTAATTTATTTTTTGAGTAGGTATAAAATTGTTATTTAGTTTTATATTTTTATTAGGTAGGTATCAAACGCGCCGTCTATTTACTAACATTTCTTCGACTGACATGACACTAACATTTAACTTAGGTACCTAGTTATTTTTTGTGGAAACTTCTAATTAGCCGCAAGTTACCCACCATCTCTGTAATAATAGTTACCTAGCTGTTAGTTTCCCTAAAATTGTAAAATAAAATAAAATTAAATAAAATAGTCAGAAATAATTTGGCAAATTATTGACGAGTTTTTTTAATTTCAATTCATTATTGAGAAGTTAATTTAATTTTGAAAATTATTCGACTAATATAATTAAATTATACCTATTGACCACAGTTGTTCTCACATTAAGGAAAGCTTAATAATAAATTGTGTTGTGTGCCCTTGTTCATTATAATTACTTTGATTAACAGTCTCTTTGTTTTGTTATAGAGCTGAGCGTTGTTTACGTTCATAACGTACACTAAATAGGACATGGGCCCTATTCTGCCACTCTAAACGCTTCACTATGACAATGATATCACAGAATACCAGTTTTGGTATTTTACCTTAACCATAGATATTAATATACAGGGTGTCCCATGCAACCTATACCAGAGAAGGTCTGTGGTCAGGGAACACCTATACCTATCGATTGGACCCCCATGTATGTTCGGCGATTTTTTGTAGTTTTCGATATATGATTTTTTTGTTTTATTTTATTTATTTTTATAATTTTGAACTTTTTAAGCTATCATTTTTTCTGTGAAGCGACTCTTTGAGATTTTTTTGTTAATATCATGGCTAGCAATAGCATACGTGTTTGTCTGTAAAAATACTAAGCACTAAAATTCTCACAGCAAGCATTTTAGCAATTTATACATAGAAAACATCCAGAAGTGAACACCCTGATAATTATCTGCAGATCGTACAAACATTTGTCCCGAGGTGGGAATCGAACCCACGACCTCCTGCGTCGCAGGCGGACCTTCACCCGCTGCGCCACAGAGGTCATCATAATAATATACCGTAGCTGAAAGAAACTACAGAAGAAGGGACGAACGACAAAAGTGACAAATTTGAAACCATTTCATCAATTTCTACGTGCAATAGCACCTCACACGCTATCCAGATTTTCTTTCTATGTAACGAGTCTACGATGATACCAAGATACCATTTACGTAGGGATATTTACCATGATTTAAGTTTTGAGCTTTTCAAATCATGGTACATATCCCGATGTAAATGACTTAAGTGTTAATAACCATGATGGGTAAAGTTATTGACGATACCAATGTCATACTTAAGCGATTGGTTAGCAGAATTGGGCTCCGTGTATCTGAGGAGACGGGTGCATGTAATATAAAGCGAGCGGATGAATTCCATTACTGACAATTAAAACATTCTCACTCGTGTTACAAATAAACTATCTACATAATTCAGAATTGCGGGAACTGTTAAGGGACAGAAAAACGTACAGATTGACACATATTGATTTTTTCATCAATCTACTGAGTTTATACTCAACTTTTTACTAATTTGGACGAATCGATCTTGCAACACTGTGTGTGTCTAACAAAGGAGCTGAGACGTGAACAGGAACACTCACGGGTTGGTCCACCAGTCCCAAAGTCGCTTAGCGAGCTATGGAAAGAGAAGGATGGAATGATTAGATGGTGGCATGATAATTCTGTCATCCGTGGGAAAGAGTTATTCTTGGAGTTTCTCTAAGGGATAGGTAGGATTCGTAATGAGTAGGTACATCCGACAAAGAACCACAGGTTATCGAGATAGCTCAATGAATAAGCGAGCTTAAGTGGCAGTGGGCCGGCCATATTTCGCGAAGAACCGACAACCGCTAGAGTAAACGTGTTCTTGAGTGCAGATCGCGACTTGGCAAATGTAGTGTGAGACACCCTCCGGTCAGGTGGGGTGACGATCTGCGAAAGACTGCTGGTAGATACTGGATGCGGCAAGCTGAAGAGGATGCTATGGTGCTCATTATATTTGCGTTTTCTTGATTTCCCGAGAAAAAACTAGTACCTGCACGGACGAACTAATACTCTTGTAGTTTCATTTAGATATCTATGGTAAGTAGGTGCTTAGTTTACTAGGCACCTCTATCTCAAAACGATCGGTTTTATTTTGATACTGTTAACTGTTTTTAAAAATACCTAGTAGCATTATTAAAATTCTTTATATCGGATTACAGATAGGTATTACCTAACCATAAGTTGGTCAGTAACCAGGGCAACAGCATAAAAGACTCATCTAATAAATTTTAATATTCTTAGAATAATAAATGCAGAAAAAAAATGTTTTCACGAAATGTATGAGTTATATTTATAAAATAAATAGTAAATAAATTAGGTGCTTTACTTGCCTACATGTTTATTTGTGTATGAACTTATCCGATACCGAAGCGACAGAAATCAAAAAGATCACTTTATTTCCGTGTCAGTGTTTAGTTTTATAAATTGACCTTTTCTAAGTGTACATTTATTGAATTTATGGAAATAAAGAGTTTTTGATTTTGATTTTCCGATAGCTTTAAACCATTACCTAGGAACAGCTAAATCTACGGCAATTTATTCATGGTAAGTTTCTGATAAGTACCTAGGTTAGTAAAATGCCAACTGGGACACCTAATTCCAGATTTCAATAACTTTATTTCTTTATTAAGGCTAACATGATAAGCATTAGACAAGTCAGATATTATAGGTGCCTACTATAGATTGTTATTAAATAAGAAATAATAATATAACGAATACGGTATGTATTCGTTATCATTCAAACAATAAATAATTCTGGAAAATTCACACAGCATAATCTAGCCCCAGGCTAAGCAGAGCCCGTGTTATGAATACTACTAGATAATTTATATACCACCTACTTAATACAATACACTAGGTACATAGATATTTTTTTATTATTTGACGACGAAGTCCAGAACCCCCAGAACCAATATCTGCAGATCGTACAAATGTCCCGAGGCCGGAATAGAACCTGCAACCTTCTGTTCTCCGTCACAGGCGGATCTTCGCCCACCGCGCCACAGAGCTCGTCGTCGAAAAAACCTTTATCAACATAAACAAAACAAACCCTTGTTTTATAATTTTGTAAACAAAAAGTCGGTTCAAGTTGACATTGATACTCGACACCGTCCATAGTGATGGGACACCGTAACATTTTGTGAGGCTATCGATGAAATGGTGTCGAGGCCTATTGTCATACCTTCTATTTGTCACCGCACCGGCTTGGAAAATCAGCCCGCATTGGCGTAGGCAGTTCACTGAATCTCGCATCTATACAATCGGCCTAGGCATTCTACAAAATAGCTGATTTAACTATCCGGTGGCAACATGTGCTGCATATCTACTCATATTTAATTTAACACAATAAAAATAAAATTGATGCATCAATTAGCCTCTATATCCATGAAAATTATTTATGTAGGTTTCGTTTGGCGGCTTTTATGCAACACTTGAAGGACCCACATAGGAAAGACTGATGTTACAAAATTCATGTAGATACCTATTTACAAAAATGACTAATGGTGGTCTAGTACCCAAGTATAGGCTGATGATGATGTAAAAAAAGTATCGATCACTGTCGATCGACATATTACTGTCTCTCATCTCATCACTTCATCACTAGCCATAGACATTCTTCGGCAATACGTCAAGCAAATCTGGACCATGGGTCGTAACAAATAAGGTTTATCTGCCTACACTATCCAAACTAAAACTTTTAAAGAGGCAATAAAAACAAGCAATGACAGTATCACAAACTGGCCAATCGATTTTTGAAAATTCCTTCGTCGAACAGATTAATAAGATAAATAGGTGGTGGCGCTGATTTGGCTCGGGGTAGCGCCTTAAGTGTGAAGCTCGATTCTTTATTTTAAATTTTAAGCCTAGCTGAAAATGTTGAGACACAAAATGGTATAAAAATTTGAGTTCAGCGCGTGCGTCCCGACGGACGCCTGACCACAGACCAACTGACTAGGTATTTTAATCTATAATAGAAATCTAGAATGGTTTCTACCTCTCTTGACGTCACTCCATCTAGATAATCTGTAATGGGTGTAAAATTCGAAGCCTTGACGGATTAATCACAAATCACTCACAATACCTCTAACATTTGTAATAATTCCAGGGGGAAATACGATAACCACTTTTTTAAAATGGTACCCTTTTCATATTGTGTTTTAAAATCAAAACTATACAATAACAATAAAAACTATACAAAAACAATAGGTAGAAGCAATAAGAGGTATCCTAAAAATAGGGTACAAAAGGGTCCCTATCTCAGTAGTGTAGCATTCGGCTAAGGCCAATGCGACGCTGATTTTCAGGTAGAGCGCGACCCTATAGTAACAATATTATCAGATACTAGATAGCGGTACCTGGATTTGTTTGACGACTCAGCTGTGCAGTGGGCGAAGGTCCGCCTGCGACGCGATTGTAGGTTCGATTCCCCACATGGGATAATTTTTGTATGATCTGCAAACTTTCGCCTTTATACCTAAAGTAATAGCTGACCCGTTCGCGATTTAATAATAATTGTTACCTACCTCAAATAATGTTTCTTTTCATGCACTGTCATCACCAATATTTTGGATTCAATCTATGTAACTCTACTAGGTAAATTTCGAGAACATTTTAGAACCAGTTTCAATGTTGAATGTACCTATGTATGTATTCAACATTGAAATGTGTTCTAAAATTTAATGTGTGATGTTTTGAAATTGCGTACTGACAAACCTTGAAATTTAACGCCTTTTTGAGATTCAGAAAAAAAATAACTTAAACTAAAGAATAACTACAAAAATAACTTGGAACTGTGTGGTGAGTTAGCACCATCTCAATTCTTCCGCGGGTGTCGTAAGAGGCGACTAAGGGATATCCACCGGGGGCAGGCAGCAGCGCCTCCTGCAGAACGTTTCTACCACCAAACTTCCACACAACCGTGCCCAGCGTGGGGATTATGAGTATACCCCCCCCCCCCTATGAAATAAAAGTCAATAAGGAACATATCAAGGAAGAGGCCTGCGTCCAGCAGTGGGCAAATACTAGCTGTTGAGGTGAGGTGAGGGATGTAGGTAGGTAGTTTAGGTACCTTATTCCATGTTGGCAAAGTTCGAGAACAACCAAATTTTCACATGAGGGATAACATCGGACGGCAAAGAACCAGAACAACAGAAAATCTTTGGGAACGTTTTTTGAACGATATTGGACACAATAAAATCTGATAAGTTTATGAAAATAAAAGAAACATCGAAAAACTACCTATATTTCTTATCTACATAATCTATCTTCTTAACATGTCCCACTATATTTCAATATTTTGACGTGTATTGGTCTCTAAGGAAAAATATTTAGTTAGACCTTGAGTAGCTGAAAATCCAACCGGTCAAACCCCAACGCACTTTATGGCACAGAAACTTCAGCCTCATAAGGTTTAAGGTTACACAGAGAGCAATAAAACAATATTATTAATTCATTTTTAAAAAGTTATAAATATTATGCCATGTTTTGTATAAAGTATAACAGTCATCATGGGTATTAGACCCATAAATAAAACAAACTCTGCCTAGCTTGGGGCAAGATGATGCTGTGGGATTGTCCAGCATTATTTATTTATTTCAGTGTATAGAAAAGTTTTAGGTCTTATTTTACTTATTTTACGGTATAACATATTGTATACCTCTAAACAAATATAAATGAAATATGAAATAATTACTAATCGGAACACTTTATTTGCGATGTCGGTGACTCGTGTAGATGACGCAATCAGGGTGTCTGCTGACGACGCTATAAACATAAATAAACGGTGGTGTCTCTTTGCAGGCGGCCAGTGAACCTTCGAAGGTTGACACCCTTCGGCCAAAACTCTGCGCTTAAGTAGGTCGAGAGATGTTAAATTAGAACTCTCACCATTAATTAATTGAAACAATAAAAAAAATTAAGAAAAAATTATGCTGGGTAATTCACACAGCATTATCTAGCCCCAAGCTAAGCAGAGCTTGTGTTATGGGTACTAGATACCTGATATTTATACTTCATACAATACACTAACATAGATAGATATTTTTATTATACATAGAAAACACCCAGACCAACGGAACAATTTTCTGCAGATCGTACACAAATTTGTTCTGGGGCGGGAATCGAACCCGCTACCTCCTGCGTCGCAGGCGGACCTTCGCCCGCTGTGCCACGTAGGTCGTCAAAATGGAGAGAACTTAACTCGGACTGTTTGCGAGATTGAATCAGAAATTAGGTGATCCGTAGAAGAACCACCATAGGTTTTCATCACCATAGAGTAGTACCGGGAACCCGCTCACTAAGCCACCGCTGTCTTTCTATCTGTCCGTCTGTTAGTTATTAAAGGGTTAATAACATGACAGGGGTCTTATTAATTTTATTATTATTTATATATTTATGTGGAAAACAAACCGCTTTTACAAAACTTCAATGTGTAGAAACAGTGGTGGTATAATTCAAGCTTAATAGTTTTGACTTATAGTACGAAAAATAAGCTTAAACTAATCATAAAAAGTTGAAACAAGTAATTTAATGAGTGAGTCAACCCAGTTTGAAGTGGTTTGCCTGTTCTTTAACAAATAGTTATGAAAGAAAATATTGGTCTGAAGACAGAAGGTCCGAAGTCATATTATTATTTGTTGAAATTGAAACCTGTAAAGGCAATTTAAATTCTTGCAAAAAGTTCTACTGTCTACCTATTACGGTTCATGATATTATAGCCCGCTGACAACGGATGGACAAGGAATCGGGACCCGCTGACACCATTTGTGTAGGGAACCTTAAAACTTGATAATGATGTTTGCTGATTTAAAACTTTTTAGTACGGAAGCCTTCGTGAGCGTGCCTTCTGTCTTCCACTTCTCGGTTTTATCGGGCTTTTTTCAATTACATTTCATTATTTTTTGAGTCTTGGACAGACGAAATCACTTTTCTTCGGAGCTTAGATACGATCTTCGCATAGGGATAATAGTTTCCTGTATTTAGGTACTCTAAGCTCAAATGCAGCTTTGTCTAGATCGTTTTAGAACCT
The DNA here is from genome assembly GCA_949316285.1 of Eupithecia subumbrata. Lineage (NCBI taxonomy): Eukaryota > Metazoa > Arthropoda > Insecta > Lepidoptera > Geometridae > Eupithecia > Eupithecia subumbrata. The sequence continues at coordinate 9,524,059 of OX438630.1, read as the reverse complement.
CGTTTCAAGAAACCAATTTTATTGAGTAGGTACTGCATGGTTTCCAAACCGGAAAGTTCCGTAAAAACTAAAAATAATTCATTAAATATAATGGCAACTTTTGAATAAAACGCACTAGTCGAACTGGTACAGTACAAACGAAGCATGACTGTCTTTATTTCGACCAACGAGGAGAGAGATTCTCAGCCAATGGGAAGCAAGGTCGCTTTGAAAATTGGCTTTGAAATTTGTCACGTGTCAATAATGCGCACCTTATTATTGCACGGCCGAATAATGTACACCTTGATAATCCGTGTCATGGCTTCTAGTTTCCTGTGTACAATAACGGGCCGGACAATACATGGCTGTACATTATTGACACGTGACAAGCTTTCACGAACAGATAATGCATGGCCCGATATTGTACACCACGATAATCGGAACCCTTTTTGACACGGATTATCAAGGTGTACATTATTCGGCCGTGCAATAAATTGTCGTGCATTATAGTGACCCACGGATGACGGTCAAAGATGCTGTGCAAAGATGTGTGTGACGTTCACAAACAAATATTTTGACATTGACGTAGAATCTAGAACTACACAATTGATTCCGTTCGTCAAAGAGGCAATAACCTCAAGCTTCCGCTACTCGCAACTAGATGGCGGTAAAATGCAATCGCAGGCTACGTTATTTATTAGTGTCTGAACCAGCAGAAAATAATCAAAGCACAAATAATTTCGTAGGTCCAAGAATAAATTAAGCAGAGCTTATGATGATTCCGTTGTATGATGATTTTGTTGTATACTATTATTATATTGTGTTTCCATTTTTATATGAAGTGTTCTGCTTTGTAATTTTGAGAAGTGTATAATGTTTGAGAGATGTAACGGCTTAGGCTAAGTTCCTGTAATGTTATATCTTTATGGTCAAATAAATAAATTGAAAATTAATTAATGATTATTAAAGAGTACGTTCATCCAGTATGTATCAACCTACTGGATGAACGATAAACTTTATACAATACAATACGCTTATCTTAGATAGATATTTTTTTATTAGACACAGAAAATACCCGGAACGTCAAATATTTTTTCACGGTTTCCGCACGATCGATATGGCGCGGCATAATTTTATTGAATTCAACATTCCCCACTATGGCAAATCCTAACTTTTTCTAACTCCAAAAGGCTAGACTCCAAAAGGAAAGACTAAACTTCTGTAAATCCCTAACCATTTATAGGTATAAATAAAACACTTTGTTTGTCACTAGAACTTTTATTTTAAAATAAAAAGCTCATTAATTTAAATTACATAAATTATGTGCGTTTTATGAGAGTGATAAAACAAATGCTACCATATATTTTCTACAAATAATGAAATGGTAGGTACGGTTACAAGTGGACAATTTAAGTACTTAAAGATAACACAACAATGAATTAAGTAAACAAAATAGTAGCTATTAGCTGTCCTATAAAATTGTATAATAGTTAACGCTAAGAAGATCTATAAATGCAAAACTCTAAATGAGTATACATTAGAAAAAAATACATCCAAATAAAAATTGTTTAGCTCATTCTTCGATAGTCCTTATAGTTTGCACAATTTGTTAATCTTACTTCCTAT